>OU898281.1:112036005-114725531 GCA_918026665.1 Diabrotica balteata | reverse complement strand
CTCTTCTTCATTGGATCAAATCTATCTCCTCAAGACCTTCCCGTTTACTGTCAAACAACTGCAATAATAGAATTGAGTTCTCCATTTAACAATATAAAGTAGTTTCAACCATGTTCTACCATCCATTTATTAATAGAGTACCGGCATCATTTGTTTAACTTTGTATCGAGACCTGAGGATGTTTTGCATATTGTAGAAAGCGAAACCGGTCGTCTGATAGTTAAATTAAATTGATTGTGAGTAAGTCTTATTTATTATTTCTTTACCTATTTGAAATGGACTCACACAAGCAACACATTCATGATTAATAATAATATTATTATACAATTATATTAATATTTGACGAATGTAATTCTAGATAATGATAATAGGATTTTATGCATCCAAATGAAATTAAAAGTTACTACAGCTACAACTAGATAATAATTTGATTATATTAAGATAACATATTTTGTATTTCAGTATAATAAATACTCACATCTGCTAAAAAGTGAAGTTTGTCAAAATTTTGGCAGGCAAACAACGCTTCAAATAATAAAGCAGCTGGTCCTGGTTCTAAGTTTTCACAAGTACCAGGTTGTTTAAGCATTTTCACTAGATTATCCAGGGCTTCAGATTTGTTCCACAAATTATCCTAGAAAAAAAATGAAATTCTAAAAATCATTCATTAGGATGTTATTTTTTTGTCAATTAATAAATATGTTGTTTTAAATAGTCTCGTTTTCAGATATATAAGAGTAAATATATTATTCGCCAAAATTAACACTACTAGAAGTGAATATTGCATTTATTTTTTAATTTAAATAATTTACATGTTGAAAATAAGCACCAGTACGGAGCAAATAAGCTTCATAAAGATTTCGCAGTTTATCTAGTATGTTTATAAAGAGTGGTTGGTGTAGGTATTAAAAACAAGTTATTGTCTGCTGTAGTAGTTGTTCTATATCTGCTGGTAGAACTTCTTCTTCTTCAGTGCCTTATCCGATCCGGATGTTGGCGATCATCAAGGCTCTTATGGTTTTGTTGACTGCTCTGCAAATAGCTCTGCGGAGGTTATCCCAAACCATTGTCGGAGGTTTTTCAACCACAAGATACGACGGCGTCCCGGTCCTCTCCTGTCTAATACTTTACTCTGCATAACGAGTTGAAGAATGCGATATATTTCTTCGTTCCGCATCACGTGGCCGAAGTACTCAAGCTTACGTTGTTTCACTAAATTAAGCACTTCTTGTTCTTTTGTCATGCGCTATAGGACCTCAACGTTGGTGACATGATCCAGATACGATATTTTTAGTATCCTCTTTAGATCTGGGTTTGTAAGGGCTTCAGTAAATATTTCCTCAAAGCATATATTAAAAAAAATCGGCGAAAGCACACAGCCTTGCCTTACACCTCGCATGATCTTCACTTGCTCAATCAGCTGGTCTTCGACCTTGATTTGAGCACGCTGGTTTCAGTATAAATTCATTATGATCCAAGTATCCTTCTCATCCAATCCTACTCTTTGTAGGGCAGCGACCATCTTCTGGTGTTGACAACGGTCAAACGCCTTATCGTAGTCAATAAAAGATTTTTATTATAAATATTATTATAAATATTATTATATATATTATTATATATATTATTATAAATACCCAATTATGTTTCTCTTTCTGCTCTCTCTTACCTAAAGCATTAAATATGTAATGATTATGCAGATTGACTCCCATATAAATTTGTAACGGCGAACGCGTTTATAGAGATATAACTACTACCGGTAGTCCCACTGGACTGTCACACCCGTTTTTTTTTTTCTTGGTAGTATTACAAATGTTGACAATAGCCATTCCTCTGGGATATTACCTGAATCGAATATTGCGTTCAATAGTTCAGTTAAGTCCTTCGCGCTCACGTTACTTATCACCTTAATAAGTTCAACGGGTATTTCATCCGAAGCTGTCACCTTACTATTTTTAGACTGTTTTAAAACTGCTTTCACCTCGATGTCTAGTATTAACGGCTCTGTCATGCAATTTATTTATGGAAGGTTACCTCGGTAGTCCCAGAAGCGATTGTCGTCGCTAGGTTTCCGTCTTTGTTTATGAGGAGGTATGTGTTTCTTCTCATGTATTGACCAGTGGCTTCTCGAATCTTTTGGTGGATATTTATATAATCGTGTTTCATTTGGAACTCTTCGATTAGTTTACATTTTTCTTGCATTCATGTCTCCTTGGCTCTTCGAATTTCTTTTTTAATTTTTTGGTTGATTTCTTGGTATGTTTTTGCGTCCCTGTTTCTCATTAATCTCCTTTGGTCCATTATCTGTAAAGTGTCATCAGTCATCCATTCTTTATTTTTTACTCTTGTTTTCTTTCCCATATGTTCTTTTCTCGAATTTAGCATGACGTCTTTGATATAACTCCAATTTTGTTTTACACTCTGTTCTTGTTGTTTAGCCGTTTCTAGTTTTTCTCCCATTATATCTTTTACGTTTTGACGAACTATGGGGTCTTGTATAGTGTCATAATACAGGTTCTGTTTAGGTTTACTTTTGATGCGTTTCTTTAGGTTGAGTTCTATCTGGCTCACTAATGGGTTGTGTTCCAATGAGACGTCTGCTCCAACTTTGGTATTGACTATGGCAGAACTTCTGACTTAAATATTTATTTCTTCAGCATGCCCCAAATGTATGCATTAGATGTTCATATCAGGTGAGTAAGCTGGATGCTCGAAGTTTGTTGCATATGAAATTATTCTGTGTTCAAAATATTCGTGAAGTAAGTCTAAGAAACGTGTAGCTGTATGGCTCGTTGCACCAATCTATCCAAACGTAAAAACGCAAAAATCTCTAAAATCAAAGGTGTACGAACTTTCTCTCTGTAAAGCTCATGGTTAACAGTAGCTAGATGCTCGATCTAGTCGTTCTCATTTCAACAAAATAAGAACCAATAATCCCCTCTGTAATGTATGTCCATTATAGAGTGTTACCATCATGTACAAACACTTGTTATGTATCAATTATTAATATGTAATACAAATAATGTCTATTTTTAAAATCCCTATAAATTTCATTATAAAAAAGTTCCATAAACAATACATGATCTTATTGAAAAGTCTATCGTCCTTATCTGGTCACTTATTTTTTATATACCTATACGTTTTCCATGAATATCGATATATGAATTTTCGATTACCCTATAATCCTGTCATTCAACCGCAACATATCGTACATATTACACTTTGTTGGTGTACACTCTAATTGCTGATAGGTTGAATAACCTTTTGGGGTTAGTCACCATATGATGAAAAATAAAAGTAAAATGAAATTATAGGCTTTCGATTCGTGGATCAGATTAGCGAATATCTAGAATAAAAATCACCACCTATAATAGATATATACGAAAGTTTGAAAACTGAGTTCCGTAGAAATAAAAGTATTATAAATGTAGGTATATTAAAAATCTATTACTTATTATATTCAAATTTTTTTTTTAATAATACGCAGTAATTTAAATTAGTTGTTAACTTGTAAATAAAATATTGTAGTAAATACATGTTAAATATTTTGGTCTAAGATTTGCCACCAAAAGTACTGACTTTTGGTAACTCGAAAGGGAGATATCTATTGAAAATATTTTTTTAGTCGTAAATAAATTAAACTTGTGAACCTAGTAAACAAAATTGCAAAGTTTCGAGACTTTTGTGCTGACAAAAGTCTGTATATGTACTTATCATTAAAGAGTTGCCACTATGTCGATTTTGGGGAGTTATCTAAATGTTATTTACAATTTTTGGGCTAGTTTTTAAGCAGTAAGGACACATCGCTTCCCTAGCGTAAAGCATTTTCAGCTAAGCGTGATCTACATGTTCTTCCATGTTTCATTCAAAAGAAACATATGATATACCTTTAGACGTTACTCACGTAGCATTTACACCTTTGAGTTAACTTGTGACGTTTTTTTTTTCTGTAAACTTCAAACGTGTTTGCGAATTGTAATCTGCAGCAACGCACATGAAACCCTATCGAACCCATGCGATCTCTACTTTATAAGAAATACCACCCTACACTACATTTCGCCTATTTTGTGAATTATCATAAATTAATCCTCCTTTTTATAATCGTGATATTAGGATTCATCTACGAACTAGAATGTTAAAATGCCATGTATTCAGTACTTTGCTTTACGGTGTTGAGGCATGGACTCTTAAACAGAGGAATGTCAAAAATCTTGAATGCTTTGAGATGTGGTGCTACCGCCGTATACTAAAAATAAGTTCTTCTTCTTCTTCTTCAGCCTTCATTTATCCAATGTTGGACATAGGCCTCCTCCAATTGCTTCCACGCTTTCCCTATCTTTTGCAATTCTCATCCACTGCTTTCCAGCTACAGCAGTTATATCGTCTATCCATCTCTTTTTAGGTCTTTCTACGCTTCTTTTTGTTTCTCGAGGTCTCCAGAATGTCACTTTATGAGACCGTCTGTTGGTGTCTTGTCTTGCTACATGTGCTACCCATTGCCATCTCAATGTCGCTATTTTTCGCATGATGTCGGTTACTTTAGTTCTTCGACGTATTTCGATGTTAGGAATTTTGTCTCTGAGGTTTATATTTAACATGGCCCTCTTCATGGCCAGTTGAGTTACTCTTAATTGTTCTGCCATTTTTCTTGTCATAATTTCCAATCCATAAGTGGCAACTGGTAGTATACAAGTGTCATAGGTTTTTGGTTTTAAGTGAATTGGGATTTTTCTGTCTTTTAGAATGAAGCTCAACTTACCAAAAGCAGCCCATGACAATTGTGTCCTTCTTTTAATTTCTAGGGTTTGATTTTCCTTTTCGTTTTTAATTGCGTGTCCTAGATATATATATATATATATATATATATATATATATATATATATATATATATATATATATTGTTTTACCTTTTCTATATTGATGTTATCTATCGTGATGTTTTCTAGGCTGTTGCTTAATATTAATATTAAAAATAGGTAATATATAATATATATATATATATATATATATAAATATATATATATATATATATATATATATATATATATATATATATATATATATATATATATATATATATAATGTATTAAAAAATAAGTTGGGTGGATAAAATTACAAATGAAGAGATAATACGCAGAATAAATAACGATCCAGAAATTATCATGAATATAAAAAAGAGAAAACTTGAATATTTAGGCCTCCTGATGAGAGAACAAAAGTACACATTTCTACAAAATATAATGCAAGGAAAGATCCAAGGACGCACAAATCCAGGCCGCAGAAGAATATCCTGGATGAGAAATTTAAGAGAGTGGTTTGGCTGTACCACTAACGAACTATTCAAAACAGCAGTAAATAAAATTAGAATAACCCTAGTGATATCCAATCTCCGATAGGAGAGGCACTCAAAGAAGAAGAATCCTCTTTTTGTATTCAACAGCAGTTAACAGCGATAGTCCTCCACAAGTACCTGGCTAACACTTTCATTTCATTTTTTTTCAGCGGTCATCAAACAATTAATAATTTTCTGATGGTACTGAATAATTATTTTTACTTCACTCGTGTTGACCTTGTTTTGCGTCACCCAGAGAAATATAATATACTTCTACGAAGAAGGTTGCGTTTCGATTTAATTTGAGTCTCTTGCCACTCCCTGACACGTGTTTCTGGGCCTACCCGTCATCAGAAGGAGTTTGTAAGAAGATCGAAACGCAACCTTCTTCGTATATTTATCGTCCCTACTCGACGCAATGAGTACAAAAATTTATGGTAATTTATATGGGTAAATTGTTGGTGCATAGTAGAATATATTTATTCTCAGTACCGCTCTGAATGGCTTGTTTAAGCTTGGGTATACAGTTTACTTTAATCGCTGTCGACGTATCTTCATAATATACTTCATTTAATAATAAAATGGAAGATAAACGAAAGGAGAGGGCAAGGTCGAAGACGAACCGTCATGTCTTACAAACCTGAGAGAATGGTTTAACAGATTCTTTGCGTCCCTTTTCCGAGCTGCTATCAACAAAATTAGTACAGTCAATGTGATAACCAAACACGATATTATAATCACACAGGGAACAAGACGAAGAATTCGTGCACGTATTTCTGTTTATGTCGTTGTCGTGAGTTGTAGTGGCACCTAGATACTGTAATTCTTTGACACTTTCGAATTTGTATGTATCATAGTCATATTGTACGTTATTATCTCTACCTGCTGTGCGGTTGATATGGGTACGTTTGATTTTTTCTTCATTGACGTTTAGCTCTACCTTTTTTGCTTCAAACTTACAATGAAGTAAAAACTTCATGTTAGGTATATATTTTCTTTAATTTTTTTTTAAATGTACCCAAACGGATTAAAATTATCTCTAAAACGTTTTCATGCCATCATCAGTGAAAATTATTGGTGATTATTTCCACGTTACAATGATCGTGGTAAATCTTCTTCTTCTTAAAGTGCCCTCTCCTCAATGGAGGTTGGCTACTACAATTTTAAACTCTTTTCTATCTTCAGCTGTTCTTAGTAGCTGTTCAAAATTTAGCTCTGTCCATTGTCGGATGTTTCTGAGCCACGATAGTCTTTTCCTTCCTAAGCCTCTCTTTCCCTCGATTTTTCCTTACTATAAGTTGGGCATATTGGTACTTATTATTTCTCAGTATGTGGCCTAGGTATGATGTTTTTCTAACTTTAACTGTGTTAAAAAGTTCTCTTTCCTTGCCTATTCTATGCAGCACTTTTTCGTTTGAGGTATGCGATGTCCATGAAATTTTACGTATTCTCCGGTAGATCCACATTTCAAAGGCCTTCAATTTATTTACGGTTGATATTTTAAGGGTCCACGTTTCAACTGTATAATATAGAAGAGTCGACCAGACGCAGCATTTTGATAAACGTTGTCGAATTTCGAGTTTTATTCGAGAATCACAAAGCAGTTTTTTTTTATTTTTTTCGAAAGATTTTCTGGCCTGTTCTATTTTCGATCTTATTTTTAGATCAGGATTTAGGCTGCTATCGATCCAACATCCCAGGTACTTAAATCTATTGACCTGTTTTAAAATGTGCCCATTTATTGTGCAAGGTTGAGGTAGGTTTTAGTTTTTTCGGATTGACATCACTTTGGTTTTTTTAATGTTTATTTTCATATCAAATTGCTCACAGGTCGCGTTGTTCTTGTCGATGAGTCGTTGTAGACCTAAGTCGGAATCCGCAATTAAAACTGTATCATCGGCGTATCTGATCCTGTTGATATTTACGCCATTCACGTTGACTCCATCCTTGGAATCCTCCAATGATTCTTTAAATAGAAACTCGGAGTAAAGATTAAACAGCAGAGGCGACAGAACACATCCTTGTCTAACTCCCTTCCTAATTTCTACTTCTGCGGATGTGGAATCTTCGATCCTAACTCTGGCGTTTTGGTTCCAGGACAAGTTTTTTAAGAATTTGATGTCTTTTCCATCTAAACCTACTTCTTGCAAACGTTCTAATAGTAGGTCGTGTCTTACTCTATCAAATGCTTTTTTCGAAGTCTATAAAGCATATAAATATATCTTTCTGTTGGTCGTAGCATTTTTGGGCGAGAACTAGTAAACTGAACAGGGCTTCTCTCGTTCCCATGCCGTCTTTGAATCCAAACTGATCGTCTCCGATGATTGTTTCGCACTTTCTACAGATACGATTATGTACGATTTTTAGTAGGACTATTACTGCATGACTCATAAGGCTTATCAGACGGAACCCATTGCAGTGTTGTGGGTTTGGCTTTTTTGGTAGTGGAATGAATATTGACTCCAGCCAATCTTGGGGTATTTTACCTGTATCATAAATGCGATTGAATAAAAAAACAAATATTTCGATATTTTCTGGGTATATTCCGTCTGGACCTGGGCTTTTATGCCTTTTGAGATGATTAATTGCATTTATGATTTCAGATTTCAGAATTGTTGGACCTTCGTTGTTATTTTCCAATATGGTTCTTCTCGTGTGTCGTGAAAAAGAATTTTAATATAGTTTTCTCATTCTTTCAGTTTATCTTCCGTTGATTCTAGCAGTTTGCCATCCGTGTTCAGCATGGTGTGAAAAGTCGTTCTCTTGGTAGTCGATGTAAACTCTTTTACCTTTTTATGTAAATTAAAAAAATCGTGCCTTTGTTGCAGTTCTTCTATTTCAACGCATTTTGTTTCCAGCCATTTCTCTTTTGCTTCGGTTATTTTTTTTTCGAATTATTCTATTTAGTCTTTTGTATTCTTCGTCCTTGCCATTTTTTCCTTTAGATTCTCTTCGTTTGTTCATTAATTGTATAGTCTCTTCTGTCATCCATTCCTGTTTGTTATTTCTAGGTGTTACTTTTAGATGTTTTTCTGTTACATTGTTCATTTTTTCTTTAACAGTTTTCCACAGAACGTTTATGTCATCGTACTCGCTAATTCTATTGTGGTCGATATTTCCTAAATTTTTGTTTAATTCTTTATTTACTGTCTGATGTATAGTGTCGTTTTTCAATACTTGGATATCTAATAGTTGATGTTGAGGTTTTTGTTTCTTTATTAGTTCCCATCTTGCGCTAACTTTTGCAACAACAGGACTATGATCGGAATTGATGTCAGTTCCAGGATATGTTTTTGCACTGATGATTGCATTGTGATTTTTTTTGTTGACCAATATGTAATCTATTTGGTTACCGATTACTCTGTTTTCATTGTGTTGTGTTGTGTTGTGTTGTGGTAAATACTTACATCTTAAAATAATTGAAACTAGCCACATATATAGGTATAATAACCTTTCGATTACATGATAAACTTATTATATTATAAGAATGTAGTGACAGGTAGTCGATGTTATAGGTTATCGGTTTAAGGGACCTTACATCTCCCTGATCAAAAAATGATTGTTTACATTCAACCATTGAAACCAGCCAACTGACTAGATCAAGAATTAAAATTAGTTACAAGTGACAAGCTTCTTGTGATTATTATCGCAAATATCGCAAATATGCAATGCCTCAATCATCCAGGGAAAGATTGAAGGCAGGAGAGGAGTAGGTCGCAAACAATTGTCGTGGCTACAGAACATAAAGGACTGGACAGACATAAATAACACTGGTAATCTTTTGTATGCCGCAAAAGACAGACGTCTGGCCTAAAGATAATTCGCCAACGCACTATAGGTCCACAGCACTATAAGAAGAAGAAGAAATGCTACTTTCTATGCCGATGGCGTCAGCATACGTCAAATTCATTTGGGTTCCTGGTTAGAAAACACATCTGTCCGTATGTTTGGTTCTTTGATGGAAATATCAAATATATTTGTTTTAAACGAATAATAATAGATAATGTGTTTGCTGACGTTAGCTATTGAATTTTCGATACATATTTTTTGTAAATTATTATTCTTAATCGGTACCCCTATATTCTAAATAGCCATCTATGGTTTGAAATATTTTTCGTTGAATTTTTCTTTTTCACCATGAAGTGAAATTGTAAAGATATGTTAAAAGTTACAGTATTTCTTGATCTGTGAATGTAAAAGCCACTGAATTATTTTGTGCTTTTTTCCAAGCAGTTTTAGGCAATTTAAATGGAAAATAAGAGGTAATATACTCAAATACATAATCAAACCTATTAAAAAATAATCAATTTCAAGTCAAAGTAGACGGCGTATATTCCTCAACAAAAAATCAATAAAATGGTATACCACAGGGCTCGAACCTTTTCACTACTCTGTTTCTTGTAGGTATAAATTCTATTACCGTAAAAATCAAACATTCTGTAAAAGCTAGGCTATATGCAGATGATTGAGTTATACTTTGTAGAGAAAAAACCTAACAACCATCAATAACCATGTCCAAAAAGCCATAAATCATATTAAAGAATGGTCCTTCACAAGTGGTCTTCAGTTCAATACCCTCAAAACCAAAGCAGTATGTTTTACGAAAAGTCACCAAATACAACCGAAGAACTTATATTTAAATGGAGGATAGCTTAAATATGTAGAAAAAGTTAGATTCCTTGGTATGATCTTTGACCAAAAACTAGCTTGGAAGATACATTTAGAATATTTAAAAAGATCACTACGATCACTCGCAAACAAAAAATGCGGCGCCGACTCTTCTACATTACCATATATCTGCAAGGCCCTAGTACGTTCCAAACTGGACTACGGCTTAACTGTTTACAACTCCTCCAAAAAATTGTACTTCGAAAATACAAGTCATCGAATTTTCTTAGGAGCACATCACTATTTCGAAGACAATATCTAAGTCTTTCTTATACTGCGGCAGTATCGGCTAATCAAGATTATCAAGTTATACATAACGTATTCGCTGACCGCTTTAAAAGTTGTTTCCAAACTTCAAATCAAACTGATCAAACCGATCACCCTCAAACTGATGTACTGCCTACATACCTTCTTCTTCTTCTTCTTTTTACATCATAACCCTGGATGGGTCTTTGCCTGTCTGGCTATTTCCTTCCATTCAGATCTCTTTTGTGCCCTTCTTCTCCATTGTCCTATGTTCATTGTTTTCAGGTCGTCTTCCACGTCATCCAACCATCTCGTTGTGGGCCTTCCTCTTTTTCGCCTTCTTATGGGCTTCCATTGTAACATTTTCTTTGTTGTTTTTGCATCGTTTTGTCTCTGCACATGTCCCAGCCATGACAGTCTTTGACTTTTCACAAATCTTACAATGTCATAACCTTCATTTAACTCATAAATCTCGTTGTTTCTCCTGATTCTTCATGTGCCATCTTCCTCTTGTACCGGGTCATATACTTTGCTCACTATTTTTCTCTCGAATGTCCTGAGTTGGGTTTCATCTTTTTTCGTCATTACCCAAGTTTCACATCCAAAAGTTACTACGGGTCCAATCAGTGTTCTGTAGATAGTCATTTTGATTCTTTTGTCTACTAATTTCGATGTCATCAATCTTTTATTAGCATAGTATGTACGATTCCCGCTGGAAATACGTGCAATAATTTCGCTACTTACAGAGTTCTTTTGATTGATTTCTGTGCCGAGATATGTAAAGGCATCCACTCGTTCGATAGTATAGTTCTCTATTGTGATATTATTTTCATTGTCAGTTATTCTTTTGACTGTCATATACTTCGTTTTTGCTTCGTTTATTTTGAGACCTCTTTTTTTTGCTTCAGGATCAATTTGTTTGAACACTTCCATTAGTCGTGGCTTATTCTTACTAATAATGGCTACATCGTCTGCATGTGCAGTAATTTGTACTGATTTGGTGTTTATATGGACGGTTATATTGGTTTTTCTGATGACTGCCTCAAGAACTAGGTTGAATAGCATGGTTGATCGGGCATCTCCCTGTCTTATTCGCATGTTAATGTTAAACAGGGAGTCAGTTCTCCTTCTACTCTGACTGCGGCTTTTGAACCCTGCAACGTCATTTTTATGAGGCTGATGTATTTCTTGGGGTTACCTAGATTACAAAGGTCTTCCAGCATTCTGTCTCTTTTCACACTATCAAAAGCTTGTTTAAAGTCTATATACACACTGCCTACATACCTACTTGTTAACAATAGATATCCAATTTCCAGACACCTATAATATCTCCAAAATTCAAACTCCTCCTCCTTGGACAAATCGACTTCCCTCTACTGACACCAGATTATTGCGCCTAAACAAGTCAGAAATGTCAACAAGTCAAATTAATCAAGAATGTTTAAAATATTAAGCAAATATGGTAACTATTTCAAAGTTTACACCGATGCCTCCAAAAACGAAGACGAAATTGGGGTAGCAACCTACTCATCAGACTATACAGAAGTTTACAAATTACCTTCATATACAACAACGTTCTCTGCTGAACTGTATGCAATACTAAAAGCACTAGTTCTAATAGTTAACAAAAATAAAAAAAAATCAATATTACAGATTATCTCAGATCAATAATGGCATTAAACCAACTCTACTGTAATCATCCACTACTCCTTCTCATTAAAAAGGAACTAAAACATGCAGGAAATATGAACATTAAAGTTCATTTTAGATGGGTACCGTCACATACTGGAATCGAAGGAAATGAGGTTGTAGACAAAATAGCAAAAAATGCACCTACTAACCCAAACGCAGAAGAGAATACGAAATTTCTTCACACCCACCTGAAAGCATTCTTTAAAGAAAAGATTATTTCAATATGGCAGGATACATAGAAGAACTCCCCAACAAGCTCTACGAAGTTGATATCAATCATCAAAAACTCTCAAAATTTAACAATAGAAGGGAACAAGTAACCTTCACTCGCCTCCGGATTGGTCATACTCGGTTAACACACGACTACCTACTAAAACGTGCAGATAAACCTGTGTGTGACATGTGTAAAAGTCTCTTAATGGTAAAACATTATTTATTGCAGTGCCCCAAGTATAATGTGCAACGCAAAATGTATAACATACCATCAACATTAAATAGTGATCTTGAAAAAGAGAGTGATACTAAAAATGTTTTCGCCTTTCTCAACGACTGCAAGATGTTATCAAAAAGGTAATATTTTACTTTGTATAGATTTAGATTTATTTCTATTTATGTATTGCTATGGTTAATATTCTATTGTTCAGTTCCAACTCTGTATCACAATCCATACACGCTAATAACCCTGCGTGGTTGATGCGTCATGTAAGAAAAAAAATATTGTCTGCGGCATTCTCAAACGAAAATTTAGGGAAAAAAATATTCGACCCTGTCGTGTAAGTCTAGAAAGCAATATCTATTTCAGATTTATAATAAGTAAATGCGCGGCATTATAACCGGATTATTAAAGACGGTTTCCGAAATGGAAATATATACATAGAAAATTAGAAGACCATGGCCAAGAAAGCCTACACTTATTGAGAAAAGAATCGTACAAATAAATAAGTTCCAAATTTTCGTGGGTTTTGTCTAATAATATAATCATAACCATAATAACTAAACTTTGAAACGAAAATGGATTTTTATTGTTAAATTTTTAATATTTTCTACCTAAGTGGGTTCTCGATTGAAGCAATTCAATATTACTTTTTTCCCTTTTTCTACTAGAAGTAAATATTATGAGAAAAACTGTGCCAACCGTGACTAAATCATATAAAACTTAAGGTACGTTTTAATTTGGTATAATTTTATGAGTCACCGATAAATCTTAAATAATAATAATATCAAAGTCAATTTAAGAAAATACTGCCCTGATTTCCTCGTGCGACCTAAAATGTTCCACTAAATATTTGCATTTTGCATTTTACGTGACTGACTCCAGAAAATGACGGACATCATGTAAAAAAGAATTTCGTAGAAAGAAAACGAACTTCCACGATCGAATTTGATTTGGTAATGAACTCTTTACTGTAAGTCCATAATAGATTTAAAAGTCAGAGTGGAATTTTTAAAAGCTTGGTATACACCCAAAAACGTTACAAAAATCTCACTAGATTCCTCTTTTCTATATCGACTTTGCATTTGCTGGTCATTAGATAGCTCAGCCATTTTCCGGAGACAAACAGCAGTATGTTTTTAAAAGCAGACGTTTTACACGTAATAAAAAAAAATCAGGTATTCTTTTTTTTTAATTATCACTGTACAGAACAATAACTGTTTAAAATTTACAAAATTTTATAACTGTTAATAAATGATTAAAGGTGTAACCCATTGACTGCCGGATTGAAATAATTAATTTTCCATTAGATTTTTCATATTCATTAGATTAACCAAGATTTTTTTAATAATAATAATTTTTCTTTTTAGGCTATTATACAAAAATTTGATAATTGATTTTTTTTAGAGTATTAATAAACTGCCTTGTGTGGCTTCTTCTTCTTAGGATGCCTGTCCGTTCCGAACGTTGGCGATCATTCTGGCTATGATGATTTTGTTGGTTGCTATACGAAATAACTGTGTTGAGGTCTTTCTATATCATGCTCTCAGGTTAGCAAGCCAGGATATTCTTCTTCGTCCTGGGGCTCTTTTTCCTTCAATTTTACCCTGCAAATGCATTGGAGTAGCTCGTATCTGCCTTGATTTCTCATTATATGTCCAAAGTACTCCAGCTTACGGCTCTTCACAATGTTGACCAAATCCGCGGTTGTGTTCATCCTCCGCAGTACATCTTCATTGGTGACTTTGTCTGTCCATGGCATCTTCAGAATTCTTCTGTATAACCATAATTCAAACGCCTGAAGTTTTGATAGAGTTTCCGCCTTCAATGTCCACGTTTCTACTCCATACAGAAGCACTGAGTACACGTAACATTAAGGAGCCTTATTTTTGTTTTCAGGGTGAGGTCATGGCTTTTGAACGCAGAGCTCATAGTCAAGAATGTACTTTTGGCCTTTTCAAAGCGACATTTAATCTCTTGGGTATTGTCCCACGACTCATTGATTATAGTTCCCAAATAATTGTATTGTGAGACACGTTCAATTCTCATTTGGTTCACATACAGATTTGCTCTAATTATGTTTTGCTTGCTGATGATCATTAGCTTGGCTTTGCTGGTGTTTATATCCAGTCCATAGGTTCTACTATTTCTGTTATTTTATTCATTAAGTTTTGCAGCCCTTCTTTGGTATTGGAAAAGACTATTGTATTATCTGCATACCGCAGGTTATTAAGCTTGACTCCATTTATTGAGATACCTTCATCAATATTACCGCTGATTGATTCCAATACAGATTAGCTATAATTTTTAAGTCTCTTCCATTAATCCCTGTCCTCTTCAGCACTGCCATCATTTGTTCATACCTGACTCTATCGAAAGCCTTTTTGTAGTCAATCAGGCATGCAAAAACATTACAGCTGACATCTCTACATTTCTGAAACAAGATCTACATGCTAAATAAAGCTTACCTCATACCAATGGCGTTCACAAATCCGAACTGATTGGGCGCAATTTGTTCCTCGCATTTCCGGTAAATTATTTTGTGGATGGCCTTTAAAAACAGCTTCAGCAGATGGCTCATTAGGCTTATTGTCCTATAATCTTCACAAACTTTTGCTCCTGGTTTTTTGGGCAATGGTACGAACTCCGATTTGAGCCACTCTACTGGTACTTTTCCTGCCTTGTATATTTCATTAAATATATCAGTTATTATTTTTATTTGTTCTGTATCTAATAGCTTCAGCAGTTCTGCAGGAATTTCATTAAGTCCCGGTGTCTTTCCATCCTTCATTTGTCTAACGGCTGCCGTTATTTCTTCTGGTAGGATTTCGAAAAAGCCATCAAAACATCATCTGCAGTTGGACCATTTGGTCTAGGAAATCGGAATGATCGGAGAGATACATTGGAGATTTTTGCGGAGGCAAATAAATTAGTAATAATGAACACCTGGTTTAAGCTACACCCAAGGAAACTGTACACCTGAAAATCTCCATAGGATACTGTGGGAAAGATTGTAAGATATCAGATTGATTACATTCTAGTAAATAAGAGGTATAGGAACAGCTGCACATCTGTCAAAACATACCCGGGGGCAGACATATATTCTGATCATGTACCAGTTGTAGGTAATTTCAAAGTCAGAATGAAGAAGGTTACAAGTAAGTCGATGAAGAAGTATGATTTTAGAAAACTGAAAGATCCCAATGTTTGACTGAAGGTGAGTGCAAACCTCAATACAAGGGTGCTAACATGCAAAAATGCAGAAACTATAGAGGAAAGTCTGACCATCATACAAGAAACAGTGAGAGAAATAAAAGAACAACACCTGAAGAAAGACACAGAGAAATGCAAATCGTGGATGACCGATGAAATACTTGAGCTTATGGATCAGAGAAAAAAAAAAACAAGAAAATCTCCAAGAATATAAGAGAATACATACCATCGTCAGAAGAAAAATAAGAGAAGCCAAAGAGAAACAAAACACAGAACAATGTCAAGAAATAGAAGAGTATCAGAGTCGATATGAAAACTTCAATTTTTATCGAAAAGTGAAGGAAATAGCTGGAAAGTTTCGAAAACGCAACAGCGAAAAAATAACAGATAATGAATACAATCTTGCCATAACCAAAGGAGATAAAAGAAGTATGGGAAGAATACTTAGGGAAAAATTTTCCATGACCTTGGAACAGTACAAGAGCCCACCGTTGAAGAAAATTTAGGTCCCGAAATCCTTCTTCTTTAGGTGCCGTCTTCAATGAAGGTTGGCGATAACCTTAGCAAAATCATTTCTGTCCCTGGCTTTTCTTATTAAAGATTGAGAATCCAAACCAGTCCACTCACGAATGTTCTTTAACCAGGACGCCTGCCGTCTACCAGGACCACGTTTTCCTTCTACCTTCCCCTCTATAAGAAGCTGCAGTAGCTGGTATTTCTCATTTCTGTATATGTGTCCCAAATATGAGGTTTTCCGTATTTTTCATTATTTTTAAGAGTTCTCTGTCGGTACCCATCTTGTGTAGGACCTGCTCGTTGCTCATATGCGCTGTCCAGGGGACTTTCAGCATCCTTCGAAATAACCACATTTCAAAACTTTCCAAACGCCTTAGTGAGTTGATTTTGAAGGTCCAGGCCTCCATTCCACATAACAAGGTGCTGTAAACGTAACATTTCAGCATTCGGTATCGGATTTTGAGATTGAGTGTCTGGGACGTAAACATTTGTTTCATTTTTTTTTTTTTTTTTTTTTTGGCGTTGAAATCACCCATAACAATTGTTAGGTCTTGCTTTTTTAACCTTTTCAGGAATTGATTAATGCTATGGTATAGTTCTTCTATCTTTTCTTCTGCTCTTTCTGTTGTAGGTGCATATACTTGAATTATATTAATGTCGATTGGTCTTGCTTGTAGTTGTATAAGCAAGTTGTGTGGTTTGCTTCCAGTTATTTCTAACACGCTTCAGGTCGTCAGTCGATCTATAGTTAGTGGGCGTCCTCCGCTCCGTTTTGCTTCTTGCCTTGATCTCCACTCTAAAATACGTTTTGTCCATCGGTTATCTGATAATCTGGCGACGACGTGTCCTGTCCGATTCCATTTTAACGATGCGATTTTTTCGACAGCGTTTGTTATTTTTATTCTTCGTATTTCTTCGTTTGGATTCGGTCTCTCAGAGATACACCCAACTTTTGGCGCTCCATAGCCATCTGAGTCACGCGAATCTTATTAACTACCTTTTTGTGGGTGTTAATGTTTCCGCTCCATAAGTGAGTAGAGGTAACACACATTGGTCAGAGATTTTCCATTTAAGGCATACGGGTAGATCCGAGAAATAAAGAAAGGATAAAGAAAGCTGAGCAACTATTTAGAATAGCTCGAGACAGAGACAGTTTCGCCATGTTAATCGCCAACGTCAAGGGGACTTGATAGGGCACGTTAAGAAGAAGGGTAGATCCGATTTAAATACACAGTTTAATTAACCAAACGCTGCCCATACTAATCCTATGCGATGTGGGAGCTTATATATCTGGTTACCTCTGCTCAACGGAATTTCGTGTCCTAGATACTTATACGATGTAGTCTGCACCATATTCCTTCCATCAACAGCAATATTTAGATTTAGCACAAGATTGGTCATTATTTGCGTCTTGTTTATATTATTATTTAGTCTGACCTCCAAGGAAGCGTGATATCATTTAACGACATCTATGATACGGGCCAAATTCCAAAAGATTGGCTTTGATCTACATCGCCCTACCAAAAACACTACGTGCGAACTTCTGCAAGAACCACTGACTAATAAGCTTAATGAGTAACTTTTAAAAACTTTTCCTGAGAATACTTCACACTAGATTGTTTAAGAAATGTGAAGAGGTCAGTGGATGGAGTGAGTTTGGTTTCAAAAATGGACTTGGCACGAGAGAAGCGATTTTAGTATGCAAACATTAATACAAAATTGTTTAGATCAAAGAAAATATGTTTTTGTCTGTTCCATTGATTACGAGAAAGCATTCAATAATGTAAAACACGAATTGATGATAAAATACCTACAAGAGTTGGGATTGGATGCCAAGGATATAAGAATTATCGCCAATCTGTATTGAAACAAGACAGCAACAGTACGACTTCAAAATTTCAACGAAACAGAAGATTTCTCCATTAAAAAAGGAGTAAGGCACGGTTGTATACTGTCTCCAATGCTGTTCAATTTATACGTAGAAAAAGCCTTCGCGTGGCAGACTCTAATAAGGGTATTAAAGTTAACGGCATATTTATTAATAACATCAGGTATGCCGATGATACAGCCATAGTGACAGATAATATCGAAGATCTTCAATGACTTTTAAATGATCTAACTCTTGCAAGTAAAGCTCGGGGTTTGAAAATAAATATCAAGAAGACAAAAACAATGATTATAAGTAGAAATGAATACCCCAACACAAAGATATATGTCACTGGAGAAGAAATCGAACAGGTCAGGCAATTTAAATACTTGGGTTGTTTGCTGAACGATGGTTGGGACCTCGAGAATAAAATAAAGAGCAGAGTTAAACAAGCCAGAAATGCTTTTTTGAGGCTTCGTAAGTTTCTGACTGATTGCAAGTTGAAATTCAACCTCCGATAAAAGATGCTTAAGTATTACGTGTGGCCTGTTCTCTTGTACGGAATGGAAGCATGGGTGGTAAAAGCCAGTTCCATTAACAAACTTGAAGTGTTTGAAATGTGGTGCCTGCGTCGAATGCTTAGAATATCATGGACGGACAGGGTCAGAAATGAAGAAGTACTCACAAGAGCGGGCTTACAGGATAGGGAACTTTTTAGTTATGTAAAAAGTAAGAAGACTGCATACTTGGAGCACATATTTCGAGGAGAAAGATACACTTTTCAGCAACTGATACTCGAAGGGAAGATGGAGGGTAGGAGAGGTCTGGGACGTAAAAAAATGTCATGACTGCACAATATTCGACAATGGACAGGAATCCACAGCTATGAAATGCTTCGCAATGCTGCTAAAAACAGAATTATTTAATCCTGACTATTTAACATCTCACCTGAAGACGATGTACGGTGGACGCTTACACAGAAATGCACGGCACCTTAAGAAGAAGAAGATGTAAATTATTCTGTTCATCATAGAAACACCCAAAACTAGACAAATTTTTTCGTGCCGATTAACAGTAATTTGTTTATTTTCTATGAAATAAATATAATATTTTAACGAAAGCAGACGATTTTGGATCAAAATGTTTATCTTATCGAATTATAAGTCGGCCTGACATATTAATCAATAAAATAAACGAAAGAATATTGCCAAAAACCTAAAAATTATTGAGTAGAACTTAATAATATACAAATTAAATAATGATTTGTGAGAAGAAATGAAAGACAGTGGGTTTTACTTATACCAAATAAAATATACATTATTTGTACTATAAGAATATGTTACAGATCTATATTAACGTTTCACAATTTATAATAGTTGTTCAAATAGTATGAATGTCGAGCCTGGCCTTTGTTTTATCTCTTTGAAGCTTCAAACTTTTATAAGAAAGTTCGTAGACTGTTTCCACATTTTCTATCAAATTTTCGATGTACGTCAGGGATGAATGTTTTTCTTCGCAGGAGACAATCTTTCAAAAATAAGATCTTGAGGAAGCTTCATTTCTCTTCCGGTGATTATCGTCGATGGAGATTAACTGGTCGTTTCATGTTTGAAACTTCTATGGGCTAGCACTAATAAAGGAATTAGAGTATCCTAGTATTTTTTAATATTAGCAACGAACATTGAAAGGTATTGGCAAACAGTTCTATTATACAGTGCTTTTCAGATAAAACTATCCACCTTAAATAACTTTTGAACCTCTAATTTTTTGGAAAAACGCACAAACACGTTAATTAATATCTGAAGGGGGAGGCATATACCCCCTGTATCAACCCTTTATTTTTTTTAAATTACTTTCCCCTTTTTTTGTTTTATATTTGGATTCTCCTTTTTGTTCTGATTTCAAAAATGTATAATACCTTTGGTTTGAAGTGATTAGTTTATCAGATAGATAATTTTCCTGTTAACAAGACAGTATCTCCCCCACCTTAATTGACTCTAACAAAATAGGTTGTAGCATAATTTAAACTCTTTAAATATTTAACCGTACTATTTGTAGTACCTTTAAAAACCAAGAAACAAAAAAATTCACTTTTTATTCAAGTTTTATCAAAGGTTTTCGATGTCATTTTTACATTTGTTTTAATCGGTTAATTGCGACAATTTGTTATAACTTGTAAGTAACAGCTTATTTTGATACATGTGCAATTTGATCGCTGAAATGGTATACACTTTGCAAGAAAGAATCGAAATTGTAGATTTATACTACAAAAATAATAATTATGCAAGAGCTGCTGCTAGAATTTTTAATGAAACACCACAATAGACATGCAACTCATAAGTGTGTGATTGAACTGATGCAGAAAAAATTAGATCAAGAGGATCAGTTTCCAATAAAAACATAACCGACAGGAACTTGTAAATAAAAAAGCAATCCAAGTAGCTGTTTTAGAGCAAGTTAACTTAGACTCTTAACAATCACAGTCACTGTCAACAATAAGCAGAGCAATCGGTGTTTCATCTACTACAGCCTTCCGAGTCCACCATAAATTTAAGCTTTATCCATATAAAATTAAATTAGTACAAGAGTTAAATGAAGAAGATTTTGATCGTCGTCCCGAATGTTGCGAATTAATGATAAAATGCATCATTAACAATCCACAATTGTTAAACAATTGTGGATTGTTAATAGTGATTGTGAACAGATAAAATTGCCGATACTGGGCTGAGAGTGGTGTGGTATCCTACGTAATCAAATTATCGGACTTTTCTTTATCACTGGAAACTTAAATGGTGCATCGTATCTTGAATTATATAGGCAAGTGGTTGATCGTTAGAACAATAGTAGCAAATGATGATAACCTTTCCGATGATTTGGTTGTATTTCAACATGATGGAGCTTCTCCACACTTTGCTTTACCTGTGCGATAATTTTTAAACGAAACTTTTCCCGGTCCTTGGATAGGTAAAAGACGACAGATGATCTATTGGCCATTTAGGTCACCGGATTGAACACCCCTAGACTTCTTCTTATGGGAGTATTTAAAAACAAAAATTATGCTACTCAACCAGAATATCTAGATGATTTACAACAAAGAATAGAGGATGAATGTCGACAATTAAATGCAGACTTGTTAAGCAATGTCAGAGAAGAATTTTAAAATAGATTGTACTATTGTATGGAAGTAAAAGGCAGTCATTTTGAACAATTATTGTAAAAATTTTTAGTAGTAAAATGTTTGTTCTAAATGTGTGTAATAAAATTGTTAAAAAATCATTTTTTTTCAATTCAATTTTCTTGCTTTTGTATTTACTTTTCTCATAAACTAATCACTTCAAGTATCATGTATTATACATTTCTGAAATCAGTACAAAAAGGAGAATCCAAATATAAAATAAAAAAAGGGGGAAGTAATTTAAAAAAAATAAAGGGTTGATACAGGGGGTGAGAGGGTGCATTTTCCAGCAACCTTAAATATGATATTATGCCTCTTCCTTCAGATATTAATTAAAGTGTTTTTGCGTTTTTCCAAAAAATTAGAGGTTCAAAAGTTATTTAAGGTGGATAGTTTTATCTGAAAAGCACCGTATATTTCGTTGATTGCGGATGGAGAGGGTTGTGTGTGTTTTCTTAATGCCGAATATTTTCATTAATTCTTGCCATGAATCTGATTCATTACGACTATTAAGTACTCGTTTCCTGTCTCTGCCAACAGAAGTGGAACGAGAATATCCACTTCAAGCTATTCAAAAGGCTCTGAGGAATGTTATTGTGGCATTTTATCACGACTTCTTGTTCTAAGTTCTGTTCTACCGTTACATAAATCGTATTTCTTACACCAGTATTCTACATCTCGGCAACAATTTATCTAGTAAAATCTGTTTCGAACTTTTAAGTGTTCTGTTGAGTGCAAAATGTAGTCCAGAAAGGCTGATACCAAGTTCTTACAACACATTTTGAATGTGTAATTTTGGCAGTACTAATTGTTGTAAAAAACTTAACTGGGAAGAGAAAGGCCTAAACATTGACGGTAGAAGATTAACAAATTTGAAATTCGCAGACGACATAGTTTTGTTCTTGGACAACCTCAAGGAGATATGTACAACATGAGCTTCAGTTAGTGTGTGCCAGTGTGGGTCTTAAAATAAACATATCCAAAACAAAATTCATGACAAACTAGAGCTGGTGGAAATATACATGTATCTTGGACACGAAATAAAGATCACAAAGGACAACCAAACATGCGAACTACGAAGAAGAATAAACCTAGCATGGGTAGCCTATGGAAAACTCGTGGCATATTTAAAAGTGATATACCATTTTTTTTTTAAATATTTGACCAATGTGTGTTGCCTGTGATGACCTATGATACCGAAATTTTTGACATTGACAGCTACAAGTTCTAAAACGCTGCAAATAGCTCAGAGGAAAATGGAAAGATCAATGCTGAGTATATTGCTTTGTGACCGAGTTAGAAATGAAGACTTAAGACGAAGAACAGGAGTTACCGATGTTATTTCTCGAATTGCCATACTGAAATGGAACTGGGCCGGACAAGTCTCCCGAATCAGTGATGAAAGGTAGACGAAGAGATTGTTTGAGTGAAGGCCGAGGTTAGACAAAAGAAGTAGAGGAAGACCCAATACACGTTGGACTGACAATATCAAGAACATGTCAAGAAATTTGATGAAAAGTGCTCAAGATAGAGCACAACTGACAAAAATGAGGGAGGCCTATTTCCAGCAGTGGACGCAAAGGGCTGGGTGGTGGTGATGATGATCATGAATTGTTGAACTATACTTACTCCATCGGGTCTTCCCCCTTTCGATATAAAAACCATTGGAAAGGTACAGAAGTTACTTAAGCCCAGTATTCCTTCATAGATTCAATATATTTGGTTTTCTTCTGACAGATAAGTCTTAAAATCCACAAGAAAACTAAATTCCTGTAGCTGGCTATATACCATGTACGACAAAAAATTATTTAAAAATTCCTTTATAAAAGGTATAATATTAAAAGGTATAAATTTAATAATCATACCTTTTAGAAAGAAATTTTCAAATAATTCTTTTGAGATGTCTTACTTCCATTAAAAATTAGTTTCATGGAGACAGTTGAACAAATATTGATTTAGAAATTTCTACACCAATTCGTATTAGGAAATTAAACAACAAAAAATCGACTAATATAAAATTTGTTTGTATAAAAGTTTATACTAATAGGAATTGAATGGAAAGAAATTAGTAGTAATGTTTAAATTCAATTATTTTGCACTTATTAAAATAATGGTATTTGTCAAAAAAGTTAACACATTCGCGACCAACCGTCACACATGTGTGACGATGAAGTTTTCGTAAGGACTGCTGACACATATGTGTGACACCGAACTTACGTGATGAAATGTAAAATAATTTTACCACGGTTTATCACAGTGGGTCTAAATTTGGCCACAGTAGACCTAAACAATCCTTCTTTCACACGCTATGGCTGGGTTGTGATTTGGACATTAAAAAAAAGAAGAAATAACCTGTAAATTTATGGAACGTAAATTTATAGAATGTAAACGTCGAATACGAAAAGTATCGTAATTGTGTATAATTTAGGTAATATAAAAATGTAACTTATTTATACACCGTCTAATAACTTATTAAATATTTTAGACATATTAACAATGTCAAAACGACATCTAAGTACACGAGACCTTCAGTTAGAGGACGAGATGGCTAGTAGGGAAGTTAGTGAGTACAGAAATGCCGAAAATATTGAATATGAATTCGAGGAGGACCATAATGATGAAATGTTTCATTCTAGTGGTAGTGAATATTCTCCTTCTCATTCTGGAAGAGAGACTGAGGATACTAGCAATAATGGGGGAGAGTCGAGCAATGACGGCGGTGAGTTGAGTAATGATGAGGGCAAAGCGAATGTTGCAAATGAAAATGTGGTACAAGAAAATGATGAGGCGGACTGGCTTGATGTAGAGGAAAATATTGAGATACATCAGTTTACTGAACAAGAAAATATAAAAGTAGAAATTCCTGTTGATGCAACACCTATACAATATTTTTCATTACTATTTGATGAAGAGCTTTTGATAAAAATCGTAGAGTGGACAAATCACAGAGCTCCTTCACGCAAAGAAAACCCTACTTTAAAAAAATATTCCTTTTTAAGACGCTGGATGGATATAAATATTGACGACTTAAAAAAAATTTTTTGGGTCTCTGCATATTAATGGGAAACATTAAACTCCCCTCCTTACGTTTATACTGGAGCACAGATCCACTATATACTTTTCAATATTTGGAAAAACTATGCCCAGATCAAAGTTTGAAGCTATTCTTCAAAATATTTGTTATTATAAGCCGGAAGACGTAGAAGTTCAAGATCGACTTTACAAAATTAAAAACGTTACGAGTCATATTATAAATAATATCTCTAAAGTTTACTATCCAGGAGAAAACTTAAGTCTTGACGAAGCCCTCTTACTGTGGAGAGGGTGGTTAATATTCCGACAGTATATGCAAAAAAAACTAGTACATATGGAATAAAAATTTATGAGATTACTAGCTCTGATGGATTTTTACTAAATTTACTAATCTACAGCGGCAAGGGGACAGTAGTAAATGAAAATGGGCATGCGTTTGAAGTAGTTCACAGACTTGTTACTGAATATTTAGAAGACCTACGTTTGTGGAACATTAAGAAAAAATAGAAAAAGTAACCCAAAGAGTGTTATTACAAAAAAAAATAAAGAAAGGAGAAGTCGTATGGCAAAGAAGATGTCCAATCATAGTATTAAAATTGAGAGATAAGAGAAATGTAATAATGATTTCATTCAAGTATGGTTCCGGAATGGTTGAAGTTGAAAATCGTAGAGGCCAGAAAAAGTTGAAGCCAGTAATGATTCGTGACTACAATTCTTTATGTCGGGAATTGACAGAATTGACCAGATGACTTCATATTATGGCACACCACGAAAAACTCTGAGATGGTACATGAAAGTTTTCTTTCACTTACTAGATATTTGCATGTGGAATGGCAACTGGTTGTTGAATAAAAATAGGAACACGCCAAAGAAAACAAGAATGCTGTACCTTCAGTTTAAAGAGGAAGTGATCAAACATTTACTGGGACAAACAGAACGGTCAAGCAGAAGAAAGTTGTTGCGGCACACAACTTGAAAAAAGAAAATAAGTGGAAAAGATGTCGACAGTGCAGTGCAACCAAAAAAGGGCTGTCACCTGGTACACATGCCAGGAGTGATGGACAGCCCATTGGGTTATGTGTTACACCCTGTTTTGCTGAGTGGCACAGAAAAGACAATTAAACTTATACGATATGTTTTATTTTTTATTGGAAGTAATTTTTAGTTTTGTTAATATTGAATAAATAAATGATTTTTTGTAACAATAAAACACTGAAAACTTTGTTTTCAAACTTCCACAAAATTTATTTTAACTATTATCACTACAGCTGTTTCGGTTAATTGCCTTTCTCAAGTGATCTATTTTTGGCATGCGTTTACAATTTATAGTCTCTAATGAAATAGGTTGAGAAGGGGAGAACTGTTTGTCTCAAGTTGGTCATTCAGAATTATATCTGTGTTTTTTAATTTGTTGATTTCCATAGATTCTAACAAAGATAGCTTAAGGCCTTTATTTTGAATGTGAAGAATTTTAAATTTGTCATTAAAAGAATGATTATGATCTAGAAGGCGAAGTGCGTATGTCGAATCTGTTTTAGAATACGAATAATAGAAAAACAGATTCGACATACGCACTTCACCTTTTTTCGACAGTCTATCACCATCCATCCTCACTAGAAGACTAGCCTATTAAACTCTCTGATATCTAGCAAATTCTGAGATATATGGTTATTTGAACAATTGTTAAAGTTTACGATTATATCAAAATCTTAATATTCCGTTTTAGTTGATGAGTATCCCAAAGATCTTCTTAAGCATTTTTCTTTTAAACCTTCTAATTTTCTTTTTGTGTTCTCTGTCATCACCCATGCCTCAGATCCAAAACATAATATTGAATAATAGTTTTATAGATCTTCAATAATCTACAATTTCCGATGTACGATTTTAAAGCAAAATATGTCACACAGCAAGAAGTCGACCTTATTTTTCTTTATTATTATCCAGATTTAGCCATACGGCTCACACTCCCTCTAAGTAGAAAAGTTACTCATCCCAGATACTTACGGTATCAAAATATTTTAGCTTAGGTGGGACTCTTTCCGTGTTATCGAGTCCTAGGTGACTTGGTACGTTGGTGCATCACCCAAAAATTTTCGTACGCATCTGAACGTCGAGAGTAGCACAGCTTTCTGCATGATCTTATATAGATGTTCATTTAGACCCAGCTTGCTTATCTTTTCTAGGAGGTTCTTCGGAATGACTTGAGTGATAGAGAGATACAAATAATAGGTATTGTCTAGATACTTTTGATTCTCCATTGTCTCCTTATTTGTATTTTTATATGTCTGTACTTGGCGATGTTTTTATTGTACTTAAAACGCAGAATATTGTTGTTAGGTATCGTCACATTGATGAGTGTTGTTTGTCCCATTAGTTTATTAACTAGCACAAGATCCGGCCTATCATGTGCTACAGTTTGGTCTGTTAGTATAGTGCGATCCTGGTATAGCTTGTAGTTGTCAGTCTCAAACATACTCTCAGGAACATATTGGTATTATGGGAGATGGTTTGTTTATAGAAGTCCCAGTATAAAAGCTATCTCTTGATGAAGAATTTTTCCTATTGAAGCATGTCGATCTTTATATTCAGTTGCAGCAAATGCCAAACAGCCAACGATAAGATGTTATATGGTTTCTTGGGCTTGATATTTATATCGGAATTTACCGTATTTGACCTGAGAGTCTTAGAGATGATATATTTTAGGTTAATTTTGGTTGGTATAACCTGATCCTGGATGGAAGTAATGAACCTTCTGTTTCAGGAAACATCGTGTCTAATGTCAACCAAGAGTTCGACGTTTTTCTTTATTTTCCTTTATTCTTATTATTATGATTTAAATTTTTGATTTTTCTGTTTTATTGTGCCTTTAATTTGACTAATAGATAAGTGAAGCTCTTTACTGCTTCAACATCGTCCTCTATTTAACATTATTTCTGTATTTGTTATTTTTATCTCATTTGGCTTTTTTTATTTTTAATAGAAAAGTCATACATTCTTAAACCTAGGTACATATATTTATATTGGTGTCCGAAAAAGCCTATTAAACATGGAGTCAACTTGTCTTCTTTTTTTCTTTTTTCTTCTTTTTCTGGTTTTTTCTTCTTTATATAGAAAAGTCTTACACTTTTTAAATTTAGTACATAGATTCCTCTTGATGTGAGTTGCTTATAACTCAGCAGGTCTTCTTCTTTTTATCTTGTTTAAAAATGTCATTTAAGAAGTCTTAAAACTTGCTTCATATATTCATCCTGTGTCAAAAATATGCTTTATTGAATTTACGTCCTTTTTACTTTTGTTCGTTTCGTTTTTGTCCTTTCTTTTTAAATTAAAGATTTTATGAAGAAGATATCTGACTAGACTTGTTTATGCAAACAATGTTATACTTTATTTGCATTCAAAGTAAAGCAGTTTGGTATTAGTAAATACAAACAACAAATACTGAAGTTGCGTCAATTACTTGTCCCGCCGTTAGTAATTATTCATTGAGTATACACATATTCAACAATGGTCGTTAGTAATCGTCAGCAGGACATGAAATATTAAAGCTTCAATTTAATAATCACCTCATTATTTAAGAAGGTTTGAGATATTTCATTATAATTCAGTCCTTCATTTAGTTATTAATTCATTATTCTGTAAATTCATAATATATATATATATATATATATATATATATATATATATATATATATATATATATATATATATATATATATATAGAAATACTATTTCTTTCCGGTTTCTATATTTATTTTTTGTTTTCCTTTCATTATCTAGCTAGATAAGGAAAGATATCTCATCGTCGATATATTTTTTAATTAGAATGGTATATTTTATTAGAAATTTTAAAGTCCTGATGTAACATTTAAACTTACGTCCTACGAGTGTACAGGGTATAACAGACCAGTATGTTCTTTATATGGTTTTATAGTTTTATACTTACTTATAGTTTAAACCGATATGATAAAGGATGTTTTTTTGACATTAACATGAAATTTATTTTATTCGAAGGATAATTTTTTGGTGTTATAATTTAAGTATGATTTTTGGTATATGACTATCATGGCTGGCTCTGGTATAATCTAATCTAGAGGTCCAATTTTCGATCACTTTTTCCAATATTTGACGCCGTACCTAAATCGGCAATAACGCGGCGAATGTTGCTCTTCAAGTGGTCAATTGATTCGTGTTTATCGGTGTAGACTATAGACTACGATGTAGAAATAACAGCTTTTGCACATCATGATTGTTCAATTGAAGAAAAAAAAAGTCAGTTTTCATGGCTCTATAGCGGTCGGCATTGACTGTAACGTTCTGGCCTTATTTTTGAAGAAGTACAGTCCAATGATTCCACCAGATCATAAAGTATACCAGTCAGTTTTTCTGAATGTAATGGTTTCTCAACATACATTTGAGGATTATCTTAACTTCAAACAGGACAGTTTTGTTTTGTTTTGTTTAACGACGTAGTAATTCAACCAAAAGTGGGCTTCATCGCTAAACAAAATTCGCTTATGAAAGTCGGAATCAACGGAAATCTCGTTTTGGACCCACTTACTGAATCTACGAATCTACGCCTTACTAGTTGATGATGTACCTTTAATTCTTACATGAGTTAGATTTTGTAAGCAAGCAAAGCAAGATCTTTCCGCAAAATCTTAAGTCATAAAATCGATGAACACGTATCTAACCGCTGTGCGCGATGCCAAAGAGACTGATTCGGGTCTTCCCGTATGCTACGCTCTACAGCAGCAATAACTTCTTCTGTACGCACTGTACGACGTGTCTGTGGATGCATTTTATCCTTTAGGGTAAACGATCGTGGTGCAAAAATGTTCCAGGGTTGATCGAATTACTTGCTCTGGTGGACTATTTAGTTGACCATAAAATGGACGTACTGCGCGATACGTATTTTGAACAGAACCACAATTTTCAAAATAAATTTGTACAATTTGGAAGCGATGTTCAGGTATCAAGTGTATTCATGCTGAAATGTTCAACAAAACTTAACATAAATCACTTGACAGCTGCCAAAATGGCCAAAATGTAAAAAAAGTGTTACCAACTTACATTTATATACCTCTAAAAAACCCCTTTAATAATTTTCCTAGAAGATGTGTTGGAAAAGAAGGAGCCAGAGGGTGGCCTACATGATCCTCAGCATTAAATAAGCTAGACTTTTTTCCGGGGAGATATAAAAGAGAATTACTATAAAACACCAACTATAACTAAAAAAGATAAAACGGGTAGAATTAAAAATAAATACATATAAGAATGAACAGAAATGTACTAAGTAGTATAAGTCGCACTTTTGAAAATCATTGGCGACTATGTATTGACGTCGACTAAGGCAATTTTGAACATTTATTATAAATTAAACCGTTTTTATTATTTATAATCATTGTATAATTAAAAAATAGGTGTTAGTGCATAATGTTAATAATTTCAATAAAGCTTATATATTCAGTTTTGTTTTTCTTGTTTGCTTTAAGTTTTTTCCAGAGGCACACTGGTGAATAATGTCAGGTACTATTAAAACTAATATTACATGTTGTTGTTGACAGTGTAACCTTTTTTTTGCTAGTATTTGCTGAAAATTGTGTGAGTTCTCTACAAAAGTGTTCGTTTTATGTTCCAATAGTTGTATAGAAGGAACTTGAACAGTTTGCTACAAGGCAAATCCAGCAAAACCAATTTACTTCTGTAAATTGGTTTAAGGGAAACTTTTTAAAAAAGTAGCTTCCAAAACCAACGATAAACGTCAATTCAATGAAGACATGCAGAGCAATGGTGGTATCAAATTCATCATCATCAATCAGCCAATCGCGTCCACTGCTGGACATAGGCCTCCCTCAGTTATTTCCAGTGTTCTCTACACTGGGCCGCTTGTAGCCAGTTTCCCGCTACACGTTTTATATCATCGGTCCATCTAGTCGGTGGTCGTCCTCGGCTTCTTTTATAGTTTCTGGGCCTCCATTCCATAATACGTCTTGTTCACCGTCCATCTTGTGCTCTGGCTAAGTAGAGATGATACGACATACTAGAAACAAGTATTTGGAAATTGGTATGAGCATATAACGTAACGTAACAGTTACCGGTTTTCTAAAATACTAGTTCCAGTTCTATTTAGAATTTTTCAACGACACGACGGACACGGAATGAATCAAGCCTGGTAACTGTAACTGGTACTGTTACTGTACACAACACAATAACGTCAATATTCGATACCTGCGCTGCGCTTTGATATCGATATTTTGGTATTGGTACTTTGGATACCGATACGCACGGGGATCAGTTATATTTTTTGAGTAGGTAAAAGTTCTAGTTTGTAGTTACTGAGGATTGGCGGTTCGGACATCGTGATTATTACGGTGGTGTATGCAAGATGTGAAATTAAACGTATTAAATCTGTCATAATATTGGTCCCTTGTTAGTATATTATTTTAGAAGTTTTTTAATATGATTTTGTTTGAGTTTGATTTTGTTGGTTTTGTTTGTTTGATTTTATACATATTTTCCATAAAATTAAAATAAAAGAGTATATAAATTAATATTTACTATTTAATAAAATAAACTAGATAAGTGTACCTAACACAAAAATTAAAACAAAAAAAAAACAATAAGATCGTGTTGAAAAAATAATACACGAGTAGTTAACAAAATACAAAATATAAATTAATGTAAAACATTAAAAAAAAATAGAAAAAAGACATGGCGCGGCATACAAATGTAAAAATACTAGGTTAAAAAGTAACTAGTATTTGGAACAGGTACGACCATGGAACTGGAACGTATCGTAACTGTTACCGAAAAATACTCATTTGTATCATCTGTATGGCTAAGTGCCCTGCCCAGTTCCACTTAAGCGACGTTGTTCTTTCGATGACGTCTTGAACTCCTGACCTTTGCCTAATTTGTTGGTTTGTTATGTGGTCTCGAAGGCTCACGTTCAGCATTGCACGTTCCATGGCTCGTTGTGTAACTCTGAGTTTATTCGGAGATTTTTGCGTGAGTGTTAAAGTCTCTGCTCCATAAGTTTGTACAGGTAAAACACATTGGTTATAAACCTTTCGCTTGAGACACATGGGAATTGAACTTTTTAGAATATGGCTTAATTTGCCAAATGCTGCCCAAGTTAGGCCTATTCGCCTCTGTATTTCATGTGTTTGATTGTCTCTGCTTATTTTGATTTCGTGTCCCAAATATTTGTAAGTGTCTGTTTGTTGTATGGTATTATTGTCAATAGTTATATTTCCACTCATTACGAGATTTGTTATAAGTTTAGTTTTCTCAAAGTTTATCTTTAATCCTGCTCTTTCAGACAGACTTTTAAGCGAATGCATCATAGAAACTGTATCTTGTAAATTATCTGCGATTAATACAACATCATCTTCAAATCTTAGGTGATTTAATCTTTCTCCATCTATATTGATGTCCATATCTTGCCATTGAGTGCTCTTAAATATTGACTCTAGAGCTGCCATGAACAATTTTGGTAAAATATTGTCTCCTTCTCCTTCCGTGGCCGTCTCAGCTTGCGTAGAGGAGGGACTGTGAACTGAGTAGGGGTCCTTCAGTACTTTACGCAAGACAGACTGGGCGGGGAAGTCCTCATCCCCGACACGGCGCGTCCCAATGGCTGATAGGGAACGATCCTGTAGATATGCAGGACAGGTATGAATAAGGCTTAGCCAAATAAATACCCGCGGATCAACTGAGGACATGACACAGGTCAGCAGCTGTGTTATTAGTGACCCGTGGCTGAGGAATAAAATTCCTGACAGGTGCGAAACCACAGAGTCGCAGGCGGCAATCAAGTAGATTTAACCGGCTGTGATACTGCGAACACTCACCAACCCGTCTGGCAAGCGTGGTGTTTTAATGCCAATATACCCCTTAAAAACGCGATGTCAGTTTTTTAAACAAATACAGATCTACCCCAGGTAAGTAGGATGCGTCCAGAATCTCACACTGATTTATCAGTCTGTCTATTCTGGGGGGGACAAAAAACTGACTATACGGAAACCCAAAAAACCCATAACTCTCTACGTTAGTACATACAATGCCAGAAGTCGACTGTCCGAGGAAAGATTCACTGAAATGGAAACTGAAATGAATAAAATAAAATGGGATGTCATAGGTATTAGCGAAGTTAGAATGAGAGGTGAAACTTTGAAAACACTCAAATCAGGGCATATATTCTATCAGATTGGTCCTGAAACTACATCAGTTGGAGGCATCGGTTTCTTTGTCCATAAAAATCACGCGAACAAGATAATAAACATCAAAAGTATATCATCTAGACTAGCATATCTTATTCTGAAGCTGAACAGTAGGTATCAACTCAAAATTATCCAAGTATACGCTCCAACAACAGACCATACAGACGAAGAAATTGAAATGTTTTATGACGATGTATCCACTGCGCTTGATGATTCTCGTACTCAATTCACAATTTTATGTGGCGATTTAAACGCTAAAATAGGTGTAAAAGAAGCAGATCTAGAAACATCTTTAGGACAATTCGGTTTCCCAGGAAGAAATTATCGAGGAGAAAAGCTACTAGGATTCCTACTCCAGAATAACTTCTTTCACAAAAAGATGCACAGAAGATGGACTTGGGAAAGTCCAAACGGTAGAACAAGGAACGAAATCGACTACATCATAAGTGATCAAAAACAAATAATTAAAGATGTAACAGTACTCAACAAGTTCACCACAAACAGCGACCACAGGATGATACGATCGAAAGTTCAAATCAATATAAAAAGAGAAAGGAATATAATGATTAAAAATAAATTTCATGGTATCTGGACACCCCCATTGGATATAAACCAATATCAGACACATCAATAATAAGCTTCTATTGCAGGAAACCTCCGCTAACGATATTAACGACTTGAAAAACTGCATCATAAACACCTTACAAGAAAGTCACCGAGTGCACTGTCCTAAAAGAAAATCAGATAGTAAAATAAGTCCATATACTGAAACGCTCTTGGATCAAAGAAGACAAATGAGAAGCGATAAGAATGTAGATAGCAACACTTTAAGAAAAATGAACAAAACTGTTTCGAAAGCAATTAGGAGAGATTTAAGAAAATTTAATACCGATTATATTAAACGCACTATAGAGGAAAATAACAGCCTAAAAGTTCTACGTAGAAAGCTAACGAATGAAAAATGCGAAATTCATAAATTAAGAAACAAGCAAAATAAAATAATATCACGTAGAGACGAGTTAATACAGGTCGTCGAAGAGTTTTACGAGGACTTATATAGAAGTAGACGAGAAGATAAAACAGGAATACAAACAGCCATTTCAAAGAAGATCAAGAATCAAGGTTCCGAACTAATGCCAGAGATAAAGCTCGATGAGATTCGACAAGCATTAAGAAAAATGAAAAATAACAAAGCCCCAGGGAGGATGGAATCGTAATAGAAGCTATCGTAAATGGAGGAGATATGCTATTAAATAAATTAAGGAAACTATTCAATCTATGTTTGCACCAAAGAGAGGTGCCCAAAGAGTGGAACAATGCTACAACCATCCTTTTGCATAAAAAAGGAAATAGAACGGACCTAGAAAATTATAGACCTATTAGCCTGTTGAACCACATATACAAGCTCTTCACTAGGGTAGTGACATCAAGATTGGAGAAAAAATTAGATTTCTACCAACCGAGAGAGCAGGCAGGATTCCGCTCAAATTATGGTACCAATGATCACCTCCACACAGTAAAAACACTCATTGAAAAATCTATAGAATATAACAAACCTCTTGTTCTCACTTTCATAGATTTTTATAAAGCGTTTGACACGATCGAATTAGACAGCCTTATAGAAGCAATGAATGACAGCAGGATTGACCATAGGTATAGTGAGCTTATTTATAATATTTACAAAAATGCCACTATGACTGTTAAAATAGACAATAAAACCCGACCAATAAAAATAAATCGTGAAATAAGGCAAGGAGATACATTGTCGCCGAAATTATTCATAACGGCATTAGAATATGCCTTCAAGATGATCAATTGGGACCACAGAGGAGTAACGATAGACGGCGAAAAGCTTAACCATCTCCGTTTCGCAGATGACATTGTCCTTATCACAAATAATTTAGGAGAAGCTACAGATATGATAAACGAATTGGATTTTGCATGTTCGAAGGTGGGCCTGAGAATGAACTTGACCAAAACTAAGTTTATGACAAATTTGGTCCCCAATAACCATTTGACTATTCAAGACAAAGTGGTAGAACTGGTGGAGAAATATACGTATTTGGGTCATGAAATAAGAATCAGCAGGGATAACCAAACATGTGAGATCCAAAGACGAATTACTCTAACATGGGCAGCCTTTGGAAAACTGCGAGACACACTTAGGGCCAACATACCAATCAGCCTCAAAAGAAAAGTGTTTGACCAATGCGTATTACCGGTCATGACCTATGGGGCGGAAACTATGACTTTAACCAAGACCACGGCTTCGAAACTGAGAGTGGCACAGAGACAAATGGAACGGTCTATGCTGGGAGTGACGTTGAGGGACCGAATAAGAAACGAAGATCTGCGAAGAAGGACGAGTATTACTGATGTTGTGGAACGCATAGCGGAACTAAAATGGAACTGGGCAGGCCATGTAGCGAGAATGCACGATTCACGATGGACGAGCAAAATTACAAATTGGAGGCCAAGAGCAGACAAACGCAGTAGAGGAAGACCACCTACACGTTGGGCCGACGACATCAGGCGTATCACTAAAACTTGGCAACAAAGAGCACAAAATCGTGAGGAATGGAGGAGTTTAAGGGAGGCCTACGTCCAGCAGTGGACGTGATAAATAGAGGCTGGATGATGATGATGATGATGATTGTCTCCTTGTCTAACTCCTCGACCTAAGCTGATTTTTTCTGTGTCTTCGTGTAGTCGTATACTTGATGTAGCTTCTCGTAGATGTTTTTGATTAGTGTCGTGTACCTGTAATCTATTCGGCTTTGATTTAGGGCTTCCAGTATTGTTCCAAACTCTACAGAATCAAAAGCCTTCTCGTAATCGACAAATGCAAGAACCAGTGGTATCAAATGTAATAACATTAATTTAAGATCATTTTTGTAAAAGTAATGTATATGTATTATACCTAAAGAGTCTACTGTAAGGAAAAATTATCTCCCTACTGTGTAGAAGGAAACTATGCTGTAGATAAAGATATTTATTGATGAATACTACTTTTTCGTTATCGTTGATGAAACTACAGATTCTTGTGGTATATATACTATAGCACATCTATTAATTGGGGTGTTGGAGGAATTTCTTATTTAGTATCTTCGGAGCAGCTTGAGAACGAATAACTTAACAATTACTGGGTTTATACAAGAAACACCTACAAGCTTCTTTTTGTCTAATATAGTGCCAAGTGAAGAGGCACTATATTAGACAAAAAATTTTTGTCTAATAAATTTTTAATTTTATTTTCGGTTGCTGAACCTACAAAATATGCTCAAAGCCGAACAAAATTTAAAATATTTTTACTAGAATTTAATATATGTAACGTATTTGGCACATCAAGTCGAACAACTAGCCCAGGACAGAGAAGGATGGAGGGAAATCGTGAAAAAATTGTGAAGGCCTGATGGTGTCACCACATCCCAAAAGGAAGTAGGACTGAGGAGGAGGAGTTTGGCACATTGAGTTAATAGAGTAGTAGAGCAAATAAGATGCGAGTTTTCGTTACTGATATATTAATTAGTAACGTCAAGAAAGTTTTTATTCAAAGCTCCTTTGATAATTGAATTATATAAGGAAACACTTTCAGATTTTCAATTGCCACCTAAACCTATTATAAGGCCCTAACCAACTTGATGTAGCAGTATTTTAAGCCAAACATTACGATACTTTAAAAGAATTAATTCTTGACATAAGTGATTCTTCTCAGGCAGTTTTACAAGCACAGGAACTATTTAAAGATAAATAATTGCAGGAACAACTTTTTGATTAAATTAAATTATAATTTTATGTTCAATATCATTTTACAATTAAAAGCCAATTTGGTACCTTTTGTACAACGCAGAGGCTTTTTTGCACTAATTTTAATATTGGTAGGCGTGGAGCGGTTTCATCTTGCAACAAAATCTTAAGATGGACAAAGAATTTAAATAGAATTTAAAAATAACAGGCAGTGTCATGAAAAGAAAAGCAACAAGTTCCAAATAGAACAGTAAAAACTCCTATAAACATACATCGAGTGAGAGATTCCGTCGTCAGAAGCACTACACGGTCCACCCAAACACATGCAATTAAGCTAAACATTAATCGGGAATAGTTAAGAAAAATGTTGCATAAAGACCTAAAATTCCACCCCTTAAAATGCAGTTTGTCCAGAAATTATTGGAAAAAGATGTTGAACAACGTGAGGATTTCGCTACGAGAATGCAAGTTCTTTTGGAGGATAATTTAGGTCAGTATATTCTAATGAGCGACGAAGCTCATTTCCATTTGGACAGAATCGTTAATAAACAGAATAACAGGTACTGGGCTCCTGAAAACCTATCAAATCTCCATGAGCGTTCTTTATATTCTTAAAAAGTCACAGTGTGGTGTGCCATTGGTCCAACTGTCATTATTGAGCCATATTTGTTCGAAGAGCCTGGCTATACCACACCGTTAATTTCTATTTGCTAATTTTATTTGCTACGTTGACATGATCCAAAATTTTTTGGTTCCAGAACTACGCAGTTAAGAAATTCGGAGATTTGCAGCGGCCTCCAAGATTTCCACACCTGTCAATTTAGGATTTTTTTCTATGGGAGTATTTAAAGAGTCGTGTATATGCTAGCAAGCCTCGTAATTTTCGAGCTGTCAGTCAATTAAGACTGCAGATGTCTGTAAGACTATTCAACCACCATCAGGAGCCATAAACAACTTACCCTGTCAACCACATGAAGCCATAAGTATGAGTTTTAAATTTGTTTATTGTAAATAAAAACTAAATAACATTATTTTGTTTTATGCTAAATAAATATGATTAGTTAATTCATTGTTTTGTTTATTACCAACTGAATTTTCATTGTTTAATTTATAGTTTAAGACAAGACAGGTTCACACTTGAGAAAATGAGCTAGGTTAAGCATAGACGATAAGCTCCCATAGTTGATTGAGGAATTATTTTATAATAGTAATTCAATTCACTTTGGTAGTCTTATCATTACAGTTGTATTCGGTTAATCGAAAGATGAGTTTAGCAATCCGGCCTCAATTTTTAGTACATTTTCAATAATATGAATTACAGTTCACTTAAAGTAGGTACTTCAGTTGCAAGATGCAGTTTATTGTGTATACTAGTGTTATGGAAAATTTGGAAGTGCCGTGTAAACGCCGAAAAATTGGTCCTTTATCAGTTAATGAAATAACATTAATATTTAATTGTTTTAAATCATTTACAGACAAACGTTTATGTGAAAGTGTTGATGAGACCGTTGAGTTAGTTAGCAGTACACTTGGTGTTGGGAAATCTACGATTTACAGAGTTATTAAAGAAGAGAAATGTGGTAGTTTTCAAATGCCACGTAATGCTCCAGGGAAACCAAAATTTCAAATAGAATATTATTTTAAAAAAGGACTTCGACGGAAAGTGCATGAATTCTTCTTTAGACAAGAATTTCCAACATTGGATAAAGTTCTTGTCTCAGTTCAAGATGATAAGGATTACCCAGAAATGAGTCGAAGTACGTTATGGAAACTTTTAAAAGAAATAGGCTTCCGCTGGAAGAAGAATCCCAGAAAGTCTATTTTATTAGAAAGAAGCGATATTCTCATATGGAGAAGACATTTTCTAAGAACCATAAAGGAAATGAGAAACCAAAAAAGAAAAATATTTTATCTTGATAAAACATGGATCAACGAGGGTCATACACCAAATAAATTTTGGCAGGATGAAACTGTTACAAGTCAAAGGCATGCTTTTGTAAATAACTTATCTACTGGTTTAAACCCACCATCAGAAAAGGGACGCAGGCTAATAATAGTACACATTGGCAGTTCAGTCGGTTTTGTTGAAGGTGGTTTATTAACTTTTGAATCAACTCGTACCGGTGACTACCATAAAGACATGAACGCTGATGTCTTTCAAGAATGGTTCGAACAAATGATAGATCTTCTTCCTAAGAACTGTGTAATAGTAATGGATAATGCAAGTTATCACTCCAGACTTATAGAAGGACTGCCCACAACCAAGTGGTTAAAAAAAGACTTGCAGAATTGGCTAAGTTCAAAAAATATTACGTACCATCCCGGATCTATAAGAAAGGAACTTTATTCGTTGTGTGCCCTTCATAAAGAAAATTTTAAAAAATACGAAATTGATGAAATTGACAAAAATCGTGGAATGACAGTACTTAGATCCCCACCATATCATTGTGAATTAAACCCGATTGAACTGGTATGAGCACAGATAAAGAGTGAAGTTTCAAGAAAAAAATACCACTTTTAAAATTCATGATGTTAAACAGTTGTTTTTGGAGGCCGTAAATAATGTAAAACCTGAAAACTGGGAAAAGGCAGTAAATCACACTATTAAAGAAGAGGAAAAAATGTGAATGCTGGACAATATTACTGATAAAATGATCGAGCCAGTTATTATAAATCTTGGTTCTGAAAGTTCATCTTCTGAATCTGATTTGGATTTGTAACAAGTAGCTGTAAGTTTTATATTAATATTTTTATTCATCTATTTAACATACCTTAGACGGTTTTAAAAACTCTTTTTCTCTTTTGTAATTTTTAAAAATTAAAAAAAATGTAAATTTTTTAAAACCCTTTTTAATGTAGGCCAGTCAGTTCTAATATAGTGTGTGATAAAAGAGGTCACTTTTGTTTACATACACATAACACTTTATCTGAAATAATTCATTTATTTTTTACAATTATTCAAAGTAATTTTTCAATTAATATTGAACACACCCATGGAGTGGTCGGAGGTACCAGTTAAAATTATGCTAATTACTCTCTCGGTCATAAAAATAAACTATAGGATTTTTTTTAATTAAAGAATGACTTTGAAATATTTTTAAAATTTAATTCGCATTACTTTTTAATTAATCACTGTTCTATATTTGATAAACTGTACTTTTACATGTATTAAAAAACTGTTACTGCCATTCTCAGAACTCTAAATAAATGGCCTCTTTCGCCGAATCAAACAAATTTGCAGCACTTTCTGCGACTATTATACTGCTATTAATCACGAAAAAAACAATAATAAAAGTAACAGTTTCCAATGAAATGACCAAAATGTGGAGCACCTCTTATAAGGGTCACTTTCGGTGGTCGATGGAAGTGGCATGTCTTGATTTAGCTGCTCTGTTTCAAGGAAAATCTAGGCCAAGCGACCTAATATGAATATAAGTATCGTATGGAGAGTGATATAACCTCTTTAGAGGGGGAAAGTCCAGGGACGATTTTCGTGTTTATAAAAATAAAGTTACGTGTAAAAAATTGTTGTAAGGTCGTGCGTTATTATCAAACAAAGTATTTAAAATTAAAAACAAAATTTACATTTCCACGCGATTTTTACATTGGCATGATTAGTACATGATTGTTAATCATAGCAAAATAAAATTAAAGCATGAAATCAATTTGACATTTGTTTTCGTCTCACTTGGTCATTTCACAAGAGTTTTATTAATGATACCATCTTTAATGAACTCACATTATTTTAAATAAATTACTTAAAAATACTGTCAAAAACCGACAGGAGAAAAACAATAAGAAAAAAATGAGAAAATGAGAAAATGAGAAAAACGATGATACATTTTTTAATCAAATAATTACAAATATCAGTTAAATTAAGAAGTGCATCAGCATTTGGGTAGAATCCTGCGCCATTGGAACAAATAGAATGAGAAGTGAAAAGAAATATTAAAAATAAAGAAGAAATTAAGGAATTAAGGAGATGCAAAAGAAAAGAGAAACATGCGTCATAAAAAAAGATAGTGAGGATAACAATAATAAGAGAGAGTAGAGATGAAACAAAAGTAAGAGAGAATGGTTTTAAAAATGTTACCAAAAACTGAACGAAAGTAACTAGTGAAGGTGAAATGATAATATCAAAGCTAATTTCTTTAAATAAGAATAAAAACCTGAAAAAAAAAACAACTTAAAGATGTATTAATTTCGAAACATGGATCGGAAATATGGATCTAGAGCTATTTGCTTTTAGTAATTTTATGTTATTTACTATCTTTAATAGAAATAAATCACAATTTTAGTTGCAAATGTGTTTATTTTGACGTTTGGTTTTCCACTTAGGAATTTTTCAAAGTTAAAATCGGAACACAGATAAAGGAGACGAGGAAAGAGAAATAGATAACAAGTTAAGAAAGGATAACAGAATCGTAACGGTAACAGTACTACACTTAATTGAAATATCAACTATGATTTACAAGAAAGAATCAAAAATTGATGTCTGGGGGAGGAAAACCGTTCGTAACAAAAGGAAAATAGGGGGGGGGTGGAATAACCAGAATATAGTTATCAAAACTTGCACTTATAATTCTAGTAGAGAGTTACTGATGAACATTTCGATGGATCAACATTTAATAATAGTGTATGCTGGTGGTGAAATAAGATTTATTCCAAACGCGCTTTTTGTTTGCGATAATACCTCATACGAATCGGTATAAGTAAATCCTGCACCTAATAGTAATTCAAAAGTTGCTTTTATTGATTTGCTGATTTAAAAAAATATAATGTAATTTAATGTAATGTAAAAGAACTTAAAAATACAAACAAAAATAGAATAATATAAACAAAATATAAACATCAAACTAGAAAACAGACTAAAACATAAAAACATAAATGAAGATTGGGAAGGGTACAGAAACATCATGAAAGAAGAAGTTAGCAAATTACTAGGCATGAAAGGTAAACAAAGAAGAATAAAAACGAATGACTGTATTGATGAGGAATATTGGATTATAATAGAGAGAGAAAACAAAGCATATTTAATGATGCAACGGGGGTACAGAAAACGTCTAGCAGAGGAGGAATATAAAAAAAATCCAGCGCAGAAAGAAGAGGTAAACTGTGAACAAAGAACTTTAAGAACTACAAAGTCTAAATAAGCCAAAAGAGATGAGAAAATTTTTCCAGAAACTCAACAAAAGCAAAAAGGAATTCAAACAAAGAAGTAAAGAGATAAGGAGGGTAATATATTGACAGAACAGCAAGAAGAACTAAGATGGAATTCCTGAATGAGACTAAAAATGTTTTAGATTATATTGATATATTAGTTTTTCGTTTGTAATACTCCACTTACCGTTTTTTATAAAAATATTGCTTTTAATTGTGTGTTCTTAATATGCCATATGGTAAATAAAGAATAAATTCAATGTTACTGATACGCTTCTTGGTAAAATTCATAAGGACAGCTAAATTATACGATAACTTACCATATTACTTGTATGACTCATTTCATTATTTCTTTGCTGGAGTTTAGTAAATAGTGCACGTCACTGTCAGTTATCCAGACCAATCGCTTACTTCTAATGGAGTTTTATACAATTGCTAGATGCGCTAGAATATGCAAATTCGACTCATTCTAATTAGCGATACCTTGTATATGTTTCGTTAATATATGCTTTCAATTTTAAATTATAAACTATTCTCTGAATAGTTTATTGGATTGAGCCTTATAATTTTCAGCAGTCAAAGAAAATATGGTGTAGGTTTCCAATTTTGTTACAAGCTTCACAAAGATTACTCTCGATTATTTTCATTTAGTAACACAATTTGGCATCTGGCATCACTGCCTCCCGATGATGTAGGATGGTGTGATAGGATGTTGTGAATTGATATTTAGCCACTAGATTGCAAGCTAATACCTGTCTAGATTTCAGTAAAGCATTTGAAAAAGTCTGGTACGATGGCTTGCTGTATAAAATGAACCAATATAATTATAGTGAGGCAAAGATATGTCTACCCTGGTCATACCTAGCCGACAGGAGGTTCAGAGTTCGCATAGGGTCAACCCTTTTTAAAGTTGGAGCTATGGAGGCTGGTGTGCTACAGCGAGCTGTGTTGTCGTATCTATACACCGTATACCCAGCAGACATCCCAACCGAACCTAGATCTATATGCAGTCAATACATCGATAACTGCTAGCAGTACCAACCCAGGTCTAGCAACAAGACACCTGCAAAAGGCACTTAAGGAACTACAATATTGGTGTGTACAGTGGAAGATAGCTGTCATCCTTGACTAAATACAGGCCACCATGTACCGAAAAAGAAGAGGCGGACCAAATTAAGTTCTATCTCTATTCGATACTCAAATCGAATGGTCAAATCAAGTCAAATATCTAGGCGTTACATTGTACAAAGAGCCGACCTCCACAGAATACGTGAAACAAACGCTCCAGAAAGATACGCCTCGGAACAGAAACAAAATACAAATAGTCCAGAACCATAATGATCAAAGAGGCTCTGAATATATCTAAGTAAGTTCCATTAAGGTACGTATTTAGGGACTAAGAACAAAAGAAAATCCTGAGAACAATGGAAAAAAAAGCACAGGTAATTTTTAACGATCTCAAGAACCATCATAGTAGACTATTAAGAGAGATAACAGACTATGACGAAAACCAAAGAGCAGTACATAGGCGGCCCAGATAGCAGCTAGATGGATATAGAGAAAACCCAGAAGAACAGTAAAAAAATGATAGCCATGCAGTAGTCGAATGCGTGCCAAAACTACCCTATCCATATATTTTATTTTTTTTATTTAGTTATTTTTGTAAGTGTAAAAATTAACTTCGGTGATTCATAGGGAGAAAAGTTCTTTTAGTTACTCCTAAAATCAGGTGGCTTAACCACATAAAGTAAAATAGGGGTTGTCCCATTAGCTAGGGCATCCAATGTACCTTTCAGTACAAAAACTCCTCCTTCGTTTTGTCCTACGATGGGGAGGGCTGGTTGGTTATAGCTTGAGGTCATATAGGTTATATTCCATTACAAAATTTGACCGATTTGACCTTCGGACATTCAGACCCACTATTCCATTGGGACACACATATCACTCGGAGCTGACGTTTTACAAAAAATGTTGTTTGTGTTTATGACTGCAAGCTATGGACATAATGTTGTTGTAACCTATTTTTTAAGATGTTATAAGTTATTTTTCATTTCGGTAATTATACCGCTCACAGTGATGTGCATTTTATTTATTGCAACCAACAGTTGCTACTAGTGGTATTCCCAGTGTAGGTAAAGTACCAGAAACGAAGAAATACGGAAATAATCTTATTCCTATTGTGTAGCTTACACACTATATATAATCTACAACCCTTATAATTTTATATAAATATGATGGGTAATATTCGCGTTCTATATATTTATACATTTTAGTAATTTAGTTTTTGTGAATTTTTCTATAAATGTTTTAATGTTATTTTGGAGATCAAACTAAGTTAAATCAATATTCCTTATTCTAAACATAGGAAATTTATGCAGTCATAAAAATACGACTTACAAAAATCAAGTCCTGTAAAAAGGCTTAAAATGCTTTTGTCGTCGGAATCCTTGGAACCAAAGCCATAAATAAATTCGGAATTTAAAATAATCGTGGAGAGAATAAACATGCTTTACTAATTTAACTAAATGAATAGCAGAAGATGTGTTCATCACGTCAAGATCCAAAAATTAGGTTATAATAAAATAATAAAATTGTAAGTATTTTATCTTATTGTTGCCTATAAATACTATTATGCTATTTATTCCTGTTTAAAAGCATTTAGAATTGCTACTTCCAATCGATTGCATTCCTTTAATATTATTTTTATCTTATTGACAGCATGCGCATTGAATATATACAATACATATTAGTTTCATTCTTAAAACCTTTTTAGGTTTAGTAGAATTATTTTCATATAATGAGACTGATTTTACTTTCTTACTTATTATTAAAAAACCACGGAGTGGTATATATACTCTGTTGTAATAAAAATATGATTTTTCGAATTTAAATTTTTGTGATCATCTGTAATTATCAAAGATATCAGGGTTTAACTTTAACGAAACATACTTTTTGTGATCACCTGTAATTGTCAAAGATATCTGGGTTTAACTTTAACGAAACATACCAAAAAGCGAAACGGTAATGGGTCCAATAATAAAGTGCATGAGGTTATTCTAAACCTTATACTCTTGTGAGCACTAATGTAATATGTACTACCCATGGACGTATAAATACGTCCGTGGTATTACCTATCAGAGATCATTTCTTTCAATTGTCAGTCTGGGGCGCCCACTTCAAAGTCTCCCATTCACACCTGCAATGTTGCAGGTGTGAATAATTGCAGTATTCTGAAAAAAGACTCCCTGGGAATGCAAAGCCTCACTGAAGTCCTATGATTTGAACTGTTGTGTTGATATAGAGCGATTATTCTGGCTCTTTCAAATCGGAAATTTAAAACCATGCATTTTTGAATAATTGGAAATAAATTGTACTTTTTGATATTTAAATCAAAATGGTATTTCACATATCTTTTGTGATAGCCGATACCAAACTCTACTCATACTTGCAAGATTATTCAAACACTACACCATTTAATTAAAGTCTTTAGAATTTACATCTTTACATAAGTCTATAATCATGTAGGTATAAAAAGCTGTAAGCCAACAATATTTTTTAAGTAATCAAGAAAAAATCATTTTTAACTTATATATACACTAAACCTCCATAGCTCGAATTCAACTAGCACCGATCTCCCCATAATGGGGACCGACTTTCAAGTACCAAATTATCATAGTGCAGTTAAAACTTATCCTGGAGCAGATGTTAACTCAGATCACACCGTTAGTTCAGAAAACAACCAAAAATTAATGTAAAAATGCTAAAAAAACAAAAAAATAAAAAACTAATTAAAAATAATGTGAATGTTAATATTTAAAAAGCACTAACTGACAACAAACAAATTATGGATTTAAATAAAAGTGGTATAATATAAAAAACACATTACTGAAACCACTTCAAGAAAGGTTGATACAACATAGGTCAGAGGCTAAAAAACAGTGGATGACAGAAGAAATACTATTATAGATGGAGGAAAGAAGGAAATATAAAGGCAAAGATCTACAGAAAGATATAAAGAAATACAACGAATAATTAAGAAAAATATTAAAACAGCTACGGAAATTTATTTGATGAAACAATGTAAAGAGATAAAAGAACTAGAAACAAAATATGATATGAGAAATATGCACAAAAAATAAAAGAAGTGACTGGAATGAGTCGAAATAGACAGCAAGGACGCATAAAATACAAAAAATAGATTTACCAGAGAAACTAATAAGATGGGAGGAATGCGTTAGAAAATGCGTCAGAAGATTAGGATAGATGAAATTAAATATGCGATGGAAAACTCTTAAGACAATAAGGCAACTGGATTAGATAAAATACCAGCAGAACTGTTAAAACTAGTGGAAGAGGATAACTTGGAATTATAGCCACATTTATTCAACACGGTAAACGATACGGGAATAATACCACTAGAATTGCTGACTTCAGCATTTATAACCATCCCTAAAAAACAAGCAGCAAAAGAGTGCTCTGATTATCGAACACTAAGTGTCATGAGTCGTACTTTAAAAGTACTGCTGAAAGTAATAGATAAGAGAATATACGAAAGGCTAGAGGAGGATATTAGCTAGACGCAGTTTGGGTTCCGAAATGGATTGGGTACTTGAGAAGAAATATTTGCCATCAACATATTGATTCAGCCATGTCGGGATGTAAACGTTGATCTACACTTATGCTTTTTTGACTACGATAAAGCTGTCGATAAAGTAAGATATGAAAAACTGATATCAATACTTATAAACAAGCGCATTAACAGTAAAATCGTAAATATAGTGCGAACATTATATTGGAACCAAAGTGCCATAGTTCGAATTCATGGGCAACACTCAGAAGAAATAAAGATTTGTAGGGGAGATAGACAGAGATGTGTTTTATCGCCACTTTTGTTTAACTTACATTGTGAAGAAATTTTGCAAAACACGCTCCATAATATAAAAGCGGAAGTTACGGTTAATGGAAAATTTATTAACAACTTACGATATGCAGACGACAATGTGATCATAGCAACGAGTATAGAAGATCTGCAACATCTTATCAAAAACTTAAGTATGAATATTGCTGAGCAGGGAATTACTATAAAGGCTAAAAAACGAAGTACATGCTAATTATAACTCCGCCTTCGGTAAAGTACTGGGTGAATTAAATAGCTCAGTAAATGCCGATGCCGGTCCCAAGCCCGGATAAAGGAGGAGGGTTGAGGCGATGGGCTAGCAACTCGTCCCTTGTCAGAAGAAATTAATGCTAAAAATTTCGACCAAAAGCCTCGGAATACAAAGGATGGATCAACACAAAGACGACTAATGCAACGAAAAAGGAAAATGATATTGGCTACATGGAATGTACAAGGACTGAGAACCAAACAAGCAGAAGTATTCAAAGAATTAGCGGAAAGAAAAATAGATATTTGTGTTCTCACAGAAACCAAGAAAAAGGGAAAAGGAAATGAAGAGATAGGAGAATATATACATATCTACAGCGGAGTGAGTAAAGATAACAGAGCTAAGAGGGGAGTCTCTATTGCCATTCGAAAAAATCTTAAAAACAACATTAAATCGTGGACTGAAGTAAATGAACAACTACTAATACTGGAAATGAAAAAGAATGGGCACAATATCGTAATTGTCGGAGTATATGCCCCAAACGAAGATGCAAATCCAGAAAGTAAAGACGATTTTTCTACGACAATATGAATGAAATACTCTCTGAAGTTAAAGAAAACTGTGAAATCTTTATACTAGGAGATTTAAACGGCAGAGTAGGGACAGAAGAAAATAGCAGAGTCGTAGGAAGATATGAAGAACAAATAACCAATGACAACGGAATGCGTCTTAGAGATTTTTGTGAAATAATGTCTCTCAAAATTATGAATGGATTTTTTCAACATAGAGACATCCACAAATTTACATGGACACAACCTACTAGGAATCTGCGCTCGATAATCGACTTTGTAATCCAACGTCAAACTTCCCAGCTGAAAACAACTGACGTAAGGGTATACCGTGGATCAGAATGTGGATCCGACCATCATTTACTTATGGCCAATGTGATAGTTAACTATCGCAAAAACAATAACACTCAGGTACAGAATATAGAAAAGGGACAAAAAGCAACATCTCCTAAATATAACCTAGAAAGCTTAAAAGAAGATTCAACAAAATTTCTTTACAAATTACGACTGGCCACAAAATTACAAAATGTGGATCGAGAAAATATAACAGCGGAAGAATTATACCAACAACTTAAAAAGTACATTCATGAGGCTGTAAGTGAAGCTTTGGGGTATAAAGACAAACATGAAACAAAAAATCAAGAATGGTGGTCGGAGAATATGCAAACGTTAGTAAACAAGAAGAAAACTGCTTATCAGAAATGGATGTCAACGAGAAAGGAGGAAGATCACAAGGTATATACGAAATTAAATCGAGATGTAAAAAGAAAAGTAGTGAAAAGTAAAAATGAGATGTGGGATCGAAGATGTGCAGAGGTGGATAGGTATATGGGTGGAACAAGAGTTGGGCAAGCGTGGAAGGTGATAAAGTCTCTCCGGAGGGAAGGAAAGGAAAAATCTAACTTAAAATTAATAGATCTGAAACAGTGGAAACAGCATTATGAGGTCTTATTGACAGAGGATAGACGTAAATTCCAAGATATCGAAATGGAAGAAATATCTGAACATACACAAATAATTGAGATAATAACCGGAGAGTTAAGCGATGCCCTCAAAAGATCGAAAAACGGTAAAGCAGCTGGAGCTGGAGACATCCCAATTGAGTTGGTAAAGTATGGACCAAAAATATTACACGAGATGATGGTTAAACTATTTAATAAATGCTTAAAAGGACAAAATATCCCTGATGATTGGAATGTTGGATACATCAGCTCAATATACAAAAAAGGGGATAAACTCAATTGCTCTAATTATAGAGGAATAACTGTTACTAGCTCAGTTGGGAGGTTGTACGGTCGAATAATAAAAAAACAAATTGAATCAGAATATGAAGACATAGAGGAACAAAATGGATTTCGGGCAGGAAGATCGTGCATTGATAATATATTCGTTCTGTAGCAGGTAATCGAAAAACGGAAGGCAAGGAATCTATCTACTCACCTATTGTTTGTAGATTTAGAGAAGGCATATGATACGGTACCCTTGAAAAAACTATTTTATACATTGACGAAAGTAGGTCTCAGTAGAGAGTATGTGGATGCTATCGCAAATATATACAAAAATGCAAGAAGTGTCGTTAAAGAAGGAAACTTTATATCTGAATCATTTCCAATAACCAAGGGGCTTAAACAAGAATGTTGTCTGTCTCCGACCCTGTTTAAAATATATATTCAATCATCGCTAGAGCAGTGGAGAAAACAAGTATCCGGAATGGGAATAGACATAGGCGGTGGTGAATGTCTAACAGCTTTATTTTTCGCAGATGATCAGGTAGTCGTAGCGAATGACGAGGAAGACATGGACTACATGTTTAGAAAACTAAAGAAAGAATATGAAAAATGGGGCCTCAATATGAATATGGCAAAGACAGAGTATCTTAAAATAGGAGATGGTGAAGAAGTTCCAGAGTTAGAAATTAGAAACACAAAAACATGCAATGAATATAAATATCTCGGATCTATAATATCTAAAGAAGACACTACCAAAAGAGACATCGAAAACAGAACACAGCAGGGAAAAAAAGTGGTAAACATTCTAAACTCTCTACTTTGGTCTAAAGATATTAGAGAAGAAACGAAATTGACAATCTATGGAACATTGGTAGAGCCTATTATGACTTATGGGGCAGAGGTTTGGCAGATAACGCAGAAGGATAGAAAAAGAATAGAAGTAGTAGAAATGGATTTTCTAAGGAGAGCGTGTGGTATATCCAAAAAAGATCATATCAGGAATGAAGATATTAGAAGGAGGACAAATACTGTATATTCCAGTGTAGATAGAATTGAAACGAGACAACTAGTGTGGTATGGTCACGTGAAACGAATGAATGAAGATAGATGGCCAAAGAAAGCTTTAAATTACATACCACAACAAAGAAGAAGAAGGGGAAGGCCTTCAGTTGCCTGGGAAGAAAATGTACGGCACATAATGAGAGATAGAGCCATCAGAGAAGACGAATGGATGGACAGAAAACGATGGCGGTCGAAATGCGAGAAACGACAGAGGCTGTAGGAACCTCGCTTATATATATATATATATATATATATATATATATATATATATATATATATATATATATATATATATATATATATATATACATGCTAATTACAAAAACACCACAAAATATATATCACCTATTGACAATCAATGGTAACGTGCTAGATCAAGTAGAAAAATATCAGTACTTGGAAACTTTAATCAGAGAAACCAATGATTATACTGCAGAAATAAACAGACGAATAGAGATTGCCAGATCAGCCACTCCTAACGTGCAAAAATCTAAATTTTGAGATCATACTACGTACCATTCTCTGTTATATATTTTCAATAGTATTATATGGAGCTGATACTTTAAAAAATTCAATTTAACAAGAATCGATGCTTTTAAACTCTGGTTATACCGCAGAGTATTAAAACTATCATGGACTGATAGAATTACAAATAAAGAAGTACTGGAGAGGGTTGGTCAAGACACAGAACCAATCACCACTATACAAACCAGAAATCTGGAATATCTAGGCAACGTAATGAGGGGACCTAAATATGAAATTTTGAGACTCATAATACAGGAAAACATTCAAGGAAGAACATCTGTTAGCCGAATGTAGAACTCATGGTTGAAGAATCTACGTGATTGGTATCAAGGCAGATCGATTGATTTGTTGAGAGCAGCGAGTTCAAAAATAAAAATAGCCATTATGATTGATAACCTCTGTGGGGAGACAGCCACTCTAAGAAGAAGTATAAAGTAGAAACAGTACTGAACTGGAAGAAAACATATTATCATAAACAAAATTATATACGTTAAATATTTGGTTTTAAAAAGGGATCGTGGCTTATAAGTATTAAAAATAAAGTTTAGTCTCAGGAATACTTAATTACCAAACTACAGTAACAAGTCTCTTGAAACAGCATGATAAAATGGCTTTAAAAAACAGGTAGAGCAGCTTGAGTAACATGCCTAATAATATACTTGAAACCATCCCGAAACAACTGATAGCGACCAAACCTCAAGGAATTATGGTTACTCCTAAACCGACATTTTCTAGAGTTAAGCCTAATTATCTTCTTGTTTCTTTGAATGTACGGTGATGTATGGATTGTGTTTCTCTAGGCCTTATTTAGTCACTACACTGAAAAAGGTAGACACTGAAGTTACGGAAAACTCACGAGAAAGGATCACATTCTTGTTCAGGCATAATATGAGGAGACTTATTATGACGATCAAATGTACATAGATATTAATGGAAAGGAACTAACCCACAACTTTGCCTGGGGGTTATAAGCGCAATGACTTGGTGGATTGATGACTAATCTCTGTAATTTTAACGAACTAAGAATCAATAATTAATTTTTCGTCCATAAGCTCCAGTATAAATATACATTTGAAAACTTCAGGGGGGCATAAATTTATGATTGGTTTTATAGTCACTAATAGAAAAATCCACTTAAAGCAAATTTTAGATATCCGAACTTTAAACTCAACAGACGCAGGGGGGTGAACACAAATTAGTACTAGCAAAGATAAGAAGGAAAATACCACCAAAACATTTTCTACAGAAAGTCACTGAGTAAAAATTCAATGTAGAGTCACTGTGGAACGACTCTACAAGAGAAATGTACCAGAGGAGGCTAGCACAGAAGACACAGCTGAAACAAATAAATGACATCAAAGATGTAAACGCAAGCTGAAAGATAATTAAAAACAACATTAAAGAACACTTGGAACAGATGAAAAAAGATGGAAAGCGACTTCTACGATACACAAAAACAAATATGGAGATTCATAAGAAACCAACGAACGGATACCTTACGGACCTGTTTAAAGCAAAGTAAAAATAATAATCAACACAATAACGTACCTGAATTTTAACACACGAAATAAAAATTAGTTTTCAGGAAATAGAAATAGCCATAAATTCACTAAAAATAGAAAGTTACCAGGACCAGGCGGAATAACCAACGAGCTTCTAAAACCCGAAGGAGAAAGCATAACCCTAGAAATGACAAAACTTATACAAAAACTAATATTGTACTCCATGATATCAGACGCATGGAGAAACAGCATAATAATACCAATGTTCAAGAAAGGAAATAAAGAAGACCTCAAGAATTATAGACGTATAAATCTACTGAACATCGCACTTCAGCTTACCACAAAAGTCCTAACCAACAAAATCAATAAACTAACAACTTGATCAGATGAACAACAAGGATTAAAATCCGGAAGATCTTGCGTAGACGCCGTATTTGTACTAAAACAAATCACAAAAAAGGCCATCGGGTACAATAAACTAGCATATCTATGTTTTATAGACTTGACAAAAGCTTTCGATCGCATCCAAGTCGAAGATGTCTTACACCTACTATATAAAAGACACATACCAATCAATATCATACAAGTTATCGTAAACATCTACTTCCATAGTCGAATACTGGCAAAGGTAAATGGAAAACTAACACAGTGTATACCAGTACAAAGCGGAGTCAGGCAGGGTGACTCTTATAGCCCACTTCTCTTTAATATGATAGTGGACGAAATAATACAAGCAGTACGTAAAAGTCATGGCTACAGAATGGAGAACTAAGAAATCCAAATATTATGTTATGGAAAAGGCGTTGCATTATTCGCTAAGACAGAAAACGAACTCTATGGATTAACACACATCTTCAATACAACAGCCAAGAAATATAATATGATACTATCAGCAGAAAAAACCAAATGTATGACAACATCTAAATACCCACTACGATGTAAAATCGAAATTGATGGTAAGATAATAAAGCAAGAAGCAAGGTTTAGATATCTGGGAATAGATGTAATTAGTTACGGAGATGTTAAAGAAGTACGACAACAAAGCTTAAAAGCAAGTAAAGCTTTTGCGATTTCTTAATGAGACAATCTGTAAGCGCAAACACCATAGACACAAACACAAGAATCTATAAAGCAGCAATTAGATCTATATTAACATACAGCGGAGACAAGACCTGACACATCTAAAACGAGACGACAACAGAGATGAAAATACTTCGACGAATACCAGGGAAAAGTCTGTTGGATAGGGAGAAAAGCGAAAACATAAGAAGAGCATGCAATATAGAAGATATTAATGGATTGGAGTAAAAACGGAAACAGAAGTGGAACGAACACATTAGTAGAATGGTAGAGGATAGGATAGTATGAATAACACGAGATTAGGTACCAAATGGACGAAGAAGTATTGGCAGACCAAGAAAAAGATGGTGCGACAATTTAAACAATTTAGGAGGTTAATATTGAAGAAGAAACAGGTGCATTAAGGATCTATTTGAAGTAACAAACAGACAAAGTTAAACAGTTAATTTAAAATATATGTCGGTTAATAATTTTAACTTCGTTCCGGCTGAATCCAAATTTTCTGCTAACCAGATCTGTCACAAATAATTTGACTTACCTTTTTTTCTAGGGAGGAAAAGGAGGTTTTCCGATAAATGCTTACAACAGTAGTACACAAACCATAAATTTTTAACTTAAAATGACGAGAGCCATTTTAGTAGTTTATTTGAAAGGATATGTGATATATTATTTCTCTTGTATTTCGGTAGGAAGAAAACCGAAGTACTGCGAGGGATATGTTACGTACACTGTTTATAAAGTAATAACCCACATGTGACTATAAATAAAAGACATTAACGACTGATTGAGGTCCTTAATCCAAATTATACCCCTTTCGATAATTGCCGAATACGACAACAGCTTCGGTTTTATTTAGTGGAAATATTTTACGTACACCAAATAATAAACAATATTAGTCAACTCAAACATTTTGATCCCATTCCAGTTGTGTTACAATTAACTAGAAATAATGTTTAGTGATATTGATCAGTGTTACATTTTCACTTACCCTAAATATGTAATAAAATTAAGTCGTCATCGGTAAAGGGAAATACTCAAGAAGTAATACATTAATAATCGATTTTTATTTTTGCCCAAAACAACTGTACGATAATTGAAGAAATAGTTAAGGAAGTCAAACATTATACCAAAACCTACGCGAACGAGAGGAATATTTAAAAATGAAATCAAACAAAAAAGACAGACACACTATAGAATAAAAACACATGTAGTTGTGTAAAAAAATATTGACTTAAATATTTATGAGAAGGAAATGAGGTAACAGATTGTAGGCAAATCCAAAACTGTCGAACAGTGAAAATATACTATTATACAACAAAAACTCATTATCCGGTAATCAATCATCATTTTTACACAAAAAATGTATTGGTAATTTCCGAAGTAGCACAACAGAAAGAGGAAGTAAACAAGATACATATAATGACATTTTAAAACATTTAAAACATTGTAATATATTCAAAAGTCATTAAATCATAAAAAGCAATCATATTTATTAATTCAATATTTAATGTTTTTTATTATGTATTAAATTAACGTCAATGTGACATCTATGGTCATTAGCAAGGGTTACAATTTACAGTTTAGGTGATAATATTATGATATAACATACAAAATAATATCATCATCATCACAGTCATTAACATCTTAGTAGATGTGTTGTGGTTCATAATTGGGCTTCAGCAGCTCGGACAGTTTGATTGATAATATTTCTCCACTGGTCGCGGTCATCAGTTATATGTATTGCCTCAGTATACTGTTTATTGAGAAGCTTTTTAGTAATGTCCGCCCATCGCTGTGGAGATCTTCCGCGTTGGCGTTGAGTCTGAGGCCTTCCTTGGACCACCAACCGCTCCATTTTGTGATCACTTCGATAGATATCGTTAATATTAATTTCATCCAGAACCGAGATATTTGTACGGCGAGCCGTCCATGGAATTCGAAGCAGGCGTCTCCATGTCCACATTTCAAAGGCGTCTATACGTCGTCGATCTGATTCTTTGACTGTCCATGTCTCGCATGCATAGTAAAATATGAAAAAGACTAAAGTTGAAACGAGTCTCTTTTTGTTTGTCATAGTAATGTGACGATCACGCCAGACCCCGTTTAGTTCACTCGTTGCTGCTCTTGCTAGTTGAATGCGTCTTCTAATTTCGGATTCACAACTGCCTGTGTTGTTAACTAGAGCTCCAAGATATATCATAGATGAGACTACCTCGCATCCCGCAATAGTTTGGGTTTCAGGAAACTGTTGTTGGCGATCAATAACCATGATTTTGGTTTTGTTGTAGTTAACCATGAGTCCAAATTTAGCACTTTCTACCTCGAGTTTTTTTAATAATTTAGTAATTTCTTCTGGAGTAGAGGCTAGAAGTGTAGTGTCGTCTGCGAAACGCAAGTTAGATATCTTAACACCACCTAGGTTTACTCCTCCCTCCCAACCATCCAAAACTCTGCGCATTATGAACTCCGAATAGATGTTAAATAATAAGGGAGATAAAACGCGTACTTGGCGTACTCCCTTCTCCAAAGTGCATTTGTCAGACAGATATCCGTTCATTCGAATATATGCCAGGTTATCTTGATACAGTTTGCTAATAAGGTGAGTCAAGTGTTTAGGTACACCCATTATCGTCAATATGTTCCATAGTTTGTCCCATCTAACATTATCAAAGGCCTTTGCATAATCGACGAAACATATAAATATCGGGATCTGGTATTCTCTGGCTTTTTCTATGATGTTTCGTACATTAAGGATTTGTTCTCTAGTACCTCTGCCCTTTACAAATCCAGCCTGCTCAGGTGCTATTTGCCAACTTATGAAGTTTTCTAGACGCCGTTGCAGTATGTAGAGGATCACCTTACTGGCGTGTGATATTAGAGCTAATAGCCTAATAGCCTAAACAAAATAATATAGTTAACATTTAACATAAAAAAAAAAACATTTAAGATAACATTCATATTTTGTTTAGCAGTTTACTTTTCTCGAGTAATTTGATCACTAGTTAATTCCGTCTATAGTCTATGTTGCTTAAGACCTATTTGAAGATAGTATTGATACCGAGCTGCGTATTACAGTGCTGACATTTTGGTTGTCAACAGATAGCCGTGTGTTGTATGGGTTTGTTCTATCCGAAATCTCCGTCTGATTATCATATTTTTCCGAGATAAACTGGGATATGTTAGAAGATTCACTGTCGAATTGGTTTCTTGTACTCATAAAGAGTATATCGAAATAAAATAAAGACAGTTAAGATTTTATTTTACGTACAGTGCCTCTGTATATTCACCTATACGTATTTCATCCTGTAGCATGTATAAATTCTTTATAACCATCGAATATTCAAAGTATAAAAATTATTTGGTGCACCTCTGGGCTATGTATACAATTTTGTGTGTCTTTGTTTATATTCCATTATCGAAGAAAAAATCCAACTGCGTAGAAGAAATATGGTTATATTTTACGTCTAAGTTCTGCAATTTTCAAAGCTAACGAATGATCAAGGTCACATATCCTGAGCGCGTCGTTTGATAAGAATTCGGATTGGCTAGTCCTTTTGACCGATAGGAGGGGTAAGGAAGGTCAAGAGACAAGAGGTTTGAGATTTTAGAGAGAAAAGACGCGGCGTGGGTGGCCTGAAGAAAGCCTGAGAAGTGGTAATAAGTAAAATTATAAATATTAGGGATTGGCTAACTGTCATATTAATTATTATTATAAAGTTTTAAAATTTAGTATTAAAATGTTAATGGCGACATTTTGTAGCAGAAATAAATTATTACAAATGAAAAATGTCTTTTTAAATGGAACTAAGCATTGGGGCTAACCTTTTTAAAAACAAAACAAAACAAATTCTACACTTATGGTTAGGTATGTACCAAATGTCAAAAAAAAATGCTAACTGTCATATGTTAAGTTCTTATAGTATCTCCAACTTCTAGAGTTGTAAATCGATAGCAACATTGTAAGTTTGTTTTTGTTATTTTGTATTTATTATTTATATTTATAACTGTTTATGGTGAGCCAATAATAAATATGTAATTTTTCTCCCCACAAAAGAGTATTATCTTTTTTTTTGAAAGAAAAGCCTGTCTTTTCATTCAGCAGAAAGATTCTTGTGCGCGGCGTCCATTTTAAATAGCTTAGGAATTTTTTAAGAAGCTTTTAAATAGCTTCTTGTATTGTATTGTCCAGGAGATCCATGTTAGTACCCTTTTTGATTCACTTTTTGTACCTACCCCATTCCAGTCTCCTTGTTTCATTCACTTTCTCACGAGCCAGCTCTTCAAACAAACCAAAAACAGCCGTTTGAAAACGTTTTGGTTTGTTTTGCTTACCCTATCCCCAACCCAACAATTTCTGTCCCCAATTTGCAACCCCCTATAATAATACAGTATGTGGTAGGCAAAATAACCGTCACAATTCTAGAAGCGAAAATACAGAGGGACTATACGTGAAATCAAATCTTAACTGTCTTTCTTCTAGAAATATTTGTTTAAAACCAGATTTGCCGGAATTTACAATTTTTACTTTGATGTGTGCATTGTTTCATTCATTTTGCTAATATGTTGGCATTCTATATCAACTTTTAGTTTCCTGGACTTTTAAGAAATGAAAATTGTTAATTTGTAACTCTTCCTCTCTCTTTCTTTCTTTCTTTCTTTATTTTGAAAAAAAAACAAGATAATTCCTGCAGGAATATATAGTGACAATATAAGGTGTGTTCATTTTTTCCTTTCTGACTATTTGTAGCAATTATTTATTTGTAACTCTCTTTCTTTCTCTCTCTCCTTTTTTCTCTCTTCCTTTATTTTGTAAAAAAAGATAATTCTGACACGAATATAGAGCGACAATATGAGGTAAGTGTGTTTGTTTCTCGTTCTTTTTGACTACGTGTGCATTTTGGTTTTTTAGAGAGGTTTAGCATAATTGTAATTTTTTGAGAATCGTTCTTAAACCGATCTTTTCATATGTCAAGTATTGATTTTTTCTCGTTCCTCTTAAAAAGACAAGGTGGCGTCCTTTTTTTCTCCTTTCCTTTTGTACCAAATTTATGTCATTTCCGTTAGTACGTATTAATTTCTAATTTTTTATCTAAGTATACTCCATCCTAGATCTACAGACCCACGTTTCAAAGCTCTTCTTCTTCTTAGGGTGCCTTTCCGTTCAGAATGTTGGCGATCATTCTAGCTATGATGACTTTGTTGGTTGCTATACGGAATAGCTGTGTTGAGGTCTTTCTGTACCATGCTCTCAGGTTAGTAATTATTTATATAGCAATATTTTCTTCGTCTTGGGTCGCTTTTTTCTTCAATTTTACCTTGCAAAATGCATTGGAGTAACTTATATCTGCCTTGACTTTTTATTATATGTCCCAAGTACTGTAGCTTACGGTGTTTCTCAATGATGATCAAATCTGCGATTGTGTTCATCCTCCGTATTACTTCTTCATTGGTGACTTTGTCCATGGTATACTCAGTATCCTTTTGTATAATTATAAATCAAAAGCCTAAAGTTTTGATAGAGTTTTCGCCTTCAATGTTTACGTTTCTACTGCGTACAGAAGTACATATAACATTCAAAGCTCACGTCCTTCAAAACACCTGAGTGCTGGTTTGCAAGGTTGTTCACCTTGCACCTGGATTTCTCTTCTCTCTTTTAATCTCCAATATCCCTTCCCAACAAGTTACGTTAAAATTGTAAAAAGTAATAATTTAAGTAGGTACATAGGATCGGTATTATAGAATAATGGAGAAATGGATGGAGATACATACAGTAGAATTAGGGTTAGATGAATGAAGTGGAAGAAAGCGAATGGTATGTTGTGTGACAGAAAAATTCCAATGAAGCTGACAAGAAGATTTTATATAACATACAAAGACCCGATGTGATGTACATAACTAAATGTTGGGCAGTACATTAAAAGAGGAACAACGAATGTATGTGGCTGAAATGGAAATGCTTGAATGGATGAGTGGATTGATGAAAAAGGATAAAATTAAGAATGTGTAAACCAGAGGTGGCACCAATTGATGCCAAAATGAGAGAACATAGATTAATATAGTTTCGCCAAGTTTAACGTAGAGATATTAAGCACTCAAAACAAATAATTGCTAATCTACGAGTTCCTGGGAGGAGTAGTAGAGGAAAACCAAAGAACACCTGGAGCGAGTTGCTTATGCATAACATGTCGGTAAAAGGGATTGATATTGATATGAGCTAAGACAGACTCTTATGGAGAAATGTAATTAGGAAAGAAGATCCCACATAAAGGTAAAGCAAAGAGGATTATAATTAGAAATTCTCTTCTAGTAGTTTACACTGTTTGACTGAGTTTTTCTCAAAAAATATTCAAATTATGTTTGAAAAATAAGACTTTTACTAGAAATTGGATTTACTAAGGCACACTTTTCATAAATTAAATAATATTGAAGTATACTTCTCGATTCTAAACTGTTTAAAAGTGTTTTTATTGAAAATAATTATTAAATTTGTTGTTTTAAAATATAAGTACCGATTTTGCATCAAAATATTATCTACATAATATTTTCTAATCAATATCAGTTAAAAGTTTGTCGAAAAAAGTTTAAACTCAATTTCATCACCGGGAATCATCCAAGTAGCCACAGCTATAGAAAATATAAAAGATTATAAATATAAAACATGTGGTTATTTAAAACTATGCCCTAGTGTGGGTTTGGGTTACATAATATAAATATACAACAAAATTATTAGCAGAAAAAACGAAAAAACAATTAATATTAATATAGCATTCATTTTCCGCAGAATGCTTTATTAATTTTATTTTGTAAAATCTTGATACTTTGGTCCAAATAACCTAACCCTAGTATGTGTCCCAATAGATATAACTCACTCTATATATTCAAAAACTGTAGAAAAATTGGGTGAAATATGTCTCTATGAAAATGTTCTAATGGCTATCTCTATGAAAATGTCTCTAATATTAATTTGTTATTAAAAAAACTTACCTCAGAGCTTAATGAAGACAACTGCCACTGGTTACTAAAATCCAAATCTTTCTTTAATCCCTTTTGCACACTATTGCCTTTATTATCTTGATTAAGTCCACTAAAATTTGGGCATACCTTAAAACTATCGTAGTCGTTTTCTCTTTCGGTGGGAATATACTCTAAAGCAAGAGTTTGATTATATTCCAAAGGTTTTACTTTACTGCCCAAAGAACTATGAGAATCACTATAAGTTGTATCTTCCGTATCCTTGCTGTCACTTTTTTCAAAAGATGATTTTGTTTCACTCCCATTACTAGAATTATTGTTTCTGATATCTTCGGGTGGTAAAGATAAAACCTGAGAAGTTTGTAATGTTGGATAGACGTGAAAGCTGTCGAAGAAATCTTCTGTTTCCTTAGATTCTATAGATTTTGACTCGAAAGATTCTTCCAGGGATATTGCTGGACAAACTCGAAAGCTGTTAAATGTATTAGTATTGCTATTATTCGATTGGTCACAAACATCCACGGTGCTGGGACGGCGTTTTGCTACAGGACTTCTCGTAAGATTATGTAAAACTTCAATTGGTTTATGCAGAAGAGGACTGGTGTTATTTGAACGGTTGTTGGGTCCCAATGGCGAGGTTGGCTTAATAACGTTCGTTACAGTTAAATGGTCTGATGATTTGCTTTTGGTATTTATTCTTAGTTTAACTGTAACAAATAGAACACGTTTATTATTTAATTAATATTTTGTTTCAAATTGTAAATTTTGGTTTAAATTTATTTTAAAATGTTTAAATTTAAAGTATTACTTTCTAGTTAGTTTAGTTTTTCATTTATTATATTTTTATTTTAAAGACAAGCTCCAAGATTACTTAAAACGCTCATAAATTCGGTGGTAGTTACCATGGTAGTATAAGCATCTCCAGTTTAGTGGTCTAAAGTTAAAGCTTTTCGAAAGATTGGGAAACTTGATTCTAATAGGAAGTTTTCGGCAATTTCATAACTCTCTTAGCATCCCTATGGATTCTGTTTGACATAACCTTCGTAACGTATTTGAGATCAAAAGGTACTGCCAGTAGAGTGCACAGATTGAAGTCATATAGGTATTGCAGAGCAGTGATTATACATGGTCATTTATTGTTACTTGGAGAATCCTCTCCTTCAGATAAGACAAGATAAGTTTTGATGGGATTTAGAGCCAAATAGCGACCTCGAGTCAACAGGAATGGCTGAGAAAAAGGTTAGTTTCCTCTGAGATGGAGATATTTGATACATATGTGAATCTGGATTAGAAGAAATATCAGAGGTATGTTTGTAATGCCGAAAAGATGTAAAAAAAAACCGTTATACTCTAAGACAGTATATGACTCTAGAAAAAAGATCACAGTCGCATTAAATACTCTTAGTTTAGAGAAAAACTTCGAAATTGGTTTGGTAATAAAAGGAGATTCTAAAATGGCCAGGATCCTCATCGCCTTTCGGCATGTGACCGTAAGCGAATCCATTGCCTTTACGAGTCCGATGCCATTTGAGGGTAAAAAATTGCTGCAGCAGCGTGGGGCTCCACCCTCCCCATAGCCCGTGTGTTGCTAAAAGAAGACTCGTCCGTTATCCCAACCACGGAGGGAAGGTACGTAGGTAGAAATAAGATCCCAACCTAGCACAATTGACAAGTTACCGCCGAGGTACCTACTCCTCTACTGCTTGTCTCTAGAGAGTGATTACGTACCGCAAACTCACGTTCTTAATGGGGGAAGGACGTGTAGAGTTTTCAGTTCGTTTAACCATTCGTTGGTTATGTGGAATAAGAGTAGAGTCGATCCACGAGAGCTTGTTTTGAATACTAGGAGCACAGATCGGTAATCGTTAGAGATAACGTGCACTACTGCGACTTGTAGCGAACTGGCCGCACCGGCCACATTTCCTGAATGCTGCCATCTCTACGTGTACTATATATATTATGTTATAAAGGATTGAGAAATTTACCCCATATTTGATTATACGATTAATCATATACAGAGCAACGGATACTTCGTGACGTCCCTCGTAATTGAGAAGAAAAATTGATGTAGAAAGCCTGACTGGAGATGCGGTCAACGTAGAAGCAGAATATTTCTGGCCGCACGGCTGGTCGCATTGTAGGTCGGACTAGATGCCAGTACGACTAGTGGTCGAGGCCGAAGCCGCTAATACCTAAACGACAGACTACATTATAATGCGCTCCCTAACTTTCGCGTGATTGGTTGGTGGGTGGGTCCCAATTTAAAAATTGGCGGGTTTCATGTTTATTAAAATGACAATAAAATTGAGGTATTGTGGCACAGTATATCGCTAAACAATTTATTAGCAATATATTGTGGTATTGGTACAAAGCGGATGATATTAACATTTTAGGATTAAGCTGACTAGTACAGTTTTATTAGAAATTAATATTTATTTTTCTTTTGACATTATGTAGGTAAAATTAAATTCTGACATTGTGTTTATTTAATTTTGATATGCTAGTGATGCTTTTTTTTATTAGATATATAGATATTGTTTTAATTTTTTTGTTTAGGTAATTTTTTATTACCTAAATTATTAATTATAACATTACCTATTATAACAAATTAGATGGCGTATATTTGAGTCTATAAGAAAAAAAAAAGAGTTCCAATATCGAACCAACATCTTCAGCACTATTTCGAGTAATACAGTCTGTCCCAAACCCTTTTTTCAGTGCGTCACTAATTTTGACGTCATATAGGATTTAAAGAATGTCAAGAATTATTGCATGACATTTTAGTTAAATCTGACAGTTGCAGGATCGTAATCGGCTAAATGTGAAAAGGTTATTTTTTTTAAATGCATAGCAGTTTGTCATAATTCTGTTCTATTCTGTTTTATTTTACACATTCCAAGGAAAGTGCTTAATTAGCTTAGATTCGTTTATGGATTTATTATTATTTATTACAAACACACAGGCATATTGCAATGACAATTGCAATTGCAAGGCATCAAAGTAAACATTCCTGTGATAAAATAACATCGATTTAAATCAGTCATATTTGGATAAGTAATTTTCTGATAAGTTTCTGTGGCAGCCAATAGTTTAATTTTGTGAAGATTTGTCATTAAATAGTGGAAATAATTTAAATAGTGAAGCAGTTGATTTTTGAGTTATTCTACCAGATTTGGTGTGCAAATGAAAGAAGGTTATAAAGTTTAGTCAAAAAAACAATATAAATAGTTTAAATAGTGAAGCAGTTGATTTTTGAGTTAATCTACCAGTTCCGGTATCCAGATGAAATCGTGTTAATGGAGTTTAGTTAAAAAACAAGATACCGAATGTAAGTTTACCTTCTTTTTTATGAATAACAAAAATAAATATTATATTTCAAACAATCCATAATCCCATTCAGAATCTGATTCTTTAAAATCAATGATTACACTAGATATGTGGCTGGTATCAATTATATCTTACATTTCAAGAAAATGTCGTGGTTCTAAAAAGAACCGTTTTAATACATATAAATATCCATAACGGTATTAGTTTAAAATATTTTCTCAATATCATTCCGCAATTCACAATCTGATTCGCGAACGACAGAAACTGATAATAAAGATAGCTCAGCCTCTTTTTCTAATTGAAACTAATTTAATAATTTTAATATTAGTCTTTGTTCATTCTCGGTATATCTCGGAATATTTAAAATATTTTTATGACAATAAATACAAAATTTAATTTTCACTGTAGGTAAAATGTCTGAAAATACTAACCTGGAACGGCAATTATCATTTTATCAGTTGACATTGTGAAAGTACTGTCACTGTCATTATCAAGATCATCTGTGTCAAATTATATTTATATGCATAATTGATTGGATATCTATTTAGCGTACTCTAAACTCCAACCAATTATACGTTCGTAAGTAGAATTCGCTTTAATATGCGAATACCCGTGACCGATACCTAATTTTCTAAGTTCTATGTATAATAATCAGCGACTCACGTTTTTTTCTGTCACTTCTAGCTTAATGCGTTAGAGAGAATTCGAACAACTATGACGCACTGAAAGAAGGGTTTGGGACGGACTGTACTTTCATCGAACATATTAAGTTGAGTTTGACTGAACATAAATATTTAATGATATGAAGTTAAGCTGACGGCGATAGTAAACATCAGATGTTGATATGTCGGGAGTCAGGAGTATACCATCATCACATGGTTTTGCTTTTTCGTGATTTTTTTATATTTTTATTTATTTATTTTCTTTTTTGTGAAAAAATATACCACAATTCGAATCGTATGGTTTCACAATGCACGTTAATTCTGCTACAAGAATTACCCAAACAACATCTACCACAATTGATTATATTCTTTCAGATTTCTCACCCCCTGATGTATGCTCTACAATTATTATTGCAGGACTATCTGATCATGAAGCAGTATATACCAAGCTAAACACTCCTAACAAACAATCCTCGAAAACCCAACGTTTAGGTAGGATTTCTCCACTCAGAACTTTCGTTAATTTCAAAATTTGTGCTTGACTTCTGGGTGGCACTTTCCCTCTGTGGACGTGGACTATAATTTCAGGGATTTTTTAGATGAGCTTCTCTTTATGTTCAATAAGGCATTTTCTTGAATTACAATAAGTCAAAACATCACAAATCCAGGACTACCAAAGGTATCCGCATGTCAGCCAAGAATATGCGTTCACTACTGTACATTAAAAAATTTATTACCAACGTCTTTGTCACTAAATATATCTCCAAGTACAGAGGAACCTATCTACAACTTATTAAAACCGCTAAAAAAATGTACTAGCAGAATCGACTGGGAAGCTTTAAAAATGTTGTAAGAGAAACTTGGTACATAATAAACTATGTTCGAAATAAAAATAATTTTAAAACCCTATAAATCTAAATGGAAACTTCGTTAATGTGAGCAAAAATATAACATCAACTATTTTGCCAGATCAAGATTCAATTTTTTATTGCCCCAATTCAAAAAAGGTCTAAAATTCATAGTTTATAAGACCAGTTGATACATCTGAACTAATTCAAATAATCAGTAGTATCAAAAGCAAATCTTCCTGTAGTACTGATGAACTATCCATAACAATTTTATTAATTTTCCCAATAAATGTATTGGAATTCATAGTCTCACTAATTAACGATTCCAATGAAAAAGGTAAATTTCCAGAGTGCCTAAAGACAGAAATTATTATTCCTCTTTATGACCTTCTATCGTACTACCAGTTCTATCCAAAATTATAGAGAGACTTATTAAATTACAACATTTTATCACAAGCTATGTTTTCTGTACTAAATGGAGTGTATCAAGCACTAAACAATAATTTTTATACTGCCACTGATTTTTGTGACTATGCTAAAGCTATTGATTTTGATAAAAAAACTAAATTTTTACGGAATTCGAGGTATTGTTTTGAATTGGTATCAATCTTACTTGAGGAATAGGAAACAACTAGTTTAACAGAGCAAATGATGCTGACTTCATTCACAAAAGCATTGTATGTGGAGTACCACATGGTTCAGTACTGGGTTCTCTACTTTTCCTAATCTTTATAAATGACATCACTAACTTACAAATAGATGGAAAATTTTTTCTTTTTTCTGATGATACCAGTATTACCTAAAGGAAGTCTAATATTGCAACTCTTCATGCAATTATAACTTCTGATCTACTTAACATAAAAACCTGGCTCGACTCTTAGTTACTCTCTTTTAACGTGGATAAGACAGTAGCATTATCCTATAAGAGAGCTCTTCAACTCTTTCTTCTTAATAACATCTAGGTCAGTATCGTTTATCCTGTAAAAGTTCTTGGTATTTTTATAGACAGTAACCTTAAATGGTCACCTTAATGGTCAACCTTAATGGTTGTAAATTAATAAATTGTTTAAACAATATTTTTTTTTCAAATATTTTTGGTTAAAATAAACGTAAATTTTTTTTTTTTAATAGGGCACTAGAGAATTTGACCCACTTTCCGAATCTGTTTTTATTTTTAACATAAAGTGTAACACAAAGCAGCTATTTGGTATAAACTTTTAAAAAATTTCAAAGTTCTGCTAAATGTAATTCTCTATCCTTCAGCACAAGCTGTCCTTGTCGGTAGCTTCTGGATTCTCGCCAGCAGGTAGGTAAGACCCTCGGAAGAGGATAAATAATGTTGAATAACATTATTAGGGCTTATTCCGACTTTTAACAAACCAGTTTGTTTATAATAAGCAGTAAGTAGGTACCTATAATTTGATTAAACTTTTATATGAATAGAAATATTATCTGTTAATTTGTGACATTTTCCTTCTAAATATGTATACTGTTTTTATAATAATACTATTGTTTCAGTATTAGCTTATATAATAATAATTTATTACATACAAACAGCGTAGAATTTTGGTCAATCAGCAAGTACATTTTTTTTTTTCTATTTCAATCAGAATTATTATTTTCTTTTTTTCTTTACATGAGCTAAAATTAGGTGAATAAATACTATTCTACAATGTAGTAGCAAAAGAAAACAGGGCCAAAGAAGGTGTAGCCTTACTAATACACCAAAGGTATTAAAATTACATTAAAGAGTGTCAATACATATCAGAAAGAATAGGCAAAGATAGGAATGGAGAAGAAAAACCTGAACATTATCGGAGTATACATTGTAAACATTGTACCTTTACAGGATCCTCTACGAATTTTCAAAAATGTAGTTCAAATAGTAACTAAGAAGAACCTACAAATCCATTCTGTGATCCATATCGAACAAGCAATTTCAAACCAATAAAATTTTCTATATCTCCAGATCTACTCAACTTAATTTATTTGTAATTTCTACATACATTACAAATATGTAATTTGTTTATATATAAACTAATTCATAAATAGTCTAGTTTGTTTAAACAATTCGTGCAAAAATAATTTTCTTCCAAAAATCTATTTTTTTTAATACTAGTATCAATAACCATAGCGTTTTTTGCATTGAATTGTTAATAATTAAAAAACAACTCCAAATTCAAGGCAGGAAACAAGTAGGTTTTCTTCTTATAGGTCTACAATAACTAAAAAAGTTGTCACAGACCTGGATTATTGAGTGTCACGAACAAGGTCTATTTTTTGCTTATTTCCCTGCAGTATATATTTGATTAACATCTGCGTAATTTCTTTGCAGCTTCCTCGCTGGTATTGCATATTGCTATGATAGCAGTATCATCGGTAAATGTTGCAATTGTATTATTTTCTAGGACAATAATATAACACGTATACAAAAGGTAAACACACTTCTTTGTGGCAGTCCTGCTGTAATTTCTTTCAGTTCCGTGTATGTTTCTTCCTGCTTAATTCTGAAATATCTTTACAAGATGCAAAAGTCAATTTTTTGAGAGTATCGTTTTGGTAAATGTAGTCTTAGTTTATAGTTATGGCATCTTTGCCGTACTTTATCATATACCTGAGTCACGTCCTAAATTGTCCATCATATTATCCTTCATGATCCATATTTCACATCCATGTAAGTAGTAATAGAGTATATTTCATCATCATCAATGGCACTTCAACTCTTCGTGAGTCTTTGACGCGGTTACTATTGCCTCCCATATTTGTCGGTCGATCTTGGAGTATATTTACATATAACAAATTAAAAATCCTTAGTTGTAAATTTTTGAAATAAGTATTCAGTATATATCTAAGTTTCATAAGTGCTCCTCATAAATGTCATAAATCTAAACTTTTGTAATCCGTTCTTTGTTGACAATTAGTTGCATAGGGCCGACGTTTACTAACCACAAGTAAATTATCTTATTTCTTTAATTTGAGAATAATAATTGTCTGTTAGATTAGTATTGTAATAAGTAAATTAGTCTCTTACTGAATGATAATAAACAACACATCAAACTTATTGTGAAACTATTTCTTGTGTCATGTCATACTCTATTAGATTTTGGTGTAATAAAGCACAACCTATCAAATTCAATATTAAAAATCAAAATTGGAAATGATAGCGTGCCTAAATTATTCCTTCCTTCACAAAATTTTAAAAAGAACTGATTCCTATTGCTATTCAGTGCAAGGACAGTTATTTTGATATTTATATCGAATAGAGAATACTATTAGTTTGCGGTATGGACCCCAAAAAATATTTTATTTGAAAAGATTGATAAAGGTATGGAACTGTTGGAAAATATGCTACAAAAATTGCAACATCTTTATTATAATTATTATTTAGAACACCTTCTGAAGAAACATTAGACATAATTCTATATTTATATAGTTTCATTTTATCAATTTTAATAATCGTGATACTAATCAAATTTTTATGATATATAATTATAATCTTTTTTTAAAGTTTTTATTTTCCGTAAACTTTAATCTACGTTAAAATTCAGACCGTCAATTTTTCCGTAAAAAAGTAACAAATAAATTATGTATGTACCTTTGTTACATTGTAAATTAATGAATAGATTATATTACTTTGATCTGTTATTCTATTTACTCAAAACACCACTAAATAGAAATTTATGGTTTTACTGTAAGCCCAAAACCTGTCACTTCAGGGGTTGTCCCGATTATATAATCGGCTCAAGTAAAAGATTAACGCATTTTTGACCTGGGCTTGAGAGAGATATCTAAACGAAGTTTAGAATATTACTGCATGAACAAATTTTGTTTTCGTAAAGAAAGAAATTTTTGAAATAGAGATAGCCCACTGAAATTTACCGTTAGGATTTTTGAAAATGAGCCTTAAGTAGGAAACTAGCGTCAGCCTGCTATCCAATAAGACCTGTTTCGAAGGAAATCAATTTAGCATCTTCCAAAATAACATATTTTTCTATGTTTGAGTTTCATCTTCGATATGGCCTTCCTTTTTGGTGTTCTAGTACAGCTGCCCAATATAATGGTATTTTAAATTACAAAAAATAACAATACGGCATCTTTTTGGCCTCAGTAAAATATCACATTGAGAAGCTACTTCACAAATCACGGGATTTTAACTTATCCCTCTTTATATATTATAGAAACTGTTTGCTTAAGTCGTAAACATCTACATGTTTTTTTAGCAAGACCTAATTATGACTACTTCGCCAGAAATTCAAGTTTTGATGTGTATTTACCGATCCCGTCCACTGAGTTAGTTAAAAAATATATATTATATTCGGCAAAAAATTATACAACCATCTTCCTTTGTAACTTAAATCTACAACTTCTTTCCTTATGTTCCGTAAATTTACAAAAGCCTATCTATCTGAAAGACCATACTATTCAGTAGAAGAGTTCCCAACGAATAACTAAGAAAATTATAGTACGTTTAGGTACGAGCAAGTAAAATATTTTTATATATATTTGGGTATCTCATGCAGCAACTTAAACTTATTTAAGGTTTTATTGTGCAATTTTTAATTTAGTTAAATTTTGCGATTTATTGACTTTTTATAAGCTTTGTTTATAAAATTGTAGAATTTTCAGTGACAGTAACGTATATTTCTATTCTATTCTATTGTATTAGCCCCACGGACAACGACCCGATTTCAAGAACGTTAGTGAGATCGTTAACATTATAATTAAAAAAAAGTGCTCAAATAATTTACTTTGTAATACATTCTGCATAGATTTTGACTACAATGTATAATTTAAATTTTATATAAAAAATTTAAGTACCAATCACAAACTATGATTATTTTCTCATTATATTGATCTCTTCATCAGCGACTAGTTCAAGGACTAGATGGTCTAGATATCTGGCATAAACCTAATAACAAAAGCTATAAAAAGTGATTTAGTGATTTGTTGAATACACACCAACCTTAGACTAACTCAGGGAATCGTAAACATTTGCATTTCAAAGCAAATTTACATAATGCTCTTTACATTTGCGGTGAAATATAAGTATAAGAGCAATATGGTAGACACATTATTTAATGTGTGTAAAAAGTGTCATCAGTAGAATAATTGATCTTTAATTAACAAGCAAAAAAGTTTTTCTTTGCAATATTTGATATATGCCAATAAAATAGAATTAAACCATTACTAGGCAGCTCAATTTTAACTTAAATTTTTAATAACTATTGACTTCTTCAACAAGAGTACGAAAAAATTGAGTGGCACTTTTCCCATTGCAAGAAATATTTTTCCAGATTTTTTTGTTGAATAATTATAACAGTAACCTGCATTATGTGTGCATAATTTAACCTACAGGTCTATAAGTCGTATGTTATTATACAATATCGTCCATGCATTTATGACAATCCTGTAATTTTTGAATCCACAGTTGACACAAGCTTTATCTATGTATTAAAGGAAGAAAATATCAAGTTCCAAGGCCTGATATGATTCTTCCCATTTTGAGATCTGTAATTTTGAATATTCTTGGCTCATTTGCTTAAATGCAATATTTTTTGACACAAGAGGAATTTATGTAGTAAGTAACAATAAAACACTGAAAACTTTGTTTTCAAACTTCCACAAAATTTATTTTAACTATTATCACTACAGCTGTTTCGGCTGATAGCCTTTCTCAAGTGATCTATTTTTGGCATGCGTTTACAATTTATAGAATCTAATGAAATAGGTTGAGGAGGGGAGAACTGTTTGTCTCAAGTTGGTCATTCAGAATTATATCTGTGTTTTTTAATTTATTGATTTCCATAGATTCTAACAAAGATAGCTTAAGGCCTTTATTTTGAACGTGAAGAATTTTAAATTTGTCATTGAAAGAATGATTATGATCTAGAAGGTGAAGTGCGTATGTCGAATCTGTTTTTCTATTCTTGAAAGCCCTTTTATGTTCTGCTATTCGTTTCTCAAAGTTTCTACCAGTTTGACCGATGTAAGTTTTTGGGCAGTCGCCACATTGAATTTTATACACACCACTATTTAAGTGTTTTTTATTTTGGCTCTTGTTATTTTTAATATATTTACCTAGGTTGTTATTTGTTCGAAAAGCTGGTGTTATTCCTTTCTTTTTTATATGTTTGGCAATTTTTGTTGTTATTTTGCCTGTATATGTAATCGAGCAGAAGGTACTGGGTTTTTTCTCTGGTGGTGGAAATACCATCAAGAAAGGAATAACACCAGCTTTCCGAACAAATAACAACCTAGGTAAATATATTAAAAATAACAAGAGCCAAAATAAAAAACACTTAAATAGTGGTGTGTATAAAATTCAATGTGGCGACTGCCCAAAAACTTACATCGGTCAAACTGGTAGAAACTTTGAGAAACGAATAGCAGAACATAAAAGGGCTTTCAAGAATAGAAAAACAGATTCGACATACGCACTTCACCTTCTAGATCATAATCATTCTTTCAATGACAAATTAAAAATTCTTCACGTTTAAAATAAAGGCCTTAAGCTATCTTTGTTAGAATCTATGGAAATCAATAAATTAAAAAACACAGATATAATTCTGAATGACCAACTTGAGACAAACAGTTCTCCCCTCCTCAACCTATTTCATTAGAGTCTATAAATTGTAAACGCATGCCAAAAATAGATCACTTGAGAAAGGCTATCAGCCGAAACAGCTGTAGTGATAATAGTTAAAATAAATTTTGTGGAAGTTTGAAAACAAAGTTTTCAGTGTTTTATTGTTACATAAAATGAATTTCCATCAAGTAACGGTCGAATCCATTAATTATGTAGTAAGTTTAAGAGTCTAGGACCTTCTCCTTAAGATTTGTTTCAAATACATACTAACAAGTAGTAGTAAGACTTTTTAATTCAATATATAACACCAGAGTGATTTTCGCAGATTGGCTCAAATCCATCTTTATCGCAATACCTAAAAACACAATGCGAGAAAATGCTCAGAATATCGATTAATTAGCCTAATGAGCCACACTCTTAAAATTTTTCTCAAAATACTTCGCAACAGAATTAGTCGCAAATGCGAAGAAGATCTTGAAGATACCCAATTTGGTTTTAGAAATGCTATGGGAACCAGGGAGGCACTTTTTGCGCTTAACATCCTATTACAAAAATGCCGTGACCAAAGAAAAGATGTATTTGCATGTTTCGTCGACTTTGAAAAAGCATTCAATAAAGTACAGCATGTGAAATTCATGCAAATACTGAAAAATTTCGGAATAGATGACAAGGATATTCATTGTACTGGTGTAATTAAAAATTTGTACTGGAATCAAACTGCTATCGTAAAAATTGGAGATAACTACACCGATGAAATCCCCATACAACGAGGAGTCATACAAGGTTGCATTTTGACGCCAACATCGTTTAATGTTTACTCGGAGCAGCTACTTAAAAAGGCACTAGACAGACAACCATATGGAATTAAAATCAACGGAGAACTACTTAATGTGATTAGATATGCAGACGATACAGTAATTCTATCAGATAATATTGAAGGTCTTCAAATTCTGCTTGATCATATTCACGAGGTAGGAGAGGAAATGGGCATTAAAATAAACTCAAACAAAACCAAATTTTTAGTGTTTAGTCGTGACCCACATCCCGATGCAAAGCTTCAATTGAACGGAGTAAAGGTTGAGAAAGTTTACAAAATGACATATTTGGGAACTGTGATAACGGACCAACTAGATCCAGACAAAAATAAAACGTAAAATAGCAATGACTAAAACTACTTTTATGAAAATGAAGTCATTTCTTTGCAATAACCATCTCAGTTTATAACTAAGGCAAAGAATGGTTAAGTGCTATGTTTGGTCTGTACTTTTGTATAGTGCAAAAGTGTGGACGCTAAAAATATCGATCATGAACAAAATTGAAGCATTGGAAATGTGGGTTCATAGACGAATGCTGAAGATAGAAGTACTAAGGAGCGTCAACAAAGACAGAGAACTGCTAAAGACTGTTAAACATTGAAAAATTTCTTATCTGGGACATATAGTAAGAGGAAGTCGATATAAAATTTTACAACTGATCATTAAAGGCAAAATAGAGGGCCGTAGAGGTGTAGAAAGGAAACAAGTTTCTTGGTTAAAAAACATTCGTCAATGAATACCAAATGCAGGACAATTATTCCATATTGCAGAAGATCGAAAAGCCTTCGCAATGGTGATCGCCAACGTCGGATAATTCTGATATGGCACGCGAAGAAGAAGACATACTAACAACAAAAATTCAAAAAGGACCTTTTGTGTCTCTAATAAAGTTTATCACCATCATCATTCCGGCTTTACAACCCTTTGTAATTCCTAACCTCCTCAAGAATTTCTCTCCAGTCGTCCCTATCCATTGCCTTCCACTGCCAAGCACAGATTCCCATATTTCTCATGTCTTCATCGATGTTATCAAGGAACCTTGTTCTGGATCATCGAATTCTTCTCTGACTAATGGTCAGAGACAAAGTAAAGGAGGTCGAGATTCGATAATGATGGAAAGAAAAGATATCATATCCTGGAGACACAAGTACCTCAAACAAATAAAAATATCGAGCAAGAAGGATAATGTAAACCTTGTTTATACTGATGAGTTTTGGACTAAGGAGGATGCTTTAGTCAAAAAGGGATACAACTATCAAGAATCCACGAGAAGCCTTCGTAAAAGGGATGTCTAGTGAAGTAAAAGCTCCAACCCAAAGAGGTCCTCGGTTTGTTCTTCTTCATGCTGGAAGCGAAACTGGTTTTCTGTCATTGGTCACATTAACTTTATGAGTCAAGAAGGGAACCACTGATTATCACGCTGAAATGGATGGTAATCTATATGAAGAATCGTTTGAGAATTTAAATGTATGTAGATATAAAAAGGAGATTAAGCCCAAAATAGCATCTTTTAGCCGTGCAAATTCTGCGGTTTATCTCTGCGGTAGTGTCATTTTCAGTATTGACGAGCGTTCCCAGGTATACATATTCGTTAACTGCTTCGATAACGTCATTTTCTATAACAAGAGGCCGTAATATTTGTCGTTGCGTACCTATTTTCGTATATTTCGTTTTATTGGTGTTTATTATGAAACCCATTTTTGTAGCCGCTTCCTTTAGTGCTACGTACGCCTCTCGTGCTGCGTTTTTCGTTCTCCGAACAATATTGATATCATCAGCATATGCTAGGATTTGCACAGATTTGTTATATATTGAACCGGTAGTTGTGATTTGTGACGTATGTATTACTTTTTCCAGAGCTAGATTGAATAGTATACAGGAGAGTGGGTCTTCCTGACGTAGCCCATTATTTGTTTAGAGAGTTCCCCCTGGATTCGTACTCTGCATTCAACTTTTTCAAGGATTAGTTTGGTAAGACTTACCAACTGATTTGGTACTTCTAGGTATATCAATGCTTTAAATAATTCTCTTGTATTTACTGCGTAGGCTGCCTTGTAGTCTATAAATAAGTAGTACTTGTCTACACCGTATTCCAGTGTTTTCTCTAGAATTTGTCTCAGGAATAAAATCTGATGAATTTTTGATTTGCCACCTCTAAAACCAGCCTGGTATTGTCCTATTATTCGCTCTGCATATGGTGCCATACGATGGCATATTAGAGAATATTTTATAAGCTGAATTTAGGAGCGTAATTCCTCGATGGTTAAAGCATTCAAAGATATCTCCCTTTTTGTGTATGGTGCATCTAAATGCGTATCTAAATAGCAGTGGCTTAATTATATGAAGCACGTCATGAAAGTAAAAGGAAAATTGTTGCGGTGGATAATTTGCAGAAAAATATTGAAACTGTGGTAATAAATATAGAATATAATTCAGAGGATAAGGGCGATTTAGATATGGATTGCGATTAGTAATAATTAACAAAAAATATACCAGATTTAATGCTCATTTGTTTTTTTAGTACTGTACGTACAGTACATTTCCGATTAACAGATCTTCTTGTCTATATAAGTATTTACAAAGTATTAGATATTTTATGTATTGCCATACTTTTTCCTCTCAGCCAAAGGGAAAAATATATATATCCGGTTCTTTAGGCGTTACGCCCATCCGGTAGGGATCTATGGAGGAGTATCATCGAGACGCAAGCCCTTATCTCTTGCCGTACTGCTCCACCATAGGCCGATCAGATCCCAGCATATCCTAGTCTAAGCCGCAGATTCATCTAGAATTTTAAGCTGCTGCGTTAGACTTTTTGTTTTCTGTACACCGAGCTGGGGCTCGATCCCACATCCACTGAACCATTCGACAGTGAAGCGAATGAGAGGCAGCCGCACAGCCCGCTGAGCTATCTGACCGACCAAAGGGAAAAATAAAAATTAATAAATAGACCATTTAAATAAATTTTCAAGACATCCTGGAAAACAAAATTTCTGTACTACATTAAGATAAAATTAGAATAACAGAAAGTTTTGTCTGTCAACAACTGATTTTTAAACACTCACAGGTAAAATCTTTTTATATAGAATTAGAAAGCCCATACTTATTATAATATTTTTATTGTTTGTATATGAGCTAGGATTAGGATATTGTAATTAACATTTTGTTAAAGGAATGAATTATGTATTTGTAACCAAAGGAAAGACCAGTTTTAAAGCAAAAATTTTAGTTTCTCTGGAAACAGTAATGGGGTTTTTTCTTAATGATTGTAAACAAAATAAAGATTTTTGACTGGAAAGTTTTTTTTTTGGGAGAATTGATAGTCGATGTATGAGAGAAAGTGGCAGTTGTCATTTGATCATCGAAAGGAAAGGTCGCGTCTCGATAGAGGGTGTGTTCATGTGTTTGGATACCGGCATTGTGAAGGGTAGTTAGCAGAATTGTGGAAGGAGTTTACAAGTCGTTGAAAAGATATCCTTGGATCTTAAGTGGGCAGTTTCTGGAATACGTAGGAAATCATTTGGCGTTAGCAAGTTGACAGAAAGAGGTCCTTGTGTCATTGAGAAGTAGCTGAGCGTTTGGAGAATTAAATTTCAAGTGTTAATTGTTGAAGAATTGAGTCCGATGTTTCGTACAGTCACTGAAGGAGGATTACAGATACGAAAAGAAGAAAACCGAGGCGAATCTACGAAGGAAAGGTCAGTGATTTTCTGTTCAGAATTGAAAATCTTGTAACTGTGAATGAATTGCCGTTTCCATTTTAACTCAAGAGAAGACTTCTGATTTTTGCAATAAAGTAAATATTGAAAAATCAGAAAGATAAAAAGTTTTAAAGATATTCATTGAAATTGGCTTTAAATTAGTTTTGTCTTAAAGAAGACTTAAAATTTTCTTTTTGTGTAAATTTTATTGTATTCATTTACGCTGATTTATAAGATAGCGGCAAAATTTAGTCATTGTTTTATTCTTTTATAAATAAAATAAAGAATACCAATTTTTTGTAACATACTATTTTTATTATTATCCTTTTTCTCTATCCCGATAAAGGACAACTAGGAAATCTTTGGACCCACACAACATAGGTAGATTTTTCAGCCTGAGAACAATTAAGTTATGTATTTGATTTGCTCAATTAATCAATTACAAAAGTAATAGCATAACAGTATATAGGCATTTTTTATAGAATTAATTTTTTGTTTACTCCATTATTTAACTCAGTTAAATTATTGTCAAGCTATCGCCAAACTACCATACACCTACCACTGTGCCGACAAAAGTGGCATCGCTGAACACCGTAAGTTCAACACTGTATTTTGTTTTTTTTTTATAGAAGAGTAATGTCTCTGTAATTATCACACTCTACTCTGTCTTTTTTTTTTCAGAAATTAGAAAGTTGCATGTAGGACTTAAACTCAACCAAATATAAAAACTTGGCATAAGATAGCTTTAAAAACGGGCTAAAACTGGCTTTTCGTTATTAAAGCGATAAAACTATAAGATATATAAATATTTTGCTTGATACTTTCAACCCTGATAAGCGGCTCACACGCAGCTTTTCCATAAACTGTTAGTGAAGAATGTCTTCAATATACTCGAACGCACAGTAACAAAACACTTTCTGTAGAAATATTATTACTATTTCTTGCCTAAAATAAGACATCCTAAAATGTTTTAATAATTAAATAGAAAGTCGAGTGAACTAAAGTAATTAAACATAAATTTCAAATGAATGAAATGAATGTGTATAGACAAGTATCATTTAGGACCCGTTTCTTATACAAAAAATATATGTATTTATTAAAAACTTACCATTTTCTTTGGTTCTATCTTGGTTTTGACTTGTTTCATTCATGACACTTATTTTGAATTTTTGTTTGATGTTAGAATCTCGCTTAAATGGTATCTTCGTATTGCCATAATTTCGACTTAAATTTGGCGCTGATCTATGCAGCCTTTGTTTAGTAACCTTTTTAGATTTTCTTAGTGGTGTAGAGGGCAAAGAGGTTATTCTAATAGGAATGAGACTTTTTCTGGTCGTTATAGTAACTGCATCTGTAACAGTTATTAGTAAAGCATTTTTTGGTTCATCTTGATTACTACTATCACTCTCAGGAGTCCGCAATTTTACAGATTCTCCTCCGAAACGTACTTTTCTTGGAGTTTTTTGGTGTTTTTCTCGCTTCTTCATAATCACTTTCGCTATCATCTGGGAGGATTTTAATAACACCAATAGAATTTTCTTCGATTTCTGCCGAATTGCTTATAGAACTGCTAGGTCTGCTTTCTTCATGTATTTTCATAGTGATTGCAGGACCAGTTTTTAAAGTTATTTCTGTTTCTAAGATAACCCTATCCTCGATAATTTCTTCACTGCTCCATAACTCGTTATCGGCAGCTTCCCCGTCACTGTAGTCCATTGGAAGACCGTAAATTTCACAAATTTCTTGTAGTTTTCGATATCTTAGCAGGCCTATTAGGTGTTTGAATCTATCATCTCCAAGATTATACCTTAAAAATAAAAATACTCGTAATAATCAATTATTTTAACATACTAATAAACCTTAATAATTATTAGCAAATACTTCAGAAATGAGTACTACCTCAAATGTCATTAAAAAAGATAATACAAGTTAGAACAGAGGTTACAAGTTAGATATTTTATCAGAAATGGACAAATAGACAATAAATTGGGTAAAGGTTTTTGAGGTGACCTCACAGAAGAATAATATAAATAAAAAGTGAAACTTATTTCATTGAAAATAAGTAAAGTCAGAGCTGAAATGACACTCACTTTGGTTTCCGTAACGGGTTTGGAACGACAGAGGCACTGTTTGGAATAAACGTACTTGCTCAAAGATGTCGTGATATATCTGTAGACATATACTGTTGTTTTATTGACTTCCAAAAGGCATTTGCTCGTGGTAAGTATTCTATATTGATCGAAGCTCTAAAAGACATTGGGTTGGACGTCAGAATAATTGCAAATTTATATTGGAATCAAACAACATCAGTTTTAGTAGATGGTGTGGAATCACAGGCTCTCAATATTAAAAGAGGAGTACGGTAGGGATTCCTCTTGTCGCCCCTGCTTTTTAACGTTTACTCTGAAAGAATTTTCAGGAAAGCACTTTCTGAAAAATAAAAAGGAATACTTGTGAACGGCGAAGTCATCAATAATTTGCGATATGCGGACGATACAGTACTCTTTGCTTCAAGATCTGGAAACACTACCTGACACTCGTTATGAACTTGTACTTGTACTTGATGACTCGTTAAGAATGGTAGAGACGCAGGTCTGGATCTGAACATACGAAAAACCAAAATGCTCGTAATAAGTAAACAACAGCATGTAAAACCGTATATATGTAAATAATACCAAACTTGAGCAAGTTGATAAAATCTTGACCTTGACAAGCAATTCAATTGTAACGCAGAAAGTCACGGCGAAATTAGATCTAATATAGAGCAGGCTACCGCTGCTTTTAGCAGGATGCCCAAGGTGTTATGTAACAGAGACTTAAAATTGGCATTGAGGATCCGTCTACTTCGCTGCTACCTGTTCTCGGTCTTACTTTATGGTTTCGAGTCCTGGACTGTGAATAAAATCGATCTAAATCTCCTTGAGGCTTTCGAAATGTGGTGCTATAAAAGAATTTTAAAAGTTTCCTGGGTGGTGAAGATTGGAAACTCCACAATACTAGAACGTCTCAGCAAGACTACTGAGATCATAAAAAGCATCAAACAGAGAAAGCCGGAGTATTTCGGACATGAAATGAGAGGTCCCAAATATAGGTTCCTACAAAATATTATGCAAGGAAAAATAGCAGGCAAACGCAGTCCAGGACGAAGAAGAACCTCATGGTTGAAGAACTTGCGAGATTGGTATGGTGTTAATACAAGCATGCTATTTAGGGTGGCAATGAATAAAATTAAGATAGCTATGATGGTAAACAACGTTCTGAAAGAACATTGTACATAAAGAAGAAGAGCTGAAATTGGGTATACAACACATCTGTGCATATATAGTGTGTTTTGGGTATACTTATGGTGTACAGGTATTTAAACAAGTCAATTATATGAATGTCGTATATTGCTATAGACGAGATGTTAGAGGATTTATTAACTATTTGTCACTACTTCCATGTAACACAATACTTATTAACTATATTTTTTATCTCTGTACCAATGAAGGACTGTTTACATTATCAGCCGGAACATATAAACAATACTTTGATACGTCGACCTATACGAACTTGCTAAATACTTTATATCTACAATGACTAATTATTATTGATTCTATTCTAATATCGTCTTCGTATTTACATATTAAGTTACAACAACGAATATTACTTTTTCAATGTCTCTCGTTCATTGTAGGTTCAATGTAATTTCAATTATTAATAATTCGTATATTGACTTATTATACCATCAGCCTTTATTTGCCTTTAATGATTAAGTTAAAACATTACTAAACACGCAGTGTCTGCAATGAAAAAAATAATTAAAAAAAGGTTTGTGAAACGCGAAAAATTACTGACAGATACTAGTTAGTTTTGTTGTTATCTTCGCCGAAAATGAGTTATTATTCATTAATTCAGAAATCCATAAACCTTTTTTATAAGGAAATTGCTTGGTTCTATGTATTTAGAGCACAGAGCTACTTGGTGAAATTTGTTGAAAGAACAGGGTTTAGTACAAAAGTCTAACTGCCAAGTACTAAAGTAACAAAGTAAACAATTTTGATTATAAACAACAATTTAGTATTACAAATATTCTATAGAAAATCCAGAAAAATGTAGAAGCTTGGTTTGTCAAATAAAAAAAATCAATTATTTTTTGAAAAGATAAGAAAAGATAATAAATACGAGATATGTAATATGAGAGATATATAACCATCAAAAACTATATCCTAAAAAAAGTTTAAACATAAACCAAATAAAAAACATTCGGCCAAATCCTGTAGGGTCTTAAGGTTTTCAACTTACCTTAATCTAGCTAAAGACTTTGCAGGAATCTCTTGATTGCTGGTAGGATCTTCTAGTTCCTTCCATAATTGTTCTATTACCAGTATCACTGTCAAATCATCTGTTTCACGATTTATTAAAAAAGGAGCTGCATTGGTCAAATGGTCAGGAGAGTTAAGCAACTCTCTCATGAGGTAGTTATAATTTTTACTAAGTTTTAAATATTTTTTAAGAGAATCTAAAGCACTTTTTCTTAAGGACGGAGCAGAGTGACTCAATATTTTTAGAATTTCAGGGACTAAGTCTTGCATCCGGATATCTAGATTTGAAGGTTGAGTTACTTTTATTAGGTCCATAAGTACCCTGAGAGCGTGCTGGCGGACTTCTTTTTCTGGGTCTCGTAGTTTGTCACGAACTGAGTCATAGAGAAAGGTTTCACTAATGCCATCTGCAACAAATAATTTTCAATTAATATTTAAAATGTTTATAAACAAAAAAATGATTATACTAAAACTATAGGATCAAAATACCAAAAGCACTGAAAGATTGTGTTTTTACACATAAAATATATTAAATAAATAAAAATTTATTATCAGTAGTAATATCCCTAGGACATTGATAACAGACGAGATAATTTCATGACAATCGAAAGCTCGTTCCTTGGTAACAGCACGAAGCCGAAGGCTGAGTGCTATTACCAAGCAACGAGCTTGAGAAATTTGTCATGAAATTATGAGGCATTCATCAATGTCCGAGTGATATTCGGCGGATAATTTTTCGAAAAAAAAAATCATAACGAAACATTTATTTATTAAAAGTACAGTTAGTGAAAGTACAATTATTAAAATTTAAGGTAACATTAGATTCGTTGCTGTTCTCTACTATAGAAGATCTATTACCACGCATAATATTTATAATCTTGTTGTGGTGTTCTTGATCGAGATTCAAGTATGGTTTTATAGAATTCTGAATGCCATGACCAGTAATTTTTAGCAATTGTTGTTCTTCTACACCACTTTTTGCTAATTCGCTAACAGCACTTGATCTAATCGAGTGATTTGTTATCTATTTCTGTGAATTTTTTCTTTGATTAGCGCATTTATACTTTGAACATTCTCATTGCCGAAACGTGACAGACATTTTGAAATTTATTTGGATGAAGTTGTCAAACTCGATCGTGTTGTCATAGGGATTGAAAATTGCACTGAATGCAATTATCAGTCTAATGTTGACATGATTGGGTGAAATTGTTCCACATGACACAAAATGACGAAATTTGAATGGTTGTTAGAACAGTCGAAAAATTATCACTACAACTGATTTGACAGTTCTTTGACAGTCTTTCTTATAAGGATATTTTACTATGTAAAAGTTTATATTTATGTGAGGTTTTACCAGTTTGACCGATGTTTTTGGGTAGTAACCACATGTATACCCCACTGTAAATATGCTTTTTTTGGCCTTTGTTTTTCTTAATATATTTACTTAAGAACAACAAAAGCCAAAAGCACACCTTTATTAGAATTTATGGAACTTAATCGATTAAAAAATAGGAGAGTGAAATTCTCTCTCCTGATGCCAACCAATATGTAGTTTTGCCTTTTTTTTAATTAAACTGTTTGTCCTTGTATTGTGTAGTATAATGTACAATTTTATGTTTATGACATTCTCAACAGATTGTTGGATAGGCCAAGTTTGACGAAATGCCCCTAAAATGCTCTAGGAAGCGAAACTACTTAGGCAAGATTTAATTAATAAACATTTTAATGAAATTTTATATTTATACTTTGGGGGAGATTTCTTAATCAACACTTATTACATATAGCTTTTTACGAAATAGTAGTCACAGTAATTAATAAGTAGTAGTAGTCACAATTAAACTGGAAGAGTCCATTTACGTGACGAGGAGTGTCCGTTATTCCATATGTAAACTTTTTCAATTTCATTCAAATCGATAAAAATATTAAATAAATAATACAATTACTGTATTCCATTTTAAAAATATTATTTAGATTTAAAAAATACATCAAACATAGTATAAAGCTTCGCGCTAGTCTACAGCACCGCCTAATGTAAAATCCTACCAGAGATCTAGAAGAGTCATTAATATTTATTATCGATAAGTGTCTACCGCAAGGTAGCGGGGGATCGCCTATGGACAGGATAGTTTTTTTTTATTTTCGATTGACATTACTTATTCGATTGGTAGGTGTGCTTAAAAGCCGGTCTTTATCATTGTCTACTAAAGTTATAATATTTGCAAAAATATTTACATACACTACATTCACATATTTACAAAACTTTATTATTTCTAAATAGAGTACAAAAAGAACAGAGGCAAAAATATTTTAGAAAATTATTTTTAAAATTGAGGTGTGCCTAAAAGCTGGTTTTATACCGGTATCAACTAAATTTAAAAATATCTACATAAATTACGTACGTAATTTAAATAAAAAAAAATTGGACAAGTCAGATTCACTATCACTGTCTTTATCTAGATCTATAATTGTTTCTTTGAGCAACCTATCTGTATTTATATAAGTTCTTTCCATCTTTAGAACATGGGCAACACTATTTTCCAGCTGTTACTGGCTATTCCCTCCATTTCGAATTTAATTAGACGAACCATAGATTAATTTAGGGTAAGCGAAACATAACTTCTCCTTACCGATGCTTTTAGCTCATGCCATATGTGTTCAATAGGATTGAATATGAAATAGTAAGGAGAAAGTAATACTGTATGACCCATTTCTTCCGCCAAACTGGCGCAATAATATTGTTTTCCGGAAGAAAATAATTTTAAAGTTTTAAGTAATTGTTTTTTAGAATAATTATCTTCATATTGTATATCATTTTCCAGAATATATTCCTTGATTCTAAGTTTGGTGTCATTCTAAGTAGCACAGTAAAAGCTATCGTAAAATTAACAAATTTAATAAATGCTGCCTTTAGACTACAATATGTTCCATATTTATGGAAGATAGCTGAGGTGATCATGACACCAAAGCCTGGGAAACCCCCCAATAAGGTGACATCATATAGACTAATATCACTCCTACCTGTAATGTCCAAGGTGTTTGAAAAACTCCTCCTGCGAAGAATCCTACCAATAATTAAAGAAAAGAAAATAATTCCAGATCATCAATTTGGATTTAGAAATAAGCATTCGACAATTGACCAGGTGCATAGAATAACTGCTATAATTAAAAGATCATTACAGAAAAGAAAAGTCTGTTCTGCAACCTTCCTAGATGTGGCACAGGCGTTTGATAAAGTCTGGTATAACGGTTTGATACATAAACTTAAATCATTCATGTCTAAACAATATTCAAATATATTAAAATCATATCTAGTGAACAGACATTTTAGAGTTAAACAAGAAGATGCATACACTGATCTCAAGGATATTGAAGCAGGTGTTCCACAAGGGAGTATATTGGGTCCAGTCCTATACCTAATATACACGTGTGACATACCTGAACTAGAAGACGACACCATAGCTACCTTTGAAGATGACACTGCTGTCTTAGCAGTAAGTGACACTGTCGAAGAAGCTACAGAAAAACTACAAAATTCAATAAATAAAATTCATGAATGGCCAAAAAAATGGAAAATTAAGCTGAATGAGAATAAATCAGTTCATATAAATTTTACCAATAAGAGAATTAATACTATTCCAATTAAAATAAATAATGTCCAAATGCCTATTGCAACATCAGCAAAGTACTTGGGGATCATTCTTGATGCGAAACTTCGCTGGAAAGTCACGTGAAGAAGAAAAGAGAAGAACTAGGCATCCGCTACAAGAAAATGTATTGGTTGATGGGAAGGTATTCCTCTCTATCCATAAATAATAAACTCCTAATCTATAAACAAATACTAAGGCCAGTATGGACCTATGGTTACCAACTCTGGGGCTGTGCCAAGCATAGTAACATCAAAGTAATCCAGGTATTGCAGAATAAAATGCTAAGGAACATCGTAGATGCGCCTTGGTACGTTAGGAACAACGATCTTCACCGGGACCTCAAGATGGAAGATGTCAATCAGATAATTAAGAAATTTGGAGGGAGTCATGAACAACGACTACATCATTATGTAAACGTCGAGGCTATCCAGCTCCTCGACAATACGAACCTAGAGAGAAGGCTCAAAAGAACAAAGCCTTTTGAACTGGTATTGTGAGTAAGTGAAAAGCAGAGCAAAGTGTTGTGCGAGTATGCATGCTAAATTTAATGCTAGTTATTAGAAATAACAGGAAAGATACTAGTGAGAAGACACCTAATTTTAAGTTTTCATTAGTAATTTAAGTTAGAAACAAATTGATAATTGCTCTTACTGATAAGATTTTAATGTAAGTACACTTCAAAAAAAAAAAAGAACATGGAACTTTATTCAGCCTACGATTATGGTAGCTGGCATTTTCCATCACAATTACACTGTTTGGTGGTATATTTGGCAATAACTTCATTGAAAACCAGTTTTCAAATAATTCTGGCGTGGTGTCATCATGATAGTCGACACGGGAGTCCTTAATGTTATTGCATGATAAGGCTAAAGAATTAGGTATAAGACCATTTTTTATTCCTGCATGGATTATTGTAAAATGTTTTCCTTTATTTGATGGAGCTTTTGTTGTATAGCGACCAGCTGTACAAATCTGCTCAATCATATTTTGGAACCTCATGGGTGTCAAAACACGTCTCATTCAAATAAACAATTTCTTTTCCACTTTCTCTGTATTTATGAATTTGAATTAAAAATTCCGTCCTCCATATTTGTAGACGAGCAGATTCCATAATTGGCGTTTATCGATCGTTCTTATTTTAAAGCCGTTTTTTATAAGACATTACCTTACTGTCTCTCTGCAGCACTTGATTCCTGTGTCCTCTTTCTGCAATTTTTGGATGATGAATTTTAACGTGGGGATCATCTTCTTCATACATGTTATAAATTTTGCTTCTAATGATCTCCACATCACTCTGGTCTACTTTCCTATACATATCAGCGTCTTTTTTTTTCTTCTACTTACTACTGGTTGTTTTGTTATGGACAACACTGTGTTCATTGGTCTTCGTGTTAAGGCTGCCGCTTCGTTCACTGCATTAAATTTGGAAAGTCCCCGTTCAAGGAGGGTAGTGTAAACGTGAAATATCACTTTTTTGTGTCAACTCGCAAAACACTGAGCTTTATGGGTTTGTTAACACTGACGACTATTCTTTCGGCATTCTTATTATCAATAACTGCACGAAAAGTACTAGGCTCCTTCCCACGGACGAAATATTTTTAAATAATATTGTTTTATAAACAAATCTTCTTCCTTTATGAACAAAGTCAAATAAATATCTAACGAAATTGTCATAATTTTTTTAAGTTAACACATGAATTAAGTGCTGCAATGAGACAGTAAGGCAATATCTTCTAAAAAACGGATTTAAAGTAAAAACGATCGATAAACACCAACTGATTATGGAATCTGCTTGTCTACAAATATGGAGAACGGAATTTTTAAATCAAATTCATAAATACAGAGAAAGTGGAAGGGAAATTGTTTATCTGGATGGGACGTGGTTCGACATACATGTCATTCCAAAATGTGGTTGGTCAGATTCTTCTTGTCGCTGTACAACAAAAGCTTCATCAAATAAAGGAAAACGTATTACAATAATCCATGCAGAAAAAAAATGGTTTTATACCTAATGCTTTAGCCTTGTCAAGCAAAAACTTTAAGGATTCCTATGTCGATTGCCAGCTACCACAGTCGTAGACCTAATAAAGTTCCATCTTCTTATGACACCAAACTTAGAATTCAAGAATTATATAAGAATTTTATAAGATATATACTGGAAAATGATCTATATTATGAAGATAATTGTTCAAAAAATAAATACTGGAAACTTTAACATCATTTTCCATCATAAAACAATATTATGGCGACAGTTTGGCGAAAGAAATGGGTTATGCAGTATTAAGACTTCCTTCTTACTATTGTATGTTCAATCCGATTCAACACATATGGCATGAGCTAAAAGCATCGATATGGAGAAGTTATGTTTCGCTTACCCTAAATTCATCTGTGGTTCATTTTATTAAATTAGAAATGGAGAAAATAGCCAATGACAGCTGGAAAAATAGTGTTGCCCATGTTCTAAAGATGGAAAAATCTTATATAAATACAGATAGGTTGCTCAAAGAAATAATTATTTTAGATCTAGATAACGACAGAAACCCAAAATGACTTGAAATATCCATGTAATTTTTTCAAATGTAAATTACATACGTAATTTATGTACATATTTTTCAATTCAGTTAATAACGGTATAAAACCAGCTTTTAAACACACCTCAATTTTGAATATAATTTTCTAAAATATTTTTGCCTCTGTTCTTCTTGTACCCTATTTAGAAATAATAAAATTTTGTAAATATGTGAATGTAGTGTACGTAAATATCTTTGCAACTATTATAACTTTAGTAAACAATTATAAAGACTGGCTTTTAGACACACCTAACAATCAAATAAGTAATGCAATTCGAAAATAAAAGTACAATCCTGTCCAGAGGCGATCCCCCGCTGCCTTGCGGTAGAAACTTATCGATAATAAATATTAATAACTCTCTTAGATCTCTAGTAGGACTATACAGTGACGGATAAGATCTATGCGAAATTTTAAAGAATAACCTGCTGATAATCATCTATTGATACCTATTGTAACTCAAACTCCTAGAGAGACATTACAGAGTTGTACTAACCTTTATCCAATATTCAAGTAAAATTACCGGAGCAGTGTTGAATTTTGAATTATTAGTTTATTTAAATGTTTTTACAAATTGATCGGAACAGTGGTTTTTAGCAGTAAACAATCTCGCAATATACTATTAAAAAAATACTTTTGTTCATCTTTTTTCTAAACTTGGTACTGGCTAAAATAAAATATTTTTTGGTTACGAAAATAAGTAGACATTTTGTTTTGTGGGTTCGTCAATAAAGACTAATTATTATTGATATACACAAAAAGAAGTAAAACTTATTCCAAATCATCTTCATTAAATATTTTTGTGAAATGTTATCAAAAATATGTCTTTGTTTGAATATATCTTTGAATTAGCCATTTTTAAGCAGTTTATTTTGTGGTTCTATCAGCCAGAGTTTGTCGAAAAAAAGTGTTGTGATATATTAAGTATTTATCAAAAAAAAATATGTAGCGGCCATGGGAAAGTGATATACGTTTACCTGACGACAGTGAACCTACGGATAATTTAGAAGATGAAGATGAAAGTGCGGGGCCAAGTACTCAGCAAACGAAGAATTTGTGTGTAGCTGAGCAAAATATGGTGTTAGATGTATTTGATGGATTTTCTAAAAAAATTACCAAAAATTAAGCTGTAAAGCAAAGGGCGGATTTAACAAAAATTGCTTGTGCAACAGTGTATCATTTAATAAAGACAGGTTCGAAAAGTACAACAACAAGAAAGGATTTGGGAAGCTCTTAAATAATTCAACCTCACCTCTTGGAACCTATTAGTGAGACAATATATGTATATTATGTATGCAGCTTAAGTTATGCCTAACCAAAATAATATCATGGCAAAATTAAAAGAAAAACATATTGTTAACGATTGTTAAAACTGTTAATAAGAAACAAACCATAATGGAAAGTAGCCGCCTAATAAAATGGAGGATGGATATATCGAAAAAAATTCACAATACCGCAGTGAGTGTCGAGAAATTTATTATCTGCACAAGACTTGGTTTTATTCTCACGAAACGATAGATATAGACTGAACAAACGGTACAAGAAAATGCCAAATAGATGTACCTACCCTATTCTAGAGGCAAGCGAATTTCCATATTACATTGCGGAGGACAACATAGATGGGTGAACGAAGCGTTATTGTTGAGTTTCAAAAGTATTACAGACAGTCTTTAGACTACCACCAAGACGCTTTTTGAATCGTGGTTTGAAAATACATTACTCCCAAATTTAAAAGAAAATAGCGTGATTGTTATGGGCAATACATCATATCACTCCAGATGCATGAAATTCAAGAATGTTTAATAGCCGAAGACCTATATTTTAAGGATCATTACACGAAAGATCAACTAATCCAGGTTCTTCATACAAATGTCGTAACTAAGGAACATATTGTAGATAAATTAGACACTAACAATGGACATATGGTTTTAGGATTACCTCCATATTACTGTGTGTTGAATACCATAGAATGGCGATGGACTCAGTTAAAAAACCATATCCGGAGGAACAACATATCTCCAAAGGATACCCAAAGTGTTGTTGAACTAATCAAAACAGAGTTCAAAAATATCAGTAATTAAAACTGGCAAAATGTAATAGATCATATGAAGTCGTAGGCTTCCACGACCAGAGTCAGAATTATAGTTTATTCGTCTTCCGGGTTTGGACCGTGTCATTTGTGAGTGACCCAAAAGTGGGTTCATCTCGACGTTTCGCTACAATTGTATGTAGCTTCTTTAGGAGAACAAAGAAAAAGAAATCAAAAGACAGGAAGATGGGTAGTTAGCAACGGTAACTCAGTTACTCAACGCAATCAGAGGCGAATACTAACTACCAAGATGGACATTTGGTCACAGTAACTCAACTACTTAACGCAGCCAGAGGTGAAAACCAAATGCCAGGACAGGGATTCACGTCCAACAGCTCAGAACACTAACGCGTCGAGAGGCGGGGAGTGAATCATGAGGATTACTCGGGGAGTGAATCCTAAGTGAACTAGTGAAGTTAGTATTCGGCTCTGGTTGCGTTGAGTAACTGAGTTACCGTTGCTAACTACCCACCTTCCTGTCTTTTGATTTCTTTTTCTTTGTTCTCCTGAAGAAGCTACATACAATTGTAGCGAAACGTCGAGATGAACCCACTTTTGGGTTACTCACAAATGACACGGTCCAAACCCGGAAGACGAATAAACTATAATTTTGTAATAGATCATGTAAAGAAGATTGAAAAATATTACATAAAAAATGTACCGGCCTTAGAGAAAATTATTATTAATTTGGCTGAGAGTGATGAAGGGAACGATAATGACGATGAGTTGGAATAACTGAAAGAAGAAAAACTCTAACTCCGAAATGAATGTGAATTCCGATGTGGCTAGTATACCATTTAATTTATAATAGTAAAAAAACCAATGGGTAACTTTTTGTGGCATCGCATGTGACATGTAAGTAAATAAAAACTATTTTTGAAGTTATACTTTTTTAGTCGCGATTGGGAAAAATTGATGAGAGTGAACATTTATAAAATGCACAGTATGAAGTACGCGCATATTCACAGCATGAAGTTAGTTGCTACATCTAAATCTTTTAAGGTAGGTATTAATGCAAATAAAGTGTGAAAAAAAATATATTGGTGTTTGTGTTAATTATATATATTAGGACGGTGATAGATATTTACTGATGATTTGTATATTGTATGTGTATATTTTTGTGTGTAAAAGTCGACCTGGTTTAGTATACTGAACTTTTCATATACTTTATAATTACGTAGCAATTACATTTATCCGTTACTTTAGGACCTTACTGTATAATATATTATTATTAAGTGTTCAATGACGAACTTGGCATGGTTAATAAAAAAACTTGTAAATCTACCAAAGAAAAATTTTTATTTTCGTAACTGAAAAAAATATTTTATTTTGCCAGTCTTAATTTTGAAAAAAGGTGAAGGTAAATTTTTCTAAAATACTATATTAGAGGTAAAAAATAATCAGTATTTCGATCAATGAGTAAAAACATTTAAGTAAACAAATTAATAATTCGAAATTTAACACTTTCTCCGATAATTTTATTTGAATGTTGGATACAGATTGGTAGGTACAACTATTTAAATGTCTCTCTGGGGGTCTGTGTTAAGGTTGATTCAGACACATCAGTCACGTCTCGTCACAGTCCTGGCGTCGAACCGAACAATCAGTCATACAAAATATTCTTTAATAGAAATATGGCGTCGGCATTCACATTCATCAGTTGACGAACAGTTTGCCAGCTGTCAGATAGTTGATAGTTGTGTGACCAAACAGGACTGGTTCGGCGCTGAGACTGTGACGGGACTGATGTGTCTACATCGACCTTTACAATAGGTATCAATATCGGATTAACCGTAGGTCAGGTTTTAAAATTTCGCATAGATCTTGTCCCCCACTATACCACTTTTTTTGTGCATGTAGAAAAATATTCTATCCAACTTATACAAAAATTAGTGTTGAAATATTGCACTTGAAATATTGAATGTGCTCGTTGGATAATTTATCATTGCAATCAATAAACTTACTTTTAGATACAATTTCATTTGTACATTAATATATCCCAGGAGTAATATAAGCAATTGAAAACCAATTGTAAGAATTGAATTAAAACTGGAACAAAATTGAAATTTTAATTATTAAACGTTTCAGTCACATCAACAGCTAACGAGCACCCCATTTTCCACATTATATATGTAATAGCTAAAGGGCAATTTATAAATAAGTGCTAGCCATATATCGGAAAACCCGTTAGTAAGGATTTGATAGAAATCGCCCTTGAATATTTACATCTGGCCCCAAAACGTTGTCATAACTCGCAATCACCTTGAGCCTACTAAAATAATGGTGCAAAAAACGTAATATTCGTAATTGATATTAAGGCGTACAATTAGCAAAAAAATTCAAGGGTAGTATAAATTAATATTATTCATACAATGATAACAATGAAATAAAAGGTTATATTTAGTTATTTTATTTATGTTCGCTATAAAGTCCGGTAAATATTTGTAAATCGATGTGATTTAAGTTAAAGGTCGTATTTTTATATTTTTAGGTTAATTACAATATCATAAAATAAAAGCGTACGCTTCAACTGATAGTATCGTTTCTTGGTGATTCATTTATGATTGTGACTCAATGGTTTGCTACAAAGAAAGATTTATTATAACCCTTTTCCTCCGTGACCTTAAAAATTTATACAACCTACTATGAGTGTGGAATTTACTTGGAAAACGAAGTTAATTTTTTATTAATTTTGTTTTGTTGTTACTAGGGGAGAGTAGTACATATTGACACATAGTACACAATGAAACACTGTTATTAACTAAATCAAATTTGCCGCCACATTGCCACTAGCGCTTCAACGGATACTCCACAATGCATTGCGTCTGCCGACAGTAGTTCGCTTTGATATTCGGAGTAGTAAACATTATACAACGTGTTTTATTGTTTTGTGTGCCTGAGATTAAAAAACTTTTCGTTTTCGTTTTCATTTTCGTATATATGTCGTTACAATACTTGTGATGAATGCCTTTTAACCTATAAATATCGTTGCCAATAATTGCCAGGTTTTCTGTTTACATCCAACTGAAACTTTAAACCTGTGGTAGTACACATTGAAACATATAGTGGTGGTACACAATGACACATGTTTCATTGTGTACCATACTGAATCATTCTATTGGCGACGTGCAAGTACTTGGATGTGATACGAGAAACGATCGTGCGCGAGTAGCGGAGAAATCTTACATTTTTTACTGCACATTTCATAGATTTCATAAATTCATATTGTCAATTGTCATATTTAATATTCGTTTGTTTATTTCTTCTGTCACTGAAGAAAATGGGATTTAGGAAATGCTGTGTTATAAATTGTAAAAATACAACAAAAAATTGTCAATTTAAGTTTTATTCGTTTCCAACTTCGAAGCACAAATTACTACAAAGAGAAAAGTGGATTTATATCATAAAAAAGCATAAGTAACATAACCTAAATTATGCATTATTCTTGCACCCGATTCAGTCAAAAGTCAGTTTGAAATAAATAATAAATAAAAGTTCACTTTTAAGTGTAAATTTTAGTTTCATAACACTCACTTAGAATTTATTTTAACCCAAAAATAAGGTTTAATGTGTAAATTTTATTTTTTTGAAGTTTACAAAAATGCATCAAGTTTTTCTGAAGATGCATTAAGATATATTCGCTGTCCAAAATTTTACAGGGAAAGAATTAATTGTTCAAACCAATATGATGATATCGTGAGCTTAATCTGCTAATTTATGCATTAGCTTATTTATGGTAATTTATTTTTCTTAATTCTTTCACATAATTCTTCAACTCTTTTCTGACATTTGCCACTACTAAAGCTTTTTCCTTTGACTCAGTGCTTGGTTGAAAAGTTATTTGGTGATTTACTTTCTCAAATCCAGTTTTATTATTGCATCCATATTAACAGTAATGCTGTAATTTATTAATATATTTATTTGTATTTACACTACATACAACGTTTACCTTTTAATAACATACCGACATAACCTCAATCTTACTTTTTCTTCTTATTCTTTTTTGGGGCTACGTCCTTGACAGTTATCCGGTAACCTCGATCTAATATGAAAGCGCAGTAAATTTTGCTGATTTACGACACCAGGTGTAGCTGTTCCGAACTTGCACGGTCCCAATAACAATGGCATTTAATTGCAGGTGTGCCATGGTAAGGAATAAGAAAGAAAGATCCAGAGCCAAATTTACAAGTGAACAAATGGCGGCAGCGGTCACAGAGGTTAAAAAAAAATGGAACTGCACTTCGCGTTGCGGCAGATATGTTTGGCGTAAATTTTAGCACATTAAGGCGATACATTCTAAAAGAAAAAAAATTATCCAAATGCAAAAATGGAGCCAAATTATGCTGTTAGATTAGTATTTAACACAGAGCATGAGACGTCGATGTGTGATTATATTAAGAACTGTAGCAAAATGGCTTTTGGGTTGAATACTCTAAAAGTTAGAGAATTGGCATATGACATGGCTGCTAAAAACAATATCACTATGCCAGACTCTTGGAAGGCCAACAAATGTGCAAGCAAAGATTGGTTAAGGGCATTTATAAAAATAAATTTATCATTAAGCCTCAGAAAGCCAGAAGGATGTTCACTGTCAAGGCTTACTTCATTTACAAAACCCCATGTTGACCTGTTTTTCGTAAATTTGGAGCAAATATACGTGAAATATTCATCAATTAATTCTTGAAGATATTCGCATCTACAATTTAGACGAAACTGCTACTACGACCGTCCAACGACCACATAAAATTGTGGCGGAAAAAGGTGTTAAACAGCTGAACTAGTGCACAAGCGTCGAAAGAGGATTACTCGCTACTACTTGTGCAATAATTCGAGCAAATGGAACATTTCTACCTCCGGTCATTGTTTTTCCTCGTAAAAAGTTTAATACGATTATGCTAAATGGTGCTCCACCAGGAACATTAGGACTAGCTAATCCAAGTAGATGGATGACCGCCGAACTATTCACACAAGTACTAGATCATTTTATTATGCATACTGGTGCTACAAAAGAAAACCCGTGTTTATTAATATATGACAATCACGAATCCCATATGTCTCTGGAAATAGCAGAAAAGCAAAAGCTAATGGCATAGTAGTTTTAACCTTGCCCCCACATACAAGCAATAAGATACAGCCTTTGGACAAATCAGTTTATTTTACCTTCAAAAACCATTACAATAGTGCGATTGATTCATGGCTTCTTAACCACCCCGGCGTTCCTATGACACTGTACCAAATAGCAGAATGTGCTGGTATTGCCCACTCAAAATCAATGACACCTGAAAATATTAAGAACGGCTTTAAATCTACAGGTATCTACCCTTTTAATAGACATATTTTTAGTGAAACTGATTTTCTATTATCGTCAGTTACTGACAGACCGATTAATGATTTTGAAAAGTATGACGGACAAAAAGCTATGGTTGTACTAAGAGTTTCTACCAATCACGAAGAAAATGCATTATATCTTCATATTCAGTTAATACAGCTTCTACTTCATCTAATACAACCCAAGAAACTGAACCGAACTCAACTCTTGAAATACCTTCGACATTAAAAAGTTATTTTATTATTCCATTCGACATACGGGGTATTCCTAAGGCCGCACCTAGAAAAAATTCAAATTATAGACGGAAATCAAGGAAAAGTGTCATTTTTACTAGTACACCAGAAATAAAAGACCTTTCTTATACAACGGAAGGTAAGAAAACTCCGACAACAGCAGCAGTTAATAAAGTAAAACGAAATATCAGTAAAGCTTTAAGCACAAAAGCCTGTAAAAAGGACTCTCCCAGAAAAAAGACCAAGTCAGGTGAAAGTGATTCAGAAACAGACTCCGGAAGTTTAAAGTTGGCCGACTCTTCAGATGATGAATTAAGTTCTATGATGCAGGAACAAAATGATGACTTAGAATCTTACGCAATTGCTGAAAATACTGAAATTTTAAAAGACTCTTTCGTGTTAGTGAAATTTGAGAAGAGCATCCATTATGTCGCCAAAATTTTGGAAGTTGTGAACTCTTATAAATTTAAAATTTTATATTTGAGAAGAAGCACGAAAGTTTCCAATTTATTTTACTTTCCAGACGTTCCTGACATTCATATGGGTTTGAAATCTGATTTTGTTATATTATTGCCAGCACCCATATATACAAAAAACAAACGACTATCTTGCTATTATAGATTTGGTTTGGAGCTTAACAATTTTATTGTACGGTAACTTGAAGAACTATTAAACATTGTTTTGTATTTAATAGTTGTTTTTAATACGTTTCATTGTGTAGTACCTTATGTTTCAAACTGTACCATCGGTGGTACACATTGAAACACATTCAGTATTTCATATTTATGAAAATTTCTAAGTTACTATTTATATTTTACTTATAATAACTATCAAATTTGATAGACAAATGTACCCAGATAACAAAACTATAAATGGAGATTCTTTCGAAAATTGCATTCCGATGTTAGAGCACATTTCCTAAAAAATGTGTCATTGTGTACGACTCTCCCCTACAATGTGAACTTGAAAGCTACTTATAATTTCGGATAATAAGAGTTATTAATTTGAATATTTTCAATGTTTCGTCCAAATTTTAAATTTCAGTACTCCTAACCTGATAAATTTCTATATTTGACATAGTATAGACCATTTGACTATACTTTGTCCAATTTACTTACCGTTGCACGTCATCCGCGTTATAGTCCGTGAAGTCATATGATATCAACACGAAATATTTAGGCGGTAGGTGTGTTCTTTTTTAGAATCACTTTGTCAAGTACACTGGCATTACAGACACTAGACATATTTTATTATTACACATTTTATTATTAATTTGTATAAATGCATTATAAAGCGTTTTTATAAACAACATTTATAAATGTTGTGTAAACAATATTTTTGCATAAATTGGTAACACTTATTTGACAGTTGCGGTGTTGACACTTTTGTACTTTATTATTTTGAATTTTAAAGTAAATACCTCTTGAAAAAGGTTAAGATAAGAAGAAAACGAGTTAGAAATGAGAACGAATGAATAAAAAGTCAAAAGAGAACTTATTAGCGGTCTGGAACATAAGAACAGCAAGGATAGGTTTATACCTGCAAAGAAGATAGAGGTTCCTTGTAAGGATAGTGGCAAGACGAATTTTGAAAACTTGTAGATCATACCAGGCAGTGGGATTTTTTTGCAAGGTGCGTGACACAAGGTAAAACGCAAATCAATGTAACCAATTCTAGGAGAAACTTTTCAAGCATATATAAATTTATTATTGGTAATGTCGAGAAACAAATTTGCAAGACAATGTTCTTGAATTTGCTTGCGATTTATGAAACTTTTGTTAGCACTGCATTGAAACAAATTAGTGAAGCTGGTACCATAGAAGCAGATAATAGAGGAAATCATAATTCTAGACCGTACAAGATCCTGTATACTGTAAAAGATAACATTGTAGAACACATAAAATTATTTCCACTTGTACCTTCTCATTTTACAAGGAAAAATTCAAAACACATGTACTTAGAAGAGGGCTTAAATATATCTGTAATGCACCGAGTGTACGTGGAATATGCCAAACTCAAAAAATGGGATACCGTCACTATAGTTAGACAATACAGAGATACTCTAAACTCACAATTCAAATTTGCATTTTTCGAGCCTAAGAAAGATCAGTGTTCAGTATGCAGTGCTTATAACAAGACAGATTTTGGGAAAAGAACTCAATTAATGGTAGAAAATTACACTAGCCATGTTGTGTTTCATATTTACTATACTAGAGCAATTTACTTTTGTTCTTTTTGTGCTGTATAGTAGAGATCAACATTGGCTGACGAGTGTCTAGCGATAATTTAAAACAGTGACAAATTCGCAAAATATACTGTATTGTCCTTACCTGGAAGACGATTTGTACGAACAATAGTTTCCCAGAGCTTAGTTAACGATAATTTTCCATCGTTTTGTGGTAGAACCACCGCATTTTTTTCGACAAATTCTTCATGATTTTGCGAAGACTGATACTCTAGCATGCTGCATAATTTTTTAGTGTTCCTTTTAAAAGCAGAATATATGAAATATTAATTTTTTTATTTATTTTCTTACAATTTAAAATGCAGTCCTGTTTTTTATTGTTGTAAACTTTTATACAAATTATTCAATACATTACAAAATATAAAATAAATTTAATATAAATAGAAAAAAAGAAAATGACTTTATCACCAACTTCTTATCTTAGAGTTAACCAGTCATTTTTATCGTAAATATTGGCAAATGTGGCAAAATGTCATATGTCTTGAAAACGATTATTAATTTAACGATAATTTAAAATGATTTAATGTGAAGTAAATATAATTTCAGTTCATTTTTTCGCTTTCATTTTTATTTTGCACAATACAAATTAATTAAGGTAAAAGATCAAGATCATTAAAAGTAAGAATGAGCAAGCAAAACTTGGTGTAAAAGTGCTATGACCAGCAGAGGGGTGTCTTTATTTGCTTTATCGATTACCAAAAAGTAATGTAAGATATGATGTGTTAATACAGGCGTTAGGAGAGATTGGTCTTGATGGACTGGATGAAAAAGATATGAGGATGATCCAATAGCTGTACTCTAATCAAAAGGCACAAATAATGATCTTTGACTGATTATACACAGTATACCTAGATATAAGTAAGGGCGTGAGACGGGGCTGCACCCTTCCACTCTGCTGTTAACAATTATGTAGAAAAGATCTTTCAACTTTCACTTTAAAAAAAAATATCAAAACAAATGAAATTTTCATAAATAATTTGCGATATGCTGATAATAAAGCTATCATAGAATACAACATGGGAGGATTGCAAGAGATAGTAAATAATATTAACACACTGGAACGGAAATTTGGTCTCAACATTACCATCACAAAAATGAAAGAAATGATAATCAGCAGACAATCCCATATGGAAGCACAGTTGAAAATAAATGACCAACTTATAATAGATACGAGTTGAGAAATTTAAATATCTTGAAGCTACCTTATACAGTAAGTGGACTGTGATGAAAAAGTAAACATACGAGGAGTAATAACTACAAATATTTTTACCAAATTCAATAACTACCTACCTTTGTCAGTGTAAACCTTCTTTGCCTCAACCGTATTGAGGCGTTCGAAATTTGTTGTCTTAAAATGAAACCAAATTACAAATGAAGAAGTCTTAAAAAGAGCTAATACCCAAAGAGAAATTCTAAACATCGTTATATAGCAAAAAGTCTTATGTCTAGCCCATATTTTGAGAAGCGACATATATAATCTTTTAAAAAGCATTTTCATTGGCAAAACTGAAGATCGGAGATTACAAGGTAGCAAACGACACTCTTAGCAACTTAGCTATGTTACCGGCAGTCTCTTAGTGTCATCGCGCGTGTTAATGCTGTTAGGGCGTTTTTCAATTTCGATGGCTTCACGATTTTAAGAAGCAAATCTTCATCTCGATTTTAAGAAGCAAATGAAAGCGATTGTTTTTGTGGTATATTTTATGACCTGTCTAAATATGATGTCATGCTAGGGCTAAACCAGTATCGGAATGTTTAAGAGATATAAAATATTCCTAAATACGTTTGTATATTCGTCGATTTGTCTGTCCTATGTATGTTCGTGGGCAACTGAAACATGTTATCTCGTAGACAACATAGTCTTCATTGGGGATTTGGTCTTTTACGGATCTGACGAGATTGGACAACTTGGTGTGAGTAGTGAAGATGGTTTTGATAATTATTGATGATGGAATATTAAAGAAATAAAATTTATTTGAAGATTTGAATGGATTTGAATTTGTAATGAGCAAACCGATAGAGTATAAAAATAAAATTATTTTAACCATAACTTAAAAAAAAAAGTTATTTTATGAGCTAATGATTCAAATAAAATTTGATTTTCTGTGAACCAAATTTCTGTTGGTTGATTAAATCTTTTTTCAAAAAATAGTAAATGTAGAAAATCTTGCTTATTTTCTAGCGTTACTCAAAATAATTGTATATTCATAAACATACCAATTAAATCTTTTACTAATTTCGATTAACCAGATCAAATATCCTAACGTCTTGCTACATTCTAACAAAACTACAGTACTGATCGTTAGTAAATTTACTTGAAATGGAAAATCTTAATACACAAACAACTTTTTTACAGACAAACATATGTATAACACGAATAAATTATTTAACACAAAATCTATCTATATAAAAGGCTAGGACAAGTCACACTGTTAGTCCAGTAGGGTAACTACGCCACCTAGGAAAGAAATCTGAACTACCAATATCTGACATTTCAATCATATTTTGTTCTTGAAAGGATACGGTTGATTTATTACTAATTTATTTTACAAATTTATGATTCAAATATTTGTAATCGAAAATTTTACTACCTCACAGTAATTTTTTCGCAAACTTACTACTTACCTAAAAATACTGGTTACTCTAAATTATAAGTTAACATCAATAACGTATAACATACAGTATGATGCAATTGTATGAAATAATCATTATTTCAAAAACAGACGTCTTTTAAAAAATCTTAAAACAGATTTTTTGTGTTGGACATTACGTCATCAGTGTCGGCGTAATGACGTAATCGAGGTTTAAATACAAACCGAGCTCACTCGACAGCTCATTTGAAAGATCTTATCGTCTTTGTTACGATGTAATCTCTTGAATATTCATTTCTACAGGGTTCACCAAAATGATTAACTTTGTCAAGTAACATGGAATTACAATAAATATTTATTCACTGAACTAAAGTCACACTAAGGAACGCCACTGGGAATAAAACAAAATAGTGTTTTTTGCGGGTTCCGAAAAAACCCTTAATAACAAGCATAGTTACATTATAATCTGCAATTAATTATTGTAGTAAGTATTCCAAGGTATTTTTCAAAAATATTTAAATTAATATTGTCATTGACATTGATTCACCTGAAAAGGAAGGCATTTAACCAATGCATCTTACCAGTCTTGACCTACGGAACAGAGACCTTAACTTTAACCAAAGCTACTGCCAAAAAACTGAGGGTAACACAAAGGCGAATGGAGAGATCAATGCTGGGCCTGACCTTGAAAGATCGCGTAAGAAATGAGGAGATACGCCGACGAACTGGCGTAGACGATATTATACTGCGAATCAATAAACAAAAGTGGAGGTGGGCTGGACATGTTGCTAGAATGGAAGACGGAAGATGGACGAAGAGATTATTGGAGTGGAGACCAAGAGCCGACAAGGGAAATCGAGGCAGACCACCCACCCGATGGACCGACGACCTAAGGAGAATAGAAACAAACTGGATTGCAGCAGCTAGAGATAGAGAGAACTGGAGACGTTTGGAGGAGTCCTATATCCAACAATGGATGTGAAAATTCGGCTGGATGATGATGATGATTGTCATTGACTCATCTTTATTTGTCAATGATCTATGAATCTGTCAAATCATAGACGTCCAATTTTTACTCTTCGAGGTTTTTATATTACATTACAAAACAACATTTACAAAAATGAAACTAACAGAAACAGAACCAATCGAGATTTTAATCACGACTGTTTATGGAGATATGGAGTCCTTGAGTGAGGACTCAAGCAGAAGTTCGTAATTTATTTAATGGTAAATACCCCAATCGCGAACCAATTACTCAATCAACTGTAAGTAAAATAAAAAAAAAATAAGAGAAATGAGCCATGTTAAAGATCTTCCCAGAAGGGTAGAAAATCAATATCCGAAGCCAAAAAACTGGATGTTGTACTAGCGTAGTCATGGAAAATACAGTTACTTTGTAGCAATAGGTTCCATCGTTCCGGTGACAGACAGGTAATAGGTTCCGGTAACCTATTACTTTTGTCGCCTATTACCTAAGCTGCAAGCAGCTCAATTTCGCTTGGCTTGCTGTAGTTTCTTGTAGTAATCATAATATCTTTTTCAATAAACGAATACTTTTTAGTATTTATAGTTTATTTTTGTTTCAACCGTGAGTGATAAACATTCTTCATACGTTTGATGGTTGTTAAAAATAAACATTAAACATATACAGCTGACAGAGGCTTAAAATAGATGATTATAAATTATAAATGAAATATTAGATATATAGATATCTTATGTAATATAAGGCGAGAGGAAAAAATATTAGTGTATAATATTATTCTATTAAATAACTCGAGAATTTAGTTTTGCATTAACTACAAATAACTACATTAGAATAAGGGCAAGCAAATTCTAATAACATACTATAATAACAATAAACATAGTCTCTGTCTTAATAATCGTACGTGCTTACGAGTTACGGTGGTATTCCCAGCTATTAAGTGGCAAAACAAACAGCTCATCATAAATTCGGTGACAATGATTATCCTATTCTGTTACTGATTGAGCGAACGATTCCCATCGTTCCATATTGTCACGGTCACGTTAACATATCGAATGCCGATTCGAATACCAGTGCGTTTTACGTTATAGTCACACTGTGACAAAAGTAATAGGCACTTTGCTGTAACCTATTATCGAGAAAACGAATACTTATTGGCAATACTGTTATTTATCCGAATACGTTATATAACGCCCATCTTTATACTGGCGTTTCAAGAAAATCCCCATACCAGTTCTCGGCAGGTCGCACTAGATAATAATGTCCACCAATCAACTGTGGTAAAAGTGCTAAAATAGGAGAAGTGGCATCTATACAAAGTACATCTGGTCTAGGAGCTATTAGAAGATGACTTAGATAGAGGAATCGAATTCTGCGAAACCGTTATGGATAAATGTAACAGAAATCAGGGTTTCATACAAAAGATATTTTTTTCTGATGAAGCGTCTTTTATGTTGAACGGTCACTTAAATCGCCAGACATATCGATACTGGACAAGTGAAAATTCACATTGGATGGAAGAGTATATGACACAATATCCCGAGAAGGTAATGTTTGGTCTGGCATTATAAACAATCAAATTGTATTCCCATATTTTTTGAGGAAAACTTAACTGCTTCTCGTTATTTAGAATTTCTTCAGGATTATCTGTTGCCACAGCTGAATCAGCTATTTCCAAATAGAAATAATTTGTGGTACCAACATGATGGGGCTCCCCCACACTACGTCGTTAAGGTATGAAATTACCTTAATAACGTTTTTCCAGGTAGGTGGATAGGTAGAAGGGGGCCTATCACATGGCTAGCAAGGTCCCCAGATTTGACTCCGTTAGACTTTTTTGTGGGGATATTTAAAGAGCAGAGTGTATCAAAATCGACCGAATAATGTAGGAAAGTTAAAGGAACGCATCAGAACAGAAATTCCACAATCTCTCTATCTAATTGGCCTTCTTCGGTCCATCTTTGGACATAGGCCTCCACAATCCTTTTCCATTCTTCTCTGTCTGTCGCTACAGTCATCCATCTAGAACCCACGTGCTTCTTGATATCATCTGCCCATCTCATTTGGGGCCTTCCTCTGCTTCGTTTATATTCCCACGGTCTCCAACTTATAAGAATTTTGTTCCATCGGTCTTCTTTCCACAAATTCCACAAATAACACCTGAATTCATCGAAAACATTAGGAAAAAATTTATTGCCCATTTTCCACATTGTATTATTACGGAATGTCGTCAATTTAAATTTTTCTTGTAATTAAATTGTATTTAAGTAAACATTATTGTAAGTTATTTGTACTAACAAATCAACAGTTTTGTTTAACCCTATATAAATAAACATTCAAATGATTATATCGTTGCAAAGGCGATAAAGAGACCTTTCAAATGAGCTGTCGCGTGACCTCGGTTTGTATTTAAAAAAAATTTCGATTACGTCATTACGTCAACAATGACGACGTAATATCTAACACATATATAGCAGTTGATAGCCATTTAGAAATTAAAATTGACGTGTTTTAAAGTTTTTTTTAAAGTCATCTGTTTCTGAAATGATGAATTTATTCCATACATTTGCATCATACTGTATATTAATTATACGTCATTGGGTAAGATACACATCTACATTTACTTACTATAAAAATAAAATTACGTTTAACAAAAGTCAACGTTGATTTATTGCTAATTCATTCTACAAATTGATGATTCAAATACTCGGAAATTTTACTACTACATCAGTAATTATTTGGTTCGCAAAATTCCTAAAAATATAGGTTACTGTAATTGTAAGGTAATATTTACATACATTTACATATACACGTATAGCCTAAAATCCCACTGCAGGATCACTACGTTTATAACGTAGTTACTCAAACTAACATTTTTACATAAATATATTTAAAATTAGGAGAATACATTGATAACACAGCTCAATAAAAAAAATTGACTTGCTGGCAAACAAAATCAACTCATTTTGGTTATCTCATCTGTGATGATTCCAAAAATACAAACCTTTTCTTTGTATCAGCTCTAGTTTTCGCGAACGACCACATCGAGCGTCATAGACGGTAGATGGTTCTTGATAATTGGTCCGAATAAGACATCTAACTCTCACTTATTGCTCCAAGTGCCACACCCCGGAAAACTACATTGGTCTGCAGGTTAAACTAAGTAAGGGTAGCCAGATATGGCGAAAATTTCATCGGCTGATTGCCGGTGTAAGCAATCCCACACTTGCTAATCAACGGCTCTGGGATGAAAAATTGGTAGATGGTAGGGCACCCTTTTAGTCCTGGGGTTGAGAAATCGGTCTTGAAGATGGAGGAACCAATATCTTGGTCAACAGCATAAGGATGTAGAAGGCAAGGGGAAACCACTACATTAAAGTTCCCCATGGATATCTCTAGTACAATCATCATGGTTTTAGAAACTAATAACGGCGTTACTGATCATGGCCCTCGGAGGCCAAGATCCGGCAGGGGAGGAGAAGACAAGGAATCTCAGGTCGTTAATCAGCGATTTCCTTGTCAAAAGAACGTAGATGATAAAATAAGACTGTCCAACACTAGAATAGGAACCTTTAATGTTCAGAGCATATTTCAGTTTGGTCAAATGCACAATGTTACTCAAGAAATAAACAGGTTAAATATCGATATACTAGATATCAGTGAAACTATCCTAACTTAGGTTGTTTTCCAAAAGAAGAAGCCTTATTCCGGTAGCAAGAATAACCAACACAGACACGGCGTGGCAGTAATAGTTATTAAAAAACCTAATCTTCTTTGTCAACCATTTTCCATCCACTCCTGAATGTAGGTCTCTCCCAATTGCTTCCATCTTTCTCTATCTTGCGCTAATCTAATCCACTGTTTACCTGCCACTGCTCTTATGTCATCTACCCATCTTTTTTGAGATCTTCCCATGCTTCTTATTGTCGTCCTTGGTCTCCATTCTAGAATTCTTCGTGTCCACCTCTTATCATTATATCGGGCTACGTGACCTGCCCAGCGCCATTTCATTTTTGTAATTTCTTCCACAATATCCCTAATCTTCGTAATACGTCTTATCTCGGTGTTTCTAATCTTGTCTCTTAGTGATATTCCAAGCATGATTCGTTCCATTGCTCTTTGCAATGGAACCTAATACCTAATAGAACGGTGGAATGCTATTTCCCTATCTCAGAAAGGGTAGTGGTACTGAAGTTGGTGACATCTTATCCAAACTGAATCTGATACAAGTTTATGCTTCTACAGCAAATGCCGACAAAGAAGAAGTGGAATTATTTTACCGAGATATTGAAGAGGCACTTACAATAACGAAAACAAGAGAAACCACAATAGTCTTTTGATCTCAATGCAAATACTGGAAAGAACCAAAGCGGAAAGTGTATAGGAAACTATGGTCTGGGAAATCGAAATAAGAGAGGAGACCGTTTGTTACAATTCTGTCAAGAGCAGAACTTCATTATTACCGTTCAAACAGACGGAACATTGGCTTGTTCTCAAACATACATGGAACATTACATACCATTCACAATTTGGAAAGGAAGAAACATAAACACAAACATTGCTCTTCAAACGGTCCCAGTGGTTGGAATAAATCCGGCGAAGGAAAAAGAAGTGAGAGATCTATTTTCGTTTTTGTCCCAAGAAGATGAACAATAGATATTATGCTGGATACTAGAAGAAATTTCTGTATAACTTTCTTTGTATAATAATAATTTGTTTTAATGTTTATTTTTACGTAATTTGCCAAATAAAGATTTTCTTAAACTTATTTCATACTTTCGCAAATGATCTGTGGAAAAGAACCCATGACAAGCTAATGTAAAAAAATTATATTTACATAAAAATGTATCTATATCTTTGAAACATCTTATTGTAACTTTAGTTTAAATACAATACTTTTATCTTAGCTTTTAATAAAGTTCAAAGTTTTATTTATTTTTTATTGAGTTAATACCTCGACAACTAAGATCATTTTCATGGTTTTAAAGTTTTAATGTTTGTTCTCAAAATACTTGTTAAATTTTCAATTGCGTTCTTCTCAAAAGCGCCATTTGGCATATGGGCTCTTTTTCCGGGAATGGCCTCAATTGTCAAATAATTAGATTTTATTTTTTTAGTTACTTTGATGTTACTTCAAGAGAAAATAAAACTAAAAAATTACCAGAAGACCATAGTGTTTTATCTTGGAAAATATTTGGATTAAATGGACAATTACGCCGTACAAAATAGAATTTAAGACTTAACCTGTAAATTTAGATATAACTTTTTTTAACCACAAAATTCACCTTTCCGTACTCATAGAAAAAATGCTAGATAAGTGGATAGAACTAGATTCAGGTAATGTAAATTACTACAATATAATTTTATAAGAACCTAAATAGTTTTTAGGTTCTTATAAAAGAGAAAAATGATAAAACGGTATTTTACTAGTTTTTACTAATTTTACCTAGTTTTTACTATTTTTATTAAAAATGAACCACAATTTCTGTTTTAAATATGCTTGTTTTGACGTTTCATTTTCCATTTCTAATTAATATTAATATACCACAAGGAATTAACTTCAGAACAATAACAAGTATTAAACAAGAGTTTTACAAATGATCTTTAAGTTTTCTTTTAATCGACTCTTACAATCTAGATCCGTTAAGTATTTATTTAAATTTTACCCTTTTCATTATTAATTCTAAAAAGAACAGGACTGCATACAAACCGATATAATACCTTAGTGTTTCAAGCAAAAATTAATTTATGGAAGGCAACAATTGTGCGTCTTAAGATTATTCAGCATGCAACTTTCAGTCACGACATTTGTCACAAACACAATATACCAACAGATGTGAACTCGCCGGTTATGCTGAAGTTTTGCGCGTTACTGGCAATTGTTTTATAGCTCGACGGAGTTTTCGTGAGAACTCCACATCCAGTCTAAAAGGCTTTGTGGCGCATATTACAGGGTGATCTTCCATTCTTAATAAAAGAATCAGCCTTTCGCAAAGAAATGGAAAGTGCTCGGAGAGTAAATCAATGACTACATTATAAATATTTTTTATTTGCAAATGATCGTGTTACTAATAATAAGGATCAAGAGAGAAACGATATACCAGTGAAAAAAAGAAGAACTAATAATATCAATTATTGCTTTTAAATGTACCGGAATCATTCCGTTCAAACCCACTAGGGTAGAGTGGGGCACATTTGGCTCCATAATTGTTTTGAGGTAATTAAATACAAAAATGTTTCATTATATTTAATTTGCAAACAAAAAAATATAACTTATACTTTTGTCCATTTAAAAAGTAAAACAATTTTGTTGAATATATTTTAGTTTTTTGTTGATAAATAAATAAAATATATATTACACTCTGGCTGATTGTGCAACCAGTGGGGGCACAATCAGCCAGGCCAAGGGGCACTTTGGGTATAAGGCCTTTTGGCTTAAGGTATATAGTAACGGCATTTTTACAAGTTAAACAGTTTATTAAAAGAAACGTAATCAAACATTGTTTTGAACGTACAAATTATGGAAAAGTATGAAAATTAGCACACCAAAAAAGAACTAATGAACTAAAAAACATTATTAGCTAATAACTATCAAAGATATTTACTTAACGGTAATTCCTTCAAAGTTGTAGTGAAATGTCACCGTCGAATTTTTTCGAGATTTAGAGAATTTGGTAAATCTGGCATGAATACTTGATTTTTCGCAGGTTTCTGTATCCTCTATTTGAGGAAAATAAAATTTATTAGAACTTCCCCTGCGCCGCAAATATTTGACAAAATATGCAGAATCAGATAGTTTTCAACCACATTTTCAATATAATAGAACACGGTTGTTTTCAGTTCAAATTTTAATAATATGAAAGTGTCTTTTATGAGTTCCTCGCTGGTTTAAAAAGATTCAACACTTTCATTGTTATCCGAGTCGTCACAAAAAATACTCACTTTCGATTCACTACTAGAGCTGTTATCAAAAACTTTTTTGGATTTTTGCTTTCTTTGCTTGTTGGTCCCTATTGGTTAGAATTTTTGGAGCCCTAACTCAGGTGGTCAAAGAACTTGAATTCAGAAACATGGACATAACTGCTTTACAAGAAATTAGATGGACTGGAGAAGGTACACTAAAAACTAATAAATCAGTAGTATTTTTCAGCGGAAGCGAACGGGAACATCAATTCGGCACTGGTTTTATAGTCAGGGAAAGTCGTGTGGGGTTAGTTTTAACTTTCAAACCCGTAAATGAAAGACTATGTTATATCAGACTCAAAGAACAACTACATAACTATTCCCTAGTTATGTACTAGGTGTACCCTACCAACAATAGGTAACCATAGTCTTCACAATGTCAGCAACGATAATGGAATAAGGTTAATGGACTTTGCAGCGGCCCACAACCTTCTAATAAAATCGACAATGTTCGAACACAAGAAAATACACAACCAAACATGGGTCTCCAACGACGGCGTCACAAGAAAACAGATCGATCATGTTTTAGTAGATGCCAGGAGGGGTAGTAACTATCTAGACGTAAGTAACCTAAGACGAGCTGATGGAGACACGGATCATTTTCTGGTAAAAGCGAAGATAAGGACAAGAATAGCGTCCAAAAAAACACACAAGAATACACCAACACAATTATGGAATACCGAAGTTCTACGTAATAAGGAGACAGAACAGAAATTTCAAAAGGCTATAAAAATCGCTCTAACACAGACAGAAGACTATAACAACATAGACTCGGCTTGTAAAAATATCAAATTAGCTCTGTCAAGCATATCAGATGAAATACTAGGACACAAAAAGAAAACAACAAAAAAATGATTGTATGATGATTGCGTGAACTCTATAACAGCAAGAAATATGGCTATAAGGAACATGGTACAAAACCCCTCGCACAGCAACAATGAAATGTATAGACAAAGAAGAACAGAGACAAGAAAACTAATGAAAAGGAAGAAGAAAAAAGAAAGAGAAAACAAGCAAGACAGTTCTCCAAAGGAGTTTCAGATATCAATATCGGGTACCAAGCAAGAACATTAAACTTCCTTTAAAACGACAGTGGACAGATTATCACGGATGACAAGAAAATCCTAAAAACCTGGAAGAAATACTTCTATCAACTATTGAATGACCAATCTAGCAGAAATACATCAAACATAGAGGTACATACAGCTGAAATAGGAGACCAATACCCGACATACGAAGAAGTAATACAGGCAATTAAAAAATTTAAAAATAATAAGACACCAGGTAGCGATGGTATACCCACAGACTGCTTAAAACCTGGAGGAGAAGCATTGTAGAGTTCTATATATAAGCTAATTCAAGACATTAGGAGAGAAGATACAAAGATGTATGTAAAGAAGGGGTTATTGTACCAATACACAAAAAAGGAAACAAAAAGCCATGTATTAACTACAGGGGAATAACACTCCTAAACACCACCTACAAGATCCTTGCAAACATCCTGCTAGAAATAACCAAAACATACACAGAAGAAATCGTTGGAGATTATCAATGCGGATTTAGACCGGGCCGCTCTACTATTGACCAGATATTCACAATAAAACAGATAATGGAAAAATGCTGGGAGTTTGATCGTGAGCTTCATCAGATGATCATAGATTTTAAACAAGCATTTAATAGAGTATGCAGGGACAGACTGTGGACAGCGATGCAGGAACTTGGCTTTCCAAAAAAACTAGTCAGGTTGATACGGATATGTATGGAATGGTTACGATGTAAGGTGAGAGTTGGACAACAATACTCGAAGACATTTGAAATAAACAATGAACTAAAAGAGGGAGATGCACTTTCACCACAACTCTTCAACTTAGCGCTGGAGCACATAATCAGAAGTGCAAGAATCGAAAAACCGAATACAGTATTTCATCGAGAAGGACCAAACTTACCACTGGCATTTGCAAACGATATCGATCTAATAGGAAACACACGATTAAGGATAAAGGAGACTTTCGTGAGGTTCGAGCAGGAAGCAGAGAAGATGGGCTCCAAATCAACAAAAACAAAGACGAAATATATGTATACGAGCCGTAATAACCAAAGCAGAGACAGGATCGGTTAGAACATCACCATCGATGACTTTAACTTTGAGCGCGTTAGAGAATTCAAGTATCTTGGAACAACAATAACTGAAGACAATAACTTCTTCTTCATGTACCATGTCCTTTCAGAACGTTGGTTACCATCATAGCTATTTTAATTTTATTTACTGCCACCCTAAATAACATGCTTGTATCTACACCATACCAATCTCGCAAGTTCTTCAACCATGAGGTTCTTCTTCGTCCTGGACTGCGTTTGCCTGCTATTTTTCCTTGCATGATATTTTGTAGCAATCTATATTTGGGACCTCTCATTACATGTCCGAACAATTCCAGCTTTCTCTGCTTGATGCTTTTTATGATCTCAGTAGTCTTGCTGAGACGTTCCAGTAATGTGGAGTTACGAATCTTCTCGTTACGAAGACAATAACGGATCACAAGAAATAAACAACAGGATTCAGGCCGGCAACAGATGTCTTTTTGCCCTCCAAAATTTTATAAAATCAAAACAACTAACACGACGTACGAAGGGACAGGTCTATAAAACAATCATACGACCCGTTGTGATGTATGGAAGCGAAACGTGAACGATAACAAATGCAAACGAAGAGAGACTATGTGTTTGGGAAAGAAAAATCCTAAGGAAGATCTTTGGTCCTGTGCTGGATGAAGCATCAGGACAATATAGAATCAGAACTAACAAAGAGCTCTAAGAACTTTACCGAGACGCCAACATCATAAAAGAAATAAAGTCCAGAAAATTCCAATGGGCAGGACACCTCAGAAGATATTTTGATGAACGAACAGTAAGACTGGTGTGGGAGGAAGTCCCAACTGGAAGGACTTACTTTTACTTTATCGTGTCCGGACATATTCCTGTAATTTGATCAAATTACAGGAATATGCCAAAGACCTATGCATGAATTAAAAAAAATGACCAGAGACAGAGATCTCTGGTGACGGACAATACACGACATCACGTCGACCACTACACTCCCCTGGGGGGTCAGGATTGAGGAGAGAGAGAGAGAGTCCGGACATGTCATTCATAAAATTTCGGCCCAGTATCGGGCTACGTCGGTTCCATCTTTGTTGGCGAGCCACAAATCTTCAAGGGTACATCGATGAGGACAGTTTCTGCATGTAAGAAGATGTTCCATATTCTGTGTTTCTCCACAGTCACAGTTCACATCATCTTGGTCTATTTTTCCCCATTTTGCCATGTTTGATTTTACTGTAGCAAACCCCGTTCTTATCCTATTCAAGGTTTTCCACGTTTTAAAGTCTAGGGTCTGGCCGGTCCATTGAACCTGGGGAAGTGGAAAATACTCAGGCGGTTCATCCTGTACTGTTCCAAGGAAGCTTTTCCTAGATTTTAGTCGCTTTCGTGGTGTTCCAGCTTTGTATAGAGCATGCCGATCGTCCGCGATCTGTTTAATTTTCTCTATGTGTTCTGCAGCGCCTCTGCGTGTTGACGGTTCTGCAAAACCCGCTACTCTATATAGATTTGAAAGTGGCGTTGGTTTCATGCACCCCGTTATCCTGCATGTCTCATTTAGCGCAGTATCAACTTGTTTGGTGTGGGCAGATCTGCTCCAAACGGGGCACGCATATTCAGCAGTTGAAAAACACAATGCCTGTGCCGTTGTTCTTAAAACGCCAGGACGTGCGCCTCATTTACTTCCCGTTAGCTTTCTAAGTATGCTGTTCCTGGTTGTTACTTTTCCTCTTGTTTTTATGCAATGTTGTCTGTAGGTGAGGGACCGGTCTAGAGTTACTCCAAGATATATAGGTTGGTTTGTGTGTTCTAATCCATTACCATTCCACACAATTTTGAGTTTTCGCTTGGCTTCCTTTGTACGAAGGTGGAAAGCGCAGACTTGGGTTTTAGAGGGATTGGGTCTCAGAGAATTCTGCAGGTAGTACGCTGTCATTGTTTTTATGGCAGTTTCGAGTTTCTCCTCCACTTCTTCAAAACTATTTCCTTGAGCACATATTGCAAGATCGTCAGCATAGAGGAAGTGCTTGGTTTCAGTCGGAGTAGGTTGATCGTTTGTGTATATATTGAAGAGCATTGGTGCTAAAACACTTCCCTGTGGGAGGCCGTTTTTTTGAACTCTCCACCTACTTACTTTACCCTCCAGCATAACAAAAAAACGTCTTTTTTGCAATAAGGAATATACGACCTTTCCCAGATGGTGGTCATTGAGAGTGTCGTATAATATACGGAGCAATGTTTTGTGCCTTACTGTGTCATAGGCTGATGTCAGATCTACAAAAGCAGCCCCTGTTATAGGTTTTTCTTCAAAGCCATCTTCAATGTGTTCTGTTAATGCGAGGACTTGACCGGTGCAAGATTTGCCAGGTCTGAATCCTCCTTGTTGTGGGATGAGGTGCTTGTCGACATTTTTTTTTATTCTGGCGAGTATGAGTCTCTCGTATAGTTTAAAAAAGTGACACAATAGCGAAATAGGTCTGTAGCTACTGGGGTCTTCTGGATCCTTTCCTGGTTTTAACAAGGCTATTACTTTAGAAACTGGAAGGAGACCACGCGGACGCCCTCGTCTCTGGTGCCGAGATAATGTAGCAGGAGACCTAAGTACTATGGGCGTGGAGAATTGGATGGAGGTTGCTTAAGACAGAAAACAGTGGAGGCATATTGTCGAGTCGGCTAAAACCCACGAAGTAAGTAACGCAACGGAGTAAGTAAGTAAGTAATATTGGCTAATAAGAGCATACGAAATAACAAGACCTTTTTTAACCCTTCTTTTCTTAGACACACATTTTAGAGCCTTTTGCAGTTTAGTTTGACAAATAATAATTTTAATATCGAGAATACTCATATTAAAATTGCGTGTGTTTGGATTTTCTTTAACTTGCTTGATTTCATGTCGAGAGTAACCTTACTTTATACGTATTCATTTATTGCAATTTTATTTCATAGTAACCATTATCGATTCAGTGATTATACCTTCATCTTAACGAAGATCAATGAAGCTTATAAATGTAAAACCAGACATTTGACCCATAAGTTGTTTTGAGTAAATCGCAAAAAACCTACAAAAATAGTAATTTGACACCAATGAAGATCGTGTTTTAACCAAAATTTTTTATCTGATAAATATGATAAAATAGTTACTACTAAACAAATCACAAAAGAAATAAAAAGTAGAATTGGAAAGGCTCGAGCTACTTTTGTTAATATGAAGGACATTCTGGGAAGTCATGACATTAACTTTACCTGAAAATGAGATTGGTTAGATGCTACATCTTTTCGATACTGCTGTACGGAGTAGAGACTTGGACTTTAAACAAGAGCAATACCGATAAACTAGAGGCCTTCGAAATGTGGATATATAGAAGAATTTTGAAAATACCTTTGGCAGACAAAATAACAAATAGTGTAGTTCTTCGAAAAATGAACAAAGAAAGTTAGAATATCTTGGTCATGTGATGAGAAGGAAAAAGTACCGATTGCTCCAGTTAATTATTTAAGGAAAGATTTAGGGCAAACGAAACGTGGGGAGACGACGTATATCTTGGCTGCGCAATTTAAGAGACTGGTTCCAGTGCACATATAACCAATTATTTAGAGCAATAGCTTCAAAGATATAAATAGCAATGATGATTGCCAAACTCCGTAGCGGAGAGGGCACTTGGAGAAGAGAAGAAACAAAACATAAATTAGACTTGTTAGTAAAAAGAGAAGTAGCTGGTCTTTATCATAAGAAAACTCCACATACTATAACCGATTCGTCGGGAAAAATGATAATAGATGAACATTAAATTCGAACAATCTGGTATAATTATATAAGTGAACTGTATAATGATGATAGACCCGAAGAACTGGAGACTTTAGTTGAACGTGAAGGACCAGAAATACTAAAATCAGAAATACTGCATGCTATAAAGTTAGCAAAGAACAAGAAAGCCGTTAGCCCTAATAACATACCGACAGAGATGTTAAAGCTTATAAATGAGGAAAACATTGGAATACTGGTCAAACTTTTCAATGATGTTTATTCGACTGGTGATATCCCTGAAGATTGGTTAAAGTCCGAATTCATAACACTACCAAAAAAACAACGTCCGATAAACTGTAGCGATTATAGAATGATAAGCCTTATGAGCCACACTTTGAAAATATTTCTACGCATCATCCACAGTAGAATCAGAGATAAATGTGAAGAAGATCAGGATGAAACACAATTTGGCTTCAGAAATGGACTGGGAACTCGGGACGCCCTCTTTGCACTAAATGTATTACTGCAGAAATGTCGAGATCAAAGGAAAGACGTCTTTGCTGTATTTATTGACTATGAAAAGGCCTTTGATCGAGTACAGCATCACAAATTAATTACAATATTAAAAGATAAAGGAGTTGATAGTCAAGACATACGATTCATAGAAAAGTTAAACTGGCGTCAAACAGCGACAGCTTGCATAAACGGAAAATCAATAGAAATATGTAAAATACAGACAGGGTTGTATACTATCCCCACTGTTATTTAATTTAAATTCAGATAGAATATTTAAAGAAGCGCTGCATAATGTGGAATGGGGCGTGAAAGTTAATGGAATTCTGATAAATACAATCAGATATGCAGACGATACAGTTATTTTAAGTGATGACATGAATGGATTACAATGCCTTTTAAATGCCATCGATACAGTGGGAAGAGAGTTTGGCCTAAACATAAACTGTTTCTAAACATAAAATGTAGAATCGAGATAGTCCGCACGACATTTTTAAAAATGAGGTCATTCTTCTGTAATGATAACTTAAAACTTCAACTTCGAAAGCGTATGGTTAAATGCTACATTTGGTCAGTCCTCCTATACGTTGTCAAAGCATGGACATTAAAAATATCCACCAATAATCGTCTGGAGGCCTTTGAAATGTGGCTGCACAGACGTATACTAAAAATTCCATGGACGGCTATGCTGACAAATGTGGCAGTCCTTGAGAGAGCAAATGCTGCTCGCGAGCTGCTTGATAACGTCAAATGTAGAAAGATGGCCTATTTTGGACACGTAGTAAGGGGAGACCGATATAATATTCTTCAACTTATTATGATGGGTAAAATCGAAGTACGCAGAGGAATTGGTAGAAAGCAGGCCTCTTGGTTGAAGAATATCAGAGAGTGGACAGGAATAAAGAAAGCTGAGCAACTCTTTAGAATAGCTCGAGACAGAGACAGTTTTGCCATGTTAATCGCCAACGTCAAGGGGACTTGATAGGGCACGTTAAGAAGAAGAAGTAAAAATATATTTTGGTTTAAAAATGAGACATGTCTTGTTTTGCACGTGAGAGTTGCACATGTCTGCGTATGCATCTAAATGAACCTCAACTTTTGTATTTCTTATATCATTGGTAGCCTCGTGTGTAATACTAACAAAAAAAGGGTCGTAATAAAATAAAACTAAATTTGAAAAATATTGCTTTTATTGAACATATAAACAAAAACTAAATTATTATCTAAGTTAATATCTTCAGTATCACATGAATTAACCATAATTTCGTCTTCTGCACCTTCAGGATGACCTTCCGTACCCTTAGGATGATTTTCTGCCTGGTAGTCTTTTCCAAGTAGTTAAAAGCTTTTGTGAAGAAAGGAAGACGTGCATCAGCCGCCCAATGCTGATATGCTTTTTATTTTATCTGGTTTTAAACGTCTCCCTACATTTAATGATCATTTTCTTGCAGATACTCTTGGGATTAAAAATCATATTTTTATAAAACAGTTCACCTGTGACATAAATAAACCCTTTCTTTTTTTTGAAAATAATAATCATTTAGATGGTTGAACACGAAAATGCCAGGATCCAGAAATTTTAAGAACTTTTTGCACCTCACCTTTCTAGTCAAAAACTGTGTACCTAATCTTCTCCCATCTTCAACACTGTAGAATAATCTTTAATAAAATTAATATACGTTTCTGGATCCACTACGGTGGCACATTTTTTGACTTGTCTTTCTATTTGAGCAAATACTCGACCAGGGGAAAGGAAACAATGACCGACTACGGGATATACGAAGTCCATATTTATATAAAGTGGAGCCCTGCATTGTAGCCAGTATTGAATCATTCCATTGTGATATTCTTATTCTGGCCCCCATAACCATCAGCCACTAAACGCACTTCCTCTACCCCTTCATCAAAACGAAAGTTTGTCAATGTGTAATAAACAGCGGAATCAATCTCATGTGAACTAATCTGTAGTTTTATGTGAACTCTTTACTGTGAACTTTTACTCATGTGAACTAAAGTAGGGAATTTGAATTTCCAGTTACAACTGTAAAATTGTACAAATTTGTTTGCATACTAAAATAGCAGGCATTATTTATTTCAATTGGCATGGTCTGGAATCTTTGGTAGTGGTAGATCATTTTGGCAATCAAACGAAAATATTGCTACTGTGCAGTTGTCCTTTCTTAATAACTCATAAAACGCTTTATTACCCAGATTTTGTAAACACTGTTCTGTTATTACCTTTATTTTTTCTTGTAGGTTTGTGATTTTTTTCATTTTTTCTAAAAATGGGAGACTGTGAACATATATCAACTTTTGGTGATCCAAAACCAATGTTGCAGGTATTGTTGTACAAAATATTTCTAAAGATGTATTACTTTTAGATGTTCGTCTGTTGTAGAATTAAACTCTACGCTAGAGGGCGTTGGGGGTCATACACAAAAGCCATGAAGTACAGGGAATAGATAAAATACCGGCAGAGTTACTCAAGCAAGGAGAAAGACATTTGAAAACAACAGATGTACCAGCTAATACGGGAGATATGGATAGAAGAAGAAATCCCTCAACAATGGAATAGTGTCAGAATTATAGAGGCATTCCTTTACTTTGTTTGGAATGCAAAATACTAACAAACATCACTAATCGAAGACTTCAACCTCCACGGAAAAAACCATCGGGGAATATCAAGCAGGGTTTAGGCAAAATAGATCTACCATTGACCAACTATTTACAGTTAAACAAATACTAGCCAAAGCATGGTAATATGACATGGACATTTACAATATATGTGTAGATTTTAAACAAGCCTATGATTCAATAGATAAAACAATTCTACCTAATATATTGGAAGAATTTGGCATACCATCAAAATTATTACGACTAGTGCAAATGACATTGACAGAAACATGAGCACAGGTATGTATTCAAGGACAGATCACTGATGCGTTTACGATAACGCAAGGACTGAAACAAGGCGACGGACTGGCTCCAACGCTCTTTAATCGTACCTATTCTTGAATGTGTAATTAAACAGTTGACGATGAGCGGAAATAACATACTCACAAAAAAATCTACTCAATTAGCAGCATACGCAGATGATATATACAAAATGAGCAGAACAGTGAATGCAGCGGAAGAAACCTACGTTGAGTTGAAACATAGTGCAGAAGCAGTAGGGCTAGCAACAAATACAAATAAAACAAAACTACTCATACAAACCAGATCAAATAGACCGGCGCAACAACTCTCTATTGACGATATGGACCAATGGATCTGGTCGCATGCAATGAAGAGGAACCGGAAATAAATAGAAGGCTTGTGCTGACAAATAAAGCCTATTTCGCGATGGGACACATATTCAAATCGCGAGATATACACCGGAAAACAAAACTCCGGGTCTATAAAACAATATTTAGGCAACAATGCATTAGATGTGTTTGAAAGAAAAATATTACGTAGGATACTGGGCCCAATAAGTGAAAACAACGACGAATTAGGTATGATAGAGAAATATACGAGCAATATATCGGAACGAAACAACTCTAGCACAATACACTAAACTGCAGAGATTACGGTGGGCAGGGCTCGTGGTCCGCATACATGAGAATATAATCCCCAGAAAATTACTAAATGCAAGAATGCAGAGAAAAAGACCTGTTGGAAGACCTAAAATGATATGGGAAGACGAAGTAGATGAGGATGCCAGGAACTGGTTAGGAACGAGTTTATGGAAAAGAACAGCGGTAAATCGAAATGATTGGAGAAGCTTGTTGAAGGAGGCCAAGGTCCGATATGGGCTGTAGTGCTATTGGTTGGTTGGAAATGTCTGCCTTGCACGTAACAGGTGTATACAAATGTCGGCTTTTGCATCTAAGGCTGACCGTGAATGATGCCATTCAAATGTCTGTTGTGAACATATGGGTTAGATAAACGGATTCATATCAATGTTTCCATAAGGAACTCATACACAACTCTTTAAAAAAAAAATTTGAATGTCTGGTTCTGCTTTTATACGGTTAAATTATAAATTTACTTGCTTCTACAAAATTATTCTCTAGCCAACTTTTTTAGATATTGTTGTGGTTGATTAGAACGTAGATAAACGTTAAATGGATTGATCATTGCAAATCTTGATTCATATCCATTTCTTGGCTTTGAGTGTTCTTAAAAATATTGACTTCAACGTCTAGAATTTTTCTCCCTAATAGCATAGTCTTATATTTGATGTGAACATGGACGTATAAATAAAGTCCATGGATGTGACGTTATTAAAAATATTGACTTCAACGTCTAGAATTTTTCTCCCTAATAGCGTAGTCTTATATTTGATGTGAACATGGACGTATAAATAAAGTCCACGGATGTGACGTTATTAAAAATTCTTATAATGATGTGCATATTTTCTACTATGCTTGATTTTAGTATATTCATAGTACGATTCATAGGCATTTGAAATAATATATATGATTTACGTTAAATCAATGTTACATTCCTCCCAATTTTTTTTCTTTTCTGTAAAGAGATTTTCTTCACCCTCTATACCAGTGGTTCCCAAAGTTTTTTAGTTCGCGGCGCACTTAATAAACTAGAATTTTTCCGCGGCGCCCTGAGTCAAAATATTGATTTAACGTCTAACTTTAACTGTAGTTAATACGGTTTCTGTTGCAGTTGATATGGTTGGATTAATTTAATAATAATGAAACATACTTTAAATTCACAAACAATTTATTGAAAAAATAATTACAGTAATTAATGGGATAAATGAGCTTGTTCTTGTTCATTACACAACTTTTTAAATATCGGAATCAAACTGGACACAGCTACCCTCATTTCTTGTTCCACGTTCATTTTCGCATGGTATTTACTTTTTATTACAGCAACCGCCGAAAACCCAGCTTCGCACAAATAGGATGTTGCAAAAATAGGATATCCAAAAATCAGTTAGTTCCGTCCAGCCAAACTTTGTCTTCAACGTATTGTCGCAAGACAAATCAATGAGATTTTCTTGTTCTAAAGAAGTAAATTCAGAAGGAGGTTCCGCTCTAAATGAATCTTGAATCCATGCAAACTGGTCGATATTATCAGCTTGAAAGTATTTTTCGAACCATTTGATAAGCTCTGATAAGTGATCCGCAAAAATAGATTTAATATTGCAAGAGATATTAACTTCATTGGAGATAATAACCTCCTGCAACAAGGGACAACAATCATTGATATTATTATCATTAATTTTTCTCTTCCATACTTCTAATTTTTTTCTGAAAGCTGAAATCTTCTCCGCCAATTTTAAAATGTGCGTGTTGCGGCCTTGCAGGGAGAGATTCAACGCATTTAACTTTTCAAAGATATCACATAAGTATGCTAGTTGAATCAAAAAATCCGTTTCCACAAAGTACTTGGCATACTGGTGTTTTTCTTCTTCAAGAAAAATGTACATTTCTTGCCGTAATTGGAACGTACGAGACAAAACATTACCACGAGAGAGCCATCGTGAGTGGCAGTAGTATAACAGAGACGTTTGTTCTGCACCCATATCCTCACACATTTTTTTGAAAAACCTTGCTTTCACCGGCCTAGTTTTTATATAATTTATCACAGTTACCACACGTTCCAAGACCAAATTTAGTGAAGGACTCAGATTCTTTGATGCAAGCGCTTCTCTATGAATGATGCAATAGGTCCATACTAAATCCGGAGCTTTGTTTCGAACAAGCGCCTGTAATCCTCCATAACGGCCAGACATTGAACGACCACCATCAGTGCAAACACCAACGCACTTTGTCTACTCCAAATTGTTTTCAACCACAAATGTATTCAGGATCTCGAACAAGTCTTGCGCCTTTGTACTTGCAGTGATTTTTTTTACAAAACAGAAGATCCTCCACAATGGTATTATCATCCAAGAACCTTATGTAACAAATCAAGTGTGCATCTTTACTAGAATTTGTTGCCTCATGCAACTGTAACGCAAATTCACTTTTTTTTATTTTTTCAATTATTTGATCATTAAGATCCTCCGCCATACGCTGAATTCTGCGACTGATGGTGTTGTTAGATACAGGCACCGATGAAAGAAGTTTTCCCGCAGATTCTCCGATCATAATGTTTACCAAATCTACAGCAGCCGGTAAAATTAATTGTTCTGCGATTGTGTGGGGCTTTTTACACTTTCCAACTTTATACGCAACCTTGCATGATGCCAGCAAAGCATTTTTAGGTATCGACAAATGCTTGGAAAAGTTACCTTTTTGTTGCTTCAAATCATTTAACTTCCTAGTAAAAAAGCTACGAGGTTTGTCAGCAAAGTTTGGATGATTGGCTTCCAAGTGGCGTTTTAAATTACTTGGAAGCATGCATTCTGGAGCCAAAAGTTTCAGGCACAATACATATTGTGGTCTCTCTTCATCATTGACGTTTGTTGATGTAAAGCCAAAATCCAAATAGCTGTCATCATATTTACGGTATTTTCGTTTCTTCACGACTCTACCACTAGTTTGTGGTGCATCCACTTTATTTTTAGAACCACCTTGTTTATTTAAATTCAAAAGCTTTTCCATTTTTACAGCAACTTTTGTACACAAGTAGGTGAAAAAACCCTGTTTATATTCAGTAGTAATATCCCTAGGACATTGATAAGAGACGAGATAATTTCATGACAATCGAAAGCAACGAGCTTGAGAAATTTGTCATGAAATTATGAGGTTTTCATCAATGTCCGAGAGATATTCGGCGGATAATTTTTCGAAAAAAAAAAATCTTAACTCAACATAACGAAACATTTATTTATTAAAAGTACAGTTAGTGAAAGTACAATTATTAAAATTTAAGTTAACAGATTCGTTGCTGTTCTCTACTATAGAAGATCTATTACCACGCATAATATTTATAATCTTGTTGTGGTGTTCTTGATCGAGATTCAAGTATGGTATGGGTTTTATAGAAACGTGACATTTTGAAATTTATTTGGATGAAGTTGTCAAACTCGATCGTGTTGTCATAGGGATTGAAAATTGCACTGAATGCAATTATCAGTCTAATGTTGACATGAATGGGTGAAATTGTTCCACATGACATAAAATGACGAAATTTGAATGGTTGTTAGAACAGTCGAAAAATTATCACACTAATAAACGAAACGATGCGAACAGTATGAAACTACAAATTCAACTAACTAAAATTTAGATAAGTAAAAATTTATAGTTTTAAAATGTGCACGTGCAAAGAGAGGATTGAATTTGCCGACCGGCAGTGATTTATGGCCTGTCGGTCCGAAGTCAATTTACAGTAGTGACAGAATTGTTTCGTTGAATTTAAAATATCGAGGATATATTGTCAGCATCAAATAAAATTACGAATAACTGAACTCGTTTATCATGGGAAACATTTTTATATAGGTATATTTTAAAAATTAAAAAGTTGTCATAACAACTTTAGTTTAATGTTTATTTAATACTTGAAGGTAATTATGTGATTATGTCTAATATTGGAAGAAAACTTTCGCGGCGCCCCTGTAGTCGAACCATGGCGCGCGGCGCACAGTTTGGGAAGCACTGCTCTATACCTATGATGAAGGTCTTTTATTCAAGTAAAAGGAATTGCCTATATTCGTACATTACCATGTGGCGATGGCAATACACCAATAGAAGTAAAAGAATTTGGTTAGGTAAATATAAATGTGTGATTGGTTGCTGGCAGAGATATTGGTGTTGTTTGGTGTTAAATATGAGGTTATCAAAGTTATTTTTGTAAACATGAACTTTATTATCAATTATTTTTCAGTTAGAAGTAAGAAGTTTACGTCAGAGAGATTGTGATTTTTCTATGAAGAAATTGTGCTTCATATCATTAGTTTAGTTTGTGCAGTGAAAGAGAAAATGAAAAAACAAGGTGGAATTTTGAGGTTATACCGCACGCCTGGTTGTACAGCAGCAAAAAAGTTTGAAATTCTTCAAAAGCTTCAGCAAACATGTAAAAGTTTAAAGGATATTCAAACGGAAATATGTTTTCATATCGAATCAACAAGTGCCTTGGAAACAAAAGACGTTAAGATTTTGAAATGGGTTCTTCAAGATCCTCTCCATCCCCAAAATCTAAGCGAAAAAGGAACCCTGGTAGCGAAAAATGGTACGGCTTTGGTTGAAGTAGGACCTAGATTTAATTTTTCCACATCAAGTTCCACAAATGCTGTTTCTATTTGCCAAAATCTCGGTTTGGTCCAAGTAACTAGGTTAGAGGTCTCACGTCGCTATCTTTTATTATTTAATGAAGGTACCAAACTGACACCTCAAATTGAAAATAATTTAGCATCTTTACTATATGATAGAATGACTGAATGCAGGTATACTCCTGAAAATATACCTAAAGTTAGCTTTAATGAAAAACTTGTTAAAAAGGAAGATATAAAAGACATTGATATATTAGGAAAAGGTGCAGATGCTTTAAAAGCCATTGATAAAGAACTTGGTCTGGCCTTCGATGAAGCAGATATAATATATTACACAAATTTGTTTAAGAATGTTCTTAAGAGGAATCCCACTAATGTTGAATGCTTCGACTTGGCTCAATCTAATAGTGAACACAGCAGACATTGGTTTTTTAAGGGAAAAATGGTTATTGATGGTGTAGAGCATAAGCAATCACTGATAGATATGATTATTGAAACTCAAAAGCACACAAATCCCAACAATGTTATAAAATTCAGTGATAATAGTAGGTAAGCATACAAAATGATTAACTATGTTAATGCAACGTATTAATTTATACTACATAAGTAATTTAAAATATATATGATATTAGAAAAGATATTAGAAAACCCTATACTATTCTTAGACATTTTTATTTAATTGTAAATATATTATGTTTATTCATTAATAATACTTAAAGCTTAGTTTAGGCTTTGATTCCTACTAATTGATATTATCTTCTATAACTTATTTATTTGACTTTTAGTACTTTTGATGCTTGACCCTCCAGCAGATTGGCGTAATAAAATTACATTGTATTTCCATACAGGTGAGGCCTGACAGGCATCACCTGTCTGCTGGAGGTTTAATCCTATAGAAGCATTTTCTGGTTTAAAATTTCTATTTTTGATAGTATTTTGGTTAGTATGTTGATAGTAAGTAGAGTATCATATACTTAATATCAGTGACTTTATACTCTTAGATATACTTAAACTTGCACTTTTAAATGTCATAGGTATTTGAGTCTACTCATAAACTTTTTCGTTTCATAAAAGTTTCAATTGGTATTACATATATTTATTGTTTTATAGGACAATTACTTATATACAATTTTCTTTCTAATTTGTGATAAATATGAATGAATTTTTTTGCAATTGAATATTTTTCTAAGTACCTAGTTTTTTAGTTACTGTTTAAACTAATATTGTGGTACATCTTACTACAATGATAAATGATGTGAGTTAAGTATTATTTCCAATAGAACAGTCTGAAGAAAGTTGGCCTGAGAGAACCTACTTAACTGTCAGCCTATGAGAAAAAACTTTACCTTACCAAAACAATAGAGAAAAAGAGACTGCAATAGGCCAAACAGTCATATCCTATGTTAGATCCCCGCCCCTGCATTGTAGTTGATGAATAGCAATTATTTTAATTTTTACAGTTGTGCTTTTCCAGTGAATCAACTTACAGGAAATCAGATATTAGAAAACCTAACATACTGTTACACATTGTTGTTTAATTGTTAATTAATTTTGGGAGACAAAATTTATTCATATGGACACATAGGGGAGCAAATCTCTCCACACTGCTCCATGGAAATTATAAGGGTTAAACACCCTATGAGTGACATGTTAGGATCTCTAATCTCAGCCAAGGGTATGGGTGCCTGTATATCATTAAAATGACTAAGAGGTAGGATCAGTACAAACACATAAGTACTTGAAACTACCACAGCTCAAAGAATAGTTCCCTGGCAATGAAAATTCTACTTTTATGCACAATAAAGTCAGGAGTATCAGAGGAGTCAACAGAAACTTGCCTGAGATGAAACTCATTAAGAAGGTATGGGAATTAACCAAACAGGCTTTTGCCACAGAAGTGATCAGTACCAAGAGTAATTTGAATGAACTTTGTGTGAATGAAAAAATTGTACAGAGAATATGCCCCAACATGTAGTAACTGTAATTACTGCAATGGGTGGCATCACTAAATATTACAATAATTTTTACACTTTTTTATAATTAAAATAAATACCTTTACCTAAAATCTTTGTAATCTCAATAATATATATGCCCTTGTACATAAGCAGTAATACGAGACTCAGAATCAAGTATTGGCCAAAAAATTAGTTAAATTAGAAAATGCATTAATCTGTGAAGTGTCCATAATAATTTGGCTACTACTGTGCAGTGACATACACTATAACTCTTCTTATGGTGAACTTGTATGATTTTCCATTAACTTTTACTGAAATTTGCCTGTAACACAACACCCTACTCCATACCTTCTGCTTCATCCATACCATTCTAATCATTCTAACTTATAAAATATACACACCCATCTATTATACTAACAGCTTCAAATATAGGTAATATTCTAGTTATGCTGTTTTTATATTAGTCCAGCACATCTCCACCATTCTAGACAATGATAATAGTTAGTAAGACAATGCTTCTATGTTCATTTGACTTTTGTTCCACTTTCATAATTCTCTTAAATTACTTGTTGCCCAACTTGACCATGTCTTAACTAATGCTCTCCGTACTTCTCCAGCAATAGCATATAGTCCAACTGCTTTACCTGACTTTATTTTTGTACTGCTTCAGGTTCAATAGCTTCCTTGTTTATTATTTTGGCCACCATTGATTTCACTATTTCTATGGTTGTACTTGTTTCCTTGGTAATTATTTGATTAATAAATTATCAGAGTATTTTGTTCACATCCTTTTGATATTATTGTCATATTATTACTAGTACTTTGTTATTTTTGTCTAAGATACATCTAACCATTTACTTGAATAAATTGATATACTTATATTTATTTACTAATAATTGTATATATTATGGGCATTTTATGTGTTTCAAAGATGTTTTCATTACTTTAGCTCTTCTAATTCATCTTCTATAATGTATACCCACTGGAAATGCAAACTTACTAAAGGTTCTATTTGAGTAATGTCTTTAAATTTACCAATTTCCTACAGTAGTTCATACATAAGAATATTAACTATCTTGTAACCTCAACTAAAATGGAATTTTAATTTTTTCAGTGCAATTAAGGGCTTCTTACACAGAAGTTTAAGACCTGTAACAGCAGGTTCCCTCAGTGAGCTCAAGCAAGTGCCAGTAGAATCTCATCTCATTTTCACTGCAGAAACTCACAATTTCCCCACTGGTGTAGCCCCTTTCAGTGGAGCCACTACAGGAACTGGAGGAAGAATTAGGGATGTACAAAGTGTGGGAAGGGGTGGTTATTGCATAGCTGGTACTGCTGGTTATTCTGTAGGCAATCTTCAGATTCCAGGTAGGTTTATTTTTTATTTTACAAAATGAATATGATACCAAATTATGACCTTTTTCTTTGGAACAACTAAAGAAACTTATTCTTGGATTCTAGATCCTTGTTAACTCTGGACTCTGAATTTATTTTAATTTTGTCATTTTTAATACTTTGGACACATAATGTTAAAACACCTTTTATTTCCTTTCCATAATGATTCAGACTTAAGAATATTCTATTTTTACTGTAGAAATTTGTCATTTTCATATGATGTTTCTCTAATTATAATTCATAATATACTTGCTTTGAATTTTCCTCTATGTCTTTATCTCATTAATTGATATTTATTTAGTTACTCTTTTTATTGCCACTTCTATGACCTTGTCATTGTTATGCTCATTTTCTATATTGCCCATTGCAATCTCTGAAATTTACAAAGAATTCATCTTCTACATTTTTTCATTTTTAATATTTCTTATCTAGTTCTCGACTTTAGATACTATGAGACATCTATGTTTCATTAGCCTTCTGCTGGCATGTGGGGTTATAACAGGAGTGACAATCCATTCCCTAGTTTCTGGTGGAACATGAGTGGACCAGCAACAAACTGACAAAAACATTTAAAAAGTTCAGCAGGGTTAAAACGACACAGTGAACAGAGTTTGCAGTGCAAATATGAAAGTGCCTTTGTTGAAGCAAGGCCTCAGTCCAAAAGAGGCAGGCAAGCAGGCACTAAAGCCTTTTAGCACAAATATAAATATGGTACATACAAAACATGCTAGAAAGATTTACAAATGATCCCTTTATCTCCAATCTTCTCTATATCCTTTAAATTTCATTCAATCCTATGTCTCTGAAGGCATCAGTTGAGTGGTTGAGCACTTCAATATTAATAATTTAGTAGGTTTATTTTAAATCTGTTGAATAGAACCTGTTAGTTTATGTATTGTTTAATTGGCTTTTTAATTGTTTGCTTTGTTTAATTGACTTTTTTGTTTGTTGTGTCTGGATGATTGTCAGTATTATTTTTTAATAATATAGTCCTGAACTTTCATCCCTGAAAATATTGTCGTGAATATTCACTTTTTATCTTTTCAGTCTGATCTTGATATTTTTTATATTTTTGATTCTCATCGAACAGTATGGTTTTCTTGATTATATGTTGTTTCTTTGATTTTTTTTCTATCTCTTCACATTTTTCTTCATACCTTTTCTGTTTTACTTAATCTTTTTTTGTGTATAGTGTTATATACATTATCACATATACATATCTTTTTTTTGTGTATAGTGTTATATGGGTTCCTGTTTTGTTTGAGCTTTCTGATTTTATTCGTTTTGAGTTTTGGCTCACTTTTTAAATTTGTTTGTCATGCGCATATAAATGCATCTTTAAAAGAACTGATCTTACACCAAGCTACAGGATTAACGTGATAAAAGCTTTACAGGATTCAACCTAATAGTTAATTTGATCAAAAGATAAATGTTTGGTGTGTTGTTTTACCAGATCGAATACTCAAATCTTATTTAGGCAGGAGGCATTAAATTAGAGGGGAGGAGGCATTAAATTAGAAAGTTTCTTTGTACTTGCTGGACAATTTTTTAAGACCGGAATTAGATGAGTTTCCCTTCACTTTACTGATAAGGGTATGTTTTGAAAAACTTGAATTTTATTTCATTTTATAGTGTTTTAGAACAAACACAACTTTTTATCAAGTAAATTATTTTTCACTAAAAATAAAAATAAAAATGTTTATCCTCTTGGGTATCCTATGCGTGTAGTCACTCCTAGATCTGAGAATTCCTGTGATCTTTTTGTGATATGTGTCTCCTACAGGATCTAAATTAGATCCAACAGGGAAATGACCAATTGTTTTTAAATGATATTCACAAAATGTCTCATTTCAACCAGTTAGTCTACAATCCTGCTTAATTAGTTGTTTATTTTAATAAGATGTTTCCACCTCATCAAACAGTTTTGATTAATTTTTTATTAATGTCTTTTAAATTTTTTTACACTTTATATATCAATTGGGTATTGAGGTCAGTCAAGCATATTTTTAAAATGATATTTTTTCCTTTTTTGCTTGGTGAATTTAATTATGCAACTTTGATTAATATTTATCAATAGATTACCTTACTAACTTATCTGCTATAAGAAAACAAGCGATTGATTTTGAAAAGTAATAACCTCTGGACTATATTTAGCAAGTGAGATAAGAAGTTGATAAATAAATGGAAATTTTAGATTGACACATTGGCTACTACTATCAAAAGTTGTTACTACGTTGGGGGTGTGATGAAATCACTTATTTTCGTAACATTGTGCCGTACATGTAATATCAAAAAGTGTGAACAGTAATCAAAAATATTTTTCTGGTATTATACGTAATGACTCTTGCAAGATATGAAAGAAATAGCATATTTATAATATTTTGTAATAAAAATGACATTTGAATGTGAAATGAAATCGTTACATAAGAAATAAATTAAATGTTTGACTTTATACCAATTGCATAGTTAATTTCCTGCGAACTCAACCTAAATCTAAATTTCAAACATGTAAAAATTTGTAAATATCAAATAAGATCCCCTAAATCAAATAAAAATAATTAAATTATGAATCTCACTTAAGAAAAATAATGGGCAAACGTAAAAGTAAAATACTTTAAACTCATTAACCACCAAGAAGAAATTGTTTTTGATTATATATGTATTTGTCTCACTTTGTGTAAATTCTGCAGTTAGATGGTTAGGTTAGTCCTTCAGATGGTTAGTTAATATCTTTCTACAATCTGTTTAATATACTAATAAATTGTAACTGTGTAAGTAAGTAATAATAAAATTAGTAAATAATTTGACAATTTGCCTATCACTTCAATGCATTTTAAAGTCTATTAATTTGCGAGTAAACGAAGCACTAAACCTACAAAGTTTCCTCAGCAAGATGAATCTCTATGCGCCTTTTTGCATTTGATTCGTGAAAGTGCCAGAACAGTTTGTGAACAAAATTTATGGTGATAAAATGAAAATTGCATTTTGTGCACAAGGAAATCACAGCAGAACAACCCTCCTAGAAGAATTCTTATGTCACAACCCGTGGGAAGCAGAAAGAGGGGTAGGCCAAAACTCAGATGGAAGGATGGTGTAGATGAGGATGGTAGAAAGATAGGCGCAGCAAACTGGCAACGGTTGGCAATGGATAGGACTGCCTGGCATAATAGACTTCTAAAGTGTTGGTGATTACCAGTTGTTCTTCCACAGCGAAGGCGATTTCCGCGTTCGTTTCGCTCCCCCAGTCCAAAGGGTCCTACAGTTTCTCCACATCTACCCTTTCCCACTTTGGCATTTAAGTCTCCTATGAGCATTTTTATTTCGTTTTTGTGAAGTTTTTTCAGAATACTCGTCGTCGACATGAATTACACCTACCAAATTTGCCACATATCTTTTTCAGTAAAGACTCCTTCCGTCTTCAATGAGGGAAATTTTTCTAACCTCTTGATCTCTCATTAAATTTAAATTTATATTGTCACGACCTTCCATACTCAATATTTAATTTTAAATTAAACGCAAACTGTATACTTTTTACAAAAGTAAAATAAAGCCTGATAATATAAAAACCAGACAAAATAGCAATTAGCATTTTTTTTCTTAAACAGTAAGCTGTATTTAAATTAACCAAATGCTGTCAGAAATATTTGTAATTTTATAAGTGATGCTATACTTTTTTGGAGGAGTATATTTATATGAAGTCTTCATATTGAATACTTTTGTATAAAAATATCTAAATTTTTACTACAGAAAAATCATCTTTCTAAAACGTAGACTAAGAATGAAAAAGTTAATTGTATTTATTAATAATATTACATCCTGATTTTGGGTTTTAGATTACGATTTACCATGGGAAGACAAAAACTTCTCTTATCCACCAAACTTTGCTCCACCTTTAGAAGTTCTGGTTGAAGCAAGTAACGGAGCATCAGATTATGGTAATAAGTTCGGTGAACCCTTGATTTCAGGCTTTGTAAGATCGTTTGGTCTTGTTGATGCAGCTGGAGAGAGAAAAGAGTGGATTAAACCTATCATGTTTAGTGGAGGTAAGTTATTGTTGATGTTTATGTATTTTCCAATTAAGATTTTGTTTAGTTTTAATAGAGAACTAATCGTAGAAAATTGGTAGATATATTTTGATCATGTGATGAGAAACGATAAGTACCATATTCTTCAAATTATAATGTAAGGTAAATTAAAAGGTAGGTTATTTTTTGTCCTCATTTGTTGGCCTGTTTATCGCTTTTCACAATTCTGTTTGTTAGAATTTAAAGGGCGGAAGTCCATTTTCACAGTAAATGGAGGTATGCAGCCAATAATACACTTAAAGGTATTATCTTTCGAACGGTGCTTAATAGGTGGTTGTCCAGGTAATATTACTAAAAGTCGGATGTTCACTATGATATTTGTTGCAAAGAGCTCTATGTGGCACGTCAGTCTTTTTTGCATGGCACACTGATTCTTAAAAAGACAGTCTCTATGGACAACCGCCTGTTAGCGTTTGTTTACAAGACAAGAATAAAGGTAAGTGGTCTTTTTCTGTGTACTGTAAAAATCTAATTTTGTACCTACCCTTTCTACACATTACTTAAAGTAACAGGGTAACAAGTAGGTACACAATTGTTGTGAAGTGTAATATCTTGCAAAGTTTAACCTACTTTTCCATGTTTAATAACAAGAGCTTAATTTTTAATAAAACTGTTCAAGGAGTAGTCAGATACAAGTTGAAAAGTCAGGATAAGATAAGATGTAAGCAGAATTTAAAAAAAGTCGTAGCAATGATGGTTTTGCAAAAATGCCTCCCCACACCTATGTTAATAAATGAAAAATCGTTTTAAAGCAGATATGGATATTTAATTTTACATATGGGACGAGTCTATTGCAAAAATTGTTGGCAACGAGATAGCTTTCGCTGTAATACTGTGGTTAAAAAATTTACCTTCTACAACAGAAGAGGTAACATTTTAGTCAGACTGAATTCTTTAGCCAAAACTGAATTTTTATTGTTTTGTATTTATATGTGTCCATAACACATCAGTAGTTAGAACTCATCATAAATATTTACTCAAGGGGTATACACACAATGAAGCAGACACAATACTTGCACTGATTGAGAGGAAGAAGACAAGACTGCCTACTATGAGTATTTTTGTACCCCATTTCTTCTTTACTACCACTTATTGTTTATGAGCTGAAAACAAGTGACTTTTTCAACTTTGAAATAATGGGCAAAGAATGGTTAAGTTATCTTATTAATAGGAAACGGAACACAGGCAATGAACACTTTCTATCCTCTAAAATTGTGCCTTGAAAATCGAAAAAAACCACCTTAGTATTATGTTTTATAAAACAACATTTTCCCAGGAAAATTTTAAAACTGTCAATTTTAAAAGGAAAATGAGAAGTTCTCTCGATGGTCTCCTACCAAAGATATTGGACCAAATAAATAATAAAAAATCAATTCCAATTGATAGTCAACCACCTAATGGAATTGCTAGAATTGGGAACCTATAATATTTAAAAACAACAAAAAATAAAGTTGTCGTTAACGAAGACAATTCGTCATATTCCGAAGATGATTAACTCCTTTTTAATTTAAGTTTTATACTATTTTTATAATGTTAAGTTCTGATTATAAGGTTCTTTTTCTAATAAACTGTTTTTTATTAATATAGTATCACAGAACAAACAAGGTTGTAGTCTTAAATTATTTATTATTTCAATCCAAAGCAACTTAAATCCAATTATGTTACTGGGAAATAAAATATAAGGCATGCTTTACTTCTTTAAAAACATAAAGCTGCAATATCATTCGAAAATTTTAAAAGGCAATTTAAATTATGGTGTACAAATTAAGAGCACTAATTTTGATCTACTGCAAACAAAGAGAAAGTGACTTCCACCCTTTGAATTCTAACGAACAGAATTGTGTCTCACTATTTCCTTTTGTTTTTACTTCTTTTCTGGTCTTTGTTTACCTATTTGGCCATTTAAAGCATTAACTTAATTACTCAATAATAATAATAATAATAAGCAATCCAACAATGCGATATAATCTAAATATGATGTGATGACGTTAGTATAACTAATAGGTTATTTCTCTCACTTTTCTCCTATCCGGGATACAATTTTCACGCTAAGGTGCCCGTAGCATCCTAGCAACTAAGCCAGAAATAATCTTCGATAAAATTAAGTTGATTATCTGCAGCTTACCGAAGACCAAATTGTCCAATTCTTGTTTATATATAAGATAAAATAGTCGACTAAGGATACTTTCTTGCGACAAGCCTAAATTTGACATTTTCAGCACTACGAAAGAATTTAACATTCTATATTTCTGTCAGTGCAATGAGTAAACAAAATTGATTGATAACACCTTGTGCAAAGCTTTTGATGTATAAAGAACAAAAGTGTTTTTCTAGAGTATTTTTTGGCGCTGAATCCAAATGTGTTGAGATTTTTTTCCTGTTGCGTAGTTTTTTTTTGCTACACAAATTGCAGAAAATAGACATTACATTTAGAAATGTGACCGAAGATTTTATTACCCGGTGATGAAATTGTTGTGACTTGTTAAAAATGTAAATGTAAATGAGTGTAAAAAGTAATTATTTCGCAGTATTGATAAAGTTTATCTGTATATATCTGGCAACCCTACTAATTATGGCGAAAAGCAAACGTATTCTCGACTCGTGTACTTGCAGTAATAAAAATCAAAAGCACTTTCGGCCTTCTTGATTTTTTTATTAGAGACATAAATTGTGTTTATACCTCTGAAATCTAGTCACAGTTGATTAATTGACACCAACCCCATGGTGTCCTTTTATTTTATCTAACAACTAGGCACTATAGGTACCACACAACACAGCAATATGTGGAAACCAAGACAAGAAACACTATGGAGCAGAGGACGCCCACCAACCACATGGACTGATGATCTGAAGCGTGTTAGCACTAACTTGATGCAAGCCTCATAAGACAGAGACAATGGTTTTCTTCGTTTGAGTCTCATTTCTTACTCAGTATTATCGAGGAGCTGGATGGCCTCGATGTTCATATGCGTTTGGAGCTATTGTTCGTAACTACCTGCCACCTTATTGATAACTTTATCTTCCGTCTCAAGGTCCTCGGGAAGATCGTCATTTTAATATAAGGATATTCGGGTTTCTTGATAAGTTCAAGAGGTTTTGGGATAATTTTATGATTTACTACACAAATGTTTAAGTATAATGTATAGCCAAGGAGCTCGCGTTTCTGCCTGCTTCTATAACATAGTGTCAATTTGACGCGAAAAACATTTAAAATAAAAAAAAAATGAAGTTATCGATTGAGTAAGGTCATATTATATTAAAAAATAATAAATAATAAAAATAAAATATTTACGCAAAGCTCTAATGAAAGCTATGATTTTAGTCTTACTATAGTCATATATCAATATTTTCTAGGTATTGGGAGCATGGAAGCAGATATGACTGAGAAGCTACAACCTAAATTAGGACACCAAATCATAAAAATTGGAGGACCTGTTTACAGAATTGGAGTAGGAGGAGGATCTGCTAGTTCAGTCGAGGTACAAGGGGACAACAAAGTAGAATTAGACTTTAATGCTGTACAAAGAGGTAATAACTACATTCATTTTAAAAACAGGAAAATATTAAAATTGTTTGAATTTAATTTAACCTAGTCCAAAGATTAGAGATATTTTGAATTAAGTGATAACATTTTTACAGTAAATAAAATAATTATACTTATTCTTCATTCTAATATTTTTTATTGTTCTCTTATTGTTCATTCACATATTTCTATAAATTTTACAATATTTTATATTTTCTTGTATTACTCGTCAAATATAGGAACGACTTTCAAAATCTTGACTGTTCGGGAAAGTATTTAGAGAGACAGAGTGGAAGACGCATATGCTCGACTTAGTAACAAAAGTTTAATTTGGTCTATTTTCCTATTTCATTTAATGTCATTTTAATTCTAAGTGATACAGGAAGGTAGGAATTTTTTTCATTACGTCATACCAATATCAAATTATAAATAAAGTAAATAATTTTATTACAAAATATAAACAAAAAAATATAAAAGGTAATAATAACGGTTAAATTTTAATGAGTTTTATAAAAAATACATATGGCTACTATTAGTATTATTTTACTGATGGATGTCAAAGCAAAAAAATATATAAAAAAGCGCATAGACTCTCAGGAATGGATAGAACATCCGAAAACTTATAAATAATAATTATCTATACAGCCCTCACTGTCCAATTTTGGACATAGGCCTCCTCTTCCTTTTTCCACGTCTCTCTATTGTAGGCAGTTTGTATCCACTTCGGGCCTGCGTGTTTCTTCATGTCATCTGACCATCTCATTTGTGGCCTTCCTCTCTTTCGTTTGTAACTATATGGTCTCCAGTGTATAATCATCTCATTACATATGTCGTCGTTCTGTCTTATGGTAGTCCAGCGAACTTCCACTTAAGTTTTGCTATGTGCGTTGATACATCGGTCACTTTTGTTTTGTTGCGGACCCAAGTATTTCTTTTCTTGCTTGATGTTCAGCATTTGCCTTTCCATGGCTCTTTGAGCTTTTGAAATTTTAAATAATAATTAAGAAGAGTAAAATGTTTACAGAGGCTCAATTCATGAAAAATCACTATCATACTCGGAATTATCATCACTGAAGTCACCATGACTATTTTCCTGAAGTTAATTATTATTTCATCAAAAACATAAATCTACAACTGGTTTCTTTTCCATAAAAAAACTCTTCGAAAGGTTTAGTTTCTTCACATAGTTTTTTCCACTCCTCATTTGAAAACGTTTCAAAAAATTCATCGAAAAACGATCCACAGAACTAAATTTAAGTCAGCGTTTTTCTCAGCCACCAATTTCTTAAGAAATTCTTTAACAGATTCTATGTTCCGGATGATAGGAATGCAGCCTTAACACCGGATGACCACTATTACTCAGTATTCTGTCAATTTCATACACATTAAATCTTGGTTTATGGCTTTGTACAGTGCTGTAAAAATCGACTTTTAACATATCTTCTCAAAAAGGTAGATTTCGTTTTATTAGCCAGTCTTTCATTACATTTTTCGTTAAACTCATATTAGATTTTCCAACTTGCGCGTTGTAATAAGAAGAGTTGCCAACAACTAGTACACTATGAGGAGGAACATTGGGAATAAACATTTCCTAAAACCAATTTTTATCATTTTCATATTTTCACTTTTTTCATAATTTCATTGTGGTAGTCCGCTGATTTGTATTTGATGTAAATTTCAAACAAGCATTCTTTACAAAACCGTTTTCTCCTCCTACATTCACTATTGTCAGTATTTAACCTTTTGAAATCAGAACATGTAATCTCTCATTGAAGTTGCCCCTGCCCCTGTTGCTGCTGCAACACCCATCTGCACTTGTTTTAAGTCTATTAGAGGTACGTTGGTTGTAACTTGCTTCTTGTTGCATAAATTGCATAACATTCGCTATAATTTCTCGGCTTTGTCCGGAAAAACTTTTTGAATCAATTTTGATATAAATTCCATTTCACGTCACGTCACTGTTCTTCAAGAAAACTCTGTCGCAGACTGTATCGACCCAAGTTTAAAGGCCTAGTTGTTTACTTGTACTCATATATTTCCGCTAAATTTGCTGCGCATCCAAGTAGTCGTGACGATTGTTAGATTTTAAAGTCGTTCCTAGTTTTGACAAACTGTATATTGCAGGTCATAATTCATTTTAAAATTAATATTGCTCCTTTGATATGTCCTGGTTGTTTATCTATTTTATGCACTATTTCAAAGTTTCACTTTTATTGTGTTTATTTAATTTTTCTCAGTTTTGCAGATTATAGATAAAGTAGTCGTTTGGTCATAAACCTTTCTATAATCTGATCTAAAAGATCTTTTGTTACTGAAATCAAAAGTTATGGTGATCCGCATTAAAACTTAGTTGTTAAATTAAATTCTCTGTAATAACGTTTTTATATTTTTAGGTGACGCTGAAATGGAAAACAAACTGAACAGAGTCGTACGTGCTTGCTTAGAACTAGGTTCCAAAAACCCTATCGTCAGTATTCATGACCAAGGAGCTGGAGGAAATGGAAATGTTTTGAAAGAATTAGTAGAGCCGATAGGAGGAATCATATACGCCAATAAATTTGAGTTGGGTGATCCGACAATAAACGTTCTGGAGTTGTGGGGAGCCGAATATCAAGAAAATAATGCGTTGTTATGTAAAAAAGAAGATCTGCCTCTTCTAAAGAGTATTTGTGCAAGAGAAAGATGTCCTGTAAACGTTGTAGGTGAAGTAACTGGCACAGGAAGAGTAGTTCTGGCTTTAGACGAAAGCAAGGCTGTTACACCATTTAATTTGGAATTGGAACATGTATTAGGTAAGAATATTATACTAGCTGAACAGGCAAACTTTGTACTGCGTTAGAATTAAATAATGTGTCTAAAAAATTAACAGAAAATAAAACAAACATTCAACACCATATTATGCATGAAAAAAGTTTAATCAATTTAATGCTTTCTAATAAAAATATATTTATTTTTTTGCGTTAAATAAATATACAACGATAACGGTTTTCTGAATAATTGCCCATGCTTGAAACATGGAATCTCTAAGTTAATTCCTCAAACTTCCAACGGTTGGCTTCGTGATTTGTTTATTGTCATTGCAGAAGCCAAAAGCACGGGAAATTATAAATGTTTAAAACCAAATGGTACGTTCGTTGAAATCATCAGTATACGCGGGATCAAGACATCCTCTCCTTTGTATTTTTCCTTGATGATCGTTGTCGCAATGACATTATTCATTAGCCTTTTCACAGTCAGTCTCATTTAATTGCACAGTAGAATTTTATTAATGTTACGCAGCATAATAACAACTGATTCTACTTTTATTTGTAAATTGTTAGGTGGGGGTAAAACATCTTTGAAGTGTTAATTTCATTGTCTTGATTACCAGTAGATTCAATGCTATTTCTAAATATTGGATTTTGCACATCGTTCACTTATCATTAACTTTTGAGATATTTTTTGAGAATAGCAACTGAAGAATTTAAGAAACATCGATATACAAACATTTTGATTCCTGCATAAATTTCTTTCTTTGGGATTTGCATATTTCCAAAATTATTCTTCTGCTTAAGGTGCCCTCTCCATTACTGAAGGTTGGCTATAACTACAGCAAATTGTTTTCTATCTTGAGCTGTTCTTAGTATCGAATGTGTGTCCATGCCTGTCCAGTATCTTGCATTTTTTAGCCAGGAGCATTTTCTTCTTCCTGGTCCTCTTCTTCTTTCCACTTTCACTTCCATTATCAGTCGTAGGAAGTTGTATTTTTCTCATCTGTAAGTATGTCCTAAATAACTCATTTTTCTGGTTTTATTTAGGAGTTTTCTCTGTCCCATTCTTCTCAGCACCTCGTTGTTGGTCACGTGCTCTGTCCAACAGATCAGCATCCTTCAAAAAACCCACATCTCAAAGGCTTCTACACGTCTCATAGTTGTGATTCCGAGAGTTCATGTTTCCACTCCGTATAGCAATATGGAATAAATGAATGTTTTTACAAATTGGTATAGGATATTCAACGATAAGTAAGAGCTTATTAGGAATTTTTTCATTCTTTGAAAAGCGAACCTACCATACTATATACTAGCACGTATTTCAACTTCGTGGTCAAGATCGTTTCGTATCCAGCAACCAAGATACTGGGATTTTTTCATTATTTTTGTTTTATTTGTGTTTACATTCAGCCCCAAGCTATTTCCCTCTTTGGTTATGGCATTCAAAAGCCCTTGCAAACCCTCAGCACTGTCCGCAATAATGACGGTATCTTCTGCGTATCTTAAGTTGTTTACATATTCTCCTTTGATTTTTATTCCTTCTTCAATATTTTCGAGGGCAGTTTGGAAGATCTTTTCGGAATATATATTAAACAATAGTGGAGAAAGTACACAGACCTGGCGAACTCCTCTTTTTATTGACATTTCTGCTGTGATACGATTGTCTATTTTAATCGACACCATTTGATCCCAGTAAAGGTTTTTAATAAGGGCCACCGTGTTATGGTCTATACCATGTTGTGTTAGAATTTCTATGAGTTCTGTGTGTTTTACTCTCTCGTACCAAGTCCCATACAAAATACAAATTAATTGTCGCTCAGATTTCTTTCGCATTCTCTGTATACACATTGATATACAATTTTGAGTAAAATTTTCAGAAAATGGCTCACCAGGCTAATTAATCTGAACTGTGAGCATCTATTTGCTTTATTTTTCTTGGGTATAGGTATAAATGTCGATCTAAGCCACTCTTCTGGGAAGATGCCAGTGATATATATTTTGTTAAATAGTAGCGTTAAGGACTGAAGATTTTCTTCATTGATAAGTTTTATCATCTCTACATAGATCTCATCTAGACCTGAAGCCTTTCGTGGCTTTGCCGTATTGATTGTTCCTACATGTGAACTATTGAACTTCCTACATAAATATAACAGTATTGTGTCTTGTACTCCAAAATTATAGTAGTAGGTTTTCTGAAATATTTCGTAGACTTTTAGAAGCATGAACTTTAAATTTGTAAATATTGTTTTTGTTAGACGATTTAGTATAAAGACAATTAACGATTAATTGATGGTAACTTTGTTCGTCGTAATGAAGAACCTCTTTACTTCCGAAAGAATAGTCCTCCCAAAAAGATCTTCGAAAGATTTACTTTTATATTCTTCGATAAATGGATAATGTCTAATGGATAAAATCATTACAATTTATTTCACCATAGTCTTTCAATAGTCTATGCCGTTTGTTATACAGAGCACAGGAGCATATTTTGCAAAATCATCAAACTGAATGCGTTTTTCCCACTTTTGCAATGCTTGTAAGACTTATATTACAAATGTTCCTTCACATTGTTTAAATATTTTTGAACACTCTTGTGATTGCTGATATAAAAAAATTACAATTTTGAAACTATGTATACTATAAAAATATAACCGTGTCAGTGTCGTTTTTTATATAATTTTTGATGCGATTTATATTTATCCCTATTTGAATTTTTCTGATATGTTTATAAGTTGTGGTAAAAACTATATTTGATTTTAATTGTATATTAAATTGTTTAAGCACAGAGAGCAACATCTACTCAATCAAAAAGTATTTTACCTCTAACCATCTTACATACTTTCAATTTGTTTGTTTCAGGAAAGATGCCCCAGAAAGTCTTTAAGTTAAACAGACATAAAGTAGCCAGTAAACCAATCGAGTTCCCAAAAGCCCTTTCGATCTACCAATCTCTGCTGCGAGTATTAAGGTTGCCATCTGTTGGCAGCAAGCGGTACTTAACCAACAAAGTAGATCGGTGTGTTACAGGTTTGATAGCTCAGCAGCAATGTGTGGGACCACTACACACACCTTTAGCTGATGTTGCTGTTACAGCGCTTTCTCATTTTGGACACGTAAGTGCTTTAGTTTGTTTTTGTGTTAGTTAATCAAAGAGTAAAAATATTTTTTATACATTCTATGTTCTGCCCTGTATATCTCTATCAGACGTTCCTTGACCAAATATACCTGTACGTTAAGTCTAAAATAGAGAGTGCCAATTAATCGATTAAGCCATGTTTAAGAATCTGAAGACCATACAAATAGTTTCGGAAATCTTGATAATTTTCTAAAGCAATAATTTCTGTGTTTTCTTTAGAAATTATTTAAAAGTTTTGTTCCAATTACAGGAGGGTATAGCGTCATCTATTGGAGAGCAACCTATCAAAGGTTTGGTGAACACTGCAGCCGGTGCTAGAATGACAGTAGTTGAAGCTCTAAGCAATCTCGTGTTCGCCGGTATTACCAGTTTACGCGACGTCAAATGCAGTGGTAACTGGATGTGGGCTGCCAAGCTCCCTGGCGAAGGGGCAGCTCTTTATGATGCATGCAAAGCTATGTGCGACGTTATGAGCGAGTTAGGAATCGCTATCGATGGTGGAAAGGATTCTTTGAGTATGGCAGCTAGAGTTGGAAAAGATACTGTCAAAGCTCCAGGAACCTTAGTAGTTTCTACTTATGCTCCCTGTCCTGATATTCGAAAAGTTGTTACCCCTGGTAAGTTTTTATTTTGGAATCATCCGAAAAAAACTAAATTTTATTCATTATGGTATACATATTTCAACTAGAAATATTTTTTTAGATTTCAAAGCACCTTCTATGGGAAAAACAGGAACAATTCTGTTCGTAGATCTTTCCCGAGGTGATAGTAGACTTGGGGGTTCGGCTTTAGCTCAAGCATTTGGTCAACTTGGAGAAGAATCTCCTGATCTTCATAGCGCTGAAGAATTAGTAAACGCATTTAATGCAACACAACAGTTAATAAAAGATGGTAAGTACAATCTTATGAACAATTATTACAATATATAAGAGATAAAAACAAATTTATTTAATTTGAACAGGTTAAAAATTATGTATAAATCCTCAAACCCTAGATTGCTGTATAATGCAACCATTTTATCAAAATCTTGAATCAAGCCAGGAGTCAAATACATATAAATTTATTAGAATGCCATAAACAATGTTTAAAAACTTGCCACTAAAGTGGGGTACATCCGAACCAGAATTTCTAAAGATTTTTCAAACTGATGTATTTTGACAAAAATTAAATACATATCTAGCGAGAGAGGTCAAACCACAGACACAAACAACAAACACAGAAGGAAACTAGACTATAATGCAGAGGAAAAAAGTTATGAAAAAGAACCACAAATACTGGAATCAAAAATTGAGGACAGAAGAGGAAGATGGAATAACAGCTGAGATACTTAAACAAATGGGAGAGGTAGGGATTGAAGTAATGCTTATAATTTATAATAAAATCTGGACCTCCGAAACGTCGCCAAATGACTGGAGTTAACTCAATTTTATTCCCATGTATAAACAAGGTTCACCGACAGACGGCAACAATTATCGTACTGTAGCATTACTATGCCGAGCAAAGTACTCCCCACCATAATGAAAGACTAAAATCAATACTATTTTCACCGTTACACCAAGAACAATGCGGATACCAAAACATATTTACCTGCTTTTTTATGGATTTCCAAATTTTTCCTTAGCCTGTTTCTCAGCTGTTAATCTCAACTTCACTTCGTTTTATTGCGTCTGCTGTAAAACTTCCATTCCAGAATTCTGGAACTCTGTACCAGCCTGTACGGATCTATTGGTTGGATACCATATATTTTTGGAGTCACTTGGTAGGCAGCAGATATTACTTGAATAAAAGTTGAACTTTCCTCAGCACATTTAAACACGCCTTCATCAGGAGATAGTTGAATGGATTGACATAAGGTTGAATGCTCAAATAAATGAACTTTGATCAAATGAAAGGCAAATATTGAACACAGTTTTATTAATTAAATCTTGCCCAAGTATTTTCGCTTCCTAGAGCATCTTCAGGGGCATCTGAAATAAGCCAAGAAACGTTTTTTTAGCTGAAGAAATTAATTAACTTCGATAAAAAACTCGAAGTTAATGGTTGATAAAAGTTTTTATGTGAATAACGTTTTAGACTTACTTCGTCAATTTTGGCCGATCCAACAATCATAGAATGTCATAAACATAAAATTGTACATTACACTACACTACACAAGGACAAACAGTTTAAATTGTTTTAAAATATGCGAAGCTACATTATGGTCGGCAACAGGAGAGAGAATGGCTCCCGTTTTTAACGGAAATGTTAAGGTGACATGTGACATATGACAGCTTGGATGAGTAGTCACAATCATGGAGATGTGATGTGCACATTTCAAAATTCTATGTAACTAAGCATTGACCAAAGGTCCAACTGACACTGCTATATGAAATTATATAGAATATTTTAAGTAGATTGGATAATCCAGATCTCACACTCAAACCTGTGTATAATAATTAGGGTGTTAGTTTGAGAGCAACTGAAGTGGATGTAAAGTATGGATGCAAGAAATAGACTAAACAATCTATTAGACAGTGGTTGGTTGACTACAATAAAAGGGTCTACCAGGCACTATCAATTGTGTAGAACAGAAGAAATCTGACTATGAAATTAAAATACTAAAAATTAACAATCAAAATTTAAAGCAGTGTATAAATGGGGTATAATCAAAGTAGTTCAATTAATGGGGACCCAGTCAATGGGAGAAATATAAAATTAATATGTAAAAGCGTTACTCTAGCAAGCTAGTTTTGTAAATTATTGAAGAATAAAACAGTAATGTTGATCAAAGTACGAAATTAATAAATTCTTAATGGTTATACTCAGTGTAGGAAGTCTAAACAGCCGAGCTGGGTCCCCTACGAGGTAAAGCTCTGCAATAAAGTTTTTAAAAATAGGTTTAAATTTAGTACATTTAAATTAATTTGAGTATTAAGACAGTGAGAGTACCATTTGTTTCCCTTGTAATCTCCAAATCTTCCAATAAATCCAACTCCAAATAGTTTTTCTTTCTACTAATGTCATGTAAAATAGAACAACCAGTATTGATGTTAAAATTGTGTTTACTGGATAATAAGTGTTGGCCGAAACTTGAAGAGTTTGGTCTTTTCAAATGTTCTGAAATTCTAGTATCATCACCCTTTAATTTATAAATATCACTTTTGTCAAGTGTGTTTATCCTATCTTTGGTATTGATTAAAAAGGAACCTAAAGTGTCGTGTGTCTTGAAAGAAATTTTGATGTTTTCAATTGTAGAAGTAAAAAGTTTAGATATTTTATTGGAAATGAATGATTATACTAGGAAATGAATGATTATACTAGGCTGTAAAACAGCTTCCTCGATAATTTCTTGAGATATTTTATTGGCCTTGGTTTATTTTACCTCTAGTCCCTGTTTTAGCGAAGCGTCGCGCATATGTTATAGAAATCATATTTGTTGTTATAAGTATAATATAAAATATGGAATATACATTTAGTGAATTCAAATACCAAGACTTAATAGATACACTTTATAATTTCTTTTTTAGATTCAATCTTGGCAGGACACGACATCAGCGACGGAGGCTTAATCGTATGCCTATTAGAAATGTGCTTCGCAGGATTGTGTGGTATGGAAGTTGATGTTCAACACAGACAGGGCAAACCACTCAATATTTTGTTTGCCGAAGAAGTTGGATGGGTACTGGAAGTTTTGGATGAGGATGTTGCTCACTGCCTGAATGTGTTTTCGGTAAAACTTTTTAATTTTTTCTTTCTTAATACTATTTATTATTACCAAATATGTATTGACGGCAAATGACTAAAGTTCGTTATGACGTGAGGCGTTAGAAACACTTTACTTCTCTAAACAAGTAAATAGGTGTAGTGTGATAGTAATCGAAGTTCTTCGACCAGAAGAACCATTTTACATCTGTCTAGCTTAGTGTTCACTCATTCTTATATTTGATTGATTAGGAATAAATACATTAGTTCTATATTATGTCCTTGACATCTCTCTTAACATCTATCTACAAGGCAATATCCCCAAAGCTTGTATTTTGAGTCTAACGTAATTCTTCTTGTTAGAGTTTAAGCTTTCTATGAATGTTTCTTGAGTACATACATCACACAAGAATCACATCAAAAAATAGGAAAAGTGTTTCAAGAATATGAAATGAAATGCAACGGAAAATAATACGAAAACAGAAAACACACCTGGCCTTTTTACCTTTTTATCAAAGTAAAGCAAATGGCAAATAACGAACATAAAGGCACCAGACATTGAGGAAGTAACGAAGGAGATATGGGAGTGATACAATATTAAAAGAACTGAATATCTTCAATAATTGAAGTGAAAAAAATACAATATGAATGGAAAGAAAGTATATTGATTGAAACCACGGAGTTTATTATTAGATGAATGCGGTACTAAAACTTTCACCATAATTTTAGCCAAGGAAGTAATGTCAACAGGAATCTATGAGGAACAACCAGGTTCCAAAAACAATAGATTGACTATAGATGCAATATTTATAATCTGCCAAATAGTAGAATAACAAGGCAGCTTTCATGTATTTTATGGACTTAACTAAGGCCTACGATAAAGTTAGACTAACTGATATAGTAACTCTCCTACAATAGATTAACATTCATTCTAAAATAAATAAAGTAGTTGAAGAACTGAGCACTGAGAACTGCACATACGTAACAGTGGCAAACAAGTTAAGTAATATAATGCCAATGATAACCGGAATAGGGTCTACGCCTTGTATTATTTTATATCATAATGGATGAAATTATAAATGAGGTAAAACAATCTTGGAAAGGATACAGAATGGGTAATAAAGAAATAAAAATACTATCCAAATGATGCAGTCATGATCTCAAAAGATGAGGATAACTTACACAGACTTCTGTATGAGTTCGAGCCAACAGCAAACAAATTCAACATGCAAATATCTGTAAAGAAAACAAAGACCCTTACAGTATCTAGAGAACCCAAAAGATTAAATTCGCAATCTCAATACAATCAGAACGTAGAAAAAGGAATGGGATTCAAATGGTTGGTCGTAAATATAACTAGTGATATAAATCTAAAACACAGACTAAGGACCCAACAACAAAAGGCTTCACTAATATCAGATTAGCATATATCAGCATATATTTCAGAGACATATTTTGAAGAAATAAATACACCAGTACAAGGAGTAAAGTAAGAATTTATAAGACATGCATTAAGACCGATCATGACCTACTCAATAGAGACCAGATCGCAAAACATAACAACCAAGAGAAGGTTAGAACCACTGAAATGCAAACATTAAGGCAATATCAGAATATACTCTATATATGACCTTAAAAGCAATGAAGAAAGAAGAAGTAAGAGCTGTGACATCCAAGGCGTAGTACATAGGCAGATAGACAGTATTAACAGTAGCAACGTTTATAGTACATTCTGCGCAGGTATACGTTAAATTGATACTTATTGCGCATGTACCAGTCGCTACATTACCTTCTGTGCAGTTGTACGTTTCAGTGATATCTATTGCGCATGTATACATCCTCTGACTGCTTCCTCATATATATCAGTTCCTCCAGTACTTCCCGTGCAAGTGCACACTGTAAGCACAATTTGGCGTAAACTTATGTGACTTATGTAGCTTATATTGGCAATATTTTGAAAGCTTCTGCGCATATATCTCACACAAAATCAGCTAGTCTATGTAGGAAAGTGGCATATCCTTGTAGCACTGCCCCGTTATTAGTGGGACTTTCTCCATGAATCAGTGGAATATCCTACCGAGATAACAAGGTTCCGCCTTGGGATATATTGGCGAACTAAAAACCGACACTGAAACTCTGTAACTTGAAAACAATTGATTTTTGAGTCGTGGAGCAAAACTATTAATCAACATTAACAAATCTACCTCTCTGCAAAGTTGCAGCCAATTAAACTAAAACCACATATACATAAGAAAAGTGCCGGGTCAGTTTGTGTTGTTTTATGAATAATTGTAACAACGAATTCCATTTTTTTTATTTTGATTCGACGTTGTCCTTATTAGACTAGTTTCTACTATTTAGCATACTTGCGTTTACACTAAAGCTTATCACATCTAAATTGTATAGAATATAAACGATATTAAAATAAAACAAATACGAATATGTACATGAATAACCTTAATAATAAAAAGTATGTTTTAATCACTTCTAGAATCACAACGTGCCAGTATTCAAAATAGGAAAGACTGTTGGATACGGAATTAAATCTAAATTTGGAATCATAGCTAACAATGCTTGCCTAGAAAGTACAATTTTACCATTGATGAAGCTTTGGGAAGAGACTAGTTATAGGTAAGAGTTTAATTTGATTATAATTAAAAAAACGTTGATGTTATCTATTATTTCATAAAAACTTTTATTTAAAAAAATCCTTTATAGAAGGTATATGTATATATAGTGGAATGACCAGTTATACAACTGTTAGTTGCTATCGAGGACCCATAGAGACATCTTGTCTCGGGTTAACAACCCCAGCCTCGTAATTTCAACCTCGTCACAAGTATTGCATACTAATCCTCGCAACTTACAATCGCGCGTTGTCCTACATAAAAACGGCGTCTTTTCCAAGCCCTCCCATGGTGGGCATAACATGTTCTTCCAGAATCTCCGTAATATACCTTCGTGTATTAAGGACCCATTTTCGATGAAGGGTAATTCTGTGCGGAAGTCGGAAGCCATGACTGAGCATCCATCAAAGGGCATTCTTGGAGCAATGCAAGCTTGTGAAAATCGGTTACCGGTTCTCCTCAAAACCTTTACACGTCCATCGGATCCAGTTAGGCAGAAACGGAATTCATCTGAGACGTTCAGTGCCGAATGTTGGTGCTCTTAAAAATTTCTTCATAATTCGTCGATAATCGAGATGTAGACGATAAAAGAAAAAAGGTAATTTTGCCCTATTCGGCAAAAATATTGATAAAGGCGGTTGGCCTTGACATTGATAAAAAGTAGTGGTTTGTCAAACCCTATAATATATCTAATTTATTAACGATAAATTAACAAAGAATAAATATTTAGCTTACCTCATTTCATGAAGATTTCACCACAACTTCAAACACGAGAGATATTTATCTTCTTCTGATGATGCCTATCCGTTACGGATGGTGGAGACTAACATGGCTATTCTGGAGAAGGGTATGGGAACATACTCAAGGGTATGGGAAGGATAATGATTATCCCTCCAGATACTGACAGATAATGTAGCGTAGAATCTTTAAGTAATTTTAAACTGTTTGTCCTCGTTTTAGTGTAGTGTATTGTACAATTTTATGTCATTTTTAATGTTTCCACATTCTACGCTTGCCGGATAGTTTACATTTTGACGAAATGCACCTGAAGATGCTATTTTAAGCGAAAGTACTTGGGCTAGATTTAATTAACTTGTGCTCGATAATAGCCTTATTTTCAAAGTTCATTTATTCGAGCATTCAACCTCATTTCAATTATTCTGACTTTGTTGACTGCTGCACTGATATTTATTATGTCAAATGCATATTCCTCGGAAATTAAAAACGGACTGAGTGAAATCGAGTCGTACGACTATTTTTGTAACTTTTTCATGAGAAACATATTTCTTAGGTGCTTGGATTATATTTAAAGTGGTTTTTTCATACCCAGAACTAATTTATTAAGAAAACTCTCTAAGTACACACAGTTGACGTATTTGAAGCGATAAAAATAATAATTTCTAGACAGAGTTAACTGAAAATACAGTCTCGCCAAAAGTTTTAAATTCAAAAAATTCAAGAGAAATTAATATGCCACGATAGCAAAAACACATTTGGATATTTGAAAATAACAGAATTAGAGATTAGAGAATAAACTGGGGTTTCCTGCGGTAAAGATGTTTTATTCTCCCTTAGCTACTTAACATTAAAAAAACCTTATTCATCAACGCCCTTACCTTACAACAGAGCTCATTATGAATCTATTCTTGAGGGATATAAAGAAAATGTAAACACTACTATCTTACACTGACATAACGTCAACTTATTACCTGTCAACATCCTTTATTTCCACTACATTTTATGAGTTATTTTGCTGTTTTGAGAATAACATCTCTAAAAGCTATTTTAGAAACCTAGAAAGTAAAATTATTTTTGTTTAGGTTAGAATTACATCAGACTATCAAATCCTGTGCCGATTCGGAATTCCATGGTCTTCCAAGCCGAACTGGACCCAAATACGTACTGACGTTCGACCCTGATCACGATCAGACTGTAAAGGACGAATTGGTTCCTGTGGCTGTGATAAGAGAAGAAGGAACAAATGGAGATAGGGAAATGGCTGCAGCGTTGATAAGAGCCGGGTTCAAAGTGTGGGATATCACCATGCAAGATCTACTGAGCGGTGTGGCCACTTTGGATAGGTTTAGGGGAGTGATATTCCCTGGAGGTTTCAGTTATGCAGGTACTAATAATGTTTTATTATTTTGAACTAATATATCATGAATTACGCTGTTTGAGAGTGCTTTTGGTTACTATCCCCTTTGCCGGTTAATTAAGACACGTCCTCCCATTGATGTAAATACTTGCTACCTCTCTTACCAATACTTACCACTATTTATGGATTACAAATTACCTGTGTACAGAAGGTACTCTCCACGCTGTCTATTCTTGTATTACCGTACTTCAGAACTTAGATTGTCAGTATCAAGATTACTTGTTTGGATACCGGTGTCTAAATCCGAGCTGTTCGATCTGTTTCGGCTGCACACCAATACGGAAGTGAAGTTTTTCTTGGATGGCCCATGCAGCATCTGTTATTAAATATTTTGTAAAACCTGTGTACGATATTTTTATAAAATTTATTTTCATAACATAAAAAGAATTTATTTAAAAATTCCTTTATAAAAGGTATACATATATTAAAACACCCTATTGGGTGTATTTTCGGAATTCATAACGTTCTGTGGTGTAGCCTGTTAGGGTGTTTTAATATATAAAAATTTTATAAAAAAGTTTTTAAATAAAGTTTTTGTGATACATGGTATACAGCGAGCTACAGGAACTTAGTTTCCTTGTCGACAAAAAGAATGTAAAAAGTCAGGCTACAAAAGTCCTTTTTTGATCACATTACAGTTCTTTTAAAAAAAGTAGCAATATAATATATAACCGCTCTTCAGTACTGGAGGTCCATGGCTATTATTTTCTTCACTATTTTTCCACTTATCTCTGATTTTCATCTGTTTCACCCTGTCCGGTAATCTTAGTTTTCTTTTATCGGTTTTAACCTCTTCTAACCACTTCTTTTTTGGTCTTCCTGGTCTACACTTTCAACCCACTCATCCTGCTTATACTTTGTTTGCATGTCTGTTTATGGACATCTAATAAACATGCCCCATCCAACGTGATCTTTGTGCTTTTACTTTTTGCATTTTGGTTGGTTGTAGAGCTACATTACTTTTTTATTTATTCTTCTTCATACGCCGTCATTGTCCTTTGTTCCTCCATATATCTTGCGTAATATCTTTATTTCCTATCGTTCCAATTTCTGTGTATTTTACACAGATTAAACTAAATTACAGCTTTACTTCCTTTAGTTACTTTTTTTCCTATTTAAGTTTTATGCACATTATTAGTGTGCCTTCTTTACTTCTGAAGAAGCATGCGATTCAGTGACCCGTAGCTATATTGACTTTGACTTCTTGGTAAAAATTGTTAATCTCTGATTCTGGGTCCCTTATCTTTATTCACTTTGACTTCTTGGTACAAATTTGTAACTTCTTTTCCCAGTATTCCCTTTTTTTCTGCAGGTCAGTTTTGTTTTTTCTTTGCTGCGTCTAGTATATTCATGTATATTTTAGCATAAAAAAAAATACCGATAAAACATGTAAATAGTTTAACTTGATATTATGGTAGTATATATAAAATCATCGTAAGTATAGGTTTTTGCTTGATCTCATTTCACGTGTACAGTTGCAGTCTAACTGCAGTACAGTTGAGATAATTTTAATATCTTCTAGAACAATCTCTTAAGAGAATTTTTGTTAGACCAAAAGTATTCTGATCATTATTAGTTATATTTGTATATTTGCACCTAAAAATTATTCGACTTTACTAAACATACTATGTAGTTGACTTCAAATTGACTTTGTCTGATTTGCACTTCGAATGTGCCGCTGGTAAATAGTCAAACTCCGCGTGAAAAAGACTTTATTTAATTTGAAGTCACACAATATATGAATATATGACCGCTAATAAGTATTGTTTTGCTCGCTATCCGCCGGCCTAGATTCTTGTGTCTTACGCAAACACTGCTACGTTGCCGCTTCGGAAAATCGACTTAAAACATATGATGGCGTGAACATGTATTATATCTTTTTCTTCTTCTCCATGTGCCGTCTCCATCATTGGAGGTTAGCGGTTATGGTAGCAAACATTTATCTGCCTTCAGCTTCACGCCAGTAGAAGTTTTTCAAAGCCTAGTCCTATCAAGTTTCGTAATATTACTCATCCAAGACAATTTTTTCCTTTTAATACCTCGTTAAAAAAACATTTTACAAGTTTCGATCTAAGCTTGATGTCGATATGTGCATTGCAGAGTTGACCACGCACCTTGAAAAGTTATTTTAGATAATCTTTTGAATTACCCTTATCTTGGTATTTTAATCTTCATTCCAAGCTTCCGACAAGCATCATTAAGTCGGTTTAAGACTTACTGTGAAACTACTGTATCTTACTGATACTTACTGTATCTTAGGACAGTGCCATCTGAATATATTTATTAGAAATATGTTCTACATTAATTTTTATTCCTGTAAGGTTTTCTTGTATTATAGTAGAAATGGAATAGCACATAAAATATATATTTTTTTCAGATGTCTTGGGTTCTGCTAAAGGTTGGGCGGCTAGTATTCTATTCAACAAAACCGTCCGAGAACAGTTCGACAAATTCTTTGCCAGAAGAGACACGTTCAGTTTAGGAGTATGTAACGGATGCCAATTGATGGCTCTTATCGGGTGGGTTGGAACACCTGTTAATGAAGGTACTAAACCAGATATAATGTTGGAACATAATTTGTCTGAAAGATTTGAGTGCCGCTGGAGTACGGTCAAGATAGAAAAATCCAAAGCCATAATGTTAAAGGGTATGGAAGGGTCTTCATTTGGTGTGTGGGTAAGTCAATCGTTTGGATTTATATCTAACATTTCTTTGGAATTTATAACTTACTCTTTTTGATACATGCACCTAGTATTTTTTTATTTTATAAGTTTATAGTTTATATGCAATCTACGATTGAGAGTAATTTGCTCAAAAAAATGGAAATTTGATACCATAGTGGTTTGATATTCTATGTATGTATATTCCAATTTTTTAGCGTTTTTGCGGCCCCGGCTACAGATCAGTGAATTTACTTTAATGAATCGGACATACTATATCCCTATCGTATTTATCCGACTTCTTATATTTCTTTCTTGGGTCTTCAACTTTAGTTGTAGTTTTAGCCGCGTTTACTATTTTTATTCACTCTTTCCGGACTTGAGCAATCTCCCATTGTTGTACTCCAATTTTACGTAGATCACTTGTTACTGCATTTTTCCATCTTTTTCTTGGACGACCAACCGACCTTCTGCAGTAGTAGTCTTTTATCATTCGGTCTCAGTACATGTGCTACCCTAGACTCCCTGGTTATGTACAAAGGCCGAAGATCGTCTGGATGATTTTCCAGTCAAGTGTACGTTCGCACAGACTGCTATGGCGCGATCAGCGATTCGATACTTTGCTATGCGATGATAACAAACACTTGTATCTTAAGTGCCTTGTTCAAATAGCGCGCGATTTAGTGCGATGCGATGCTAGTAGCGGCTAGTATGCGCTTCAGTTTGGTTTTCAAGAATGTTTGAGTCCATCGCCAGTAGTCGCATGTCTAGCGAGCGATATGGATGTGGAAATAGTAATAAACAATCTTTATTCGTCGATTTCGAGAAGCACTCGAAAAAGTGCTTCGAGAAGCACTTTTTTCAATACGTGTGCTAGTTGAAAGATGTAGAGATGTCGATTCTGATGTATACTTGTGTTTTATAGACTTTCAGAAGGCGTTTGACCTGGTGAAATATGATAAACTAATAGATATTTTAAGGTCATGTAATATCGACGATAAAGACTTAAGGATCATTTCAAACCTCTACCAAGAACAGGCAAAATCAGAATAAAAAGCGAAACATCTGGAAAAATCAATATCGTGAAGGGAGTAAGACAGGGATGTGTCCTATCACCTTTGCTGTTCAATGTTTACTCTGAGATGATATTTCAGAAAGCTTTGGAAGGCACCTCGGATGGTATAATTATAAACGGGCAATGCATAAATAACCTGCGATATGCTGATGACACTGTTATACTGGCAGATAATGCTGAAGCCCTGCAAGGCTTAATGGACCGAGTAACGACAGCCTGTAGAGAATTTGGAATGAAATTGAATACAAAGAAGACAAAAACGATGGTCATCAGCAAGCACCAAAATAGAAGGGTGAAGGTCAATGTCGACGGAACAGATCTGGAAAGAGTACCAAGAACAACGTACCTTGGAAGTAATCTTGATGAAACTTGGGATCACTCACTAGAGATAAGAATACGTCTGGAAAAGGCACGTACAATGTTTTACAAAATGCAAAAAGTTCTATGCAACCGCCAGCTGGGCATCTCATTGAGAACTAGAATACTTAAGTGCTATGTTTTCTCCACCTTGCTCTATGGTGTTGAAGCCTGGACAATGACAGAAGCAACACAAAAAAGAATCCAAGCATTCGAACTCTGGTGTTACCGTAAAATGCTCAGAATATCCTACATGAGCCATACGACAAATTCGGAAGTCTTGCGGAGGATGAATAAGGAAAGAGAGCTTATGCTTATAATAAAAGAACGGAAAACACAATATTTTGGTCACATCATAAGAAATCAAAAGTATGAACTGCTCCAACTTATAATCGAAGGCAAAGTCAATAGCAAAAGAGGACCAGGAAGAAGACGCAACTCCTGGCTTAAAAACCTACGGCAATGGACGAACATGACCTCCATAGAACTATTCAGGGCTGCTACAAATAAGATTAAATGGGCAAATGTAATGGCCAACGTCCTTAAGGATAAGGCACCGTAAGAAGAAGATTCGTCGATTAGATCCCATATTCGAATATGGGATCAACAGTAAAAAAAAATCACAATGGTGACAAGGTGAATACATTATGGGTTGAGGTTGCAGAGGAGTACTGTTTATTAATAATTACGTTACTACATATGCTCTTGCTTATTTGAGGTGTTTGTAATTGGAAAACCATTCTGCCAAAAACTAACGACTTCGCCAAAAAGATTAGTTTAGTTTGGGTTATCTAAACTGTATATCAAAATACTCAAATAATCAAAACAATAAAAGTTAAATGCTGTTAATGCTATTAATACATAATTCCCCAAAAACACCTACGTATACAATATAATGTATACTCACTTGGGCACATTTTAAAAGTTGAATTTTCTTAAAAGATTTAATGGCATGTCGCAACATGACTGGCAATCTACCATCTACTGAAGAAAATTATATGATGTCTGAGAATATTCACAATGATTCACTTAATGATGAGCATGATTTGTTATCACAAAATAATTGAATTTTAACTAAATAATATACTGCAGTTCGTAATATATCACAGGCTGAAATTAATACGGGAACTTCCAACGAAAATGCTGAAGAACTCGAACCTAGTAAGTCATCCTCTAGTAAGCGCTCCAAAAACTAACCAAGGGCGTAAACGTAAACAATATGATTTGGATATCGAGCGATTCATATCTTTGGAAAAAAAAAGAGTTACTAGACTTTTCAATGAACTCAAAACATAATGATGATGATTATCATTTTTTAATGAGTTTCTACCCACCTTTAAAAATAATGCGTCAGGACACTTAAAGTGTGGTTCCGTTGGAAGATGCAAGAGTTTCTGTATAATTGTACTGTTCACAAGTAACAACAACACGAACAATCCCATAAGAGTACAGTTGCAGGGATTCCGTTTGGTTCACGTACGTTAGATTCTACCTTATCTGATTTAAAACTATAAAAATGTGTACCTATATTAATAAAACGTAATACAAAATAAATACAAACATTAAATTGTTTGTATTTTAATAACGATTTCCGAAGTGGAAATTGAAACGTCAATAAACGTATTTTTATCTTTAATTGTGGCTTATTCCCAGTTAAATAGTAATTAAAGAATCTAGGTTCAAACACAACATAATTTGCAATGGAAAAGTGTACTCGGTCAAGCACATGTCAAAATTTATATTGGACGGAGATGCACTAATAGAGTTGAATATTACTGTGGAAAACAAGCAGAAATCTGCTCACAATTTTAACACGCTTCTTTACTGGACATGAGCCTATCAAGTAACTCTGCATACAATGGGCTGTTTCTTGGAGACCTAAGCTGCAGATCTATAGCAAAGAACTTGAAATAGTTAACCGTATCTTGTATGACGCCCAATCACTAAATGACAGGCGGCAACCACTTCTGGGTCACTAAGAGAAATATTATGACTTGTGTGTTTACACAGCAGGAAGATGGGATAAATCATTCACCTTCGTGTGTGCCTGCCTATAAGTTCTATTAGTAATTCTGAATTGTTTTGAATGACTTCAACTCACTTCTATTGTAGTAATACATTAATACAATATTTAATATACATTTAGTACAGTTCCCGTCATATAAAACTGGTACACTTTGTTTCCCAATGCAAACCTGTGTTCAGACTTGGTTCGAGAATCAACTCGTTGTTGCCATCACAGATAACGGAATTGTACTAAATCTAAATAAAAAAGAACGTAAAAAATGTTTAAAGTTTTTCTATAGATATTATTATTATCATTAACAAAAAACCGTATCTAATAAATTTAATAAACAGAGAGAGGGTTGCGTTAATGCCCAAAATGTTTAAAGGATCTTTAAACGTAGGAATATTTGCACAAGGAACATTGGAATGCATCTACTGCAATTTTATAATGCGTCTGTCGTACATCCCTCCTTTTAGCTGATCTAATACAATATTTCGTTGAACTGGCAATGTTGCCATAAAAATTAGAATGACATATGTGATAAGATCAACAACAATTACACAACTTGAAAAACACGATTTTCGGTTATAAGAGTTGTACCAGTTTTTTTATGACGCGAAGGGTACCATCGTAGACGAAATTTGCCAAATTTTAACTAAGAAGAGTTTCAATAATATTAAACTTCTGAACAACAATGAATAAATTTCACATTAATCTCATCAGTGTATATGATTTTTAACTAATCAATTTTATTAATCACGTGTTGTAGGTTGCTCATGGAGAAGGTCGATTCACGTTCAAATCAGACACCATCTATGACCAATTGAAATCCGAAGACCTTGTCGCTTTGCGTTACGTAGACGATAATGGTAAACCGACTGAAATTTATCCTATGAATCCCAATGGAAGTATTGAAGGATTAGCGGGAGTGTGTTCCGAAGACGGAAGACATTTAGCAATGATGCCGCATCCGGAAAGATGCGTTCAACCATTCCAATGGCCGTACATGCCACAAAGCTGGGTACATTACAAGAAGAGTCCATGGGAGAAGATGTTTAGAAACGCTTATGAATGGTGTAGAAGCAATAAATTCCATAATGTTTATTATTAAGTTTAAAAAAAATGTAAAAAATAATTATTGTCGATATTTCAATGAACTTTCCGATCTATGGTCGCACATCGACTAAATATAATGAACGCTCATGACGTGTAGGTCAACTTTTATAACGTTTATACCCATTTTTGAGGGTATTATAGTTAATATATAGCGGGAATTAACAACAATTATACTATTGGAAAATGCCATTTACGTTTTCTCTTCAAGGCGAAATACAAATAAAATATTACTAATCTTATAATTACCGTTAATAATTCCCAATGTATATTAATTACAAATGTACGTTAAGATTTCATATCTTTTGTACTATGCATGGTCATATTTCGAATGAAATTTCGTTTCATAGTGTAATTTAAATTGATCTAGAATATTTTTGTTTAATATATACATACTTTCTATACATACGTTGGATTTGTCATTTTTTAGTTATTTTTTTTTATATTAAATATTCGTAAATATTTTGTGGAACCATATCATTATCTAAATTTAAAAAGCTAGAAAATTTTATATATAGAAAATGTAATATTATAATTGATCTTTTAAAAAGGTCAGTTATTTTAATACTATGTATATTAGTGATGTAACGAATATTAGCATTCGCGAAATTTGTGCGAATGTTTTGCAAATATAAATATAAGAAGAAAAAAATAATTTGAAGATTAGGTTAATAAAATAAAAATCCATTTTTCAGTTTTTTTTATTAAGAAAACTCACTTTCTTTTAAAGCTTAGAAAACTATAAAATTAGAAAACAAAAAAATAAATGATGCAATGTAAACAAACAAAAACAAATTATTCTCTGAAATTTTTATTATCCTGAAGATTTTAATTTTAGACAATCATCTTCAAAAAGCTAAAAATTATTCAACTAAATACTATTCAAACTAAAAATAGTCTTATATGTTTTTATGTAAAGAGTTTAAACAAACAAATATAAACAGCCCGTTATTTGCTTATAGAGATTTTCGAAAAATATTAATTTTGTGTTAACAAAAATACCGCCCTCTCTTATTAAAAAATAACAAATTCTCTGTTTTGACTTATTTTTCAAGTTTTTTTTAACAATAAGTAAAAACAGAGAAATATTATTGGAAATAAAAGCTTTGACGCCTTTTCTCCTTCAAGCCTGTTTCGATGTGGCGTCTTAAGAAATCCAGCGCCACTAAACAAGCGCTCGCTAGGGACACTCTTTGGTGATATAACTAAATTTTGCCGTATTACAGGAAAAAGAAGATCGTACCTTCCCTTGTTCACTTTCCACAATGCTAGGGGGTCGACGTCACCTGCCACACGTTTTTCCAATGAGTATTCTGTGACAGTTTTACGGATTAAATGATGGACAGTGTTTTGAAAACTAAGAAGAGGTATGTCATCTTCTTTACCATCAGTCGTATCCATCAGTAAACTCATTATTTCTTTTAAGGACAGACACGCTTTGCATTCGGGTAAAGTGAATTGGAAGATATGTCGGTTTGATTGTCTCTGAGCAAATCCAAAATATGCTCTATGACAAGCTCTTTAGTCGACGTATTTTTAAAAAATTTTGCTTTATATCTTGGGTCAATGAAGGTCGTCGTGGTAAACAATAATTCATTCTATAAACCCGAAAACTTACGAATGAGCTCATTTTTATGACGGCAATCGTATCACCAATGTGTTCATCAGATGAATCAATATCATGAACAACTTTTTCTAGAGTGTCGATTAAGGGAATTACAGAAGAAATAGAAACATCGACAGCACTTAACTCTCTGGTGTCTTCTTCAAATGGTCTTAGTAAACGTTTAAGTTTTTCAACAATCATCCACTCTTCAGAATTTTATTATTTGCCGAAGCGTACAGACTACAGACATAATGACTCTTTGACTTAAAAAATAAAGTGCTGTTCCACCTAGTAGCACATTCTTAAGTAATCTTAAGATGTTTTTGATTAAGCCTTTTTTGTATATCGGTCAGCTCATCTTAAGCAGCAGTCGAATGATGAAAATGAGTTGCCATATTTTTGCATTTTGTTATGGCAGCCACGACAGATTCTTGAGCTTTCATCCCTGCTTTTATCACGTTTTGAATCTTCTGAGAAGCACAGTCAATATGATCAACATTTTCATATTAGCACCTGCATCGCGAACTACACATTTCACTTTTTCCTTGGATATTTCCCAAAACGACAAGATGTCTTTTAGTTGTGAGCATTATCTTCTGCATAATTGTTGAATTACTAAATTTATCCGAACTTATCTAACTACACACCTCGCGCAAATGAGACTGCCGGCAGTACCGGAGACAATTAAAATTGCCAAGTTAACAAAAACTTAATATTCGAATTCGCGAATGTCGGTGGCATATATTCGCATTCGCGAATGTTCAAAAAATGACATTCGTTACATCACTAGACTGTATAGATATTGTGTTCTGCTCAAATATAAAAGTAATAATTTATCACATTGCTCTCGATGACGTGATAATAGGCTGAGTTTAACAAAATATAATGGTCCTATTAGCGCCAGATTTAGTGTTCATTTCAGAAAAACCTTTTAGTAGATTGGTAACCGCTATATTTTTCGAGACCATCCACTTCGTCGTATATTACAACGTTTTCCATTGTATTTCTTGTTTTGCGTTGTTAACAATTAATAAGCCTGTAATTTCTTTTACTAAGTATACTTGTTTGTATATAATGTTGCTATTCACTCTTGAAATGCCCCGAAAACGGTGCTCTAGTCAGCTTAAAAACTTCAAACTTTGCATTGTTAGTTTTTTAAAATTTACAGAAAGGGAACTTAAAGAAGTTGATATCTGTTAATTTGGCCGAATTTTGGAATGACTCTTTTAAATAATACAGGCAGAGGCTTATTTTATATCGGCCATAGGGGTACTCTGCTTCATTTGCGACAAAGGGTGATGCCAAAATACGACACTACACATTATTCCGTCTTTAGAGGGAGAGCTAGTAAATTATCAATCAGATGTTATCGAGCAAATGATATTTTTAAAGCAAGTCTTTTTTAAATCTAGGCTTTGGACTGGTGAATAAAACCCTAAGTTTCTTTTCTAATGTTGTTCTGTTACGTACAGTACTATTTTATAGAAGTTAGGTAATTACGTCTGCATTGTATAATATCTTCGCGTTCAATGCGAGTAGTTTTTAGACTTTTCTTCAAGTACCTACAAAATAATAAAACGTACATTTGAGTAAAGTTCTTTTTCTTCTAATTGATTGCCTTATGCAGACACAGTATGAAGATTTTTTGTGTTGCACCTTTTATTTACTACATATTTGTGGCATACCTATATTTACTTACTTATGGAAGATTTGGGCGGTTGTTAATTTGACTTAGTGGGCATTTCATTCTTGAAAAAGGAGATGTGTACTATCTGTCATACAAATGTTTTAACTTTTTCATCATATGTTGCAAGTATAGAAGGTTGACCTTCAATTTGTTTAGATCTTACTGCTCCAGTCTGCTTGTATTACATTATTATACTACTACTACTACTGTGTACTGAAAGACACGTATCGGGATAGAAACAAAAATGTAAAAGTCATGGATAGCAACATTCTCTAACAGATTAATATGAAAAAAAATATCAAGTAAATCACGACAGAAAATATTTTTTTTTAAAGGAAAGCAAATAGTATGACATTTTATAATTAATTAAAACTTTATTTATATTTAAATAAAATAGCCAAGTTCGTCGCGATATTAGTAACATACATTCCCAATTTACAATACTGTATAATAAAGCAATTGTTAAAATACATATTTTTTTATAAAATATTATTTGAATCTTTTCTATGACAATAATTTTTAACTTCTAGGTAATTTAGGAACTATTTTTATAAATAATTAAAAAGTAAATGCTTTATTTTTATAATGTACTTTTCTATAAAGTGTTAGGGGATATTTTTATTATTGTTAAATAAATTTATTGTTATCGAATATTTAGCATTATCTTTTTATTTGACGCTGATACACCCAAAACCAGTTCAAAGTACAATATTTTGCTCTTTAATAATCTTGCAAATCTCATCGTTCATTAAATGAACAAAAACTATTATTTATAATTGCATTTTGTAACCTAATTCACACTTTGTGAAAATTTCACCAAAAACCGATGTCTATTTCCTTACAAAAACAACTGTATTACAGCAGAGACCAAAACCACTTGTATTCATACCAACTTTTAAGTCACTACTGGTGGAGAACAAAGTTCTAACCGTAGCCAAAACCTTACCATTACAAACAGATCCCACCAAAAAACATCCATTCTACCTCACAGTTCAATCTCAGAAAACATCACATAAACATACCCAAACTCACGCATTCATTCACAATTCTACAATTAACGCAGATTCAACCGATTATTTAAAACTTAAAATCTACGCAGCTCAAAATTCGAGTCAGTTACCGCTAAGTGTCCCGACTAATCCTGCGATAGAAACAATATCTTCTGAATCTTCGCCCCCCACCTTACAAACAACACACATAAAATGAAACATACGACTCAATCTAAAGAGCAATCAATTCAAACAATGGATATAAACCATCTTCGACAGCCATCACACACAAGCAACACAAACACAAGACAACTCAGCACGACAACATAACCCATATAAATAACTTATAGAACACATCCCACGAAAAATTTGCCAACAAAATTTTCTCAACAATATTTAAAAATAAAACGAACGTTTTCCCAAGAACATAGCCCATTAAAAAGTCTATTGATTAGACACAACAGTACTCATTCCAACTCCTAAATATCCACAAATTCCAGACAAAACTAAGAAACCATATTTACGAGAACATAATCACTATTCGCACCATATATTTCATTAACACCCTACAAAAATCTGCTAAAACAAATAATCAAACCTCCATTTCGTCATGACAAGCGATAACAAAAATCTTTCACACAAAAACATTAAACACGTTCTCTCATAAGGCCACTACCGTCATGCTAAAATTGTCAGAATAATTGCCCGCCAAAATAGCATCTCTCCACACTTCATTCTAATATTCGAGAATTCAGAACAAAAGTTCGCGAAAGCACTAAAGTACTGTATTAAGCTGAAGGGGGAGATTGTGAGAACCATGGATCGAATAACTTCATCCTCCTGCGCTTAAAATACTGTTCTAGATGTTGCCGAAGCAGACTTCACAATACAGAATATCAACAAAAAGCCACTATCTGTCCCAACTGCGGACAAAATGACAAATCATATGATTGGCAAATGCACCATTATGTCCAAACAGCCGGTATATTTACATAAAGGTCCTGCCAGAAAACGTGCTTCCATAACACAGAGAGTCACTACTCCAGAAAAATTCCCTCATACGAACTAACTTCGGACGTAATAAAGTCGATAATTAACCTCATTTCTATGATCTTTTTCAACGTCTTACCTGAAAAAAGTCTTACCAACTTTTCTGTAACGAGATCTTCTCATTAAACAGGTAGCACGCAGTGAAGAGCGTTGATGCAAATCAACCGTCACTGGAAAACTTTCGGTCAATCCGATATAAGTTCTTACGGCAGTGTACGCTCCGTTATACATATCCTTTATGAGCCTTATGTACTTCTCAGAAACCCATTTCTCTCTCATATATCTATATAGCTCTTGTCTAGGAACTGTGACGTACGCCTTCTAAAAATCTATAAATACCAAATTTAGCTCTTTTTTTTTCTCGCCACATTTTTCTATCAACTGTCTCAAAACACACAAGTTATCCGTTGTCCTCCTTTCTGGTATAAACCCTTCTGTTCTTCTCCTATTGAGCTTCGTTCCACAGTTCTCTCCAAAATTTTCATTGTGTGAGACAATAACTTTATCCCTCAGTATCCTACAGTTCTTTCAGTCCTCAATGTCCTATATATTTCTATAATGATATCATCACTCTCTCGCTCCATTCATTGAGCATCGCTTCTTCCTCTTATATATCCTACTCACCATTTTCAACAAAATTCCTTCCTCTCCTAGAGCCTTTTAAACCTCCACACCTATTCCATCAGGTTCTACCGCCTTACCTTTATTCATCATATTTAACGCTTCAACAACTTCATCTCTCGGTATCCCCGGTATTACATTCTCGTTTGGGATCCCGTATCCTCTATCTCTCGTCTGGTGTTCTTTACTTAGCAACTTTCTAAAGCACTCATGCCGTCTTTGCTTTATTTCAACATCGGTTCTCTACCCTCTTTCATCCGCACTCTTAATCTGCCGTACTTGGGTCAAGTTATTTGATGAATTGTTCCTTGCTTTAGCAATACTCAACATTTTTATCGTATCCGGTGTTTCTTACTCTTCATACAGCTGTGCAGACGATCTCTCCTTAGCAGTAGCTATAGCGCCCTTTGCTTCCCACTTTTCCACGATTTATATATCCTTATCATTATCTCTTTTAGATCTATTATACCTCTTTCTAGCCCATTTCTTTTTTCTAACATCTGTTGCACTTAATCGTTCCACCCCACGTTTCTTTGTCTCTGGTAAAGAAGGCCCTTTACCAGATGTTCTTCCCATTACTTTCTCTCCCACTCGTACCACAACTGTACTGTTAGCTTTCCATCAGTCATTTAAGGTATCTTTTTTTTCAAGCTCTTCCACCACCAATCAACTCAAACAATGGATATGAACCATCTTCTACAGCCATTACACACAAGACAACCTAGTAAGAAAAAATAACCCATATAAATACTTTATAGAACACATCACACGAAAGAATTGCCAACAAAAACATCTCCACAATATTTTAAAATCAAACGAACTTCTTCTCAAGAACATAGCCCACTTAAAAGTCTATTTGTTAGACACAACCGTCACGCTAAAATCGTCAGAATAATTGCCCGCTAAAATAACATCCCTTAAAACTTCGTTTGAGTTTTCGCGAACTCAGAACAAAAGTTCGCGGAAAGCAATGAAGTACGGTATTAATCTGAACGGAGAGATTATATGTTGTGAGATCCATGGATCGAATAACGTCATCCCGCTTCGCTTAAAATACTGTTCTAGATGCTTCCAAAGCAGACAGCACAACACAGAATACCAACAAAAAGTCACTATCTGTCCAAACTGCGGACAAAATCACAAATCATATTAATGGCAAATGCACCATCTTGTTCAAACTGCTGCGGCAAACATTCACACAAGTGTCCTGCCAGAAAACGCGCTTCCATAACACAGAAACATACAGTCAATACTGCAGACAAATTCCCTCATATGAACTCACTTCGGACATAAAGTCGATAATTAACCTTATTTCTTTGATCTTTTTTAACGTTTTACATAAAAAAAAAACTTACCAAAATCTTTGTAACGAGATCTTCCATAATACGTTAAGACACGCAACGACTCACGACTCACTAGCCATCGACAAATTATCACAAGCCTATCAGCAAAGAGCATTGACCAAGGAGCCCTCTCCCTTACTTTCTTTGTCAGAAGATCCATATTAACATTGAAACAGGTAGGGACTTGTGAAGAGCCTTGTAACATACTGGTCTTCAGTCTCCATAAAGAACGTATTAATGACAGTCAAATCCCATGCCACTTCAAAGTCAATCGCACTATTCACCAAAATACCCAATCACCCCCAATACCCTTATCCCTTATCCCATAATAAATAAAATTATATATATACACCAAAAATCTAAGTTTTGGGGCGCACAGCAAAATTCCAACACGGAACTAGAACAAACAGGTACAAATCTAGCATGCAGATCAGGAATATAAACAGCTCACCTTCGAGGAGCCCCCCAGTTAGTGGCCAGAGTCTGGCAGGTTATCCTTATCCCATAATAACTAAAATTAAACATTAAGTACCCCAAAAATCTAAATTTTGCCTATAGCAAAATTCGCTTAACCCATCTCTTTTTCCATCCACACTCTTAATCTGCCGCACGTGGGTTAAGTTCTTTAATGCCTTGTCCCTTGGTTAAGCAATGCTGTATAACCTTTTTATCCCATAGGGTATTTATAACTCTTTATACAGCTGTGTAGACGATCTTTCCTTAGCAGTAGCTACAGCGCTCTTTGGTTCCCTCTTTTCTACCTTTTATATTAGACACCTTTTGTTGCACTCAATCGTTCCTTAAGAAGGCCCATTACGAGTTGTTTTTCCTAGCACTTCCTCTCCCACTCGCACCACAACTGAACTCTTGGCTTTTCACCATCCATTTAACGTATCTTTTTCTCCAAGCTCTTCCAGCACTCTACTCTTAAATAATCTTGTCAAATCCTTATCCTTTAACTTCCACCACTTGCTCTGGTATACTACTTGCTTTCCTTTCCGCCTCACCTTGATCTTCGTATCCACTATCACCGGTTGATGTTGACTAGTTACACACTCACCCTTTATCACTCTACAGTTGGTATCCTTTTTTAGCTGACTTTTCTACACAGCACAAAATCTATCTGAATTTCCTTTCCCCCGCTACTATAGGTAACATACTGGTCTTCAGTCTCCATAAAGAACGTATTAATGACAGTCAAATCCCATGCCACTTCAAAGTCATCACAATATTCACCAAAATACCTAATCACCCCCAATACCCTTATCCTTATCCCATAATAAATAAAATTAAATATATACACCAAAAATGTAAGTTTTGCCCGGGCGCACAGCAAAATTCCAACACGGAACTAAAACCAACCGGTACAAATCTAGCATACTGATCAGGAATATAAACAGCTCACCTTCGAGGAGCCCCCCCAGTTAGTGGCCAGAGTCCGGCAGGTTATCCTTATCCCATAATAACTAAAATTAAAAATTATGTACCCCAAAATCTAAATTTTGCCTATAGCAAAATTCCCATACCGAACTAGAACAAACTGGTACAAATCTAGCATGCAGATCAGGAATATAAACGGCTCACCTTCGAGGAGCCCCTCAGCAAGTGGCCAGTCTCCGGCAGGTTATCCTTCAAATGTGTTCCGCTGCTAAGCTCGAAACGCGTACAGAAATGTAAAATAAAATTTTGTTCAGGTGAGTGTTTTTAAATTTTTTTTTATATTATTAACGGTTAGTTGGGTTATTGTAATGTACTATAAATAATATAATACAAATAAACTGTTTTCTTTTTCTTCTCATTTTGTTTTGTGTATTGTGTTTATTTTACGAAAAGTCATCCTAGATGTTTGAAATTTGGTATAGGCCGGTTATATTTATTTAAGAAAGATGCGATAAGCAGCGGTATGACTGGTGAAGAACAGAATAGTACTGACCTACATGAAACATAATATGGTATATTTTATAAGAAATTGGTTCTATAAATTTGCATTGTTATAAACAAAGCTTAATTTTATGTCTTGATGATTTTGTGTTATTTTACATTAATCATATTTCTGCAATGCATTTTTTATAAAATGTTCAAACAATAATTGGTTTGTATACAAAAACTAATTAATAATTGAGCGAACGGTTGGTAGTGAAAGATAATATATATATATATATATATATATATATATATATATATATATATATATATATATATATATATATATATATATATATATATATATATATATATAAAATTTATAAAAGCTTGAAGTAAAAATTAAAAGTGGATCACTTTTTTTCGGATTTACTCTGTACGAGTACAAGAAACCAATTCGCTAAGGATTTCTGCTTAGTTGAAAAGATGTGTCGTGGAATGCAAATTTTAGATTCCCCACGTCTCTTTTAACACCTTTATCAACGTCTGTTTTGCTTTGCAATTTTTAGAAAGCACAGATAAAAGCAGAAATCTGAATTGTGTTTCGAAACTATTTTACGATTGTAAAAATTAAAAGTTTATCTAGTCAGCACTTACTTACATTATTATTTTCTCTTAAGAACTTGATTTTCAAATATATAGATATTGCAACAATAAGTGAAGTTTTCATAATAAGGACATGTTTTTCTTAAAAGATTGAAGCAGTAGTTTGGTGTTGAACATATGTCGATAATCCCTACACCTGATTATGTAAGAAAATATTCCGGGTAAGCTCAGTATTGAGAGAAAGTTTTCTTTATTACACTTCGTCACTTTCTTCCCCTGAATCACTGTTCTCTACATTGATAATAATTTTATTTAGAACAGGAATGTTTTTAACATTTTCCTTTTCGATATTTTTTACGTGCTCTATTACTTTCTTCCAGTTATCCTCAGAGATATTTTTAAATTCAGAATCTATTAGTTTCACAATATGGTTATAACATTTCGGACTTTTATTCCTTATTTTGTATCTCACATTATATTTCTGTTGAGACCATATCAACTCTATTGGATTTAAAACGCAGTAATATGGTGGTAGTTTTAAAGTTGTATGTCCATTTATACTTTATACATCATCAATAATATATTCCTTTACAAATAATTTTGTATTAAGTGCCTCTACTAATTGGTCTTTAGTGTACCAATCCTCAAAATATAAATCTTGTGATAATAAAAAATATTCATTACGCTATTTTATTAAACGGGCACTTCCCATTATATGTTGCCGTTTAATTAATGTTGAACCATTATAGTATGTCGTTTATTGATTGTTTTACATTTAAAACCATTTGATAGTAAAAATTTCTTTAAAGTTGATTTCCAGCAATTAATAATATTTTTAGATTTTAATTCTGCTAAAATTTGGTTAAGTGTGGGTATAATATTACCTGCAAACATATTATAAATGGTTTCTGAAATGAGACCTAAAAGATGTTGCTCAATAGATCGATGTAGTCCAAACTCACTCTTTTTTTTTTGTCTATTTGTAACGCCCTACTTTATAATTCGGTAAGCAGTAGCACATAAAACACTCTCGTGCCGTTATAATTCTTCACATAATCCATTAACCACATTTAACACAATTTCTTTAGCGTCTTTCGATAAATGTTTTTTTCTGTCTTTTTAATACTTCCTCTACTTGGTCCAGCAATATTTTCAGGATTATTTGGTGGTAGAATTGTCTCATTTTCTTCACCAATTTCTACTTCATTATTCTCAACAATTTCTATTACACTATTCTTCCATGGACGCCATATTTTTATTTACTGAATATTTTTCTGATCGCGAGTTTAAACTAAAAATTATATGTATAACAATACCGAAAGAAAGACAGAAATGGATTTCTGGAGGCGCTCAGCAGGAAAATCAAGATTAGAAAGGGTAACCAACAACAGAATTAGGGAAATAATGAATGTGAAACACACAATAGTAGATGATATTAGTACCAAACAGCTTAGATGGTATGGACACGTACAAAGAATGTCCGAAGAACGACTCCCGAAACAAATCCTAACGTGGACCCCTCATGGTAGACGAAAAAGAGGAAGACCCCGCCTTAGTTGGAGAGAAGGCATAAATCGAAGTATGAGAGAAAGAGAATTAGATGAAGACCTTTGGATGGACCGAAGTGAATGGCGACTAGGCATCGGAAGACGTAGGAGAACGTTTTAAAACCGATATATATATATATATATATATATATATATATATATATATATATATATATATATATATACCGAAAGCCACATCAGTCTTGTTATCAGTCGTTCAGAATTTCGTGGAAATTTAAAAACTTTGATAAGCACAGCAGGACTGTGAAAAGAACCCGACAATCGAGTAAGAGGAGTCTTAAACACAAACTTTTATTGAAAGGTATAAAAAGGGTCTTACATCGGCAACTTTTAGTAGTAGCGTAAATAAAAATATTATTTAACAATAAAACACTGAAAACTTTGTTTTCAAACTTCCACAAAAATTTATTTTAAATCTTAACACTACAGCTGTTTCGGCTGATTGCATTTCTCAAGTGATCTATTTTTGGCTTGGGTTTACAAATTTATAGTTTCTAATGAAATAGGTTGAGGAGGGGAGAACTGTTTGTCTCAAGTTGGTCATTCAGAATTATATCTGTGTTTTTTAATTTGTTGATTTCCATAGATTCTAACAAAGATAGCTTAAGGCCTTTATTTTGAATGTGAAGAATTTTAAATTTGTCATTAAAAGAATGATTATGATCTAGAAGGTGAAGTGCATATGTCGAATCTGTTTTTCTATTCAAAACATCCAACTATTTACTCTTCGTTCAAAGTAAATATATGTTCAGGGAACTTCAACAAGGCCATGAATCCCGAAGTTTGGTCTCACGGAGCTGTTGTAAGTCGTTTTTTTTTACCACAAGAAAAAACAGACAGAGAAAGCTTAGTTTTTGATCCAGATATTACATTATTAAATATCCCAAGCGTTAGTCAGAAAACTGGTTTTAAATTGGATAAGTTAGAAGTATTCAATTCTCCTAATTTTGACACAGTTGGTAAAAATGCTTCAACTTTCAATCAAAAAAGTTTTGGCTTACCTTATCAAAATATACAATGTATATCAACAGGAATTGAAAAACTAGAGTTCTTCCTGTAGTGCGAAGGTCTGCATAATATATGTGAGATATTTAATACAATTTCTGCTGAGGATAAATCATTAGCTTTTTTAAATACTATTCAAAATTACTTTCGGTCCCATTTTCCACTACTTAAATGTAAACCTAAAAAATGTACACGTTCGAATTGGTTTACGCAGGAACTGTACAATTTAAGGGATCAGCTAAAACTTTTAGAAACGATCTGTCAGCAAAATAGTAGTCTTAGGCCAGTCCTTCATTTGGCAAAGGCAGAATATTCAATTAAATTAAAAGCTGCTAAAAGTAGTCACTTCATGAGACAGTTAAACGAATCATCAAATAAAATTAAATCTATTTGGCATTTAGTAAACTTAACAGTCGGGAAACAAAATAACTCAAAAGTACCTAGTGATGATAACAGTAATTTAGCAGACAAATTTAGCCACCATTTTGTTGAAATAGCTCTGAAATAGCTGAAAGTTACTTGCCGCTTTGGATCCTACTAAAATAGATGGGTTTACATCAGCATCAAAAAACCGTAATAGTTCTTCTATGTTTTTATACCCAACTAACCCACAGGAAATAACTAGTATAGTGGGAAGTTTTAAATCCAAACACAGTTGTGGTTTTGATCAGATTTCCCCTAAGTTATTAAAACAATGCATTTATGCTCTCGCAGATCCACAGACGGATATTTGTAATGCCTCTTTTCAACAAGGAATATTTTCTAGTATGTTCAAACTGTCTATTGTAATCCCTTTATTCAAAAGTGGTGATAAAGATGACATTAACAACTATCGTCCCATAAATCTCTTATCTGTGTTTTCAAAGATAATTAAAACTCTAGTTTATACTAGAATGAACGCATTTCTGAAAAAGTATAGTGTCTTGCATAATTTTCAACATGGTTTTACATCTTCTAAGTCTACAACTACAGCTCTTGCAAATTTCGTCAGCTTAATGTTGGATGCTTTGGACAGACGAGAGAAGGCATGTGGTTTATTTCTCGATTTGTCCAAGGCTTTCGACACTTTGGATCATAATTTTTTGCTAATAAAACTTGAGGGGATTGGTATTTGTGGTATAGTTCTAAAATGGTTTACTTCCTACCTAGATAATAGAAGACAAAAAGTAAAGATAACATCTAATGGACTTGTAAACGAATCGAAGTTGCTGGGGGTACTTCTAGACAGTAATTGTAAATGGTCAAACCACATTTCTAATTTGAAATCCAGATTAAGTAGCGCATGTTATGCATTAAGAATTATTTCACGTTTCTTTCATACATCAATATTAAAAACAGTATACTTTGCCCATTTTTACTCAATAGCCAAATATGGCATTGAAGTCTGGGGTTGCACCTCTGAATTAGAGCAGCTATTCGTACTTCAGAAAAGAGCTATTAAGAGAATGTATAAAATGAAATTTAGAGATTCTTGTAGAGGCATCTTTAGACAAAACAATATTCTGACAATTGCTGGTCTGTATATATTTTCGTGTATAATTTATTCGCATAGCAAAATTTATGAATTTAATAAGTTTCAGTTTAACCATGTTTATTCAACAAGATGCAGAAACAATCACTTTATGCTTCCACAACATCGTTCTGTTTTGTTGGAAGGTAGCACACATTATGCAGCCATAAGTTTCTTTAACAAATTACCAATAGATATACGAATGAATTTACATCAGCCAAACTTTCGGAGGTGTGTACATCAATACATTTGTGAGCTAGAGCCATATTCTAAAAATAATTTTTAAGTATGTTTTATCGTGTTTAATTAATTTGTATAATTGTATAATTTTAAGATTTATGTCTGTATTTTTGACTTGTCTCATACATGTACTTTGTATAATGTCGCATGTTATCAATAAATTTGACTTGACTTTTAAAATTCTTCTATATCACCACATTTCGAAAGCCTCAAGGCGATTTAGATCGATTTTATTCACAGTCCAGGACTCGACACCATAAAGTAAGACCGAGAATACGTAGCAGCGAAGTAGGCGGATCCTCAATGCCAATTTTAGGTCTCTGTTACATAACACCTTGGACATCCTTCTAAAAGCAGCTCTAGCCTGCTCTATCCTAGATCTAATTTTGCCGTGACTTTCTGCGTTACTTTTTAATTGCTGTCCAAGGTAAACGATATTATCAACTTGCTCAAGTTTAGTATTATTTACATATATAGACGCTGTTTGTATGGTCTGCCATTTTTCATCTATATCCTGTTTGACTGAATTTTTTAGTTTTTTATTTATTTCTTCCTCTAGTCTGTTTACAACCTGCTTCTCTTGAAGGCGCTCTAATTGGTAATTTAATTTATCTCTAACAGGTTTTATCAGAATCAGGTTTTAAATCAGAAAGCTAACATCAAAATAGAAACTGAAACATCACAAGCAATAGAAATACGTAGAGGAGTACGACAGGGTTGCATTTTGTCACCTCTGTTATTTAATGTATATAGTGAAAGCATCTGTCAGGAAGCCCTTTTACAAGCAAACGGAGGAATCGTAATTAATGGAGAGATTGTAAATAATATTCGATACGCGGACGACACTGTACTAGTTGCAAGAACAGTAGAAGAATTACAAAGATTACTTACAGACATAAATATTGCTTGCAACAATTATGGTATAAATATCAATATTAAAAAAGCCAAGTATATGGTCTTCAGTAAAAACATGATACAACCAGCGTATATTAGTATAAACGGCACTCAAGTTGAAAAAGTATCAAGTTACAAATACTTGGGGACTTTAATAAACGAAACTGGAGACCAAAACAGTGAAATAAAAAGACGTATCGAAATTGCCAGGGCCACCTTCATAAAGATGAGAAAATTCTTCTGCAACAGAAATATAAGCATCCCTCTACGATTAAGAATGCTGAGAGGCTATGTATTTAACACGCTATTATACGGTGTAGAGGCCTGGACTCTCAAACAGAACAACATGAAAAATATTGAAAGTTTCGAGATGTGGTGCTACCGTCGAATGCTGAAGATTAGTTGGGTTGAAAGAATAACAAACTGTGAAGTAATACGAAGAATAGGAAAAGACCCAGAGATTTTGTTAACGCTAAAGGGAAGAAAACTCGAATATTTTGGTCACCTGATGAGAGGACATAAATACGCATTACTTCAAAATATAATGCAGGGAAAAATAGAAGGAAAACGGAATCCAGGCCGTAGAAGAATGTCATGGTTGCGGAATTTGAGAGAGTGGTTTGGCTGCACCACTAATGAACTCTTTAGCTCAGCCGTAAACAAGGTCAGAATAGCCTTGATGATTTCCAATCTCCGATAGGAGTGGCACAAAAAGAAGAAGAACAGGTTTTGGTTTTATTCGTAGTTCTTGTTTTGGTTTTGCTGATTTGCTTTTTGATTTTTTATTTTTCCATCGGTAGAAGTCCATGTTTCCTTATGTCTTTGTGATCAAACTTTGTGCTAGATATCTTCATTTTATTATCTGTAGCAAATTCTATTTGCATATTTGAATTCTGCCTTTCTTTTGTCCGTTTTTTTTTCGTTTTCCATGGACCTATTCCTTTGCCTTGCCGTTTCTGTATCACATCTTCCCAGTTGTTTTTCTTCTACTAGATTTTTGGCAATTTTTCGTTGGTATTTTCTTTTAGTTGTTGTTTTTCTTCATCCCATATCAATTCTTTTCCATTCACGTACAACTTCTTATAGCCTATTTTTGTCTGTTTTCCTATACTTTTTTCTTCCTTCTTATGATGGAGGTATAAATTGAAAAAAATATATTTTAAATAGTACAGTGTTGGTCTAAAAAGAACCATCATTCTTTCTTGGGAATTTCTTCTTATCTTAAACCATACAAATTTTGAGATGTTACAGTACAGCACTGATACAGCAATATATTGGCGATCTGGGTTCTGGTCATATTTTTTTAGATTTCTCTTTCACTTTTCGCACTAATAATACAATAGTGTCGTAACTCAAAAAAGATGATTTTTCAGAATCAACGAAAAACTGATTACTCATTTCCTATTGCAGGTAAAAATAAAATTAATGCATAATATGTTTCTAATTAATATTAAATGAAGTTTCTTTATACTCTTTGTTAAATAAAAATACTGACAGTGAAGTTATTAAAAAAATTTGAGTAACACTGTATTGCTCTAAGCAAAATGTTCAAAATGAAATATTATTTTTAGTTATGACATTATTTATGAAATATTTTGTGTTACTACAATTTGATTTACTATTTTTTCTGTGGTTTACGTTAGTTTTTGGACTTACAACAATTTTGGGAACTTGATTCTTGGTATTTGGTAACTTCGGATCTAAAGAGATTGTATTACACGTTAACAATTACCGATAATTGTCAATTTTGGTATTAATAAATAAATCAAGACTGTTTTTAATTACGTTTATATTATAATCAAACAAACTCAGATACAGATAACAAAATACAGTATTCTTGAACATTTTGTACTTAATCTATATATTTAACAAAATAAACCTTCTGAAAAAAGAACACAAAATATAGTCATATTTAAGTAATTCGTGATTAATTAAAAGGACCTATTTAAAAGAAAAACAAATTATTTAAACTCAGTCTCAAAACTCAGAGTTTCAATCAGTCTCAAAATCAATTATTACTGATTACAATTAAGTACAATTTTAATTTTTAATCGATCAAATCATTATAGTAAGTTTCACGGTAACTTCTGGGTATTACATTTTTGTCAAGCAATTCCTTTAAGTCCCTTTTCTTATTTTCAGTTAAAGGTATCTTGTTTGTGTACTCTCGTGTCAAACCATTAGCAAATAACAAAGTCTGGTTTTCAGTTCGTCGTAAGCTACGTACGAAAACTTTTTGGTAATCTTCATCTTCGTAAGAGTTCTTATAAAAGAAAGTAAATGGATGTTCGTTTTCAACACGAAATACCTTAATGTCATGCCATTTGATTTTGTCTTTTCCTTCATTAACATTAAAATTGTTACCCCACTCTTCTTGAAGTAATTTCAGATTGTAAAATTTTTCATTGGTCATTTCAGTCACGCTATAGGGTTTGCCTGTCTTTTTAGCCGACTGAATTAATGTCATATATTGTTGTGGGACCTACACTGGACCAGATTTTACGAAACGTTTTACTTGCTTTTCTATGACGCTATGCACATTGTCACCCTCGTTTTGAGAGTGACCGCGAATCAGAAATTTATGGGTTATGCTTTTGATATTCATTTTTTGTACTGCGTACTCATATGCAGTAAGGATGTATTTATTTTTTTGTTGTCCGCAACAATTATCAGAATAAAATATAAAATCCAGTTCTTTACCAGGATTAGCCTGTAAAATTTTTTCTATATATTTCAGAGTACAACTCCCAATCTCATTCGCACCACGTTTTCCCTCCGTTTCGTCTCAAAAATAGCATTCGACATTTTTAGCGAACAAGTCACTCACAGTAAAATTAAAACAGGTAATTCTACTTTTGTAAAAAAATAATGAAACTTGGCCTTTTGGTACTGGCATCACAGCTTGTAAGTCATATACAGCGACTATTGTTGAATCTATGTTAGCACGTTTGTCTTTTTCTTTCTCTTTTCTGGACAGTTCTTTTTCTTTCAAATGGTTTTCGTACGCCACAATAATATTCTTTTTTCCATCTTCATCAGAATTTTTGAAACTTTCGCAAAGATCACACTGATCTTTTTTTGGTGTGTGGAAGGGAATGGTAAAGTCTTTATTAAAAATGCGGTTAAAGGTAGATGCTGACGCAAATGATAAGCATCCTTCTGTACATTTATCTTTGTAGTCTCGATATTAATCAGCTAAAGACTTGTCACACTGGATATATTCCCGTGACGTCTGGGCTCTAAGGTAATGTGATTCGACGCGTGGTATAGCATTTATAAAATGTTTGACACCTTCACAGATCTCCGGTTCCACAGTACGTTGTTTGCCATGTTTTCCACGTAATTCATCTTGTATTAAACCACACTCTGTTTTTTTTTTGGGTAGTGCTGTAGCAATGGGTCGATCGTTTATAGCAAGAGTATTTTTAAACATTGTTTTGCAAACTCTAATGAGATCGTTGTTTAATGTAAAATTAAATCCAGTATTTAGTTTGCGAACATTTTTTGTTGAAGAATATCTGTATTTTCGTTTAATTTCTATAGTATGTCTAATAATGAATTCTCTTTGTTTTTGTAAATCTCCCAAATTCCAATACTTATTAAAAATATCTTGTCTTAATGTCTCGTTTATTCGTGAACGACAGTTTAACCTGCATTTTTTGTCACAAGTCGGACCTATTTTCCTTGCAGGCATTTGTTTTTTGTTCACTGATTCATACGCTTTACCAGTATTGCGAAGTCGTTTGGCTACACTGTGTTTCCAGGTTTTAATATTACGTATCCTCTTTTTGCCCTTAGTATTATTGTTTTGTTCTTCCAAGGAAAATTTTAATTCATTAGTTAACCCACTAGTTCCAGCAAAAGGACTTAAATTATGAACAACTCTATCATCCGAGCTACTTGATGAACAGCTACTGGTAGAAGAGTTACTCGATGAAGAGCTTCTTGAAGAAGAGCTACTTAATGATGTTATTGTTAGGCCTTGAAGCAAACTATAGGTTTTACTTTGCACACCAGGAACGAAATGCGGATCTCGGTCGGAATCATCGGAATTAAAGTCGCCCTGGTCTGAGTGGATCGGTGAAATGTAATATTGCCCGTGGTTGGATTCTATAATAGGTTTAACATTACTAACCTTACTAAAGAAACTGTTTACGTCAATTTCTTGAAGTACTTGATCACTCGTAAATGGTGAAGGTATAGAAGGTGATCGTACTTTCGCAACGTCACTGTTTTCTATTTGGACATCAGGTTCATTATTTCTACTCTCCAGTGACAATAATGACGGTGAAGAAATTTCCTGCTCGCAGTCCTCAGCATTTGTTGCCATAGCAACAAGTAATCGCCCACGACTCGTAGGTATTAAACCTACAAATGAATCAATTAATATTATTAGATTAAGTATATAGGTACTTGACGGAAGAATGTCATTAAGAGTGTATTAACTCTAAATTTATAAAATAAAGTAGTTGATAAGCTTTCTTAATAACAATGCTATACTTCTTAAATGAGTTATTACTATTCGGTGATCGGCAAATAGATATTGATTAATAAATGTTTTACAAACAACAACAAAAATGGTTTAAAGTGATTATTCAACAATAATGTAGCATGTCAAAAATAATGAACTGAACCAAGAATAGTGTCGTTAGTAAAAATAATAATTTAAAAAGTGCTGGTGTAAATCGGTAATAGTGTAATAACTAGAAAAACAACAATATTATGGTTAGGTTCAAATCAACAAGAATGTAATAACTTGAAATATAGCTATGAAAATTACATACCTGATTCAGCAATAACGTTGAAACTCGAAATGATGAGCAAAGCAATACGTGCGTTTCCGATCACCGTTGGTTGCAACTAAAGATCACGCGATATTGTGAAGGGGGTGACGGCAGTCGGTCAGTCATGAATATTGTCTTGTGGCGCCATATCTCATTCATTTATTGCACTAACAAAAAAAAGTTTTATTGACTTATAGGGAGTTAAATTTTACGCGTGAATATAATGTTATGTCAATTTCGACGAATTTTGAGTTGCGACACTATTGTATCATTAGTGCGTTTTGAATTTCTGTTGAACTTTTGAGAATATTTACTAATTTACTATAGCCGTAAATAGTTTAGGTTGATATTTAAATTAAATTTCACTCTCTGTCATTTTTCACGAGATCTTAATTAAGATATAAACGGTTTTAAGATACAATTTATTTTAGGTAATAAAAAAGATGCGATTTCTTACCATTCCTCTTTGGCCTAACCGAAACTGGAGTCTGCAATTAACGGACCATCACCATAAATTCTTTGTTCCGGTAAGTATACTTTAAGATATAATTACATGAAATTTTTGTGATAAACAACAAAACTTCTGATGAATTCAACGCCGAAATATATGAGTAAATAGGGCAAGTTGAAAATTTGGCTTAATAAGTTGGTATACCGTAAGGTTGCATGCATGATTTAATAAATTGTATCCAGATAGTTATTAAAGAATTTTTATTTGCATAAATTTAAAAAGGTCGGTGTATAAATGTCATGACGTAAACAGTACTTTTGATGAATTCAAGCAATACTTAAAAAAATAATTTATTTTATAGATAAAATATCGTAACTAATATTTTCCTGATACATGGCGCTACTTATATGAAATGTTGAAAACAAGAAATTAGCGCTACCTTTTTTTCAGCCATTTACAGTGTAAGTACGTTAAAGTTATCTAAAACATTTTTTTCAAATAAATACTTGTTTTGCTCTTTGAGAGATTTGAATATTACAACTTAACCACCAACAAATCGTTTACATGTGTCTACAATTAACTGTTTACTTCATCATCATATAACGGGAGTCCTACGGTGATTGCCGCTTCCCGCCTCTAGCTAAGCGCTAAGCCTCTAGATTGCATTCTTCTTCATGTGCCTTGTCCATTCCGAACGTTGGCAATCAACATGGCTATTCTGACTTTGTTTACGGCAGATCTGAATAGTTCAGCAGATGACAATCCGAACCATTGCCGCAAGTTTTGGAGCCACGAGTGTCTTCTCCTTGAACTAGATTTTTTTTTAGAATTTTTGTAATTTCTCTTCTCCAGGAATTTGGTGGTCTTCCCCTTTTCCTTCTTTCTGGCGGAACATACTTTAAGGCTATCTTTGGCCACCGTTTCTCCTCCATTCTCATCACGTGACCATATCATTGTAATTGCCTTCCTTGTATTCTATCTGAAAGAGTATCTCTAATTCCTGCACGGTTTCGTATTTCCTCATTCCTGATTCTTTTCATTCTCGATACTCGACATGACCTTCTAAGATAATCCATTTCCACAACGTCTACTTTATCTCGTCCATTATTTGTCATCGTCCAACATTCGGCACCATATGTGGTAATGGGTTCTACAATTGCTCTGTATACACGAAGTTTGGTATGCATCTTTATTTTATTAGACCACAGTAATGAATTCAGTATTCGGATGTATTTTTCCCTTGGGTTATTCGGTTTTGTACATCTATCTTAACTCTGCCATCTGCTGATATGATGCTTCCTAGATATTTATACTGGTTGCAACCTTTTATGACTACGTTTTCAAGCCTCAGATCTGTGGTATTTCCTCCAATTTTTAAATATTCTGTTTTGCTTATGTTTACAGTAAGCCCCCATTTGGCATATTCCTCAAATAATTTTCGATTCATATAATTTATATCTTCCTCATCGGTTGCAACCACCACCTGATCATCTGCAAACAACAATGTATACAGAGTTTCTTGTCCCACTTCGATGCCTATAAATCACATTTATTTCTGCAATTCCTCAATGCTTCTTGGACGTATATTTTAAAGAGTATCGGTGACAAACAGCATCCTTGCTTTAGGCCTTTAGTGACTTTAAAGTCATTTGAAGTTCTGGTTCCAATTTTTACACAAATAACTGCATTTTAGTACAATTTATATATCGCTCGGATATACGTCGAATCCAATCCGGACCTTTCGAGGACTTCAAACATTTTCTTTAACGGGACACTATCATATGCTTTCTCAAGGTTTATAAATACCAAATGGGTCTCTCTACTTCTTTCGACCCGCTTTTCAATTATTTGTCGTAGGATAAATATATTATCAAGGCAGGATCTCCCGGTACGAAAGCCGCTTTGTTCTTCAATATCTTGTATCTGTCTTTCAACCCTCTTCTTTAATATTCTGCCGTAAAACCGGCCCACAGAGCTCGTCACACTAATACCTCTATAATTGGAACAGTCTCTTATATTCCCTCTCTTATATATGGAGCTTATATAAGATTTATTCCAATCTTTAGGAATTTCCTGGTCTCCACACATATATTTATTAAAAAGGTCTACTATTAATTCTAAAAGTGCAGTCGGCCCATATTTAACCAGCTCTATGGAAATGTCTCCAGGCCCTACGACTTTTCGGTTTTTAACATCTTTTAAGGTTTCCGTCAATTCAGATAATGTTATTAGAGGGATTTCCTGTCTTTCGTCTCTGTTATCTATTAATTCCCTTATCTTGTCCCATCTGTACTCTACTCTATCCTCTTTCAGCAGTTTCGTATAATATTCTTCCCATTCATTTCTTTATGAGAGAAATGTTCTCTTCATTTTTCTAATTTTTCCTAAATTGCTTTAATGTTTTCCAAACTTGTGCCACTTATGTTCCACCCATAAACCATTTAACCGTTTACTTACTGATTTTAAACATACAGCATCTATCAGTTATGGATTGGCTTGTTGTGAAATCTATTATACAATTCTCGTGTATTTAGGGGTATGCAATTATCTATACACTTTATGTACATCTAAAATTATGTATAGTATATTCAAATCGGGGATTCGGTGGCCACTTAATCTTTTCATTCACGAATTAAATTTCTTTACGGTAAAAATCTGAGCTTTGCAACATAACGAGAATGATTTTTTTTGCGAATTTTTAATATTAGTTTTATGATTTCAAAATGCACAGTTTGGACACTAAAAGATGTCTTTATTTGAGGACATCGTGAGCCAATAGAGTAAAAATTTGAGATAATTTTTTTTAAATACTGACAAAAAACAAAAAAACTAAAGTATATTATTCAATATGTTATGTCTATCTATGTATGTAATTAGCCTTTTTCGGTCCATTTTTGCACATAGGCCTCCCCAATCCTTTTCCATTCTTCTCTGTCTGTCGCTACAGTCATCCACCTAGAGACCAGATGCTTATTGATATCATCTGCCCATCTCATTTTGGGCCTTCCTCTGCTTCGTTTATAATCCCACGGTCTCCAACTTGTTCCATAGGCCTTCTTTTTGTCTTATATTGTGTCCGGCAAATCTCCATTTCAATTTTGCAACTTCTTGTTTAACATCCCTCACTCTTGTTTTCTCTCTTACCCACTCGTTTCTCTTTTTATCCATTAGTCTTATGTGCAACATTTTTCTTTCCATAGCTCTTTGGGTTTTTATGATTTTGTCCATGTTTGCTTTTGTAAATGTCCACGTTTGTGAACCATACGTGACAACAGGGAGTACACGTTGATTGTATACTTTGGTTTTAAGATGCTGTGGATATCTTTTGTTTTTAAGAATGTAGCTTAGTTCGCCAAATGCTGCCCATTCCAGTCTAACTCGTCTCTTTGTCTCTGCTGTTTGGTTTTCGTTGTTAAGTTTTATAGTTTTTCCCAGATATATATATATATATATATATATATATATATAAATATATACAGATGAAGACATCACAATGAGGATGGGATAAGATGAAATAGAGCAAGTTCAGGATTATATATATATATATATATATATATATATATATATATATTAATCCTGAACTTGCTCTATTTCATCTTATCCAATCCTCATTGTGATGTCTTCATCTGTATTTGTTATGATTTTGGTCTTGCTGTAATTCAATAAATGCCTATCTTTCCAGCTTCTACGTCCATCTTACGTCCAGATACTATGTCATCAGCGTACCGTAGATGGTTTAAGCGTTGTCCACAAATTTTTATACCTTTTTCTTCCCATTTTAATCTTTTAAAAATATCTTCCAGAGCCTGATTGAAAAAAAAGTTTCGGTGATATTGTGTCACCCTGTCTTACGCCTCTATTAATTTGTATTGATTTTGTTCCTTTATATACTTTAACTGTTGTTTTGACTTCCTTATATATATATTAGTTCCGTATATCCGTATATTAATATATATATTAGGCTATTAGTTCCGTATATCTGTGGTCAATTCTGCTGTTAATCAAAGAACTTTTCACTGCACAATGTTCGAAACTGTCGAAAGCCTTTTCGAAATCTATGAACGCCATATGTAGAGGAATGTGGTATTCATTTGCTCGTTCTATAAGTATTTTCATACTTAGTAAATGGTCACTTGTGCTGAATCCCTTTCTAAAACCAGCTTGTTATTTCGACTGGTATCTGTCGAATTTTCTCGTCAGTTTATTGGTTAAAATTTTTGTTAGGAGTTTATACATTAGATTGAGGAGTGTTATAGGATGGTAGTTTTTTTTATATCTGCTTTATCCCCTTTCTTGCGTAGGATAATAGTTACGGATTCCTTGCAGTTGTTTGGGATTCTTTTTTCTTTTAATATCTTGTTAAAAAGGGAATGTAGAGTATTAATTACCACTTTTCCATCATATTTCAGCATCTCTGCTTATTCCTGGCTGTAGCTCTGAGTTGACATTTTTTATTTTAGCTTTAAGTTGGTTTTTAATTTCTTCTGGTGATTCCTTTTTTGTTTTATATAATTTTGAGTAGAAATGGTGGATTATATTTATGATGTCATCTCTAATGTTTGTTTCAATTCCGGTCTTAAGCATTTCATATTTTTGTTGTTCCGTATTGCTTCTTCTATTTTTATTTCTTGTTCTTTTCTCTTATTTTCTTTTATCATCTTGCTTATTGTTTTATTGATTTCTACATATTCTATAGATTTCCTTTTGCCTTCTTCGTTTAGCTTCCTTCTTTTATCCATAAACTTCTTTGTGTCTGTTGATATATAGTTGTTCTTCTTCTGACGTAATCATCGTTGCTGTAAGTATTTTGTCTATTTCGTCTATATCTTTATCATCACTGTCTAATTTTTGGATAATTTGTTCTTTTAATAGGTCTTTGTATATCTCTTTATATCGCCCTAGTTTGTTTCTATCTACTAGATCCCTGTTTCTAATTATTTTTCTTTACATTTCATAGTTACCGTCAATACTAATTTTTGTTCTAACAATCCTGTGATCGCTACCTGTTATGAATGTCTTAAGAACTGTTACACCTTTAATGATATTTCGTTCCGTGGATAGTATGTAGTCGATCTCATTTTTTGTAGATCGATTTGGACTGACCCATGTCCATTTTCGTTGGCGATTCTTTTTGTACGAGTAAAAGGAGTTCATTGCGTATAGATGCTTTTGCCTATTTTAGTTTCTTCTTTGTTTAGTTTTGTACCCAGTTTGGCATTGAAATCTCCAACTACTAGTGTAAGACGATTTGTATGTTCTTCCATAGTCTTTGATATATCTTCATAAAATAGTTCGATATCTTTTTTCATCATAAGGTGTCGCGGGGCATATACCTGGATAACTTGAATTGATGTTCTTCTTATTTTAAGTATGACATAGGCGACACGATCTTATATACCTTTGATAATTTGGACATGCTTACTTATAGCTTTATTTATTATAAATCCTACTCCAAAGTTACTATTCTTTTCATTTCCTTTATAATACAGTAGATTACCGGATTTTAGCTGTATTTGTTTTTCTTCTTTTTGTCGAGTTTCTGATAGGCCTATGATATCCCATTTTATGTTTGCTAATTCTTCTTCCAGTTCATGTACTTGTTCATCCGTGGACATTAATCTAATATTGCATGTTTCCATTGACAGGTTGACGGATTTTTGGTGACAGGTGCTCGTCTTAGTGGGTTTTTGTTTTTATCTATCAAAAGCGAATTATTATAATAATAAGTTATGTATGGTATCCTAAAAACAAATTTTTTCTTTATTTATACAGATGAACATTGCATTTGTCGTATGTCGTTCGTGATTTGCCATTTTTCTTCTTAAGGTACCTTCTCCATTACTGAAGGTTGGCTATATCTACAGCAAATTGCCCTCTATCTTAAGCTGTTCTTAGTATCGAATGTGTGTCCATGCCTGTCCAGTCTCTTACATTCTTCAACCAGGAGCATTTTCTTCTTCCTGGACCTCTTCTTCCTTCCACTTTCCCTTCCATTATAAGTCGTAGGAATTTGTATTTTTCTCCTCTGTAAATATGTCCTAGATAACTCGTTTTTCTGTTTTTTACAATATTTAGCAGTTCTCTATCGGTACCCATTCTTCTTAGCACCTCGTTGTTGGTCACGTGCTCTGTCCAAGAGATCTTCAGCATCCTTCGAAGACCCACATCTCAAATGCTTCTATACGCTTTGCCATTACAACTAGGTAATTTACATCTGAATGCATTAGATTTTTTTATACATATTTTTTAACAGCTTACATCCTGGTGGCCTTTGGTTTGGATACACCTTACGAATTTTCAGTGATACACTTCAGTTCGATGATACATTAGATTACATAGATTACAACACATTATATTCTTTATATCTACTATTTGTTAGGTATACTGTAGTTTTAATTTTTGAATTCAAATTGTTTCGAGTACAATTATTTAAATACTCCTTTGATATTTTCCACTATGAAAAATGATCTTATTTCATTTTGCTAAGACTTCGCCTTTTAATTATAGGGTATCCTTATTTAATTGAATTTTGGCAATATCATTTCCCACCGTAAGTCATCAACCGATCATTAACGTACAGGTAACATTAAAATTAACGTGTTGGGATATATTTCTTCAAGTACTACCTACAATTTAATTACCAGTAAACAGAACAGACAATCAATCATCTTAAGCATTGTGTTTTGTAAGCAATCCAGTTATTAAAATCAGTTGAAAGTGATATACTCATTTAAAATTCCAAGATAAGTAAGACTGTAAGGAGGTTTTAATTGTGGGTCACTTTTATATCACATACAGAAACATATTTCTTTTTTAATCTGAGCCTAATATAAATACTGCAATTTTTAAATATTTTCTGGCACGTGTTTCGTAGTAGCAGGCTATGGGCAACCATCTAGTGACTGTTAATCCAGTCCACATATTAAATTGTAACACTATTTTTTGATTACATTCTTTGGGAGTGAATTATCATCTGTATAATTAAGTTATCATCTTTATAAATTATGAACAAAGTAATCCTAAAATGAAAGTATATCCTTAAATATTAACAGTCATTTTATATTCTATAGTAAAATAAAAAATATCTCTCCGTGTATCCGAGAAAAAGCAAAAGCACAAATAGTAACAAAAAAAGATCAGGTAGCGAAATCAACGTTAAAAGCTGCATTATCTTGTAAAATAAAAAACTTGTATTTCTAACGATTACCTATAGGGGAAAGTCGGGTAAAATGGTACCCTAACATATTTCTCATAAGTTTCATAAAACCGCCGTTTAGCTTTATTTGTTGTATTTAGTACTACTAACGCCACCTATGTACGAACCTGTGAAGATGTGCGAAGCATAATTTTAATATAACCTATACAATAGATGTAAGATTGCTAATTTCGTGTTCCCAAAGTTGTGTTTTTAGCGTTTTAATTAAAGTAAGTAGAATTTTTTAAATGGAGTTTAAAATGTATTTTGTCTGTTTATTTCATATCTGTTGCAATATCTCTACCTATCAGAAGTCAGACTGTAGGTCCTTATGGTTTAGGACAATCTAACGATCGAGGACAGAGACTGTATGAATTTTGTAAAGAAAACGATATGATCATTGCAAACACCTGGTATAAACTACCCAAGCGAAGACTATACACTTGGAAAGCCACATTTGATGAGGGCAATAACCCTGGGTTTTCAAGAAATCAAATAGACTATATACTTATAAATGAGCGTTTCCAAAATGCCATCAAAATAGTCACTACATATTCTGGGGCAGATATTGGATCTGATCATCAACCACTTGTAGCAGATATTAAACTAATGTTAAAAAGAATTCAGCAACAAAAACCAAAAACCAATGAACTTAACTTTGACGATATAAACATAAAACATAACATTAAAAAATGAATTTAACAATAGAATAAAAAACATCGGAGAACAACCACAAGATCCAGAAGAACTATGGAGTGAATTTAAAAACCAAGTTAACGAAATCTCCACAAACAATGATTATAGTAAAAACTTAATCAAGATAAATAAATGGATGACAGACGACATCTTGAAAAAAATGAAACAACTTCGACTGATAAAATCTAATGTAACAGAATATAGACACCTGCAGAGAAGAATAAAAAGGACATAAAATTAGCCAAAGAAAAATGGATGAGAGAAAGGTGCGACAAAATGGAGGATGTAACATCTAAACACGACTTATTTAATGTGTATTGAGTAATATGTTTAAAAAACGAGTTCCCTCTGTACTTGTTGACAATAATAACAACATTATTGTAAATAAGCACGAAATAAGAAAATAATGACAGCTGTATATATCAGAGTTGTTTGAAGATGATAGGAATAATATTGCCGAATTCTACCAAAACTGTACTGATGGCCCAGAAATGATAAAATGCGAGGTAAAACACGCTGTAAATAATTAGATAAATAATTAGTCAATAACAGATTGATATCAAATACCTAAAAAGCACAATGCGAGAAAATGCTCAGAATATCGATTAATTAGCCTAATGATCCACACTCTTAAAATTTTCCTCAGAATACTTCACAACAGAATTAGACGCAAATGCCAAGAAGATCTTGAAGATAAGCAGTTTGGTTTTAGAAATGCTATGGGAACCAGGGAGGCACTTTTTGCGCTTAATATCCTATTACAAAAATGCTGTGACCAAAGAAAATATGTATTTGCATGTTTCGTGGACTTCGAAAAGGCATTCGATAAAGTACAGCATGTAAAATTAATGCAAGTACTGAAAAATATCGGAATGGATGACAAGGATATTCAATAATCAAATTTTTAGTGTTTAGTCGTAACCCACATCCCGGTGCAAAGCTTCAATTGAACGAGTCCAAGTTGAGAAAGTTCACAAAATGACATATTTGGAAACTGTGATAACGGACCAACTACATCCAGACATAGAAATAAAACGTAGAATAGCAATGACTAAAACTACTTTTATGAAAATAAATTTCAATTCTATCACAGGAGTTCAAGGGTTTATTTTGGATTACACGATGAGAGTTGGTGTAACAATGGCATCCACAATATTTTCAGTCAAATATAAGCGAAATGTATCTATTGGTTCTTCAATGCGTGTTCCAGGTGGAAATTAAACTCTAAGTATTGGTTCTTTTACTATATTTTGAATTCGTGTTCGTCCATTCAGCAATCGTTGTGATGACCACTCAGTTTCATCTTCAGCAACATACATTTCCGGTTGACTGTTTCTGATATGTTCTTCAACAGTTGCAATTTTATTGCACAAAGTGTACTAGTCTTAATCTTTATTTTATACTTACATGGATTTTCCGCTGAGATGTAAATCCCCTACGCAGCATTCGTCATAATCGAAATCACGCAAGTTCTTAATTATATCTTCAAGCTCCGTTTCGGTTAACTTTTTTTGGCCATCGTTACTACTTTATAGTTTAGTAAATGTATAAAAACTAAAACGTGAAGATATTTCTACGTACGGAATACACACCAGTACAATAAATTAAGAAACTTACCCTAAACTACAGGATTACGAAAATATGAAAAATAATAAAAATTTGTCAGCACCAGAAGTTGTTCGTCGCCCTACAAAGAGTAGGATTGGCTGAGAAAGACATACGTCTTTCTCACCCAGACCAAGTGAAGATCATGCGAGGAGTAAGGCAAGGCTGTGTGCTCTCGCCAACTCTTTTCAATATATACTCTCAGGAAACTTTTACTGAAGCTCTCACAAACCTAGAGATGGGAATCCGAGGGAATGATGAATATATCAATAATATCCGCTACGCTGATGACACTGTGTTACTAGCAACCGGCCTAAATGATCTACAAGCTTTACTAGACGGAATGAGAACTGTGAACAACATAGGCAAATATAAATCTAGGGGCACTAATGGCAGGTAGCGAAGAGATCAATTTGGTGATCTCAGTTTGCAAACTAAGATGCGGATAGTGAGGTGGTACATTCTTCCAGTGTTACTATATGAAGTTAAAGCCTGGACACTAATGCAAGCCACAGAAAAACGGATTGAATTGACAGAGGTTTGGTATTCCGTGGCGTTCACCAGTCTAATGTGTAGAAATTTTACAAGGCTTTTTATGATGTCCATTTTGGCAATAAATAAAGGAATATTGTTCAAAAACTCTTTAAGTGGTTTCACTTCGTAGGGATTTTTTGTTGTGTGTTGATTTGTTTTATGAGAAATATTCTCTTTGCCTTTTTTCCAGTTCCAGATATTCATTTGTAACTTCGATTTTTGATAATATCGAGTTCATACATTTAATTCAAGGTCAGGTTAGCTCATGTCGGAAAGAATGGGCGTGTTAAGGTCAACTTCACAAAAAACTACGTAGTATGTCAAAATTTCAAACACAATTAGATAACTGAAATTATAATTTATCATTGGACGCCACCCCTTTGTTTATTCTCGCAGGGGACGAGAAAAGATAAGATATATAAAAAAATTTACAGCGAAATTACACTTTATTTCTCAGTAATAAAAAGAAACATTACTATAAACAAAGCAACTTTCTATCTTTTTTAAATCAAGAATTGGTTGATAGGAACAAAAGAATTTATATATTATTCCCAAATTTCGAAATTCGTTTACATTTTAAAAAAATTATCGTAGTTATTTATTAACTAGGCAACATAGAAAAGTTAAATCTATTTATTAACTAAGCATAATAGAAAGGTTAAGTCTTTAAACAAAATTTAAAATATTTCACTATATTCTTGTCTCTGTGAATCCATAAATAATTCTCGCGTTCCTGATAGGGCTTAATAAAAAAAAAGGTACAACCTTATTTATCTGTCTACAACTATCCAACTATCAATCACTGGGAACCAGGAAAAAGGGACATACTCTGCTTCTCCTCATCCGTTGGTTATTTCGTCAAATATTTACTAATAAGAATCTATTTATATAATAGGTAATTATTGGAAATCATATATAGGGAAGTATTGGATCATAGGAAACTGTCTTAGTTAACTTAACATAATCAATGGACTTTAACCTCCCGGAAAAGGAGTCTGAAAATAATTAATAATCTGAAATATAGACAAGAAAAGGCTTTTCTTTGTAGCTTACCTCTAATCTAGAGACTCACTTCGAGAACACGTCCTATCGGGTGGACGTTTGAAACAGGAAAGGAAGCGACGCTACTTCAACGGTTTTGAATTGGGGGCGTGATTGACAAGTTAATATCGTTCTCATCTCTCGAATATGTTGGGAATTACCGTAGAAACCTTGAGTCGAATACAAGCGCCTGGCAGATAGGTGGGGTTAGTAGTTTTATTTAAAAAAAATAATCAAATTTATAATGAATTTTCTAAAAATTTTTAAACGGTTACACATTTTGGTAAGACACAAAGTGTTTTGAAACATTGTTTTACAAACTCTTACGCGGCATTCATTAGTCAAATTGAAGTTAAATACCATTGTACTTTTTCTTCTTGTTAATAATGGGTCTTTTCGTCTCTTGGGCGTTTTGTGGATATCTCTTGCACAAGACCATTCACAAAAACCCTTTTTTTCTCCAAGTCATCCTCCATAACATCGTAAATATAGTTTTCCTTTCTTCTTCTGAAACTTCGCTAAATCAGCTTTATTTTATTTATGTTAATTCATAGTTTTCTAAAAACAGACCGCGCACTTAAAACGTGGCACTTGTTGCTCACCAAGTTTAAATAAACTGGCGGTTGACCTTGGAGTTAGCCACATTTCGGGGTTGTTATTTTGACCGTTTTACGTGTTCGCCGTTTTCTCCGTAGTTTTAAAAGCTAGTGAGATATTTTATTGAATATAATGTGAGCGACAACTAGACGCAGTCGACAACGCCAAAACCTGTATTTCGGTAAAAAATTGAATTAGCCGATTTGCAAGTTAAACCATCGCACAGTCTTAATTTTTGAGGGGACACATCTTTTCTGGATAAGGGTTAAAGTATTAAATTTAACTGCTGTATTTATGACAATAATTTTAAAAATATAATATGGTACTTTGGGTATTTTAACCCTTTTTTGCCCTACGGGACTCTGAAGTCCCAAAATTTTAAATCGTTATGATTTTCTTATTACGGCAGAAGTTGGCGTAATTCCTGACGGGACGGACGCGTACAACGGTTATCTAGCATAAGAGAATCTTTCACCGGGTGTATTCGTTGACAATCGTGGGTAATCGAATTTAGTGTAACCGTAACTGCTGGCAGTAGACGTTTGTTGATGCAAGCATAGTTATTCGTGTTTACAATTATTGTTTATGCTGTTTCTGTGGAATTTTATTTGTGAATCAGACGCAATATACTTTAGGGTAAGCACCAATTAAATATTTATTTTGTTATGATGATAATTACGTCTCATATTACTACACAATGCCCTGGGACTCTCAAGTCCCGTCAGGATTCAAAACATGTTTTTATTTTATATTACTTTCTTTTAGAATGTCACGTAAGTGGAAGGATTTTATGAAAAAGCCTTTATCAGAAAAGGAACTAGAGGAACTGGCAATACAAATTCTGGACCTACCAGATGATGTCGACATTAGTGAATTTGAAGACAGCGATTTTGACGATAATGAAATAAGAGATGTTAGTCCGTCTGCAGCTGAAGAAAGTGAAGTAGTTGAAAATGATCTAGGTGAGATTGAAGAATCAGGAACAGGAGAAGCTATGGTTGAGGACGAACTAAATGAAAAAGTTGAACTTCTTGAAGCTAACCGGAAATGGCATAAGAAAGATGTCATCAAAATTATTCAAAGTTACCACTTAGAAGAAGGAGCAGTGAGTCCAGAGTTCGCAGGTTGCACAACGCCTACAGGTGTTTTTCTTAGACTACTTGGAGATATTCTGGAGAAGATTACCTATCAAAGTAATTTGTATGCAGTGCAGAACAACAAGATACTGAATGTGAAGGAGGGTGAATTACTGGCCTTTATAGAACTTTTTTATGGGGTACCATTAACTGCCCTCGTGGAAAATGTACTGGAATACTTCAGAAGACTTACATGTGCCTCTTGTTTCGAAAACCATGTCAAGTAATCGTTTCGAGATAATATTAGCAAATCTATATGTCAACGATAACCATCAAATTTCCAACGACAATAAAGATAAGGCATTTAAAATTCGACCAATGATAGATACTCTAAACAAACAATTTACTAAATGTTATCAGGGTACAAGAAAACTAAGTGTGGATGAAACTATGATCGTTTTTAAAGGGCGAAGTAGCTTGAAACAATATAATCCGAAAAAGCCCATCAAAAGGGGCTACAAATTATGGTCTATTGCAGACCAAAATGGTTTTATTTTACAGTTTGACTTATATCAAGAAAAATTGCAGACCGAATTCGAGAACTATGGTTTAGGAGAAAGAGTAGTCCTATCATTAACCAAGATGTACTGGAATGAAGGAAGAACTATTTATTTTGATTTCTTTACGAGCGTAAAATTACTAGAAAGATTAAAACTAGAAAACACATTAGCATGTGGTACAATTCGTAAAAATAGGAAGGACTTGCCTCGAAATGTAAAAGAAAAGCAGTTACAGCGCGGAGATTTCGATTATATGTATATAACATCGGTTATTTTGTGTGGATGTATAACAGAGCAGTTCACATTCCAACTAACTTTCATGGATCAGAAGTAAAACATGTTTCCAGAAAACAAAGAGATGGTTCGAGTATAAACTTACCATGCCCTAGCGTTGTGGAAGACTACAATAAAAATATGGGCGGCGTTGACCTTGCCGATCAACTACGTAGTTCATACTGTGTAGATAGAAAATCACGTAAATGGTGGCACCGTCTATTCTGGGGTATGTTGGACATTGCCTTTGTGAATTCATATATTATATATAATGAATTATACGAAAAAACCAGCCAGTTGGAGGCAAGAAGATCGGTTGCTATGGGACTTATAACATACGCAACTGAAGCAAAGTAGCGAGGTTCCCGAAGTTTTGAGTCATCTACACCAAACAAAAGGAGGAAGTATAAATACAGCGTGTTGGATGACGTCAGATTGGGAAATTTGGGGAAACACTGGCCTGTTTCTACCACCAATAGGGGAAGATGTGAATATTGCAGCTCACTTGCATTAGAGTCCTCAATCAAAGTGTTCATTTTGTGGTGCCTATTTGTGTTGTAATTCAAATAAAAACTGTTTTGCGATGTACCACAGCCTTCCTACTTCGTTGTAAGTTCTGTCTAATAGTAATCATTTATAGAAAATAACAAAAGCTTTTATTTTTAGCATTTTTTTTCTATAGCAACAGAAATCGCTAATAGTTATCTCCTGATAGAATCTCCTATCCTAATTCCTGACGGGACTTGTAAGTCCCATCCCTTTGAAAAGAGTCTTTGTGGCAAAAAAAAATAAAAAAAAATTAAATTATGCTTAAGCTATCTTATTATATCGATACATGTAAAAAAAAATTGTTTTTTTTTTGAAAAATCTTAATTTGGGCAAAAAAGGGTTAAAATGCAGTTTTATTGATTTGATTATGATTATGATTATAAAATGGTTTGATTATTGAAGAATGATCATGGTATATTATGGAAAAATATTTTTTTTATATTTTTAATAAATTTTAAATCAAAATTCAATAATTTCCTATTATGTTATACCAACATTTCATTAACATTTATTGTAAAAAAAAAGAAAATCTTTAGTTTCCCACACGAATATTTCTTAAATGCCTCTAAAAACTACTTTCTTAAGTAAGACTAGACTCATTCATGTTTTCACTCACAGACCGTCTCCTCCGCCTTTCGTAGTATAGAGATAGCGGGACCGAAGGCCTAAGATGAGGAGCGTCGTGTGTAGGTCCCCGTGCCGAACAGGTGAAATTCACCTGCCCCGTGTCCGGTCGGTTGTTATAATCACCTGGTGCTGTAAGAAAATAGATTGCTATGCCGGGATAGTGTTCTTGGTTTTATCTGAACGAAATTAGGGGCCGCAAATATTTTTTACCCTTGCGATTAAGTCTTAAAATAGAGTTGCGAATGTTATATTGTTTTTGTTTTAGATATCAAAAATAAAGGACCTACAAGGAGCTTAGTCATAAAAACAATCATTACGTTATTTAATTAGTGTGTAAATTTTTGTGTAGCACTGTATATTATAGACATATAGTTCGTGTTAAAAACTTGTAACCTCGGAAATCTTTTTTGGATGGTGCTAGAAAGATAACCAATGGAGACACTGCGGACGGCAGCCAGATGGTTGGTGGAATGCGAGTCGTGGGTTCAAAACTAGCTTTTGGAACCGGGATTTAGTCCAACGGACGAAATAAGAGATATAAGAAAATATATAGAAATAAACAAAAAGATAGATGGGTAAAATTACCAAAGGTAAGAGAAGATAGAAACAGGGCGCCACTTAATTTTTTGGGGTTAAGGAGAAAATTAAGAAACCTTAGAAAAGAAAAGAGATAAGAAAAGATATCCTTCAGAGATCAGAGATCAGACCCAAGGAAAGATACCAACAGTTAATTATCAAATAACTTTGGTCAACACAATATATGTATAAACAAATAATAAATATATTAGGTATTACACTTACTTAATCACATAATTACAAGGTTTATCCCCCACTTAAAATCATCGGACAGTTGTAGGTAATTCTGAGGAAGTAAAAATTCCGAAAGTTTTGAGTTACCGGTACCAACAATTGGACATGAGAAGCAGACAATACTTGGGATTAAGTTATTGTCAAAAGATACGGGCCTTCGGCGAAAATTATCAATTTATGTAAAAGAACCTGCATACCCAAAAGCATTAAATCTTTTCATACTGAGTATTAAGACGGAAAGGATTAACTACTTTTAGTAATTAGGGAAGTCTATTATAATTTAGTAGATCCAATATTATTTTCTTATCGTAAACACGGGAATTCCTAATCATCGGAGTATCGCACGGGGGTAAAAGAAATTAAAAATAATTAATATTTTAATAATAAAAAAAATGTTACAAACTATTATCATACATTAGATTTACATCTACGTTTGCATACCTAAATAATGAAAGAACTTCCAGTGGTTTGTCTTGGCAGAAGCCTCTTCCGGCAGAAAAGTTGACAGAGGTTAAGTTTTGCCAGAACTCAACGATTTTTATATGATCTGTCCTTCCAGCAGGACTCAAAGATTCCGCCAATACAAAGACATTTATCAGTTGCGTTCATATCGGTTTTAAAGTAATCTTTGAGGTTTATTAAGAACATAAGCTTTTAGTGATGAGGTCATGAATGAACCGTTCACAAAGATCTGATCTTTTCGAAGACCCGTGATTGACACAATCACATTCTGTGACCCTACCGCTCAAATGACCCTATGAATCATGGCTCTGAATGACGCTGTCTAGTGTTTACGAAAGAACTGTGTGATCGCGACACGTTGCTCGATCAAATTAATGCATGAACCGCGAACCGCAAAGGATCGTTCAAACGCTCAACTTCTTTTATAATGAAAACTTAACGCTTTTTTTATGGAATTCCATGTAAAAGATAGTATGCGACACAACTGCGATCTGTTGTTGAAGCACAATAACAATGATTTAAATCCACAGTTTTCACAAAAAAAAACTTGATTTTTGTTGTTTATGATTAATTCGGAAACAAACTACATATTATTTTTTTGAATTATTTGTTTATTACTTTCGCTGCTCAATGCTTTTAAAGTATGGTTATGACGATTTTCTTTGTTATTAGGTATTGCAGTAGGTCTTTTGTATAAAACCATTAGAGTTTCTTGATCGTCTGGTCATGCATTTTTTATTAGCTGTCGTTTTTGTTAAATTATTTATTAAGAAATATTTGGTTTTCATAAAACCAAGTAGGCGTACATTCGGTGTTTCCGATTTCTGTGTGTTCCAAACTTGTTCCAATGGTAAACGAGACTGTCTTATATGGTTGTGGACATCAACAGCTGGAGTGCTATCAAAATACTCTTTGACTAATTTAATACTGGGTACTTTTATTAGAGTCGTACTTTCTATTATGCCAATGACTTATATCCTGCAATATGCACCAACCTGTATTCTCTGAGTAGGTTTTCCGCATATTTTTTGTACACTCAAATTTAATATCGATGCTTTTTATTAAGTTTGACTTGCATACGTATGATCGTTTCTTCATCCATCATTCTATTTCCGGAGTACCCACAAATGTTTTCAATTATTGTCCATTAGAATACGTTTTTACTCTTGTTACTAAAGCGTATTACACATGTTATTGTAATATATATAATTATAATATATATTTTATTATATTTATTATAATATTTATTAAAAATTTGAACGAAAATTTTTTTCATAAAAGTTAAAACTTAAAGTTTTGTTAAGACAGAATGAAGATATTCGAAAAGCCCATCTCTATTGTACATTTATAAAATAGCTTTGTTTACCACCTTCGCTATAAAAATGCACAAATGAATAGATTCGCCGTTATAGAACCAGGAATCCGCTACCTTTTTGTAAATTATGGGTTTCTTGGCCACTATCTACCCTTGATAATGACGTAAACTTTTTGCCGGCTGCTTAATTAAATGACACTTCTCCAATATATTTCTCTAGAAGAAGTATTTCATTAGAAGGTGGAACGATGGGATTGAAACAACCCGGAAATTGTCATATTTATTATATTCTTTTGCCGACAGGTTATTATATAACAGAGAAGGGGAATAATTTTATTGCTTTAAAAATTCTGCAGAATTTTGAGTGATTATAAAAGATTATAAATAATAAGATTGTCAGTTTTTTAGTTTTTGAAGAACCATAATTTGAAGTTGGTGGGTGGTAGCTTTTAATATATTGTTATGATTCGGAAATATACTTGGGATTTTAAAATACAGAGAGGAAGAAAATTGACACAAAGACTGTTATTTCTAGATATAAGCGTGTGATCATCATCATCATCATATTTGGCTCGACAATCCTTTGTGGATCCTGGCCTACTCTAAGATTAGTTACCATTCTGTTCGGTTTCTGGCAACGTGTTGCCATCTTTTGCTCTCTAGTATCCCTAAGTTAGTATGCACTTCATGTAACCACCTATATCGTGGTCGGCCTCTGCTTCTCCTTCCTATAGGTTTTCCTATCGTTAGCTTTTTAGCAATCATGTTGTCAGATATTCGTGTTATGTGTCCGGTCCATATAAGTCGCTGTGTTTGAATGAAGTTTGCGATATCGTGTTCATTAAAAACTTCTAAATTAAATCGTTTGCGCCACTGCCCTTGATCGTTTACAGCTTCATATATTTTGCAGATTATCTTACCTAGACAGCACAAGTACGTCCCATGGACGTCCGAAGGATGTACCTCATCCCACGGACATCCGTTTACATAATTTGGACGTCCCCAGGACGTCCAATAAGACCTAAATGTTACCAAAAAGTACGTCCTCTGGACGTCCCAGGGATGCTCATGGGGAGGTACATAGTACATATACAGAACTTAATACGGCCTTATACAGGACCCTAGAAGGATGTATTGGGATCATCCATTGTACGTCCACATGAACTAATACAGGACCTAAATGGGGATGTACACAGGACCTAATAAAGGGAACTTATAAAAAACTTCTTCTTCTTCTCGTGCCACTCCTAGCGGAGATTGGAAATCATCATGGCACTGCGACTTTGTTAGCAGCGCGCTTGAAAAGTTCAATCGAACTACATCCGAACCATTCACGTAGATTACGAAGCCACGATATTTTTCTTCTTCCCACACTTCTTTTGCCCTGCATGATGTTTCTTAGTAGTTCGTACTTTTCACCTCTCACAATGTGCCCCAAGTATTCCATCTTTCTAGTTTTTATCTCATACAAAAAACTAATAAACTGAAAAGCAAAAATAAATGGGATTTTTATTTATTTTTAAGTACATTACTCATACTTACTTTACAAATGTAACTCACACCACAACCACAAAAATTACCTATAAAATTCCTTTATACCTACCTAATGTGTATAATAATAAATTACCAAACTATAAACTAGTATCGAAAGCAATAAACTAATTCTAATTACAACTACAACCACAATGATTATAATTCGAGAAATAAAAGATTCCGAAAATGCTAGCTAAAATTAAAAATGCGTTAAAAAGAAACATAAATATAAGGAGATAAATAGAAACGAAGTTAAAACATAACCACAATCTTCTTTCATCTTCTAATTTTTAAATTTCAGTTCCACTACAGAACAAAATGTTAGAGATAAAGCTCTGCTATAGGATGAGGATTTTTCTCTAAAAGAGACCCCTGTCTGTTTTCGTATTAATTAATTTAAAACTAAATATAACTTTTTAAAATAAAGTTTAGTAGGAAGATATTAGAAAACGTCCCAAATACATCCCTAATGGGACGTCCCTCGGACGACTTTATGGGACGTCCCTGGTATGTCCGACTAGAAAATATCCCTTGGACGTCCCTCATACGTCCATAAGAAGTCCCGGGACGTTTGGACCTTAAAATGGCATAAAATGGACGTCCCAGGGATGCCTTGTGCTGTCTGGGTTACGCTCGAATATTTCAAGAAGTCTTTCATCCTTCTGCGTTAGAGTCCGTGTTTTCGCCCCCTATTTGAAGACCGGCTTAAAAAAAAACCCTTAAAAGGGCTACATCAAATTAAGACGAACGTTTTCGGAATAATAATTCCATCATCAGGTTTAAAATTGCCTAAAATAAGTACAAACTATTTAATTAAAGCAAACGTGGTTTAAAATTTTGACTAAGGTTAAAAAAGCAAAATGGTTATACTTACAGGTTAACATTCCTGAGCCACCAAAATATTAGGGTAATGGTGGTGATGGTGGCTCAGGCATGTTAACCTGTAAGCATAACCAGTTTGCTTTTTTAACCTTAGTCAAAATTTTAAACCACGTGTGCTTTAATTAAATAGTTTGTACTTATTTTAGGCAATTTTAAACCTGATGATAGAATTATTATTCCGAAAACGTTCGTGTTAATATGATGTAGTCCTTGTAAGGGTTTTTTAAATATACCCATTTACAAAGATCTAATCTTTTTTTTTTGACACGTGGTATACAGCCGTCTGCAGGAATTATTTTCCTTGTGGATTTTCTTTGATATTGTTTAAGTCAAATTGTTTTTGGAGTCCATAATATGCCCTATTTGTAAGGTTTATTCGTCTTTTTCTTCGCTTCGTTTTATTGGTAGTAGTCACTAGCGAGCCAAGGTATGTGAAGCTGCCAACATGTTCAAAGATATGACTTCCAAATGCTGTTTCCCGTTTCTCATTTGCTATAGGATCCTTAGTAACCAATATGTAATTGGTTTTGTCTTCATTGATGGCAAGACCGATCTGTTTCGCCGCTGTTTCCAATTCTAAAAAATATTGCTCAACATCTAGCTCGCTACGCCCTAATTATGTCAATGGCATCAGCGTATGCTAAGATTTGTTCTATTGTAAATAGTTCCGCCGTCTTTAATTCGTGTGTTTCGGACTGCCCTTTCAAGTCAGTGTTAAATAGGAGGCAAGTCAGAGCATCCTCTTGTCTAAGTCCATCCTTTACCTTAAATTATCTATAATTTTCTCCCTATACCCAAACGCTGACTTTTAAGTTAGACATTGTATATATATATTCAGGGATTCTACAGTATTTACTGCCTTCCCTCGCTCAACCGTCTCCATCTCTCTCTGTTGTCCCATTCTCCATCGTTTAGGCCTCTCTTACTCATGGCGTCGTCTGCTTCGTTCCTCCAGGATCTTTGGGGTCGTCCTCTTTTCCTTCTTCCTATGGGGCTTCATTCCGTTATTCTCTTTATCCATCTGCTGTCGCTAGTTCTTCTTACATGTCCATACCACTTTTGTCTTTTTTGTTCTATATGTGTTAGGATGTCTGTTTTTATTGATGTTTTTTGCTTTATTTCTTCATTACTTCTCCTATCCATTATTGTTACTCTGCAGCATCTCCGCAGGCATTCTATCTCTGTTGCTACTATCTTACTGCTGTTTTTCTTACTTATAATCCAATTTTCAGCCCCATATGTCATAATACTTCGCAATAATGTTTTATAAATCTGTGTTTTTGTCTTCATATTTAGGTATTTATCCCACCATACTGAGTTAAGTTGTCGGATTGCTGTTCTGGTTTGTTCTAATCTTTGTGTGATTTTTAACTATGTTGTTTCCTTTTCGTGATTATAAACCCCAAGTATCTGAATTTATCCTTTCCTTTGATTGTTACGTTGTCATCAATCTGTAGATCTTCTATGTCTTCTTCACTTGTAGATATGTACTCTGTTATCGCGAGATTAACATCTAGGCCAGCCTTGGTATATTCTTCTTGTAGCTTCTTCATCATATAGCTGAGGTCGTCTTGGTCTTCTGCAATCACTACTTGATCGTCTGCAAAGCTTAACGTGTATAGTTATTCGTTCCGTACCGGTTCTCCCATGCCTTCGCATTTTCTTTTCCATGTAGTCAAGGCTTTCTCTAAGTATATTTTGAATAGGGTTGGAGATATGGAACAACCCAACAGGAGTCCTTTTCTTGTGATAAAGTTTCCTATAATTCTTGTTCCCACTTTAATGGACACTTTATTTTCTTTATAGAGAGCTTTTTTGTAGCTTCTATGAGTTCCGTCTGTATTTCTAATTTATACATTGCCTCTCATAGTTCTGACCTTTGTACAAAGTTATACGCATTTCTTAGGTCCACAAATGCCAAATGTATATCTCTATTTTTTGCTTTTTTCTTTTCCAACAGTTGTTCCAGTGTCTATATGTGGTCTATGCATGATCTTCCTGCCGTGAAGCCTGCCTAATCCTCCCCGACTTTGCCTTTTATCGCTTGCTCTTTATTTTTTCGCAGTATCTTCTCATATAATCTTCCTATTGATGATATTACGCTTATTCCTCTGTAGTTTTCACATCGTTTTCTAACTCCTTTCTTAAATATAGATGTCATAATATGCCTCCGTTGTCCCATTTCTTTGGGAGCTGTTCTCCATTCATGGCTTTCTGAAATATCCATTTTATCATCCGGAGTAATTTTTTTGATGTGTATTTTATAAGCTCAGGTGAGATGCCTTCAGGTCCCGGTGCTTTTTTATTTTCGATTGCTTTTATGGCCGTTCTTATTTCCCTATCTGTTATTTATATTTCTTGTTGTGGGGATTTGCTTCGTCTTCGCCCGTTTTATTTTCCAATGAATTTGTTCTGTTAACAGTTCCTTGTAATAGTCCTTTCATTCTTTGTCTTGTATAGTTTCCAATTTAATTTTTTCTTTTGAGTTCTGTTTCAATTCTCTCAGTACTTTCCATGACTCCGAAGTTCTTGTACCTCCTATGTATGTTTCAATATTCAAGCAGGTTCTTTCCCACTCTTCATTTTTTTGTTGTGTTATTTGTTTTTTCACTTCCCTCTGATTCTCTATATTCTTTATAAACTTCATCGTTGTTTGTAGTCAGCCATTTTCTGTATAGTTGCTTATTTTCTTCAATTATTCTTTTTGTTAGCTCATTTATTTCATAATAGTGCTGTTTATTTGTTATATGTTCTTTTTCTCCAAGGGATTCGAATGCTGTTTGTTTTAAACTCGCATTTATATGCTTGTATATTTCTTCTCATTCTATTAATTTTTGGTCTATATTGTATTGTTTTTCTCTTATAGTGTTCAACGGTTCTTCTGTAGAGGGGGTCTTGTTATGTTTTCAATTAACGAACATTTTTGCTGTTTTTTTGCTGCTAGTTTATGGTCTTTTCCACATTCTGCTCCTCTTCTGACTAGCACATTTTTGATCTTTATTGTGGTATCTTGTTTGATTATTATGTAGTCTATTATCGATTTTAGCTTTCCTGTTTCTTGCGTCCATGCATATAAATATTTTTATGTCTGAAGAATCCGTTGGTGATTTTTAGGTTGTTTAGTTCGCATAATTTAATCAGACGTTCTTCGTTATCATTTTGTTCATCCTCTCCGAATCTCCCCACTACTTTATTGTTTTCTGTTATTATCTCCAAGTTCTTCTTAATTAGCTCTATTTGATGTTGAAATTGTTCCGTGAAATGTTCTTTTTCTACTCTCGGGAAATCGTCTGTTGGTGCATATACTCCGAGTATCACTGCTTCTTTACCGTATATGTCTATATGCATTTTAATTATTCTCTCGTTGCTTGTTGTTGTAGACATTGTCATTTCCTTTAATCGGATAAGTTTTTCTGGTATACAAAACTCACGCATTGATTGGTATAGTACTGTTGTCTTGACACCGTCGTATGAGGCCTTAAAGTCGACGAATAGGTGATGGGCTTCAATGTTAAATTTAGTGTTTTCTAGAAGATCTGTCTTCTTAAAATAATATGGTCAATTGTAAATTTTTCTGGAGTAAATCTAGCCTGCTATTTTTCAACTACGCCAACTGTGTAAACTTGTAGCCTTTCGTAGAGAATATTTGATAGTATTTTGTAAGCAGTTTTTAACAGAGTTATACCTCTGTAATATAACAGAGTCATACACAAGAGTTATACACTGGAGCTGGATAGCCTTTTTTGTGTGACGGGCATATCACGCCTTGAGACCATTCACAGGGCATGATCTCATTTTGCCAGACGAGAAGTAAAGGTTTATTGCAGAACTTCTACCAGAGCGTGACCACCATTCTTGTAGAGCTCACTACAAATTTGATCAGCTGGCCGTTAAATTTTGCTTCGAAAAATTTAACTCATCGGTTCAAGATTGAGGCCCTATCACTTATGATATTTTTCTGTCTATTCTAACAGCCTATTCTTGACTTAAACTCTTTTCTTATTTTGTTTACATTTCTGTAGAAATTATTTTGAAACTATTTTACGGATTTATTATCAGATGTCGCTATTACGTCCATATCGAAGCCATTTTAGTGTTGCTACTTAAAAGACAAAAAAGATTAATTTTTCACGTTGAGAACGCCTATAAATAGCTGTTCTGATGACGCTTTGTACGTGAAATCAAATCCTGACTGTCTTTTTCATTTTATTTCTGTAGAACTTTCGAGTCTCGTTTAAATTTCTTAACCAGTCTGTTTTTTAAATACTTTTCTTTAAATTGTCTTTTTTTCCTATATCTAATCTTTTTTCTTCCCTTCTTAGGATCCGGTATTCCTCCCTTGCTCTTTTTGTGCATTTAGCGTGATTTGTCTTTAGGTATGCTCTATTTTGTTTTATTAGCATGTGATATCAGGTACTATTAAAAGAAACTTTACGACGGTGAAAATTCGTATGTAAACATATTCAGTGAACAAGGTTTAGATTATAAGAGATAATAGATTTAAGATATTAGCGCGTGAGGACCCTCATCGATCCTATTACGGTATCACTTCCAGACAGGCATTTCCTCCTTCCCCACAGTCTGACTCACACAGTCTAACTCATGAACTTCGTCTTACCTTTGCAGTTGATCCAGCTGTCTTTTTCCTCGTCTTTTTTATTGATTACTGCATGGATATAGTTGTGTATACTAGTCCAATCTGCTTTATTTTCAATAATTTCTCAATAATTTCTCTCACTGTAACAAAATTCACACCTGCCTCTTTTTACATTCTTTTCCTTTCTCATCCATCTGTTGCACTCTAACATAATATGTATCACAGTTTCCGAGTGTCCGCAGTATAGGCATTCATCTGTTTCAGCCTTTTCGAACCTAGAGAGGTAGGCCCTAAAACACCCGTGTCCTGTAAGCACCTGCGTCAGAAAATAATCTAGTCGCCTGTGGCCACAGTCCGCCTAATCTCTTATGTTCGGAATCAGCATTTTCGTCCACTGTGCCACATCCTTCTTATTGCCATTCTTATTGCCATCTTTCAATTGACCTTGCCCTTCTCTTATAGAGCTCTTTTTTTCCACCGCCAGAAATTGCAACGGAACACATCCAGTGATGGTCCACAAGGCTGCCGCAGACACAGCCCTGTAGGCGCATGCCACTCGCAATAGTTCTGTCCACTCGTGTCATCAGCCTCCAATTTTTTTGTTATCTCTAGTACCCCGCTCCAGACTGGTGTCGCGTAGAGGACGATCGACTGTACAACCGTGCGTAAAACCCTCCTTATTTCGATTTTGGATCCCCTCATTTTGGGCATCACCCTCCCTAACGCAGCCGCACTATCCGCAGCCTTCCGGGCCACCTCTCGCACGTGCTTCCCCTATTTTTCATTCTGTGCAATGTCACTCCTAGGTACTTTACGTGTTTTCTGGGTGTTAAACATGCTCCCGCACATTTTAATTCAACACTTTGTTTTTTTTTCCTTTAGAATGATGGCTTCGGTTTTCTCTGCCGCAAGTTTCAGTCCGTGCTGAGTCATCCATTTATTTATGATGCCGCCTGCGTCTCGAACCCGGTATTTGAAATCCGGCTCATCCCGGGTCACTACCAGTACAGCGAGGTCATCCGCTAATGAGAAGGGGGTTGTACCCTCTCCATATTCACAGTTCATAACCCCTCATATGCCAGGTTACCCCATGTATGCCATCTCTGAGTTACCCCGGCCGTCACATCCATGATCGTGCCCTTTTCCACCATAAGCCTTCTTTCGGACAAATACTCCTCCACCACATTCATAAGGTAACCAGGACATTCTCTCTCCTCTATTGACTTTATTACCTAATTCCACTGCAGCGTATTGAATACATTCCTAACATCGAACCACAGCCGGGCCACACAGCGATGTTTTCTGTCGCGCAATGCTTTGAGCACACTCGCGATTGCATCAATCGTGCCTTTTCCTTTACAAAGAAGAAATTTTGTCCAAATTTTGACCAAATTGTCTATGCATACTCGCAGAATTCTTTCATACAGCTTACCGACGCAAGGAAGAAGATAGATGGGGCGATACTTTTCCCCACTCTTGGGGAGCATTATTAACTTCGATGTCCTCCAAGGCTCAGGGAAGGTTTGTGCTTCACCAGTGCATTTATATGTTCCAGAAGCCACGCAGGCTCCGCCCGTCCTAGACCCTTCACCGCCTCAGGTGGTATCTGATCCAGTCCGGGGGACCTTCGTGTCTTAACTGAACCCAGTGCCTCGACAAGTTCATCCATGGTAAAAGGTACAGCTCAGCTCCCTCGTCCCACCATGCTGTCCATAGCGCCAGTATGGTGGGACATTTAGAACAACCTAGATACTGATTTCTAAAAGATATACTGCACAAAAATAGTTTTTTTTTAATTTGCCTCAAAAAAATGTTTTTGGCATATGACTTATTATTGCATCCTCCGGTTTAATTTATTGTACTCCTTGTATTGTGTATATATTATATCGTATGTGTGAACTTCCCCAATATATTTTATTAAATTTGTGTTAAGTTTAAAATTAGAAAATCGTTACAAAATATTCTGAATTTTAAATAAATAAATTTAGAATATTATTTTATTACTACATATTATTCTGCAAACCGTCCACCATTCTGTTATTCTTTCACTAGCTATACGTCTTATGTTATCAGCAATTTAACTCGCGTGGCTAAAAAGTATAAAACAACTAATACCATACATTACAAGTATACGAAGTAGGGGGCTATTATATTCAGAACATCTAATTTTAAATTTAGACTTAATAGGTAATTTCGTATATTGTACCTACCTATATCTTTACCTACAGCGTATAAAGGTACCTAATTTTAAAATTGCTTTTCTTGCAGACTACTTTGATCAAAGTCAATTTAACCTAACAATTTCGAAATTCAAATCTCGTATTAGGTGAATCTTGGACGTATAGGCACTTTTTAATTTTAGTTTTTGATCGATACCTGGTTATTAGCTTCCTTTTAATAACGCGTAAGATATAGATTTTTACCTGGAAAGCGGCCGGTATTAAGATTTCAATGAAACTGAGAGGATGACGGGAACTATAAGCTCAGGAAAACAAAAGGTACTTTGGCAACTTAAAGTTTATGTTTTCATCAGACGGTCTTTATCATTTCAATTCATTACTATTCTTATATTCTGATTTGATTTTTACTATTACTATAGTGTATTTTTATGTATGAGAGAGTAATAAAACAATAAATTATGTATGCAAATCCCTAAACTGTTGATACGGGTGACTCAATGAAAAACAGATATTTGTCAACAAGTTTACAGAAGTATATAGGAAAACAATTTTAAATTGAGTATGACCACCAGGTATAAAGGTTGGAGCAGAATAGAATACAATAGCTGTGAGGGTTACTAATCCCTAAATAAGGTTGCCAGTGTCAGAGTGATGGAGGTTAACAGGTACTTATGAATTTGAAAGAAATGTAAGATGTTTATTTTATTGGTTATATATAACCATTAAAAGTACCTACCTATTTGCAAAATAAAGTTTAATTCTTTAGATAAAATAAAACGTTTTATTTTATCTGAAATGAGTGCATTCCACGAAGTAAGGGTTTCAACAATCAAACATTTAATTCTTTAATTCCAGGAATCTACGACAGTAATTGACTAGATAATTACCTTCTAAACTTATTCCACAGAAAATGTGATAGTGGGTTTTTCCATTTTGTAGGAAGGTCCAAGTGGCGTATTCAAAATTCTTAACAGTTCACTAAAAGTAGGTACTTCAGTTGCAAGGTGCAGTTTATTGTGTATACTAGTGTTATGGAAAATTTGGAAGTGCCGTGTAAACGCCGAAAAATTGGTCCTTTAAAAGTTAATGAAAAAACATTAATATTTAATCGTTTTAAATCATTTACAAACAAACGTTTATGTGAAAGTGTTGATGAGACCGTTGAGTTAGTTAGCAGTACACTTGGTGTTGGGATATCTACGATTTACAGAGTTATTAAAGAAGAGAAATGTGGTAGTTTTCAAATGCCACGTAATGCTCCAGGGAAACCAAAATTTCAAATAGAATATCATTTTAAAGAAGGACTTCGACGGAAAGTGCATGAATTCTTCATTAGACAAGAATTTTCAACATTGGATAAAGTTCTTGTCTCAGTTCGAGATGATAAGGATTACCCAGAAATGAGTCGAAGTACGTTATGGAAACTTTTAAAACAAATAGGCTTCCGCTGGAAAAAGAATCCCAGAAAGTCTATTTTATTAGAAAGAAGCGATATTGTCATATGGAGAAGACATTTTCTAAGAACCATAAAGGAAATGAGAAACCAAAAAAGAAAAATATTTTATCTTGATGAAACATGGATCAACGAGGGTCGTACACCAAATAAATTTTGGCAGGATGAAACTGTTACAAGTCAAAGGCACGCTTTTGTAAATAACTTATCTACTGGTTTAAACCCACCATCAGGAAAGGGACGCAGGCTGCTAATAGTACACATTGGCAGTTCAGACGGTTTTGTTGAAGGTGGTTTATTAATTTTTGAATTAACTCGTACCGGTGACTACCATGAAGACATGAACGCTGATGTCTTTCAAGAATGGTTCAAACAAATGATAGATCTTCTTCCTAAGAACTGTGTAATAGTAATGGATAATGCAAGTTATCACTCCAGACTTATAGAAGGAATGCCCACAAACAAGTGGTTAAAAAAAGACTTGCAGAATTGGCTGAGTTCAAAAAATATTACGTACCATCGTGGATCTATAAGAAAGGAAATTTATTCGTTGTGTGCCCTTCATAAAGAAAAATTTAAAAAATACGAAATTGATGAAATTGCCAAAAATCGTGGAATGACAGTACTTAGATCCCCACCATATCATTGTGAATTAAACCCGATTGAACTGGTATGGGCACAGATAAAGAGTGAAGTTTCAAGAAAAAATACCACTTTAAAAATTCATGATGTTAAACAGTTGTTTTTGGAGGCCGTAAATAATGTAAAACCTGAAAACTGGGAAAAGGCAGTAAATCACACTATTAAAGAAGAGGAAAAAATGTGGAAGCTGGACAATATTACTGATAAAATGTTCGAGCCAGTTATTATAAATCTTGGTTCTGAAAGTTCATCTTCTGAATCTGATTTGGATTTGTAACAAGTAGCTGTAAGTTTTATATTAATATTTTTATTCATCTATTTAACATACCTTAGACGGTTTTAAAAACTCTTTTTCTCTTTTGTAATTTTTAAAATTTAAAAAAAATGTGAATTTTTTAAAACCCTATTTAATGTAGGCCAGTCAGTTCTAATATAGTGTGTGATAAAAGAGGTCACTTTTGTTTACATACATATAACACTTTATAACACTGAAATAATTCATTTATTTTTTACAATTATTCAAAGTATTTTTTCAATTAATCTTGAGCACGCCCATGGAGTGGTCGGATGTACCAGTTAAAATTATGCTAATTACTCTCTCGTTCATATTCTATAATTCTATTACTTTACTATTAGAAGGTACAGAAAAAAAATCAAAAAGTAAAAATTTTTCTTTATTATATTTTAGTTGCCTGAATTATAAAATTATATAAAAGAATTGTTTAATAATATTTATTAATAATTCATATTTGAAGCGTATAAAAGCAAAACCAGACATTTGGCATTAAAAAAAAAAGAGATATATGGATTTCATACGTAAACGTTGATAGGAATCCGCTTTTCTCACCTGTATGTTCATAAACAGACATTTGAATGGCAATATTTACAGTTGAAATTTAGCCTTAGATGCAAAATCAGACAATTATGTACACTTGTTACGTGCAAAGGCAGACATTTGCCTTTAAACCAATTCGGATGCGACTTCTTAGTCACGTGCTGTCGTGTTTGCGCTGTTTGTTATTAAACACTTATTTACTCACATTAAGACCAAACGTGGTTAACATACGTTATGAATTAGTGCTCATGAAAATAAATAATAATTAAATATTGTAAACACGAATAACATTATTATTGAACTAAATTCAGCTGGTAAAGGGCGAAAACCATTGATAAATAAGGATCAGTGGAAACGAGAAATAACAAATTGCTTAACAACTAATCAGATTATATCATTTTACTTTTTTAGGTATTCTCGGCGATGCCTTCCTGAATTTCCCAGGTGCGCTCATAACACTAAAGTTCTTCAACGTTCCTCGTTGACAATGACCGATAAGCACTGCGTGACAAAGAATCCAAAAAGACCTGGTACGAAAATTAAAGAAACCGTTCTAAATAAACCAAAAACAGTCAGTGTGAAGTACATCATGAACACTTCAAGAGAATCAATTCCTGTTTGTAAAAAGACATTCGTGGCGATACTGGGTATTGATAAGAACCGAACTGAAACGATATTAAAGGATAATCACAAAACAAGAGTTTTGCCAGCAGAAAGAAGAGGAGGTGACAGAACTTTACAAAAATCAATTTGTAAAAAACAAGCTATAACACATGTCATTGAATCTATTATTTACTGCAAACAGCCCTTCTTGCAAATAGTCAAGCAGAGCTGATAGAATTTATACGACTGATCGAAAACGAAAGTCAAATATTTGGTCTGCAATTAAACATATCAAAGACAAAGATCATGATAGTGGATAGACTACACAACAATCATCCACATATAACCACAATTGACCGGTTCGAGGTTGTGAGCTTATACTTATATCTGGGATCATTAATCATAAACACAGGGTCATTACAAGAAGAGATTAAACCTAGACGTGATCTAGCAAAAGTTACCACAGAAAAAATGATCAAAATATGAAAGGACTGTCAAATTTCAAGAGCGATAAAAATGAGGTTGATCAACTGCTTAATATTCCCAATACTGACCTACGGAGATCCGTAGAACAAATAATTCAATTTTAAGAGAGCTAAAAGTTAGCCAACGACTCTCTAGTAAAGTCCATCTCCAACAATTAAAATATTTTGGGCATGTTATGAGAGCAAACACAGAAAACATGAAAAGACTCATAATACAAGGAAAGGTAGAAGGCCGAAGATCACGAGGAAGATCCCAACAAGATGGATAGATCAAATTACAGGAATATGCCAAAGACCTATGCATGAATTAGAAGAAATGACCAGAGACAGAGATCTCTGGAGACGGACAATACAGGACATCACGTCGACCACTACACTCCCCCTGGGGGGTCAGCATTGAAGAGAGAGATTATTTACTGCGAAACTCATTATGCCAGGAATAAAACAGTTTTTAGACGATATTTGCCTTGTAAACTAAGTATATCGAAACTATGGAATATGTATAATTCTACAACGGAGGAACATCTAAAAGTAAGACAGTGCTTCTTCAGAAATATTTTTGAACCACAATACAACATTGGTTTTGGATTACAAAAGGTTTATGTATGTTCACAATGCCTCCAATTTTCAGATAATGACAGAACAGCGCGTATACAAACTGCGTAGTAAAGCGTTTTATGAATTATGAGAAGACAATCAGACAGTAGCAATATTTTCCTTTGATTGCCAAAAGAATCTACCACTACCAAAGATTCAAGACTATTCCCTATCCCTGCTATTTAAGTATGCAAATGTACAATTTTACAGTTGTAACTGGAAACTCACTTTATCACTCACTTTCATCATCATCATCATTGGCTTTTACAACTCTTCGTGAGTTTTTGCCGCGTTTACTATTGCCTTCCATTGATTCCGATCCTGTGCTATTATTTCCCATGGCCTTACTTTCATCTTCTCCAGGTCTTCCCTGACTGCGTCTTTCCACCTTTTTCTAGGCCTTCCTGTCGATCTTCTACCATCTGGTCTTTCCCAAAACACATTGCTAATCAGTCTGTCGTCATCACTCCGTAATACGTGGCCTGCCCATCTTAACCTATTGGCTTTTATGTATCTTACGATATTTCCTTTCCCGAAGGGAGTCTCTATTTCATTGTTGTACCTGCTCCTCCATTCATTTGTCACGCTGTCCCTGCAAGGACCATATATAATTCGCAGGATTTTGCGTTCCCATACTAATAGCTTATTGATTTCTTTCTTTCTCAATGTCCATGTTTCACTTCCATATGTCACTGCTGGTCGTATTATGGTTTTGTACATTTGGATTTTGGCACGCCTTGAAAGAAGCTTTGACCTCATTAGATGTTGAATGGCAAAGAATGATTTATTCCCCGCCAGTATTCGTATTTCAACCTCCCGTTCTCCTGTGTTTTTACTGGTAATTGTTGCTCCTAGGTAATTGAATTCTTTGACCACCTCAAAATTATGATCGTTTATGGTAATGTTTTGTCTTATTCGCTGTCGTTCCTTTTTTGATACGACCATGTATTTAGTTTTTTCTTCGTTAATTTTCAGGCCTACGCTTAGTGTTGCTTCTTCAAAGTTCGATACTAAATCCTTAACTGCCAGTGTTGTCTGTGCTACTGCATCTACATCATCTGCAAATGCGAGAATAAACTTTGCTCCTCTGGCAGTTATGTCTGGTTTGACTCTGGTTATCACTAACTTTGGATTAACTTAATAATGAATCAGTAAAATCGTTTATATGGACAGAGAATGATTGCCAGAGGCGTTCAAATGAGATTGTTTCCTCTGTTTATTACACATTCACAAACTTTAATTTTGATGAAGGGGTAGAGAAAGCGCGTTTAGTGGCTTACGGTTCTGGGGGCCAGAATAAGAATATCACAATGGTTTAATACTGGCTACAATGCTGTGGTCCACTACATATAAAGTGTATAGAATCGTATATGCCGTAGTCGGTCATTCTTGCCTTCCCCCTGATCGAAATAGAAAGAAAAGTTAAAAAATGTGCCGGTATAATTGATACAGAAACGTATATTAATTTTATTAAAGATTATTCTTCAGTGCTGAAGATGGGAGATTTAGCTGTGTAATCTTCTGATTACACAGCTAAAAGTTTTGGATTCTAGCCTTTTCGTTTTTAACCATCTATGATTATTTTCAAAAAACAAGAAAGAGTGTGTTTATGTCACAGGCGAAGTGTTTTATAAAAATGTGCTTTTTAAGCTTACGAGCATCTGCAAGAAAGAAAAGAATATTATTCAAATCCAGTTACAACCATTGAGTGTAGAGAGACCAGATAAAATAAAAAGCATATTAACTTTGTTAACGAAACACTATGGGGTGAATTGGACGGCTAATGAACATCTTAATTTTTCCACAAAAGCTTTTAACTAATTTAAAACAGTTTTTTCAAAGGTACCGTATCGTATGCCTTCTTTAAATCTACAAACAATAGGTGGGTAGATAGATTCCTTGCCTTCTGTTTTTCGATTACGGGCTACAGAATGAACATACCAACAGTGCATGATTTTCCTGCATGAAATCCATTTTGTTCTTCTGTCTTCGTATTCTGATTGTATTCTTTCTTTTATTATTCGACGGTACAACCTCCCCACTGAGCTGATAACAGTTATATTCCCCTATAATTAGAGCATTTGCGTTTATCTCGTTTCTGGAATATTGAACTGATGTATCCAATATTTCAATCATCAGGGATATTTTGTCCTTTTAAGCATTTGTTAAATAGTTGAACCAACGTCTCATATAATATTTTTGGTCCATATTTTACCAACTCAGACCTCATAATGGTGTTTCCACTGTTTCAGATCCATTAACTGTAAGTTAGATTTTTCGTTTTCTTCCCTCCAGACAGACTTTATCACCTTCCACGCTTGCTCAACTCTTGTTCCACTCATATACCTATCCACCTCTGCTCATCTTCGATCCCACATCTCATGTTTACTTCTCACTACTATTCTTTTTACATCTAGATTTAGTTTTTTATATGTCTTGTAAACTTTCTCCTTTTTCGTTGTCATTCATTTCTGATAAGCAGTTTTCTTCTTGTTTACTAACGTTTACATATTCTCTGACCATCATTCTTGATTTTTTGTTCATGTTTGTCTTTATACTCCAAAGCTTCACTTGCAGCCTCATGAATGCATTTTTTAAGTTGCTAGCTTATTTCTTCGGCTGATATATTTTCTCGATCCACATTTTATAATTTTGTAGCCAGTCGTAATTTGTAAAGAAATTTCGTTGACTATTTTTTTAAGCTTTCTAGGTAATATTTAAAGGATGTTTCTTCTTGTTGCTGTCAGCGACAGATCTCTTAGAAATAATATAGAATAATAAAAACAGATCTCTTTTTTGGTAACCTTCATTTTACGTCCTAACAATTATTACAATAAAATATTAATTTTTAGGTTATTCGCTAAAAACTATTTAAAGACATGCTTTTTAAATATGTAATTTGTGAACTGTCAGTCACGGATAATTCCTAAAATATTGACTTTTTGAAACAAAAAACTCTAAAAACCTTTTTGTATAAAAATGCATGATTCTAGCGACTACTATGGTTTTTTATTAACTTAAACCCTTACTTTTCCATTATCAATTGATTTCGATTGATCGTCTATTTAAAAGTCTATAATACATCAGTTTATGACATTTCGAACCGTTTACTACGCCAAATATTGTTTGTATAAAAATGCCAGATCTTTATGGTTGAGCTTAAAGCGCAACAAAAGTATTTGAAACTAGACACGTATGTTAACAATATGCGTGTCCTAGGTTTCTGATTAAAAACAATGTTTGTTTAAAAATGCTGAATCTTCTAGGTTGAGCTTAAAGTGCAACTAAAGTATTTTGAAACTAGATACGCATGTTAACAATATGTGTGCCCTAGGTTTTTAATTGAAAACAATTTATGTAATTTATAATAAATATTATTTTTACGGTAAAGTATTCTTTAGAGATTTTTATAATTCTTAATATCTTTGGAATATGTCTTTTTTGATATCTTACACACCCTAGAGGAAAAGCACATAGGGGAGATTTTGATGTCTGGGCTATTTTCTACTTACTGTCAAAATTTCAAGCAACTCTATGTATATAAAAATAATTCTGAGCAGAAAACCATCATATCCTGAACTAGACCTTATTGAATACCATCTTAAAACATATTTACCAGGTATGTACGTCTTTATTTCTATTAAAACCCTTACATTTCAAATATTATTCGAATGTTTTTGTTGTGGGAATCAATAACTCTTATGTTATTGTAAATTTCTTAGTGTAACATATTAACTTTCTTATTATTCTTTTTTTTTCTTCTTTTTATATAGACATGAATATCTGTTTTTCAATGTGCCTCCAGTAAATTGTCGGTCCATTATTTTTGTGGTCTTCCTATTGATCGTTTTCCTACTGGGAAACCATCTCTTGCCGTCTTTACTGCTCTCTTTGTTGTCATTCGGCTTATATGATCATTCCATTCTACTCTTCTATTTCTTACACAGTCCTTTATAACTGTACTTCTAGCTCTGACACATAATGTTTTACCATCAATTTTTCAAAATGTTTTCATCTCTGCTGTTTCTAAGATTCTTTTGTCCTCTCCATGTGGGGTCGTTTTTATGCCGCATATGTCATTATTTTTCTGATGGTTTTCTTTTGATGGTTTTGTAAATTCTGCCTTCTATTTCTTTCCCGATATTTTTATTTCTCCATATTGTTTTATTTAGGCAACATCCGGCTCTGTTTGCTCCACTCACTTAATATTCCACTTCAGTTTCGAGCTTTCCATAGCTAGATAACGTAATGCCTAAAAATTGAAACTCCATCACTTCTTTTATTATCTGACCTTCCAGCTCCAATTTATATCTTAGTAAATTTGCTTAAATTAACATGTTAAATTTTCAGGCGGTTACATTAAATTCGTTAGTGTATATATAATTTTGTTTGTGCACATTACCTTTGTTAGTTCTAATTAATTACGGTGATAATTTTTCGACTGTTCTAACAACCATTCAAATTTCGTCATTTTGTGTCATGTGGAACAATTTCACCCAATCATGTCAACATTAGACTGATACAAAACAAAATGGAGTGCAATTTTTAGACTCCCTTGCCGATGCATTCATCAAGCTGTTTGCTTCGCAAGTCTTAGGGGACACGGCGGCTTATATTTGAATTCGATTTCGCCAGGTAGAAATAGTATGATTTCTCTTTTTGTTCTTAGATGGCGTAGTTACGTCCGTAAATGGTTATTTTTAATAACTATAATCTACCACGGGAAAATATTTTGGTTTGATATGGAGTAGTAGCTATATCGTACTGAGGAGATCTAAAGAGATCGAAATACGTATATGCGGCTTGTTGCTGCTCTGTATCAAATCAAAATCTAATACCGTCATTTTGTTTTGTTTATTTACTTCATTTGGAGTACCAGAAATCGAATTCACTACGAATATAGGCCATGATGAACGGCATTTGGAGTGCAATTTTTAGACTCCCTTGCCAATGCATTCATCAAGCTGTTTGCTTCGCAAGTCTTAGGGGGCACGGCGGCTTATATTTGAATTCGATTTCGCCAGGTAGAAATCGTATGATTTCTCTTTTTGTTTTTATTAGACTGATAATTGCATTCAGTGCAATTTTCAATCCCTATGACAACACGATCGAGTTTGACAACTTCATCCAAATAAATTTCAAAATGTCACGTTTTTCAAAATCTAATGTTAACTTAAATTTTAATAATTGTACTTTCACTAACTGTACTTTTAATAAATAAATGTTTCGTTATGTTGAGTTATGATTTTTTTTTCGAAAAATTATCCGCCGAATATCCCTCGGACATTGATGAATGCCTCATAAATTTCTCAAGCTTGTTGCTTGGTAACAGCACTCAGCCTTCGGCTTCGTGCTGTTACCAAGGAACGAGCTTTCGATTGCCATGAAATTATCTTGTCTGTTATCAATGTCCTAGGGATATTACTACTGAAAATAATTGTAGATTTAACTTTTGCAGATTTTCTTTGATATAAATATTCTTCTAATTCGTTAAAATATACCAATTGTTAAATTAATTGGATAAGGGCCGTAATCAGAGTAGTGGTGGTATTAACTAGACTTATCAATACTTTTCTATTAAGATTAACATAGTTTGCTATAGTAAGAGTTGGTTTAAGATCCTCTAAAAATAACTGAAAATGTTTAATTTGATCCCTCATTACAATATCTTCCGGTGTATTCTTCGTTGGTAATGGGGACAAATAAAAGAGGGTCACTATTTTATCTCCAGCTTTTTCAATTTTATCTCCAGCCACGGTTAAAAGTATCATATAAATCTAAAAAGAAAGATTTTATATTAGTTTTAATGAATTTGTAGTTTAGTTTAAATTATATTTTATATATTTGTTGTTTGTTACGAAAAATCAGTAGAAAAATTAGAACGGAAGTTTAAGTTGCAATAAAATGGTACAACAAAGTTTGCTGAAATATGCAAATTATAGGAAAACAACGACACCAATAACATGTTGAATAAGTGATAACAAATCTGTAACAGAAAAGTCAACTGTAAATAATTTATTTATAGTTGATATGTAGGATTGTGTTTGCAGTTTAATAATACAAAATGTATCAGTTGGCTCAGAGATAACGAATCCGATGAAAAGAGCTATATAATTAGAAAAAAAAAACAGCAGAGTAATCAGACCAGTAAGACAATATTAGTAAATGGAAATATGCAGACTCGGATATCGAACAGATACATATGTAAAACGACAATCGCAATGGACAAGGATTTTGAATATTGGAACGTGGAACGTTTTAAGCTGGTACCGGACAGGAGCAGCCATACACGCAGTAAAACAGTTAGAAAAAGTAGGAATGGACATTACGGCAATACAAGAAATAAGGTGGCCGGACAATGGAAACATAAGAATAGACAAGGCGATCATTTTCTACAGTGGAAACAGACAGGAAAACATGAATTCGGCACAGGTTTCGTGGTCCGAGAAGAATACTTAAACAGTGTTACAAGTTTTACTCCCATCAGTGAGAGATTGTGTTATATTAGACTGAAAGGAAAATTGTACAATATCTCAATTATATCCGCACATGCTCCGACAGAAGATAAAGAAGAAACAATCAAAGATGACTTCTATGAGCAACTCGAAAGAACGCTGGAGAGAATTCCCAAACAAGACATGCAAATAATCTGCGGAGACTTCAACGCAAAAATTGGCAAAGAACATAACCTAAGACCGACAATAGGACAACACAGTCTCCACGATATCTCAAACGATAATGGACAAAGGCTCGTAGAGCTAGCATCGGCTAATAATATGCTTGTAAAGTCTACTATGTTCCAACATAAAAACATTCATAAACAGACTTGGGTCTCTAATGACAACTCCACACGGAACCAAATTGACCACATAATTGTTGATGCTAGACACGGAAGTAATGTCCTTGACGTAAGAAGCCTCAAGGGCGTAGATGGAGATACAGACCATTACCTAGTAAGAGCAAAAATCAGGTTGAGAATATCATCACAGAAACTTAAAACGAACGAAGCATTGGGACAGTCGAACATTGAGAAAACGCAAAATAAGGAAATCCGAGACAATTACGTACAGGAAATGGAACAACATCTAAATAGAATAGACCAGAGCAATGATGTCAAAAGGCTCTGGCAACAAATGGAAAAATCAATTACAGAGTCAGCAGAACTAATAATAGGAAAAAGAAGGACGAAAACAAGGAAATGGTTTGATAAAGAATGCCAAGAAAAACTACAAGACAGACAGAAAAAGCGAAACATTATGCTTCAACAAGAAACAACAGAAAGTAAAGAAAACTATACATCACGACGAGAAACAAGAAAACTAATTAGAGAGAAAAAAAGAAAATACGAACAACAGCAGTATGAAGAAATGGAAAGAAATAGACAACAGTCAAATAGTCGAGAATTTTACAAATCTGTGTCAAACGAAAAGAGAGGATTCAGACCTAACTGCGTGTCTGTACTGAGGAAAAATAATAATGAATTAATAATCAACGAACAAGAATTACTCCAAACATGTCAAGAATATTTCAAAAATTTATTTAATATACACCAAGATGAAGAACATGGAGAGGATATATACCTTGGGGTGGACCTACCGGTAGAGTACCCAAAAATAGACGAAACATTGCAAGCAATTAACAAATTGAAGAATGCAAAAGCTCCAGGCTCTGACAATATACCAGCCGAATTTCTTAAGTACGGAGGAGAAACTTTACATAGACAATTACACAAACTAACAACACTTATATGGAACGAAGAGAAAATACCAACAAAATGGCACGAAAGTGTAATAATTCCTATCCATATGAAGGGAGACAAAACCAAGTGCTCTAACTATAGAGGCATCTCCCTACTTAATACGGCGTACAAAATCTTATCGAACATCCTATTATGTAGACTAACACCTTTTGTAGAAAATTTCATAGGGGAATACCAAGCCGGATTTAGAAAAAATAGATCGACCATAGATCAGATTTTTACTCTCAGGCAGCTGCTTAAAAAAGGATGGGAATTCAATAGAAACATTCATAATCTCTTCATAGATTTCCGACAAGCATTATACGACATACGACAGCATTAAAAGGGATCAGATGTGGAATGCAACGGCAAAACTTTCAGTTCCAAAAAAACTTATCCAGCTCGTTAAAGTTTGTGTAAATTGCTGTAGATCTAAAGTGCGGATAGGTAACAAGCTCTCAGAGTAGTTTGAAATAAACAGTGGACTGAAACAAGGAGACGCGCTGTCACCTCTTCTTTTTAATATAATCCTGGAAAAAGTAGTAAGAACCGCACAAATTAGAACAGAACTACTGACAGTAAATGAACCAAAAGTACTACTAGCATACTCGGATGACATTGACATTGTAGGAAATACCGTCACCAATGTAAAAGAAACCTTCAATAAATTAGAGAGAGAGGCAAAAAATACCGGTCTAAGGGTCAGTGAAGAGAAAACCAAATATATGTGCATTAACAGACAAAAGAGACGAGATATAATACGACAAAATGTAACAATAGATCCCTATAACTTTGAAAGAGTGGAGAGTTTTAAATATCTCGAAGCGACTATCACCACAGATAACGATATCACGGAAGAGATAAAAGCGAGAATTCAGGCAGCAAACAGATGTATGTATAGCCTCCACAACACTATTAAATCCAAGGGTCTAACACGAACATCAAAAATCAGGATATATAAAACAGTAATTAGACCGGTGCTCATGTATGGGTGTGAGACGTGGACGCTGACAAAAGCAATGGAAAGTAAACTCAGATGCTTTAAGAGAAAAATCCTCAGGAAGATCTTCGGTCTCTATCACGATCCGAATACTAACCAATACCGAATGAGAACAAATGCCGAGGTCAAACAAATGTATAGTGCTAGCGACGTAGTCCAAGAGATTATATCCCAACGTCTAAGATGGGCTGGCCATGTTCATAGGCTCCCTAATAACCGCCTTACCAAGTTAATCTGGGAAGAAGTCCCGACAGGGAGAAGGCCCTTAGGACGTCCACGAATGCGATGGAGAAAAAATATATGGTCAGATTTGAGAACAATGGAGCTACCCACTGACTTAAACATCATGGACGACCGTTCGAGATGGAAGCAGGTTGTGAAGTCAGCCAAGACCCACCCCGGGTTGTAGTGCTACCAGAAGAAGAAAATATCCAGACAAGTGTTCAAACTACTTGACGGTATATATTTACTTCTAAATCTCTTCTACCATATTACACAAAAACGCAGCACATACCAACATACTGCAGACTCTCAACATTTGTAACGAAATTGAAAAAAGTAATGCTTCAATGAGCAATACACTAAATTTTTTTTAAGAACACTACACTCGATAATTTACAATTAGGTAAGACACAGTTTGTCTTTAGAAACAATCATAAACACAGAGAAGCATTATTCAGTGCAGTTAAGTTCACTTTGGAGTTTGCAATCAGGTTAAATTTATTTATCTCCAGAAACAACCTTAAACATCATGAAGCATTATTAAGTTTAGTTCAGTTCAGTTTCTCTTGAGGACACCTTGAACTGTAGAGAACGTGTCTCCAAGTAGCGAATAGGCCCTTCTTGGGTTGTGACATGACCTCGTCATGGTGGAAGCTCCAACTAATTGGTCTTGGTTACTAAAAATACTAGGGAACATAATCGAGGAAATCAAGGATAGTCTAATTAGCGTCTAGCGCTGCGATACTAGGTGTTTGTCGGACGCTAAAAATCGGAGTCATAAGTCAAGTCTTTAGCCAAAATCTTCATCTGATTGTATCAACACCTTGCGAAAGTTAAAGTCCACTTGGTCTTCAGTGTCACCTACTAAGTTTACAGCCACAACAACACAACTCACAGCCACATTTATAACATTTCTACCACATTGCTACCATTTAAAGCCACCTGAGCGCTGATTTGCAAGGTAAACATACTTAAACCTGGAGTTTATATTCTCCTTTAATCATCCACTTTCCATTTAGATAAGTATCGTTACAACATCTAACAGTAACAGGAAAAAGCTACTGCGTAGACTTACCTCTGCAGTTGTAGCATTTCTATTTCACCTGGTATATGTTAAAACACCGAAAAATATTCTCAACCTTTTTGCGTCGCTGATATTGATATTTAAACATTTTTAGTTTGTTTATATAAAGATTGCTATTTCGTGTCTGATCTTGATGCCGCCTGGAGATTTGTGCATCAAATAAACAGAAATACTTCCGTTCTCTCTTTGTTTATACCGGGTTGGGCGAATGATGTCACTCTACAATGGACCAAGATAGGAGTCAGGTCATTGTTTAGTCCGGATTTTTCTTTTTTAAATTCTTAAATTTTAAATTTTGAAAATGTCAACGATTTTTCAAACTATTATATTAACAGTAAATACACTTAGTTTTAAGACTACTGCAACACATTAAAATACATAAGAAAACATGTTAATATAAAATTATATATTCTAAATTTTAAACTTACCTCTTTTAGGGCTTTAATAGTAAAAACGTCCCGCCATTATTTCTTGTTCAAAATAATCCTTCTTATATGAAAGCTTATCAGCTTTCTACAGACTATTTATTTGTTTTGGCATATCACAATCACAATACACAACAATAATTAGTTTTTAAAGCTATTATTCTAAGTTTAATTTACAATATTGATATTTTATAAATACAATTTATTAATATATATTATGACCAAATTGTGTAAGAAATCAAAACATGAACAAAATTTCTACTCCAATGAAGCGGTAACACTTTATATACTTTTGCTACACGCTTAACTGTCAATAAGATTTGAAGTATTTCCGTATTAGTAGCGTACAATTGTCTAATATATTTAATTAAAATTATTATTTTGTGGAATATTAAACTTAAAGAGTTATTTCATAAAATTTATATTATTAATAATAACAAATGTTTTTGTTTATTTAATCAATATAATTTTAATATTTCCAATATAATAATGATTACATTTTTCTGATTATTACACCATGTTGACGCCTATCGCGATCGAGCAGTTCCGTATGGGTTTCGTATTATTAGTTGTGTTTGGAAAATTGCAACTCGAAGGTTGATGTTCTGGAAAGTTTAAATACAAGTGACGTCACTTTGTATAAATCGTGACGTGCAAGTGTTTTACTTTGAAAAATGGTATAACTTACTTACCCATATGTTTAATTTACCATGATAATAGTATTAATACAAATTAAAATGAAATATTCATAAGTACCTATTTAAAAATGACAATACACATCACTTACTTACGCATATGTTTAATTTACCATGATAATAATATTAATACAAAGAATATTATTTGGTGATACAACTGTCAATTTATCTGACATTGACATATACAATATTTAATTGTTGTTTGTTGTGTATACCATTTTTCAAAGTAAAACACTTGCACGTCACGATTTATACAAAGTGACGTCGCTTATATTTAAAATTTCCACAACGTCAACCTTAGTGAGAGCGCCCACCAAACTGGCGTGGCACGTGGCAAGTAGCAAGTAGCACGCGTCTAGCATATTACTTAAAATGTAACCAATAAAAACTTATAATTCAGCGCACACCAAAATGACAGTGACGTTCGTCATTCGATCTAATCATTCGTTTGCATTGGTTACATTTTATGTAACATGCTAGACGTGTGCTACTTGCTACTTGCCACGTGCCACGATACTTTGGTGGGCGCTTACCCTAAGAGTTCAAATTTTCCTAACACATCTAATAATACGAAACCCATACGGAACTGCTCGATCTTTCGTAGGCATCAACATGGTTTAATAATCAGAAAAATGTAATCATTATTATATTGGAAATCTTAGAATTATATTGATTACATAACCAAAAACTTTTGTTATATAAATATTATAAATTTTATGAAATAACTCTTTGAGTATAATATTCCACAAAATAATAATTTTAATTAAATATATAAGAAAATTGTACGCAACTGATATGGAAATACTTCAAATTTTATTGACAGTTCAGCGCGTGCAAAAGTGTATAAAGTGTTACCGCTTTTTTAGAGTAGGAATTTTGTTTATGTTTTGATTTCTTACACAATTGGATCATAATATAATATATGTTAATAAATTGTATTTATAAATACATATTAAATTTAGATTAATAGTTTTAAAAACTAATTATTGTTTATAATTTTAAATATATAATTTTGTATTAAAATGTTTTCCTATGCATTTTAATGTGTTGTTGTATTTCTAAAACTAAGTGTATTTACTGTTAATATAATAGTTTGACAAATAGTTGGCATTTTAAAAATACCTCACTTACTAACTATTCTGATGTTTGGGCAACGCTGTGGGGTTCTGACGGCGTAAATCTTGAATGACGTCCAAGTTTTTTATATGAAAAATACTATAATATAAGTCATAGAGTAAAAAGATAAAAGAGGGAATCTAATCTTTATGAAAAGGAGACCAAAAAAGTGGCCTCTGATAGCGGATATATCCAGAAATGAGAATGCGCCAAATTTAAATTTTTCGACACTAATTAACAGTAGCTATAAAATATTTTTTAGAATGTGTCATAGACGAGAAAGTTTTAATTAAATATTAACGAAAATAGTTTAAAATGCGACACAATTATTAAAAAACTTCAATATAAATAAGATTTTATGTGACAGTTGGGACAAACAATAACATATAACTAACTAAATTTGATGTCTTAAACAAGGAAAGAGACTCTGTTTCCATGTTTAATGTGGTCTCTCAAGATGGCACTTCCTGTCTAACAATATTTTTGCCCCCACTACCTTTACATTCCCTCTTTTGTCTTTTTGCTCGATGATATAAGTACACATTTGAACTTTCTTGAGATATTTACAAGTTTTAATTTGCAATTTAACATGCCTAATGAGGCTCAAGACAAATCTGAACAGAATGGAAAAATAATAATATTATTAAATATATTTACAAAAGGGGAACATTTACATAAAAAAGTAAAAGAAGCCGCTGGAATATTTAAACAAACTCCTACGTCTTTCATCGAAGATAAACATGGGAACCCGCTACTGAACATAGAATATCAAATAGGTAGATGGAGAGAATACGTGGAAGAGATGTTTCAAGACCGAGAGAGGACGAACATTTACATGCAGGAGGCATCGACTGGACCTTATATCACAAAGCAAGAAATTATCAAAGCGGCAAATCAGTTAAAGAACGGAAAAGCTTTTGGGGAAGATAATATACCAATTGAAATAATAAAGATATTACTAGACGAACACATCGAAGTAATGGAGGATATATTTAACAAAATATACGAAACAGGCATAATACCAAATAATTGGCTGACATCGGTATTTATACCACTACCAAAGAAGAGAAACTCCAAGAAATGTGAAGACCATAGGATTATTAGCCTGATGAATCATATGTTGAAGCTTTTCCTACAAGTAATACACAATAGAGTATACAATAAACTAGACGAACACACTGGTCAAACTCAGTTTGGTTTTAAGAATGGGTTCGGAACAAGAGAAGAACTTTTTTCAAAACGTGTGCTAGTTGAAAGATGTAGAGATGTCGATTCTGATGTATACTTGTGTTTTATAGACTTTCAGAAGGCGTTTGACCTGGTGAAACATGATAAACTAATAGATATTTTAAGGTCATGTAATATCGACGATAAAGACTTAAGGATCATTTCAAACGTCTACCAAGAACAAAAGGCTAAAATCAGAATAAAAAGCGAAACATCTGGAAAAATCAATATCGAGAAGGAGTAAGACAGGGATGTGTCCTATCACCTTTGCTGTTCAATGTTTACTCTGAGAAGATATTTCAGAAAGCTTTGGAAGGCACCTCGGATGGTATAATTATAAACGGGCAATGTATAAATTCCCTGCGATATGCTGATGACACTGTCATACTGGCAAATAATGATGAAAGCCCTGCAACGCTTAATGGACCGAGTAACGACAGCCTGTAGAGAATTTGAAATGAAATTGAATACAAAGAAGACAAAAACGATGGTCATCAGCAAGCACCAAAACAGAAGGGTGAAGGTCAATGTCGACGGAACAGATCTGGAAAGAGTAACAAGAACAACTTACCTTGGAAGTAATCTTGATGAAACTTGGGACCACTCACTAGAGATAAGAATACGCCTGGAAAAGGCACGTACAATGTTTTACAAAATGCAAAAAGTTCTATGCAACCGCCAGCTGGGCATATCATTGAAAACTAGAATACTTAAGTGCTATGTTTTCTCCACCTTGCTCTATGGTGTCGAAGCCTGGACAATAACAGAAGCAACACAAAAAAGAATCCAAGCATTCGAACTCTGGTGTTACCGTAAAATGCTCAGAATATCCTACATGAGCCATACGACAAATGCGGAAGTGTTGCGGAGGATGAATAAGGAAAGAGATCTTATGCTTATAATAAAAGAACGGAAAACACAATATTTTGGTCACATCATAAGAAATCAAAAGTATTAACTGCTCCAACTTATAATCGAAGGCAAAGTCAATAGCAAAAGAGGACCAGGAAGAAGACGCGACTCTTGGCTTAAAAACCTACGGCAATGGACGAACATGACCTCCATAGAACTATTCAGGGCTGCTGCAAATAAGATTAAATGGGCAAATGTAATGGCCAACGTCCTTAAGGATAAGGCACCGTAAGAAGAAGAACATTTTTATTCTCGAGAGAGAAACAGAGAAAAAAAAATATCTTCTGTCTCTCTCTTACCTATATCTTACATATGTAATGGTTTCGCCGATTCACTCCCGTACAAATTTCTATCGTCGCGAGCGCGTATAGAAGTATAACTTCAAAAATTGTATATTTTTTTGATGTTGATTTTTTAGTTGTTACACACCTAATTTTATAAAAAATAAACAAATTGACACTAGAAGTCATGTACATTCATATTTTTACAGCTGCTAAAAATGAGTAAAAGAGATGTAGATTGTTGAAAATACTTACAAAGTTGGCCATTAAAATGACCACACGGCAATATATCAGTTGTATGTTTTCTATTGATTCATTAAAAGTATTGACAAATGAAGAAACATATTCTGTCATGACTACCATAAACATTACAACAATACTTAATCCAAAAATACTATTTATAAATTCAATTGTGTTATATATATTTTTATAAGCTGTCTTTAAATATTTTAAGTTCATATTTAAATCGGTAATATCCCTATATCTTGATTTATAAACGCCTTTAAGATATCCGTGAAATATTTCTTGCCTCCTTTGTACTAAAGCGGATACTTCAAAAATCAAGTTAGCTGCGAAAGCGTTGTGAATGACAATAATAATTGAGTAGGAAACAAAAGCCCAACTTCCGGCTATTCCAGTAAGCCCGGCTAAATATCCTGTACAAGCCCAAATCAGAGCAGATACGTATATTAACCACAGACATATCTTTATGAAAATCAACCATTTTGACACATATTGACTTCCAAATTGATCTGTTAGTTTTAAAAGTAACTTCGTGAAACGGTTAAATTCTGTTCGATAAAACAAAAGTTTGTATATGTGCGTTATATTTAACACTGTTAATATTATTATATATAAATAGTTGAGAAACATTTTGCATTTATTAGCATAGTCAATATAATAATAATTTAGAGATAATATGAGACGCAACCAAAAACCACTTAAGGCTAGGTAAAGAACAGAAGTTATAATGTTTAAAGATTGAGTTGTTGATGGAAAGGCACCTATTACTACTCCAATCTTGTATACAAGTTTTAATGTAAAAACGTCGGTTACTTGAAATTGCCCTTGCATTTTAAAAAAAAATTATTTATGATTAAATTTTGTTGTTATTTTGATTTTAGTTATTCGGTGGTACATTTTTCTTTTAAAATAAAGGGGGGATCTGTGGCACTTATTGTATAAAAATATTTTAGAAATAACTAAAACAATATTCATGTTTGTATTTTGTAGATTGTATCGATAATTATATAAAATAACTGCTGAACTTTTTGAGTTAATATATGTTACACACGCTTTTACTAAACGTATATGTAGAATAATATAATAAAACTTCAAACGTTTGATTAGTTAAACCAGTAGTTTTCAAACTTTATCAAATAAGAGAGTGTTTCCACGTTGGTAATATTATTTCTAAATTAATATCGTTCTTAATTATATACCTATATACAACGGCCTGGACCAACCTACAACCATCTCCTGGACAGACAGAATAACCAATGAAGAAATACTAAGAAGAATAGAGAACAGCAGGGAGATACTGGATTCCATCAAAATAAGAAAACTACAATATCTGGGTCACAGTATAAAGAGTTTCCACAGTAGAACCATTCTCCGAAAAATTGGAAGTAAAATCTGTCAACGCGCAGAGCGACTGCGCTTATTTCTTAGTCGCTCGAGAATCATTCTTCCGTTGCTAGTCGCGTAGAAACGTACGGGTTAACAGTGCCGTATTTTGCTTAAACTGAGTTAGTTTTGTGAATAATTGTTAGTATTGTGAAGTTGAACATGAGTAAAATTCGAAGTGGTATTAATAATCTTAAACTTCCAAATTTGTTAAATATATCTGCCGATAGACCATATTTTTATCATGAAAATAATAGATTTGTCTTTTCTTTTGATACACCTCATTTATTAAAAGCACTTCGTAATAACTTCCTAAGAAACAAATTTGTTATTGATGATATTATCGTTTCTTGGGAATTTATTAAAAAATTTTACGAACATGATAAACAATATCCTATACGTATAGCGCCAAAATTGACCGAACCACATATATATCTCCTAACAATTTTGAAAATATGAAAGTGAAATATGCTTGTCAGATATTTAGTAACACTGTTGCTGCCGGTCTGCATCTGTATATTAGATTTAATGTATTCGTCGAGGGAGCAACAACAACCGAAAGATTTATTAGAAACATTAATAATTTATTTAATATGCTCAATTCTTCTTGATTAAGAGGAGCAACTGAGTACCAAAGACCGTATAGAGGAACCGATGCTTAGCAAGAATTTCTTAATACGTGTTTCCGATTGTTTAATAATTTACAGGTAATTAATTTTAAAGCTAAAAATGTAACACCAAAAATAAAATATGTTAATGGTTGGAAAATAACCATTAATGGATTGATTCATTTGTGGAATCTACTACAGTCACATGGAATGGATTATTTTTTAACAAGGCGGATGAATCAAGATTGGCTAGAAACCTTTTTTGGTTCAATCAGGCAGCAAGGTGGCAATTGTGTTAACCCTACTCCGGTACAATTTACTGCAGAATTCAAAAGATATTTTTGTTTAGACATGATGCATTCCGGTACAGAAAAATGCGAAAGAGATGCAGGCCATGTTTGACGATTATCTGCCTGAAACCACTGCTTTGGTTCCTGAAAACACTTTGGATGACCAAAAATATCGAACTTGAAATAAATTACAGAAAAACTTCACAAGATATATATGCAGTTATTTAATAAAAAAGTGTCTTAGGAAACATGTTTGTCTAATCTGTGAAGCATATGGGAGAGAGTACGATGAACTAAACGATTCGTCTCTGTTTTGTTACGTTAAAGCCTACAGTGGTAATGAAACAAACGTTTTTGGCAAGCTTTATATGCCGAGCCAAAATTTTGGGCAGTATGTTACAGATTTGGAAATTATTTTTCAAGAGAATTTTCAAAATTTTAGTCATCAACCGAAAATCTTACAAAACTACGTTAGCTTATTCGAAAAAATACCATATACGCATCCTTACAACAATTAATAGAAATTTTAAAGTATCTAAGACAAAAGGACATAGGAAATAAATAATTTGGAAACATAATTAGCTTTAAAACTTGTTGTTTGTTTGGGTTTATATAACTGCGGACAATAAATCCATTCTCAAATTTTAATTTTTGTTTTTATTTGTAAGTCATGTTTTGTATACAATTTTATCCGTAAACTAATACTAACATTAATTTCTAATAAATAATTCTTTTTATATTTTTTGATAATTTAGTTAGTTAAGTAATTCATAATTTAGTTTTATAATGTATTTTTTTTGATAATTACTTCTTCTATAATATAATAAATTCCTATGCATCCTTTGATCACTGTATTAACTTATGGTTTAAAAATGGATTTGACTAGACTATCTCCGGCAGACATCCTGACAATGCAGATGCTTTGTTGATCTGACTCCTCACGTCCTTACTAGGACACAATTTAACTTGAAAAAATAATTTTATTATCGTTTCGACTTCCAATTCGGACGTCATTGTCAAAATACAAAATATTAATTTACATTTGTATTTTGACAACGTCGTCTGACTTGGAAGACGAAACGTTAATAAAATTATTTTTTTAAGTAAAATTGTAGCTTGTAGCTAAAATTGTAAATTGTGGCTAAAAATCGCCATAAAATATAAAAAGCTTCTCGAGACTATTAAAAAACTTTTTCCATTCATTTACGGTGATTTTAAGATTTGGTTTTACTGTAAAACCATATAAAACTGCATAATATATAGAATAAATGGTTATCTTTTCAGCAGTTTGAATTTTACTTGATGTATTCTTGCGCATTACGCGATTGATTTGACGAAAAGACTATTGCAAAATTTAATTAATTTTTTGCAGACTACAACTAAAACTAAACGAATAATGCAGAAAACACAAAAAATCGCCGATATAACCAAATTCACCTACGAAATAAGGACAAAATTTCATAAATGTCAAAATTTCATAACAGTGGAGTAAACTTGCCTGCCGTTGGACGAATTATAAACAAGCGTTATGACGCGGTAAACTTGAATTACTCCTCCTGGTTTAAAAACAGAGTATAGTAATGCCGTGAGAGCTTCGAAATTAACCTCCTTTTTATTTAACGCTTATATGACATGTACAATATATTAAAAACCATTGAGATTTTAAAACTTGCGCAATACCGTTGATATTTAAAATACCGTTGAAAAATATAAACAATGAATTATAATATTGTTTTTAATTTATTAAACCGTTTGTTTTTGTAATATTAACATTTAGTGTGAACATCTGGACAGTTAAATATGGGAAGCCGCAATTTTTATTTAAATAAATTAATAGTAGTAGGCTCAGAAAATTTTAATACGGCTCTGTAAGGTTAACGGTGGTGGATTACCAATTTCGTACTTTGCCGGTATTACTTCCAGAGATCAAAGCGCCGCAGACAAGTGGTTTTACTGTGGAACCTCTTTATACTGTGTCTGGGTCATATAACACGTGGCGATAGATATGAATTCCTAAAACTAATAACGCATGGAAAGATTCAAGGAAAGCGCACCATGGCTAGAAGAAGAATTTCCTGGCTGAGAAACCTCAGATAATGGCTTGGATGTAGCTCAACTGAACTCTTTCAGGCTGTAGTGTCAAAAGTTAGAATAACAGTGATGATTGCCATCCGGGTCAATCCATACTAAGTGGTCCAATATAAATTAAGTTGGTTGCTTGACTATTTTTATTATTTTTTATTTTTCTACCTTTTATACTTCCGTCAATAGACAGTACAAAATTACATTCACTTTATTTTTAAAAAATTTATTTTGCTGATGTCGACCATTTTGATTTCATGCGACTGTAAACTGATAAAACTCCGTTTTCAGCATTTTTCTAACAACATAAGGGAAGCTGATAATGGTTTGTAATTTTTTTCTGGAAAAGTCATACATACATACTTTACATTAAAAAAGTTTGAGCTTTGAGACTTAATTAAATTTTTTCAAAAAAATCTCAAAAATGTAATTTTTTGAAAATTTTCAAAGTTTGAGCCCTTATATCTCTGATGGGCAAGCAAGTAAAAATTTAAAATAGGTAATAGAAATAATAAATAAGACTTTACTCACAATCAGTTTAATTTAACTATCTAGACGACCGGTTTCGCTTTCTACAATATGCAAAGCATCTTCAGGTCTGTCGATACAAAGTTAATTAAATGATGCCCCTACACTATTAACTAATGGTTGGAAGGACATAGTTCAAACTATTCTGTATTTTTTAATGGAGAACTTCAATTTTTACTATTGTAATTGTTTGACAATAAACAGAGAAGTTTATTGAGGAGATAGATTTTATCCAATGAAGTAGAAAATAGGTGTAATGTGATTGTTTGTTAAATAAAATTTACGTTCTATATTATTTAATTCTTTAAAAGTTATTTATATTTATTCAAGAGATATATTTATGAAATATGTGTTATTTATTGAAATTTTATTAAGGTGACAGTTGTATGACAATGAATGAAATTAGATGTACAATTGTGTGGGTGTGCAAATTTCTTTAACTTGTAGTTATCAAATTTCTTTCAAATTAATCAATTGATCGAAGTTCAATTAACTTACTGTTTTATGGCAAATTATTGTAAAGTCCAGTATGTAAAATTATTAAAACTAAAACAATTAAGGACACTTAAGGGGAAACAGAACACACGTAAAAAAGGAAAAAACAGACAAAAAATTTTCCGGAACACAATTATTTGTTTTTTGCAGCGTTTAAAGTAACTCTTCAGTTCTCCACTTATTACACCATTCTTCGATACCGTTTAAAAGAGTTTATGCTCTTCTAAAGGTTCTCTTAGGAAAATAGCCGTTCGCTGTTGTGAAGAGGACTGTGTCATCTGTATAGAGGTACAGTTGGGTGTGTGGTATGTTTTGGTTTGATGGTATGTAATGGTACTATTGTATGTGATGTACAACAGGGGTGCTAGCACTGAGCTTTGTGATACTCCTGCTCGTGGTGTGAATGGGGTTGATAATTGATCGCTTACTCTCACTCTAACTGTTCGATTCGCAAGGTAAGAATAAATAATTTTTATGCATTGTAGGGGTAGCCTGATGTCAATTAGCCTCTAAATAAGTCCGTCATGCTAGACTTGATCGAAGTCCTTTTGTACATCGAGAAAAGTGGCGATGGCGATGGCGTTGCCGTTTAACGACTGAGTTACTTTTGAGGTGCAATCTATTAATGCATTTTGAGTTGATCTTTTAGGTTGGAATCCATACTGAAATTTGGGTATGATGTTGTGTGTTTCGAGATAGTCACTGAGCCTCTCTTTGAGGATTAGCTCGGGGACTTTTCCTAGTGAATTGATTAAGGAGATAGGTATGTGTGCCTCCACATTTGTACGAGGCTTACCCGGTTTGGGTATCACGATGGTGTTAGCTATTTTCCAAGGAGTAGGAAAATAGCAGTTTTTGAGAAATCCATTAATATTTTTTGTAAGATGTGGGATTATACTCTCTGGAAGTTGCTTTAGACACATTCTACTGATATTGTCAGGTCCGGGAGAATTATTTTTGCCGATATGGCAATAACTCTCAATTTCTCTGTCAGTAAAAGGGTTCACGATTGGAACGTGATTTGGAGTTTGATGCATAAGAGTATTTCTTATTACAAATTCAGTGTTGAATTTGAATATGCAATCGAAGTTTGGGTTTTCTGAGGTTTGAGAATTTTCAGTTCAGGGGAACTGTTTCTTTGATTATCGACCAGCATATCAGAAGTCAAATCAGGAATTAATATTAAGCTCAACAGTTTTCCGGGTTGAACCGCATCGGTTGTCATTGTGCTGAGATTTCGAAATCCCCTTCGATATCTTCTTCTGGGCTTTCGAGGTCTCAGTTTCCCGAGCCCCCAAACACTACTACACTGATCACGAATTAATCCGTTATTCGTGCTGGGAATAGAAGAAGGGTAATTTATACCGTCTGAACATTACTGAAATTAGGATTTTGATTGACAGGTGGAGCGGACGGTATTTTCTTTATTAGAGATCTACAAGTCGAGGGTAACCGTATGCTATCATCTCTTTTATTGAGACAATTTGGCTTTTTTTCAGTTTTTATGGTTTCTCGGATAATTCTTGGTTTGTAGAAGCGGATGGGGCTATGGTTATGGAGTTTTCAAAATCAATTTTGTGACCTGTATGAAGATGGTGTTGAGCTGAAATCGAGTCGGAGTTGGAGAGAATGGGGGCAATATGCACAAGGAATTTAATAAACTCCGTGTTGTTCATTTAAAATGTTGTCTTTGATTGATCAGACAAGAGATGAAAGTTTTTTTATGGAATAAATATTGTCTTTATTCCTCTTTATTTTAGAATTTTGTCGATTTTGTAAGTGATACCTTTGACGTAATAAAGGTAGGTTCTTCTTCATGAAAGTAAAAGATTGCATTTCATTTCAATTTGAATTCCACCATTGTTCTACACGTGTTTTGAGCTATTTAACTGCTCATCAGGAACATTAAAATATCAGCCTGTTACGCTAGCAGCGGCATCTATAAGAAGTAATAAGAAGTCGGGAGACCTCTTTCGATAGCGAAGTAAGTGAACCGCAAATTCAAAGCCTCGTACTGAAGGCTGTTGAACGACGCTAGAAGTAACCTTTAACTCGAACATGCATCTACAGTTCACCCTTAAAAACACTATATTTTTGACTCTTTACGTAGAAAATAAAAGTAGAAGATTTCATTTCATTTCAGTTCGAATTAGACCATTGTTCTAGACGTGTTTCGAGTTTTTCGACTCCTCATCAGGAACACTTGTGGAAGTTCAATCTGAAATTAAATGCAGTCTAGTATCTAGGCGTTATAATTAAAATAACAGGAACATACCATCGAGTTAATACAAAGTTTATTTAAAACCGAATTCGCACGCGTAACTGACATTCAAATCACAGGTCACTTCACGGTTTATGCTAGACAAAAAATGGTAAAAAACATTTTTATTCAAAATTTTCTCAACTACATTTTTTATTTGAAAAATTGTTTTCTACGTCCACAGATTTTTCTTCTTCTTTAAGTGTCATCTCCTTGACGAAGGTTGGCAATTATCATGGCTATGCTGACCTTCGAGGAAGCTGCTCTGTACAATTGCAACAAAACCACAATCTCAGGTTCTTCAACCAGGAAACGCGTCTTCTTCCTACGCCTCTCCTACCCTCTATTTTTCCTTAAATTATGAGTCTCAATATGTTGAATCTTTCGTCTCTCATCACATGTCTGAGGTATTGCAATTTCCTTTCTTTTATTGTATTTTCCACCTCATTCTCTCTGCCCATTCTCCTTAACACTTTTGTATTCGTGACTCTATCTACCCATGGAATCTTTAACAATCTTCTCAATGTTCACATTTCAAACCCGTTAAGCCGATTTATTGTATTCCGGTTTAATATTCATGATTAAGCTCCATAGTAGAGTACACTGTGACTGTGTACGTAGCATTTAATTAGCCTTATTCTAAGGACCAATGTCAGATCTTTGCTGCATAAAATATTTTTCATTTTCACGAAGTTGGCACGTGCTTTTTCAATTCTGACTCTTAGCTGTGCAGTATAATCGTTATTTTCTGTGATTATCGTTCCCAAGTAAGAATATCTTTTTACTCTCCCAATCTGCTGGCCGCCTACCGTTAATATTTCATTTGTATTGTTGTTCTTACTAATTTTCATGAATTTGGTTTTTTTGATAAGATAGTCCGTATTCTTCACTACATCTTAATATTTTGTTTATTATTCTTTATAAGTCTTCCAAGTTGTCGACTATTATGACTGTATTATCGGCATACCTATTGTTGTTAATTAAACTTCAGTTCACTTTTATGCCGACTGTCTCGTTTACCAAAGCGTCTTGTATAATTTCTTCAGAATAAGCATTAAACAATATCGGTGACAGTATGCAACCTCGCCTGACTCCTCTTCTTATCTCCACTTCTTCTGACACGTCTCTTCCAATTTTCACGTTTGATCGTTGGATGTAGTATAAATTTGATATCAATATTACATCCCTCACATCCAGATTCTTGTTTTTGAGTACCTCTATAAGTCGGTCATGTTTTGCAGTAGTTGTAGTCTATAAAGCATACATAAAGATCTCGATTAACATCCAAACATCTTTAAATCAGCACTAAGAAAATAGGGCCTCATTTGTGCCCCCTCTATTTCGAAATCCAAACTGGGAATCACTTATATCCATCTCCAGCTTAGCATGTATTCTATGATGGATGATTTTTAGCAGAATTTTTAAGGTATGTGACATTAGACTGATCGTTAGATAATCACTACATTCTTTGATATTTACTTTCTCTAGTAGAGAAATAAATATTGATGTCAGAATTTTACGTGGAATGATTCCTGTGGAATAGATTGTGTTCAGTAGTTGGACTAAAAGATCTATGTTTTTTTTCATTGACCACTCTTTAACAGCAATTTACTTGGTAATTCATCTGGACCAGCAGCTTCATTATTTTTCATGGACTTTACTGCATGCATAACTTCTGACTTTGTTATTTCGTCTTTACTCTGATTATCTTCATATATATTTTTCTGTCTCTGATCATGGAATAATTCGTCTATATATTCTTTTTATCTTTCTAATGTTTGTTCTGTCTCCACTAAAATGTTTCTTTGTTTGTCCAATAGTATGCTTGAGGTTTTTTGTTTTGCTACCCCAGCTAATTCTTTAATTTTTTTATAGAGATTGAAGTTATCAAATGTTTTTTGTAAGTCTTCTATTTCTTGGCATTTTCCAGCGAAATAAGTCTCTTAAGCTTTTCTTATTTTCCTTCTAATTTGATTATGCAGCTGTTGATTAATATTCTTTTGCCTTCTTCTGTCTTCCATCATTTCCAAGATAGATAGATAGATAGATAGATATTTCTGAAAGTCTCCTGAATATGCAGGCTCCCTACTTTTTAATAAACTACCGTCTAGTTTTTAAAAATTTTAATTCACTAAGAAATTTTCAAAAAAATTAAAACAATTCTTAATCAGCCATGCGTTTAATTCAGTACGTGAATTTACAGAATGTTTAACTGAAATTATTTAGAAGATGCCTAATGTCTGTTGCATATTTTTACTGTGGCATATTTTTACTTTTGTATTTTTGATATGTTTTGTGAAATTGTTAGCGACTTATTGTTTATTGTCTTTGTACTGTATATTACTTTTAATTGGAACTATGTATTATTCTAATGTTATATTGTAAATTTTGACATACCCTATGCATACATGTATGTAACAAAGGGCAAATAAAAATATCTATCTATCTTCCAAGATTTCTTCTGTCATCCAATCTCCTTTCGTGCATCTGGTTGTTGTGTGTTCTCTGCGACTTGGTTGGATAATTGCATTTTTTAAGAATTGCCAATGTTGTTCTACATCACCATTAATTGATTCCGGTGTGGATTCTAGGTTTGCATTAATTTCTTGTTTTAGTTTTTCTTTGACGTCTTTTGATTTTAATTTTGTATACACAAATTTTTAATAAATCGATTTTTTCCGTTTTCTCCCTTATGAGAAGATGTTTTAGGGAGTAGCCAGGGGGTAAATGTGGTGATTTTTTTTGCATATCTTTTAGGGTCCCTAAATTGACATTTTCAGGAAAATTCAGGTTGTTCGTATAACTTTTTAGAGCTCAAATCTCTGACTGACCACATGGGAGCGCATAAAATCACGATACTATGCTATGCCGATGATGCAGTACTAATTCCTGATAACGAAGATGACCTAGAAAGGCAGCTGCACACCTTTAATATCACAGCAAACAAACTTAATATGAGAATATCAATAGAAAAAATTAATGTATAGTGATCAGTAAAAAGCCGCGTAGATGCAAACTAGAAATAGACGGCAAAATTGTAGAACAAGTAAAGAAATTCAATTATCTAGGAGTATAGATCACTATCTAGAGTATAGAAACAACAGAGGAGAACGTCTTCTACAGTTTGTCAGTGAAAATAATTTAGTGATAACAAATACCCTTTAGAAACATCACCCAAGAAGGCTCTCAACATGGACTAGTCCAAATAAAGAACACAAAAATCAAATCGATTACATACTCGTGCGGAAAAGATGGAAAACCTCAATAACAAATGTAAAAGCTATGCCTGGAGCATATTGTGGATCAGATCATAAACTACTAAAAAATAAACTGCAGGCTCAGACTACACACAACTAGAAAAATACATCAGACAAAACAGATAAGGGTAAGTAATGCAGAAGAATTCCAGATGAAACTGATAAGCAAAGAAAAACCACAAGTATTAGAAGACACAAATAAAACGTGGAATGGAATAAAAAGCTGGATATATTCAGCGGAAAAAGAGTGCACATCGCGTAAAACCCAAAAGAACAAACATTGGATGTCAGGGGAAGCACTAGAGTTAGTGGAAAAAAGAAGAGCTATGCTACAACATATCTTAAAAACAGGAAGCAACACTCAAGAAATAGCGGAGATAAACAGGAAAATAAAATGTATGTGCATCAGAGATAAAAACAACCATATAAATAACGTGTGTCAAGAACTGGAGCAACATGCAAACCGCCATGAAAGTCATGAACTATTTAAAAAAGTTAAATATTTAGCCCGAGAGTTCAAGCCACAACTTCAAGCCATTCAAGACTCTAATGGAGAAGTAAAAACCGACATAGAGAGCATCGCAGAGACCTGGAAAAATTACTGCTCAGAATTATACAAAGACACTTCAAAAGATGACGCATCAGTCTCAGAACACAAAAAACATGCAATCAGAGAGGCTGAACCAATCATTTTACGAGCAGAAGTAGAGAAGGCTCTTAACCAACTAAGAAACAAAAAAACTCCAGGAATCGATGGCATAACAGCGGAGACTCTAAAAGCAATAGGCGAAATTGGCGTAGATGTAATGCTGGATATGTGCAACATGATATGGATCACAGGTGAATGGCCTGATGAGTGGTGTGAATCAACCTTGATCCCTATCCATAAAAAAGGATCACTAACCATATGCAGCAATTACAGAACCGTTGCCCTTATCCCGCATGCAAGCAAAATCCTGCTACATATAATCAATGAACGGCTAAAGAACTTTCTACTTCCAGAGATAGCCGAAGAACAATGTGGATTTGTACCAGGAAAGGGAACGCGTGAGCAAATACTCAACACCAGACAGATAGTAGAAAAAGCGAGAGAACATAACATACCAATGTTGCTCTGTTTTGTAGATTACACAAAGGCTTTTGATTCAGTAAAATGGGATCCTCTCTGGAGTATAATGGAAAATATGGGAGTACCTAACCACCTAGTTAACCTAATAAGAAATCTGTATAATAAAAACTCAGCCAAAGTTAAAGTACATGGAATATATTCAAATGCATTCAAAACAGAGAAAGGAACTAGACAAGGTTGCATACTATCACCATTATTGTACAACATATATTCTGAATATATAATGAGAAAAGTACTAGATGAATGGGATGGAGGAATCACTATAGGAGGCAGAAAAATCAGTAACCTGCGATACGCAGATGACACACTTATACTAGCAGCGAATGAAGTCGAAATGATTACCATCATCGAACGGCTAAGCCGAATAAGTGAAGAATTCGGACTTCAAATCAACACCAGAAAAACAAAAATAATGATTGTAGACAGAGCAAATAATAATCTACCGCATATACGCCAAATAGGGATTTTCGAAGTAGTCGACAGATTTGTATACTTGGGCTCTCTGATAACCAACAATGGTGATTGTTCCTCAGAAATCAAACGTAGACTAGGAATGGCCCGAACCGCAACTGCTAAATTAATTAAAATATGGAAAGACCGAACAATAACAAGGAATACTAAGCTTAGGTTGGTCAATGCCCTTATTTTTCCCATTGCTACATATGCAGCTGAAACATGGACTCTCAAAAAAATCGATAGGAGTAAGATCGAAGCCTTCGAAATGTGGGTATATAGAAGAATTCTACGCGTGTCCTGGACAGAACATAGAACCAACCTGTCAATTCTGGAAGAGCTTCATATAAAAGACAGGCTACTAAAAAAAGTAAACCAAGCATACCTAACTTACTTCGGCCACATAGCTAGAAGAACGGGCACCATGGAACTATTGGTAGTAGAAGGTAAGGTAGAAGGCCGAAGACCAAGAGGAAGATATCCAATACGATGGGTGGACCAAATGAAGAGTTTGGTGGGAAAATCCCTACATGAAGCCGTCCATATGGCACAAGATCGCAGTCAATGGAGACAGCAGACTAATAATATTTAGGGTGTCACTATGCCCTGACAAGGGCTAAAGGATTGAGGAGGAGGAGGATAGATCACTAGTGACAGGGATATAAGAACAGAGACCACAAGGCAAGCATCAAAGTGGCAAGAGTAAGTGGTTGCCTCCGAGAAACCATATGGAGAAACAAATATCTGACCACGGAAAGTAAAATGAAAGTATACAAGACAACAGTAAGACCATTCCTAACATATGCAGCGGAGACAAGGACCGATAAAAGAAAGACGAAACAACAAATCAACAATATCGAAATGAAAGTATTAAGATCAATATCGGGCATATCATTAAGAGACAAACAAACTAACAAAAGTATACGCGAACAATGCAAAATTTAAAATATTAACAGTTGGATAAAAACAAGAAAAAAAAAAGGGATCGAACATGTAAATCGAATGGAACCAGATAGGTTAGCGAACATCTGTAAAAACAACAAACCGTATAGCAGAAGACCCGTTGGAAGGATGTCAAAAAGGTGGAAAGATAATGTAGAGTCAACAACGATTGAATCTCTGACGACTGGACTATGCATATGTAATTATTTATTAACAAAATAAGTAGTTTACTCAATTTTTACTTTAAATATAGAATATTTAAAATACTTACAAAAAGTACCATTACATAGAGTACATAGAAATATATCACCGTACTATCTGCGTCTGAAAACATATTCAAATAGTTGGTAACTATAGAGATATATTCCACCATGACAGCCATAAGTATTAGAAGAATTTTTAGTCCAAAAATACTATTCATTAATTCAATTGTGCTGTATATATATTTATAAGTGCCCTTCAGATATTTTAAATTACTATTTAAATCACGTATATTATTGTTTCGTGATTTGTAAACACCTTCAAGACATGTAAATACTATTTCTAGCCTTTTCTCGACTACAGAAGATAATTCAAATATCCAACTCGCTGTTACTGCAAAATGAAGGCTAATGGTAGAATAATAGATAGCCACAACAAAACTTCCAACATAAAAAATCGGAGAAGATCCAATACAACTAAAAATTAGGACGGGGATGGTTGTAACACACATACATATCTTTAAGAAGATCAACCACTTTGAGACATGTTGACTTTCAAATCTATCTATTAGTTTTAAAAGCAACTTGGTCAAGCGGTTAAATTTTTTTCGATAAAGCAAAAGTTCATATATGTGCGTTATATTTAAAAATACATATATCATTATATAAACACCGTCTACTACAAGTTGATATTTGCTAGAATCTCCAGAATCATCTGGATTATAAGTTACAAATAATATCAAAGCCAACCAGCAACTTGTTAATATTAGGTAAATTATAGAATATATACCGTTCAAACATTGCATTGTTGATGGGAAAGCACCTACTCCTACTCCAATTTTATATAAAAGTCTGAAAGTAAATACATCTGTTACTTGAAGGTGTCCAATCAATTGCGTCATATTTTAACGCAATATTTTCTTTTTAATTATTCATCTATTTTTCAACTTTTTCTTTTAAATTAACGAGAACTATGATAGAATCTCGATTATATTTCCATTCTCAAAACCATTTAACTCTTTAAATAATATGTATTTTTTGTATTTGCAACATTTACCTTTTCTTTCGTTAATGTAAATGTATGTTTCAATGATATTTATTTACTAAACTGAATAGATAATTATGGAAAATCATGGATTAACATTAAGTTAAAATGTGTGTCACACGCGATTTTACCAAAAGTGGTATGTAACTATATACAGAAAAAAATGTAAATTAATGATTACTAAAACGGAAGATCGACGAATTTTACATTTAATATAAAATTAAACTTATATTCCATATACATGATGTCCCATAATTTCAATGAAATATGTCGACTAACACAAATATCTTCTTCTTCTTTCTTGTATGTAGGCTTTAAAGCCAGTTTCTTCTCTCCCCATCCAACAGATTTTTCCCTGATATTCGTCGGGGTATTTTCATCTCTGTTGTTTCTAGTAGTCGTCTCGTTTTAGACATGTCATGTCAGGTCTTGACTCCGCCGTATATGGTAATATAGGTCTGATTGCTGCTTTATAGATTCTTGTTTTTGTATCTTGTCTTAGGCGTTTGTGTACAAATTTACCATAAATTTGAACATTGTAAAAAATATTATATTTTCAGTTATAAACTCCCCTTATGTCTAAACTTGAACTAGTCCCAAAAAACCAGTCCATTCTTGGCCCTGAACTATTAACAAGACCAACAAGTTCCTTAAAACCATATAGTCGCCAAGCAACCGTCGTAAGAAAAGGTCTGACAAGCAAGAGCTTGCGACCTGTCAAATTTAATTATTCATTATTTCCTTATTTTCCTATTATATAGTTTTTGTGGCCAGTATTGTTGGCAGTGAGTGCATGGTAAAAAGAGTTAGATGCTGTGCCTTATTGTAAGTAGAAAACTTATATTTAATCTCAACTTTTCAATTGTTTCAAGTCGCGGTGTTGCCATAACGTGCCGCGAGTGCATAAACGATTTCCGATCCAATAACGATTTTAATTTACATTGTTATCTATGTTATACAAGTTAAACATTTACTGTTATCCATAAACAATAAACTTATTTTCTACATTTATTAAATGCTATTTTCTACAGTGATGTAGGCTATTTTTCTTCTTGTAATAAAGATACATTTTAAGGCTTTACCTATTAAATATTTTAACCTATCCTTTGTCGAGGGAACAACCTTTCAGGTGCTGGATTCTCCAGCTGGTCCTTCGAAGCTAAGAAGTAACTCAGAAGCTTTGTGCGATAAGAAAAATCTTTCTCCGAACCAGCAAAGTTCGCTAAGGCGAACTCCTTATTCGTACAGTTTGTTCTTCCATATTGTGTCACTAAGATATTTCGTCGCTTTACTTGCTTTTAAGGTTTGTTGTCGTACTTCTTCTTCAACAACTCCGTAACTAGTTACATATATCCATTTCAAGATATCTAAACCTTGCTTCCTGCTTTATTATTTTCCCATCAATTTCGATTTTACACCGTAGTGGGTATTTAGATGTCATACATTTGGTTTTTTCTGCTGATATTATCATATTGAATTTCTTAGCTCTTGTATTGAAGATATGTGTTAAACTTTGGAGCTCCTCTTCTCATAACGTCATTACATAATATTTGAATTTCTTTATTCTCCATTCTGTAGCCACGACCTTTACGTACTGCTTATATTATTTCATCCATTATTGTATTAAAGAGAAGTGGGCTTAATGAGTCACCCTGTCTGACTCCGCTTTGTACTGGTATACACTGTGTTAGTTTTCCATTTATCTTTGCCTGTATTCGATTATGGGGGTAGATGTTTTCGATGGTTTGTATAATTTTGATTGGTATGTTTCTTTTATACAGTAGGTTTAAGAAGTCGTCAACTTGGATGCTATTGAAAGCCTTTTTCAGGTCTATAAAACATAGATATGCTAGATATGCTAGTTTATTCTACTTAATAGCCTCTTCTGTGATTTGTCTTTGTACAAATACGGCGTCTACGCAGGATCTGTCGGATCTGAATCCTTGTTATTCATCTGATAAAGTTGTTAGTTTATTGATTTTGTTGGTTTGGACTTTTGTGGTAAGCTTAAGTGCGGTGGTCAGTAGATTTATACTTCTATAATTCTTAAGGTCTTCTTTACCTTTTTTCTTCAACATTGGTATCATTATGCTGTTTCTCCCTGTGTCTGGTATCTTGCAGTGCAATATTAGTTTTTGTATAAGTTTTGTCATCTCTAGGATTACACTTTCTTCTCCGTGATTTAGAAGCTTGTTAAATATTTCGTCTGATCCTGGTGACTTTCTATTTTTAAGTGAATTTATGGCTATTTCTACTGTCTGAAAACTGATTTCCATTTTGTGTCTTAATTCAGGTACGGTATTGTGTTTGTTATTCTTTTACTTTGCTTTAAACAGTTCTGTAGGTATCTTTTTCATTCGTTTGCTGGTATGTTATTGTATTACTTCACTTCTGCCATTTCTTTCCGTTGGTTTCTTATAAATCTCCATATTTGTTTTTGTGTACCATAGAAGTCGCTTTCCATCCTTTTTGTAAACTATTCCCAGTATTCATTTTTTATTCTTTGTACCAACTGCTTTGTTTCATTTCGTATTAACAGTAAAAAACCACAGTAGTTGCTAGAACAGTGAATTTTAAATCAAAAATGTTAGTATATGGGAAATGAGTCGATACTCACAATCTTAAGTAGTTGTTATTTAATGAAGTTGGTAAATTTTGATCTACCGATTTTAAGGCATACAATATTTGTACGTTATTTTTATTTGTATTAAAAACTAAAAGCCAAAACAACATAAAACAAGCAATAAACAACTGAAACACAATAAATGAAATGTTAATCATTTGATGATTTTAATGAATTAATAATCATTTATTTATAATGCTTCAGTTGTTTATTGCTTGTTTCATGTTGTTTTAGCTTTTAGTTGTTAATACAAATAGAAGTAACGCACTGGCGCCTGATGGTGAAGCAAATATTGTAAGCCTTGAAACAGGTAGCCCAAAATTTACCAACAATTTAAACAAAAACCGCTTAAGATTGTGAGCATTGAGATTCCTGACCTGGAAGGTACCCAGTATAATAGGAAAATATTGGCTCTTAAGTTAAGTGAATTTTAAGTTAAATATACCCGCTGAAAAATTACAAGAGTGAGTTGGTGAAGTTCCTAATTAGAAGTAACATCAGAGACTCTCTAAGTCAGTTCATCAATTATTAGTAATAAACAAAAATATCTATTTGACAACATAAGAAGAACCATCGAATATTTCCAATACAAACAATAATTTCTTATCTTTTTGTTTTTGCATCGGCTTAATTGTCTTGTTATAGTTTGGATACAGGACCGCATTCAGATCTAATGACTAGTTTCAAAGTTTATTTAAATGGATGATATTAATTCCGAATTAGCTTAGGAAATGAGCTGTATTTCATCACCAACACTTAAAAAATCGTACTCATCAGTAACCAGTACTCTTAATTTTCCATTCAGAAAGCAAGCTATAGTAGTAGTATTTAGTTCATTAGAAAATATAAAATTAGAAGATTACCATGTATCACTAGGATTACTTATTTCTTTAAAAGATATATTGTTCTCTTCTCGTATAGCTAAATACAGGATTTGTATTTATTTATCTAAGGAAGAATTAGTTGACAAATTTATAAATGTTCACTAAGGAAAAATCATAGTCAACAATCAAATAATACAAGAAAGAAGATTATTTAGTCCTAGTGAACGACTTATATTCTAAAAATGTATGTCCAACAATTCCACATAGTATTCTAGAATCAGAACTACAGAAACTAGGCTTTAAACTTATGTCTCCCCTATCATTTATTAGAATTGGCACATCTCGTCCCGAATTTCAACACGTACTAAGTTTTGGTAGACAGGTATATATTTCACCTTTAGTGGATCTAATACTTCCTGAATCCTTGTTAATTTGTCATGACAATACAAACTATAAAATTTTTATGTCTGTAGACCAACACTCCTGTTTTATTTGTAAAAAGATTGACCATATTGCGCCAAACTGTCCTCAAAAAACAATAACACCAGTTTAATAATAAATAACACAGTGACTACCACAGACATTATAACCGACGTAACACAACACTCAGTACAAATCCGTTCAGAACCAAATTATTTGGTACAAGACACTTAATCTACACAATACAAAAATAAAGATGTAGATATAAATAAACCAAGACCAAAAAAATAAGGTCAAAAAAACGATAACCTGCTTACAAATGAAGGTATAAACGTTAATGAAATAGGATTAGAAACTAATGAATCATTGATCACTTCACCAATTAGCACAGATCCTACACTGCAGAGTAAAAGAGCTTTCTCCGAAACAGTTACACCACCTGAAACTCCTGAATGCTTTATACTGCCTGCTAAGGATACACGTTCAAAAAAGAAGAGAACTATCCCAACCATAGATCCTATTGTAGGCACTGTTCTAACAAACCGTAGCTTAAAGTAGTATAATTTCCTGCACTGGAGTCGTGGAAAGCGAACATAAAGCATCGCATTTTCATGTTCGGCTGTCGTACTCTTTCGTCTATCGAAGGGATGAATAAAACTTTTTGCTACGCCTCTTATGCACAAGTAGCTGCGCAACTTCAACTCGTATTGCTGTTTCATTTAACTGAGGATTTTTTATTGTAGTATTGAGCAGTTCACATTCAGAACAAGTGTCAATTTGGGGCCTTCCAAATCTTCCAAAACCAATTGAAATGTTCTTTGAAAAGTTTGTAGTAAAAACTATACTCCACGTCTAACTCGTTATATTTCTCTTAAAACAAATTAAACATTTTTTTTATGTCCAGCTTAGCATCTAGACATTTTATTTTCTTAGAAGAATAGTGACCAGTTCACCAATACCGTGCAGACTTACAAAAGCCTTTTTGCAGATGTTGATCCTTTTCTCACGAAGCAAGGCATATAATTTAAAAGAACTTTTATGCTCAATAGAATGTTTGTGCTTAAAAAAATATCTTCAGCTTCATCTTCGGAAGTGTTTTGTTTTAATCTTGGCCTTCTTTTCTGTACGGGCCCTGCTTCTATTAAGGACTGTTAAAAAAGGGCTTGTTCATTTTTGTTTGAAAAGTTTAACCCTCTGCATAAATTTCAACTTCCTCCTCAACGTCCTCTTCATATAACTTCTCGAAACATCCCAATCTGCATCTGCAACATTTAAAAAATGTTACTATTGTGAAACTAAGCTAGGTTTTAAAACTGACTTTGAATTATTATCTTATTTCCTGTCTAAAATAGTACATTATAAAACGTAACTTACGAGCATGGTAATCCTTTTTTGCGTGGTGCAACAACATTTCCCCTGTGATTTATATATTCTTCACCACGACATCTAGCTTTCTTAACACCCCTCTTTCGCTTCTTGCTATCTGCTTCTATTTCAACGACACTTTCACTCTCTGACATTATTTCAAATTATAAGTTAAATCACTTTAACAATAACTGAAGAAATATATTTTATTTTATTTTATTACTTAACAGTTACTACTAAGAGGTTAATTATTAATCTCCAAACAGTGAATATCTGCCAACAATTAGCTGACCGCGCAATGTTGCCAAGAGTGCTTTTATTTATGAAAAGGCCCTTGTCATTGACACGAGGCTTTTCATAAATAAACAATAATTTTAAACTAATATATCTGATAAAGGAATAACAAGACATGAGGCTTTTTATATACAAGCGATGTGCGAACATATGGGATATCATAAATAAGCGATTCATATTATTATTTATCAAAAATGTAAAAAATTGTAATACCAAGCGGCGCTAATAACCACTTAGGTTGATGCGCCTTAATTGTAAATAAATTGTAAATTTCTTTAAAGAATCTAACCTCTTTCACAATTTAAAATTTATATATTTATATAATACTTTATATATAGTAGAACCACACTGTATACTAGGTATTTTGACAATCATATCGGAAAATCAAATAAAAAATAAACGTTTTATGTTTACCATGCAACATTTGGTAATTTTTAAAATAATTGTTAAACTCTCGCTACAATATTTACAACAAACCAACAAAATGACACAAATCCGTGACACTTTGGTCATAAATATTATTTACCAACTAGGTGCTTATTTATGCATTTTCTCCTGGGATGTCAATAGTAAACGATTTATATTTCAGTTTGTACTGGCAACAGGAATTCAAGTATATAATATTGTATATTCGATCTTAATAATCGTAAAGGAGAATAAAAAGGTGATAGACGCGAATGTTATGTTAGCACGTTCAGTGTTGAATCTCATGATATATTATTCTTTTCTAAGAGACAGAAAATTTTGGAAACAACTATTCCGGATAATAGCGTCTTTGGAAAACAAATGCGGAATTGTATATGTTTCTAACAGAACAATATTTTTTAAAGTTTTAGTGTTGATTTGTGTAATTTTGTACAGTATTTGGGCGTTTCATTTTATAATTAGAAAAAGCCAAGTAAACTTTTTGTTAAGTTTACAATGTATATTTATTACTATATTTATTTTTGAAATATCCACTATGATAACAAAAAGGCAAGAAATTTTCAACGAACGTCTTAAAATGTGTTATAAATCAAAACATTTGATAGCAGGAGAAATGCAATGTAACATAAATGATTTGAAAAAAATATATATAATTATTTATCGTTTAGTGGAACTAATAAATAATGGATTTGGATTGCGAATTTTAATAGTAATACTGTTGGGTATGATTCAGTTTATATTTGGAATAGATTCACTTGCTAAAGTTATGGTGAGCAGAATATTACCTGCTACGCCTCATTTCGCTTTGTCATTGGTAAGAAATAAGATGTTATATAAAACTGATTATTGATTATTTTAATAAGGAGTAAAATAATTTTAAGCGTACATTTCTTAGCTCTTCATTATTTATCTTTAACTCTGATACCTAAGAGAGAAATCTGTAAATATTTTATACATATTTGCTAGACTTTTTTTTTAAATATTCTTTTTTAGAAACAATTTTTGTAGTGGAAATCTAAACGTTAAACATAAATTAAAACTGTAATTTTCATTACAAGTAATTGTGGCTGAATCCCATATAAACAAAATATTTTTATGTCGTTTTTGGTAAAGTTATTGCAGATTCATTTGTCTTCATCATGGAAACATTTTTATCATCTTTGAAAATAAGGCTATTATCGAGCACAAGTTAACTAAATCTAGCCCAAGTACTTTCGCTTAAAATAGCATCTTCAGGGGCATTTCGTCAAAATGTAAACTATCCGGCAAGCGTAGAATGTGGAAACATTAAAAATAACATAAAATTGTACAAAAACACTACACTAAAACGAGGACAAACAGTTTAAAATTACTTAAAGATTCTACGCTACATTCTCTGTCAGTATCTGGAGGGATGATCCTCTGAATCGTCCTCTGATTTTTCCTCTGTTGTTGAATATACATTAACCTTTCTAATACGAGAGGGCGAATTTTTGCCCCAGCTGTAGCACGAATCTTTTGCCTTTTAGTATCGAATATTTCTCCCTGCCCCGATGGACTGCCACCTGAGGCACTGAAGATAGCAACAACAGAGAAACTAGGTTTGACCAGAAAAATATATATCGATCTACTGCGAAAGCAAGAGTTTCCCAGGGAACTAAAGGAAGCAAATCTGATTTTACTCCTAAAGCCCGGGAAACCCACCGATTCAACATCCTCTTATAGGCCAATATGCCTTCTGGACTGTCTTGGCAAGTTCTATGAGAATCTTTCCAGGAAGAGGCTAGAAGGCGTGTTGGCAGATAAGAGAGCTAAGAGAGATAAGGTCGATCAGCAGTCGACGCCGCGATCTGGATAAGAAACGCGGTAAAAACAATCAAAAATAAATCGGTGGTACTTGCTTTATTGGACATTTAAAACGCCTTTAATTCAGCGAACTAGGGTCTCATCGTAGCCAAGATTATCGAAATAAAAAAGTGTTTATATGTGTCCAATATAAAAAAGGACTACCTATCGCAAAGAAGCGTATGCATATCGAAGAAAAATAAGATGAAAATGATTGCTGGAGTAGTCCAAGGTCAGTCCCAGGGTCAGTCCTGCGACCCACACTATGAAATATTTTATACAACGGGGTACTAGAACTAAAAAAAAACACAAGGAGTAAGGGCTATTGCATACGCAGACGACCTAGCCCTACTTATAGAAGATATAATTGAGGTATAAACAAAGTAAATTAAGCAATAGAAAAAACTGCGAGATAGACAGAGAGAAATGTCCTAAAAATTGCAGTAGAAAAGAGAGAAGAAATCATCTTGAGGGGACCACGGGATAGAAAAAACGTAATTTTTTTATTCAGAGGCTCTGACCTTTTTTTTTCGTCTTTATAGACGAAAAAATCTTCAAAATCTTCAAAAGACATCTCAGTCCAGGACGCCGCCTGACTAACCTTAGTGCAGGATTCGTTCTTCGTATTCCCGGTGATAATTCCCGAGGTACTTTAAAATGCCCTCTCGTCGCCGAGTCTACGCCGAACGCCTACCTGCTAAACCAGACCCTCCTCTGTCATCCAGCGATCCGGAAGCGGAATGGCCGCTGTAAGGCCGGCATCACTTCCGAAGCACTACCTTTATTCATTCATTCTCCATTCATACACATCCACACTCCTAGTTCGGCATCATTCCCAGAAGGGCATTTCCTTCTTTCCCACAGTCAAACTCATGCATTCTAACTCAAAAAGTGTGACCCACTGTTCTAACTTCACCTTTCAGCATCATTCACTCTACCTTTGCCGTTGGTCCAGCTGTCTTTCTTCCTCTTCCTTTTTTTAATCCAACCTAATTTATTTTCAATCATTCTCTCAATCATTTCTCTCACTGTAACAAAATTCATACCTGTCTCTCTCTCCATTCTGTTCCTTTCCACTATCCATCTGCTGCAATCTAACATCGTATGTGTCACAGTGTCCGAGTATCCACAATATAGGCATTCATCTGTATCAGCCTTATCGATCCTATAAAGGTAGGCCCTAAAACACCCGTGTCCTGTGAGCACCTGCGTCAGGAAATAATCCAATCACCTGTGGCCACAGTCCACCCAAGCTCTTATGTTAGGGATCAGCATTTTCGTCCACTGTGCCACATCCTCCGTATTGTTCCATTCTTCTTGCCATCTTTCAACTGACCTTTCCCTTACCTGTCTTCTCTCAGCCAGAGTAAGGTTTGGGCCTCTTCTCTCATAAAGCTCTTTTCTTTCCACCGCCAAAACATGCAACGGAACACATCCAGTGATGGTCCATAAGGCTGCCGCAGACACAGTCCTGTAGGCGCATGCCACTCGCAACAGACTTGTTCTCTCTACTCGTTTCATAAGACTCCTATAGGCCGTTATCTCTACCGCCTCGCTCCAGACTGGCGCCGCGCAGAGGCTCTGACCTAAGACCCCAGAAGACCGTGAAATACTTGAGAATCATACTAGATGACAAAATGGCATTCAGACACCACATACAAGAAGCATGGTGGAAGGCGGAAGAGAGGACCTTGACCCTTAATAAGATAATGCCGAATATAGGAGCCGCAGGGTCACACAAAAGATCAGGTATCCTACAGTCGATCATGTCCATCTTACTAAATGGGGCCCCAGTGTGGCGTGAGATCCTCAACAAAGCAAAATATAAAGACATGCTTCTTAGGACGCAGAGGAAACCATTGATCAGGGTATGCAGCGCGTACAGGACCGTATCAACCATTGGCTTACAAGTAGTGGCCGGTGCTGTACCGGTGCATATCCTGGCTAATGAAAGGGTTCGGATGCATCAAAGTGGCAATGAAGCTTTAGATTCAGGAACACAAAAAAGAAAAAGGAGTTTGGAGATCTGGCAGGACCAATGGTCAAGGAAAACAGACAAGGCTGCCTGGACGAGGGCCCTTATCCCAGATGTAGTAAGGTGCTATGTGTGTAAACACAGACGTGTGTGACCAATTTATGACGGGAGATGGATCTTTCCGGTCTTATACAAATAGAATAAAGAAGACTGAGGATGATCTGCGTTCCAAGTGTGTAGAGGTGGATGACACGCATCATGTGGTATTCGTATGCCTTGCATACAATGTAGGGCGAACCCTGCTGCAGCTGGGCCTAGGGTCACCTCTAGGCAAGCCATATGAACTAATGAATAAAGCAATTGGAAACAAAAGAACCTTTGACTTGATCATCGGTTTTGTGAGAAAGACCATAAAACACTAGGAAGAGAAAGAGAGGAGTCGGAACAAAGATGAACTGTTTATTTTAATGTGTCGTATCTGTCGGCGTCAGTGGGGTGAGCCACTATTCAGCTTGTACTACTGACGCCGAAATCTTAAATGAATTCTCAAAGACCTTGACTATATTACAGCAATCAATTTACATACGTGTTGTTTGGTTTTGTTTAAATTAAAATACTTACGGGATTCTTTTATCTCTTGGCCAATTCCATCCCATACTTTATCCTTCTTTCTGATGTTTTTTTATTCATCGTGTCAAATCATTAAGTGTTGGACATTTTTTTACCAATTCTTTTAATTTTTCTATTGGAACCATTCTAAATTCACAACGATAACAAGAGAAAACGCAGCCATCTGCGTTAACAAAATATAACGCAGTAGTAATATTGTTGCTGCCAGATATCATCGCACCAACGAGTTGGTTCTCGTTAATCGCCGTGGCCATTCGTCTCGCGAAAATTTTGCATTGTGATATTGTCGTCAACGCACCAATTAATCACAGCAATCTGTTTATGCCTGAATTGTTAATAATTAAAAAATATGCCGAAATCTCTGCACAAAACATATAGGTTTTTTATGCGTACCTACAATATTTAAAAAAGTTCAGATACCTATCTGGATTTGTCTCATTCTTTTCTGGATTTTTCATCAATTATGTTAACTAGATACATACTTTACAGTTTACATACGCTCTTTTTTTTAGATTCTTATCACAGTTATATCCTTTTCTGGAGACATAATTGAAACAACTGGCTTCAAAACTATGCAATTGTTGTATACAATAAAAATGGATGATCAAAGTAATATCAATGAACAGCCTTGTACCCAGGATCGGAACAACGATTTCATTACTTTCTTAGAAAAATTAAGACCTGAAATAACTGTTAGTAGATTTGTTAGTGTCAACAGAAACTTGTTGCCCAAGCTTTTATCAACCATAGCAACTTATGCTATTGTTTTAATTCAACTTAATTCAATGGTGTTATAATACAAATATTATTAAGAGTTATTTATAAAATAAGTATAAAAAATAAATATTGCACGTGAAATTGTCCAGCTACATGACGTGTTACACACAATAATATTTCTACGTTCGGGCAAAAACCAAAAACATTTTATGTAGGTGAGACATGCAAGTATAAGAAAGAGTAAGTAAATAGTAATAGATAATACAGTTTATTATATATATATATATATATATATATTATATATATATATATATATATTATATATATATATATATATATATATATAAAGAATTAAATCTTTTAGCGAAAGCCGCTATCGCTGTATGTATTAAATGGCCAACTATATGGCTTAGGAGACAAATTCGTTAAACTTCCCGTGCTCGAATTGGTATCACTAAAGTGTTATGATCATTTCGGCCTATCCCAGCCATCGTCAGACACTTGGGCTGATACAAATTCAAACTCGGAAAGTAAAACGAATGTCTCCCAATCTTCACTACCGTGTAGTTAGCTTATAAAGGCGCCCTCTATTTTGAAGGCCGTGAACGAAACGATATGAATAATCGTTTTCTGTATCCTTTATGCTATGCGAAATGTGTAAAGAGTATATATATATATATATATATATATATATTTAAAAAATATTCAATAGTTGAATAGCAGAGGTTGTATCGGTCAATAATAGGCAAATGAAAGTCGTCAACTACTTCATTGATTTAATCGAATACGTTTCGCTTTTTTAGTTTTCAAAAGCATCATCAGTTCAAAAAACAATTTGTAGGTTTTGTAAAAGATGTTAAACACACTCTACGATAACTTAACATTAAAAAATTTTAAAAACTAAACGATAATATCGAAACAAAAAACACACAGGAAAAAACTGAAACAGCACTATTGTTTATTTAATTTTTACCGATGGCTTCATCTCAATGTGGGTGTAAGCTCTTTCGAAGACCCAACACAATGATATTTCGATATTATCGTTTAGTTTTTAAAATTTTTTAATGTTAAGTTATCGTAGAGTGTGGTTTAACATCTTTTACAAAACCTACAAATTGTTTTTTGAACTGATGATGCTTTTGAAAACTAAAAAGCGAAACGTATTCGATTAAATCAATGAAGTAGTTGACGACTTTCATTTGCCTATTATTGACCGATACAACCTCTGCTATTCAACTATTGAATATTTTTTAAATTTAATCAACGGTCGTATTTTTTTGCTATATATATATTATATATATATATATATATATATACATATATATATATATATATATATATATATATATATATATATATATATATATATATATATATATATATAAATCTTAATCAATTTAGCTGTTACGGTTTGGCCATTGCTAGTCTACGCTTGATTTCTAAGAAGTAATCGCCATTATTGTTTATCATGAAGCTTAAGTATACAAATCTGTCTACTACTTCTAAATTTGCCACTTGGTGTATGTACGGCAGATTATTATTTAATCTGTTCACAATCATTATTTTTGTTTCCCGGTGTTGATCAGAGGTCCGAGTTTTTCGCTTATCCGGCGAAAGGGATAATACCTAATAATCATTTCGATTTCATTCGCTGCTAGTACATATAATGTGCTAGTATAAAGTGTCTCATCTGCGTATAGCAAGTTACTGATTTTTTTATCTCGTATAGTGATTCCCCCATCCCATTCGTCTAGAACTTTTCTCATTACATACTTAGAATATATGTTCTATAATAATGGTGATACTATTCAGCCCCGTCTAGTTTATTTCTTTGTTTCGAAAGCATCTGAATATATTCCGTGTATTTTAACTTTGGCTGAGTTTTTATTATACATATTTCCTATGAGGGTAACTAGGTAATTACTTCTATATTTTCCATTATACTTCAGAGTTGATCCCATTTTACTGAATCAAAAGCATTTGTGTAATATACGAAACAGAGCAGCAGTGGAATGTTGTGTTCTCTCGCTTTTTCTATTATCTGTCTGGTATTCAATATCTGTTTTCGCGTTCCTTTTCCTGGTAAAAATTTTTATACGAGTCCGTATTATTCTTCGGCTATATCTGGTAGCAGAAAGTTCTTTAACTGGTTTTTGATTATACCTGAAGGATTTTGCTTGCATGAGGAATAAGGGCAATAGTTCTGTAATTGCTGTATACAAGGGATGATCCTTTTTTATGGATCGTAATAAAGGGTCATTCTCACTACTCATCATTCCATTCACCTGTGGTTCATATCATGTTGGATATATCCAGTATTACACTATATCTACGCTATATCTACTCCAATGTCGTCCATTAAGCCATAGTTAAGAGCCTTTTTTACCTTTGCTCGTAAGATTATTTGTCTGCTTCTCTGATTGTATATTTCTTGTGTTCTGAGACTGATGCATAAATAATTGTATTTACTTGTATTTATTTATTTGTATTATTTGGCTGTTTTGTTTGATGTATTCTTCTAGGTGTATGTAGTTTAAACCTACAGACCATTTTTAGCAGTTTATGATATGATCGCATAGCTTTTACATTTAATACTGAAGTTTTCCATATTTTTCGCCTAGGTAAATAATCGATTTAATATTTATGTTCTTTATTTGGACTAGTCCATGTTAAGAGCCTTCTTAGGTGGTGTTTATAAAGTGTATTTATTATCACTAGAGTGTTTTAACTGGGCAACTGTATGTCTGGCTATCACTAACGTAGTCAGTGCTCTTATGGTTTCGCTTACTTCTGATGGAATCTTATCAGTTTATTCGTTAGTTTAAACCCACAGACCATTTTTAGCAGTTTATGATATGATCGCATAGCTATTACATTTAATACTGAAATTTTCCATATTTTTCGTCTAGGTAAATAATCGATTTAATATTTATGTTCTTTATTTGGACTAGTCCATGTTAAGAGCCTTCTTAGGTGGTGTTTATAAAGTGTATTTATTATCACTAGAGTGTTTTCACTGGGCAACTGTATGTCTGGCTATCACTAACTTAGTCAGTGCTCTTATGGTTTCGCTTACTTCTGATGGAATCTTATCAGTTTATTCGTTATCCATATTATCTTTTTTCGAAAACTAATAATTTAAAAACTTTAAAATGCCTAATTCTTTATCATCATCAGTGGCATTACAGCTCGTTATGAGCCAAAGCCTTCTTCAGAACAATCTTCCATTCGCCCGTGTCTCTGGCAACTCTTCTCCATGCTTTAACTCCGATGGATTTTAGATCATCCTTTATGTTATCTTGATACCTAGGTTTTGCTCTTCCTCTGGATTCTCTTTCCACTGGCCCTCTTCGGTCGAAAATTTTTCTGATCGTTGCATCTTCATCTCGCCTAATTACATGTCCTATCCATAGAAGGCGTGATAATTTAATAAATTTTACAACGTCAGGTTCCTGAAAACTTCTGTATAATTCAAAGTTGTAGCGCTTACGCTACAAGCCCTGTTCTTGGACTCCTCCATATATTTTCCTTAGAATTTTTCCCTCGAAACGTGTAAGCAATTCTTGGTCATTGTGTGTGAGTGACCATGTTTCTGACCCGTATGTTAACACTGGCCTTATTAGTGTTTTATATATGGTAGTTTTAATTTTTCAGGGTAGTTTTGGGGTCATCTGTTTCCTCAAGCCATAATAGCACTTATTGGCAAGCACTATTCTTCTTTTAATTTCGTCGCTGACATTGTTGTCTTTGGTCAGCAGCGAGCCCAGGTAGATGAAGGTGTACACACCTTCCAGTTCCAGATCATCAATTAATAGTCTAGGTGTCTGGTTGCCTGATCTAGTACAATACATATACTTGGTTTTCTGTGCGTTTATTTTTAATCCCATTCTCAGTGCAGACGCCCTTAATGATCGAAATGCTTCGATCACAGATTCCGTGGACCTAGCAATAATGTCTATGTCATCTGAAAATCCGACCACATGTACAGATTTATTAAAGATAATGCTATTCGTATTAATATGACACTATCGAAGTACTTTTTCTAGTGCAAGGTTAAATAAGAGGCACGACAGTCCATCTCCCTGTCTCAGTCCATTTTTACAATGGAAGGGTCTTGAAAAATTGTTTTGGATTTTGACTATACTCTCTACGCCTCTGAGTGTAAGTTCCGTTAGTTGAACAGGATGAAATTCCACCACAGCTTGTAGAAGTTTTGTCTGTTGACTGAGTCGTATGAGGCTTTGAAATCCACGAATATGTGGTGGGTGTCGACTCCGAACTCAAGCGTTTTCTCAAGAATCTGCCTGACTGTGAAGATTTGATCCGTTGTTGATTTATTGGGTCGGAATCCGCACTGGTAGTTCTCAACTATTTGTTTAGCATAGGGGATCAATCTTCTGTACAATACGTTGGACAATACTTAATATCCTACGTTAAGTAGGGTGATGTCTGCGGGCGTTTTCTTCAGTAGCCAGATTTCGGTTACTAATTTATGCATGTGTTTAAGAAGGGTGTCACCACCATTTTTAAAGAGTTCGGCAGGAAGATTGTCCAATCCAGGGGTTTTGTTATTTTTCAGTTTTGAAATGGACTCTCTAATTTCTTCTTCGGTGGGGGCGGCTCCTGAGCGTTTTCATCCATTTTAGGCAAGGTAATTTCTATTTGGTCTTCTTCACGATTGTCGCCAAGCAGTTCTTCAAAATGATTCGCCCACCTATTTAGTATCTGTTCTTTGTCACTAATTATGGAACCATCTCTGTCTTTACATGCTGTTATTCTGGGTTTAAATTCTTTTTTGCAGCTGTTAATCTTCAGATAAAATTTTCGCGAGTCTTTTTTCTCTTTTTCTGTTGTGGTTGTTAACAATCTCGTTTACAGCGTTTTCGTCTAAGATTTTCATCGTCTTCCAGGTTTGATCTCGTTCTGCGCTGCTGAAGTTTCTTGTATGTTTCATTTTTCTGTTGGTTAATAGATCTACATTCTTCGTCAAACCAATCTTTGTTTATTTTAGCCTGGTTAGGTTTTAAAAAGCCTTTAGCCGCTGTATGGATACCTTCCTTGAATTTGGTCCAGTGTTCTTCTATACTTAAATTCTCGTCGATTCTCGTCAGCTCTTCATTTAAAATTTTCCTTTAGTTATCCGTAGCGTCTTCAGATTTTAGTAAATCAATATTATATTTTGTAGATTTTGTACTCTGGCCCTTCTTAGCATTTGATATACGAGCCCTGAGTTTTGTTCTTACAAGGTAGTGATCAGAGTCTATATTAGCACCTCTACATGCTCTTACATCTAGTACGTCCGAAAAATGTAGACTATCAATTAGTACATGGTCAATTTGGTTTTTGTTTGACCGTCTGGTAATTGCCATGTGCCTAATTATCAGAATAAATTATTTGCTGGTGTTTCTAGAGCTCGAATTGCATCACTGAAATCGTATTCGATGTGAGATTTCATATTCGAGTTAGCTAACCTCGCAGAAAAGTAACTAAATCAAAAAATGTATGTTCATGTTTAACATAAATTTTAATGGCGTTTATCTAATTAAAACCAGTTTTTTCATGACCGTAGAAAAAACAAAATGTTCAAGTATTTTAATTTACATTTAATTAGTCTAATTTATGTTTATTATTAAAATGAATTAAAATTCAAATGAATTGTTTAATGAGAATTAAAATGTATTATATTTATTAAAGCTCTATACTGTATTTGTGTTAGCCTATTTTGTCACATTTCTCTCCGTGAAAAACATTTTTCATCCCTTACACTCTCACGCATGGTCCAAAATTCTTTAAAAACAGGCTTTCGTTGACGACGAAATTTACGGCGTAAGCTTATATAATACCCACTGATATCACTGGATTTTCTACAAACGGAAACCTTATTTACACATGGTTAGGTTATACCAGAAAAATCCACAAAACATGACTGATCTGCGTCACGCAGTCTAATAGTGGAGATAGAATACTGCTAGTCTGTCGTAAAAGGCGACTAATAGGAAGAAAAGAGATAAGGATCTGTCGTTTGAGTTATCGGGTTTTAGAACCAGTACGAAAGTGCTACCATCAAGTAATGCAGTAGGTTTAGATCCTATAGTGAAAGAGGAATCGCCTAAAGACGAATCGACAAATCATATGAGATTTAAATTGTCACCATTTAATGGGAAGTCTTCTTTGTCATTATACCTTAGACAATTTAAAGCTATTTCGACAGCCAATCATTGGACAGAACAAGAAAAGTCTGTTTCCTTGACTGCTGATTTACAAGGTGATGCTGCGGATATCCTAAGATAGATTCCTAAGGGTCAAGAAAAATGTTAACAGACCTTGTTCACTCAACCAGACAAACGTTACGGACATGCCCACGTACAACAAGTCTACAAAGCATCACTAAGAAGTAGAATTTAACGAGCAAGTGAAAATTTGCATGAGTTTGAAGCAGATGTTGCTCGTGTAGTGCGGTAAGCTAACTCAGCGGCACCAGATAACATTTTGGAAGAAATTGCTGTAGATATTTTTGTCATTGAGTTAAAAGACAGGTAATAACAGAAAGCTTTACGACTAGCATGATCGAAAGTTTTTGATGAAACACTCGCCATTATCTTAGAACACAAAACAGTAAGTCAAGCTACACGGAAGTATCGAGTACGAACCTCTAAAGAGAGCGACGATCAAAACGATAAACGTCTGGAGGAAATCGTATGAAAGTAGTTCGTAAGAGACACGAACCCAGATGTTAAAATGGTGGCGACGTCGGACACATTTGCCGTAAATTTCAAGAAAATAATACAACAGTCAAAAAGTTAGTACAGATCAAAAACTGGGCTACAAAAAATCATTCAAATAATGATGCTTATCATTTGAATGATGTATGAAGAGAGTATGGGATTATTTGCGTTGAAGTGAAATACCTTCTTGGCAAGACATTAGTGTATGTAGTCAAGGTGTCAAGTCTAACTGGAGCAAATGAAATTGTCTAGTACTAAAATATAATCTGTGTAAAATCATTCAGCATGATGATGGTGCAGAATCTAAGCTTCAGTTAATTGTACTTAAAAGTATAGTGCCAGAAGTATTGTGTCAGTGGCATGACGGTGAATAAGGTGAACACTTTGGCATTATGAAGACTCTGCAAAAGGTTCAAGAACGGTTCTATTGGGTGAACTGTAAAGATAATGTAAGAAGATGTTATCGGAAATGTGAACTGTGTGAAACCAGTAATGGTTTAGTTGGTAAAAAGAGGGCACTAATGGAACAGTACAATATTAATAGTCCTACGGAAAGAGTAGCAATCGATTGCATTGCAGGTCCATTTACAGAAACGGATGATGGAGATAAATATTATCTGATAGCCATGGATTATTTTACGAAATGGACCAAGGCCTATGTGATATCAAATCAAGAAGCTGCTACAGTTGCAAAGTGACTTGTTAAAGAATTTTTTATTCGATTTGGTGTTCTCTTGGAGATCTACTGCGACCAAGGACGAAACTTTAAGTCAACCCTTTCCCAAAATGTTTGCAAATTAATTGGTGCCAACAAGACCAGAACGACACTCCAGAATGATCGAGAGGATAAATCGAATGATGGAAAAGGATATAAATTTGCGTTGTATAAGATATTTCTTGCGGAAGATTTTGAAACTGTGGGATGCATGACAGATAGTCTTCGAATGCATATTTATAAATTTTGATGTGCTGTTACATTATTATGTCGCTCTGTTTATTATTTTTGGGAACACTGAACTTGTTTCTCTTAATTAAAACATTTTTTAGCGTATCTACTTTACTGGTTGAGCGTTATACCTCATTTTGCAATTAACTAAATGTATATTAGCGTGCGCTGAGCGATCGCCAATATGGTTTTAGGGCCAAAAGGTCCACCATAGATGCGGTCACAGAAGTAACCTCTTTAGTTACGCAGGATACAAAGAGATGTCAGACTCTCATCCTGCTCGATGTCAAGAATGCCTTTAATACGGCATCATGGGAAAAATCATGTCCAGGCTTAGAGAATTGGGCGTTAGTGAATACCTGGTCAACGTAGTTGACAGATACTTCACTGACAGGTCCATAAGAGAAAAAGATACCAGCATCAGTTTGTCGAAGTGTGTTCCACAGGGTTCAGTACTAGGTCCCATCCTGTGTAATGTCCTGTACGATGGGGTGTTGAGGCTACAGATGCCCAGGGAATTCCACTCTTGTAGCTTATACTGATGATCTCGCACTGGTTGCGAAGGCGAGTCAGAAAACGGACATGGCTAATACAGCCCTGCGTCGCATTAGTAGGTGGATCAGAGAAAATGATCTACAGGTAGCGCCTCAGAAAACTGAGGTGTTAGTTCTCAAAGGGACACGGGAAAAATTCTCTCTTCGCTTTATAGTGGAAGAAGTAGAGGTTGCACCGGTTAAATCAATTAAATATCTAGGAGTCTGGTTGTCGGAAGGTCTAGGGTTCGGAGTACACATCCAGAAGACAGTAGAGAAGGCGAACTGAAATCTGGAAGCGTTGATACGGTTGATGCCAAACATTGGAGGCCCAGGAAGCATCAAAAGAAAGGTGCTAAATGAAGTTTTTCAGTCAGTAGTAACCTACGCTGCCCCTGTGTGGTGTAGTGTACTCTAAACACTGCAAAATACGCTAAGCTGATGGAGACTGCGCAAAGGCGAATGCTTCTCAGGATGTCTAGTGCATATAGGACAGCATCGAATGAGGCTAGGAATGGATGTAAATATACATGATAATAAAAGAGAAAGAACGATAGTAGAGTGGCAGAGATAACGGGCGAATGATAGTGGAAAGGCAAGGTAAACGAAGGAGCTTATTCCCGATCTTAGACCGTGGTGGGAATGTTAGTTCAGGAAACTAGATTACTTCCTGACGCAGTTTCTGACCGGACATGGTAGTTTTGGCACCTTCACAAATAGAATAGGCAAATCTGCCTTGGATGCTCCTGCCCACATTTTTAACTGCCAGAGATGGGCAAATGAGATGGGAGATTTCGAGAGGCGAATGGGTTTCGGGCTGGATGAAAGAAATATTGTAATCATAATGTTGAGAGGAGAGAAAGAATGGGGAGAAGTACACTGCCTGATTTCTGGGGTGATAAAGAAAAAGGAACAGGAGAACAGAGAAGGAAATTAAGCCAGGGATCTAAAAATTTATAGTTAATATTGTTTTCTAGATTATGGCCTAACGTCTAAATATTTTCTGACTTACGGTAATAGGTATGGTTATATATAAATTTTTAGTTTTTTTTTTATTTTAGTTGTTTATTGAGTGGCAAGACCACCTCTCTAGAACGTTGGTTAAGGTTTTAGCCGGAACACGGTTAATTCGGCACTACCCTGGGATCTTCTGGCTTAGTATCCCACTCGGTCGAAAGATACCAGGGTGTCTTGTTCCGTAACGTAGAGGTCCAAAAAAGATTTCCCCCACCGTTGCCTGTCAGAATTCAATGGATACCTTCTTAGGCTCTTACTGGAATCTGGTAATACGGCAATTAAAATAAAATGCATCAAGCGTATTCCTCATTTTAAAACCATTTTCGTTGAATTGAAATTATTTTAGTTGAATGACACAAAGTAAAAAATAAAAGAGATACTTTACAAACTGACAAGAATTTGACAATGAAAAACGTAGGTTATAGTTGACAGTTTAAAGTCTATTAGTGCAAAAAATATTAATTTAACTTTCAAGACAAAAAACTAAAAATTTTCAAATCGATTTGAAAACTGTCGACCCAAAACGGACGCATATGAACGATACTAGAAATTCGGAATTATTGGAATCGATTCAACTTTGAAGTATAAATAATCGTACCGGTTTTTATTTTTCTAAATAGTAGCGTTCTGAGATTTAACTTAAGGGGGAAGGAGGATTAAGAAAAACTGCTTACAAGGTGATATCTTCAAAGAGCTCTAGCTCCCTTAGGCTGCATTTTCGGACCTTATCTGATTTTCGACTATCTTCTCGAAGAGAGTTTATGGACACCCTTTATATCTAGCCCTTTCAGGAACAATATCGAAACCAGCAAAAGTGGAATTTTACAGGAGGAGGTTTTTTTATATGTTCGTACCAATCAGTATTGAAAGTAAAATATTTTATATTATATTATTTGGTAGTGTTCTATACAAATGATAAAAGTAATTATGTTGTATGTTTTATTTTTATACTAGCACTGGTACTTACGATGTTTGGTTTTTCAAGTTTTTCACGTAAGTATCACTTACGCTTTTTATCGACATGGTTACGATGTTTCGTGTGTTCAAATTTCAAGCATTCACGTTGATTAAAATTTATTTTAATTGTGTTTTATTTGCCGAGAATCAATGATAAATATTATAATCATTAAAATTATACATTTATTAAAAACAATTAAGATATAATCAAAAATCAACGTCACTTGTACCCTCGTTATCTGTTTCCATCAAACAGCCCCTAATATCACCAATATGGGGTAATTAGAGGAAGTCATCTTTAAGCTCTGCTGGGATAACTACCTTATCAGAGAGTTTTTTAACATCTAGGCACTTAGCTGGCGAAATTTTGAGTCGATTATTGTAGAGCTGTTGGGGAGCACTGTTGTTACTATTACGATTACGGCGTATCCTTAAGGTTTCCTGCAAATTTATAATTTTCAGTTCACTATTATCAAAGAATCCATACTTTACGTTGAAGCTTTGTGGTTATCTTTATTAAACAAGGCTGTGATAAGTTTAATAATGTTGATTTTAAATTTGTTTGGTATTAATGTTTCAGTGAAATCTTTCCAATTTAAAAAATTAGAATAGTCCAATTACTCATTAATGTAGTTGAAACGATTCGTTTTTGAATTGGACATATGTTCTGGTAACAGAAATGTAATTTTTATATTCTTTATAAATGCACTTCTTTCGATGAAGTAGGAAAGCATGGCCAGCATTGCATTGTTACGATTCTGTCCAGAACAGCTGTAGCAATATAGATAAATTTTTTTATGTGTAGCTTCAATATCTTTCTATTTTAAATACATGTAAACTATTGTAAAGATTGTAAGTATTGACATGTAAGTATTGTAAAGATAGAAAACGTAACCAGTGGATCAGAACCAGAACAAAGACAGTAGACGCGATAAAACAAGCAGCAAAACTAAAATGGAAATGGCCTGGACACAATGAGCGTCTCCAAGACGGACGATGGAACAATGCTATCGGAAAGTGGCGTCCATACAATGCAAAGAGATCAAGAGGCAGACCACAGATGAGGTAGAAAGATGACATCAGGAAACAAGGAGGTCCCACATGGCAGAGAACAGCTCAAGATAGGGAAAGATGGAGAGAACTGGGGGAGACCCATATCCAACAATGGAAGGATAGAGAATAGGTTAAAAAAAAACTATTGTACAAATTTTGTTGCAGCCTATCGTTGCATCTAATTTATCCCACAAGTAACGATAAACATTTGCAGAACCGCTCTCTTAAAATCTTTTTCCAGATCAAAGCTGACACGCAGCACAGATCCTTCTTTTGAAAGATTTCGGTCTTTGAAAAAGAATTTCAAGGCACTTTCAAGGCTTTAATGGTGTTGATTGTAGGATTCTGTCTTTTTTTCTTCCTCTTGTTTAAATACTTAAATCTTCTCACAAAGATTACAGTTGTCTTTCTTTGGCAGATGAAAACCAATATGAAAATGTGACCGGCATATTTAACGAAACTTACTGAGTGATACAATTTCAGTTAGTTTTTCACAGTCAACGAGATATTTTTTGTATAGCCAATACAAATTTGTAACGATCTCAAACTCGGCTGAAAGATATAATTAATTGCTTTGTTACTACAGTATTGCGAAGGGATAGCCGGTAGTTGTTTAATGTATTTCTTTAGCAACAAGACTTGATTAGAAAGAAATTTATTTTTGGGGCTTCTTTCCCTCTTTGGTCTTGTTCAGCCATGTTATTAGTTAGGACATTTTATTTCTATATCGTAGTGTCATTTGAAAAATATTAAGCGTTTTAATTAAAAATTGTTGGCAAACTTTTACTTTTCCATTGTTATATGGAATATAATATTCAATGATTTTGATCTTTGCATAGACTTAGCCTTTTTTTGTTTAATTGGGATTTCCACCCTACAGGATAGGATCCAATCTCTTTGCTTGTGAGCTTACCATACCCACAATAGTTTTCAAAAATCAAAACTCTATCTTCTTTACTTATTTTTTATTACTGCAATTTTTATTAAGACTGCTTGGGTTCTACTTACTGCTTTATTTTTTCCTGTGCATTTTTCAATTTTCCTCGAAGCCTTTTTCAGAAGTGGCTTTTGCTTTGGGATTCCTCTTTGCCCTATCAGTAAAAGATCTTCAATGGGTTGCATACTTTCAAGGTTCTCAGTAACAGACTACCCTCTTGTTTAATTTCTGGATTCCATGACATTTCAAAATGTTCAAGATGACTATTTAGTGAACCGACATCAGTATTTAAACGTGTTTGATGTAGTTACAGCATCCGGCAATGATGCTGAAGATAAAGAATAATCCAAATGTTTGCTGACATTTTGTCGTGTAATTTTTGGAGAGCTATCCGGTACATCATTATTAATCCACTTCTGAACACGATAATATGTACTATTGTTAAAAAAATCTTTTTGTGAAACAGTTTCGTTTAATACAAGTGGTGGGTCTTCGTGCATTTGATGCTCGTTGTTTTTTAATGCAGTTGATGATAATAGAGAGTTATTGCAAAGTTGACAGTGCCTGCGCTGCACTATTTACACCGCGCTACTTTGACAATTTTGATATACGGCTGACACATTGCAAAGAGAGATATTGCTTAAATGTATGCACACTTTGTTGCGTTATTTACGTTGTTTGTTTTATTTTCATTTGTTGGCAAATTATTTTAATAATTTTTCGACTGTTCTAACAACCATCCAAATTTCGTCATTTTGTGTCATGTGGAACAATTTCACCCAATCATGTCAACATTGGACTGATAATTGCATTAAGTGCACTACACTGCATTACATACTTGCTTGTATGGCAGTCAAACCACCAGGTTTTTTGGCGTTGTACCACCAACATTAGAAAACTACCTACAGATGCAATAGCTTACAGTTAGGATGTAAATTCAAATTTTTTGCTTGTTCAATATTATCTTTTAAGTTGTTTGTTACTTATATATTATATTAATTCATTCTAAATTTGTGTTTTAATTATAAATACCTAAAATTATATATTATGTTGGAAATAAACATAATATATAATTTTAGGTAGAAGAAAAACAACACCAAAACATGAAAACTACTTACATATAGAGGAATAATAAGAATGTAATAATATTTTAGCTTTTTATTTATAAAATTTACACATTAATTTTCATATTTTTGTAATCTTTTTAATAAAGAATCTATAATTTTTAATTGTGATTCAATAAGAGCTATGTGCTCTTTTTTCGGCTAGGTCTGCTTTCATCTTTTCTCTTTCAAATTCCCTCTGTAATTTTGTTTCATTAAATTCATTCTCCCATTTTTTTTCCTGAAATCTGAATTTTTTCTGTTCTATATTTAACCGTCGTTCTTCTAATTCAGTTTTTTTTTCTTCTAAAGCTAATTCCCTGGCTCTTATATTAAAATCTTTTTCTTTCTTTCTGTTTAGATAGTCCAAACCATTTGTACGCAACAGCACACTTTTATTATGCCTCCTTTTTACTGGTCCTAAAAATTTAAAGTGTAAATACTTATCTTTACTTTATTACACACTTTGGATAAATAAACATACCCATTATTTCTTTTTTATGGTCTTCTGCTTAACCTAAAGTTCTTGGAATATATAAAATAATAAAAAGTTAGTGAAATAAGCAAATTTTCTGAATATCATTTTTTTGCATTTTTCTTACATTTGTTCAACAAGATATATGTTTTAATATAAATAAATACTAACATGGTGTATTTTGCGTTGACTCTACTTCTTCGGCCACCATATTGTCTACAATTACCTCTTCACCTCGATGTTCTGGTAAAATAACTGAAAAATAGTTATGTTAAACAATATTATTATGAAGAAGAAAGGCATATTATTTACCATAATTATGATCAACCTCAACTACTTCTGTTTTGTCTCTGGTCTCACTTTCTAGGTATACTGAGGAATGATTATCCCTCATTTTCCGACCCAATTCAATTATTTGCTTCTCCTTAGAAACAGTTCGCCTCTTTTTCGAAGGAGGTGCCAAAGTTAAATTTGCACACATATCTGCTATTCCCTACAAACATCTGTCCATTTCACTATACACTTCTACTTCTGATTTAAAACAAAACTTTAATTGTTATATTTTGTTGAATACAAAATAGTCTAGATATCATACAATATGTATACTATTCTTTCAAAATGTGTTTTTTCTGAACAGAGACATTTATTTATTATCATGAGTCTTATTTGTTAATTTTATTAATAACGAAACAAACCGTTTCTGGTCTGCTTCAGTTTTTTTTCCAAATATCCAGCAAGAGAAACAAATGATCCTTTAGAGTTCTTATAATAAAGGATTTTCCTGTTGCACTTTTCATGTTTGCCTGAACTAACCTCCAATTTTCTGGATAGGTCAATGGATTTTGACCTAAAAACTTGTTTTAACAAACACAAATCGTCATCAGACGTAAATCTGATTCGTTTGCTACTGTCAGATGTACTCATTTTGAAAAAAAAAATAGAAATAAACTTGGTTTAAATGACACAAACACGCGAGATATCTCTGCACAAACAACAAACATAACCAAGAAAAAAAATAGCGCCAACGAATTCCGCAAAGCGCAACGGCTCCCCTAATGACGGTAAGCCTTATTTTCAATAACGCAGCGTAAGCAAAATATCACATCTGCACATGCTCTACTGTCAAAATAACGCATGCTGTAATACATCAAGTGCAAAAGTGACTATGCAATATCTCTCTATTGCCTTGCCATACACAGTTAAATGTGTTTTAGACTTGTTGACCGATAGGTTGTCACATCCCGACTCGGCTGGGCTTTACCCAAAACATCGTAATCATGCAAAAGTAAACTAACGATTTTTTATAAGTACGTTTACGATGTTTTGCCTTTCACTGGTAATGACTTGTGTTGGTAACGATAAACTGCATTATTATTTTTAATTTCAAAACCGTGTTCTTTCGGCTTACGATGTTTTGTTCACCGAAAAAGCTCGTTGTTAGGATCACTTTCGATAAAAAATCAAAAATTCGAAAAATTGTTGGTTATTGTTCCTTCCAGGAGAAACGATGTTTTTCCTGGAAGGGCTCGATATATTGAACTGACAGAGATAAAGATCTTTCGATAAATAAAAAAATGGAAACTTTTCTAAATATCCATTTGGTTTAATTTTTCTTCTGCGTAAAAAATATTATAATTATATATCATATATCATAAACAATATGTTTTATTTAATAAACGTTGGTTAATGAAAGAAACTAATGGCATTTCATTACCCTGTATAACACAAAACATGAATCTGAAATAAAAATGAATATTTTAGTATTAAAGTGGTAATTATACATCACGCAACCGGCTATTACGCTACGCTTATTTGGAAATTATATTTAAAAAAATATTATTTGCTATAATATTGTCGTTGTCACAATGAAAACTATAAATAAAAAAACATTTTTAATAAAAGACTCATCACTTATCAGGTTCGCCTATAAAGCTGGTATTACATTTGGGCAACTGTCAAATTACAGCAGTGAGGAAAGGCTGGATGTTCTGTTAAGTTTAGTTTTAAATGTCGTAAGCTTAACTTTTACAATATTCTTCGTTTCCAATTTACTAGAAACAGACCTATCATCGCTAAGAAAAATTTTCGAAATTATATCCTTAACAACCGTAATCATAGTAAACTTAGTCAGCTTTAATAAGTTAGTACATAATAAGAATATTTGGAAACAGTTCTTTGAACTTATTTACTTGATAGAAAGACACAACGGAGTAAATTATACTTACAAAGTAATAATTGTTGTAAAAGTAATATTTTGGTTGTTTCTATTTTTAGCATACTGCTTTTCCGTTTACGAGTCTGGTTTCGACTATAAATACATATATCTGTACATTCTAATGGGTTTGCAAATAACGATCACAAGCATATTTATATCAGAAGTTTCAACGATCCTAACAGCCCAGCAACATTTATTTTACAAAAGTCTTGACCATTTTTGTACCCATCAGTTTCTAGGAAGAACCAAAATTTCAAAAAATTTATTGACTTTAAAACATTCTTATCAAAGTTTTTATATGCTCGTGGAATATTTGAACTTGATTTTTGGCATGAGAATTTTGGTTTCTTTGATATTTATATTTTTTATGTATCTCAATAAGATCAATATTTTCTTGGAAATATTAAAACACGAAGAAAAAGCTAGTCTTGCAGAATATATTGGGGATATTGTGTATGTGGTCACATTAGGGGTAAGTATACCAATATTTGTTTTTGTTACTCCAAAAAATGTATTCAGCCTACCTAAAGTATCCTGTTTTAACATAATAATAATTAAACTTAGGTATAAGTAACTAAAATATAAGTAACAATTTGAGAACTATCATAACGGACAAACTAGATCCAGACATAGAAAGAAAACGCAGAATCTCAGTCACTAAAACTACTTTTATAAAAATAAATACATTTTTTAACAATAATTATCCGATTAAAACCAAAATAAAGAACGGTTATGTACTAATAAATAACTACAATATTTATTACACTGGGAAAGACAAAACTGATCATCGATACGGAGTAGCTTTCATCATAAGCAACCCTATTAGAAAATCGGTGCTAGGTGTGATTCAAATCTCAGAAAGAATAATATTGCTAAAAATTCAAGCACGGAACTGTAATATTAATATGATCCAAATCTATGCTCACACAGCTGATAAGACCGAAGATGAGATCGAAAAGTTTTATTCAGAATTGCGCAATACATTCAGGTTAACAAAATCTAGAGATATTACTTACATCTTAGGAGACTTTAATGCAAAAATTGGAGTTGAAAATATAGTTGGATAGTTCGGACTAGGAACTAAAAACGAGAGAGGAGAAGGACTCATAGAATTCTGCCAAGAAAAGTATATGGTAATTGCCAATACTTGGTTTCAGCTTCCTAAGAGAATACTATATAAATGGACGTCTCCTTCACATACAGAAAACCGCATTGTCAGAAACCAGATAGACTTTATACTCGTAAATAGCAGATATAAAAACTCTATAACATCAGTTAAAACTTATCCTGGAGCAGATGTTAACTCAGACCACAATTCGTTAGTGGCTGACGGAAAAATAAAATTAAAAATAATTGAACCCAGAAAACAACAAGCAAAAATTAATGTAACAATGCTACAAAACGAAGAAATAAAAAACGAATTAAAAAATAATGTGAATGTAAATATGCAAAAAGAACTAACTTACAACAAACAAATTATGGATGTAAATAAAAAGTGGTATATTATAAAAAACACATTACTGAAACCAGCTTAGAAAAAACATTCGATACAACATAGGTCAGAGACTAAAAAACAATGGATGACAGAAGAAATACTACTACAGATAAACGAAAAAAGAGAATACAAAGGAAAAGATCATCAGAAATATAAAGAAATATAACAAATAATTAAGGAAAAAATCAAAACAGCTAAGAAAATCTATTTGGCGAAACAATGTTAAGAGATAGAAGAACTAGAAACAAAATATGATATGAGAAATATGCACAAAAAAAATTAGAGAAGTGACGGAAATGGGTCGAAATAGACAGCAAGAACACATAAAAGACAAAAAAGAAGTACTACTAATAGATTTACCAGAGAAATTAAGACGATGGGAAGGGTACATTAGAGAACTTTTCTAAGATGAAAGATGTGAAATGTACAAAATACAAGAATTAAATCCTTTAGAGAGACAGAAGATCACGATAGATGAAATCAAATATGCTTTCAACAACTCTAAAGACAATAAGACAACTAGATTAGATGAAATACCAGTAGAACTGTTAAAACAGTTTATTCAACATGGTGTACGAAACGGGAATAATACCACAAGAGTGGCTGAAGTCAGCATTTATAACCATCCCTAAAAAACAAGCAGAAAAAGAGTGCTCTGAGTCATACTTTAAAAGTACTGCTGACAGAAATACATAAGAGAATATACGAAAGGCTAGAGGAGCAGAAGGCTAAGAAGAAAAAAGAGTTAAATATTAGAAAATGGTACATAGATCTGATACGTCATATAGTAAGAGGAAATCGATATATAATACTACAACTGATCCTTAAAGGCAAGATAGACTGCCGTAGAGGTTTAGGAAGGAAACAGGTTTCTTGTTTAAAAAAAATTGGTGAATAGACTCAGATATCCAATGTAGGACAATTAGTCCATGTGACAAAAGATCGCAAAGCCTTGGCCAACGTCGGATAATTTTGATATGGCGCGTGAAGAAGATAACTACAAGAAAATATTTTGAAAAGGAATTCATAAAAGCGAACTTGAGGTACTTTTTCCGGGGTGGTATTTTTCTTTCAGTTCAGCGATTTGGCGCTCGAGGATGTGGACCTCTTGTGCCCGGGTTTAGGGTTTTTTTTTTTAATTTTTTTGGTGGCTTTCGTCTTTTTATTAGTAGTTTTGTATTTTTGTTGTAATTGTTTTGAGAGATATCTGAAAGGTAATATCATTAGTCATTATAAAAATTGCTAGTGCTTTGTACTGGGTTGTCTTTTGTTAATAGAGCTATGGTTTTTTAGACTTTATATATTTGCCAGAATTTGCTGTTTTGGTTTTTTGTGCTTCCATCGATGGAACGCATCATAACTTTTATCTCTCGCAGTATCGGGCTTAGGTGGTTCTCTAGCTCAGCAAACTTTGTTCTGGTTTTTTTCTTTCATCCTGTCTGTCACCCTTGCTTGTTTAAGTTATCTGAATAGGAAACGTTCCAAAACGTATTGGCTTATATTTACCGCTTCCCTGAGGCTGTTATTATTTTCTGCTTCTAATCCTCAGTCTAATTTTTGTATTTAATCTTAATTTGCTTTTTCGACCAATGAGTCCTCATATTATTGTTGGAAGTAAGCTTATCGGCCTGTAGTTTTGCGGAAACGTATGGTTTTGTCCTGGCTTTGGGATCATAATACCGTGGGCTTCCTTCCATCGGTTTGGGAAGAGCCTGTATGTGAGTGTCGCATTTGTGATGTATGTTAAAAATACAATTGCTTTCGCTGGAAGATATTTTAGAGCTCTGTTTGAAATTTTATCTAGCCCAGGTGCTTTTTTCGGTGAACTATTTTTTATTAAAATGATATGAATGTGTTTCGAAACTATTTTACGGATTGTATTTTGTATTAGTTAATACTTAAAAGGTCGGGGCTTTTTAAATGTATGTTAGGCTAGTCCACTCTCATATGTTTTTGAACAAAAACCTAATTTTTCTCTTAATAATTTTGTAAAGTTTTATTATGGATTTTTAATTATGTCGCTAAAACTGAAACTTAACCTAAAGCTTATTTTTTGATTTTTTTTTTAATTTATTATCGTAATTTTTGTTGCAGATATGGGTTTTAACTTGGGCCCGAGGCGGAGACAACATTGATCAAACAGGAATAAATATAATAGATAGATATCGTGTATTACAAACGAAAATCAATGATCCTGTAATGAAGGAACAAGTTGTATACTTTATAAGATTTCTTCAAAAATTACGCCCAGAGTTGACTGCTTGTGGATTTACTACTATAAACAGAAAACTTATAACCTCTTTTTTCATTACTTTAACTCCATACATAGTAATTGTTTTGCAGATTCATACAAACATTGACTAATAACTATATTAACTCTTTTAATTATATTTAACTAAGTAAAACTCTTATTTATTTATTAATTATTTTATTGTTCATATTAATATGGGACATGTAAATGCTCCTTTAATAATATATATTTTTAGAATATGTTTAAACATTTTTTATATATTTTTTAAACTTTTTGACTTTAAGCGTAATATAAACAAATTTTGTAACCACTTTACGAGGATATACTAAACTGGAAATTTAAATTAATGCGCGAAATAGAATAAAAATTAAACACAATAACATTTAAAGCAAACGTCAATAAAAAGTAATAAGTTAAGTGGAAGATTGTGTGTTTAAAACTATGAATATATTGCCAGATTCAATTTGAGACTAATTTGAAACTTGTCAGAATTATATTAGCCAAATGTGAATTTGTTATCAGTAGTAATATCCCTAGGACATTGATAACAGACGAGATAATTTCATGACAATCGAAAGCTCGTTCCTTGGTAACAGCACGAAGCCGAAGGCTGAGCTCAGCCTTCGGCTTCGTGCTGTTACCAAGCAACGAGCTTGAGAAATTTGTCATGAAATTATGAGGAATTCATCAATGTCCGAGGGATATTCGGCGGATACTTTTTCGAAAAAAAAATCATAACTCAACATAACGAAACATTTATTTATTAAAAGTACAGTTAGTGAAAGTACAAGTATTAAAATTTAAGTTAACATTAGATTCGTTGCTGTTCTGTACTATAGAAGATCTATTACCACGCATAATATTTATAATCTTGTTGTGGTGTTCTTGATCGAGATTCAAGTATGGTTTTATAGAAACGTGACATTTTGAAATTTATTTGGATGAAGTTGTCAAACTCGAACGTGTTGTCATAGGGATTGAAAATTGCACTGAATGCAATTATCAGTCCAGTGTTGACATGATTTGGTGAAATTGTTCCACATGACACAAAATGACGAAATTGGAATGGTTGTTAGAACAGTCGAAAAATTATCAAATTAAAATGTATTTTATACCAATTTTAAGTTACAACAAATACAGAATTTAATAATTAAAGTAGATCTGCTATGACTTGACAATGACTTTGACTCAATACATCTAAAATCAGCTCTATACATACGGACACATGAAGTGATACTGTAATAAACCATTTGTATACGTCAACCACAGTGAAAGTACTTTTTTTCTTTTATTTATTTACGCTGTAACAAGTGTTATTAGCGACCTAAAAAATATAATACAGGTAAAGTTAGAAAAAACCTCATTAATAAGAATCTGGTTGAAGGATGCTAAGCGGGCTAGTTCATCTGCTTCTTCATTTCCTTGTATACCTGAATGTGATAAAACATGAACAATGAAACATGAAGTCAACAGTGATCTTATATTATTTAGAATCTCTTTTTTTGATTGGATATGTGAGGCAATTGAATCGGTTATTATGAGAGACCTTTTATGTGGATAAGTGCTTGTAATATTGCAAACAACTATGCAGTGTATAACGAAGTAATGGTATTGAATTTAAATTTTAAGGATGTATTGGATGTGAGGATGGCTGCACCAATACCGTCTGAAGATTTGGATGCGTCAGTGTATATCTTATAGTGATTTTTATAAGTTTCCATTTCTATTAAGAATAATTGTTTGATCAGGTCTGTTATAGTCTCACTTTTTTTATATTTACTAAGGTAAGTATTAATCTTGGAAATTGGTATTAACCAAGGTGAAGTTAGGAAATTTGTTGGGAGAATGTCAGGAAATTCAAGATGTAGGACATGAAGTTTCTTCTAACTCTTTCGTAAAATGGTGGATCTAGTCTTGTTGTAGAGAAAGTGTCTTGAAATCGTTCTGTGAACGTAATGGTATAAGTAGGGTGTTCTTTATTACTAGCTATTTTAGAAGCATATGAGAGAGTAAGGTATTTGCATCATAAACTTAGGGGTGGTTCTCCTGTTAAGCATTGTAGACTTTTAACTGGTGTCGTTCGAAACGCACCTGTAGCTATTCATAGAGCTGTGTTTTGAACAGTTTCTAAGGTTTTCAATACTGATACTTTGCTTGATGAATAAACTGTCGCACCATAGTAGAGTTTGGATCTAACTAAATATTTATATAAGTACTGTGTAGTACTTCTATGTAACAGTGTATTTTGATCTGCTTCCCAGTTTTTGCTGGAAATAGTTTTCATACACTTTAGTCCTGTTTGGGATAATTTTTTAAGTTCTTCTGTATGTTTTTTTTTAGGAGAGCTTATGGTCGAAAACCATACCTAAAAACCAGATATTATTTGTGAAACTGAGTGTTTGATTATATGCTTCAGATGTGGAGTTAGAGTGTTATGTTTTCGTGTAAATAAAATACGTTCAGTTTTTGTCGGTGTATCCGGTATCTAATTGTCCTACAGCATAATTCTAACTGATTGAGGGGAGGACTTTAAACTATACAAAAGTAATTTCTCCAGAAAACTATGCAGTTTGCGTGTTTATTCTGCAAATTACACACAACGCATCTTTCATCTATTGAAGCACCTTGTATCGATTCTTCTACATACTGAAGCACCTTTATGATCAAAATAATAGGCTAAATATGCAATCGACAAAAAAAAACAGCCGTAAAAAATATTGTGTCCCTTACCAACGCAATAAGTAAAAGCAGTATTCAGCAAAAGCAGTATGGATCGACTTAGAAATCCTGAGATAAAAGCCAAGCTTACAAATAGCATTAATAGTAATGTTGCTTTAACAACCAACACTGATGATAATGAAAGAGACTGGATCAACTTAAGGGACGCTATATGCAACGGTGCATAAAGAAGTAATTGGTGACTCCGAGCGGAAGAAGAAGAACGAGTGGATGACAGATGAAATATTACACCTTATGGACAGAAGGAGGGAAAATAAGAATAATCCCGAACAATATAAAATACTGGATAGAACTGTCAGCAGAAAGATAAAAGAATCCAAAGAGAAATGGTTGCAAGAAAAATGTCAAGAGATAGAAGAGCTAGAACGAAGACACGATAGTTTTAACATGCATAAAAAAATCAAGGAGTTTACTTATACTTACAAGAAAAAAACAGTTTGGTAGGTTAATAGACGCGAACAATAAACTTATTGTAGATAAAGAAGAACAGTTACAGACTTGGGCAATCTACATAAAAGATTTGTTTACGGATTATCGTCATATTTCTACGAACACTCTTGATCTGAATGGACCAAAAATATTAAAAAGTGAGGTGATAAAAGCTATAGATCAAACGAAAGATGGGAAAGCAACAGGATGCGATGAAATACCAGTCGAATTCTTAAAAGTTTTTAACGCGAACAACCTGAATGTAGTATTGGAACTGTTTAATAAGATATACGATACTGGCCAAATTCCATCGGACTGGTTGAAATCTACATTTGTGCCCCTTCCCAAGAAATATAATTCTAAGACGTGTAGTGAATATCGCCTTATAAGTTGAATGAGCCACACCCTTAAAGTATTTTTGCGTATTATTTATTCCAGAATACGAGCAAAATTAGAACACAACATAAGTAAAACACCCTTCGGTTTTAGATGCGGTTTTGGAACTCGAGAACCCCTCTTTGCAATACAAGTTTTGATTCAAAAATGCCTGGATCAACAGAAAGATGTTTACGTCTGTTTTATCGACTATGAGAAAGCATTCGATACTATCAAACATGACAAACTCATAGAACTATTACGTCTTTCAGGACTTGACACTAAGGACATCCAGATTATAAAAAATCTATATTGGAATCAAACAGCCCACATGAAGAATGGACATATGGTGAGTGAAAACATAACCATTTCTAGAGGGGTAAGACAGGGCTGTATTCATTCGCCACTGCTTTTCAACCTGTACACGGAACAAATATTTCTAGAGGCACTAGAAGAGTACAATGAGGGCATCAAGATTAATGGCGTACCAATAAGTAATTTTCGATATGCAGATGATACTATTATACTGGCCGATAACATCGAAGATTTACAGATGATGCTACATAGAGTTAATACAACTGGAAGCCGATTTGGACTGAAGATCAATAGAAAGAAAACTAAATTTATGGTGATCAGTAAAAAAAAATTTCAACATATCGACCTGCATATTGAAGACGAACGTATTGAAAGAGTACACCGATTTAAATATCTGGGATATACAGTAAATGACAAGTGGGACCCAGAAGTAGAGATTAAGATCCGAATTGAAATAGCAAGATCCAAATTCATCAAAATGAGAAAGCTCTTAAGCAACCGCAACCTAAGCATTAACCTCCGATGGCGCGCCACGAAATGCTACGTACTCTCTACGCTACTTTACGGCGTAGAAGGGTGGACGTTAACAGCAGCAACTATAAAGAAGTTAGCGGCTCTAGAAATGTGGCTGTATCGACGCATACTGAGAATACCTTGGACAGACAGAGTGACCAACACAGAGGTATTAAGACGAATGGGTAAAGAGGTGGAATTGTTAACAACTGTTAAAAGGAGGAAAGCGTCATACCTGGGCCATGTGTTCCGTAATGATAAGTACAGTCTGCTACAGCTTATTGTGGAAGGCAAGATTGAAGGTAGAAGAGGTTTGGGCAGAAAGAAGAAATCCTGGCTGAGAAACTTGAGAGAATGGTTTCAAATACCAGAAGCTGCGAACATAATTCATGCGGCACAAAACAGAGAAACCTATCGTATGATGGTCGCCAACCTTCGGTAGAAGACGGCACATAAAGAAGAAGTATTCAGCAGAATGAAGTACACTAAAATACACTGAATAACACTGATTTCACGTAACAATCTTATCCTGATATTTAAAGGTTCTCAAAAATAACTTGTATTTTTTTAAAAGTATAGAAATGTAAGTTGGTAACACTTTTTTAACTGTCCGCCAATCTGACAGCTGTCAAGTGATTTATGCTTAGTTTAGTTTGGCATACTAGTAGGAATAGACCTGACGCCTCAACAACGCTTCCAAATTGTACAAATTTACTTTAAAAATTGTAGTTCTGTTCGAAATACGTATCGCGCACTACGTCCACTTTATGGTCAACATAATAGTCCATCAGAGCAAGTAATTCAATTAACCATGGAACGTTTTTGCACTACATTTACTCTAAATGACAACATGCATTCACAGACACGTCGTACAGTGCGTAAAGCCATCTGCCATCGTGCACAGCAGTTGGATGCCCGTTCATCGACTTTATGGAAGATTTTGTGGAAAGATCTTGCTTTGCGTACTTACAAAGTCTAACTCATGCAGGAACTGAAGGTTTAATTATCACCTTGCAAGGCGTAGACTCCAAACTACGCCTTGTAAAATGTACCTCCAAAAAACACTAGTAAATGGATCCAAAACGAGATTGCGTTGATTCCGATTTTCATAAGCGAATTTTGTTTAGCGATAAAGCTCACTTTTGGTTGAATGGCTACATCAACAAACAAAACTGCCCTATTTGTAGTTTATATGATCCTCAAATGTAAGTTAAGAAACTATTACATTCAGAAAAACTGACTGTTTGGTATATTTACAGTCTGGTGAAATCATTGGATCGCACTTTTTAAAAAACGATGCCGGCCAGAACATTACAGTCAATGGTGACCGCTATAGAGCCTTGATTGCTGCCATTTTCATTCCTCAATTAAACAACCGTGATGTGCAGGAGCTGTCGTTTCGATAAGATTTATTGAAAAAAACGTTTGGTTACCGCATAGTTTTACTTTAGGATCGTGAATTGACCTCCAAGATGGTGCGATTTAACATTGCTAGACCATTTTATGTGGGGATATGTGAAGGTGCTAGTCAACGCTGATAAACATCAATCGATTAACCAATTTAAGGACAAAATTCGCCGGGTTGTTGTAGTCTAATCGGACCTCCCGATTAGACTACGTCAAAGCCCGCCATGACGGTCAAATGACAGAGATCAAGTTTAAATTACAATGACAAAAGATTATCTTTGGAATAAAGTCAGTCTCATGTCAATTGATAAAAATCATCTTTGTTTTATTCCATTTCAAAGTTCTGTACCTCTATAAAAAACACCCTTTATATGAAGTGTGGCCAATCAAAAATCTGTGAAGACATACAGCTGATTCTCTTTTGTTTTTCTAACAATCTAAAAAGTTTAAAAAATCTACTTTTTGCCTATAAAACGTTTCTTATATATTTTGGAGTAAAACGATTCAACTAAACGTTATATCTCAGAAAATGGTCTGTAATATTGGGAATATCGGGTGGACGGGAGCGCTTATGGACAACTGTTGTTGGCCAAACAGTCACTCTATACGTATTTTGTACAAAACAAGCAATAAAAACTTTAACTTGATGTTAAAATTGGCCTTAAAAACAGTTTGAAAAAGGACTGCCTTTTAGCTCATAAACATTTATAAAAAATTTGGTATTTTATATGCTACACGCTTATATGTGGGCTTAATCAAAAGCTAGAAGTACAAGATTTCTCTGACGAATCACCACATTAATAACGTAGTTCATCAAACACACAGTTTTACAAACATTTAAACTTAGATGAATACATTGATATAGGCTACCAGTTAAAAACTTGACAAAAAGCCATTTTAGTTTCATAAATAGTAATTAGTTTTTGACAAATATTTTATTTCGTTAATTTATTTTTTAAATAAAATACGTTGATCATGATGTACATGCATGGTTTTTTAATATCAAATTAAAGTTAATTTTTTTTAATATGATAATATAAGGTTGCTTGCGAAAAATCGTCAAAAATTAGAGTTGCCAGCTGTTAAAAACGCTAGGTATCTAAGATAAAGTAAAAAAAAAGTTAGGGCGCAACGACATTGGTTTAACAAGTGACTACATGTATATAATTATATATCTATCGACACGTTCTTTAAAAACTGCAAACACAATTATCACTTCCAACCAGTAGTGTTGCACGCTTGCTGTCTTTCATTTTATCTTTGATACCTCGCGTTTTTAACAGCTGGCAACTCTAATTTTTGATCATTTTTTCTCAGGCAAACTTATATCATTGTTTTAAGAAATGAATCGTTATTACCAACAAATGTGAAATAATAGCAAATAATATAAAATGGTTACATTTGTATGTATATCAGTATACCTTTTGTTGTTATGAAAATGAGAAAAACAAAAATTAATTTGCAATCTGTCACTAAGATTATTTTTTATTATAGGTTGTTAATAAAAGCAGAATCGCGGGTAAGACTCATAGAAAAGAATACGAAGAAAAGCAAAAGGTTGTAACATTTTTTTTTATTATTAATATATTAAATATTTCTAATTCCTTTTACCCCCGTGCGATACGCCTATGATCGTGTATCGATAGCAGAATATTATAGATACCCAGCTTAAATGGAATTCCCTAATTAGGAATGGTTTTTAATCCTTCCGTCATAATATTCATTATGAAAAGAGTATAATGCGTTTTGGTATGCAGTTTCCTTTTCATAAATTGGTAATTTTCGTCGAAGGCCCGTTTCTTTTGAAGTCTTAATCTCACGTATTGTCTGTTTCTTATGTCCAATTGTTAATATTGATTATTTTACCTCAAAGTTTCCAATAGTCGTTAAGGCCTTACCTTCTGAGAAACACATACAACTGTCCTATCATTCTTGAGTGGGGGAATATTTTCTTCTTCCTTTTTCTTGGATAGTTGGTGAAAATTTTAGTGGAACCAATTTACTTCTCGGTGGGCTCTTGTTGAATGAGGTAATATCTCGTGTTACTTGTTGGTGCGCCGTTGTTGAGTTAAGGCCAATATCTCGTGTTACGCTTTGCTCACTTTATTTCTTATCGTATCGTCTTTGTGAATTATTTTCTAAGTGTGTATACACTTTATATTTGAGTTTTCTTTCGTTAGACTATATTAAATTATTTATAGTTCTACACTACCTTTAATGGTTATTAAATTCAGTGTTTAGTACCAGAAAAGTATTAAATTCAGTGAATTAAGCTGCCTTCGTCAAGATCTACTGCAAGTAATTTGATCTACAATTATCTGGGCAAGTAATATGGTATGGTACCATATCACCTGCCATTATCTGGACGTATCATCTATATTTTCACCTGAAGATTGCCGATTTTTGAATGTAATTGAACCATTCAAGAAATTTCTATAAATATTACCTATGAACATACAAGTCTCAGTTTTTTATTAAATAATAGTGCGAGATAGTTAATTGACTTAGCCAAGTGCGGTTTGGTTTATGTTTTCATTCTTGTAACCTTTTTGTTTTTTTTTTGTAAATTTAGAGTTAAGTAATTTTTGCTATCTTTTGTATTTCCTATAATTTTTGTTCATTATCTTTCCTATGATATCTCGAGATACGCCAAACTATATTTGTATATGATTGCCTAACTGGTCGGAACATCTTGGTAAAGGTAATTTTTTATTACATTATAGCTTAATTTTATACATATATAACACCATTTCATAGTTGTGTATTTTTATTACCTGGGTTACATTTAGCAGCATCATAATTTTGTGTTTAATATATTGTTATTGTTTTATGCATGTATTTTATTTGTCGGCTCCTAACAAGTTCCCTGATAAAATAATAGCTCTGAACAATTACTATCTTTAAATATTACTATGCTTTTGAACTGTAGAAAGATCAGGCTAATTAAGTTTCGTAGGTAAGTAAGTGTAATACTTAATATATTTATTATTTGTTTATATATTGCGTTGACCAGATTTATTTGATAATTTACTGTTGGTATCTTTCCTTGGGTTTGATCTCTGAACCTAAATATATTTTCTTATCTCTTTTCATTTCTAAGGTTTTCTTAATTTTCTCCTTAACCCCAAAAAATTGAGTGGCGCCCTGTTTCTATCTTCTCTTATCTTTGGTAATTTTACCCATCTATCTTTTTGTTTATTTCTGTATCTTTTCTAATATCTCTTATCCTATCTTTACCTATTTCTTCCGTTGGATCCATTCCCGGTTCCAAAAGCTAGTTTCGAACCCATGACTCGCTCTCCACCAACCATCTGGCTGCCGTCCGCAGTGTCTCCATTGGTTATCTTTCTAGCACCACCCAAAAAAGATTTCCGAGGTTACAAGGTAACAGATAGATATGAACGAGTTGTACTTGCTTACCTTCAGATAACGTCGGAACAGTACAAGCCGTCGAATATGTAGGCTATCCATTTGAAATTGCAAAGGATGTTGAGGATAAACAAAGGGGTCGATTTAAAATCATTTGTGAAAGTATATGTATACATTCATGAAGGAAATTAGCAAGAATGACGTGCCTAACAAGACATATGTATTTATGGAAGACGATTTGCGGAAGTTTTTTATAGATACTTCGGACATTACGTATTTTTTTTAAAGGTGGTATTCATTTGTGGTACAACCTACAAGCTACAGCCAAAACTACAAGTTATATGCACTTTGTGCACACTTTTATAAAAATAGGAAAAAGTTGCCATTTTTACATTTTTTATGCATAATATGCGAAATTATGAAATTGCATATTTGCCTTTAGTCTAATAATCAGTGGTTAAGAGTAATAATACGAGGTCGCGTTTACAAGGTCAAGAAGTCCCTGCTGCATATTCTTGCATCATGAAACGACAGGAACAAAAACTTATGCAACGCGGCTTGGAAACTCCGAGGGCAAAGTAGTTTTATACAAAATAGATAAATCACTTGATTCAATTAAAGGTTATTCAACAGTATAACTAGATATTTAATAATTGGTTGACGAATTATTGGATATATGACTATTTGATAAAATAAAAAAATTAACTGTCAGACGAGCGTTATCTCGCCATATCTATCCCATTATTCCTCTAAAAAAGATGGGATAATTAAGAAAGCATCTATCTGAAAAAATTGTCAAATTGATGTTAAATGATATGATTTAAAATATTTAAGATTTTCTAAGTATTAATGTCGACTTATTTTATATATTTAATTAAGAAATAAAGTAATTTCAAAAAATAAAAGACATAACAATTTTATACAATCAAAATTTCACAATATGTCTTAAATAAACTTAAAATTAACCTTCCATTTCCAATATAAGCGTGTTAGTACTGCTACCAACTTAGGATCGGTGGTACTTATAAGCATAATCTCTAAGGGCTGAAACCGTCAGATCTGATAACATTAAAGGTACAGGTGTATATGTTGACTTGATACAGGTGCATCTCAAGGTCACACCCCATAATATAATTTTTTACCGGACCGAAGTTTCTCAATGGGCAGTCTGACCAGTATCGAGTTTTTGTATATCTAAAGAAAGGGGTCGTTCGATAATCGGGCATACTTTCTATCACTAATTTAAATAAGTAAATATACACAATGTAAAAAAAATAAAATCATTATTTTTTACTAGTGTATTTGTACTATTACATAGAGATGTTTAGTAATATTCGTTGAGTAATTTGCAACAAAATTACTTTGTATGTACTACTTATGTCTATCCCATAAAAAACATATCAAGTACTGCTCTTGATCCTAAGTCTAAGCTTTGTGATAATGTTTAGTGATTGTTTTGCCAGTATGAAAGTCAAAATTATAACAATATTCGCTTAAAAGAGACCAAAATTTGTAGCCGAGTCAAATAGGCTTTTCACTTATAAATTGCTTCAATGAGTTAGGTCCATATTATTTTACAATCATTTCGTTAATCTACGAAGTCAAAAACACGTAGATGGGTTCAGACTTAAATCATAAATAGGTCCAAGAGCACTCATAATAATCATGGCAACTGCCAAAACGCCTGAAAGTAGATATGTAGAAAACTAATACAATCTTTAATGTCAGTTCGAATGAGATAGCTCACCAACTCCCGCAGAATGGAAGAATTTCTACCACTTTTCAAATATCTATTGTATTACACATGTTAATAAATATTTCAAAATTTTATCATGGATTTAATGGATACATGGTAGTTTAAATGGTGTAGCAATAATTGTGTCGAAGGAAACATATAAAGCTATAAAAAACGTCGTTCTATTCTCAGACAGGATACTAATGATACAAATACAACCAACAACAATTAATGTGAACATATTACAAGTATATGCACCCACACAAGACTATAAACAAGATGAAATTGAAAATATCTATCATGATTTAGAAAAAAGTATTACCACCTACAAAGAAACACGATCTCAATATTATCATAGAAGATTTGAATGCAAAGATTGGTGAAGGTGAACAGGAAGACATCATAGGAAAATATGGTCTGGGAATACGAAATGGAAGAGGAGATACTTTGGCATCCTTGAGCGTAGAAAAGCAATTAGTAATAACAAACACAATTTTCAAACTTCCAAAACGTCGTCTTTACACCTGGAAATCACCAGCAGATACACCTGAATGAGTTGTTAGTGACCAAATCGACTTCATATGTATAAATAAGAGATACAGAAATTCAGTATTAACAGTAAAAACATATCCAGGTGCAGATGTACCAACAGATCACAATATTTTAGTAGGAAAATAAGACCAGGATTAAAAAATGTTGCAAGGACGCAGAAGCAAACAGTTACTATTGATAGAAAACAAATGTTAAATGAAACTCTAAAACAAGAAATAACTAGTATATTAGAACAAAAAATGAAGTTAACATCAAGCAAAGAGGAAAGTACTGAGGAAAACCGGACGAGAATGAAAGACATCTTAAAGACTGTTCAAGAAACAGAATTGAGTGCGCTAAAAGCACGAAAAAATAAGGGTGGATGACAAAAGAAATACTGAGACTTATGGATCAAAGAAGAGAAGTCATAAATAAAGATAAAAACGAATACAAGAGGATCCACGCAATAATCACGCAGAAGATAAGACACGCGAAAACACAATTTCATAGTAAAAAATGTAATGAAATTGAACAATATGAAAAGAAACACGATACATTTCATCTGCACAAGAAATTAAAAGAGGTCGCTGGAAACAAACGGAAACAAATATCACAAAGTTTAGAAGACCGAAACGGACACAGAATATTAGACATAAATGAACAGTTAAAAGAATGGTAAAACTACATTTCTGAATTATTTGAAGGTGAGAGAGTACAACACTATACACCGATTGCTAAATCAGATCCATCTATAACAGAAAGTTAGGTTACACGTTCAATACAAATAGCAAAAAGCACTTGGCACCGATGAGGTTACTGCTAAAATACTACGGTTTTTGGGAGAAAATGCAATTAAAACTCTGTGTAATCTCTTTAACAGAATTTATGACGCTGGGATATTAACAACTGATTGGTTAAAGTCGACATTTGTCACAATACCTAAGAAACATCGTCCAAAGACATGTGGTGATTATCGCAATGGAGATTATTATAAAGAAACGCAAGCTGGAATACTTCGGTCACATTATGAGACCCAGAAAAATACGATCTTTTACATCTGATCATTCAGGAAAAGATCTAAGATAATCGTGATCCTGGTAGACGAAGAACATCATAGCCAACATGAAATCCAACGATCGATAACGGTCATGTACGTGGTCAAAAAATCTAAGTACGTGGTTCAACACAACAACCACAAATCTTTTCGAATATGTACTACAAGAAAAAGAAGAAGTGCTGTAGGATGCCTTAATGCAATATTTGTTATAAATTATTAGAAGAATACAATAAAGAAGAGAAAGTTTAATATCGATGAACCTCTGATTAAAAGGATACTACTATACAGATGTAAAACGTACCGATCAATAGAGAGAGACCGAAGAAAGCTGGAAACCACGAAAATTGGATAACATACAAAGAAAGCAGCTGGTATTGTACGGACATGTACAGCGAATGGACAATAATAGATTTCCGAAACAAGTACTCGCATGGACGCCTACAGTAGAGAGAAAAATCTGAAGAAACATGGATGGAAGGAGTAAGAAAATCAATAAACTCCAAAAAACTTAAGGACAATAAAGCAACCAACATAAATGAAAATTGGTCAACGGATTACGTCGAACGACATTCTAAACTGATTTGACCATTTAAATTTTGACTTAAATTATAATAATTGTAATATATGTTGATGTATTTTATCTTTCTATATACGTTGAGTTTTGATGTACACTTAAAAAAATTGATCCATTAAAATATCCCAAAATTACTGAGATGCTTTAAAGTATGTTTTAAACTAAACATTGTTTTTGATAATTTAATTTTACTTGCATGAACTCTTAAATATAGTTAAACATTCCAATTTTTGTAAACAATAAATTTGTACTGATAATAATCTTTTCAACATTCCCTTCTTCCAGTCTACAAAATCTTAATATTTATCTTTCATCGACCGAGATATTTGATAAGAGATCGACTAAAAAAACATAACAAAACTTAATTAAAGAGGTCGGTGGTGAAAATTATTATTTATTGGCGCCAAAAGTGCCATAATAAGAGGTGGAAGGGGCGTTATCGGGTAGAATATTATAATAAGAATCAGACTACCATTTAGATGGTGTAAGATAAGACATCTTCGCATAAATCAAAAGTTTTTGAATGTGTGAACACCAATAAATGTAAAATACCATTTAAATATTACAAAATTAAAGATATGTAGTAAGTATAGATTAGATCAAAGTAGACAATATCCTAAATTGTGGCTTCTAATGAATATGAACATCCGTATTCTTATTCGCCTGAAGTAACCGGAAAAAATAATTGTGTAAAATAAATGAGGAGGTGGCGTTCAAAAAAGGATTTCTCACAACTACAAAATGTTCAGAAAATAAAAAAAAATTCTTTATTTTCCATTTGTGTGATTATGACATTTTTTTTTTAATGACAGACTGGTAGTTCTGAACACTAAAAATAAATATAAAAGTAAAATATTACGTGCTTATTTTATAAAAAAAGGTTTATTCAGGACTAAACGCGTTTTAATCGACCGGTATGGACCAAACTTCTTTTGAATAAACTCTATGAGGACTAATTCTCTTTTGATTGATCATGTAGATAGGTATTATGAAATCAAATGTATGTATATATAATGATCAAAAAATGAAATTACAAAACAATAAATTTAATATAGATATAAATAGCAATACCTTTAAGACTTATGAGTATAAAATCAAAAGTTAAATGTATAAAATTCAAAACTCAAACGTACATCCCAACATCTTCCTCTAAACAGTCACAGTTTTCTTCATCATGGTCAGCTTCTGCTTTTCCAAGGATGTTGTTATAAACGATAGGAAGATGCCAATATAGTGTTTGATCGTCCTTTCATTATTCTTCAAAGATTTGAGGCAAACGCTTGTCAACCTATCTTTTTTTTTAATTAAGGTAATTATATCGAGCACAAGTTTAATTAAATCTTGCCCAAGTACTTTCGCTTAATATAGCATCTTCAAAGGCATTTCGTCAAGTATGGGTTATCCGGCAAGCGTAGAATGTCATGAATATGAATAATACCATAAAATTGTACAAATAGTACACTAAAAACAAGAACAAACAGTTTAAAATTAGTTAAAATATTTCTAGGCTCTACATTCTTTGGCGGTATTAGGAGAGATAGAGAATGGAATGAGAGATAATATCTCTACATTCTCTCTCCTGATACCGCCAAAGAATGTAGAGCGTAGAAATATTTTAACTAATTTTAAACTGTTTGTCCTTGTTTTTAGTGTAGTGTTTGTACAATTTTATGTTATTATTCATATTCATGACAACCTCATATCAATTATATATGTCTTTTTGGCAGGAGGTATGCTGTGACTGAGTGGCAACTTATCTATCTTTAAAAATGCGCATTTTTTAGCAGGAGAACATTTCTTTTGAAGAGATTTTCATGCCTCCGTTTTAAATTTAAACACACACAGTTCATTAGGCATCTGACACAAGAGTTTAGTTTGTCGATTAACATTTTCTCTTTTTATGCAAATTCTCTTGTAGTCTGAGATACCGTCCAGATGCCTAAAGCAGCCTGTTTCTGTAGATGAAAGACTTTTGATGTCAAACAGTTTCCGATATTCTCCCATTAGTTTTTCTGTTCGAACTGATTTGTATACATCGATGTAGGTTTATTTGCGAATGATAGTGGGCTGTTAACGCAACAATTTTTCCACTCGTACAAACACTCGGTCGGCAGAAAGACAAGAAAGAAAGCTGTGTCCTCTCACCGAAAATGTAATTGTGATGTCTGTTACTTTGGACTTAGTTTTGAACAAAAAGAGCATAAGTGTACGCAAAACAAAATTGTTTTTATTTTGGCACCACACCTTCACAAAAGGTTTTATTGATGTAGCATTTTCAGGTAGATCAAGGTTTTAAAGGTGTTGCAAAAGAGCTGAAGTAAAACCCTTTCCAGGGTTTTACTAGGAACTCAGTAGAACCCTTTCTAGTTTCATCTTCTGTCTACATATAAAATGTCGGATTCTTTCCGTCAATTCAAATAACACAGAAACAGTATAAACCAATTTGCCTAAAATACTATGCTTCTTAAATCAGTGATTTTCTTAATGGTTGAATCTGCTGTAAGTCGAAGCATATAGTGAGTGAACCAGACTCTTCTTTTTTCATAGCCTTTTAAATACTACATCTTAGATCACGAATCGCGTGAACTCGCTTTTGGTCATGTACTCTATCTTCTTAGCTGGATCTTTTGTGGTTTTGATGAAATGTTTTATTTTATATTAATCCAGTACTAAAGCTTTGAAAAATTCTTCGAAACATCGTTTTTGATACTTTGTTCGAGATTTCATCTTGAAAATTATTATGCATTTAGCTCTTGTTTTATGACATCTCTTACACGCGCCTTTTTGATAGCTTTATTCGCTAATTTGCGGTCGCCACCCTATTCTCATTTAGATGTTAACCCTTACGAATACATTTTATAATGTTGCTTAATCTGGTAGGTTTGACTATCATCACTGACATAAGATACTTCTTAAATACCTTGCTAATTTTTGTGTTTTGCTTAATCAAAGTGTACTTAACAAAACAAGAGTAGACCGTGCCTCGTTGCTTGTCTTTCGTGGCCTTTTTCTTTTGATATTTTGAAGGAATACATGACTTGCAATGAAAGTTGTCCTGAGCAGTTTTATTGGGCATAGATCGCAAGTTTTTCCTCACATGAGGACAATCACTGGGAGTAAAGCTTTTACACGAAAACCTTTTAGAGGAATGTGAGCACGGGTTGAGGGTATTGTAACTTTTAGTTTGGGTTAGTCTTTTCTTTTTTGCTACTCTCTCTTTAGTGGATCTATAGTCCTCTTCCTAGAGCCATCATTTCCATCTTTCACACCTACAAAAAGAGTCATCAATAACTTCACTTATCCGAATTAATATTAAATTAAACACTACTAGCTCTGCGACACGGTAACAATGAAGCTGAACAAAACATTTTGAAAACTCCTTATCTCAAACAACAGAGCATCATGGGTAAGGCAAGTACTGTCCTTGATTAACTGGTTGTGACTAAACCTTTTTTGATGAAGTACTTATGGTGGACAAAACTTGTTTTGTTCCGCTACCTATATTTCGTATGTGAAAACCCATACGACAAAATTCGTTTTGATCAAACTTTTATTTACCACCATGTGGGGTTCAAAATAAGTTTTGAACCCACATGTAGACACCAAAATCTCAACATGTGATTTATTGTGACAAATCCTTTTTCAAACGTCACCTCTCCAAATAAGAAGGTTTAAAGCAAAACCGAATAAATCCACTAACAACGATTTTTGGAAAAATAGGATTTTTCTGTGACGCAAAAAGTAATTATTTTTTTGTTTATCTTTTTCACAAATACTATTAGAGAAATCAAAATAAAACTTTTGCTACAATGTAAATTTTAAAAAGTAATGTGAGCACGGATTGAAGGTATTGTAACCTTTAGGTTGGGTTAGTCTTTTCTTTTTTGCTAATTCTCTCTTTAGTGGATCTATAGTCCTCTTCCTAGAGCCATCATTTCAATCTTTCACACCTACAAAAGAGTCATCAATAACTTCACTTATCCGAATTAATATTAAATTAAACACTACTAGCTCTGCGACACGGTAACAATGAAGCTGAACAAAACATTTTGAAAACTCCTAATCTCAAACAACAGAGCATCACACACAACCAAAATATTGCAAGGCCAAATAAATCAGAGAATTACCTTAGCGGATGAACAACAGGGTTTTCGCACAGGAAGATCATGCACAGATGCAGTATTCGTCATAAAACAGATTACCGAGAAAGCACTAGAGTATAACAGACCAGCATTCATATGTCTAATAGACCTGAAGAAAGCGTTCGATAAAGTAAAGCTTAAAGATGTAATTCACCTTCTTTACGATAGAGAAATTCCACTAGATGTTACAAAAACAATAGAGAACATTTACCAGAACAACAATATGGAAGTCAGAATAGATGACCAGCTTACAGATCCAAAAGATATGGGCAATGGAATAAGACAAGGAGACTCGCTTAGTCCAACGCTATTCAATCTAATCATGGATGAAATCATCAATACTATTAATAAAGGAAGAGGATACAAAATGGGGAACAAAGAAATCAGAATACTCTGCTATGCAGATGATGCGGCCCTAATTGCATCCAATGAAGACGATCTACAAAGACTAACTCATAGATTCAACACAAGGGCAAAGGACTTTAATATGGTGATCTCTACACAGAAAACTAAAACAATTGTAATCAGTAAAGAACCAATTATATGTAAACTGGAAATCGACGGTATCAGCATTGAGCAAGTAATGGAGACAAATTACCTAGGAATTACACTGTCTAGCTACGGAGATGTGGAGAAGGAAGTGAAAAATCAAGTACAAAAGGCTAATAAAATAGCAGGTTGTCTTAATAACACGATATGGCGCAATCCCCACATTAATACCGACGTGAAATCAAGAATCTACAAAGCAGCAATAAGACCAATAATGACATACACTTCACAGACAAGACCGGATACCTCCAAAACTCAGCAACTACTAAAAACAGCGGAGATGCGTTTACTGAGGAGAATTACAGGAAACACACTGATGGATCGAATGAGGAGTGAAGAGATCAGAAGAAAATGCAATATACCAGAAATAAATGAGTGGACACTGAACAGAAAAAAGGAATGGAACGAACACATAAACAGAATGGAAGAGACCCGATTAGTCAGAATAGCGAGGGACAAATCACCAAAAGGTAGAAGAAGTATCGGGCGACCACGCAAAAGATGGAGTGATAACCTCCAATAGAGGCATTAATCGACATTGAACAAGCATTTTGCTTATAAAAAAGAAGAAGAAGAAGAAAAAGTGATATTTACTGCAAAAGAAAATTTAAACAAAAGTGGATTTATTTGGTTTTGCTTGAAATAACTGGATTTATTTCAGTTTACTTACAGCTTTATTAGCAATATTTAACAAAAGTATTATTTTTATTACTAATACAAAAAAGGCATATGGCATTTGGTAGACTAACAGTACATCCAATTTAAATATATGCAAACTCTTTTTCTAGACAGTCACACTTATGTCTTAGTTTTTCTTCTTGAGGTTCAACTTGATTATTTTCACATAATAGATTCGTGTACCTCAAAAGAGTTTCGTCACTTTTCCACCCCTCTCCGAATGGTTTTTCGATAAGTTGTTGAACACTTTTTATCTTCTTTGGTGGAATAGCACTTCGCAGGTTTACTTCGGATAGCAAAAAATTTTTTAAAGGCTTTGCCCTTTTGTAAATTGCACGCCTAATTTCGGATTCGCACTTCTTCAAATCGATAATGCTGAAATAATGAAATGAATATATTAATTTTTTAGTTTTTTGAATCTGTATCTTTTCCAAACAGATTCTTTTTAAGTCTGATTTCCAACAATCTTGTTAAGGTAATTTTGTAATTCCTTGATATCAAAAATTTTCTTTTGTTTTTCCGACTTGTTCATAATGATCAATATATTTTTCTTTAGATATAATAGTTGGGTTATTTCTAAATATTTCTTCAAGTCGCCCAAAAACTCTTTCTGTTGGCATAATACTGTGACCTCTTACTGGATAGGTAATTATAAACTTTGGTGATATCATCAGAAGAATACTTTAACAATCAAAATATTAACACATGAATCAAATGGGAGTTTTTGTTTTGGCCCCCACAACCATTGCAGAACAATTTAATCTGAGTTATATTATCCAGTTCCAAAGATTTTAGGTATTCTGTATTTTTAACATTCACCTTAAACTTTGCATTCTGCACAACTCTTTTCATACTTTGTTTGTCTCAAAATCCACGATAACTGATAAAATGACAAACATGATATGACGACTTAAAAACATGTAAAAAAACAAAACGTATACCGAATCTAAAACAATGAAAACAGTAAAGGGTTTATTCAAAGCTTATTATGTTGGCATATTAAGTTATTCCATTTAATAATAATACACCCTGTATCACAATTTTATAATAATATAATGTGCAGCAGTAACCCTTAAACCATTTTACATACCAATAATTACGTAACACCACTTGACAATATTCTATGTAAAACCGCCTGCCGCTAAATCACAAGACACTAAAAGAATTTAACCCCTTTGTCTCAAATTACCCCTCTTTGGTTTAAAATTACACCCTATCACGTGTAGGCTTGATATGAACCCTTCAATTAACTCTGTTCACTACTTACGGTTATTATAAATTTAATTACACACATTCCTAAAGTTTTAAGTCTCTGCTCGTGATTATACGTTAATGAAATATTTTTAATTGGAAATAATTATAAAATATATTTAAGATATTTTAACTTTTGTTCAGAATAGTTCTTAAACTTTAAAGTTATTTGTTGAAGTAAAAAACTAGGAAGAGTAAAATTATCCTTATAATAACTTTGGATAAATTAAGAGACATGATGAACAATCTGGCAAGTGACATTAAAGAAATCTCTCTCTCTTGTCGTTTCCTCATTGCTGAGGATCGTGATTCCCTACAATGCGGGCTGTCAATTCTCTCCATCTCTTGCGATTTTGGGCTGCTCTCATGGACTCGGAAAACGTCTCTCCAGCGGCTTTCTGTACTTGATCTGACCATCGGATAGGTGAGCGTCCTCGGCCTCTACGTCCTTCTACGTTTCCGCACACAATTAGTCTTTCTAAGTTGTCATTGTCTCTTCTTGCAATGTGGCCAAAAAACTTTAAAACATTTGCAAGACACTGAGAGGAGAGTCTGGTCTGAATGTTTAGCTCTTCGAGAATCGACTGATTGGATCTGTGCTCCGTCCACGAGACGCGTAGCATTCGTCTCCAGCACCACATTTCGAATGCGTCAATCCTTTTCCTATCCTCTGATTTTATTGTCCATGTTTCGGCACCGTAACTAAAGATTGAAAAAACGAGTGTCCGTACCAGTCTCATTTTGAGTTTTTTGGACAAAGAGCGGTCTTTCCATATTTTTGACAGTCGACTCATCGCGTTCTTGGCCATTCCTATTCTTCTGCGAATTTCCTGCGAATTAAAGAAATAAATAGAACCCAAAAACAGAAGTAAGGAAGCAATAGAAAGACTTATTATAGATAAGCAGACTTTAAGACCAGAAAATAAAGACATGAAAAAAGAAAATATGGAAATCAGAAAAGAGTTAAATGAAGTCAGGAAAACTATTGAATTCATGGAAAAACAAAGAAGAAAAAGCAATGTAGTCATGAGTGGACTAGTAATTGAAACATACGATCAATGCGTCTTAAGAGAGAGAGAATGAGCAACTTCGTTAAACACAATTTGAAGATAGATGTTACAATTAAAAATGCACACAAACTGGGAGAGAAAACCTGTTTGATTGATTTAGCAGAACATGAAGAGAAGCTAAAGGTTATAAAAAATAAATCTAAACTAAGACATGTTGAAATAGTAAAAGTATACATCAATGATCATACTACAAATAAAGAGAGAGAACTTCAGAAAATAATAATAAGAAAATTTGGGCCTGAGAGAGGAAAGGATGTTAGACTTGGTGGAAATAACATATGGATCAACAAGGTCGGCTGGAAATAGGACAACAAAGAGAACATACTAGTCAAAATGGAGACAAAAAACTAATGTAAACAAATGTGCCGGAAATACTATAACAAACCAGGCAATGACAATGGACATGAGTAGTTATAGAATAGGTAGTAAAGACAAAGATAGATTCATAAATAATGACATAGAACGTGAGCAACGAGAGACAAGAAAGGGTAAATCCATAAAAATGCAGTCAGCAACGAGCGAGAATATAAACAGTTACTATTTAAAACCCACATTAAACAAAAAAGAGCTTAATGACACAGGTCTCAACGGCAAAGAATTCGAACTTACTGAAGAATTTAAGAAAAATTAAATAGACTTACTGGGTATAACAGAGACTAAAAAGAAGGGGAAAACAGACAATTTTTAGAAAATGGAGACTTCCTCACCACCAGTGGAGTGTCACTTGGCCAAATGACAAAAGACGAGGTAGGCTGCCTGATACACAGTAATCTAATAAAGAATATTCAACATTGGGAATGCATTTCCGAAATAATTCTTAAGATAAGACTGATAACTGCGGAACTCAAACTAGTCAATATTATCGTTATGTATGGAATAAATGATGACGAAAGAGCACCCAGCAAAGACCTATTCTGGGATAAGGCACCAGAAATAATAGACAGTTAAGAAGGCAATGCCATAGTACTAAGGGATCTAAATGGTCGAGTGGGTGTAAGAGATTAACATACTTAAGATATATTAGGACAATATGGAGAAGAAATAAAAAATGACAATGGGGAATGTATTATTGATATGTGCAGAAAAAATAATTTAATAATAATAAACACATTTTTTTAATACGAAGATGTACATAAATATACAAGAGAAGTCAAAAGTAGAGGCGAAAGATCCATCATAGAATATGTATTAGTAAATAGATCATCGAGGCAATGTATTAAATACGTAAGAGTAAAACGAGGAGCGGAAATATATAGTGACCACTATCTAGTTGTAGGCAGAACCAGCTTGGAAGTGCGACAAGAATCAATAACGAAAGTGACCAAGAAAACAAGTAAAGCTCATGATACACCCACTATAGAAGTAATCAGGTCATCTAAGCTAGCAGACAAGGAGACAGCAAACAGGTTTAAAAAATACGTTATTAACTACATAAGAGAATACGCTGAACATGACTGTGACTTAGACCAAAATTGGCAAATACTGAAAGAAGCCCTTCTAGATGGTGGTAAACAAGTATGCGGAATAGCAAGAAATGACAGAAGCAAAAAGTGTACAAACTGGTGAAACAATGAAATAAAAGCAGAAGTGAAGTCCAAGAAGATAGCTTGGAACAATTATTTAAGGAACGGAACCGCAGACAACTATCAAATATACAAACTGTAAAGGATCAAAGTCAAAGATATGGTACTAGCAGCGAAACGGAAAAGTTAAGAAGAATTCAGAAATAATATATTAAGAACCGAAAAGGCTCCACAAACACCAAAGCAAATAAGGGACAAAGAAGGACACTTACTGCATGACAATGACCACATCATAGATAGATGAAAGAAATATTTCGAGGACCTACCAAATATCCAAAACGATGTAGACATTATCACAGAAGAACCAGAAGAGGTAGAGCAAAAAGACCAAATTCAAGACGAAATAACTATAGCAGAAACAGAGGAAATCATACAAAAGCTTAAGAAAGGTAAGGCGGCTGGATTCGATAAAATTACAGCAGAAATGCTTAAAAACTTGGGCGACAAGGGTATTGAACTGCTAACAAAAGTATGTAATAGGGCATGGAGGTAATAGGAAACATATTTCTGTTTCTTGTTTCAAGAAACGGCCCCATTCCAAGAAATTGAAAGTTCCAAATTTGTAGCCGAATCGAGTAGTAGAGAAATACAATAGGTACACTTACTCGTAATTTGTTCCCATTTTTTAAAATCCCATTCCGCAGCAAAAGCAGCGTCACGATAAAATGCGGAATAAGATGCGGGACAGAACATCCCGCGTGCATCCCTAGACAAGAGCCTCTTTTCAAAAGCAATAAAAATTACAAACTAACAACCGATTTTGTAATTTTTAATATTCTTGAATACCAATCAGTCATCTAGAAAACGAGATGTTCATAAATTTAAATGGACAACTCGTAAACCAAGATCACGTAGTACAACATCGCCAACATTGTTTTCACAGTTTTAAAATAAGCTTTAAATATTCTATTCAGAACAAATAGTAAACATTTATTTCACGTAGTATTTCTAGATGATGATAAACGTCTTTGTTGTTCCAACATTTTTATTAGAGTCGAGAGCATTTGTTAAAATCAATGCTCTGTTTCCACAAAACAAATAGGTTCTCTTTATTTAAAGATTTGTAACAACATACTACTTGTATATTCGTATCTCCTCGAGCATGGGGACGTTTTTTAAATCGTTGTATAAACTATAGATTATCTACGAAAAAAATAAATATAATGTTGTTTTTTTCAATCCTACATTAAGTCAGTAAAGATAGGTAAATACTTTATTGGTACTAAAAATACAAAAAGTACTATTACATGTCACATGTAAATATAAACATTAGTAAATACAGATAAAAAGGTCAAAAATCAAATAGATGTAGGGAAATCAAATAAAATTGAAAGAAAAATATTCTTTAAATGAAAAAACCTATTCACTATAAGGATAAGGTAACTCCTAATTTTTCTCTCAAGTTAGTCAAATTCTGGTGCAATATTATTCTTGTTTCTAGTATTGGCTAAAATTTTGTTTAATATGTAACATACACTGCACAATTTATGTCTGCTTTAGAACTGTGCTCAGATAATACCAACCTACTTACTTTATTGTCTAAAGTTAGATGAGAATAAATGTTACTATCATAAGCTGTTAAAATAGTTTCCCTGGAAGTCACTTGTACAAGATTCCTGAAAAGAAAAAGTAGTCGGGAAAGCGTTTTCGATAAATTAACTATACGTTGTTTTCATGTTATTCTTGCATCCAATTGTACTCCCAGAAACTTCGCCTTGGTTTTACATTGTGAAAGAGCAATGTGTCCATATCTTACTTCACAGAGACCTATAACGTCCCATTTTATGTGTTTTAACTCTTCTTAATTGAATCTCTTGTTTGAATCTCATCTCTTCTGAATTGGATTCAGATGGCGCACAATCGGACTAAGTGGAAAAGCGTGCGAGAGGCCTATGTTCAGCAGTGGACGTTAGAGGCTAGTTGATGATGATGACGAATGTGTCCATGTCCAATATTAGTATTATTTCTTAAAGTAAATTTAACACTTTTTTATTTTCAGTCTAACGATATTGCGAATCCTTTATAAATTCTCAAAAATAAGAAACGTGGTGCTTGCCGAAAATAAAGTCAATAATAATAAGCCAATAAAAAAAAATTACGAAATAGTGGACGTGAGTATGTAAACATTAGGGGTAATGTAGTTGCTGCCAAACAGTTTGATGAATCCTAATGTTCTTGTTTTAAAGAATGCCATAAACTCATTACTCTTCAACAGCGTCAAACCATTCTTAAAGATTTTCATGAACTCGCCAATTATGATTTACAGAAAGAGAAACAGGGCTAGATATTCCAGTTTGCAAGGAGTTTTTACACGGGCTTTGCGTAATAAAGAGGAATGTGGTACACCTTCTAAGGATAAAAGGGGAAAAAAGGACACTCATAAAAAAACAACTTAACAATATTTTGTATTTTATTTCGAAGTTCCCAATATATCAGTCACATTATTCTAGAAAAAAAAATCCCAATCTTGGTTATTTAGATTTCACTTTAAATCTGTCAACTATGTATTCCTTATATAAACAGGAAACAAATAATCGTTCGTCACAATTTGTTTTTAGGGATGTGACGAATTTAAACATAACCTAAAAACAGAAACTTCTGAAGTTACTTTGACAAGTTTAAAGTTAGAAAAAGAATTGCATCTTCGAAAGGCAAAAAGCGCACAGGCTGGGATAGCATTGGACTTGGAATTGGGTAAAATAGCTGAAAACAATGTCACTGTAATAGCGTTTGATCTCATGTCTACATTACCTACATTACATTAAAAGATCTCTATTTTGTAATTACATTATACAAAACGAGATATCAAAAGTGCATCAAATTGACCATCAATTTTTGGGGCCGGGGCATTTACATTTAGCCTGTGACCGTAACTTCTTCATAGAGAAGAACAAGAAAACTTCTAATCATATTTATGTACTCGGAGATTAGACCAGAGTAATTAGGGCAGCTAAAAAACAAAATCCATTAACAGTAGTAGAAATGACCGGTAACGATTTTGTGAGTACTGTTCCATTAGAGAAAATCACTACTAATCGCAAAAAGACTGTCGAGGGTGAATCGGTCAACTGGTTAAAAATGAAATGGTTGCGATACTCTTTAAATGAACCACTACAATTGTATTATAAATAATCTAACAATCCGGAGGTTATTTTTAAAAATATAGACATTACGAAGCGCAATACATCTACGTTTATTGGAAAACTTCCACTTTTTTATCTAAAAGGCATAGACTTTGAAGCAGCTAAATTTAACAATTAACAATATTTGTTAGTGTATGTACCACGTTATTTACTTTTATAACAATCTAAATTTTAAAAATTTAGATCAACGTATACAAAATAATGATGATGGAGAAGATAATGTGTTTTACACTATAGAAAATTCCGAACAAATGGTGGAAGAAATGTTTATAAAAAAAAAATTAGTTAGGGCATTGTTTTGAAAGTGAAGTATACTAACTTAATTTAACGTGTTAAAATTGAAAGCTAAGGTTAATAATTCTTAGAGAAACAAAGAGTGGTCAAATTGAATAAAACTTAAATCGTCTTTTTCTCAAAATCAGTTTTTATCAGATAAAACACTCATGCACTATGCGCCTTAAATAACCTTACTTACTTTTATCACTAGTTTTTATCATAGACATAACTGACTGCTGCAAGTCTCGTTCCCCCAGTGTGACAGAGAAAACTGACGCAAATAAGTCCTTGCATCTCTGTCTAATGGGCTGGGTTTATCAGTTTTCTCTGTCACACTGGGGGAACAGGCTGGTATTGCAACGATCAGTCTATTTTATATTATGTCTATGGCTTTTACTAAAAGCGAGTTTTTTTAGAAATTTCTCACTGCGGTATAACAATACTATTTTATGTTCACATATATAAATAAACCGTAAATCATTCTTCGCTACTAATTGCGATATTTGGAATTTTAGTATAAGAAAAACAAATTTAATTTTATCTGGTTACTACACCATTACCGATCTTGAAATTTTAACGATTTCTGTTTTCTTTTGATTTAAACATTAAAAACAACGGTGTACTTTTGGGAGTTGTTCTTTTACCTATTTCTCTTTTGTTGTTTTGTAAATAATCTTTTTTTGTAACGAACTGAGTAACGATGCTTTCGAGCAGAGTGTATCAGTGTTCTAAGTATATGGTACAAACTTTTTATTTAAATTCCAAAACGTACCAGTTCAGGAATACTTATTTAATAGTCACAGAAGAAATTGTCACAGAAGCCACTTCTTGCTAAATATACTGTACCTGTTATGGAATAAAAAAAGGCAGACAAAAGTCTTGTAAATATTTTCAGAAGAAACAGATTCTAAAAAAGCATATCGTTTTAGAACGAGGAGTGTCGTGTCTACGCAATCAAGACAGTGGTTTAACTTTTCGTTTTGCAATTGCAACTTTTTAGAACAGCAGTAAACAGAATATAAATAATTATGAGGGTACTAACCTTTAATAGAAGACAGTACCTAAAGATAAACAATAAGTTAAAAATAAATTCTCTATTTTTGTTTTTAATATGGTTTTCCTGTTCCGGGCTGTTCCTGTTTCTATAAGCTGTATGGTTTTAAAGTTTATCAGTAGAGTGTTAACCTCGCTGTAGACCTCCTTTATCCGGGCTTGGGACCGGCAACAATTCTGTTGAGGTACTCAATCCACCCAACAAAACTGCAGGCGGAGTTTTGTTGGGTAGATCGGTGGCTACTGGAAACTGCGGAGATGAGAGTACTGTGAAGAATTTGAGGAAATACGCTGAGAGACAAAAAAAAAAGAAGTAAAGACATTAGAAGAAAACATAACGTACAGTGTATAAATGAATGGAAACAAAATAAAAAAAATGGAATAATCACATAATCAGAATAGAAGAGACCCGTGTTGTCAAAATAGCAAGAGATAAGTCTCCAATCGGTAGAAGAAGTATCGGACGACCACGCAAAAGATGGAGCGCAACCTTCCATAAAGGTATTAATCCGCCAATTAACAAGTAAAAATGCTTATAAAGATGAAGAAGAATAATATGGTTATATTATATTAAGCTTTTTAAAATATCTTTCTAGGTACTATTGTCATTCATGATAGTTGTAGGGTATCTTAGATCTAAATAAATATCCCTAAATATTATTTCCTTATTGAATATAAAAGAATAAAGCAAAATATCACTATAAAAATATCTACGCAAGATAAAGCAATGGTTAAATCTGTAAAAATCATTAAGGAATTCACATTTTTCTTAAAGAAGAACCTACCCACCGTTGTTGGCATTATTTTGAAACAACCTGTATTTAATTGTAAACAACGCTCTTAACAAAACAAAGAAAATATGAACCGATCTCATTTATCACATGTCCAGTATTGCACAAACATAAAACAAAACATTTTATATTGGTTATTCTTGACAGTTCTCCAATCTCAAACGTCTCGTTAAAGGTAAAATTCAATATTCCTAAAATGATCTTCCCACGCTCACACATCATTGAATTGAATAACTATCGAGTAAGTGGAGACTTCTGGTGAAATACCTTTTCACGTGGTGATTTACAACTTATTGCTTGGAAGCGGTTAACTTAACTTTGTTTTAAGTAGGCCTAGAAGCGCCATGTCAAAGACGACACTTTGAAATTAATGGTTTTTATCAACTCACAACAAATGATCTTTCTCGTTTAAAGGTGTAAAAGTTTATGTGCATAAAGGAAAGCAAAGTTTGCTTTGAGTTAGGTAATCAATTACGAGCTGTATTTGTTATTATTTAATAAAAAATGTTGACTGATATTTTCAAAAATAAATAACATTTTCAATGTATTAATAATATAAATAGTGCAAATTAAAAAACGTTGGACATAATATGTATATGAATACCTTTCAGTAAATGATCGAATAATTAAAATAACTCTAAACGCTACATAAGCCAAAATGCATATTTTACAAGTATAATATATGCCATCATCCGAAGCGGCAGAAGATATAGTAGAAGAAACATACCACCTAATACATAAAACCATCTCTAACATTCCTAAAACAGAAACAATGATGTTAATAGGAGATTGGAATGCAAAAATAGGAACAATTTAAATAGATGACCATTTGAAAGAAATGATAGGTGAGCATGGCTTAGGCGAGTGAAATGAAGGAGGTGAACGGCTCCTTCAATTTGCCATCGATATGGATCTTAGTATAGTAAACACAATGTTTAAACATCACCGTCGAAGATCATCAATATGGTTTTTGCTTGAAATATGTTCCATAGAATGAGGAAAAATAAGATAATATCCGCTATAGACTGAGACCTCGCATGCCCTGAAGAAGACATCAAAGAGGGTGTCGAAAGCTCGGCACAATAATAATCGACGCAATTCAACCCGAAAGACTGTTGAGTTTACGGATCTAAACTTTTATAGGTCGATATTACTCCTAAACATTCTATCTAAAATCTTCGAGAGGATCCTTAAGCAGAGACTCGTTGACTTTACCACCGAATACATCATTCCATCATTTCAATTCGGCTTTAGAGGAGATTACTCCACCAAAACTGCATTGACAGAAATCGTCACACGTCTTACACAAAGTCTAAATGACGAAAAAATATCCTTAGGCACCTTTCTTAATGTTCAAAAAGCTTTCAGCCAAGTCTAGCATGCTGGACTGACCAAGAAACTGTTAAACATCGGCCTGCCCCTCTCATTCGTTAGGCTAATCCATTCATATGTCTCTCAATGTCTAATCACAGTAAAGGAGCGAGGTGACTTCTCTGATTCTTTTACTTCAACAGCAGGAGTACCACAAGGTAACCCTGAACCTTTCTTGGCTCCCATTTTATACACAATTTACAATAGTGACTTTTACAACTCTTAATAAACTAACACAACCACTTTACTCTACGCAGATGATACAGCTCTCGTAACAACATCACGAGACATAGATTTAGTACTTAAGTTTGCTAAAATCACCTTAACCTGGTCGACAGCTGATGTAGGAGATGAAGAGTAACACCTTACCCAAATAAAGCTCAAATTATTCCCTTCAGACATCCATATCTCATCAGATACATCACAACCATCATATCCGAAAGACACAACCTTGGACTCTGGTGGGAGGACCGACTACAGCTCTGTGACCAGATCGAATACCTCGGTGTAGTGTTTGCACAAATACTGAACTGGAGGACCGATCTGGATATAGCCTGTAACAAGGCTAGGAGTAAACTCGGTCTACTTAATGCTCTTTGTGGTAAATTCGGAAGAACATACTCACGCTCACTCATATACATTAATAAATCTGCGCAGAGTGCGCAGAGTGAATACCCCTTCGCTCTTATTCATCACCTGTCAAATATTCAGCCCATCGATGAGAGGCTCTCCTCTCTGAGCAGGAGTTACACAATCAGAACCATCCGAGACTAAAGCTTCAGGGCCCAAAACATTTCGAAAACTACCTGCACATCCATCGGCAATGTATTCAGAAGAAAACCTAAACCTAAAATCCCCATTCTACCCCAGCAACGAGCTCCCTGATGAATACATTAACATGCAGGAGACAACTCGCCTCTATTATCGTCGTCGCAAGTAACTTTACTTCGAGCTTGGCTAGACAGGGAGGGATCGGTTTTCTAGGTTTCCCGATCCCATTGCACAATGATACCCGTCTATTGCAGAGGATACATGAATCGCGATTCAACACATTTATTATTTCTCAAATTGTTTACATAAATTCACATATCCATAATATTTTTTTAAACAATAACTTCTGAAAAGGACTGTTAACTAACACCCTTTCGTCTGTGATTGTCCAGTACGCTCCTCCGACGACAAGTCCAAAAGCAAACCACCAGTAGAATCTTCGAAGCCAGCGAAACAAAAACAATACCGAACAAAAAACAAACCACATCCTTAAGAGGTGAAAAACCTAAAATAGGACACCAAAACATCATACAAAGAACACATCCACAGAGAAGAAACAAACAAACAACAACCTAAGAGATATATTTGGAGAAGCTCAATATATAACCACTAAACGATGAAGGAGCTCAATAATCAACGTGAAGACAAAACCAGCTATACACTGTAGTTCCGACCACAAAATGATACAAGCAGAATTTCGCATTGAGTTACACAGTAAAGCAATCAATAAAAGACAAAAATTGATTCAAAAACACCCAGAACAGTTTAGAAAAACATTAGCAGAAGCTGACCTACCAGTGACCACCGGAGATCCTAACAAAACGTGAGAATACACAAAGAAATTGATCACTGAAACCATCAACAATAATAATCACAAAAACAAAACAGCTAGGAAAAAACATTTAATAACTAAAAAGACTATCATTCTTGTAGAAGAAAGATGAAAACTTCATCTGAAACGGCACATCATATTCAAAACAAAAATAAATAGAGATATGCACCATAAATAAAACTGTAAAACACTTGTGCAAAAGGGACAAAATTAATTATTTTAAACCATATGCGTACAACTAGAGGAACACGCTGACCACGAAGAATTTAAAGAATTTTTCTCAAAAGTCAAGTAGTTAGCGAGAGAATTAAAACCGCAGACAACGATCACCAAAGATAATAGTGGCCATACCATAACAAACCCAGAGGGTATCGCAGTGTGGAAACAACATTGCTAAATACTATTCTCTAACGACGACCCAGAGAAAAGAAGTTATAAAATAGAACCTCAAATATTAAAACCAGAATTTGAGGCGGCAATTAAAGAGCTAACATTCAGAAAAGCAAAAGGAGAAGATGGAATAACAGCTAAAAAATTCAAAGAAATGGAAGAATTAGGGACGAAAGTAATGCTTAGAATTTGCAGTGAGATCTGGAATAACAGAAAGTGGCCAAATGACTGGGCTTAGTTCACATTTATTCCCATATACAAAAAAGGTTCACCGCTAGATTGCACTAATTACCGAACAGTAGCATTTATATCACTCGCAACCAAAGTACTTCTAACCATCATCAATGAAAGACTAAAATTAATTCTCCTACTACATATTTCCCAAGAACAATGCGGATTGTTCCCAGGTAGAGGAACAAGAGAATATATTCTTAACATTCGTCGAATTATCTAAAAATCTCGAGAGTTTAACATAAAAACATATTATTATGATTTGTTGAGTATTCCAAGGTCTAATATACCTAGAGAAATGAGTACGCCAGAACATCTAATGTATTTATTACAAAAACTATATGTAAATAATACTGCTAATATCATCAATGTGTTTCCTGTGTGAGTACATTTCAAATAGGTAAAAAGAAATAAAATAAGACTTACTCACTTTCCTCTCTTCACTCACTTTACATAATCAATTTAATTTTACCACCAACGACCAGTTTCGTATACTACAATTTGCTATGCATCTTCAGGTCTAACGGTACATGGTAAATTAAATGCTAAAATTTCAAAATCCCATATTGGGGTCCTGTCTTATATATAAAAAAACAGTTTATAAAGAAAACAATTACAGCAATTATGCTAATATTATATGTCTGTGATTGTTAATATGAATAAAATTGATTAAAGCAGTCAAAGTAAAACTAACATAATGGCATAAGATAATTACTATAACCCAATATAAGGTTGAATGTTCGAATAAATGAACTTTGATGGTACACAAGGCAAATATCGAACACAGTATTTAATTAAATCTTGCCCAAGTACTTTCGATCACAAGATCATCCTCAGGGGCATTTCGTCAATTGTGGCCTATCCAGCAATAACCGAATGTCATACATGTAAACTGGGACATAACAAATACACTAAAGACAAACAAACACTTTGCCTTGTGTACCATCAAAATAAGATAATTAATTGAATTAAAATAAATTAGTAAATAACCAAAAATACCACTTACATGCTGGTACAAGAATTATTAATTAGTGATTTGAAAAACATAGTTCAAACTATCCTGGGTTGCTGGTGATGGGAAATGTATTACAATAAAAACCGATATGCATTACCGTAAGGGAGAGCGCCCACCAAAGTGGCGTGGCAAGTAGCAAGTAGCACGCGTCTAGCATAATGTAACCAATCCTAACGAATGATTAGAATGAATGACGTTACTGTCATTTTGGTGTAAACTGAATCATTCGTTTTCATTGGTTACATTATGCTAGACGCGTGCTACTTGCTACTTGCCACTGCCACGCCACTTTGGTGGGCGCTCTCCCTAACGTGTAATTTTTGCAAAGGAGAGTAAAACAAGCTTAAATCCAAATTTGCAGCTAAATTTATGCAGTCCGGTAGAATTTGGAGGTATTGTTCGTTGCAAGATGTTTGGAATTTAATCTTATAGGTATAGTTGTATACAACGTCGAACTTAAAACGGACTTCGGCTGGTAACTAACTTCAGCAGTTACCAGCTGAAGTCCGTTTGAAGAGGTCTACCCTCCGGACACTGGTACTCACGTGAGGCATGTTTATATGTTGCCTGAAGTAAAATCTAATAAAATATTAAACATCGTTCATTTTTACCAATAATATGCACATTTTTTGGTAACTTTAATTACTGTAAAGGGTTTTACCCTAATATTTTGGTGGCTCAGGCATGTTAACCTACTTTTAACCTGATGATGGAATTATTATTCCGAAACCGTTTGTTCTTGTGATGTAGCCCTTTTAAGGGTTTTTTTAATATACCTTAAAGATTTAAACCTCTTTTTCATTTATATAATTATCACACTGTTATTATACTGAATTAATCTGTTCTAAATGAACGACAAAAGAAAAATGAAGTTCTTTTGAAATAAACTTTCTTCTTAATATTGTTCTGAAGCTATTTTCTTGTGGCATTGTAAATTAATTACTATTAAACTGGGAAAAAGCCACAATTAAAGATAAAAATACGTTTATTGACGTTTCAATTTCCACTTCGGAAATCGTTCTCAAACTACAAACAGTAAATTAAACAAATTTTGTTTTTTGTTACATAGTGAAAAATTCTTCTAATAATTTAATTTTATCTGACTCATTTATATTGAGAATTCAGACATACATTATGCATTTTAAAGTAGACGACTTTAAAATGATATTGCCAATATTGTTGAGTTGCGCTGCTGGGCCGACTTTAAGATAGTTCATTTCAAAAACAAAATTTGTTTAATTTACTGTTTGTATTTTGAGAACGATTTCCGAAGTGGAAATTGAAACGTCAATAAACGTATTTTTATCTTTAATTGTGGCTTTTTCCCAGTTTAATAGTAATTAAACTTTCTTCTCACATAAACCCATTTAGTGATAGTTTGATACTAAGTAAATATTATCCTTTTACTTGATTCTGAATTTCAAGTACAAATGCAATTAACTGATTAAATTTAAACATGTACACAAAATTAGGGTTAACATTTTATTTACCAATTGCAATCGCAACGGATAGTAAAGTCCCATTTTCCTAGTTACTGGACTAATAAAGGGAACAGAGCTATTATATACTAACTTACACTTATAACGTTACGATTTTATATAAACATGTAGATATACGAAGTGTGCAGAATATAGGAAAAACCGAAGAAAAAGTTAACTGTGGCGTTAGAGAAATGTTTCCAAATATACGAAAATAACTAGAAGTAGAGCACTAAGCGAACGAACGAAGTACGAAGCAAGCATGAAAGCTAGCTAGAACTAGCTAGCTTTCATCATCACTAGACTTCGACAAATATGCATATTGCATATTTTGCATATTGTGCATATTTTATGCAAATATTTTATATTTTGGCATATTTGTATAAAAGTTTGCATAAAGTGCATAACAGTTCAGATTTTTATACTGTATTTGAAAATTTTTAAACATACCAATTTATTTCAATTCTTGTATAAAATTTTGTAGTCATTTTAATCAAGAAATGATCTAAGTACGTAATCTCTACAGGTACAAAACATTTACAATTTCAGAGAAGATCAATTTAAGTATCCCTCAACATTCTTAGAAAGTCTCGGTCACTGAGGCATTCAGTTATTGGATAATCGCTAAGGGTTCGCTCATTTGCATTTTATGATCTAATCCCCAAATCTATCTACAATTTATTGTATCTTAACAGCAGGTAAACGGCTAATAGTTTTGTTCCTCATTTAGGGATTTTCCGAAATCTCCCAGTTTATTGAATTAGGTACCTAAACATTTCTAATTTGATGCTCAGATTTGTAAATCATTTTTGTTTTGATATTCAAAGCGTAAACACTCGTTGTGCGTAACAAAAAGGAAGATTGTGATTTTATAATGCCTAAAACAACCAGTGCTTCAACTTGGATTAAACCTTATAAAGAGCTGTCTATGGATATGGGAAAAATCTACTGTTCAGTCTGTGGCAAAATTGTAAGTATCTAATATTTTCTATTAAATATCTAATATTTCATACATACAGGGTGTTTCCAAATGACACTTACAACGTTTGACTGTAGATACTTCTCGAAAAATTGAACAGAACGATATAGTTAATAAGGGGTCAAACTTATTTACTTTTCGAGATACAGGGTGTTAAAATTAAAAAAAAATAAATTCTTTTAGTTAATAACAACAATAACTTTAAAATCAATACACGTATTTACTTGAAATTTAGTACTCGTAGGTTGTTTTTAAATGAAAAATAGCTTCCTTTAGTAAGAAAAAATTGTCCATGGTACAATACAATGGTGTGTATTTAGAAAAAATTTTCACCTTTACTTGTTTTTATGAAGACAGCTATTCTAAAACACAATTATTTTTATTGTAATTGAATTCACAAAAAAAACTTTTATTGAATTTTAAAATAAGTTATATGATGTACTAATGGTTAGTAACAAAAGCTAATTTGTGGATTAATACTGCATTTAAAACACTTAGCGAGTGTTTTTTTTCCAGTTATTTGATTAACCAAAAACACCTTGTATATTTTTATATTTTAAAGGTTGGGTTAAAATAAAGGTTTTTATTTTTATTTATAGATAGCATGTGAGAAGAAATTTCAAATAGATCAACATGTGAGAACTGCTTCACAGATTGCAAAAAAAGGAAAAATAGGAGGAAAACATCAAACTTCAATGGCTAAATGTTTCCAATCTACTTCAAAAAATTTAGATGAGCAAGAAACTTTTAATGAAGACTTGTGTCGCGCATTAGTGTCTGCAAACATACCGCTTTCAAAATTAGCAAATGTAAATTTTAGTTCGTTTCTAAAAAAAATATTGCAAACTTAATGTTCCAAGTGATCGGTCTCTAAAAAGAAATAATGTGAACGGGCTATACTCGTCGGTGTTAATTAATACTAAGGAAGAAATTGCAGATAATTATTTTTACATATCTGTAGACGAAACCACTGATTCCTCAGGAAAGTATATTGCTCATTTATTGATTGGTGTTCTTAAAGAAGATACCTTACCAAAATCTCATCTTATTTCATGCCAGCAACTTGAGAAAACAAATGCTTTAACAATTTTGCGTTTTATACAAGAAACATTAGCAACTTTTTTTCTTCCGACAACTATTCCTTCTAATAAATTACTGCTTATTTTATCGGATGCTGCTCCTTATATGGTGAAAGCAGGACAAAATTTAAAAATATTTTTCCCAGATTTAATACATGTTACTTGTGTAGCGCATGGATTAAACAGAGTTGCAGAGGAAATACGAAAAAAGTTTCCTCTTGTAAATACCATGATATCCAGTGTCAAAAAATTATTTCTTGAATCTCCTATAAGAATTCAACTTTACAGCATTAATAAAAGAATTTGCGTCATGTTGTCGGAACGTTAGAGGTAATATTGGAAAAGATATTTTAAAAAAAATTGAAGCTACTATGGAAAAAAATAAAGGTTACCATATTCTTTCTGAAGTAGTCAGTGTTCTAGCTGGAAATATTTCGGAAACAATTATTAATTTAGAACCAAATGTTTTGGTTAGTTTAAAAAATGCTCCCGTTACATCAGTTGATGTTGAACGAAGTTTTTCCATATATAAATATATGTACTCAGACAGAAGCCACAAGTTTTTGTTAGAAAATTTTGAACACCACTTGGTCATTTATTGTTACCATAATTCTAAATAAGTTTATTCATACTTAAAAATGATGTAGTTCCTCAAAATAAATGTAAATCTTAATGAATAGTAGGAAATATTTAGTTATGTACACTTTTTTTTTAAATAAAATTGTTACTATTTTACGATTTTTTTATTTATTTGTATGCATATTTTGTAAAATATTTGCATATTTTCGGGTAAACACGTGCATATTTATGCGCATATTTTCTACATTTTTATTTACATATTTGCCGAAGTCTAATCATCACTTACATAGGAACCGTTATTAATGAGATTGGTAAAGATAGTAACGAGTAAGGCTTAAGAACACAAAAAAGAATTATTACAGTATAAAATATTTTAAGATGTATCAAATTGTATAAAAGGTAAGAAGATATGATACATTGGTACCGAGATAAATGTTTATGAACACCATTATTACATATTCATTACGACGAAATTTGCTACTCGACAGAATTTTATTAATTCATCGACTTTATCATTTCATTTTTTAACCATACTCATTAACTTAACTACTCATAACCATACTTTTTAACATAAACTTTTTCTGTATGTCTGTAGACTATGTCTGTTCATTCTTTTTGAACTCCTATTTTCTTGACTCTGATCCTTTCCTAACTGTACTCATTACTTTACACTCAAAATGTTGTCCACATAACCATGTGGGTAATTTATTAATTTTTCTGTACCCATTATTTCCTCCTTATTATTTAGATCATTTTTCCTTTTCCATCATTGTTTTGATTTTTCTATTCTTTACTAAAAGTGTAAAAGTAAATAAATTTTAATATCCAACAATGATCATTTTTAATACCCACCTTGTGATAAATTAGATTATTCATAAAGATCTTCTCCCGTCCATAGCTTTAAAATTTAAATTCATCTTAATAACATAATTAATCAAAGGATATTCTCTTTACATTTCTCTTACAAAACAGCAATTAAAATAAGAGTAATATTATGAAATTTTTCTGGGAACACTTTTGACTCAGTGTGTGGTCGGCATTTTGATGATCAATTATCAACATATCATGTAATTCGGTTAATAATTTATAAGGCAACGGTACTAAGTCATTCACGAAAAGGACTGTAATTATTATTACTATAAAGAAGTCATATTTGTCAATTTATGGAGTATAAATTTCAAAAGTCGTAATCTATTAGCGATAATATATGATAAACAATTTGATCCTATGTATAATGTGTACTGGGTGAAATTGAAAATACAACTAAATTAAGCTTGAACATGAAAAGCTTAAATATTCTGTAAATTAATTTTTAAACTGCAAAATAAGTATAATAGAGGTTATATGTAAGAATATGGAGTTTAGGTGTTACTTTACTATTCTGTTTTAACACTTTGGCTACTGGCTATAAATTTGAAGTTTTTTGTCAGAAACTGCAACTATATTTTGGTAAAATTCACAATATTTAATACTAAAAACATGTAAATATCAACATTTAGGTATTTTTTTGAAAAAAAAATCATGTGTAAGGGCCGTGTCAAAAAATGGTGAACACAGTTTGTGGCAGAAATAAATGCGTAATTATCTTCTTAGAAACTATGTGTACCATTTTTGGATACAATGTTCATTTTTTTGCTTGACAGTAATGAGTGTCAAAAAAGCAGTTGGTACACAAAAACTTATCACTGCATGCTAGACAAGATGTTTTAACACGTTTTGTTTCTTTTATAGCAAAGTTACGTCCATATATAGCACTATTATTTTTATAACATCTTGTACAACGACCTCTCTGTTCCACTTCGGAAAGTTTGTGATTTCTTTCTTGGGTAACACGACGATCATCCAAATTTTTCATCTGAATATTTTGACTCCGAAAAATTTCTGAGGCGATTTCTTCTCTAAATTTAGTGATACTTAGCTTTTTGTTTGTTATAGCCTCGTATGCAGTATGTGCATTTATAATAGATGTGTTAACCAAAAGTTCAATTGAAACTTTCCTATACCACTTAAAACCCCTACGCACTGCTGATGAATATGATACTTTTTGATCAGAGACGTCTATAAATGATTTCACATTATTATACTGCACGATTGTGGAAGGCTTTCTCACGACACCCCTTTTTGTTGGCACGTCCACTATTTCAGGCACAGACTCAGTAGTGAGAAACATGACATCCCTTTTGTGATTCCATTTTCCAATTATGATTTTACTGTTACTCTGTCTCATGACTAATTCACCCCTTTTTAATTTAGCCTCACTTACTACTTTTGGATTATGCTTCTTGTGTTTTCTCAGTGTGCCTATTAAATGTGTATCTTTGTTCAGAAGTTCGTGTGCTAAATTCACGCTAGTGTAATAATTATCTGTGCACAAAACGCGACCTGAATGTAAAAGTGGTTCCATAAGCTGTAGCACCACTTTTGTACCAATTGGCTTTTCATTAGGTGTTTGCTCTTTTCCTGTATAAATTTTAAAATTGTATGTGTAACCTTTCACTCCACATAGTTTAAATAATTTCACACCGTATTTGTGACGCTTTCCCGGTATATATTGGCGAAAGCTCAGTCGTCCTCGAAAAGGAATCATCGTCTCATCTATACACACATTCTTGTCAGGAGTATATGCTGATTGGAACTTCTTGATTAACAAATTTTGCAAGGGAAGGAATTTTTTGAGCCTATCATCTGAGGCAATTTCGTTGTTTGGGAAGTGCAAATTGGACAAAAGAAGCTCAAACCTTATCCTGGACATGTGAACAAATTTTCCAATTTCATTTTTGTACAGCATATTGGTGCTAAAATAATCTTTCACAGTGAGTTTACGATTCAAACCCATCCATATTAGAAGACCTAAGAAAACAAAAATTTCGGATTGATTTGTGTTTCTCCATTATCCCAATAATGCTGTTTTTGTTAATGTTTCATTTTTAATTCCTGATACTATTTTCTGTTTAGCATATCTGTTGGTTTCGTTGGCAATAAGTGATAAGATATCGTTGTCAATAAATAATTTATAAAAATGAATTGGATGATCTCCTTCCCTTTGTGCAAAAAAATTGGGAGAATCCTGAATCTTCCGTGAAAGTAAATGTGTTCAAATTACCTACAAAATTATAAACTCACAACTATAAAAGTGAATACTAATTTATATATTACCTGCACAATTATTCCAAATGACATTAGGATTAGGATTATTTAAAAAATTATCAGGTTCAGAATCGTTGTTGAGAGATTCTAGATCAGATTCGAATTCTAACTCTTGCCCATCACTGTTATTTCTAAATTAGAGGAAGAAGAACACGAATCTTGATCATTTGGATCATCTATATCCATAGCATCATCATCATCATCTTCACTAATAAACTCATACTCCATTTTACTCATATTCTCGGCTATTTCACGTAGTTCAGCATCACTTAATTTTTTATTTGACATTTTAAGTACTAATTTTAGAACCGTAAACACACAAGACTAATATTGCACAAACAACAAGTTTCTGCAAGTCAGAAAATGGCCATAATATGCCATCTGCTGAAGGAGTCTCAAACTGCTCCGCCATAATTTTAAAAAATCGGTCATAGTACAGCCATGTGTTGATTAAGTCCCAAACTGCTTCGCCAGAATTTAGCAGTAAACTGTAGAAACCTAGATACGCATTTAAAACGATCAGAACTGTGTTCACCAAATGTACACACAGCTTGAAGCATTACCATTTCATGTGACCAAATTTGGTATACGCAGTTTCTGGTAAACATCAACTGTGTACCAGAAATGGTATACACAGTAGCCAAAGTGTTAAAAGAAATGATTAGAACTCAATCATTTTAAAATTATTAAGCTAAAATGTACTTAATGAATTTTACCTAAAATAACTAGATAGGAAGTGATGAAAAATATTATTATTTCGTTTAGTATTATAAATTATAATAAATACCTGTAAAATTGAACACAACAAAACAAAATATTACAAAAAACTTACTTTAAGTATGAATTGATATTGAATCTTCATTCCTCAAAATTGGGTTCTGACAGGTTGTCATTTTTAGAGGTACTTGTTGATAGATTTTTATAATAATGATGAACTTTACCTGGTATGAGATTTTCGTTGCAAAGTTTGACTATATCTCATTTCTTTTAAAGTTGAAATTAGTAAATCGTTATATAGAGATTTCAACCTTATTTCTGAAATATCTCGAATACTCCTACTTTCTGGACCCCAAGAAATAATTAATTTTTTATACGGCGATGAATGGTTGTATTTAAAAAAAATCACATCGGCATGTTCTTTTACAAATTTAAACCATTTAATTTTTGACCAGGATACTGTGCACTGTGCAGCGGTCTTCATCTTTCGTTCTCGTACTGCATAGGGCTCCTTCTGTTATCTTTTCTGCCGTGGTAACCTAAATATTTCTAGCCAATCGTTCATGATGAAACCTGCTCGTTTTTCTAAAGTGCTCTATTGCCAAATGCATACAGCACTCCATATGACTATGTCCTGACTCCAAAAATTTCTGTTTTATGCATTCCAAGTGCGTAGTATGCATTGCATTGAGAAGTGCAGCAGCGACTTGCTGGTTTCTATTTTGATATTCACAAACATTGATATTTTCAGAACTGTGGAGGACAATATTGTCTTTACAAATGGCAGTCACTAATTCTTCGGGAAATTGTGTTACATCCATTTTTTTGTTCAAAGCATTGTTGTATAGAATTAAAGCATTCACTACGGCTGTATTTGTCAATAACTCTATTCCCACTTTCCGATACCGTTTTATACAACGTCTGATGAGACTACTGTAGGAAGCTTTTTGATCAGATACGTCAATGTAAGATTTAACAGAATTATATTCTACTATTGTAGACGCTTTTCTTTTTATTCCTGATTTTGTATGAACGTCGACCATTTCTGGACAAGATTTTGTAGTCAAAAATGTTACCTCTCTTTTGTCGATCCATTTTACTACAATAACTTTTGTGTTGCTCTTTAGCGCCATTATATCTTGCTTCAAACACCGACCTAGGATTGTATTTCCTATGCTTACGAGGTGTTCCAATTAGTTGAATATTGTTATCATTTAGTTCGTGTGCCAAACTGACCCTAGTCTAAAAATTGTCCTAAACCAGAGTGTAGAAAAAGTTGCATTAATTTCATGATCACTAGGGATGCGAGTGATTCTTCCTTTGGTCTTTTATGTTTTCCGCCATAAATTTTTGCGTGATATGTGTAGCCGCCTTTTCCACAGAGTTTGAAAACATTTAAAAGGTATGTACTGTAAAAATGACAAACGGACTCTAAAGAGAATCATCGATTCATTAATGTAAATGTATTTTCCTGGTACCAAAGCATATTGAAAACTTCTATTGAACGCCTGCAACAATGGTTCAAATGTGAACAATCTGCTTTCTTCAGGACAAGCTTCATTATCTGAAAACTGGAAGCAAGCAAGAAGAGCCTCAAATCTACAACTCGACATATTTGTCGTCTTGTATACTGAGCAATGATGGATAAAATTAGTGCTCCAGAAATCTCGTTGTCATGGTTTTGTATTATAACTATAACTACTGATTTCTTGACACTGTCGTATACGGTCTTAAAATCGACGAATATGTAACGAGTTTTAATGTTTAATTATAATGTCTTGTTAAAAATTTGTTTCATTGAATAATTATTCTAGTGAATTGTTGATCTTCGTGTCCACTGTGTAAATTTATAGCCTTTCGTAGGTAATATGTTTTTAAGCAGTTCTCAAAGGTTTATATCTCTGTAGTTATCACACTGGAGCTAGTCTCGTTTTTTATGGAATGGTAATATTACGACTTGATACCATGAACAAAGAATAGTACTCTTTTTGCTAGAAAAGAAATAACGTTTATAAAGTATCTGTAGCAGGACGTCGCCACCATTCTTGTAGAGCTCACTGCAAATTTGATGAGCTCCGTGTGATATATTACTCAGTGGTAGGTGGTCTATAGTTTGTATTTAACAGATATCAATTGTATTGATCTGATAGGCTGTTCTGATAGGCTGATCTCCTTCTTCAACATCATGCCCATTAAATTTTGTGTCGAAAAGGAATGCCAGTGTTAAAAGAAAATATCCTTGTTGATGATATCACACAAGTTCATGAAAATATCTTGAAAGTATAAAGAGAATAAAAAATTGTTTAAGACATTTTAAACAATAGTATAACACATTTTTTATGGGAACTAATTAATTTTAACTTTTTTTAGAATTACTTTACGCATTAGTCAATATTTAATTACCAAACATTTTTTTATCCGTCGACAGTAATCGCAGAATATAGGAATCTGATAACGTTGGTAACATTTTGATTTAAAGAAAGAGATAACTCTTACTAATTGATGCTGTGTTAGTACTGACAAAGAAGTGAATATAAAGAAGGCCGTCCATATACAGGGAGTACCAAACACGTTATGGAGCTGAAGTTAGATACCTATATATGTAAATGTACTGCATCTCGAGAAGTCCACGTATTAGGCTAGCGTATCAGCTATATCTGAGTAAAATAAGAACGTGGAAAGAATATCTAGAAAAACTTTTCAAAGTCCAAAGAGATAACACCTTTGGGATAGAAAAAGAAAAGGTAAATAATGGACCAAGAATATTACAGCAGGAAGTTTATTCCGCAATAACAAAGTTTAAGGATGGCAAAGCGGCAGGCCCTCATAATATACAAGCAGAACTACTCAAACTAATGAACAGCCAATTAATAGCAATAATAGCAAAGATATTCAACCACATATACAACTCTGGAGAATTGTTTCTAAAGATAATTCATAAGAGAATCTATAAGCTGTGTGAAAGTCAAATTTCCACTAACCAGTTCGGGTTGATAAATGCTATTGGTACTAGAGAGGCTTTGTTCTTAGTACAAGTCTTATTTTAGAGATACAGAGACGTTAACTGCAACGTATACGCATGTCTGGTTGATTACGAGAAAGCGTTTAATCAAGTACAGCATGCCAAGATGATGCAAATACTAAAAGAAACAGGAATTAACAACAAGATCTGAAAATCAGAGTTAAAGGCAAACACACTAACTATGTGAAAATCAATGCGTGGAGTGGGACAAGGCTGTATTTTGTATTCTCTAATCTTCAATCTGTACGTTAAAAGAATAATTATCGAAGTTTTACACGAAACTGAAAAAAGGTATTTTACTAAATGGTTACCGGCTAAACAACATCAGATATGTAGTTCTTATGAACAAAATCACGCCTTATAGTCAACAATATGGACTCAATATGAACGTTAAGAAGACAAAGCTTATGATAATTAGCAAGAAAAGGATAACAAAAGATTAACTCTACGTCAACCAATCCACTGTAGAAAGAGTGACGCACTACAACTACCTCGGCACCATAATAAACGAAGAATGGACCAACAACCAGGAGATTAGAGCATGTATCGGAAAAGCTAGATCCACATTCAATCGAATGGGCCTTTTTTCAAGAGGCACAACCTTTCTCTTGATACAAAAGTAAGAATGCTGCGATGCTACGTCTTCTATGTCCTTTTTTATGGTGTTCAATCGTGGACCTTAAACGAAGATATGTGCAGAAAGCTGGAGGCATTTGAGATGTGTCTATGTGAAGAATGCTTAAGATTCCGTGGACTGACCGAGTCACAAATGAGAAGGTCCTCAGGAGAATGAATAAGAACTGAGAAATTTCGAAAGTTCAGTTCTTCAGATATGCTCTCCTTCAAGCCATCCTGCAAGGAAAAATATTTGGAAAACGAGGTCCAGAAGAAAAAGAACATCTTGGTTAAAGAACCTCATAATCTGGTTTAATACAACATCTGTACAGCTTGTTACGCGCTGCTGCAGATAAGATAAAGATTGTCATGATGATCGCCAACATTCGTAACGTATAGGCACATCAAAAAGAAGAATAAGAATTATCTGTATAATAATGAAAATTAAAATATACATATATAACAGACAACTTTTTTAAAATAGGATATACCAAGAAATAGTTATAACATATTTTCAAAGTAATAGAGTAACTAGTCGGAAAAAAACTAAATTGGTATGCATAATTATATCTGTACTTGCCCTATAATGCAATATTCTATTCACATGATAAAATAATACTGTTGCAGACATCTGAACGCGCGTTCATATTATCACTACAAAATGTATCATGCCTTATTTCATATAACTTCCTGGTTTGTCAGACTGGCTTCTCACAAAGTTTATGCTATGACTTCTTATCTATCAAGTGATAGTAATATTAGTACTGATAGTTATGACAAGAGTGATGATCTGGTATTGTGATCTGAATAAAAGTTTTAAGTGTAACGTTATGCGTATTTTTATTTATGAAAAACCTTACCTTCTTCTTAACGTGCCCTATCAAGTCTTCTTGACGTTGGCGATTAAAATGGCAAACTGTCTCTGTCTCGAGCTATTCTAAAGAGTTGCTCAGCTTTCCTTATTCCTGTCCACTCCCTAATATTCTTCAACCAAGAGGCCTGCTTTCTACCAATTCCTCTGCGTCCTTCGATTTTACCCATCATAATAAGTTGAAGAATATTATATCGGTCTCCCTCTACTACGTGTCCAAAATAGGCCATCTTTCTACATTTGATGTTATCAAGCAGCTCGCGAGCAGCATTTGCTCTCTCAAGGACTGCCACATTTGTCAGCATAGCCGTCCATGGAATTTTTAGTATATGCCCGTGCAGCCACATTTCAAAGGCCTCCAGACGATTAATGGTGGATATTTTTAATGTCCATGCTTCGACACTGTATAAGAGGACTGACCAAATGTAGCATTTAACCATGTGCTTTCGAAGTTGAAGTTGCAAGTTATGATTACAGAAGAATGACCTTATTTTTAAAAATGTCGTGCGGGCTATCTCGATTCTACATTTTATCTCTTGATCTGGACCTAGTTGTTTAGTAATATGGCAACCAAGAATATTAAAACTGGACACTCTTTGAATTATATGACCATCAACATATAATCCACATATATATATATAAAGGCATTGTAGTCCATTCATGTCATCACTTAAAATAACTGTATCGTCTGCATACCTGATTGTATTTATCAGAATTTCATTAACTTTCACGCCTTATTCCAAATTATGCTGCTCTTCTTTAAATAAATATTCTATCTGAATATAAATTAAATAACAGGGGGGATGGTATACAATCCTGTCTAACACCTTTTTGTATTTTACTTATTTCTGTTGATTTTCCGTTTATGCAAGCTGTCGCGGTTTGACGCAGTATAACTTTTCTATGAATCGTATGTCTTGACTATCCTTTCCCAAAATATGGGAAAACCTTTCCATATTTTTTTATTAAACATTATTTTATTATATTTACAAAAATATAATAATACATTTATATTTAGAAAAAAATTTACAACCAATATACTGGCCGTAATTGCACTTGTATTATATATTCAACCAGTATTCTTACTTAATGTTTACTACAGTAGGTTCCTGGAAATTCTGTCATATGCCTTCTCAAATCAATAATTACCATGTAAGAAATTCTTACAAAATTACGTAGTTCCAAAACAGAATATTTAGAATGTCCTTTTACAAATATCAATACCAATGCAAGTAGTACAATCATATTAGGATGGATGAAATAGAGAGACGAGCAGAATGCTGTGTGGTAGAAAGTTGCCAATAGAACGAATACGTAAATTCTATAAAAGTACCATGAGACCAATTATAATATGTGTTTAGTAGTAAAAAAGAATTTTGGCGTGGAAATACCATAATACATTATCAAATTACATTATACAACTACATTATCGAAATAACAGACGCTAATCATTTGAAAATTTCTTAAAAAGCTAATCCCTGCCTGCTATTCTATTGTTAATATACTTTGTTGACATTAACGATGTTAATATACAACGAGTATATTACATCTTTGGTCGACATTAATTTTGATTTCAAAATAAGAAAAGGCTTCCTTTTATAACCTTGTGTTAGACAACCCGTCATTACATTCCGAATTCGAAGACTGTTCGCGGTGCATAAAATCCTGAAACTGTCCAGAATAAGTTTTAATTTAACGCCTGCGCCTTGAAAACTAATCCCGAAATTAGTCAACATGTGTTCGCGGTATGCTCCGCGAATCTTCTTCTTGTAATGCCGTCTTCACTAATGAATGTTCGCTATAAAGTGCTATAACAATTGCAAATTCGTCTCTATCTTCTTCTTGTCTTAAGAGCGTCTGTGTGTTTTTAGCCCGGTCCAGTTACGCATGTTTTTCAGCCAGGATATTTGTCGTCTACCAGAACCTCGTTTTTCTTCGATTTTACCCTTTATAATCAGCTGCAACAATTCGTACTTATTATGTGCCCCAAATATGCTGTCTTTCGCCCTTTAATGGTGGTCAAAAGTTTTCTGTCTCCTCCCATCTCGTTCGTAATATGATCGGTATCTTCAAAATTCTCCTAAAAAGCCATACATCAAAAGCTTCCAGTTTTCTCATTATGTCAACATTAACATTCCAAGCTTAGATATCATAAAGAAGAATAGAGTGGATATAACATTTTACCATCCGATATCGGATTTGCAGATTGAGTCTTTGGTTACTTAGAAATTTCTCTATCTTCAAAATGGCTGCTCTTAATTGCACTATGCTTGAGCGAATTTCTAATTTCGGATTCAGATCTTCCATAATCCAGACTCCTAAATATTTCATTTTATTCACTTGCTCAATATCTTCATTTTTTATCTGGATCCTTGTAATGACTTTACCCCTCTTACGGAGGTAAGTTTTTAACCCCTTGGTTTTTGTTTTCTTTATGTTTATTGTTTAAACCAAACTGTTCCTCAGTATCACAAATTGTGTTTAGTAACGTCTGCAGGTCTGTCTCACTTTCAGCGATAATTACTGTAACGGTAGCATAACTTTGTCGAAAGCTTTTTCATAGTCTATAAACTCAACGAAAAGATCTTTTTTTTTTTGGTCTCGACATTTTTGGGCAAGAATAGTGAAACTATACAGAGCTTCCAGAGTTCCGAAGCCATTACGAAAGCTAAACTGTCTATTACTTATATCCGCTTCGCTTTTTCTGAATATTCTTGCATGTTAAGTCTTTAAAAATGTTTTCAAAAAGTGTGACATTAAGCTGATAATTCTATAATCATAACAGTGTTTTGAGGTTCTTGGTTTTTGGTAACGGAACAAAGGTCGATAGCAGATATTCTGTAGGTATCTCACCAGATTTGTATATGTTGTTAAAGAGTATAGTTATTGCACCTAAATTGTCTTCGTCTGTAAGCTATCAGCTCGATATCAACTTCGTCTGGCCCAAGAGCTCTGCCAGATTTTAAGTTGTTTATAGCATAATGGACTTCAGATTTTAATATTATTAAAGCTTCCTTGTTATCAATTTATATTGGTTAATCAATGTTTTTTTATGCAATTATTCCACGTCGATGCATGTTTACGTCACCCACTTTTCCTTGGTCTCTTTTATTTTGTTACTTATTAATTTATGTTTTTCTCTGTACTTATTTGGCTTTTTGTTTGTATATTTTCTTCTTTGTTCCATGATTTTCAGTATTTTTTGAGTCATCTAAGGTTTTTGGTTTTCTGTTTTCTTTTGTAGAGTTTCTTTCTGTGTTTTTATAACAGAATCTTTTACACATAATTTTGCTCCGCATAATGTTCACGTTCTTAGTATTTTTCATTTTAGGTGTTAATTTCTTCTTATCAAGGAGAAGCCTCAGCACGGATTTAATTTATCTTGAATAGCTGAGTATTCACCTTGGAACTTTTTGGATTTTATTTTTTTGTTACGCTCACTGTTTCATTTTTGAGACAAGGATGTTATAGTCTGAGGACACATCTGTTCCGGGAAAAGTCTGAACAATTACAATGAAAATTCTAAAACTTATATTGGTTAGAATAAAGTCGATCTGATTTCTAATGCAATTTTGTTCATTATCCTGTATTGACCTCCAGGTATACAGTCTTCGGGGCGATAATCGAAACCATGTGCTCATAATCACCAGGTTTTCTTCTTGATAAACTTGAGCCAATCTGTCACCCCTAGCATTCCTTATTCCTAAACCATAATCACCTATTGTATTGTCGACTCAGCCTTTTCCTATCTTTGCATTTAAATCACTCATTATTATAGTCTTCCTTTCTTGTGTTGTCTTGTCTTCCTATTAGAGGTTGTTTGAGTTGTTCATAAAAATGTTCTATTATATATATTTTTGTAATAATAGCATTCTATCCAAAAAGGGAACAAAATTTACAACGGCTGCTTGGATTCTCCTAGAAATAATTATTCCAACTCCATATAGATGATCTCAGGTGTCATTTCGGGAGTAGTATATCGTTTTATCCATGACCAATGTTTTACCGGAACCAGGCCAGCACATTTTGCTTAAGCCTAATATTTCTAGGTTCAGTAAAATACCTTTTATAAAGAAAACTTTTTAAATATTTTTTTGTTTAGTGTTTTCTATTCCCTATAAAAAATGTCAGTAAAGTTGTCTTCAAAAGATATTTAGGACTGATCATTATTTACTTCCTTCTACAGGAAGTAAAGAAAAGTATGCCCTCTATTCGTAACGAAACATCACAAGAAATATGGGAGACTCTAAAACATTGCGTAACAACACCAGTGGATCACTCAAAGGAAAATAATCCGGTGAAACGGAAACACTGGATAACAGATGAAACTCTTAAAATAATTGAGAATAGAAGAAATATTTGTAAAAGTGGTGTACATAATGAAAGGGGAAAAGCTAGTTTAAGAAACCTCAATAAAGAAATAAAACGAAGATGTAAGGCCGACAAAAAACAGTACTATCAATGTATATGCAAAGAAATTGAGAGACATGGTCAGAATAATCAGCCGAGAGATCTATTTAGAAAAATACGCTACCTGACAAGAGACTTCAGAGCCAGAACTTGGGCCATTGAAGATAACACTGGAACCCTGAGAACAAACAGAGAAGACATAGCAGAGACATGGAGATCGTATTGCAGGGACCTATATAAAGATGATCAACGCCAAGAGCTTGTTAGCCAAATCTCTAACGAGGTGGAAGAAGAACCTGATATACTCGAAAATGAAGTAAGACAGGCTATCAACAAGCTTAAATATAACAAAGCACCAGGTCCAGATATGATAACAGCAGAAATGCTTAAAGCCACAGAAGAAACCGGCTTAAAGTTAGTTCATCTACTCTGTAACCAAATATGGCATTCCAAACAATGGCCTGAAGACTGGACAAAATCTACAATAACGACCATACATAAAAAAGGCAGCTTCCATAAATGCGACAATTATAGAACTATCTCTCTCATATCCCATGCCAGCAAGATAATGCTACATATAATCAATGAGAGACTGAAAACATTCCTTCAAAGAGAAATTCCACAAGAGCAAACTGGATTTACCAAAGGTAGAGGCACTCGAGAACACCTGCTGAATATAAGACAGATAATCGAAAAATCTAGGGAATTCAACATCCCACTATACATCTGTTTTATAGATTACCGTAAAGCGTTCGACAGGGTCAAGTGACACTTGGCGAATACTAAAAGGAGTAGGCGTATCACAACATCTAATTACGCTTATAACTGAACTATATGAACACACTACTGGATTAGTTAAAGTACTTGACACACTTGCGAACGAGTTTCATCCAGAACGGGGTGTCAGACAAGGATGTATACTATCTTCACAATTATTCAACATATATGGAGAGTATATTATGCGAAGAGAACTTGAAGGATGGAAAAAGGGCATCTCAATAAATGGTCATAAACTAAACAACTTACGTTTCGCAGATGACACAGCCCTTCTTGCAAATAGTCAAGCAGAGCTGATGGAACTTATACGACTGGTCGAAAACGAAAGTCAAATATTCGGTCTGAAATTAAACATATCAAAGACAAAGATCATGGTAGTGGATAGACTACACAACAGTCATCCACACATAACCACAATTGACCGGTTTGAGGTTGTGAGCTCATACTTATATCTGGGATCATTAATCACAAACACAGGGTCATTACAAGAAGAGATTAAACGTAGATGTCATCTAGCAAAAGTTGCCACAGCAAAAATAACCAAAATATGGAAGGAATGTCAAATTTCAAGAGCGATAAAAATGAGGTTGATCAACTGCTTAATATTCCCAATACTGACCTACGGATGTGAATCTTGGACTCTGAGACAATCGGAGAGACGAAAGATAGACGCCACTGAAATGTTCTGTTGGCGACGAATGTTACGAATTCCTTGGACCGACCGTAGAACAAATAATTCAATTTTAAGAGAGCTAAAAGTTAGCCAACGACTCTCTAGTAAAGTCCATCTCCAACAATTAAAATATTTTGGGCATGTTATGAGAGCAAACACAGAAAACATGGAAATACTCATAATACAAGGAAAGGTAGAAGGCCGAAGATCACGAGGAAGATCCACAACAAGATGGATCAAATTACAGGAATATGCCAAAGACCTATGCATGAATTAAAAGAAATGACCAGAGACAGAGATCTCTGGAGACGGACAATACACGACATCACGTCGACCACTACACTCCCCCTGGGGGGTCAGGATTGAAGAGAGAGATTATTTACTTAATATTAAATTCAATATTTGTACAGACATCTGCACCTAATTTTGCACCAGAATTTAAATATATTAAATATATAGATCAAAGATTCAGTAAAATTTTTCTAATACATAATTATGAGAAATAAAAATTATTTGGGCCACTTGGTATGTATTATAGTTCCTGAATGGCACTAAAATTGACAGGAGTTTTGCTTGTTAAGAAAAACAACGCCAAGACAAATTATAAGGCAAGTGCATGTAAAAAATGTAATTAAATGACCACGAAAGCACTGTCTGATAATCGAAGACGAGGATCGAAGATGTTTTTAAGATTATTTTTGCGATTCCAGTTGTTATCAGCTACTACTTCTTTGATCTTTTTTTTTTCTCACTGAGGGCATTGTTCTCCAGCAACTTTGCAACATTTAATTTACAGTTTAATTTATTACAGTGAAATATTAATGTACTCTTACACATTATTATCAATGAAGAATCTATATCCTCTTCCTTCTGACATAACACTTTATTAAGAAGTTGTTATCTCCAGCTTATATTTCATTAAATTTATATTTTTAGTTATACTTTTTTGTTTAGCTTTGACATATATGGTAATTATGCGAATTTTTTTTTAATATTATATACCCGTAATATATATTACGTTGCTAGTAATAGATAACTCCAAGTTTTTTTTAATTCAAAATAAATTTTTATGACATAGTTGATCATGATCAAAATTTACTTGATATAGTTTCCATTTTCACTTTCGATTTAATTTAGGTTTGAACTATTTTTGAAGTGGACTTCACAACGTCAAATAAACTTATTCCAATGTGTACATAAATTACTTCTTGTGTGGGAACAAAGACATTTTTGACGATATTACTGCTCTCAATCGATGCACAACTGGCAGCGATCATCGCTTTCTAAGAGCAAGGATTCATATTAAACAGAGGAAAACCAGTAGAAATAGGTCATATAATTATTGCAATCAGATAGATTAAACTAAAATACGACAAAAGGGAGATGAGTACAGAGAAGTCTTAAGAAAATAATTTGTAGAACGTTATAAACAAGAATACTCCGACATGAACACAATTAATAAATAAATGCCACGAAAGCTCTTGAAAACAGGACTGACTGTTGTAAAGAAAATGAAAAATAAAGAAGACAGAATAAGTGATGAAACATAACATTTGATTTAAAAGAGACGCACATTTCTAAGCGAAGGAAAGCGAATCACTAATGGTTAAACAGAATTTAATAAACAAACAAAGAAGAAAGTAAAGAAAGATTTAAGGATCTATAATGAAAACAAGGTTAAAAAAACAATAGAAAAGAACCGAGGCCTGAAATTATTAGGATGAAACTTAGGAAAGCCTACAATAATCTCATTAAGCCTACAGAAACCCTAAAAGTTACTTAAACATTTTACCGTGATTTATAATCCCTAAACAAGAACCCAGATAACACTGCAAAGGAAGATCTTAAGAGAAAGATAACGAATATCAACTCTCTAACTCTCTAAGACTTAAGAAAGAAATACTCTCTAACGTAGAATCATTCGAAATAAAATAAGCTATAGCATAACTAGGCGAGTGAAATAATCTCGAAGAATTGGAAATTTTTTTCAACAAATGTCTTCACAGAGGAGAAGTTCCAGATGATTGGAATGAAAGTTTGACAATACTTCTCTTCAAAAAGGGATCAAGGGGAGAACTGAAGAACTATAGACCAATCTCCCTGCTGTCTCAAATGTACAAACTGTTTATGAGGGTAATAACTAACAGGTTAACGTCGCGCTCGATAGCTATAAACCAGTAGAGCAGGCAGGATTCCAAAACGGTTACAGTACAGGGGATCATCTTCTTACAGTCCGAACGCTAATAGAGAATGCCAATAAATATCACTTGAACTTATACGTTGACTTCGTTGATTAGGAAAAGGCATTCGACTCCATAGTACTTTGGGCAATAGAGAGGGCTATGAACAACTGCAGGATAGACTACTGATACAGAATGCTTATACATAATATTTACAAAAAAGTTACAATGAAAATACAAACAGATGCGAAAATCAAAGCTATAACAATCAAAAGAGGATTTCGCCAGAGAGATGATATCTCACCAAAGCTATTCACACTTGAACTGGAAGACGTGTTTAAAGACATTTACTGCGTAGATAAAGGAATAAATGTTACTGGAAGAAAACTGAGTCATTTTAGATACAATGATGATACTGTAATATTTGCTACAAGTTTCGAAGAATTATAGATCATGATGACGAAATTATTTTAAGCTTAGGAAAAAGTGGGTCTTAAGATGAACTTGGAAAAAAACAAAAATAATGGCAAATATACCGAACATTAGAGAAATAACGTAAAACGACATAAATTTAAAAATAGTAAGCGAATACATCTACCTTGGACAGGTAATGAAAGTTAACAAAGAAAATCAAACTGCCAAAATTACCAGAAGAATAAGGTTAGCATGGGGAGGATTTGGAAAACTGAGTTGTATCTTGAAAAGCACTAAAATAGAACAATATTTAAAAATCAGAATTTACGATCAGTGTATCCTTCCTATACTCATGGTTTACAGACGTCGACACTCAGCAAGTCTAATATGGATAAAATAGTAAAAGCACAAAGAGCGATGGAGAGATCAATACTCTGGGTGAGACGTATAGACAAAAAACAAACAAATAAATTAAAAGCAAAACGAAAGTAAAAGACGCAGTAGAACATGCTGCCAAATTAAAATGGAGCTTCGCAGGACACAATGCCCGACTAAAGGATAAGAGATGAATCACGAAATACAACAATGGAGACCATGGTTAGGAAAGAGAAGCAGAGGAAGACCAAAAATGAGATGGACTGATGACGTTATGAAGATCGGAGGTCACAACTGGAAGCAAGTGGCGCAAAATAAAAAATACAAGATTGATTTAAGGGAGGCCTATGCACAAATTTGAATTACTTAAAGCTAAAGAAGAAGAAGCTAGGTAAATTGAATGGTGTAGATGTCAGCCTGGGACCTTTCAACCTGCTTGGTCTTCTATAGGAGTTTTCCATCTCTTGTATTGAAAACAATTGTATATTAAAAACATTCAACATGTATTGAAAATACAAAGGTAAACAATCGTTGAAAAGAGACAATCATATAACAAATACTTTAGTAAAAAATAAAACAGAATAAATCAAAGAAATACAAAAAAAGCCCAGAAGAAAGCAAGAGGTTTTTAAGGAAAAAACATAAGCAACCATAAGAAACGTTAATTAGTCAAATTAAGTATGAATCACGTGAAATACATAACGTTTGTTTAAAATATATTAAAACAAATAAATGAAACAGATATAATAATATTAATATTATTGTTGTTGATAGCAACAACAGTTGTTTTCAACAAGTCCTCTTAGACACTTTGTGTCAGGACCAGCAACCTCCAGTGAAGTCTCACGTTGCCATGTTATCTACTACTACTACTACTAAGGATTTCCAGAGTTTTCACTGTCTTCCTTCACTCAACCGTTTTCTCCAATTTTCCCTGTCATTCCAGTCTCCATCTCGCAGGGTTCTTTTCTCCATAGCCTCGTCGATTTCGTCTCTGAATGACCTTCGGGGTATTCCTCTCTTTTTTCTTCCGATCGGCTTCCATTCTGTAATTTTGTTTATCCAGCGTCCTCTGTCCGCTCTTCTGACGTGACCGTACCAGGATAGTCTTTTCTCCTCTATATAGTTGATTATGTCTGATTGCACTCCCATTCTCCGCTTAATCTCTGCGTTTTCAATTCTGTCTCTTTTTGTAAGTCTACAGCTTCTTCTCAGGAACTCCATTTCTACTGCTCTCATTCTACCTCTATTTTTCTTGTTTATTAGGTCTTATATGGGTCCAGTTTTCGGACCCATATTATGTCAGGATACTTCTTGTCAGGGTATTATATATTCTCTTGTTTGTCTTTATCGTAATGTTCTTATCCCACAGCACTGAATTTAGTTGTCTTTTACAGTTTCTTGTTTGTCTTAGTCTGTTGCTTATATCTTCTTCTGTTGTTCCCTGGTTTGATATTATAGTTCCTAAATACTTGAATTTATCTCTTCCATTTACTTGTCTTCCCTCGTCTCTCTCTAGGTTTCTCATATCCTTGTTTTCTGTTGTTAGGTATTCGGTTTTCTCTAAGTTTATTTCCATTCCGTTGTTTTATATTCTTCTTCTAGCTTTCTGAGCATAAAGCTGAGATCTTTTTCATCTTGTGCGATGACTACTTGATCGTCGGCAAAACTTAAGGTGTATAGGTATTCGTCTCTTACTGGTATGCCCATTCCTTCGTACTTTCTTCTCCATGGTTTGAGTGTCTTTTCCAAGAATATTTTAAACAGAGTAGGGGACGTAGCACAGCCTTGTAGAAGTCCTTTTGTCCTCTTAAATGGATTGTAGGCTTTATTTCCACATTTAATAGCTACTTTGTTTTCTTTGTACAGTGCTTTAACTACTTTTATTATTGTTTGTCGGATTCCAAGATCATTCATTGCTTCCCATAATTTGACTCTAGGTATTGAGTCGTATGCTTTCTTTAGAGCAACAAATGCCAGATGGACCGGTCTACCAGGTTATCTATCCTATTGTAATTTAAATATTCTAGTATATAATATTAAATAATGTTACCCAAATTTAATTTAACAACAGTTAAAGGGTTTTACCCATGTATTTAGTGGCTCAATACATGTATATCCAGATAGCACGTGCAGAAAGCATGTATATCCAGATGGAATAGCTATTCCGAAAACGTTTTGTGAAGTAGCCCGATAGGGTGTTTTAATATATACCTTTTGTAAAGGAATTTTTAACTAATTTATTTGGAATGCATGGTATACAGCCAGCTACAGGAATTTAGTTTTCTTGTGTTGATATAATAATACTCAATTAAAAGTCAAAAAAAAGTCAATAACGAAAAACAATAGATGCAAAACTAAGAGAAATGAGAACTTTTGGTAAAACTCGATCAGATTTATAAAACAGTATTTAGAAAACAAACCTCATATGTACTTAAAAATATATCAATGTAAGAGCTTATGGAGACCATCACATTATTAAAGAATAAAAAAGCAAACTGAACAGCCAGCTACGTAGCAGAATTAAACAGGCAAGAGCAGCGTTTGTGAAGAGGAAAACTTTACATAGCAGAAAGAGTCATAATTTAACGATACGTTACCGTTTTTGTAAAATGCTACATATACTCAAAACTGATATATGGACAATAAATAAATTATGGTCATCATATCATTGGTCGTAAATCGCCTTAAGGCCTTTGAAATGTGGTTGTTTAGACAAATCCTTTAAATTACTTGGACAGATCATATAACCAACGCAAATGGGGAGACAGAGAGAAAAACTGCAAATAGTGAAGATAATTAAAGCAGCTTACACGAGTTAGATAACTAGGAGGATTGAAAAACAAGAGGCACCAGAAGAAAGACATATTTTGGCTAAAGAGTTTATTAAGGAAATGGGCAAACCTTAACACCCATGCACTATTCAGAGCCGCACCAGATCGACACGAGTATGCCAGAATTTTTGCCAACGTTCAGTAAATGAATAAGGAGCCTTAATAAGAAGAACAGAACAAATAAACCTGTATCTTCTTAGATATAAGGTATTTTGCTACACTTACGAATGTTATATCTTATATATTGATGTTGGTTGGTATCTTAAATACCTATAGGTATAATCCACTGAGGTAGTCTATTAATTTTTTTTTTATTGGCTTTGGCTTGAAACCTCTAGCCACGTAATTACATATAAGTATTAGTATTCATTCATACAGGATTGTACAAGTAGGACACTTTTCACGCTCAGGGATTCATCAGAGCGGCTTTATTGTAACAAACAAGACATAAACCACGGTTAGGTAGGTGGGCAACATATATGGTAAACATACAAAGGAAATGCTCAAGCATACTATCAATTTTATACTCATACCTTTAATTTAATTTTTACAAGAAATATCATAATTATTTTAAAGATTTTTATATTGTCTTCACTTAATAGGAGATTTGCGTTTAATGGTGTACTTAATCCCTCTTTTATCAATTCTTTTATCAGTCACGTGCTTGTATTACGATGTAGGTAGTGGGCAGTTGAAGAATTTGTGATTTAAATCAGCTATACTAGTTTCACAGTCACATCGGTCTGTTGGGAGAAATCCTATTTTATGTAGATGTTTCGGAAAACATCCATGATCTACTTTTAATCTTAAGACAGTTGACACTGTGTTTCTGCTTAGTGTAACATCTTTGTAAAATTGTTTTAAATCTACTGTGGGTTGTAATTTGTATAAATTAGTGCCCCTGCTTTCACCAAACTGAATCCATTGTCTGTCCCATTTAAATTTAATATATTGTTTGATATAGGCAAGTAGATCACATTTGTTAAATTCTTCTATCACCATATGTGGGTGCTGTAATGGATTTTTAGCTATAGAATCAGCAATAGTATTGCCAACAATATCTGAGTAGAGTAGAGTAGAGTATTTATTTAACTACATAACATATACAAATATTGTTTGTAGCAAGTCAAAAAAAAAAACATACATAGTATTAAATGATAAAACATTAAATAATACAAACATGAAAACATATTAAACAGATAAATAATACAAACATGAAAACATATTAAACAGAAAAATATTTATGGCAAAGTTACGGTAAGCAGTTCAGTGGATGTTCTGCAATGAGTCATATATTCTTCTGAGCAGTAAAAACAATGTCTTAAAAGATATTTTTTTATAACTTTATCGAAACTATTACAGCTTAGCTCTTTTATACTTTTTCGTAAACTATTGTAATAGTTATAATTAAGACTACTTTTTTTCTGAAAGACTTAATCTATAGCTATTTGTTCGTAGGTAGTGACAGTTTCGCGTATTGTGAACATGGACATCAGACTGCTTTATTAAATGTGCACGTTTTCTGTGAATTTGAGTTAAAACTTGAAATATCAACAGAGTAGGTAGCGGCATAATTTTGAATTTGATAAAGAAAGGTCGGCAGTCTTCTAGATAACTAACCCCTGCTAAAATCCTGACAGCTTTCTTTTGTATTCTAAAAATTTGAAGTGCATTTGTTGAATTGCCCCATATAATTAAACCATAGTTTAGGTGAGAGTGGAATAAAGAAAAATATGTCATTTTTAATGTTTCAAAGTTGACAACCCTTGCTAGTTGGCGAATAACAAATAATGAACTGGATAGCTGTTTCTTAAGGTGTGAGATATGAGCAGACCAGTTGAGTCGATTATCTATGGTTATTCCCAATAGTTTAACAGTCTCTTTGTTAACTAGATCATTGTGTAAATTACTTGCAGATATAACCATATTTTGCGTTTTATCAGAATTAAGTTTTAGTTTGTTTGCAGCAAACCATGAGCTAGATTTAGTAGTAACTTCCTCATGAGACATTTTTAAATCATCATTATTTTTTCCTGATATAACGTATGTCGTATCATCTGCGAATTGTATGGTTTTGTACGGAGATATGAATTTAGGCAGATCGTTGACATAAATAATAAACAAAAGAGGTCCTAAGACCGAACCTTGTGGGACTCCATGTTTTACGGATAGAAAATCAGAGAGATGACCTTTAGACACTACCGCCTGGTGTCTGCCACATAGATAAGAAGTTATAAGCTTAAGAGGGATACCTCTGATTCCATAGTAATTTAATTTGTGGAGCAAAATGTCGTGTGAACCGCAGTTAAAAGCCTTTGATAAGTCACAAAGAGAAATTGCTATGCGATTGCCGCGTTCAAGCCCCTCAATCACCTCGCTCACAACATTAAATACCGCGTTCGTAGTAGAACGAGCACTTCTAAATCCATATTGTGAGTTGCTAAAGTAATTATTTGACTCAAAATAGGAATAAAATTGTTGTTTGATAACCTTTTCAATCACTTTCCCAAAAGTAGAAACAATGCTTATGGGTCTGTAATTGTCAATTTTTGAGGAATCACTTTTTTTGTAGATTGGTAGTACTTTTGAGTATTTTAGTACTTCTGGAAATACTCCCGTGGATAGAATTAAATTAATAAGATGAGTAAAAGGTGTTAAAACTATTTGGTATGTTTCTTTTAAAATTTTGCTATTAATCTCGTGAACGTCCCTACAATTAGAATTACTAAGCGACTTTATTATTTGAGAGACCTCTTCTTCCAGAACGGGCCGAAAAAAAAAATGACTTGCTCGGAGAAGGATAATTTCTATAATTGACGAGGACATCGATGTTAATGGTGGGAAGAGATGTAATTATATTCTCTGCAATTGTACTAAAAAATTGATTCATTTCGTCTGGAGGTAGATCAGGTTGTACCGAACTGGATTTATTGTAGTTTCTTTCGAAATTTACTATTTTCCAGCAGTCTCTAGGTTTATTATTGGAATTAGTAATAAAATTACAGTAAGCTGACTTTTTAGCAATTTTTAATTGCCGATTATATTCAACTTTTTGTTGTTTATATACTTTGAACAAATCGGGATCCTTAGTGGCCTCTGCAATGTGTTTGATAAGAGAAATATTAGATCTGTTAGAATTTAATTCATTATTAAACCATTGCACAGGAGCTTTTTCAGTCATTTGTCGTACTTTTTTTAGTGGAAAATACTGTAATATTAAATTGTTATAAGTTTCGGTAAGAAAGACTGTCAAAGAATCAGGATCATTATTAATATCGTAGAAAAAGTCCATGTTTGTAATAGCTAGCGCACGTTTAAGCTTCTGTAAACCAGAAGAAGTAATAAACCGTTGAAATATTTGATTAGTGTCAATAACTTTATGCTCTGAGTCAATAAATAAAAATTGAGCTCGACGGTCAGAAAAACAAGGTTCAAATACGCCCATTCTATATATATTTTTAGAAAAATTTGTCATAATGTTGTCAATGCAACTTCTGGACTGGGATGTGATTCTAGTATAATCGTTTATAGTTATTTTTAGACCAAAAGATGTTAATAGATTTTGAATATCAAAAAGATGGTCAGATTCAATTTTAAAATTTATATTAAAATCTCCAAGTATGATTAGTTTGTCAGCTTTACTAAGCAAGGACATTTTCAAAATTCACCAAAAATAAGTCAAAGTCACCCTTACCCGATCTGTATACAGTTAAAATATTGGTTTTTATTGAAGGTACATAAATTGCACAAAACTCAGAACTTTGCTCTACATTATATTCATTTAAATTAAGAGAAGAATACATAAGATTTTCTTTTTTATAAATTGCAACTCTGCCTTGTTTCTTTTTACCCTACAAAAGAAATTAGCTAATAAGAATCCGGAGATGTTAATTAATTTTAAATTTTCTTCACTTAGCCAGTGCTCCGAAAAACATATGACGTCATATAATTTTTGATCCGCAAGATAAGCATTGATCATATCGACTTTATTTGAAATACACTGCAAATTAACATGAAACATGCTTACCGTAAACTTTCGAATTTGTTTATTTTGATGAAAGTTTGTAGAAGCTTCTAGGTTTCTTCCTCCGTCTTCTTTTTGTGCTGAAAATTTCTGTTGAAGTTAAATCTCCTAACGGCAGCTCCATTGGGCCAAATATTAGGACTGTAGACTTCGTCAATTTTATCGAAAGGGAAAGATACCTTATATGTGGAATATTTGTCAGTTCTATGCCATTCGACGCAGTTAAAAGTAATATCGGGTACCGTCTCACCTAAAAATTTTAGAAGATCATCGGCCCTCATATCAACACCAATGCGGGACACATGTACATGGCCTTGTCTAGGAATAGTGTTTACAGTAGACGATTCGTTGTTTCCAATTTTGATTGTTGTTGTTTGAATGTTGTTTCCTGAGTGTCCCTTAACCCATAGAAATTTAGTACCATATGGATCTGATAGTTTTAGTAACTGTTGAAAAATTTCTAATATGAATATATTGCTATTAATTGTGAATTTAAAGTTTTGTAAGGAGTGTAATACTGACAGTGAATCACTGCATATGACAATTTGGTTCCACTGGTTTTCACAGCACAATTCAAGGGCTTTGTATATAGCAGATGTTTAGCAGAAAAAATGCTGGATTGATTATTTAAAATAAATGATTTTTTAATGTTTATTTTTGGTACAAGGTAAGCACTGGTTGTACATGTTGATGATTTTGACCCGTCTGTATAGATCACAATATGATCTGAATAGCCACTTAAGATTTCTTTAAGAGTAGTGTAGCAAAATTCGTTTTGGTATTTTGGGATAATAATATTTGTAGCTAGAACACTTTAGATTACAGATGTGGTATATCCAACGATTCCAAGATATTACAAGGGGAATTTATTAACTTCAGTTCGTTGCAAGTTATAATGGCTCTTGCAAGTGGTTGAGAGTTTTTTTTACAAGTATGAGCTGTTAATCACTGTATTAATTCATTAATTATTTTTGCATTATCAGTGCCACGATAATGTCGGTTTAGGAAATATTTGCTTGCCAGATATTCTCTAGTTTATTAATTATAATCTATAAAATATTTTTTCAAGTTATTACTAAAAGATCAACAAATTTAACAAACGCCATGCTAAGGCCGTATCTCTTTATATGAAAATACAACATTGGCAGACTGCATAAGCTATAGTCCAAGTCAAACAAGACGAGAGAATTATTCTCTCTCCTGATGCCATCCAATATATAACATCGTTGATTTTTAATAATTTTTAAACCGTGTTACTTATGTCGTGTTGTGTTAATGTATCATTTAATGTTTATGACATTTTCCATATATTGTTAGATAGCCCAATTTTGACAAAATGCGCCTGAAGGTACTCTAGGAGCGAAATTACTTACGTAAGATTTAACAGAAAAATCTGTGATCGATATCTGCCTTTTATTTGGTTAAAATTCGTCTATTCGAGCATTTAACCTTATATCTGTTTAAAATTGTATTTCATCAAAAAACGTCAGTAAACAGTTTTTTGTTTTACTTTACGTTTTTAAATGTTCATAAAGACGTTTGAAAAAGCTACATTCTTGGGAATATGTACAGAAAGCTCAGTGGAGAGTTCTCTAAAATTATCTTATTCTGGTACCGCCTCTGTGTAGTATAGCTATTAAATATTGACTGAACGTTTTAAATATTACATGGGATATATGGCAGATAGATAGGTACCCTCGTGTGTCAGAGGTGTTGATGGGCGATCCAAACACTGTTATTAGAAAAGGTTTTCGTTTTTTATTACGATCCATAAAAAGTGCTAACAATTTTTTTGAAACGAGTAGCCGCCTGTAGGTTATCGATGGGAATCAGGCGGCGGTCTCCTACCTACTGTTTTACAGAAAAAAACGTGAGATATGATCAACATTCGGTACATATAATATAATACATCACTATATGTACCAAATACATCATTATGTATCTTTCATTGTCGCAGAATTAATTTGTGTTTTTACTATTATTTTAATTGATAATAATAAATTTAAACAGTATACAATTTACTAGAACATCTTCGTTTAATTGTAAAATTTTAATTATTTAAAGATTGTAAATTTTCCACCCTTTTTATTTTTGTCAATTATATAGATCATAAGAACTAATACTTATCCAATATTTGGGGGTACTAGTCACAGTCGAAATATACTGTCAGATATTTAAGTTGTTAGGTTATACAATTACCCAGATTATGAAATTTTCTGGTATGAAAGTTAGTTGCCTGACCATTTTCGCGAATTAAATTTTGACAGTTAAGTCACGAGACGTCAGTCGAGTGACTATTTCACGAGACAATTAATGTACCATATCAACGAAACATAATCTTTATTTATTTGTTAACAATATTAAATGTACAATTATTTTAAGCTATAGTAGTTTGCCCATTCTTTTCTAGTAAAACATGATTTTTTTTTATTTAGGTATAGATGGTTAACGATTAATTGTACATTACATGTTTCGAAAATAGGTGGATCACTTTTGGTAAATAAGTATGAGTGAGTAAGTCTCGTGTGTCCAATTCGTAATCTCATTATCACCAATTGTTCTCTTCTGTTCCTTGTTGAGGGTTGCCAAGCTGCAACGTCATTTTTAACTTGCTTCAGTGATGTTTGAGAATATTGCCATTCGTTTGTCCACTTGCACAAAACTCGATTCTTTATAAAGGCTTTTATATCACTCGCGGTATTTCGATACTCGGCTTTTTCTATATTGGCACATTTAGCAATTTCACTCGCGCACTGGTCCGCACTTTCGTTGCCAGCAATGCCAATGTGGGATGGAATCCATATAAATCTGATACTCCTAGAATTTTCTTGACCTTGCATAAGTTCTAGTTTTATCAGTTTCTCAAGGGGACCTTTAGGACAGATCTGTTTAAGGGTTTGAAGGGCCCTTAGTGAGTCACTTAAGATAACAGAGTTAGGAATGTTATTAGAATTTATATGTATGATAGCTTTAAACACTGCATAGAGTTCAGCGGAGAAAATCGAAAATAAGGTTGGGAGACGAAATTGATATGTATCGTTTGGAGTAACGAATGCAGCATTTACTCGTTTATCACACTTAGATGCATCTGTAAATATTTTATAGCAATGTTCGTAATGCTGACGGAGAATTAGATCTAGATTATTCTTAATCTCTGCGTGGCAGTTAATATGTTTGTCGTATTGGGTTAAACCAGTGTTTATAATTATCCAAGGAGAGGGGCTTTTGATATTGATTGGAAAGGTTATTGGGAATTCGATATTGAGACATCTCAGGTAACACCGTACTCGCTCATAGTAAGATTTATGTTTGGTACTATTGGTAAAGAGATTTATATATTTATTAGTGAACGTATTTTTAAATAGAGGTTTGTTTACATTTGAGGCTATTGACGTTGCGTGTGAGAGTGTTAAGGAAATTCGGCGGTGATACAATGAAGGCTCCCCACAGAGCAAGAGCTTCAATATTACTATTGACAGGAAAAACATTTGCAACCAAAGATTTTTTGACAAGTGTCATAACACCACCTGAAGAGAAATTATTGTCATGTACTCTATATTTTTTAAAAATGCTAAAATATTTGGAATTATAGTTTTTTTGGGGGTTTAAAAGTTTTTGTAATGTTGGAAGTCGATGAAAAAATCCATCTATATTCCATTGCAGTAGTTTAGTGAATTATATTATATAGGAAAAAATATGAATTTACGGGTTAACCTGAGATGACTCGGATTCAGAGGTGTCGTTACCCAAGTGTTGGAGGATTTTCTTTCTTAAAAAGGTGATATTACGTTTGGTTGATCTATCTCTTCATTTTTTGTTGTTGTGAGATTTTTGATCAACTACGGGTGGTGACTGGAATCCAGCTGCAGTTTTAGACAAGCATTTGAGTGACCCGTTAATTTAATTAACTTTTGTTCAGAAACACCTTGCTAGAATAAGGCTGACACAGCTGAAGATCGATGAGAATGGTTTGTTATTTTATGTTTCTTTGTGTCTATTCCAATTTTTTTAACTGATTTTTTTGTCCACTTTAATATGGTATTGACTCTAACTGGACAATTTTGAACCAAGATCAATCCTTCGAGTTGGGATGAACAGTACGAAAGAGTATGTCTGATAAAACCTTTTGTCCCTTTTTTCTATTAATTTTAATAAATTAATTAATTAATGAATTTCTTACCAGCCATTTGCTGCTTGTAAAACTTGTCGAACCGCCTTGACTTTTTTTGGAAAAAATGCTCAAAAAAACATCAAATTCCTTCTGGAAAAAGTAAATCTTGCAGTTTACGGCCCTGTTTGTCTCTCCAAGCAAGTTCAAATGAGCAAAGGTTAATTTTTTTAAGGTGAGTACAAAAAGGATTTTTTTTACTCCATCGGGGGTTTCCTAGTCGTAGCTTTGGATGGATTTCAAATAGTTCTTTATGGATAATACTTTTCAAGTGAGTTTTTTTATCATTTTTAAGCTGATAAAGATATATCTATGAAAGATTTTTATAGAAAGAAATTTTTTAAGAAATTTATCAAAGATATATCTATGAAAGGGTCGATTTTTATGCCGTACTCCGTAAAATAATTTGCTTGTACAATTTTTGCTGTAGTATTGTACATTAACTTTACATACGACACTTTCAACATAGTCTTCGCCATTGCCTTTTTTTCATGTAAAAGTCATTTTTTAAGCTCTTCTCTCTATTCGGATTGCCGAATATTGGCTTCTCCTAATTCTCCACATTCATCTCTGTTGTTTGTAAGACATTTCCACACTGGCCCTACAGTTCTTTTAATACCGTCACTCCAGTGCATTTGCGGTCTTCCTCGTGGCCTCTTTACTTCACGTGATTGCCAATTCCCGATTTCTTTATTCCATCGGCCATCCTTAAGATGTTCGTTATGTCCAGCCCATTTTCATTTCAGTTTAGTTGCCTGTTCGACAACATATTTTACTCTTGTTCTATTACGAATGTCTTCATTGGTTTTATGGTCTTTGAGTGAGATAAGAGATGAGTGAGATGAGAGGCCCAGCATCTGTCGTTTCATAGCTCTACCAATTCGATGTTTATCATAGGTTTGTCATCTTTGTTTGACAGTAGTTTAGTTTTGCTGAAATTCATTTTCAGTCTTTTTTTTAGGGATTCTGTGTGTAGCTCGTCAATCATCGTATTCAGTGCATTCCACGTGTCGGCAATTAATACATACTATAGGTAACTATACTACTGTTAAAGGCATAATCCTCAAGAATTTTGCTAGTTCCGTTATGGTAGTACATCATTCAAGCTTATAATCTTTCTTCCGTAGGAACTACGAAAATTGGTCCAAATAGAGCTTATGCACCTCTAATTGTTCAATGAGTTCAACATTTTCCCAAACCAATTTTTTTATTTCTTCATCTGATAGTACCAAGAAATATGATCTATCTAAGCAATAGATTTCTTATGTGGGAACTGAAACAATCTATCAAACAAACCAACAATAGTTCTCCTGGTATATTTAATATTTCATATTCTATGCTTTATAATTTGCCAATGACTCAGAAAAAATCTCTCTATCTCTTTCTCTCTCTGATAAGTATATATGTATAATGCAATAATTACAGGACAAACAACAATCCCCGAAAGTTGGAAGGAATATATTATTATTTTAACTAAAAAACACGACAAAACATTCCATTCCAACTTCTTAAAGGCCCGTATCATTAGCTTTAGGTGTATTGAAAACCTTCGAGAGGCTTATCCAAAAACATCTTGAGCAATGGCTAGAGAAAGAACAAATTCTACCTGACACAAGATATGGTTTCATAAAATCTAAGTCAACATTGGAAGCATTAATAATAATTGTAGCAGATAGGTACTTTAAGCTGGATTTACTAGTAGCCTCATGACTATGGCAGGCTATGGCAAAACTGAGGTTTGTGTATTTAGCCGAAAACGAAACATTAAGCAGTATTATGTAAAACTGGGACTTTATAATCTCCACTAAAAAAAAATGTGATATACTTAGGGTTATATCTAGATTGGAAACTGTTATGGAAATATTGTATACTTCAAATAAAGAAAAGTCTAAGAATGCCATTAAAATACTGAGAGCTTTCTGTTAAACCAAATAGGGGACTGACCCAAATATTACCTTGATCTTTTATAGAACCATGATTAGATCAATCCTGGATTATGGTAGTCATATGTATGGATTAGCGACACACAAATACATTTAAATCAAATAGAAACCAAAAAAAAAACCAAGGTCCAAGAATATGTGTGTGATATCTTAAGTCAACTTCAATAAATATTATGAAAGTAGAAGCTGTAGAACCACCGTTACCGCTGAGAAGCAACTAATTAGTAACAAGTTCATTACAACATCAGTTGCCAAATCCGCAAGTTATATAATATCTATCCATGAACTTTCAGTTTCAGTACTTACATATTCTTATTGGGTAAAAAAGTTCCACTAATCTGTAAAAGTTAAACCACTCTTTCCTAATATAGTTCGGCACTATACACATTAAAAATTCAACCAATATTTTTAGAACATCTACATATCCTGTTTTCTAAAAAAACCGACAAAAAAAAACATTTTAGATCGAAAAATGGCCAGTTTTTCGAAACAGCTAATCAACGATGGCCCCACTGCTACCTTATTTATACCGATGGATAAAAACAAATTCGTATAAGTGTCGCTTTTTATGATCCCACAACAAAATATCATGAAAAGCTCAGATTACCAGATAATGCAACTATATATGAAGCAAAAATATTTGCAATAAATGAAGCCCTGAAATATATTTACAAATTGCAAAAGTGTCGTAGAGAGACTAAAAAAGTAGTTTTAGCTATTATATTGGCTTCTGCTCGTATCTCGAAAAAACTTTCACTTTTTTCTCTTTCTGATGATGTAAACGAATCTTTGAACCTTCTTATCCACTGCATTATGTCTGCAGCTAAACTACATATTGGCAAAACTTCTATAACCTATACACAAAAGAAAGTACCATGGTGGAATAATTATTGTGAACACGCAGTTCGTCAATGCAAAAAATGATTAAACAACTACCAAATAACTTTAAATAATGACGACAATTTAAAATATTAAAGGCCAAAGCAAAATACGTGCCAAAAGAAAACAAGAAAATTTCATGAAGGGAGTATACTTCCACACTAAAATCCAACACTCGCTCTGTCCAAGAATGGACGAAAATACGACAAATGTAGGGTTGTAAGACAATTTTCTGTATTTAAAATATAAGTTATCAAAACAATGTTATCAACAACACGTAACGAATTGCCAATTTACTAGCTGATACGTTTGAACAAAAATCCAAAACACAATACTCACCTAACATATCATCATCAGGCACATTAACTGGAAAGTTCTCGTCAATAACATCTGCACAAGAAATCGACCTTATTAACTAACACACCATTTACCTTAGAGGAACTCTTGACGGCAATCGATTTGTGTAAAAACACAGCCTCTGATCCAGATGACATTTCTTTTATATTCTTAAAGAAATTGTCGACTCCTTGCATTATTATTGTGATAAAATTTTACAACGGTATTAGGAATAGTAATAATTTTCCTAAGCAAATTAATGGAGAAAATGGTAAACAAAAGATTGGTCTGGTTTTTGGAAAAAATACTGTTATTTCACGGGTACAATCCAGTTTTAGATCTCATCGTTCTACATCAGATAATTTGGTGATTTTACAATCATATAATTCTGACTTTATGGACTCTAAACAAGATTTATTAGCAGCCTTTTTTGATGTCGAAGGAGCCTTTGACATTGTTCAAAAATCTATAATACTCCAAAATCTTCAACAATGTGGAGTTGGGGGAAACATATACTGCTTTGTGCAGAATTTTTTAGAGGGTAGGACCTTTAAAGTTATTTTAAATGGAAAGCTGTCATCTACTCGTATTCAACACAATGGAGTACCACAAGGTTCTGTTATAAGCACAACTTTGTTCAGTTTGGCATTTAATGATGTAAGCAAAAATATTCCTCTCCCAATTAAATACGCATTATATGCTGATGATACTATACTCTTTTGCAGAGAAACCTGTCGAAACAACATGTCGACTAATGCAAACAGCGATTGCTAATATAGAAAGGTGGTCAAGGCATATTGGGCTTTCTTTTTCATCTGAAAAAACTAAAATCATGAAATTTTGCAGAAAAACGGCAAAAGATAATCCAACTTTGACATATAATGGAGTATTACTAGATGTTATTGATCTTCTTAAAGTCTTAAGACTGACCTTCGACTCCAAACTTACTTGGAATACACAGATACAGGAAAGAAAAGGCAACTGTTTAAAAAATATTAATATCCTAAAAATCTAGCACATTTCCAATGGGGAGCTGACGAAGAGGTATTGCTTGCAGTTTACAGATCCATTATTGGCTCCAAAATGGACTATGGTAGTTTTGTCTAGATGTCTGCCCCCAAGTCACATCTAAAAGCTCTTGACTCCGTACACAATACTCCTTAGGATCTGCTTAGGTGCTTTCAGATCCAGCCCATCTCAAAGCATGTACTGTGAAGCTAACGAACCGCCACTCTGATTAAGGAGACAGCATCGTCTTTTGTCATATGCAGCTAGCTTATTAGCTAATCCACAAAATCCAGTCTACCAACTACATATTTAACCAAATAATCTCATTCATAACTCTCAGATCACTAGAGCTGCTCAACCGCTCTCTTGTATACTAAATTCTATTTTCGACGGTTTCGATCTTGCATTAACTTTACCCTTTCATATCTCTACAGATACTCCGTGGAATAAGGAACTTCCGAATGTCAATAACTTCCTTTGCTCTTACAATAAACATGATACTCCTAAAACTATAATTAGACAATCGTTGCTAGACATACTTAATAGAAATCAGTTTCATAAAGTTCTTTATACAGATGCATTTAAAAATGATATAGGGATATGTAGTGCTGTTGTTTCCTCTTTCAGTACTACAATACTAATACACATAGTGTATACACTGGAGAACTATGTGGTATTGTCGATACTTTTTGTATGTTAGAACCAACTGACCGCAATGTAGCGATGTACACAGACTTCTTGTTATCAATACAATCGATTAAAAATATGTTCTCAGATCATTCTTAGGTAAATTCAATACATGACATATATAATAAGCTTACTTACCATGGAGTAATTGTCACTATTGTCTGGGTACTTTCCCATGTAGGCCTTGCAGGAAATGAGGCTGCAGATGTAGCCGCAAAAGAAGCGTCTTCTTTGGATATACCAATATCAAATATCCTGCTGCCTAATGATATTAAAAAAATGTTCAAAAAGCGTCTATAAGACAAATGGCAAGCTAATTGGAACACAGCTTCGAGTCATTTACACGATATTCAACCAGTTATAACTTCCTTGTGTCGTCCATTGTGTAAATGAACGACACAATGAACGTCTCCAAGACGGACGATGGAACAATGCCATCGGAAAGTGGCGTCCATACAATGCAAAGAGATCAAGAGGCAGACCACAGATGAGGTGGAAAGATGACATCAGGAAACAAGGAGGTCCCACATGGCAGAGAACAGCTCAATATAGGGAAAGATGGAGAGAACTGGGGAAGACCTATATACAACAATGGAAGGATAGAGACTAGGTTCAAAAAAAAAAAAATAAATAACTTCCTTAGAGCTACTACCTTTAACATTGTAAAAAATAAGTATTGTGTATTATGTATTGTGTATTGTCAAATATAAAACTGAATTTGTAACACTCTTATATTATACTGCAATCGTGTCAATGACGTCGTCGTAGAGACACGTTAATTCAATTAAAATAAGAAACTAGGTATCATAATTTTGGAAATAGTAAATAGAAGAGATGCCTTTTAATTTTAATTGCTTTTTTCTTAATACTATTCAACCATGAATTCTAGTTTTGTATTGATTTTAACACCGGATTACTTTTTTTGCTTTTTTAATTTTTAAACCCTTTACTACAACTACATTAAGTGTATAATTTTTTGTTGTCTCCTCTTGATCTTGATCTCTTGATCTCTTGATCTCTCTAATTTTTTCATTCTAGATTCTAGTACTGTTCAAGTAATCTAAAAAAAGTAACTTAAATAATGTATACCACTAAAAAACACAGAATTTGTTTAAAGAATAAGCTAAAATAAAATTATTCAACGTAATCATAAAAAATATCTTATTAAATTATTTTGCAACGTTATTCTACGGAAATCACAGTATATTGACCCACATGTACCAACAAAATCTCTAATCAAACATTTTCAATGAATTTTTTAAATCGAAAACAGCACATGCTCTATGAATTGAATGTTCTAACAATGAGACAAGTTGTTATTGTCAACCACCCACGCTTCTTATCAACAAAAAGGGTTCGAAAAAGGGTAAACAACTGACAGATGTAGGTTGAAACTGTTGAAATTGGAGGATTCATTCGCAAATTTGAAAGAAATCCTATATATTCTGGCAAAATGCAGATGTTCATCTTCAGGTAACGAAAGGGTGATGGTATTAAGCAGATGCAAAAGTAAGTTATTAGTGACCAGGGACTTTTCCTTTCAAATACTTTTACTACTAGAAATAAAATTATTAGTTTTATGGCAGTAGTCAATTCCACTAGATACATAGAATAATCAATGGAAAGTTATAATAATCACATATATTGGTTATAATTGTTTTAGTATATGGATATTCGGAACAAGATTCGTGTGTAAATTAAATTACAAATCAATAAAAGAAAAAAAGGAAGCAATAAAGAACAACATAGTTGAATAGTTGACGGCTAATATGATATTTATTAAAAAAAAAGACAGTTACAAAATAATTCAATAGATTGTCTTATTTAGGATTTATATTTTTTTTCTTTACCCTGCATAAGGAAAAGAAAAATATCAAATTCTTCTTTTCCTTATGGAGAGTAAAGAATTTGGCAGGAGGGGACCAGGATTCCGTCGTATCTCGTGGTTGAAAAACCTCCGACAATGGTTTGGGATGTTCTCCGCGGAGCTGTTTCGCAGCGTAGTCAACAAAACCATGATAGCCTTGATGGTCGCCAACATCTGGACATGATAAGGCACTGAAGAAGAAGAAAACACCTGAATTAATTAGACTTCATAAAAACTAATTTAGTTTCAATTTTATTTTCCCTTTTAATTTTTAGAAATTTTAATTCATGTCTTGAATTCGTTTGAAATTTTTATTTCTATGACTATCGTACAGCATTGATCCATATTGTTGGATCTATTTGGGGTTAATGAGCTTCAGATACGACATATCTAAAATCTACTTTTTTTTTAAACTTTGAAGACAATTGGCTAACATAAAAAAAATCCATTATCGTCATTTCGGAAGAAGAATCTCAACATCAAATAAAAAAAATCTTTACAAAACACATCCAGCAAATCCAAATTTGGAAAGAAATTCAATTTATATTAGATCAAACATCTATTCTCCTTGTTGTAGTGACTGTCCGTTTCGAATGTTGGCGACCATCATGGCAAGCTGTATTTTGCGTACGTAGATTTTTCAGCCAGGAAATTCTTCTCCTCCTTGGACCTCGTTTTCCTTCTACTACTCATTGAAGAATTAATTGCAGCAACCCATATCTTTCGCTGTTTCTCAGGTATTCAGTTCAGAGGTATTTAATTTTGGTTATTTTTACTGTGGTTAACAACTCCTTTCCTTTTTACATTCCTAATAAAACGTCCTGGTTAGTAACGTGGTCGGTTTAGGATATCTTCAGGATTCTACGATAAAGCCATATTTTGAAAGCCTCAATTTGCTTACAGGTAGTGCTTGTGAGAGTCCACAGCTTCGTACTTCACGATATTGATTTATATTGTCCTCTGTATTCATTAATATATACTCCGAACACATTTTTGTTCTCCGAAATCGTGAATACAATTAAACAAAGAAAGCTTGAATATCTAGGCCACATATTGAGACACGATAAGTACCGTCTGCTACAATTGATTGTCCAGGGAAAAATAGACAGTAAGCGAGGGCCAGGCAGGAGAAGACACTCGTGGCTCCAAAATCTGCGGAAGTGGTTCGGGCTCACATCGGTCGAACTATTCAGAAGCGCCGCAAACAAGATCAAAATTGCCATGTTAATAGCCAACGTTCGCAACGGACAGGGCACTTGAAGAAGAAGAACACATTTTTAACTATGCCATAGTAGTAAATGTGGATAAAAAATTTTTAGTGAACTAGGAAAGACTTCAAAACATAAGATACGTAGACGATTCAAATGTATTTGCAAATATTATTTAAGGATTACAAGCATAGGTGACTCGCATAACAGAAGTAAGTTAATTATACGGTCTGGGCTGCACCTACATATAAAATGATCAAATGCATAATTGTTAGTTAACACCCAATACTAAATACTTATTGGTAAATAATTAAAAAATTTAAGGGTCAAGAGCTATATATATCCGGGTGCGAATGTGAATAGCCAATATTACCTTTCTGGAGAGATAACCCAACGAATAACAAAGGATTGTTAAAAGCCGAACCCTCTGAATAACAAAATATCAGCTACTTAAATTCTACGCAATTCTGGCTTTAACATATCGAGTCGAAGTTTGTACATTCTCTAGGACGCATATAAGAAACAGTTGAATGATTTTAAGTAATACTACTATATTTTAAAATCTTCCAACTTCTTTACTGCAAATATAATGTGTTGATCGAGTAACGAATTCTAAGTTCTCCACCGAATGAGAAAATAACGCGATGCTTTTCACTATATAAAATGGAAATTAGAGTACTTGGGACCTAATACGAAATATAGTGAGAGATATGTTTTACTTCAGGAAGTTAGTGAAGGCGACGTATTTTCTGGCTCTGCCCTAAGGTTCAATATGACGACGATATTCGGCATAATTAGCCAAAATTGCATTTATGATCGCCAACATCCGGAAAGAATAGGCATTACAAGAAGAAGAGAAACTGCCAAATAAAATCTACGTTGCTTTTATAAGTTTTTTTTTTGAACCTATTCTCTATCCCTCCATTGTTGGATATAGGTCTCCCCCAGTTCTCTCCATCTTTCCCTATCTTGAGCTGTTCTCTGCCATGTGGGACCTCGTTGTTTCCTGATGTCATCTTTCCACCTCATCTGTGGTCTGCCTCTTGATCTCTTTGCATTGTATGGACGCCACATTCCGATGGCATTGTTCCATCGCCCGTCTCGGAGTCGTTCATTGTGTCCAACCCATTTCCATTTCAGTTTTGCTGCTTGTTCTATCGCGTCTACTGTCTTTGTTCTGGTTCTGATCCACTGGTTACGTTTTCTATCTCTAAGTGTTACACCCGACATTTGTCTCTCCATCGCTCTTTGTGCCTTCCTTATCCTATCCAAATTGCCCTGTGTAAATGTCCATGTCTGTGCTCCGTAGGTGAGCACCGGTATGATACAGGAGTTATATACCTTGCTTTGTAAGTATAGAGGGATTGTTTGATTTTTTAGAACGTAAGAAAGTTTGCCGAACGCTGCCCATACCATTCTTACTCGTCTCGATATTTCGGCTGTTTGATTTTCTCTATTAGCTCTGATTGCTTGTCCTAGATAGATATACTCATTTACCTGTTCTATTTTTTCTGTTTTTATTTTTATTGCCTCTTGGTCTTCCGTGTTTGTCATTACTTTTGTTTTGTTGAAGTTAATTTTTAGGCCTTTTTGCAGTGATTTTTCATGAAGTTCATTCAGCATTAATTCCAGTTCTTGTCCTTCCGAGGAGATCAGGAGTATATCATCCACATATCTAAGGTGATTTAGGTATTTTCCGTGAATACATATTCCTCTGTTTTCCCAATCTGTTGATTTTATTATGTCTTCGAGGGTCAAGGTAAACAGTTTAGGTGAAATTATATCGCCTTGTCGGACTCCTCGTTTAACTTTTATATTATCCGTTATTAATTTTTCGTCCAGAATTACGGTCATGGTTGCGTTTTGGTAAATATCATGTATCAATTGTCGGTATCTTGAATCTATTCTACTATTGACCAGAGCTTCTTCAACCGCCCAGTGTTCAATGCTGTCGAAAGCCTTTTCATAATCTACGAATGCTAAGTACCGCGGAAGGTTGTATTCATTGGTTTTCTCAATTAAGATTTTAAGCGTATGTAGATGGTCGATTGTGCTGTATCCTTTTCTGAATCCGGCCTGTTCCACTGGTTGGTAGTTATCAAGTTTATAGGTTAGTCGGTTGTTTATTATTCTTGTGAAGGTTTTATATAGTTGTGACAAAAGGGAAATAGGACAGTAGTTGTTTAGGTCTGTTCGGTCTCCTTTCTTATGTATTAAGATTGTATTGGCATTTCTCCATTGTTTGGGTATTTTACCTTCAAACAGGCATTTGTTGAACAGTATTTTTAGCATTTTTTTTATCGTGTCTCCTCCTTCTTTTAGCAGTTCCGCCAGTATTCTGTCTTCACCGGCCGCTTTATTTCTTTTCATGTCGTTTATGGATTTTTCGATTTCATCTTCAGTTATTTCTGGTAATACCTCTGAGCCGACATTTTGTATTTTCCTCGTGAGATTCTGTTTAGATGATAGTGGTGGGTCATTTTTAGAACTGTATAGGTCTGTGTAATATCTTTCTGTGATTTTTACTATTTCTCCTAGATCTCTTTCTTCATTGTTCTCAGCTTTAAGCATGATTAGTTTTCTTTTTCCTATATTTGTCTTCATTGTTTTTAAACTTTTGTTCTTCTCTATGATTTTCTTAATGCGGTCTTCTTGGTATTTCTTTAAATCTTCCTTTATCTGTTTTCTTATGGTTTTATTCAGTTCGGTATACTCCACTGTATTTCTTTTGTTATCATTCAGTAGTTGTCGTCGTTTTTTTAGCATATCTTGTGATTTAGCGCTAATTTTTTGTTGTTTTCGCTTTTGTTTATTAGCAATCTTCAGGCCTGCTTCTAGTGTGGCCTTCAGGCCTGCTTTTATAAGTTTATTATATTTTTATTACCTTTTTAAAATAAACTAATAGCCTTTCAGAAATATTTCATTTGCGCGCAAATGCAACAAGAATTTATGGGACGCCAGGCGAACACCGATTTAAATTAATAATTATTAATAATAATAATAATTCCTCCTATAAATACCTCGAAATAAAGCAAGCGCGGAATATTGACCATAAGCAACTGAAAACTGAGATAACTACTGAGTTTAAACAAAGGGTAAAACAGATGCTTCGTTTACAGTAAAAAGTTCAAAAATTTGTTTAAGTCACTAAACACCTACGCATATTTATCACTCATTTGGTATTGTTAAGATACGGATATAGAAAATCTTCAGCAAAAAGTATGAACACACCTCACAAAGGCACAAAAACACCATCCTCAAAGTGCTGTAGAAAGAACAACATTACCGCGATATGTAGGAGGACGAGGATATATAAGTGAGTAACTAGAAAAACAGATTACTAATTTAAGAACTAATTTTTAGGTGCAGGCTGAAACATATACTCTACATTGAGCGATTTGTTCAGTAGATAATATAACACCGATCAAACTTAGAGAACCAGAAATGAGCGTAAACCATCTTACTAAGGACGAAAAAATGTGCACCAACATGGGTAAACCTCTTCACGGGCGACATTAAAATAAGATCAGTCGAAGCCATGTCGACAATATAGCGTCGAAAATTTGGCTGACATCAGGAAAGATGTTCACTGAAACAAAAGGTTAATTACTGGCCATTCAGGTCAGGTTATACCAACTTAAAAATACCTGACATATATCTTCAAAGACCCTCAGGTCCAAAATGACGAATGCCAATATGGATGTCAAGATCAAGAAACTATCCAACATCTTACCAGGGGCTCCCGGGCATTTGCTGTAACTGAATATAATGAGCGGCACGGCTCAGTAGGAAAAATCCTTTATCAGGAAGCTATCAAACTGGGACTTCTCCAAACAAACCATGGCTCATATTATCAATACGATCCTGAGAGTATACTTAAGAATGACAACTACAAGCTATACTGGGATCGCACTGTGTTCACTGACCAAACACTGGCACATAATAAACCAGATACTATACTAGTTAATAAGCTAAAGAGACAAACAACACTAATTGATGTGGCGATACCCAACAATAACCTTCGTGTTAAACAGAACGAAGATAAAAATATCGCTAAGTACACGGATCTGGTAATTCCAATAGGAAGACAGCGGGGAATGGAAAATACCCAGACAATACCTATTATTCTCTCTTCTACTGGAGTCATTCCAAAAACCTAGAAAACATAAAAAAGCTAGGTCTGAATGAACATCTCTACAAGATCATGCAGAAAGCTGTACTACTCTCAACGTCCAAATGTGAAAATTTTTGGAAGACACTCCAGCATATCAATCACCTAGGGCTCGATAACACAGAAAGAGCCCCACCAGAGCTCGATCCTTTTGATACTGGGTTGAGTGAATTTTTCCCTTAGGGAGTGTGAGCCGTTTGGTTAAATCTGGATAGTAATTATTAATAAAATAAAAATCAATACATAATAAGATAATTAACACTGAAATGTATAAGCCAATTATTGATCTTCGATATTTAACTCTGTTTTAAATGATTTAATTCATTTTTTCTCAAAATATGTATTACGGCTATTATTTTGTGTAGACTACAGCCGATCCTGGAGTGCCTCATCACCGATTTTTCAAACGAGTTTTTAGTACCGCAACTTATGTTTTCGCTAATACCTTTTAATGAGTGTGAAAAAGGATTTGTAAATGCCCTACATGCTTTTGGCTTCTAATTTGGAATCAAAGATATTAAGATGTTGGGGTAGAGTTGTGCCGATTACTATATTTACAATCTTCTAGGTGTCAAGTTCAAGATGAATATGTACAGTAATTTATAGTCTATAAATCTTGTATTGTAATAATATGCTATACATTTCGCGTAATAGTCATAAGATGCGAGAATATACAACAACTAAGTTTTATTACCTTTCTGCAGGCGCCAAAAATGTTTAATGGGATAATATTTAGTAACAAAATTCAAGCAAATTTTAGTAAATACCGTTAAGTGTAATATTGGAACTGGTTTGATTTAGTTGTTTTAACTAGTATCATCTTTAGTTTTATAACATAAGTATCCTATTAACAAAAATTATTAAAAGATTCTGGTTGGGGCCAATTTATCATTAAAACTGAAGTAATTATAAAAACGTTTTTGGATATCAACTGACGAAGAAGATCACTCTTTTGTTATGATTGCCAATGATTGTTTTTTTGCCAATCTTCATAAATCTGCTTCTTCTTCTTCTTTTTCTTTTTATATAGACATGACTCTGTCTGTTTTTCAATGTACCTCCAGTAAGTTGCCATTCCATCGTTTGCGTAATCTTCCTACTAATCGTCTTGCTATTGGGGAACCGTCTCTTGCCGTCTTTACTACTCTATTTGTTGTCATTCGGCTTATATGATCGTTCCATTCTACTGTTCTATTTCTTATCCAATTTTTGATGTTCTCCACCTTGCATCTATGTTATATATCTGTACTTCTAGCTCTGTCCCATAGTGTTATCCCATCAATTTTTTCAAGCGTTTTCATCTCTGCTGTTCCTTTTTGTCCTCTCTGTGTCAGGTCTGGTTTCTGCCGCGTATGTAATTATTGGTCTGATGACTGTTTTGTAAATTCTGCATTTCGTTTCTTTCCCGATATTTTCATTTCTCCATATTGTTTTATTTAGGTAGCCTGCGGCTCTGTTTGCTCTATTCACTTGATCTTTCACTTAGGTTTCGAGCTTTCCGTAGCTAGGTAATGTGATGCCTAGATATTTACTGGAACCTTCCAGCTCCAATTTACTTCTTAGTAACTGTTGTAACCATGCATTTTGTCTTTGTTGGGGAAATTAACATGTTAAATTTTCTGGCGGTTATATTAAATTGGTGCAGCATACGTTGTAAATCATCTTCACTTTGAGAGAGTAGTATTGCGTCGTCTGCATAGCAGATTATTTATTGTTATTTTGTTTGATTAAGTTGTTTTTCTCCCATTTGGCATCCTTTTTTAGTTCTTACTTTTTATTATTTCGTCCATAATCAGGTTAAGCAGTAGAGGACTCAGGGAACTCAGTACTCTTCACAAATCTGAAACTTAAAATTACTTAGCAGGATGCGTTTGACGGAAAGTCTTAAGACATATATTATTATTATAAAGTCTTAAAAAGCTTCTTATTTCGTGGGTCATGGACAATTGTGCATTATTGTCTTTTTTTAACAATTAGGTGAATAAATCATTACTTTTTATTCATTGTGTTTTGAGAAAGAGATGTTTTGACTTAAGATTGCTCCATAAATAAAAAGGTTATTGCAAATTTAAGCGGAAATAATATATTATGTATCTAGTAGTTTGTTTTATGGGTAAATCAATACAGATTGCTGCCTATGCCGATGACATCAGCATAATGTATCATAGGACAAAAGAGGTGGCAGAAGTATATCCACAATTAAATGCAGGGACAAGTGGGAACTGACTAGAAATAAATATTCAAAGGATTAAAAATCTTACACAGGCAAGAATTAGGAAAAAAGACTCGCATTTGAATTAAGGAAACGATATTTAAATAGAAGAAAGTTTCACATATCGAATGCAACAGAGGAGCCAGAAAATCAAAGAAAAATATTAAAGGGTAACAAAGTTAATAGTAAAGGATAACCCGCCTATGTGTTTCGCTCCAAAAACACACACTAGAAATCGAAAATCAAGGTCTACAAATATATCATTATACCAATACTATGTTATAGATGCAAGGCATGGGTGATGAGAGAAAATACAAAATTGTCGTGTTTTTGTCGTTCTTTTTGATTTTATTTATTATATATGTTGCATCTGATCGTGTATTTGTTGAAACTTCCCTTAAGTATTTATATTCATTTGTTTGTTTTATTGAGTTATTATTTACATCCATGTCTTTTGAGGTATTTCCAATGACCATATTTATATATATATATATATATATATATATATATATATATATATATATATATATATATATATATATATATATATATATATATCCCGTTTATAGCGTAATCCGCCTTTGGGTTCCCGTTCGCCAAGCCTGTCTATTCTGCCAGTCTTCTTCAAATAGATTTCTTGCTGACATGGCTTTTGAAATTCCTTGCATCCATGTTGTTGGTGGTCGTCCTCGTTTTCTTTTCTCTGGTGGTACCCATTCTAATATTTTTTTTGGTAGTCTTTCTTCCCCCATACGTCTAACATGTCCGTACCATGTCAGTTGTTGTTTTTCGATGTCTTCTATAATTGATCTTTGTACATTCATTTGATTTCTTATGTCCTCATTTCTCACATGTTCTAATCGAGACTTTCCCGCTGCTCTCCTCCAAAAATCCATTTCAACTGCCAAGAGGTTACCTTTAAGTTTTTGTGATAACTGCCATACTTCTGAGCCATACACGATTACTGGTTTCAATATTGTGTTATATATTCTTTTTTTCGTTTCCGGTCTTATATTTTTCTGCCATAGTACTGAATTCAATGCACCTATAACTCGTTTCCCTTTGGTTATTCTGTCTTTTATGGCTTCATCAGTTCTTCCTGTCTTTGTTAGTTTTACCCCCAAATATATACATTGATCGCATTTCTTAATTTTCCCGTCTTCTAAGTCGAGGTCATCTGCAGTATTTTCTCCTCCTATGCAAAGATATTGCGTTTTTTGTAAATTTACTTCGAGGCCCCATTTTTTGTACTCTTCCATTAGTTTTCTAGCCATATACTCTAGGTCTTCCTTGTCTTGGGCAATAACTACCTGGTCATCTGCATAATGCAGCGTGTATAACGTTTCATCCCCAATAGACAGCCCCATCCCTTTACACTTCTTTTTCCATTGCCTGAGTGCTTCGTCGATATATATATTAAATAGTATGGGAGATAAACAACAACCTTGCTTCAGTCCTTTTGTTACCTGAAAACCATTAATAACCTTATTTCCTATTTTAACTTTTGATATTGTGTTGTTATATAGATCTTTAATAGCGTCGATTAGTGAAACGCTGATACTGGTTTTCTCCAATACTTCCCACAATTTCGCAACAGGCACGGTGTCATATGCTTTTGTTAAATCGACTAAAAGTAAATGCACTTCTCGAGATCTCAGTGTTCTTTTCTCGAGTATTTGGGATAAGCAAAAAATACTATCTATTGTGGATCGTCCCGCTCTGAATCCGTTTTGTTCTTCTGATTCAAAAGGACGGTATTCTTCGCATATGCGTTCTTTTATAATTCTCCCATATAATCTGCTAAGCGTACTCGTAACAGTTATACCCCGATAGTTATTGCAATCTTCCTTATTTCCTTTTTTATGGATAGATGTAATCCATCCTTCTTTCCAACTTTGTGGCACTGGTTCTCCGTGCAAGTGCCTATTGAAAACTTCTGTTAGTATCTCGAATAGTTTGTTGGTTCCATTTTTTATTAACTCTGCATATATCCCCTCTGGGCCCGGAGCACGTCCATTTTTCAACAATGATATAGCTTTTTTAGTTTAATATTTAATTTAAAACCATATTTTTGCGTATTAATATATTTAATGTCGTCTTTGTCTTCTGCTAATGTTGTCCGTAACTTCTAAGACTCTCAGCTCCATCAGGAGAGAGAAGGCTGGTTACTCGCTCTATCCATTGCTGTTTGTGACCTAGGAGGGTAGCTAGGTAGAGGGTAGGTAGCTAGGATTAAAATGCCTCAATAAAACACAATAAAGGAATGTTTATTGCAATAATAATAATAATAAAATAATTAAAGCAGATATGCAAAGTACTAATACTATGAATCTGAAAGAAATCGATAATTATCTCCTGATCGGGAGTCGGGAAGATAATTATGCCAATTGGTCTTAAACTAAGAATCTGTAAGGTAAAGTTGATTATTTATAACAATAAATCAAAATTAGTAACAAAGTGCAAATTAGTAAACATATAAAATGTCAGCTGTCAAAAAGTCAGATGTATGAAGGAATTGAGATAGGAACCTGGGAATAGGTTAGGGACGTCCGGCATAGTGCCTTTCGGACAAATCAACAATAAAATGTACCAAAAGTGCATAAACAAAATAGATATAAACAAAATAAGAAACATTTATATCGAAAGTCGCTGAGACCTATAAAATGTGGAAAAAATCACAAGTTATTTTCAAAGTATTAAAATATATATATATATATACCTATAACAGAAAAATATTACAAGTTTTATTTTATACCTAAAAGAGAACTAAATAAGTAAAAATTCGTCTAAGTTATGTTGGATAACAAAAGAGTCCAAAAGAAATAAAATAAAGCAGAAAACTTTACAAGTTAATTTTATACCTGTAAGAGAAAAGTAAAACGCAAAAATTTTACAAGTCTTTATTTCTTACTCTTTGTAAAGGATACTAGCTCGTCCATGGGACGGTAGACAGTCCCGTGAAGTAGAAACTTAGCAAAAATATAGCAAAAATAGATAAGATTCCTTACATGACATGTAAATACTCCGTCTAAAAGTAATGACGGTTATCTGCGATTTCTCAGAATTTCGACTAAGTCGAAAAGCACAGAAAAATCCAAATAAAACACAAATAAATTCCAGCAAAAATGGCGGCGGTTTGTACACAAACCGACAAAGATTTGCTCTGAAACTTTGTCCGAAGAGTCCTGAAAGAGAACGTGGGTACTAGGTAAATAAAAGGTGGTTTTGAGTCTCTAGGAACTGAATCAACCAGAGGTTCTCGACTTGCCTAGAAGGCTGGATCAGCGGACATATCCTGACCTGATCTGCCTTGTTCGCCATCGTGCACCGTATTTATTTACTCAAAAGTAGGTCAACGGTTTTTCGGTCCTTCTGGTTGTTGAGCCATTGGACCAGCACGATAGCCAATGCTCAATTTTCTCTATTATTATTGGCTGCAATTAGGTCGCAAGTTGACCAATGATAATAAAGAAATCGAGCAACAGACTCCTGAATTACGATTGGCTACAACTACTGTTGCCATTTGACCAATCGCAAATTCAGGAGGCTGCCATTGGCGACAATGTAAAGTAAATCCAAACTGTCAAAATGTCTTTTAAATAATATTATGTGGACTATAAGTCAAATAATATAGGAGCTAAAAACGCGAAAACGATTCAACGCGATTTCCAAGTATTTAGTAAAACTCTATCCTCTCTGTATACTATTACATATTAATATTCTATTGTTCATTGCTTCTTATTTTAAACCCTGAGGACCTGGAAATCATTACCATGGTGTTTTGAGCAGTAATTTAAATTATACCAGTTACAAACTACTTTCTGGTTTGAATTTTACGACTTTAGTTCTCACTCGCATAGCAGAGATTTGCGACCGGGATGAACTTTTCTAATTGATTTAAGCAGGTACAAAATCTCAAACTATTGCAAATTAAATACCTTACCACCGGTTTTAGTTCTGGCTTGAATGCAAAAATCTACGAATAAGAAAGGAAACATTATTTATAGTATTGAAAACGTTAACGCTATCAAAAAAACTTACATTAGGTTGATGATTTTTTTATTTATTGAAAGAACAAAGTCGCATCCGCCCGAAGGTTCTTAGCGACATTTCTGTGACATTTGTACTAATTAAATTTTATGTAAAGGTGTAGATATATTTTACGTAACCTAATAAATTGTCCGGAATACAATTTTTATTAAGTAATGCTTTCAGGTTATTTAGAAAATTGTAAGAATGTCTTTGAACTACATATCTACGACAGTCTATCAGGAAGTGATGTATATTGTCGACTGCATTGTAAGTTTTGCAGTTTGCAACTTCGCTATTTGAGAAGAGGTAGGCATAAAAAACCTACAGTGTCTAAGTTATAGACTTGTTATATTAACTTGTGATCTTCTACTTCTGGCAGTGGACTTTCACGAAAAGGTGTCACTTTTGATGTTTACAAAATTAGAACTGGAATCCTTCCGCTTCCCATTCCATGCATTTAACACCATATTTTAAAAAATAATCCATAAGTATTTTTGAATCAAACTTTTAAATGCCTAGCGATACTTCGACACTCGGTTTCTGATACGTCATTGGTGAAAGCTAGAGAGACACTGAATGAGAAATCAATATCGGAAATCAAGACGGTAATCAAAAATGATTACCGTCTTTTTAATTTTATTGGACTTTCGGTGTTTGAAAAATGTTAGATTTTTTTGAATATGGATCTGCTTCAGATGAAATAATTTCATCAAAGCTACGTTTTGGTTTATTAATTATGTGCCTGTCCTTATTTGATGTATTTATTTTGTTTGGTGTCTCTGGGTCATAAGAATAGATATCTGTTCACATTGACGAAAGTTTATATCATTGGGTTTTTGCAATGATATATTTGTTTTGCTGGATAACGATTTTTCATTACTTCTGTTAGGGGTTAATTGAGCTAATGGTTCGGAGCACTGTGACGCTCTGTGACCTGACGTCTTGCAGTTATAGCACCTAAACCTTCTTGAGAGATACAAATTATATATAAAACCATGTGGTTGTATTCCTGTATAGGAGCACTAATCTTAGGAATGTCTTGGGGGACAAGAAATAACATATTATATAATACTACACAAAGATAAATGGAAAACTAACACAGTGTATATAACACACTCCTCTTTAATATAATAATGAACGAAATAATACAATCAGTACGTAAAGGTCATGGTTAGAGAATGGAGAACAAAGAAATCCAAATATTATGTTATGCCGACGCTGCATTAATCGCCAAGACAGAAGACGAGCTATAAAGATTAACACACGTCTTCAATACAACAACCAAGAAATGATGATAATAATAGCAGAAAAAAACAAAATCTATGACATTTAAATACATTTCTTCTTCTGGTAGCACTACAACAAAAGGGGGGTCTTGGCTGACTGCACAACCTGCTTCCATCTCGAACGGTCGTCCATGATGTTTAAGTCAGTGGGTAGCCCCATTGTTCTCAAATCTGACCATATATTATCTCTCCATCGCATTCGTGGACGTCCTAAGGGCCTTCTCCCTGTTGGGACTTCTTCCCAGATTACCTTGCTAAGGCGGTTATTAGGGAGACTATGAACATGGCCAGCCCATCTTAGACGTTGGGATTTAATCTCTTGGACTACGTCGCTGGCACTATACATTTGTTTGACCTCGGCATTTGTTCTCATTCGGTATTGGTTAGTATTCGGATCGTGATAGGGACCGAACATCTTTCTGAGGATTTTTCTCTCAAAGCATCTGAGTTTACTTTCCATTGCTTTTGTCAGCGTCCACGTCTCACACCAATACATGAGCACCGGTCTAATTACTGTTTTATATATCCTGATTTTTGATGTTCGTGTTAGGCTCTTGGATTTAATAGTGTTGTGGAGGCTATACATACATCTGTTTGCTGCCTGAATTCTCCCTTTTATCTCTTCCGTGATATCGTTATCTGTAGTAATAGTCGCTCCGAGACATTTAAAACTCTCCACTCTTTCAAAGTTAGAGGGGTCTATTGTTAGATTTTGTCCTATTCTATCTCGTCTATTTTGTCTGTTAATGCACATATATTTGGTTTTCTCTTCATTGACCCTTAGACCGGTATTTTTTGCCTCTCACTCTAATTTATTGTAGGTTTCTTTTACATTGGTGACGGTATTTCCTACAATGTCAATGTCATCCGCGTATGCTAGTAGTAATTTTGGTCCATTTACTGTCAGTAGTTCTGTTCTAATTTGTGCGGTTCTTACTACTTTTTCCAGGATTATATTAAAAAGAAGAGGTGACAGTTCGTCTCCTTGTTTCAGTCCACTGTTTATTTCAAACGACTCTGAGAGCTTGTTACCTATCCGCACTCTAGATCTACAGCCATTTACACAAACTTTAATGAGCTGGATAAGTTTTTTTGGAACTGAAAGTTCTGCCATTGCATTCCACATCTGATCCCTTTTAATGCTGTCTTATGCTTGTCGGAAATCTATGAAGAGATTATGAATGGTTCTATTGAATTCCCATCCTTTTTCAAGCAGCTGCCTGAGAGTAAAAATCTGATCTATGGTCGATCTATTTTTTCTGAATCCGGCTTGGTATTCCCCTATGAAATTTTCTACAAAAGGTGTTAGTCTACTTAATAGGATGTTCGATAAGATTTTCTACGCCGTATTAAGTACGGAGATGCCTCTATAGTTAGAGCACTTGGTTTTGTCTCCCTTTTTATGGATAGGAATTATTACACTTTCGTGCCATTTTGTTGGTATTTTCTCTTCGTTCCATATAAGTGTTATTAGTTTGTGTAATAGTCTATGTAAAGTTTCTCCTCCGTACTTAAGAAATTCGGCTGGTATATTGTCAGAGCCTGGAGCTTTGTTAATTGCTTGCAATGTTTCGTCTATTTTTGGGTACTCTACCGGTAGGTCCACCCCAAGATATATATCCTCTCCATGTTCTTCATCTTGGTGTATATTAAGTAAATTTTTGAAATATTCTTGCAATGTTTGGAGTAATTCTTGTTCGTTGATTATTAATTCATCATTATTTTTCCTCAGTACAGACAAGCAGTTAGGTCTGAATCCTCTCTTTTCGTTTGACACAGATATGTAAAATGCTCGACTATTTGACTATTGTCTATTTCTTTCCATTTCTTCAATTTGCTGTGGTTCGTATTTTCTTTTTTTTTTCTAATTAGTTTTCTTGTTTCTCGTCGTGATGTTGTATAGTTTTCTTTACTTTCTGTTGTTTCTTGTTGAAGCATACTGTTTCGCTTTTTCTGTCTGTCTTGTAGTTTTTCTTGGCATTCTTTATCAAACCATTTCCTTGTTTTCCTCCTTCCTTTTCCTATTATTAGTTCTGCTGACTCTGTAATTGATTTTTTTATTTGTTGCCACAGCCTTTCGACATCATTGCTCTGGTCTATTCTATTTAGATGTTGTTCCATTTCCTGTACGTAATTGTCTCGGATTTCCTTATTTTGCGTTTTCTCGATGTTCCACTATCCCAATGCTTCGTTTGTTTTAAGTTTCTGTGATGATATTCTCAACCTGATTTTTTCTCTTACTAGGTAATGGTCTGTATCTCCATCTACGCCCCTGAGGCTTCTTACGTCAAGGACATTACTTCCGTGTCTAGCATCAACAATTATGTGGTCAATTTGGTTCCGTGTGGAGTTGTCATTAGAGACCCAAGTCTGTTTATGAATGTTTTTATGTTGGAACATAGTAGACTTTACAAGTATATTGTTAGCCGATGCTAGCTCTACGAGCCTTTGTTTATTATCGTTTGAGATATCGTGGAGACTGTGTTGTCCTATTGTCGGTCTTAGGTTAAGTTAGGAGGAGGCCACATCAGAAAATAACACTCTCCAATATTTTGAACTCCAATGAGAGTATTTTTTTGCCCAATTTAGTCTTTTTTTCATCATAGGAGCTGTCAGAAGTTGTTTTTTCTGCGGTCTCACGGATCTTCTCCCTTCTTTTAATAGACGTATACGTACCTTTAAGTCGTAAATTTTTATTCCAACCTTTTCTAAAACTTGCTGAAGGCCATAAATTGTTTTTCTGGGATGAAGTTTGCTATCGCGCAAAAGAAAGGCTTTATCTCGAGGAGTAGTCTTCTGTTTTCTTCCAGATTTTTCTTTTCTCTGCACTTCAACGGACCCTGTTTCCTTTTATTGTTTAATTATTTTATTTACTGCACCCAAACTTACACAACACTTCTTTGCAATGTCCCTCTGAGTCATTGGTGTATGCTCACCAAGTGTTATTATCCTTTCTCTTTTCCTAGGAGTGATATCCATATCAAAAAGGTAAACCTGATTGCACAGTTAAATCAATGAAGATAACACCAACTTACATATAACCTGAGATACAAAAAAATATAATAATGATATAAAATACAATGTACGTGTTTTGAACAATATACTAATGAGGTTTTGAGGTTATGTTGTTTTTTTTTACAAAACAGTTGACAGAATAGGCACAGCACGTGTGCCAACTTATGAAATCTAAATTTCGATCTTTGTTCACATTAATTTGCACAACCGTAGGTACTAGATTTTAAGTGTTTCATATTTAAAGTGTAATTGTTATTTTTATCTTATTATGTATTAATGTTGTCATAAGTTGATTATTTTTGTGTATATTAGGGCTTTCCCTATGTTTGAATAAATAAATTTCTTTTTTACTTCTTAAGACACTCTGTACTTGCAATACTTAAACTATATGTGATATAATTATTCATCGAATTAAGATCGAAACCAAAAGTTGTCGGATGATCGCAATAAAATATTGACCGGAGTGGGTGGAATCATTGCTAAATAATATATCAAATTATATCAATGATCACTACTCCGGAGGCACTTTGTTGCAAGTAAATAAAGACAACTGAATTGAAATCAAATGTTTAATCCTTAATAATATATAAATGTATAAGTTAGCAGATAAATCAAAGATTAATCGATTTAAGCAGGCCCGGAGTAGTCCACACTAGCTAAAAATAACCACAATTTTCGAGAATAATTTAACTGGAGTATACTGATATACTCATAGACAAAATTATAAAATATTTTAAAACTTTCAGAATATTTGATTAAAAAAAAATTAATCTTTGTGATGGGATCATCCGGACTATTCAGAATAGCAGAAAGTTAAGTTAGGATAGGCATGTTGATCGCCAACATCCGAAACGGATAGGTACCGTAAGAAGAAGAAGATGAGATCACCCACACAGATACGTACCCATAAGGAACTTCTGGCAGCAAGTAATCAACTCAAATATGACACTTCATTAACCAGTAAGCCAACTTACTGACCAACAACTGATCTGAGTTGTTGATCTTTCTTACGTTGAGCGAAATTATAATTCAGAATAAAAATTGGCCAAAATTAGCTACTACATGAATTAATAGTTTCAAAGGATGTTTCAAAATCAAACTTTCCCATAATAACATAGGAATTTTATACTTTAACAACCATTTGCACAGTTAGATGCATTGTTTCCAAACACATACCTAATGAAATCAAAGGATTTTATTTGATGTAGTATTCCTTTACTGTTAGCTCTAGCTTTTGCTTCATCTGCGTCATCAGCTGTGGCTACAATAGCTTCTATAATTGATTCAAGTTGTAATCAGAATAAGGTAAGGCAATGAGCATAGCAATGGATACACAAGTTTTATGGCATCGCTGGTACTTCGTCGAAGCATATACCTTTAACATCCTTCCTTCAGAAACATTTATATTATGCAAATAAGAATTTATTATTTTAAAAACGGTTTTTGAATCTAGTATACCTTATATATAAAAACAATAGCAATCTGCTCGTGGCGTGTGACTTCAGAAGTGACGTTTGCAGTCACAGAAAGAGGCTGTTCTTTAACTTCCTTCTAAATATCACTTTCATTTTTTAATGAACGTAACGTATAATTTTGAATGTAGTTGCTAAGATAAGTGCAGTTTTTTCGGGCCGATTTCAAGTATGTCTTACTTGTACACTTGTATTTAAGAGATTGTACAATTTTAAGAAACAATCCTTTGTCATTGCTTTCTTTCATTTTATCATGACCACGAATAGGCTTTTCACCTTTTACTAGAACTATAATTATATCAATTAGTTTCTTCGTATAGCCTAAATTTATCGCTTCTCTCTGCTTTCAATTCAGCCTCTCTTTTCGTTTGGATTTGAAGATCTACGGATTTATTCACATTATATCTCAAGGTTAGTATTCCAAATTTATCGTAACTTGTATTTTAATGCATTTTAAATCGTTCTGTAGCTTTATTACATGGTGATAATTCACTAGAAATAAAGGCAGTCTTTATCAATTCAGTATTAGTACTGTGTGTTGGATTATACCACCAGTCCAATCATTTGAAGTTAGAATATTAAGTGAGTACAAACAGACTTATATTTTTTTCCTTTGTCTGTTATTTTTACTGGAAATTTTTTTGTTGTGGTGTGTAAGGATCTCTTACTATTCTTGAAGATTTTTTTAATCTTCCTTTTGGTAATTTGAAGCAAGGGTTATCAGGCACAGTGTTAGAGTTTCCTATGATGTGTGAAGGATGTTCCCTATTTTTTTAACTTATTTCATTGTAATTCGTAAAATTTCCTTTATAGTAGTGCCATTGTCTGGTTGGTCTGACGCTACCGCGTTTGTTTGCAAAGTTTGTATTTGAGTGCATAGAGCATTATGTCTATACTTCCTTTAACTCAAAAAGGCCAATAAAAGACGAAGAGAATTGCAACGTAAAAGATGGCTCTTTTTATTAAAGAATTTGCCTTGCGGTAACTAATGATAAGGGGCATACATCACCTGCAAAAGACGTTTAGGTTTGTCAAAAAGCTTCTGTTGCTCTTGAAAAAGCTTCTTGCTTTGATTTGATACAGAGCAGCAACAAGCCGCATATACGTATTTCGATCTCTTTAGATCTCCTCAGTACGGTATAGTCACTACTCCATAACAAACCAAAATATTTTCCCGTCGTAGATTATAGTTATTAAAAATAACTATTTACGGACGTAACTACGCCATCTAAAAACAAAAAGAGAAATCATACGATTTCTACCTGGCGAAATCGAATTCAAATATAAGCCGCCGTGCTCCCTAAAACTTGCGAAGCAAACAGCTTGATGAATAAATCGGCAAGGGAGTCTAAAAATTGCACTCCAAATGCCGTTCATCATGGCCTATATTCGTAGTGAATTCGATTTCTGGTACTCCAAATGAAGTAAATAAACAAAACAAAATGACGGTATTAGATTTTGATTTGATACAGAGCAGCAACAAGCCGCATATACGTATTTCGATCTCTTTAGATCTCCTCAGTACGGTCACACACATCATACGGACACATTTTAATGTCTCCATTGGGTATCCCAGAACCGACAACAGCATGTATGATGCTTCTAAAATAAAAATAAGGGAATATAAAGTTGAGGAGTTAACCTCAAGAGAATATGAAATCATAGTCATGGACTATAATAAAAACCTTTCAATGCCCAATATTACGAGTAACTACGTATATTATAAAAGGCAGTTGTCTTTCTACTCGTTTAATATCCATCGACTTAGTGATAATGATGTTGTTATGTACTCGAACCCAGTAGCTCTAAAGGGTGCCAATGAAGCTTACTCATTTCTGTATGACTCTGTGGCAATCCAGCTTCCTCCTGAAGTTCGTAACTTATTGATTTTTTGTGATTCGTGTTTAGGACAAAATAAAAATTGGACGGTATTCCGGTTTCTACTTTATTTAGTCTATAGAATAAACAGATTTAACTCTATTTTAGTGACCTTTCCTATAAGAGGTCACTCCTACATGGAGACGGATAAAGATTTTGGTATCGATTACCAAAAAAGAGCAGCAGAAACCCCAGAAGATTGGGAAGCAGTGTTAGATTGGCTCGTCAAAAACCTGCTCCTTATAAAGAAGAAGTGGTTGATGACTACTTAGTGCGTAGCTGGGAGACTTTTCTTGCATCTATGTATGCTATAAAAGCACTTTTTAAAACTAGACCAATAAGGGAATTAAGCATTTCAAAGCAACATCCCAGACTAATTTATTTCAGAGACACCTACAATGAAACAATGGTTACTGCTATCATTAACAAAAAAGTGACTGGTAGGGAACCACCTTCTTCTTCTTTCTATGTCGTCCCCATTAACGGAGGTTAGCGACCACATTTCTGAAAATTTCTCTGTCTTTTGCAACGTGTAATAATTAATTTACAGTCATGTTTGTTCAGTCTCAACTATTTTGCAGCCATGACTTCCTCTTTCTGCCTATTCCCTTTTTGCCATCGACTTTACTCTGCATGATAACCTGCAGAAGACTATATTTATCATTCCTCAGTATGTGTCCAAAGTATGTAGTTTTGAGACTGCATACCTTGGAGGGAACCACCGTATACTGGAAAAGCATTCATTTTTCCTTCTTGATCCTATACTGAGTCACTGCCCATTTCAATGGCAAAATACAAAGATTAGGTATTAACAAAATTTAAAAAGATTTTGTTCAGAAAAAGTAAAAATGTATTTTGATCAGATAAACAAAACAGGACTTATTTTTTATTTTAATAATTTTACAATGTTATTGATTCATTTAACAGACAATATTAATGTTTTTAGTTGAGTTAAGTCTAGTTCTGTTTATTTTGTCTTTAGTTGAATTAATGTTATATTTTGTCAATTACAGCTTTTATGCCTTTTTCCTCCAGAGCTTTGGTTGTTTTTTTTTAATTTCTCTTGTTACCTACTGTACATGAGTTGTCAAATTTCAGTTTTATAATATCATACTCTGTATATATGAGTTGTCAAATTTTTAATACAACAGTGTTTTAGCATGTTTATTTATGAATTGTGAAATTTTAAATCTAAAAATGGCGTTTTCCAAAAATTTAAAAAATTGACTTACAGTGTGCTTCCCATGTAGTCTTCAATTATTATTATCATGTTCTCCCAGAAAAAAATAAAGCATTCAACTGTAAACTATACCAGAAACCAATAGCTTTAGAATCATATTAACGAATAAGAATATGAATTTCGATTATGAGTGCAAATAAAAACGATATAAAATGTTTTTCATATAACTTAACTCATTATTTGATCGGTTTTAGATCCAGTCCTGTTAAATAGGAATGTAACTTAACCAGAGGCCAGTGCAGAAGACGAAACGAGATATTATATTAAAATAACGAGTAACAACAGTGATGTTTGTTTTAACATCTCGGTGTGCGGCGCCTACAGCGTTGAAGGCGTTGTTACGATAATCAGTTGTTTCGCGTACTAAATCATGACCAAGACCAAACCAAACCATGTCCAGCGCCGATCGAGAAACTGAACTTCATTCCCTCCCACTATTCATAAAGCCCACCTTTGATCTTCAGATTGCTTTCCTTCCTACTAGGCCAGTCGCTTCCTTAATATCCTACTGCAGATTTGTGCTTACCATATATTAGAAACAGTAACTGGCTGCTAGCAAAATGGCAAATAAATCACAATATGTATAGAGATAATTGTTTAACAAAAAAAATTTCACTTGTATAATGACAGATGTTTATTTGTTTGTGTGTATTTTAGTTTAAAACAAATCATAATACCAATGGTTGCCAATTGTTTTAGTCTTCATTTACCAGAAAATTGTATTACACTTTTTATTATTTACACCTTATAAACATTTTTTTAATTATATAAAAAAGATCTGTTTTATATTTAAAGAGCAAAAACAATTTATAAAGTTACTTGTCTCGCTATAACTCAGTTGAGGAATACAGAGACAAAATGCCACTGAACCTCTAAAGACCATACGAACAAGCTGAATTTTAGAATGCCAAAAAAGATGCAAAAAAAGTTTACCACGTTTACCCTTGGGCTTTCTCCTAAAACCCCGTCGTAGGGAGGTAAAAATGCAAAAATGTTTATTAGCATTTAGTAGCAATTTTTGTATAGAATGAACTGTTCTCTCACAAACAACGCTTGAAGCGACCGTCGATTTTGAATGTCAGTTGCGCGCGCGATTCAATGATGAATAAAATTTGTATCAGCTTGACGATAAAAATTTAATATCTTTTGATTTAAGTGTCCTATCGACAAAAAATACTATGCGTTTTAAAGGCAAAGAGTTCAGCTTTCGTATGTAATTTTTGTATTTTACTGCAAATAAACTTAGATTTTATAAACGCTTAAATAAAAACTGGGTTTATTCACGGCAAAATACGGAAACTGCAAAATAAATCTGCACTCTTTACCTTTAAAATGGATCTTGATTTTTGTCGATAGGACACTTGTATGAAAAAATATGGATATATTACAGTGGAGCTGATACAAATTTTTTTGAACATTGATTTTGCGCGCCTAACTGATATTCAAAATCGATGGTCGCTTCAAGCCTTATTTCTGAGAGGACGGTTCATTTTTAATTTAACGTTTTTGTTTAAAATTATCTCAGCTACATTTTTATTTGAAACATTTTGTCCTCAGGCATACAGACTCATAGTAAATCGTTTTTTTGATACTACGACGGGAATTTTAGGTGGAAGCCCGGGGGAAAAAGTGGTAAATTTTTTGGTTCTTTTTTAAGGTCCTCTAATTAATATTTTTGGCAAAATTCAGCATGTTCATTTAATTTTTAGGAATAAACTCTATGACGAATGGACGATAAAGCAATTATCCTTAGTCAGAATAGTGAGAAGAAAAATTAGAATCGACAGTAACCTAGAAATAAAAAATAAATTTTGTACAAGCAAATAAAAACAATAAGCTGATCTGCTCATAACAAATAAAGAAAAATGCAAAGAACAGTTAGATAAAACACTAAAATAAGATCCTCAGACGTGCACAATACAAAAAGAGTTGAGTTGGTAAACACTTCCTAAAAACAAAACAATTTCTATAAAAGAGAAGAGAACTAAAAAAGGAATATCAATTAGTACATAGTAATAAATGCAACTGCCAGAAAAATGGCTAAAGACACATGCGACCACAAGACTAGACTGTTGTAAAATATTATTAAAAGGAACAGTGCGTTAAGGTTTAAAAAAAAAACCATAGCACAAAAAAAATTAAAAGTCTAAAAGATAAACACGGAAATATTATAGGAAGAACAATACTAAAACTCACAGAAAATTTTAAAAGGGAACTATATAAGAAAAACAAAGCAAGGCACCTATATGTAGGTAGAAAATAAAAAAAGTATAATAAATGTCAACTCTGAAGAAATACCCAACATTCAAATAGAAAATATTAATTATGCACTCTCACAAATAAAAAACACTAAAGTTTCAGATCATATAATTTTATCTGAGATTTTAAAAAGTACAACAAAACTAAAAAACGAATTTGCGAATCTACTTAACGGTTGCCTAATAGAAGAAAATATCCCAGACGAATAGGAAAATCATTAGTTATACTAATGTACAAAAAGAGGCAATTAAGAAGATCTGGAAAATTTTTAATTCAATACGTCTCCTATCCCAAACGTACAAACAGTTTATGAGAATAATTACAAATAGATAGAAAAGGAAATTTTAATTATAGCAACAAACCAAAGGAGCAGGAAGGATTCAGTAAACATTACAGTACAACAGAACACATACACATAGTCAAACAAAGAATGGTTGGCCTTTATTGTTGGCTTTTGTAGACTTCAAGAAGGCATTTGACAATATTAAAACAAAACAATAGTTTCTTTCGTGCGAAATGCCAGCATAGATCAATTATATACATATAAATCTAATTTAACAGATCTATAGATATATAAAACAACTTTAAGCACATATCTGTATTAAATAACAGAAGTTAAGATATAATGTTTCTAACGAATTAGAATGGGACAACTTGGGAATAAACATAGCAGGATAAAACAATCTAAGGTTCTCCGATGACTTTATTTTATTCGCGAATGAAAAAACAAACTGAAAGAATGCTAGAAGAATTAAAGATTCTTCTTCTTGTAGTTCATGGTCCTATCTAAAGTTGGCTATCAACACAGCTATCCGTATCTTATTGGCGGCTGCTCTGAAAAGATCTACTGAGCTGCAACTTTACCACTCTCTTTCTTCTCTCTCACTCTCAAGGTTTCTTAGCCAAGAAATTCTTCGTCTTCCTATTGATCTTTTATCCTAGGTGACGAAAATACTTGGGCAAGAATAAATTGATATACTGTGCTCGATATCTGCCTTTCAATTGATCAAAGTTCATTTATTCGAGCATTCAACCTTATATCACTTTATAATTTCCTTGTCTTTTCTTAGCCTCTGGAGAATAGTTGTGTTACTTGTGTCGTGTATTAGACCCTCAATATACGTCGGTAGTACCATAATTCAAATGCCTCTAATAGTTTTATGGCATCTTCCGAAAGGCTTCAGCTTTTTCTCCATAGAAAAGGACACTAAAGAGGTAATATCTAGAACTCTTATACGTATATCGATACTTAAAGATAAGTTGCAGAGAATCTTCCTAAGGCCTTTTCAATACGAGTTTTTATTTCGTAGCTGTGATTCCAAGTATCCTTAATATTGCAGCCGTAATAGCATATTTTTTCCACTCTTTATAACGGTGTATCGCACATTGTAATTTGGGCGTTTTGTTGGTGTTCTTATTAATGATCATTATTTTTGTCTTCATGAAATTTAGTTTTAGGCCGTATTTGTTACATGTTTCTACAACGTTATCCATTATCCTTTGGAGCCCTTGCGCACTAACTGCCAGCATCACTGTATCGTTTGCATATCTAATATTGTTTATAAATGTCTCAAATGTCGAATGTCTCTCTAAAGATGTTTTCAAAGGATATGTTAAATATTGCCGGTAACAATATGCAACTCTGTCTAACTCCTTTCTCGACGGTGAAGATCTCGGACAGTTCATTTTCTAATCGCACTGCTGCTTTTTGTTGGGGATATAAGTTTGAGATCAGTCTTATATCCTTACTATCGAATCCTGATGTTTTTAGGATATCGATTAGTCTCTTATGTGGGACTTTGTCAAATGCCTTCTCGAAATCAATGAAATATCCAACATCTGCATTAGAACTTGCAAACTAAAAAGTGCTTCCCTTATTCCTGTTCTGAATTCAAATTGAACTTCACTCAGGTGTTCTTCTATTTTGGTGTATATACGCGAGTGAATGATAGTAAGGAGTACTTTGAGTACATAGCTCATCAAACTAATTAATCTATGTTCTTCACATTTTCTAGCGTTGGCCTATTTAGGAAGTGGAATGAATATAGAGAGCAGCAGGTCTTTTGGTAAGTAACCAGTCTCGTAGATGTTGTTGAATAGCTTCGTAAGAGCTGTGATTTGGTGTGCCTCTAATAGCTTTAAAATTTCGCCATGCATCTCATCAGGTCCTGGTTATTTCCCATCTTCAATACGCTTAATGGCCATAGTCACTTCTTTGTTTTTTATTTCTAGGCCGTAGGGATTGTTTATTTTAGTCGGATTTCGTGGTGTCTTCGAATAATTCTTGTCATAATTGTCATAAACGCTCTGCTTTATATTTTACTTTATTCTGTCCTATGTCCTATTTCACTTTATATTATCAGCTTAGAATTTATTTAATGACTAAAACATGCCGTTCTTTCCTTTTTTTTATTTATTTTATTTTATTTTATTTTATTTTATTTTATTTTATTTTATTTTATTTTATTTTATTTTATTTTATTTTATTTTATTTTATTTTATTTTATTTTATTTTATTTTATTTTATTTTATTTTATTTTATTTTATTTTATTTTATTTTATTTTATTTTATTTTATTTTATTTTATTTTATTTTATTTTATTTTATTTTATTTTATTTTATTTTATTTTATTTTATTTTATTTTATTTTATTTTATTTTATTTTATTTTATTTTATTTTATTTTATTTTATTTTATTTTATTTTATTTTATTTTATTTTATTTTGTTTGATTTTATTTAATTTTATTTAATTTTATTTTATTTCATTGTTAGTACTGATATTTAAACTTCACCTTCATCCTACGGATTTCCAGCTTTTAAGAAGTTAGTGTTGATGCTTTCGATATGAACTGTGATTTCGGCTTTTAGCCTCAGATCTGTCTTCTTTTAAATATCCATATTGACCTATTATTATGCCCAAATTATTTTTTTATTTCAAAATTTTACTTTTACATAGATATCAGTAATATTGTTCTTAATATGGAATATAGATCACTGGGCGTTAGTGTTATTATAATTGCGAGTATGGACGAATGATTTAAAACCAATTATGGAAATTAACATTTTTATTTACATCTAATAAATATAAGACTTATGCACATATTCACATCTGACATCACAACTGAATACCAAAATAGTGCAGATTTTAATGACGCTAAGTATCAATGACCTATTTATAGATCAGTAAAATAAATCTTATATTGACGATTCAAAAAATTATTTTTCTGCAGCCGTCCCGAAAATAAAACTTTCGGTATGATTTATTAAATCGAAAGTACGATTTTACACAACTCGTACCGAAATTAGCTACTTGCGGGACTAATTTTTTCACTTTCGGGACGATTTTGGGTAGCTAGGTAACGGCTTTGACAATAACATCACCTTTACATTTTATTATGACAACGCTTATCATTTAAAGTTTGTGTGATTTCGCTCAGTTTTTTGTTTTTCAATTCCCAGAAATGGAGATCAGCCACTTTACTGGCTGATAGTGACGGTACTATAACCAACTTGGAAAGACAGGGAGAATGGAAATGAACTAATATAGCACAGGGATACGTAGCAAATTCCGTAAGAAATAAAATTCATATAACTTTATAGATTGAAAATAGCCGCAACTAAGTTAATATCTTAAAAAAATAGTAAAAGTACTGACACGTCTAATACTCATTTCAATACTGCCACTTCTGTTAATATTCCTAATAATATCAATGTAAGTAATTGTTATAATTGTGTTATACGGTCCAACAATATTAACACTCTGGTTGATATGAATGGTAAAATAATATCTGATGTAAAAGGCAAACTAAACAGATGGAGAGAATACGTCCAAGAATTGTTTGAGGATGACAGGACGCAACAAGATAGCATGAACGATTGCGAGGAACATGATATAGGTCCAAATATAGCTAAGGATGAAATAATACATGCAATAAATCTGGCAAAATCTAATAATCTCTGCGGGACCTGATACAATTGCAACTAAAATAATTAAATTAATATCAGAAGATCAGATCAATGTATTAGTAGACTTATATAATACTATATATAATACGGGTATTATTCCGAGAGATTGACACAAATCAATATTTATTACATTACCAAAAAAAACCTAATGCAAGGGAATGTAATGATCACCGTATAATTAGTCTAATGAGTCACACACCAAATATATTCTTAAAAATGATCCATTTAAGAATTTTCAGAAAAGTGGAACAAGACATCACTGAAACCCAATTTGGATTTAGGAATGCCATGAGTACACGAGAGGCATTATTTGGATTTAACGTCCTCATGCAAAGATGTACGGATGTAAACCAACCTCTCTATGTTTGTTTTATTGATAATAATAAGGCGTTCGATAAGGTCCGACACAACCGTCTTATACAGTTACTTAAAGAGAAACACATTGACAAAAAAGATTTAAGAATAATAAATCATCTCTACTTTAACTAAACAGCAAAAGTCAGAGTCGACAGAGAACTTTCGGAGGAAGTAGAGATAAAAAGAGGCGTATGGCAAGGTTGCATACTCCCCCCTTATTGTTTATTTTATATTCGGAAGAAATAATTAAAAAATCACTCGAAAATGTAACAATTGGAATAAAAGTCAACGGCAGACCCATCAACAATATCAAATATGCCGATGATACTATACTAAGTGCAGAGAATATACAAGATCTACAGACACTTTTAGATATTGTAGTAAATGCTAGTGAGGAAAGCGGACTAACGCTTAATGCTAATAAAACAAAATTTATGACAATTTCCAAAACACAACAAGACAGTTTAAACATAAGAGAAGTTCCAATAGAAAAAGTAAAAAATACAGATATCTTGGTACAATTATTAATGAAAATTACGAGTATACCGAAGAAATAAAAATGAGAATTGGACAAGCTAGAGCAACATTTAATAAGATGAGAAAAGTATTATGCAGTAGAGACCTTAGTTTACAACTTAAAATAAGAATATTACGTTCTTATGTGTTTTCGGTGCTGCTGTATGGGATGGAGGCCTGGACCTTAAAGAAAGAGGTGAGCGATCGACTTGAAGCATTCGAGATGTGGACCTACCGAAGAATATTAAAAATAAGTTGGGTAGACCGAATAACAAATGTTGAGGTCCTCAGAAAGATGACAAAGGAAATGGAAATCATGAATACGATTAAGATAAGAAAGTTACAGTATCTCGGCCACGTTATGAGAGGGGATAAATATGTGCTGCTACAAACCATAATGCAGGGAAAAATACAGGGAAAACAAAGTATTGGAAGAAGACGCATCTCCTGGCTCAACAATCTTTGAAAGTGGTATAATTGCAGTTCCGTCGACTTGTTCAGAGCTGCAATCTCAAGTGATGATTACCAACCTCCTTAGAGGAGATGGTACCTAAAGAAGAAGAAGAATATTTGTAAGTAGATTTTTATAATGTTGAATTTACGAGAGTAACTTTAAAGTGTTTAATAAAAGTTCATAAGTAAAGTTTATCCATATATTTTTTTTAACATACAAAACGGCTGCAGAAAAATATTGTACGTAACACGGTTAAAAGGTAATTTTACGAGCCTTGCAGGATTCCAGGACTAGGCTACGGCTAGCCCTGGAAACTTCCTACTCCTCTCGGAAAATATCCTTTTGGAACTTGTTACGTAAATTACAATTTTTGGAGATTTATTCATGTATATAGTTTATAATAAACACTAATCAACAAGAATAATCCAGGAAACGATAAAAAATGAGATGTATCTTTTATTATTAGACGTTTAAATTCAAATGAAGTCAGGAAATTTGTCCGATAGTTATAATTTGTTTATTGAAAGGATATAGAAAATATAATATATCAAAAATTACAATTCCGTTTACTACAGCCTCTCTCCGGCAAAAAGATGAAAGATGGAATAAGCGAATTTTACACTGTAGACCATGGGAAAAGAAAAGAAAAAGAGGAAGACCACAGATGATATGGACTGACGACCTTAAGAGAACGGCAGGAAAGGACTGGATGCAGATCACCCAAAATAGAGACCAATGGAGATTAACAGGGGGGCCTATGCTCAAGAGTGGGCGTTTAAGGCTGATTAGATAGAGATTAGATTACTACAGCCTAAAATATATACGGAAAATGTTTCTTTCCTAAAAAAATTTAAATGATATCTATAATATTTTTTAATATTTATATATTATTTATATTTAAATATATCAATATCTTTAAATATCATTAATATTAGAGAAAGGCCGCAGTGTCTTTAACAATATGAAACAAATGCTGTGTAGCCGAAAACTAAGCCTAAAGCTGAAAATACGAATGCTTAAATGTTATGTTCTCTCGGTCCTGTTATATGGGGTGGAGGCGTGGACACTAAATAAGCAATGTATGGGTAAGCTGGAGGCATTTGAGATGTGGGTGTACCGAAGAATGTTAAAAATCTCCTGGAAGGATAAGATAACTAACCAAGTTGTATTAGACAGGATGAACAAACAAAAGGAGGTCGTATTGAGTGTTAAAATGAGGAAACTACAATACCTGGGACATATTACACGTGGGGATAAATATCAACTGTTACAAGGAAAGATTGAAGGTAGGCGCAGCATAGGTAGGAGAAGAATGTCATGGTTGAGAAACCTCAGGGAGTGGTTTGCTTGCACTTCCATACAATTGTTCCGAGCGGCAGCCTCCAGGGTCAAAATTGCCATGATGATAGCCAACCTTCGTAGCGGAGATGGCACGTGAAGAAGAAGAATATTTAAATGCAAGGTTTATAGTATTAGAATACAGAAATATATTTACATAAATAATGAAAATAATTACAATCTAGTACTTTAAAGTTGAAGTTAATTACAGCAAAAGAAAAGTTCAGAAACATAACAAATTTAAACGATTTAATTAGGAAAAGTTTAATGACTTACAAAGAAGGGATTTCGTCTGAACGATCTGGTCCCCCGTTATGACGTGTATTTATTTACAAACTTTATAAAAAACAAAGGATCAGGTCATTAAGGTTTGTTAATTTGCATAATTTTAGAGTTCATATAGATCGGTATCGACTGGCATGAATAAAAAATCTCTACGAGATATAATAAGCACATTAGGTGAACAATTTTCGAAAATTGCGTGTTGGCCACGTGTATTTTACATGCGAATTTTTGTCTTTTTCTCGGCGCCCTCCAGAGTGGTACACTACAGTGGCGTCAGCGCTTACAGGTACATTACGAAATTTTCCCATTATGACTTTATGACAAAGCACGAATTATCTATTATGTCTTCTTCTTCTTTTCAACATGCCTCCAGTAAGTTGTCGTGACATCGTTTTCGTGGTCTTCCTACTGATCGTCTTCCTATTGGGGAACCGTCTCTTGCCGTCTTTACTATCTGTACATCTGTATATCTGTATATTGTTCTGAAGCTATATTCTTGTCGCATTTTAAATTTCAATTTTAACATTTCAACCACATTCAAAACAACAAACACGTTGAGATCTATTTTGTCCAAAACCAAACCTAAAAATGAACAAGAAAGGACAAAGAATTGCATTTATAAAATACCTTGTGAATGCGATCAGTTTTATTTAGGTGAAACATCAAGGCCATTAAATGTTAGAATAACCGAACATCAATCTTATATTAAAAATAGAGAATTTGATAGATCTCAAATATGTAAACACGCATGGGATAATGAACATAGGGTTCAATGGAATAATTCAAATGTAGTCCTAAAAGAGACGGATGTTAAAAAAAGAAAAATCAATGAAGCGGCTCTAAATATGCTAAATGAGGCCAATTGTGTCGCAAATTCCTCAGCAGAATGTAGTAAGATCTGGTTACCAATATTGAAAGAGGAAGTTATTAATAAGAAAATACCAGTATTAGTAAGTCAGTAACATATAGAGGATACATCATTTATGTTTTTTAAATAACGAAACATATAAAATCAGAATTTTGGTGTTTATTGAAGGTAAACTAAATACACGAACAAATACTTACCATATCGGGATAGTATTATGAGGTTTTTTTCCTGGTTTTTCCCTCATAATTTACTATGGAATCACTAACAGGAGAATTTTACTGTCATCATATCATGTGTTTGTCTTTTTAAAGACGAATTACATGCTATGATTTTTTTCTGACGGATATTCTCAAGTTAAAGTTGATTTCATGTAATCGAATGAACTATCTTATAAGTAAAGTCGTCCTAAGAGCGCAACTCAACAATATTGGCAATATCATTTTAAAGTCGTCTACTTTAAAATGCATAATGTATGTCTGAATTGTTAATATAAATGAGTCAGATAAAATTAAATTATTAGAAGAATTTTTTACTATGTAACAAAAAACAAAGTTTGTTTAATTTACTCTTTGTATTTTGAGAACGATTTCCGAAGTGGAAATTGAAACGTCAATAAACGTATTTTTATCTTTAATTGTGGCTTATTCCCAGTTAAATAGTAATTAATGTATATCTGTACTTATTAGCTCTGTCTCATAATGATTTACCATCAATTTTTCAGTGTTTTTATCTTTCCTATTTCTAACATCCTTTTGTCCTCTCTGTGTCAGGTCGTGTTTCTGCTACGTATGTCATTATGGCTCTGATGACTGTTTTGTAAATTCTGCCCTTCATTTTTCTGCCTCACAAACAGAGAGATCTAGATTTTAAATAGATTTAATAATATAATTTACAGCATAAAGAATGCAAAAATATTTATTCCTAAATTGGTATATATTAAATAATGAATAATATCTTTTATTTATTTATTTCCGTATAGTTTAATAAATAAACCATTACATCATACGGACATCCTGGTGCGGTATTTGACCTTTTCTTTTTCTCAAAATAAAAAATTAATTTATTACTTTGGTTTGCTTAATGACTGTTGGGTTGATTTCTATAGAATAACTTTAAAATACTAATTTAGTACATTGTATTTAAAATTAGTAAAAGCAATAAATTTGCAATTAGTTGTATAACCTAATTTGCCAATGTCATGCAAAATATTTTTAATAATTAAGGCTACCTACTATTACAAATTTTTCCATTCTAGAACCAACAACCCTATAAAGAATATAACCAATAAATATATTAACAGAAAAGAAGCAGAGTTATCTTTCTAACCTGTCTTAGATGACAGTTGAAATAACTTAACTTCTAATGAGGTTCACAGATAAAAATTAGAACAGTTTTAATTATAAGATATTCTCTCTTCCTCCCTTAAAATCCAATCTGCTCCTAATGTAGTGAATTCATAAATTTACAATTCAAGTGATGGATTCGATCGTTACTTGATTAAAATTCATTTTATATAACAATAAAGCACTGTTCAAAAAATCCACAAAATTTATTATATCTTATCACTAGAGCTGTTTCGGCAGAGTGCCTTTCTCAAGTGATCTATAAACAAGGCAAATATATAGGCAAACAACAAGAGCCAAAATAAAAAGCATTTACTCAGTGGTGTATACAAACTAAAATGTGGTGACTTCCCAAAAACTTACATCGGTCAAACTAGAAGAACTTTTAACAAACGTACAGCAAAACATAAAAAAGCTTTCGATAATAGAAAAACAGATTCTACATACCCATTTTACCTTCTAAATCATAATTATTCTTTTAATGACAAATTTCAATTTCTAATTGTATCCGAACGTGTGCGGTCCCTCCGGTGAGTACCGATCGCACAAGGATAGAAATTATTTTCATTCATTAATTTTTAATAAACGAAAATTTCTCCACCCAGATGAGATTCGAACTCACGACCTTTAGGTTTAAAGGTAGGCGCTATTACCACTGAGCCACAGAGGGGTTGGTATCCAAATTGATTGCAAGTTGTCTGCAATTTTCATATTTTGCTGGCACATGTTTAGCCCAAAATTCTTTGGTGGATACCGATTTAGAAACGTGCAAGGATAAATCTTCTTGTAATTCAATAATCTCCATTTGAAGTATTGCTTTTGACAGATTAAACAGCTTAGCAGCCACATCTGTCCGTTCTACCGCTGCATCAACTTCAAATGGAGACTTTAGAAATGAAGATAACTGTGCAAAGTCTTGGAATCTTAAAGCAAATCGTTCCTAATATCGCCCAGAAATTTTACGAACACTGCAATGTCGTCTTCGGAGTACTCCTTATTTTTATTATATTCAAGAATAGTTGGAAACTAAACAAATTCTTGTTGTGCAATATATTTTTCAAATATATTCAGCTTACGACGAAAAGCAGACATGCTTTGTATCAGATCACATACTAATTTTCCATTTTCTTGTCACTCTATGTTAAACTCATTCAAACATTTTAAAATATCTTTTAGAAAAGCCACAATTAGCATGTTGCGCCTATTTGTTATATACTCAAAATGTGCCCTGGCTCCACACGTATCTATATTTTTTAAGAAGATCACATGTTCTTTTATTAGCCATCTGAAGTTAGTTACTTTTTGACAGACTAAAAGTAGCTGGAAATTACTATACAACCAAGCACACGTACTCATAGCCAATATTAATAGTAAACAAACTAAATAGTAAATAAAATAGTACTTTACGAATTACCGACAATCAATATTTATTTATCTACACCATATAATAAATAGTTATGTTAAATAATAACAACTAAAATATATTTTTTAAATATATACTACCCAAAATTTGATGGATTTAGTATACACTTACACTATTTAGAATAATTCTTCTTTTTTCAAAGAAAGAAGTCTGCAATAGTAGTATACTTGAGCTATTAATACTGAGAAGTAGGAATTGTTGTGTTGTAGGTTTCCGACAATGAATCTGTCAAAATATGCCCCAGCTAAGCGAATGGAGTATATCAATAATTTCCATAATAGGTACTACATATTTATGAGCACATCAAGTCAATTTCTTTTAACTAAAAAAATACTGCCTAGACGACCTTCATGGACTACCACTGTCCGACTAAAAAAATTGTGTTGCATTTAAACAACTTTTTCAGATCGTGTTGCTTTAGTTGGTACCTACAAAGTGTACAGACAATTTTGGCCTCGTAATTATAAGCAAAATTTGTATAAAAAATGACGAAAACTTGGTGTAAACAGTTAATGTTGAGAAACATGTAAACGAAAATGTGCGTACCTTATTATTTTTTCCTGTCATCTTACTCAGAAATACCCATTAAAAACCAGCAATATTGCATGTAAAATTAAATTAAATTACCGTTGATTCATTGAATCACTTAAAAACAAAAGTAATATTATACATTTATTTTTTTATTTACTTTAATCTTCAGTTAACACTTTTTTGGTTTTGGTCCAGTATACAAATACGGTTTATTTTTAAAGATTACAGTAAAAAGTTGCATTAAACAAAAGTGGATTGATGTCTATGATATTAAAACCTCTTAGATTCATTACAGGTTTCATATTCCACAGACATTTTATTCTATCTATATTTATTTTATATCTCTATTTATCTATAGTGTTCGTATTGGTAGTTTATCTAGCCGCTTCAATGAGGGATGAAGGTTTGCAGAGCCATCTTTGTTATTAAGGCTTAATTGTTCTTCTACTTCTATTGCTTCTCTTATTGTGTCTCTTGCTCTGAGAAATTCGTTCTCCTATACGTCCCTTCATCTGCATATGGGTATTTCTGATTTTTTAGTTTAGTTCCTCAGTAAATACTGTAAACTTAAAGTATGATTTTCTAATAAAAATATCTAGTTGTTCATTTTTTATTGTTAATATTATTAATTATATTGTTTATATATGCAGCTGCGATATGTTATCGTGGAGTCATTATATTTCTACTAAACCTGATTAATTTTTATAGTTTTTTTTTATTTATAATTAAGGCCCATCAACCTATGTGATTATTAGCGCCGCTCGGTATTGCAACTTTTTTACATTTTTGGGTACTTAAATATACTGATTTTGACATACATAGATTCTTACATTCATAAATCTAAGTTAAACTAAGTATATTGGTTAATATAAGCATTGATTATTACACATTGATTTATACACGCACTGATGTACACATGCACTTCTCAAGCTTCTCAAGCTTTCTACGCCATTCTGTTCTGTCCCTTGCGTTTTCCAGTTGCCGACTCCGATCTTCTCCGCATCTTGTGTTACCCCATCCATCCACCTCAGCTTTGGTCTACTCCGTCTTCTCATTCCCACGGGTTGCGCTGTTAGAATCTTTTTTATCATGTTCGATTCAGGGGCCCGGGCTACATGTCCTGCCCACTGCAGGCGGTTTCGCTTAATTATAGTGGTCATATCTTTACCACCAAACGTATGCTTGTAGATATTCTGCTGTTCAAAGTTATATCTACGCCTCCATATTCCGTTCTCACAGACCGTTCTGAATGTCTTGCATAGCACCTTTCTTTCAAAAATGGATAGAGCGGATTCATCTGTTTTCGTTAGCGTCCATGCCTCTGATCCATATGTGAGAACGGGGACTATCAGTTTTCTCTACAGCCTTATAAGAGTTACACATGTACTTATGCACTTTATATTTGGTTGTATATTCCTGCTGATTTTAGAAAACTTACGAATGACACAGTTTTGTTCTAGAAAGTCGCGTAGCGTTGTTGCTAGTTTACACTTTTTTCTTTTATTTGAACATGCAGGGCATTTGATTAAGCAATGTTGGACACTTAAACTGTTGAAACACTTACCGCATATTGGATTAACACATAATATTCATGTCTTAAGCATGTATGTCCTAATCTTAGTCTGCTTATTATAGTTTGGTCTTTCCTGTTGCTAAACATATTCTTCCATCTTGCAACTGTTGTTTTTATGTCGTACAGTTTTTGTTAAGATTAATTCTATTCTTAAAGCCACCGTTCTTTCAAGGTCAAGTTAATCCAGTAATGCAAATCTTCCTTATAGGTAGGTTCTGTCAAGTCTTCGTTGCTAACTTAAGATTTGGCGGCAGCATCTACTGTTTCATTACCATGTAGACCTATTTGTGACGGAATCCACATAAATTTTACAATCGCATTCTTTTGCTGAACTTGGTACAAATGGTTCTTTATCAATTGCAACAGTAGATGAGTTGGGTAAATGGTGCCTAAGCTACTTATGGAATTTAAGGAATCTGTCATTATTAGGCACCTGTCTAAGTTGGCGTTCAGTGCATATTCTAATGCTTTGTAGACTGCCAATAGTTCTCCTGTATATATTGTGTTAAAATTTGAGATTTTGTATGAAGCAGTGTAGTCATTGTGTATAAGGGTACATACCACTCCTTTTTCTGATTGGGAGGCATCAGTATAAATATGTTGGTAATTTTGGTACTCAATCTTACTATAAAATTGTTTAACCATAGAGGAAGTATTAAGTTGATTACTAGTCTTTGTTAAACTCAAGTCTAGAAGGGGTTTTCTGACCATTCAACGGGGAAAGGTTAAACGGGTGGTTTGGTATATTTTAGAGAAGCCAATATTCAGAAAAGTCTTACATAAAAAGGGGGTTTAGATCTTTTTTTGTTAAGAATGTTGTGTGGAAACGAGAAGCAAAGACATTGTTTCTGACGGGATTTTTACTATTTTCTGAAACGTTTTCAGCATCTGCTAGGCTCAGATATTGTCTTCTTAATTCCAGAGGCATTTTTCCTGCTAAACATAGTAAGCTATCTGTAGGTGTGGTACAAAAAGCTCCTAAGGCTATTTTTATAGCAGCATTTTGAATTGTTTGCAACTCTTTAAAAAGTGATTGACTGGTAGACCTATACACTATTAAACCGTAATCGACTTTAGATCTACTAAGGCTTTTATATACTGTCAAGAGGATTTCATTATGTTCAAATATTGTTGAAAAGATATTTTATGTTGATAAATATGTTGCTTGAAATTTAAATGTTTGTCAAAATTAATTCTAAGAAATTTAATATAATCAACATATTCTATTTTTGAATTCAATATTATAAGTTCTGAAATACTAATATTATGTTTTCTCTTGAAATGAATAACTTTTACTTTTGTTGGAACAAAATTTCATTCCCGATTTCATTGACCATTTTTCTAATGTAGTATCTTGTAAGGTTTGTTTAATTATAATATTCAAATAAGGCGTTGGTAAATTAATTTTTCGAGCACTTTACTCATTGCACATCTTAACGATACTGGACGATAGGAGTTTAAGTCTAAACGTGGTTTACCAAGTTTAAGGATAGGTATTGTGCAAACATTATTCCAAATATGCGGAAACACTCCTTTAAACCATATTTTATTATATATCTTTAGTAAATAGACATTTCCATTTTTATGCAAATTTTTAAGTAAAATGATAGAAATATCATTTTACTTAGAGTTTTTAATAGAATTTATAGATTCAGTCAACTCTTCTTCTATTATTGGTGCATTTATTGTTAGGTTATCGCTTTTATCATAATTAAATTCTTGTAATTTTGTTTTGATTTTAAATTGTAAAAACTCTTGAAAAAAGTTTTCATTACTTGAATATGACTCATAGGAGGGAGCTAATACATTATCTATTTCAGATCTAGATGTATGAATTTTGTTATTATCTTCTAAAAATCTTATTAATGAGTTTATGTGGTGTCCCAAAATTTTGTTAATTTGTTTCCACACTATTGCTGCTGGAGTAGAACTGTTTATTGTTGATAAAAATTTCGTCCATGATTCCTTTTTTGCTTCTCTTACCATTCTTTTACTAATAGCCCTTAACTTCCTATATATAGAAGATTTTCTTGTGTTTTTTTTTATTGAATGCTCTGTGAGTCTTCTTAATAGCAGTCTGACAGTGATTGTTTCACCAAGGTACTCCAAATACGAAGTCTTATTATTTTCTTTTTTCCCATGATATGGTCTGCTGCTGAAAGCATAATGGAGAAAATTTATTTACTAAGTCGTTTATATTGTCATGCCAAGATGGATCTGAAAAATAATTCAATTGATTCTCCACAAATTATGTAAACGGTGACCAATCCTCTATTTCTGTGTTCCATCTAGTTTATGGTTGAATTTTTTGTTTGTTTTTGAATTGTATTCCTATGGGAAAATGATCCCTTCCATACAATTTTGTACTAGCGTCCCAAGTTATGTTTTTTACTAAAGAAGGGCGTACAAGAAATAAGTCAATACAACTAGTATTTCCAGTAAAAGAATTAAATCTTGTTGGAAATCCATCGTTAAGTAGGGTAATATTGGTGTTTTTTATGACTGTTTCTATTATGTGTCCTATTTTGTTATATCTATTAGATCCACAAATTAGATTGTATCCTGTAGATCTAATATTTTAATCTTAGGCGATGGAATTTGATCTATAATATAAGTTATCAGTTTTTTTACTTATATCAGTATTTGGTGGAAAATAAATGTTACAGATGTAAATAATTTTTGAAGTTTTTGTGGTTATTGCTACTGCTTCAAGGTTGGTTTTTAAAGGTATTTGTCTAGATTCTAATGAGTTATTAATATAAATAGAAACCACTCCACTTCCTTTTTTAAAATCACGTCTGTTTTTATGATAACCTGTAAATACCTTTAATTTTGCTAATTTTTGGTCAGTAAAATTCGTTTCTTGGAGTCATTATTGAAGGTGAGTATTCAGCAATTAATAATATAAACATTTCTAGTTGTTTATAATAAGCATTTATGTTCCACTGGATACTTGACATTTTTGTACTTGATCACTGTCTAATTCAGAGGAGCAATTTGAATCCAGCAATTTGGATATTTTACCAGCAATTTTAGATATAACGCAGCTTTATTTTTATATAGAGTTCATTTGTTGAAAGACAATGTTTTATGTAATGTTCGGGTCTGCTTAAAATGGTATTAGTGAGAATAAAGTTAGGCACATAAGAGGTGCTCTGCTTAGTGCTGGTAAATCTCCCACTGACTGTCGTAGAAAACATTCAAGCAGACTCCACAAAGAAAACGTATTTACTTATTCGAAATATCTTAAAGGTCGAAAATCACACTATTCTTTAAAAGACACCAACAAAATTTACCTTCCTCCTTAGTTAAATATTTTAAAGCTACATACCATGTACTTAACTAACTATCCAGAACATAAAATTTCATATGAATCATTTTGTGGGATTTTTGAGAGCAACCCTCTGGTGCAACTGTCTGGGCAGGTCACGTAGCCCGATATAATGACAACAGGTGGACACAGAGAATTCTAGAATGGAGACCAAGGACGACAACAAGAAGTATGGGAAGACCTCAAAAAAGATGGGTAGATGACATAAGAGCAGTGGCAGGCAAACAGTGGATTAGATTGGCCCAAGATAGAGAAAGATGGAAGCAATTGGGAGAGAACTACATTTAGGAGTGGATGGAAAATGGTTGACAAAGAAGAAGTCTGAGTAGTCACTTTTGATTATACTCAAACACAGGTACACAAAAAACTGACAAATAACACGCTCTCGAGAATAAAAAGAAACAGCTTTGTTGCTAAACAACAACTTACAGACTGACAAGTGTACAACACAATTCTCGATAACGGATTACTACAGTATTATTTTACTCATGGGTTACCCCTGGGGAAACACCCAATACTGAGTTTTTCTTCAGTGGCGCATATAGTCTAACGTGGATTTTAGTATATCGACGGTGTTTTGTACAAAAGCTAATAAATGTTTAAAAACTATTCGTTTGAAGCCACTGGATAGCGTCATCAGCCCATTTTTTGAAAAAATTCTCAATCAAACTATATTCTTGTGTTAAGTAAAAATGAACAGTTAAGTCTTAAACAATAAAAAAGTAATGATTCTTGTTTTTTTTATAAATCCAAAAAAGCGTACTTTTAAAAGCATGTAGAGGAGCAATTGCTAGGGATACCAACATCAGATCTAAAAACCGAGGAACAAAAAATGGTTAAGAGTCGGAATATGAACGTATCTTTAATAATTTAATTTACTCAAAGTAATCTGTTAAACTCCTAATAATCAGTTAAATTTAAACGCTAAAATTCAGCGTGCTGGTCACGCGTACCTGTCTCAGGCAAATCGTATTCTTTTTCTAATCCGTTCGTTCACGTTTGATGTTTTTTTAGTGTAATGAACCCAAGTGAGCTTCCGAAAAAAACCTTTGAAAAGAATATTCGTGTAGTTGATACCATTATACTTATAATGGCGTGTCTATCATGGTGAGCGGGTTTAAGTAGCCACAACGTTTAATTTTGCCGCTCGGTTGTAATCAAGTTGTCTATTCTGACTGCATCTAGTTAGACTTTTAATTGTGGGTTTCCAACGCTTAATGCAGTCTCTTAAAAAACATGGGAAAGAAAAAATGCTGCGTACGGTAACACCTTTAAAAGATTGACGAATTAAATTATGTGGTTGGGTCTTGGTTTGTTTGTATAAGAAAACACTTCAACGTGATACAGGATCATCTCACAGGTTGCTACTGGTAGCAAAATAAGAAAAACAAAATTGTATTTTATTAGGTCATCTACATGTTTCATCATTTCATAGTCCTATAAGATGAGGAAAAATATTGAGCCGACAAAACAGTTGCTTCAATATTAGCTCAAGGAAAAACCAATATACAAAAATAATTAGCCATTTTTTTATACGAGGAGCAGACTTTCAAATGCACTTTGTCCATATTTTCACATTCTGACTTCGAGATGGCGTTGGATTCGTCAAAACATTGTTTATTAAGTTTATTAATTTACATACTTCTAGATATTCTAAACGTAATATTTAACGTATATTTTTGGTTTTAAAAATTACCTAGACAAACAAAACGCACTTTGTCCAGTAGCGAGAGACAAACAAACAGCGCTATTTTGCTTTCAATTCCTTTTTAGCATGTAACGACTTTATTTTGTTATCAGACATTGTAGTAATCAACAGTATATGATATTATTAGTGCTTAATAAGTTGTTTTTGATTACAATAATGAGTGGAGTTGAGCATATTCTGGGTGATACAAATAAAGGAACGAGAAAAAAAAAATAATACTACGGCAAAAGAACGTAAGAGAGAAATAAGGTATCAAGTGATTTCCTATAGTAGTATTAGTTGGTCCTCTGGCCAATGCTTCTATCTATCTAATTAGCCTTCTTCGGTCCATCTTTGGACATAGGCCTACCCAATCCCTTTCCATTCTTCTCTGTCTATCGCTACAGTCATTCACTTTTAGCCCACGTGCCTATTGATATCATCTGCCCATCTCATTTGTGGCCTTCCTCTGCTTCGTTTATAGTCCCACGGTCTTCAACTTATAAGGATTTTGTTCTATCGGTCTTCTTTTTGTCTTATATTGTGTCCAGCAAATCTCCATTTCAATTTTGCAACTTCTTATCTAACATCCCTCACTTTTGTTTTCTCTCTTATCCACTCGTTTCTCTTTTTATCCATTAGTCTTATGTGCAACATTTGTCTTTCCATTGCTCTTTGAGTTTTTATAATTTTGTCTATGTTTGCTTTTGTAAATGTTCACGTTTGGGAACCATAAGTAAGAACAAGGAGTACGCATTGAGTGTACAGATTGCACAGATTCGTCAATGCTTAGTTTCATATAATTTTGAAATGTGCAGATCACATTACCATGATTGTGACTGCCCATCCAATCTATCATATGTCACATGTCACCTTAACATTTCCGTTAAGACCAGGAGCTATTCTCTCTCCGGATACCAACCATAATATAGCTTCTACTTTTTAAAAATTTTAAACTGTGTGTCCTTGTGTAGTGTAGTGTTATGTACAATTTTATGTTTATGACATTTTCCACAAATTGTTGGATAGACCAAAATTGACAAAGGAAGTCTGAAACGCAATATTACATAAAAACTTTTATCAACCTTCAACTTCGAATATTTTATTGAAGTTAATTGATTTTTTTCATTTAAAAAAGCGTTTCTTGTCTTATTTCTGATGTCCGTGAAGATGCTCTAGAAAGCGAAAGTACTTGGGCAAGATTTGATTAACAAACTGTGCTCGATATCTGCCTTTTCATTTAATCAAAGTCCATTTATTCGAGCATTCAACCTTATATCAATTAAATAAATAGTAATCAAAATAAAATATATAATTAAACTGTACAAATAATTCCATACATCATAAAAAATGTGAATTTCATTTTTACAATAAAAAAAAATAAATAAAAGAATTTCGGTAAATTAGTATTTTATTCGCAAAATAACTGCTTTTTCCAACATAATAGTTGTTAGGGCTTGTAGTAAATTAGCGTCCTCCATAGTTCCTCCAGGTAATACTGGTATCATCAGCAAAATGAAACATTTTTATATTAAAAGGTCATGATTTACACAATCAAAAGATTTTGCATAGTTACAAAAAACAGTGGCAGTGTAAAGATTATTGTTTAGTGGTTGATAGACCTCATGTAGTATAGAAAATAGCATCACTGGTACATTTATTAGATAGAAAGTTGAACTGACTTTTGTTTGGATTAGTTCAGATTTATCAACGAGTCTTACAAAGAATGAATTCAAGACATTTTTTGAATTGGGAAGATAGGATATAGGATCTTGTTGTATCAAAATAGTTGATGTTATATTTTACTCACATAATTATTATAAAGCGCCCATTAATGGGTGAGAAATCTGAGACAATATAATAAATTAGGGTAGATATTGTTTTAGTAGTTCTTGTAGGAGAATGAGCGTGCATTGTGAAGCCATACAGTACGGGTAGCAGAACCAATAGAGTTATTAGGCAGGTTATCTAACATATTTAACAGGTTCTGAAAAAACAGTTTGGTGGAAGAATAACGAGGCGTCGGCTTCTTTATTCACAAAAGAATTGCTAACAGAATTGTGTCAATAAACCAAATCTCAACAAGAGTGGTCTACTCAAACATCAAAATAAACGCCAGATATATCCTAAAGTTTATTCAAGTGTACGCCCCTACTACAGGACATTCAGACAAAGAAGTCCAAATATTCTACGACCAAATATCCTGTGCAATCAAGGAAAGTCCTGGCCACTTCTTAGTAATAGGTGGGGACTACAACGCCAAAATAGGCACTAAGGAAGACCCCTCTGAAATATTATTGGGAAATTTTGGAAGCGAAGGCAGAAATGATAGAGGCAAACAACTACTGACTTTTCTTTTGGAAAACAATCTCTATCAAATGAACAGCTTCTTTAAAAAGAAAAAACACAGAAGATGGACATGGGAAAGTCTTGATGGAAAAACAAGGAACGAAATCGACTATTTATTAACAAACAAAAAAGAATTATTTAAAGAGGTAAATGTGCTAAACCAGTTCAGTACAAGCAGTGATCATAGGTTAGTAAGAGCTAAAATAACGATATCAACCGAAAAAGAAAGACTCAAAATGATAAATAAGAAACAACCAAAGAAATGGACAAAACCAACTAACATTCAGGAGTTCGAAAAATATATTGGGAATTCATTGAAAGATACAACAACAGCTGACATCAATATATTGAACAAACAAATAGTCAACACAATGCAACAGGCTCAAACTAAATATTGTCCGACAAGCAAAAAAAAACTGAGTCAACCCACGAAAACCCTTATAGAACTAAGGCCACAAATGAAAGGAGATAACACTGCAAGCAAAGAAGTGATAAATCAAATAAATAAGACGATCACAAAGGCAATAAGAAAAGACATGAGAAACTATAATGTAGAAAAAACAAAACAGGCAATAGGGAAAAATAAGAACATGAAAGTTTTGAAGAGGAGCGTACAAAAGGGGAAAATAGAAATTAACAAACTGAGAAACAGAACTGGAGAAGAAACAACGAACAGAGATGAAATATTAAGAATAGTCGAAGAGTTCTACACAGTGTTATATAGATCAAGAAAAAAAAGATAACAATACGGAACCTCCAATTACACTAAAAACTGGGGTATTAAACCAATAATCAGATTTAATGCCCAATATAACAAAATCAGAAATCAAAGAAGCCCTGAAGAAAATAAAAAATAATCGAACCCCGGGTGAAGATGGAAAAGTATCAGAAGCACTAAAAATTGGAGGGGATGTATTACTTGAAAAAATTAAACAACTTTTCAATATCTGCCTTCACAGCGCCAATATTATAACAGACTGGAACAACGCTACTATGATTCTATTACACAAAGCAGGAGACAAAGCAAATTTAGAGAATTACAGACCGATTAGCCTCCTCAGCCATATATATATATATATATATATATATATATATATATATATATATATATATATATATATAAAGTTGTTTACGCGAATACTTGTTAAGAGAATGGAAAGAAAATTGGAGACTTAGACCAAGGGAACAGGCAGCATTCCGACAAAGTTACGGAACAAATGACCATCTACAAACTATAAAAACCCTAATAGAGAAAGCAGTGGAATACAATAAATTTCTAGTTCTAATATTTATCGATTTTCACAAAGCCTTTGACACAGTTGAGCTAAGCAAAATATTACAGGCTCTTAAAGAATGCAGGCTAGATTATAGATATACTAAATTATTATACAAAATATACCTGCGGGCAACAACCACTGTCAAATTACATACTAACAGTAATCGCATAAAAATAGAACGGGGGGTTAGACAAGGAGACTCAATGTCACCTAAACTTTTAAATACGGTGCTAGAACATGCTTTTAAGAATTTGGATTGGATGACAAAGGGAATAAAAATAGATGGAGAATATCTAAAAAACTTACGTTTCGCCGATGATATACTTATAATAGCTGAAGATCTAGGTATGGCAAGAGAGATGGTACAGGAACTCGTTGTGGCTACAGAAAATGTAGGTTTAAATATAAATATCTGGAAAACAAAAATCATGACCAATTTGGTGCCCAATCAGAACATCAGTATTGGTGGGAAAGAAATAGAACTCGTAGATAGATATAAATACCTGGGACATGAAATTATGATTGGCAGAGATAACCAGACTCATGAACTGAAGAGAAGAGTCGGCCGTGGGTGGGCAGCATTTGGAAAACTCAGAGAAACTTTTAAAAGTGAGCTGCCTACATGCCTAAAGAGAAAGGTATTTGATCAGTGCGTCCTCCCAGTCTTGACGTACGGAGCGGAAACACTTACCTTAACAAAACCAGCAGCTACCAAACTGAGAGTCACGCAGAGAAGAATGAAGCGGTCCATGTTAGGAATAACTTTCCGAGACAGAATAACAAACGAAGACATCAGGAGAAGAACCGGAGTGACTGACATCATCGAGAAGATAGCCAGACTAAAATGGAGATGGGCAGAACACATAGCCAGAATGACAGATGGGCGATGGACAAAGAGGTTATTGGAATGGAGGCCAAGGGAAGACAAGAGAAGCGTCGGTCGACCACCTACAAGATGGACTGACGATTTAAGAAGACTCAATAAAAACTGGATAAGAGCGGCGCAAGATAGACGGGGTTGGAAACATGAGGAAGAGCCCTATGTTCAGCAGTGGACTCTTGAGGCTGGATGATGATGATGATGTATAGATTAAGATTCTTGTTATAAACCAATAAAAACTAAAAAAAAAGGATTCATTTAATAGAAATCCATATTTTGTTATAGGAGAGAAATCATTATTTGCAGAAAGAATTAGGCTGCTACCATGAGCTGAACTTGAACGATCATACCTAGCAATTGTGGTATATTTTTCTACAAAAAAAGGCTAGTTGACAAGCCAGTGCTTGGTAACCGCAACTATCGGGGAAATCCTAATTCCTCTAGCAACAAAAATAATTCATCTGTTTTATATCTTATATATAGAATATTAATCAGAACCATGCTAAAGTTGTCAATAAAATAATTTGTGGTTTCTAGTCCTACAGAATACGTCGAATTATTTAAAAATTTCGTTTTAAAAAGGCAACGAAATAGTAGTTTTAGTGACTTTCCTTTAATTTTTGCAGGTAAATAATTCTTTCTGAAGTGAGAAAAGACCTAACTGCAGCAAGATTAGCTTCCATCTCAGTTGGACCAATTCCATAGGCATCAGTAAATTCTAAAAGGACATTTCGAAGATCTTCAGTCTTAGTGGGAAGTCCTTCGAAAGCCACAAAGAGTTTAGCGCTTGGTTTGATGAATTCTTCATAACAGACTGAAGCAGGTTGGTCGAGTAGAAAAGCAAGATGTAGTTTAATGGCTTTCAAGATATCCGGTTCTCTTAATCTTGTTAGAAGATATAAGATTTTGATGTCGTCTTACTTTACTGTATTGATGACATTCGGTAAGAATGTGTTTTGCTGTTAGTTGGCACTGGCATGTTTGATAGATAGGCCCGACATCTGATTTCATCAGAAAGTTATTTGTTAGTTTGGTGTGGCCCATACGGATTCTTCGTATAATTGTAAGGTCTTGTCTAGCTAGATAGTCCCGTGGGGCCAGTGTTTAATGGCTTATACAATAAGGACTAAAGGTAAGGATGCATGTAAGGATGTAGTCAAGGAGCTCCAGCGGGTTTGCCATAATCTCCTGGTGAATCTATATGCTTCTGTTTTTAAATCTTTGCAAATTTGGATGTAAGTTGTTGATGTGATACCTGTTAAAGCGGTTTTAGTATGCTGATCTGCGAGTTTCTTGCTAGGTATACCAATGTGAGACATAATCCATATAAAGGTAATCCTATTGTTTAATGTAGAAAAGTGGAGGTAAGAGTGATGAATATTTTGTACAAGGGATCATCGGTAGAATATAGCATATGCAATCCAGAGAGTACGTACAAATGGCAACATTTTTGTTCCAAATGTTAATATGCTTAACAGCCTTTACGATACTATACAATTCTCCAGTATGTATATTATAATAAAGGATTGATTACGGCTGTCGCCGTTTCTCCGCCCCCAATTTCCATCTTTTTCTGTCATACGCAGTTGCCTCTTCTAAGTCTCTTGCCGCCATTGCTTCATCAGTATCGTTGCGCCAACTTCTCCGTGGTCGTCCTCTCTTTCTTCTTTCAGGAGGGATCCATTCCAGTATTTTTTTAAGCCATCTGTACTCTGGCATTCTTTTAACATGGCTGAACCAGATTAATTGTTTTCTTTTTATGTCATCATTGATATTTCACACATTGACATTTCACAGATAATCCATTTCTGTCGTTATAAGTTTGTTTTTATTAACTTTTGGTGACGTCCCATACTTCCGAATCATATGCTTTTTCCAAGTCTATTGAACCTTTATGGGTTTCTCTATTTTTCTGCACTCGTTTTTCCATTGCAATTTTTAATGTGAAAATATTATCCATAGTGGAGCGTCCGGCCCTAAATCCCGCTTGTTCTTCGGGTTGTTTATCTTTAATATCATTTTCTATCAGGTTTCTCAGTACTTTTGAATATAATCGGCCTATAGTAGCAATCACTGCGATCTCTCTATAGTTTTTAGGATCCGTTTGTGTGCCTTTCTTGTGTATTGGAGAGATATACGATTGTCTCCATTCTTCTGGAACTTGTTCTCCGTTTAAGCATCTTTCGAATAATTTTCGGATCATTTCAAGCAGTTTTGATGATCAGTATGTACGTGGCACAAAAAAAGGAATAAAAGAAGTACAAATGGGAGGGTTTTTAGAGCTAACTGAACAGCTATCCCCAATTCATGTCTTAAAGATATGTTTTATTCCTTATTTTCTCAGGATACCATTAGAAGTCATATTAGGTCTTCGTATTTTTCAAAATATTGCTCTCCAACAGAGTCAGTAAAAATATAGAACAATAGCAATATTTAAATTAATAAATAAGTATAATTTTTAAATAAAATAATAATAATTTAATCGAACACAGTACTTAAGACTATTTTAATGAAATCAAGACAACGGATTAATACAAGAAATGTCCTTATAAACTCAGCGGAATTTACTTATACCTTTAAATCGCATATTGACACTTTATCAATACACATTACCCCAATATAGTGTTGACCTGAAAGGGTTCATTCTTTAAAAGTATTGGCATGTGCCAAAATTAGAAAAATCACCGGGTGGGTACTTTAGTTGCACCCGCACCTTGGGTACAGCTGAAAACTTTCTCTCTTTTTTGTCGTTGACGTATTATAAACACCTTGGCCTTCGTTTAAGTATTTTAAATATTGATTATGTTGATTATAGGGCATGATGATTCCACAGTTAACATTAATGTATCTGTATTAACTATAGATTCGGATTTTTATCAAGGCATTGACCTCGATCTGTAAAATTTATAGTGATGATAGAGATTTAGTGGGTTGGTTAGATAATGTGACATTGACCTTTACAACAGTCAAAAATTTTATTAAATAAATAATATACCTATATGGATCAACTTCAAGGTTTTCTTTATTAACAGAGTTATATTTTTTAAAAAATTTCAAAAGTGTGTAAAAATTAAAAAGTTATGAAAAATTATATAAGCTTGAAAATATAACTAAGAAAAATTTAAAATAAGTTATAACAAAATTATATTGTTACAAACAATATTATATAATGGAAATTTATTTTATCTAACAATAAAACACGTAAACTGGTCTTCCTACTGATCGTCTTCCTATTGGGGAACCGTCTCTTGTCGTCTTTACTACTTTATTTGTTGTTATTCGGTCTTTATGATCGTTCCATTCTATTCTTCTCTTTTTTTTCCCATTTTTTGATATTCTTCACCTTGCATCTATGTCGTATATCTGTACTTCTAGCTCTGTCCCATAGTGTCTTACTATCAATTTTTCATTGAGTTTCATTTCATCAAGTGTTTTCATCGCTGCTGTGTGTGTATGCCGCTGCATCGTGTTTTTGTCGCGTATGTCATTAATAGTCTGATGACTGTTTTGTAAATTCTGCCTTTCGTTTCCTTCCCGTTATTTTTATTTCTCCATGTTGTTTCATTTAGGCAGCCTGCGGTTCTGTTTGATCTATTCACTTGTGTGATGTGATGTCTAGATATTTAAACTCCATCACTTGTTCTATAGAGATGAAGTGGAATACACGATTAAAGAAATGAGGTCGGGGAAGGCTACAGGCCCAGATGAACTACCAATAGACATAATTAAACTCATCAGAGGCAACAACTTAATAAAGACCGTTGAACTATTTAACAGCATTTACAAATCTGGTATCATACCTAATGAATGGCTAGTAACAACAATAATAGCCATACCCAAAAAGTTTAATGTGAGACAATGCTCGGAACATCGCACCATCAGTCTCATGTGTCATATATTAAAGGTCTTCTTAAATATTATTCATCGGAGAATATATAAAAAATTGGAACTTGACATCGGACCCTCTCAATTTGGCTTTAGAGACGGACTAGGAACTAGAGAGGCACTGTTTGCTTTTAATGTTCTAACAAAACGATGCTTAGACGTAAATCAGGACATATTTGTGTGTTTCCTAGACTATAACAAAGCATTTGATACAGTAGAACATAGGCCACTGATGCAAATACTGAAAAATAAAAATATTGATACAAGGGACATGCGAGTTATAAGGAATCTATACTACAAACAAGAAGCTACAGTACGAATTAACAGCTCGATATCAGATAGAATACAGATCAAAAGAGGTGTTCGGCAGGGCTGTGTGTTGTCTCCAACCTTGTTCAATGTCTACGCGGAAGAAGTTATTAAAAAAGCTCTTATGAACGAAAAAGCCGGAGTAAAGATCAACGGTCACCCCATTTGCAATATCCGATATGTTGATGATACCGCGCTCATAGCAGAAAATATTGACGACCTACAGAGATTACTAAACAAAGTGGTAGAAGCAAGTGAAGAATTTGGTCTGTCACTGAATACAAAGAAGACCCAATTCATGATAATTACAAAGAAACGTATCAATAATATCAACTTACATGTAGGACAGAATCTCATTGAACGAGTACAAAATAACAATTACCTCGGAACAAATATTAACAAGTCAAACGAATACACCAGAGAAATAAGAATATGAATAGAGAATGCCCGCAGTGCCTTTAACAATATGAAACAAATGTTGTGTAGCCGAAACCTAAGCCTAAAGCTGAAAATACAAATGCTTAAATCTTATGTTTTCTCGGTCCTGTTATATGGGGTGAAGGCGTGGACACTAAATAAGCAATGTATGGGTAAGCTGGAGGCATTTGAGATGTGGGCGTACCGAAGAATGTTAAAAATCTCTTGGAAGTATAAGATAACTAACCAAGTTGTATTAGACAGGATGAACAATCAAAAGGAGGTCGTATTGAGTGTTAAAATGAGGAAACTACAATACCTATGACATATTACACGTGGAAATAAATATCAACTGTTACAACTAATTATGCAAGGAAAGATTGAAGGTAGGCGCAGCCTAGGTAGGAGAAGAATGTCATGGTTGAGAAACCTCAGGGAGTGGTTTGCTTGCACTTCCATACAATTGTTCCGAGCGGCAGCCTCCAGGGTCAAAATTGCCATGATGATAGCCAACCTTCGTAGCGGAGATGGCACGTGAAGAAGAAGACTTGTTCTAGTATCTGACCTTCTACCTCCAATTTACATCTTAGTAAATTTGCTGTTATAACCATGCATTTTGTCTTTGTTGGGGAACTGAACATGTTAAATTTTCTGGCGGTTATATTAAATTGGTGCAGCATTATGTTGAAAATGATCTTCATTTTGAAAGAGTAGTATTGCGTCGTCTGCATAGCATATTATTTTAAGTTGTTTTTCTCCCATTTGGTATCCTTTTTTGTTCTTACTTCTTTTTTATTTCATTCATCTTTGTTTCTGGATGGTACTTTTTATTCATTCATACCTATCTTCTCTGTATATTCTTTTGGGCGGTAAACACGGTAAAAGTGTTTTACCACTCTTTTTATTGCCGCAAAGTTTTTCTCGTTCGGCAAAAAGCAATGGCCACGTTGTGGAAAGTACTGGTTTATGGTTTTAAAACTTTCAGTATCTACTAACGAAAGTAGAAATCTCACTACAGTATGACTCCGGTTTTGACTGGCATATAATAAGTGAAGATGTTTCACAGCAGTATGCACTTCAGACTTGATATAATCCATAACAAATGAAGCAATTCCATTATTAAGACCCTTTCTGACTTGACCCTCGTGGTAGGTGTAAAACATTCCTTGTTTTTTTTGGCACATTGTGAATTCCAAAAACGTTGTAATCTAGTTGACGTAAGTAAAAAGTCTCATGTACAGGAATACGTGAAAGTTGAAAATTTTACATGTAATCAAACGTCAAGCTACATACAGTGGCATCTGTCTTGCATATCTCTTCAATTTCTGCCATTTTGTTGTAAAACTTTTTTGCACGTCTTTTATGTACAGATAATTCCACAACTGCCACGCGCTTCTCTGTCTCGTTTAAAGATGGACTCTTAATTTTTATTTCTAACTGTTCACATTCACAGCAAGTGTCTACCTGTAAACGTCCAAGAGATAGAGAAAAGTCTCATTCGCACATTCAATTTTTTGTCTAATTAATGCTTCTCTTTCCCTGAGTGAAAACTCCCAATATGTCTTAATCGGTTGTATACAATTTTCAGACTTAGCATTTCCTGAAATATTTTTTCCACGTTTATCCCACGGTACCTTTTCTTTTATAAGAAGCTTAGAGATTCTTCGAATGCTTTCATGATTCACACCGTGAATTTCCATGAAAGGTTTTTTTGCAAACAATAATTTCGCCACCGAGCCTGTCACGGAGTAACTAATAGTATATCTTCTGTTCTTTGGCTTTTTTATTTCGAGGTTGTCTCTTTTATACTTCACCCTTTTCCATAAGCCCTTGTAAGTATGAATCTTATGCATTCTTTGTAAGCATACTTCTGAATTTGGCAAGTATTTTAGCCCTTACATTGGCATTAACTTTTCCAAAGCACTTTAAGCGACTACCACAAAAAAACATATAATAGTTTTACGTTTTAAAACTATCTTAACCTTAAAACTTAAACTGACAGTCTCCTCCTGGTTTTCTTGCAGGTACAACATTACCTTTATAATTTCCATATTCTTCCCCACAAAGCCCCGTTTTTTTATAATAATTTTTTTATTTTTTTCCAAATTCAGATCATTACTCATGTAATTTATTGCAGTCATATTAATTGTTTTGTTTACAAATGACAAACTCAAACAACAAATTACAAATTAGAATTTGTTGAACACCGATTCAATTATTATATAAATTAAAGACTATATTTAAAAATAATAATCTAATTTGTATGAAATCGACAGATATTTTTTTAATTTTTTACTTCTTATTTGGTGTATATATTTTGTTAGTTATTTTTCAAGCAGCTTTTAATTTAAACTTACTTAGAGTAAATCTATCTTACTTAAAGTCAAGATACCCGTGACTACGCTATTTCGTGGCGCTAGGTCCATGAAGCTCGCCTCAGCATTTGACTGTAGAGAAAAAAAAGTAATACACCGCCAGTGTAAAAGCTTCCCTACAAAAATTTATGTTAAAAAAAATGTTTGGGGTGGACCACCCTTACCACTTAATGGTATAAAAAATAGATTACGACCAATTATCAGAGCTACCAAATAAACACATAAAATTTCATAAAAATTGGTTCAGCCCTTTTGAAGGAGTGTCGTAAAAAACTCTAATTGTAGTTTGAACTATTCCAGGGGTACGAACAAAATAGACCTTATATAAAATGTATGACGACAAATGGTCTTCGATTCGAGATCCAATTTCAAAACGAAAAATCATACTCAATTTTGTGATCAAAATTGAAAATCTTTTGTTAGAAAACAGTTGCTAAAGATGCTTTAAAAAATATTTTATCAAAAGTACTAAAGAAATTTAAAATATTTTGAAGAAAACATATGAATTGCTGTGAGTGGCAATTATATTAGTCTGGTGAAGAAAAGTGTATAGCGTTTATTAAGTTTATATATCATAATAATTGTTTTAACTGGAGTTTTAGCTATTTGTGATCGTTAAAAAACTTACTTTAATCTCACTTTGAATAAATTCTTTTGGAAATAAAAAAGTGGATATATTTATTTTACCACAATTTCTTTTTTTTTGGGAATTATGCAGACTTCGAAATTTCTTGTCAACACCGCTATTGTACCTCAAGGCTTACAATAATTATCAAAATTAAATTTCAATTAATTGTGGTACACGCCTATGAAAATTTCGTAAAATGCGTAGTAGCAGATGCAAAAGTTCCAGTTAAACGAAATATACACGGGTGGCAGATGTTTTTGCACATATACGTATGGAACTGCTAGAAAGTAGGTTTCATTTCTTGTATAGTGAATGTTGAAAAATGAAAAACAACTTTATATCCTAAATTTTTGTATTAATAAAACAATCAATGAGATTTTCTTTGTCTGACATCCAAACTAATTATATTAATGAGAAAACATTCAACATAATGGAGTAACATATGCAATTATTTATGGAATTGGCGATTACTTGAAGGTAATTCATATTCATGCCCTTTATGTCATAATTATCATTGGTATTACAACTCATTGTTAGTTAAAAGATTTTTTTTTGTCAAACTCTCTGTCTCCGGAAACTTTTTTCGATCCTTTAACTCCATGTATCTGCACAACTTAAAGGATATAAAATATATAACACATGAAAAATGTTCAAGTAACACACATATTTTTTCTTATATATATATCAGTTTTAATTGGGTTTTAAAAAGTGACATAATGATATGATGCCTGATTAGTCATCATCAAATAAATTCAGCTTAATTTTAGTGTAATATTAGTTCTTTATGATAACATCGCACCCTCAGTGCAAGACTGCAGTAACTCAAAATTTTATGAAAATGAAATAATCATGGAATTCGATTGTAAACATGCATATAGATACCTTGTAAAACTGTAGTAACTTTCAAATGCTTGACCGGCTAAATATTACAACAACAACAGTTTAACTATTTTACGATTTTGTACATAAGTTCCGTGCAAAACTGTTGTAATCCTAATGTAACAGAGTTACAACAGTTTTGCACGGAACGTTGCAATGGTTTCGATAACAAGCAAAGGCAAGAAAAAAGTAAGATAGTTGTTATTTTAATATCTATTAACATTATATTTTCCATAAAACGTGTTCGATGTCGTTTGACTATTTATTTATTAGATGGGATTAAAAATACATAAATTAAGACTAATTATTTACAGGCAAAAATTATGTTTTCTTATGAAAGGAACAGCAGTTATCTTAAAACTTGTGTATTAACAATACTGACAGGAAAAATATCTATTCTCAGAAAACTTGTTCTATAAAATCTTCATATAAGCTTCCAGGGCGATTGTCTTATCATATTGTCCCCCCGTAACTTTAACTGAGGTAGATAATTTCTATCCTTTTGTTAATCACTGTACTCAAGGTAGCCTGATTTGCATATTTTTATTAGTCCTTTTGGTTTGAATTTAGATGAAAATATTAAAATCTTTACAAATAATTTGTCTATCCTGTTTTGACATTGTCATTACAAAGCCAAGAAATTGTGGCTATCAGAAACATGTGTAGACATAGAAAAATTAACTTGCCGCTAGCGATACGCCGTTTTATTAGGTACCTATTTATTCTAGTTAGCTATCTGATTTCTTGGAATCTATTTAATGTAAAGTTTAATACCATACTAAACCCCCGTTTGCTGTTGCAGATTATTTTTTCTTTACTTACCCGATGATTTATTGCTATTTGGGTATGATACTAGAAGCCCACCATTGTTTTTATAAAAATATTTTGGCCCAAGATGATATAAGAGAAGAGGGCAACAATTAACAGAAAATGTGTCTACACTTTTTACAATTTTCTCCATGCAAAAGTGTTGTAACTTTAAAATTCTAATACTAAATGTATAGTGATTAACAATTTTCTCCGTGCAAAAGTGTTGTAACTTTGAAATTCCTATTTTTTTAGTATTAATATTATTTTATTTAAATTTCTATTTTTGGTCTGATTTGACCGATATTAGCACGAAAATAAACAAAATCGTCTTTATTTCGAAACTTACTTATTCTGACTTACTGCAGTCTTGCACTGAGGGTACGATATATTTAAAGAAAACATAACAAGTGCACTAATTTAATTAAAATTTTTAACATAAAAGTCAATGTAGAACATAAAAATCTAAGAACAAATGTGTTTAGCAACTTCTCTTTCCTTTGGCAGCATTAATTACAACTTGACATCGAGTTGGCATGCTTAAAATTAAATTACCAATTTCGTTTTGAGGCATTAGGATCATTTCCTGTTTAAGATGACCTTGTCTAGTATAAACATTATGCAGACGAGAAGCAATTTGTTCTGAAGCATATCCCATAAATGATCAATGGGATTAAGATCTAGCGATTGCGATTGTTGGTTGCGGTAAAAGTTTATTACTCTTAAGTATTATGAAACTAATTACTTACTGTTGCTGCAGTATGTGGCCTTGAATTATTCTGCATGTAACGCAAATCAGGACCTGTAGCAGTGGCAAATGGAAGGACAACAGGTTCTAAGATAGGATCAATATATTAAAATTGATTCAAAGTAACTTCTACATAAAAGGGAACACTTCGATGATGAAAACTTATTCCAGATCACATTATAACATCTAGACCACTATATAGACGAACAGTGCCTGAGTCCCTCTTGTAGACCAGGTCCTCTGCAAACTCTCACTCTTCTTTAAACAGGTAGCTTCATTTGTGATTATCACAGAAGTCCATTTTTGTAAGCCCACTACACATGTTCTTGTGCCCACCTTAATCCGAGTCCACGAATTTCATGATCTACTGTGGCGGTAAGTTTAGTCAAATACAATAATGTTGTAGGTAGTTTTTTAGGCCCCATAAAGTTCACGTACTAATATGCAAAATTCGGCGAGCTCAATCGTACCACATACCGATTAAGGAGTAGTTTCACTTTTACGCCCCTCATGTCTTTCAGCGACATTACCCAATTGTTCCACATCGTGCAATATTAGCTTGTAAAAGACCAGCATGAACCGTCTTTACAGCACTTACCATTAGAACACGTGTTAAATATCAACGCTTAATGACTATCTTTGCGTTTAATAATCTTGTGTTAGTAAAATTTTAAAGGAAATATAAATAAATATAATTTTGACGAACTTAACCATACACATTTAAGGCGCTGTTACAGTTGTCTTAATTACAACAGTGCAGGTAACATATTAATTTACATAGCATGGTAGTATTTAAAGTTTTATTCAAGAATTGGCATAATAATGGTATCCCCTAGACATTTGTAATGTGTGTATAGTTGATATCATCTTTTAAGTTGTTCAGTTACCTAAGTCTTGGTATTTCTGTAGTTCGGTGTTCCATCACTCCTATCCAGTTAAATTTTTTTCTGACTATCCCATCTTCCTTTATTCTGCTTACATATCACATCCATCTGAGCATGCTACCTTCGAGGATTTTACTCCCCATCAAGCTCCTTAAAACTTATACACAAGGTATAGACTTTAAAGTTATTACGCCTGCATTATAATTTTTACTCTTTGACTCCTCCATCACTATTTTTAGTTCCGTGTAAGTAAACATGTTTACGCTCAATTCGTTTAGCACTGGCATTATTAGTTTTCTATACATAATCAGTTAAGTTTTTATGGGCAAAATTGAGGCTATTTGTCTTAGCATGCTGTAATAACACTTGTTATCTCCGATAACTAATAATTTTAGATATATAAAGAAGTAATAATCCATAAACTCATGGCGACAGTTATTGGTCGACATTTCCGATTACTTGACTTTAAGACTCACATGGAGAGACAAATGTTGGGTGTATCTCACTTAAAGATAGAAAACGTAACCAGCGGATCAGAACCAGAACAAAGACAGTAGACGCGATAGAACAAGCAGCAAAACTGAAATATAAATGGGCTGGACACAATAAACGTGTCCAAGACGGACGATGGAACAATGCCATCGGAAAGTGGCGTCCATACAATGCAAAGAGATCAAGAGTCAGACCACAGATGAGGTGGAAAGATGACATCAGGAAACAAGGAGGTCCCACATGGCAGAGAACAGCTCAAGATAGGGAAAGATGGAGAGAACTGAGGGAGACTTATATCCAACAATGGAAGGATAGAGAATAGGTTAAAAAAAAGACTCACATAGATTATGTTTTTTGGACATTTATTATTAATCAGATTTTTAGTGCATATTTTCTTAATTGTGCAACTTGACAACCGGTATTCATCACAGTACTGGTAAGCCTAAATTCATTCTGCTTCGTCTTCAGCATTCGTCAATACACCCACATTTCCAATGCTTCAAGTTTGTTCATGATCGATACTTTTAGTGCCCACACTTCTGCACTATACAAAAGTACGTACCAAACATAGCACTTAACCATTCTTTGTCTTAGTTCTAAACTGACATCATTATTGCAAAGAAATGACTTCATTTTCATAAAAGTAGATATGCTATTCTACGTTTTATTTCTATCTCTGGATCCAGTTGGTCTGTTATCACAGTTCCCAAATATGTCATTTTCTGAACTTTCTCGACTTGGACTCCGTTTAATTGAGTCTTTGCATCGGGATGTGGGTCAAGACTAAACACTAAAAATTTGGTTTTGTTTGAGTTTATTTTAATGCCAATTTCCGCTCCTACCTCGTGAATACCATCAAGCAGAATTTGGAGACCTTTAATATTATTTAACAGAATTACTTAATCGTCTGCGTATCTAATCACATTAAGTTTTTCCTCGTTGATTTTTATTCCACATATATGTCTCTCAAATACCTTTTTAAATAACTGGTCCAAGTTAACATTGAACAATGTTGGCGACATAATGCAACCAAAATCCAAAAAACCAAAAATCCAAATTCATATCTTTTCCAAAAAAACCAAAGACCGAAACATTGCAGCCAGTATAGTCTTATGAGTCACACGTTAAATTTATTCCTGCGTATCATTCACAGTAAAATAAGGAATTAGTGTGAGATCAAGATGAAACCCAGTTTGGTTTTAGAGATGGGTTGGGAACTAGATAAGCACTTTTTGCAATAAACGTTTTGCTACAAAAATGTCAAGATCAACGTAAAGATGTTGATGACGTATTTGTTGATTATACCCACTGCTGCATAATTTATATTCAATTATAATCTATAAACATGCTTTGCCTCTCGGGATTCACTCCCCGCCTCTCGACGCGTTAGTGTTCTGAGCTGTTGGACGTGAATCCCTGTCCTAGCATTTGGTTTTCACCTCTGGCTGCGTTGAGTAGTTGAGTTACTGTGACCAAATGCCCATCTTGGTAGTTAGTATTCGCCTCTGTTTGCGTTGAGTAACTGAGTTACCGTTGCTAACTACCCATCTTCCTCTCTTTTGTTTTCTTTTTCTTTGTTCTCCTGAAGAAGCTACATACAATTGTGGCGAAACGTCGAGATGAACCCACTTTTGGGTCACTCACAAATGACACGGTGCAAACCCGGAAGACGAATAAACTATAATTCTGACTCTGGCCGTGGAAGCCTACGATTTCATAAGCTTTGCACAATTTGAAAAATGGTAAAAATGATTGGAAGACTAATAAATACCATCAGATACTCAGATGATACAGTTGTATTAGCCGTAGTAAGTATTAAGAGATGTCCTTAATGGATTTCTTTTAAAGTCCAATAACGCGGTGGAACGACAGATATTACCAAGAATTAATTGTTTTAAAACAAAATATATCAAATACACAATTAGAAAGAGATGGGGAACCAATAAAGAAAGTATTCGATTTTAATTATTTAGGTTTTGATATTACGGAATAATTGGATCCAGATAAATAAATAAAATGTAGAATTAAGTTGGCTAGTAAAGATATTAATTATAGATATTTTAAGTAAGGCTATAAACAATGAATTGGACCAAATATTAGATAGGTGTCCGTTGGTATAAATGATATTAAAAAATAAAGTTATAGTCTCTAAAACCTTGATATATTTATAAGCTTGAATATTTCACTTGAAATTTCCTTAGAACCTGTCGCTTTGCCATCTATTGATAAGTTTGTGGATTGTTACTACTACCTTCGAGTGTATTACGAGGGCTTCATCTGCTGACTAAAGATTATCACTCAATTTTTTAGTGATTTTATATTTTTAATATTAAATTATTTTTTACATGGTAAGTCAAGTTGAGTTGATTGGGTAAGTCACAAAAAAGTGAATCGGCGCTTCGCTTCTGAAATTTTCCCGATATGCCATATAGCCAGTCCAAGCCTGAACTGAAATTTCGGCGTATGGAATTTCCGACATTAGGATAATTATTGATTGTGGACATTGGACGCTACAAACTCACAGTCCAGGTAAATTCATATAGATGGCGCCAATTTACCCACTTACAAAAAAATAGTGCATTGCATATATATTTGATACTTTTATAACGTTTTTTGGACGTAACCCTACAAATTTCTAAAATGCTGAAGTTCCTTATTTAACTTCTTTTTTTTTTACTAAAAAGGTAATTATTTGAGTAAATGTATTTACTTTAACTGTAAGTTAAAAATAAAATTAATTAACTAAAAACGCTATATAGGTATATACAGAGTGGTCCAAAAGTCTGGAAACGGCCAATTATCTCGTAAATTACCAGATATAATTATATAAAATTTAAGGTACACCTATTTTGGGATACGGAGATTCCATATTTGATAGTTGCAATGTTGCCAGATTTGCCGTTTCTCTTATATTATCAGTAACTTTGGTTTTTCAAATTCATCACCCTGTATATTCACTTATTATTGGAATCTCCCTTTTAATACGAGTTCAACCATATGTAACACTTATGATTTTATGTAGTCTGGAAGGTCTTTAATACATAAAACAGAAGTCTGGCAACGCCTAATTGTCTCAATAAATTTTTTAGTACTAACTATTTTTAACTACATTAAAACGTAACAATTAATAGATTACAACATTTTTTTATCACCAAATTACCTATACAAGATTCCGATATCACCAAATAACCTATTTAATTTTTACTTTTAGATTGGCAATGGAAAAGAAGGGTAAATATAGAAAATATAATCAATAGCCAGCGTTTAAACGCTGCCAGGTTAGTAAGAAATGAAGGTAAGACTATAAATAAAGCTACAACGAAAGTAGAAGTTCCATGGAGCACTTTAAAACGTTACCTAGCGAAAGAAGAGGATTCGGTAAAAAAACTGGGGAGGCCTTTTGCATTATCATGTGATTTAGAGTTAAGGCTTTACAATTATATTATAGAATTGCAAGAATTGGGTTTTGGACTAACCGTGTATCAAATTAGAAAATATGCTTATGATCTTGCTAAAGTCCATGGTCGGGAGAAATTCTTGCCGTCAACTAACTGCATTGCAAACAAATGGTGGTGGAATAGTTTTAAAAGTAGGTACAACTTGTGCCTTCGTGTGCCAGAAAATCTTTCGGCCTACAGAGTTTCCATGGCTAATAAACTTATGATCAAAGATTTCTTTTCGAAAGTAAATGATGTTCTTACGAAACTCAATATAAAAAACAAACCGAATTTAATTTGGAATTGCGATGAGATTGGATTATCGTATGTAGTGAAACCTTGCAAAGTTGTTACCAGCATTGGTAAAAAGTATGTTTATAAAAGATCCTACGCTGAACGAGGTAAAACTCAAACCATGTTAGCCTACATTTTTGCTGGTGAAACATGGATTTCTCCTATGGTAATCTTTAAAGGTGTTAGATGGAATGATACACTTAAAAATAATGCCCTTCCCAACGCATTAATAAAATTATCTCCTAAAGGATGAATCAATTCTAAATTGTCTTTGGAATGGTTAAATTTTTATCACTACGATACCGCCTGAACGTCCTGTAATTTTGTTAATGGACTTTCATTCTGCCCACATTGGAGCTGAAGTTTTGAAAATAGCGAAAGATAATCAAGTTCACATATTTACTTTCCCAGCTCATTGCACTCATCTATTGCAACCACTTGACGTGGGACTATTCAAGCTACTTAAGACTTACTGGCGCGATAGCATGAATCGTTGTATGAGCAGTAACTCTACGGATGCTCCAAATCTTAGCAACTTCCATTCTATTTTGAATACAGCTTACATAAGCGCTTTTACGAAGAAAAACATTAAAAATGCTTTTAAAAAAACAGGCATATGTTCTTTAAACGGATACGTTATTCCAAAAGAAGCATTACGGTCTTCATCTTTAACTGACATAGCTCCTACTTTTCCAGTTTCAACTGTCGCAGCACCTGAAACTTTTATTTTAAATTCTAAAGCCACAGTCGATCCTATTTTGATCACCAACAGCTTCAAATCGTCCAGAGAGGTTAATAAAAAGGGACTCAAGTGCAAAATGCTTAACACCGACAAATGAAAACAACCAAACTTCCTAACCACTATCACCAATATATCTTACCCTATATATAACGTATTTTTATCTTTAATTGTGGCTTATTCCCAGTTTAATAGTAATTAATTTACAATGCTACAAGAAAATAGCTTCAGAACAATATATCTTACCTTGTCACCAATATATAGTTATTACCTAATAGTTGTTACCTAATATAAGTTTAATTTGACATTTACTATTAATATTAATCATTTTTTCTTAAATTAACTCTTCTAAACATTTATTTCAAATAATAAGTAACGTAATAAAGCAAAACTTATTTCTTGCTTAGTTTTCGAAATCTTGTTATTAGTATTTTTCATTTTTATCACCAATATACCTTTCTTTACCCTATAAAATACGATCTTCTTAAATTACCGATTAGTGAAGCACCTAAATTCTAAAATACTTTCAACCTCCTAATGATTCCGATTCTACCGCAATTATTCAAAATATACCCAAAAGGCAATAAACATTTTTATTCATCCGTTTCTCTGGGGGTGGCAACCCCAAGGGGTACGAAAGTGAGCTTTTTAACCGAGCCGGCACCGACAATAACACCATGTATATTATGATCTGTTTTAGATGATGGTCATAGAGGGGGTTCTATTTAGAACTACTTGATGTACAACTTAATTCGATTTGATGGAACTGCCTCGTTAATTTGTCATTCTTTACAAGACGATGGGTAATTTACTCTACGGGATTATATTACGTTAAATAGGTTTCAAATTAAATTCATAGGGAAGTGTAACAGTAAAGTCTTTGGATTTGTGGGAATATGAACTCATCCATAAAAAATTAAGATAATTACTACATTGATTACTAATAACTAATTACCTTTCAGTTTTTAAAGGTTATGAATATACACTAAATCAAATAGCATTAGATTGAAATGTTTTAAAATTAACCGATTGATTCTCTCAACAATATACAAAAAATTTATATAGGCAAAATTATATACAATTTATATTTCAAAAAGTAAATATACTTTTTGTATAATCTTAAAAAAATTATAGTAAAGAAGACAACGGATACGAGAAAAAAAGATAGAGAGAGAGAGAGGTAGAAAGAAACAAAGCTGTTCAACACAGCACAGGACAGCAATGTCACCAAAATCAAAAGATTTATGGTTTATGATTTTTTTATGGTTTAAAAAATGCCAAAGGAAAGACAGTGAATCTCATATTAAACTTCCTTAACGAAAGTACGAATATTTTTAAAATTTTTAGCTTTATCTGGATGGCTGAATAAAATTTGATTTAAATAATTTATAGATTTACTAAACTTAATCACTTTAGTGATTAAGGTGCAAATAGAAAATGAGCAATATGAGACACTCTTTCTCTCTCCTACTCAATTCCGACTCATATCTCCAAACCGATGTAAAGCTAAGATACGCTGTAAAAAATTGGTAGCCAACCGTAGTAGATAAAAGAGTCACGAGTAATTCTGTGGAACACTGTAAACAACCCTAGTAGAAATTAGGGTCCAATCTAAGGAGAAAGGGAGAAATGATCCTCCATTATGGGAGTTGGAGTAGAGGCAAATCACATGTGTCCTTAAAAATCTATAGATTACGGCGCCTAATGAAAAGAACACTAGACGGACCTACAGATAACAACCTGAAAAAAGAAAAAAGAAGTAGGCATTAAGATCTGCATTGATACCAATCACGTAGATTCTTCAACCATGAGTTCTGTCTTCGGCCAACAGATCTTCTTCCTTGAATCTTTCTCTGTATTATGAGTCTCAAAATTTCATATTCTAGTCCCCTTATCACGTGGCCTAGTTATTCCAGTTTTCTGGTTTGTATAGTGATGATTAGTTCTGTTTCTTTACCAACCCTCTCCAGTACTTCTTTATTTGTAATTATCCCAGTCCATGATATTTTTAATACTCTGCGGTATAACCAGAGTTCGAAAGCCTCGATTTTTTTTAAATTGCATTTTTTTAATGTCCAAGTCTCAGCTCCATACAAGAATATTGAAAATATATAACAGCGAATGGTACGTAGTCTGATCTCCAAATTTAGATATTTGCACGTTAGGAGTGGCTTCATTCGTATAAATTCTGATCTGGCAATCTTTATTCGCCTGTTTATTTCTACAGTATGATCATTGGTTTGATCAAGTACTGATATTTTTCTACTTGTTCTATCACGTTACCATTGATTGTTAATCGTTTTACAAAAGACATGTAATCTAAGTTCTCAAATCCTGTAAATCAACACACTTTCAGGCCCAAATTCATTGTTGGAACCCGATAAAAAAAAGCAGTAGAGGAAGAAGTACGGATATAGGCTTAATCTTGACAAGAAGTCTTGTATGAAAATGTGTTAGTTTTTGGTTTTCAATGTGATTTATCTTTATTTCACACCATGTCAACCTATCTCCTCCTTCGTTAGTTTTGTAGTTTCTCAAGCAAGTTGTTTGAGATCAAAGAAACTTTCATGGGTCAGTTCTTTTACTGAATAAGGTGGCCCTTTTTTGCAGTTTTATTAATGTTATATATTGGTCATGCACATAAATTGGTGTAGACTCCAAAGCTCTGGACACATTTCTTTGAATTGTAGAATGAACCGCATAGCCCTTATTTTGAGTATGTCCTTTAATTAGAAATTTGTGAGTAATACTTTTCAGTTTTGGGAATGTATTTACGGCGTATTGATACATTACCACTATATATTTATTTTTTTGCTGACCACAGCAATTATCGCTATAATTCACCACGTCAAAATCATCAGTAGCTTTGTTTTGTAAATATTCCAAATACATAAAAATGCATGAGCCAATTCCATTTACTCCTCGTGCCCCTTCTCATTCATACCATACAAAACAAGTTGTAGCTTTAGAACCCAGTTCAATAATTGTAAAATTAAGTACATTTACTTTAGAAATATAATAAAATCTACACTTCGCCCTGTGAACAAGGCATTACAGTCTGAAAATATACAGTTGCAGTATATTTAATGCCTGCATTACATATACTGCAACAGTAATACCTGCTTACATGCAGTATATGTAATGCCTGCATTACATATACCGTAACTCTAAAATTCTCAGTAATTTTTTTTTGTCTTTATCTTTTTCTGATCTTGAAAAGATTTTTTCTTTCATGTGTTTTGTATGCTTAGTTTGTAAACTTGGTTTATCGTCAGCATTATTAAAGGATGTACATTCTTCACACTGGTCTTTCTTGGGCTGCCAGAAGGAAAAATTAGTGAAAGTCTGTCATAAAAATGTGATAATACATTTGGTATGGAACATATTGTTTATCCTCAGAAATATATTTATTAACATAATTTCGGTGTAAAGCAACAATGGTAAGACCGCCTTCTATATACTTGGAAATTGCTAGGGTATTCATAAAGAATATTTCGCATACCCTCTTACGTTTATTGTTAGTCATTGTTTGTCTTTCTTGGGTTGTAAAACATTGTAACTTGCACTTATCAGCACAAACCGGTCCCATTTTTTTTCTATTTTTCTCTTAGGTTTTGACAAGGATGTATATGGGTTACCGCTATTTCTTAATAACTTGGTAATATTTCTTTTCCATAGATTTGGATCTGCCTTCCTTTTGCGACCTTACAAGCTAACGTTAAAGACCTCAGTGTTGGTAGGCAATATATCAAGATTGGGTGGCTGAACATCTATCGATATAGACTGGATCTTAACAGAACAACATTCTACAGTCAATTTATTATGATGTACAATTTTTTTGATTTTGTTATTAAAACCAGAGGGTCCAGGTTTTTGAAGATAATTGTTGCAGTTCCGTTAACAGCCTTAAATTAACATTATTTGCATCAGAATTAGTGCCACTCGTAAGTAAATCGTCTTTGGTTTAAATGTCGGGATCCTTAACACTGTCGTCTGAAGAGAAATCAGGCCTGGAGCTGTATAGAATTTTTATTACATATCAGAGCTGGGAACAAATTAATTACAATTAAAGATTATGTACTTTATATAAAAGTAAAAGTTATTTATTTTCCTCTGTAGCTGTGATATGATTGTTATATTATCTTTTTCGAGATAAAAATATCATTCAGGAAATTAATGAGATACGAGGGCATTTTGCGATGAATCATAATCCCAAGACAACATACATATTCAATACAATCTAGAATTTTGAAGTCTCCTTGTCAGTCAAATGAAATTAATTACTATTAAACTAGGAATAAGCCACAATTAAAGATAAAAATACGTTTATTGACGTTTCAATTTCCACTTCGGAAATCGTTCTCAAAATACAAACAGTAAATTAAACAAATTTTGTTTTTTGTTACATAGTGAAAAATTCTTCTAATAATTTAATTTTATCTGACTCATTTATATTGACAATTCAGACATACATTATGCATTTTAAAGTAGATGACTTTAAAATGATATTGCCAATATTGTTGAGTTGCGTGAAAGATGTGTGACAAGTTTCACCAAGGCTTCAGTTGCAATTTGGGGTCCCTTAAAAGACAAGTGCTTTATTAAGACGAGATTAGAATCCATAAAAGAATTATTTCAGTTTTCAACACCAACAAAGAGGATCTACCATTTTAACAAAAGGCAAACTTTTATCATGCTTTTATATGCCTTAAATGTATAAAGTGGTTCAATTTTTATCAATTACTTTCTGAAATATTGTAGGGCAAGTAATATAAATTCAGCTATGCCCCTTTTTGTCAGTTTTTTGTCTTCTTTGTACTGCTGAGCAGTTTATTTAATAATACATCGAAATAGACTTTTCGGTGTAAAATATTATTACGTAAACACGTGAATAAGGTTATTTTCTTTAAAAAATTTTAGTTTCTGCAGTGTGATATAGTACGATACTCTTACATTTTATATTAAAGCATTTAGATTTTTGTACCATTATGATCACGAACGTTACAAAAAACTCACAATTAAAACCTACCTACTGACCATTCAAACTATCTATTGTTATTTTGTTTGCAGAAAAGCTTCTCTACGGTCAGTTTGATTTAACACAATTATCATGGTAACTTGAGCATTTTTTTTTCAATTTCTCTTTTTAATCTCTGTATTTTGGGAGCAACGACAGGCACATGCCGATTTCAAAAGCCCATTACACGCTCCTTGCCCTATTCAAAACAGCCAAGCATAGACGTAGAACACAAAAATTTCATTAAAAGAAAATTTAAATGATTCTCTTGTTCTTATTAACTATTTGTGTTTACTTCGTAACTGCTATAAAGTTATGGTTGCTTTTAACTTCACATGTGATTTTAATGATTTCTTTTCTTTTTCTTAAATGTTAACTTTTTTCAGTTAACTGTATAATATTATTTCCATTATTTTCGTGATATCTTTAATTTCTTGATACGATTTATTCATGTGATAGTAGCATATTCGTAATCTAAGATTTTTTATAGCTTTATAATCGATTATAAAAATAATTTATAAGGAATTATTGTTTTTATACGAAATATCGTATATTTTTTACTTTAATTGCGCACAAACGCAAAAAAAAGAAAATAATTTAAAAAAATAAGAAAAAAGTACCTCCTTAAAAATAAAAATAATAAAAGATTGGAAAAAATTCAGAGTATTTATTAAAAATCAATAATCTAATGGAAGAAACAATGAAAATGTTGCTTGTCGATATTCCCTAGCACTTACTAGGTTAGAATTTTATTGAGACCAAATAAATAGTAAATTTATATGATAAAAAAACATAAAAGGACGGTATCATCCAAACTATTTGGTTTGTATTATTTTTGCTTTAAAATAAAAAGCACTTGCCAAAGTATACCATGTAATAGGAAACTTAAAAATTAAGAAAACTGTATGAGACAAAGGCTCATTCAAATCGATAGACCTATCCATTACACAGAATTAAAGCACAGCGAAAACCCCATCATTCCGACCTCAAAATACTGTAGCAAATTCTGCAAAAACGGCCACACAATCCACAACTACAGACAACGCTCCGTTATATATCCGAACTATGGCCAAAACCACAAATTTAGCGCCTGCTCCAATCCAACCTCCCCAAAATGCCCAAATTGCAGCGATGACCACCCTACATATTTAAATCGTTGTACCAAAAGAGAAAAAAGGCCAAATAATTCAACTCATGTACGGTCCTTATCGACTAAAAAATCAATCCCATCATTCGATTTACAACAGATCTTCTAACAACAGATAATAAAAATATCATAAAACTCAATAAAATATTGCTGAATATCCTATAGCGTTGAATAGCGTATGAATATAGCGTTATCGAAAAGATCTTCAGCCATTCATGTGTAACTTTCCACCCTAATTAATAAAGCCCACCGTTTATGGATTTTAGCATAGGTGCCGGTAAATTGCCAGGGAATCTTCCAAAACAGACCCCTCATCAAAAATAACCTGCCAAAAAAAAACACCATTGTCAGGTTTTCCGGGGAGGCTTTATTCTTACTATAAACACGGCTTACCACATTAAAATCACAAATTTCTACAAAATTTTCAGTCTTCCATCGTGAACTTCCAAGCAATCCATCTACACATACTTATCAATCAAACCCTCTCGATAATATCTTACTACAGACATCCAGGCTACCCGCCTTAAATCGAACTTTTAGAGTACTTCGCTACTCTAAAACAAAGCTATTCTAACGGGATACCTGAACTGTAGACATACCCAATTTGATAATCACTCAAACAATTTGGAAACTTTCAAATAACGGATTTGCTTCTAGACCTTCCCATAAAAAAACTCACCAACTCTGTTTGGTGTTAAAAATACACGTTTTCAAACGCAAATGGGGCTTCGATCCTGGATCATATCCTCGTTATTGGTAGCGTGATGCATAAGTTCGACAATTGGTGCCACATAGACGATTCAATACCGTCCGATCAAACAGAAGCTCTTTAAATTATACATCACAAGTAATCTCCTAAAGTTAGGCATACTCGATACGAATGAAAGTATCGACATAAGTGCAATTAAAATTGAAAACCTCATCACCGAGGATATCAATCACTCCATTCCAAACAAAACACAACTTTATTTTTCTGCGACACTTCTATAATATATCATTGACAAAATATAACAAAAAAGACGACATTTACGTCTGTACAAGACCAACAGAAATCCAATTATTAGAACAGAATATAACCGCATCTTTGTTAGAATTAAGAGAGGAATATATATCCTACACAGGCATTAATGCATGTCTCAAAAAGTCACTTTTTTTTACTCCTTGGAAAGTGGCTAGCATAATCATGTTACTCCAACCGCGTAAACCCATTACCGATGTGGAATCCTACAGATTAATCTCCCTGATAAATACTCTAGGAAAAATTCTCGAGTATATCCTTAAGTAAAGACCAAAATTTTAATATGAATTCCATCTGGTAAATCTACTCAAAATTTACCTTTTTACTACTAAGAATTACTTAAAATTCATAAAAATTGTACACTTATATCTAAACAACACAACTGTTAAAGTGAGAATATGCAATCAACTATCAACCTTCTTCACTCCATGAGCTGAAGTCCACCAAGACCTAGTGCTAGCGCCCTTGTTATACATCTGTATTTCATTGTAATCCAAACATCCCAGTACATACGGTACTCCTCAAAACATCGAGAGGATATTACGCTTTCAGGAGAGCACTAACTCTATTAAACGGTATTAAAGAATGGTACAATAAGTGAAGGGTCACACTAAATGCTGCAAAAACACAAACCATTGTGTTTAGCAGTCCATAAACTTTACAAGAGGTTTTCGCACATGGCCACGATCAAGTCCCTCTGGAATTGACGGGAAAAAGGCTGAATATTAGCCCGACAGATTCCTATTTGGGCGTCCTTGTTAGGTGTGCTCTCCAAAATTGCTTTCGTTTCCTAAACTTGTCATATGTTGTGCTGAAGTTTCGGATGTCGTACGATTATAGGGCATACACATGTTTTATGTACAATAATCTTAATTTTTTTGACCGTCGGTTTTATACCATATAGTTGGTGTTGCGTATAGTTGTGTTCTGTATACCTTGTTTTTGTTTTCGGCTATGACGATAGTGTCGTTCTCGGAGGAGAGTATTTTAAATAAGTGGTCGCCTATAATATATTCAGTGTTGAATTTAATAATACTTTTGATAATTTAATTTACGATGATCTTAAATAGAATAAGAGTAAGACTATCTCCTCTAACAGAATAACAGGAGGATATGGCCTATTCTTTGTTGATAGGTTGGCGTACTCTTAATATTATTACTGTTTTCTTAATTCTATTTGCTGATCATGGCAAGTTTATAAAAAATGTATCAACTAAGTTGAGTTTTGCTAATTTTAAGTTTTAAATAAAAGCTCACTTTCGTCATTAATCTTACATTATTAGGGGCTTGAGTACTACTAGCACTTCACTGTTTATTCCTGACTCTTCGAAAGGAGTGTAGTAGTCATCGTGGTCTCGTATATTGTCCGTCTTCAAAGATCTCTGTGTCTGGTCATTTCTTCAACTCATGCATAGGTCTTTTGCTTATGCTTGTAATTTGATCGATCTATCTTGTTTGTCTTTGTTGTGATATTCGGCCTTCTGCCTTTATTTGGATAATAAGTCTTTTCATGTTTTTTGTACCTGCTCTCATTAAACATTTAAATACTATTGATTTATAATTATAATGCCTTGCTGACTTAGAGAGTCTAAGAAACTAAGAAATGTTTTTTTATTAATATTTAAATTTTTTCAGCAACATTTGTTTCTCAGGCTTAAAAAATTGGGCAATTTTAAAAAATAGAAAGTATTTATTTTACTAACCTGCATCTACGCCAATGTTCTCATCATCATCCCCAAAAAGAAATTCGGCTACTGACCATTTAGATTGTGGTCAGGTCTTTGCGAAATTTTATTTTACTGAAAAACTATTATCGTGACGGGCAATTCATTCCATCTACTTCTTTTTTACGAGCGTTTCTGAAAGGAATAGGAAATTTGAAACTGCCCAGTCATATCCATTAAGCAAAAATGTTGGTTCGACATCACGAGTCTTCGGAATCAACCAGGATTAAAATGTTATAAAAGTTCGGTGACAATTGACTGTGTACGCAGATTTTATAGCTGTTGATGTGAAATGGTAGGCACGTTTGAAATTCCTTAATTTCTGCTTATGATGCTTCAAAATAACCGAAAGTAATAAAAAGCTAGTCGTCCGTGTGCAAAGAAGCCAAACGTTATACCGTACTTAAGAGTTAAAATATTTTTCTGAGAAACACTAACTTGGGTTGTGGGCAAAACAATATGAATGACAATGAAATTGGGGCATAATATAATCTATACACACTTGAGAATAAAAAATCTTAATACTTTAAAATTGAAGATAAAATGTGACCGAATTAATAATGAAATTATGATACACAATCTCTATAAGTATTAAAGAGGCAATAAAAATAAAACGATGGATAGTAAACAGTTAAAATTAAGCGTAAATGCCACCAGTAATTATTAATAGTGTGGGAATGGCTAATATGGAATTTGTGGGAACATCACAAAAAATAATTTTGCGATTTCAAAAATTTGTAACTATGATACTTTTAAAACTTTGGTTAGTATTTTCAGTTTTCTCAATAAGAAAATAATAGAATAGAATAGAAATATGCTTTATTGTCAATGAAAATTATTGAACAATTTTATGGACAAAACTAAAAAATAAATCAGTCAAATAGTACACTAAGTATAAAAAAAACAAATATAATAAAAAAAACAGAACAATACAATTTTATATTAGTAAAATTATTGTATAACTTACATAATGTGTGCAGACAACAACAAATGAAACAAATTGTAGCCACTGCTTGAGACACCCAAATGTAATTATAAACAATACTAATTTTGTTTCTTTGTTATACATTAAGAAACTTGTCAACTGAATAATATGGTCTTAGACAGATTTTTGTCGTCTTACGAAACTTAATGAAAGATGTTGCGGATTTAATTTCTTTTGGAAGGTGATTATAAAGTTTTTTTGCACCATATAGAATAGAATTCTTTACTAGCTGATTGGACGGGATCGGTAAATAAACGTTACAATCCGAATTTCTAATGTAGTAGTCATGATCAGGTCTATCGGGAAAAATGTTTAGATGCTTTCGAATCAAACAAACCGTTTCCAAAATAAACGAAGAGGGAAGCGTTAAAATTCCGTGATTTTTGAAGTAGGTCTTGCAATGAGTTGTTTGTTTGAGACCAGATAGATAACGAATTGCTCTTTTTTGCAACTTAAAAATAGTATCAAATTAGGTCGCTGTACTAGAACCCCAAAATGGAAGCCCATATCGAAGATGGGACTCGAACAATGAGAAATATGCCATTTTGGCAGAAGATAAATTTAGTTCCTTCGAAACAGATCTTATTGCAAAGCAAGCTGAGGCTAGTTTCTTCCTTAAGGAGTCAGTATGCATGGACCATTTAAGATCACCGTCGATAAGAATACCTAGAAATTTCACGGAATTAACGATACTGATTTGACTCTCATTCAAAAGCAAGGGTTGTAGGACTCCTTTATAAGATAATGCTACTGTCTTATCCACGTTAAAGCTGAGTAAGTTGGAGTCTGACCAAGCCTTGATTATAAGCAAATCAGAGGTTATAATTAAATGAAGCGTTGAAATATTAGAGTTGCTCCAAGTAATACTGGTATCATCAGCAAATAGAAAAATTTTCCCTTTAATTTTCACGTAAGTGATGTCATTAATGAAAAGTAAAAACATAATGGGACCTAATACTGAACCTTGCGGTACTCTACACTCAATATCTTTACAACTAGAGTCGGTGTCTTTTATTCTAACCAATTGTTTCCTACATACCAAGTTAATTTTGAGCCAATTCAAAGACACACCCCGAATTCCATAGAAAGTTATTTTTTTAATAGAATGTCGTGATTTACGCAGTGAAAGGCTTTGGAATAGTCACAGAAAACGGTGGCGGAGGAGAGGTTACTATTTACTGATAGATATACCTCATGTAACACAGAAAACATGGCATCACTAGTACATTTATTAGACAAAAAGCCGAACTGATTTTGCGATAAAATATTATGTTTAAAATGAAAGGGCGTAAGTCGAACTTTATAGCTTATTGCCTTTCAATAATTTTTGATAGTGCTGGTAACAAGGCAATAGGTCTATAGTTGTAGGCATCAGATTTTTCTCCACCTTTATGAAAAGGAATAACGATGGCAATCTTTAGGCAGGTAGGGAATGTACCTTTTTCAAGGGAATCATTGACTAGCGAGATCATGACCTCCAAAACATTATGCGGAAGATTTGAGAAAATTCTAATAGATAATCCATCTGTACTATAGGACAATGTGCTTTTTATACTACAAATTGTTCGAATGAGCTCAGTCTTATCAACTGGTCTTAAAAAGAAGGTATCAGCAATGTTTTTTGAATTAGGGAGATAGGAAACTGGATCTTGTTGTGGCGAAATAGTTGAGGTTATATTTTTACTCATATTAACAAAGTAATCATTTAGATTTTCGGGGTTAGGAAAAGAAAAGGTTTGATTTGCTCTATTGGTTTTATTTCGAAAATCGTTTATTATTGACCAAGTTTCTTTTAAAATATTTTTGGAGCTTGTTGGGCGATTATGAAAGTAGGATTTTTTGGCTACTTTGAGTAGTTTTAGATAGCATTTTCTACACTTATTGATAAGATAATCGGAGATAGGGATACTGTCATTAAATTTTTGAATATGTAGCAAAGAACGCATATTCTTCGCAGATATGCGAATGCCTCTGGTAATACAAGGTTTTGTAATGTTTTGGCCTGATGTTTAATAGAGGAAATGCTTTATTAAAAATAGATACAAGTCTATACAGAAAATCACTAACATTACAGTCAATGTCCCCAGAAGAAAAACTCCAGTCAGAAGTCAAGCATGAATTATAGAATTTAAGAAAGTTTTGAGTGCAAAAAATCCTACCTAATCGTCGGGTTTTTGAGTGGGGTGTTTTTAAACTGCTAACTTGGTATATACCGCTTCATGATCAGAAAGTCCCCACTAATAACTGTAGAATGGACGTCAGTGGGTCGAAAATCAGAAACCACATAATCAATTGTCGAGGATGATGTTTTTGAGATTCTTGTTGGAGAATTAACGTGCATTGGGAGACCATATGATTCAAAAATAGTTACCAAAGACAGTTGGGTCGCACAAATAGCAGCGTAGTCAATATTAAAATCACCACTTAAAATTTTTTTGCTTTTAATGGGCAGAACATCTAACAAATTTAGCAGGCTCTGAAAAAATAGTTCAGTATTAGAGCTGGGTGATCTATAAATGCAAATAATGTATGGGATAAATTTCTTATTATAAATCAAAGAAAAGTCGAAGTAGTTTTCACCCAGCAAATAGTCATATCTCGAAACTGAAGAAAAATCATTGTTATTTAAAAGAATTAGAGTGCCACCATGAGCTGAACTTGGACGATCATACCTAGCAATTGTGGTATATTCTTGAATGAAAATTGGCTCATTAACTTCAAGCCAGTGCTCTGTCACTGCAACTAACTGGGGAAACCCTTATTCTTCCAGAAACAAAAATAACTCGTCTGTCTTATTTCTAATCGATCGAATATTAATAAGAACCATGCCAAAGTTGCTAGCAGTTGAATTTGAGGATTCTAGACCCTCAGAACATTTGATTTTCTAGATTATTCTTTTCTAGATCTGAATAAGATTTGCTTTTCTCTACACTTGTGACATTATATATAAACTATAAGAACTCTTACAACCAAACAATACTTTTTATTTGAGTTATTCAGAATCTTTACGCCTTTCAGCTTCGGTTTAGAGTTTCCCACTTCCATTTCTTCTAGTTTTTCCAGTCTGTTGTCAAACCGCTTAGCCTAGACCGGGTCGTAAATAATAAAAATATTTCGTTACCATAGAAAAAAAAACTTACTAATGTTGAAATTTAGTATGAATATGGTTTTAACAAAACTAATTAAAGAAAAGGAAATAGTTACGCAAAGAGTTAGTGACAACGTTTATCAGAAAATTATGGACACTGAATCAGCTTTTAATGCTTGGATCCTACAAAAACAGTTTGGAGCATCATTCAAAGATCAGTTATTTAAACTTTGCTTATACTTCTTTTCTTTATCGTGGAATGTTGGAGATAATATCGTATACATGTACGGATATCTGCTTAGCCTAGAACGGGTCGTAAATAATGAAAATATTTCGTTAGCATAGAAAAAAGAACTTACTAATGTTAAAATTTAGTATGAATATGGTTTTAACAAAACTAATTAAAAAAAAGGAAATAGTTACGCAAAGAGTTAGTGACAACGTTTATCAGAAAATTATGGACACTGAATCAGCTTTCAATGCTTGGATCCTACAAAAACAGTTTGGAGCATCATTCAAAGATCAGTTGTTTAAACTTTGCTTAGACTTCTTTTCTTTATCGTGGAATGTTGGAGATAATATCTTCCCTACCATTTTCAGCTGTCGGATATGCAAAGTGCTACCTTTCAGGAGACGAAAATAACTCTTTTTTAGAGAATCCTAAATCAGCGCCGTGACATATGGAAAACTTTTTATATTTTTTATATTTGATGTTTAATCCTTGTTAGATTGATAGAAAAATTAAACTGCTTACCGTTTTTTTTTTCTTTCCAAAAAGTCACATTCGTTACTTTGGTTCTTGTGTTAATCAACGATTTGTTTTGGTCCAATGTTTCAACATTGCGAAAGTGGCATTTTCGACAGTTCATATTGGCATAATTTTGAAACATTTATTTGGTGCAATGTTTCAAATTTGCGAATGTGGCATTTTCGACAGTTCATATTGGTTTAATTTTAACACATTCACATTCTTAATTGAAAAGGAGGAAAATTAAAATAATTTTAATGTTCTTACAAAGTTTATTACAAAATCAATTAATTAAACAATAAAGTTGTTAGCTAGAATGACAAAATTATGTTTAAAGAAATTATTAAAAGTATTTTTATAAAAGTATGTATTGCTAGAAAATTAATGTAATGAGAAACGTCTATCTATCTAATTAGCCTTCTTCGGTCCATCTTTGGACATAGGCCTCCCCAATCCTTTTCCATTCTTCTCTGTCTGTCGCTACAGTCATCCACCTAGAGCCCACGTGCTTCTTGATATCATCTGCCCATCTCATTTGGGGCCTTTCTCTGCTTCGTTTATACTCCCACTGTCTCCAACTTATAAGAATTTTGTTCCATCGGTCTTCTTTTTGTCTTATATTGTATCCGGAAAATCTTCATTTCAATTTTGCAACTTCTTGTCTAACATCCCTCACTTTTGTTTTCTCTCTTATCCACTCGTTTCTCTTTTTATCCATTAGTCTTATGTGCAACATTTGTCTTTCCATTGCTCTTTGGGTTTTTATGATTTTGTCCATGTTTGCTTTTGTAAATGTCCACGTTTGGGAACCATAAGTAAGAACAGGGAGTACACATTGATTATATACTTTGGTCTTAAGATGCTGTGGATATCTTTTGTTTTTAAGAATGTAGCTAAGTTTGCCAAATGCCGCTTATGCCAGTCTAACTCTTCTCTTTATCTCTGCTGTTTGGTTCTCTTTGTTAAGTTTTATAGTTTGACCAAAATATATATAATCCTGAACTTGTTCTATTTTATCTTGTCCGATTCTCATTATGATGTCTTCATCTGTATTTGTTATGGTTTTGGTCTTGCTTTAATTCATATTAAGGCCTATCTTTCCAGCTTCTATGTCCAGTTCTTTCATCATTTCAAATAATTCTTCTTTTTTTTTGTATCAGTTATCAATACGATCTCATCAGCGTACCTTAGATGGTTCAAGCGTTGTCCACAAATTTTTATAACTTTTTCTTCCCATTCTAATCTTTTAAAAATATCTTAAATAACCATTGAAAAGTTTCGGTGATATTGTATCACCCTGTCTCAAGCCTCTATTTATTTGTATTGATTTTGTTCCTTCATATACTTTAATTGTTGTTTTGGCTTACTTATATATATTGGCTGTTAGTTCCGTATATCTGTGGTCAATTCTGCTGTTAATCAAAGAACTTTTCACTGCCCAATGTTCGACTATGTCAAAAGCCTTTTCGAAATCTATGAACGCCATATATAGAGGAATGCGGTATTCATTTGCTTGTTCTATAAGTATTTTCATACTTAGTAAATGGTCACTTGTGCTGAATCCCTTTCTAAAACCAGCTTTTTCTTTTGACTGGTATCCATCGAATTTTGTCGTCAATCTATTGGTTAAAATTTTTGTAAGGAGTTTATACATTACATTGAGGAGTGTTATAGGACGGTAGTTTTTTATATCTGCTTTATCCCCTTTCTTGTGTAGGATAATGGTTACTGATTCCTTCCAGTTGTTTGGGATTGTTTTTTCTTTTAATATCTTATTAAAAAGGGAATGTAGAGTATTAATTACCATTTTTCGACCATATTTCAGCATCTCTGTAGTTATTCCATCTTTTCCAGGCGATTTGTTGTTTTTAATTTCTTTCAATGCCTTCTTTATTTCTAATTTGCTTATTTCTGGCTGTAGCTCTGAGTTGACCTTTTTTATTTTAACTTTAAGTTGGTTTTTAATTTCTTCTGGTGGTTCCTTTTTTGTTTTATATAATTCTGAGTAGAAATGGTGGATTATATTTATGACGTCATCTTTAACGTTTGTTTCTACTCCATTTACATCTTTTATTTTGTTTATTTCAAACTTACCTAATTTCGGCCTTAAGCATTTCATATTTTTGTTGGTCTGTATTATTTCTTCTATTTTTATTTCTTGTTTTTTCTCTTATTTTCTTTTATCATTCTGCTTATTGTTTAATTGATTTCGACATATTCTATAGATTTCCTTTTGCCTTCTTCGTTTAGCTTCCTTCTTTTATCCATAAGCTTCTTTGTTTCTGTTCCTGTTTAGATTTCCTTTTTTGCTATTTCTTTTTCTGATATAATCATTATTGCTGTAAGTATGTTGTCTATTTCGTCTATATCTTTATTATCACTGTCTAATTTTTGGGTAAGTTGTTCTTTTAACAGGTCTTTGTATATCTCTTTATATTGCCCTAGTTTGTTTCTATCTACTAAATCCCAGTTTCTACTTCTTTTTCTTTTCATCTCATAGTTATCGTCAATACTAATTTTTGCTCTGACAATCCTGTAATCGCTACCTGTTATGAATCTGTTAAGAACTATTACATCTTTAATGATATATCGTTCCGTGGACAGTATGAAGTCGATCTCATTTTTTGTGGATCCATTAGGGCTGATTTATGTTCACTTTCGTTGGGGCTTATTTTTGTAAAAGGAGTTCATTGCATATAGATGCTTTTCTTCTAGGTAGTTCATCAAAGTATCACCTTTATCATTTCTCTGAGCATACCCGAAATCACCTATTTTAGTTTCTTAACTTAGAAATGTAAAAAACATAAAAGTTAAAAATAATCACAATACATTAATTATATAACTTCACGTCCTGTAGATACCTCAAGTACTCAGTCATGACTTTCAATTATTGTAAAATAATGGTATATTAAAAGTTTTAAATTTTTAATACAACGTTATCATTCTCTTCAGTTCTGGGTTCTGGAAGACAATCTCTGGCAGTACTAGATGTTAGTAAAATTGGTAATATTGGTGGTATGGCCTAGGTATTAAGTTTTGTTCACATAGTGGCAAAAGATTTTTTTCATCGCATCCGTGATTGGGAGCCTTTCTTCGTATTCTCGAACGGGGTTTATAATATTTTGTTCTCTGCCTCTTTTTTGTTTGGTTTCAGAAGATAAAAGTTTCCGACAATGCTAGTCTTCGTGAAAAGTTTTTTCATAAAGTGCTTCACCAAAAGAACTTCTTGGAAGCAATGTTTAGTATTTTACAATGTGTAGTTTAATTACGTAAAGGTCATAATAACAGAATGGGGAACAAAAAAATTCAAATATTATGTTATGCAGACGATGCCACAATAATCGCCGAGACAGAAGATGAGCTCCAAAGATGAACATACATCTTCAATACAACAGCTAAGATGTATGACAAGATCTAAATACCCACTACGACATAAAATCGAAATTGATAGAAAATAATAAAGCAGGAAGCCAGGTTTATATATCTGAGAACATATATCACTAGATACGGAGATGTTGAAGAAGAAGTACAACAACAAAGCTTAAAAACAAGTTAACTGCAAGTTAACTGGTCCGATCTCTTAACGACACAATCTGGAAGAACAAACACCTAAAACAAGACACAAAAACAAGAATCTAAAAGCTATATTAACATACGCGGCGGAGATAAGACCTGACACATCACAAACGAGACAACTACTAGAAACAACAGAGATGAAAATACTCCGACAAATATCAAGGAAAATCTGTTGGATGTGGAGAGAAGCGAAAACAGAAGAAGATCATGTAATATAGAAGACATAAATGGATATGTGATAAAACGGAAACAGGAGAACGGGAACGACACATTAGTAGAATGGCACAGGATAGGATAGTACGAATAGCACGAGGTAAGTCACCAAATGGACTAAGAAGTATTGGCAGACCAAGAAAAAGATGATGCGATAATTTAAACAATTTATGATGCCAATATTAAAAAAAAAACAGCCCTTAAAGCCTACATACAAAAAGGAAGAAGAAGAAGAACAACTGTTTTAACTTTCTACTTATTTTGTTTAATTATTTTTGGTATTATCGATGTTGCAACAAATTGCATTTTCTGTGGTCCGTTTACGTAAAATTTTATTTATAATAAAATAAAAAATTTTATTAATAAGTAACACTTTTATTATTGACTTGATATCTTTCTATCACTGTCCTAGTATTAATCACAAATAAGTAATGGAAGTGTTATACTACATCATGTCCCTGTAAATATTTTTTTTTATTTTCAATTAATATATAAAAACTAAGAGTCATTCATTTAAAAATCTATTTTTTACACTAAAATTTGAAAAACCAATAATGATTTTGGTATATAGAAACGATGACTGACCGTTTTTAAAAGATGAGTTTAGAGAAGGCTGACAAATTATGATTGGTAATTTTTGGGTAAATTTCATGGTTTAGTGTAATTTTTAGATAAATATAAAAATGGCAAGAATGAATTAGATGTAGCGGATTTGTAAGACATATAAACCGAGTAATACTAGTGTATATTAGTTTTACAATAATAGTATATAATTAGGATTGTAATTCATCTGTATGTACTTCCAAATATTCACATAATAATTCACATTATTAGTACTTATAAGAGATTATTTTCATTTATTCGTCTACCATACAAAGTTGTTTCAGATCCATCTTAGTTTCAACGTATGGAATAAATATTTCTTGATCTTCTTCTTCTTCAGCCTTAAGTAATCCAACTTTGGACATAGGCCTCCCCCAAATCAATCCAGTTTCTTCTATTTTGCGCCACTTGCTTCCAGTTGTGTCCCCCGATCTTCTTAATGTCATCAGGCCATCTCATATGTGTTCTTCCTCTGCTTATCTTCCATGGTCTCCATTGTTGTATTTTGTTGTTCCGTCTTTTATCCTTTAGTCGGGAATTGTGTCCTGCGAAGCTCCATTTTAATTTGACAGCATGTTCTCCTGCATCTTTTACTTTGGTTTTGCTTCTTATCTATTTGTTTGTTTCTTTGTCTATAAGTTTCACCCCGAGCATTGCCATTTTCATCGCTATTTGTGCCTTTACTGTTGTATCCATATAAGACTTGGAGAGTATCCACGTCTGTGAACCAAACGTAAGTATAGGGAGGATACACTGATCGTAAATTCTGGTTTTTAAATATTATTTAATTTTAGTGATTTTTAAGATCCACATCAGTTTTCAAAATCCTAACCACGCTAATCATATTCTTCTGGAAATTTCGGCAGTTTGATTTTCTTTGTGAACTTTCATTATCGGTACCAGGTAGATGTATATGCTTACTGTTTCTAAATTTAGGTCCTTCAACGTTATTTCTCTAATGTTCGGTATATTTGACATCCTAAGACCTACTTTTTCAGAAGTTTGAAATAGTTGCGTCATCATGGTCTGTAGTTTTTCGAAACCTGTAGCGAATATTATAATGTCATCAGTGTATCTCAAATGACTCAGTTTTCTTCCATTAACATTTATTTCTTTATCTGCCAGTGAATGTCTTTGAACACGTGTTCCATCCAATTGTGAATAGCTTTGGTGAGATAACATCTCCTTGGCAAACTCCTCTGTTGATTGGTATAGCTTTGGTTTTCGTATCTATTTGTATTTTCATTGTAGCTTTCTTGTAAATATTAGGTATGAGCATACTGTATCGGGAGTCTATTCTTTACTTGTGCATAGCTCTCTCTATTGTTCAAAGTTCTATAGAGTCGAATGCCTTTTTATAATCAACAAAGCAATGTATAAGTTCAAGTGATATTCATTGGCTTTCTCTATTAGCTTCTTCTTCTTCAAGTGCCGTCTCTATCATTGGAGGTTAGCGGTTATGGTGGCAAACGTTTGTCTATCTTCAGCTGCTCTTAAGAGTTCCTCAAATCCAAGTCCTGTCCAGTTTCTGATATTACGTAACCAGGACAATTTTTTTCTTCCAATTCCTCGCTTTCCTTCTATTTTACCTTTTATTATCAACTGAGGGATGTAGTATTTCTCGTTGCGCAACAAATGCCCTAAATAACTGGTTTTTCTTCTTTTGACTGTTCTCAATAATTCTTTTTCTAAATTGAGTCTAGCTAGTACTTCTTCATTTGTTTTTCGTGCTGTCCAAGGAATTTTTAAAGTTCTGCGGTACACCCACATTTCAAATGCCTCGATTCTATTCAGGCTCTTTATTTTTAAAGTCCACGTTTCGACTCCGTAGAGAAGAACAGACCAGATAAAACATTTTACAAGTTTTAATCTCAATTTAATATTTATATTTGTATCGCAGAATAAAACGCGCATCTTAAAGAAACTATCCCTAGCTTGAGCAATTCTCGCTTTAATTTCTTCTTCTGGGTCCAGCTTGCAATTAATCCAACAGCCAAGGTATTTGTATTGGTTTACCTGTTCTAAAATATTCCCATTTATTTTTATAGGTAACGGGATATTCTGTTTTCTTTGGATCACCATTACTTTTGTTTTTTTTTTTCGTTGATCTTCATTCCAAACTCTCGACAAGCATCCTTAAGGTGGTCTATAACCCCCTGTAAGTTTGTGTCTGTATCAGCCAGTAGGACAGTGTAGTAGGACAGTTTTCCGAGTAAAAATTGAACAGCATAGGGGATAGTATGCATCCTTGCCTTACTCCTTTATTTATACTAATATTTCTAGATGTATGATCGTCGATCCTAATCTTGGCACTCAGCCTCCAATATAAGTTCTTAATTAATCGGAGATCTTTACTATCCAAGTTGATGCTCTGCAAGGAATTTAACATTTTATTATGGTTTACGCGATCAAATGCCTTTTCAAAGTCTACAAAACATAGAAAGACATCCTTTTGTTGGTCGTAACACTTCTGCAGCAGTACTTGTAGTGAAAACAAGGCCTCTCTGGTCCCATTCCGGCTCTGAATCCAAATTGATCTTATCCAACTTCTTTTTCACATCTTTTGTATACCCTATTGTGAAGTATTTTTAATAGAATTTTAAGCACTTGGCTCATAAGACTTATTAATCTAAAATCTGCGCATCGCCTGGAGTTAGCTTGTTTTGTAATGGGAATAAAAATAGATTCTAACCATTCCTCTGGTATTTCCCCAGTATCGTAGATTGTATTAAACAAAATTACTAACAAATCAATGTTATTACTTTCGATCAATTTAAGTATTTCAGGATAAACTTCATCAGGTCCAGGGCTTCTCTATTAGCATTCTGACGTTGAGAAGATGATCTGCTGTACTGTAACCCTTTCGAAATCCTGCCTGCTCTACCGGTTGATAGCTATCGAGCTTCGACGTTAAATTGTTAAATATTACTCTCATAAACAGTTTTTACATTTATGACAGCAGAGAGATTGGCCTATATTTCTTCAAATCCTGTCTCCTTTTTTGAAGGGAAGTATTGTCAAACTGTCATTCCAATCATCTGGGACTTCTCTGTGAAGACTTTCGTTGAAAATTTTTTTTTAATTTTTCTAAAATAATTTTACTTCTCTCCTCCAACATTTCTAAAAGTATTTTATCTGGGCCAGAAGCCTTATTGTTCTTTAGTTGTGCCATAGATTGTTTTATTTCGAAGGATTCTATATTAGGGTGTATTTCTGAGCTGACATTCGTTATCTTTCTCTTAAGATCTTCCTTTGTAGCGTTATCTGGGTTCTTGTTTGAGGAATATAAATCACGGTAAAATGTTTAAATTTTTTGGATTTCGTTCTTTTCTCTATTTCTTTTCCATCTTTATCCTTTAATGACATCATTATAGGCATTCCTAAGTTTGATCTTAAGCATTTCAGACCTCCTCGGTTCTTTTCTATTATTTTTTTCTACCTTGTTTTCATTGTAGATCTTTAAATTTTCCTTTACTCCCTTCTTTATTTGTTTCTTTAATTCTTTGAAACCATCGGTATTTCGCTTTCCTTCGCTAAGAAATGTGCGTCTATTTTCCATCAACCGTTTTGTTTCATCATTTATTCTGTCTCCTTTATTTTTCGTTTTCTTTGCAACAGTCAGCCCTGCTTGCAAGAGCTTTCATTGCATTTCTTTATTAATTGTGTTCATGTCAGAATATTCTTGTTTTGTTTCTACTGGTCATTGTCTGTTTATCAAGAATCCTTGCTCTTAAAAGGTGATGATCGCTGCCAGTTCTGAATCGACTGAGAGCAGATATATCTTCAAAAATGTCTTTGTTTCCACACAAGATGTAATTAATAGATCCCGTTTTTCGTCTTTTTATCGGGAAATATTTACGTCCATTTTCGTTTTGCTGGTTTCTAGAAGTGTGTGTTCATGGCATATAAATTTTGTTGTTCAAAGAAGTTATATAATTTTTCTCCTCTTTTATTTCGTGTGCCATAACCATGCATCCCTATTTTAGTTTTAGTATTTTCTATCATTTCTATTTTTTTCATTCTTATCTAATTTTGTGTTGAAATCTTCCATAATTCTGGTATACTTTGTATCATTTTCTTCCAATGCTTTTATCAAATCTTCGTAGAACATTTCAACTACTTCTACCTAATGTGTAATTATGGGAGCTTATACTTGTTGAACCTGGATCTTGGTTTTATTATCTAGGTCTATTATAATATAATCTAATCTATCAGAAACGCTTTTGTATGTAGAAATTTTTGTATGGCGTGAGATACTTTTTGACAAGAAATTCTACATGTTTCGTCTTTTTTCCCTGTATAGTATAGGTGATTTCCAGAGTTTAGATGCATGCATTGTTCGCCTCTTATTTTGACTTCTGACAGTCCTACAATAAAGAGCACACTAAGAATTTATGTAAAGTTTTAACGATTTTAGAAGAATGTAGTCTTATAGCGAAGAAAGTAAAATGTACGTTGTTTTCAGTATTTTTTCTTGGATATGTAATCGATGAGAAGGGCTTGCATAAAAGTCACAATATAATTCGCGATATTGAGTAAATCCCAGAACCTATGAATGTGAAAGAACTAAAATCGTTTTTGGAAAGTATAAATTACTATAATCGATTTGTTCCAGATCTCCCAAACATTGTTCACTGTTTATATACAGTTTGGCACTGAGATGAGAAATTTCAATTAGCTTTTGATATTATTTATCAAATTTTAGATTCAGATCTAACATTAGTTCATTTTGATACAACCCAAGAATTAAATTTAACGGTTGATAGTTCAGATTATGGGGTCGAAGTTGTTTTAAATGACATAGTTTTAACGATGTTAGTGAAAAACCAATAATCTATTTTGCTGGTACAATGCTTGATGATGCCAAGAAGGTATATTCGACTTTAGATAAAGGAGCAACAGCTGTAGTATGGGAAATTAAACGGTACCAGAGTTTTTTAAACTTTAATGTACCGCTAATCACTGGTAAATTGACGATAAAGGTATAAAAAAACTACATTTGGCTCTACAAATGATATTTGAAGATCTGGTTCATATAACAAAGTCTCTACCGTAAAGTTTTTTTTATATTTAGTAAAGTTAGGACACCAACAAATGTAGGAGCCAAATATCAGGAGCTCGTTACAAAATCAAAGTCATGGAGGATGATATTACCTATTATATGTAGTCATAGTAAATTTAAGTATAGCAACTATACCAATATAACTTAGAAGTTGTTTACTCCATTGTAAGTTAAATAAAATATATTTTCTATTAACTCTTTAAATTTGTATAATAATATATTTAATAATAATATATATTGAATACCAAAATATTGGGTTTGTAAAAATATTTTGCTTAAAAAAAAATAACTGTACTAGAAATCTTATTGTGCAATGCAAACTTAAAACCACTTAATCTTTTTTTCTCGACAGACGGTAAGAAATTATTTCAAAAGAAATTCAGTACAGTTTAAAGTAACCCTTTTTAGTACAATACCGCATACAAATCAAAATCTAGCGAAAGACTTTGAGGTAAAAGTGGATTATATTTTAAAGCTTTGACGCAATTTTCAGGTAACTTCAACAAAAATACAATACCCACTTGACCGTGACAACCCTTTTATGTGTTGTGTTTGTGCAAACAGTTCAAAAACCAGAACAAATACAAATCTGAAGTGGCAAAAAGGATTGAATTACGAGGCATGTGGAGTTTTGGCCACAGCACGAGACATTAGTGGCAAGCTTTTGCGTAAAATTTGCTTTCAAAGGAGTGGTGAGTTCCGAAAAATAGATAAGGATATTTTTTATTAAGAATATTTCTACAAATAAAACATTGACAAATATCAAATTTCTTTAATTTCTTATTGGCAGAGGAACAATTCCTCATATGAGGCAGAGGAACATGGAAATTCTATGCATTTGAATACGTTAACAATATTTCCTTAGCTTAAAATGGGATAATATCCACTAGTTGGCGGTATATCATAGTTAAAAGGCTTCTTAAAATTAAGTTCAAAATGTCCAAAATAATTGTAATTGCCATTTCATTCCATTTTTATAAGAATAAAGAAACAGTAGGAGTCGTGATATGAGTCTCATCCATAAATTAGAATATTAAGATCATATGTGTTAAGCACCTTGTTGTACGGCGTAGAAACATAAACTTTAAAACAAAACAATGTAAAAAAGATTAAGGATTTCGAGATATAATATTATCGAAGAATATTTAGTTGGGTTGACCAAGTCATAAATGAAGAAGTATTAAGATGAATAGACATAATGCCCGAAGTAATACTTATCGTGTTATAAGTAGTAGAAGTAATATTAATATCATAAATATCATGTAGAGACGAGTTAATACAGGTCGTCAAAGAGTTTAATGAGGAATTAAACGAAGTATACGAGAAAATCAAACAGGAATTTAAACAGCCATTTCAAATAAGATTATGGATCAAGGTTCTGAACAAAGTCTAACAACAATGACGGTATTAGATTTTGATTCGATACAGAGCAGCGACAAGCCGCATATACGTATTTCGACTTTTTTAGGTCTCCTCAGTACGGTATAGCCACTACTCCGTATCGAACCAAAATATTTTCCCGTCGTAGACCATAGTTATTAAAAATAACTATGTACAGACGTAACTACGCCATCTAAGAACAAAAAGAGAAATCATACGATTTTTGAATGATCAGAATGATAAAAGAAAGTAAGAGAAAAGAACAAGAAATAAAAATAGAAGAAGTAATACAAAACGAGGTTAATCTTTGTAAATGGGTATATTTATTTAAAAAACCCTTAAAAGGGCCACATCAATAAAACAAACGTTTTCGAACCACACAGTCCATCATCAGGTTATTAAAATCGAAAATGCTAGGTCACAATGCCTGAGCCACCAAAATATTAGGGTAAAAACCCTTTAAATTACATTTAGTTATGAAATATTGTACATTGTGTTATAAAATAACTGTGATGTTCAGTATTAAATTAAATATAACACAATGTACAATATTTCATAACTAAGTGTAATTTAAACGGTTTTTACCCTAATATTTTGGTGGCTCAGGCATTGTGACCTAGCATTTTCGATTTTAATAACCTGATGATGGACTGTGTGGTCCGAAAACGTTTGTTTTATTGATGTGGCCCTTTTAAGGGTTTTTTAAATAAATATACCCATTTACAAAGATTAACCTCTTTTTGTTATACGTGGTATACAGCCAGCTACAGGAATTTTTCCTTGTGGATTTTAATACAAAACAACAAAAATATGAAATGCTTAAGGCCGAAATTAGGTAAGTTTGAAATAAACAAAATAAAAGATGTAAATGGAATAGAAACAAACGTTAAAGATGACATCATAAATATAATCCACCATTTCTACTCAGAATTATATAAAACAAAAAAGGAACCTCCAGAAGAAATTAAAAACCAACTTAAGGTCAAAATAAAAAATGTCAACTCAGAGCTGCAGCCCGAAATAAGCAAATCGGAAATAAAGAAGGCATTGAAAGAAATGAAAAACAACAAATCGCCTGGAAAAGATGGAGTAACTACAGAGATGCTGAAATATGGTGGAAAAGTGGTAATTAATACTCTACATTCCCTTTTTAACAGGATATTAAAAGAAAAAAGAATCCCAAACAACTGGAAGGAATCAGTAACCATTATCCTATACAAGAAAGGGGATAAAGCAGATATAAAAAACTACCGTCCTATAACACTCCTCGATGTAATGTATAAACTCCTAATAAAAATTTTAACCAATAGATTGACTACAAAATTCGATGGATACCAGTCGAAAGAACAAGCTGGTTTTAGAAAGGGATTCAGCACAAGTGACCATTTACTAAGTATGAAAATACTTATAGAACGAGCAAATGAATACCACATTCCTCTATATATGGCGTTCATAGATTTCGAAAAGGCTTTCGACAGTATCGAACATTGGGCAGTGAAAAGTTCTTTGATTAACAGCCGAATTGACCACAGATATACGGAACTAATAATCAATATATATATATAAGAAAGCCAAAACAAAAATTAAAGAATATGAAGGAACAAAATCATTACAAATAAGTAGAGGCGTGAGACAGGGTGATACAATATCACCGAAACTTTTCAATCAGGCTCTTGAAGATACTTTTAAAAGATTAGAATGGGAAAAAAAAGGTATAAAAATTGGTGGACAACGCTTGAACCATCTAAGGTACGCTGATGACATCGTATTGATAACCGATAAAAAAGATGAATTATTTGAAATGATGAAAGAACTGGACGTAGAAGCTAAAAAGATAGGCCTTAATATGAATTACAGCAAGACCAAAACTATAACAAATACAGATGAAGACATCACAATGAGAATCGGACAAGATGAAATAGAACAAGTTAAGGATTATATATATCTTGGTCAAACTATAAAACTTAACAAAGAGAACCAAACAGCAGAGATCAAGAGACGAGTTAGACTGGCATGGGCGGCATTTGGCAAACTAAGCTACATTCTTAAAAACAAAAGATATCCACAGCATCTTAAGACCAAAGTATATAATCAATGCGTACTCCCTGTTCTTACGTATGGCTCCCAAACGTGGACATTTACAAAAGCAAACATGGACAAAATCATAAAAACCCAAAGAGCAATGGAAAGACAAATGTTGCACATAAGACTAATGGATAAGAAGAGAAACGAGTGGATAAGAGAGAAAACAAAAGTGAGGGATGTTAGACAAGAAGTTGCAAAATTGAAATGGAGATTTGCCGGACACAATATAAGACAAAAAGAAGACCGATGGAACAAAATTCTTATAAGTTGGAGACCGTGGGAATATAAACGAAGCAGAGGAAGGCCCCAAATGAGATGGGCAGATGATATCAAGAAGCACGTGGGCTCTAGATGGATGACTGTTGCGACAGACAGGGAAGAATGGAAAAGCATTGGGGAGGCCTATGTCCAAAGATGGACCGAAGAAGGCTAATTAGATAGATAGATAATATAATATAATATAATATAATATAATATAATATAATATAATATAATATAATATAATATAATATAATATAATATAATATAATATAATATAATATAATATAATATAATATAATATAATATAATATACTATAATATAATATAATATAATATAATATAATATAATATAATATAATATAATATAATATAATATAATATAATATAATATAATATAATATAATATAATATAATATAATATAATATAATATAATATAATATAATATAATATAATATAATATAATATAATATAATATAACATAATATAATATGATATAATATAATATAATATAATATAATATATTATAATATAATATAATATAATATAATATAATATAATATAATATAATATAATATAATATAATATAATATAATATTTAATTAAAAATCCTTTGTAATAGGTATATTTTAGGCCCAAACGGGCTAAGTTAAAAAGACAAAACGTTTTCGGAAACCATGTTCCATCATCAGTGTCTAGGAGTACATGAATGTAGCCACCAAGATTAAATATGTGGGTAAAAATCCGATAACAGATGTTTAATTACATTTAGTTTTAAAATTATGTTATAAAGATTTAGGATTATGGAGTTACCGATGGATTAGGTAACATGGCGACATATGACTCCACGTTGAAGTTGCTAGTCCTGAGACGGTATGTCTTCGAGGACTGTATGAGTTGCACAGAACATTTTATCCTAGAAAATTTTGTAAAACAAGGAGCTATCCTGAACTCTCTACAATTTGGTCTAATAAAAGGCTAGGATGAAACGTCACACGGAAACGCAGTTTGCCTAGGATGATAACTCCTAGTGCCACCTAGGAAAGAAACCTAAACTACCAACTAACATTTAAATCGCCATCATTATATATTTAGGTATGAAAAAAAAACAGCAAAATGTTTATTAGAAAGCATTGAATTAATTCAAGTAGTTTTTACACAATATTTTGGAGTATTTTTCTTTGGTTATTTTTAATTTTTAGTTAATAAACTTTGACAGAATATTTAACTTTAGAGGCTGTACCAAGTTCGCCGGTTCAGCTAGTTTATAAAAATCATGGATAGATTAACAGAAGATACGAGATCTAGAACGAGGACTCTCCAAACATCAATTGGCTATAATCGACTTGCCTCTACACAAACTGAAACACTACTCAACGCAGACAATATAGTCCTTATAATTACAACCTGATGGAAAAACTGGAAAACATGGATATAAGAGATAGAGAAGATAAAGATGACAGCAACGCCGCGACGGACATTTGCATGAATGATATATTATTTCATACATCATGGCATCAAGACGTCTTTAAAACAAATATCAAAAGTTCGATATTTAAACACTTTGTTTTATTTAAATTTAAAGAAAAAGGTGGCTAATTAAGGACCCTATACAAGCCTATTTGGATGGTCACTCTGTAAACTGAATATATTTTGAAATTTTTAATTAAACGATTCTACCCATATTCGATAACCCTGTTCCCATTATTTCAGTTAAATCGATGATGTCTATAAATCACTTCAAGGCGATTTGTAAATCTCGAGTCATCTTATCAATTAATTTTATTTTTTGTGATTTTTCTAGCGTTGAAGAACATGAAAATTGATTAAATTTTAATAAGTGGGCGATTTATATCAGCCGGGTATTTGATTTTTGGAGGAGATTTAAAAAAAACTTACAAGGAAGTGTAAAATGTCTAGTGTAATAGGTATATTAAATTAATATTAAAAATATCCAAAATAGTTAAACAAGATATCCTATTTAATAATATACTAATTGCACAAGAAGTTAACACTAGGAGTTTCTCTTTATAAGAAATTTTTGTATATTTGTGGCACATAAAATATAACCACAGCATTTTTCTTATGGTAGTTCTACGTCTTAGTGTTTTCCTACTGATATTTTCGGTAATTAGTAAAAAAAATATTTTAATATAGTTTTCCCATTCTTTCAGTTTATCTTTCGTTGATTCTAGCAGTTTGTCATCCGTGTTCAGCATGGCGTGAAAAGTCGTTTTCTTGGTAGTCGATGTAAACTCTTTTACCTTTTTATGTAAATTAAAAAAATCGTGCCTTTGTTGCAGTTCTTCTATTTCAACGCATTTTGTTTCCAGCCATTTCTCTTTTGCTTCGGCTATTTTTTTTTCGAATTATTCTATTTAGTCTTTTGTATTCTCCGTCCTTGTCATTTTTTCCTTTGGATTCTCTTCGTTTGTTCATTAACTGTAAAATCTCTTCTGTCATCCATTCCTGTTTGTTATTTCTGGGTGTTACTTTTAGATGTTTTTCCGTTACATTGTTCATTTGTCCTTTAATAGTTTTCCACAGAACGTTTATGTCATCGTACTCGCTAATTCTATTGTGGTCGATATTTCCTAAATTTTTGTTTAATTCTTTATTTACTGTCTGATGTATGTTGTCGTTTTTCAATAATTGGATGTCGAATAGTTGGTGTTGAGGTTTTTGTTTCTTTATTAGTTTCCATCTCGCACGAACTTTTGCAACAACAGGATTATGATCGGAATTGATGTCAGTTCCAGGATATGTTTTGGCACTGATGATTGCATTGTGATATCTTTTGTTGGCCAATATGTAATCTATTTGGTTACGGATTACTCTGTTTTCATTGTATTGTGGTGAAGTACAAGTGTACAATCTGCGAGGATGTAATTTAAACCGTGTATTTGTCGCTACCATGTTGTGCTGTTGGCAGAATTCGGTCATTCTCTCTCCCCTGTCATTCCTTGCTCCAAGCCCGAAGTCTCCGATCAATCCAGAAACTTTTCCTCTACCTAACTTAGCATTAAAGTCACCTAAGATAAATGTTAGGTCTCGTTTTTGGTCATCGTTATAAGTTTACTGGCTTTCCGGATAGTTGAATAAGAAGACATCGGTCCGAAAATGGCACAAAGTTTGTGACGGCATTGTTATATTTGTCTTCTAAAATTACTCCAACAACTCCAATTTTTCGTCAAAAGTTTTTTTTCCAGATGATGAGGGACTGGCCCATCGCTCCAACCCTCAAGCTTGAAAGACCAGGATTTTCTGTTGGGGTTTGTTCCCTTAGTCGACATGTTCCAATTCTAAGGTGCCAGAAACTTGCCTCTCACCCTCTCTCCTCTGCTTTATAACGCATATCCATTGTACGCCATATACCCGGTGTTTACGCGACATATGTCTTCGAGGACGTGGGAGTAGGATTTACTGGCATTGAATTTCTTTCTGCCATTGGCAATTCTTCTTCAGTTCAGAACTCACATAATCCATAGATCATTTTTGACATCCTTTGTTTAACGCTTATGGATTTTATAGATTTCTTAAGATCTCAAACTACCAAAAAAATATACATCTTCATCATTCAATTTTACTACTTTCCATATAAGCATTAAACCAACTGAAAACTAAGAACATAAATTTTAACTTTTTATGTATTCCTTTATATATTGAAAATTAGTAAATTATTAAAAGTAGATTCCCTGGCAAAACTACCAATCTCGAGTCCGGAAGCATTGCGCATCTAAATATAAAACATTAATTCAAGAAATTATTATTCAACACTTGATACATCAAATAAAATCATTTAATATCCAAATTACGAAAAATAAAATAGTCGATCACTTGGAAATCAATCACTTTTATGCGATTACATCATACAATTTTATCTTGTCTGAGAATAGACGACACCACCATCAACCATAAAAATTTACTAGAGGGTGAATCGAAACCGCCGTGGTACATACGCAAGATTGGGCTTAATATTGTTCTGAAACTATTTTCTTGTGGCATTGTAAATTAATTACTATTAAACTGGGAATAAGCCACAATTAAAGATAAAAATACGTTTATTGACGTTTCAATTTCCACTTCGGAAATCGTTCTCAAAATACAATTAGTAAATTAAACAAATTTTGTTTTTTGTTACATAGTGAAAAATTCTTCTAACAATTTAATTTTATCTGACTCATTTATATTGACAATTCAGATATACATTATGCATTTTAAAGTAGACGACTTTAAAATGATATTGCCAATATTGTTGAGTTGAGCTCCTGGAAATACTTTACTTATAAGATAGTTCATTCGATTACATGAAATCAACTTTAACTTGAGAATATCCGTCAGAAAAAAATCATAGCATGTAATTCGTCTTTAAAAAGACAAACACATGACATGATGACAGTAAAATTCTCCTGTTAGTGATTCCATAGTAAATTATGAGGGAAAACCCAGGAAAAAAAAACCTCATAATACTATCCCGACATTGTAAGTATTTGTTCGTGAATTTAGTTTACCTTCAACAAACATCAAAATTCTGATTTTATATGTTACGTTATTTAAAATACATAAATGACGTATCCTCTATATATTACTGACTTACTAATACTAGTATTTTTTTATTAATAACTTTCTCTTTCAATATTGGTAACCAGATCCTACTACATTCTGCCGAGGAATTTGCGACACAATTGGCCTCATTTAGCATAATTAGAGCCGCTTCTTTGATTTTTCTTTTTTTACCATCCGTTTCTTTTAGGACTACATTTGAATTATTCCATTGAGCCCTATGTTCATTGTCCCATGCGTGTTTACAGATTTGAGATCTATCAAATTCTCTATTTTTAATATAAGATTAATGTTAACTTATTCTAATATTTAATGGCCTTGATGTTTCACCTAAATAAAACTGATCGCATTCACAAGGTATTTTATAAATGCAATTCTTTATCCTTTCTTGTTCATTGTTAGGTTTGGTTTTGGACAAAATAGATCTCAACGTGCGTTGTTTTGAATGTTGTTGAAATTATTTCCTATCCTTTTAAGTTTTTCTGATAGTCCTTTTATAACGATTTCCGAAGTGTAAATTGAAACGTCAATAAACGTATTTTTATCTTTAATTGTGGCTTATTCCCAGTTTAATAGTAATTAATTGGGCTTAATATTTGCTTATTTTACTGGATTGTCCTATATTTAATTATGGACGGAACTGATATAAAAATTGATTATTACACTTATATTTCATAAAAAATCTAATAAATCAATTCCAAAACTTTTAAATTGTACTACACCAATGACCGTTTAAAGTTAAATCATAAATAAATAAAAATATATCGTTTTTAGTTGTAATAAATGTCAATGTTTATGTTTTCCATATTGTTCATGTATTAAAAAAAATCTTTTTATTTTCAAGCAGTGGATACTTACCAAACGATAAGCTCATATTACATTCAACTAACTAAAAACATGAAGAAGGAGCAATTATGGCATCCCACTCAACTCTTATAAGAATTGACATACGCATTCAATTAATTCAACCATTATTTCCATTATTATCCAGGCAAAAGTTTAGTGTTATAGTAAGGTAGCAGTATCGCAAAATATTTGATACAAAGGTATTAATAAAAATGTTTTATTTGTACTAATCCCCAAACTACAGAAAAATCCCAACTTTGTAGAATCTTATCTATTTTTTTTTATATATCTCTTATCTATATTTCTTTGGTTAGAAATTCGGTTAGAATTCAATTTGACTAGCACTGCCTATTTTTGGTTGGAATATTTTGGTTTTAAAAAAGAGTAAAAAGAGTGTACTGTTGACGCAGTTTCTTATTTAACAGCAGACATTCAGTTATATTTTTCAAATAACTATTACTTAGGTGCTGCATTTCTCGATATAAAAATGAGCCTACAATGCAATTATTATCATTATGTTAAGAGAAAAATTGCTTCAGGTAGATGTTTCTGCGAGAGTATGTAATGTCTTTTGCAATCTTATAACACGAATTAAAGTTTTTTGTAAGGTCAAATTACAATACTGTAATAGGTCCCAGTCGATCATCCACAGATTTACCAGAGGGCTTCGTTATCTATTCCCTTTTGTTCAGTATTTTTAAAAAAGAAACACGAGGAAAAACATAATTATAATATTATACAGTCTGCTGATGATTTTGTCGTCTATGATCTCTCTCTCTTGTCGTTTCCTCATTGCTGAGGATCGTGATTCCCTACAATGCGGGCTGTCAATTCTCTCCATCTCTTGCGATTTTGGGCTGCTCTCATGGACTCGGAAAACGTCTCTCCAGTGGCTTTCTGTACTTGATCTGACCATCGGATAGGTGAGCGTCCTCGGCCTCTACGTCCTATGATACTAACAAAAAATTATAAGCAGGCCTAACTGGGCTCACGTCACATATACAACTAACTACTTTGAAATTTGAATCGTTAGGTTTTTCCTTAACCCCTCAAAAATCTAATGTTACCATCTTTAAAAGACATAATCTACCAAATATTAATAATATAAATGTAGATGGTACCTTATATCTAGTATCAAATAAGGTAACTTATCTTGGAATTACTCTTGACAAGAAGCTTAGGTGGAAACTATTTATACAAAGTATAAAATCAAAATGTTTAAAAAGTATTTTTTAACATTCATAAGGAAAACCTGGTGGGGAGTAGATCCACAATCGTATTTAACTTTTTACAAAGCCTTGATTCATTGGATTACGCATGTACGTTATATGTATCAGCCAGTACTTACATCCCAAAACGATTGGAAATAATTTAAAATATTTCCCTAAGACTCAGTTTGGGTGCAATGTGTTTAACGCCTATGGAACCACTTTGGATTGAAGATTGAAATTTAAGCACTAGAACTATCATTATTTTTACGGTAGGAATTGTTATCGGAAAAAATTATTATTAAGTCTTTTTTAAAAAATCGTACTCTGTTAAACGAAATAGCCTTATTAAATAACAACGATTTCCTTCTTCTTTAATCAACAATCAATCGACAACCTTCTTCTCAATTAAGTGTGGCTTTTAGAAATACAACTACTTATAATAGTGATTTAAAAAGAACTATTTTAGCAAAAAATCTAAATTTTTTGACATGTTGGAGCCACTAGAAATTAATATTCCTGTATACAGTGAAAATTTGTTGATAAGTAAAAATATATTAAGGGCCTTTATATCAAATCTGTCAGATTTTCTGGAAATATATATCGACGCATCAAAACAAAATAATTTTATGGGATGTGCATTCTATATACCATCAACAAACGTTCAAGAAAAATTCAAACTAAATAATAATACTTTCATTTTTTTTGCAGAAGCGATTGGTATTATTAAATTTTGCGAATACATATATAAAAAAAAGTTAAAAAAATACACTTTTTGAGTTACCCTTATCTGTTCTTAAATACATCGATAACCCAATTATTGTGATGGCTACTGATCTAAATCCTTTTATTAGAGAATTAAAAGTAAGAATTCATAAATTGAAAAAAAAATTAAAACAAATTAAGATTCATTTGGATAAAAGCTCATACTTTATAGGACTTAGTGGCAATGAAGTTGCAGATTCCTTGCCAAAGAAAGCGTTTAAACTGGACAGCACATCAAGAATAATTTAGATGCTCAATAATATTTAATGATATCTAAGAGTAATTTTAAGGCAAAATGGGAATTGCATTGAAAAAAGTATTGGTCTAATAACGTCACATGATATACACTATTACATCCAAGTATTCCAACAGTTTTGTGATACCAAGATTATGATTTTACGAGAAATGATATTGTGACCATTTGTAGGCTGAAATTCGGATATATTTTATATAAACACTTATATAAAATTGGTGTACATCGTGTCAACAGCCGTAAAAGTCGGACGCTTTTGAAGTGCTTGCGGTGCGATTGTTTGGAAGTGACGCTATTGTGTTATTTTGTGAATTTGTTTGGTGCAAATTAGGTCCATAATTTGGTATTCCAAAATATCTAATTATGGAAGAAGATGCTATTACAGGGCATAGACCGCCCGATGAATTACATTCTGATAACACTTCTGAAAAAACTAATATGGATGATAACAGGTCTGTAAATACTTTAATTGATTTTGAAAACCGGTATAAACCCAGTGATAACGCTCCATTCTTTGTTTATATTGAACACAAAAATAAAAATCTCGGTAGGTTATTTCCAATGAAGGTAGGACATTTTCTATTAAATGATTCGTTTATTAAAAATGATGTACTTGATATAAAAACAGTTGGCATTAATAGGGTAAAAGTCATTTTTAAAACTTATTCTATAGCAAATAAAATAATTAATCATGATTTAATAATTAAAAATGACCTTATCGCTTATATTCCAAAATTTTACACACATAGAAAGGGTATAGTCCGTATGGTTGATACTTTCTTTTCGGAGAATTATTTAAAGGATGCGATAATATCTGAGAGACAAGTAGTAAATGTTCAAAAGGATGCAACGAAAAATAACTAACAGCGATGGCACAACTCAATTAGTACCAAGACAAATGATAATTGTAGAATTCTTGGGCAACGAGGTTCCACAAAACATAATAATTAATTTATGCAATTTTTCAGTAGATCCATACATACATCCGGTAGTGCAATGCTTTAATTGTCTCAGATACGGTCACTCCTCAAAACAATGTAAATCTAAAGACAGTAGATGTAAAAAATGTACAGACACTACCCATACTGTAGAAACTTGTAAGGAAAATAATCAGTGCATATATTGTAAAACCAACGATCACACCTCGTTGTCTAGAAAATGTCCAATATACGAGAAACAAAAGAAAATCAAAGCAATAATGGCATCAGAAAATATAACATTCAGAGAAGCAGAACAATTACATAACAATCCAAGCTATGCAAAAATAATAACTAATAATAGATTTTCTATTCTAAATAACATTTCCAATTTTCCCAGCTTACCTACCTCGTCTAACAATGTCCCTAATTTCACATTAAATAAACCTGTAAGGAAAAATTATCACACATCTGCAACTAATAAGCGTAAAGCAACTTCTCCACCAATTTTACCCCATACCTCTGCCCCATCTTCTAGCAAAAGACCTACTCCTAAATCTAACCCTATAATACCAAATCCCTATAGGGACGAATTTATTGATTACAAAGAGAAACTTATATTACTTGTCACATCTCATATTAATCAACTTATGTATACTAATAATCAATCTAAACCTATATGTAATTTAGAAAATGAATTAAGAAAACTAATTTCTAATAATTTAGAAGAAACAGGTAATAACACAGAAACGGATAATTTAGCGACGAGCGACAATGAAAGCATTCACTCGTATTATTAATTTCCAAATGCACAGTCAACCTACTCAATCTTCCTTAAATATTTTACAATGGAATTGTAGATCGTTAGTAAGTAATAGAGATAATCTTATAAATTATATTAATAATTCTCATGTGGATATTATTATTTTATCCGAAACTTGGTTGAAAAACCAAATGGATTTCAAATTAAAAGGGTATAATTTTGTTTCAAAATGCCGTGAAAGTGGCTATGGTGGTGTAGGCATTTTCATACTAAAGGGCATTGATTATCAAATAATTAATATTAACTATAATTTTAATACCGGAATAGAAGTGTGTGCAGTCTTAATTAACAAAATTAATATCTCTTTTGTGTCTATATATAAACCATCTGACATCAGAGTAGAAAAGGCTGATTGGATACATTTATTTGAACAATTCGATTATAATAAAACAGTTTTTTGTGGTGATTTTAATGCCCACCATTATATGTGGGGTCCAATCCCGGATGACCGTAATGGTAGAATATTAGTCGAAAGCATGGATTTTTTCGAATTAGTTTCTCTAAATGACGGAGCACCTACTAGAATCGCAGCGAGTGGTAATCATTCTGCCGTTGATTTGACCATCACCTCAGCCTCATTAACAAATCGTATAAACTGGTCAGTATATACCGATACATTGGGATCCGATCATTTTCCTATTAAAATAGAGCTTAAAATTAATCCTTCTTCATTCCTGATTAATCCATCAACAAAATGGAACGATTGCCGCGCTGATTGGACGCTATTTGAGACAGATTTAGAAAAACAATTATCCACATTTTTATCATCTAATAATCTTTCTAACGATGAGAAGACAGCCCTTCTCTTTCAGACTATCTCTCTAGCTGCTTCCAAATCTATGCCCATAAAAAAACCTTTTACTCCTTCAATGCCAAGGCCTTATTGGTGGGATGAGGAATGTACACTGATTATAAAAAAACGATCAGAAGCCTTGAAAGCGTTTCGAACCCAAAGTAATCATAATAATTACATAAATTATAAAAATATAGCAGCGCAAACCAGACGATTATTTAAAACAAAGAAAAAAAGTAGTTGGAGAAATTTTTTAAATAGTCTAAATAAAAGCACTCCTCTCTCAAAAATATGGTCAACCGTCAGATCAATTTCCAATAATTATCAGTACAACAAAAAACCTCAACTTTCTGAAAATCTCATTAAACAGATGTTAGACCAACTTGCACCTTCATCTGCCTCTGGTAATGTTGGTAGGATTAAAGAAGTTTTTCGCTTTAACACTAGTATAGATTCCATGTCAAAACCTTTTACTCCTTCAGAACTAGATTTCGCACTAAAAAAAAGCAGAAATACAGCCCCCGGCTTGGACGGTTTTACTTATAAGATATTGGACAAATTGCCGTCAAATGCCAAAGATGTTCTCTTACAAATATTTAATAGTTGGTGGTTGAAACAAGAATATAGCGATACTTTAAAAAATATTATCATATGCCCTTTACTCAAATTTAAATTAAACCCTGAACTTCCTTCATCTTATAGACCCATTTCTTTATTATCATGTGTGACAAAATCCTTTGAAAGGCTTATAAAATTTAGATTAGAACATCTTATTGAAAGCCGTTCAGTTTTTCCCTACTCACAGTATGGATTTCGTAGAGGTCGAGGTACCATTGATGCTCTCGTACATTTAGTTACGGATATTCAACTCTGTTTCTCAAAAAACGAATTCATGCTATGTTTGTTTCTAGATTTAAAGGGTGCATATGACGTGGTTGACATGGATATATTATATTCAAAAATGGTGGCATGCGGTATTGATAAAAGATTATCTGTAAATATAATAAATTTGTATGTGAATAGAAAAATATACTTACGGGACCATAGAAATGTATTACACGGTCCAAGAATATTATATAACGGTCTCCCACAAGGCTCAATTCTAAGTCCTTTATTGTTTAATGTTTATACTGCAGATCTGCATGGTTTGATGGATGAAAACTGCAAAATAATTCAATATGCAGATGATATATGTTTATATACCAGCCATAAATCCTATGAAGATTGTATGTTGAATCTAAAACTTAGTTTTAGTAATATAGATAAGTGGGTGAAACAAATGGGTTTTAGTATATCACAAGAAAAATCTTCGATTGTATGTTTCACTAGACGTAGACAAAAAGTCACAGGCAAATGCCAGATAGGTGATTATAATTTCCCCTTAGCAGAAGAGTATAAGTATCTAGGCATGATCCTAGATAAAAAGCTCTTGTGGTCTAGTCATGTAAAGTACGTAAAACAAAAGTGCGAGCGTGGAATTAACCTTCTGCGTTTCGTTTCTAAAAAAAGATGGGGTGCAGATCAAAATATCTCTTTATTGTTTTATAGATCCTACATACGATCCATTTTGGATTACGGTTGTATTCTTTACGGTTCAACATGCAAAACAAATCTATTAACTCTTGACAGAATACAATTTAAATCAATAAAAATTTGTCTAGGAGCTATGATTTCTTCACCAAACCAAGCAGTTCTAGCAGAAGCCCAGGAACCACCTTTATTCATACGTAGGCAAATGTTAACCAACAAACGTCTAATAACGTACAGATCGTTTAATACAACTATGGTTCACAAAATAGGTTTACTTTTGACAGAAAATTTAACAAATCCTTATTGGAGAATAAAAAATTCTCCTCCTCTCGCAGAATCTTTTATCGATACGAATTCATTTCAATCTTAAATATTACAGCTACCAAAATTTCCTTTTTACGTACAAGACTTTGAAGTTCTGATAGACAAACCAACCATTATAATGCCCTCTTATTCAGACTTGCCAATTTTAACTAATCTGATATTCAAATCCATACTAAGCAAATTAGGGGAAGATTTAACAATAATTTATACAGATGGATCAAAAACTGTTGAAAGTACTGGTTTCGCTTTTTTTGTTTCAAACAGCAACTATGTTGAGAAATATCGAATTCCTGAATATTGTTCTATTTTTACAGCCGAGGCTGCTGCTATACAGAAAGCACTATCTTGGTGTGTCACTAATTATTGTGAGAACATCGTAATAGTATCAGATTCTCAGGCAGTATTACAAGCTATTCGTAGCCATCCATTAGACAGTTTTCAAAACTCCATTATACTTGATATCAAAAAATTATTATATGATCTAAAATTCACAAACAAATCAGTTACTTTTCTCTGGGTTAAAGGACACAATGGAGTAATTAGAAACGAATTGGTGGACAGTATGGCAAAAAATACATCTGAGATATCCGAAATTACAAATTTTTACTACTTTAAAGATCTTTTTTCTATTCTCAGGAGTATTGGCAGGGAAAGATGGATGTCAAAATAGGTTCAGAAGACTTCAAGAAACCATTACTTTTCTATTCACCCATGCTTACCAAAAAATATTCCCCATTTCAATCTTAACTTTAATAAAGTACATTCTTCGTTAATAACGCGGCTAAAACTGAACCATGGCCTCTTTCCAGAGCATCTGCATAGGATTGGAATCTATGAAACTCCTTTCTGTCCTTGTAATAAGAAATCTATCGGAGATTTGAATCACTTATTTTTCGATTGCTCTAATCATAGGGAACAGACTCGAAGACTATATTTAGGTTTAATTGATCTCAATATTAGCCTTCCAGTTAACATCAGCAATCTGTTATCTTATTCTGACAAATCTATATATAATATTCTAATCAAGTTTATAAACGATTCTAAAATAAAAATTTAAACATCCTTATAACAATTTTCTGTGGCAAAAAGATTCTTTGTCTAATGCCATCTTTCTCTCACACACACACACACACACACACACACACACACACACACACACACACACACACACACACACACACACACACACAAAAATTGGTGTAATCAACACCGAACTTTGTAAAACTGGTAATGTGGTTTGGGATCACATTTTTTATGCTTGTAGTAAATTTAAAATACAAAGACAGGAACTTATTAATAGTTTATTATTACAAAAAGTATATCCTCTTTCAATATATTTCATCAAAACGTTCTGTAATGTAGCCCGATGGGGTTTTTAATATTATACCTTTTGTAAGGGAATTTTTAAATAAATTTTGTGTGGTAGGTACATTATATACAGCCAGTTACAGAAATTTAGTTTCCTTGTTGATCAAAATAAAAATTTTTTTAGTTGAACCAGGATTGCATTCAGCAAGTGACATTATATGTGTTGTGTATCATTACGAGTACACAGGTATATTAGGCATTCAATTTAATAAGTAGATGAGGTTTCTGTATAGAAACTGTACTTTCTGAATAGGATTACTTTTGTTGGTTTTCATTTTAAGGGTCCCTCTAGAATGAAAGTGTCTTAAACAGTTCTTCTTCTGCTTTTCCTTTAAATAAGAAAATTTGCTTTTTCATTGGAGTGTTTTTGCATTATGGAAGATTGTCACTCCATTTCTTGTCGGTCTACCGATACTTCTTCTATTACTTGGTGATTTGTCCCTTTATATTTTAACTCTTGCCATTTCACAGATGCGATGGTTCCATTCTTTTTTTCTATTTAATATTCGATCATACCCTTTACATTTAGTTTCATAACTTTATAAAACCTATACAAAGATTATTACAAACAGGTTAACAATTAAATTTGACGGATATCAACCAGTAGAACAAGCCCTAGAGTGATGTAGTACTAATAGCCGACACGTGGAATGAACTAAATACTATGATTGAGAAAATACACACAAAATCACTAAGAATATTGAGCTCAAACCTGAACATTCACTAAAATAAACATGGAGATCAGAAAATTCGACAGATGCTGTCGAACACGCAGCTAAACTGATATGGAAATAGGCTGGATATAACGAACGTCTTGGGGATGGCCGATGGAATAAAGAAATCGGGAATTGACGCCCATATGAGACCAAAAGATTACGAGAAAGACCGCAAATGAGCTGGAGCGACAATATCAAAAGAACTGCAAAGGGCTAATGTGGAAACGTCTTACAAACAACAGAGATGAATGGCGAGAATTAGGAGAGGCCTATATTCGGCAATCCGTATAGAGAGAAGGGCTTTAAAAAAAAATTGTTTTTTTTTCGCTACATAACTTGTGTATTTTTAATTGTTCCTCAATTTTGATCAGTAGGGTAAATAGATGTTCGTCAGTATTTTTCTTATTTCCGGAACTTTAAATTTCTCAAGTTCAAGCGTCTAGGGAAATTATTTACGGTTAAAAATGAGCTTTAAGGGAGCAGAAGTTTGTTTATTATCTCTTAATAATAAGGCAAATTGTACAGTAAACCCTTCAATGTCTCCAAATTGAAAGCAGAATAAAATTTTTGTATAGTCTGTTGCAAGATATTTTGGATTTAATCTTCGAGGTATAGTTTTTGTATACGAGGTCGGACTTATCTATTGATACATTTTATCAAAATTACGACAAACAATTTAAATCGGTATCACTATAGATCTAATTACTATTTATAACTGGGAATAAGCCACAATTAAAGATAAAAATACATTTATTGACGTTTCAATTTCCAATTCGGAAATCGTTCTCAAAATACAAATAGTAAATTAAACAAATTTTGTTTTTTGTTACATAGTGAAAAAATTCTTCTGATAATTTAATTTTATCTGACTCATTTATATTGACAATTCAGGCATACATTATGCATTTTAAAGTAGACGACTTTAAAATGATATTGCCAATATTGTTGAGTTGCGCTCCTGGACGACTTTACTTATAAGATAGTTCATTCGATTACATGAAATCAACTTTAACTTGAGAATATCCGTCAGAAAAAATCATAGCATGTAATTCGTCTTTAAAAAGACAAACACATGACATGATGACAGTAAAATTCTCCTGTTAGTGATTCCATAGTAAATTATGAGGGAAAAACCAGGAAAAAAACCTCATAATACTATCCCGACATTGTAAGTATTTGTTCGTGAATTTAGTTTACCTTCAACAAACATCAAAATTCTGATTTTATGTTACGTTATTTAAAAAACATAAATGATGTATCCTCTAAATGTTACTGACTTACTAATACTGGTATTTTCTTATTAATAACTTCCTCTTTCAATATTGGTAACCAGATCCTACTACATTCTGCCGAGGAATTTGCGACACAATTCCCTCATAATTTACTATGGAATCACTAACAGGAGAATTTTACTGTCATCATGTCATGTGTTTGTCTTTTTAAAGACGAATTACATGCTATGATTTTTTCTGACGGATATTCTCAAGTTAAAGTTGATTTCATGTAATCGAATGAACTATCTTATAAGTAAAGTCGTCCCAGGAGCGCAACTCAACAATATTGGCAATATCATTTTAAAGTCGTCTACTTTAAAATGCATAATGTATGTCTGAATTGTCAATATAAATGAGTCAGATAAAATTAAATTATCAGAAGAATTTTTTCACTATGTAACAAAAAACAAAATTTGTTTAATTTACTATTTGTATTTTGAGAACGATTTCCGAATTGGAAATTGAAACGTCAATAAATGTATTTTTATCTTTAATTGTGGCTTATTCCCAGTTATAAATAGTAATTAATTTACAATGCCACAAGAAAATAGCTTCAGAACAACACTATAGATCTAAACGATACCAATGATAGTGTTTAGTTATACCGCTGTTTATTGTTTGAGTCAAACTTTACTAACAAAAAGTATATTTTAAAACATGGTCATAAAGCTCCCATACTAAAATTAAACATTCACAATGTTATCGCCTCAAGTAATTAATTAGTGTACAGTAAACCATTGGAAGTGTTCAAAACGTAATTTGCACAGCTTGATTTTAATCTGTGTTTCTGCAATTAGTGATCACGATTGAACATGACTTTATAGCCCTCGGCTGTGTATCATGTGGGAGGATAAGGATACAACTGATTATTGTATGTCAAGTGCAAGTTTTTTAAGCGTCTCATTACACTTCAAGATATTCCATACGTAACAATGATACCTGCAAAAAGAAGGTGCAAGAAATGATGTTATTTTTTCAATATTTAAAGAGACCATAGGTAAAAAATAAGTAAAACTGGAATAAATACAAATAAAACAAAATATCTAGTAATAATTGTTTAATGACGATAATTTATTTATGCTAAACTGCAAGAGTAATCCAACGTTATTAGTTGATTAAATTATATTATTTATCTATGACTAAATTATTTCTCTCTTAATCTATCTATATAAAGGCTATAATGACAGTGACAGGTCACTAGATCTAAGAAAGAAATCTCTCTCTTCAATCCTGACCCCCCAGGGGGAGTGTAGTGGTCGACGTGATGTCGTGTATTGTCCGTCTCCAGAGATCTCTGTCTCTGGTCATTTCTTTTAATTCATGCATAGGTCTTTGGCATATTTCTGTAATTTGATCTATCCATCTTGTTGGGGATCTTCCTCGTGATTTTCGGCCTTCTACCTTTCCTTGTATTATGAGTCTTTCCATGTTTTCTGTGTTTGCTCTCATAACATGCCCAAAATATTTTAATTGTTGGAGATGGACTTTACTAGAGAGTCGTTGGCTAACTTTTAGCTCTCTTAAAATTGAATTATTTGTTCTACGGTCGGTCCAAGGAATTCGTAACATTCGTCTCCAACAGAACATTTCAGTGGCGTCTATCTTTCTTCTCTCCGATTATCTCAGAGTCCAAGATTCACATCCGTAGGTCAGTATTGAGAATATTAAGCAGTTGATCAACCTCATCTTTATCGCTCTTGAAATTTGACAGTCCTTCCATATTTTGGTCATTTTTGTTGTGGCACCTTTTGCTACATCGCATCTACGTTTAATCTCTTCTTGTAATGACCATGTGTTTGTGATTAATGATTCCAGATATAAGTATGAGCTCACAACCTCGAACCGGTCAATTGTGATTATGTGTGGATGATTGTTGTGTAGTCTATCCACTATCATGATCTTTGTCTTTGATATGTTTAATTGCAGACCAAATATTTGACTTTCGTTTTCGATCAGTCGTATAAGTTCCATCAGCTCTGCTTGACTATTTGCAAGAAGGGCTGTGTCATCTGCGAAACGTAGGTTGTTTAGTCTATGACCATTTATTGAGATGCCCTTTTCCCATACTTCAAGTGCTCTTCGCATAATATACTCCCCATATATGTTGAATAATTGTGGAGATAGTATACATCCTTATCTGACACCCCGTTCTGGATAAAACTCGTTCGAAAGTATGTCAAGTACTTTAACTAATCCAGTAGTGTGTCCATATAGTTCAGTTATAAGCGTAATTAGATGTTGTGGTACGCCTACTTCTTTTAGTATTCGCCATAAATGTCTCCACTTGACCCTGTCAAACGCTTTAAGGTAATCTATAAAACAGATGTATAGTGGGATGTTGAATTCCCTAGATTTCTCGATTATCTGTCTTATATTCAGCAGGTGTTATCGAGTGCCTCTACCTTTGGTAAATCCAGTTTGCTCTTGTGGAATTTCTCTGTGAAGGAATGTTTTCAGTCTCTCATTGATTATATGTAGCATTATCTTGCTGACATGGGATATAAGAGAGATAGTTCTATAATTGTCGCATTTATGGAAGCTGCCCTTTTTATGTATGGTCGTTATTGTGGATTTTGTTCAGTCTTCAGGCCATTGTTTGGAATGCCATATTTGGTTACAGAGTAAATGAAGTAATTTTACGCCGGTTTCTTTTGTGGATTTAAGCATTTCTGCTGTTATCATATCTGGACCTGGTGCTTTGTTATATTTGAGCTTGTTGATAGCCTGTCTTACTTCATTTTCGAGTATATCAGGTTCTTCTTCCAACTTGTCAGAGATTTTGCTAACAAGCTCTTGGCGTTGATCATCTTTATATAGGTCCCTGCAATACGATCTCCATGTCTCTGCTATGTCTTCTCCGTTTGTTCTCAGGGTTCCAGTGTTATCTTCAATGGCCCAAGTTCTGGCTCTGAAGTCTCTTGTTAGGTAGCGTATTTTTCTAAATAGATCTCTCGGCTGATTATTCTGACCATGTCTCTCAATTTCTTTGCATATACTTTGATAGTACTGTTTTTTGTAGGCCTTACATCTTCGTTTTATTTCTTTATGAGGTTTCTTAAACTAGCTTTTTCCCTTTCACTATGTACACCACTTTTACAAAGATTCCTTCTATTCTCAATTACTTTAAGAGTTTCATCTGTTATCCAGTGTTTCCGTTTCACCGGATTATTTTTCTTTGAGCGATCCACTGGTGTTGTTACGCAGTGTTTAACAGTCTCCCATATTTCTTGTGACGTTCCGTTACGAATAGAGGGCATACTATACTATACTGTACTTTCTGTAGAAGGTCGTCTTTCTTTCTTAGTTCTATCCTCTTTATCTCTCTTTGTTTGTTGGGTGCTTTAAGTTTAAGCATTACTTTAGCTACGAGGAGAGTATGATCGGATCCGCATATTGCCCCGTAAGAAAGAAATATGAACTACCATATTTTAATCATATTTTGTTCTTCAAACAATACTTTCAATTAATAATACTGTATTAATTATATATTAACATAATTAATAATTAATTTTAATAATATTTTTAAGGTAGAATTTATTATAAAACGTTATTTAAGATTTAAAACCTAGCGACATCTAGGAAAGAAAATCTAAACTACTGACATCTGACATTTCATTCATATATTTTACTTGAAACGATACTTTTACTCAATAATACCAATTACATAAATATAGCATTTTTCATATAAAAATGCTTGCGCGACATTCAAGATTTATTTGGTTTTATGACTACTGCAACGCACTAAAATACATAGGAAAACATTTTATTACAAAATTATATATTCTAAATTTTAAACTTACCTCTTTTAAAGCATTAATAGTAAAAACGTCCCGCCATTATTTCTTGTTAAAAATAATTTATCTTATACGAAAGCTTATGAGCTTTCTACAGAATATTTAGTTTTTTGGCATAGCACGATTACAATACACAACAATAATTAGTTTTTATAGCTAATATATGTATTTATAAATAGATACAATTTGTGTAAGAAATCAAAACAACCAAAATTCTTACTCTTAAAAAGCGGCGACACTAAAAAACAATTTTGCCACACGCTGAACTGTCATTAAAATTTGAAGTATTCCCGTATCAGTTTATTTAATAATTTCATAAAATTTATATTAATAATAATAACAAATGTTTTTGGTTATTTGATCAATATGATTCTTAAATTCCCAATATAATGATGATTTACATGATTATAATACCATGTTGACGCCTATGAAAGATCGAGCAGTTCCGTATGGGTTTCGTATTATTAGTTGTAGTAGTAAAATTTGAACTGTAATGTTGACGTTCTGGAAATTTTAAATATAAGTGATGTCACTATATATAATTTGTAACGTGCAATGTTTTTACTTTGAAAAATGGTATATTAATATAATTAATAATTAATTTTAATAATATTTTTAAGGTAGAATTTTATACAAAATAATTTAAAAAAATTTCATTTAATTATGTTTTTCGAAAATTGAGAAAAACATAGGTTACTGTAATTGTAAGGTAAAATCGATGACGCGTAATATATATTTATTTTGTCACTGGGTAAGATAAACATACACTTACTATAAAAATAAAATGACGTTTAACAAACTTCATTTACCAACGCTTTACCAATATAAAATAAAATACCTAAATAATATTAAATAAAATTAAATAAAGGTAAATAGAATTAAATAAAATTGAATTAAGTTAAACAGAATTACGTAGAATTAAATAATTTTTTGAGCGCTTTAAGGTGGGGATAGAACAATTTGTTGGATCGTGACGTATGATACATCATTCGAAAGAAGAGGCGGTAGCAAATATGTTGTGTTTGGTTCGATTGAGGCGTGTGATACGTTAAATGAAAGGAAAGGATATCATGAATATACTAAGACAGAAAAATCAAACAAAGCGACTACCGAAAGGGTATTACACATTGTCTTTATTATTAATGATCGTATAGTTACATATGAGATGTCATAGGGCACTATACATAAACATAGTTTAACTAAAAGAAAAATTTTGATTTATTGACTTAAGGAAGGCCTCTAGTTGAGTACAAAAAAATAACTGAACGAATCCTAACATACGACATAGCAAATAAAAGGGGAGAATATTACGAATATATTCAGATAAAAAAAATAAACGCGGCGACTACCAAAAGGGCACTACACAGTATCTTCAATATTATTGAATGTACAGCGACATACAAGGTATCATAGAACACTATAGATAAAAATAGATGTACTATAATAAAAATTTGATTTATTGACTTAAAAAATTCCTCTGGCAGTATATAAAATAAACGTTGATACTCTGTATACTCTGTATACTACTGAATAGGTTGAAATGTTGTCACATAAGCTTCTTAATCAATTTTAAGTTACCTATATTAGTAGGGCAAAGCATTTGTAGTATTTGCAAATATTAAAAATATGCAAATAAAACGAATTATTTATCGACTTTTCCCCTACACTTGCATATTACCACCTAATAAAAATTATTGTGGACCTCTTGCTAAAAAACAAGCGATTCTATGTCACGATTTAGGGAAACAATAGTCGACGGAAAAAAAATAATGACCTTGCTTAAGGTAGCGTTCTGGCCCCTATCCCCTTTAATATATACACAAACAACACACTCATAATGTTAGTATGTTAACATATGATAATGCTTTCATGTTAACTTAAGTTAGCATGAAAACAAAAAAAGAAAACTGGCAGATCGACGACGAAGAACACAAATTTTTAAAAAATTGAGAAGTGGCGGAGAAAGCTCTAGAAAATTTAATAATATGTAAATAAGCCTGAGTGGTGGGATAGAGATATCCAAATAAAAATAAAACAAAAAAAGTTATTATATAAAAACTATGACCAACCAACAAAATACAGTATAAACATCAAGGTACGGCAGCAGAAGGAACAAAACAGAATTCCTCAAGAGTGAGGATCAAGCATCCTAATACCTCTCTTCAAAAATGGAAACAAATCAGATCCAAACAATTTTAGAGGAATTTATTTATTAAACATGACACTAAAATTAACAACCAAAGTGATAACAAAAAAACTGAATGAAATTATATCACTAGCAGAAGAACAAGGTTTAAGGTCGGAAAGATCATGCATCGAGACTATATTTAATCGACAACAAACTGGCATATCTATGTTTTGTAAACCTTAAGAAGGGATTTGACCGGGTAAAATTAAAAGACGTAATCCACTTATTGTACGCAAGAGAGATACCTCTAGGAATAATCAAAACGATAGAAAATATCTACTAAAACAACACAAAATTAAAAGTAGAAGAAGAACTAACCAACCCTATTAAATCCGGCAAAGGGATAAGACAGGGAGATTCACTGAGTCCTCTATTGTTTAATCTGATTATAGATGAAACAATAAAAAACTAAAAAATGATACCAAATGGAAGAAAAACAACTTTAAAAATCTGCTATTCATACGACGCAATACTACTCTCCCTAAGTAAAGATGATTTACTTTACTTAATCATTCCTAAGTAAAGATGATTGTACAATGTATGCTGCACCAATATAATATAACCGCCAGAAAGTGAAACATGTTAATTTCTCCAAAAAGACAAAATATATGGATACAACAGCAAATTTACTAAGATGTAAATTGGAGCTGGAAGTGATGCAGTTTAAATATCTAGACATCATATTTTTTAGCTACGAAAAGCTCAAAACTAAAATAAAAGATCATGTGAATAGAGCAAACAGAACCGCAGGGTGCCTGAATGAAACAATATGGAAAAATAAAAATATTGGGAAAGAAATGAAGGCAGAATTTACAACACAGTCATCAGAACAATAATGACATAGGCGACAGAAACAAGACCTGATACAGTGAGGACAAAATGGATATTAGAAACAGAAGAGATTAAAACACAAAAAAATTGATCGTAAAATACTATGGGACAGAGCTAGACGTACAGATATACGACATAGATGCAAGGTGGAGAGCATCAAGAACTGGGTGAGAAATAGAAAAGTAGAATGGGACAATTATATACGTTGAATGACAACAAATAGAGTAGTAAAAATGGCAATAGACGGCTCCCTAATAGGAAGACGATCAGTAGGAAGACCACGAAAACGATGGAACGACAACTTACTGTTGTCACATTGAAAAAAGACAGAGTCATGTCTATATAAACAGATGAAGAAGTAAAAGGAGGTACAGCAGCAGAACATCCAAATATATGTTGAGGCCATTGAGTATTTTGACGATTGACTGAAGAGAGTAGATATCAATTTCTGGCAACACACGAATACCTAAAACTTACAGAGAGCGTAGAACTATCAATACAACAATTTGAAGAAACAGTTAAAGATATACTATTGACAAAATCACCAGACTCAGAGGGAATACACACATATTAGGTATGGATCATTTAGGCTAAGTTACACAGTTAATTGAATAATTTTGGTTATTCAATCAACGGTTACGCATATTACGTAAACTATTTAGGAGTTGTTTGGACAGAAAATTCATTCTAGAAAAATATTCAAATGATTAAAAAAAACAAGTAGTAATATTTTTACTGGAATAATAGCGAGACATAGAAAATTAATGTGATTTAAATTTTAGCCACAAGCCATCAAAGAAGAATAACCTCCACAGTTTCTTCTGTTTGTCGTAAAAGATAACTAAACGCTTGCTGTCCTAAACCCTATTTCCAATTTTCTAACAACTGACCGAATATGGGGGTATAACCCTAACCTAACACATAACGTTACACCATTAGCCCGGAGAAAGTGGCTAGCTACTATAAGTCCGTAAACAAGATGACCAGCAGCTGCGTGAAGTGACGCAGGGTGAGTCACGGTGAATTTCTGTGAAACACAGAAATGATACTTTCAAAAGACAGCTAGCTTTTCTTTCTTGAAGCGTTGTATCACACTTTATCAATTTCAATCCTTATTATCTTACGTACTTCTTGGAATTGGTCACGACAATAATTTTTAAGTTTTTCATACTCAGCTCTTTAATTAGGATGAATTCTTTATAAGTTTTTCTTTTTTGTTTAAATAAATGTGACTTTTTTTGTTAAACTAGCTAAAACAATCGTTTTAACCATAAATTCATTTTTCTACTCAGATTTTGAGCTGACATCGATCCACAGAATTGCACAAGCACCGTCCATTTAAAAATAAAAACAATCCACTAACTCAGCAGAAAAAAAACAAGTCACATAAAAACAGTAGGTGCAAACCGCGTTTCAATTTGCAGGGATCTAATCACCAGTAGTTTTTTTTAATCAGGACTCACCTGCGTCACCTCACCAAGCAGCGGTTAACTTGCGGCTGGTCTTACCGGAGTAAAGGCCGGTCTTACTGGAGTAAACCATTTACCGGAGTAAAACGCATTTCTTCTTTGATCCTTGCGTATTCTTTGTTGACTTCTTCTATGGTTCGTGCATCTAACATATCCTGGTCTTGTCTGTATGTAGCTGCCATTCTTCTTGCTATTGCATCCACTTTTCCTTGTGTTTCGAAATGTACTCCCTCGTTGTCTATGATTAGGGTCAGGGTCATCTTTTGTTTTCCTCTTTGTTTGGCTTTCAGTATTTTTAATACATTTCCGTGATTTTCTTCTGCTTTCCTGATGTTATTGTGCCATTTGTTTTCAGTAAGACTTCTGGGTTTTACTCTTATTTCTTTCGAAAATATGTCTTTGTAGTCCTTGAATTCTTGTTTTCTTGTCCTCTGGAAAGCTCTTCTGGCCTTGTTTGTATCCCCTATGATGTTCTGTAGTTTAGTTGGGACGATTAGTCCTTTGTTTTTCGTCAATCCTTTTGGTATGTTGTCCTCCATAGCTTGTTGAATGTTTCTTGTTATTTCTTCAATTTTTTTTTAATCTTCTGATTTAAATTCTCTCTTCATTTTGATTTGGTTGAGTTGTCGTCTGTAGTTTGGCCAATTTGCTTCTTTCAATCTCCATCTTTCCACTGGTGCGATTGTTGGAAGGTCTACTCTTGAAGTTATTTTTCCTGTGATTTGTGATCCGAACTGCATTCGAAGTTGGCCCTAACATCTTCCATTGTGACTTTTTTGTAATGAAAAGGTCCAATGTAGAATTGTTGTAGAATTGTTAGTAGTACCTATTTTAATACGTACATTTTCAAATTGATTTGTATTTATTACCACCTCATTCTGTTGGTCACATCTTCCATATCCGTCGAAGTTTGTTATTCTTGGTAGCTGTGTTGTCGTCATATGTAGAGTGTTTCGGAGATGCATATAACGTCCGGATTATGTCTTATTACCGTCTCACGCAGGTCGTGAATCCTTAGCCTCAGTGATGTTATGTTGAATTGTAGAATTTTAAGATGTTATAACTAAGAAATGAAAGGGGTGCACTTATAACAGATATAAACCAAAAAATGCAGAGATGAACACAATATATAGCACAACTTTTTGAAGACAAAGAGAGAACAGAAGCACCAGAAGAATTTAAGGATGATACTGGGCCTGACATTATACGAGAAGAAATTGAATATGCAATGAAACAAGCTAAAGGTAGTACATCTCCCGGGCCTGATGAAGTTCCTATCGAATTACTTAAAATTGTGAATACTGAATCTATTGATCTTCTTTTGGATCTATTCAGTACCGCATATAGAACAGGTATAATACCTAAAGAATGGCTCCAATCAACGTTCATACTGCTTCCCAAAAAAGCCAATGCAAAGGAGTACAATGAACATCGCACCATAGCCTTAATGAGTCATGTCTTGAAATTGTTTTTAAAAGTAATTCACAATAGAATACATAAGAAATTAGATGAAGGCCTAAGTAATACACAAATGGGATTTAGGAAAGGACAGGGAACACGAGATGCACTGTTTGCATTAAGTGTTCTTTCGTAGAGATGCTTAGATATTAATCAGGAAGTATAATATGCCTGTTTCATTGATTTTGAGAAGAAATTTGACATAGTGCAGCATAATCGACTTAAAGAAATTTTATTAAATAAAAACATAGACAGTAGAGACATTAGAATCATCTGTAACCTCTATTGGATTCAAACAGCAAAAGTGAAAGTTAAAAACGAACTGACCAAGGATATCCAGATTCGCCGTGGGGTCCGTCAAGAGTATATTTTAACACCCTTGTTATTCAATTTATACAGTGAAGCCATCTCAGAGTTAGCGCTTGCCTAGATCAGTGAGGGCCTTATAATAAACGGCGAGCCACTTAATAACATACGATATGCTGACGACACCGTCCTTCTGGCAGGAACACTAGAAGAACTGCAACACGTTGCTGAACAACTAAATATATATTGCAACGATTATGGACTAAAAATTAATTTGAAGAAAACCAAGTTCATGGTATTTACAAAAGCACACAACATCAAAATTAAGCTAGTAGGTACTAGATAATACAGAAATTGAACAAATATCTTCGTACAAATATTTTGGAGCATGGATCACAGAAGATACTCATCAGACAAAAGATATAAGATGCCGCATTGAAATTGCGCGGTCAGCTTTTAATAGAATGAGAAAACTTTTTTGTAATCGCGATATCAATATATCGCTCCGGATAAGAATGCTTCGATGTTATATTTTCTCTACCCTTTTGTATGGAGTTGAAGCTTGGACACTTCAAAATCCAACAATTAAAACCTAGAAGCATTCGAAATGTGGTGTTACCGACGTATTTTGAAAATATCATGGATGGATCGCAAAACAAACGAACAAGTTCTCGAACAACTAGGAAAACAATGCGAAGTTTTAAATTCCATAAAAATCAGGAAATTGGAATACTTGGGGCACATAATGAGAGGTGAAAAGTACGAACTACTAAGGAATATAATGCAGGGTAAAATCAAAGGTAGAAGAAGCGTAGGAAGACGTAAAATCTCGTGGCTACGCAATCTCCGTGAATGGTTTGGATGCAGTTCAATTGAACTATTCAGGCGAGTAACCAATAAAATTATAATTGAAATTATCATATTAAATCAACCTCATTTCATTTAAAAATTATAATTGACAGAATGATTTCCAATCTCCGATAGGAGTGGAACTTGAAGAAGAAGATGTTTAATTGGCATAACAAATTTCTTCGTATTTGATGAAAATCATTGCATATTCAGTGAATGATTTAGCTAACTGTAGTTTGCTTTTCATATCCTGAGGTAGCGCAAGCATTTTTTTGACGTTGACAATTTTGTTTATCTCCGCCCAAGTGTTTTTGATGCTTTCGGTGCTGCTATTGTTTAAAGTTTGTTTTGTTTGTTGACTTTCTCTTGTAATTTGAGCGTATGCTAGTCCGCTGGATGTTGTCCTAAATGTTGATGGTTGCGGCTGAGCAATAACTTTTGATTGTGGATGGCTTCTTGCTATTTATTGGGTACTCTGTGTGTTTTTTACACCTAGAATAGTGTTTTTTGTGCTCTTCTCTGCAGTTACAGCATTTTACCTTGTTGATAACTCCTTTTGGGAGTTTGCAGTTCCTCGTAGTGTGGTTTTGTGCACATTTCGTGCACCTAAGAGTCTTTTAGCAGTTCATTGCAGAGTCGCCGAATGATTGACGGTTGTAACATTTTGTTGCCTGGCTTAGTTTGGTGTAGGAATTTGTGTAGGAATCCCATTTTACTCTAATGTTCTGTATGATGTAATTTTCTTAACTTCCGTTAGGTTGCGTTGCTTATCTATTTCAAATAGATAAGAGCTGCTAATTTTTGACGTGTCTTTATTTTGATGATTTTGGCTACGATTCCTTGTTCCCTTAGTTCTGCTTCCATGTCGTCTTTCAAGTCTATTTCAGGGGCCACGTTGTGTTTGTAGAGATGAAGTCCTGCTTAAGTTTTTCGTAATCTTGGTTCATCTTCGTGAAAACTCTTGTTCCCGCTTTTCCTGCACTAGAGATTTGAAAGTTTTTGAATAACTTCTTAATATCCTTGATGAATGTTGAGTAACTTTCAATTTGACGAGCTATTACTATTGGTGGGATTCTTTCACCATTTGAAAGAATCCCACCAATTTTCATTTTTTACTCCGTATTGACTGTTTCGAGTACCTGATAATGGTTCCTCGTTGTGATTCCAGTTCCGGATGCGCTTTGTCTTTCCTTCTGGATGTCTTCTCTGGAGTTCCTCCTGTTGTTCTTAACGGTTTGGAAAGGTTCTTCCTTCAATTTCGATGTTATTTAGAGGCATTATTTCTAATATCTCCTTTTTCTGTGAATTTCCTTTGGCGTCGTTGAGCAAACTCAAACACAGCAAGCCAGCGAATGTGACCAGCTATTTTCACTATTATAGGGTAATGCTGGAAAAAGCGTTACCTATTTTGGTAGTCTTAAACAAAACGACTATCGTTGTCTGTCTTTTTGAGCTGTGCGGAAGGAGAGTCTCTTTTACACATAATCATTACCTAATTAGTTTTTACTTATTAACTCTGCAAATATTTTATTCATAATCAAAGTCGACAAATCATACTTATAGAACAAAAATAAATTTAAAATGATTAAAAATATCGATATAATTATCCCTTTGAGCACTTTTATCTAAAAGTGATTTAATTTCAAGAAGAATTAAAATATTATATATGGTAATAAGGGGTATACAATAAAAATAATACGAAGAGATCAGTCTGTCAATCATTATACGAGAAAAAAAGTCGCCCATGCTAATGTGAGAGCTAAAAATGATTCCTTAAAAATTGAACTATTTCATTAGAGAGATAAATGGAAAAATAAAGTGGAAGTGAGAAGAATAAAGTGTCTTTTAATTAATAGAAAAGTTACTAAGGTTGCATAACTTATAGAACACTTTTAGTACCTAAAAATTAGCTATATTGACAACAATTTTTCTCAATATAGAAAGAGAAATCTCTAGAATACGATATCTACTCGTATAAAACGGAACGTGGGAAAATACCACCGAGTATCGCCACTTCACTCACGTCGCATCTTCAAAAAACGAAAATGACACTTGCAATGAAATTAATCTATAATCTACACCCACATAAGACAGCGGTATCGCTGCAGAACAGCCTCTACCTTCTATTCAAGTAGGCGTTGCATTAATTTAAACATAAACAACGAACATTTCAGTGAGTGATGCCTGGCACAGTGGATACAAACCATTTACCGGTTACCAGTTGGGAGTGTAACGAATCCGTGATATATGCTATATTACCGCATAGTTACCTTATGAATTCTACAGGGAAGGACTTGCAATTTTATTATTATACACTGAATTATATACCTACTAATTTTAATAGCGGTATCAGATCGTAATTATACATATTAGGTTTGAAAAAAATACAACTGTAAACGGTGTAGACGATTTTAAATAAATATGACGAAGATTATAGAGTAGAATATAACCAGAAGCGAAAGTTCCCAATTTAATGGAATATTTTCAATTAAGTACTGTTAGTCGTTACAGTAAAAAAATTTCCGACAATCTTTAGATAAAACAATCAAATCAATAATAAAAATATAAACTCGCCTAGCAAATATTTTTGTATTTGTAACTATCGTGTCTCTCGAGAGTTTATGGTCATTGACACGGGTACAGTGTACAGCATACATACTATACATTCAAACATTTGGTATAAACAATGATTAGTGGTGCAGCTGAACAACAAAACTTAACACTATACAATAGTTACATTAGCTGAAATAAATACGTTTCTTTTAGAAATTTTAGTACACTGCCAAAACAATTTGGAACACTAAGAATGTCTTCTAGACTTTTTTTTAAGTTGTACTTGATTCTAGAGGAATCGTACTGGCAACGATTTATTATCACGTATTTAATGAAAAGGAGAGAACTGCAGTAGTGGCGTACTAGAGGGTTTTCTGATGTCCTAAGGTAAGCATTTGTGAGACGTGCATATAATATTTTTCTTTCCCTTTTACAGCTAAAATATTGAAGCAGGATAAGGTGGATTGATATTCTTGCAGCTTAGTTTTTATTTTATTTCATAGATCTACCCAAGAGCTAAGGATTTTTTGTTTAATTAATATCTTTAAATTCGAGTTTGGACCTGTGTAAAGGCCGAGTCAGAAGAACAAACTGCTTTAAAGGCTGAGTCCAGATCATTGTGACTGTTATGTTAGTAAAATATAGTTGGTTACCGATGTTGTGTATTTTTTGGAATTGTAGATTTTTAAGAAGATGCATGTGATGGAATGAATTGAGGAAAGAAAATCAGTACATATGGCGATTGTTTTGCTTTTATTTGAAGTAGCGTGGAGTGAAGTATAATGCTTGAAGTATTACATATAATTCGGAAGTGTTAACACTACAGTTTTTAGGTAGTCGCACGAAACTTATTTTCATAGTCATTGTAGACATAGTAATCCTGTAATAACTGACATCAAAATGAAGCTTAAAACACCAAAATTAAATATCTTAATATCCAACGAACCGTTAATAGAAAATGACTTAAACAATGATCTAAAGTAATAAATAAATGAAAACAACACAGCAATATGGAACACATTTAAACATCTTACCTTGAAAGTAATAGAAAAATATTTAACAGCGTTACACAGACACAAAAAACAACAATGGATGACTGATGAAATCCTGGAATTAATGGAGCAGAGAAGGAAACTGAAAGGTAACAAGACAGAATATAAGGAAAAACAGAAACTAATTAAACAAAAAATAAAGGTGTCTAAAGAAAAATGGATGGAGGATAAATGCAAGGAATTAGAAAAGTTGAATGAAAAACATGATACGTTTAATATGTTTAAAAAAGTAAGAAAAGTAGCTGGTCTTTATCATAAGAAAACTCCACATACTATAACCGATTCGTCGGGAAAAATGTTAATAGACGAACATGAAATTCGAACAACCTGGTGTAATTATATAAGTGAACTGTATAATGATGATAGACCCGAAGAACCGGAGACTTTAGTTGAAGGTGAAGGACCAGAAATACTAAAATCAGAAATACTGCATGGTATAAAGTTAGCAAAGACCAAGAAAGCCGTTGGCCCTGATAACATACCGACAGAGATGTTAAAGCTTATAAATGAGGAGAACATTGGAATACTGGCCAAACTTTTCAATAATGTTTATTCGACTGGTGATATCCCTGAAGATTGGTTAAAGTCCGAATTCATAACACTACCAATAAAACAACGTCCAAAAAACTGTAGCGATTATAGAATGAGAAGTCTTATGAGCCACACTTTGAAAACATTTCTACGCATCATCCACAGTAGAATCAGAGATAAATGTGAAGAAGATCAGGATGAAACACAATTTGGCTTCAGAAATGGACTGGAAACTCGGGACGCCCTCTTTGCACTAAATGTATTAATGCAGAAATGTCAAGATCAAAGGAAAGACGTCTTTGCTGTATTTATTGACTATTATATATATAATATTAAAAGATAAAGGAGTTGATAGTCAAGACATACGATTCATAGAAAAGTTATACTGGCGTCAATCAGCGACAGTTTGCATAAACGGAAAATCAACAGAAATATGTAAAATACAAAGAAGTGCCAGACAGGGTTGTATACTATCCCCACTGTTATTTAATTTATATTCAGATAGAATATTGAAAGATTTGGAATGGGGTGTGAAAGTTAATGGAATTCTGATAAATACAATCAGATATGCAGACGATACAGATATTTTAAGTGATGACATGAATGGATTACAATGCCTTTTAAATGCCATTGATACAGTGGGAAGAGAGTTTGGCCTAAACATAAACTGTTCAAAAACAAAACACATGGTGTTTAGCTGTTTAGCACATCAAGATGCAAGATTATATGTTGATGGTCATATAATTCAAAGAGTGTCTAGTTTTAAATACCTTGGTTGCCATATTACTAAACAACTAGATCCAGATCAAGAGATAAAATGTAGAATCGAGATAGCCCGCACGACATTTTTAAAAATGAGGTCATTTTTCTGTAATGATAACTTGCAACTTCAACTTCGAAAGCGCATGGTTAAATGCTACATTTGGTCAGTCCTCTTATACGGTGTCGAAGCATGGACATTAAAAATATCCACCATTAATCGTCTGGAGGCCTTTGAAATGTGGCTGCACAGACGGATACTATAAATTCCATGGACGGCATGTTGACAAATGTGGCAGTCCTTGAGAAAGCAAATGCTGCTCGCGAGATGCTTGATAACATCAAATGTAGAAAGATGGCCTATTTTGAACACGTAGTATGGGGAGACTGATATAATATTCTTCAACTTATTATGATGGGTAAAATCTAAGGACGCAGAGGAATTGGTAGAAAGCAGGCCTCTTGGTTGAAGAATATCAGAGAGTGGACAGGAATAAAGAAAGCTGAGCAACTATTTAGAATAGTTCGAGACAGAGACAGTTTCGCCATGTTAATCGCCAACGTCAAGGGGACTTGATAGGGCACGTTAAGAAGAAGAAGACATAGTGCAGCCACAAAGTCATCATTCTTGGAGGCATCGGTGTATAAAATTTCAACAATTTGTGTTGAGTTGAGGATATTTTGAAAAGTTTTTTTAAGATTGAGTTCATTCATGGAGCTGTACTAGGGCTATAAATAGTAGTTACATGTGAAAGGTTAATAGAATCCAATAAAGGAGATTATATTTGTAGTAACGTGACTGTGTAATTGGATGCATTAACTGGAGGAGGCTTTATGGTATTGATTAGATTTATTACCGGTTACTTGTGCTCGCTGATGATCCTACAAAATATGACAGTAGAAGTTATTGCCTTCTTCCAATCAAACCATCCAAAGTGTGTGGTTTTGATATTCTTTCATTTATTAATACTCCAAAAGATCGATTTGTTAGAAATTTTTTTAAATAAATAAATGTTACCAGTTAAAGGAGGTCTTTGTACATAACAAATATTGGAATATTGTGATTGAGATCACCCAGCTTACTCAGAAGTAAATAAACGCTAAGAATTTAATGATCAAAACATGTCGATCATGGGTTGATAAGACAATAAGTAAATGTCAGCATTACGGACGTACTGCTTTCACAAAATTCAATATTTAGACAAATAAAATAAGCAATTTATGTTGCTAAAAATCTATAAATATTAAATGTAGGTAGTAAGGAAAAGGTCCAGACAGATAATGAGCTATATATGATAAGCTAAAATATGCAAAATAAGTCAATCGTGTTTAGCTTAAATATACAATGTTGTTTGAAATGAGCAAAAGTATGTAATATATGCATCTATATGCACTTTGCATATATTCCGCTAATGACATAGGTAGGTATATAAGAAAAACTTGAAGACAAGACACCAATATGTTTACTACAAGAAATAGAACTAAATTGATTTAAAAACAAAGTCCAAAAAAAATTCACGAAAGAGGAAACACTGGGGGATACAAAATTAAATAAACCAAAAAGGAAAAAAAAGAGAAGACATTAGACAACGAAACTCATAAGAACAAGTATAGAAAACAACAAAAATGTGAAAGTAATGAAATCCATTACCATACTTGGAAAATCCCAAGCAACTCAAATGAAAAATAAAACCAACGAAGAAAATAAATTTATGAAAATACCAAGTATAACAAATGTAGGTTTTTTAACTATGAGCAAAAAGGTTTAGATATTGACGGACGATATCTGGGCATCTCTGCTTTGCGAACGATATTGTCATAAGTAGTAGCGAAATCAACTAGCTAAAACAATAACAAAGACTAAGATTATTACTTTGGAGAAAGTACCAGTTACTGTGGAAGAGAAAAAATCAGTTATTGTGGGGGAGAAAGTGACAAAAAGTGTGGAAGAATACATTTTTGGGTAATCTAATAAAGTTAAGCAGACAGAATCAACAAGCGGAAGAAGACCAAAGAATTCGCATAACATGGGTTACCGTTGGCGGTTGTATAATCGTCCTTAAGAACAATAATATTCCCATAAATTTGAAGGCAAAAGTTTTCAATTCTTGCACTCGCGGGTTGCAATTCATGCTAAGCGGGTAGCCGTGTCGACGGTTCATAAATTTCAAGGGATATGTGTCCGTTGTCAGTATGGAATCTCCGAAATATCGTCAGTTCCAAAATAACAAGCAAGTAATAAGTGCAAGCAATACATGTTATATCATGTTGTCAATGCAAAAAATTAGACTAGCGTATTATTTATATAAAAAATGCAGAAGAAACGGGAGAAGCTTAAAAGTAAAATATGGATGCATCCCATTTTGTTAGAAGGAATAAAGTATGGTGTTATTCATATGCTTTAGGAGGAATTAAATAAAGACGAAACAAAATTTTTTAATTACTTTCGAATGAGTCTAGAAACTTTCCGCAAATTTTTAGGAATAGTACATGATAAATTAACACGTGCTAACACTAATATGGTATGCTTATTTATGGTTTGGAAGCTTGGACACTAAAACTTGAGTACTTGGGACATGTGATGAGAGGGCAAAAATACGCATTATTACAACTTATTATTCAGGGCTAAATCCGAGGAAAGCGAAATGTGGGAAGACGAAGAATATCCTGGCTTAAGAACTTAAGGGAATGGTTTGAATGCAGTAGTGCAAAACTTTTTAGAGCGGCAATCGACAGAGTCCGCATAGCCATGATGATTTACAACCTTCGATAGAAGATGGAACTTAAAGAAGAAGAATACTAATATGAGGCTATCCATTCTACCTGCTGAGCGAGTAGCTGTTACCTTGAGGTATGTATGAATTATGTTATTAATATAACAGAATAAACAATTTCTTACAAACTCATTAGATTCTTTATAATATAAAAATATGTAATCAATATATAAAACAAAAATTATTGGTAAAATATGTGTGATTTTGAAAAATCGAAATCAACGTCGTTTTGGATAACGGGTGACTGGTCTAATATTAAAAAGTGTTGTGCAAATGAAGGAGATGATTCTGACGCTGCTGTTAGTGATTCACTCACTCTTGACTAAAATTTGCAGTTAAAGTTGAAGGTGTACTTTGATATGGCTCAAATGTTGTGAGGTTTCTATTCTGTTGAAATGGATATGATTGTGTTTGATATGACATTTTTCTTTAAAACTTGACAGGTGGTTTTTCGGAGGGTTGAGTTCTATGACTTACAATTTTATGAAGCAATTGATTTATACTCAAAAAATTTATATTTTGAGGTAGCCTTTGCTTCTTAACCCGACTTCATCCCTTTCAGTTTCTTCGCACATATCATCCAGTTATCTCTTGCACTGCTTCACTTCTTTGCCTGAATGAAGATCGATGAACAAAATTAAAATTAAAACAAATTAAATTAAAATAAAACTATAACCTGTATTTTTCGAGAAGTAAGTATGTAAAACATTATATTATTTTAAACTATAAACACTACTTTTTAATTGTGTTGATGGCCGTGGCAGATTCAAATTATAATTTCGTTTTTATTGATGTTGGAGTATATGGCAAAGAATACGATTCGGCCGTATTTAAGAAAATAGAGTTTTGGAAAAGTTTGACAAACAAAAAATTAAAAATATACCTCCATCTACCAACAAATAGGGAATTGAGTGGGAAATGTATTTGTTACCGACAAGGCATTTGCATTACACGAACATTTACTTCGCCCTTTTGGTGGTCACCAACTCGATGATGAAAAAACAATATTGAAGTATTGCCTGACAAGAGCAAGAATGTATGTTGAATGTGCATTTAAAATAATGGTGTTTTCATCGAATACTGAATGTATTGACGGATTTAGAGACCAATATAGTAAAGACTCTCTGTTTATTGCAAAATTTTTAGTCACAAAAAAGAAGGAATTATTAATAACACAGCAAGTCATTTAAATGCTACTGATGGCTCCGATTCTGCCCTGCGCGAAATACCTGGATCACATTCGGTAAAAGGAAATTTAGCAGCCAATAATCAACATCATATAACGGGGGTCCTAGGGCGATTGCCGCTTCCCGCATTTCAGCCTCCATCTTTTCCTATCTCTCCAATCTCCCTCTTCTAAGCCTCTAGATTGCATTGTTTTTGTAATTTCTCTTCTCCAGGAATTTGGTGGTCTTCCCCTTTTCCTTCTTTCTGGCGAAACATACATTAAGGCTTTCTTTGGCCACCGCTCCTCCTTAATTCTCATCACGTGACCATACCATTGTAATTGCCTTCCTTGTATTCTATCTCAAAGATTATCTCTAATTCCTGTACGGTTTCGTATTTTCTCATTCCTGATTCTTTCCATTCTCGATACCTGCCAATAATGTTTGCAATCAATTTGCAGAATATTTCATGTCATTAGAAGAGATATTGCAATGGCAAAATCAATATATTTAAGAGATTTTGAACAAGTTACTTTATCAATAAATATTTACTTAATAAAATGGTTTTTTTCCTTGTCCGATAATGACTCCAAGTCTTCGTCCGATAATGACCCCAATTATGCTGCTTAATTTGATAGCTTTCCGTGGTTTTATCTAACAACACAGGTCGATTATCGACATCGCTTAAGAAAATCTCAAGATCAAAATCCATATTTTATACACAACAAATAAAGACATTTATTGAAACAACGGACGCTCGTCCGGCGCTATCAAGACTTGCATAAACTAAATTGGTTCACTGCACCAGGCCAACGAAAGTTTTGCTGAGGGGGACCAGATACGTAGACGGTGAAAAGGTAACCAAAGGATTTGTTGAAAGCGCGCGAACAAACTTTTATACGAACCGAAAGACACCGAGCAACGGCTAACGGAACAGTTTCTAAATCGGACCGTTGACTGCTGTCATTAACAAAAGTTTCTATGCTGAGAATAACTTTAAAATATCGGGTCCGCCATGAGAAAATGCGATACCAGATGATACCAGTTGGACTTACCGTATCGTACAGTGGATACCTAGATTAAATAAGAGAGATCTGGGTCAAGCTTCAAAAATATGACTACACTAAGTAAAAGAAATGGTGAAAAGATAGTGGCACAAGTAAGCAAGATACAAAATAAAATAGAAACGTCCATACCAGATTTAAGACCAGAATTTTAGGACCAGAAATTTAGGACCAGAAATAACTAAAGAAGAACTATTATACGCTATAAAAATAATGAAAAATGGTAAATCACCGGGTCCAGACGGACTCACATCAGAACTTCTTAAGCTTGTGGAAGGCGAATCAGTGAATATTCTACTCGACCTTTTTAACTGCATCTACAAAAGAGGAGAAATACCAAAGGAATGGCTACTTTCAACTTTTGTAACCTTACCAAAAAAGGCAAATGCAAAACAGTGCACTGACTACCGCACTATAAGCTTAATGGGGCATACATTAAAAGTATTCATCAAAGTAATCCACTCAAGAATTAACAGAAAACTAGATGCAGATATTAGTAATACTCAATTCGGATTTCGGAACGGGCTTGGAACAAGAGAAGCACTATTTGCACTTAACGTCATATGCCAAAGATGTCTAGATATAAACCAAGATATATATATATATATATATATATATATATATATATATATATATATATATGCTTTATTGATTACAACAAAGCGTTTGATAAAGTTCGTCACGACCACTTAATGAAACTGCTAGTAGAAAAAAACTTGGATAAAAGGGACATTAGAATTATCTCTAAGATTTACTATAACCAGAAAGCAAATATCCGAATAGAGCAAGAGACAACGGAGGAAATCGAGATCAAGAAAGGCGTAAGACAGGGTTGTATACTCTCACCGACCTTATTTAATCTATACTCCGAAGACATTATAAACACAGCACTTTCGGATCAAAATATAGGTATTAAGATAAATGGCATCCGAATAAACAACTTGAGATATGCCGATGACACGGTACTAATCGCAGAAACTTGGGAAGATCTTCAAATACTAATTAACAAAATAGTAGAATGCAGTGAAGAACACGGATTATCACTTAACATAAGCAAAACAAAAATAATGCTAATATCTAAATCACCACAAAACTTCCCTGATATAACCGTGCATGATCAAAGAATCGAACGTGTAAGAAGATATAATTACGTGGGAACTGTTATCAACGAAAATAATGACTGCTCTGAAGAAATCAGAACCAGAATAGAGAAAGCTAGAGCCACATTTACTAAATTGAAAAAGGTGTTCTGCGGAAGAGATCTAAGTCTAAAACTTAAAATTCGCCTTTTGAGATGTTACGTTATGTCAGTTCTCCTCTACGGGATGGAAACATGGACATTGAAAAAGATCGATACCAAGAAGATAGAAGCATTTGAGTTGTGGATGTATCGTAGAATATTAAAAATACCCTGGACAGAGAAAGTAACAAATGTGGAGGTTTTGCGGAGAGTGAGGAAAGAGAAAGAGCTGATACTTACTGTTAAAAAGCGCAAACTACAATATTTGGGACATGTTATGAGGGGAGATAAATACCAGTTGCTGCAATTGATTATACAGGGAAAGATAGTGGGAAAGAGATCTATAGGAATAAGAAGGCATTCATGGTTGAAAAACTTGAGAGAATGGTACAATTGCACCAATTACCAACTGTTTAGATCTGCAGCATCAAAAAGATTGTCAAAAAACAGCGGAAAAACTTAAATCCAGAAACAACATCATTCAGAAGCCGTGCGGCACAACATGGGGAGCATTGGATCTCACCTTCCGATCATCTGCCCTGAGCCTTATCTTCTCAACCGCGGAATACTGCTCTTCAGCCTGGCTTAACAGCCCACATATATACAAAGTAGATGCCCAATTAAAAAATACAATGAGAATGATTGCTGGTGTTATCAAATCCACCCCTACGCAATAGCTCCAAGTACTGAGCCACATTCCACCACCCAAACTACAACGCATACACTCCCTCACTAGTGAGTGCAAAAAGATACTTATTAACGAGATCCTAGATCCTTAGTTGGTAGCATTAAGATACTGATGCTACCAACAGTAAGAGTGAAAAATGAGTTCAACTTAACGACCACTTAGACTCGAGAATGGATAAAACAACAAAATAGCAGCTTACTTTACATCACACAGAAACCACGAGGTTTTGACTTACCACGCAACACATGGACTATGCTGAACCGAATCAGAACCCAACATGGCAGATGCGGTTACATGATGCACAAATGGGGTAAACGACCATCCCCACTCTATGACTGCGGACAACCTCAAACCATTTGTCACATTACAGAACAGGGTCCCACAAGATCATATCACAGCAGGTCAGAGGATTTCCTAATGGCGACTTCAAAGTCGATAGACTATATAAATAAGTTAGATGTTCGTTTGTAAACATGTAATATGTTTTTTACAAAATATATGTAACTTTAAATGTAAATGTGTCATACGATAAATAAAAAGTACAACCTTCTGAGATAACATATCCATAGTCTAGGGAACATCAATTCTTATTCTAATCCGATCCTGTATCATTATTCGTAAGTGTTAAGCTTTATGAGTAAATGTTTTGCTGTTTTTAATTACACTAAGTTAAAATGGGTTTAATTAATATAGTGGCGGCAATGGGAACAAAACAAAAAGAAGTAACATTGAATTTAGATTGTGTAGGGTTGGTCCCAGAGCAATTATACAATTTAAAAGTGTAAATTACAAAAGTGATCAATTACAATACAGTGGAAGAGAAACACTGATGGGCGTTTAATGGCAGTTAATGACAAAAAACCTCTCGAAATGAAAGCAGATAATAGTAGTCTGTAGTGCAAAAAGTTTATTGGGAACAACAATGTTAATTTTGTTACAATATAATTGAATAGATTACTTGGCATTAATATTAAGCTTTTGTTACCAAAAAAGCGATTGTTGTTAAATTACAGGCATTTAATAAATTACCAAGAACCACATTTTATGAACAATCTTCTGAAAAACTGCATGACTGTCACAAAGATTTGACAAATTCATCTACTATCAGAAAATACACGTACTGAAAATATTTAAAGGTATGAATATCTGGAAACATTACTCCAGATTAAAGCCATTAAAATAACATGACTTATATAACAAATGGTAAGTATTATCTTAAAAGGAAATAAATAAAAATTACTGTAGGAGTATGTAAGTAGAAATGGGAATCATAAGAATAATAACAGGAAAAATCTAGATGACTGCAAAACAGAACGATAGACGACGAAAGTGAATTTATGCAAGATGGAAAGAAGAATAAAACAAACACATTAATATAAAAGCAAAATAGTTGGAGTTATCATCATCATAATAGTTATTTTAAATCCACTGATAAACACAGGCTTCCCGTAAATAGTTCCATTGCTTAACGTCTTGAGCACCTTGAATCTAGTTATGCTGGATGCGCTTTATATCGTCCAACCTTCTTATTGCAGAACGTCCTCGACTACGATAAGCATCGTACCTACACCTCCATTCTAAAGCTTTTCTGGCCCATCTGACATCTTTGTCTCTGGCAGCATGGTCTGCTCATTCCATTTCAGCATTATACGGTTTGTTACCCAATTATTTCATTTTAAACTATCGCTGAGGGAAATATTTATTATTGACCACACCATTACTGTCTGTGCCACTTGTATTTTATTTATTACTTTTCTGGTATGGGTCAATGTTTTTGCTGCATAGGTTGGAACTGAAAAAAATACTGATAAATGGCCTTCTTTTCAAGTACATGGGAATATTCAGAACTCATGAACACTGAACTTAACCTTAGCAGATGTAGACGAAGGAAGTATAGGAAGACTTAACAATATGTGTTATGCAGACGATATCTTCATGTTCGAAAATAGTGTAGAAAGACTGAAGACACTTATTATAAGAATAGCAGAAGTTAGTGAAAGTGAAAAATTTGGTTTAGATGTAAATATTAAAAAGATTAAGTAAATGCTTATAAGTGAAAATTTCACCTAAACAACTGTTATTCAAGCAACAACCAATAGAAGTAACCAATTTCTATATTAGCACAAATTTGAATGACCTGTGGGAATACTCGACGGAGATAAAGTAAGAATTATGAAGGCAAGATTAGCATTCATCAAAATAAAAATGATTTTCACTAGTCACGATCTGTAACTCTCAATTAAATTCGACTTGCTGAGATGTTAGGTTTTCTCCGTCCTTTTGTTAAAAGTTAAATCCTAGACCTTGTTCAAGGCATCAACAAAGTACCTTGAAGCATTTGAAATGAGGTGCTATAAACGCATACTGAGCTTTAATAATCAAGTTTGACATATAAAATAATGAAGTAAGCATAGTTATGCCAATTTCATATTTATAGCACGAATATCAATATAATTGATATTCGTGCCAGATATAATATAACTACGCCTGCAGATTTGTTGGGTGGATCGAGTAGCTCAACAGAACTGTTGCCGGTCTGAAGTCCAGATAAAGGAGGAGGGGATCTACAGCCAGGTTAGCACCCTACTGATATATTTTAAAACCATACAGCTTATAGAAACAGGATTATGCCTCGAATCAGGAATGATTTCATTACAATGAATAACGCGAGAAAGAAGACAAGGAATTTAAGAGAAAAACGAGACATATTTTTCGCATCGGTACTCGCAACGTAAAGTCTCTAAACACAAGAGAGCAGGATATTACAAAAGAGCTTGTAGACAAAAATATAGAGATACGTGCACTATAAGAAACAAAGAAAAAAGGAAAGGCTCAAATTATGCTAGATGACTATCTGATGATTTACAGTCGTGTTGCGAAAGAACCCAACACCAAAGAAGGAGTCGCCTTGTTGGTACACAAAAATTTTTTATACCAAGTACAAGAATGTAAATATAGCTCTAAAAGAATACTAAGTGTGAAAATTAAACTGGATTTTAAACGAGATCGTAGGCTTCCACGGCCAGAGTCAGAATTATAATTTATTCGTCTTCCGGGTTTGGACCGTGTCATTTGTGAGTGACGCAAAAGTGGGTTCATCTCGACGTTTCGCTACAATTGTATGTAGCTTCTTCAGGAGAACAAAGAAAAAGAAAAAGAAAATAAAAGACAGGAAGATGGGTAGTTAGCAACGGTAACTCAGTTACTCAACGCAACCAGAGGCGAATACTAACTACCAAAATGGGCATTTGGTCACAGTAACTCAACTACTCAACGCAGCCAGAGGTGAAAACCAAATGCCAGGACAGAGATTCATGTCCAACAGCTCAGAACACTAACGCGTCGAGAGGCGGGGAGTGAATCCGACGATTACTCCGCTACCGCTCTATTTATAGTCGCGGTGACCTGTCGTGTCGAGCCGTATCGGCACACTCCGTGGCGCGAACGTCAAGAAGCGCGCGCTGGCCAATCATGTGGCTGCATCGTGGTAGCGGGACCGGACGGAGGCTCTAGACTGAGATTCCAGATGAAAGACAAGTAGTATCCTTCCTCTCGATTGATGTTATGTGGATTTTTTCGGATCTCTAGAGATTCGCGGATTTTCCTGGAATAAAAGAAGGGGCTTTTAGAAATAATATGGGTTTTTTCGAACAATATGGAATGACCGGTTTCTTCAGTGCAGTGTGTGAAGAAACCGGTCATTCCATATTGTTCAAAAAAACTCATATTATTTCTAAGAGCCCCTTCTTTTATTCCAGGAAAATCCGCGAATCTCTAGAGATCCGAAAAAATCCACATAACATCAATCGAGAGGAAGGATATTACTTGTGTCCCATCTGGAATCTCAGTCTAGAGCCTCCGTCCGGTCCCGCTACCACGATACAGCCACATGATTGGCCAGCGCGCGCTTCTTGACGTTCGCGCCACGGAGTGTGCCGATACGTCCCGACACGACAGGTCACCGCGACTATAAATAGAGCGGTTGTTGCCGAGAGGGGGCATTTGGGCCTGTAGGACCCATCGCCGGCTCTTCGGACTTCTTCCTGTCCCCGGAATTTGATCGGGTGTTGACCATCTTTGCTTGTCGCTGGTAAAACGTGTTAATACTGCTACTATTATAAAATAACAGTTACCGTGACAAGTATCTGTTATAGGTAACAGTTCCAAGGAACAGTTACAAAATAGCAGATCAAAATAGAAAACAGAACAGGTAAAATAATCTAAGTATTCTTTGACTTACGAAAGAAATAACTTAAGACAAAAATATCGATAAATGAAATATGTAAATTTGAAACAATGTATGGAAATATTTCTAAGTGTTTCTTAGAACAGAAAACAAACAAGAGAATCAAATATAGCAAAAAAAAAAAAGAATACAAATATTTGTAAGTGTTTCTTGACTTACGGAAGAAACAACTCAGCATGAAATGGTAAAATAAAAGAGACAAATATGTTAAGAAAATATCTTAGATAAATATCGGAAATAATAATGTAATAATGCAATAATGATTATGAAAATATTTCTAAGTGTTCTTTTGACTTACCGGAAAAGAATGACTTAGGCACACAATAAAATTAACAAGTCAAATATTTCTAAGAGTTCTTTGACTTACCGGAAAGAAATACTTAGACACAAAGTACAAAATCAAATTTATAAAATAGAAAAAAGTAAGGTAAATATTTCTAAGTGTTCTTAACTTACGGAAGAACAACTTAGATACAAAATACAAGAAAAATAAACAATCAAAATAATCAAATAAAATATCAAATAATCAGTATATGAACAAATATAAGTCAAAGTAATATTCTAACCTGAAAAGGTCTGAATATACAATAATAAAATATAAATGGTTATCAGGAAATAAGAAATAAAACAATAGCTTAGTCGGAACAATAATAGCACCGACTAGGTCTACAGAAGAAGAGGCAAGCTCGACTGACCGATGAGAGAAATTCCTTCTGCTTTTATATAAAACAAATCCTTTGTTTTACGTAGTAAAAGTGGAATTTCCCTACATCGAGTCAATTAGAAATTCGGATTTGCCCACACTTGGAATTTCCAAGTATTTCTCCGAATTTCTAAATGCCTCCGGCACGGCGGTCAGCTTCTGCCTGACACACCCCCGGAGACATCCCCCCTCCTCTGAAAGACCTAACGGTGCTAAAAGAAAATTTATTGATAAATTAAAATCAAAATACATACAATAAGAAATCCTTAACCTAAGAAAAAAAAAAAATACAATACAAATACAATTCAAACTTAAGATATATCATACTTAAAATTATAGTGGTCCAGGCGGTCCAGATGGTCCAGGTGGTCTAGGTGGGTCGTCTGCTTCCGTCAGGGCTACTTTATTCACCCTGAGGAGGTCCTACGACGTCGTGAAGATATAAGGCTACTCAATTCACCTTGATATCTCCACTGTCGTAATGGGACCTTATCCTTGGTCGTCTTTGGTGGTCGGCTTCGCTGTGGTTCCTTCATCCCGTCCGTCCGGAGGGGTCAGGGTCCTATGGTCAGCATCGTCGACCATCGTGAACTCTTGGAGGAGATTCTCTTCAATCTCGCTCCTGGGTGCGTCTTCGGAGGTTTGCTGCTCGTGCCTCAGAAGTCGTTTCGTTCTCTTGCGTGTCCGGTGACTTCTCCGGATTTCCTCTCGAAGTGGTATGTCGACCGGACCGTCGAGGATGGGGTCGGTGGCCTCCTCCTCGTCGCCATGCTCCATTGTCTCTATCAATAGAAGGCATTCGGCGTCTGGCATGTCATCTGCTGTTAGGCTAGGTTCTTCCTCCTCGTCGACGTCTTCCATCGTCTCTAGTAGTGGAACTTCTTCTTCTTCTTCGGGTGTGCCTGTACTGATGTCCGCTGTTTCGGTTACTTCAGTGGTCGGCTGACGTGGACGGTTGTCTAATACTTCATTGTCCTCTTGGGTTGACTGCTCTGCTTGTTGGGATGGGGTTTGATGGAATTCCACCTGTTGTGGTTTGGCTTGCCTTTCTGCTGGGGTCGCCCAGTAGATGGTGGTTCGGCGGGCAGTACCAGCTTGTAGACATTTTCGGGGTATGTCTACATTGGCCTCTTCCTGCTCCAACCAAGGCATCCCTAACACAACGTCGTGGTTCAAATCCTCCATAACCATGCAGTTTACAGTCGTGTCCAGAGTATCAATGTTCATATTGACTGCAGCAGTCCCTAGGGTGCGGGATGTGCTGCCCGTGCATGCCAGCTGAACCAGTCCTGGTCCTCGTTGCAGGTCCCGTCTCTGGATCAACCTCTGGTGAACGAAGTTCCCGGAGGCACCGGTGTCGACCAAAATCTTCACTTGTTGCCCGTTGATCCTTCCATAGAGTTGGGGGAGGCCTGCTGTCGAGGGTTGTACCTGAATAGGATTCAGTTGGGGCACCATCTTCACAACAGGGTTCAGTTGGCGCCCCGATTGGCGTTTCCCTGGTTCTGTGGGGTTGGAGGTGGTAGTTGGTTAATTGAGGGCATCCTGTGCTGTCCGCGGGGGTTCCTCCATTCGTCTATCGCCTCAGGGTGTCGTGGAGCATTATCCTGACGTGGGGGACGGTACGGCTGTTGTTGCTGCTGCTGGGGTTTGCTGGTCCGGCGGATGTCAGATTCCATGCCCTGGGCGATTGTCAGAAGGTCTTCCTCGGTCTTGGGGATGTTCGCTCTCAGGCACATCGCAATGTCAGGTCTCAGTAAGTTCGCTATCGTTATACATCTCTGGTCCTCGGGGGTATGTGGCATGAGACGTCTGAATAAGGCAGATTTCTGGTTAATGAACTCTTCCGTGGATTCGTCCCTACGTTGATGTTCTCCATAAAGCTTCGACGTCAGGGTTGAAATTGCGGCAGGGTCATTGTATCTCCTTAGGAGACGGTCTCGAAATGTGGTGTATGGCAGGTCAGTGTATGAAAATTTCTGAGCCCATTTCTTCGCATCGCCGTGGAGGGAGTTGTCTATGAGGTAGTCGATCCATTGGTCCTTGTCTACGTCATGTTTGATTAAGAAATTCTCAGCTTTTGTCCAAAAGCTGAGCGGATTCTCGGTGTCCCGGCCTGAGAATTGAGGGGGCTTCGTGTAATTTATCCTGAACTTCGGTGTCTCAGGCTGAGGCATCTGGGGTGCAGTGCCTTGAGTTGTGGATAGGGCCGTCATCGCTTGCATCAAGGCAGAGATAAAGTCAGCTGTAGCAGGCTGGCTCGAAGACGGTCCTGGGGTCGTGAGTTCGGGTTTTGTTAGTTGGGCGCCATGTTGCCGAGAGGGGGGCATTTGGGCCTGTAGGACCCATCGCCGGCTCTTCGGACTTCTTCCTGTCCCCGGAATTTGATCGGGTGTTGACCATCTTTGCTTGTCGCTGGTAAAACGTGTTAATACTGCTACTATTATAAAATAACAGTTACCGTGACAAGTATCTGTTATAGGTAACAGTTCCAAGAAACAGTTACAAAATAGCAGATCAAAATAGAAAACAGAACAGGTAAAATAATCTAAGTATTCTTTGACTTACGAAAGAAATAACTTAAGACAAAAATATCGATAAATGAAATATGTAAATTTGAAACAATGTATGGAAATATTTCTAAGTGTTTCTTAGAACAGAAAACAAACAAGAGAATCAAATATAGCAAAAAAAAAAAGAATACAAATATTTGTAAGTGTTTCTTGACTTACGGAAGAAACAACTCAGCATGAAATGGTAAAATAAAAGAGACAAATATATTAAGAAAATATCTTAGATAAATATCGGAAATAATAATGTAATAATGCAATAATGATTATGAAAATATTTCTAAGTGTTCTTTTGACTTACCGGAAAAGAATGACTTAGGCACACAATAAAATTAACAAGTCAAATATTTCTAAGAGTTCTTTGACGTACCGGAAAGAAATACTTAGACACAAAGTACAAAATCAAATTTATAAAATAGAAAAAAGTAAGGTAAATATTTCTAAGTGTTCTTAACTTACGGAAGAACAACTTAGATACAAAATACAAGAAAAATAAACAATCAAAATAATCAAATAAAATATCAAATAATCAGTATATGAACAAATATAAGTCAAAGTAATATTCTAACCTGAAAAGGTCTGAATATACAATAATAAAATATAAATGGTTATCAGGAAATAAGAAATAAAACAATAGCTTAGTCGGAACAATAATAGCACCGACTAGGTCTACAGAAGAAGAGGCAAGCTCGACTGACCGATGAGAGAAATTCCTTCTGCTTTTATATAAAACAAATCCTTTGTTTTACGTAGTAAAAGTGGAATTTCCCTACATCGAGTCAATTAGAAATTCGGATTTGCCCACACTTGGAATTTCCAAGTATTTCTCCGAATTTCTAAATGCCTCCGGCACGGCGGTCAGCTTCTGCCTGACACGCCCCCGGAGACACGGTAGCGGAGTAATCGTCGGATTCACTCCCCGCCTCTCGACGCGTTAGTGTTCTGAGCCGTTGGACGTGAATCCCTGTCCTGGCATTTGGTTTTCACCTCTGGCTGCGTTGAGTAGTTAAGTTACTGTGACCAAATGCTCATCTTGGTAGTTAGTATTCGCCTCTGGTTGCGTTGAGTAACTGAGTTACCGTTGCTAACTACCCATTTTCCTGTCTTTTATTTTCTTTTTCTTTGTTCTCCTGAAGAAGCTACATACAATTGTAGCGAAACGTCGAGATGAACCCACTTTTGGGTCACTCACAAATGACACGGTCCAAACCCGGAAGACGAATAAATTATAATTGGATTTCAAACCCCTGAATGCGATAGCAATCATAGATAAAAAAGGAGACCATCTGATGGACCTCTGCAGCATAAACGAGATTATTATATATATATCCGGTTTTTTAGGCATTACGCCTGTCCGGTAGGGATCTATGAAGGAGTATCACCGAGCCGCAAGCCCTTATCTCTTGCCGTACTGCTCCACCATAGGCCGATCAGATCCCAGCATATCCTAGTCTAAGCCGCAGATTCATCTAGAATTTTAAACTGCTGCGTTAGACTTTTTGTTTTCTGTACACCGAGCTTGGACTCGATCCCACATCCACTAAACCATTCGACAGTGAAGCGAATGAGAGGCAGCCGCACAGCCCGCTGAGCTATCTGACCTACATAAACGAGATACATATTAATTATACATTTTTCCCTCACAAAGAACAATACAAATTTGCTTTTGAAAACAGTAGTAGACTAATGAGAGACCTATGGAAGATCTATGATAGACTATATTCTGTGGAATAGAGTTATAGAAATTCAAATCTTGGATGAAAAAACACTAACATCAGCAGAAATAGGAAGCGATCATAAATTTGTATTGTGCAAAATCCGAATGAAAGTACATATATGTGATAACAAAACATCAGAATATACTCCAAATATAAAAGTCGAAAACATATAAAATGACTCCACAAGATACCCTTTCCAAAAAAGAATAACCGAAAAAAGCGGAAATACATAATATTACAGAAAGTGATGGAGTCGAAGAAAGTTGGGCAAAAATTAGGTCTAATATCTTAGCCTCGGACAAGAAGTTCTTTGTAAAAGAAATATAAATAAAAATAAATCATTCCCAAGGCAAAAAACTCCATGCTTTTGTACAGAAGTGACCGAAAATGTAAATAAAATAAAAAAGCTTTCCTGAAATACATGTCAACCAAAACACCAGAGGCATACCATAATTACAAGACAATAAGAAACGAAACACATGCTTTTGTAATAAAAAATGATCACTGGGAAAGCTTTTCGAAACAAATGATACATGATTTTTACGGTCTGCAAAAGAAAATATGGCGCTTCATAAGAAGTCAAAGAACGGAGTTAAAGGAACTAATAGAACCAAAACACAGAAAATGATACGTGGATTGACTACCTAAAAAAGATATATTCAGAAGAAGAACAAACGACGCTAGAACGGGAAACACCAGGAATTACCAGGAATGAATAACTTAATATAAACGTACAGGAAGTTCGGAAAATACCCGAAGAACAGAAAAGCAGCAGGTAAAGACGGGATACCTAACGAGTTACTGAAATATTGTGGAGCAGCAATCACAGAACAACTAACAACATTAATTAATAAAATTATAACACAATAAAATACCGAAAGAATGGAGAACGAGCGAAATAATTCTACTATTCAAAAAAGGAGATGAAAATGCCAGATAACTACAGAGGTATAAACTTGCTACTACGCTAAAACTTACAACTAAAATTTTACAAGCGCTAATAAATCAGAGGATAAGTTTAGCAGATAAACAACAGGGTTTTCGTAGTGGCAGATCGTGTAAAGATGCAATATTCGTTATAAAACAAATTACTGAGAATTCAGTAGAGCATAATAGACTGTCAGAATATGACAATTGATTGAGCCCCATGCCTTTTAATTTGATCATAATTGAAATCATCAAAAGCGTTAACAAAGAAGGAGGATAGAGAATGAGAAATAAAGAAATCAAAATACTTTGTTATGCAGACGACGCAATATTGATAGCCCAAGAGAAAGATAGTCTGCAAAGACTGTTCCACAGATTTATCACAAGAGCAAAAGAATTTAATATAACAATCTCATCCCAGAAAACTAAAACAATAGTAGTCAGCAAAGAACCAGATGTAAAATAGAAATTGATGGCATCAGTATTGAACAAGTAATGGTAATAAAATATCTGGGAATTACACTGTCTAGCTATGAAGACCTGGACAAGGAAGTGAGAGAATAAGTACAAAAAGCAAATATACTGGCAGGATGCCTTGATAACACTACATGAATCAAGAATTTATAAAGCTAGTGTAAGACCAATAATGACATATACCTCATAAATAAGACCCAATACAGCTACAATGAAAAGGCCACTGGAAATTGCAGAGATGAAAGTTCTAAGAAGAATTACAGGAAATACGCTAAGAGATCGAAAGAGAAGTGACGACATTAGAAGAAAATGTAACGTACAGTGTATAAATAAATAGACACAAAAGAGAAAAAAGAATGTAATAACTACATAAGCAGAATGGAGGAGACCCGTATCGTCAAAGTAGATAAGTCACCTGACCAATCGGCAGAAGAAGTATCGGACGACCGCGCAAAGATAGAGTGACTACCCTTTATAGAAGTATTAATTGGCCAACGAACAAGCAGAATTGCTTATAAAGAGGAAGAAGCAGAAAAATATCAATATAGTCTGCTCCAAAACATCCTACCTTGTAAGACGCACGGCAATAGAGGCCCATAAAGGCGTAGGATATTATGGATGGCAATCTCTGACATTGGTACAACTTAACGACTACAGAAGTTTTTAGAGGAGCAGTTAATTAATTTAAAGTAGCCATGCTGGTAATCAACATTCCTGACGCATAAGCACTGCAAGAAGAATAATCGTTAACTGTTAATGGAGAAATATTATTATCATTAACACCGGTATTACTAACAATCATATATATTTTTTATGTTTATGCTCAATCCGTATAGGTTGTTGGTTATATTTGCTCTTTTTAGCAAATCTTGTAGGTCTTCCAGGTTGCTAACGATTATAACTTTATCGTCGGTTGATCGTATATTGTTAATTAATTTTCTATTTACAAAAATTCCGGCATCAATTAAATTAAGAGCTTCGTTGAAAATACACTCGTAGTACAAATTAAATAGTGGTGGGAATAGTATGAACCTTGTTTAACTACTTGTTGATTTATATTTCTTCATATAATTCACCATCTACCTTAATGGGTTATCTTTGGTTCCAGTAAAGTTCCTTTATTATTTCTCTACCGTTGTTATTATTTTGTTCTCTAGTATTTGAACTAGTTGATCCTGGTCAACAACACATATATAAATATTGACGATCATGTTGACTCATTTGAAAACATTGTAGTTACAACAATGAAACATGGGAGAGTTGATGGAAAAAGTAAGGAATAAATTAACAAACTTTCATATCAATAATATGATATTCATGTGTATTGAAAAACATATGGAAGGGTACCTGGAGGAGTTCTATAGCAGACAAGAAGTTCTTGGCGATTATGTGAATATTATGTAAGATAAAGTTAATATTTATACCCAATAGTATTGGATAAGATTGAAAAAAAAAATAGTAATATTAATTGGAGCTTAATCTACACGTGATGTAGTGTTGGTAAAAAATACTGAAAGGAAAAGAGAATTTAAACAAGTTAATATAAACAAGTAATTCCGTAAATAAAATAACTTTAAATGGTAAAACAATTATGAACATTAATGTTTTGAAGTATATCGAATCAGTATTACAGAGAGAAAGGAAATAATGAGGATGCATGCACTAGAGTTACAGATGCATAGTATGACGAAAAAACTGTAACGAAAGAAAAAGACAAAATTCATTAATTTGCTATAAATTTAATCATAATGTACGACACTGAATCTTCGGTAGTTAAAAGACAAAAAAAGAACAATGGACGTATGTTGCAGAATGTAGAGATGGATTAATTGATACATGGATAAAAGTACAAGAGATAATAAAATTAAAAATAATTTACTTAGAGAAGTCAAAGTGTAACAAAAATTGATGTCAAAATGAGAGACCATAGTTAAAGACGGTTAGTATAGGACCGCTGAAATAATAATAAAACGCTGCGAAAAATCGGAGAAATCCAAGTTACTGGAGAGAGTAGGAGAAGATAACTAAAAAGACCTGGAGGTAGGCTCTTAGACTAGACATGTTTGTAAAAGCCATTAATAATGGTGCTATATGAGACAAAAACTTGAAGAAAAGTAATTTCTCCGCTACACCACATACAGATAAATACCACGATAATGATATTATTATTATGCCATTTGTGTATAACTTATTACTTTAAATAATTTGGTGTGCAATATTTGTATTATTTTTTTAGCTCTTCTAATAAAAAACTACACAAATTAGCATTAATAATTCTTCTGTAAAGATTTTAGTCGGCAATTTTTCCTCATTTCATGCCTGATTAACTCTATTTCTGAACGAAAAAGTTAGAAAAATAACATTCGGCTAGCTCTCTATGATAATTAATTCAGTTGTGAATGATATACTGGTATCGGCAAAAGTGATATTGTGCAAAAATTGTCACACTTAACTGTCCATAATTTTCAAAAGCGCCGACAACAAAACGTTTTTGACCGGCTACCCTAAATTTGTCACATGACACGCTTGAATGTTTTCTGTAACGGGCCATTTACAAGAAAAGCGAATTATATGGACTGTTTATATCAATGTGGTTTCTTTATAGATATTATAGGAATACAAATTCCTAAAGTCGTAACTGTTAGGGGATATATAGATAGATAAATGTATTGCAAATCCTCAATACTCATAAAATAAAAAAATAATAAAGTAGATAATATCTAAACATCATCTAGATATAACATAATATCTTTTATTATCGCCCTGTTGAAAATACATAACTGAATTAATCGAACCTATTATAAAGTAACAGGCAAATAGACACAGGACGGAAGTGTGAGGCAAAATGGTCCATCTAACATTTTTTTAGGCTAGAAATAACAAAAAAAGTGATTATTGAGTATAGTTTAATCATACATTAACTGGGATAAAGCACAACATATTTATTTAAAAAAAAAATGTATCTAAGTATACAGTGAAAATAAAAATAACATAATTTTTGAAAAGCTCGTGAAAAGGGGATCGTTTTATACCATAGTTAGGGAGAAATGATTCCGTCTATAAGGAAAAAAGTCCTCTGTAGCTCTTTTGTACAGAAATAGTATTTTTTACAGTTTTATTTACAAAAATCGCAAATATCTTACCATCGCATAGTATCTTACCATCAATAAAGTGTTTTCGTCTCTGCTGTTTCTACCATCCTCTTTGTCCTCTCTGTGTCAGGTCTTGTTTCTGCTGCGTATGTGATTATTGGTCTGCTGACTATTTTGTAAATTCTGCCTTTCGTTTCTCTCCTGAAATTTTTATTTCTCCATATTGTTTCACTCAGGCAGCCTGCAACTTTGTTTGCTCTATTCACTTGATCTTCCACTTTCGTTTTGAGCTTTTCGTAGCTAGATAATGTGATGCCTAGACATTTAAACTACATCATTTGTTCTACTATCTGACCTTACAGCTCCAATTTACATCTTGGTAAATTTGTTGTTGTAACCATGCATTTTATATATACCGGATATATATATATATATATATATATATATATATATATATATATATATATATATATACATATATATATATACATATATATATATATATATATATATATATATATATATATAATATATATATATATATATATATATATATATATATATATATATATATATATATATATATATATATATATATATATATATATATCCGGTTTTTTAGGCGTAACGCCCGTCCGGTAGGGATCTATGGAGGAGTATCACCAAGCCGCAAGCCCTTATCTCTTGCCGTACTACTCCACCATAGGCCGATCAGATCCCAGCATATTCTAGTCTAAGCCGCAGATTCATCTAGAATTTTAAACTGCTGCGTTAGACTTTTTGTTTTTCTGTACACCGAGCTGGGGCTCGATCCCACATCCACTGAACGATTCGACAGTGAAGCGAATGAGAGGCAGCCGCACAGCCCGCTGAGCTATCTGACCGACTAGTTCTTACTTATTTTTATTATTTCATTCATAATCAGCTTGAACAATAGAGGACACAAGGAATCTCCCTGTCTTATAACATTACGAGAATAATCAAAAGACTGATATTTTTTGTACACACTTATGACAAGTCAAAAGAACATGTAAAACAGTATTTTTGAAGTGTGTATATTTTAGGCAATTCCTAGCTGAGCGCTTTCGGCTTTACAAAGCCATCATCAGAGCTATGGTCAATTATACCACTACAATGGAGAGATCTCATTTCCTTATATTTCAAAATTATGATTTTTTTAGTTGTTGAAATTCTTAAAACATATAAAAAACATATAAAAAGCCGACACTGGACTTCACAAACACGTTAAAAAATTGAAAAAAATTTTTGTCATGGTACGGGTGTAAGAACCCGACCATTGATTGATGTGAGGAGGTAGACAGAATGTTTTAAGAATTTCAACAACTTAAAAAATCATAATTTTGAAATATAAGGAAATGAGATCTCTCCATTGTAGTGGTATTTATTAATTGACCATAGCTCTGATGATGGCTTTGTAAAGCCGAAAGCGCTCAGCTAGGAATTGCCTAAAATATACACACTTCAAAAATACTTTTTTACATTTTCTTTTGACATTACGAGAATAATCAATCAATCAAGAACGAGATAAGAAGATCACTCAAAGAGATGAAGAATAATAAATCGCCAGGAAAAGACGGGGTGACTGTAGAAATGCTAAAACATGGTGGGAAAATAACTGAGAAGTTTTGTGTATACTTACGAATAAAACACTAATGACAAAACAAATACCCAACAGTTGGAACGAAACAATAACACTGTTACTATTTAAGAAAGGAGATAAAAAGGATCTAAAGAATTACAAACCCATAACTTTACTAAATGTGATGTACAAACTATTAACCAAAATATTAACAAATAGATTAACAACTAAATTAGATGGATACCAGGCAAGAGAACAAGCCGGATTTAGAAAGAGCTTCAGTACACGTGACCACCTTTTAACGATGAAGATTTTAATCGAAAAAACTAACGAATATCATATCCCGCTTATACATGGCATTTATTGACTTCGAGAATTCCCTAGAATTCCCTACAAAACAGCAGAATAGACTACCGATATACTGACTTAATTACAAATATATACAACAAGGCAAGAACACCTACTAAACTAATGAAACAAACGGAGCCTATTAAAATAAACCGAGGAGTAAGACAAGGAGATACCATCTCGCCCAAGCTATTCAACCAAGAGCTAGAAGATGTTTTCAAACGACTACACTGAATTATTTACGATATGCCAATATTATTGTATTAATAACAGAAAAAAGTGAAGAATTACAAAGAATGATGCAAGAGCTAGATAGGAAATCGACAAAAATTGGACTCAAGATAAATTACAGTAAAACAAAAACCATGACTAATCAACCAGAAGAACTAATATTGGCACAAACAAGAATAAAACAAGTAAAAGAGTATATATCTAGGCCAAATCACTAAATTTAATAAAGAAAATCAGACCGAAGAAATAAAGAGAAGAATAAGATTGGCCTGGGCGTCATTCGGAAAACTGTCTTATATTCTAAAGAATTATACCCCCAATACCTAAAAACGAGAGTCTTCAATCAATGTATACTCTCTGTCCTCACATATGGTTCTCAGACATGGACGTTTATAAAGAAAAATATGGAAAAAATAGCAAAGACAGAAAGATCCATGGAAAGACAAATGCTGAACATTAAACTATCAGACAGAAAAAGAAACGAATGGATCCGTAATAAAACAAAAGTGACAGATGTCTCAACCCAAGTAGCAAAGCTTAAATGGAGGTTCGCTGGACACACCCTAAGGCAGAAAGATGAAAGATGGACTAAGACAATTATATATTGGAGACCATGGAATCACAAACGAAAAAGGGGAAGGCCACAAATGCGATGGTCAGATGACCTGAAGAAACACTCCGGGAAAAATGAATGCAAACTGCCCAATATAGAGAGGCATGGAAGAAGGAGGAGGCGGCCTATATCCAAGGATGGATGTTAAGGGCTGTATAGATAGATAGATAGTTCTTCTTCTACTTTTACTTTTATTGTGTTGTTTTGAGAGATATATTCGATCGTTTTGATTATTCCTGGAGGTCTCTATTGTGTACAGTATGCCTTCTTAAGGTCCACGAAACATAGATATGACGTTTTGTTGTATTCTAATGATTCCTCTTGCATTTGCTTCATTGTAAATATAGCGTCGGTGCATGATCTTTCCGACCTAAAACCTTATTGTTCTTCTGCTAGTGTTATAATTTCATTCAGTTTATGTCTTATCACTTGGGTTGTTAATTTTAATAGGTATTGTGTTTAATAAATTAATCACTCTGTAATTTTTCGGATCTGATTAGTTGTAATAGTTATTTGTTCAGATCTGGTCTTCCGTACTTTAGGAATTTGTTCGGTATTTTGTCCTCTCCTGGCGATTTTCTATTTTTAAATTTCTTTAATGATTACTTTACCTCTTTCTCCTCAATATTGTCGTTACCTCTGGTGTTGGTGGTTAATAATCATCACCTTTAGCAAATAAGGATCGAAACATTTCGTGTTCCGTAGAAGGCGTGTTCCATTTGTTTTGAGAAGCTCTGCCAGTGTTTCCTTTTTATGTTTTTAACTAAAGTATTCGTTTCATTTCTGATTGATTTATAGTTGTTGTATGCCTGTTATGTTTGTTGTGTTCTGTATTGTAAAAAAGCTTTCTTCTTTTCTTCACTTTCTCTCTAAACCATGGTGTTTTCTTTTTTGATATGTTAGTGTTCGTTACTTTCCTCTCTAAAAGTAAGTCTGTTGCTTATGATTATGTTATTTTTTAGTTTTCCCAGCTTTCCTCGATGTTCTTCTCTGATAATCTTTTCCTATATAAATATTCCGTGGGTTCCGTATTTAGTCCTTCGACTTTGATTTTTGTTTGTGTTGGCGCGCTATCTTGGGAGGGGGAAAGTATTTCAAGATGATTCTTATTTTACATAATACTAGACTATGGTCGCTACCTACATCTGCTGAGTTGAGGCATCTTACTTGGATTATTTTCGATGGATGTATATGTCGGTAGGTTATAACATAAATATATCATAGATATTTGTCCACGGGTGATATTAAATGTATATTTGTGTTAGTCTTTGTGGACAAAAATAACAAAATTTAGTGTGGTATTTACAAATGCTTTATACAAATTTGATACTAAATATGCCATGGCATTTAAATGCCTCCAAGGAACTCCAAGAAATACCCATTTATGCTACAGTATTTTTAAACCATAATTGTCATAAGTACTTTCTATGTCGATAAACAGTGTAGTTTTTGTCATGGAATTGAAAAAGCCAATTTAAACATCGTTAGTCAGACGAAAGACTGCATTAGTCTTACCACAGCCTTGTTTGTAGCCAAATTTTATTGCTGATGGTATACTTTGCCGCCTTTCGAATATTTTAAAAATGCATAACATCAATGTAATTGGTCGATATGAATTTGGATGATCTCTATTTTTTCCCTGTACTCCTCCCCTTACTTTTACAAAATATCTCGCGTCACGGTGTTTGTCCAAGCTAATATTCACAGATTGAACCGATTAATTGCTATAAAATTAAGTGAAAATGTATTTGCTGGTCCATATTAGGAAATAAAATATTTTTTATCCCGGTGAATAACCCATATTTTTTTTAATTGTAAATTCAAAAGGTTTTATACGCTTACCAAACGTCATTTCCAGAAGTTTTTTTCTAGGAAAGTTATTTTCATTCAAATCAGTTAAGATTTTTTGAATTCATTGGAATTGCCTAAACACCCACTTAACAATTTACAATTAAATGTAGGACCAGTTGTCATTGTTCTGCGTAACATTAATTAACCTCGACTGTGCAATGAAATAAGACTGACTGAAAAGTCTAATGATTAATCCATTGCAACAACGATCAGAAAGGAAAAATACAAAGGATATAATGTCTTGATCACGCGTATAGTGATGATTTTAACCGTTTACAATTTTCCGTGATTTTGGCTTCTACAATGTCAATAAATAAATCACAAAGCAAACCGTTGCTTGGAAGTTTGCGAAATTAACTTATAATTTCCATATTTTGCGCATAGACAATTATTTGCGTGTTGGAAAACCATCATCGTTGTATATTTATTTAACACAAAAAAAAATTAAAAATATTTTTATCAATAAGCATTAAATTAATTCAACTTTGTTTATGCATAATATTGTTTAAGTGTTTTTGTTTCATTTTCTAATAATTTTTTTGACATATTCTTTTATTCTAAGGCGGTACGAAATTCGCCGGGTCAGCTAGTTATAGTATAAATTTATAGTCAAATATTTTTTAAAATTTTTAACCAAAAACTTTTGCCTTCTATCACTAAAAATGTGTTTTGACGCAGAAAAACTGCACCTAAAGCGGATTATATTCTGCTTTCTAATAATCACCAACATCAGGAACGGATAAGCCATACCAAGAATAAGAAGAAGAATATCGAAAAAGACAGACTGAAGTACAAAATTTTCACTGTAAGATTATTAAACAGTAAAAAGACTTAGATAATTAACTTAAGGGATTGATCGCACTGCAAACCAATAGCTTATGTAAAATAGGACGGCAAAACTCATCGCTAGACTTCGGCAAATATGCATATTGCATATTTTGCATATTGTGCATATTTTATGCAAATATTTCATATTTTGGCATATTTGTATAAAAGTTTGCATAAAGTGCATAAAAGTTCAGATTTTTATACTGTATTTGAAAATATTTAAACATACCAATTTATTTCAATTCTTGTATAAAATTTTGTAGTCATTTTAATCAAGAAATGATCTAAGTACGTAATCTCTACAAGTACAAAACATTTACAATTTCAAAGAAGATCAATTTAAGTAGCCGTCAACATTCTTAGAAAGTCTCGGTCACTGAGGCATTCAGTTATTGGATAATCGCTAAGGGTTCGCTCATTTGCATTTTATGATCTAATCCCCAAATCTATCTACAAGTTATTGTATCTTAACAGCAGGTAAACGGCTAATAGTTTTGTTCCTAATTTAGGGATTTTCCAAAATCTCCCAGTTTATTGAATTAGGTACCTAAACATTTCTAATTTGATGCTCAGATTTGTAAATAATTTTTGTTTTGATATTCAAAGCGTAAACACTCGTTGTGCGTAACAAAAAGGAAGATTGTGATTTTATAATGCCTAAAACAACCAGTGCTTCAACTTGGATTAAACCTTATAAAGAGCTGTCTATGGATATGGGGAAAATCTACTGTTCAGTCTGTGGCAAAATTGTAAGTATCTAATATTTTCTATTAAATATCTAACATTTCATACATACAGGGTGTTTCTAAATGACACTTACAACGTTTGACTGTAGATACTTCTCGAAAAATTGAACAAAACGATGAGGGGTCAAACTTATTTACTTTTCGAGATACAGGGTGTTAAAATTAAAAAAAATTAAATTCTTTTAGTTAATAACAACAACAACTTTAAAACCAATAAACGTATTTACTTGAAATTTAGTACTCGTAGGTTGTTTTTAAATGAAAAATAGCTTCCTTTAGTGAGAAAAAATTGTCCATAGTACAATACAATGGTGTGTATTTAGAAAAATTTTTCACCTTTACTTTTTTTATGAAGTCAGCTATTCTAAAACACAATTATTTTTATTGTAATTGAATTAACAAAAAAAAACTTTTGTTGAATTTTAAAATAAGTTATATGATGTACTAATGGTTAGTAACAAAAACTAATTTGTGGATTAATACTGCATACAAAACACTTAGCGAGTGTTTTTTTTTTTCTCCAAACCAGTTATTTGATTAACCAAAAACACCTTGTATATTTTTATATTTTAAAGGTTGGGTTAAAATAAAGGTTTTAATTTTTATTTATAGATAGCATGTGAGAAGAAATTTCAGATAGACCAACATGTGAGAACTGCTTCACACATTGCAAAAAAGGAAAAATAGGAGGAAAACATCAAACTTCAATAGCTAAATGTTCCAAGTGATCGGTCTCTAAGAAGAAATAATGTGAACGGGCTATACTCGTCGGTGTTAATTAATATTAAGGAAGAAATTGCAGATAATTATTTTTACATATCTGTAGACGAAACCACTGATTCCTCAGGAAAGTATATTGCTCATTTATTGATTGGTGTTCTTAAAGAAGATACCTTACCAAAATCTCATCTTATTTCATGCCAGCAACTTGAAAAAACAAATGCTTTAACAATTTCGCGTTTTATACAAGAAACATTAGCAACTTTTTTTCTTCCCACAACTATTCCTTCTAATAAATTACTGCTTATTTTATCGGATGGTGCTCCTTATAATGGTGAAAGCAGGACAAAATTTAAAAATATTTTTTTTCCAGATTTAATACATGTTACTTGACGTAGCGCATGGATTAAACAGAGTTGCAGAGGAAATACGAAAAAAGTTTCCTCTTGTAAATACCATGATATCCAGTGTCAAAAAAGTATTTCTTAAATCTCCTATAAGAATTCAACTTTATAAAGAAATGCTACCTAACATTCCTCTTCTACCACAACCTATTTTAACGCGATGGGGAACATGGTTAGAAGCAGCTAATTTTTATGCAGATCATTTTGTTAAAATAAAGAACATAATTGATACGTTAACAGATGAAAGTTCCCAATCTCTTTTGGATTCTAAACAAACTTTTCAGAGTAACTTGCTTCAACAAGAACTTTCATTTATAAAATCAAATTTTAGTTTTGTTCAAAAAACAATTACTCAGTTAGAATCACCAAAACTGTCATTGTTCGAAAGTACAGCATTAATAAGAGAATTTGCGTCATGTTGTCGGAACGTTAGAGGTAATATTGGAAAAGATATTTTAAAAAAATTTGAAGCTACTATGGAAAAAAAATAAAGGTTACCATATTCTTTCTGAAGTAGTCAGTGTTCTAGCTGGAAATATTTCGGAAACAATTAATTTAGAACCAAATATTTTGGTTAGTTTGAAAAATGCTCCGTTACATCAGTTGATGTTGAACGAAGTTTTTCCATATATAAATATATGTACTCAGACAGAAGCCACAAGTTTTTGTTAGAAAATTTTGAACACCACTTGGTCATTTATTGTTACCATAATTCTAAATAAGTTTATTCATACTTAAAAATGATGTAGTTACTTAAAATAAATGTAAATCTTAATGAATAGTAGGAAATATTTAGTTATGTACACTTTTTTTTTTTAAATAAAATTGTTACTATTTTACGATTTTTTTATTTATTTGTATGCATATTTTGTAAAATATTTGCATATTTTCGGGTATACACGTGCATATTTATTCGCATATTTTCTACATTTTTATTTGCATATTTGCCGAAGTCTACTCATCGCTATTCCTTATTTCCTTGCAGAGACGGCACATTATAAAGATACAGGATAAAAAATAATTATGATTTTATATCCGTCATCAAGCCAGGTATTGTTACCGGCATTTTAAAAACTTCTACCATTACAGTCTTTTAATTAGCCTGCATATCCGAGGGAAGCCGCGCCAACAATTTTCGAAAAACCTAATTGTTATTCTAAGATGATTATAATTGGTAATTTCTTTGTGCATACGGAGTCAAAATGAAAGAATCCATTAATTGGATCTGTCATTGTTTCGCGACCGAAGTTCAATTAATATTGTCGGAAAAACTAGTCACATCATTATCCGATACCTTTTACAGAAATAACCGTTCCGATCATGAGTTTAAAATTATTATGTTTATAACTGAGTCGGTAGAAACGAAATGAAGCTAATTATTAAAGATTGCTTGCCCTTGGAGATCCTATTTTAATAGCAGACTGCGGTATCATCTATGACAATTTATTTTACACGTAAATAAATTTTTATACATTTTTTTTAAATATTTTTTTTATTTTTCTCTGTTGATTTACGGTGAACTTCATCACCGAACATTAGTCATAGACGTATCAACTTTTCTAGATCGAATCTCTTACTTTATTTAGCCCCGCATTTTCTTCTCATATTTTTCTGGTTTCCTCTTTCTTTGTTTTCTAATAATATTTTCTTATTTCATGTCAACTACTTTCAGTCAGTAGTTAGTAGGTATAAAGTACAGTATATGTATTCCTGGTTTAACTTACCTAGAGTTATTCGAAATATAATTGATGCGCGTTATACAATGTTCGAGAGAGGATAGTTACACATATCGAGAGTAATAGTCTTGTAGTTCTAATGAATGACAGTAAGGAGAGTAATTTATAAAATTCTGTTTTTGAATATTTAGACTTATTTATTATTACATTTTAGAAAGCAAGAAAAAGGGTATGGTAACAAACAGCGGGAAAGAAACAAAGTGGCGAAAAAAAATACTCTTTAAAGAAATCGATAAAAAAAATATCATGATTATAAACAACAATTATACAAAACAGGTAAGGTAATCGACCAAAAAGAGATTTATGGCTTAGCTGTGCTATAGTTTATTTTTATGAACGAGAGAGTAATTAGCATAATTTTAACTGGTATCTCCGACCACTCCATGGGCGTGCTCAAGATTAATTGAAAAATTACTTTGAATAATTGTAAAAAATAAATGAATTATTTCAGTGTTATAAAGTGTTATGTGTATGTAAACAAAAGTGACCTCTTTTATCACACACTATATTAGAACTGACTGGCCTACATTAAAAAGGGTTTTAAAAAATTCACATTCTTTTTAATTTTTAAAAATTACAAAAGAGAAAAAGAGTTTTTAAAACCGTCTAAGGAATGTTAAATAGATGAATAAAAATATTAATATAAAACTTACCGCTACTTGTTACAAATCCAAATCAGATTTAGAAGATGAACTTTCAGAACCAAGATTTATAATAACTGGCTCAATCATTTTATCAGTAATATTATCAAGCTTCCACATTTTTTCCTCTTCTTTAATAGTGTGATTTACTGCCTTTTCCCAGTTTTCAGGTTTTACATTATTTACGGCCTCCAAAAACAACTGTTTAACATCATGAATTTTAAAAGTGCTATTTTTTCTTGAAACTTCACTCTTTATCTGTGCCCATACCAGTTCAATCGGGTTTAATTCACAATGATATGATGGGGATCTAAGTACTGTCATTCCACGATTTTTGGCAATTTCATCAATTTCGTATTTTTTAAATTTTTCTTTATGAAGGGCACACAACGAATAAAGTTCCTTTCTTATAGATCCGGGATGGTACGTAATATTTTTTGAACTCAGCCAATTCTGCAAGTCTTTTTTTAACCACTTGGTTGTGGGCAGTTTTTCTATAAGTCTGGAGTGATAACTTGCATTATCCATTACTATTACACAGTTCTTAGGAAGAAGATCTATCATTTGTTCGAACCATTCTTGAAAGACATCAGCGTTCATGTCTTCATGGTAGTCACCGGTACGAGTTGATTCAAAAGTTAATAAACCACCTTCAACAAAACCGTCTGAACTGCCAATGTGTACTATTATCAGCCTGCGTCCCTTTCCTGATACAAAAGCGTGCCTTTGACTTGTAACAGTTTCATCTTGCCAACATTTATTTGGTGTATGACCCTTGTTGATCCATGTTTCATCAAGATAAAATATTTTTCTTTTTTGGTTTCTCATTTCCTTTCTGGTTCTTAGAAAATGTCTTCTCGATATGACAATATCGCTTCTTTCTAATAAAATAGACTTTCTGGGATTCTTTTTCCAGCGGAAGCCTATTTCTTTTAAAAGTTTCCATAACGTACTTCGACTCATTTCTGGGTAATCCTTATCATCTCGAACTGAGACAAGAACTTTATCCAATGTTGGAAATTCTTGTCTTAAGAAGACAATGATATTCTATTTGAAATTTTGGTTTCCCTGGAGCATTACGTGGTATTTGAAAACTACCACATTTCTCTTCTTTAATAACTCTATAAATCGTAGATTTCCCAACACCAAGTGTACTGCTAACTAACTCAACGGTCTCATCAACACTTTCACATAAACGTTTGTCTGTAAATGATTTAAAACAATTAAATATTAATGTTTTTTCATTAACTGTTAAAGGACCAATTTTTCGGCCTTTACACGGCACTTCCAAATTTTTCATAACACTAGTACACACAATAAACTGCACCTTGCAACTGAAGTACCTACTTTTAGTGAACTGTTAAGAATTTTGAATATGCCACTTGGACCTTCCTACAAAATGGAAAAACCCACTATCACATTTTCTGTGGAATAAGTTTAGAAGGTAATTATCTAGTCAATTACTGTCGTAGATTCCTGGAATTAAAGAATTAAATGTTTGATTGTTGAAACCCTTACTTCGTGGAATGCACTCTTTTCAGATAAAATAAAACGTTTTGTTTTATCTAAAGAATTAAACTTTATTTTGCAAATAGGTAGGTACTTATTAAACTTTTATTGGTTATATATAACCAATAAAATAAACATCTTACATTTCTTGCAAATTCATTAATACCTGTTAACCCCCATCACTCCGACACTGGCAACCTTATTTAGGGATTAGTAACCCTCACAACTATTGTATTCTATTCTGCTCCAACCTTTATACCTGGTGGTCATACTCAATTTAAAATTGTTTTCCTATATCCTTCTGTAAACTTGTTGACAAATATCTGTTTTTCATTGAGTCACCCGTATCAACAGTTTAGGGATTTGCATACATAATTTATTGTTTTATTACTCTCTCATACATAAAAATACACTATAGTAATTGCATATCAGCTATAATTGGCGTTCGGGCAACAGGAAAAATCACAGTTTATTCTGATTTTGGTATGCAAAATATGTCACATTGTTATTTATCCTGTGGATACAAATATTAAATTTAGGACCATATGAACATATTTTCTTACAGCTACAGAAATTACTGTTCAAGAGGAAAATGTTATTTCTGATGAAACTCTTGAGGAAACTGAGAAAATTATCAATATTCACATTGATAAAAAATTTACAGATTCTCAGATTGTAAATGTAAATGTAATCACAATAGAACTGGTATTTATTATTATTAGTTCTGGGTTGTTTGTAATGTAATGTATTGTATTTACAGGCAGGCTGTAGTTGGAAATCATGGACCCCACAACAGATTAGGCAGCCCATGAGCAAAGCATTAAAATTTTTTAAAGGATGTCGTTAAGCGATTTGTTAAAGCATGTAATTAGCGTTTTTTTTTTGTTTTAGTTCTAGATGCAGAGTGCGATGCATTAAGTAATGAAAACTTGCACACAGTTCCTGAAGAAAAAGAACCTGTCAACACGAGTGATATAACAAAAGGTAATTTTTTTCCATATTTCAAAATCAATAATAAAAAACACGTAATTGTTTTAGGATTTGTTGACTGCAAAGAGGAAAATGTTTACTAATTCAAAAATAAAGAAGCAGCAGAACTGTGATGTATATAAATAACTTGCAAAAAATAAAGAGTAAGTGGATTTTTAAATAAGTCAAAAGTAGAGGCAAAAGAAAAAGAAAAACGACCTGCTGGAAAACATGAGTTAGAGATTAAGATATTACTGGCCGACCTAGCAAACAGAAAGAACATTTGAATTGTTTGACGTGTTATATTTAATTTTAAGTTATTATAAGTTAGCAAAATGATTTAGAATGACAGAATACCTCATTCTGTTTTGTTCTCGCATATTGATTTTGTTTCTATCAACTGCTAAATGTACTTCAGCAGCTTCAAAATAAAATTCATTTGGTAGCAGTTCTCCATTTTCTTCTATCGCAATATTGTGAAGAATGGCACTAGTAACTATTATTGCCTGTGAATGTTCCAATGACAACAGCATACCCATCGAAAGGATAGGAAATCTACGGTTCCACACCCGATATAATCTTTCCACACAATTTCTTGTTCGTATATGTGATTCATTGAAAAATGTTTCAGTAGGAGTAATGGACTGCTTGAAGGGAGCAATTAAAACAATATTATTAGCATATCTGCTGGCTCCTAAAATAACAATTTTTTTTCCAAATTTTCCATTCTCCAACCTTTCTCTGATACTACTATTATTTTACATTACCTGATCATGGAACAAACCACATGCCCTTTGATTTCTGTGTTTTTCTGCTTCATTTTCACCTGGAGACATTATACGAACATGAGTACAGTCAATAGTACCAATAAGGGAATCAGGCAATGGCATTAAAACTTGCTTTCACTTTCAAACGGGGACCGTCTGTTTCTGGAAAGGAAATTTTATGCATCTTTGTCGTAAAGATGCAATAGCCTCAGTGACCTAGATGACAATAACACATGCAGAGGTTTTTCTTACTCCAGCAAAGTCTCCAAATGTCAGTAAAAAGTTACCTGTAGCATAAAACCGTAAGATAAGAAGCAGTTTTGTTTCTGGTCTTATAGCTTGATTTCGATCTGTTAAAGGTTTAATTTTATTTTCAATAAAATTTAGTATTGTAGCACATGTTTTCTTCTGTAACCAGAAGCGTTTGAAAAATTCTAGTTTATTCAATTCTACAAAGTAACTTTGGCCTAAAAATTAATTTTTTTTAATTCAAACCTTTCCACCTCTCATTTTCTTCCATAAAACTTATTAAACTTTGAACAATTTTGGCTGTCGATATAGTATTGCTTTCCTTTCGTCCTCATCGGAATCAAAAACATGTAAATCTGCTGGATGCATTTCGAAAATATTAATAATTGAAACTAAAAATTAATAAAACAGCGACAAACAATATCACCTATAGGCTTATTTGCTCATGAATCTGTCAAGAAATATGATATACACTGGTGACCAATAGAAGGCGAGAATAACTTTATCTCTAGTATATTCACCCGAGCTGACATGGATAAGTTATCTGTTATTTAATACTGAGAATAAACTTATTCTGAACTTGTAGAACACAATTTTTTGTTATTATATTCTGTATAGCTTATGCTAGGTATATACTTGAATTGTAGAACCGGCCTAAATCAATGAGTATATAAAAAATGTTTACAACGAAACTGATGTATATTAAAGATATCTTTAATTATTGTTTTTGATTTTAGAATTATTTTCGATTATACAAAATCAGTCGGAACAACGAAATGAACCAGTCTTTTGTTTTTAAATTAAACACCCTGTATATTAACTGTTTAGTGCATGATTATTTTAAATTTAACAAAAAAAGATATACTATGTATTAACGTTGTCTTTATTGGTAAAAAATAACAATAACAAAATAATAAAAAAATTTTAAGTTCGCTAATACTCAAAAATGAGTCATTACTTTTTTATTAAGACTTGGTATGAAACTTTTTAAAACAGTTTTTCTTATTAAAACACAAATTCAAACCACATTTTTCATGACACGTCCGCGGAAACCCAGTGCGATTTGGCAATTTGCAACGATTCCTCATAGTCCATTTCATCCAGTGGCCATTTTGATCCAACCTAACATCTTTAGGAGAGACAAGCTGAATTGGTCCTCTTGTTTTTTTAATATCAATAATTTCTTTTACTAAACTGGAAGATGGGCATCCTCGTTTAATGTTGGTGGTTTGTTCAACTAAACAAAAGCATTTTCTACTTCTGTTCAAAATTGTAAAAATGCGGTCGTTTCCATTTCTTTATTCTGCTTCTCTTTGCCAATTCTTCGGTAAAGTATCCAAACAATATCTGGTGTCATATCAAGAAGATAGTAAAAGATATGGATGTACTATTTCTTACTTTTATTAATTATTTTGAGTCGAGCCATGTTGGCATCAAGTAAATCTACTCCGCCCATATGTTTATTATACTGAGTGACAATGCTCCAAGCTCCTAGAAAAACATAGATAAAAGGCGGCTTAAACAACACATATGCGGAAATGAAATTTAAAATAAACGAAAACTTAAGGAAAGTCAAAGAATATAATGCAGAAACTCTAATTATAGATCAAAAATGGGGAAAAATTCAACAAGCCCCTGTGTCAGTTGAAAAAGAAACTCTCAAACCACTTAGGGAAAAACAAAATCTTGGATGACAGTAGAAACTCTTGAACTTATGGAAAAACGAAGACAACATAAAGCAAAAGAAATAAAAAAGAAATAGAAGTTTTTCATAAACAGTATGATAGCTTTAATTTACACAAAAAAAATCAAAGAAATGACAGGTTCTAGAAAAAGCACAAGAACGAATATCCTTAAAAGTGATAAATGAGATATTGTAACTGATATGAAAGAATTACTGTATCATTGGACCAATTAATGGAATTAATAAAACTCATTGATAAAGATAATATTAATGTAATGGTTGAACTCTTTAATCCAATATACCAGACTGCCATTATCCGCAGACAATGGGTCAAACTGAAGATAAACAAGTGCATTTAAATAAGTTGGCTGCCTTTGAATTTTGGTGTTACAGAAAAATCCTACGAATATCATGAACTCAAAGACAGAAACTCATGTAAAACACAGAAGTTACTAAAAGAATAGTGTTACGATTTTAAATGTTATGGCATATAGAACTGTAAATATTTTATGACTAATTCTTTTTTTATTGATTCTCGTAATTTGTAGGTCAAAATATACCTGAGCTTAGCTACCAGTTGTTTACCAGAAATCTCTAGACCCTAATTTTAGTGAGTCATCCACGTCTCGAGGTTGAAAAACGAGTCGAGCGCCTTCACCAAAATACGAGATTATTCAGGAAGTTGGCCGAAAGTTCCAGTATTTTCGACAATGGTCAGGTCAGGTCTAGGCGGTCTTACGGTTCTTTATATAAGAACGAAATTTTATTGAAGAGGTCAGTCATAAGAAGATCGGTAAACGCGGTACTTGTAACGAAACGAAAATAAATTATTTGTAATATAAATTAGAATTAATAAAGACTTTAATAAATTCGTAATTAGTTATCGTGAGTTTTAATAAATTAGAATATAGACAATAAATTAGAATAAAGACAAATAAATTAGAACTATATAAATATACAACATTTGGTGTCAGGTGTAGGGTATTTAAATAAACAAGCGGGACTTTAAATAAAAAGAAGTGAAATTGGTGAACAATGGCTACGATTTACGAGCTCACAGTTACGAATCTAAGAAGGCATCTTGAGGATAGAGAATTAGCTTCTACCGGAAAAAAGGCTGAGTTAGTCCAACGACTAAAGAATGCTTTGGAGGAAGAGGGTTTAGATCCGGAAACTTATATATTTGAAGATGCTGTCATCGCGTCAATTTCAAAATTAGAGAATAAAGTTTCTGGTGACATCGCATCGTTAGAGAACAGAGTTCATGGCGATATTTCGAAAGTTTCCTCTGATGTAGCCAAAGTCTGTGGTGATGTAGCCAAGGTTTCCTGTGATATCGCTTCTTTAGAAAGCAAAGTTTCTAACGAGATTTCTTCTTTGGAAAGCAAGGTTTCTGCTAACATCTCTAAAGTCACCTCTGAGATGTCTGCCCTCGACGATAAAATGTCTTCGTTAAAGAACCAAGTTGCTGCCGATATGTTGGCCTTCGAAGAGAAGATAAAAGAGATGGAAAGGAAGATGGAGGAAACAACGACCGCAGAGAGAGAAAACAATCCAATTATTGCAGAGACAAAAGAAGACGAGACGAAATATAAGTTGGAAACACGGCCGAAATTCGAAGGAAGCGGAGGTTATGTTCATGTCAAAGTTCCAACTTTCGACGGAAAATCGTCATGGAACAACTACATGAAACAGTTCGAATCAGCTGCAAGAGCGAATGGATGGTCAGAAAAAGAAAAGGCTGTAAACCTGACTATAGCTCTTCGAGGAGATGCCTTAGATGTGCTCCAGACCATAGCCGTAGAGGAGACGGATGATTTCGAACAACTAAAGAAGAGGTTAAATATGCGATATGGCCACGAACACTTGGAACATGTATATCAGTCGCAGCTCAAAAATCGAAGACAGAAGAAAGATGAGGCTCTTCAAGAATACGAAGTAGATATCGCCAGATTAGTGCGATATGCTTATCCAACAGCTCCCGAAGACATGATGGAAAAGTTGGCCGTTCAAACATTTATTGATGGTCTTCGTGATCATGAGATGCAAAGAACACTACGATTAGCTCGTCACAAGACGCTGGTTGATGTCTTATCCGCCGCCCTCGAATACGAGTCAGCTACGCAGGCCTCTGGCGGTTACAGTAAAGTTAGGACTGTAAAAGAGGAAGAAGATGAAGATAAACTTGACCAGCTCGTTAATATGATGAAAAGCATGACATACAAGAAAACGAAGACCATAAGATGCTGGAATTGTGGCGAAATAGGACACGTACAAAGTGCATGTAAGCATCCTAGGTACGACACAAATCAAGAAACTCACCATCAGGAAAACTAGAACGGGTCGGCCTTAGGGGGGCAGCTTCGACCCAGAACTTTTCCAAAGACCCTCTGATGATACTAATAGCTTCTTTGAAATGTCGTGAAGATAGTGTATATGTAGATGGAGAAATAAATGGTAAAAAGCATACGTTGTTGGTGGATACGGGAGCGACCAGAAGCATTATTCGCCCGACAGTTATAAACAGCAATAAGAAACTGTTACCAACGAGGTTGCGACTGCGGACCGCTACAGGTGAAAATGCCAACATTCATGGAGAAATCCAGGTACAATTAGGAATTGGAACAGAAAAGTTCGTCCATACTGTTATAGTTGCTGACATCGAAGAGGATGTTATATTAGGAATGGACGTAATGAATACGCATGGATTCCAATTGGATTTTAAGAATAAGGTAATCAAAGTTGGTAACGAGGAGGTATTTCTCCATCCACATGATGATAACACTATGCAAGCAGCCGTTAAAGAAGATACAGTCGTGCCTGCGAGAAGTGAAACGATAATAGTAGCGCGGCTACAGGGAATTGTGGACGAAGGAACACCTGTTATGATGGAGCCTTGGAATCATGACGACGAAGTTGGCCGTGGAATCATAATTGGAAAAGAATTAGTGACTTCGGCTAAAGAAATTCCTGTGAGACTTATTAATGTCAATGACTACCCAGTGACCATCAAGAAAGAGACAAAAGTAGGAACTTGTGTACCTGTCACATCCATAATCCGTCAGACGACAACGTCTGATAATTCCAACGGTAAATTTGATCAAATGGTTGCGGTTGCTGGACAGTCTCTGAATCAGATTGAGAAAAGGAAATTAAGGGAATTTCTTCGGCAGTATCGTGATATTTTCGTACCGAAAGGAGGAAAGACGGGAAGAACTACCGTTGTTAAGCATAAAATTGATACTGGTAATGCTAAGCCAATTCGTCAATCAGCTCGACGATTACCACAGGCGAAAAGAGAGGAAGCTGAAACGATTGTTCAAGAAATGAAGAAAGACGGGGTGATAGAACCTTCTACGAGCCCATGGGTCTCTCCGTGGTCCTGGTTAAGAAGAAAGACGGAACAACGAGGTTCTGTGTGGATTACCGTTTGCTGAACAACGTTACCAAGAAAGATAGTTATCCTCTGCCTCGGATTGATGACACATTAGACACATTGGCTGGAAGTAAATTATTTTCTACTTTGGACTTGAAGTCTGGATACTGGCAGGTAGAAATGGACCCGGTAGATAAAGAAAAGACAGCCTTCACCACAGGATCTGGATTATGGCAATTCAACGTTATGCCATTTGGACTTTGTAACGCTCCTGCGACATTTGAGAGGCTTATGGAAAATGTGTTGAGAGGGTTATCTTGGAAAACATGCCTAGTTTATCTAGACGACATAATCGTCTTGGGGAAGACATTTGAAGACCATCTGAAGAATTTAGAAAACGTTTTTAATCGACTTAAAGCTGCCCAATTGATGTTAAACCCCAAGAAGTGCCAGCTATTTCAAGGTAAAGTCAATTATCTGGGTCATATAGTCAGTAAAGAAGGAGTGGCCGTGGATAAGGGAAAAATCGATTCTATTAAGGAATGGCCAAAACCAACTGACAAACATCAAGTGAGAAGTTTTCTGGGACTGTGTACTTACTACCGGAGGTTTATTAAGAAGTTTGCAGATATCGCTAAACCATTAACGCGACTTACAGAGGAAGCAAGAGAATACCGCTGGGATGTAGACTGCCAGAATGCCTTTGAAACCTTAAAAAAGCATTTAATCACAGCACCAATTTTAGGGTATCCACTGCCAGAAGGAGAGTTCATCTTAGATACAGATGCAAGTAATGTGGGAATTGGAGGAGTGCTGTCTCAGATTCAAGGAGGACAGGAAAGAGTCCTTGGATATTTTAGTAAAGTCCTCTCAAAACCTGAGCGAAATTATTGCGTCACGAGAAGAGAACTTCTGGCAGTAGTGAAATCAGTAGAGCAATTCTATCAATACCTCTATGGAAGGAAGTTTTTAATCCGAACCGACCATGCCGCCCTTAAGTGGTTGATGCAGTTTAAGAATCCAGAGGGTCAGATAGCCAGGTGGATCGAACGACTCCAAGAATATGATTTTAAGATTGAGCACCGAGCCGGAGTTAGCCACCGAAACGCCGATTCTCTTTCCAGAAGGCCATGCCCAGCAGAGTGTTCTCACTGCAACAAAACGGAATCCAAGGAAGCAGCAGTGCTAAGAACGACGGTGGTCCACGACGACTGGACGCCTACCAAGATCAGGGAAGAACAAGAGAGAGATCCAGTTATACAGAAAATCCGAAAATGGAAAGAGGAAAACCGTCGACCACCTTGGCAAGAAATATCGAACCTAGGCTCAATAGTTAAGACGTATTGGGCCCAGTGGGACTCATTTATCATGGAAGATGGCTTGCTCAAACGAGTCCTGGAAAATGATGACGGTTCAGAGAAGAGAACACAGTTGGTGATTCCAAAGAGCAGAATAGCCGAAGTACTTCGTCAGTTACACGACAGTCCATCAGGAGGGCATTTTGGTGTGAAAAAGACCCTTCAGCGAATTCGGGAACGGTTTTATTGGATGAACAGTTCCGACGATGTAAAAGACTGGTGTAAGAAATGTACTATTTGTGCTACGAGTAACGGGCCTTATCGAAAAAGGAGAGCTCCTATGAGACAATATAATGTTGGAAGCCCGTTTGAAAGAATAGCTTTGGACATTGCTGGGCCGTTTCCAGAAAGTGATAATGGAGGCAAGTACATGTTGGTAGTAATGGATTACTTCACTAAGTGGGTCGAGATTTACGCACTTCCAGACCAGAAAGCGGCCACCGTTGCAGATAAGTTGATCCAAGAATATATCAGCCGATTTGGAGTGCCTTTGGAGATCCATAGTGACCAAGGCAGGAACTTCGAAAGCGATTTATTCCAAGGAATATGTGATAGACTAGGTATGAAGAAAACAAGGACTACGGCTTATCATCCGCAATCGGATGGTATGGTAGAACGAATGAATAGAACAGTTGGCAAGTATTTGACAAAAATGGTGTCCGATCATCAGCGAGACTGGGACCAATATCTCCCGTTCTTCACAATGGCCTACAGATCTGCTGTTAATGAATCAACAGGCCAGACACCAGCCAAAGTCCTATTCGGACGCGAGATGCGACTACCTTGTGATCTAGAGTTTGGGTGTCGACCTGGAGAAGATGTAGCAGGTGAAGATTATGTGATCGAATTACGAAGAAGAATGGACGATGTACACGAGTTGGTCCGTTCCCATCTCCAGATCGCTAGTGACCGAATGAAGAAACGGTACGATACGCAAGCCGAAAAGGGGTGTTTTAAGAAGAACGATAAAGTCTGGCTTTATAACCCCAAAAAGCGAAAAGGTTGTTCTCCCAAATTGCAGCAGTTTTGGGAAGGTCCATACCTCATTATGGAGAAGATCAATGATGTTATTTACCGAATAAGCAAGATTCCGAGAGGAAAGCCAATGATAGTACACCATAACCGGCTGGCGTCTTTCGAGGGTGACCACGACGTAGATGAAGAAGTGGAAGTAAACCAAGTCCAAGATGTGTCTGACCTCACGTTTGAGGAATTCATGGGTGCCTATGGAGGTACCGGTAAAGCAAGACATGGTGTTACCACTGAAGAAAGGCAAGATCTACTCGCGCTTCCCGATGACTACTCACTGGCCCTTACCATCCCGGCCAGTATCAAAGATGCACCAGGGTTGGCATCCGTCTTTCGAAGGAAGTTTGGTCGAGTTGCAGAACTTCAATGCCAAGTGCCAGCTCCTGGTAAAACCTTGAAACTTCAAGATGCATCACGTTACCTTTTCTACCTGGTAACAAAAGACACTGCCCGTGACCAACCTACCTACCGAGATGTATGGGAAGCCTTACTTCAGTTGAGAGAGCACGTACTAGAGTCCGACGTGCAAAAGTTAGCCATGCCAAAGTTGGAGTGCCGCCAATTAGATTGGAGGGTTATACGAAACATGGTGGAGGAAATCTTTAAAGACACCGAAGTCCAGGTGTTAGTCTGTTGCAATCCGCATAGTTTACTGCTGCGGAGAGAAAACCGTCCCTTGTCATTTCTATACAACTGGAAGTTGTAAAAAGAGGGTCCAGTTGCCGATATCAGCATGTCGTTCCAGTTCCAGTCCCGACAAGGTTCCAGGAGGAACCATCTTTTAAGAGGGGGGCAATGTTACGATTTTAAATGTTATGGCATATAGAACTGTAAATATTTTATGACTAATTCTTTTTTATTGATTCTCGTAATTTGTAGGTCAAAATATACCTGAGCTTAGCTACCAGTTGTTTACCAGAAATCTCTAGACCCTAATTTTAGTGAGTCATCCACGTCTCGAGGTTGAAAAACGAGTCGAGCGCCTTCACCAAAATACGAGATTATTCAGGAAGTTGGCCGAAAGTTCCAGTATTTTTCGACAATGGTCAGGTCAGGTCTAGGCGGTCTTACGGTTCTTTATATAAGAACGAAATTTTATTGAAGAGGTCAGTCATAAGAAGATCGGTAAACGCGGTACTTGTAACGAAACGAAAATAAATTATTTGTAATATAAATTAGAATTAATAAAGACTTTAATAAATTCGTAATTAGTTATCGTGAGTTTTAATAAATTAGAATATAGACAATAAATTAGAATAAAGACAAATAAATTAGAACTATATAAATATACAACAATAGGAAATAAATCTAAAATAATATTGACTATCAAATGAAAAAAACTTAAGTACTTAGGCTATGTTATGAGAGGGCAAAGATACTCATTATTGTAGCTTATTATTGAAGCCAAAATTCGAGGAAAGCGAAATGTGGAAAAACGAAGAATATCGTGGCTTAAGAACTTAATGGAACGGTTTAAATGTAGTAGTGCAGACATATTTAGAGCAACAGTCAACAGGGTTTGCATAACTATGATGATTTCCAACCTTCGATAGAAGATGAAACTTAAAGAAAACGTGACAATGAATAGGCAGCTTAGTTTTTAGGAGCATTTTGACTGTTTCAGTTTGGCTGAAATCTGAATGGAAGATATTGACCACGCGATTGTCTTTCCATGCGATGGAACTTATATATATATATATATATATTTATGTAACTCATAGCTTGTTCCTTGGTCATTTTTTTCATTTCCTTTTGTGTAGGTAATTTTCAGCCAGGAATTATGTTTCGCGGCACTGTTCCAAAACCTACAATTCCGTTTTGGGTCAAATACACTAATGGATCAAGAGTAGTATGGTAGTTATTGAAGTATAGTTTTTAATTGAGATTTTTGGATATACTTTTGGCAAGTCGTACAACAATATTCGCACATGCTTCTAATATAATAGAATTGTTCGTCAATTGCCAGTTTTCCTTTAAGTGGAACAAATGAATAAACATTATTTAAATGTTCCACTACCGGTCTATGTTTGACTCTATCATGATTTGGATTATCTCTGGGTTAATTATCTCTCATAATATTGCAATTCATTATTGTTAAAATGTAAGAATTTTCTAATTTTTTTAAATCTATCCCGCCATCCCGTTTTAATTCGCGATTGGAATTGCCAATATGTTTTATTTAAATATGATGATAAACTAATTCTGTTGTAGGGAGGCAGGTCTGAATCTAAACATGCGGAAAACCAAAATACTCGTAATTAGTAAACAACAGCATATAAAACCGTCTATATATGTAAATAATACCAAACTTGAGAAAGTTGATAAAATCGTTTACCTTGGACAGCAATGAAATTGTAACGCAAAAAGTCACGGCGATATTAGATCTAGGATAGAGCAGGCAAGAGCTGCTTTTAGAAGGATGTCCAAGGTGTTAGGCAACAGAGACCTAAAATTGGCTTTGAGGATCCGCCTACTTCGCTGCTACGTATTCTCGGTCTTACTTAATGGTGTCGAGTCCTGGACTGTGAATAAAATCGATCTAAATCGCCTTGAAGCTTTTGAAATGGTGTGCTATAGAAGAATTTTAAAGTTTCCTGGTTGGAGAAAATTCGAAACTCCACAATACTAGAACGTCTCAGCAAGACTACTGAGAACATAAAAAGCATCAAGCAGAGAAAGCTGGAGTATTTCAGACATGTAATGAGTGCAATACTTTAAAAAGTATTGCAATTTTAAAGTCTTTACGTAGATGTAAACTAAAATATTTTTATTATATTTCAAGTTGTTAATTGGTAATTTTAACGGAAAAACAAGTATAAATAACCATCGTACATATTTTATCAGATCTAAATTCCCCGTACTTATCTCAGCCTGTTACACCGACCGACCGATGAAAATCTTATGGGGGTGAATTTCCACCCTCATAGAATCAAATTCAAAGCTCTGATGTGTGATTACCTGCAAAATCACCGACCGTTATATACGAGTAAATGCGTGTACACATGAAACCAGCAGCGTAACTTACTAAGGGTTTTAAATATATTATGCTAAGAGAAAAAATAGAAATTAATATATAGACACACAGAAAGGCATACTAGAAATAAAAGAACAAGAATATAAATAAGAAAACTAACAAAAACTCATAATAAATGGTAGAAATACATGAACACATAAAAAAGAAAATACATCTTTATTTTTATAATATAAAATTTATTTACGCTGATTATGCAGCTGTGACAACTCGGGGTAGAACCTATAATGACGTCGAAATATCAGAAAAACTGACAAATATTCTAGAAGACTAAGAACTCCACTGTGATAAAAACTATCTACAATGCAGTTCCACAAAACACAGGTGTGTGATTTGTACCTTAATAACTAGCATACTCGAAAGACTATTCAGGTGAAATGACATTGCCAGATATTGAAACACAACGACAAGCCAAAATACCTTGTCGTAGGTCTAGATAGAAATCTACATTACCGATAACAATGTCAAAAATAAAAAAAAGTAAGCGCAAGAAATCACATCATCCACAAACGAACTAACACTAGATGGGGAGCTCAACTGCACACTCTTGATACCTCTGAATTAGCATTATGTTTTGCTGCTATTCATGTTTATAAGCAAACTATGCTTATGCTAAAAAATTTAACATTGCTTTCAATAAAATGGTCTGTATAATATCAGGTTGCTTAAAACCGAGACCTATCAAAGAGGTCTACTGTGTAGTTGGAATCACTTCACCATCCATCAGAAGACAGGTTACGTTGTAAGTTTGAAGAAAGAAGCAGAAGACTGATCAAAAACATCTCTTATATGACCATCGAACTCAGTCTAGCATACTAAAATCTCGAAAAAGCTCTTGAAAAAAATTAATATCTGTCCTAAAAGCATTTGAAACGCGCCGTTTCCTGACCTTCCATAAACCTCTTTCAAGTCTCAGCTACCACAACATATTTCCCCCTTCAGAAGTAATGGCTATTGGATATAAAATGCCTTAGTCGTCATGGAGAGGGCTAAACACATGAAAAACTGGCTTCTTACATTGTAAGAACCATCTACTAATGTGTATAAATATGATAGTGACCGGCACAGATAAAGAGATAAAGACCTAATTTTAGGTAATTACTGGGCCAGCTATATAGCCAATCATCAAAAATATAGAAATTAACGTGATGGTCTTCCGGACACGAAAAGTTTACGTAAGTTTAGGACGCTAGTGGTCATCATAGCTATTTGTATGTTGTTGACAGCTGTATCAATTACCAACCTGGTAAACCTCCCTTGAAGTTTTTTGTCCTCCAGGTCTGCATATTTAATATTGGATCGGGAATGCAGGGAAAGTATTTTTTAAATACAGCATTTAGGTGCCGAAGGAACGATTTAGCTATAAACGCAAAAAGTAAGCTTACTTAACGTAAAGGCGTATTGATCTGGATGATTCAAGTAGACCCGCTGAGCTCTCTAGTTTAAAATAAGCCTTAATCCAAAATGGTTACTAGAAAAATCACAGAAATAGGAGCATCCGCAGACATCAATTTCTCACTCAATCTCAACACAAAGACGTATACGAAAGTTGTTCTTCCTCACATCAAAGGTGTAGCTGACAAAATCGACAAAATTCTTAAATGAAGTGGTATAAAGAAAATATTTACTTTCCAACAAAAACTTTCATCTCATGTCCGATCAATTAAAGACAACATTCCAAATAAACAGGACGGAGTTTATGAAATTCCTTGTGCAGACTGCTCCCGATCTTGTAGAGGCCAAACAAATCGTAGAATCCAAAATAGGATTTATAAACGTTCCATTTCTGTTTTCAATTAAAATTCATTTGCGACTGTTAGAAATGTTTGCGTCATCCCCCACATCAATCCTTGCGCCAATCCAAATGCTAACCCCTCGCCAACCTCCATCCAAACGGTATCACTATCGACAGTATAAATGAACCATCCTCTGTTCTCAGTAGCAATAATGCATTGAATAATAATCAGTGTAGTAGTGTCTGGAGACTCGGGAGACTGAGACATCGGAAGCCCCGAACAAGACATCAAAAAGGATGTCGAAAGTTCGGCGCAATGATTATCGACGCTGTCAACCGGCAAGATTGTTGAGTGTAAGATTAATTCTTGTAGTATATACACACACACATATATATATATATAATATATATATATATATTGCAAAAATAACGAGACATATAGTCACCTTATATATTAATCGTAGATAAACAATATAATGAAACATCAATCATACTAAATATAGTAACTACTAATAGAATAGTAATTCTAGTAACTAATTCTGCATCTACATCTCCACCACTGACTGTGTTTGGGGTGACGCATTATCTAACCGTTTTTTTCGTCCCTGTCCCCTCGTTCCCGATTTATCGACAATACCATATGCTCCCTCTAAGTAAGGTAAACATGAATATGGCATGACCCAATTTGGTAATTAGGGTTTGGCGATAATGGCTATTATATTACAAGGTAGTGATCATTTGTATTGATTTTACAGTTTTTGGTACCTCTAGTACTAATGTTTCGGAAGTGCGGTAGGAACGGAAGATGCGTGTTTTTACCGTTCGAAATAGAATGTGTTTGAATAACGGGGTGGGTGTTAAATTTTTTTAAGGAACAGTTAGGTGACGAATAGGAGGAATTCTTTATTGACAAAGAAATAATAATAATTCTTGAATTTTTACAGTTCTAAAGTTTTATAGTTCATACAATAGTACATTGGAAGAGACGCACACCATACAAAAATATCTTCAGGCAAAGAAAAAAATTGATATTAATAAAAAACATAAAATAAATTATTATGCCAAATTAGGAATGATTTAGAATTTACACTCTCATATTTACAGTATCTATTAATCACGTCAGAGTTATAACCGTTATTGTTATGTAAAGTATATGAGAAAGAAAAATAAAATAGTATTTTATTGATTTTAACAAAAAGTTATGTCGCCTAGCTGTACTAAGTTTAATTGACACAAAAACTAAAGTTCGATGACCACGCACAGCGAAGAGAGTTGAATAGATTATTGAGCATCAAAAAGTGGAGGCTGATTTTTCGAGCACAACCATCCTAAGCGATGGAGCATATTTTCATCTTGATGACTTTGTTAATCGTCAAAATTGCCGTTTCTGGGGTTTCTTACCCTATCTCACAACGTTATGTCCAACAACGATCTCTCCATTCTACGTTGCATCACTTGTAGTTTTCGTGCAGATGTCCTTGTTAGGGTAAGTGTCATTGCGCCATATGTAAGGACAGGCTGAACACACTAATTTAAAGCTATTCTTTATTGGGAGTGGGAGGATTTCGGGTCAAACTCAAAACAGTGCAGAAAAGGAAAGCACAATCATACGACCTACGTATGCTGAAAGACTGATACGAGGATGAGAGCCAAGTTACGATAAACAAGCAAGTGATTGCAATTAGAGACGAATTGAACGAAAAACAAACGATCAAACATATTACAGAAATAGTGCAAAATGTAAAGGATAAACACTTAATGACTTTAACAAAAAGGTATAGAGAGTAATAGAGAGATAGATTAATCAAGCAAAAATCATGGATGACAGATGAGATGCTTAAACTAATGGACGAGAAAAGAGAAACCAAAAATGACCCAGACAAATATAAAACCATAAATATATTAATAAGAACGAAAATCAGAGGAGCGAAAGAAAAATAAGCAAGGGAGAGATGCGAAGAAATTGAGACTCTGCAGTCAAAGTAGGTAGAAAGGCAGAAAGAAAATATAACTGATTCTAACGGAAACATAATCTTGGACAAACAAAGTAAAATAAAAACGTAGAAACAATATCTAGCAAAACTATTTGAAGACCAAAGAAATAACACCTTTCAGCTAGATGAAGAGGAAAATGATGGACAAAGAATATTACAGCAGGAAATTTATTCCGCAGTAACACAGTTAAAGGATGGCAAAACCACAAGCCCTGATAATATACAAGCAGAACTATTCAAACTAATGGACCACAAATCAATAGAAATAATCGCACAGATATTCAACAACATATGTATATACTCTGGAAAAATACCAACAGAATATCTAAAATGTGAGTTTACTGCACTTACAAAAAACCAGAAGCCAAAAATGCGAAGATTACCATATTACAAGCCTTATGAGTCATTTCCTAAAATTGTTCCTAAAGAAAATTTATAAGAGAATCTACAAGTTGTGTGAAAGTCAAATTTCCCCCAACCAGTTCTGGTTCACAAATGCTGTTAGTACTAGAGAGGTTTTGTTCTCGGTACAAGTCTTATTCCAGAAATAGAGTCGTCGACGTCAACTGCGACGTATACGGATGGTTGATTACGAGAAAGCATTTGATCTAGTACAGCACGCCAAGTTGATGCAAATTCTAAACGAAGTAGGAATTAACAACCAAGATCTGAAAATAATTAGAAATCTTTACTGGAATTAGACAGCAATTCTCAGAGTTGATGATGAATACACAGACTATGTGATAATTATGCGTGAAGTGAGACAAGGTTGTATTTTGTCTCCTCTAATCTTCAAATCTCCTCAAATCTCGAAAGTTACAGTTCTTCGGACATATTTTGCGAAATGAATCCAGATATGCTCTCCTTCACTCATCCAGGAAGAAGAAGAATATCTTGATTAAAGGACCTCAGAATCGGGTTCAATACAAATCTGTACAGTTTTTTTCGCGCTGCTGCAGATAAGATAAAAATTGTCATGATGATCGCCAACATTCGTAACGGATATGCACATCAAGAAGAAGAGGAATAAGTTTGATTAAGTTTTATGCGAAGGCGTGTACGCATTCTATATACTAAATTTTAAAATATTTTAAATTATCGAGGTAATACGACAGATTACGAAAAAGAACAAAAAACGCCTTCATCGGCTAAAGGAAAAATGTTTGGCTGGTAGCTAATATTGTGCAACAACTAAAAAAATATATTATTTAAAAAAATGTTATATATTTTTTATGCTTAAAAGATTTCATGATAATTTATACTAATTGCAACGAAGACCTTCTTCTTCTTCTTCTTCTTCTTCTTCTACTTTTTGTAGATCTTTCGATCTGTTTAATTCTGAAGCTGACTCTGGTTAATTTCTTGGGAGGTAGATTGCAAACTATCCCTCCATCTTTTAGGTAGTCTTCCGGGGGGTCTTGAACCGGGCGGATTGTTTTCTAGGGCAATTTTTGGGAGTCTATTCTCATCCATTCGTCTTACATGGTTGTACCACATCCTCTTGCGCTGCCTTCCCCATCTTATAATATCTTGAATTTTGCACTGCTCTCTAATGTTTGTATTTCTCGCTCTGTCTCTTCTTGTTTTCCCCATTATTGTTCTTAGGGTTTTCATTTCGGCAACCCTTAGTATCTGTTTCGTTTTGTTAGTATCTTCGTGCACTTCTATGCCATATGTCATGATCGGTCGTATGCAAGTCTTATAGATTCTAATTTTACTATCTGTGCGCATATACGGATTTGACCAGACTATCTCCCGCAGACATCCTGACAGTGCAGATGCTTTGTTGATCTGACTCCTCAGGTCCTTTACTGGGTCGTGGGTGCTTGATATATCTATGCCCAGATATCTGAATTGCATCACCTGTTCTATGGGGTTGTCCTCAACCACTAACTTACATCTGAGCGGATCTTTTGCTATTGTCATACATTTAGTTTTGTTGGTAGAGATGTTCATATTTAGTTGTCGGCTTGTTTGAAAGAACTGAAAGAGCTGCCTTTGGAGATCATCTTCTGATTCGGCAATAATTGCTGCATCGTCTGCGTAACACACCATACCAATTCTTTTGTTGCCCATTCTATATCCGAGATTAAGAGATGTTACTTTGTTGATAATTTTGCCCATGAGAAGATTAAACAAGAAGGGGCTTAAACTGTCGCCTTGTTTAATTCCTCCCGGTGTTGGAATATTTTCAGTGAATTCGTCTCCTGCTCTAACTTTGGTTACGTTGTTGTTATTTAGTTTATGGAGTATCTTTGTTATACTGGTCGGTGTTTCATTTTCTATTAATACATTTAGAATGCCTCCCAGGCGAACTCTGTCAAATGCTTTCGTCAAATCAATGAAGCAAATATACGCTGGCATGCCGAACTCTATAGCTTTTTCTTTTATTTGTTTTATTATAAATACTGCGTCTGTTATAGACCGCCCTTTTGTAAAACCTTGTTGTTCTTCAGCATTAGTGATTTGCTTTTCCAATTTGTCCTTGAGAATACCCGTGAAAAGTTTCATTGTTGTATTTAAGAGGGTTATTCCTCTATAGTTTTGTGGGCAGGTTTTTTGTCCTTTTTTAAATATGGGGATTGTGATACTATTGTGCCATTCCTCTGGTGTTTCTGTTTTGTGTAATATTTTGTTAAATAGTTGTGCCAGTTTACTTGCAAGTTCCGGGCCTCCATATTTTAAAAGTTCAGTGCGTATACCATCCGTTTCCGGTGATTTTCTGTTTTTTAGCTTTTTGATCTTGGATTCTACTTCTTCGTCATTGATTGTAGCACTCACATCTGTTTCGCCTTCGTTTATATTCAGCGTTTCTTCAGCATCATATAGCTCTTTAAAATGCTGTTGATATGTCTCTATAGGTACTTCTTTGGTCTGCACGAACTCGTTAACTGGTTTTTTCCTGTTGCGGAGCATTTTCCATACTTTCTTTTGGGCACCATATAGGTCGTAGTCTATGTCGCAAGTGAATTTGGCCCAATGTTCTCTTTCGATTGATTTTATTCTGACGTTTACTTCGTTTCTTATTTGGACATATTCTGCATGAGCTTCTTCCGATTGCGTGCTTTTATATCTCAGGTAGCATTTGCGTTTTAATTCAGAGAGTTCTTTTACCTCTTGGCAAAACCACGGTTTGGTGTGGTTTGTCGCTCTCGTGTTAATTTTCCGCTTTCCAATCGCTTCTTCTGCTGCTTCGTTGATGCACTTCTTAATTTTTTGTCAAGTATCTTCTACTCCCCATTCGGGTTTTAAGTCGATCTCTTTTAGTTTGCTGGTAATCCTGTTCTCATAAAGCAGTTTTGTACTCTCTGTTGCTAGCGACTCTATATTGATAACTTGTATTAATAAAAAAATCATAATTTTTACATTGGTTATTTGTTAACCCAAATCGCATTTTGCAGGTGATTGGTTATATTCATAATTGCGTAGTGACAGTCAGCAGAGACTATTGGTGTCTTAAAAATAGATGCAAATAGTGTAGGTTTAAGATCATTTATCATTTTTGTTTTAGAATTATTTCAAAACGATTTTCGGATTGGAAATTGGAAAATAAAATAATATTTTGTGGGATATTTTTAAAAAGACAAAAGTCTAGTTTTTCCTGCATTTTCTAACAACTTTTAGCATGCTAATTAGGACGCTTTTGATGTTTCAGCACGCTGAATATATTATTTCATAATATAGTTTAGTTCACACTGTATAAATTCTCTATAATACATATGCAATAACTTAACTGTGAGTGGCATACAAAATAAAACAATAATTGTTTGAATTTATTTCTTTATTGTATTAAATACTGAGATAACATCGGAACGCTTTATCATTCCGTCTAGTAGAATTAGTTCTTAGTCCATTCCTGAACGGCTAGACAGCATAGTAACCCAGTGCAGGAGGCAAAATACCTGTAATACATAGCACATGAAAAAACCTATTTCTACATTTTTACCACGACGCGATATGTGGGTACCTGTAACTTTTTGCAGCAGATGCACAACTCCTGACACAGTAAGAAAATAAGTATCTAGTGCAGATGACTTGGAGTCTGCGACTGGTTTTATCTAATAGTTACAAGGTGGTTGATTTTTTCATTTAAATTATGAGGCGCGATATTACAAAGTGGCCCAAAAAAGTTATACCCTTTTTAAATAAGAAACTAGGTAATTATTTTCTAGATTTTGTTTTAAAAAGCAGATCCAAATAAAGACAATCTAAAGTTAAATAATTACATAATGCAATATATCAATTCAATCTAAAAATACACAATAGATTTAATAAGTTGTTGGAAAAGTTAACTAAATACTTGCACTAATAAAAATAAGATAAAACAACTAGTCTAGAAGTAAAACTTTTATTAAAAAATGATATGAGCAGTTGAAAAACATAACTAATACTAACATAATATGTAGGTACCTAGAGATCTATTATTATTATTAAGCGAATAAAAATTACGATTTGAATTAATTGTTAGTCTAGTTCATATTATATACATGTTAGCACTATATTTACCCTGGTAAAGGGTAAAGGTACACTGGAACCAATCCTGAACCTGAGGCAACTCATTTCTCAAGTCTAAAGAATTTCAAGTGTAAGCTGAATAAATCTGTGGTCCATTTTAATAGAAATGGGCACACCAATGCACCTGGTGACACTTAATAAAAAACTTTATCAGTCCAATATAGCAACAGTACCTCTAGATCAGATGTTCTCAAACCAATTCAATACCGAAGAGAGGTGTTACACAAAAATGCGCGTTGTCACCTGACGTATTCAACATTTATGGTAAACATGTTATGAAGATGGTTTTAGATAGATGGGCTGGAGTACCAGTGACTGGTAATCAATTTAAGACTTGCTGATGACACTACATTTATAGCAGCAAATGAACCATAAATATTTAATCTCCTGCGAAGAGTTGAGTTTGAAAGCAATAACGTTGGTTTGAAAATCAATAAAGCTAAGAAAAAAATAATGGTGGTCGACAGATTTCACATTATTCAGCTGAATAACATGTTATAGGAATACATGATAATGCACAGTTTTGTCTATTTCGTGTCTAGTATAACTAACTATGGTAACTGTAAAGCAGAAAGTCGGAGACGTATTGTGTTTTTTGTAAAACTTAGAGGTTGCTGGTTAAATGAATTAGAATAATAACAAAGAAAAAATGCAATATTTTATTGTGTAATTGTAATAAATTAGCAATTGATTTAAATATTATGAAAAATAGCTGACTTAACTTATTGTTGTTATCTGCCCAAAGAAAAATCTGTACCTGAGATGGTCAGAAAACCCTCTGACGACCCTTTTTAGGTGGTAGGTAGGTTGGTGCATACCCATAAAACAACTCTATTTTATTGCGCTTTTCAAAAGCGATAATTAAGCTTTTTCTGTACTTGCGGCATAATTTCCAAATAACAAAAGATAAGTCAATCTTTTTAAATTTAAAAACAGACCACATGTGCTAGCCAGTTTGACAACGAGATTTTACTGCATAGAAGAAAATAATATCTTTTAAAGTAAATAAGTATTTAGAATATACCATTAAATGAGATCATATTATAGTACAGTAATAAAAATATTAAATGTTAAATATAAAAATAAATACTAAACACTTTCCAAAATATGTTTCTATGGCAAAAAATGCAATGAGACACCTAAATAAAGTTTGGAAAGACAAAACTATCTCCCAAAATATCAAGATGAGACTGGTGAATGACCTTGTTTTCTCATATTTCTATACGGAACAGAGAATTGAATTCTTAGCAAACGCGAGCGTTGAAAAATTTATGCCTTTGAGATTTGGTGCTTAAAAATAATGGTGCGCATACAGCTCATGGAACAACTGTTTCTATTATAAACCAACTCGAGATTAAAAAAGGCTGCGTAGAATATGTCTGCAATGTATTCTGCAATTTTTCGGTCACGTGATTCGCAGAGGTGACCATAGTTTAGAAAGATTATTTGTTTCTGGAAACGTTCCTGGGAGAAGATCAAGATGACGATCACCAACTAGATGATCCGACTAAATTAAGAATTCAGTTGGAAACTCTGGATTCTGCGAAGCTCTCAAAGCAGCTAAAGATAGAGGTTACTGAAGAAAAATTGTTAGGAATATTGGAAGAAATTACGATCCTCAGGAATGAAGAAACGACAAGAGAGAGAGTTAGCATTACTTTAGAGGCAGACAACAAATAGGAATCCTTAAAAAAACGGAGAAGCTAACTACAACGGGTAAAACAAAATTAAAATACAAATAGGAATAAACAAAAATGGGAAATAATATACATACATAGAATGAGAAATCACTATGAGAAAATAAAGGTGTTAATGAAAACAACGAGGGAGTAGGAGAAAATACATAGCGTACATGTCCACAGCTTAAGGGAAACCATGTAGTTTCATTTTTCTAGTAAAACTAGCTCTTTTAGTTGTGCTGTATTTATAATATCTCGTAGCCTACGTTTATCGCCTTTGACGTCTAAATATGTCGTACCTTAGTTTTACTCTATAATTAATTGTGTCTGTGTCGTTAAGTTAAAAATACCTAATACTTTGCACAGAAACAATTGCGTATTACAAACAGTGTGTCAGTTACCTGAGCCGGGCATGTGATCAGAATGGGAGATGATAGGCTACAAAAAGAGCACTGAATGCTAGAATGCAGGGAAAAAGACCAGTTGAAAAGCCAAGAAAGCGCTGGGAAGACATAGTAAACTGCGACGCACAATCCTTTGTAGGAGTCCGTGTATGGAGAAAATCAGCCACAGACAAGCAAGGGTGAAGGCAAAAAATGAAGGATGCCAAGCCTCAATTTGGACTGTAGTATCATAGAAGAAGTCAGTTACCTACTAAGAGTGTTTTTATTATTAACATTTAGTTTAAACCGTCTAGCAATAAAGTATATAAAGCCCAAACGCCGAGTTTTGAGATATACCAGTTTTTTCGTTCAATGGCTGCAGACGTCAAATAATAATTAGTCTTTTAAGTACAGTGTTTTGTGGTGAGAACTCGAGATTTTGTAGTAAGTCTTGTTTTTGCTAGTTATTTGATCATAATATATAGAAATATTTTTTTGTCTGTCTAGATTTTATTCGAAGATGCAGCACGAAGTCTATCTGAAATAAACAATCCCTTTGGCCCAGAAATAACAAACGAAGAAGTAACTATGATCATTAAATTAATTAAAGATGGGAAATTACCAGGACCTGATGAGGTGCATGGTAAAATTTTAAAGCTTTTAGGGACACACCAAACCACAGCTCTTAGAAAGCTATTCAACAACATCTACGAGACTGGTTACTTACCAAAAGACTGGCCACTATCACTATTCATTTCACTTTCTAAAAAAGCCAACGCTAGAATTGGTATTAAAATTAAAAAAAAATAGTTTGATAAGCCATAAAGACTATTTTGGACACGTAGTAAGGGGAGACCGATATAATATATTTCAACTTATTATGATGGGTAAAATCGAATTGGTAGGAAGCAGACCTCTTGGTTGAAGAATATCAGGGAGTGGACAGGAATAAGGAAAGCTGAGCAACCCTTTAATATAGCTCTAGACAGAAACAGTTTCGCCATGTTAATCGCCAACGTCAAGGAGACTTGATAGGGCACGTTAAGAAGAAGAAGCCATAAAGTACTCCTTACTATCATCTACTAGCGCATATACACCAAGTTAGCAGAACACCTGAGTGAAGTTTAATTTGGATTCAGAGCAGGACTCGAAACGAGGGAAGCAAGTTCTAATACAGAGAGCCAGTTATGTCAACTGCGATGTGTATGCATGTTCTATCGATTTCGTGAAGGCATTTGATAACGTCCCACATGGGAAACTAATCGATATCCTAAAAGCATCAGGACTCAAAGGTATGGATGTAAGACTGATCTCAAACTTATATCTCCGACAAAAAGCAACAGTCATCATCATCATCATCATCCAGCCCCATTTTCACATCTATTGTTGGATACAGGCCTCCTCCAAACGTCTCCAGTTCTGTCTATCTCTAGGTGCTGCAATCCAGTTTGTTTCTATTCTCCTTAGGTCGTCGGTCCATCGGGTGGGTGGTCTGCCTCGACTTCGCTTGTCGGCTCTTGGTCTCCACTCCAATAATCTCTTCGTCCATCTTCCGTCTTTCATTCTAGCAACATGTCCAGCCCACCTTCACTTTTGTTTATTGATTCGCAGTATAATATCGTCTACGCCAGTTCGCTGGCGTATCTCCTCATTTCTCAAGCGATCTTTCAGGGTCAGGCCCAGCATTGATCTCTCCATTCGCCTTTGTGTTACCCTCAGTTTTTCGGCAGTAGCTTTCGTTAAAGTTAGGGTCTCTGCTCCGTAGATCAAGACTGGTAAGATGCATTGGTTAAATGCCTTCCTTTTCAAGTGAATTGGGATATTTGTTTAAAAAATGTCGCTCATCCTTCCATATGCCGCCCATTCCAACGAGATTCGTCTATTTAGCTCGCAGGTTTGGTTATCTCTGGTTATTCTAATTTCATGACCCAAGTATGTGTATTTATCGATTAATTCTACCTTGTTATTGATCTGTATCTCTTCGCTGGGAACCATATTGGTCATCATTTTGGTTTTCTCGAAATTTATCTCCAGCCCAGTTTCTTGTAGTATGTTATTCAGTTCGTGGAGCATGTCTTTGATCTCTTCCACATTATCTGACAGAAGCACGATATCGTCCGCAAAACGTAGATGGTTTAATCTTTCTTTATCGATAAATATTCCTTTCTGTTGCCATGTTAGTCCTAAATGCATACTCAAGATCGGTAATGAACAGCTATGGTGACATGGTATCACCTTGCCTGACTCCCCTTTTTATCTTTATTTTATTAGTTAAAGAATGTAGACTTATGGTTGTTGTGGCATTTTCATATATATTTTTAACTATATTATAATATCTGTGGTCGACCCTGCAATCTTGTAGTGGTCTTAAGATAGACGGTAGTTCCACTGTATCAAACGCCTTTTTAAAGTCTACAAATATCAATGCCAAGGGACCGTTATATTCGTTAGTTTTTTCTATCAGGCTTTTTAGGCACTGCAGGTGATCATTGGTGCTGTAATTAGGGCGGAAACCGGCTTGTTCCCGAGGTTGATAGAAATCCAGGTTTGTCACTAGTCTGTTTGTTATTATTCGGGTGTATAATTTATAAAGATGGTTAAGGAGGCTGATTGGCTGTATCTTTCCAGGTCCGCTATATTTCCCTTCTTGTGTAAGAGTACAGGTATTGAATTATTCCACTTTGTTGGGATATTTTAATTCCAGGCATAGATTAAAGAGCTTTTGAATTTTGGCTATCAGTATTGAGCCTCCTATCTTTATCGCTTCCGTGACGACACCGTCCTCCCCTGAAGCTTTGTTATTCTTCATCTTTTTTAGAGCCTTGTAAATTTCGTCCTTTTTTATTTACAAAAAGCAACAGTACGATTAGAAAATATACTATCTGAGATCTTCACAGCCGAAAAAGGAGTTAGACAGGGTTGCATATAATTGTCACCGGCGTTATTTAACATGTACTCTGAAAACATCTTTAGAAAGGCCTTGGAAGAATCAGAAGATGGGTTTTCTGTAAATGGACAACTTATAAACAATATTAGATATGCAGACGATACAGTGTTACTGGCAGATAGTGCGCAGGGGCTCCAAAGGATAATAAATAACGTTGTAAAAGCATGTAACAAATACGGCCTAAAACTAAATTGCTAGAATACAAAAATAATGATCATTAGTAAGAACACCAACATAAACGCCCAAATTACAATATGCGATACATCGTTAGAAAGAAGAGAAAATATGCTATTTGAGCTGCAATATTAAGGATATTTGGGATCAAACAGATTTATTATGAAATAAAAACTCGTATTGAAAAAGTCAGAAGCTCTTTTAATAACCTTAAAAAGATTCTCTGCAACTTATGTCCTCTATGGAGTAGAAAGCTGTAGCCTTACAGAAGATGCCATTAAACGATTAGAGGCTTTTAAAATGTGATTCTACTGACGTATGTGGAGGGTATCATATATACACCACACAAGTAACATAACTATTCTTCAGAGGCTAAGAAAAGACAAATAAATTATTTTAACACCATAAAAGACAGAAAATTGGCTTACTTAGGCTACATCGTGCGTACTGATAAATACCGACTTCAACAGTTGTTTCAAGGCAATATTGAGGGTAAGAGAGACCTTGGACATAGACATAGATCCTGGATGGTCAATCTTAGGAAAAAGACGGGTCTAACGTCAACTGATCTATTTCGAGCTGCTGTGAATAAAATAAGATGGTTCAATATGATCGCCAACATCTCTAGAAGATAGGCACATTTAGAAAAAGAAAAATTCATTGCTGGAGCTGGCATTCAGTAGTCATGCTCATTAATATGTCACCACCTTTGCAGTTCTATTGACAGGTTGTATTTGAGGGGCTGCATTTGTTAATAGAATAGAAAAAAATTTCACTTGAGTTCAAGGATTGATGACCTTTTTTTTTTCGTTAGAACACATGGTCGCTGGAGTTAAATGACTTTAATTCACCTACTAGCTTCAATTCACTTTTTATAAATAAGTTTGTTTTTATTTTAATTATTTTACTGGATATCAACACCAGCAAAACCAAGCTAATGATCATCAGCAAGGAAAACATAACTGGAGTCAATCTGTATGTGAACCAAATGAGAATTGAACGAGTCTCATAATACAACTACTTGGGAATCATAATCAATGAGTCGTGGGACAATACTCAAGGGATTAAATGTCGCATCGGAAACGGAAAGGCAAAAACTGCATTCTTGACTATGAGTTCTGTGTTCAAGAGCCATGATCTCACCTTAGAAACAAAAATAAGGCTCCTTAAATGTTATGTGTACTCAGTGCTTTTGTACGAAGTAAAAACGTGGACATTGAAGGCAAAAACTCTATCAATACTCAGGTTTTTGAGCTATGGTCATACAGAAGGATCCTGAAGATACCATGGACAGACAAAGTCCTAATGAAAAAATACTGCGGAGGATGAACACAACTGCGGATTTTGTCAACATCGTGAAGAGCCGTAAGCTGCAGTACTTGGGACATACCATGAGAAATCAAGGCAGATACGAGCTACTTCAATTCATTTTGCAAGGTAAAATTAAAAAAAAGGGTACCAGGACGAAGGAGAATATCCTGGCTTGCCAACCTGAGAGCATGGTTTAGAAAGACCTCAACACAGCTATTTCGTATAGCAACCAACAAAATCATCATAGCCAGAATGATCGCCATCGTTCGGAACGGACAGGCACCCTAAGAAGAAGTCATTGCCAATAGTCATTATTTTCTTTATTCATTAATACTATTATTTAACTGTGTAAATATGTAATTTAATCTTTTACAACGTTTGATTTGTAAAAATTGTCTATTTATAATTATTGTACTTACATATCTTAATAAAATCTGTGCCACCACGTATAAGTTAATATTCTCAGCTACAACTAACGACGGTGTCATTTTCAGTTTCTTAATCTTCTTGCGATCGTATGTATGTGTGAGTTCTTAAGGTGTACCTGCAGTCAAGGTGGCTCGTGCTTGTATTTTTAGACTCGTCCATTTGTACGTAGATGCGGGCACCCTTACCAATATTCTAGAATTCCATAATAAAGTATCGTAATTGTCCATTTACCAGGTATATCAGATTCATTACGCTAACGATATAAAGCGTTTAAAATAATTAGTGCTCTGAAGTTAATTTGTTGTGTGATCATATTTATTATTCAAGTCAATCGGAAACTGAGACTACGAAATAGTAGCCTTTATGTTAAACAGGCCAATGCAGATGATACTAGAGGCACACTTTTTATCTAGATTACTTCTACACAAAAAACACATCCTGTCAATTATATTAAACCAAGGCATTGAAATTACGTGTATTAAATCTGCTGCTACCCTCTTATTTAATATAATCTGTACATTTTTTTTTCAATTTGACGAAAAGAGCATAATATTAATATGTTAGATAAAAAATTATACATATGAAATTGTTTTTGTCACAATAACTTTAAAATATAATTGAAATATTTAAAAACCCATGTTTAAATTAAGAACTAGCAGCATATTCTAATCAGTCAAAAATGTCAATTGAAAATTAGCACAATGATATATAAACTCTAATTGCAAAATTTGTTAATCTTTATTGATAGAATCTTGAGTCAGCGAAGCTTGATGAATGATATTTCTAATGAACTGTTTTTCATACTCCCTCAAGTCTATCATGGTTGCTTTCCTTTTAGCAAGTGTTTTAGCTGGAAATTTTAGTATATTATTTGACTCTGCGTTTGTTAATATACCCGTTTGTTGAATGACCCTTTCTATTGTACGTAAAGATAATCTAGTAGTTTCACTCAAACGTTGTTTAATACTGGTTCGATCATCTTCAGAAAATAGTATTTGCATACAATTAACCATCTCCATTCTACAAGATAGTTCTAATAAGCGTGATAGCACTTTTCTTGTTGAGACTCGACAACATAATGAAACTAAATTACGAACTCGTTTGAAATCCAGTAACTAAAAATTCTAGGAAATAATTCTTATCAGTTTTTTGCATGTCATTAACGAGTCGTTAAGGAGTTATCCACTCTCGGAGGAACCTATTACCCCTAAAGAGCGCATCCCCAGGTGGCAGATAGGGGAATGCCCGACACGGTTTACCGGTGGGTAGGAGGGAAATAAAATACCTTCCGTGGACCAACATGTAATTCACAGAATGATTGCCGGTATAAGCGATACCACCATTTACTGGCCAACGACTTCGGGCGAATGAGCTAGTATGTGCACTCTTTTGTCCTGAGATTGAGAAATCGGTCTCGAAGGCGGATAAACCAAGGATAGCCAACGGCGGAAGGATGCAGAAGGCAACGGGGAACCACTGCATTAAGGACTCATAGAGTACCCCTAGTTAAGTCATTATGGTGTACACCAAAAATACTGGAAACCCTACTGATCATGGGAATATAATACCAAAATCCGGCAGAGTGAGAGAAACACATGGCTACAAGGCTCGCTTGGTCGTAAACATGCGAAATCCTTGTACAAGAGCGCAGAAACCAACAACTTTAAGAGTTGCAACGTAGAATATTAAAAGTTTGTTCTTTGCAGGAAAACTGGATAATGTTGGACAAGAAATGAATAGACTAAACATTGATGTTTTAGGAATCAGCGGTACACAATGGCCAGGATCTGGGAAATGTTCCATCGTTAGGGAGTTACAGTCATCACTTCAAAAAGAAAAAAGAAAAATTCTCTGATTACCTGTATTTCTTATTCAGAGCGCTTAATATTAATACAAATTAAGAAAAGACATAACTCAGTAAATCTTATTCAAGTCTATGCAACAACAGCAGATAAAGATGACAATGAAATAGAACAATTCTACAACGATTTAGAAGAAATGCTGAAAAAAATAAAAAGCAACATCATCATCATCACCCAGCCCTTTGCGTCCACTGCTGGACATAGGTCTCCCTTATTTTTGTCCATTGTGTTATGTCTTAAGCACTTTCCATCCAATTTTTGACATGCTCTTGAGATCGTCAGTCCAACGTGTAAGAATTCTTCCTCTACTTCTTTTGTCTAACCTCGGCATCCACTCAAGCAATCTCTTCGTCTACCTTTCATCATTAACATTAACAAAATAATGGGCGATCTTAATGCCAAGGTGGGTCAAGGTAAGGTAAGAGAACAAGTAGGAAATTATGGACTTGAAAACAGAAATGATAGAGAAGATCGATTGATTCAATTTTGCCAAAGCGAAGACTTCGTAATAAAATAACAAACACCTTTTTTAAATTACCTCCTCGACGGTTACATACATGGACACCACCACAACATACCAAAGAAAAAATAGTAAGAAATCAAATAGACTACATTATGATAGCAAGGAGGTATAGTAAAGGCACTATTCGAAAATGTACGACAAGAAACAGAAGAAGAAATAAATAAAAACCTCAGTTCAGTGCAGCAACAAATTAACGATACAACTAACGTTAACCAAAAATTAAAGTACATAAATACAGCTATACAAACAGCAGGAAAGAAACATCTTACAAAAACAACAACAAAGAATAAGGGGTGGATGACACAAGATATAGTAGACTTGATGGTACAAAGAAGGAATATGAAGAATTACCTAGACAAATACAAAGAAATAAACAAACACATAAAAAAGAGAATAATTGAAGCTAAAGAGGCGTGGATTAAAGAACAATGTGAAGAAATGAAAACCTCTGAGAAAAAGTACGATACGTTCAATATGCACAAAAAAGTAAAAGACATAACAGAAAGCATAAAGAAATGCCAAATATGTAAACTTAAAGACAAAGATGAAAATCCTATTGTAGATCTAGAGAATAAAATAAGAAGATAGACAGAATACATGAATGAATTATTTGAAGACGATAGAAATAAATTAACTCAGATAATCAATGCAACTGGGCCAGACATATTGAAAGAAGAAGTAGAATACGCAATAAGAAACGCTAAAAATGGAAAAGTAAATGGACCTGATAAAATTTCTACAGAACTGTTGAAGCTTTTGAATGATAAATCCGTAACCATAATATTACATCTATTCAGTACAATATACAGTACTGGTATAGTACCTCAAGAATGGTTTCTGTCTACGTTTGTCACCATACCGAAGACAACTAAGGCAACGCAATGTTCAGATCATCAAATAATCTTCTTTGATGATTCTCTGCTTAAAATATTTCTTAGAGTCATCCACAACCGAATTTATCAAAAGTTAGATATCGATATCAACGATACACAGATGGTATTCAGAAAAGGATTAGGTACAAGAGAAGCTCTCTTTGCCCTAAACGTGTTAACACAGAGATGTCTAGATGTTAACCAAGAGGTACACGCCTGCTTTATACACTTTGCAAAGGCCTTTTACAAAGTACGCCACAATAAACTCAAAGAAAGGAGGGTAAAAACATCGACACCAGAGACATACAAATAATATTAAATCTATACTGAAATCAGCAAGCTAATATAAAAATAGAAGACCAAACATCGGACGAAATAGAAATACGTAGAGGAGTACGACAGGGTTGTGTATTGTCACCGCTCTTGTTTAATATCTACAGAACAAATATGCAAAGAAGCTCTCTCATATGCAAAAGAAGGGATAATAGTCAATGAAGAAGTTAGCAATGACATTCGATATGCTGACGATACTATGATAATAGCAAGAACAGCGAAAGATCTAAAGTATGCATGAGATTTGTAATAACTACAGCATAAGGATGAACGTCAAAAAAAAAACAAATATATGACCTTCAGTAATAATCCAATACATGACACTAGTATCGCAATAAACTGTACCCAACACGAAAAAGTAAGCGAATACAAATACTCGGGAACCCTCATCAATGAAACAGGTAAAAAAAATCACGAGACAAATAGACGTATTGAAATTGCCGGGTCTACTTTTATAAAAACGAAAAAATTATTTTGTAATCGCGATATTAGTATTTATCTACAAACTATAATGTTAAAATGCTACGTATTCAGTACTTTGCTTTACGGTGTTGAGGCATAGACTCTTAAACAGAGGAATGTTAGAAATGTTGAAAGCTTTGAGATTTGGTGCTACCGCCATATACTAAAAATAAGTTGGGTAAATAGAATTACAACTGAAGAGGTAATACGCAGAATAAATAACGATCCAGAAGTTATGCTGAATATAAAAAAGAGAAAAGGAGAGGACAAAAGTACACATTCCTACAAAATATAATGCAAGGAAAAATCCAAGGACGCAGAAATCCAGGCCGTAGAAGAATGTCCTGGATGAGAAATTTAAGGGGTGGTTTGGCTATACCACTAACGAATTATTCAAAACAGCAATAAATAAAATTAAAATCCTCTAATGATATCCAATCTCCTATAGGAGAGGCACTCAAAGAAGAAGGAGTCATTAATAATTACGGTTTTAAGCTTACTAATACTAAATTAGAAATTAACTTTTACTAAACTTCATAGAGTATCAATTATTAAAGATGGTATTATAACAAACAAAATTTGATATCTATAAAACAATCTGTGTACAATGAAACCCAATTTATTATTTAAGTGAGTAATAATTTTGTCATTAGAGCGATTTCAAATAATTTAATTTGTTTAATAGTGCATCGCCACTACATGGGTCTAATCACAGATATTCTATAATCTATTGTCTGCGCGATTTACTATTTCGTGGAAGGCCTCGCCACTAGATTTGAAATAAGCTGTATTTAACATTTGCTGCATTGCAAAGTGTCTGCTCTATGTTCGCGTCTTGGACTTTCATTTCTGTAGACTAAGATGAGTTACACTTTCCATGCGTTAGTTCACGTTATTTTTCTCGAATACATCTCTACAGCTTTGATCGCATCTTTATAGTTTTGTACTAGCCTATAACACACATATTTTGTGCAATAAAAAACAAACTTAATGAACGTTATCCAATCTCAGGCAAAATTAAATACCGATCTTAATAGTCGATAAAGTCTGGTAAGCGGTAATGTTTTCATAAAAATAAGAATCTTGAATATGTTAATAACATTATGGGATTATACTAGTATATAGAGATATTTATAATATTGATGGTAAAAAGGTAATGTTACGTTATTAGTACAAGCTATATTAATTTTAATGATATTATATAATTAAGTAAAATATTTTTGTTTTCTTAAAAATGAACACGAATATTGAAAAATATAAACTAAGAAGATTCCATTAAGCAGACCACAGCCTTAAGGTTAACAGAAACACAAAATTCAATCATTTGCGGACATGAATCGGATACATCCTACTAATCTTATCACCTTTAGACAAGTGCCATATACCAGGGGTCACCAAATGGCGAACCGCGGTCCGCATCCGGTCCGAGAGCTTGTTTTTTGCGGACCGCCGTTAAATTCAAAATATAATAATAAAATTATGGTGTAAAATTGTAATCAAATCTAAATAAGTATATAAATATCTTTACATTTATAAAATGCACAGTATTAATACTGTATAGAAATACTCGTAATCTATACAATATGCTTCGACAAAACGGGTTTCCAAAATTTCAGGTAGTACCTGCCTAAAAATAATTTTTTAGAAAACTACAATAAGGAAGCTGTCAACACAAAATGTTGTGCAACTGTTAGGCAACAGTTTTTCACTCAAGCCTAATGGTGTATGGACCAGCGAAGCAGCAGACGTTTTTATAAGAATAACAAAGCTTCCTTTCAGATGGAAATGATCTCCATTCTTGCTATAAGTTCCAGAAACGCCTGCCTGCGACAAATTTTTAATTAAATATGTGTGTGCCAAAAAATATCCAGAACTAAAATATTTGGCAATAAAACTGTGTACTATGTTTAGCTCAACTTATGTGTTCGAAGCCGCTTTTTCAAAAATGAAATTTATTAAAAATAGGTACAGATCTCGGTTGACAGATGAACATCTCGGTTTCCTTCTGAGAATCAGTTGCACTAACCTCAATCAAAATTTCAGACAGGTTGTACAAAATAAAAAGTCATTTTGCCATTTTTCGCATTAATAGTTTAATTTTGTAATGAGTTTTACATTTATTTTTTTTATTGTAATCATTAATTTTGAATTTATTTACTCTAATGTACCCCTTCCAAAAACAAGGTGGCCTACTTCCTTGGTTTCTGCTATATAACGAGAATGATCTCGATTACTCGATTACAACTACTGGAGGGTTTCAGGGTAACACCCTCCCCGGTTACGCCACGGCTAGTACTGAGTCATAGTACATACCCCCCTAGTAAGGTAACTCCCATATAAAGTTTGGGAAGAGAGTTTCTAGCGCCAAATACGGACGGGCCGAAACTAATTTCATTTGGCGGCAAATTCAAAACGTAAATTCAGAATTTTAGGCGGCAAATTCAAAAAATATGCTCTGAATTTTAGGCGCCAAAATTCAAAAAGTATGTTTTTAATGGAAAGTAAATATAGTCATAAAATAAGAAATAAAAACTTATTCTATGCCATAAAATATATCCTCTCTGTCCAAAAATATAGTATACACCTACACATTTTTATATATATATAAATGTATAACATAATATCTGATACAGAGAGAGTATATAATGGTACAAGAAAGTTTTTATTTAATATTTTATGATTATATCTGTTTTCCATTACATTAACAAACCAAAGTCCCAAAAATAACAAAATAAAACACAAACATCCTGACAGTTGTTTATTTGTATAATTTTCTTTGGTAAAGTATTGGCAACATATCCTCCTCCTCCTCCTTACTTAAGCCCTTGTTAAGGTGTGGGTGGAGAAACTCTAAATATTGTTAATTTGCTGTCTCCATTGGCTGCAATTCTGTACCAGATGAACAACTTCGTGAAGGGATTTTTCGACCAATCTTCATTTAATCTTCCCATCATGTTGTGAGATCGTCATTTTGATATACAAATATAGATACCTCTATATTTATTAGCAATGGTTTGTAGTAAGTTCCATACCTTCTAAAATACTTTTCCTTAAAGTACCATATGTAGATAATAAAGTGTAAACCCTAGCATGTCTGCGATCTTGCTCTTCACAATGATCATAAATTGGCATGTGACTCAATGTAACTGTTACTCAGAAGTAGAAGATCCACGAAAATCTAAAATAATGAAATATTATTAAAATTAAGAATGTATTGACTTTTTAATTATGTATTAAGAATGTATTAACAAAATATATTTGGTTAGGTTAGAGTGCCCGCAATTGCGAAATGTCCGACTTTTTTTTATAAAATAAGGCCAATTTTAGGAATGCAATTAAAAGGGTCATAAGAGTTTTTTTTATAAAATAAGGCAATGTTTAGGAATGCAGTGATAAGAGTTAAGAGTTTTAATGAGTTTAAAATCTATACAGTATATAAATATAAGATTAATGTTAGTTAAGATTTTAGTTTGTATTTACTAAAAGTTTGGTATAATTAGGTGCTGTTCTTACCTGGTGCTTGTAAAAATAAACTCCTAATCCTCAGAATGTTTAATAGCCGTTTGTCCAATAACTTTCACCCATCAACAAAAAATATTCTTTGGAAATACTATACCATTTTGGTAATGTACCTTCTTCTTTAGCAGGTCTATTAGATATATAAAATTTGATGTATACTGTTTTTATCGTCTATTTCTAAAATTTGGGATACGACTATTGTAAACAGTGTGGTGTAGAATTGTTTATTTTCCTCATAATAAATGTCAACCATTATGAACAAGTCCATTTCATTTTTTGGGTTTGGAAAACGAAATCGACTGTTTATGTAGCCGGTACAACCATGAACATAACATTTTTTTACCTTTTATTCTATTTTGTTCCATTTCAACGATGGTAAAACACAATTTTTACAATAAAGATGATAATAACCAAACACAAATCTGAATTTGCAATATGGCGTCCCAATCTAAATTAAATTTCGCCACCGCACATGCGTCTCCCGCTATATTATACCTCCCACCTAACGTGACTAGTAGCGCCGCCGCCATTAAGAACGGATGGGCCCATGCAAAACACTATCCCCTCCCGTCCTATTCTACTTACACTACTATTGGGGTATGTATTGTGTACTGAGTATCCGGACTGTGGAAGTGTAGTAGGTTTTAGAAACGCAGACCCTCGGGGAATATATTTGGTGACCTCTACCATATACTACCTCTAACATATACCATAAATTTCAATACAGAGCAAACGACCATAATCAAAAAATAAACAACACGTGATTTTGTTTACAATAATATATATTATATGACCATAAGAACTGTAAAAATTGTGATTGAAATGTGGTGCTACCGACGTATGTTGACGGTTTCATTATATACAGCACACAAGTAATATAATTATTCTCCAGAGGCTAAGAAAAGATAAGGAAATTATTGACACCATAAAAAACAGAAAATTGACTTACTTCGGCCACATCATGCGTAATGATAAATACCGACTTCTACAGTTGATTCTACAGGGCAAAACTTAGGATGAGAAGAACTACACGTTGACGTATATCGTAGACGTATATCCTGGCTGGCCATTCTTAGGAAATGGACTGGTCTAACGTCAACTAATTGAACTGATCTATGGGTCAAGGTGGTCGCCAATATCTCTAGAAGATAGGTACATTTAGAAGGAGAAGAAACTGTAATCTTCACTCTGGACTATTTAAATTATAACTTAGTAGAGTTATGGCAATAGAAATTTTACCTTTTACTTTTTCTTCTTCTTCTTCTTCTTCTTCTTCTTCTTCTATCTTCTTATTAGACAATTCTACTAGTTTTTGGACTGTGCTGTAACGTTATATTGTCTCTTCATCTTCTCCGTGGTTAGCCCACACTTTTTCTACCTAACACTCATTCGTTTCTTGTTGTCTTGACTACTTTATCGTCAGTCATTCTGCCTATATGATCGTTTCGTTCTTTCTTCCTATTCAGTATTTATTCGCCTACCTTCTCTACCTTTCATGCTGTTCTGATTTCGTCACTTCTTTTTCGATGTTTTAATGCGTTTTAAGTAATTCTTCTTATTATTCCTATTTGAGTTATTTCTAGCATTCTTTGTATTTTGGATGTATCACATCTCGTTTTTACCCAGTATGTCATTATTGATCTTATTGTGCTTTGTAAAATTCCGTCTTAGTTTACATCCTAATGCGTTTCTCTATGTTGTATTGTTTAGACATTTTGCTGCTCTATTGGCTGTATGTATTTGTTTTTTTCACTTCTGCTTCTGCTTTCGCATCACCGTAACTGATTAGGGTTAGGCCTAAATATGTAATAATAATAGTGATAATAACAACCTGTGGGAGTTTTTGTCAGTTCTTCTATCAGGCGCGGCCCCCTACGAATGGGGATATTCTTTGGGTATTTTTAGCATAGATACTGAGAGGGTAGCAGGGTTACCTGCCGTTGACAACTGACACCTGGCAGAAGGTATAAAATGCACACCCGTGAAAATGGAGATTAATACACCCCCCAGATGGACAAAACTCTACAAAAAGCCCAGAGTGAGAAGAAACTCCAAATTCATAATACACACACAAGAAAGATAGTTCGTACCTCAAATCACCCAGAATATAGCACATTCGTTCACAATGGGCCCAGTTGCTCAACAAGGATACAATCTATATTGTGGTATCATATAATATTTATATATTTTCTTTATTATAATATAGAATATAATACTAATTATGATTTTTTGTCAACAGGTCACCTACAAAAAAAAACCACAAAAAACACAAAAAACCGGCCTCGGTTACCAAAAAAATCAAAAAATTACTAACAAAAACCGGCTTTGGCCACCAAAAAAACTAACAAGAACCCCAAAACTCGGGCACGTAGGGCCCAACCCCTTGAGCACCAAGTCGCCGAACTGAGCCCAAGTAAGCAATTTTAGTTCGCGGATAAGCCACATTAAGATAACAGGAATATAGCAGAGATGCGCTGTCCTGAGTTTTTGCATTCGGTTAGGAAACCATGTTGGGGTTCTATTACCCAGGACCTCCACATGAAGAGCATTTGGCTGATTGTTGTGCCTCTATAGCGCATCAGAGTGCTATAGGGGGGAAAGGGATGGTCTAGAGCATTGGAGCACGGTGGGGTGACTCCTGTTTTTACTCGACTTAACACACTTTGTTCCAATGAATTGTTACACCCGATCGTACTACCTGGGTGAACATTTCTCATAGGCTGAGTTGAATTAAATTGCTTGCTTGCTTGGAGATTATTAATTTATGTTTAGGGTCGCTGCCTGGGGATCACCAGGGCTCTAGACGTGACAGTATGCGGACGTCGGTGGCAAGGTGTGGAGAGGCGACCCTTGTCGTACAATTAGCTACAGCCCGATAACAACAACAACCACAAGTGAGCCGAACAACAAGAGCTTCACTCACTGAAGGTGCTGGCTGGAACATCAGTTAGCGCTGACTCAAGCGGGACGACCGAGGCAACGCATGAAATGGACTGGGTCTATAAATGAAAACATATTGCGTTTCTATTACAAGGTGACGAACTTGAGTCGAGGAACGATCGTCTGTCGATAACATCTGTATGCCGAATTGTGCAGGGAGTACCGATAGATTCCAGTCTCTGAACAACGAGTATCAGATAAATACCGGGTAATTATAAGAAATAATCTTATCCCAGAGACTAGACGCGATACCATCAGAAGTGAAGTCGAACGGAAGATTCATAACCAAGAGCTAGTTGTGGATCAAGTCCATAATGAAATCCCTAATAAACAGATTCCTGAGCTTCTCATACAAGAAAGTCAACCTGTTAATACGCAGCACAAATACACGTGCAACACGAAGTTGCATGATAGCCTTGTAAGAGAAATTGCACTTACTGTACAAGAGTTTATTGGGATAAAATCACTTAGCAGACCACCGCTATATATATATATATATATATATATATATATATATATATATATATATATATATATATATATATATATATATGTATATATATATATATATATATATATATATATATATTAATGCTCATACATTAGGATATTTGCATATGCTGATTTACTGTGCAGCAATAGCAACCTCTAATATTATGGGTATTAAGATTAGAATACGACGGCGTAGCATGGTTGAGCAAATCACGGAATATGTTTGAGAAACAACAAGTAAAAAAGTAATCAGAAGGGCTGAAGAAACAATGCTAAATACCGCAAAACACTCACAATATAATCCAGAAAACAACACAGCACAACAGTGCCTGGATACATTAAAAGAAAAACTTTTTATTTAGTCAGGCTGACTAAAGAGAAACAAAATTAGGTGCAAACGAAAATACGACAATAAGCTTTTTGAGAATGCCGAGAAAGCGTTCCATCGGATACTGAATTCCACAACAGAAAGTGCCAATAAATCTTACCCAAGCTAAGAAATAATCCGTGAGTTTTGGGGAAATCAACTTTCCACAGCGGCTGCTGCACACCAAAGCAGGATTGATCGAAGATACGGCGCACAACTGCCAAGACCACGTTACTGCTCCCTACGAACTCTTCACTATTGAAGAAGTTTTAAATTTTATCAAAGAGTTTCATAACTGGAAATCTCCTGGACCAGACTGCATTCAGAACTGCTGGCTTAAAAAGTTCTAGAGTATCCATGAGTACTTATTAGCATTAATTAATAACAGTATTTCTAATCCGCAGAAAATCCCATCTTTCCTAACCCAGGAAACAACTTATTTAATACCAAAAGATCAAAATAACATTCAGGATCCAACCAACTATCTCCCAATTACTTGTCTTCCAACACTATATAAATTGGTCACATCCTATGTAGCCCCGCGTATCTACCAACACTGTGCTCTAAACAATATCAGAAAGCCTGAAAAGAAAGGGTACGCTAATGGTAAGTCGATTATAACATAGTTACCTTTTTAAAATATATAATGTCAGATTTGAAGAAACAAATTCACCTTCAAATACCTGGTGAAAACAATATCGAGACTGAAAATATTGTAATCAACCGAGGCCTATTTCAAGGAGACTCGTTGAGCCCACTGTGGTTTTGTCTAGCGATGAACCACCTATCCCGGCTACTGAACTGAACTGATAAAAGTTTTACCATAAAAAATACCACTACTGTTGTGGCAAAGCTTAATCATCTATTGTAAATGGATGATTTAAAACTATTAGCTTCCACACAGTAGAAAATTTCTCTAATATTATTAGTATGCACTTCGGTCTTGACAAGTGTCGCGTCTTAAATATAATCAAAGGAAAGGTTCAGCCCGGTGAATTTGAAATGCAAAACGGACAGAACATCGAGGTTATGGGTGAAAATGAAATGTAATAATACCTCAAAATAAAGCAAGTACGGAACATTGACCAGAAGCAAATGAAAACTGAGATAACAACTGAGTTTTTATGAAGGGTAAAACAACTGCTTTGTTCACAAGTTAATAGTAAAAATTTGTTTAAGGGACTAAACACCTATGTATGTTCCGCGCTTAGCTATTCATTTGGTATTGTTAAGTGGACTAAAATGGATATAGAATCGCTTCAGCGAAAACTACGAACACACCTCACAAAGTCAGAAAACTCCATCCTCGAAGTACAGTAGAAAGAACGACATTACCACGGTATTTAAAAGGACAAAGACTTATGCATAGAAGTGAGCAACTAGAAAAACATATTACTAATTTAAGAACTTATTTTCAGGTGCAGGCTAAGACATCACTCTACATCGCGTGATTTGTGCTTTAGATCATACAACATCGATCAAACTGAGGAAACCAGAAATGCGCATAAACCATCTCACTAAGGACGAAAAAATGCTCACGTGGATGGGTAAACCTCTGCACGGGCGACATCCCAATGAGGTCAGTCAAGACCATGTCGACAATATAGCGTTGAACTATTGGCTGACATCAGGAAAGATGTTCCCTGTAACAGGAGGTTCATTACTCGCTATTCAAGATCAGGTTATACCAACCAAAAGTTACCTGAAATATATTGTCAAAGACCATGAGGTCCAAAATGACATCTAAATGACTTGACATCCAAAATGCTGTTATGGATGTCAAGCTCAAGAAACCATCTAACATCTTACCGAAGGGTTGCTAGACATGTGCTGCAACTTATTCTAAGGAAAGGCACGACTCAGTAGCAAAGATACTCAAAAGATAGCCATCAAACTCGGACTTCTCCAAGCAAACAATCTCCCATATTATCAATACGTTCCTGAAAGTACACTTGAGAATGACAACTACAAGCTATACTGGGACCTCACTGTGCTCAATCGAGTTCACATGGTATTTTATAAATACAATTTTAAGAAAAAACAAAAAAACATAGGACGTGGAAACTATAAATAATATCAAAGAATAATAATCAAAAAAATACATTAACAATCAATTAAGTAAAATTAAATAATTATAAAATTTTTCAATCAATATTGACATGGGATGCGGCTTAGACTAGGATATGCTGGGATCTGATCGGCCTATGGTGGAGCAGTACGGCAAGAGATAAGGGCTTGCGGCTCGGTGATACTCCTCCATAGATCCCTACCGGACAGGCGTAACGCCTAATATAATATATATATATATATATATATATATATATATATATATATATATATATATATATATATATATATATATATATATATATATATATATATATATATATTGACATGGGAGTGCACATGAGAGAGTATCACTTTCATAAATGTTACTCTAAGGAAAGATCGGTTTTAAAATATTCGATTCTGTTGTTTTTAATGATCTGTATATCAAAATACATCTCTCATCGCCGCAACATACAGGAATTATATTTATTTTACTAATATATTAATAAAATGTAATGTAATATTTATCAAAAGGTTGTGTTAATTGTGACCCAGATAATTCAGATGGAGTATTGTCTAATAATAAATTTAAATAAGTTGTTTTATCTCGAATCTTATACAATACCGTTTCCCATACGGCTTCCCCACCCACAATCTCGTTTTCATTCATCCGGAGATTTCGGACCTATCCTAAGCGATCTTAGATTAATGCATAAAACAGTTTGATACTTCAACACTTCGAAAAACCAACAAAGGCTTCTTTTTAAACCTTTTTTAAGCGGATTGATCTGATCGAATGAATAAAAGCCGTTTCTGTGGGAGTGAATTGTTGCTATATTTAATTTTAATGTCAGGTATCAAAAGGGGGAAATACTTATCTAGATCTATGTGCTTTTGTAAATTATAACTGTAGCGATATATAGTATTATTTTTTATAAGGGTAGGTAGGTTTTGTTTTCCAAATAAAAAACTTCAATTTTTCCAAGTGGAGATGTCTGGTAGCGATAGATAGTATTATGTTTTTAAGGATAGTTGTACTAGTTTGATCTAGAACAGATTTGATATTGACTGATAGTTTTAAACATGCGAAGATTACTTTGTTCGATAAAAAAATAATTAATCCTTTATTTTTCAAACTGAAGTATGTAAAAATTTGAATGTATAAGTATTAAAAACTTCATAAAAGCATAAACATCTAGGTTTATATTCTACCTATTCTCTAGAAAAGTAGTCAATAAGTCAAATTAAGAAAAATAGTTAAACTCAGAAAAATAGTAAAACTGTATGTTACTGTGATCATGTTTTAATCACTGGTTCAATGTTAAGTATCTTTTATTACACATAGGTCCAATTTTCTCAGCATTGTATTTGTATTAACTTTATTTTTATTAACTTTTGTAGGATTTTTTTCTGCTATTTCCAATAATTTTTGTTTTGGTCAAATCTGTCGTTGTTTCCTCAGAGTATGTTATTAGCGGCAATATTGCTATATATATATATATATATATATATATATATATATATATATATATAAAAAATATATATATATATATATATATATATATATATATAAATATATATATATATATATATATATATATATATATATATATATATATATATATATATATATATATATATCATAGTTTTTGTTTTCATTAAAAGTTATTGGATTTTTCATAAATCTCCTTACTCATTTAGCGTACTTCTTTCACTTTTTTGCTAATAGATAATTCGATTCTGTTCACCCCACAATTTTTTTTAGATAGTCACAACCAATTTACATCTTGTATAGTAGAAATTGATAAGAAGTATCTACTACTATTTAAAGGTACCAGCACCTTCTGAAATAGTAGGTGATGGAAAGAATTGCTGAATTGATAAAATATTATACATATAGAGATTTTATAAAAAATACTTTACGATTAAACTCAGCTTCTAAAACATGCACACTTCTTAGAAACTTACATATAGGTGAAACAATTCATTGAAGTAAGATATACTGATCCCAGTAGATCAGCCACACAATCATCAGATGATGGCAGAGCGACAGATCCTGATGAAATTCCAACTGAAATATACAAGCTAATAAATGATAGCAATGTTTTAGAGGCTATAGCTTCGTTTTTCAATAACATTTATACCAGCGGACAACTACCTAATTGTTGTTGTTCTGAAGCTATTTTATTACCTAATTGTTGGCCTAATTCACGGTTTACAGCTCTACCTAAAAAGACACAAGTAAAAAACTGTGCTGATCCTAGAACCATCAGTTTGTTAAATCACTTTCTGAAGGTAATACATGGTAGTATCTACAATAAATGCGAGGAATACCTGGATGACACTCAGTTTGGTTTCCGTAACGGGGTTGGAACGAGAGAGGCACAGTTTGGAATGAACGTACTTGGTAAAAGATGTCGAGATATATCTGCAGACATAAACTGTTGTTTTATTGACTTCCAAAAGGCATTTGATCGTGTTAAGCACTCTATATTGGTCGAAGCTCTAAAAGACATTGGCTTGGACGGCAGAGATGTTCGAATAATTGCAAATTTATATTGGAATTAAACAATATCAGTTTTGGTAGATTGTGTGGAATGTTTACCCCGAAAGAATTTTCAGAAAAGCACTTTCTGAAAAACTAGAAGGAATACTTGTGAACGGTGAAGTTATCAATAATTTGCGATATGCGGACGATACTGTACTCCTAGCTTCTAGTCAAGAAAATCTGCAAACACTACTTGATAGTGTCGTTGAGAGTTGTAGGGAGGCAGGTAAACCACCTGAACATACAGAAAACCAAAATACTCGTAATAAGTAAACAACAGCATATAAAACCGTCTATATATGTAAAAAATACCAAACTTGAGCAAGTTGATAAAATCGTTTACCTTGGACAGCAATTAAATTGTAACGCAGAAAGTCACGGCGAAGTTAGATCTAGGATAGAGCAGGCTAGAGCTGCTTTTAGAAGGATGTCCAAGGTGTTATGTAACAGAGACCTAAAATTGGCATTGAGGATTCGCCTACTTCGCTGCTACGTGTTGTCGGTCTTACTTTATAGTGTCGAGTCCTGGACTGTGAATAAAATCGATCTAAATCGCCTTGAGGCTTTCGAAATGTGGTGCTTTAGAAAATATTTAAAAGTTTTCTGGGTGGAGAAGATTCGAAACTCCACAATACTAGAACGTCTCAGCAAGACTACTGAGATCATAAAAAGCATCAAAAAGAGAAAGCTGGAGTATTTCGGACATGTAATGAGAGGTCCTAAAGATAGGTTGCTACAAAATATAATACAAGAAAAAATAGCAGTCCAGGATGAACAAGAACCTCGTGGTTGAAGAACTTGCGAGATTGGTATGGTGTTGATACAAGCATGCTATTTAGGGTGGCAGTAAATAAAATTAAGATAGCTATGATGGTAACCAACGTCGTGAAAGCACATGGTATATGAAGAAAAAGAAGAAGAAGAGTAGATCAGTAACCACTTTACCTCTTCCCAATGCTCCAGATAAACGGTACTCAACTTGAAAAAGTAAGCGAATACAAATACTTGGTAACCCTAAACAATGAAACAGGTGACCAAAATCACAAGATAAAAAGACGTATTGAAATTGCCAGGTCTACCTTTATAAAAATGAAAAAATTATTTTGTAATCGTGATATTAGTATTCATCTACGAACTAGAATGTTAAAATGCTATGTATTCAGTACTTTGCTTTACGGTGTTGAGGCATGGACTCTTAAACAGAGGAATATTAAAAATCTTGAAAGCTTTGAGATGTGGTGCTACTGCCGTATACTAAAAATAAGTTGGGTGGATAAAATTACAAATTTAGAGGTAATACGCAGAGGTTATAAACCTTAAATACTTAGGCCATCTGATGAGAGAACAAAAGTACACATTTCTACAAAATATAATGCAAGGAAAAATCCAAGGACGCAGAAATCCAGGCCGTAGAAGAATGACCTCTGTAAAAGATGAGAAATTTAAGAGAGTGGTTTGGCTGTAGCACTAACGAATTATTCAAAACAGCAGTAAAAAAAATTAGAATCGCCATAATGATATCCAATCTCCGATAGGAGAGACACTCAAAGAAGAAAAAGAATACTCCAGACCATCCCCTACCTCCGGGGATGAAACTGATACGCTATATAGGCTACAAATCGGCAAAATGCTTGTCACATGGAAGTCGTGAGTTCAAAGACTGCTACATGAAATATCTCTCCTAAATAGGCTAAAACACGCGAGAACTGCTAATATTTTAATTAGTAATATCATGCTTTTGATTGCTCGTGCACTGAGTTTTTAGTCCCAATTGGGCTCCGGTCAGCGACTCGGCGCTCTAGAGTTTGAACTCCTACTGTTTTTTGTTATTAGTATTTATTTATACTTATAAATATTTTTTGTGGCTTGCGCTGTTTTGTCAGTTTTTTATCAAAGCCGGTTTTTTGAAGGGGAATGTCTAGATCTATTTATCTTCCTAATGTCTAAGTCTGGTTCTTAAGAACTGTGTGCTGGGGTTTGCTCCTGAAGTTGCCCTCAAATTCCTGGATTAAAGACTACTTTTCCCCCAACAGCCTGGACTATAATATTTTACAAAGTTACACATTCGCGTACATAAATGTAAGCTTATTTATAATACCTAATTTAAATTAAAATATTTTATTGCAAATCTAAGATCGCTGAAGCAACAGAAATGATTTTTTTCCTACGTATTAATTATAGTTGCCGGAGTAATGAAGTTATATAGCCTGCAGATTTATTATGACCCGACCTTTCACCTCGATGCAGTTCTTCTTTTAAATTAATTACAGCTAATAAATTTCCAAATACTTCACCCAGTAGATCCTCGAAATGATATACGCAAAGGCAAACGAGCCGATATACTTCTTTTTCTTCGTCTTCCTTTTCTCTTAGCGTTCTTTTGGTTTTTTTGGGGTTATAAGAAATGTTCTGTGAAGGCCTGCGGTGGCATTATGTGGTCCACCCTCGCTTTTCACCTGTTGGTCTTATTTGCAAGTCAAATAAGGCTGCAATATGCTGTGTGTTACGTGAGTTTAATGGAGCTTATTTTTTTATTTCCCTTTCATTTTAAACCTTGGGTCGATTACAGTTGGTAAGTCGGTTAACATTGTTATTTTATATTATTAATTAAGTTAGATTCGTTTTAACATAATTTATTATTAAATATCTATTTTTAAAAATACTAATACACTAACAATTATTTGAACAACGATAACAGTTTGCAAAAGTTAAATTTTTAATATATTAATTTCGCAAATAATTTTGAAGCTAGATGTCAGCACCGACGTTTACCTATAGCGGTATCTACAAATAAAACCAGATACTTTTCTAAGCCCAGTATTTCTAATAAACAACGCAATTGCAAGTTGTAATGGTTGGACTGTGTATTTATTACAGAGTAATATTAACATTTTACACAGTACCTCTGACGCAATACTGAGCTTCTCTTATTTGCAGTATTGTATACAAATGAAAAGTACAGTGGGGCTAAAGTACAGTGGAAAACAAGCGGGATTCCATATTTTGCATGACTGTGATAAATACACAGTACATATAAGGCGGCCAAATTTTTTGAAAATTACCAAGTGACTTCAGAAATATGCGGTCAATCAACCAATCGCGTTTTTACCTAGTTTTAAGCTCTATGCTTCTTCAAGAATGGGTTTGTTTATTTGGGTGCTTATGCTTGTTTGGTTTGAATGCTGGTTTTCGCTCGTACATCCTCGGATTCCCAAGGCTAGGGGCGCCGCCACTAAAGAAGTGTTTCGGAAGAGGGATAGGGAAGGATACCGAGAAAAAGAAGAAGGAAAGAGGTGGAAAACGGATCTTCCGGAAGAGTTAGCCTAGTGAACCAAAACGATTCCTTTCAGATTGTTGGCCATTTTTTGTTTGTTGGAAAACGCGTGGAGGATAGCTGTGGCTATATCTTCACCTAGGATCAGGTATTATTGTGCAATGAGATTGGGAAACCACAGAAAACCAATCTCCCCCTGCCCTTGTGATTATTTAATCGACTCTTAAGGAGTGTATGTGGTGCACACAGTGTAGGTGATGTGTTAGATGTTTGTGTAGTTTTTGTGTGTTTACTGGTTAGAATTGTGTGTTTACTGGTTGGATTTTGGTATGGGATTTAGGTGTTTATTAATTAGGATTGTGAGCGGAGTGGAGGTAAAGTGTGTATAGGGTGGATGTTGTGTGGAGTGCATGTGTTTGTGTGATGATGTGTATGATGTGTTTTTAGATATGTAGGTGGGTAAAGGTTTGATTTATGAGGTTATTAGTTCATGAAGTGGCTATGGCACATCCATACATTGCATTGGAAATTTGGTTCAGGAATAGGAGCATGGATGTGAAATGGATTAGGGATTTCATATCAGAGGATAGGTCATAGGAAGGGATTTGTTTCTTTGTGTATACTGGTTGGGTTTGGTTGTAGTTAGCGGGATGAGCGCTACGGTGATGACATCGTGGTGAGAATGCGGGGTGAACACCGTTACAGTTAGGACATTTGGGAGCATATATCGTGGGGCAGGCAGAGGACCGGTGGCTAAGCCCGCAGTACGGGCAAATGATTGATTTTTCGGGGCATTATGTGTTGAAATGCCCGCTTTTGCAGCATTTGGAGCAATATTTCGATCGCATGGGTACGGAATTGCCTGATCGTGGTATTTCACAGGCCAACCATTCACCCTCGATTAAAATACCGCTCGAGAGCGCTTAAGCGAACTTTATTTCAAAATTAGTGAATACTCTGATATAGGAGGTAGGTTGGTTGGTGGAGCTGGCGATTATTCGAACTACTTTGGTGTATAGAAAATTGTTTTCGAATAGATTATCCTTGATTATTTTTTGGGAGAAGGTTTTTGCCACGCCGGCTATGACTAGGTGAAAGATTGACGAATTGTTTGAATTGGGTTGTGGATTTTGGTATTTAGATAGACGAGAGATGATTCAGATGTGGTCGTCTTTGTGACTTTTCGGAGTTTTTCCGTGATGTTGGCGATGTCAAGAAGTTTGGTAGTTCGAATTGGGGCTGCCTTTTGGGCGGAGAAGACGTTTATCGAGTCTAAATAAGGGATGAGGTTGTGTTCTTTAATGAGGCGGTAGAAAGGTCTCTGCTGATACACTAGATCTGTATACTCCGATACAAGGTACTAAAAGTCAAGGATACAAGGTCTTAACTAAAAGGTGTAGCATTAATCCATTGACTACAATACGACTGGTTTATAACCAGACTTCCAAAAAATTTAGCAGACATCATGGCAGATTTGAATAACTCATATATCCGCAGTCTAGTAGCAACACGTTTTGGCAACACTGATCTGCGTAAGCCAAAGTATTGTAGCATTCCGAGGTAGGAGCGCTTTTAAAATTTATATGCCAAACAGCCATATTATGTTTAACAGATTCTCGTAATTCATACGTATTCAATGCACATATATACCGAAAAGCAAACTGATGGGTACGGTCTTTCTGAAGGAGAGCGAACAAAATCTATTTTAACTTAAGTGGTCATCAGACTTTCTAAGCCACTGTATAATTCTAATAGAAATGTAACAGCTCGGTAGAACTCGTTAATGACTTACTGGATAATAAGTTAACTTTTGTTGGCACCCTGAAAGAGATAAAAAAAGAGAAATTCCACCACTATTTTTTCCCAATGAAACAAGAGACGCTGATGAAAGCTTCTATGGTTTCACGAGACATTTGACATTGTTATCTTACACTCCAAAGAAAAATAAATCTGTTGTTGATGTGTAAAAAGGTTGTAGATATAAGAGTGTGGATTCATATTATAAATTTTTCTATTATCGGAAATGATCAAACCAGATTTAAGTTCAACAATCTAATTTCAAAGTTTAAAAATATTGATATATTTGTCCATCTCAGAGGCGATTTATCTAGAAGTATATATTCTCATGTAGTTATTTTTTATTTTTTTTATAAATATATTTATTTACAATCTGTTACCAGCTACAAGAAGACTATCTAGTCTTCTTGTAGCTGGACCATTGTTAAATAATTCCCTTGCTACCTAGTCTATTTTGTGACTCCGTGGCTTGATGGATTTCTTCTCAGAAAAAAGGAATCTTTAAGTCGTAGTGAAGTGTTTGATTACTTATGTACCATGCTGCATCCACTATCGATCTATCTTAGCACTGTAGGCTGGAATCTTTGGATCATATTCAGCGACGTTGGCTTTGCACAGCCCAATAGGTGTAGACCGTAGAACCAGATAAGTTTTAGTATGCTTTATATAGAAGATATATTTTGTTTTGATTTACTTCCAAGGAGACAATATATTTGCCAAGATTTTATTAAACATCTGTTTTGTATACTAATAACTAAGTATGTTCAGATGATGTTGCAGGTTTTGTATTTACAGCTGGTATTGCTACGTCGTCATTAAAGGAAGCGATTGTAGTATCATTAGCCTCTGTTATATCGGCTGTGTAGAGTGAGAAAAGCAGCGGCCCTGAAACACTACCCTGCAGGACTCCGAAGTTGATAGGACAGTGGGTAGATTGCTGATCTTTGAATTTTACAGAAACATAAATATCTATGTTATGTAGAATTTAAATAGAAGGAAATAGTTACTGGACAGTGCTATTACTTCTTCGTAAATCAGATCTCTGTGCCAGACTTTGTCAAATGCTGGTGAGATGTCTATATAAATATAGCGCTAAATATAGCGTTGCAATATTTTTTTTCTTAAGGACTTCTTGAAGAATTTTTAAAAAAATTTAGTAACTTAAAAGCAAAGTAACTTCATTATTACTTTTAAATTAATAAATTTTTAATTAATCATTAGAATAATGCTACCTAAAGTTAAAATGAAATCTTAATTATTGTAACAATAAAACACTGAAAACTTTGTTTTCAAACAGCTGTAGTGATAATATTTAAAATAAATTTTGTGGAAGTTTGAAAACAAAGTTTTCAGTGTTTTATTGTTACATAAAATGAATTTCCTTCAAGTAACGGTCGAATCCATCAAATTCTTAATTATTGATTTACTGTTGGAAGTGCATTCTTGGATCTTTTAGTTCTTTTCCACACTAATTGTGTTTTTTATATATGATAAGTTTTTACTTATAATTTTTTTTACATAGGTACATGTACAACTACCACATGTTTTTTGCTGTGCTAATTTTATGAAAATTGTTAACTGTATTTAGTTCAATTTATTGTTTATACAACATAATTATACAATGTCCATTGTCGTAAGCTTCTTTACAATTGTTAAAATCACTGACTGCTACATATCTTTTTGAGGTAACATACTTAATAACTTTTCATTGGATGTTAGGTTTTTCATATTGTTCTTTTTAGATGAACTAATGATGCTATCAAATTGGATAGCGAAACTTTTCAATAAATAGATGAAGTAGCCATCATCTTTGTCTTTTTTCTCCAAATTTTGACCGAAAAACCCGCCACTCTTCGAGTGATTCTTATTATTGGATTATTTATGATATTATTGGATTGACGGTCGGACTCCTTTTCTATATATATATATATATATATATATATATATATATATATATATATATATATATATATATATTGTTGTATTTTTGAATGTCCATTAGCAATAAAAACCGATATACAAATTTTATTACTTAAATAAAAATTAAGATTATTGATATTTCATAAAGATACGGGCATATAAAGTTTCAAACATCCTGTATAAGACAAAATATGTATTTTAAGTTGTTCAAAGAATTGTTCATTAGGCCTCAGAGACAAGACTTTCAAATATTATCGATAAGAAATTTAAATAAGTCGGTTATTGTGAAATGGATTTACCCGTAATAAAAGTGTATATAGAAAGTGTTTAAACAATAGACCGGGATGTGCGGTGGTTTTTCCCCCCGAAAGATTATATCGGTAAAAGTTTATTAACAAAAGACATTGAATTGAGAAACAGGAATCGTTTGTAGCTATTAGTAAGAAATATTTGTAAAGCAGATAGATTTAGTTAGAATAATTAAAGAATGTTGTTTTCTGGAATTACCCGAATGACGTTTTATAAAGAGGAGTTGGTTGGTAACAATACGTCACAGAGATGGATGATTTTGATTGGTCAATTTTTGAATGGAATGGAGGTGGTGGTTTTGGCTATGAGATAGGAGAGAGGAAAAAAGTTAGTTAGTCAGTTTTCGTCGCCCAAGAAGGAAGGAGCTTTGTGATTTGTGTTTGTTTGAAGTCCCGAAGACGTAATTTACCGGGTGTGTTTATTTGCTGTGTAAAAGCTGACCAGTGTGAGGAAAGGGGTACAGAGAGATAGAAAAACCAAAGGGTATAAGAATATTAATATCAGACGAAGCCGGAAACATTTAAAGTTATAAACAGGCGCGGAGATTGGCTCAAAAGGAGGCTGCATAGAATAAAACGAGTTGTTGTTTTGCAGATACAAGGACAAATAGGAGAAAGGTGTACGTCATCTGGACCACAATAGGAGCAGAAGCAGAGAAAGGTTTAGAGAAAGGTCAGTCAATTTTTCATTGGAGCAGGAGTGTGGTTTTCATTTATTAATTAAATAAATTGAATACATAATAGAGACAGTTAATTTTGCGATCATTTAAAAAAAATTATAAAAAGAGCTTAGTTATAACACATATTAAAAATCAATGTAAAATAACATTTGGGTCCATGATAGAAAACAACTTCTCATATATTTAAAGTTAGTATATTGCAAATATTACAGGATTAATTGTTATATAAAATTTCATTAAAATAAAGGACATCTCACATATAGTTCAGTTGAAATTCTATGTATTTTATTCAGGTCATATTACCTATCCCAATTAGGAAGCCAATTGGAAAATATTTTGAATCCACGATCAAAGGTAAATAGTACAAGTTAAATAGCCTGAGATTGTAATTAATTAATGCTGATTTATTGTGATTAATTGGAGATTAGATCATTTAATAAATATAGACAGGATTTTTTCTAAATAAGCAAAATAATACAATTTAAATAGAATAACAAAATGGCCCCCAAAGTGTAAAGCTTTGAAAAATATTTCTAGTTGGCAAATTTGAAAGGATAGGAGTAGACGAGCAGATATTTGAAAGTTTATATGCCGTGGATAAAGTGAAATATTATGTAAAATTTGAGGACATAAAGATTTATATATTTTTTTAAGATACAATTTACCATAATTGATTTATTCGTGATATTGACAATTTATAGGTTACCATAATTGATTTATTTGTGTGATATTTACATTTGATAATTTTACCATACGTGATTTATTTGATTGAATTTGACATTTGATATTTTACCATTTGATTTATTTGTGGGATATTGAAATTTGATACTCGTACTCAAGAGTTATTACATTTGAACAAGAAAAGTCCCATTTGGTGCAACAGACCAGTAGAATTTTATATTTGGCGGGTACAAAAACAACATGTCGACCACAAGGAGTCAAAGCAAAATGCAAGAAAGGAAGGAGGATAACAGAGAAGAGGAAACAATGTTTGAAGAAGGATCGGATAATGAAGGAAATGTTACAATAATAGAGGAAAGAAAAGAAACAGGGATGTTAGAAAAATTATTAGCAATGATGCAATTACAGACACAACAAATCGAAGAAAACCAACGGAAAACAAGACAAGCAATAGAACAGAAATTAGAAGAAAATGATAGAAAAATGGAAAAGCGTTTGGACAAATATGAAAATGAAGTAAAAGTCTGTTTAGAAAAAGTTAGTGAAACAGAGAGGAAACTAGAGATGCAGAGAGAAGAAATGGAAACTAAAATGAAGGATATTAAGGCTGTCCATAAAAAGGAACTGGAACAGTTAGAAGAAAAATTTGAAATGGCGTTACTAGAAGACAGGAAAGAAATGGAAAGGAAACTTAAGCAAAATGAAAAACAAATTGCAGATATGGAGATAAGAGGAGTAGAAAGAAAGGAAGTTATCGTACATAGCACAGAAGACGTAAAAGTACGATTTGGCGGGGATATAAGGAAACTACACCCAGTGCCTTTTATAAATAACCTAAAGAAAAAAGTCACATACATAGGACCGTTTGCAACAGCAAAGGAAACCATCCGAAATCATCTCAAAGAAGAGGCAAATCTTTGGTTTGTCAGCAAGGAAGAAGAATTTGACAATTGGCAAGATTTTGAGAGAAGATTCTTAAATTATTTCTGGGGAAAAATCCAGCAACTACAAGTAAATAAAGAGTTACAAAATGGAAAATACCATGAGAGGATGGGCGTATCAGAAACGATGTACGCATTACAACTCTATAATAATGCAAAACATTTGCAATATAATTATTCATCAGAACAATTGGTAGAGTTGATATCGCGACACTTTGAAGATACCTTGGAAGACCACATAAATCTCCAAAATTACAAGGACATTGACAGCTTATGTCAATTTTTGCAAATGAGAGAATCACGTAGGCATGAAAGAAGAGAAAGAAGACCGCAAGAAAATTATAGACAAAGAGAAAACCAAGAATATAGAGATAGAGGTCAAAATTTTAGAAGAGATTATCCAAGACGAGAATTCATACCTAGACGGGGATACGAAAATAGACCGAAAGGAAGAGAGAATTATGAACCCAGAACCCAGAGATGGAATGAAAACAGGGATCGGGAAAATCAGAGTAGAAATAACCGCCCATACCAAGGAAACAGATACAATAACCCACGGAATGAACAGGAATCTCGCGGTAACCGATACGGGAATGATAGACCAAAAGAGAACAGAAGAGAAATAAATAATATGCAAAGAGAAGAAAATGAATATGAGAGAGAAGATGACGGGCGAGAAAACACAGAAGAACAACAGGCGTGTTTTCAAGAAGGCGCTCACTAAAAACGAAGAAACAAACAGGAATTTTTTGTCACCCCAAGGAATTTATTAAACTGGCAGGAAACAATGAAAAGAGAAATGGAGTTAATTTAAAATTTGTGGATGGATTTATAAATGAGAAACCAATTAAAATTATGATAGACACAGGCTCTGAAATAACACTGGTCAACAGAAAATTAATCGAAGAAGTAAATTTAACAAGTCTAATTTATAAAATACCTAGGGTGAATTTAGTGGGCGCAAATAAACGGACATTGGCAACAATAAATGAAGGTATACGAGTAATGGTACGATTAAAAAAAAATATGTATGCACTTCAATGTGTAATAATGCCGAATATGTCACATGACATGATTGTAGGCGTTGACGAATTAACGGAAAAACATGTAGTGATCGACTTCAAAACCAATACGATGAAAATAACAAAGGAAAAAGAAGAAGAACAGGATAAGGAACAAGAGAAACAAATTACGGACGAATCAGAGAAAGAACAAACGGTGGAAATGAACCTGGTGACAAAGAAAGGAAAAGGAAGAAAGAGGGGAAAAGGTCAGAAAAAGATCAAAGAAAAAAAAACCTGGGATTCCTCAAAAGATGAGACGAGCTCAGGAGAAGAAGATGGAAAGATTTTGACAAGAAATGAAAGCAAAACTTGGGATTCCTCAAAAGAAGAGACGAGCCCAACAGAAGAAAAAAACAAAGGAAAATGAAGAGGACACAATGGAGACAGTGGTGTTTGAAAAAGACACGGAGTACACGGTGAATATGTGCGAAGAATTTGATGGGAGAGACACAAAATGGATATGTGGAGAAGGCAAAGAAAATGATTTGCGTAAAATTTTAAGAGACTATGAAACGCTGATAAATAAGGAAAACCGAGTGGCCACAAATACGTAGCATAAGTACAGTTAGCATACAGGAAGTGCGTTTTAGTTTGTCTCGAGAAAATTTAGTTGCATAGATTGATAAATTTTATCGATTACAAAGGCGGGGATTTGTTGTATTTTTGAATGTCCATTAGCAATAAAAACCGATATACAAATTTTATTACTTAAATAAAAATTAAGATTATTGATATTTCATAAAGATACGGGCATATAAAGTTTCAAACATCCTGTATAAGACAAAATATGTATTTTAAGTTGTTCAAAGAATTGTTCATTAGGCCTCAGAGACAAGACTTTCAAATATTATCGATAAGAAATTTAAATAAGTCGGTTATTGTGAAATGGATTTACCCGTAATAAAAGTGTATATAGAAAGTGTTTAAACAATAGACCGGGATGTGCGGTGGTTTTTCCCCCCGAAAGATTATATCGGTAAAAGTTTATTAACAAAAGACATTGAATTGAGAAACAGGTATCGTTTGTAGCTATTAGTAAGAAATATTTGTAAAGCAGATAGATTTAGTTAGAATAATTAAAGAATGTTGTTTTCTGGAATTACCCGAATGACGTTTTATAAAGAGGAGTTGGTTGGTAACAATACGTCACAGAGATGGATGATTTTGATTGGTCAATTTTTGAATGGAATGGAGGTAGTGGTTTTGGCTATGAGATAGGAGAGAGGAAAAAAGTTAGTTAGTCAGTTTTCGTCGCCCAAGAAGGAAGGAGCTTTGTGATTTGTGTTTGTTTGAAGTCCCGAAGACGTAATTTACCGGGTGTGTTTATTTGCTGTGTAAAAGCTGACCAGTGTGAGGAAAGGGGTACAGAGAGATAGAAAAACCAAAGGGTATAAGAATATTAATATCAGACGAAGCCGGAAACATTTAAAGTTATAAACAGGCGCGGAGATTGGCTCAAAAGGAGGCTGCATAGAATAAAACGAGTTGTTGTTTTGCAGATACAAGGACAAATAGGAGAAAGGTGTACGTCATCTGGACCACAATAGGAGCAGAAGCAGAGAAAGGTTTAGAGAAAGGTCAGTCAATTTTTCATTGGAGAAGGAGTGTGGTTTTCATTTATTAATTAAATAAATTGAATACATAATAGAGACAGTTAATTTTGCGATCATTTAAAAAAAATTATAAAAAGAGCTTAGTTATAACACATATTAAAAATCAATGTAAAATAACATTTGGGTCCATGATAGAAAACAACTTCTCATATATTTAAAGTTAGTATATTGCAAATATTACAGGATTAATTGTTATATAAAATTTCATTAAAATAAAGGACATCTCACATATAGTTCAGTTGAAATTCTATGTATTTTATTCAGGTCATATTACCTATCCCAATTAGGAAGCCAATTGGAAAATATTTTGAATCCACGATCAAAGGTAAATAGTACAAGTTAAATAGCCTGAGATTGTAATTAATTAATGCTGATTTATTGTGATTAATTGGAGATTAGATCATTTAATAAATATAGACAGGATTTTTTCTAAATAAGCAAACTAATACAATTTAAATAGCATAACAATATATATATATATATATATATATATATATATATATATATATATATATATATATATATATATATATATGTAATACAATATATATTAATTTTATTATTTATGTGATATGTTTTGTATTATTTATTAAATGGTTATAAATATTTTTGTATTTCAAAATAATAATAAATCACTGTATGACCGAGAACTGTCAATTTTGAAATCTGTTAGTGTCATGTCTAAAGGAGAGCGCCTACCAAAGTGGCGTGGCACGTGGCAAGTAGCAAGTAGCACGCGTCTAGCATGTTACATAAAATGTAACCAATGCAAACGAATGATTAGATCGAATGGCGTCACTGTCATTTTGGTGTGCGCTGAATCATTCGTTTTCATTGGTTACATTTTAAGTTACATGCTAGACGCGTGCTACTTGCTAGTTGCCACGTGCCACGCCAGTTTGATGGGCGCTCTCACTAATTGGCGAATTTTTTACGTATTTTGTTCATACGCTGGTGTACGTGAGTTCGAATCCCAATATGAATTTCCTTTTTTATTTTTGAAATATTTAAAAACCCTAGGTTAATCTTATTAAATATGTGTAATATACGCAAAAATGATAAATTTTAAAATAAAATGAAAATTTACAACATAATCCAAGTTGTTGGTTTTTTATTTTTATCTTCCACAAATATTTTTTGAAATTATACTTCTATACGCGCGTTCCACGCTGGGAATTTTCTCTCTCTTTCTCTTTAGAAAATAAAAATGTTCCTTTTATAAATATATTTAATATTTATTAATATTATTATCATGGTAAATTGAACATATGCGTAAGTAAGTTATGTATATTGTCAGTTCTAAATACTTATGAATATTGCATTTTAATTCGTATTGTATTATTATATTATTAACAAAATAAACAATAAATTTTACTGCATAGTATGTATAAAAAAATTTTTTTTCATTTAACTCATTGTATAAATATATGAAAATAAAAATACATACTTTCATTAAAATACTGATTCAATCCTTCATTTACTATACTCCTATTATAAGTCAAATGTTTATATACAGCAAACTATGCACCATTTACCTATATACCCATATCGTTTTCTCTTTCTGCTTTCTCTTACCTTTAGCATTACATATGTAATGATTGTGCAGATTGACTCCCACATAAGTTTGTAACGGCGAACGTGTGTATAGAAGTATAACGTTTACCGGCAATCCCACTGGACTGTCACACCCGTTTTTTTTTATTTTTTTTTTGTCTTGTCACATTTTTTCTATTTTGAGGGAAGATTTATTGGTTGCATAAAAATTTGAATAACCAAATTTATAAAAGAAAGATATTTGTCTCAAAATTTAATAAAAAACAATTTGATTTCGTATATAAAATTTATCCTACTATAGATAAGTAGTCTGAGAGACCTCTTCTTCTAGTTAATAGAAAATTTTGTGTCACCAGCTAAGGGTTCAAACTAATATACTGGACTAGAACTTAAAGTCAAAATGAGAAAAAATTATATTTTTCTGCATTTGTTATCATTAAAATCTTAATATTTTCTTTTATAATTTAGATTTAATATCATTCCAAATGACCAAGACCTAATCATAAATTAACAAATGCTACGTTATATATCTTATCCATGCCCTTATAATATTTGCTCAAAGACAAATAGATAATACCTGCAGGTTTACACCGTTAAAAAATAATTCTAAGCTTGTGCTTGTTATCTTATTTAACACCTGAATTATGGTTTTTGTGAATCATCAATCATACCTTTTTTTGTTCGAGCAGCAAGATTATGTTAATAAGATTAAGTTCTTGTGGTGACATTAGCAGTATTAGCATATCATTTGACGATAAATCTCATCTTAAAACAGAAGTGTGATGAACGACATCTTTCATAACGAATATTTGAAAAGAAATGTTTTATAGACTGGTCAATTGCGAAATATTTCTTCTAAGCTTTTATATGTGGCATGTCATTTAAAAATGCAATATAAAACAAAATATTTAAAAATACGTTTCAAATCCGATAAAATTTTTACGGTTTCGTTACAAAAATATTTCGGTGTCAATGCGATATCACAAGTAAAATATATCAAGATTACTATTTATGTTTACTATATTAAAGTAAAATTATGGAGAAGCGATATTGCATGTAAACAAATCTGTGTGGTTTATTGTATTAAGATTGGACTTGTTTTTTTAATAAGTATTAGTAGAGTAGTTATTATCTCTAGGCTAGCACTCCACTTGCGATTTGTAGTCGCGGCGACAAAAAAATCGCTGTCGCAAAAATCTAGAGGGTCCACTGTGTGATCGCTCTTTTGCTTCGGGAGAGAAGTAAACGGCGAAAGCATCGTTATTGGATTCATCCGTTAATAAATGAAAGATTTATTGAGAGACAGTTTCACATGTTATTTAAAGATTTACGTGAGCATCCTGAAATTTTTTTTCAATACTACCGCATGTCAACAAGTAGCTTTGATGAATTATTGGGAATAATTGGTCCATCAATAGCATATAGTGACACAAAGTGGTAAAAATGCATCAGAAGAACGTTTGCCAGTAACTTGAGGTAAGTAAAAAACTATTGAGAGACAATGTAATATATTTTTAATTACTGGTTAGACATATCAAGTAAATCAGTAACTTTGAGGTTAAGTTAAAAACTATTAAAATACAAAGTTATATTTTTAATTACTGGTTAGACATATCACATATATCATTTCCACTTGCAGAAGATCGTGACAGAACGTTTCCTGCAAAACTATGGTAATAGTGTTGTACTGATCCAGTATTCTGGGATTGCTCATATTGATTACCGATAACTCCAGCATGATGATGTTGAAATGATTGAGAGAAAGCTGGTTGCAATGGTTGAGTTTTATAATTTGCAGCATTCTGCATAACATTAAAATGCCAATTTTAGCATAATGCTTTTGTTTTCCTCATTTAATCGTCTCATCATAGGAACCAACATCAAGGCAAAATGTTTGTCTTCATTAATTTCTTCAATTTGGTTTGCTTTAAAGATCTTTAAAAATGATGTTTCATATGACGTAACACACTTCTTATTAAGAGGATGTCCTACAGGCTTCGCCTTTTCTTTAACTTTGCCAGGGGTCGTATTTGTTGAGTTGTTGGATGTACCGGGAGCCGGATGTTGCTCATCATCATTTTCATTTTAGCAAATGTTGCTACTAGTCTCTCTTCCGTTTACAAAGGGAACCAAAAATAATAAGTGGTCAAAATGGATATATTTTCTTCTTTTTTTGGGCCTTTGCTCCGGTGTTGTTTTCCGTTGAGCTGCCATCCCGTTCTGAAAACAGTCTTTCAAATTCTTCCATTTCCTCTGGACTTCTGCTCCTGAAATTTAGAAGTTTCTAGCTTTTAATCTAAGCTATACAGATGTTAATGTTTGTTTTAGATAGCGTCCTAAATTAATTTTTAACTTTATTTATAGATACCTTGCAACCGGAAACAGTTTCAGCGCATTGTTTTTTGAATATCTTTTGGGTTCCACTACAATTGGACATGTTGTAAAACATGCATGTGCACAGTTATGGAAATTTTTGCAACTTCTACATATGTCTGCCAAATCCGAAGCAGATTGCAAGAAGATCGTTAAAACATTTTATCTCCGTACCAACTTTCCAAATTGCATTGGTGCAATTGACGGTAAACATATCAGATTAAAGAAGCCATCTTATTCTGGATCCTTTTTTCCATTATTAAAACTATTTTTCATTCATTTTACTTGCTACTGATTAGATACGAAGAGATAATAATCTTTCTGAGATAATAATCCTTCCTGCAGACAAAGGTAATGCCACAGTCATCCTGGATATTCCTTCCTACATAGAGAAAGTAAACGACTTACTTAGGGATACATCCTGTTATAAAACAATTTCTCGAGATCCCACATAGTTCCGAAAAACTCCATCTGCCCCAGAATTTACGGTCTTCCCAAAATCCATAAAGACAACGCACCTCTTCGTCCCATTGTGACTACGATTAACTCTCCTACCTACAAACTCGCAAAGTACTTGTCGAATCAGTTTAAGACCTATACTGGTCGTACCTCTTCTTATGTCCGAAATTCCACACATTTCATTACCTTAATCTCCTCCCTCACGGTCGATCCCCAAGACATTTTTGTCAGTTTCGATGTATCATCCCTATTTACCAATATCCCCATACATGGGGATCTCTCTAGTTGTTCTGCGAGATCACTTGACCAATGATAACAAGTCTTTGGTTTTGGCAGATCTTGCGGAAAAATGCCTTCTTTCAACATATTTTTCTTTTAGATGCAATTTCTACAAACAAATATCTGGAACACCAATGGGTTCTCCCCTTTCCCCTGTCATTGCTGACATTTTCATGGAAGCCTTTGAGTCTTTAGCCCTAGAATCTTATTCCTTAAAACCAAAAGTCTGGTCCCGCTACGTTAATGATACATTTATCATCTGGCCCCATGGTCAACATACCCTTTCTCCCTTTCTAGATCATCTTAACTCACAACATCCGAGTATAAAATTCACAATGGAAGTAGAAAATAATCGGTCCCTTCCCTTTCTCGATGTGTTAGTCACCTCCAAGCCCAATGGCCGATTGGGTCACTCTGTTTATAGAAAAAAGACTCACACGAATCGTTACCTACATGCTTCATCACACCACCATCCTGCTCAAAAGAATTCTGTGATCAACTCTCTCATCCATCGGGCCATTTCGATTTCTGAACCCGACAACCTTGAAGAAGAACTTGGCCATCTGCAAAAAACCCTTGTCGCCAACGGTTACTCCAAGTCCACAATTCAAAATATTACACACCGACATCTACATCCCCCTTTACACCCTAGGACGACAAATTCAGAATCTTCGGGTAATACTTCTGTGGCTTTTCTTCCGTATATTCGAAATGTCACTGATAGGATTGGCAAAATTCTTCGCAAAGAAGGTATCAGGACTACTTTTCGACCACTCAAGAAAATCTTACAATATCTACCCTCTCCTAAGGACCCATTACCGCCCCTATCTTCCTGTGGTATCTATTCTATTCCTTGTTCATGTGGACATGTGTATATTGGCGAAACTGGTCGTTCCGTCAAAACTCGGATTCAAGAGCATCAAAGATGCATTCGATCAGGTCTTTTCTCCCATTCTGCAGTTGCAGAATACTGCCAAGAAACCGGTCATTCCATATTGTTCGAAAAAACCCATATTATTTCTAAAAGCCCCTTCTTTTATTCCAGGAAAATCCGCGAATCTCTAGAGATCCGAAAAAATCCACATAACATCAATCGAGAGGAAGGATACTACTTGTCTCCCATCTGGAATCTCAGTCTAGAGCCTCCGTTTGGTCCCGCTACCACGATGCAGCCACATGATTGGCCAGCGCGCGCTTCTTGACGTTCGCGCCACGGAGTGTGCCGATACGTCCCGACACGATAGGTCACCGCGACTATAAATAGAGCGGTAGCGGAGTAATCGTCGGATTCACTCCCCGCCTCTCGACGCGTTAGTGTTCTGAGCTGTTGGACGTGAATCCCTGTCCTGGCATTTGGTTTTCACCTCTGGCTGCGTTGAGTAGTTGAGTTACTGTGACCAAATGCCCATCTTGGTAGTTAGTATTCGCCTCTGGTTGCGTTGAGTAACTGAGTTACCGTTGCTAACTACCCATCTTCCTGTCTTTTGTTTTCTTTTTCTTTTTCTTTGTTCTCCTGAAGAAGCTACATACAATTGTAGCGAAACGTCGAGATGAACCCACTTTTGGGTCACTCACAAATGACACGGTCCAAACCCAGAAGACGAATAAATTATAAAGGTTACGTTTTATTATTCGCTGTGATTATTTAGTCGCAAATGGATTGACCTGTATTTGAAACAATAGATTCAATCGACAAAACAATGCGCTACTACAAATCACAAGTGGAGTGTGCTAGCCTTAAAGCGGCTTCCCACGATCGGCGATATTGCGGACGTAAGCGGACCCACCCACACTACGCACCGTGGGAAAGGTCTTGTCCGTGGTAGCACAGGCATGTCCGTGCTGGTGCGTCCTACCCATCTAGAGTCGGTAAAATCAAAGGTGCGGTACATGCTCGTGCAACGCGATTCTAGCGCGTCTGTGTTTTAACAGACAAGTGCAAGTCAGAAGTTTTTCATTCGCTGATACGAGTAGTTGTCTGTAGTGTTGTCAAAGATGTTTTGCAGTTTTTTGCTGAAAAATGGAATGGACAAATGAAGTTATTTTTGATTTCTTAAATTTGTATCAAAATGAATCAAGTTTATAAAGAAACATTTATCATAAATCAATTGAAGAATAGTACTACTTCGATTAAAGAATTAAAAAAGAAGAAAAATAATTTAATGCCTACATACAAAAGGCAAAAAACAAAAGTTAGAGAATCGATGGGAACTGGTAGTGGGGCTAATGATGTTTACAAGCCTGAGTGGCCTTTTTATGATATAATTAAACACTACTGTCACGGACCTACACAGACTGTCACGGACCGTAGGAAGAGCTCTGTCTGCGGTGCGTTGCCGTCCGTGCTGATCGACTGTCCGCGATGATCTGTAGAATCGCCGATCGTGGGAAGCCACTTTTAGAGTAGATGCCTGTTACTTTTTCTTAACGTTTATTTCTGCATTAAGAAGGCACTTCGTTTTAATAAATAAAATTTGTATGAATATAATTAATTGTTTGCTAATTTAGAGTATATGTAGTATTTTTTTAGTCTTCTCAAGGTTGTGCGTTCTAATTTTTTCAAATCAAAGGAATTTACCCCCAAAATTAATTGATCGTCTTTCCGTTACAATATTTACTTATGTTTTTTCCTTAATTTTTATATTGTTATCTACTGAAACAGTATTTGTTCAAAACTTAAATTTTTATTAGAAATTACTTACAAATTGTTTGTGTTTACGATATTATAATAATAAAAGTTTAAAAGAATAAAATAAAAAGAACAAAATAAATAAACTCTAAAAGTTAAAAAGAGTTTTTATTTTAAAAATGAAAGTGCTCTGTTTTTCGTCCCGGTGGGTGTAGTTTAACAATTATTGTAAATGTCGATTCGATTCCATAATATAGTCAAAGGAAACGTCGATGTTATTTAAGCAAATAAAAAATTACCTAAGCAAACAAATTAATTTGCACACAATAATTTTTCGCAGTTTATTTTATCTTCATAGCAAATGTTATTTTTAGTTTTATGTCATAGGAAATATTCTTTTTCTCTCTGAACGATATAACTGTACTATTTTTGTAATATAATCATCTCAGTGGGTCAGTGTGACAAACACGTACAGGTAGTCCGGGGTCAAATTCATCAAAAGGGCCAAAAAAGGGTTATTGTTAACCAGTGAGTTGACACAATAGCGTGGGAGAAATATTATCATACCTGTGGAGACAGTGGCCACTAGACGACCACCAGTAAAGATGTACATGAAGACATCAAATCATTGGTTCATGAACAAGAAGTAAATATGAATGGGTAGGCTTTATGATAAAAATGATGGGTGTATATTTCAAATATTGACATGGGAAGTTTCAGTAATGACTTTTCGCACGGGTTGAGGCCAGATAGGTAATTCGAACTACTTGTTATATATTAATTGTTCGAATTGTATTGTATGCCCGTAATATTTTAATTCTTTGTTATTAATACGAGTGATTTTATTTTCCGTTTGTTCTTTTCAACACCTTTTTAATTCTTTGTTATTAATTCGAGGGATTTTATTTTCCGTTTGTTCTTTTGAATACCTTGCTTAGTTTACTTGTTAGGCTTTCTGTTGCTTTTATTACTACAATAACCTTTATAGGTAAGATATACAATTCTCTTTATATACAGATAATTGATTGTATAGTTTGAGTAATAGTTAAAATTAAATTAACCTTTTTACATGTCATCTTTTTAACAAAAATTTTGCTGGTAAAATAATTAAATTACCTAATTTTAGGTACTTTGAAAGCCCTGTTATTCTAAAGAGTACACGTAAACTCTTCATCAATTAGCATAATTGCAGTCGTAAATGTTACAAACTCATGACTTCAATAAAACCAGGGATTTCAAAATATACCCGAAGAGATTGGAAAACTGATCATTGACCTAACTGCACTTCGTTACAGGTAAACATCGTAAAATGCTTGTAACCCATTAAGATTTGATAATTTAAAAGAATAATTTATAAGTCCGAATGTATTAAATGTTATGCATTGGTTGGAATTTGGGAATTCAACTAAATTCTATTGACAGCCACCTAAAACTATGCGAAATGAAAAATTTCTCTTCAACTGCCCTTGTTCCTTTAACATGGATAGTAAATTGCTCTTTGATTACTATATTTAATGATTATGCAGATCAGATCAAATTCTTGTTATAGCTAAAATACCTATTAAACATAACGCATGGAAGAAACAAGAGATATAAGCTACAAATAAAAGTTTAAGTGGATCTTCGAAAGATAAAAAATACATCTATTCTTATTGATTTATTTTAAGAAATAGAATAACCAGTCAAACATTGTTTAACAAGTTTCTGCACAAGACGCTCTGAGGAGACATAATAAGGTCGAAATACATTTCAGCAAACGACAGGAGCACATCTATAAATTAACTCTCAAACGTCTTTCTACTTTAACAAGACCATTAAACCATTTAAAGGCAAAAATTCTAGGAAGCGGAAATACTGGATAACAGACGAAACATTTCAAATCATTGAGAATAAAAGAAATCTTTGTTAAAGTGGTATATATTAAGAAAGATAAAACAAAATCTGAGAAATGTTAACACAGAAACAAAATAAAAACGCAAGGCCGACAAATAACAATGTTAGTACAATAATATTGTTGTCATTATCAAAAAATTAGACTAAAGACCTGTTTGAATTAATAAGATAGGTATATAAGAGAATTTTAAACTAAAGCTAAAGCGATTGAAGATTACATGGGAATCCTAAAAACAACTAGAAGTTGTTCATCAGCACTATAGTGAAATAGAATAAGAAGCTGATATATTTAAAAGCTAAGTATAATGGTCGATTGATCAACTTAAATTCAACAGGACACCAGATTTGATTACAGTAGATATCGTAACAGGTCCAGATATGATAACAGTAAAAATGCTCACGACCACAGAAGAAACCAGAATAAAATTAATATACCTCTCCTTCAATAGATATATGATATACCAAAAAATAGCTAACTTACTGGGCATAATTTACAATTACGGAAAAACGCCAAAAAATACATGCATCTTTTACAAGTGCGATAATATAGAAATATTTTCCTTGCCAGATAAACAATACTACAAAGCACTAATGAAAGTTTAAAAAATTAACTCTACTTAGAACGAAGTAACTACCAAAAAGCCAACCCCACTGCAATGAGTCTGATAAGCCTTATGAGTCATGCAGTAAAAGTCCTACTAAAAAAAGTACATAATCGTATCTATAGAAAGTGCGAAACAATCATCGGAGACGATCAGTTTGGATTCAGAACCGGCATGGGAACGAGAGAGGCCCTGTTCAGTTTACTAGTTCTCGTCCAAAAATGCTACGACCAACAGAAAGATATATTTATATGCTTTATAGACTTCGAAAAAGCACTTTATAGAGTAAGACACGACTTACTATTAGAACGTTTGCAAGCAGAGTTAGGATCGAAGGTTCCACATCCGCAGAAGTAGAAATTAGGAAGGGAGTTAGACAAGGATGTGTTCTGTCGCCTCTACTGTTTAATCTTTACTCCGAGTTTTTATTTAAAGAAGCATTGGAGGATACCAAGGATGAAGTCAAGGTGAATGGCGTAAATATCAACAGTATCAGATACGCCGATGATACAGTGTTAATTGCGGATTCCGAATTAGGTCTACAACGACTCATCGACAAGACCAATTCGACCTGTGAGCAATTTGGTATGAAAATAAACATTAAAAAAACCAAAGTGATGTCAATCCGAAAAAACCAAAACGTACCTCAACCTTGCACAATAAATGGGCACATTTTAGAACAGGTCAATAAATTTAAGTATCAGGGATGTTGGATCGATAGCAGCCTAAATCCTGATCTGGAAATGAGATCGAGAATAGAACAGGCCAGAAAATCGAAAAAATAAAAAAACTGTTTTGTGATTATCGAATAAAACTCGAAATTCGACTACGTTTATCAAAATGCTACGTCTGGTCGACTCTTCTATATGCAGTTGAAACGTGGACCGTTAAAACATCAACCGTAAACAAATTGGAGGCCTTTGAAAATGTGGATCTACCGGAGAATACTCAAAATTTTATGGACATCGCATACCTCAAACGAAGAAGTGCTGCATAGAATAGGCAAGGAAAGAAAACTTTTTATCACAGTAAAAATTAGAAAAACATCATACCTAGGCCACATACTGAGAAATAATAGGTACCAATTTGCCCAACTTATAGTGAAAGGAAAAATCGAGAGAAAGAGAGACCTAGGGAGGAAAAGACTATCGTGGCCCAAAAACAGCTGACAATGGACAGGGCTAAATTTTGAACAGCTAATAAGAACAGCTGAAGATAGAGAAGAGTTTAAAATTGTAGTAGCCAACCTCCATTGAGGAGAGAGCGCTTTAAGAAGAAGAAGAACAAAGTAGCAGGAAAGGGTTTATACTATCTACAAAACTATTTCTTTGGTTTTGCATAGAACCAACCAGATGTAAAATAGAGATTGATGGCATCAATATTAAATATAAAATACCTATGGAATTACACTGTTTAGCTGCGGATACCTGGTCAAAGGAGTAGGAGATCAAGTACAAAAACCAAATAGACTGGGAGGGTGCCTTAACACTATATGGTGAAAAAGGTACATTAACACTGAGATGAATTTAAGAATTTATAATGCAAGTGTTAGACCAATAATGACATATTAATCAGAATCAGAAACAAGCCCCGACACAGCCACAACACAAGGGCCACTGGAAATGGTAGAGATAAGTACTGAGAAGAAGTACAGGAAATACACTGAGAGATTGAAAGAGAAGAGAAGACATTATACGAAAATGTAACAAATAGCAGAGATAAGATACCAATCGGCAGAAGAAGTATGGCGGTTCAATCCGCCAATAAACAAGCAGACTTGCTTATAAAGATAAGGAAGAAGAAGAAGAAGACGTAACCAATTATTATATACGTAATCATTTATTAGGAAAGCGCTTGAAGAATGGAAAGGCATATCTACTAATAAATGAAATGAGGTTGAATGCGCGAATAAATGAACTTTGAAAATAAGGCTATTATCGAGCACAAGTTAATTAAATCTAGCCCAAGTACTTTCGCTTAAAATAGCATCTTCAGGGGCATTTCGTCAAAATAAGAACTATCCGGCAAGCGTAGAATGTGGAAAAATTAAAAATAACATAAATTATACAAAAACACTACACTAAAACGAGGACAAACAGTTTAAAATTACTTCTACGCTACATTCTCTGTCAGTATCTGGATGGATAATCCAGATCCATTATCCATCCAGATACTGACAGATAATGTAGCGTAGAAGTAATTTTAAACTGTTTGTCCTCGTTTTAGTGTAGTGTTTTTTGTATAATTTATGTTATTTTTAATTTTTCCACATTCTACGCTTGCCGGATAGTTCTTATTTTGACGAACTGCCCCTGAAGATGCTATTTTAAGCGAAAGTACTTGGGCTAGATTTAATTAACTTGTGCTCGATAATAGCCTTATTTTCAAAGTTTATATCTACTAATAGCGTGCTGTGAAGTATGCGACAAGGTTTTTCAAATTATATATAGAGCATTTCCAATACCTATTAAATTATGAGCTTGGGAATAACATCATAGTAACCAAAATGTTGCTTAGTTCAATTCAATATCAAATCAATAAAACTTAAGTTACTGTAGATTCAGCAGAAGTTATGTGTCATAGATTTCGTATTTAAAAGTAATTTTTGGCATTACGATTCATTTTTGTTGGAAATTAGCCACATTTTAAGATTAAGATTATTTAACGTTTCGATTTTTACTTAGAAACATTCATATTTTATATTTTGAGAACAATCTCCAAATTGGAAATCGAAACGTGACATAAACTTAATTTTAAATTAAAATTGTGGCTTATTCCCAGCTAAAATATTAAATTGCTTTAAGATGCAACAAGAACATAGCTTTAGAACAATATTATAGTGTTAACGATATCATTATTAGTATTTTAAAACATGAGCAGAGTTTAGAAGACACTGTCTTATTCAAAAGAAAAGGCAATCAATCGGACCTGCCTGCCGGTGTAACTCCGATATGGCCGGTATCAGCTAAACCCCGTCCTTCTTATACTAGGACATGCGGATGAATCTTAAATTCGTCCTGATGTCCTTCTTTTGTCCAATATTCAGTCGCTTGCCATCACACATCATCTTCTGTCTCTCACACTCATGCGACCACCACTTTCGCCTCTGCCCAACCAAGTTTTCTGCTTCGCTTTCGTTCCTACGCATTGGTAAAACGTCATATCTCATCGCAGCCCTGCCTGCAAGCGGAAGATGTAGCTGGGATAAGCTGTTGCGTGTGTACTTCAACCATCGAGCAAAAAGACAAAAGAGGGAATCTAATCATTATGAAAAGGAGACCAAAATTCCATAAAAGTGGACTCTTAATATGGCAGGCATATCCGAAAATGCAAAGACGTCAAATTTAAATTTTCCGAAACTTATTAAGAGTAGCTATCAAATATTTTTCAGAAAGTGTCTTGGACGAGAAATTTCTAATTACATAACCCAACTAAATTTGATTTCTTAAACAAGGAAAGAGACTCTCTTTCCTTGTTTAATGTGGCCTCTCAAAATGGCACTTTCCGTATAACAATATTTTTGTCCCCACTACCTTTACATTTCCTCTTCTGTCTTTTTGTTGGATGACCTCAGTTAATACTTACCTTATTCCACTTGCATTGTCACTCTCTAATGCCTGCCGTTATTTCTATCATTCTCACATGGTCTTGTTCTCACACTTTTGTGATGCCTACGATTCCAGATGTTAGGAATTCTAATGGCAATTTTTACTTAGTTTAGAGCTACTATGATATCATCAGCATATTTATCTGATGTTGTTGGTCTGATTTTGGTCCGTACTGATCCATATTCATGGGTTACTAGGGGCCAGAAATGTAATAATACAGTTTTCAAGAATTCAGAGTGGGTGTTCATATAGAAAACTATGCTTAAAAGTACCCACCATTAGATTGTACCTAAACCAGGAAGAAATTTATAAATTTTGGGCAAATCACTTTTAATTTCAGCTATTCTTAAAATCAATACTATTATTATCATCATCTCGCCTCGAACGTTTACTGGTTAACATAGACCTCTCGCATGATTTTTCACTTAGTCAGATTCTACACTAATTCTAGATGGATTAAAAATACGATGCACAAATATTACCAATATAGTCATATCCCTATAAACTGTTAACTAATGAAGAACATTATTGAAGAAATTCATGAGTGGAAATGTCCTAAACTAGATGAAATTCAAAATTTTAGGCTAAATAACTTGTGAACTATTCATGAGTGCTTATCAATATTAATTAATGATGATGTGCATAATCCATAAAAAATATTTTCATTCTATTCTTAATGAATAACCTACTTATTGCCGAAAAATCAGATCAACCTTCAATATACAGACAAAAACAGTTCAATAACTATTCTTCCAATAAAAGAAAAATTCAAAAGATTCTATTTTATTTATAGTGCCTCTGTGTTTTTGTTTGTGTATTCGCGTATACGTATTTAATTCTACCAGTAATCATCAGAGCGACTGTCACAAATATTACCTCTATTTTTCTTATTTTGATTTATTCTTTATGAGCACTAGAAACCAATTCGCCAAAGATTTTTGCTTAGATGAGGAGATATGTTGTGAAATGTAACTTTCAGATTCTCCATATCTCTCGTATCTCTCCATATCTCTCCATATCATAACACCTTTAGCATCGTAGGTTTGTCCCAAAAATTTATAGAAGGCACAGATTAAAGCACTTTTTTGGTTTTGGTTTGATTTTTGGTTCTTTTTAATAGAAATTTTCACATTTCTACTTTGATGATTTATTCTTCTAACTTCGCATGCTGATTTTATCGGGATGCAGCCCAAGTAAGCAAATAATACTGGCATTAGATATTATTATAAACAACTATTCACCCAAAACAAATAAATACATTAATTGGTGGAAGCCAAGGTTCAGATAGCTGGAAACTATTGAAAAATTTAAGAAACAACAGAAAAAGAGATATTATACAGTCCATATCACCGCAAACTTGGGAAGAATACTTTAAAGATTTATTAACAGGGACAAGAAAGCCCTTCAAACAGCTAGATAACTATGGTCTACAAGGCGTCAGGCTGATAGGATCACTAATCAGAATAAATTAGAGAGAAGTCGAAACCGTGTGCAGACATCTAAAAAATGGCAAATTAGCTGGCCCAGGAAATGCAGTTCCGGAACTCTTCAAATATGGACCCAAAATACTAATTCAACGGTCACGACAACTTTTACCGGAATGCAAAAATAAACATGAAATACCTAAGCAATGGAACGAATCGCATATGAGCACTATCCATAACAAGGAAGATAAATCGAATCCTGAAAACCATAAAGGAATTGCACTGACTACTAGTAGTAGCAGAATATATGGGAAAATAGTAAAAAATTGAATAGAAGAAGAATACCAAGATATGGAAGCCGAAAGACAGGCTGGTTTTCGTGTAGGTTGATTTACAATAAACCATGTCTTCTCTATTACTCAGATAATCGAAAAGAAAGTTGCTCTTGGTCAAAACGTCCATCTGACGTTTGTAGACCTTAGGAAAGTATATGATAGTGTCTCACTTGATAAATTATGGGAGGCACTGGGGAAAACAAATATAAATATAGAATTGATTGAAGCGATAAAAATGTTGCACTACCAACAAACAACAAGAATTAAAACAGGAAATCTGATAACACCGGGATTCAAAGTGACTCAACAACTAAGACAAGGATCCTGTATATCCCCAACATTATTCAAAATATACCTTGAAGCAGCACTCAACTTATGGAAGACAAAATGTACGAATATGGGCATATCAATATTGGACTAAACTTTGTACACTCTTGTTTGTACACTTTGTACATTTGTGCCTTGCGGATAAATAGGTCATCATCGCACAAGACTCTAAAGACCTTAGTCACATGATGCGAAAACTATTAGAATAGTTTACAGAGCGGGGTTTGGAAGTGAATATGGAAAAAACTGAGTACATGAGTATCGTAGGAGATCAATATAACCTTCTCATAGATAAAAATCAAGAGATTAAACATCTCTAAGGAAAATAAAAGAAGAATATAAAACACTATTATAAAAGGTATCACAACATATGGCTGCGAAGTGTGGCCTCTAAGAGACAGAACAGAGAAGATGCTTAGAGCAACAGAAATGAACTTCTGGCGCCACTCGGTGGGAATCTCTGCACGCGACAGAATAACAAACGAGGGAGTCGAGAAATCATGGGGGTTACACATAATATTGTTGATGACATCAAAATGACACAACTCCGAGAATACACAAAAACATAAAGACACAGCGAGAATAGAATACCAAGACAAATTCTTGAATGGTAACCAAGAAGTAGGCGGAGACCAGGAAGGCCTAGAAGAAGTTGGAAAGAAAAAAAGTTGATAAGTAAATCAGGGAAAGAGGGTAGGACAATCTTGGGAATAACAGAATGAGATGGAGATTGGAAATCGGAAGACGTCGAAGAACGTTGTAAACCGACATTGCATATATCAAACAAAACGAATATTTGCCTGATTTTGAGCTTTAAATATGGGAACATTTTTTATTGTTACTGTGAATTTTTGATTTTCAAAATGAAAATCAATATTGACTTCGTAGCCCATAAATCCCTAACACACATACAATGCTTAATTTTCTGACCTCACAGTTTTACATTTCATAGTTTAGAAGATAAACTCGAATTCATAAATAAAACAAACTTTTCATTTTTTAAATACAAAATTCTGGTATATATAGCTGCGGGTAATCAAGCATTTAATATTCTTAATATAAACAATTCATTACTTAAAGCTTGCTTAAGATCTTTATAAAAGAAATGATAGTCATAAAAATATGAAGATTTAAAAGCAGTCACGATTCGATAAGAAATGAGGCGCCTTAAGGTAAGAAGCTCTTTCATATCAAAAACCTTCAATGGTTTGCTTGGCCTGATAGAGATGGTACATATTTAAGAAGAATCAGTTATTTTTAAATTATTATAGATAGCTTTTTTTACTATCGATAAATACACACACATAAATTGAGTGCAAAGGCTTATTAGTATATATCAGAAGCCCTTAAAACAATAAAACTATTGTCTTGTGGCATCTTAAATCAATTACTATATTAATTAGGAATAAGCTACAATTTAAGATTAAAATAAGTTTATTGGCGCTTCAATTTCCACTTTGAAAATTGTTTCAAAATATAAAACAGTGATAAATTAAACAAATATTGTTTTCCTCAAATCGCCAGGAAATTTTGACATTCCTGTCAAAATTTCTTGAAGAAAAAGTCAGGACTTCCTTACTGTAAGGTAATGTCATTTCCTTACTGTAAGGAAATGATATTTCCGTACAGTTGTTAGTGTTCTACATAAGTTTGACAATTCAACCTCAATACGTTTCCATAGTAACCCAAGTAATTTTATTAGGAATTTCAAAGCACCATTCATTTGGGAATAAAATTATCGCGTTTTTTTTTAATCAATCAATATCTGTCGAATTTTAAACGATTTGCGGAAAAATAGTATGTTTACCTCGTAGGAAAAGCCACATTCCTGGACTCTGTGTTGCTAAGTCTCGGCTTGCGCCTCGACTTAGCAATCTTCACAGTCGTCCAGGAATGTTAAGCTTTTCCTACCCGGTAAACAATGTACTATTTCCGCAAATCGCCAGGAAATTTTGACATTCCTGTCAAAATTTTTTGAAGAAAATGTCAGGACTTCCTTACTGTAAGGAAGTGTCATTTCCTTACTGTAAGGAAATGATATTTCCGTACAGTTGTTAGTGTTCTACATAAATGATCATTAAGTCATTGCTGAATACATTTTTAAGATCAATTTGTTATATTTACAGTAATTTGACAGTTAGTACAATTATTGAACATTGGAGGAACACTCTTAGAACTATGAGCAACATTTTGGACAACATGCAGGGTGGAAGTGTCATTTTGTTGAATATTTTGTACTGTGAAAATTTTATTTGCCACCTCAACTTTATTGTTTAGCGATTCTTCGATTTATCCTTCAGCAACGTTTGATGACTTCCATCCGCCATGCCTCTTTAAACTAGTTATGTCGGCACCAGAGTCAACCAATATTATTGCAGAAAACCGACGAAAGCAGTGACCAGTATATTCTGTCGGATTTACCAAGTTCAAATAAGTAGCAATTATTTTGGGCATTTTTCTAAATTGATGAATTCCTACCACTTGTCTACAACCCTTTTCGCTTTGATATTTAAAGAAAAATCGGTCACTGTTCATATTTTCTGCTCTTAACGAAACATACTTTCGATAAACATTCAAGTAGATCTGATTAATTAAAAATGATCTTGGTTTGTTGGTTTTCGAATCAGGTATGCTGATTAAAAGCTTAGATTCTAAGTCTTCTATATCGTGTACAGTCATTCGGACTAACTCATCCATTCTACAGGCCCCAGAAATAATGAATATTACAGCCACCTAAAAAAGAAATAAAGCTATAATCTAAATAGAAATTAAAACCTTGTAAATTACCTTAATCATTAAATTTTCTTTATCTGGAGCTTCCTGGATAAATTTTTCAATTTCTTCCTTCGTTAAAATCTTAGATTTCTTTGCCCTATAACCTTGAGCCTGCCGTTTCAATAACGAACAAAGTTTTGAGTATGAAGATATATCTACATTGTGTTTAAGTGCAAGGGTTGACTTCAGCATTGAATAATTGGCCCATAATGTTGAAGATTTCATCTTTAAACAAAGGTCTAGGAAGTATGCCATTACAACATTTTCTGAGAAAGAACTCGTATTTTTACTCATGCGATAATCCATAAAACGTCTGTATGCATTTTCGTACTTTTCTCTTGATTTCTTTGGCAATAATTCTAATGAAGCAGTATTCACTGCCTCAACCAGCTCTGGAGGAGTCCCATGAACGGAAATTTCATCATCACTTATCATTTTACTTTCGAGAACACCAGCAATTAAATTTATAAGCGTCAAGTTTGACAATTTAACCTCAATACGTTTCCATAGTAACCCAAGTAATTTTATTAGGAATTTCAAAGCACCATTTATTTGAGAATAAAATTATCGCGTTTTTTTTTTTAAATCAATCAAATCAATCAATTAAATCAATCAATCAATTTGCGGAAAAATAGTATGTTTACCTCGTAGGAAAAGCCACATTCCTGGACTCTGTGTTGCTAAGTCTCGGCTGGCGCCTCGACTTAGCAATCTTCACAGTCGTCCAGGAATGTTAAGCTTTTCCTACCCGGTAAACAATGTACTATTTTTGTTAAAATCTTGAAACTAAAAATAAAAAAATCTTGAAACACAGAAACTCCGTTGGCAAAACCACCAGAAAATGTTAATGCAGAAACAACTGAAGACTCCCCAGTGCAAAGTTAATACCACCTGAAAAGTTTTTTTATCTTCCGATTCTGCTAAGTAGACAAGAGATGACAGAACAATGGAATATTTAATTATGAATCCTCCACAACAGGACCTGAATATTGACTTTTTATGTTCGACTGGAATAAACAGATCACTAACAAGGTATCTTTTTTTCAGAAAAATGTTGAACGGTGAAATGAAGTTCAGGAAGAGACCTAAATAGTTTTGGTGTTATAACAGATTTGCCAAAATTAAACAGTGGACAATCTAGATACATCATTCATACATAAATGCATTCACTTAAAAAGTCATTTGAACATTATAATTAAATCACCAATTGACATATCTAAATATTTAAAGAAGAGTGGATTGAAAGACATGATACGAAAACTATTAGAAGAGTTTACAGAGTGGGGTTTGGAAGTGAATATGAAAAAAACTGAGTACATGAGTATCGGAGGAGATCAACTTAATCTTCTCGTAGAGGAAAATCAAGAGATCGGACTATGTGAAGACTACAAATAGCTAGGAGTGAAGATCACTTAGGACGTAAAATTATATGCAGCCATTAAGGAACGAAGTACACAGGAAAGGAAAGGCATAACCTTACTGAACAGCGTACTGTGGGATAAAAACATCTCTAATGAAAATAAAAGAAAAATATACAACACCGTAACAAAAAGTATCACAACATATGGATTCAAAGTGTGGCCCTGAAAGATAGAACAGACAAAATGCTTAGAGCAACAGAAATGGACTTCTGGCGCCGGTCGGCGGGAATCTCTAGACGCGATAGAAGAACAAACGAGAGAGTCCGAGAAATCATGGGGATTACACATAATATTGTTGATGACATCAAAACGACACAACTCAGATGGTACGGACACGTAGGGAGAATATCGGAAAATAGAATACCAAGACAAATTCTTGAATGGTAACTAAGACGTAGGCGGAGACCAGGAAGGCATAGAAGAAGTTGGAGAGAAGGAGTTGATAAAGAAATCAGGGAAAGAGAACTGGAGGACGATCTATGGAACGATAGAATGAGATGGAGATCGAAAATCGGAAGATGTCGAAGAACGTTTTAAACCGAACTTATATATATATATATATATATATATATATATATATATATATATATATATATATATATATATATATATATATATATATATATATGGATTGAAAGATATTTTCCCTAATTTTGAGATTGCTTTCTGGCCAATGTGTCCGCTGCTGGTCATTTTGGAAAATGTCAAGAATTTAAAAAAATTTCCGATCAATTATGATGCAAGTACGTCTTAACGATATGTCGATTTTGTCCATAAAAAGTGAAATTTTACAAATAATTATACATGGTTTTGTAACAGATAAGGATTCAAAATTAATGTTAGATATATAATAAGTTATATATTATTTTCTTCGAAGGTAATGCTGTGAATAGATGTTATCTTTTACAAAGAGGCATTTGCATGTAGCAAAACAAAAGAAAGCTTAGTCGATATCATATCCTGCGAATTTGGGGAAAAACCAATTACAGTATACAGCTTAACTTCTTGAAATTTAAAATTAGGAAAATTTGAAGTTTGTTAGTCGGATGAATTTGTATGATTGAATGTTGATTGGCTAAAAACTACTAGGGGAGGAGAATAGGACAGTCGACTTGAATAAGACAGATTTGAAAGATTGTGTTTATAAAATCGAGAATGAGAAGTTCACGTTAAGAGCAGTGTGTGGATTCATTTTAAGTTGGTGAGCAGAAAAGTTGTAGACGAATCGAAACCCAGGTCGAGAATATCAAACTCGTTGTGTCCGAAGAGACTCCTAAATCTGTCAGAAGGGAAAAAGTGATATAAAGTATATATATATATATATATATATATATATATATATATATATATATATATATATATATATATATATATATATATATAAAATAACCATTAGAGGCGAAAGACGCAATTTGCGGATAAAGTCCCATTATTGTTATTGTGAAACGAGTCGAAACTGAATGAGTGCTGTTTTTTGTGTAACAGATTTTAAAGGGAGAAAACAGATCCACAAGTGTTTTGGAAAATTGGTCAGTATTTCGGGAACACAATCCGGAGACTAAGACAGTATCCGTTGGGAGACATCGCAAAAAGAAGATAAAAATAGTCAGTGAATTTGTTTGTGAAATAAGCGTTGTATGTACCCCATATATTTTATTATAAAGCAATTGATAAAAAAGAATTGAATTCATAGGTCAGAAAATTTACATATAATAAAATTTGTTTGTTTTTAGACAAGTTAATGAGAACAATTCTGCAGTAAGGAGAATAACAGAATTAAGTTTTCTTTTGCTCTGAGGAATAGATAACCCAGTGTATACAATTTTATATTGATAGTTATATATGGTATGATATTGAAATAAATGGTGATTGTTTTTAAAAGGTTAAAAATGGTGTTATAATATTTATTCCCTTTATCTATTTTTAAGTAAGCCAGCATCCAGGAAATACTAGAAGCCACCAATTAAAAGTAAAATAAATTATATTGTGTAGCAAAGAACCCTGTCAGACGCATTAAACAATGAAGTGGAAGACGTATACTCTATTACTGAAGACACAATAACAAATAGTCCATCTAAAGAACCACTCATAATCATGGGCGATTTTAACGCTAAGGTAGGAGAAACAAGAAATGATAACATCCAAAATGTAGGAAACTAAAAGTTAGGTGTTAGAAACAGCCGAGGCAAATGTTTAATATATTTTGCAAACGAAAACAGTTTGGCCATTGTAAACACAATGTTCAAACATCATGCTCGTCGTTTATCGACGTGGACCAGCCCAAATGGAGAATACAAGAACCAAATCGACTACATATTGATTAGAAACAGATGGAAAACATGTTTTACAAACGTAAAAGATCCGATCATAAATTGTTATGGGCTTGCTTCCAGATGAAGCTAAAAAGAACAATGCCGCAACAAAATCAAAACAGGCTGGAGATTTCAAATCCGAAAACATTTAGAGATGTATTAAAGGGTACTAGTATGTTGAACACACAAGGCAACCCAGAAGAAATGTGGAAGGGTTTCAGAAATGCCAAAAGATCATCAAAAGAAAACACTGGATGACAGACAGAACGCTGCAACTTCTCGAAGAGCGAAGGAGAATCAAATCTCTCATATATGAAAACGACAGCAACAAAAACGAATTAGCAAGGTTAAATAGAGAAATTGAAAGGACATGTAGGGATAATAAAAATAAACATATAAATGGAGAATGCGAAGAGCTAGAGAGACATGCAAACCGGCATGAATCCCATGAGCTATATAACAAAGTCCGACATCTAGCTAGGGAATTTAAATCAATCACACAAACAATATTGGATTAAAACCAACATATTATAAATGACGAGAAAGGGATTGCGGGGGTATGAAGAAAATATTGTCAAAGTCTATATGCAAATGATCTCCAGAATGCAAATCACGATGAGTTCACTGCAGAGCGAGAACCAAACATTCTAAAGTCAGACGTAAAAAAAGCAATCAATAAGTTGAAAACTAGAAAATCTCCTGGCGCAGACAAGATCACCGAGAAGTTTTCAAAGAGACTGGAGATGTTGGAATAAATGTTATGCATATGATCTGCAAAAAGATTTGGGAAACCGAAGAGTGGCCTAACGACTGGACAACATCTACTTTCATCCCTATATTCAAAAAAGGAACTCCGCTAGATAGCAGCAACTACAGAACAGTAACCCTTGTATCCCATGCAAGCAAGGTTCTACTTCATATAATACATGAAAGATTAAAAGCTTTTCTATTGCCTTAGTTATCAGAAGAACAAGCGGGATTTGTCCCAGGAAAAGGCACAAGAGAACACATCCTTAATGTCAGACAGCTAATCGAAAAAACTCGTGAATTCAATACTCATATATTTATGTGGATTACACAAAGGCTTTCGATAAAGTTAAACGGCAGCAGCTATGGTCCATAATAGCGGAAATGGGAACACCCTACCACATAATTCAACTAATTAGATGTCTATATGAAAATAATAAGTGCAAAGTAAAAATAAACAAGACCCATTCCGATCATTTCAGAACAGAGGCAGGTGTCAGGCAGGGATGCATAATCTCGCCAACTCTGTTTAATATCTACAGCAAACACATTATGCGAAAGGTACTAGCCGGATTGAAGGGCGAAATATCAGTAGGAGGTCAAAAAATCAATAACTTGAGATATGCTGATGACACTTTGATAATCGCGGCAAATCAGGAGGAAATGGAAGACATAGACAAAAGCAAAACATATGGACTAAAGCTAAATACGAGTAAGACAAAGATCATGATAGTAGACAGAGCTCGGAATAATCTTCAACACATTAAAGAAATTGGGGGCTTTGAAGTAGTAAATACTTTCATATACCTGGGGTCCCTAATAACAAATGACGGAGGGTATGACAGAGAAATACGTAGAAGGTTGACTATTTCTAGAAGAGCCATGATGAAACTTATAGCAATTTGAAAAAATTCTAGCATAACAATACACACAAAACTAAGGCTGGTAAGGGCGCTCATTTTTCTCATAGCCACATATGCATCCGAAACGTGGACCTTAAAGAAAGCGGATAAAAATAAACTGGACGCTTTTGAAATGTGGGTATACCGCCGAATGTTGAGAATAACCTGGATTGATCATCACACTAACGTATCGATACTAGAACAACTTAAAGTAAAGGATAGATTGCTTAAACAAATACAACCAACTGTGTTCTTTTTGCAGATGACACAACCTTATTATGTAGAGGTAAAACTGATTACAGTCAGGATATATTAGAAAAATCTAAATCCTGGTTTAACTGTAACAAACTTAAGTTAAACGAGCAGAAAACCCAGAAAATCGTATTTAGTTCTGATAGATGGGTTACACCATCTGAAAAAGTAAAGTTAATAGGTGTTACTATGGATACAAGGTTGAACTGGTCGCACCATATTGAACGATTGTGTAGGGGGCTCGCCTCACAGATTTTTGCTATGCGCAGATTGGCTACTTCCGTGAGTCGAGATATTCTTAGGTCAGTTTATTTTGGAATGGTTCATAGTATCCTGACATATTGCATACTTCTTTGGGGAAACTCGTCCTATGCATATAAAGTTTTCACTTTTCAAAAAGCAGCAATCCGAATTATTGACTCGGCAGAATATCGCGCCAGCTGTAAACCCTTATTTAAGAAGAATGGCATTCTTCCTTTACCTTCAATATATATATTTGAAACTTTGTTAACTATTCATAATAATATAAAAGATGTAAAATCACATGCTGATCAACATCATTACAATACAAGAAATAAAAGTCATATCATTATACCATATTCCAGATTGTGTGTTACACAACTTAATACAATAGATTATAATCTGTATAATTGTTTTTTAAACTTAAACAAAAATATTGATATTAAGGCAATGAATTCTAAACAATTTTATAAACTAGCAAAACACTTCCTGTTGGAACACTATAGTATACAGGAATTTGTTTGTTTGTGCTCCTAGTGTGGTCGTTTTTAATGAAAACTATATTACGCCTTACTGAAACGTTTCTTTCTTATTTGTTATAATTTTATATATCTAATTTTCACTGTATATGTTTTATTATATGTTCTTGTATTATTTCTTAGTTCTTAGTATACAAAAGTAAATTATTTTTATTGTGACATGACATGTAGTGTTTACTAGGTAAAAATTGTCAATAAACCTATCTATCTATCAACAGAGATTTTTTGACAGAGAGTATTTTGGACAGATTGCTAGAAGATCAGGCACGATGGAAAAACTGATAGTCGAGGGTAGAGAGATCTACCCGTTGGGTAGATCAAACAAAACCATTGATTAACCAAGGGTTACATGAAGCCGAATAACTAGTTCACGACAGAAAAGGATGGAGGGAAATTCTAAAAAAACTGTGAAGGCCTTATGGTGTCACCACATCCCAAAAGGGATTAGAACTGAAGAGGAGGAGAAAAGAACCCTGAGAAATTAAATTTTGTTTGATCTAGTTTAATTCAGTTAGAATTAACAAAAATTATAACAAGGCAGATCATAATAGTATATAAACATCGTAATTTAAATCCATTTTTATTGTATTCTTATTTAAATAAAACATTTTGCTTGCAATTGTTTTTTCGCAAAAATGGTACATGTTTGAAGGGCGGCTACTAGAAAATTGCCTAGGGCGCCAATGGACCTAAATGCGGCCCTGTCTTTCAATTTTTTATAGTATGATCTTATTATTAAATCTTGTCCACACCAATAATATCCCCTATGTTCACTACTGAATAGAGTCTTCCATTGCAAGATTTAGTCGGATATCGTAAATTTTTTGTATTGTTGACTTTGGTTTAATGCGGCATTATACTGTTTTATTACTTATATATTTGTTAATAAACAACAATTGTAAAGAAAAGTCATAAGTTGATGTTTTGAACAAAACATCAAAGCTTAGTATTATATTAAAGTAGTTAGACAGCAGTAAACAATAAAGGTTTCAGTCTGACCATAATTTACTGATTACACTCTTCAGAACCCACCTCTAAACGAAATATATGAACAGAAACAACAATTTGAGTTCCCACAGTTTGTTAAATACCATATGTGTTACACGTTACAACGTTACTGTTCTGCTTGGTAAATTACGAACGTTGATTGTTTATTCAGATACGAGAATGTACATTCATTATGGCTTATCTTTAAAGGTAGTTTTGGTGACAAATTTTTACACTTAATCATTACCAAAATTATGAATCGTGAATTGTATTCAATAAGACACACTGGGTGTATGCTATATTTTTGAAACAGCTTTATTTATAATATTTTTATTATACGCTGAGTAAAACCAAATGGTTGTTACAAAATCAAAACATTGTTTTTGTTTAAAAAATGAATTCGATAAGATAACAATAGCACCCTTAACCAACATATAAATGTAGATTACGTCTTTAGAAATCTAAAATGGAATCATGAAGAAATTAAAATGGAGAGATATTAATACTACCACAAACATCTCAGATTCGTGAGACTATTTAAGACATATCGTTTATACATTCAGGTAATACAATTCAATCAATAATCATATGTCAATCAGAAACAAAATATATGATCTTGTAAGAAGAATACAAAACTGATCACTGGAAATAAAACTTTTTTTTTTCAAAAAAAAAAATAATTTTTATGCAGTATAAAACGAATCAAAAAGATACGACAACAAATAATCAAAGAAGAAGAAGTAAATATATACGTTCAGGAAATAAGTAACCTTTTCCAGCTCAAATTATTATTTTTTCAATAAATTTTGTTAAAAAAAAGGACTGTTATTATAGGAAACGATACAAAAAAATAATTGTTGATAACTTTGTAAAAATTTTGCATCCTCGTGTCTTCAAACTAAACAAAAAAAATTTATCCTATTTGGAATCATCTGGCGTTGGTGGTAGCTGAATTATTCATTTTAAAACACTTGTTATAGTAACTAGTAAAAAACTATTTTTTTTATTGTTTAAACGTAAAAAAACATTGCGCTTACAACATTTTATTCTAGAGTAAAACTTTATACATAATTTGCAACTTGTGCGATTTTACGCTATCAAATCGAACATCTTGCACTGGTGCAGGATGCAGTACTTGTCTCTTATTTGGTGTATTTTCCTGAGAAGGACGTCCTCGTTTTCTCGTGTCGAACTTTAAAGCCTCAGTAACGCATGTCCAACTTGAGATTTGAATTGGAGAAGGGTAATGAGTTTCACTTGTGCTTGTTTGAAGTGTCTTCCGTACACCAACCAGGAGTTGAGAATACATGTATCAATAGCATTAAATATTATTCTCAAATATAATTGTTTTGGTGTGATTTTGAATCTATCTAGTTCCATAAGCATGTCATGTAAATCCACACCCTCCATCGAAATATAATATATATTATTGACAATTGCTGGCCGTTCAATTTCTACATAGGTTTTGCTCTTGTTGCACCAACTCTTAACTTTATCAAGAGGATATTTTCCTATATAGTTCGATGCTAATATGACATACTTATTGTTATACCATTTGGGAGCAGTAATATTTTATTACTGTCTGTTTTTACATCAGATGATTCACAACCTTTTGATATTAGAACTTTGTCTTCTGAAAAAAGTCAACCCGCCAGCCGGCCACTTCTTACAGTCTCTGCAGCAAGGAAGCCCCCCGAAGTATATTATAAAATGTGAACCAATTCTCCGTGAACATATTGAAATTTATGTGGTTTGGCAGATTTCTGACCAACTTTAGTACTATTTGCCCAGTAATTCCAAGACCTGATTCATCTTGGACTGTTCCTTTTCCCACATATATCTCAAAATCGTATAATATGCCGCTGCGGCCTGCTCATGCAAAAACTTTTATGCCCCATTTATGAGGTTAATTTTTTATATGATTCTTTAGATTGCTATATCCTTCAAACGGTATAATAAACTCATCGATGATGTTGAATTTCCCAGGTTCTATCTTATTCATATTTTGCAGAACTTTTTTAATGACAGGTTTTACTTTATATAATTTGTCATTGTTCCTAGACGAGACTTTTAAATTATGGTTAGCGTGAAAATATGCTCGCAGTTTATCAAAACGATTACGTGACATGATATCAGCTATCGTATTCAGCCCAATACATTCTATACGAAGGAACACGAACAATTCCACTCAATACATGTATGCCTAAAAACTGCTCTATCTCTGCTGCATTCGTATCAATATTCTAACCGTCTTTTTGCTCAAAAAACAGGTTTATCTGCTCAGTGAAATTTTTAATAATGTCATTGTACAAAACATTTTAAAGTATTGGAAAGGCGTATAAATCTTTTCATCAACCGAAAAATCACCACTGTATTCACTGTTTACATCAATTAAATTGTTGTCTGTCCAAGTTGGTTTTTCTATACTTTTTTTTTACTTTTTTTTCTTGGCATGACTTCTCTGTGACTCTTCTGTAATTTCTTTAACAGTTTTTTCTTCCATATTTTCTGTATCTTGGGTGTTTAAGCTATCTTCAACACTATTTTCCAATAATTCTTCTATTTGAATTTCTTCAATCATTTCTTGTTCCAAAGTCTCTTCCTCATCATCAATATCAAATTCGATAATAGAGTCGTCAAGAAAATGAAGAACTACCTGTTCCTGGGACATATTTGGAATTCCCAAAAAGAATGTTTGGTTTTGATAGTTTTGAACACACGATCCATCTGAAATAAAAAAGTATATTGTACTTTTGTATTTAATTGACAGAAACAAAATTCACACTATTTCCCAATGATACCATTTGGAGACCTCCACAACGGCCCAATGATTGCATTTGGATTCATTGTGTTTAAAATGTATACATGTTAAACATAAAAAATCTTAAAAATATGAGCCAACTATAATGCAAATTATCAAATAAAAACAATATAAAAGCAAAATAAATTTTTTCGTACAATTACTGGTTAAATTATTCACCTTAGAATTGATTTTAAATTTACAGTGAATTGATGATCGTTGTTTCACTAAGTTACGCCACTGGATTCCACAGAATCTGCACATTGTAGGACAATAGAAACTACGCAATACTATATTATAAATAGAGGAACATTTCAATTACGATAACTTCTGTTCAACTTCTGTTTAACTTTTGCTTCATAGTTTTTGTTCATAACTTTTGTTTAACTTTTGTTTAAGAACTTTTGTCTACATAATTTGTAAATTTGTATTTTCGAAATAAAATAATTTTTAAAAACTCGTTTTCGGAACTCAAAGTTATAATTGGCGCAGTCAGTAGGATACGTGCGGATCGGAAAAGAACATTTTACACATCAAGTGATAGAACTTTTTCGGTTTTTGGTGTTTCAACATCGTAGTGCGTATCCAAATCGAACCTCTACCCTACAGTGGTATTAACGAGAAGAAGCAGAGTTCCAGAGGAAGCAGAAGTTCGGAGAAGAGAAGCAGGTGCTCCAGATAAACTGTAAGTGCCTTTCCTTTTCGCCTTTCCTTTCATATATTTGTGAGGATAGATAGATTAATTTTTGAATTTTTTTGGACAAGAATACTGATACTTTTTAATTTTTTTGAATAAGAATACTTTGTAACTGAATAAGAATTTTTATCCATTTTTAATACATATTTATCCTATTGAAAATATTTATTTTTATTGAATAATTTATTTTAAATCTTTGACAAATATTTATATTGCATATATATTATTTTTATAAAACATATTTCTATATAATTTTGTGAGATATTTTGACAAATAATTTTATTTGAAAATATGGCTACTGCAACTCAAACTCAAACTCAAACACAAACTCAAACTCCCCTTAACTGGGATTTTCTCAAATCAAAACTAAAAAATATTAAACCCTATGACGGAGATTCCAATACTCTTAACAAATTTATTTTAAGATGCAACGAACTAATACAAACATATTCTGTATATAACGATGCAGATTTAAATAAACACATTTTGGAGTGCATACAAGACAAACTAGTTGGAAAAGCAGAAGCACTAGTAGGAAACCGCATGGAACTAACGACTTGGAATAGTATAAAGAGAGCATTAGAACAATGTTTCGCAGATAGACGTGATTTAGACTGCTTAATGCAAGAACTAACACGAACAAAACCCTTTAAAAATGAAACACTCCATAATTTTGGAACAAGAATACAACTATTAAGAAGCAATGTAGCCCAAAGAATAAGTAATGATACTATTATAGAGCATGCAGATAAATTATGCCAAATTAACCATTGTGATAAAATCGCACTGAACACTTTTATTGCAGGATGTACAGGTGTTCTTAAAAATAATATGCACCTTAAGAAACCCAGTTCTCTTGAAGATGCCATTGCATATGTCGACGAGTTTCAAAATTTTGAAAATTTATATGGACATTCTAGTAATAATTTTCAAAAAAATGATCATAATTTTAAGTCATACAATTCCTTTAATCCATCTAACAGGCCAACTCAGCCTAGCAACAATTATCGTCCCCAAAATTTTAATCCCACACATCAATATCAAACAAATCCTAATTTTACATATCGAAATCAAAACCCTTTCAATCCTAATTTTACATATCGAAATCAAGGTTATCAAAACCAAAATTCTTTAGCTACCCAACATTCTCAGAACCATTTTACATCTCAGAATCGTTCCACAAACTTCCGACCAGAAAGTAATGTATTCAGGCCCAACCGAATTCCTAATGATCGGTTACCCAGGCCACAACCTATGTCAATAACATCTAGAAACACATTAAATTCAAACGCTAGATCAAATTCCAATAAATACAATAATTATCGGAGAAATGATTTCCCTAGACGAATTCCTGATACTATAGCCGAAGAGCTATACACAAATAATTATCAAAACGAAAACAATAATCCAAGAGAACCACAACATGAACAAGTCAATAGCTATTTTAGAAATTCTGAGTATGATTTACCACAAAACGGTCAAGGAGACCAAAATTTTCAAATAGAAGCCTCGGAAAGGAAACAGTCAATATAGAAATAAATTCAAATAATCCCCTACCATATATTGAAGTAGGAAATTCAAAAATAAAATTGCTGATTGATACCGGTAGTGCCAGGTCTTTGCTACGACCAAGTATCGCCGAAAAATATTTTCCTAATTGCATATACCAGTCAAATGTAGATATTATAACTGCTCTTTATACTAAGACTATTAAATATCAAGCTGAAATACCAGCATTTCCAGAATTTGGAAGTGACTTTTATATTCATTATATCTTATATGATTTTCACGAATATTTCGATGGAATCTTAGGATTAGAAGATATGATAAGAATGAACTTAGTTATAGATTTTACTAATAAACAACTATATAATAACAATGTAACGATACCGATTAAATTTAGGGACCAAAAAGCTAGATTAGAAAGAGAAAAACAACTATTGTTGAATAATGTGAATCTAAGACTACAGGCATCAGAAACAGAATGTGCAAATTTAAAGAAAGAGATTAACAGACAAAATGACGAAATTAATAGATATAAGAATGAAAGACAGAGTCTAATAGATCAGGTCTTGTATCTCACAAGTGAAGTCGCTAGTGTAAAAGAAGAAATGAAAATGATGAAAAACCAAGAAATTAGGTTACAACTCGAAGAATTTGATTATAAGAATAAATACCAAAAAGGAACCCTTAATAAAGTTGCGGATTGTCTTTCACGAATAGACACCGATAATGAAATAAATGTACTAGAATCTGAATCTTTATGTGTAAATCTTGATGACATAAATGAAGTAATACAAAAAGAAATAGAAAACTTATCAGATCCAAATCAAGAAATTACAGATCAATTGTTTGATCCAAATGACTTTTATCTTCCTGAGTTAAATAATGAAGAAATTTCTGAAACATTAGATGACAAGAATGAACAAGAAAAAAGAATAAACATAATATCAGATATACAGATTAGACCCCCAAATGTTAATACAAGTGGAAATGAAGATACTGATGGAAACACAGTACATACTTTAGCTGAAAATCCAATTCTTAGTAAACCAATCACAGATCGAGCCTTGAATTTGTATAAAAATCAAATATTATTAACTTATGGAGAAATTAATGAAATAAAAACTAAAACACAAAAAATATTTGACAACACAAGACTTTTTGTTATCTTACCTCAAAGAGATCTGCAAAAAGGAATAATAAATTTTGTTAAAGATTATATAGACCCAAGAAAATTATATGCCTTGTATTTTAGACCACCTCTATCACCTGAAACATTTATAGTTGCATTGCAAAATTATTTCAAAAATTCTGCATTCAAATTTGTACATTGTACAAAAATATTAGATGATATTGAGACTACCGACGAACAAAAAGAAAAACTTAACTATTATCATGTTTACAAAAAAGGACATCGTGGTATAAATGAGCTAAAAATGTCAATGAGTTCACAATACTACTGGCCCAATATGTCAGAAGATATAGAACAGTATGTCAACAATTGTGAAGTTTGTTTAAAAAATAAATATGATAGAGACCCACCAGTCATTAAATTTAATCTTACACCAACGGCTTCTAAGCTATTTGATCATATTCACATGGATGTATTTAGAATATCCAATACACCATTTCTTACAATAATTGATGCATTTTCTCGATACGGACAAGCATATCAAATTCCTAGTATTAGTGGAATTTCAATAGTCGATGGTTTGCTAAACTATATCACACATCATGGATTACCCTATAAAATAACAACTGACTCCGGTACTGAATTCAAAAACTATGACCTAGAAGATTTTTGTAAATTACATAAAATAGAATTACATTTTACTACTCCTAAGAATAGCAATTCAAATTCTCCGGTAGAACGTTTTCATTCTTCCTTAATAGAACATTTTAGATGCCTGAGGGAAACAAATAAAGATATGTCAGTAGAACAATTAATGAAGCATTGCATATTATCATATAATAATTCAATTCATTCTGTTACTAAATTTACGCCATTTGAAATTATTAAAGGGCATATAAATAATCCAGACAGATTCGACAATAATGATCATTTAATTTTATCACAATACGTGCAGAACCATAAAGAATCTTGCAAAATATTATACGGAAAAATACGAGAACGAAATGCCAACGTAAAACATAAACAGATTGAAAAAAGCAATTTAACAAGGTCAGATCCACACGACTATACAAATGAGAACAAAGCTTATATTAAAAGTGGAAATCGCAATAAAGCACTTCCTAAGTTTAAACAAACAACTATTATCAACGATTGTGGGTTGTTGTTGGAAACAGATAAGGGATTGTATCATAAAAGCACAGTTCGCAAACCCAGATCTAATAAAAGAAATTCTTTGCAGGTCCAACAAAATGAAGACAATAATCTTCTTGACCCTGATCCAGATGATAATATACCAGACGTCCCAGATTAGAGGTGACACCGATATTAATATAACACCTCTTGAAAACCTTTTACTCCCGATTAAATTAGGGACATGTAGATTAATTTATAGTAAACATACATTTATCCATTATATAAACTTAAAAGAAATAGTTAGACAAGTAGAATCTCTTAAAGCTAATTTTCAAATAATAAAAACTAGTGTAGTGAAAGTTAATGCCTCAAATCCTATTTCATATCATGGATTGGCAGAAAACATGTTAGAAAGAACAGAAATTTTAATTAATACATTAGAGAAAAAATTAGAAAACATATATCCCCATATTCGGTCAAAAAGAGGCCTAATTGATGGCCTAGGTAAAGTAAATAAATACTTATTTGGAAATTTAGATTCAGAAGACGGAGATAGATATGATAAAGCAATAGAAGTACTAGAAAATAATCAGAAACAAATTATTCATGAGACGAACTTACAAATATCTTTATATAAAAAACTAATTGATCATTATAACAAATCTCTAGAAATACTTTGGCAAAACCAAGAAAAACTACAACATAACTTACAAAAGTTTCAATTAGAAATTCAAAACACTATAAACAGTTTGGGAAATTATATTACTTTTCAAGGTACCATAAGTCAGATAAATTTAGATTGTCAAAATATGATAGATTTTATTGAAAATATAGCAAATGGAATTATGTTTTCAAAATTAAACACATTACATAGTTCAATTATTTCGAGTCAAGAAATTCAAGATATGATCAAATATTTGCATAGTATTTACCAACCTTCTCAAATTCCAAAATTTATAAATATTTTAACATATTACATGCTATTAGGGACACAAGTAACTTTTTCGAATTCAAAATTGATCTTTGCTACTCACATTCCTATCCTAAAACCAAATGTCCTTGATTTTTATCATATTTACCCAATAATTCAAAAGAACAAGATGTTCACTCCCACATACCCTTATTTGGCACGAATCTCTGACGAGACGCACCTACAAAAAGAAGAATGTCCCATTTTAGAAGAAACATATTATTGTAAAGAAGATATCATACTACAAGACAATTGCACCTTGCGTTTCCTCAATGGTCAAAGTTCATCCCAATGTTTTACCACAGAAGTCACTCTTCAAGAATCCATTATCGAACAAGTAACTAATAATGAAGTATTGATAATGCCATCGACATCAGAACGAGTCCAATCAAAGTGCAAGAGAGACCAAATTTTTGAAGTACACAGTCCATCTCTCATCAGTATACCAGAAAATTGTGAAGTGATAATCAACCAATTGAAGTTCAATAACAATATCAAAATTCATAGAGGAAAAGCTCTAATTTTACCAAAAATAAAATATTTTTCTACAGAAAACATACGAAAATTCCAAAGCCATAACATTACCAAAATTGACTTTGAAAATCTTTATGCAATTAATAATATGGCCAAACAGTTAGTACCAATTAGAGACACAAATATTCCTTCACATACCACTCCATTGGTGACCACCTCAGTCATAGCAGTTATTCTAATTTTGATCATTCTATATATTATTAAACAAAGAAGATCAAAACAACGGAACGAGCATGAAATAGAAATACAAGAATATTCCGGCATTGAAGAAGATTCCACAAACCAGCATCCCAAAAATAATTCCATTATTTTTCGGACTCAGTGAGGGAGGAGTTACGCCACTGGATTCCACAGAATCTGCACATTGTAGGACAATAGAAACTACGCAATACTATATTATAAATAGAGGAACATTTCAATTACGATAACTTCTGTTCAACTTCTGTTTAACTTTTGCTTCATAGTTTTTGTTCATAACTTTTGTTTAACTTTTGTTTAAGAACTTTTGTCTACATAATTTGTAAATTTGTATTTTCGAAATAAAATAATTTTTAAAAACTCGTTTTCGGAACTCAAAGTTATAATTACTACGAAGTTTTACATTGAAATGTGACTAACGCTTACTGATATTGAATTGTTCTGAGGCCATTTTCTTGTGGCATTTTAAATTAATTACTATTTAACTAGGAATAAGCCACAATTAAAGATAAAAATACGTTTATTGACAAAAAATGTTATTACAAACATTTTGTATTTTGAGAACGATTTCCGAAGTGGAAATTGAAACGTCAATAATCGTATTTTTATCTTTAATTGTGGCTTATTCCCAGTTAAATAGTAATTGATATTGAATTGTTAAATAAATTAATGCAGCGTCATCTGGTACGAAGGTGAGGCAAAGCATTACCGTTCGCCAAATCGACATTAGTAGATTCCTTTGCCGCTAAAGCAGAAAACATTGCTATGATCCCAAATGGAATCATTTGACTGGAAAGTGTTAAATAATAAAAATAGCTTCAGGACAATACATTCAGGAAGTTCAAAAACGGTATAAAAAGCTAAAAAATAGAAAAGCTACAGCTAAAAATGAGATATTAAATAATTTGCTAAAACATCGTAGCGCAAACATAGAGACACAACTAACAGCATCAATGAACAAAATTAGGATTTTACGCGAGACAGCAGGACGCGGGACAGGCTACTATCTCATCCCGCGTTCCGCACTTTTCCATAATTATGTTCCCTTCCATGTCCTATCCCGCAGCTAATTTCGCTGTCACGTCCCGGGTTCCGTCCCGTGTCTCGCGGGACGTCACGCTAATTTAAATTACATTTGCTAAACAACTAAATATATTTTAATAATAACGGTATAAAGACAAATTTAACATTGATATTTTTTTCTGAGCATATTTTGTTTTTACAAGTTGTCTTAACAATTAAACGCGAAAATTATATTACTAGACCAATTTAATAATTACTTCAGTTTCTACAAGTGACACCTTTTCCTGTACAATATATTGCGTAGATTCGTTCGAGTTTATCCCGTTTAAATTGTTGCAGATACCATACTATACAGGATCATTCAAGCAACGTTTCAATTAGTAGTTTGCACTGTTTTATTGTTGTATATTTCTAAAAATTTAGACCAGGAGGGGGAGGTAAATGTCATAACTTACTTTTAATGTAATACTTTTTTTACTAGTTATTAATTTTGGTTTGACTGAAAATCGATCAAAGCTTTCTTATTTTAAATGGAATGTTTGAATTTTATAAGTAATTTTGAAGTAATAATATTCATTATAATATTGTTAACCCTTGCGTAATCGGGTATATGCAAATTACATGGACAGTCGGGTGGGATCTTTGGGAGACCCAGTTTTTATTTTACATAGAATACATTAGAAAAGATTAAAATAAAAGTATTTGATATATGACACATCTTTTTTTATTTCATTTTTAATGCATCTTTTGCATCTAACTATTTTATAAACCCAATAATAAAATCAACAAAATCTTTAGGAAAATGCAAAATAAAAGTTAACAAAATCGTACTGATCTTACATGGAATACACAAAATTAAAATCCTTATTTCAATTTTTATTGCAGTCTTTGCAAGTCGGTTTACCGTGCTCTAAGCATAGCCTTTTTGTTATTTGACATAAAAATATTGTGTTTTACGATTTGGACAATAGGCGCAACGACCTTGTGTATTTGCACGCAGAGAGGCTGGATCTGTATGTACTTCGCTTAATTTTTAGGCGATATTTCCGATATCCATATGTAAATGAGGGTTTCTTGCTCTGGTTAGCTTGTTGCCTCTTGTTTAGGCTAAACCAATCGATTTCAGAAATAATCTTTGTTCCGAAATTAGGTCTTTTCATTTGCATTACAATTATGTGTGACGTGAGAGTTTATGTCTGCAATGTTAAGGTTAAACACAGACAGGGCGGTTTGCGCCGCGTCTGCGCCTCGTCGGCTGCCGTGCGGCTTAAAACACATTAAGCGGTTTAACAGTGGCAGTAGTTTTGTCATTGTATTCGGTGTTGTCAAATTTAGTCGAGTTTTGGACGTAGAATGGTATAATGATGTCTCTAGAATCATCTAGTGAAAGTGACGACGATTTGTTTTTCCTAATAAGTGCAAGTTTACTTGATATTAGATCAAAGAAAAAGAAGAAACGCAGATATTGGATACATCCCATAGTAACTAAACGAAAAAATTAAGGAATGTTTTACAGGTTAGTTAAAGAAATTAACGATGACCCAGAAAAGTTTTTTAATTTTATCAAAATGTCTAAGCAATCTTTTCAAGAGCTATTAGAAATTATTAAAGAGCCATGTTCAAGAAATAACACCCATATAAAAGAAAGCATATCACCAGAAGAAAAACTAATAATAACACTAAGGTATGTTAACTACGTAGTTGTCACATACTTTTTAAGCATCTTAAAAATATATTTGTAATTTTAACTCGTTGACTGCGCATGTGTTGTGATTTTTAATATGTATGCATTATTTATGTGTTTTGTTTTTTTAGTTTTTAAGAATTTTTCTCCCGTTTGTTGTATTTTTTTAAGTACAAAAAAAAATATAGGAAAAATACATTTTATAAAATAAGTTATTATTATACATTATACATATTATACAAATACATTATTTTATTTGGATATTCATCTGAGCGCATATCCCAAACTGCTGGCTGTGTGTGGATTTCGGTAATTAATTTATCGATATCTATAGCTTGCATAATAAATACAAAATTTGGCAAACACTCACAAAAGCAACCAAATAAAACGCTGCAAAACAGTCGCACGTTTGTGTTGAAGCAAGAGATATTCATTACTGATGTGCTGCCGTAAGTCATTTAACCGCCGACGCGCGACGGCGCATGGTACTTAACACAGGCCGCGCGGCGGCCGACGCGGTGAGCTGACGAACGACGGCTCGTCTGTGTCGCAACATAAGTACCATAGACGAGAGACCGCTTTCAACACCACCGCGGCGCACGCCACCCTGTCTGTGTTTAACCTAAGTAAATTTTAAAAAATGACCATTGGCCATATTAGAGTGTTTCTGCCTACGTTAGAAGCCGTACATTTCTGATCGGCTGAGTCAATGCCCGATTTTGTGATGTTATAAAAATATAAAAAGTAAAAATATTAGTACAGGCATCTCCAGCATCTTCATCAATAGGGTCATCATAATGAAAAGATGATAACAACTTCACGACTTTTTTTGCTTTGACATATACGACACCAAAGTAATTTTGGAAAATACAAACATAGACGAATATTATAGTCTGCTGGGATCAAGAAGTTCCTTTGGAATCTCCCTTTAATTTTTTTGAATTGTTCTAACAATTGTAATTTTGTGCTGCTCAAGCATGCCTTCTACAATTTCGTTATTTGTAAACCAATTATCCATGGTTCTTTAATAGACGATCCAAACATAGGCTCACATATTCGTTCTACCAAATCGGTGAAATTTTAGTACTAACGCGATATGGCTGGAGTAGGGAAGCTGAGCTCCAACGTATACTTTCATATTAACCGTGTAAAAACATTTAGCGTTCACTAAGTAAAATACTTTTATGCCATATTTAGCTGGCTTATCCGGCAGCTCGTCTAATATGAAGAAGATCCAAGAACGTAATTAAGTTTGCATTTCTGGTTAAATTGGTTCAATCGTTCTTCTTTCTTCTCTAGTATTTACGTCATCAAAACGCAAAAAACGTAGTAAGAATACAAATCGTCTATGAGCTATAAAAGCTCGAAACAACTTTTCGCCTGTTCCATCAGTAGCGCAAAATTCTTTGCAATTTCGGTGGCTTACTTTGTAAACTCCAGATAGGTATAATAGATCAATTAACGCCATTATTTCCACAGCATCTGTAGGTCTGACTTTATTCGGATCGACATAATTGATTCTTAGTTTGGAAATAAATATTTTTGTGTTCTGTACAATGGTACATCAATAAAACATTTCCAACACTTTAAAGGATCCACTGCTTGATGAGCATTTCCTTTTGAATCTGGTAAGTATTAAAATTAAAACTTCTTCTCAGAACATTTTTTGAAGGCGTATGTTTTCTCCAGGGTGCCCCATCTTTTGCATAATGAAAGAGCCGCCAGTTTTCCAAATTTGTTTTAAAATATTTTGAAGTTGCAGGTTCCTCCAACGCACTCCGACATAAAATAAGCAGTGAGGCAGTTGAAATAAATTGTCGCTGGTCTCACAATCCCCACCCGACTACTCAAGCATGTTTATTATTAAAATTTTTTTTTTAATTTTCATTTTATATTAATTTACAATATGTCTATGACGATATGTCGATATTTAGACCAAGAAGACTCCTACTTGTAAAATGTTGATGTACACGAGTATCATGTAAATTTTACACTAAAGTTTTCTTTGGCACGGTTACATGATACTTTAGTTTCACAATAGTCAAATTAGGATTTTATGTTTGACTAGCAAGCGAGAAAGACTTGTTTTGGGGACTCATTTATCGTGCTAGTTAAATAATAATTATTGAAGTAAATTTAAAAGTTAATATTGGAATCGTAAGTAGATAAAATATACTTTTTTCATCTGTTTGGATTTAGATATTTAGATAAATTACTGCAATTAGTTCTAACTATTATCCAATTTTCATGAACTGGTAACACAGCGAAAGCTGTAAAACAGCACCAGTTTTAGTCCGATTTTAAATCCATTTAAAAGATGTCATCTTCCAGTCAGCTAAAACAAAATGCATCATACTCAAAAGCAGTTAGTCAACCACGTAGTATATTAATCCCAAACAGAGATCAAGCTGTTCTTTTTAACACTCTAAATAATTGTACAATTAATGACTATCTTGAAGGATTGACTCAGCATATAGAACCCAAAAATATAATTTTCGCATCCCGTGTATCAAACGGTAGAATATGCATTGTATCTTTCATCTAAAAACCTAGTAGATACATTCATAGTAGCGACAAAGAAGATTATAATAGTTGGAAATATACTAGAAGCGAGAAGATTATTAACTCCACCAGTCCGCTTAATTCTGTCCAATTCAGGTTCAAGCATACCTTCTAACTTAATATTGGGCGAATTAATAAAACTAGGTTTAAATCCTCTCTCAGACATATCATACCTACAGATAAGAGCAACAAATCTTGCCTTCAGTCATATTGTTAAGCTTCCGAAGACAAATTTTCATTTCACCTTTTCCTGACAACTTTGTACTACCTGAATGTTTTATCATTGAGTTGAAACATTAATTGTCCACATATTTCACCTTTTAACCATCTTCACAATGATAGTACAATGCAAACAGAAATGAGAAAATTCACCAATAAATCATACTCAACAAGATATTCTACAAAATACTCCCACAATCTCAAATACCACTCCCTCCACACTTACTACGTCTTACTACAAACAGAAGCAATCACAAATTTATCAATAAACCAAACCCACTAATGCTCGCTACAAAATACATCTATACATTTGACCATTTCTTCAGTTAACAATACAATCGCAACACCTACATCCTTAGAGTCATCTTCTTATATCCAAACACATAAATCAACTTCACCCAAAACAAGTCAACACTTACCTTCAAATAAAAATACACATATGAATTCTCACGAACCCCTGATAACTTCGAACATGGCAACCGGAAAAAAACTCTAGAAGATGCAATCACGCCAAACGCCGAAGAAAACTTTGAAAAACCTAAGCTTCAATTAAAGAAAAAAACCAAAACTGATGACAAAAACTTAAGAAATGAGATACTAAATCTCCAAACATTACTAGAGCTAGTTAGAGAATATGAAGAAAGGGAGAAGCAATTGTTAAGCTTCGATCAAGTAGTTGATCTATTCGAAAATAAAGTCGTCCCAGGAACGCAATTAAAAAATATTGAGCATTCAGAATAATATTTAAGCAAATAACATATTTATGGGCAGATTTAAAGCATTTATTATGCATTAAAATCCCAACATTAGTTATGTGTAGTTGCCAATTTGTGCTTAATTTCTTTGTCCTTGTCTCCATTGATTGTAATTAGGTATCGAAGATAGTTAAACGTGTTGACCACTTCTAAAGCATCAATCTTTCTAACGTTGGACGTATTGCGGTCTATTCTCACAACCGGAATCTTTTTTTTTTTTTGTTCAGCATATTCCTTGCTCATACTTTTGGTATTTTATTGAAAACTATTTAGTATACAGCATTTAAAGCTAGAAGAATGTAAACTTTAAATAAATATTCTCATGTATATTCTAGAAGTTTATCTTTGTCAAATTATTGGCCACTTGTAGTAATATACCTATTTTATAAAATCAAGAAAGACGTATTGAACAAACCAGAAAAATATTAGTTTTCTCAAGATCCCAATCTTCAAATATTTACCACTTGAGTATACACAATACCCAATCTACGGATTATATTTTATCGGATTTCTATATAGATACACACAAAAAGTTTCATGTATTCTTGTGACAACAATACACTGTATACAATGATTTATTTTACCATGCATCCCAACATATTCATTCATATTTTTCGAACCCTTTGATATTTTTTGAATACGTGAACTGAAATGACATATCCCTTATTGTTGCGATTTATTCCATGATTGTCAAAAGTACTAATAGTGGGCCACAGGTACTTTCGGTTTATGCGAGTTCAGGTTAGCAGAAATGTCACTCTTTTCTCTTGTGGGTGATCCCATACATTCGACAGAAATATATCTTTACGGTTAAATAAGTCGTTTCCTGACATAGGTATATATGAATCGAATCCTATTTGTTTTTGATATGTCAGTTTTAATACATTATATCTTACTTTTTAGTATATATTATTTTAAAGTAAATAAATTAAAATATTTCGTTCCTCAAAAAAGGTTTTTAATAAAACTTCTCTGAGATAAACGATGATTTACAGCAAAACAATAACTGCAGATAAAGACAATACCGCGATTGAAATATTTTACCAACTTGTACCAAAAGCCTGAGCTATGACAAAAAACGAACTTACTCTTATTACGGGGAACTTAAATGCAAAAGCGGGATCAGAAAGTACTCTCAATATTTACCGGAAAGTTCAGACTAGAACAACGAAATGAAAGAGAGGAATGGTTAGTGCAATTCTACCGAGGAAACATTTGTAATTATGAATAAATGGTTTTGTTTTCCAAAACGTAGACTGTATACTTGGAAGTCTTCAAGTGAGCAAGAAGACAATATCATACAAAATTAAATTGTTTATATATGACAGTCAATGAACGATTTAAAATCTGCATAAAATCGGTCCAGGCTTACCCGATATTCGATTAGACCATACTCTACTGTATTCTATAAATGTAGAGTTTGTAAAAATCAGAAAGCCTCCAAAATATTTCTAGACGCACCAAGACATATCCATTCTAACGATATGACAGTTTTTATTTACATAAAAAGCTAAAAGAACTAACATGCAAAAGTAAAATTTACAGGTAACATATTATTGGCTATCTGGTTTTAGAATCTAAGTGGTAATAAGTAGCGCTGTAGCGAACGGAAAAATTACATAGTAGAATTATTTAAGACGACCAAAGAATCTACCAAGACATTTAATCGAGATATTGGCTCACTTCTTCTTCTTTGGGTGCCGTCTTCAATGAAAGTTGGCGATAACCTCAGCAAAATTATTTCTGTTCCTGGCTTTTCTTATTAAAGATTAAGAATCCAAACCAGTCCACTCACGAATGTTCTTCAACCAGGACGCCTGCCGTCTACCAGGACCACGTTTTCCTTCTACCTTCCCCTCTATAAGAAGCTGCAGTAGCTGGTATTTCTCATTTCTGTATATGTGTCCCAAATATGAGGTTTTCCGTGTTTTCATTATTTTTAAGAGTTCTCTGTCGGTACCCATCTTGTGTAGGACCTGCTCGTTGCTCATATGCGCTGTCCAGGGTACTTTCAGCATCCTTCGAAATAACCACATTTCAAAACTTTCCAAACGCCTTAGTGAGTTGAGTGATAAAGGTCCAGGCCTCCATTCCATATAGTAAGGTGCTGTAAACGTAACATTTCAGCATTCGGTATCGGATTTTGAGATTGAGTGTTTGGGACGTAAACATTTGTTTCATTTTTAAAAAGACATTTCTTGCTTGTTCAATTCGCGATTTTATTTCTATATCTGGACCTATATCTTTCGTTATCCAGCACCCTAGATATCGAAATTTCTCGACATTTTCGATAATGTTACCATTCACGTTTAAAGCCATGGGTGGATGGATGGATGTTTTGGAGACAATCATTGTTTTTGTTTTCTTGACGTTAATGCTGAGGCCGTATTGTTCTCCGATCGATCTGACGCGATCTAAGAGTGTCTGGAGATCCTGTGCGCTCTCTGCAATTAGGACCGTGTCGTCGGCGTATCGTACATTATTTAGAACTCTGCCGTTAGTTTTAACACCTTCTTTTGATTGCTCTAGTGCTCGTGCAAAGATTTCTTCCGAATATATATTGAAAAGTAGTGGTGACAATACACACCCCTGTCGTACACCTCGCTTGATATTGAATATTTCTGTGTCACCGGCTTCTGTTCTAACTGCTGCAGTTTGGTTAAAATACAGCGTTTGGATAATTTTAAAATCGTTCTCGTCTAGTCCCTTTTTGTGAAGGCAATCCATCAGCTTATCATGTTTTACTTTGTCGAAGGCCTTTTGATAGTCAATAAAACATAAAAAGAGATCCTTTTTTGGTCTCGACATTTTTGCAGCAGTATAATAAAACTGGTTAATTCTTCCCGTGTCCCAAATCCATTTCGGAAGCCAAATTGTTCATCACTCATACCCTGTTCACATTTCTTATAAATGCGTTGGTGAATAACTTTCAAGAATAACTTTAACATATGCGACATTAAACTAATAAGTCTGAAATCACCACACTTCTTTGCTCCCTTAGTTTTTGGAAGGGGAATAAAGACTGATTTTAACCAGTCTTGTGGAATTTCACCGCTTGTATATATTTGATTAAATAATTTGACCATTATATTTAAATGTTTCTTTTCCAGTAGCTTTATGACTTCCGTATGTATGTCATCAGGGCCAGGGGCTTTCCCATTTTTTGCATTTTTGATTGCTCTCTCTACTTCTTGTTTTAATATAGGAGGACTGGTTTTATGGGTTTTATATATTATGTTGTTTAGTGGTGTGTCCGAGAATAGTTCTTCTATGTAATGTCCCCATACGTTGTTTAGATCGCTTAATTCCTATATCGTTTCATTCTCGTCGATTGTTAATCTACAAGGGAGTCTTTGTTTTGTAATTCCAGCTAGATCTTTTATTTTTTTGTGAAGCGTTTGACTGTCGTGTCTCCTTATTAATTCTTTGATCTCTTGGCAGTTTTCTATCATCCAATTTTCTTTTGCGGTAGCTATTTCTTTCTTGATTTGACGATGTATCTCCCTATATTTTTCATTATCTTTATTTTTGTAGGCTCTTCGAGTATCCATCATTCCCAGAATTTTTTGTGTCATCCAGGGTTTAGATTTTCTTTTGTTATTAGTGTCTTTTATATATTTCTCGGCGCTAGTAAAAGCATTCTTGACTTCAGTCCATAAGCCTTCTGTAGTTGGTGATAACTCTCTTTGGAGTCTTTCACATTCCTCGTTGAGTTTAGTATTTACCATACTTTGTATATTTTCTTGTTTAAGTAAATTGATGTCGGTTTTTCTTTTGTAAGTATTTTTTAGCATTTTGAACTTTATTTTTAATTTAGCCACTAGTAGGTTGTGATCCGATGGAACATCTGCGCCTGGGTATGTTCTTGTATCCGTTACTGCATTTCTATATCATTACTAGGGAAAATATAGTGCAGTAGTTTCCCGTTGCTTTCTGCACCGCAGTATCACAACCGGTTAAATCATAATTTGATTACCGCCTGTGACTATCCGGTATCAGACCGATACAGAGATCTTGTCTCTACCACTCTGATCCTGTAATGACATAGCTGCTGCCCTATGCCATGCTCTCAGTTGATCCGCGGGTGTTTATTTGGCAAAGCCTTATTCGCACCTGTCCTACATGTCTGTAGGACTTTCCCTATCAGCCATTGGGACGCGTTGTGTCGGGGTTGAGAGCTGCCCCCCTCCGAGTGTGTTTTCCAAGAAGTACTGAGAAGCCCCTACTCAGTTCAGAACCTCTCCTTCTTAGAAACTAACACCGGCACGGTGGCTCACGTATTACAATTTTAAAGGTTCATAAACTAAGAATAAGAAACTAGCAGAAACTAACTTGACTAAGCGAACCAAAGAAAGGTTTATGGTCCTGACAAAATAACTGCACAATTGTTACAACTGTTAGATGAAGAGAGTGTTGCGATTACAACCATCTTTCTTTAACAAGACATACAGCAGCGGTAAATTACCAGACAACTGGTTAGAATCAATATTTATTTAATATAACTATTCCCAAGAAAAGGAACGCCAGACAGTGTAGCGACTATTATCCAACAAGCGAGAGCTGGCGGGTTGCGCGTAGAACAAATTGAAAAGTGGAAGGGACTGCCCATTTCTATAGCAGTCGGCTAGGAGTTCACATCGTGTAATTAGTGCTAGATTTCTGACAGTGTTGTCAAGTATTTACATTTTGATTTGGAGTGGCCCTATATTATAAACTATTTTTCATATTTATTAAAATGGCAAGTGTATTAAAAGGCAAACCTTTGGGATCTCAATCACGAGAAATACTTTTCAATATTTGTAAGTTTACAACCGAAGAAACTAATGCAGATAAAGTCTTAGTTGATTTAAAAAAGATACAAAAACGTGTAGCTCAATTAACTGGTAATTATAATACTCATTTTCAAAATAAATTCAGATTTCAATAATTTAATTTAAGTTACAATCAATAAAATTATAATCAATAAATAAATAAAAACTTATAGAATAAAAAAATAGCAGTAAATAATACGTAAACAATGGATCAGTTAATTAGTACTTTACAGTTTAGTATTATGGATAATACATGTTTATTTACTATAGATATGCTGGACACTTTAATTATACATTTGAGTACGTTGCATTTTTTTATAAATGGGAAATGAAATATGAATTTGTAAGCAATAACATCACAAGATCAAAGGCCAATAATTCTTGAGTTTACCGTCTGGGTTAGAAAAATAAACAAAGAATGTGTGTTCTGTGTTGTGTTTAATTTAGTGTTTAGTAATCATTAAGTGAGACCGCCCACCAAACTAGCGTGGCACGTGGCAAGTACCACGTAGCACGCGTCTAGCATGTTACTTTAAATGTAACCAATGAAAACGAATGATTCAGCGCACACCAAAATGACAGTGACGTCATTCGATCTAATCTTTCGTTTGCATTGGTTACATTTTATGTAACCTGCTAGACGCGTGCTACTTGCTACTTGCCACGTGCCACGCCACTTTGGTGGGCGCTCTCACTAAGACACACAAGTTGCATCGGTCCGCGATACATACAAAAATACCTTCCCCTCGAGAATTAATTACGTTTTATGAAAATAAATATTATTAACAAATTTTTTCTACGTTTTATTCAATTTTGTTTTCGTGGTAAATAAGTTTATCACACACGTAATAACACAACCACGGAACATATCTATTAACGTAATTTTCAAATCCCAACTAAATTTTTAATACGGCAACTACGCATTTGTGACACCCGCGATTAAGTACCTCTCCTATCTCTCTTAGAATAATTCCTTTTCTATTTTTCCGCAGCTCACTCGCCAGCTCTCACTTGTCGGATAATACGGGTGAAAAAGTTTAGATATCTGCATTTATTTTAATATAATTGCATTAGATAAACAATTTTTCTTAATTCCAATTTTCGTTTTCTCTTGCAACAGCAAGAGCTCTGCGGTATTTCACGGATAGCCGAGGGCATAATGCTGGTCTTCTGGATAATAAATTTGCTTCATGAAGTCGTTGATAAATTGTTCATTTGCTTACATTCAAATATTGTAATTCGTTTTGGCGATTTGCCAGCTCAATTGAAGTTGGATGTCTATTTCTTAAACACGAAGAAACTAAAAATCGATCACCACGTGTAAAGGTTGCTCTCCTAGGGCCTCATCCTGTCTTTTTAATGTAGTTTTCGTTTGTACTGAACCGCTGAATAACTCTTTGAAGAGTAAAACGACTTATACCTAGCACCTTGACGGCATAATATGGACTACGACCATCTTACACTAAAGCCACGACTCTTTCAGCATCCGGTGGTGTTAATGTCATTTTAGTACAATTCAAAATTCTGATCTCAGAACGTTTTAATAACAAATTGGTCTGGTCGTTAAAAGCAGTACAATAACAAATTAATGTCTTGCCGCTTATCAAAATTAAATTTCTTACAAACACCAAATACCTATTATTTATAAACAATTTAGAAAAAATGTATAAAAATTACTAATTAGACTTAAACGGAGGTTTCTCTCAATTTATATACGCGATATAACAAGATATTCAACAATATATACAACTCTGGAGAAATACCAACAGAATGTCTGAAATCTGAGTTTATTGCACTTCCAAAAGTATAACCATACTATCAGCCTCATGAGTCCTCTCCTAAAATTGTTTCTAAAGATAATTCATAAGAGAATCTACAAGCTGTGTGAAAGTCAAAATTTCCCTAACCAGTTCGAAATCACAAATGCTGTTGGTACTAGACAGGCTTTGTTTTCAGTAAAAGTCTTATTCCAGAGATTCAGAGACGTTAACTGCGATGTATGCAAATACTAAAAGAAGCAGTAATTAAGAACGAAGATCTGAAAATAATTAGAAATTTTTACTGGAATCAGACAGCAAATCTCAGAGTTGAAGGTGAACACAAGGCTGTATTTTGTCTCCTCTAATCTTCAATCTGTACTCTGAAGGAATATTTTTGAAGCTTGGCATGGAACTAGGGACGGGAAAAACCTACCGGTTTCAACCGAAAACCGGTTTTATCGGTTGTTTTGTTGTCCCGGTTATAACCGGTTTTTATTTTTTAAGTAAAAACCGGTTATTAGGTTTTTACAGTGATTAGGACTAGGTTAGGTATTATTTTGGATCCCACCCAATCATAATTATTATTCTCAAGTAATTATACCAAACAAAACTAAAATTAAATTTTTATTTTATTTTATAAATACAGAAGCAAACTGAAAGTGCAAGCTCACATCAGCCAGAAACAATTAAATTTTATTATAGTATTTCGTTAAAAAAGTATTTGTAATCATAATATTTTTACATAAGAACTGATCTGGTATTTAAACATCATCTATTTTTCACACTTGACTCTTGACATTGAAAGTGGGTGGATGGCGTTTTCTAATTACCAAAAATAATGACTATGAATATCGAATTACCGATTACGAATACGAATCCCCAAGGATTTCCCTACGTTTTCAAAACGATTTATACCGGAAGTCGTAAATGAGTTAAAAGTAATACATGATAATTTTTTTGATGGTAGTAAAAATAAAAGATGAATTGCATTATCCTATTTATTTTTAAGTAAAATATTTATGTTGATATTATTTTCTTTAAATCCCATTTGAAAGAGTCTGAGAAATTTTTTTCTCACAAAACACAAAAAATTGTGTTGTATTTACATTGATATTGATGTTCTTTCGATAGTATTAATTTTGATCATATTGATATCGAGTCGAATGTAGTATCGCAAACTAAAGTACATTGTAAATGTAACTTTCTAATCTATTAGACTAAAAAAAACCGAAAACCGGTTTTTGAAAAAACCGGTTTTTTTGGCCGGTTATAACTGCCAGGTTAAACCGTAAGCAAAAACAAACCAGTATAACTGAAAACCGGTGTTTTGTCAAAAACCGCCATCCCTACACGGAACTGAAAAAGGTTTTCAAGTAAATGGTTAACATAGTATACAGAGTATTTGCGGACTACTTATAAGACCTACAAGTTCTTATAAACAAAATCACGTATTACAGTCAACAATATGGACGTAATCTAAACGTTAAGAAGACAAAGTTTATGATAATTAGCAAGAAAATGATAACAGAAGGTCAACTCTACTTCAACCAATCCCCTGTAGAAAGAGTGACGCACAACAACTACTTCGGCACCATAACAAATAAAGAATGGATCGATTTCAGATGCTGCTATATCGGAAAATACTTAAGATCTCGTGGACTAACCAAGTCACAAATGAAGTGGTCCTCAAAGGAATGAATAAGAACCGAGAGGTACTGATCACCATCAAATCTCGAAAGTTACAATTTTTCGGACATATTATGCGAAATAAATCGAGATATGCTCCCCGTCAAGCCATCCTGCAAGAAAAAATATTTGAAAAATGAGGTCCAGGAAGAAAAAGAAGATCTTGGTTAAAGAACCTCAAAATCTGGTTCAATTCAACATCTGTGCAGCTTCAAGAAGAAAAAGAATACAAGTCCTAAGTTTTGAATCTTTTGAAAATCATGGTTATATTGTTACATATACTTTGTCAAATTTATAGAATTTTAAAAATTTACGTTGAAAAATTAAATGATTGAAAAAATATACTAAAGTTTAGTCTATTAACCAAATTTTTTAAACCTTTCTTTAAATTCTTTTAAAAAACATCTGCGTTTTAGTTTTTCAGGTGGCTTGTTATGTTGGTAAATAACATAACCATTTATTCCTGCATTATTAAACACTAAAAACATTGTTAGAGGCTGTCGCTTGCTATTACGAAACACATTATACAGGGTGTCCAGAAACTCTCCTGACAAAAGAAAACCGGATACCCCAATTTTAAGACAATTTAACCCAATTTACCTAGTCCAAAAATGCTTCCTAAAAAAGCTAGATTCCTTTAAAGATATTTTTCTGAAGCTATTTTCTTGTGCTATTTTAAATTAATTACTATTTAAATGGGAATAAACCACAATTAAAGGTTAAAATAAGTTCTCGGAAATCGTTCTCAAAATACTAACATTAGTAAATTTTGTTGTTGTTTTTTTAATTAAAATCATAATTACCCTTTGAAGATAAAGATTTGTAAGTATTTTTTTTAATAACACTTGAATTCTTCTATTTAGAAAAATTGATACGATTATTTAAACTCGAGCTGAATCGATTTCATTAATTGCGAATTTCTAGTACCATTCATAGGCGTTCGTTTTGGGTAGGCCAACGGGTATTTTAACTCATTACTTTTTTGTCTGTATTTTTTAAGCAGTTGTAATACTACACTTGAGTGCAAAATTATCGACTCAAAATTATTTTGCGAAAGTACGTCTCCTGTTTCAATCAAAAAAGGTGTAAATTTAAAAATATTTAGAGTACAGCTATTAACCTCATTATTGAGTTTGAAAAAAGTTTTGATTTTTGGTAAATCGGTAACGTATTACAAATAAATAATGCAACACGTAGAGAGGGGGGCATAATTTGACCCATTGAAATCGACACGCACCCACTTAACACATTTGGTTAACATCGTAAGCATCAATTTTTATAGCACACCACTAATACATCAGTCAATTAAGTTCGCAACTTCATAGCAATTGGATTTCACATTCGTCGAAGCAGCTCAAGCAGTAGCATTATTGAGAGCAGACCTGAACCAGAGAGCCATCGCAAATCGATTAAATTTAAGCTAAACTGCTGTGTCCCGAGTGTATCGTCGGTACCAAGATACTGGTGATTATGTCCGCCGACAAGGAGAAGGTCGTAAACGAATAACAACACAGAGAGATGATCGATTTCTTGTATCTAAATCTCTGAGAAATCGACATTTGACTGATGTTATTCTCAAAGAAGAGCTTAGAGAGGTCCAAGGTGTGGTTACCAGCATTTGGATAGTCAGAAGGAGACTGAAAGCAGCCAACCTGACACCAAAATGGGCAGCTACTGGTCTCAGCAGAGAATAGGTAGATATTTTATATTAGAAGTCTTTTAAAGGGCTTTTACCTTAAAATCCTTAAAAACAAAGGTGAACGATGTATCAAGACAGGTTGCAAAACTTAAGTGGAACTTCGCCGGTCACACTCTCCGGTAAAAAGATGAAAGATGGAATAAGCGAATTCTACACTGGAGACCATGGAAAAAGAAAAGAAAAAGAGGAAGACCACAGATAAGATGGACTGACGACCTTAAGAGAACGACAGGAAAGGACTGGATACAGTTCGCCCAAAATAGAGACCAATGGAGATTAACAGGGGAGGCCTATGCCCAAGAGTGGGCGTTTAAGGCTGATTAGATAGATAGATTAAAGAGCTTTAAGGATACCGTATAATTCTGAAGTGTGAATACTACAAGTGGTTGGTAGTCGGTGTAGAGCTAAGGTTATGTTTTCGGTACAGACGCACAGCCAGTATTCTTTTCATCTTTAGATTTATTGGCATAAAGAACTTAATTGTACTGTTTTGCATTTATTGCTTCTTAAAATAATTGTCTAAGGAGGTGGTTAGGAATGTCTTTTTCCTATGTCGAATAAGACTAGTATTGAAATCAGGTAGCTTATTGGTCCATGGAGAAATATTTTAAGTACTGATGGTGGTAGTTATTTTCAGTTTTATACCTGCTATCAAAGGATTTACTAGGTGTGGAAGGGGATAAACAGGTCTATCTCTATTTTCAGGAGCGTAGTGGATATTAATAAGCTTAATCACTGGGTTTTTTGGGTTTGCGGAAACTCTAGTGAAATAGGAAGAGAGTAAAATCTGACGTCATATGAAAAGAGGAGGTTCCAAAGGTTCCATATATACAATAGACATATACGTAATGAGGTCGTTTGTATTGAATTTAGGAACTTAAGATAAGTATTACAGGCGGTCATGTAAAGCATGCATCCATGCATCTAGAGCAAATAAGAGCTCTAGAGATTCTAAATAACATATTTTCTTAAAAATGTGGATCACTTCACGATTTTGCGTGTCATCCTTGCTCAGGGGCCATGGTAATCTTCTCTGTATCGTTCTAATTTCAGTATATGTACCGCCGAAGCGAGTACATTTAACCTATTTGGTTTATAAACGCCCAATAGATATAATAATCCGAAAATTGCAAGATATTCTTTTGCATCCGTAGGCTTGATGATATATACTTAGGTTGGTCGTTTTAATTATAAGCGACTAAACTGATTTTTTTATTAGTGCATTGGACAATATCTTCTTCAATAATATTATCCATGAATAATTCTCAGAAACAAATGGGCAACTTGCAATAATATATTGCATTATTTGTAACACCGGGAAGTAGAGTAATTAAATTATCTTGTTAACCGATTTATTAGGACAGGTCTTTGCCCATATTGTTTTCCATTCCATTTAATAAAAATCTTAGATTGTCCTACTCTATCATTTTTAAACGTATTGGTGTCTTGAGAAGATTCTTCTAACGATGACTGACTTTCCTGATTAGATTGCAGGCTGACAATTTTCCTCAGATGAAAGTTGATAAAGTTCTTCATAAGAACTGCTTCTTTAATTTTTTGTTCATATCGGTTTCTTTTATGTTTATTAATGCATTTTTCCATTGTATGTATATTACAACTAATCCAGGTTCTGAGTTCTGACTGCCACGTAAATGTAGATATTGTAAGGTTCGAAACATTCTTTAGAATTTAATATAATTATTTTTAAAATCGACCCGTACGTAAATATCTGTAAAAATAGAAAAAGTACATATTATAAAAAGTAGAAATAAATATTTTCTCAAATTGTTTTAAAATCTACATTAAAAATAAGTGGGAATCATTGAACAAAAATGCAAGTATTTAATTCAAATTTACTAAAAATCATTCGGCATGTTCGTTCCCGCATCGCTGATATGATAAATGCCAGTCAAGATTAATAAAAATGGTTATAAATATCAGGTTTCTTCATCTTTTCGAGCAAAAATGTTGTTGCTGGTAGTTCCCAGCATGTCCCTCATACCAAAGAGGATTTATATCGAACCATACAGTACAACTTACAGATTTATATGGTATATTCAAGGCGGTACATCATTATTTTTTAGAGGGACTTTGGTTTTTAGTTACATATACCTAAGTATAATAATTTTTACACTTGTATTTTTAATTGTTTTTTTTTTATTTTTACACCTAAATGATCAAATTCTTAAAGTAAACGTTTTTGTATGCAAAAAGAAAATTATAATTAAGAAAATATAACTAAATAACAGAAAAATAAAAAAATACATATGGAAACATTGTTGTATAACATAAAAAACATTAAAAATAACAAGTAGGTAAAGATTTCAATTGTTTAAGCTGTTTAGTATAGTTTATCTAGCCATATTTTTAAAACTTACAATGAAGTAAAACCCTCCATTTTAAAACGGTATAAAATGTTTACTAAAATCTTACAATTATCCAACATGCATTTATAAATTTTCAGAAAGTTTTTGATCCTATCAGATCATACGTGCAACTAAGGCCACTTTATCTGCATGTGCTAGTAATTAGGTAGTTTAGGACAAAAAAGCTGTCGATAAAGTTAGACATGAAAAACTAATATCAATACTTATGAATAAGCGCATTGACAGTAAAATCATAAATATAGTGCAAACATTATATTGGAACCAAAGTGCCATAGTTTAGTTTGATGGGCAACACAATTTATTTAGAATGTAAGTTAAAATATTCTGAAGAAATTTTTCAAAACACGCTCAATAATATCAAAGCGGGAGTTATCGTTAACGGAAAATTAATTAATAACTAATGATATATAGACGATACTGTGATCATAGTAATGAGTATAAAAGATCTATAACATGTTATCAAAAACTTATAATATAACTTATAGGTATGAATAGTGCTGAGATGGAAATTACTATTAACGCTAAAAAAACGAAGTACATGGTAATTACAAAAATACCACAAAATATACATCACCTAGTGATAATCAAAGGTAATGTGATAGAACAAGTAGAAAAATATGAGTACTTCGGAACATTGATCAATGTAACTAATGATCATACTGCAGAAATAAACAGGCGAATACAGATTGCCAGATCAGCATTTATACGAATGAAGTGACTCCTAACGTGCAAAAATCTAAATTTGGAGATCAGGCTACGTACCATTCGTTCTTATAATATATTACCAATATTATTATATGGAGCTGAGACTTGGATATTAAAAAAATGCAATTTTACAAGAACCTAGGCATTCGAACTCTGGTTATACCGCAGAGTATAAAAAATATCATGGACTGATATAATTACAAATAAAGAATTACTGAACAGTAACTAATCACCATCATACAAACCAGAAAACTGGAATACTTAGGCCACGTGATGAGGGGACCAAAATATGAAATTTTGAGACTCATAATACAAGCAATTGATTCAAGGAAGAAGATCTGTTGGCCGAAGGCAGAACTCATGGTTGAAGAATCTACGTGATTGGTATCAATGCAGATCGATTGATTTCTTTAGAGCAGCAAGTTCAAAGATAAAAATAGCCATTATGATTGCCAACCTCAAATGACAATTTGAGGAAATGCAGTAAGAAAGGCTAAATACTCAAAACGAAACTCACAAGTTCTTCAATCTAGAACAGAATTTTTCGATCCAAAATTTAGGATTGTCGAGCCAAAGATGATGATAATAAAAGCGCCAATTTATTTACAGGTTAACAGAATTTCTTAATTTACAATTTTTTTTTAAACTATTTTCCAATTAGAAATTAATAATATAATTTTGATTAAAATCAATTGTTGTTTAATCCGATGTAAATATAATATTTAACCTGAACATGCTACAAGAAAACAATATCAAAACCTTTTTTTTCCAATATTTTTTTAACCTAATATAGAAATTATTCGTATCACTTTAACTACGCTCTTGACCGTATAGCTAATATTTCTCGGCGATATGGTTGTAACCGTGCATCTTTCTCAACTGTTTTACACGTAACAAATTTGTATTTTATTCATGATTCTCTCTGATAGGTTTTTGATACCGCCACTAAAACAGCGTGTAGCCTTTGAATGAAACAAAACGCTCAAACAATTCAAGCGACTCCCGGACATAATTTTCGTTTTTTTGGCCATAAATTAAAATTCGTTGCCCGTGGTGGATGACTATATTTTTCACACCTACGACATAAAAGCGAACAGGAAGTAACAATTTGACGACTGTAGTTTTTTCACAATTCATTTAATTTTTTTACATTTATCTGAATTTACAATTAATATGTGAAAAATTGGTTTTTATATTTATTTTTTTTATAATTTTGTCAGTTTTATTTTTAACCCTTTGTTTCCTGAAAACTTTTACAATCAAAAATTAAGGTAAAAATTAAATAATCTTACTCTATTGGGTTCCTAAAATACAAAAAAGTAAAAAATATTATTTTTTTTATTTATTTTTTTTTTAATAGGCTATGGTTTCGACATGATACCACTAGGAAACTAGAGATTTTTCTGAAATAAATAAAAATCTGATAACTAAATAATAATAATATGAAAGATAGGTTACTAAAATAATAACTATATAATAATATAAAACGTAGGTTACTTTTTAAGATAAAATGAGAAACAGTTCTTTTTTTCGGAAAGGCACAATCAAAACCTTACATGTCGCACCTGGTTCTGTAAGGATCCTTACTAGTGCTACAAAAAGCACATGCTGGTTACATTCTTTGAACATCGTTGGACAGGCCACGAATTTTCATCTTTTTGTTTGCGGGAAACAGTTGCTTCTTCTGAAGGGTTTTGATGATTCCCCAAAAAATTGAATATTTTTCGGTCTCTCCACTTTAAAAACACCAGTCCGTCGTTGCTGACTCTCCAGTCTGATTGTCCCCGGATTTGTAGTTCTTTGTCAGATGCTAAGTCTTTTGGAATATGTTTTCGGTTAGTCCTGACAGTACCGCATGCATAAACACATTCTGCTTGAAGTTTTTTTTTGTAAGGGCACAGAGTTGAAAAAGTTATCAAATAAAACGTGATACCCTATTGCCACCAAATCTCGAGTCAAGTCTAATATAACTCTTTGGCCCAAATCTTTTTCAGGTTGATCTTTAGTTTTTTAAACATATATCTAAAATTGGCAAACGTATCCATTCTCGTCAGATCGAACCCAAACTTTATAACCCCTCTTGATGGGTTTTAGAGGCATAAATTGCTTTAGACAACTGCGACTCTTGAAACGAATCATAGATTCATCTATTGGTTGATGTTTTGAAGAGCCATATGAAGAACGAAACGTTTTAGATAAAGTATCCAACAAACGACGAATTTTATACAACTTGTCATAATTTGGCGAGTTGCGACCAGGCATTACCGAATTATCTGCTAAATGCACGTTTCCTAGATGCCAAACAAACTGATCTCTAGACATAGCTAAGCTAATGTAGTGGTCTCGTAGTTCCTCTCTAGATGACCAGTAATCGACATAACTGGGCAACCTTTTGATTCCCATCAACATATTGATTGCAATGAAAATTTTAATTTCTTTGGCAGAAGTTGGTGTGAATGAAGGGTCTCCACCACGTTTCTGAAGAGCGTAGAGATTCGTTTCAAATACAATTTTGTTAATTAGATTTCCGGGAAATAAGTGTAAAAAAAATCTACTGGCCTCTCCATATCATCTGGAATTTTAGGACCCGTTTCTTCAGTAAACTGCTTCATGTTAGTAACGCAAGATGCCGCTGACTTGGTCCAGGTTCTTCTTTGTTCTATATCCCGCAAATTAGCAGGTGGAACATCGTCCTCGTCATCCGAGAAGGCTTCATCACCAAGAATATTCTCTGAATTGTCGCCTCTTGAAGGTTGGTCTGGCTGATCTTCAAATAATATTGGCATATTCGCAATATCAAGCAAATCGTCTTCCTCACTACTCGATTCATCTGACTCGCTATCTGAAGGAATATTCTCTAATAATGTGAATAGATCACCCGACGACATATTGTTTAGCTGTCTGAATGAACATACTTTTTTTTTCTGAAATAAAAAATAAGTACTTACTTACAGATCTAGTTTCCTAGTGATTTCAGGATGAAACCGGCATTTTATATCATCAATGTACTGATTTTAAATTAAAAACTTTTAGTAATAGGAAGTATTAATCATAGATACAAATGTTTCTAATATTGTTTATAAAAAATAAAGTTACCTGCCATAGCGAAATAATATAAAAAACACCAAAATCGCTTGTACCACCAGAACAGTTTAAAATACGGGTTATTATCAACTAATAATTGAATAACGACAATGTAAATGGCGATGCGCAATACATTTTATTCACGGCAGCTCTAGAGTTAATATTTAAGAGCACTCAATGGCAAGATATGGGCATCAATATAGATGGAGAAAGATTAAATCACCTAAGATTTGCAGATGATGTTGTATTAATCACAGATAATTTACATGATACAGTTTTTATGATGCATTCGCTTAGAAGTCTGTCTGAAAGAGCAGCATTAGAGATAAACTTTGAGAAAACTAAACTCATAACAAATCTCGTAATGAGTGGAAATATAACTATTGACAATAATACCATATAACAAACAGACACTTACAAGTATCTGGGACACGAAATCAAAATAAGCAGAGACAATCAAACACATGAAATACAGAGGCGAATAGGCCAACAATTGTGCAGTACATTCTGCACACAGTTGAAAAAATGAGTTTCCCAAATACTTTTCAAAGTAACACCATATTGTTAAAACTTCAGTGGGATCTGGAAATATTGTTTCCGGTATATTTTCATTTTTAAATGGATTAGTTCTACCCAAATTTAGCATTTATTATTTTTGGAGATTTTGTAGAGTACTGGGAACTGCAAAATCATTTTCGTCTCCACTTTAATCAGATTTGTCACTTTCTTCAATCTCATCATCCTGTACAAACAAATTCTCCTCTTCAGACGGTACCCAATCATCATCATCATCTCCGAGTTCAACTTCCAAATCGGAATCAATTTCATCCAGCAGTTCGTAGATTTTATTTGGATAAGCAGCCAGTCTCGCCATGTCAACTTTTCTAGTTGTTCCTGAAAAAGAAACTCTTTTTACCATTTTTGTTCACTGAATCATTATTTATTTATTTTTTTGCATTGTTAAATTATTTACTCCCGGTCCACACAAACGTGAAACACTTCAAAACTTATATTGAGACAGCTCACTCCTAGCCCTCACAAACGTGTTGTTCTTCAAAACACGTTTGTGGATTTGTAACCTCAACTTAGTATTAAATGATTTTGTCTAAATAGGTAAACATACACAATTTGTGACGACTATCCACGAAAATAAATATTTTAATACAAATACAAATGTGTACTTACGTCTAGAAGCCATATTAACACATTTGACGAAAAGTCGTTACCATTCACTGAACAATATCATACGAATCTAAGCACATTTTTGGTAATCTCCGGCGACAATATCATAGACACGTGCACCCACTATCGTATCGTAGGGGAGCAACTGGTGCAAAATGATATTTTAAACCTAATGTCACTTATAAATAAGAAGCTCACAATTGTAAGTGTATGGAGAGGTTTTAAATTCTCAGTATCAAAAACCATCGGAATAATATTTTTCAAGAAAATATTAGCACATACCTACATATCATCTCTTCCTCAACAATACAAAAATTATATTCAAATCATCATTAAAATTAAAAAAATTCCGCAACTGTTGGCCTTATTCTGCAACTATATAATCTTATGTATATGTGATAATTCTACAACAATATTAACTGTAACTGATTGCAGCCCAAAAGTAAGCATCTCTAATGCCTATATCTCACGTTTTCTTTGACCCTGGCGGACCGTTTCTATAAATATCTTTTAGAACATTAAATTTCGGTAGAATTCACCCATCAAATTTATTAGAAAATCCAACGGAAGCTTAACTCTCTCTCTATCCAAGCATTATTAAAGATTACGAAATTTTATCTGTCATAATCTTGATATTAGTCTTCTTTAATTTGATTTCATCGAATGCCCAGAAGCGGTGTGTGTATATTATCAAAAATTGTACCGGAATTTTTCTAATCCCTAGACAATGTAATAAATTTTGGCCCATTAGAGGATTTTGTGTAATCCCATAATAGTTGCTGGATTTATTGCTTTGTAAAGATTTCGTGAAGTAGTCTTAGAGCATTATGATACGATATTTATTAATATTCGTTATCTTGATACAATAGTGACTGGGTAGAGTTAAGTGCTGCTTGAGTAAACTTGAAATACAGAAATAAAATGCAGTATAATCTAAGATTTGTGTCTGAAATTCCGAACTTACTAGTAACATAAAAAATTAAAAGTTTAGTAATAAAATAGGCTAAAATAAAAAAAAATTAAAGAAATTCTATCTATTTTAATGAAAAAGTTATGACCTGTTCGATATACTTTCTATTATTTTATCAAACACGAAACAATTTTGAAATTTTAGCATACGGCACAGTTAACAAAACTTACCCTGGAGCAGACATCGGTTCAGACCATAAACCCATAGTAGTCACATTACGAACCAAATTAAAACTGGTTAAAAACCCCACACAAAGTAGAATTGATATTAAGAGATTAAGGGAACCACAAACAAGGAAACAAACTGTAAAAACTCTTACTGAAAATCTACGTAATGCCCAAGAACTGAATAAAAGTAGCTATAACATTGATCAGAAATGGGAAAATATAAAAGTAGCCATAATTAAAACAGAAAATGAAAACTTAAAACCAAAGAATAGAAAACATAAAATCATGAATGTGTTGCTTGTGTGAGTCCATTTCAAATAGGTAAAGAAATAATAAATAAGACTTACTCACAATCAATTTAATTTAACTATCAGACGACCGGTTTCGCTTTCTACAATATGCAAAGCATCTTCAGGTCTCGATACAAAGTTAAACAAATGATGCCGGTACTCTATTAATAGATGGATGGTAGAACGTGTTTGAAACTACTGTATATTATTGAATGGAGAACTCAATACTATTATTGCAGTTGTTTGACAGTAAACGGGAAGTTCTTGAGGAGGTAGATTTGATCAAATGAATTTGAGATATGTGTGAGATTGTTTGTTAAATATAAGTGGTGTAATATATTATTGTGTTATTAAAAGTTATTTATACTTATTCCAGAGATATATTTTTGAAATGTGTGTTATTTATTGAGTAATTGTTTTATGAAGGTGACATTTATGACAATGAATAAGTGTAGATGTAAAATTGTGTGGGTGTGCAATTATTTCCAAACTTGTAGTTATCAAATTACTTTGATAAAGTTCTATTGGCAATGAGTTAATTATTGGAATGGTCAAGTGAATAAAATGAATAAAATGGTAAAATACAAACACTTAAAGCAGAAAACACTTAGATGGGACGAAACAAACATTGAATTTAAAAGGGGGAAGGACTTTAAAGCACTACATCATAGTCTTGGGCACAATGAGTTTTTTATTACGCTATTAATAGAGTACCGGCATCATTTGTTTAACTTTGTATCGAGACCTGAAGATGCTTTGCATATTGTAAAAAGCGAAACCGGTCGTCTGATAGTTAAATTAAATTGGTTGTGAGTAAGTCTTATTTATTATTTCTTTACCTATTAGAAAACATAAAGATTGGATGACTGAAGAAATATTACTATTAATGAATGAAAAAAAATCATTCAAAACAAAAAATCCAATTAAATATAATGACTGGTCGATTAATAAAAAAGAGAATAAAAGAAGCTAAGGAGAGAATGTTACATGAGCAGTGCCAAGAACTTGAAGAAATTGAGAAAAAATATGACTTTTTTAACATGCATAAAATAATTAGAGAATTAACAGGAATGAGAAAAACACTTCAAACTAGGCAACTAAGAGATAAAAGGGGTGCACTTATAACAGATATAAACCAAAAAATGCAGAGATGGACACAATATATAGCACAACTATTTGAAGACAAAGAGAGAACAGAAGCACCAAAAGAATTTAAGGATGATACTGGGCCTGACATTATACGAGAAGAAATTGAATATGCAATGAAACAAGCTAAAGGTGGTAAATCTCCCGGGCCTGATGAAGTTCCTATCGAATTACTTAAAATTGTGAATACTGAATCTATTGATCTTCTTTTGAATCTATTCAATACCATATAGAACAGGTATAATACCTAAAGAATGGCTCCAATCAACATTCATACTGCTTCCCAAAAAAGCCAATGCAAAGGAGTGCAATGAACATCGCACCATAGCCTTAATGAGTCATGTCTTGAAATTGTTTTTAAAAGTAATTCACAATAGAATACATAAGAAATTAGATGAAGGCATAAGTAATACACAAATGGGATTTAGGAAAGGACTGGGAACACGAGATGCACTGTTTGCAGTAAGTGTTCTTTCGCAGAGATGCTTAGATATTAATCAGGAAGTGTATGCCTGTTTCATTGATTTTGAGAAGGCATTTGACAGAGTGCAGCATAATCGACTTAAAGAAATTTTATTAAATAAAAACATAGAGAGTAGAGACATTAGAATCATCTGTAACCTCTATTGGAATCAAACAGCAAAATTGAAAGTTGAAAACGAACTGACCAGGGATATCCAGATTCGCCGTGGGGTCCACCAATGGTGTATTTTATCACCCTTGTTATTCAATTTATACAGGGAAGCCATCTCAGAATTAGCGCTTGCCGAAATCAGTAAGGGCCTTATAATAAACGGTGAGCCACTTAATAACATAAGATATGCTGACGACATCGTCCTTCTGGCAGGAACACTAGAAGAACTGCAACACCTTGCTGAACAACTAAATATATATTGCAACGATTATGAACTAAAAATTAATTTGAAGAAAACCAAGTTCATGGTACAAACGTTCATGTTTACAAAAGCACAAAACATCAAAGTTAAGCTAGTACTAGATAATACAGAAATTGAACAAATATCTTCGTACAAATACCTTGGAGCATGGACAGAAGATGCTGATCAGACAAAAGAAATAAGATGCCGCATTGAAATTGCGCGGTCAACTTTTAATAGAATGAGAAAACTTTTTTGTAATCGCGATATCAATATATCGCTCCGGATAAGAATGCTTCGATGTTATATTTTCTCTACCCTTTTGTATGGAGTTGAAGCTTGAACACTTTAAAAATTCAACATTAAAAACCTAGAAGCATTCGAAATGTGGTGTTACCGACGCATTTTGAAAATATCATGGATGGATCGCAAAACAAATGAACAAGTTCTCGAACAACTAGGAAAACAATGCGAAGTTTTAAATTCCATAAAGATCAGGAAATTGGAATACTTGGGGCACATCATGAGAGGTGAAAAGTACGAACTACTAAGGAATATAATGCAGGGTAAAATCAAAGGTAGAAGAAGCGTAGGAAGACGTAAAATCTCGTAGCTACGCAATCTCCGTGAATGGTTTGGATGCAGTTCAATTGAACTATTCAAGCGAGTAACCAATAAAATTATAATTGCCAGAATGATTTCCAATCTCCGATAGGAGTGAAACTTGGAGAAGAAGAAGACAGTTAACGAAAATAGCTTTATAAAATAATAAAATGATTAGGAATATATTACATAAATAAAAGTTGGGGGGAGCAAACCTTGGTATAGGTATCGGAGGGGTTATTCTTTTGATGTTAATAGCAAACAATTAAAATCTCCGGTAAATGTCTAATTGATAGTGACGAATGGGTCGCAGCTGGTCTAACAAGTCAGCCAGCTTTGCCAACGAATCCTACCTCCTACGTCCACAAAGTCACAAGTCGCGTAATCCCTGGCAATATATGGTGTATTTATTGTATTTTCCATTTCCCTTTCTCTGTCCATTCTCCTTAACACTTCTGCATTCGTGACCTTATCTACCCACGGAATCATTAATAATCTTCTAAATGGCCACATTTTAAACGCGTTAAGTCGATTTATTATATTCTGATTTAATGTCCATTATTTAGCTCCATAGTGGAGTACACTGTGTACATAGCATTTAATTAGCCTTATTCTAAGGACCAATGTCAGATCTTTGCTACATAAAATCTTTTTTATTTTCACGAAGTTGCCACGTACTTTTTCAATTCTAACTCTTATCTCTGCATTGTAATCGTTATTTTCTGTGATTATCGTTCCCAAGTAAAGCCGCGTTTTCACGATGGCAATTGGCGAGACAATTGTCATTGGACAATTGTCATCACGTGGTTTCGGATTGTCGGAGGCCAGTCCAGTTGAACGAGAAGATGTTTATACGGGGCCAACTATTGCCATGGCAGTAGACAGCTAAAACATGACAACTATATGTTTGTGCGTCACAGTGTCGCCACATTTTTTGTATAAAGTATAGGAGTTTTTAAAATAGAAAGATACTTTGACGAAATTGTATATAATGTTTTAAAAAACTTATACAGAAGTAAAATGCTTCACACTTGTATTTAGGTATATACTTAGGTAAATGTGAAGTGTTTGACTTCTGTATAAGTTTTTTTAAACGATGGTATACAGCCAACTACTGGGACTCTCCCATTAATTTTTATATAATGTTTTGTTATGAGAAGCCACAATTTTTGAATTCATAATAAAAAGCATTCATAAAATAGTATTTTTTACTTTAAATATAGCTAAGTATTTGGTGTAATGTTATGTTTAACCTAATTTTTTTATTTTCATTTAACTTTACTTTATTCTATAGTTTTTAAAGTTTCTAAACTATTAATTTTTACCTTAAGCATAATTTTAATGGTTTTTATTATATAAGTATTTTAAATGTAAGATATAATTTTATTTTATAATATTTATAGGTATAATTTTAAGGCTTTTAATTATATATGTATTTTTCACGTTTTTGTTTAATTATATATGTATTTTTAAATTTTAAATTTTCATTTCATTAATATAAATCTTGCCCATAATTTTATATATGAGAGTGTGAAATAATTGAGTATATGTCAACACTGACGTATATTAAGGTTACATTTAACCTCAAACATATCTATAGGTTATGTTCATTGTACGAAAATTAAATATAACCCAAATAACACAAATTACTACTGGCAGCACTACTGGCCTACACCGTTCACACAGCACCAATTGTCGCGACAATTGAGATTTCGAGTGGTGGAGGGGCTAACTGGGCGCAGCTCATTGTCCTCAGTCTACTCCCGGAGACAACTGAATTTTGGGCCAATTGTGAGGGCAGTTGGCAAGGCAATTGGCCTGAAGTGTTTACACGAAGACAATAATTTCATGCCAGTCAGTTGTCTTCTGACAATTGTCTCGCCAATTGCCATCGTGAAAACGCGGCTTAAGTATATCTTTATCCTCTCTCAATCTGCGGGCCGCCTACCGTTATTATTTCATTTGTATTGTTGTTCTTGCTAATTTTCATGAATTTGGATTTTTTAATGTTAAGAGAAAGTTGTCGGCTATTATGACTGTATCGTCGGCATACTAATGTTGTTAATTAAACTTCCGTTCACTTTTATACCGACTGTCTCGTTTACCAAAGCTTTTGGTATGATTTCTTTAGAATAAGCATAAAAAATAACGGCGACAGTATGCAACCTTGGCTGACTCCTCTCCTTATCTCCACTTCTTTTGATATTTCTCTTCCAGTTTCCACATTTTATGGTTGGCTGTAGTATAAATTTAATATCCATGTTACATCCCTCACATCCAGATTCTCGTTTTTGAGTACTTCTATAAGTCGGTCATGTTTTACTTTATCGAATGCCTTGTTTTAGTCTATAAAGCATACATAAAGATCTCAATTAAAATCCAAACATCTTTGGTCAGCACGTTAAAAGAAAAAAATGCCTCTCCTGTGCACACTCCATTCCGAAATCCAAGCTGGAAATCAATAATATCCATCTCCAGCTAAGTATGTATTGTATTATGGATGATTTTTAGCAGAGTTTTTAAGGTATGTGACATTAGACTGATCGTTCGATAATCACTACATTCTTTGGCATTTGCTTTCTTTGGTAGACAAATAAATGTTGATATCAGCATTTCACGTGGAATGATTCCTGTGGAATAGATTGTGTTCAGTAGTTGGACTAAATGATCTATGTTTTTTTCATTGACCAGTTTTAGCAATTCACTTGGTAATTCATCTGGACCAGCAGCTTTATTATTTTTCATGAACTTTACTGCATGTATAACTTCTGACTTTGTTATTTCGGGTATCTCGTCTTTAATCCAGTGGATAAATAAGTGCTATTGTCTAATCAGAGAGTAGAGTTTAAGATCAGAAAGTAGAGTGCTTTTAAGGAGAATATTATATTTATTTAAAATTTAGTCAAAACAGCAAAAGAGTATAAAAAACAACTTGTTGATAATATTTTGTTGGTTAGTAAATAGGCGTCTACTTACGAGACATTAAATATTTCCTATTAGATGTTTATGACTAAATTCTAAAAGTTCTTTAGAATAGTTACATAAATCTATCATTTCTATAAAGGTACATCGCATTCATTTAATGCTACATCGCAGATAATAGATAAAAGTAAAACTCTGAACATAAAGATCCTGTCCGTAAAGGTAAAGAACATTTTCTGACAAAGCCTAAGCCGAAAATGCGGTAAGTCCTGACTAATCCTTTGCATAAATACAAAAACTGGGATTGCAAAAGCCGCTAAAGTAGTTTATAAAAGTAAGTGAGGTAACCTATAATTATATTACATTACCGGTGAATGGTCAGTGCTTTTGTAGCCAAATGGGATTTTAAGTAGACAAAAGTTTTCGGAAGACTCTTTGAAGTGGAAAGAATCTGGTGTAAGAAGCTTAGAATTTAATTAAAAATAATATTGGTTTTGTGGTGAAGTCAAGTAGTGTTGCTTACAAAGCTATCAAAACAAAGTTGAGATGGCGGGAGGATTTTAACAAATCATTTTACAGACAGGTAAGAGAGACGTTATTTTATTACTTATTGAGAATAAAATGTTGGTGCAAATATAATTTTTTATTTATATAGGTATCGTTTTAAAACATCAAATTTTGTAACCGAAACCCACAAATTTAAATTAGGTGAAATAAAATAAAATTTAAATTTCAACTATTTCAACTCAATAATTTCTATTGTATTCTAAATTAATATGCAAAGTTGTTTTACATGTATTAAATAAATAAATAAATTATATTTCGTTTTATTTTTTCGTAAATGGCATTGTTTATATTGAAATTTAAAAATAATATAATTTGCACTTTCTAAAATTTAAAATGCAATTTTTTTTTCAAATATACCAAATTATATTTAAATATTTTAAGCTTTATTTAAATTTTTCCAGCAAAAATTAAATTTTGAAATTCCCGCGTAATTTCCCGCTTGAATTAGTTCCGATACAAATCTCTTGGAGCGATGAATTTCATATCTTAATAAAGTATTGTCATGAAGCATCTAGAGATAGGTGATTTGTGCTGGCACGCTAACTGCCGGACTAGGGCGCGTTAAGTCATAATGTAAACAGACAAATGTCAGTTTTTTGTGTTTAAGCAGTGTTATTATTTTAAATAACGTTGTTGTTGACATTTTTCGTTATATTATTGTAAATTTAAAATCGTAAAGACAATGAGCAGTGCGGGGAGATCATCTAGTGGTAATGAAGCAGGAGCGCCCGGTGTAAATAAAAAGACAACGAGGCTTTCTCAAAAATTATTAGAAAAATACTCAGACAACAGTGATGAGTGGTGTACTGATGACGATTATGAATTGGAACATTTGACAGTATAATTCTAAAAAAACTTGAATTTCGGACCTATCGATCATTCTTGGCAAACGTCGACAGTAACAATCCAATTGATTATTTTACATTGGTACTTGATGAACATTTTCTGGAACTGATTGTTACAAACAAATACTTCTTTTTCTTCAAGTGCCTTCTCCGCTACGGAGTTTGGCAATCATCATTGCTATTCGTATCTTTGAAGCTAGCTGTTGCTCTCAATAATTGGTTAGATGTGCACTCGAAACCAGTCTCTTAAATTTCGCAGCCAAGATATACGTCGTCTCCCCACGTGATCAATAGCTCCCATTGTTTGTTCATTCTTCGAAGAACGACACTATTTGTTATTTTGTCTGTCCAAAGTATTTTCAAAATTCTTCTATATATCTACATTTCAAAAGCCTCTAGTTTATCGGTATTGTTTTTGTTGAAAGTCCAAGTCTCTAATCCGTACAGCAGTATCGAAAATATGTAGCATCTCACCAATCTCATTTTCAGGTTTAAGTTAATATCATGACTTCCCAGAATGTCCTTCATATTAACATAAGCAGCTTGAGCCTTTCCAATTCTAGTTTTTATTTTTTCTGTGATGTCATTGTTGTTATTAACACTTGTTCCCAAATATTTATATTTGTGCACCCGTTCGATTTCGTTATTGTGAATGTACAGGTTTGCATTCGATCTTTGTTTTTTTTTTTGAAATAATCATGAATTTCGTCTTCTTAACATTCATTGTTAACCCTTTCTTTTCACTGGCTGTGACTACCTTGTTTAAAATGGCTTGCAGGTCTTCTACTGTATCAGCCATTAAAACCGTATCATGTGCGTATCTAATATTATTCATTGGTTCGCCGTTAACTTTTATCCCAATATCTTATCTCAAACAAATACACACAACAAAAATGGTATAACCATCTTTCTCTCTGAAAACACAAAACACAAGTCTAGTATTACCCTCTGGAAGGAGCTGACTGTGAAAGAATTGAAAACTTTAATTGGATTAATATTGTTAACAGCTACCATTTAGTTTAAAAATGACATGGTTATGCAATACAAATTTGTCAATTTATTTTAGGTATGATACAGCTCCCAAGATTGTCGGATCCACACACAGGTTGTTCAAAACTAATTTTTCGAAGTATCTGCCCAAAAACAGATATTTTAATAATCATGCGATGCCTTCATTTTGCACCAAATGGTATTAATAATGAAGATCGTTTACGCAAAATAGGTACGTTCTGTAGTGGATCATTTCAATTGCAAAAGTAAATCAATTCACACGCCAGGTAAATCCCTTTCTTTAGATGAATCCATAATATCTTGGAGAGGAAGACTTCTATTTTGACAATATATACAAAATAAACGTTATAATAGGGACTAATCAGCGATACTGGCCACAAAGAAAAAGTGGTATTAAAGTTGTTAGAGGAGAAATACAATCAGTTACCAGCTATTCTCCGTGTGTAGAGGTTCTCTCACCGGCTCTGGAACTCGCTTCAGCCATGTGTTACCTGTAGCCAAATTTAATTTAATACTGAACATCACAGTTATTTTACAACACAATGTATAATCTTTTATAACTAAATGTAATTTAAAGGGTGAGATACCCAGCATCTGTCGTTTTATAACTCTTTGAGTTTTTCTGATCTTCTCCATGTTTATTTTAGTGAATGTCCAGGTTTGAGCTTTATATGTAAGCACAGGTAGGATACAGGAATTAAACACTTAGGTTTGCAGTCTTTGAGGTATATTTTTGTTTTTAAGTAAGTATGAGAGTTTTCTGAATGCTGCCCATCCCATTTTTACACGTCTGCTTATTTCGGTAGTCTGATTTGCTTTGCTTACCTTGACATTTTGACCTAGGTATGTATATTCATTTACGTGTTCTATCTCTGTCCCTTCGGCGGTTATCATGGGTTTGTTATCTTTGTTTGACATGACAGTTTAGTTTTGCTGAAATTTATTTTCAGTCCTTCTTTTAGGGATTCTGTATGTAGCTTCTCAATCATCGTATTCAGTGCATTCCACGTGTCGGCTATAACTACTACATCATCTGCGTATCTAAGATGGTTTAAGTACTTTTCATTAATAGGGATTTCTTTATTTTCTCAGTTTATTGACGTAAAGATATCTTCTAGGGCAGCTGTAAATAATTTTGGAGACACTGTGTCTCCATGTCTTACTCCTCGGTTGATTTTTACCGGTCTTGTTTCGATTCCATTACCTAATGTCAGTATTATTTTATCTTGTTCGTAAATATTATGTATTAGTATTCTGTACCTGGAGTCGATCCGGTTGTTGACTAATGTTTCTTCTATTGCCCACAGTTCTACGCTATCAAAAGCTTTTTCATAATCTATAAAAGCCAGATATAATGGGACAGTCTTTTCTATTAGGATTTTTAAAGGGTATAGATGGTCACAGGTGCTGCACGCTTTTCTAAATCCGGCTTGTTATACTGGTTGATAGCTGTCAAATTTAATTGTTAACCTGTTTGTAAAAATCTTTTTTAAAGGTTTTGTAAAGTTGTGAAAGAAGTGAAATTGGTCGATAATTTTTCAGGTCTGTGGCATCTCCCTTTTTGTGTATTAATATTGTTTTTAGCAGTATTCCATAATTGCGTTACCTTGGAATAGACATTTAATAAATAATGTTCTTAGATATGTGATGGCTTCTTCTCCGCCTTCCTTCAGCATTTCTGCTAGAATTACATCGCTTCCAGGAGCCTTATTCCTTTTTATTTCTTTTACTGCTCTTTCTATTTCTTCGTGGCTTATTTCGGGCATCACTTCTGAGTTGACATTTGTTATCTGCGTTTTCAAGTTCTGCTTTGAGGAATTAGGGGGATCGTTTCTGAAACGGTACAGATCGGCGTAGAACTTTTCAATTGAGTTTGCAATATTAAATTTACTGATCTCTAGTTGTCCTGGTTCATTTTTAATGGTTATTATGATTTTCTTTCCTAGTTTTGGTTTAGCGCATTTGAGACTTCAGTTTTTCTCTATGATTTGTTCTATACGGTCTTCTCGATGTTTTTTAATATCCTCCGTTATCTATTTTCTTAATACTCGAGTAAGTTCCTTAAATTCTGCAGTGTCTCTTTTGTTTTGTCTCAGAAGATCTTTTCTTTGTTTCAGCATGTTTTATGATTCTACACTTATTTTGGATTTTCGTTTTTTTTTCCGCTAACAGAAGATACTGAAAATATTGTTACGAAATTCACTAATTTTATCCAATAATTATTCAGGACAACCAAGAAAGTCGCTATATAATTTCCTACTATTAATTTTGGAGACTATGTTGCCAGAGAGTGGTGTTGAAAATAAAAATAAAATTTAACTTGGACAGCACAAATTGGAAAAAATAGAGAAAACAAATTACGGTACAGAAGATACTTCAAAAAAGGTAAAACGAGTCCCTAGTCCCCCTAGGTAAAACGAGTCCCTTAGTAGCAAAATAGAAGAAGAGCAACTATTTATGTTTGCAACGTTTGTACTGGACCACCTAGTTTTTGTGTCGAGTGTTTTCACCACCATTTGCCCTAAGTGATTTAGGTGTTGTATTTTCTGTTTTTGATGCCATATCGTCAAACATTACTGTAATTATGACTTACACGAGTGGGTGTAATTGACATTTCTAATGAAATTTTCATTAGATTAGAGTTGCCAGTTACACCCATGGGTGTATTTTTTCTTAATGGCCAAGTGTTATGTTTTTTTCAATAAAATCACATTTGTAATACTGTTTTTTATTCATTGTAAACATTCAGTATTAAAATCATAAAAAAAGATGGGCGGCACAGCTAGTGCACAAGTAATTAACTAGTGGCAATGAACGTGTTAACATAAGAATTTTGTGAAAAAAATGTCGCAAATAGCTCTAAACGAAATATACTTTTCTTATAATTACTTCAAGCATTATTCGGAGTCTGTCATTTCATTAATCTGCTTGAGGCTATATCATAAAGGTAAAGTGATTTGTTGGGTAATAAATTTGAAGCGATCCTATTGGCAGACTTTTAAATAAGATTGAACTACTTCAGTAATTTCTACCTGTAGTAGTTATAAAAACATTAATCAATTTTTCCGATGTCATACAACGACTGGATTTTAGGTTGATTTTGGTATTTTAGACCTTATTTTAATTATTAACGAAAAAGGTAGCTTGTAGTATAAAAATATTGTGCCATTTCAATAATATGCTTGAGGCTATGTCATAAAGCTAAAGTGATTTGTTGGGTAATAAATTTAAAGCAATATCATTGACAGACTTTTAATATAAGACTTAACTACTCCAGTAATTTCCACCTGTGGTAATTATAAAAACATTTATCAATTTTTCAGATATCATACCAACATCGACTGGATTTTTAGTTGATTTTGTTTTTTTTTTGGAAGTTGTTTTAAGTATTCAGGAGAAAGGTATCTTGTTATATAAAAATATAATGTTTGTTAAATTTTTTGTATTCATATTAAACTTTCACCATACTTTAAAAAATTAATTATTAAGGGATTGATTTTATTTATGATTTTTACTTGTTTTTCTGTTATATGTAAAAGATAACCAATTGCTAATATCTGCAGCTAAGTTAAAATAAGTAAAAAATATGTATCTACATGTCTCTAATTCGTACATATTATGGATAAATTTGTAGTGGACGTAAAGCGCATATTAGACAATATTGAATAGTGAACATCAAAAAGTGCAAATTTTGGTAGCAGACAGCATGAAACCCGATAAACTTAGACGTCATATTTAAACACTTCATAGTGAGTATGTTAACAAGACGCGATAAATCTTTGAACTAAAACTAAGGCCATAATGATCGATAAACATCATTCTTCAAAAAAAACTTTGTGATCGAAAAACTATACTTGTTCCTTACAAAGAATCGTATATAAAATAGTCAGATTAAAGAAGACTTACTACACCATTGGTGACATCTATACAATAAAACAAAAATACTGCATCATTATATCATTAATTATTTCATCTCCTTTTGGCCATGAACCCCATCTTAACTATTTCACTTATCTATATCCAGTACTGTTTTTATTTATATAGAATATTCTTAGTACTGTACGGTTAAAAAAGAATTCCCAGTTACAAAAGACTAACGACAGGGATGTTGAGTCTCACCAACCTTATTGAAGATATATGTTGAAGCAGCACTGAAAAGATGGAAAAAAACGTACATAGGGTGAGTACAAAACTTAACGATAACTAGGTAAAATAAATAATAAATAAGACTTGCTCACAATCAGTTTAATTTAATTATCTAGACGACCGGTTTCGCTTTCTACAATTTATAAAGCATCTTCAGGTCTGTCGATACAAAGTTAATTGAATGCTGAAATAATAAAACCCATATTAGGGTGTTATAAAGATAAACAAAAGATAAATAATATAAATTATAGTAATTATGCCAATATTACATGTCTGTGTTTTTTTTAACGAATAAACTGTATAAGCAGACAAAGTAAGAAACACAAATTGGTATAAAAATAGTTTATTGAATTGTAGTAAATTAGTAAATAAACAAAACATTACTTACATGCTAGTACACTATTAATTAATGGTTGGGAGAACATAGTTCAAACTATCCTGTAATTGCTGATGATGGGGATCTTCAGTTTTTACTATTGTAACTGTTTGACAATTAACGGGAAAGTTTCTTGAGGAGATAGATTTTATCCAATGAAGTAGAAAATAGGTGTAATGTGATTGTTTGTTAAATGAAAGTGATGTTCTGTATTATTTAATTCTTTAAAAGTTGTTTATATTTATTCAAAAGATATATTTTCGAAATGTGTGTTATTTATTGAAATTTTTATTAAGGTGATGTTGTATGACAGTGAATGAAATTAGGTGTACAATTGTGTGGGTGTGAAAATTCCTTTTAACTTGTAATTATCAAATTTCTTTGATAAAGTTCCATTAGCTTACTGTTATTTGGCAGATAATTGTAAAGTCAAGTGTATTAAAATTATTAAAACTAGAATCATTAATGACACTTAGGGACAAACAGAACACACTTAATAGGACAAAACAGATATTAAATTAAAAAAAAACGGGGGACTTAATAGCACTACATCTCTGAATTGGAGAAAATGAGTTTTTTGTTGTCTGTTAGGTTAAAGTGTGATAGTTCTTCTTCTATTTCTTAGTACTGTAAGTAAAGTTAACCAGTTTTTTTAAGTAAACAGATATTAATAAAATTCTCTTAAATTTTTTAATGGAAACAGTAAGTTTATATGTTTAATATTGGCATACTCTTAACAGTCATTAAATAATTAAGTTTAACGAAAAAAATTAACGATAAATGTATATATACACCACAGGTTGCTAATGACAAAGTAGCCATGGCTACTGATAGAGACTACATGTAGTATATGCTTATAAATCTGACAGAACATATATATATATATATAATATATATATATATATATATATATATATATACGTTATATATATATATATAATATATATATATATATATAAACGTTAGGTGAAATAATTGATACATATTAGAGTTTTTCTGCAGATTTCCCCATATTTAAGAGTTTACTATATATATATATATATATATATATATATAATATATATATATATATATATATATATATATATATATATATATATCTATATATATATAGTAAACTCTTAAATATTGGGGAAATCTGCAAAAAAACTCTAATGTGTATCAATTATTTCACCTAACGTTTTCGCCAAAGAGAATTAATTTGGCTTCTTCAGGCCTGAAAGAGAATAAATTATAATTAGCTACCATATATTATCTAATAAAAAACATTTACCTTACCGTGAAATTTTAGAAATGTCGAGTTATGATGTTAAAAAACTTTAGCTAGTAACAACATAGTGGTGTTTTTTTTTTTGTTACTATGTGCAAAAAAGTTTATTTGTTAACGTTGGAAATGTATGGTAGCTTTGAACTTAAAACGCAAAGGTTTACCCAAGGACAATCGAAAAACAGTAGTTACATTGGGTTTTTCGATTGTCCTTGGGTAAACCTTTGCGTTTTAAGTTCAAAGCTACCATACATTTCCAACGTTAACAAATAAACTTTTTGCACATAGTAACAAAAAAACACCACTATGTTGTTACTAGCTAAAGTTTTTTAACATCATAACTCGACATTTCTGAAATTTCACGGTAAGGTAAATGTTTTTTATTAGATAATATATGGTAGCTAATTATAATTTATTCTCTTTCAGCCCTGAAGAAGCCAAATTAATTCTCTTTGGCGAAAACGTTAGGTGAAATAATTGATACACATTAGAGTTTTTTTGCAGATTTCCCCAATATTTAAGAGTTTACTATTTAAATTATCTGCAAAGATTAAATTTCTTTTCTGTATATATATATATATATATATATATATATATATATATATATATAACAAAAAACAAATATCTTTTTATTAAAAACGAGTCTTAGAACATAGACCTCAAAAACGGGCAAAACATTTCCTGTTTTCAGAGCTATAACTACTTAGGTGTTGATAATACAGGCACCGATTTAAGGGAAATGAACAAACGAAACATGCAAGCAAAAAAGTCTTAGGATGTCTCAATGGTATACTGCGTATACAGATATAACAAAAGGAAGAAAATGTAATACTTATGAGGCCGTTGTTACAAATACTCCTTAATGGTATTGAAATATGAAAAATTAATAATAAAACAAGAAACGGGTAAAATCAGTAGAGATCGACGTATTCAAAAAGATTTATTTTTTACAGACAAGAACGAATTAGAAATAAACTAATAAAGCCACATATAGGCATGATACTATGACTAAGAAGATAATATATTGCGCATAAGTCGTGACGTAATTGGAGAGTTGCACTTTGGTAATGTAAATTTTTTGTATATATCAATAAATTATAATCTTTAATAAATAGTTTGAAGAAATCCTTATGTGTACGATTATTGTAATTATTAAACCATTTTAACTTATTTTCATCAAGTTTTTTCTTATAGTTTTTTAAATATTATATTATTATTATCTTTTGTACACAAATAACACAAAAAAGTCATTTAATATTATTTTGCTTATTGAATAATTTTATCACAGAATGCACACAAATCCCATTTAACTTTAACAAGAATTCAAATTCTACTCTCCAATGACGGCATGTGCAAACACGACCGATTTTGTGATACGACAAGATTTAACTATGCTAACTGCGCTACGAGAAGGTTAACTTCTTGTTATTCATAGTATCATGTATACAGTTATAGACGGAAATATAACCGTATATAAATACAGAAATACATCAATACACATACAGCTGAAATAGAAGACCAATATCCGACATACGAAGAAGTAATACAGGCAATTAAAAAACTTAAAAATAATAAGACACCAGGTAGCGACGGTATACCCGCAGAGTGCTTAAAACATGAAGGAGAAGCGTACAGTTCTATATACAAGCTAATTCAAGACATTTGGCGAGAAGAAACAATGCCAGGTGAATGGAAAAAAGGGATTATTGTACCAATACACAAAAAAGAAAACAAAAAGCAATGCATTAACTACAGGGGAATAACACTCCTAAACACCACCTACAAAATCCTTGCAAACATCCTGCTAGAAAGAACCAAAAAATACACAAAAGAAATCGTTAGAGATTATCAATGCAGATTTAGATCGGGCCGCTCTACTATTGACCAGATATTCACAATAACACAGATAATAGAAAAATGCTAGCAGTTTGATCGTTAGCTTCATCAGATGTTCATAGATTTTAAACAACCATTTGATAGAGTATGCAGGGACAGACTGTGGACAGCGATGCAGGAACTTGGCATACAAACAAAACACACTGGCTGCTCTTCTCTCTTCAACAAGTATTCATGTGTTGTAGAAGTGTGTCCTAATCTGAGACGTGTTATTAGGACTTAATATTGTCGCTTTGAAGGCCAGAAGTTCCATGGCTAGACGAAAGATTTTATTTCTATTAATTTAGTGGGGTTTTTATTTCATTGGTTTTGCCAAACATCGTGCAATTTTGATTTTAAGTAAGGTTTTATATTTAAATGTATTGTTAGATTTTCCACTGATGCGGCTGTATTGGTTACTGTGGACCTAGCTAGGTTATCTGTCTTTTTGTTATTATCTATTCCAACGTGCGACGGTACCCAGAGGAACTCTACTGTCAAATTGTTTTGATTTATACGGTGTAAAATTAACATAATCTGCTGTACGGTTGCATAAGAGTGATCAATTTGAGATAGTTATGTCAGACAACTAAGTGAATCATAAGATATTTGGGAAGTTTATTTTAGACTAATAAGGTTGGAACCTTATTAATGGCAAATAGTTATACTTGAAAAATACTTGCCTTAGAAGACAATTTATAGATGGAATTTTCATGTGATATCACAAAGCATGCTGCTACTCCATTTGTGGTCTTAGATGCGTACGGGTATAGAAAATGGTCATTTTTGTACTGTGTGAGAACATGGAGAAAGTGAATTTTAATAAAATTAGGTATCACGTTGTTTTGTTATATGCTGTAAGTTTAAGGTTACAAAACGAAGAGAGAACAACCTAGGGAAAACATAAATTTATATTAAAATTTGTTATTAGTTTTGTTTGTTGGATTTTAGTGTTGAATTTAGTTGGATTTGTTAGGTTAGATTTTACACTCGAGACATACGATAGAGTTATGTATTTTCTTCTTAGGTTTAATGTGGCTTTCCAGCTTCACAGAGTAGACTGTCTACAGGACCGGTGCAATATGCTCCTAGAGCAAGTCTAATGGTTGAACTCTGAAGAGTATCAAAAGTTTTGAGCAATGCTTGGTTTGCAGTGTTATATACAAGACATCCGTAGTCCAGTTTTGATCTAATTAAAGCCCTATATAAATTTATTGGAGTTTTAAAATCTGCTTCAAAATTTTTATGTGATACATATTTCATAATGTTTAGTCCAGGTTGGCACGATAGTCTTAGCGAGTGTATATGACTTGTCCAACTAAATTTTGATTCCAGTTGTATCCCTAGGAATTTTATTTCTTTTGTATATTCTATAGGAGAATTGTATAAAAATAGATTTGAGAGCTTTTGTGGATTTGATTTTCGTGAAAAATGTATAGCTTTTGTTTTTGTGGTGGAAAACTGAAGCCCAATATTGTTAGACCACGATTCTATCAAGCTGCAGCAATACAAATATGAGTAGATAATATGTTTTTATTTCTTTCTCGAATTACCAGATCATCAGCATACAAAAAAGTTTCCCTTATTGCCTGTTTGCACGCATCGTTCCACCGCGGTGCAAGTAAATGTTTTAGATGAAAAGCTCTTTTTCCGATGGATTTGTTTGCTGCATCGATGATGACTTTATTGAAAAGGAATTTTTTTGTCGTTAATATCTTGTTCTGAATCTAACATTTCTCTAAGATTCATAGCTGATAAAGAAACCAATGTCGAGAACAGTGTACAGTTGGCTTTATTTAAGGACCATTTGGTGATGTGTGTATTGTGCTTATGGTACATTATGGTACATTTGGAACAGATTGTTAACTAAGATGTAAAAGTGATCACTTTCATATAGATCAGGTAAGGCGTCCCACGATAAACTAGATTGCAAGTTTGGTTTGTAAATTGACAAATCAGTTACCGAAAATTCTCCTGTTGCTGCATTATATCGAGTATTTCTGCCGTCATTTGGTAGATTTAAATTGAGATTAGTTAGGATAGTTTCTATTTTTCTTCCCATTTTAGTTAATTTTTTTGAGCCCATAACGAATTATGTGCAATAAAATCTCCCAGTATAATTCGAGGTGTAGGAATCTGACATAAACGATTAGAAATATCTGCTATACTTGGATTAAAATTAGGAGCGATGTAGCGACTGCAGATGTTAACTTTTAGTAAACCTACTAAGCACACCGCTACAGCTTCTAGATTTGTTATTAGAGGAATACTGCAATACTCATAGGAATTCTCGATAAAAATTGAAACTCCACCACTGGCATGTTCTTGATTTTGCCTAATTTTAGATACGCTTGTATAATTTCTTAAATTATGAATTCTGATTTTCTTTAAATGAGTTTCTTGTAGAAAAATTATAGAATAAATTAGTTAATTAGGTGGTACTAGTGTACCAGTGGTACTAGTGTACTAGTGGTACTAGTGGAAAAAGAAGGAAACCAAATATATATAGTTTTTTAGAACTAATATGTTAAACTTCTTTTTAAAACCATTAACAAAACGGAAAGATTTAGCGAAATATATTCAACAAGTTTAGCGAGATCATATTGTTAATAATTAAATAGAGCAGGTGTTGTTTAATGTTTACCAAGCTGTTGTAAAATGAATAAAAAACATAAATTCACAACTTAAAACAAGCAAGCTATGTTTTACATATATTTCTACCCTGTAATGTCGTTGTAGATTATTTAATTAACGGGTACTAAAAATTATATAACTACAGGTGACTGTGTCATTACCTGAATTACTAATTTCATAAACAAACATTTTCTTGAAAAACCGCGTATGTATTAAAAGACCCACCAACGTTTATTACACTTCCGACGTGTTAACATTTTTTCAAGCAATAAAACTTTAATTGAATTTACTTTAAATTCCTCAATAAAGTGTATATATAAATTTACTTTGAATGCATGTATCAAATGACGTCAGCTGAAATTTAAAATATCAATGAATGAAAGAAAAGGTTAACATACGAACATTACATTACAATTCTTGTCCCCTCTTCTATTACTAAAAAAATTTGGTCAAAATATTAAAAAATATGTAGGTTAAATTTTATTAAATAAATAAATTAAATCTAATTTCTTACATTAAGGATAAGGTAAAAAATCAAACAGCTGTCCACAACACCTGTTGTATATTCCTTTATCGATATTACTTTATTTATATATGATGTTAACTGAAAGAGCATGTAGAGGTGCTAATATAGACTCTGACCACTACTTTGTAAGAACAAAACTCAGGGCTCGTATATCAAATGGTAAAAAGGGCCAGAGCACAAAATCTACGAAATATAATACAGATGTGCTAAAATCTGAAGACGCCAGGGATAACAAAAGGAAAATTTTAAATGAAGAGCTAATGAGAATCGAAAATTTAAGTATAAAAGTACACTGGACCAAATGCAAGGAAGCTATCCATCCTCCTCCTCCTAAGTGCCTTCTCTATTGAGGTTGGCGATCAATATGGCAAATTTCTCTCTCTAAGCTATCCATACAGCGGCTAAAGTCTTTTTAAAACCTAACCAGGCTAAAATAAACGAAGATTAGTTTGACGAAGAACGTAGATCCATTAACCAATAGAAAAATTAAGCATATAAGAGACTTTAACAGCTCAGAACGAGATCAAACCTGGAAGACTATGAAAATCTTAGACGAGAAGAAAAAACGACGTTTAGAAGAAAAACGAAAGAGCCATACAAAAACGCTCTAAACAAGATTGTTAACCACCACAATAGAAAAGACTCGTGAAAATTCAACCAGAAGATAAAGAGCTGCAGAATAGAATTCAAACTCAAAATAACAGCATCTAAAGACAGAAATGGTTCATAATTACTGACAAAGAATAGATACTAAACAGGTGGCTAATCGTTTTGAAAAATGGCTTAGCAACAGTCGTAAAGAATACCAAATAGAAATTACTTTGCCTGAAATGGATGAAAATGCCGCCCCCACCAAAGAAGAAATTATAGAAGCCATTTCAAAACTGAAAAATAACAAAGCCCCTGGTTTGGACAATCTACCTGCCGAACTCTTTAAAAATGGTGGTGACACACTTTTTAAACACATGCATAAATTAGTAACCAAAATCTGGCAACAGAAGGAAACGCCCGCAGACTGGAAATTAGGTGTAATGCACCCTCTTCACAAAAAGGGAGATATGATGGTGTGTGATAAGTACACAGACCTCACCCTACTTAACGTAGCATAAATAGTTTTGTACAACGTACTGTACAGAATATTGATCCCCTATTCTAAACAAATAGTTGGGGATTACCAGTGCGGTTTCCTACCTAATAAATCAACTACAGATCAAATCTTCACAGTTAGGCAGATTCTTGAGAAAACGCTTGAATTTGGAGTCGATACCCACCACATATTTTTGGATTTTAAAGCCGCATAAGACTCAGTCAACATACGAAAACTTCTACAGGCTATGGTAGAATTTCAAAGGCCGCTTCATCTTGTTGAACTAACGGAACTTAAACTCACAGGCGTAGAGAGTGTAGTCAGAATCCAATACGACTTTTCAAGACGATTCCATTGTAAAAATAGACTAAGACAGGGAGATGGACTGTCGTGTCTCTTATTTAACATTGTACTAGAAAAAGTAATTCGAGTGATATTAATACTAATGGCACGATCTTTAATAAATATGTACAAGTGGTCGGATATGCAGATAACATAGACATTATTGCTAGGTCCACAGAATCTCTGATCAAAGCATTTTGATCATTATGGGCATCTGTACTGAGAAGGGGATTAAAAATAAACACACAGAAAACCAAATATATGTATTGTACTAGATTAGGCAACCAGATACCTAGACTAATAATTGATGATCTGGAACTGGAAGGTCCAACCAAAGACAACAATGTCAGCGAAGAAATTAAAAGAAGAATACCATGTATAAAACACTTGTCAGAAACGTGGTCACTTACACAGAACGATCAAGAAATGTTTGAATTACTACATCTTTGAATTATACAGAAGTTTTGGAAAACCTGACGTTATAAAATGTAATAAATTAGCACGCCTTTGATGGATAAAACATGTAATTAGGCGAGATGAAGGTGCAACGATCAGAAAAATTTTCGACCAAAGAGGACCAGTGGAAAGACGAGCCAGAGAAAGACCAAAACTTAGGTATCAAGATAACATAAAGGATGATCTAAAATCCATCGGAGTTAAAGCATGAAGAAGAGTTGCCAGAGGCAGGGGCGGATGGAAGATTTTTCTGAAAAAGGCTTTGGCTCATAACGAGCTGTAATGCCACTAATGATGATATTGTATTATGTTAAATGATCTCAAGCACATCACTGAACAGTTGTCCGCATTCTAATAATCATAATACTAACAGTCTTCATCGATACCTCCTTTGGGTAATATCCAGCAATTATTTGGAAAGTAGTCAGTCATTGCACAATAATGGGTAAAAAGTGGAATTTTATTTTATGTTTTTTATTAGATAAATACGGGGTTTGATAATACTTTTCTATTTTCGGTGTATATGTAACCTATCATTGATTGTGGTATATGTATAATGTAAAAATCACGGCCATACAATATACCCTCAAAACATTATGATTTTTTCTTAATTGGTGACGAGGGTTACTGACTGGGACTAATCTTGTTTCTTCCAAAAACATTATACTTTTTTGGATATATAAATTTTGGATAATTTGCGGCTTCGACTTCATTAACAATACAGTCGATTGATGTAAAAGATCAATATTTTTCGCCGCCAAAATTTTGCGCTCACTGAGCCAATTATGATTCAAGTATTATTCAGTATAACAGGAAAGACGCTTACAATTAATTCATGGTTGGTCTCAATAAAATTACAAAAGTTATCTAGAAGTTTGGTGCAATATGTATTTAGATGCCGTTTTATTTTACCGTTTTCAATATTTAGCAAATGTTTAGAAAATATTTGCACCGATAAATCATTTTGCACTTGTACTCTTATGTTAATAGTCAATCGAACTATATCGACATTTCACCATAAAAAGGAAGGAATAACCAGTACTTAAATCAATATATGCTAAAAAAACGACGACAACTACTGAATCATAACAAAAGAAATACAGTGGAGTATACCGAACTGAATAAAACCATAAGAAAACAGATAAACGAAGATTTAAAGAAATTTCAAGAAGACCGCATTAAGAAAATCATAGAGAAGAACAAAAGTTTAAAAACAATGAAGACAAATATAGGAAAAAAAAACTAATCATGCTTAAAGCTGAGAACAATGAAGAAAGAGATCTAGGAGAAATAGTAAAAATCACAGAAAGATATTACACAGACCTATACAGTTCTAAAAATGACCCACCACTATCATCTAAACAGAATCTCACGAGGAAAATACAAAATGTTGGCTCAGAGGTATTACCAGAAATAACTGAAGATGAAATTGAAAAATCCATAAACGACATGAAAAGAAATAAAGCGGCCGGTGAGGACAAAATACTGGCGGAACTGCTAAAAGAAGGAGGAGAGACGATAAAAAAAATGCTGAAAATACTGTTCAACAAATGTCTGTTTGAAGGTAAAATACCCAAACAATGGAGAAATGCCAACACAATCTTAATACATAAGAAAGGAGACCGAAGAGACCTAAACAACTACCGTCCTATTTCCCTTTTGTCACAACTATATAAAACCTTCACAAGAATAATAAACAACCGACTAACCTATAAACTTGATAACTACCAACCAGTGGAACAGGCCGGATTCAGAAAAGGATACAGCACAATCGACCATCTACATACGCTTAAAATCTTAATTGAGAAAACCAATGAATACAACCTTCCGCTGTACTTAGCATTCGTAGATTATGAAAAGGCTTTCGACAGCATTGAACACTGGGCGGTTGAAGAAGCTCTGGTCAATAGTAGAATAGATTCAAGATACCGACAATTGATACATGATATTTACCAAAACGCAACCATGACCGTAATTCTGGACGACAAATTAATAACGGATAATATAAAAGTTTAACGAGGAGTCCGACAAGGCGATATAATTTCACCTAAACTGTTTACCTTGACCCTCGAAGACATAATAAAATCAACAGATTGGGAAAACAGAGGAATTTGTATTAACGGAAAATACCTAAATCACCTTAGATATGCGGATGATATACTCCTAATCTCCTCGGAACGACAAGAACTGGAATTAATGCTGAATGAACTTCATGAAAAATCACTGCAAAAAGGCCTAAAAATTAACTTCAACAAAACAAAAGTAATGACAAACACGGAAGACCAAGAGGCAATAAAAATAAAAACAGAAAAAATAGAACAGGTAAATGAGTATATCTATCTAGGACAAGCAATCAGAGCTAATAGAGAAAATCAAACAGCCGAAATATCGAGACGAGTAAGAATGGGATGGGCAGCGTTCGGCAAACTTTCTTACGTTCTAAAAAATCAAACAATCCCTCTATACTTACGAAGCAAGGTATATAACTCCTGTATCATACCCGTGCTCACCTACGGAGCACAGACATGGACATTTACACAGGCCAATTTGGATAGGATAAGGAAGGCACAAAGAGCGATGGAGAGACAAATGTTGGGTGTATCACTTAGAGATAGAAAACGTAACCAGTGGATCAAAACCAGAATAAAGACAGTAGACGCGATAGAACAAGCAGCAAAACTGAAATGGAAATGGGCTGGACATAATGAACGTCTCCAAGACGGACGATGGAACAATGCCATCGGAAAGTGGCGTCCATACAATGCAAAGAGATCAAGAGGCAGACCACAGATGAGGTGGAAAGATGACATCAGGAAACAGGGAGGTCCCACATGGCAGAGAACAGCTCAAGATAGGGAAAGATGGAGAGAACTGGGGGAGACCTATATCCAACAATGGAAGGATAGAGAATAGGTTAAAAAAAAACAGTACTGTCTGTCAGCCTGTAAACTATCAATTATTTACCAATATTTTAAAGCCAATATCTTAAATTTGCAAGCAATATTTCAAAGCCAATATATCAAAACACTTTTACAAATAAATATGTATACTTATTCCAAGATATTCGCTATACTAAAAAACCATATTACAAAAGAATTAAATCCATTCTTCAAAACGTAAACATTAATTTTCCGGAGGTTTTTTCCTCGGACATTAAATACCCCGAACCTTGGCTAATTGATAAACCAACTTGTAAAGCATCTTTAGAGTTTTTAAATAAATCTATTACACACTATTCTCTGATTCGGTTTAAGTTCAAGGCCCTCATAAATAAGTACCCCGACTACCATAAAATCGACACAGATGCATCTAAATCCGAAGACGGAGTGGGGGCATCAATCGTTTCTTCAGAAAACAATCTTGTTTTCCGTTTACCCCCAGCATCTAGCACATATTCAGCTGAACTCTACGCCATATACCATGCTGTGAAACTTCTTAACAAGCTTACACTCACAAAAGCACTGATCATAACAGATTTTCCTAGCTCTCTAAACTCATTAAAATACATTTTTCCGAAACATCCTTCTGAAAAGTTGCTAAAATACCAGCTTTCCCAAGCTCATGAATATGGAAGAAGCGTCCAATTTTTATGCGTTCCCTCACATGTCGGAATAACAAGAAAATAAAGAAGCTGACAGGACTGCACGAGAGGTAATTTTAAGTGATTTGTCGGAGCCGATAGACAAGTGTATTTCCAGTGACTTAAAAGCTTATTTTAAAAATAAAGTGTTGTGTTTGTGGCAAAATGAGTGGTCTCAAACTAATTCCAATCTAAATAAAATAAAAAATAATATGTTTCAGTGGTTTCCATCGTCGCGCAATAGACGAAAACAAATTGCGGTTGAGCGTTTACGTCTAGGACACACCAGATTTACGCACTTCTACCTTTTCACAAAAAAAAAATCCACCTATATATGATCAGTGTAACGTCTGATTAACAGTCGAACACGTTTTAACAATTTTTAGTAAATATGACCAAGAAAGATAGCGCTACAAGATCCCAAACGCTCTACCACAGGCTCTAGGTCAAAACTGTTCTTATGACAATATAGTGAATTATATCAGATCCATAAACATTTTGTACAATCTGTGTATGTTTAACTCTACACTAACATGGAAAATGATATCTCAGTCCTTCGCATTGCTTAGAACAACTGTGTGCCTACATTTTTATGAAATATACCTTTTTAGAGATAATAGAGATTACTTTCTTCATACATACGATAAGAATATAATAACATGGAGAATTTTCTGGATTTAGTAAAATCAATTAGATTTCAACCTTTTTTAACATTCTTAATATATTTTAGAAGTTAAGTTTATTTAGAATTGTATCATTAAATTTATGATTATTAAAATGCATTGAATAATTGCACAAATTTAATTTTTAACTTTATTGCAGAGAAAAAGTTTGAACATTTTAAAATTATTTTTAATTATAAACATATTTCGTTTATATTAATTTTTAATGTCAAAAATAAAAATATTTTACTCTCGATTAAACATCACACTTTTTATAACATTTCATATACAACTAATAAAAGTTGATGTCTGTAGTATATGGTATAGATCAATATTTATAACTGTTGATATGACAAAACAAAACTGCTTTTACTATTTTTCTTACAATTTCATCATATTTTCCGAGTTAAAGCGTTACGCAAACAGTTAATAGACATGAAGTTGTTAATCACTTTGTGTTTCAGTGAACTACCACTGTAACACTAAATCGTATCAAACATTTTGTATAAGCGTATAAAGAAATTTTGTATCGGAAAATAAAACCGTTACTTCTACTATATTCCTTATAATTTCATCATATTTTTGTACTCATTAGAGCTTTCTACGACTGTAAATAAATATTTCAAAACCAAAATTAGCGAAATCACTCCAGTCGTTCTTAACTTATTCTTCTTCTTCTTAACGTGCCCTATCAAGTCCCCTTGACGTTAGTGATTAACATGGCGAAACTGTCTCTGTCTCGAGCTATTTTAAATAGTTGCTCAGCTTTCTTTATTCCTGTCCACTCCCTGATATTCTTCAACCAAGAGGCCTGCTTTCTACAAATTCCTCTGCGTCCTTCGATTTACTTATTTACTTCGAACCTAACTTATTATGAAATATAAAATAACGTTTGTTAAACGTCTCTTTATTATATTTTATAACTACATGGATCAAATGAACTAAAACTATAGAGGCGAATTCGTATAAATCATTTTGAATTTACAATTTAAAAAAAAAATAGGTCATTCATCGAGATAAAAAATATCCTACATGCTAAGTTGGACCCACAAATACACTTTCATAAATTTTTATTGCAATCGGTTCAGTTGTTTTTGAATATTAGCTTGGACAAACATCGTGACACGAGATTTTTATATGTACCTACCTAAGTATTGTCGGAACAAAAGTATAAACATTTTATGTTTATACTTTCTGTCAAATGTTAATTTGTTAATTACTATGTATCGATTAAAAACCATGACATTTAAAAATGTTTTATTTTCATCTAGTATAAGTTTTCTTAGGAAAGGAATTATGAAAAATGATAAAACGTCTTTGTCGTATTAGGAGCCTCTCTTGCCCGTCGGATTAAAAGCTACCGGAAAAAGAGCTTTTCGGCCTTAAATCCCCGAACAATAATAAATCTTCATACCGCTTATACTATGTCCTTACCCCTTCAAAAAACCACAGAAAGTTCCAGTTTCTTTCAAACTTGATGCCACAAAAAGTGTATTAGGAGCGAATAATACATTTTTCATGGTCCTCTGCGTTTTCAATGATATATTTCAAACCGTGGAGATTCTAAATTTCGAAAGGGTTAGATGGATACATTAGCGTTGGATTTTGGTCACTGGAGCTATTGTGTTCACTTGAATATTGTCAAAATTAATTCTGCTTGAAATGTCAAAGGGGAACCGATGACTCGTGCCTTTATGGCAACACATTGTCATACGTTCGGGGCATTGCACTGTATACTTTTACAATATATCTATCGATCAATTCGACTTTTGCAATTGGTTCCATAAATAATATGCATAAAACGTAACGTTACTTTGGTAAGAAAGTACAAAATTGCTGTCAACAGTATATTTTAGATATATTATAAAGGGCCTTTAATTTTTTCTCATTAGAGAAATTTTATTTTTTTATCTAATAAGGATGCTTAGCGTATTTTGTATTATTGCTAAATAAAACTCATACAGATAGATTATATTATACATGATTATTTCTGGTTTTGTATATGAAATATGGTTATATAAAAGACCTTCTAGTTTTATTTGTCGTGAATTTATTTTATTGCTCGCTATATTGTAGTGTTCTGAATCTATTTTCTTGTGGCATTTTAAAGTAATTGCTGATGAACCAGAGGTTGTGCTCAGGAATTACACTCATTTACACTATTCAAATATTTGTTCTACAGTACCATCAGGTTGATAATATAAAGTATTATTACAAAGTATATTACAGTATAGCATTAGATAGATAATAAATTTAGTTAAAGAAGATCGCATCCAAAATTTCTAATCCAGTGTTCTTAAGAAATTTTATAAAAATGAATTTAAACATGTTGAAAGAGCTGATTTTTCTTATTTAGATGAAGATAAAGTGAAGATGATTTACAACGTATGCTGCACCAATTTATTATAACCACCAGAAAATTTAACATGTTAATTTCCCAAACATAGACAAAATGCATGGTTACAACAGCAACCGTGCCGGTGTTAGTTTCTAAGAAGGAGAGGTCCTGAACTGAGTAGGGGCTTCTCAGCACTTCTTGGAAAACACACTCGGAGGGGGGCAGCTCTCAACCTCGACACGGCGCGTCCCAATGGCTTATAGGGAACGTCCTACAGATATGTAGGACAGGGGCGAATAAGGCTTTGCCAAATAAACACCCGAGGATCAACTGAGAGCATGGCATAGGGCAGCAGCTATGTCATTACAGGATCAGAGCGGTAGAGACAAGATCTCTGTATCGGTCTGATACCGGATAGTCACGGGCGGTAACCAAATTATGATTTAACCGGTTGTGATACTGCGATGCAGAAAGCAACGGGAAACTACTGCACTATATTTTCCCTAGTAAAGTAACCTATGCAAAACAAAAATTTAACGGCCCCTAGTCCGCGGCAGACCTTAAGTGGTGAGGGGGTTCAAAGAATCCCCACGAGGAGAAACCACCCGAAAGTGGAATACATTAATAACCAATCCTTGGAACGAATAGGCACTTGGAACGTACAAAGTATGTTTGAACCCGGTAAAGTTCAAAATACCATTCGTGAAATGAAAAGACTTGGAGTGGACATACTAGGTATAAGTGAGATGAGATGGTTTGGTTCTGGAAATGTATCCATCGATGACTACACAATATACTACTCAGGGAACGAACAGCAGAGACACTGGAATGGTGTAGGCCTTATAGTAACAGAGCAGATAAAAAAAGCAGTAATTGATTTCATACCCTATTCTGATCGAATGCTTCTTTTGAAATTACAGAGTAAGCCCGTAAACATAAACATACTCCAAGTTTATGCACCAACTGCTGACAAGTCGGATGATGAAATAGAGCAGTTCTATGAGAATCTCCAAGAATTACTTAAAATGACAAAGAGTTATGAAACAACATTAATCGTAGGAGATTTTAATGCCAAAGTGGGTTGTGGAAAAGTGGAACATATTTGTGGAAATTACGGACTGGGCAATCGCAACGATAGAGGTGACAGACTACTACAATTTTGCCAGGAGAAACAACTAACTATCATGAACACCTGGTTCAAGCTACCACTACGGAGGCTATATACGTGAAAATCACCCGCAGATAATAAAAACAATTGTGTCCGAAATCAAATCGATTACATTATTATAAACCAGCTATATAAAAATGCAGTAACGGATACAAGAACATACCCAGGCGCAGATGTACCATCGGATCACAACCTACTAGTAGGTAAATTAAAAATAAAGTTCAAAATGCTAAAAAAGACTGTCAAAAGAAAAACCGACATCAATTTACTTAAACAAGAAAATATACAAAGTATGGTAAAGACTAAACTCAACGAGGAATGTGAAAGACTCCAAAGAGAGTTATCACCAACTACAGAAGGCTTATGGACTGAAGTCCAGAATGCTTTTACTAGCGCCGAGAAATATATAAAAGACACTAATAACAAAAGAAAATCTAAACCCTGGATGACACAAAAAATTCTGGGAATAATGGATACTCGAAGAGCCTACAAAAATAAAAATAATGAAAAATATAGGGAGATACACCGTCAAATCAAGAAAGAATAACTACCGCAAAAGAAAATTGGATGATAGAAAACTGCCGCCAAGAGATCGAAGAATTAATAAAGAAACACGACAGTCAAACGCTTCACAAAAAAATAAAAGATCTAGCTGGAATGACAAAACAAAGACTCCCTTGTAGATTAACAAACGACGAGAATGAAACGATATGGGAATTAAGCGATCTAAACAAGGTATGGAGACATTACATAGAAGAACTATTCTCGGACACACCACTAAACAACATAATATATAAAAACCATGAAACCAGTCCTCCTATATTAAAACAAGAAGTAGAGAGAGCAATCAAAAACGCAAAAAATGGGAAAGCCCCTGGCCCCGATGACATACATACGGAAGTCATAAAGCTACTGGAAGAGAAACATTTAAATATAATCGTCAAATTATTTAATCAAATAGGTATATACAAGCGGTGAAATTCCACAAGACTGGTTAAAATCAGTCTTTATTCCCCTTCCAAAAACTAAGAGAGCAAAGAAGTGTGGTGATTTCAGACTTATTAGTTTAATGTCGCATATGTTAAAGTTATTCTTGAAAGTTATTCACCAACGCATTTAAAAGAAATGTGAACAGGATACAAGTGATGAACAATTTGGCTTCCGAAATGGATTTGGGACACGGGAAGCATTAACCAGTTTTATTATACTGCTGCCAAATTATCCAAACGCTGTATTTTAACCAAACTGCAGCGGTTAGAACAGAAGCTGGTGACACAGAAATATTCAATATCAAGCGAGGTGTACGACAGGGGTGTGTATTGTCACCACTACTTTTCAACATATATTCGGAAGAAATCTTTGCACGAGCACTAGAGCAATCAAGAGAAGGTGTTAAAAGTAACGGCAGAGTTCTAAATATTGTACGATACGCCGACGACACGGTCGAGAGAGAGCGCACAGGATCTCCAGACACTCTTAGATCGCGTCAGATCGATCGGAGAACAATACGGCCTCAGAATTAACGTCAAGAAAACAAAAACAATGATTGTCTCCAAAACATCCGTCCATCCACCCATGGCTCTAAACGTGAATGGTAACATTATCGAAAATGTCGAGAAATTTCGATATCTAGGGTGCTGGATAACGAAAGATATAGATCCAGACATAGAAATAAAATCGCGAATTGAACAAGCAAGAAATGTCTTTTTAAAAATGAAACAAATGTTTACGTCCCAAACACTCAATCTCAAAATCCGATACCGAATGCTGAAATGTTACGTTTACAGCACCTTACTATATGAAATGGAGGCCTGGACCTTCAAAATCAACTCACTCAGGCGTTTGGAAAGTTTTGAAATGTGGTTATTTCGAAGGATACTGAAAGTCCCCTGGACAGCGCATATGAGCAACGAGCATATCCTACACAAGATAAGTACCGACAGAGAACTCTTAAAAATAATGAAAACACGGAAAACCTCATATTTGGGACACGAAAAGCCAGGGACAGAAATGATTTTGCTGAGGTTATCGCCAAACTTCATTGAAGACGGCACCCAAAGAAGAAGAACAACAGCAAATTTACTATATGTAAATTGGTGCTGAAAGTTCAGACAAGTGATGAAGTTTAAATATCTTGGCATCACATTATCCAGCTACGTAACGCTCGAAACCGAAGTAAAAGATCAAGTGAATAGTGCAAACGCAGGCTGCCTAAATGAAACAATATGGAGAAATTAAAATATCGGGAAAGAAACAAAAGGCAGAATTTACAAAACAGTCATTAGACCAATATTCATATACGCGACAAAAACAAGACCTGACACAGAGAGGACAAGAAAAATGTTAGAAACAGCACAGATGAAAACACTTAGAAAAATTGATGGTAAGATACTATGGTAAGACCACGACAACGATGAAATGACAACTTACTGGAGGCACATTGAAAAACAGAGAGAGTCATGTCTATATAAAAAGAAGAAGTAGATGATAAACTTACTCCTTCTACAGTTACATAGGGGTATTAGTGTTGATTATAAAAGTCAAAATAAAAATGTCATTATAAAGGTGAAGTAAATTACAAGTCGCAATAATAAGCAAGTAAGTCACAAGTTACTTTACTTTTATTGTAGCAAAATTGTAAGAGGTTATGTTGCAGATTGTATCATTTCGTTGAGTAATTTATGTTTACTGTTTTACTGTTTTAGATCAAGTTATAATGTAATGGATGCAGACGATTTTAGTGATTTTGATTCCGAATATAACCGTTCAACTGAAGAAAATAATATTAATTGCAATAAGTTTTCATCGTTATTTTTAGAACCTGATTATAATTAATAAGTATATGGAATTATTTTGTTCATTTTTAAGAGTTTTATAGTTAATTAAACTTGCTCATCATTTTAAATGTGTTGGAAATGTGTCTGTCGTAAATATACAACAGAATCCAATTTAGTTTTGTGATTTATACTTATGATTAGAAACTTGGTCTTATAATGAATAACAAATAATGTAAATTACTATTTAAATGGGAATAAGCCACAATTAAAGATTAAAATACGTTTATTGACGTTTCAATTTCCACTTCGGAAATCGTAAATTCAACAAATTTTGATTTTTTGTTACTTGGTGAAAAATTCTTCTAACAATTTAATTGTATCTGACTCATTTATATTGACAATTCAGACATACATTATACATTTTAAAGTAGACGACTTTAAAACGATATTGCCAATATTGTTGAGTTGCGCTCCTGGGACACCTTTGCTTATAAGATTCGATTCATTCGATTACATGAAATCAACTGTAACTTGAGAATATCCACCTAAATAAAACTTATCGCATTCACAAGGTATTTTATAAATGCAATTCTTTGTCCATTCTTGTTCATTGTAAGGTTTGATTTTAGACAAAATATATCTCAACGTGTTTGTTGTTTTGAATGTTGTTGAATAAAACAGTGGATGAAATTCAATATGAAAACAAAATTAAAGATCTAATAATAAACGGACCTTATACAAAATAAAAACGAACTGACTAAGGATATCCAGATTCGCCGTGGGGTCCGCCAAGGGTGTATTTTATCACCCTTGTTATTCAATTTATACAGTGAAGCCATCTCAGAATGAGCGCTTGCCGAGATCAGTGAGGGCCTTATAATAAACGGTGAGCCACTTAATAACATAAGATATGCTGACGACACCGTCCTTTTTGGCAGGAACACTAGAAGAACTGCAACACCTTGCTGAACAACTAAATATATATTGCAACGATTATGGACTAAAAATCAATTTGAAGAAAACCAAGTTCATGGTATTTACAAAAGCACAAAACATCAATGTTAAGCTAGTACTAGACAATACAGAAATTGAACAAATATCTTCGTACAAATACCTTGAAGCATGGATCTCAGAAGATACTGATCAGACAAAAGAAATAAGATGCCGCATTGAAATTGCGCGGTCAACTTTGAATAGAATGAGAAAACTTTAAAAAGACAAATACATACCATGATGACAGTAAAATTCTCCTGTTATTGATTCCATAGTAAATTATGAGGGAAAAACCAGGAAAAAAACCTCATAATACTATCCCGACATGGTAAGTATTTGGTCATGCATTTGGTTTACTTTTATTTAATAAACTTTAATAAACTTAATAAACACCAAATTCTGATTTTATATGTTTGATATTTAAAAAACATAAATGATGTATCCTCCATTTGTTACTGACTTACTAATACCGGTATTTTCTTTTTAGTAACTTCCTAAAGATTTTAGAGCCGCTTATTTAATTTTTCTCTTTTTACCATCCGTTTCTTTTAGAACTATATTTGAATCATTCCATTAAACCATATGTTCATTATCTCATGCGTGTTTACATATTTTATGTAAGACTGATGTTCACTTATTTTAATATTTAATGGCCTTGATGTTTCACCTAAATAAAACTTATCGCATTCACAAGGTATTTTATAAATGCAATTCTTTGTCCATTCTTGTTCATTGTAAGGTTTGATTTTAGACAAAATATATCTCAACGTGTTTGTTGTTTTGAATGTTGTTGAATAAAACAGTGGATGAAATTCAATATGAAAACAAAATTAAAGATCTAATAATAAACGGACCTTATACAAAATGAAAACGAACTGACTAAGGATATCCAGATTCGCCGTGGGGTCCGCCAAGGGTGTATTTTATCACCCTTGTTATTCAATTTATACAGTGAAGCCATCTCAGAATGAGCGCTTGCCGAGATCAGTGAGGGCCTTATAATAAACGGTGAGCCACTTAATAACATAAGATATGCTGACGACACCGTCCTTTTGGCAGGAACACTAGAAGAACTGCAACACCTTGCTGAACAACTAAATATATATTGCAACGATTATGGACTAAAAATCAATTTGAAGAAAACCAAGTTCATGGTATTTACAAAAGCACAAAACATCAATGTTAAGCTAGTACTAGACAATACAGAAATTGAACAAATATCTTCGTACAAATCCCTTGAAGCATGGATCTCAGAAGATACTGATCAGACAAAAGAAATAAGATGCCGCATTGAAATTGCGCGGTCAACTTTTAATAGAATGAGAAAACTTTTTTGTAATCGCGATATCAATATATCGCTCCGGATAAGAATGCTTCGATGTTATATTTTCTCTACCCTTTTGTATGGAATTGAAGCTTGGACACTTAAAAAATCCAACATTAAAAACCTAGAAGCATTCGAAATGTGGTGTTACCGACGCATTTTGAAAATATCATGGATGGATCGCAAAACAAACGAACAAGTTCTCGAACAACTAGGAAAACAATGCGAAGTTTTAAATTCCATAAAGATCAGGAAATTGGAATACTTGGGGCACATCATAAGAGGTGAAAAGTACGAACTACTAAGGAATATAATGCAGGGTAAAATCAAAGTTAGAAGAAGCGTAGGAAGACGTAAAATCTTGTGGCTACGCAATCTCCGTGAGTGGTTTGGATGCAGTTCAATTGAACTATTCAGGCGAGTTACCAATAAAATTATAATTGCCAGAATGATTTCCAATCTCCGATAGGAGTGGAACTTGAAGAAGAAGATACAAAATTATCAAAGGATCCAACAAAGCCTTTCAAAATCAGAATATATAGAACGTTATTTAAGTTTAAAGATTTCTTAACAAGTTATCAGAGAGGATTAATTACACCTCATTACAGTAAGACCCCTCATTTTTATGTTTTATGGAGTACCGAAAGTTCATAAAACGAATATACCTCTTAGACCCATTTGTGAACTATCAAAATTTTTATTAAATTATTTTTAAACCATTAGCAAATAAAAATGACACATGTATAAAAAATACACAACATTTTTTAAATAAATTATCAAATATTGAATTTAATTCAAATAATACTTTACAATGTAAGGTAAGTTTACAATGAGGTGTAATTAATCCTCTCCGATAACTTAACCGTTAAACAATCTTTAAACTTGAATAAAGTTCTATATATTCTGTTTTCCAACGGCTTTGTGGGATCCTTTGATAATTTTGTATAAGGTCCGTTTATTATTAGATCTTTAATTTTGTTTTCATATAGAATTTTATCCATAATTTTATTTAACAAAATTCAAAACAACGTCCTTTCAGAACGTTGGTTACCATCATAGCTATCTTAATTTTATTCACTGCCACCTTAAATAGCATGCTTGTATCTACACCATACCAATCTCGCAAGTTCTTCAACCATGAGGTTCTTCTTCGTCCTGGACTGCGTTTGCCTGCTATTTTTCCTTGCATGATATTTTGTAGCAATCTATATATGGGACCTCTCATTACATGTCCGAAATATTCCAGCTTTTTCTGCTTGATGCTTTTTATGATCTCAGTAGTCTTGCTGAGACGTTCTAGTACTGTGGAGTTACGAATCTTCTCCACCCAGGAAACTTTTAAAATTCTTCTATAGCACCACATTTCGAAAGCCTCAAGGCGATTTAGATCGATTTTATTCACAGTCCAGGACTCGACAGCATAAAGTAAGACCGAGAACACGTAGCAGCGAAGTAGGCGGATCCTTAATGCCAATTTTAGGTCTCTGTTACATAACACCTTGGACATCCTTCTAAAAGCAGCTCTAGCCTGCTCTGTTCTGGATCTAATTTCGCCGTGATTTTCTGCATTATAATTTAACTGCTGTCCAAGGTAGACGATTTTATCTATTTTAGTTGAGATATATTTTGTCTAAAACCAAACCTAACAATTTACAAGAATGGACAAAGAATTGCATTTATAAAATACCTTGTGAATGCGGTCAGTTTTATTTAGGTGAAACATAAAGGCCATTAAATGTTAGAATAAGTGAACATCAGTATTATAATAAAAATAGAGAATTTGATAGATCTCAAATATGTAAACACGCATGGGATAATGAACATAGGGTTCAATAGAATGATTCAAATGTAGTCCTAAAAGAAACGAATATTAAAAAGAAAAAAAATCAAATAAGCGGCTTTAATTATGCTAAATGAGACCAATTGTGTCGCAAATTCCTCGTCAGAAGGTAGTAGGATCTGGTTACCCATATTGAAAGAGGAAGTTATTGAAAAGAAAATACCACTATTAGTAAGTCAGTAACATATGAAGGATACATCATTTAAGTTTTTTAAATAACAAACATATAAAGTCTCAGGAGCGCAACTCAACAATATTGGCAATATTAGTTTAAAGTCGTCGACTTAAAATGTATAATGTATGTCTAAATTGTCAATATAAATGAGTCAGATAAAATTAAATTGTTAGAAGAATTTTTCACTAAGTAACAAAAACACAAAATTTGATTAATTTCCTAATGTTTGTATTTTGAGAACGATTTCCGATGTGGAAATTAAAACGTCAATAAACGTATTTTAACCGTTAATTGTGCCCGATTCCCATTTAAATGGTACCTAATTACTTTAAAATACCACAAGAAAATAGCTTCAGAACGATACTAAATAATGTAAATAACTCAATACCGACCGACTTTTATTTTTTTTTCCTGTACGTCACTATGCAAATATCGTAATATCTACAAATTTATTGAAATGGAGTTACACCACTTTTACAATGAACGAAAAATATGTGAACATTTTGAAATAAAGGGACTTACCAGGAAATAAAAAATTATCTCTCCATAAAACTAAAGATACACAAACAATATGCTAGTATTTATATAAATAACTAAAGTTTAATTTAAATATATGGAATAGATATTTAGTCAGTCATTAACTAGTCATAATAAAATAAACAGCTTTCTCGTACGAAAAATTTATGTTTCTAATTTGTGTAAATAATGTCTTTTATAAAAAATTCCTGAATTTAATCTCGAACCGTGAGTAGATGCGTTCCCAAGACACTATTTAACATCATCACTTATTTACCCATATCGTCTCGGATACCAACAGCGCATCTTATGAGAAATATTCTTAATAACTGATTTTTAATTGACAAGAAAAACTCAACAAGTATATTAATATTCATATTCTTCTTATCTAGATTATGCAATTATGAAAATCAATTTAAAGTATCAGCATGTGACTTTTTAAAAGTGACGTAGAAGCATCTCGGGCTTTCATCTGGTTGTTAACTATCTGGGGATCTTAGTTGGATATCGTCTCATTAAGAGATCGCAATATAATTAATTTTTATTTTCGTTTTCTCTTTGTAGAACAATTCATTATGGATTGGTATTTGTCAGTGGCTGATGTGCTTAATGCAGAAAAAGTAATAAAGGTTCAGCGGCAAAGGTAGAAGCCATTTAAAAAATTTTTTATCAAAATGTTTAAGAAGTAGGGTCACGGTAGAAAACTAAAATCAACTAACTTATAAAAGAGAAGGTTTCCTGTGGCTGGCTAAATACCATAGTTAAAAAACTTACAAATGAATTAGACACTTCTGGTGTAAATGGTATATTTAGAGAATCACTAAAATAATTTTCACTCGGGAAATCGATTACAAAAAAGATTATTTTAAATTAGGGAGCTGTTATTATACCCCATTTCTTGTTTAATTTTTTTTTAATTTTTTTAGTTTATTATATCTCAACTACAACGTTGACGCTGGGTCAATTTTGTTACTATACATTTAAAGAGAATATAAAGAATATAAAGAGAATGTAAAAGAAAAAGTAATAAAAAAGAAAAAACTAAATTTTAGAATATAGTATATCCACTCTATCTGTTCTCATGCATGAAATTATTCACGAATTGCTTTGTAGACTAGGTCTCCTTTTTACTCACAAAAACTAGTATTGCAAAATTAAGCCCCTTGTCCATAGAAATCATAATAAAATAAATAAGTTAAAAAAGGATCAACAATGTGGCCATGTCTATGATACTTTGTTTACTGTGAATTTTGACGTTTATAATTTTTATTGTCAGTGACATTAGCTCATTTGTCTTCTTCTTTATGTAACATGTCCTTCAGAACATTGGTTACCATCATAGCTATTTTAATTTTATTCACTGCCACCCTAAATAGCATGCTTGTATCAACACTATACCAATCTCGCAAGTTATTCAACCATGAGGTTCTTCTTCGTCCTGGACTGCGTTTGCCTGCTATTTTTCCTTGCATGATATTTTGTAGCAACCTATACTTAAGACCTCTCATTACATGTTCGAAACACTCCAGCTTTCTCTGTTTGATGCTTTTTATGATCTGAGTAGTCTTGCTGAGACGTTCTAGTATTGTGGAGTTTCGAATCTTCTCCACTCAGGAAACTTTTAAAATTCTTTTATAGCACCACATTTCGAAAGCCTCAATGCGATTTAGATCGATTTTATTCACAGTCCAGAACTCGACACCATAAAGTAAGGCCGAGAACACGTAGCAGCGAAGTAGGCGAATCCTCAATGCCAATTTTAGGTCACTGTTAGATAACACCTTAAACCTCAACATCATTTTAAAAGCAACTCTTGCCTGCTCTATTCTAGATCTAATTTAGCATTTACTTTCTGCGTTACAATTTAATTGCTGTCCAAGGTAAACGATTTTATCAACTTGCTCAAGTTTGGTATTATTTACATATATAGACGGTTTTATTTGCTGTTTTTTACTTACTACGAGTATTTCGGTTTTGCGTATGTTAAGATCCAGACCTGCCCCCCTACAGCTCTTAACGACACTATTGTCGCTATATAGCGTAAATTATTGATGACTTCACCGTTCACAAGTATTCCTTATTGTTTTTCAGAAAGTGCTTTTCTGATAATTCTTTCGGAGTAAACGTTGAAAAGCAGGGGAGATAAAAGGCATCCTCTGCCTTACTCTTCTTTTAATATTATGAGCCTGTAGTTCCACACCATCTACTATAACTGATGTTGTTTGTTTCCAATATAAATTTGCAATTATTCGAACATCTCTGCCGTCCAAGCCAATGTCTTTTAGAGCTTCGATCAATATAGAGTGCTTAACATGATCAAATGCCTTTTGGATGGCAATAAAACAACAGAATATGTTTACACATATAACTCGACATCTTTGAGCAAGTACGTTCATTCCAAACAGTGCCTCTCTCGTTCCAAACCCGGTACGGAAACCAAACTGAATGTCATCCAGGTAATAAATGGTATTGAAGACGAAGTTATAGCCTCTAAAACATTGCTAGTTTGTCCTCTACTTCAAATAATACTTTACCATGTTCATCTTGTAGCAATGCAGTTTGTTTCTTATATTGAAGATACCAGCCGCTTCTTGTCTCGTCGAAGTACCTTTGGAGCCTCTTACATCTATTCAAGAGGTAAAATATCAAATACATGTTTGTCAATCACTTACTAATAAACAATTATTTTTTAAGAGAGTTGACGCTGCTTTAAAATTATCACAGCGTACAATATACTCGATAAAAAAGGACAGAAAACAATTCCGTCCTTTTAAAACCAGGCAAAAATAGATGTCGTCTTAAAAGTAAGAAGACTGATATGCCCGAGGCATTAAAAATGGCAGTACGGAATACGTTGTATAATATGTACCAACAGAGTAAGTACTGATTTCTTCAGTGTGAATTATATGATAAACAAGAACCTTTGTAGGTACTTACTTCAATTTTCTATCTACTTATTTTCGGCTATAAAAGACGATAATGAATTTTTTTTTTTTTTTAGAGAAGCATGATCATCGCTTAGTACATTGTTAAAAAACATCGGATTTAAATTCAAAAAGGATAACAATCAACGCAATAATTGCAATAATTCAGCAAACTAATATTACTGCTTTAAGAGTCAGATTTCTTCGTAAATATATCGAAAATCTTGAAAGTGTATTTATTAAAGAAGTTATTTTTTAGATGAAACTTAGATTTACTCCAAAGGAAATAAAACAAATTCTTTACATGAGAATTGTACCAAAAGTGTCCGAAAACCAGGAGGTTATGATGGTAAACGTTTTTTAATTGTTCACGCTGGTTCATGCAAAGGATTTGTTTCGAGAGAAAATTTATTATTTTGTTCAAAATTTAACGTGGCTGATTATCATGGAGAAATAAACAACGAACTGTTTACTAAGTAGATGAGAACACAATTAATACCTAATTTAAAAGAGCCATCATTGGTTGTAATGGATAATGCTTCTTACCACAGTGTCCTTTTAAATAAACAACCTTCAACTACTTCAAGGAAAGATAAAATTATTAGTTAGTTGATAACAAATTATATTAAATATTATGATTCACATTTTTCCAAAGATGAATTGCTGCAAATAGCCAAAAATAATAGCAAAGAAAATATATATGCAATCAAAAGACTGATATTTTTTGTACACACTTATGACAAGTCAAAAGAAAATGTAAAAGAGTATTTTTGAAGTGTGTATATTTTAAGCAATTCCTAGCTGAGCGATTTCGGCTTTACAAAGCCATCATCAGAGCTATGCTAGAATAAAATGTTCTTATAAGTACTAATTGGTGAAGATTATAATTTTTAACTTGATGACGATGTCGCCATTATTAGTGAAGCAAGCAAGAACATCTCCTTTAAAACCAAATATAACATCAAGTCCATCTTCAGCAAGACCAAAGACAAAGTTGACAAACTAAACAGAAGTGGTATTTACAAGCTGTCCTGTGGTGACTGTAATATGACTTATGTAGGTAGAACAATGAGAACTCTGAATCAAAGAATCAAAGAACACCTCATTAACCCAGAAAAATCAAACTTTGGATATCACATTAAATTTAATAATCATTCCTTTTCTCCTTCTGAAAACAGTAAAATTTTACACAACATTCCCAATAAAAACTTTAGACTCATGAATCTCTTGGAAGATCTTGAGATATCCAAAGAAATGAAACTAAACCCTGATTGTTGCTTAAACACACAAATCAACCTCAATTGCAATTATAAACCTCTTTTTAAATTATTATGGGAGACTTTAGAGGAAGAAGGGTGACCTCATGCAATCTTATTATATATTTTTTATATTTTTTATAATTTTATATTTTTAAACAAATTTTAAACTTTATTAGAAATTTACAACATTTTGTAATTCATTTGACGGTTATTCTTAATTGAAACATGAAAATATATTCTTAAAAAATTTTTATGCAAATTTCTTACAAATTTCCATCAAGAGATACAATTCTAAATACACTTAAGTATCAGATAATGTAACATTAATACCATGTTTCTTCTTTATATTATTGTTGAACAATTTGAGCCCTTGTTTCTTAAGGATGGCTGTCAGATTGAACATACATTGACCTTGAGCAATGACTTGAGTGAATTTACAAACTAATGTCATTCTGTATGATGTGATGAACACATAAAATTTAATTTAAAAACTTAATTTTTAGAAAGTCTTTGTTGACTATTAGTAATTTCAAACTATTAAATAATTTTGTAAGAATTTAAAAAACAATCTCTATTTCCTATATATGACATTTGTCAACTGTCACTTTTGAAAAATCGTTTAAAAGGAACGACATTTGATTTCATTAGTTCTATTCTGTCTACCTCCTCACATCAATCAATGGTCGGGTTCTTACACCCGTACCATGACAAAAAAAAAATTTTTTTTTTCAATCTTTTTAACGTGTCTGTGAAGTCCAGTGTCGGTTTTTAAATGTTTTTTATATGTTTTTTAAGAATTTCAACAACCATAAAAAATCAAAATTTTAAAATATAGGGAAATGAGATCTCTCCATTGTAGTGGTATTTAAAATTGACGTAAGTTAAAAATTATAATCTTCACCAATTAATACTTATAAGAACATTTTATTTTAGCATAGCTCTGATGATGGCTTTGTAAAGCCGAAAGCGCTCAGCTAGGAATTGCTTAAAATATACACACTTCAAAAATACTCTTTTACATTTTCTTTTGAAATATATATGCAATTGACGAGTTACTCCGAGAATATGGTCATGAGTCATAAATCATGACAACTCTCTTTCTCCTGATTCTCCATGTGCCGTCTTCATCTTGCAATGGGCCATATACTTTTCTCAGTATCTTTCTCTCGAATGTCCTGAGTTGAGCTTCATCTTTTTTCGTCATTACCCAGGTCTTACAACCATAGGATACTACGGGTCTAATCAAAGTTCTGTAGAAAGTCATTTTGGTTCTTTTGTCTAATATTTTCAATGTCATTAATCTTTAATTAGCATAGTATGTACGATTTTCACTGGAAATACGTGCATTAAAATTGCTAGTTACGGTATTCTTCTGATTGATTTCTGTGCCTAGATATGTGAAGGCATTCACACGTTCAATTGTATTAGAGTTGTCTATTGCTATATTATTTTCATTCTCAGGTGTTCTTTTGATGATCATGTAATAGTTTTTGTTTCGTTTATTTTAAGCCCTTTTTTGTGTTTTAGGATCAATTTCCTTGAACATTTCCATTAGTAGTATCTTGCTTTCACTAATAATGGCGACATCGTCTGCATTGTTTGGTGTTCATATGGCCGGTTACTTTGGCTTTACTGCTGACTGCTTCAAGAAATAGTTAAAACAGCATAGTTGAAAGTGCGTCTCCCTGTCTCACCCCTATGTCGATGTCAAACAGGAAAGACAGTTTTAAATCTACTCTAATTGTGGCTTTTAAACCCTGCAACGTCATTTTTATGAGGCTGATATATTTTTTTGGTATACCTAGATTTCGGAGGTTTTCCACAATTTTGTTTCTTTTCACACTATCAAAAGCTTGTTTAAAGTCTATATACATATTATATAGTTCTATGTTGTATTTATAAGCTTTCTCTTGTATTGTTCTAAGTATGAATATGTTGTCTTTAGTGACTCTAGTTGGTCTGAATCCAGTTTGATAATTACCAATTATATTTTCGGAGTATTCTGACAATCTGGTGTAGATAATGCCAGAATGGATTTTGTATACTACGTTTAGCAATGTAATTGGTTTACAATTCTGACATTCCCCCTTACCTATTTTTATACACTTGCTGTATAAAACCAACTGCCCGTTCCTCCGGCAATTGCTCCTTGGTCCATATCAACTTTATCAGGTAATGGATTCTTCCCCAGAGTTCGGGTACTCCATATTTCAACAATTCTGCTGAAACTTCGTCCATTCCGCGCCACCGTAAAATATATTTTCTCGTTTTGATCATTGTCTGCACTTAGATTTTCCTCAAAGTATGCTTTCCATCCCATTATTATTTTTTGTTTTTGTTTCTCTGTTAGTAGTTCTTTGTCCTTGTCTGTGCATATTGTAAATTTTGGTCTAATCGACTGTGCTTTCTTTTATTTTTTTATAGAATTTTCTGCTCTCATGTCTGTTGTTATGTTCTAGGATTTCTTGAACTTGTTTTTTCAAAGTCTCTCTTTTTTTTCTCATCTGCATACGCTAGTCGCTTGTCTTTTTTTTGTTACAAATTTCTCTACTAATGTTTGTATTTTTTTGAAGTTAATTATACCTAGCTTGCCTCTACTGCAGTTCTGCATTCATTATCATACCGTTTTGCATTTCTTTGTTTTTGACTTTTTCGACAGTTTCCTATGCAGATTCCGTGATTATTGTTTTTAATTGTCTCCATTCTTCGTCTCTAATTGCGCTGAGTTCTATTTGGAGAGTATTTTGATATTCTTGTGTCCTTGTTGAACTTTTGAATCCTTCAACAATCCATTTTTTAATTTGGCTATTTTTCCCTTTTGCCACTGTCGCAATTTTCTGCCGCAATTTTGCCCCCACAAAATAGTGATTTGAGTTTTTCTGACGTTAGTTATGTCCGTTGTCCATCATTTGGATATGAGGATGTGGTCAATTTGATTGGCTTCATTGGTTCCTAATATTTTCCTTGTTTATTTAAGGATATCTTTTCTCTACATCAGCATCTTTTTTTTGAATTTTATCATATACTTCTTGAAGTTCTCCATAGAATCTTTCAACCTCGTCTACATCAGTTTCGTCGGTGCATATACATTAACCACTGTCACGTTATGCAGTTTACCCTTGAGTCTTATGATGCAGATTCTATCTGATATTGGTGTAAATACGATAATGGCTTTTCGTAGTCGTTTGGTTACTACAAACTGTACTCCTCTTTCACCTTGTCTCATTTCATTTCCGGAGTAGTATAGTGCACTATAGTCGGGACTGTGCACTAGCTATGAAATATCGGTAATATTATCTTTATTTAAATATTCTATGACAATTCGGGCAGTATGAGGAGGTGGATTGTCATACATCAGTGTGAAGTTTTCGCCAATAAATGGTTCATACGAGAAAAGACACAGTAAAAACAATTAAAACTTGCACAACCTCCTTGTAAGTGTAAGATGATAACTTCAACATAACAATATCTGTTAAATTTCAATGCAAAAGACATTTCTCGTTAAAAATATTTGTAGGGATTTCTGCTAAATCGTGTTCATTGTTTGCAAAATTTGTAAAAAGAATCAAAAGATCAGATCATAATGTTTGTGAGAAATTTTAAGCGTGCCCATTTTTTGGGTGAATGTGAGTGTATAATAAAAGAAAACCTAGCAGAATTAAGAGAGAGAGGGGCACAATGGAACTACCTGGGAGTGACTACAAGCAAAACCAAAGAAAGAATACTAGAAATTAATTAAAAAAATATTGGTAGATATTGAGACCAATCAAAACAAATCAATATATAAGAACACCAAATGCAAAGATAAAAGGTACTGAAAGAATTGTGACTAACATTAGGCAATGTAAAAATATAATGTCCTATCCAGCGAGTAGGAGATGAAACAGTGACATAATCGAAGATAGAATGAAATCTACGTAAAAGAAAGAAAAGTGGAAGACCATGATAAAAGTGGCTTCAAGAGGTTGAATAAGACCTACAAAATCCAGGGGAAGAAAAAGGTAGTAAAACTAAAAACAGAAAAAAATGAGGAGATAGCGTTAAGGCCTTTCCTCGCGATTCTGGGCATAGCTAAATTCCAATGTAAAAGTTTAAATCAAATAACGCAAAAACTATGGCAGATATTGAGATGATTCTTTTTTTATATGGAAGGTCTTAAAAAGTTCTAGTGCTCTATTTACTCGTAAATTAATAAACTTTTTAAATAATTTTTTTTTTGAAAATAAATCTATTATCGAGCACAAGTTAATTAAATCTAGCCCAAGTACTTTCGCTTAAAATGGCATCTTCAGGGGCATTTCGTCAAAATGTAAACTATCCGGCAAGCGTAGAATGTGGAAACATTAAAAATAACATAAAATTGTACAAAACACTACACTAAAACGGGGACAAACAGATTAAAATTACTTAAAGATTCTACGCTACATTATCTGTCAGTATCTGGAGGGATAATCTCTGGATAATCTCTGAAAGGATAATATCTGGAGGGAGTTATTATCCCTCCAGATACTGACAGAGAACGTAGCATAGAATCTTTAAGTAATTTTAAACTGTTTGTCCTCGTTTTAGTGTAGTGCTTTGTACAATTTTATGTTATTTTTAATGTTTCCACATTCTACGCTTGCCGGATAGTTTACATTTTGACGAAATGCCCCTGAAGATGCTATTTTAAGCGAAAGTACTTGGGCTAGATTTAATTAACTTGTGCTCGATAATAGCCTTATTTTCAAAGTTCATTTATTCAAGCATTCAACCTCATTTCATTTTTTAATTCTTTTTTTTTCAAATATTTTTGGTTAAAATAAACGTATTTTTTTTTTAAATGGGGCACTACAGAATTTGACCCACTTTCCAAATCTGCTTTTTGTTTTTAACATAAAGTGTAAACACAAAACAGCTATTTATTATAAACTTTTTAAAAAATCTCAAAGTTCTGCTAAATGTAACTCTCTCTCTCTCTCTCTCTCTCTCTCTCTCTCGGTCAATAAAGGCTGTCCTCTTCTATAGTTTCTGGATTTTCGCCAACGGGTAGGTAAGAAGTATAATAACCTCTCGAGGGTTGGTCATAAATAATGTTAAATAACATTATTAGGGCTTATTCCGACTTTTGACCAACCAGTGTGTTCTAATTGTTTTTGAAATGGGTAGTTCACGAAGACTTTTATGTTCCGGACAAAAAAGTCGACGATGATTGAGGAAATTTTATATAAATAAGCAGTAACCCCTATAATTTGATTAAACTTTTATATGAATAGAAATATTTTCTGTTGATTTGTGACATTTTCCTTCGAAATGGTTATACTTTTTTTTATAATAATAAGTACTATTGTTTTAGTATTTGCTCATATTATAATAATTTATTATGTAGAAACAGCGTAGAATTTTGGTCAATCAGCCAGTACATTTTTTTGTATTTCAATCAGAATTAATATTTTCTTTTTTTCTTTACATAAGCTCAGAGTAATATCCAATATTTTGCAGAATTTGGATATGGAATTTGATTATTTATATTTATTGGAATATTTATTTTAAACGTTTTCGTTAGTAAAGTTTACATAATATATGAAGTTTGTTTCGTCACTTGCTTTTCCAGTCATATTAGTTTAGGGTAATAAGGATTTTCTCGTCACTCAATAATCCAGGTAACTGACAAGTTTTTTAGTTATTGTAGACCTATAAGAAGAAAACCTACCTGTTTCCTGCCTAAAGTTCGGAGCCGTTTTTTAATAACTAACAATTCAATGCAAAAAACGCGATTCTGTCGATTTTTTGCACTCCATTAGAAAGCTAAATACTTGACATAAAATTACAAAATTTTGTTTTTTAGACTATTGACAAAGCTTCAAAATGCCATTAGTTGTAAGTTGAAAAGTCAATTTGTTGCTTTGCAAACTGCAAAATAAATGACAATTGATATGTGTTAAAAAATTTTAGTAAACTTTAACTTTAAACTGTAGAGTTCCACCCAAGGTTGGTTATTGGGATAGTTAACAAACCCTCAAAATTTGGAACCGATATATTAATTAGTTTAAAAGTTATTGTATTTGTTTATCACAGAGACCTTTTTTACAATAACATAAGATAGAAAATAATAAAAATAGAGTCATGCTGTGGGTAACATATGAAAGCGAAAGACTTTCAATATGTATTAAATTACCATCAATATGTATTAAAAAAAGATAAAAAAAAATGATTTAATATAGTCAAAAATCCTGATCACAAATTTTTGAAATTAGGTAGTTTATAAATATTTAGAATAACTTTAAAAACATTGTCCTTAGAAAAATCTTTTTCATTCGAAAAGCTAGTGTTTTCACCCAAATTTTCAAATAAAAAAATTTAGCCTAGGTTAATTTGAGCCAAAGTTAGCCATGTTATTTTGATAATTCACAGCTAATTTGATTATAATAATTAAGGACCCTTATTGACGCCATGATAAAGAATGGGATTTGTTTTTACACACTTGTTCTTTTAACACTTTCATAGGCTACTTTGAAGTCAACGAAGAGATAGTGTGTATCTATATTATATTCTAGTAACTTTTCTAGAATCTGCCCATGTGATTGAATTTGATGTATAGTTGATTTTGCAGCAGTAAATCCGCATTGATATTGACCAACAATATCCTTTGTAAAGGATTTATGTTTCAAATCTTTCAAATAATACATTGCCGAAGATTTTATACGCAGATGCTAACAGAGTAATGCCTCTATAGTTCTTACAATCCAGTTGATCGCCTTTTTTATGCAACACCTATTATTTCATTTAGCCACTATTCTGGTACCAATTCATTCTGCCATAAGTACTATTAGTTTATGGGTTACTGCAAAAAGTTGATCATCACCTTTTTTTATACATTTCCCAACACATTTAATCGATTCCTATGGCTTTATTAGAAGGTAGAGAAGGTAGGAGAAGATAACATAAGCAAAAGGGGGAATCTTCCCAAGAAATAGGATCTAGAAAGCTTTTGCGACTTAACCTAACATCGGGGTGTATAGTCTTTAATTATATTTTTTCATAAAATTTTTAACCTTTATCACCTAATAGAAAACAATTATTTCTTTACCGTAGCAAAAATAAATATTTTTTCAAATACAATAGGTATTTTTCGTATCCTGGAAACAATTTCGTCTAAAAAAAACCGTTAACTAAGCATTATTATTTCATTCGTGCAAATATTCAGTCAAATATTCGCCATGACTAAATATTTTCCTACTAAAAACAGAAATTTATTGTTGTACATTTTCGCAATATCCATTGATTTAAAATTGTACTTTGAAGCAAAGTAACTGCCGCAAAATACAGTTAGGGAAAATTGGAGTTTCATAAATTAACCGCTATAAAAAAATTTGCATAATTTTAAAATAAATTACAACGCATGCGACGTACATCGTGTATTAAATGTTATGATTATGCACAAATTGTAGCAGTATAAAGGACATTAGCATACGAGAAGTTTTAAAGCTGTTTTACCTACGACCCGGTGAATAGCCGCAATTGTGAATCAGCATGTTTCTCTAGGCTAGAGCTACCATAAAAAGGTGATAGTTCAAGTTGCTAAATTACGTCTATTATTGTAGAATGAGAATTAGAAATAATATATTTGGGTAAATCTAGTTCATTAAAGACGTTTGTATAGAAGTTCATTTGTTGAAGATTGTATTACCCTCTTCTATTTTCTTTTTATTTTTTGTATCCATATTCTAGTCTATTTACCGTTAGTAGTTCTATTTTGAAACATATATATGTACACATGTCATTACTCTTTCAGAAATTTACCACCTTTTGTAATCGTTTGTGATACTAAAATGACTAACCGTGTGGTACTTAATAAATATTACAACATGAACTTTATAATATGTACAATTGTATTGTAAATTACCTGTTATGATGAAAATGATAAGCTTTCTTAAATATAATTTTTTTTATTTTGTAACGTATTACAAGGTTGTACTATCTGTTGTATTTTACTTTCTTTTGATATCTTGTCATCGCATTAAATAGCAGTTACAGCTTACAGATAATATATTGATATACATCGACAGCAAACTCAACAGACGAAAAAGCTGACATTTCACGAGGATCTGACAACAGCAAGGAACCAAGAAAAATCACACTTCGTAATAATCACAGGAGATTTTAATGCACAAATTGGAACAAAAGAAGAGGGCGATGGTGAGATGTACAACTACTTAAACAACGAAAATGTATTTTGTCTCAACACATTCTTTAAAAAAATTTAAACAACGTAAATGGATATGGATCAGCCCAGACAAGAAAACTAAGAACAAAATAGACTACAGACTCTCCAATAACAAAAAGATGTGCACCGACGTGACAGTACTAAACAAATTCTACACCGGGAGTGACCATAGAATTTTTTAGAGCGAATATTAAAATACAAACAAGAGTAGAACGAAAAAAACTTACTAAACGAGAACGATACCCAACCTCCGATGTCTTGTTTCAAAAACAAACGGAATACCAAAAAGAGCTAAGCACAAGACTAAAATCAACAAAGACACTAAAAAAATGGATATAAACAGACTAACCAATAAAATAAAAGTAACTGTAACAATATCGGTTAGGAAAATATGCTCAAACACAAAAACAGCCGAAACATCTAAACTCCAACCTAATACAATTAAATTCCTCCAAGAAAGACGAAACAGAACAGATCGAACTTCGGACAGTTTTAAAAGTTTAAACAAAAACCTGAAGAAATAAATTAGAAACGATCATAGAAACTATACTAACAATCTAATAAAAGATATAATACAAGATAACTGCAATATGAAAGTACGGAAAGCAAAAAACTAAAGCGGCATAACAAAAATCATAGAAATAAAAAATGAGAAAAACTTCACCGTCCGAGACAGAAAGGAAATAAGTGAGGCTATTGAAAAATTATATACTAAATTATACTAGGTATAAATCCGCAACCACAACAACGAAGTACTGATCAAACAATAATTAACACCTTCTTCTTCTTCTTCTTTGGGTGCCGTGTCCGTATTCAGACGTTGACCGTCATCATGTTTACAATTTCCTGAAACCTTTCTCTGTCGGCTGCTGCGCGAAATAATTCTTCTACTGTGAAACCACACCATTGTCTAATATTACGCAGCCATGAAAGTTTCTTTCGACCAATTAACACCGGCTCAGAACAAATACCGGACATAGCCAACTATGAAATAAAAGTGGCCCTAAATCAACTAAAAACGAAAAAATGTCCGGGAGAGGATAAAATTACAGTTGAAATGTTGAAAATAGTTGGAAAACTTATAGAAAAACTAATATTGCACTGCAAGATACCAGACGCATGGAGAAACAGCATAATGATACCAATGTTCAAGAAAGGAGATAAAGAAGACCCCAACAATTATAGAGGTTTAAATCAACCAAATGTATGACAACATCTAAATAACCACTATGGTGTAAAATCGAATTGATGGAAAAGGAATAAAGCAGGAAGCAAGGTTTAGATATCTGGGTATACTAGATATAACTAGTTACGGAGATATTAAAGAAGAAGTACGACAACAAAGCTTAACAAACAGACACAAACTGGAAGAACAAACACCTAAGACAAGACACAAAAACAAGAATCTATAAAGCAGCAATTAGACCTATATTAACATACACGGCAGAGACAAGACCTGACACATCTAAAACGAGACGACTGCTAGAAACAACAGAGTTGAAAATAGTCCGACGAATATCAGGGAGATGTCTGTTGAAAAGGAAGAGAAGCGAAAACATAAGAAGAGCATGCAATATCATCATCATCATCATTGGCTTTTACAACTCTTCGTGAGTTTTTGCCGCGTTTGCTATTGCCTTCCATTGATTCCGATCCTGTGTTATTATTTCCCATGGCCTTACTTCCATCTTCTCCAGGTCTTCCCTGACTGCGTCTTTCCACCTTTTTCTAGGCCTTCCTGTCGATCTCTATTTCATTGTTGTATCTGCTCCTCCGTTCATTTGTCACGCTGTCCCTGCAAGGACCATATATAATTCGCAGGATTTTACGTTCCCATACTAATAGCTTATTGATTTCTTTCTTTCTCAATGTCCATGTTTTACTTCCAATGATTTATTTCCCGCCAGTATTCGTATTTCAACCTCCCGTTCTCCTGTTTTTCACTGGTAATTGTTGCTCCTAGGTATTTGAATTCTTTGACCACCTCAAAATTATGATCATTTATGGTAATGTTTTGTCTTATTCGCTGTTGTTCCTTTTTTGATACGACCATGTATTTAGTTTTTTCTTCGTTTATTTTCAGGCCTACGCTTAGTGTTGCTTCTTCAAAGTTCGATACTATATCCTTAACTTCCAGTGTTGTCTGTGCTACTGTATCTACATCATCTTCAAATGCGAGAATAATCTTTGCTCCTCTGGCAGTTATGTCTGGTTTGACTCTGGTATAGATTTTTCGCATTGCATATTCCAATGCTAGGTTAAATAGTCATGGGGACATAATGCATGCAATATAGAAGACATAAATGGATGGGTGACAAAACCAAAACAGGAGTGGAACGAACATATTAGTAGAATGGCAGAGGATATAATAGTACGAATAGCACGAGATAAGTCACCAAATGGACGAAGAAGTATTGGCAGACCAAGAAGAAGATGGTGCGACAACTTAAACAATTTAGGAGGCTAATATTGAAGAAGAAATAGGCTTAAAGCCTACATACTAGAAGGAAGAAAAAGAAGAAACTCATTTTAAAGTATTATACGTTTAGACATGTAGTGTTTTTTTAAATTGTTATTATTAATAGGGTAGATAAGATTTATTATAGGAAAATTTCTTATTTTTGTTTAACAGAAAATTTCTTTTCTTAAACAATAGACTAAGTGGCTTTCGACAGTTAGGCCAAAATGTGAAGTAAATAATTGCTGTTACATACATTGTTTATTCTTCATAGAAAACCTAAACTATAAAATTACCAGTAACAGAATCTCCATCAAAACTTTTGTCTGCCTTGTTAGTTATGAATATTTTTTACCGTTTACACAGGATAACCGTATCATAATCGACCTGATTAATAAATTGTCGCTTGCAGTTTCGTAAACGACTTGTACCAGACATTTTGGTTAGTCATGATCGACGCAAGAGCGCGTGTTGGATATCATTTAAGATTTTGATCAAGATAAGATAGAAAGTAGCGCTTTTTGGTTAGTATTTTAATTGTTGCATGTTGAGTCCAGTCTCATTATCGATATTGATTTTTAATTACTTTCTTAATAAAGACGTGATAATTAGTGCCATCTGATTTTGTAAGATAGCTGCCAGATTAATTTTGGAATGGATATTGAGACCTCAGCTTAATATAATGTCGCAGAAATCCTGTTTGGTGTAACAAGAAGATTACGGGAGATGATTAAGTACGTATCGTATACAATAAAAACATGCGTCGTAAAACTTTTTAGGATAATATAGAGAAAATATTTATTAATATCGTTTCAAAATACTTAAGAGAATTGTTTGTCTTTTTTTTAAATGCATAAAAAAACGTATATAAAATGTGTACCCTATATCAAGAGATTTCAACTTAATATAAATGCTCTCTTTTAGTTTGCAGTTTCTATCATGTCGGAGATAACAATGGAAATTTAGATATTAGGTTCTTCATTAATAAAAAATATCTAGAAAAATCATATTGATAAAACTAGTCTCTGCAAGAGTTATATTTACCAAATAGCAATTAAATACCAGTTAACCCTTTTTCTCCTACTTATTTTTCTTAGCCTTATCTCGTCCATTTTTAGACTAAGGTCTCTCCGAACTCCTTCCATCCTAACATACTTGCAATTTTTTACGGCTATTATTTTGATGTCGTCCACATATCTCATCTGTGGTCTTTCTTATGATCGTTAATTGTTGTAACGTCTCCAACGTTGTATTGTGACATTTTAATGTTGGTCTTATTGTGTAACAGTGTGACCTGCGAAACTCCATTTGATCGAATTTTGTGGAACTCCCACTATAGGAATAAAAGAGTCTGAGAAATAACCTCGCATTTTTACCGTGATTTGACGTTGAGTGACATATAAATGGATAAGTCTAACAAATGGGAAGGACAGGGCGATGTTCAACAGTTTTCTGACCAGTCCAATATGCCAAACTTGGTCGACGGTTTTCTAAACATCGAGAAAAATGCCTAGAGAAAGTTTGCCGCTGTTTCGACTTCAAGTGAGTAACGATCTCTGTCAATGCCGTTGTGGTGGACTGACCTCCTCTAAAGCCGAATTGAAATGTTAGGATGATGTTGTGTTCTGTGGTAAAGTTAATGAGTCTCTCTTTAACGATCCTCTCGAAGACCTTAGTTAAGACCTTTAGTAGAGAAATCGGCCTATAAGTATCCAGATCGGTTCAACGTTGGCCCTTTTTTTAGGAGCATGATTGTATTGGCTTATTTTCATGAAGATGGAAAGTAGCAGGGTGTAAAAGTGGCATTGACAATGATCGTCAGGTAGAATGTTATGCTCGGTGATGCTAGGTGGGAGTTGTTTTACGCAGTTCCTGGCAATTCCGGTCCTGGTGAATTTGATTTGCCGATTTGGTAAAAATATTTTAAGGTTTGTTGAACCACAGGTGCCATGATAAGATGCTCATGTTGCTCCTATGGATTGAAGGGGTGACGAGTCGTCTTGTTATATCTCTCTCAATCGTTGCACGGAACTCGTGGTCAACTGCAGGGTTATCGATAGTGATTAGGGTGTTTTGTAAACGTATTTTTAAGGCATTGGCCCTCTGTTGATCTGGATTAATAATTTGGTTGTTCACCACAAGGTAAGAAGGGTTGTTGGTTTTTTGTTTAGTTAGGATTTTTAAGTTTGGATCAGAACGCGCCGCCGTTACGATAATCAAGTCTATAGGTAGATGCTTGACATTGATTGGCTTGAAGATTATTAATCTGTAGTTTGATTACCGCAGACAGGCAGTTGTATTCTGTTTTGACTAGGATGTTGCGGGTATGTTGAAACTGACTGAGAAGTCGCTTTTTTTGTTTGATTTTATTGATAATGTATTGAGGTAGAGGTGGTTTTGCTAGGATTTATGATCCTATTTGGGACTAATATCTTAATCGCTTGATTTATCAGTCCATTAATGACCGTGATACCATGATTGATATTATCAGGATAATTTAAGTACCCTAACTGTGAAGTATTAGGTGACAAAGAGTTTTTGAAAAGGTTTAAGTCGGCGTGTGTAGTCTTTTATTATTTTAGGATGATTGGAGGGTAAAGGATTTAGTAACAGTAAAATCAACAATTATATAGAGATCAGAAGTATGGTGGCCACAAATGCAGACAAAAAGTGCCATTCTCAAGCTAGATAAAGTGCTTGTTGTGGAACCGTAGGGGCCCTAAAGGACACACAACGGAAGATATAATATAGAATCAGAATTGAAGATATAAAATGATTTTAGTTTGAGATATATTTAGATATAAGATTTGGTTTTAGTTGCACATTAAGAAAAAAGAAATGAGAAAAGTTAATGTAGAATACATATAGCACATACTAAGGAACTTAATTCTTAGTTCATCCCCACTGTGGCTCAGTGGTAACAGCGCCTACCTTTAAATCTAAAGGTCGTGAGTTCTATCCTTGTGATTTATATCCTTGTGGGATCGGTACTCACCAGAGGGACCGCAGACGTTCGGATACAATTAGCGTCTCTTAGCAAAGACAATGACGTCGACTTTGCTAAGTATCAAGACAATTACTCTACACACACACACTACACTAGGTACCTGACTGTACCATGCCAATGATCATAGTTATCGAGGCATTGAGCCAATAAAAAAAAATTCTTAGTTCTAAGTTCAAATAAAAATTGCAAAGTTTAGCTTTAGATTTTATAAATATTCGGTTTGACATTAGAACACGTGCTTTAATTTCTTCATTAGGATCTAGTGTGTCTTTTATCCCTGAACCTAATTATTCAATATGGTTCAAATTTGTAGTCGACTCATTCTTCAAAATTAGTTGCATAGAGCCATCCTCTTTAGCGATAAATACATGACACATAACTCATTTTAAAATATTTGCATGATTACTTATTAGGCAGGCTTTTTAGTCAAATGAGCTTTAAACTCTTTAACATACGTCAATTTCGAAATAGTTAACAATTCTCTACGGTTCATTAAAATCAAAATTTTGTTAAGCTTAATAACATTTAGATTAAAATAGCAATACTCAAAAAAATTTAACATTTAATTTAGTTTGGTTGAGTATGTAATTTCGCTCTTTATCATTAAAACTTAAGGTACTGGTAGACCTTGTTAAAGTATGCGATTTTGTCCCCTGTTGTTACACGTTTGGTTCTTCAATGTTTTTGAATTTATAATTAACTTTTACGTTAACCGACGATAATGTAGATTATTATGAGAATTACCTTCTCTTTTATATCATATTATAATATACTTAATAGATGTAGAATTTTTTCCTTTGGCAAGTAAAACTAAATCATCAGCGTATAATCTTCCTTTAACAATCGGTGAGCATTGTTAAAGTATGTCATTTATGGCTTAGAAAAAAGGTTAAGCTTATAACTGATCCTTGTGGTACTACGTTCTCTTGAACTTTTTTATCTGAGTTAACGTTGCCTGATAGAACTATGTAGCTGCAAGATTGAAGAAAATTCGAAATAAATTTCTACATATTGAATGGCCAGATAGTATCATAAGCTTTATTAATATCAAAGAAAATGTTACTTATTTGCAAATTCTTCATGTATTCCTGACTCTTACAGTCATGTATTCATGACTGTTATCTATAGTGGATCGATTTTGCCTAAATCCGCTTTGTTGTGGAATAAGGAGTTCTTGTTGTTCTAAATACCACCTCAGCCTTTTATTTACCATTTTCTCTAACACTTTACATAATATTGGTTAAAGATATTGTTCTATATGACTCAGGTAATGTCCGGGATTTCTCAGGTTTAACAAGTGGTAGTATTATTGCTTCGGACCAAGTTGATGGGAAAACCTGGTTACTCCAGATAAAATTATAAAGGTCTAGTAATATTTTTTTTCCATTGTCTGATACATGTAGTAGGAATGCTAAGGGGGTACCATCTGGTCCCGGGCTTGAATATTTGAAAGAGTTTAAGGCTTCAGCAAGTTCTATGAAGGAAAACGGAACGTTAAGGTTGTGAATCTCATGTCCGTCGAATAACTAAAAATATTTCGATCAAAATTAGAATTTGATATTACATTGAAAAGTAAATCTTATATACTTATAATATCTTGTTTAACAAAAAATAAATTTAATCTATGAAATTGCAACCTTTCACGGATCAAGGATAAACCAACTGTGTAGAATATTTCCCAACCTTCTGCTTGAATATGCTGGGCGTAACTTCAAGCCCTTTGATATTATGTTATAGTCTTAACATCTGCGTAAAAATTAAAATAACTTTTGACAATGTGCTAAATTTTTGTAAAGAATTTTCAATCTCTGAAAATTTTGAATAACGCTGAGCCAATAACGGTTTCCTAATATTGTTCTGAAGCTATTTTCTTGTGGAATTTTAAAGTAATTAATATTTTATTGGAAATAAGCCACAACTGATGTAATGGCCTTGATGTTTCACCTCCTAAATAAAACTGATTTCATTTACAAGATATTTTATAAATACAATTCTTCTTCTTCATCTTCTTCCTTTATTGGGCAATAATTTGCCCAGCTAATTCACTGGGAATATGGAAATTATTTTATATTGAATGGATACTATGTTGAAACTTCTTCTTGAACCAAACAGTTAGTATAGGAAAGACAATACAACACAGGATAAAACTTTTCTTGCTTGGGGGAAGCAACTTAGCTAAAGAGATACCAGAAATGCTACCAACGGATGATAGTCAGAGAATCCAGATGTAAAAAAAGAGAGGAATTTGTAAGGTTATAATTATAGTAGATTATAAGAAAGGAATATATATTATACATTAATTTTAGCTAGATTAAGAAAAGTTATCAACAAAGTTAGTCTTTGAAGATTAAGATTGGATATAAGAGAACAAATCTCTCTAGGAGTTTGTAGTTTTGTTTCAACCAATTCTTTGTAGAGGTCAAAATTCGGAGAAACATTTATTAGACACTCTAGGATAATATGAGTTAAAAATCCAATTTGACCACATTTACAGTATACGTTGTCCCGAATACCTATGCAAAATAAATGAACGGGAGTGAAACAATGTCCTGTTTTTATTCTAATTACTGTGGTGATATGCCTTCTGGCTTTATAAGGAAATTGATTGAACCATGATGTTTTGTTCCATTTATTGACTATTTTGCTATACAATATGATACTTTTGATCTGTTTGAATTCTATTTCTTTGTTCTTTCTTATTCATTGTTAGGTTTAGTTTGTTCCTTTTTTTTTTCTGACTGATATTCTCAAGCCAAAGTTGATTTCATGTAATCGAATGAACTATATTACAATAAAGTCGTCCTAGGATTGCCACTCAGCAATATTTACAATATTATTATACACTATAAAATCGTCTACTTTAAAATGTTTAATGTATGTCTGAAGTATCAGTATAAATAAGTCAGATAAAGTTAAATTAATAGAAGAATTTTTCACCACGTAACAAACAAAATATGTTTACTTTATTATTGTTTGTGAGAACGATTTCCGAAGTGGAGATTGAAACGTTAATAAACTTATTTTAACATTCAATTGTGACTTATTCCCAATAAAATAGTAATTACTTTAAAATGCCACAAGAAAAAAGCTTCAGAACAATATTAGGAAACCGTTATTGGCTCAGCTTTATTCAAAATTGTCAGAAATTGGAAATTCATTACGAAAAACTGACACATTGTCAACATTTATATAAATTTTTACGAAGATATTAAGACAATAACGTAATACCAAAGGGCTTGAGCTTACGTCCAATATATTCAAGTAGAAGGTTTAAAAAATTTCTACACAGTTTGTTTCTGATCCGGGAAAGGTTGCAATTTCATAGATCCAATTTATTTTTTGTTGAACAAGATATTGTAAGTATTAAAGATTTGCTTTTCAATGTGATATCAAATTCTGATTTTAATTGAATTATCTTTAGTTTACATATAGTATATGAAAATTCATAAAAGAAACAAAGAAATATACAATTAAATAAATTTAATATTTTTTTAGAACAAAAAAGTTATACATACTTAAGAGAACTTCAATAGAAATAATGACACGTTAGCTACAGTTGCCAATCTATCAAATAGATATTTAAATGAACGAAGATTTTAATACTGTCAAAGGGTCCAAACTTTGCTGCTACTCATACACTCATACAAAATTAAACATAATTAGCTCAACGGAGAAAATATCTCAATATATACCAACCGACGAAACAGAAGAATACAGACATTTATGTAAACTTGAATAGTAAAAGTCTATTAAAACTAAACATAAGCAAAGAGGAACTAAAGGCTATAAGAACGAAATTAACAATCTAATAACAAGCGGACCTTATACAAAATTAACAAAGGATCCAACAAAGCTTTTGAAAAACATAATGTATATAGAACTATATTCAAGTTTAAATATTGTTTAACAAGTTATCAAAGGATATTAATTACATCTAGTTACAGTAAGACCACTGATTTTTATGGAGTACCAAAAGTTCATAAAACAAATATACCACATATTTTTAACTAAATCATGAATTCTATAAACAAAATGTGGGTTTAGCAATGGGCTATAGTTTATCTTTATTATTAGCCGATATATTTATGGAAGATTTTATAACAAATATTATTTCCAAACAAAATTTAAAACCCACTGTATGGTGGAGACATGTAGATGATGTATTCTTTATATGACCTCGTTGATCAGAGTTATTGGACACATTCCTAAATGACATAAACGATAAAGGGAAGACAATAACATAATATCATGAAAAACGAATATAATAACACACTACCTTTCCTGTATGTTTTATTCTCTAAGAACGATACTGGATATGCGACTATCAATATTAAAAAGGTAACCGTTAAATTCTTATACAATAGAGCCCAAATTGCTTGTTCTAACTAAAATTCGTTTTTAAAGGAAAAATATTTGCTAACATTTGTTTTATTAAAAAATGATTATCCTTTATCGTTCCTGTTTTGTCTACAAGGCTTAATTTAGTCAGTAGTAGGACGCTGGTTCAGCGACCATGTCTCACTTCCATACGGTATTGTCTAGAGAATTATGGTTTTATTGCAGCTTTTATGCATGATTTTAATTTAAGCACCGTCGCTAGCAGATAATATGCCCTATTTTCTAAACTGACTTTAGCTTTCTGGTCCTTTTTGTAGATGATTTCAGGTGTTTGGATCGCTTATAGGCATTTCAATTCTGTAGAATCTTCGAAGTTGTATTCATTTACAGATACAATTTGTCTAACTCTTAGTTTTGGGCAGTTTGTGCAACTCTGTACTTCAGGATGAAAACTTCATTTGCAGCTTTAGTGGATTTTATTGTAAATCCTTGGACGGCAATGTTCATTGTCAGCTCTGGCCGTGCGTGTGTTACTACATAAGATCAGTTTTTAATTCAAAATGCTTCTAATGTAGTGTTATCAAGAACTTTAAACGGGTATAGCCTTCCACAATACATTTCTGCTTAAATAATCGTACGCTTGGCTAAAATCTGTTAAGAATTTCTCGATAATCAGTCACATGTGTATATTTAGTGCTTTTACAGTACTTTAGTTCTTTTGTACAGTATCAATGTACTGATTTTTTATTCTTCTGACATTTGTACTACTTCCATATTGATATTGAACAAACCTGTTAGCTAAATAGTTCTTATCTCCATTTCGATAGTTGAAGGAGTTATGTTCACTATAACACAGCCAGTTTACTGGATGAAGAGTATATGTGAACATACACTGTTACATACTTCCTTCCTCCTTGAAGTTATTTCGAAGTTTTTGAAGTTGTAATTTATTTCGTTCTTTAATTTTACTGCAGCAAAAATATGTAACATGCCTCTTTCATCAATTTGCTAATGCCCTTTGAAAAGCATCTATAAGAGCCAGTGTAAGCAACATGTTTAGTTTACGACATACCACCTTAAACCATGACGAAAACTCAAAAGGAAAAAAAAACGTTACATAAGTTCCCCCTTCATTCACTTCTTTAATTGTCTGTTTTATAAAGTAAGATTTGTCTTATTTACTACTAAAACTCTTTATTTTATAATAAAACTTATTTTGTTAGAATGCATGCATCGTGTCATATCATTATATATAATATAAATAAATAGTAGTAGTAGCAGTACTAGACGCTGCTTCAGCTTCCATCTCTCACTTACATACGTTATTGTGGAGAGAATTATAGTTCTTATTTTTGTAGCTTTTGTGCATGATTTTAACTGAAGCACCGTCACTAGGGTATAATATGCCCTGCTTCCTAAAGTATCCCTAGCTTAAACGTCTTTTTAGACGATATTTTTAGCTGTTATGATCGCTCCCAGTTATTTGAATTCTTCAGCAATTTCGAAGTTGTATATATTTACACATACAATTTATATAACTCTTAGTTTTGGATAGTTCGTAGCAACTATGTACTTGCTCTTGTCCATTTGCAGCTCTGGTGGAAATGGAAAACTTCATTTGCAGCTCTGGTGTATTTTATTCTTAATCCTTGGGCGACAAAGATCTTTGTTAGCTCTGGCCTAGTCTAATGTGACTTTGTACAACTCAGGGTCAAGAGGATTTTGCGTAAGACCGTTTATTAATTCTAAATGCTTCTGATGTGGTGTGACCAATTCTGATCCATGCGAATGAGTTCTTCAGCTTCATACCAGGCTCTAAGGACGTTAAACCAGTATAACCTTCCACAATACATCTCTGCTTCATATTCTGCTGTCCGCTACAAGTCGCGGTTGTATTTTTAGTGATTTTCAAAATACGAAGTGGGATAAAAATCTAGTCTGTTTGATTGGTCAAGTAGTGCATTGATCACTTTGTACATCACTATGAACATATTTATCATTTGATACAAAAAAAATATAATTTTAATCTGAATTTTGATTTACCATGTAAAACAAACCTTAAAAATCAACAAATAAAAACATATTATATAAACTCAGTAAAACACATAAATATCAATAGTATATTATGTTTCAATATTTTTTCGTAAAAATGCAAATAAAATTGACATTTCTATTAAATTAAAAAATTACTCAATACACACTAGCCGTGATAAACTGCACGAATAGCACTGTTTAGTCGCATTTTCTTAACAAAAAAGTTAATACTCACTATCAAATTACTACACACTGCGACCTAGTTTGCAAAAAAGGCATCTGTGAGTTCTGTGACCTACTTTATATTCTCTGATATACAATCAAAGTATTGCATTTCTTAGTATCATCTGCTGCTTTTTAACCCAAAAAGTGCGTCAGACTAACGCGTGCCTGGTTGGTTTTACGCCCTTCATTGCTTAGAATAAAGGGATTTTACAAGGGATAAAGTTACGCCCCATCATGCGCCTTGTTGGACTTACAGTTATAGCTTGTAAATTTATATTTAATGCTGATAATAAATATATGATATACGATATTAACTAAAAGGGGGTTGGTTTTATAGGAACTTATGAGCTTATGCATTATAATACATAATATAGTGGGGAAAAATTCTTTTAGATAAATATAATAGTTCTAAATTTTTGATCTGAAACTATTTAGATGGATAGAAACGGCCCATTAAAATTTAAGAACTAAAGTAACTTAAGCCTTTTTAGATTAAGCTGGACAAATTATAAATAATTGATTTTTTTTATTTAGAAAAAAAAACATATAATCCACATAAACCATGCAGGGATATTAGTGGAGTAATGTACACAAGAATTAATTTTATTTACAAGTAATCGATGTATATAAACGTAAACCTTTTAAATAATTTATTACATGGTCAGTGTTTATGGTTAAAGTGGTTTTGATGTCATCTGAGATTCCATATTTTCTTCTTGTTTCTTCGTGGTACTGGGACTGACAGTCAATCAGAATATGCTTCACCGTTAATGGGAAAGAACAGTTTATGCAGGTTGGAGATTTTTTGTTGATTAAGAATTTATGGGTAAGTGCAGTGTGTCCAATTCTTAGTCGGTTAATTATTACTTGGTCCCTTCTATTGGATGGATTATTCAAGATGGTCTTCACAAGGTGATAAATTTCATATAGTTTGGTTCCTGAATCTTTCCAGTAGTCTTTCTATATGTTCATACAATGGTCTTTAAATAGGTTTTTAAGATCGGAGTATGGGTAATTTCTTGATTAGGTTATGTATTGTGAGTTTATTCGACTTGTGTTTGCTATGCTGTCCATTTTCTCATTTCCAGCTATTCCTACATGCGACGGTACACAGATAAATGCTACTTCTTTTCAAGTTGATTGAATTATATTTATCTCATTTTTTATAGTCCGAAATATGATACACATTTATTCTCACTACGCGTTTTGAGGAAAATCAGGGCTTCCAAGATGGTTGTGGTCTCGCCTGTGAGGATGCGGCAGTTTGTAGGTATGGATATATTATGAGTAGTGTATTTACAGTAGTATGCAACCGCATGTCCGTCATGAGCTTTAAAGGCATCACTGAAAATTTGGAGATAATTAGAATAATGAGATATCACTTCGGAGTACAAGTGTTTAATGAAAATCGGATTTGTAGTTGATTTGTAGGGTATTTTGTGAGGGTTAAGTCAATGGTAAGTGGTTGGATTGTCCTTGGGGGAAAATTTACACTGACTTGTAGAGATCGATTAAGCTTATCTATATTAAAGATAGAATGTTTTTATTCGTTCTATAAGGGTAGTACTATTTTTAATTAGTTTTGTAGAACCAATACTGGGATGGCAAATTTGGGAGAATACTGAATGTTGTTTCTGTGCTGATATTTTTCTTGTATAGTTTAGGGATAGTTGTTGGCGTCTAATATACAGAGGTAGTTCCCTCGCAAAAACTTGTAAGCTACTAATACGACCAGTTCTGAAGGTACCCAGTGCTAATCTCAAAGCTGTAGAGTGTATGTTATTTAGTTTTTTTAATAGCAGTTTTGCTTGCAGCACCGTAACTGATGCAACCGTAATGTAACTTACTTCTAATAAGTAATTTGTAAAGGTTAATTCATGTTTTACAGTCGGCCCCCAAAATTTATTATATAAGATTTTCAGTATGTTTAACCGGTTTTGGCATGCTTGTTGTAATCTATTAATATGCACATTTCAATTGAATTTTTTATCGAAAGATAGGCCTAAAAAACTTACTTCCGTTGACTGCTTTATAGATAAATCATTTTAATCTTAAAATAATTGTATGGCGAGTGTTATTTTTACTAAAAATTACGTATTGATTTTTTTCTGCAGAAAAATTAAATACAGTTTGTAATGCTCAGTTTTGAAGTCGATTTAACATAAGTTGTAATATATTTGTTGCTGAAACTAGGTTATTAGATTTGGTGTAGATAACAATATCATCCGCGTAAATGTTAATAGGAGCTCTAATTACATTTATCATGCTATTAATAGCCACTAAAAATAGGGTTGGACTTAAGCTGGATCCTTGAGGGATTCCATTATCTAGCATTTTTGGAGAACTTGAGATTCCATTTATTCTAACTTTTATAGAACGATTACTTAAGAAATCTTTTATAAAAGCAAGCATGTTACCTTGAATTTCATAATTATTAAGTGTTGCTAATATAGAGGGTTTCCATGTTCTATCAAAAGCCTGGGTTATGTCAAACAATATTACAATGAACTTCAGATTGTTTGCAAAGGCTTCATTGATTGATGTTTGTAGTGAAATATGATTATCTAATGTAGACCGTCCCTTATAATACCATATCAAAATTTTTTCCAGTATTTTGCACATACACGCTGCATGTGATAGAAATAGGACGGTACAATGAGAGTATATCTTTGGGCTTATTGGGTTACAATTGAATCTGTATGACTATAATTTTACAAATTTAACATACAAAAAATACCACGCCTTGAAAAAATTTGTAACGTAACTTTAGTTCTTCAGGCAACGGACTTTTTATGTTGGAGATCAAGATAATCGAATAATTGATCAACAACGATTAACCGCGTTTGTTATTTAGATTGTAAAATACAGAGCGGAAGAAAAAAATTAAGGCCAAGGAAAAGGTGGGATAATAAAGTGGTAGCGGACGCGTAAAATTTACTAGACGTGAGAACCTGGAGAAGATCGGCGCCAGATCGGCACGGTTGAAGACATAGTTTGGAAAAGACCAAGGCGATTTGAGAGACAAGTATACCGCAAGAATTCATTAATAGTGCATCTTGGTAAATATGTATACAAGTGAATAGTTTTTTGTTGAAGATCTAAGCAACTTCTTTAATTTTCTCTTGGTTTTGGAAGCTGTCGCCGAGTTTATATAAATTTCATTGCAAAGTGTGGACATTCATATCTCCTTTGCCGCTATAATTTCTTTACGAATTTTGCTGTATATGAAGGGCACCTTAGCGTGAAGCTTGAGGCCTTGTAGAATCTATTTTGTACTGTAGCCAATAGTAATTTCAATGGGAATGTTAGGAAATTAAACGTTTGTGTACTGGTGGGCTAAGCGTTAAGACACGTTTTAAACAATTTTTATGCTGTAGCTTGGTAAATCTTGAGCTTAGATACAGTCAATACCTGGCTTTTTTAGATCCCCACCAAAGACTCGCACATCAAATTTTGTTTCGCTGACCGTCGGCAATATTTTTATGATGGTAGGTTTACAGTGGCTTAGCACGTGGTTGATGGTGCTGTAATATTTATGAGTTTTTCAAAATTTTTAATAAAATGGCCGGTAAGTTTTTCTAAAAATATATTGTATTGGTTGTTTGTATTTGTGGTAAAGTTCATTGATGAATTTAGTACATTTTACCCTTTGTAATTATGCTGATGGCAGTGCTGTGACACAGTGCATGTTTTTTTGTTCCAAACAAAAATAAACATTTCTATGCCGATTTGGACCGTATGTCTCAAAAGAAAATTGTTACTCTTATTGAAGACATTCCATCTGATGTAGATTTAAATATTGATGACAGCTTTGATGACGATGAGGAAACAGATTTAACAACAAATATGAATTAAAGTATTTTTGTATGGATTCTTTACCGATTATCTTTGAAGACACCGTTTCAGTGGAAAACCAACTTAAGGACGTCTTAGAGACAAATCAAATTGAAGCAGATGAAAGTGGCGATGATGATACTCCGTTGGATATACGTAGAAGGAATTATTTTATTTCAAATACAATTTAGACTAGAGACTCCCAAAATTGCATTCCTATAAAAAAATTTAATAAACCAACCATTCGGCCCCAACATATCAGAAAATATTGATTCTTCTATGGATGTATTTCTTTAACTCTTTATAAAGGACCTTACTAATAATATTGTCTTTCAAACCAATCTATATGCGGGCCAAAATAGCGACGGTGACTAGAATAGATTTACACAAATCAATGCAGAACAAATGCGGGTATTCTTAGCAATAAATTTACTATTGGGAATAAAGGGACTTCCTAGTCTGAGAGACTACTGGTCTTCCAGAGCGGATCTTCGAGATGTTTATATTAGTTCTTGTATGCCAAGAGACCGGTTTGTGTGGTTGCTCAAAAACTTGCATGTAAACGACAATTCTCTTTAACTTAAAAGACATGAGTCCAACTATGACAAACTATATAACCTTATGCCTTTACTGAATCATCTATGAGAATCGTTTTTTGCTTGTTATAATACCTTGGAAAATCAAGCAATAGATGAGTCAATGATACAATTTAAAAGACCGTGCAATTCTTATGTCAATATTTACCAATAAAGCCCGTAAAAAGAGGCTAAAAGGTCGGTATCAGTGCCGGCGAATCCTGATTTGTGTCAATGTTTATACAGGAAAAGTTGCTGATACGACAGAAAAAAATAGGAGCTAGAGCCGTAAAAGATCTAAGAAAGGGAAGACAGAACACACTACCGGACATAATAGCGGACTATCAATTAGCGAATTAGCAAATATGGTACGGTTTTTATGAAATGGAAAGACCGAAAGGATGTTTTGTTTATAAGTAATTATCATTATCCCGAACATATTTTAACAGTGTGTAGGAAGAGAAAAGATGGTACTATGGAGGACATTGTTTGTCCAATACTAGTCAAGGACTATAATACTAACATGGGTTTTGTTGACAAAATGAATATGCTAAAGTCAATTTATAAAGTTGACAGAAAATCGAAGAAATGGTAGCACCGTATCTTTTGGTATTTTTTTGACGTGTCGCTAATAAACGCCTTTATTTTTTTCAAAAGTAGATTTGATGGACAATCGCTTACGTTACGCTGACGTACCAGGAAGAGGATGCAAAAGAGCTAATGACACTAAAGTAAACCACTTCAAGCGCACGGTACCCTTAGAAGTCCGATTTGATAAATGTGCACGTATGCCAATTCACATGAAACCCAGGATATGTGCCCTTTGCAGCACTTGAAAAGAACCACACAAGACTTCCTGGAGATTTTTCACATGTAATGTAAGACTTTGTAACGACAAAAAAAATGTTTCTCTTTATATCACTTTCTTCTTCTTCTATATGACACTGTTCATAGCCTTTGTTAGCTGATAAAAAATAAAAAATATATAATACACTGTTATTAAAAATAATTATTTTATATATAAAAAAAATACCAAAAAACTTGTTAAAAGTTGAAAAAATTAATAATTCCGGCGTTAAAGGGTTAAGTGAATGAACGAAAGAGTCTGATATAAATTAAAAAAAAGTACAAAACTGAATTGTTTTTACTTATCCAACCAATTGTCTGGCTGCATAGATATTGACCTTATTTAGGCGAAGAAAAGCTTTATTTTCTTTATAATTACCGCAAAATGGTCTCCCAGTATTTATTAATTTGCCCTCTGTTGAATTATCTCTAAATATGTTTCCTGATTGATACGCAAAAACTTTTCTTTCATTGCCACCTAGACCGACTTGAGGGACATACGTAAACTACATTTAGCAATTATTATTCAAATTCAAGCCTTACTTGAGAAACAAAACTCCATATACATAATCAATGAGACAAATTTGAGATATTAAAAAAAAGAGTATTAGTCAGATGTAATACATGAAAGATTAGACTTTAAAAATAGACATTATTTGACAATTAAGATTGCACAGTAGTTAATATATTCTGCTGTTTTTTTGGAATCTGAAAAAATTGTATTTATCTATTGAAATAAGTAAATAAAATAGCCAATATAGCCAAAATGAAGAAGCCAATTTGAAAAATTCTTTCACATGCAATCAGTAATATATAAGAATTTTGTATATAGGTACGCTATATTTTATCGGTACCACTAAAAGACAGAAATATTGATCTTCTGTTTGAAACAACCGTTTAAAATGTAACAAGCTCTCTGCGAGATTCAACACTTGCGCTGGATCTCAACAAGAGAATTCCCTCCCTGAAACTGATATTTCTTTTAGACAAAAAGACCTTCCACTTTATTATTCTTTTCACCCTCGAATTTTTTTACCTACTCTACGACCCTCATTCGCATTAAGCTATTATTTATACGCTTTTTTTAATCCTAGTCAGGATTATACATTGTTCAGCTAGAAAACTGGGTTTGTAAGTTGCTTTTCCTTTGAGATGTAAAATACGAGCATTTAAAGTAGGTGCCCTACATTAAATACTCAACGTCTACCTGGCATTTCGCAAATGTTTGGGTGATGGTTGTTGAATTAATTAGAAAAATTTCGTTGGTTAATAGTTTGAGTGACTGTGCATTTGTACTAACCGAACAATATTGTAATGATTTATGCCGAGTGTGATTTACATAATGTTGACGAAGGTACCTATGTGTATAAGTACACAGGTGAGCGGTGGGTAAAATTAGTTAGGGGTATTATTTGTTATTTCAAATCAATACCCGTCTACCTGTATAAATATATTTTCGTATTGAATATTAGCTAGTCTAATTTTGTATCCTTCTTCTTCTTCTTTTTTATAAGCAAAATGCTTGTTCAATGTCGATTAATGCCTCTATTGGAGGTTATCACTCCATCTTTTGCGTGGTCGCCCGATACTTCTTCTACCTGATGGTGATTTATCCCTCGCTATTCTGACTAATCGGGTCTCTTCCATTCTGTTTATGTGTTCGTTCCATATCTTTTTTCTGTTTAGTGTCCACTCATTTATTTCTGGTATATTGCATTTTCTTCTGATCTCTTCACTCCTCATTCGATCCCTCAGTGTGTTTCCTGTAATTCTCCTCAGTAAACGCATCTCCGCTGTTTCTAGTAGTTGCTGAGTTTTGGAGGTATCCGGTCTTGTCTCTGAAGTGTATGTCATTATTGGTCTTATTGTTGCTTTGTAGATTCTTGATTTCACGTCGGTATTAATGTGGGGATTGCGCCATATCGTGTTATTAAGACAACCTGCTATTTTATTAGCCTTTTGTACTTGATTTTTCACTTCCTTCTCCACATCTCCGTAGCTAGACAGTGTAATTCCTAGGTAATTTGTCTCCATTACTTGCTCAATGCTGATACCGTCGATTTCCAGTTTACATCTAATTGGTTCTTTACTGATTACAATTGTTTTAGTTTTCTGTGTAGAGATCACCATATTAAAGTCCTTTGCCCTTGTGTTGAATCTATGGGTTAGTCTTTGTAGATCGTCTTCATTGGATGCAATTAGGGCCGCATCATTTGCATAGCAGAGTATTCTGATTTCTTTGTTCCCCATTTTGTATCCTCTTCCTTTATTAATAGTATTGATGATTTCATCCATGATTAGATTAAATAGCGTTGGATTAAGCGAGTCTCCTTGTCTTATTCCATTGCCCATATAAATTGGATCTGTAAGCTGGTCATCTATTCTGACTTCCATATTGTTGTTCTGGTAAATGTTCTCTATTGTTTTTATAACATCTAGTGGAATTTCTCTATCGTAAAGAAGGTGAATTACATCTTTAAGCTTTACTTTATCGAACGCTTTCTTCAGGTCTATTAGACATATGAATGCTGGTCTGTTATACTCTAGTGCTTTCTCGGTAATCTGTTTTATGATGAATACTGCATCTGTGCACGATCTTCCTGTGCGAAAACCCTGCTGTTCATCCGCTAAGGTAATTCTCTGATTTATTTGGCCTTGCAATATTTTCTTTGTAAGCTTCAAAGTGGTGTTTAATAAGTTGATACCTCTGTAGTTTTCAGGTTTTTTTTACCTCATTTTTTGTATAGTAGGATAAGCTCGCTTTTCTTCCACTCTTCAGGTATTTTATTATGTTTGATGATTTTGTTAATTAGTGCTGTTAGCAGTTCTGTTAATGCTTCTCCACCATATTTCAATAATTCATTTGGAATTCCATCTTTACCTGCAGCTTTTCTGTTCTTCAGTTTTTCTAAAGTTTGTTTTACTTCTTGTACGGTTATCTCGACTTCCTCGTTTGTAATGATTTCTGGTGTTTCTGGTTCTAACATCATTTGCTGTTCATCATTATAAAGCTTCTTTAGGTATTCAATCCATGTGTCGTTATCTATGTGTTTCGGTTCGATTAAGTCTTTCATCTCTGATCTTTGGCCTCTTATGAAACGCCATATTTCCTTTTGTAGACCGTAAAAGTCGTGTTCCATTTCTTTTGAGAAGCGTTCCCAGTGTTCGTTTTTAATTTTTCTTACTAGTGCTATTGTTTCGTTTCTTATCTTTTTGTAATTGTTGTATTATTGTGGTTAGACATGTATCTTAAGTAAGCTTTCTTTTTTTCTTTGCATTTTTCTTTCACTTCTGCGCAGAACCACGGAGTTTTCCGGTTTTGGTAATATTTATTTTTAAGAATTTTCCTTTCTTCTACAGCTTATTTTGCTGAATCTAGGATGCTTGCTTTAATTTTCGCCCAGCTTTCTTCGATTCCATCACTTTCTACGATGTGCACGTTGTCGAGTTTATCTTTGATTCTCTTTTGGTTATAGAAGTTTTGTTGATTCGTTTTGCAGACTCTCGACTTTTACCTTTGTGGTGTATTCTTCTTTTTTATTTTTATTGTTTTTATTGTTACATATGCGTGTCGTCATTCTGATTTTTCCAAGTATAAGCTTATGGTCGCTTCCTATTTCTGCAGATGTTAGTGCTCTTATGTCCAATACTTGAGAGGGATGTATTACCCTGTTCGTCAGGATGTAGTCTATCATTGACCTTTGACCTCTTGTATTTTCGAATGTGTATTTCTATTGTTCCTTATGAGGGTTGTTGATGCGTAGTTCATTCGTGCTACATAGGTCCGTGAGGAGATCTCCATTTTCATTTCTGATGTCTTCGTTATTACGCTGTTTTATCCCTGGTACGATGCCGTTGCCAACACGGGCATTAAAGTCGCCCGTAACGATCATAAATTCATTTTTAGGGACCTCATTTATCGTGTTTTGGAGGTGTTCGAAGAAGCTTTCTCTTGTGTCTGCGTCTCTGTTGTTCTCTGGAGCATAAATGGCTATTATGTGTAGAGACTTATCCTTTAGTTTGAGTTTTACGTAAACTGTTCTTTGTGAAATGTATTTACAATCCTCTATTTGGTCAATGAATTTCTTGTGTAAAAGTAGGGCTACTCCTTCTTTAGCTCTGGTTTCTTTTGCCACGCCGCTGTAAATCAACTAGTAATTATCTAGCATAATTTGACCCTTTTCTTTTTTCTTGGTCTCCTGGAGTGCGCATATATCTATATTTTTCTCCGTTAGTTCTTTGGTAATTTCCTGTTCTCTGCTGTTCAAGGATTTTACGTTCCAAGTACCGATTCGGAGTATGTTTTTCGTTTTCCATGAATTCGTTGTCCTTTTTCTCACATTGGTCATCGTCGTAGATTCAGTCCTGTTCCGAGGCATTAACCTGTTTCTTTGAGCTGGTTGGTTTGTCGTCCTACAGTAGGGTGCTAACCTGGTTGAAGACCAATTTTCTGTCAGGGTTTATTCCCATAGCCGATATGTTCCAGTTTTAAGGCGCCAGAAACTCGCCTTTCACACTCTCTCGTCAGCTACATAACGCACACCCATTGTGCGCCATGCACCCAGTGGTTACGCGGCGTATTGCCTTCGAGGACGTGAGAGTAGGATAATATTAGAGTAATATAGTATAATAAAGAACTCACATGGGCACTAAGACGAAAGCAGAAAGGAAATATAACTGATTCTGATGGAAATATCATCTTGAAGAAAAACTATTTGAAGACACCAAAGAGATAACACCTTTGAGCTAGAAGAAAAGGTAAATGACGGACCAAGAATATTACAGCAAAAAGTTTATTCCACAATAATACAGTTAAAGGATGGCCAAGCGACAGGCCCTGATAATATACAAGCAGAACTACTCAAACTAATGGATAACGAATCAATAGCAATAATCGCAAAGATATTCAACAACCAATACAACTTTGGAGAAATATCAGCAGAATGCCTGAGATCTGAGTTTATTCTTCTTCAAGTGCCGTCTTCGTTCCGAAGTTTGGCTATCATCAAAGCTATGCGTATTTTTGATGCTGCAGATCTAAACAGTTGGTAAGTGGTGCAATTGTACCATTCTCTCAAGTTTTTCAACCATGATTGCCTTCTTCTTCCTATAGATCTCTTTCCCATTATCTTTCCCTGTATAATCAATTGCAGCAACTGGTATTTATCTCCCCTCATAACATGTCCCAAATATTGTAGTTTGCGCTTTTTACCAGTAAGTATCAGCTCTTTCTCTTTCCGCACTCTCCGCAAAACCTCCACATTTGTTACTTTCTCTGTCCAGGGTATTCTTAATATTCTACGATACATCCACAACTTAAATGCTTCTATCTTTTTGGTATCGATCTTTTTCAATGTCCATGTTTCCATCCCGTAGAGGAGAACTGACATAACGTAACATCTCAAAAGGCGAATTTTAAGTTTTAGACTTAGATCTCTTCCGCAGAACACCTTTTTCAATTTAGTAAATGTGGGTCTAGCTTTCTCTATTCTGGTTCTGATTTCTTCAGAGCAATCATTATTTTCGTTGATAACAGTTCCCAGGTAATTATATCTTCTTACACGTTCGATTCTTTTATCATGCACGGTTATGTCAGGGAAGTTTTGTGGTGATTTAGATATTAGCATTATTTTTGTTTTGCTTATGTTAAAGTGATAATCCGTGTTCTTCACTGCATTCTACTATTTTGTTAATTAGTATTTGAAGATCTTCCCAAGTTTCTGCGATTAGTACCGTGTCATCGGCATATCTCAAGTTGTTTATTCGGATGCCATTTATCTTAATACCTATATTTTGATCCGAAAGTGCTGTGTTTATAATGTCTTCGGAGTATAGATTGAATAAGGTCGGTGAGAGTATACAACCCTGTCTTACGCCTTTCTTGATCTCGATTTCCTCCATTGTCTCTTGCTTTATTCGAATATTTGCTTTCTGGTTATAGTAAATCTTAGAGATAATTCTAATGTCCCTTTTATCCAAGTTTTTTCTACTAGCAGTTTCATTAAGTGATCGTGACGAACTTTATCAAACGCTTTGTTGTAATCAATAAAGCACATATATATATATATATATATATATATATATATATATATATATATATATATATATATATATCTTGGTTTATATCTAGACATCTTTGGCATATGACGTTAAGTGCAAATAGTGCTTCTCTTGTTCCAAGCCCGTTCCGAAATCCGAATTGAGTATTACTAATATCTGATTTTATGAGTCTTTTTAACTGAGTTTATTACAGTTACAAAAAAACCAGAAGCCAAAAAATGCGAAAATAACCATACTATAAGCCTCATGAGTCATCTCCTGAAATTGTTCCTAAAGATAATTCATAAGAGAATTTACAAGTAATGTGAAAGTCAACTTTCCCCCAACCAGTTCGGATTCATAAATGCTGTTGGTACTAGAGAGGTTCTAAAAATAATTAGAAATCTTTACTGGAATCAGACAGCAAATCTCAGAGTTGAAGGTGAACATACAGACTACACGAAAATCATACGTGGAGTTAGGCATGGCTGTATTTTGTCTCCTCTAATCTTCAATATGTACTCTGAAAGAATATTTACCGAAGCTTTACACAAAACTGACAAGATATTCTACTAAATGGTTACCGACTAAACAACATTAGATATGCAGATGACACTATAGTATTTGCGGACAACTTAGAAGACCTACAAGTTCTTATAAACAAAATCACGTATTACAGTCAACAACATGGATTCAATATAAACGTTAAGAAGACAAAGCTTATGATAATTAGCAAGAAAAAAACAGAAGGCCAACTTTACGTCAACAAATCCTCTGTAGAAAGAGTAACACACTACAACTACCTCGGCACCACACTAAATAAAAAATAGACCAACAACCAGGAGATTAGAGCACGCATCGGAAAAGCTAGATCCACCTTCAATCGAAAGGGGACTTCTTCAAGAGCCACAACCTCTGTCTTGATACAAAAGTAAGAATGCTCCAATGCTACGATTTCTCTTTTTTGATGGTGCTGAATCGTGGACCTTGAACGAAGATATATGCGGAAAACTGGAAGCATTTGAGATAGGGCTATATCGGAGAATACTTAAGATCCCGTGGACTGACTAAGTCACAAATGAGGAGGTGCTCAGAAAAATAAATACGAACCAAGGGGTACTGACTACCATCAAATCTCGAAAGATATAATTCATCGGACATATTATGCGAAAAGAATCCATAATATGCTCTACTTCAAGCCATCCTGCAAAGAAACATATGTGGAAAACAAGGTCCAGGAAGAAGAAGAACATCTAGGTTAAAGAACCTTAAAATCTGGTTCAATAAAATCATCATGATTGCCATGATGATTGCCAACATTCGTAACAGATAGGCACATCAAGAAGAAGAAGAGTAAATGACATGTTTCACTAATATGTCGTTATTTCAAATATTTTTAACTGTGAAGTGAGATTCATATTTAAAAAAGAATATTTAAAATAAATGAACTATTTCTAAATGAACTGAATAAAAAATTTCATTACAACTTACTAAGCAGGATCAGTAATTAGCGCCACACACAGCTTCAATAGATTCAATAAAGTGAAAGTAAAAGTTATTAAAAGGTTTGGTAATTTTGCAAAATAATTTTTAATTATTACAGTCTCCATGTTTCTAAAACATTCATTCTTTAAAAGGAAAGAATAAGTTGCGCAGTGTTCTATGATGATGGTTTTATTTGCAAGGTATTTCTTAACGAGTCTTTAAAGTATCCTTCGTCCTAAACCAAAAAATGGGCTAAGTACGTTCCGAGCGTCAACCGAAGTCCTTGCTGCTATTTAATCCGGACCGCTATATCATCATTATCAACCAGTTCTTGGTGTCCACTGCTGAACATAGGCCTCCCTCATTTTATCCATTGTGCTCTATCTTGAGCACTTTTCATCCGATTTCTTTACACTTCTTCATCTTTCATCTTCCTCTACTTCTTTTGTCTAACTTCGGCCTCCACACAAGCAATCTCTTCGTCCACCTTTCATTACTCATTCGGGCGACGTGTCCGGCCCAGTTCCATTTCAGTGTGACAATTTGGGAAATTGCATCGGTTATTCCTGTTCTTAGTTTTAAGTTTTCATTTTGAACTCGATTACGAAGCGATAAACACAGCATTGACCTTTCCATTTTCCTCTGAGCTATTTGCAGCGTTTTAGAAATTGTAGCTGTCAATATCAAAGTTTCGGCGTCTTATGTCATCACAGGCAACACACATTGGTCAAATGTTTTACGTTTTAAAGATATTGATATATCGCTTTTAAAGACGTCTTTGAGTTTCCTATAGGCTGATCATGCTAAGTTTTTTCTTCTTGTAATCGTTATTTCTTCTCCAAGGTATATGTATTTTTGCACAAGCTCTACTACCAGCCCACCATATGGTTTTAACAGGTTAAGTGCCATGAGAGTCCAACACGGACTCTCACATAAAAGTATATACGGGCCGGGCCGCATCTAAACATTCCGTATATGTATTCGGCACCTAGGACTTTTCTATTGGTTCTTTGCGGCACGCGGCAAGGTTTCAACCAATAGGCGGCGAGGTGCCAGACACGTATACGGAATGTTACTCTGGTGCCAAATTCACATACGGAATGTTAAAAATATTCATAAACCAAAATAGACAACTTTTTATTAAAATGAGTTAAAAGGAAACTGATTCTAAAATATTTGTTAATGTGTGATTAAGGAAAATTAAAAGAATGCAATAAGAAATAAAACAAAATATATTTAAATAAATTTAAAAAAAATTCAAATGTTTAAAATGTAATATTTATGCGTAATTCAACGCCCTTCGCCATGTGTTTGATTTGCCTGCGAAATGCATATACGGAATGTTAAAAATATTCGTAAACTAAAATAGACGACTTTTTATTAAAATAAGTTAAAACGAGACTGATTCTAAAATATTTGTTAATGTATGATTAAGGAAAAGTAAAAGAATGCAATAAGAAATGAAACAAAATATATTTAAATAAATTAAAAAAAAATCAAATGTTTAAAATGTAATATTTATGCGTAATTCAACGCCCTTCGCCATGTTCAGTTGCATTTGTTTGATTTGCTGCAATATTGGACGAAAGATTGTGACTCCTTTTTAATCTTTTTTTAGGAGAAATTAAATATTTATCAATATCGTATACTTGTAGGCGCGCATTGCTGTATCAAATGTCTGTAGCTCGAAAGCATAGCGATGTGAAGCACGATGCAATTATTCTTCGACGCTAAGTTTGGAACAAATCGAATGCTATTTTTGCTTTTTCTGTTCTCAAGAATAGTGTTATTTGGACAGTTATGAAGTCAGTATCATGTCACTTCCTCGGCTGTGTTTTTGTTTTGTTTTTAGTTAATTATATTTAGTTTTGCAATATTCATTTTTCATCATAAAAAAATAGTATCTTTCATGAGACAAAGTAATGGAGAAGTGTGAACATTTGAAAAATATCGTATCTCTTGGTTAGTTATGTTAACTGTTGTCTGCTAAATCTAGGCAATTTTTCAATCTAATGTTATCCTACTGTACTTTGCTTTAAGCAGCAGATTGAAATTTGTACGGGTTAGGTTAGGTTAGGTTAGGTTTTTTTAAATTTTTCTCTTCTGGTAATTTTAATGATTGTGGACTTCTAAAAAGTTTATATGTCCTCAAAATGAAATTTATTTCAAAACGATAGTCAGAGCCTATTGAATTGTCTCTGATGTTCAATTGGACGTGAACTAAAATTATCAGGACAACTTCATAGGACAATACTGTGACATTATCTGACATTCTCTCTGACATTGTCTCTGACATTCAACTAGCCGTGAGCTAAGATGAGCCGGTCATCGTCATAGAGCAGAACATTATATCTGGTATTAGTTAATGTAGATTTCATTGTATTTATGACAATATTCTACAAAAGAGAAGCTAAGACTCGGCTTGCGGACTGCCTTCGTACAGTAACTTTAAGTATAACATAGAGCTCCGCACCTACGTCTATCCATCTGCATCTTTTTTCGTCTATTACTTTTAGACAAGCCGCCCTTAAGATTGCTTTGTAGGAGGTGTTATCTAATGCTTCTTATATATCTTAAATTTCTCTCAGCATTACCTTTTAGATTCCTAGAATATACTACACCCGTCCCCATAGAAGTCTCTTGCAATAACGCATACTGTCCCAGATGTATCAAACTTTTTATTTATTTATTTAAATTCAAATTTCTAATCAATTGAAATTTAGTCATTAAGAACTAGCTTAATTGGCAGAACAGATAATGTTCTTAAATCGGGCACGAAGCGTCCCATTTGTTAGTAGTAAAAGAAAAGTCTTGCAGATATGTAGGAGAGGTATAAATGAGGACAACTAAATAAGCACATGCTGATCCACTGGGAATATAATATAGATCAGCAGCTACATTCCTACTTATCGAAACTGAGAAAGATTATAAAGTTAAACCAGGTTTTATATCAGATAGCCACAGGCTATAACCACATTATGGTTCAATCGGCTGCAACACTGAGACCAGAAAGGCAGAGAGGGACACCAACCCATCGTTCAGACGTCACCAATAAAACATGTAAACATAAACAAAAATGACACCGTAAAGAATGTAATGAAAACAACAGCACAAATATTATTCAAATATATATATATATATATATATATATATATATATACGTCTTCATATCAAGGCGAGATCCGATTAAATCAAGGACAACCCGAGATCCACCAATAGGAAATTAATTAATGGAGTATATTGTTCATAACTATCTTTATAATTAACATATTAATCATGGCACACTTAGAGGGGAAAAGATTTTTGAACTTAAATTTTTTTGATAAATTTACAACAAAATGAGATCCGTAGCTGAAAAGGGAAGGGGAAGACTTATATACGAAATTTTAGATATTTACAGATCAACGCGAGATCAGACACTGTTGCCAGCTCTAAAGAGTATTAGTCGGGCGACCGGAGCTCGTGTTGTATTGCATATTTCCTACTCAAACAGTAAAGTAATTTGCGGTTATGGTGTTTTGTATTTTAAAAATATTGCAAGGGCAGCGGTCAGTTGAAGTAGTAAAACAAAATTCAAAGATAACAGAAGCTAAGTAATGATTATAATTTTTATGTATATTATTAAATAATTCAACATAAACTTTATAAACCGAATTACTAAAATGCTCTGTTTTATTGAATTTGTGAAATCTATTCTCAAAGCTCTTTTTGTTTATTATTTATGTACAAAATTAAAAAGGGGAAATTATTTAAACTAAACAGTTTATCTGCATAACAAAAGCTATCATTTTAACATTCTAATCGTGTTTTAACATAAAAATATTAGTTTTGTACAAGAGTAAATACAATTCCATACCGAAGAGTAAATAGACTGGTAAAAGGCTTCTAGAATAGATTTTGGTGGGCACTTTGTTGCTAAAATGCAAAACCTATTTTTATTCGTTTCTAATATCTTTCTAATGCAAAATCACTTGGTCGTCCAAAAATCGTAGCGTGAGGGGAGTGGTGGGGAGCCTTACAAAAAAGTGCTAATATCGTCCTTTTTCGGATCTACGATATCCGAAAATTCATTCTTCAAATTTGCATATCGATCCGGACATTAGAAATAATTTTATTTTATTTATAAAAATACGTCAAACCATTGTTGTATACGGAGTGCCTTTATACAAAATGACTTAGAATGAGTCTGAAAATACATATTTTTAAAATCGTTTCTCCTCGCTCTACCCCGAAAAATATTGGATCTAGCAAAAAATGGCTTTCTATAAAAGTTATAGACCAAACATCAGAGAACATGTCGGTTTGTTTAGAATGTCGATTGGATAAATAGTTTAAGAAAAAATTAAATAAATCGAAAGGCATGTCACGACGCACAGTGGCAAACGCAGAGATGCGAGGAAGGGCGAGATTCATAATCTGAAGTCAACCTCAAATCGACCTTAGTAATGGCGATGTTGTTAGGGTCGATTTTACATTGAAATTCTGTTGTGTTGTATATTCGATTGCGAAAGTGCATCATTGTGCATTATTTTTTACTAATAGCACGAAATCCACTGAGCTGAGATTTTTAATATTAGAAGTTTTAAATTATTTTTATGAATAGCAGCAGGTATGACAGTGAACTTGAGTCAAAAATCAGATTACGGCATGTTTCTTTCCGTAAAGTCCATTTCCATTTTCGTTTGCTGAAAGAAGCAGAAACTGGAGAATACATTTTTGTTCTAGTTTTAGAAAAATGTACCCCTACTTCTTTGCATTTGACCATGTGAACTATTCTTTTTGGGGAACATTACATTTGTTGGACATGTACAAACTTGCTGATAAGGCTCCAGAATTGCATGAAGACTTTATGAGAAAAAATTTTGTTGTGAAAAGTTTGAACAGAAACTTTAACCAACTATTTGTAGATCCAGCTTGAAACATATAAATACAAACTCAAAAGATGCAGGAGGAATCGTGAGATTGATTAAAACCAGCACCAAACTAGACGAATGGTTGTTAAGCTACAATATGATTGGCATGATGGTAGATGAATTTCGTGCATCATGAGACCTAAGCAACCACTCAAGTCAAAACGTAGACAATAGAAAAAAAAACGGATGAAAATTGACGAATATTCTGTACAAAAACTACATAATCAGTTTTTTACGATTTAATGTATTTTTCAAAAGCGTAGATCATCTTCTCGTAATTTCAGCTAATAAGATTGCATCGCCAAATGTTCAAATACCCTTACTAAATATACAAAAAAAAAATGGAGAAGAGCCTAGCAAAATTTATTCTTACTGTTAGAACTCCCAATTTTTATCAGCATAAGTACTTTCAACATTTCCAACACTATAAAACTGTCTCTGAAAAGAAAAAAATTATTCATGCTGAACAAGAGCTTTTATAAAAAATACTAACAACCAAGGCAATTGAAAGTAACATAAATATTATGAGAATATTTTCAAATATGAATTTACAGCATATCCAATGTCACTTGTACCTGTAGGAGTTTTATCGATACCATCAAATAAATCTGCCTTAGGTTCTATAATAGGACAGTTTACAGTTATGTCTAAATATCTACCATTACCATTATAAAGTAACAAAAGTGTCACATTCTTAAAGGTATGAGTTTAATCCAAGCCGTTGGCAAACCCTCCAACTGCAAATCATTTGGCGACTATGCAAGAATTTTAAAATCAATAGTGTTCAAGAACCTCTACAACCCTAAAAGGATTGGTTTTGTATTTGACCAGTACTAATAATCTTTGTAATGGTCCATATAAACTTTCTCCTACTTCAGACAGTATAATATATAAAATTCGTGTACATACTCATCCAAACGAAGGTATGAGTATGTAGTGTGACACCAAGACTTTGACTCCCGAATCTGTTGCTAACTGGCTGGAGTAAAGAAAATGTAGAGCTGGTACCAGTTTTAAGCACGGAATCCAAGTTGAAGAAACATACATACATATACTATACTCCTAATAGGTGTAAAAGCTGAGTTTATTTTTACCGTTTTGTGACGAATAATTATTATATTGGTTTTTTTCTAATTGTCAGACTGTACTGGGGCTCCAATGCTCATGTAAACGGAAACGAGACAAATTCATTGGTTCTTGTAAATATATTATGGCCCAAGTGAAATGTTACAAAAAAAGTGATAAACGTGAACAATTTTAACCATAGAGAGTGTTACTTCTTTTATAGTAATGAAGAGTCTAACATAGAGTGAGATAACTAACACAAGATAATAGTTAAGAAATAGGTACATAGATTTAATTGTTTTTATTACTATCCTTTGTTCTTGAACGTGAAATTTGCTGCCAGGGAAAAACCGTTGCAATTTTAGATGTTTTATATATCACAAGCTTTTGAACTTTAACGCCGTTACAACGTCCTTAATAAGCTTTATATAATACTAGATAATAATGTATGAAAATTTTTGGGACAAACCCCGATGTACCAAGTCCCCTAGGAATCGAACACAGAAAAAGTCCCACAGGTCAATCCTTTTGATAACGTGGGTATCTGGGATGAGTGAATTTTTATCAAACAGATTTGTGTTTGTAACTCTCATTCAAATTGAACGCGGTTATATTTATTTTGTAGGTCTTTTAAAAGCGATTAAAATAAGTTTTTGACATTTTTTGTAAAACAAACAGTGGAGAAGATATGCGAAGAAAAATTGTAAAAAAATAATACTACAAATAAACAATGTCTCCGAAATTTTTTAGACTTCGAGTACTTACCAACGTGTTCTACATAATTTTATCTAAAAAATTACTTAAAATCATCTAACTCCTAAAAATGTCATCAAAACGACGATTTTGAAGCTCTTCCCACTGGTTAAAGAAGCTATTATAGATTTACACAAAAGTTGTGTATTTCTCTAAATTTCTAATTTAATTAATTATTCTAATTTAATATCTATATCCATAATAGTTCTAATCTAATTTAAAAATGTTTATTTAAATAAAAATGAAGGGTTCCAGTTGAAAATTCAAAGTTGCTACACCCACCGCGTTCGCAGGGAGAATAAGAACCCTGCTATTGCATAAGTATATAGATTTTGAAAAACCATTAAAAAAGATCCACAAGGAATCTACGTTCCTGTAGTTGGCTGTATACCATGTATTAAAAATTTAATTAAAAATCCTTTGTAAAAGGTATATTTTAGGTTACCTTGAGTTTACAATCTATGTAATTTAGCTTTCCATAATGGTTACAAATCTCCTTCTTCAAGATTTTTTGTTGAAAGTTGTTCTTCAAGTTAATAGGAACATTTCCTGGTGTTTTAATTTTACAAAATGTGGGGAAGACCTGGTTGTTTATACATTGAGAGATGAACCATATATCCAGCTTCAGGGTGCATCTTTTGGTGGCTAAGCGCATGTACATGTCCTAAAATATACCTTTTACAAAGGATTTTTAATTAAATCATTAAAAAAGAATTCCTAAGTTTTTTCGATACGGCGCAACGTCTAGTTCTCGAGATATTTGACAATCGCCTTTCTGGACAGAGCTCTTTAATAATGTAAATAATATTATTCAAACCGGAAATAAGCCGAAGGGAGTGAGAGGTCTGACTGTAAAATTAATTTGCGATGTTGCCAAATTTACCGGATCTCGGGTTGTCTACAAAATGTATATTTAGCATATACACAACGGATCGCTCGCACTGCCTCTACAGCGGATTTAGTGGAACTACTGCAATATAAAATTCACCAAAAGGGGTGCAAAATGAGGTCCAGACAAAAATCGATTTCTTTGTACCCCCATCATTGTTACATCGAGATGTCACTATATACACGTGAATACAAGGTGAGATCCAAAATCGGATCTCGCCTTGCAAAACGGATCTCATTTTGTATAGCTTATGATACAAACGGATCTCGCCTTGATATGAAGACATATATATATATATATATATATATATATATATATATATATATATATATATACATATATATATATATATATACGTCTTCATATCAAGGCGAGATCCGATTAAATCGAGGACAACCCGAGATCCACCAATAGGAAATTAATTAATGGAGTATATTGTTCATAACTATCTTTGTAATTAACATATTAATCATGGCACACTTAGAGGGGAAAAGATTTTTGAACATAAATTTTTTTGATAAATTTACAACAAAATGAGATCCGTAGCTGAAAAGGGAAGGGGAAGAGTTATATACGAAATTTTAGATATTTACAGATCAACGCGAGATCAGACACTGTTGCCAGCTCTAAAGAGTATTAGTCGAGCGACCGGAGCTCGTGTTGTATTGCATATTTCCTACTCAAACAGTAATTTGCGGTTATGGTGTTTTGAATTTTAAAAATATTGCAAGGGCAGCGGTCAGTTGAAGTAGTGAAACAAAATTCAAAGATAACAGAAGCTAAGTAATGAATATAATTTTTATGTATATTATTAAATAATTCAACATTACATTCAACAAACTTTATAAACCGAATTACTAAAATGCTCTGTTTTATTGAATTTGTGAAATCTATTCTCAAAGCTATTTTTGTTTATTATTTATGTACAAAATTAAAAAGGGGAAATTATTTAAACTAAACAGTTTATCTGTATAACAAAAGCTATCATTTTAACATTCTAATCCTGTTTTATTTATTTAATAATGAACAACTAACTCTTGGTGGACAGCAAATAGAGAGAGTGACAAAATATAAATATCTGGGAGCTTACATCAACACAGAATTAGATCCAGACCAAGAGATCCAGATACGAATAGAAATGGCAAGGGCAGCATTCTTAAAATTCAAACAATTGTTCTGTGACAAAAATCTGAATATTGCGCTGAGACTGAGGTTTGTTGAATGTTACGTCTGGTCGCAATTATTGTACGGGGTAGAAACATGGACACTAAAAGCGCAAATAGTTAAAAAGATTGAAGCCTTTGAACTTTGGATATACCGGAGAATGTTGAGAATCCCATGGACTGCCAGGGTCACCAATGAGGAAGTGCTGAGAAGAATGGGTCGAGTCAAAAAATTGTTGAGAACGATAAAAGTACGCAAGACTGCATACCTTGGACACATACTAAGAAATAATAAATATAGTCTTCTGCAGGTCATCATGCAGGGTAGAGTCGATGGCAAAAAGGGAATAGGTAGAAAAAGGAAGTCATGGCTGCGAAATATTCGAGACTGGACAAACATGACTGTAGACGAATTATTCCACGTTGCAAAAGACAGAGAAGCTTTTAAAAATGTGGTCGCCAACCTCCGTTAATGGGGACGGCATAGGAAGAAGAATCCTGTTTTAACATAAAAATATTAGTTTTGTACAAGAGTAAATACAATTCCATACTGAAGAGTAAATAAGACTGGAAAAAGGCTTCTAGAATAGATTTTGGTGGGCACTTTGTTGCTAAAATGCAAAACCTATTTTTATTCGTTTCTAATATCTTTCTAATGCAAAATCATTTGGTCGTCCAAAAATAGTAGCGCGAGGGGAGTGGTGGGGAGCCTTATAAAAAAAGTGCTTATTTGTTTTTCGTCATTTTTCGGATCTACGATATCCGAAAATTCATTATTCAAATTTGCATATCGATCCGGACATTAGAAATATTTTTATTTTATATATAAAAATACGTCAAACCATTGTTGTATACGGAGTTTCTTCATACAAAATGACTTAGAATGAGTCTGAAAACCCATATTTTTAAAATCGTTTCTCCTCGCTCTACCCCGAAAAACATTGGGTCTATAGTCTATCTAGTTATAGACCAAACATCAGAGAACATGTCGGTTTGTTTAGAATATCGATGGGACAAATAGTTTAAGAAAAAATTAAATAAATCGAACGGCATGTCACGACGCACAGTGGCAAACGCAGAGATGCGAGGAAGGGCGAGATTTATAATCTGAAGTCAACCTCAAATCGACTCTAGTGATGGCGATGTTGTTAGGGTCGATTTTACATTGAAATTTTGTTGTGTTGTATATTCGATTGCGAAAGTGCATAATTATGCATTAAATTTTTACTAATAGCACGAAATCCACTGAGCTGAGATTTTTAATATTAGAAGTTTTAAATTATTTTAATGAACAGCAGCAGGTATGACAGTGAACTTGAGTCAAAAATCAGATTACGGCATGTTTCTTTCCGTAAAGTCCATTTCCATTTTAGTTTGCTGAAAGAAGCGGAAACTATAGAATACATTTTTGTTCTAGTTTTAGAAAAATGTACCCCTATTTCTTTGCATTTGACCATGTGAACTATTCTTTTTGGGGAACATTATATTTGTTGGACATACAAACAAACTTGCTGATAAGGCTCCAGAATTACATGAAGACTCTATGAGAAGAAATTTTGTTGTGAAAAGTTTGAACAGCAACTTCAACCAACTACTTGTAGATCCAGCTTGAAACATATAAATACAACTCAAAAGATGCAGGAGGAATCGTGGGATTGACTAAAACCAGCACAAAACTAGACGAATGGTTGTTAAGCTACAATATGATTGGCATGATGGTAGATGAATTTCGTGCATCATGAGACCTAAGCAATCACTCAAGTCAAAACGTAGAAAATAGAAAAAAAAACGGATGCAAATTGATGAATATTCTGTACAAAAACTACATGATCAGTTTTTTACGATTTAATGTATTTTTCAAAAGCGTAGATCGTCTTCTCCTAATGAGATTGCATTGCCAAATATTCAAATACCCTTACTAAATATACAAAAAAAAATGGAGCAGAGCCTAGCAAAATTTCTTCTTACTGTTAGAGCTCCCAATTTTTATCAGCATACAAGAAGTACTTTCAACACAAGGCAATTGAAAGTAACATAAATATTATGAGAATATTTTCAAATATGAATTTACAGCATATCCAATGTCACTTGTACCTGTAAGAGTTTTATCGATACCATCAAATAAATCTGCCTTAGGTTCTATAATAGGACAGTTTACAGTTATGTCTAAATATCTACCATTACCATTATAAAGTAACAAAAGTGTCACATTCTTGAAGGTATGAGTTTAATTCAAGCCGTTGGCAAACCCTCCAACTGCAAATCATTTGGCGACTATGCAAGAATTTTAAAATCAATAGTGTTCAAGAACCTCTACAACCCTAAAAGGATTGGTTTTGTATTTGACCAGTACTAACAATCTTCTTTGTACTGGTCCATATAAACATATAAACTTTCTCCTACTTCAGACAGTATAATATATAATATTCGTGTACATACTCATCCAAACGAAGGTATAAGTATGTAGTATGACACCAAGACTTTGACTGCCGAATCTGTTGCTAACTGGCTGGAGTAAAGAAAATATAGAGCTGGTACCAGTTTTAAGCACGGAATCCAAGTTGAAGAAATATACATACATATACTAAACTCCTAATAGGTGTAAAAGATGAGTTTATTTTTACCTTTTTGTGACGAATAATTATTATATTGGTTTTTTTCTAATTGTCAGACTGTACGGGGACTCCAATGCTCGTGTAAACGGAAACGAGATCAAATTCATTGGTTCTTGTAAATATATTATGGCCCAAGTGAAATGTTACAAAAAAGGTGATAAACGTGAATAATTTTAACCATAGAGAGTGTTACTTCTTTTTATAGTAATGAAAAGTCTAACATAGAGTGAGATAACTAACACAAGATAATAATTAAGAAATAGGTACATAGATTTAGTTGTTTTTATCACTATCCTTTGTTCTTGAACGTGAAATTTGCTGCCAGGGAAAAACCGTTGCAAATTTAGATGTTTTATATATCACAAGCTTTTGAACTTTAACGCAGTTACAACGTCCTTAATAAGCTTTATATAATACTAGATAATAATGTAAGAAAATTTTTGGGACAAACCCCGATGTACCAAGTCACCTAGAAATCGAACACAGAAAGAGTCCCGCAGGTCAATCCTTTTGATAAGGTGGGTGTCTGGGATGAGTGAATTTTCCCCTACGAGGGAGTGCGAGCTGTATAGCTAAATTTGGATTTTCTTCAGTAAACGAATTTAAAGGAAATATGAAGGTAATTTGTTTATAAAGCTATAGCTGGTAAACTATTTGACGTACAGTGTCCAAGTTTACCATAAATGAACTACATATATTGAAAAATATTCCCGTGGAATCTTAACATAGTACATGAACAGCATAGTTGGTCCCTTAATTATAAATGATATGTAAAACAGATTTGTGTTTGTAACTCTCATTCAAATTGAACGTGGTTAGCTTTATTTTGTAGGTCTTTTAAAAGCGTTTAAAATAAGTTTTTGACATTTTTTGTAAAACAAACAGTGGAGAAGATATGCGAAGAAAAATTGTAAAAAAATAATACTACAAATAAACAATGTCTCCGAAATTTTTTAGACTTCGAGTACTTACCAACGTGTTCTACATAATTTTACATAACAAGTTCTTTTCTATATAATAAGCTCTTCCCACTGGTTAAAGAAGCTATTATAGATTCACACAAAAGTTGTGTATTTTCAACTCTAAATTTCTAATTTAATTAATTATTCTAATTTTATATCTATCTCCATAATAGTTCTAATCTAATTTCAAAATGTTTATTTAAATAAAAATAAAGAATTCCAGTTGAAAATTCAAAGTTGCTACACCCACCGCGTTCGCAGGGAGAATAAGAACCCTGCTATTGCATAAGTATATAGATTTTGAAAAACCATTAAAAAAAATTCCTTCGATACGACGTCTAGTTCTCGAGATATTTGACAATCGCCTTTCTGGACAGAGCTCTTTAATAATGTAAATAATATTATTCAAACCGGAAATAAGCCGAAGGGAGGGAGAGGTCTGACTGTAAAATTCATTTGCGATGTTGCCAAATTTACCGGATCTCGGGTTGTCTACAAAATGTATATTTAGCATATACACAACGGATCGCTCGCACTGCCTCTACAGCGGATTTAGTGGAACTACTGCAATATAAAATTCACCAAAAGGGGTGCAAAATGAGGTCCAGACAAAAATCGATTTTTTTGTACCCCCATCATTGTTACATCGAGATGTCACTATATACACGTGAATACAAGGTGAGATCCAAAATCGGATCTCGCCTTGCAAAACGGATCTCATTTTGTATAGCTTATGATACAAACGGATCTCGCCTTGATATGAAGACATATATATATATATACATATATATATATATATATATATATATATATATGCTGTCACTTTTTTCCGGGTTTGACTCCGCGTTGTAAAGTGCTGGTTTTCTCGAAAACCATTGTTTTGGCGACGTTTCGGCAAGGTCTCACTTGCCATTCTCAAGCCTGGTGGAACTACTTCTCGTCGTTACTCGATTAGTACTGGTCTTAGAAGTAGTTCCACCAGGCTTGAGAATGGCAAGTGAGACCTTGCCGAAACGTCGCCAAAACAATGGTTTTCGAGAAAACCAGCACTTTACAACGCGGAGTCAAACCCGGAAAAATAGTGACAGCACATATAGCTCCCGCGGAAACCTCAAAACAAACATATATATATATATATATATATATATATATATATATATATATATATATATATATATATATATATTATGATATGTAAAATCGAGAAAAATATTGGTTTGTGTAAAATATTTCAAAGTTCAAAAACACTAAAATAATTCAGATAAGTAGAATAATACCCAACAAACATTTCGAAGAAGGAAAGTCTTTAAATTTTTGGATTACCTGTATTAAACAAAATGTAAGCTATGCATAAATTATTTTCTTTGTTATAATATACTTGAGTGACCCGCATAATTTTAAGTGAAATCCAAAGACAATTGAACCGGGTTTTCCAAATACATTAATGCAGTGATTAAGGACAATAGAATAGATTTTAGAAAGAGGTTTTTGTTAGTTTTTAAGAATTGTAGAAAAATATTATTTGTAAATAAGTTTTAGGAAATTTTATAATTATAGGTAAAAATTTGTTTGTTATCGAAATGAAAAAATGGGAAAATTGTGACGAGCTTTGATTGGCGGAGATTGAAAAAGGTGGGATAGGTATGTAGGAATAAAAGTTTAGCTAGATTTTTGAGAGAGAAAAGATAAGCAGTTGGTTTCCAAGGGTGCAAGGCGAACGGCCGTTGTTCTCGGGTAGTTTCCCAGAGGTAGGAAGCAGTAGCAGTGAAAGATTGTGAGTTTTCGTGTAGTTAGTATATCTGACAGAAGCTGATCCAGTAAAAGATTGTAAGTTATATTTTCTACTTATATTCCAAGAGTCACTGTTCAGGCCAACGAGAGATTCAGTTTATCGTAAAGAAAAGATATTCCAAGAGTCATTTTTAACTCAGGCCAACGAGAGATTCAGTTTATTGAGAGAAGAAGAAGCTAGCATAATTTGAACGATTCGTGCATTTGAAGGAGATCATTAAGGACGATAAACTTGCAATAATTTGTTGTGATATTGCTGATTACCTAAGGAGCGGCTGAGAGTAGATAATATAGTCTACAAGGAACAAGGATTTGGACCACTCATCATCAGAGAGAGATCGTTTTGTTTTCTGCAGGTTTCTTTTATTGATAACACCATTTTTATACTTAATTTAGAAAGGATATAAATATTTTGATTAGGAGATTTGGAATAATATTTGGATTTTGAGATTTCAACTTGTATGGTTTGTACCAGTAATTTTGAAGGTTCACGTACGTAGAACAAATTTTGAGAATCATTGTATGAGATTTTGTTTATTGAAAATTTTGGAGTGTGAATTTTATTTAATTATTTTATTTTAATATATAATGTTTAGTTCCCATATGTTTTTATTATTCCGGTATTCTTTGGACCTTACCTTTCATATGTAATAGCATAGATATTGAAGCACGAATTTAACCCTGAGATAAGAGAACTAAAAAGTGTGATAGAGTCATAATCATATCATTTAAATAATTTTAATTAATCAATTAATTAATTAGCTAATTAATTGCTTGGCGCACCAAGACTTTAAATATCACAATAATATATATATATATATATATATATATATATATATATATATATATATATATATATATATATTGTTGTACTTTTGAATGTCTGTTAGCAATAAAAAACCGATATACAAATTTTATTACTTAAATAAAAATTAAAATTATTGATATTTCATAATGACACGGGCATATAAATTTTCAAACATCCTGTATAAGACAAAATATGTATTTTAAGTTGTTCAAAGAATTGTTCATTAGGCCTCAGAGACAAGACTTTCAAATATTATCGATAAGAAATTTAAATAAGTCGGTTATTGTGAAATGGATTTACCCGTAATAAAAGTGTATATAGAAAGTGTTTAAACAATAGACCGGGATGTGCGGTGGTTTTTCCCCCGAAAGATTATATCGGTAAAAGTTTATTAACAAAAGACATTGAATTGAGAAACAGGTATCGTTTGTAGCTATTAGTAAGAAATATTTGTAAAGCAGATAGATTTAGTTAGAATAATTAAAGAATGTTGTTTTCTGGAATTACCCGAATGACGTTTTAATAGAAAGAGTTGGTTGATAACGATATACGTCACAGAGGTAGAAGATTTTTATTGGTCAATTTTTGAATGCAAGGAGGGGTGGTTTTGGCTATGAGATAGGAGAGAGGAAAGGAGTTAGTCAGTTTTCGTCGCCCAAGAAGGAAGGAGCTTTGTGGTTTGTGTTTGTTTGAAGTCCCGAAGACGTAATTTACCGGGTGTGTTTATTTGCGGTGTAAAAGCTGATGAGTGTGAGGAACGGGGTACAGAGAGATAGAAAAACCAAAAGTTTATAAGAATATTAATAGCAGACGAAGCCGGAAACATTTGAAGTTATAAACAGGCGCGGAGATTGGTTCAAAAGGAGGCTGCATAGAATTACACGAGTTGTTGGGTTGCAGATACAAGGACAGAGAGGAGAAAGGTGTACGTTTTCTGGACCAAAATAGGAGCAGAAGCAGAGAAAGGTTTTTTTTTATGGCGTGGCCATAGAATTGCAACGGCAGATAACGAAAGGTCAGTAAATTTTCATTAGAGCAGGAGTGTGGTTTTCATTTATAAATTAAATAAATTGAATAAATTATAGAGACAGTTAATTTTGCGATCATTTAAAAAAGAAAAAATTATAAAGAGAGCTTAGTTATAACACATATTAAAAATCAATGTAAAATAACATTTGGGTCCATGATAGAAAACAACTTCTCATATATTTAAAGTATTGTATTGCAAATATTACCGGATTGATTGTTATATAAAATTTCAATAAAATAAAGGACATCTCACATATACTTCAGTTGAAATTCTGTGTATTTTATTCAGGTCATATTACCTATCCCAATTAGGAAGCCAATTGGAAAATATTTTGAATCCACGATCAAAGGTAAATAGTACAAGTTAAATATCCTGAGATTGTAATTAATTAATGCTGATTTATTGTGATTAATTGGAGATTAGATCATTTAATAAATATAGACAGGATCTTTTCTAAATAAGCAATAGAATACAATTTAAATAGCATAACAAAATGGCCCCCAACGTGTAAAGCTTTGAAAAATATTTCTAGTTGGCAAATTTGAAAGGATAGGAGTAGACGAGCAGATATTTGAAAGTTTATATGCCGTGGATAAAGTGAAATATTATGTAAAATTTGAGGACATAAAGATTTATATATTTTTTTTAAGATACAATTTACCATAATTGATTTATTCGTGATATTGACAATTTATAGGTTACCATAATTGATTTATTTGTGTGATATTTACATTTGATAATTTTACCATACGTGATTTATTTGATTGAATTTGACATTTGATATTTTACCATTTGATTTATTTGTGGGATATTGAAATTTGATACTCGTACTCAAGAGTTATTACATTTGAACAAGAAAAGTCCCGTTTGTTGCAACAGACCAGTAGAATTTTATATTTGGCGGGGATAAAAACAGAATAAATGCCAAACACAAGAAACAAGAGCAAAGAGAACAAAAAACAAGAAGATAAATCAGAACAGGAAGAATATTCAGACCAGGAAGACGTATTAGACACAACAGTAATGGAGACAGAAAAACAAGAATCGGGAATAGAAAAATTAATACAAATGATGCAACTCCAATCACAGAAGATGGATGAATCACAACAAAGAACGGAACAAAAATTGGATGAATCACAACAAAGAACGGAACAAAAATTGGACAAATTGGAAGAAAACCAAAGAAAAATGGAACAAAAAATGGAAACGCGTATGGACAAATATGAAAACGAAATAAAAGTCTGTTTAGAAAGAAGTAGGGAAGAAACAGAGAGGAAACTAGAATTGCAGAGAGAAGAAATCGAAACTAAAATGAAGGATATTCAGAGTATGCAAGAAAGGGAATTAGAACAGATAGAAATAAAATTTGAAAATGCGCTACAAGAAGACCGGAAAGAAACGGAAAGGAGATTTAAACAAATTGCAGAGATGGAGATAAGAGGAATAGAAAGAAAGGAAGTTATCGTACATAGCACAGAAGACGTAAAAGTACGATTTGGCGGGGATATAAGGAAACTACACCCAGTGCCTTTTATAAATATCCTAAAGGAAAAAGTCAAATACATAGGACCGTTTGCAACAGCAAAGGAAACCATCAGAAACCATCTCAAAGAAGAGGCAAATCTTTGGTTTGTCAGCAAGGAAGACGAATTTGACAATTGGCAAGATTTTGAGAGAAGATTCTTAAATTATTTCTGGGGAAAAATCCAGCAACTACAAGTAAATAAAGAGTTACAAAATGGAAAATACCATGAGAGGATGGGCGTATCAGAAAAGATGTACGCATTACAACTCTATAATAATGCAAAACATTTGCAATATAATTATTCATCAGAACAATTGGTAGAGTTGATATCGCGACACTTTGAAGATACCTTGGAAGACCACATAAATCTCCAAAATTACAAGGACATTGATAGCTTATGTCAATTTTTGCAAATGAGAGAATCACGTAGGCATGAAAGAAGAGAAAGAAGACCGCAAGAAAATTATAGACAAAGAGAAAACCAAGAATATAGAGATAGAGGTCAAAATTTTAGAAGAGATTATACAAGACGAGAATTCATACCTAGACAGGGATACGAAAATAGACCGAACGGAAGAGAGAATTATGAACCCAGAACCCAGAGATGGAATGAAAACAGGGATCGGGAAAATCAGAGTAGAAATAACCGCCCATACCAAGGAAACCGATACAATAACCCACGGAATGAACAGGAATCTCGCGGTAACCGATACGGGAATGATAGACCAAAAGAGAACAGAAGAGAAATAAATAATACGCAAAGAGAAGAAAATGAATATGAGAGAGAAGATGACGGGCGAGAAAACACAGAAGAACAACAGGCGTGTTTTCAAGAAGGCGCTCACTAAAAACGAAGAAACAAACAGGAATTTTTTGTCACCCCAAGGAATTTATTAAACTGGCAGGAAACAATGAAAAAAGAAATGGAGTTAATTTAAAATTTGTGGATGGATTTATAAATGAGAAACCAATTAAAATTATGATAGACACAGGCTCTGAAATAACACTGGTCAACAGAAAATTAATCGAAGAAGTAAATTTAACAAGTCTAATTTATAAAATACCTAGGGTGAATTTAGTGGGCGCAAATAAACGGACATTGGCAACAATAAATGAAGGTATACGAGTAATGGTACGATTGAAAAAAAATATGTATGCACTTCAATGTGTAATAATGCCGAATATGTCACATGACATGATTGTAGGCGTTGACGAATTAACGGAAAAACATGTAGTGATCGACTTCAAAACCAATACGATGAAAATAACAAAGGAAAAAGAAGAAGAACAGGATAAGGAACAAGAGAAACAAATTACGGACGAATCAGAGAAAGAACAAACGGTGGAAATGAACCTGGTGACGAACAAAGGAAAAGGAAGAAAGAGGGGAAAAGGTCAGAAAAAGATCAAAGAAAAAAAAACCTGGGATTCCTCAAAAGATGAGACGAGCTCAGGAGAAGAAGATGGGAAGATTTTGACAAGAAATGAAAGCAAAACTTGGGATTCCTCAAAAGAAGAGACGAGCCCAACAGAAGAAGAAACAAAGGAAATGAAAGAAAAGGAAAAGGATTCAGTTGAAAAGAACATATGGGATTCCTCAAAAGAAGAGACGAGCCCAACAAAAAAAAAAACAAAGGAAAATGAAGAGGACACAATGGAGACAGTGGTATTCGAAGAAGACACGGAGTACACGGTGAATATGTGCGAAGAATTTGATGGGAGAGAAAAAAAATTGATATGTGGAGAAGGCAAAGAAAATGACTTGCGTCTAATTTTAAGAGACTACGAAACGCTGATAAATGAGGAAAACCGAGTGGCCACAAAATACGAGCACTCATTTGAGGTGAAAAACTTGGGAAATTTTCGATCGAAGACTTATCCAATTCCTTATAAGTATCGGCAAGAAGTAAAGCAAGAAATCAAAAAAATGTTGGAAGATCAAATCATTGAGAGATGTGACTCACCCTATATTAACCCAATTGTGATAGTGAAGAAGAGCAGTGGAGAGTTAAGACTCTGTTTAGATGCCCGAAATATCAACCAACACACAGTATCACAATATGAATCACCGTTAAATATCGAGGCCATTTTTGGAAGAATCACGGGATCACATATTTTTTCAAAAATTGATCTAAAGCATAGTTTTTGGTTAATACCTTTGGCTGAAAAGTGTAGAAACTACACTGCCTTTTCAATTGATGGTATAGTATACCGATTTAAGGTAGTTCCGTTTGGATTACAAAGCGCTTGTGCAGCACTTGTACGAGCTTTGCATACCATTTTGAATCACCATGAAGAGTTCATCGTCCATTACATCGACGATTTATTAATTTTTTCACAAGATATGCAGAGTCATGTGGAACATATCAAAATAATTTTGAAAGAATTGGACACAGCGGGATTAAAACTAAACATTGAAAAATGTCAATTTTTTCAAAAGGAAGTGATTTATTTGGGTTTCAAACTTGACACCAAAACTGTAAGTCTAGCCGAGGACAGAGTAAAGCTCATCGACGAATACCCAAGACCAACAAATCTAAAAACATTGCGAGGGTTTCTCGGAACGATAAATTATTTCAAGAAATTAATTCCCGATTTAAGCCAAAAAGAAATTCCTTTAATAAAATTGTTAAAGAAAGGGACAAAATGGAATTGGAAAGAAGAACAGGAGGAAGCTTTCAAAATATTGAAACAAGAATTTGCTAAAGGAACGAAAATATATCACCCTATTTACAATTTGCCGTTTATACTCCGTACGGATGCGTCGATACAGAAATTTGCAGGAGTGTTGTCGCAAATACAAAACGGCCAAGAGGTTCCGATATGTTTTATATCTCGAGTGACTAAAACACATGAGAAAAAATACAGTGTCACCGAGTTGGAATTCGCCAGTGTACTATTTTGCGTAAACAAATTAAGGTTTTACTTATTGGGAGCTAAATTCACCATCGAAACGGATCATGCAGCATTGATACACATCATGAAGAATCGATTGGTAAATAACAGAATACACAGAGGCATTCTGCTCTTACAAGAGAATGATTTCGAATTCCGATACATCAAAGGGAAAGACAACATAATAGCTGACGCTTTAACACGGGACGAAGATACAGGAAAAAAAGAGACAATTACATTACATGTGGGATTGAATATATTGACACAAGCCGAAGGAATATTTTCATTAAATGAGATAAGGACCGACCAGGAAGGCCTAGAAGAAAGAGAAAAGAGAAGAGCGGAGCTAGAAAACGGGATATTTTTTAAGAGAATAGACGGAAAGGAATTATATTTAGTGACACCGACATTGGCAGAAAAAATCATAAAGAAGCTACACGAGGAAAATGGACATATTGGCAGTAGAAAGGTATGGCTTGTGTTTAGGGAAAACTACATCAGTCGACAAGATTACCGCATTGCAAAAGAGATCACACAGAAATGCGAAGTATGCCAGAAATACAAGAGCAGGAATTTTAAAAACGAAAATATTGCAAAGAGCATTGTATCCCGGAACAACCTGGACATTATAGCCATCGACATGTTAAGCGATCTAATTGTGACCACCCAAAGGAACAAGCATATTCTGGTGATGGTGGATGTGTTCTCAAAATACGTGAAATTATATAGTTGCCGCACCACAAAAGGGGAAGAAATATTGAGAAAAATAGACAATTTCATCGCTACGGTAGGAACCCCAAGAAAAATTTTACTAGACAATGCAACGTACTTCCGAAATGATCGTTTCAAGGGACAGCTTAGAGAACGGGGAATCGAGACGAACTTTGTAAGCATCAGGCATCCCCAAAGTAATCCTTCTGAGCGATTTATACAAGAGGTAACGAAATTTCTTCGCATTGCAACGGATGGTCAACATCGGCGATGGGACAGAAAATTGGGAGAAATAGAGATGTACCTAAATTCCATGCCAAGTACAGTAACGAAAGAAACACCAGAATACATCATGAAAGGCGTCATGCCGATAAGACCGTGGAAAGATCCAGAACAAAGAGAGTATCGACAGGTTATAGAAACGGTTCAGAGGAGATTAAGAAGAAGCAATGAGAAATACATCCAGAGACAGGGTCATAATAGGAAACGAAGACCAGTAACTTTCCAAAAGGGTGACAAAGTAATGGTAAGAGCATTAAGAGTGTCAAATCTTCAGAGCGGTATTTGCGCAAAATTGATGCCTGTTTTCGAAGGGCCATACATAGTAAACAACGAAGATGGAGTAAACAGCTATGAGTTGAAACATATGGATTCTGAAAAGATCAGAGGTATTTATAATATCCATGATGTATATAAATATCACGAATGAAGATTTAAATTTGTATAAAGTAGATAGTAGGATAGGATAATACGTAGCATAAGTACAGCTAGCATACAGGAAGTGCGTTTTAGTTTGCCTCGAGAAAATTTAGTTGCATAGATTGATAAATTTTATCGATTACAAAGGCGGGGATTTGTTGTACTTTTGAATGTCTGTTAGCAATAAAAAACCGATATACAAATTTTATTACTTAAATAAAAATTAAAATTATTGATATTTCATAATGACACGGGCATATAAATTTTCAAACATCCTGTATAAGACAAAATATGTATTTTAAGTTGTTCAAAGAATTGTTCATTAGGCCTCAGAGACAAGACTTTCAAATATTATCGATAAGAAATTTAAATAAGTCGGTTATTGTGAAATGGATTTACCCGTAATAAAAGTGTATATAGAAAGTGTTTAAACAATAGACCGGGATGTGCGGTGGTTTTTCCCCCGAAAGATTATATCGGTAAAAGTTTATTAACAAAAGACATTGAATTGAGAAACAGGTATCGTTTGTAGCTATTAGTAAGAAATATTTGTAAAGCAGATAGATTTAGTTAGAATAATTAAAGAATGTTGTTTTCTGGAATTAACCGAATGACGTTTTAATAGAGAGAGTTGGTTGATAACGATATACGTCACAGAGGTAGAAGATTTTTATTGGTCAATTTTTGAATGCAAGGAGGGGTGGTTTTGGCTATGAGATAGGAGAGAGGAAAGGAGTTAGTCAGTTTTCGTCGCCAAGAAGGAAGGAGCTTTGTGGTTTGTGTTTGTTTGAAGTCCCGAAGACGTAATTTACCGGGTGTGTTTATTTGCGGTGTAAAAGCTGATGAGTGTGAGGAACGGGGTACAGAGAGATAGAAAAACCAAAAGGTTATAAGAATATTAATAGCAGACGAAGCCGGAAACATTTGAAGTTATAAACAGGCGCGGAGATTGGTTCAAAAGGAGGCTGCATAGAATTACACGAGTTGTTGGGTTGCAGATACAAGGACAGAGAGGAGAAAGGTGTACGTTTTCTGGACCAAAATAGGAGCAGAAGCAGAGAAAGGTTTTTTTTATGGCGTGGCCATAGAATTGCAACGGCAGATAACGAAAGGTCAGTCAATTTTCATTAGAGCAGGAGTGTGGTTTTCATTTATAAATTAAATAAATTGAATAAATTATAGAGACAGTTAATTTTGCGATCATTTAAAAAAGAAAAAATTATAAAGAGAGCTTAGTTATAACACATATTAAAAATCAATGTAAAATAACATTTGGGTCCATGATAGAAAACAACTTCTCATATATTTAAAGTATTGTATTGCAAATATTACCGGATTGATTGTTATATAAAATTTCAATAAAATAAAGGACATCTCACATAATACTTCAGTTGAAATTCTGTGTATTTTATTCAGGTCATATTACCTATCCCAATTAGGAAGCCAATTGGAAAATATTTTGAATCCACGATCAAAGGTAAATAGTACAAGTTAAATATCCTGAGATTGTAATTAATTAATGCTGATTTATTGTGATTAATTGGAGATTAGATCATTTAATAAATATAGACAGGATCTTTTCTAAATAAGCAATAGAATACAATTTAAATAGCATAACAATATATATATATATATATATATATATATATATATATATATATATATATATATATATATATATATATAGCAAGGTCATAAAATTACAGCATTACTTTTAGTCAGTAAATTTAAAATCAGCAGATAAAGAATCAGGATGACAAAAGAAAGGAGGACGCAGAGACAAACAATATATTATTGGTATAAGCAACAGCAATTACAAATTGACACCAGTTTTAATTTTGTCAAGTCAATATCCTTACACATAATAAGATTAACACCAGATACCAAATTCTAAGATGCAGAATCAATGACAAAATAACATTTTTCGGAAGAAAAATGTGAAAACCATAATTCAAAACATCCAGAGGCTTACGCATCTTTTAAAGTAACTACTGACCTGCCAAATTGTTCTAAAGCTTGACAAAGAGACGTGGTTAATTGATTTCGAAGTTTTTTGTCAGAAAAATGATGAATTCACCAATATATGATTTAAATTACGAAATAATGAAAACTCAGGTAAACACTTAAATAAGGTAAACATATTTCACCAAACTGTTTAATCAATGGGAAACTGTATTGACATAAACCAAGAGGAAATTCAGAGACACAAAGAATGTATTGCGGTGTGTATAAGTAATCATTGGAAATCTAAAGTACAACTTCTAAATTACAATTTTAGAAACTTTGGACTGATCCCTGCTTTCTGCAGGAGAGAATGGGAGCATATGGGAGTAGCTATTTAATTTAAATATAAAATAGTGTGAAAGGCAAGAAATTATGGATCAGGAGACCATAGCTGCAATTTTTGAGTGTTCGTCTGAAGAAGTAATTTTGACTAATTTTAAGAAGTATTGATGTTATGTGTGCATCATAGTTCAGGTTTTTTCAGATTTATGCATCAATTTATGGATGCCTTTATAGAGTTTCTGTTCTAATTCTAGCAAATATTGCTCAACATCTCGCTTCTACGCCCTATTATGTTAATGTCAACTAAGATTTGTATTGATCTATCCTAACACTGTCTTTTAAGTTAGATATTGTCATTCTCATTAATTAAATAATCAGAACGACATCGTGGTTGAAGAACATCAGACAGTGGGCAGGAATGACTACCATACATCTATTTATATTAGCTTTCAACAAAGTTATATGGACCAACATGATTGCCAATATCTACAGAGGATAGGCACCAAAAGAAGAAGAAGAAACCTTTCGAATTTCGTTTTAATTTCTTAGCCATGGGCAAGTCTGTTGCTTGTTATGAAAATAAACATCTTTCTCTGGGTATCTTTTTAGATTTGTCAAAAGCTTTTGATATTTTAAACCACTCAATTTTAATGTAGAAATTGGAAACTGTCAAACTTGTACATTGCTTGATCTGATTTAGTAACATCATTAACATTATCTAAATCTGTGTCCGTTTCTTCGTCGTACATTTCAGTGTCATCCATTTCACTCCCATTTGTTGGTTCTTAGTCTTTACCCACACTAAAGTCAGATACCTATAATACTTATTTCTTTAATTATTGCTGCTAATTCGCCATGTACTTTGTAAATTGGTAAACATAATAAAAAATTATTTTCAACAAAATACACCTTTCTAAAATTGATCCAAATAAAAAAAAATATGTTTTTCGTATTTTTACATTTTCCGAAAATGATTTGTTCGAAATTATACAGTTTCTTAACTATTTTTATTTCCTGTTTCATAATCACAGATTAATTTCTGTGAGAATTAAAAATATGAAACCTTTCCCAACAAGGAAACGTAAGTTCTTCCTTTGTGTAGGTAATTCTAAACGATAATCAAACATCCCTAAGTAGCCAAATGGCAAATATTGATAGTTCAATTAAGAACCTTCCTTAAGTGCCCCAGTTTTTCAACAACAAACACAAACAGATCCAAAAAGTGGTTGTGTGATAGTTTAGGATGGGAATATGTCAATTTTGTTTGGTTTTTAGGACTAGTTCTCTACTTTCTATGATTGACGGGAGCGTTAACCTTATTTATTAGTATATAAATGGCGCAAAGTAAAATAATTGCAGTCTAATTAATAATAATTAGTATACCTCGTAGTGGGGAAAACGAAAAAAAGTCGATTTAACAAGAATCTGTACTTACCAAGAAAAAATGTTTTAATTAAAAAATATATCTAAGATCATTTAACCAAATGATGCATTCGCTTAAAACTTATGATGCATTCGCTTAAAAGTCTGTCTGAAAGAGCAGGATTACAGATAAACTTTAAGAAAACTAAACTTATAACAAATCTCGTAATGAGTGGAAATATAACTATTGACAATACTACCATACAACAAACAGACACTTACAAATATCTGGGATACGAAATCAAAATAAGCAGAGACAATCAAACACATGAAATACAGATGCGAATAGGCTAACTTGGGCAGCATTTGGTAAATTAAGCCATATTCTAAAAAGTTCAATTCCCATGTGTCTCAAGCGAAAGGTTTATAACCAAAGTGTTTTACTTGTACAAACTTATGGAGCAGAGACTTTAACACTCACGCAAAAATCTGCGAATAAATTCAGAATTACACAACGAGCCATGGAACGTGCAATGCTGAACGTGAGCCTTCGAGACCACATAACAAACCAACAAATTAGGCAAAGATCAGGAGTTCGAGACGTCATCGAAAGAACAACGTCGCTTAAGTGTAACTGGGCACGGCACTTAGCCGGAGCACAAGATGGACGGTGGACAAGACGTATTATAGAATGGAGTCCCAGAAACTATAAAAAAAGCCGAGGACGACCAACGACTAGATGGACCGATGATATAAAACATGTAGCGGGAAACTGGCTACAAGCGGCCCAGTGTAGAGAACATTGGAAAGAACTGAGGGAGGCCTATGTCCAGCAGTGGACGCGATTGGCTGATTGATGATGATGGTTTTACCAAAAACATTTATTAGACCTTTTTATGTAGAAGGAACCGTTCTCTCAGAAACAACGCTTGAAGCGACCGGTGGTTTTAAATTTTAGTTAATCACGCGAAATCAATTTCATAATAAAATTTGTATCAATTCAACGGTAAAAAATCGATATCTTGTAATCAGAGTGTCTCATGGACAAAAATGAGATTTTTACAATTTTTTCCGATTCTCTTTAGATCAATAAAAATTATCACTTTTATTGACCGAGCACTATAAAATTTTCATTGCTAGGACCTAATATTCTAACCTAATATTCTAAATCTATAGCATGGAATTTCATTTTTTAGTTTTAGCAACTAATCTGAGGTATTTGAGATATGCCTTAAAAACGCTGAAGTTAAACTTCATATTACAAACCTGCTTATCGTACTTGAGGACATCCTACAACAAGGTGATCGACGACATCATGAGCATCCAGCACAACTGGATTCAGAGTGCTTAAAATCAGATGCAATGGAATTATTTACGGTATGCCTATGTTTAGCAGTGTACTCAAAAAGACTAATAATGATGAAAACGTTTAAAACGGATTCTTTCGATTATGCAAGTACATTTTTCCAAACTACACAATTTCAGTTACAAACTTCCCCCAATCATCGTTTTCAATGTGAAAATTTAAAATGTTGGTTTTTTGAGCATATGTCAAATGTCTCATATGTGTGAACAAACAAATGAGTATGAAACAAAACTCAAAATCAAAAGTTCATGTTAAAAGTTTTAAAGACTAGACTCTAAGAATGGAAATTTAACCACGATCTGTCAATGAAATTCATAAACTTTAAGGCTGTTTTATCGGTGCACCAAAATTTTTTCTCTGTTATTTACCGACGAAATGTCTCGAAATTTGGACATGTTATACGAAATTATGTTGCCTTTAAACTGATGGTTTTACTTTTTTTATTTTTTTGAATTTTCTGTTGAAAAATTGGATTATACTGTTTAACGTTCTATTATAACCAAACTTTTCACGCCCATCAGTTGAAAGAGTTTTTTTTTTCTGTAATCGTTGATTCTTTTTTCACCTTTCTATGTCCAGTAATAATCGAGAAAAGCGTATTCAAACTTTGAAGAAAATTGCTAAAAAATACTGAAATCTAATAGTGAAACGTGTTCCTCATCATTGTCGCTGAGCTTGATCGTTATCGCATTAGTGACGTCAAATCTCATGAGCGTACGGTACGGTCTTATTTTTATTTCTCTATGGGTACGGTCAGTTAGTTCGCTTGAATTAGAATCCATTTTAGTTCTTTCATTCTTGTATTTTCTTTATCAACTTGCTTAGTTTTTACAGTTTACAGTATTCTTATTTATTTTGAAAACATTGAAATTATTTAGTTTACGTGTATGTTAAGAAATATATTATTAGTTTAGTGGTATAAGTTAAAAGTTCTTTAGTTTACGCGCATTTTTAAGTATTACATTAGGTTAGTGATATAAGTTATAAGAGACAAGATAAAAATGAGTCCCAGTAAACGTCCTATGTCAAGGAAAAGAGCAATTGCACTGCTTTAGTATTTATTATTTATATTACAACCGTTTTTAAAAGCTTTTATTTAACTTTATATATATATATATATATATATATATATATATATATATATATATATATATATATATATATATATATATATATATATATATATATATATATATCTATCTATTCAAGGTTTGAATAATCATTCTCCATTTTCATGCAACTTTTCTAATATGGAGGTTATCAAAGAAAAAATGGACGGATTGATAAGTACATTGACTTTTAAATGTCAAATGTGGAATATTGAAAAGGAGATAGCAACATAGGATTCTGGTAACAATTCACTGAACTTGAATGGTTCTGGTTATTCAGACATACAGCAGCAGCACGCTGCATTAAATATACCTGTGATTTCCTACAGGCAGTATGCAAAACATACGGAAACAGTTGCAGATATCATCGGCCAAACACTTTGTGATTCCTTAGAAGAGGCTGGACGGGAGGAATTAGCTTTAGCCAAAGAAATTGGTGAAGTATATTCCGACGGAAATGGGCTAATAACCGTTATAGCTGATGGTGCTTGGTCAAAAAGATCGTATAAAGTAAACTACGATGCTTCTTCAGGTGTAGTACCTGACGTTGTAAAATTTATTAGTACGCCTTTGATGGATAGGACATGTAATTAGGCGAGATGAAGATGAAACGATCAGAAAAATTTTCGACCGAAGAGGACCAGTGGGAAGACGATCCAGAGGAAGACCAAAACTTAGGTATCAAGATAACACAGAGGATGATCTAAAATCCATCGGAGTTAAAGCATGGAGAAAGTTGCCAGAGGCAGGGGCGATTGGAAGATTGTTCTGAAGAAGCCTTTGGCTCATGACGAGCTGTAATACCACTGATATGATGAAATAACTATCCACGATTTGTGTTTTATTTATCAATTGGATACTTTTCTTATGTAACTGCAACCTATAAATATATTAAAATAATGTATATTCCATTCAGAGAACATTTTCCTCGCAGTGCGTCGCCTCGAAATACTTGCCAGATAAATACATTTACTATTATGATGGTTTCGCAGGTACCAATTTTTTATAGATAAATAAAAATATTTTTTGTTTAATTTTTACTACGCTAATATCAGTTTTCTCTAACAAATATTAACAAAATATTAATTATATATTAATATTAATATAACAAAATTTAAATTTATTATAAATAAACACTATGGTGTTTTTTGCAGTCACGTTTCACAAATTTTTATTTAATACTATGTTTAGCTAAGACATATAAATTAAAAATGTGATTAATTCTTTTTAAAACATTATCTACGATAATTAATCTAAAAAAAAGTATTCCGACAAAACTAATTTGAATGGGGAATAATGCATTTATTTTAAACAACCCGTGGGCCGGCGCCACTGAATAAACATCCAAACTATTAGGAGGTCACGTAGGGTCTGACATAGCAGTGTAGAAAAGTAAGTGATACGCCCACTTCAAATCGCAGTATGCTATAACTGCGAAAACAGCCTTAATGATCTCATGAGAATTGTAAAAAATGTCAAAAATCGCACGTTTATTTTATTTACCATTAGACAGATTTATAGAAACTGACATTCATTTGCATACAAAGGTTCATTGTCCATAAAAAGTAGTAAAAAATTTTTGTTCAAAATATCTCAGCTTCATTTTTTATTTAACCTAGATAACCCTGGCATAAGAAATTGTATTAACACTGCAATTTTTTGTTAGTAATATCTTTTATTTGGAACACCGGAGTACATTACTGAACTAATATTTTAAGAAATGACAACGTACAGAAAAAAAATTACCGTCCTACATCTAGGACGTCAAGACCAAGCATTACCATTTGTGTGGTAACTCACAAAGTAGCGTACATGGAAATCAACATTACATTTTTGACACCTTGTAGTGTTTTTTTTATGGCAGTAGCGACATCTCGTTTGTTTTTCTTGATCAATCACAGAATGGTGCATTCCATCGAAACGAGTATCGGCATTTTCTCTTCGACTTGGCCGTCCCCAAGATGAATTCACTTTGTATAAAGTTCAAGAAGTCAAGTTGCAATGCGTTGTCGAAAAACTAATAGATCCAATGTGAACTGATTGCTTCGGTGTAGTTGCCAAGCATTATGTATAGCCAAATTGATACCGTGACTAAAAAAGCAAAAGTACAACTTTTTTGCTCTAATACCAGTTTATATAAACTTACGTTTTAATTGCATCGATCTACGCCACCCATATTTCGATTATATAATTTTACCATAATTGGTTGAGAAACAAGTATGTTTTTTTTCTTGTCGTGAGTATCCCTTTACTGGATGAATAGGATTCGCACCAACTGCGTTTGAGCACAGAGATACAACATGTGCCAGCTGACGATTGTCTATTTCTTATTTGCGTCAAACTTAGCATTGTATGAACCTCTTTTATCTTTTTGTAACTCATTTGCTGATTTCAGAGGATTTTTTGGTAGTCTGTTACTTCTCATGATTCCCGTTCCTCTGATATTTTTTCCGTCAGTATTTCAAATAAATACATTGTACTGGAAAATTTATTAGAGAAAAATTATTTGAGAATATCCACATAATTGAGTATTACACCTACACCAACATCGTAATTCTTGTATTTAAGCGATACGTATGTTGATGCTCCCTGGTACGGTTCAAACCACGTCACGTACCCATTGTTGCGACACCCAACCCGAAGTTTATATTCCCATCTTATCGAATTACTCTTTATAAATTGCTTGCGGCCGTGGCGCCCGAAATAGGGAACCATAGCTTCATAAACGCTGTGATTCTTCTAAAACAGCATGTTTAAAAAAAATTTGATTTGGTATCCTAAGGAGAGGTCTAACTTTACTGAATTTTACAGAATGATCCAAATTATTATTATCGGCAATATGCGGAACACTCATTATAACATCAAACCTATCCCTAGAAATTGTCCCAGAAACTAGGCAATTACAAACATCTCTATTCTTTTCCCATTACATCTTTTTTCTTGGGTACTGAGCGTAACCACTAACAATAAGAGTTCCTACGAATGCTTTCATTTCTTGGATACATATAGGCTAATTTTTCTTATTTTTCATACTTGCATATCTATTGAATTTTACAACCGGTAAATCAAAAATGTCTTCATTAAACAACTTCATAAATCAGTCTACGGGAGTATTTTCTGTATCAATATTGAGATTCTTATCCTTTGACCAATCATCAAGTATTTCTGCTTCCTCTGATATGTTTGCTACTTCAGACCACTGGTATTGTCGTTGAATTTTCAAAACCTTCTCAGGTTTAACCCAATTTAATATTAATATTTGATAGGATCATTCCAGTCAGATTCAGCCGAACGAAGCACATGGATTTCAGCTACAATTCTCAACATATTTGAAGGTAAATTATCCGGAAACACGTTTTCTTCTTTACCAAAAACCTCATCTATTTCAGCGGCATCTTCCGGAGGTAACAGAACTATATCAGCTTGAGAACGGGGTAATTAATCTTCTTCCAACATCTCCAACGCCTCATGTAAAGGAAACCCCTGAAACAATAAAAGCGGTATGTTCATAACACTATCAACAAATTCTTTTGGGCTAAATACTAAGTACAATAAATAAAGAAAGCCATTGCCAATATTTCGGTCATATAATGAGACATCCAAAAAGGTATAACCTTCTATAACTCATAATACAGGGTAAGATCGCCGGAAGGAGAGGCCCAGGCCGACGAAGAACATCCTGGCTCCGAAATCTCCGAGAATGGTATCAAGAAACCACCGCTAATTTATTTAGAGCCCCCGTAAATATAGTTATTATTGCCAATATGATCGCCAACGTTCGATAATCGGACAGGGTACTGAAAGAAGACTGCCAAAGCCATATTTATTCAAATTTATCATTTTTGTGCCATATTAGTGCATAATCCTGACGGCCTACATGTAGAACGGTCAAATTTATCACCACCTAGCAGCCAAACATTTTGGATACAATTATTTTACCATTTGGATAAATGAACATTTATGTATAAATAATATTATAAAAAAGTACACTTTACTAAAAGTATAATATTTATTCATTTCTTACCTTGCAAATCTGATTCCATGCTCAGTCATATTTTATGTTTTTTGCAACCGCAACAGGAGACGTTTCAAGCGATACGAACAAACTAAACGATTCTGGGACAACTCGTCCTTGAGTAACAATTTGTGATATTTATAGACGGCGTTATTAGATTTAATCCAGGTCCACGTTCAGAAATGATTAAAATTGGCGTCCTACATGTAGATCGTCAGGGTTATTTGGGTTAAAACTTTTTTTCTACGGGGTACATATTCTTGGTACATCGATTTTTCCCCGAGGGGAATTTTAAGGGGAAGCCGAGTAAAATTAAACCTTGAGCTACGAATAATACTATTACAAGAACTAATATAAATTTTAACGGTTCATTTATACCGTCGATGGTAACGTGGATTGCGTGGAGATTGGCGTGGGGGTTAGTGTCGGGATTGGCGCAAGGGTTGGCGAGAACATTTCTCACAGTAGAATTATGATTCGCGAGTGGAGCGAACGTTATTTCTTTTATAGGAGGTCTCCATGTCGAAGGTATCCGCATCTCGTGATCTCTTTTATTAAGACAATTTGGCATTTTTTCAATTTCTATGGCTTCTCAAAATCAAAATCAATTTTGTGACCTTTATGAAGATGCTGTGGATCTAGAGCTGAGACTTAACCGTAATTGCGAACAGAAATGCAATGTTTATAAATCCTATTTTGTATTCTACGGTTTGTTTCGCCTATATAGGATCGGGGTAAGTCTAAACAAGAAATTTTATCTCAGACAACTTTTCAAATTAAAAACACGGTGTTTATTTTTTCTGCTTTGCTGTAATTAAATAATAAACTTTTTAAATATTTGTGATCTACGCACATGACCAACCGCCATAAATTTTCTAAATATTTTTTTATATGGACTTATGCCTCCTTTATGAATTATTTTCTTTAATGTAAATGAATGAGACATGTAATAAAAAGTGCATAATGGCAATATTATAAATGGCTTCGTGGCAGTTCTTGATAATCAGACCTGAATGCTCAAAGAATCGCTCTACCCAAACCTTATTTACATTTTAATCTTTCCAGTTGAATACTGTCAATTTGTTATGTTAGTAATAAAATGTAGTTGGCATCTTTAACAGAATTAAATCATTGATATCACAGAAATCGCGCAAAAAATGCAGACAAACATTAAGAACGCATTACTGGATGTCACATTTGGACACTTCGTAGGGAGTACATTAATTGCATGATTCGAGATAGTCATACAGACTACCACCGTCACAATTACCTTTGATAAGTGAAAGATTATGTCAGAATTTGTTATGGCAATAACAGTAGGGGAATGTGGAGCAATAAAATATTACTATGTAAATATAACATGTAATGCGCTAAATAATTAATTGATCGAAACAAGAATATAACGTGATATAAAACTTTTTGTAAACATTTGTATACGAAATTTGCCTCTGGTTCTTTTACCTGGTGGTATTCATTTCGTTATAACTCTTAAAGGATTGCTCCTGTGTCATCTCATTTTGTGTCCATACTGTCTAATTCTTTGTGCTTTTATTGCTCCAACTATGTTCTCTTGACACATCCATTCCTCTATTGTGTGATTCATCCATTGTCTTGCATTCTCTTTGTTTTCCCTTTTTGATCTAGTATTTTGCTAATAATCTTCCTCTTAAAAACCATGAATTGCTCTTCTTCTCTTGGTGTTAATGTTAATGTTTCTGCAGCATACATTACTAGCAAGGTTTATAATTTCATAAAAATGAATCATTCTTTAGTTTTCGTTAATGATGCTTTTGGAAAAACAAGTAATATAGCGTTATAATAAGCAAGAAATTCTTAAACAATTAAACACAAAAATAAAAAATATAAACTCTGACCTACAACCAGAAATAAGTAAAACAGAAATCAAGAAAGCAATTCAAGAATTAAAAAACCATAAGTCACTTGGAAAAGATGGAATAACTGCAGAGATGCTGAAGAGAGGAGGAAAAACAACTAGAGAAGTCCTACATATCCTCATGAACAAAATATTGACCACAAAAGAAATACCCGATAGCTGGAACGATGCGGATACACTATTAATGTTCAAAAAAGGTTACCGAAAGAACTTAGAAAACTATAGACCTATAACATTACTAAGTGTTGTATTTAAACTACTAACGAAAATCATGACAAATAGACTAACAACTAAGCTTGAAGAATACCAAGCAAGAGAACAAGCGGGATTCAGAAAGGGTTTTAGTACTAGCGACCATCTGTCAACAGTAAAAATACTGATTGAGAAGTCGAACGAGTATCAAATCCCATTATACATGGCATTCATAGACTTCCGAAAGGCGTTTGACAGCATAGAAAATTGGGCTATCAAAAACTCACTACAGAACGGCAGAATTGATTACAGGTCATCATCACAGTCATTAACATCTTAGTAGATGTGTTGTGGTTCATAATTTGGCTTCAGCAGCTCGGACAGTTTGATTGATAATATTTCTCCACTGCTCGCGGTCATCAGTTATATGTATTGCCTCAGTATACTGTTTATTGAGAAGCTTTTTAGTAATGTCCGCCCATCGCTGTGGAGATCTTCCGCGTTGGCGTTGAGTCTAAGGCCTTCCTTGGACCACCAACCGCTCCATTTTGTGATCACTTCGATGGATATGGCCAAAGAACTTTAAAATTCTAGAGTAAACGGTACTGGAGAGACGTTGATCCGGTTTAATTTCATCCAGAACCGAGATATTTGTACGGCGAGCCGTCCATGGAATTCGAAGCAGGCGTCTCCATGTCCACATTTCAAAGGCGTCTATACGTCGTCGATCTGATTCTTTGACTGTCCATGTCTCGCATGCATAGTAAAATATGGAAAAGACCAGAGTTGAAACGAGTCTCTTTTTGTTTGTCATAGTAATGTGACGATCACGCCAGACCCCGTTTAGTTCACTCATTGCTGGTCTTGCTAGTTGAATGCGTCTTCTAATTTCGGATTCACAACTGCCTGTGTTGTTAACTAGAGCTCCAAGATATATCATAGATGAGACTACCTCGCATCCCGCAATAGTTTGGGTTTCAGGAAACTGTTGTTGGCGATCAATAACCATGATTTTGGTTTTGTTGTAGTTAACCATGAGTCCAAATTTAGCACTTTCTACCTCGAGTTTTTTTAATAATCTAGTAATTTCTTCTGGAGTAGAGGCTAGAAGTGTAGTGTCGTCTGCGAAACGCAAGTTAGATATCTTAACACCACCTAGGTTTACTCCTCCCTCCCAACCATCCAAAACTCTGCGCATTATGAACTCCGAATAGATATGAAATAATAAGGGAGATAAAACGCATCCTTGGCGTACTCCCTTCTCCAAAGTGCATTTGTCAGACAGATATCCGTCCATTCGAATATATGCCAGGTTATCTTGATACAGTTTACGGATACAGTTTGATTACAGGTACACGGACCTAATAACAAACATATACAAAAATGCGAGTACCACAACAAAATTGACGAACGAACACGCTACAGAACCAATAAAATTCGAAAGATGAATTAGGCAGGGAGATACAATATCGCCAAAATTGTTCAGCCAGGCTATGGAAGACATATTTAAAAAATTAGAATGGGATACATACGGAATAAGAATAAATGGACAGCTCTTGAACCACTTGAGATATGCAGACGATATAGTCCTGATAACAGATAAGAAGGAAGAGTTACAGAAGATGATTGAGGAACTAGATAGAAAAGCGACAGAGGTAGGTCTAGAGATGAACTATAGTAAAACCAAGACTATGACAAACCAAGAAAACCAATTAGAAATAGTAGTCAAATAGAATAAATTAGAGCAGATGGCAGAATACATATACCTAGGACAGATAACAAAGCTGAACAGGGACACTCAAACAGAAGAAATAAAAAAAAACTAGACTAGCATGGGCCTCATTTGGTATACTATCATATATTCTAAAAAATAAAAAGTTCCCTCAATATATGCGAACGAAAGTATTCAACCAGTGCATTTTACCAGTTATCACATATGGCTCACAAACATGAACTTTCACAAAGGAGAACATCGACAGGATATCCAAAACTCAAAGAGCAATGGAAAGACAGATGCTGGGTATCGGTCTTAAAGACAGAAAAAGAAACTCATGGATCAGAGAAAAAACAAAGGTGAACGATGTATCAAGACAGGTTGCAAAACTTAAATGGAACTTTGCCGGTCACACTCTCCGGCAAAAAGATGAAAGATGGAATAAGCGAATTCTACACTGGAGACCCTGGGCTAAGAAAAGAAAAAGAGGAAGACCACAGATGAGATGGACTGACGATCTTAAGAGAACGGCAGGAAAGGACTGAATGCAGATCGCCCAAAATAGAGACCAATGGAGATTAACAGGGGAGGCCTATGCCCAAGAGTGGGCGTTTAAGGCTGATTAGATAGATAGATAGATAGATAGCTTAAAGTGAAAGCATTGGTTACTTTAGGTTTTTAATCCGAATTACAAGATTTTGTTTATTAAAAAAAATGTTTAAATGCGGTCTACACTCTCGATCGAAGTTCTCAAGACTAAGGCCCTCTACATACTCGTGAAGTCAAGTAATGTAGTGTGACACTTCGTATTCGAACTTTGGGCTCTTTGACTTGGACGCGAAAAACCGACACAAAACGGAAGTAGAACGAGACGAAGCATAGTCGCATGAAGTGCTGTCTACACTATCGTACAGCACTTCGATCAACTTCGCGAGTAGTATAGTGGCCGCTTTACAGTAAAAGTCATTATCAAATATATTTATGTACAAGCAATATGTTGTATAACTTTTTTCAAAGCAATTTTCAAAGTTTTTTACATTGTAGCTTACAAATTTATTTTGCATACAAAATAAAATAGATATGTAATAAATCAATTATTTCTCCTTAGATTTTCAGGGTTCAAAACTGTTACCAAAAAATTAATAGTTTATACCTACATCAAACAATTTTTCCAAAAGTACGCCCGTCAGAGTCCTAAAAGGGATTAAAATAAGAATCAGCTATTCATACATTGTTATATTTTCTCAATGCCGTAATTATTGTAACAGTCTTAAATTCACAATATTTTTAGCATCAAAAAATATTTTTTTTTATTAAAAGGGAATATTGCCGTATCCACCAACAGGTTATTAGCGGAGTTATTTACTCAGTAAAGAAAACTTCAAATCTGATACAAACTATTGATTGACCATAGGTAATTGAAGTGAAAAGTTTTTTAAGTGACAGTTTTCTCCTAATAAATCTGGTAGAATGTTTGGTATATTGTTTATTGAACGTTCTCTATGTTATTTTGGACACTGTAACGATAATATTTTGCCTACCACAGGGGGCATTAATACAGGGGTAGAAAATTGGTGGAAAAAACTAAGGGGGTGGAGATAGGGCAAGCAAAATAATCGCTACTTGTGCGAACGGCACTCAGGGTTTCGTAGGAGAGCTGGGGTCGTGGATAAGTAATAGATAAGGGCATTGGAATGGAGAAACTAAAAAAAAATGAAATAAAGGGCTCTTGGGATAAACACAATAAAAATAAACAAGAAACACCTCAAGGAATTTAATATAGGGCGCCACTTGAGGTGCCTAATTATGCCTATTACAACCACTAGTTGTAACTAGCGAAATAATTAGAAAATAAAATTAAAACATAAAAAACATATCTTTTCCAAATAAACTCAAAAAGGGTTAGCTCAAAAAAATAAATAAAATGTTAAGACAACAAAATTTAACATTTATTTATGTGTCACCACAAACAGTTACATGGAAACATACAAAATTCAAAAACTTACATGTGTCATCCATTAACAAACTCCATTGCTACAAAACTTACACAATTGCATGGAGGTTAACCTTTTTAAACAAAAAAAAAACAAAACAAATCAACATCAAAATTACTAAAACGAGCTGTCGTAAATTAACATTAAATTTCAAAAAAAAACTAAACACAAATTGACAGCTTTACTCAAAACCTAAAATTTACAATTTTAAATGTCAACGAAAGCAATTATTATTTTATAAAAAAAATGTCTGTCTTTAATTTAAAATTTGAACAAAATGTTACCTTAATTCACATGATCACACTTAACTTTTTGAAACCATAACTGGAACCTGGAACTGAGGGCTCCACTTTCTCTGCATCACGAAAACCTCCAACTCCAAACTGCCAAAAGTCTTGGATAAAAACAGGAACAAAAAAAACAACGAGGATGTCCTCCAATCCTCACTCAAAACATTAATAATTGAAGCATTTACTGCCACAAAACCAATAACAAACTGCTACATATTCTTCATAATAAAAGATGAAAACAGAACACTTTACAAATTCGACGTGAATTTGGACATAACGTTGAACCGCTATTCAAAGCTGCTACAACGAGAGTGACGAAATTATCTATTGAAATTGAACGCATACATTAACGTTGATAAAACAAGAATTTGCCGAGGAAGTTAAAATAAATAAACAACTCTAAAATGGTTTATTTCAACTTGGCCGACCTAAGAAAGAAATGAAAAGATATTTGGGTTTAAATACGAACGAAATATTTTTAGATCTATCAAAAATATATAAGGTGATTTTAATATTTCGTATACGAGGGGACTTTAATATACTTCAAAGAATCAATGAAATTAAAAATGCTACAATACCCCCACGTAAGAGCGAAAACTGGACTAACAGGAAAAAGTTTTCGTTTAGGGCGAACAACAATCTGGTTGGAAACAACAGTAGCATTTTCTAACTACTGCGACAATACATAATGACTTCAATAACTCAAACAAAACAAAAAACAACAAACAAAAATCGTAACCAAAACTACACATCATAACTGTTTATGGTTCTAACATAATAACATAGAAAATAAAACTGGATGCTCTATTTGACGAATCGGCACCAGGTACAGTTCGTTGGCTCTTAAGCACAACGACACAATGGCATATTTCTACAAAATGGCTCTAGCCTAACCAAAACGTGGAACAGACCAGTGTTGAAGTTTCTGGAAGCGAAAAGAAAGGTGTTTCCAGCTCAACAAAGGCGGGTGGCCAACAAGACAGCTTAGACAAACTTCGCTATGGTTATCCACATAATAGATAACCAAAACAATATCAAAGAATAACAAACTTGACTATAACAGTCAAGCAATGAATTTTCAACCACTGGTTGAAAATCAAACCACACAAACAGAAGAAAACAGGATGGCCAATAGTTCCATAGAAATATCCTCTGGGATCGACACAGCGAAAAATTTCCAAGTTAGGAAACTCCCAAAAAGACCAAAGAAGAACATAAGTCCAAAACGTTAATACACAATCTTTTAAAAGAAAAAAGAACAGGGGCACATGGCATACAAGCCATAATCAATACACAATCAGTTCAGTCTCAAACTAAATACTTCCAAAAGAAACAAAAAAAAACGTAACAGGCTTCAAAAAAAAACAAAAACTTACGACAACACTCAAAAAGAAACAAAAACATCATTACAGATCTCCAAGGGAACATAAGAAGCACTATAATCTTCCAAAAGAACAAAAAAATCATTACAGTCCGTCATCAACAATAAAACTTTCAACTTTGTACACAAATCTCAAAAGCAGGGAAGAAAGGTAAAGAAGAAGAAGAGTATATATATACACAAGGCAAAACCTAATGCTTATCTTCCTTAAAAGCTCAACAGGTCACCTGGCGGACGAATCCAAAACTCATCGCCCTAAACGTTCCTCTCTTGACAACTAATAAGGTCAAAGACACAGTTTGGGAAGGGAATAAAGGGACAACATCAAGAAATAAACTTCATCACTTCACGGATAATAATTGAATACAACATCGTCATACAAATCACAAAGAAACGTTTACTATTCTTCAACAAAACTCGAACAGGGTAACAACATAAAACTGGGGAATTCTAAGTGGGTCATTCAACGGTAGTACTAAAAAAACTTCAGATGTTTCACTAACATGGTCTCACACTCGACCTAAACAAAATTTTCACAATAAGCGGCCAGGTACTTTCACCTCAGCAAATCAAAACGTCACAATGGACAATGCAAGTCTTTGTACCTCCGTTTCCACCAAATCATAAACACTACATCACAAACACTACATCAAGAAGGAATGCTATTGAGACTCAAATCAATAGTCTTACTTCAACACTTAGAAAGGCTTATCCTTTCTAATAATTCACGGAAAGGGGATGCTGCTATGCAGTCTTACACAACAACAGAAATATCCAAGGAAACACAAATCCAGGTCACATGCCTGTAAGTCCTATATGATATTTCAACAACACAATACTCAATTCACAAACTAATACGTTTTAGACCATCAAAATATCTCCACTACATCTGACCACACAAAGACACGGAAAGACACTAAACTAACAGACAGAAAAAACATCAGAATACTTTCGCTATGTATTCTCAACAAATCGGCCTTAGCCAGGAATACACGAAGTCGTATCATCACTCTCTTCTACGTGTACACAAAAAAGAACTAGAGAGAAACACAAGACTAACAGACAAAAGAAAAATAACAATACTCCGCTTTGTCACTAACAAACTGGCCTTAGCCAAGGACAAACGGAATCGTATCATCATTTCCTCCTACTTATAACACAGAATAGGAACAAAGAAAACTCGGGGAAACACGGAAATAACAAACATAAGGGAAATAACAATACTTTGCTTTGTCACTAACAAATCGGCCTTAACCATGGACAAGCGAAATCGCATTATTATTCCCTCCTACTTATAAAACAAAAGACAACAAGGGAAAAACAATGGACAAACGTGGACTGTAACAGAAAACATTTTCTTTTTCGGGGCTTAAATAAATGTCACACATTGCCTGGACTATAAAATCTTCATATCTATCAAGCAAAAATTTGACATACATTTGCTCAAAGACTCAATAAGACGAAATAGATAACTTATAAACACTTAAAGAAAGGACAGCGTCTACATACAAAATAAATTATTTCGTTAACGTAAACAAAATTCTTTTCTCAGACATGGGATATTATTTACTCAAGACGAACTTGGAAATAAACAAACTAATATCGTACACATTTTAAAAATGCCGACAATAAGGAATGACATCATTCCAAATACGTATTTTTTAATTCACAAGGAAATAGACGAAAATTATTTCTACATAATTTTACGAAAACTGGACATAGAAGAAAATGGAAATCGTAGCAGTTAACTTGGAATAGAAATAGACTTGATTTAACGAAAAACTGGATAAAGCAAATTACAATATAACTGAAAATACCGTTCGAAGCAAACTCAACGAACTTCACATACAGGGCGGGACAAAAATACTAAAACAATGTTTGGGTGAAAGCAAATACACAATGTATACAAAACAACATACTCGATAAACTTCACATACAGGATGATACAAAAATACTAATAATATTGACAACTTGACTTTTGAGTGAGCTACACAAAATAACACAACATAAAACACCTTGCTCTTGTTCTGAAAACTAGATAAGACTGCTCCTAGGCAAAACTAAACAGCACCTCCGATCACGAGTATAACACTTGTCATCATTCAGATACAAGACAGGAAACACAAAAGGGGACTCAGGGGAACACAATCTCCTATTAACCCGTGGCATTACATACGCCGTCAAAGCTGGTTAATTAGGGAACAACAGGGGGACACAGGGGAAGGGGAACCACTTCTCTTTCACAATCTCCTTTTAGCCCGTGGCATAACGCTAACGCCGTCAAAGAGGGCCTGGAGGAAACAATGAAATGGCTTAGGACAAAAGACAAAACACAACTATACTCATCAGCTCAAAGAAAAGTCACTCAAACAATAAACACATTTACTCAAAATGACCGGACAAAACAAAATTACAAAAAACGATTATTCTGTAAGAAATGTCAAATCAGTCAAAAATAAATGGCACAATAACGGTACACTTAATTTGTTACTGTAAATAACTTAAAATTCAATATTCAATCTCAAAATATTTGCTTTCATTTACCAATACACATAAAATACATATAGAAAAATTTCTACAGTACACAAAATAAAAGAAACAACATTACATATGTCAATATACAACAAATACATCTGTTGATATACAATAATACATATGTTAATACAAGAACAATACATATAAAAAACGACAATACATATGTTGATACAAATAAATAAACAGACTGTTTGTGGGACACCGGGGCACTATCTGGAAGACGGGGTTTCATAAAAATGGCTGAAAACTAGGGACGAGTTGAAAAAGATATGGCTTGGAAGAAAGGAATCAAAAGCTAAAAGATGCCACACGTCGGGGCGCCATTTTTGTAACGATAGTACAAATGGCGCAAATCTAAGACATGCCACACACGTTGGGCGACATTTTTGTAACGAAAAGTAAAAATGTCGCAAATCTAAGAAATGCCACACACGTTGGGCGCTACTTTTGTAACGATAATATTTTGCCTACCACAGGGGGCATTATTACAGGGGTAGAAAATTGGTGGAAGAAACTAAGGGGGTGGAGATAGGGCAAGCAAAATAATCGCTACTTGTGCGAACGGCACTCAGGGTTTCGTAGGAGAGCTGGGGTCGTGGATAAGTAATAGATAAGGGCATTGGAATGGAGAAACTACAAAAAAAATGAAATAAAGGGCTCTTGGGATAAACACAATAAAAATAAACAAGAAACACCTCAAGGAATTTAATATAGGGCGCCACTTGAGGTGCCTAATTATGCCTATTACAACCACTAGTTGTAACTAGGGAAATAATTAGAAAATAAAATCAAAACATAAAAAACATATCTTTTTCAAATAAACTCAAAAAGGGTTAGCTCAAAAAAATAAATAAAATGTTAAGACAACAAAATTTAACATTTATTTATGTGTCACCACAAACAGTTACATGGAGACATACAAAATTCAAAAACTTACATGTGTCATCCATTAACAAACTCCATTGCTACAAAGTTTACACAATTGCATGGAGGTTAACCTTTTTAAACAAAAAAAAAAAACAAAACAAATCAACATCAAAATTACTAAAACGAGCTGTCGTAAATTAACATTAAATTTCAAAAAAAAACTAAACACAAATTGACAGCTTTACTCAAAACCTAAAATTTACAATTTTAAATGTCAACGAAAGCAATTATTATTTTATAAAAAAAATGTCTGTCTTTAATTTAAAATTTGAACAAAATGTTACCTTAATTCACATGATCACACTTAACTTTTTGAAACCATAACTGGAACCTGGAACTGAGGGCTCCACTTTCTCTGCATCACGAAAACCTCCAACTCCAAACTGCCAAAAGTCTTGGATAAAAACAGGAACAAAAAAAACAACGAGGATGTCCTCCAATCCTCACTCAAAACATTAATAATTGAAGCATTTACTGCCACAAAACCAATAACAAACTGCTACATATTCTTCATAATAAAAGATGAAAACAGAACACTTTACAAATTCGACGTGAATTTGGACATAACGTTGAACCGCTATTCAAAGCTGCTACAACGAGAGTGACGAAATTATCTATTGAAATTGAACGCATACATACAAACGCTGACATAACAAGATCAACGAAACGGCGTACATATCCTTTTGCGACGCATTAAAATTGTGGCTTCTGATAAAACAAGAATTTGCCGAGGAAGTTAAAATAAATAAACAACTCTAAAATGGTTTATTTCAACTTGGCCGACCTAAGAAAGAAATGAAAAGATATTTGGGTTTAAATACTAACAAAATATTTTTAGATCTATCAAAAATATATAAGGTGATTTTAATATTTCGTATACGAGGGGACTTCAATATACTTCAAAGAATCAATGAAATTAAAAATGCTACAACACTCAATTAACAAATGGACGACGGTAAGAGGCGTAGCACATAGGTCTCACAGGGGGCGTTCACTGGTCAAAAGTAAATGAGAGTATGTGATCTTAGTGTGTCCTATACGTAGGCGCGTTAGAACCGTTTGAATAAGTTGTGTACTAGCACTAGTTCTCCAATGTCGTGCATCTGGTTTTAGCGATATTAATTTCGATTATGCGATAGAAACCATTCGCGCTGCCACTGACCAATCACTTTTTGTTTAAAAACCGTTTTGAGATGTTTACATAAATTTTCACGCACTAATTCAGATTCCGCACTTGTTGCTGCATCACGAGCACTAGTCTCTGTCTCTTCATTGCCGATAATTCCTATATGCGACGGGATGCATATAAATTTAGGACTTATGTGGTTATCTATTGCGACTGGTAGTTCAATTTTTATTAACATAAGGTTGAATGTTTGAATAATTAAACTTTGATGGTATACAAGGCAACTATCGAACACAGTAATTAATTAAATATTGCCCAAGTACTTTCGATCAATAGATCATCTTCAGGGGCATCTGAAATAAGCCAAGAAACGTTTTTTTTATGAAACGAAAAATTAATTCCCTTGGATAAAAAACTTTTTATGTGATAAAAAAGTTTTTATGTGATAAACGTTTATAGAGTTACTTCGTCAGTTGTGGCCTATCCGCTATGAGCAGAATGTCATACATGTAAATTTGGACATAACAATACAATACACAAAGACAAACAAACACTTTAAAATTTTTAAAAAGGAGAAGCTACCTGTTATATAGAAGTCGGAGACAGAATGGGCTCCCGGTCTGGCGGAAATATTGAGATGAAATGTGACAAATGACAGGTTGTAAAGGGCAGTTATGTGATCTGCACCTTTCAAAATTCTATAAAACTAAGTATTGACCAAAGGTCCAACTGACACCACTATAGGAAATCAACTGATGAAATATAAAATTATATAGTATATGTTTTATGTAGATTGAATAATTCAAACCTCACGCTCAAACCTGTCTATAATAATTAGGATGTTAGTTTGAGAGCAATTGAAGTTGACATAAAGTATGCATGTAAGAAAAGACTAAACAATATATTAGACAGTGGATGGTTGACTACAATAAAATGGTCCACCAAGCGCTATCAGTACTGTAAAAAAGGAAAAATCTGAATATGCAGTTAAATTACTAAAAGTTAAAATCAGAATTGAAAGCAAAATATATAAATGGGTTATAATCCAAGTAGTTCAGTTGAATCCACAGTCAATGGAAGAACTTTAAAATTAATATTGAAATAAATCAATATAAGGTTGAATGTTCGAATAAATGAACTTTGATGGTACACAAGGCAAATATCGAACACAGTATTTAATTAAATCTTGCCCAAGTACTTTCGATCACAAGATCATTCTGTCTCCGGCTTCTATAATATAAAAATGTAGCTTCTCCAAATTTAAATTTTAAAGTGTTTGTTTGTCTTTAGTGTATTTGTTATGTCCCAGTTTACATGTATGACATTTGGTTATTGCTGGATAGGCCACAATTGACGAAATGCCCCTGAGGATGATCTTGTGATCGAAAGTACTTGGGCAAGATGTAATTAAATACTGTGTTCGATATTTGCCTTGTGTACCATCAAAGTTAATATTGAAATGCTCAGTGCATGAAGTCTAAACAGTCGAGCTGGGTCATCTACGAGGTGAAGCTGTAATAAAGTTTTTAAATATAGGATTAAATTTAATACAATTTAAATTAATTTGAGTATTAAGACAGTGAGAGTTTTCATTTGTTTCCCTTGTAATCTCCAAATCTTCCAATAAATCCAACTCAAGATAATTTTTCTTTCTACTAATGTCATGTAAGATAGATGAACCAGAATTGATGTTAAAATTGTGGTTGCTGGATACTAAGTGTTGACCAAAACTTGAAGAATTTGGTCTTTACAAATGTTCAGAGACTCTAGTGGATAACTTTCTGATGGTTCTACCTACATAAGAGGCATCACAATCATTACATTTTAATTTGTAAATACCACTTTTATCAAGTGTATTCATCCTATCTTTGGTATTGATTAAGAAGGAACCTAAAGTGTTATGTGATTTAAAGACAATTTTGATGTTATCAATTGTAGAAGTAAAAAGTTTAGATATTTTATTGGAAATGCTACTAATATAAGTAAAGGAGAAATATCTGATGTTATCTGAAGCATTAGGTTGAAAAAACTGTGATGAATATGCAAGCTTTTCTGCAATTTTTAGTTTAGATCTATTAAGAAGTTTGTATATAATGTTAGGATCATAGCCATTATTGAAAGCAATCTGTTTAAAAATATTAAGTTCTATAATTAAATAATCATTAGAAAGAGAAAATTTAAGTAACCGCTGAATGTAACTATTGAAAGCAGCCATTTTATGTTGAGTTGGGTGATTAGACGTTCCATGTATAACGTGCTCTGTTTGGGTGGGTTTTCTATAAATGTTGTACTCTAAAGAATCTTTATTACCTACGGGAAATAGTCATATCCAAGAAGTTCAACTTATTGTCAGATTCTGGTTCCAGAGTAAAAGAGATGTTAGGATGGAGGTTATTGAGATCATCCAGAATCTGTAAAGCATCATCTTGGGTTCCCTGTATGAGAGCTATACAATCATCCACATATCTTGACCAAAAAACTATTTTGTTGTTGTTATTAACAAACTTCTGTTCTAAGCTGTCTAAGAAAATATCAGCTAGAAAAGGTGATAATGGAGATCCCATTGCTAAACCTGTTGGTTGTTTATATATTTTTTGATTGAATTGGAAAAAGTCCTGATCCAGACAGAATTTAAGCATAGTTAATATAGCATCTTTATCCTTTGCAGATATGTTGCAATTGTCTAGAAGGTTGTGTACTAAAGGTAATGTTTCATCTCTTCTTACAGAAGTAAACAAATTGGAAACATCAAAAGAAACTAAATAAAAACCCTCTTCTATCCTAATGTTATTTAAACGTTCTATTAGATCTAAAGAATTTTTAATGGAGAACTTAGGTTTAAAATCAGTGGTAGACTGAATTGTGTTGTAAATAAATTCTGATAAAATAGAAACTGTAGTGTTACAAAAACTTACTACAGGCCTTATGGGACAATTGTGTTTATGGACTTTAGGCAGTCCATATAACCTAGGTGTTATAGGATCAGATATAGTTAACTTTCTGTTGTTATATTTAGTAATAGTGTCATTAAACAATTTAACCATTGCTTTTGTTTAATTAATAAAGGTGTTAAGTGGATTTTTTTCCAAAACTACAAAACTGTTGTCAGAAAGAAAAGATTCTACTTTCTCAATGTATTGAATTTGTTCTAAGATTACAACACAATTACCCTTATCAGCCTTGCTGAGTACAAGATAATCTCTATCAATTTTATGTTTAATTGATTTTAGCAAATCCTTTTGTTTTTTAAAATTATGATGATGTGTATGAAAATTGCGTTTGTACTTACATTGTTGTTGTTGAAGTAAGCTAATGCAAGAGTTTCTCAAATATTGTTTAATATCAGCATTTTTAGTCATACCTTCTATTAGAGTATCCAACTCCACTGCAAATCCTCCAAAGTTTTGTATGTTTGAGGTTTGCATGTTTTAGGGCACGGTACAAAGCAAACAGTTCAGCGGTGAAAATACTTAAGCTAGGCGGTAGTCTAAATTTGAAAGTAGATGTTGGAATAACAAATGCACAACCAATGCTATCATTAGATTTAGAGGAATCGGTAAACATGTTAGTGCAGTTAAGGTAGTCTCGTTCAAGAATCTCGTTTAGTTTGTTTTTGATTAGTATGTTATTGCATTTTTTGGAGAACTCTATAGAAAAAATATTTTCGAAGAGTGATTAATCCTTATTTGCAGCTACAAAAGAAGCATGTGAAAGTGTTAAAAGTGTTTGCCTATATACTGCAACGATGGTTCTCTAGTTTCTGAATGTAAGCTTTCTCTGCGTGAAGTGTGAAAAGCTCCGAGAACGCTCCGAAGTACGGATTGTGGATTGTATCTAACGGTTTTACGCTAATTACACACACCGATTTTGGACGGTCGATTTTTTACCGGCCGTCCAAATTCCAATAGTGAACCATATGTGAAAACGAGACATTGCACACAGGCCGACCGCTGTTCGGTGTCGGTAAAATGCCGATGAGCGGACGTTCACTGCCACTGTATCGCCGGCACGACCAGGAGGTATTGGCGTACGTGACTAAATACAGTATTGCACACACATCGATTTTTTATCGGCCAATTCGACCAATAGGTGAAATTTTAGGTACATTTTAATTTTAGTTTTGGTAGTGATTGGTATTTAATTACGATTGCAATGGATGATTTTCTTGATAATGATGTCCTTATTTCGTTAGTGAAGGTAAGACCTAAAGAAGCTGAAAAACTTACTACCATCACGCGTTAGTTCTTCAAAAAGAATGTAGAATGTTCCCGTGTTTTCTCTGTTTTGATTGATAGGATGAATCCACCACTTGCGTTTAATGCTACGGCGCTTAATACGGCGATACAAATATATAATACCAACAACTCGTTTAGGATTCATTATTATTCAACAACCTCATGTTACCACAACAAAGCAACTAACAGTTTGACCGGTAAAAATCCGGTGCGTTTGCAAGCATCTGCTACCAGTAAAATATCGGCCGATTTTATGCTGGCCGTCCAAAAACGGTGTGTGTGCAATTACACTTAGGGTAGTGTAGACAAGTCGGAACCCCAGAAACGATTTGTTACAGTTTTAAGCAAATTGAGTATTTTATTGCATGTTATCGCCAAGTGTTTTATTTGCTTTTTCCAGGAAAATTTTTGATCCAGACACATACTAAGGAATTTCACGTAGTTTTGGAAGGGAATGACGGTGTCGTGAAGATAAAGGACTGGTGTAATGGATGATTTTTTCGTAAACACTATACCAGTTATCTCTGTATTAGAGAATTTGAAGCCTGCACCAGCTCTTAATTCATCTAGTTGGGTTAAAAATGTTAATACTATTCTACACATAAATTATTTGTGTGCTCCCTTAATGTACACCACTAAATCGTCGGCATAGAGGCGAGCTTTGAGAGGTTTATGTAATTTGTTTAATATGTTGTTTATGGCAACTAGGAATAGGGTAGGAGTAAGTATTGAGCCTTATGGGGTACCGTTTTCTACAGTGTAAAAATCGGAATAAACGTATTAACTCTTACTTGGAAAGAAAAGTATTTTAAGAAATTATCGATATATGCTAAGCAGTGTTCTCTAATATTGAAGGCGTGCAATTTTTTAATGATACTGAATCTCCAACACGTATTGAAGGCTTTCTTTGGATCGAATAAAATATCTGTGCACATTTGATTCATTGCTAACGCTTCTTGGACTCACTTTGTAAGTCTTACGATATTGTCAATTGCTGTCCGGTTACGTCTAAAGCCGTATTGCTCTGGTAAGAAGAAAACAGATTTTTCCAGTGTCCAGATAAGCCAGGCATTGACTTTTTTCTCCAATAATTTAGCCATGGCACATGTTAGAGAGATGGGTCTGTATAATTCTTAATTAAGTCGAGGCTTTTTGGATATTTAAAACGTCAAAATTTTAGCTTCTGCCTATATAGACGGATATTGTGTTTGATCATTGTCTTCAATTAATAAATCCTTTAGGAATACAACAGGAATATTGTCGGGTCCTGGACTTGAGTTTTTCATATCTTATAAGGAGTTATTTGGTTCTATAGTAGTAAGAGATTGAGATAGGGGGTTTTCGTGGCATTCTTCTAGAAACAAGATGGTGCGTTCTTTCTTTAGCTTGTAGTCCCTAAAATTAATGTCGTATTTTTCGCTATGTTATTCAAAGGTGGAAGCAAGAGTTTTAGCAATGTCTTATAAAGAAGAGACTGTGGTATTGTTTACTGTAAGAGCGATAATTGTTGAAGAATACTTTGGATCGGAAATTTTTTTACCCTGGTAAACAATAGATATTAAACATGTGCTAAACATTTCCTTAACATTTTGATTTATTACTCCATCCCAATTGCGAAAAAATTATAACATGTGCAAACATTTTTAAAACATAAGATTTGAAATAAATAATTACATTTTTTTTACAAAAATAAAATTCCTAACTAATTCATGTAGCAATGAGAAAAATGTATGCGGTCCATAATAGAGATCCTTAATATAAGAACTTTCACGTCGAATAAGACATAATATATTCAGAACAATTTGTACGGTCTACTGACCACACCTATATTTTAGATAATATATTTTAGCAATTGAAAGTAGAGCACTGAAAGTAAATAAATTTTATATAATTTTTCGCTATTACAATCTCAAATAGCCGTGATCGTCTAGTGGTTAGGACCCCACGTTGTGGCCGTGGTAACCCAGGTTCGAATCCTGGTCACGGCATGAGATTTTTTTTGAATATTTGGTTTTTAAATATTATCTAAAAGCTGTTTTAATAAAGAAAAAAGTGTAAGTTAAATATGGGAAGAAATAGAATATAAAATGAAAGAGTTCGAATAAAGTGTTTCCCCTTTTCCTTCTTCTTTGTAACACAATAAATATTTCGAACATTCATGACTGCAGTGATGTCTGCTAAACCACGAGGTATCAGTGATAGCACGAAGAAAAAGTTTCCTCTTTATACTTATACTCATTTATTTGTTTTATGGACTTGTTATTCACTACCAAGTCTTTTGCGGCATTTTCAATAATCGTGTATTGTTATAAATATCGTTCTTTTAGTTTTTTAGCATGTAGGCGATGTCATCTTTGTCTCCTGCTAAAATTATTTGGACATCGATATTTTTCACAACTTGTTTCTTGCTCTGTTAGCAAAGTTGCGTGCCTATTAATGATGACTACTAAAAGTTTAACTTAAGTGGGCATCTTATTTTTAAAACAAAATTAATTCTGTTGGCGTTTTCGGTGCTTCTGTTATAGGTCCTAGATTTCGTTGTCTTAAAAGCCAATAAATGTTTGCTTCTCCAACTCATGAACAGGTCATGATTGAACACTTGAAAACTATACTCCGTGGAGTATAGTATAGTATTCACGTAGAAAAGACTTATGTATATTTAACATAATAGTCTTCAAATGCACTATATTCAGAACAATTTTTACGGTCGTTGTAAATGATGTTTTAATTTTACAGGGGTAAAATTAGAGGTAAAGTAGGTATTTTTTTTAAGCAGTGACTATCTTTGAAAATAAGTCTTTGAAAACAGCTTGGACTGATTTAATAAAGAAATATTAAAATATATCTGTAGGAGCATTAAAAAGAATAACCATAAACATTTACTGCAAAATGGATAAAGTAACAGCTGTAATTAACGTAGAAGCAGTATAACGTTTTAATGTTTATCCAACAAAAATCTATTCATGGATGTACTAATGAAAATGTCATTTTTCTAAAACTCTTGATTTTATATTAACCAACTGAACTTTTTGAATTAACTAACATAAAAGTAGACATAGTAGTACCGCCCTACAAAGAGTAGGATTGGATGAGAAGGACATTCGGATCAGCATGAATTTATACTAGAACCAGCGTGCTCAAGTCAAGGTCGAAGATCAGCTGACCGACCAAGTGAAGATCATGCGAGGAGTAAGGCAAGGATGTGTGCTATCGCCGACTCCTTTCAATATATACTCTGAGGAGATTTTTACTGACGCCCTCACAAACCTAGAGATGGGAATCCGAGTAAATGGTGAATGCATCAATAATATCCGCTACACCGATGACACTGTGTTACTAGCAACCAGCCCAAACGATCTGCAGGCCTTACTAGACCGAGTGCGAACTGTAAGCGTAACATACGAACCGAACCTTAATATTAAGAAAACTAAATTCATGGTTGTCAGCCGTACAAATTTAGATCCAGAGAGTCGACAGATTCACTTACCTCGGAACTATCCTCAACTCACAATGGGACTACGCTCAAGAGATTAGATCCAGAATTGAAATGGCACGGTCTACATTTATTAAGTTGAGATCCTTGCTGTTCTGCAGTGATCTCAGTTTGGGAAACAAGATGCGGATAGTGAGGTGCTACGTTCTTCCAGTGTTACTATATGGAGTTGAAGCCTGGACACTGACGCAAGCCACTGAAAAACGAATCGAAGCCTTCGAGATGTGGATATACAGAAGGATACTAAAAATATCTTATGTGGACCATGTCACCAACGTTGAGGTCCTACAGCGCATGACAAAAGAAAAAGAAGTGCTTAATTTAATTAAACAACGTAAGCTTGAGTACCTCGGTCACGTGATGCGGAACGAAGAAAAATATCAAATTCTTCAGCTCGTTATGCAGGGTAAAGTATTTGGCAGAAGGACCGGGACGCCGTCGTATCTCGTGGTTGAAAAATCTCCGACAATGGTTTGGTATGACCTCAGCGGAGCTGTTTCGCAAAGCAGTCAACAAAACCATGATAGCCTTGATGATCACCAACATCCGGACAGGATAAGGTACTGAAGAAAAAGAAGAAAAGTAGACATACTTTTAATAATTGCGAAAACAGTTTATCAGTAAAAAAATGAAACCATTTTTCAAAGAAAATCAAAAGTATAAACCAACTCTTATAGTATTATAGTGTCGATATTAATATTATACAGTCGATACGGCTGCTTTATTTACGTGTCCGCTTTTCGGAACTTTTCGCTCCAGCTCGTGAGAAAGTTTTTACTGCGAAAGTAACAAGTCCTTTCTATCCCTTAGCAGACAACATCTGATTTCATCATGTGCTGCCACTATATCAAGTAATCCTTCCAACCTCATTTACCACCTTACTTCCTCTGTTCCTGATTACTCCATTAGCAACCCTTTCGCACAGTTATAGAGCCATTCGCCAATTACTCATCAATTACTTGCCCATCTATTAAAGAACACTGACCTATCTCATACTCTACCCATCTTTTCTCCCATTTCCTCTCCCTTTCTGCTCATCGTTACTCCCCTTGATGAAATACCTCTTTTTATTTAACCTTTCTTACCATTTATACCAAACATGACACACTCCTGCTCTTATAAAGCAAGTCTTCTTGGAAATACTGGACAAAGCACCTTTTGATTTCATTTCTCTACACTGATGCTTTCAAATTTCTTGCGGTATAGGATGCACGGTTACTAGTTTAAAAGATCTTATAATATACACTCGTTTACCCTCATTATGCAGCATTTACACAGGAGAGATGTTTAGCATGCTTCAAGCCTTTAAATTTATTTCCACCTCATTAAAAAATGTGCAACTTGCACCATACTCTCACGACTCATAGTTTTTAAGTTTTTCTTAGAGTTGTAATGTAGGAGAATATTTCCCAAAACTAACTGAAAAATAAAAGACAATCAGATAGGTTAGAAGTGGCATAACTACCAGAAATGCTCTGTTTAGTATAAACTGACTAGAACAAAAATGTCTGGATATAAATTAAGATATATATATATATATATATATATATATATATATATATATATATATATATATATATATATATATATATTGTTATGATATGTAAAATCGAGAAAGATATTGGTTTGTCTAAAATATTTCAAGATTCAAAAACATTAAAATAATTCAGATAATTAGGATAATACCCAACAAACATTTCGAAGAAGGAAAATATTTAAATTTTTGGATTACCTGTATTAAACAAAATGTAAGCTAAGCATAAATTATTTCCTTTGTTATACTATACTTGAGTGACCCGCACAATTTTAAGTGAAATCCCAAAGACAATTGAACCGGGTTTTTCCAAATACATTAACGCAGCGATTATAGACAATAGAAGAGATTTGGAAAGATGTTTTTGTTAGTTTTTAAGAATTATAGAAAAATATTATTTGTACATAAGTTTTAGGAAATTTTATAATTATAGGTAAAAATTTGTTTGTTATCGGAATGAAAAAATGGGGAATTGTGACGAGTTTTGATTGGCGGAGATTAAAAAAGGTGGGATAGGTATGTAGGAATGACAGTTTAGCTAGAATTTTGAGGGAAAAAAGATAGTCAGTTGGTTTCCAAGGGTGCAAGGCGAACGGCCGTTGTTCTCGGGTAGTTTCCCAGAGGTAGGAAACAGTAGCAGTGAAAGTTTGTGAGTTTTCGTGTAGTTAGTGTATCTGACAGAAGCTGATCCAGTAAAATATTGTAAGTCATATTTTTCTAGTTATATTCCAAGAGTCACTGTTCAGGCCAACGAGAGATTCAGTTTATCGTAAAGAAAAGATATTCCAAGAGTCATTTTTCACTCAGGCCAACGAGAGATTCAGTTTATTGAGAGAAGAAGAAGCTAGCATAATTTGAACGATTCGTGCATTTGAAGGAGATCATTAAGGACGATATACTTGCAATAATTTGTTGTAATATTGCTGATTACCTAGGGAGCGGCCACGAGTAAATAATATAGTCTACAAATAACAAGGATTTGGACCACTCATCATCGGAGAGAGATAGTTTTGTTTTCTGCATATTTTTCTTTTATTGATAACACAATTTTTACACGTAATTTAGAAAGGATATAAATATTTTGATTAGGAGATTTAGAGTAATACTTGGATTTTGAGATTTCGATTAATATTGTTTGTACCATTAATTTTGATTGTTCACGTATGTAGAACAAAATTTTGAGAATTATTATATGAGATTTTGTTTATTGAAAACTTTTGAGTGTAAATTATTTCATTATTTTTATTTCAATATATAGTGTTAGATCATATGTGTTTTTTATTATTCCGGTATTCTTTGGACCTTACCTTTCACATGTAATAGCATAGATATTGAAGCACGAATTTAACCCTGAGATAAAAGAATTAAAAATTGTGATAGAGTCATAATCATATCATTTAAATAATTTTAATTAATCAAAAAATTAATTAGCTAATTATTGCTTGGCGCACCAAGACTTGAAATATCACAATAATATATATATATATATATATATATATATATATATATATATATATATATATATATATATATATATAAATATATATATATATATATATAATATATATATATATATATATATATATATATATATATATATATATATATGTTCAATTAGATTTTGGGAAAGAATTCAGCACCAAAAAGTTGAGACAATAGTTAGAAAAGAGACAAACTCAAGTGCGTGGGCTTGGTGGTGCGTGGTCACTTTATGTTGACAAAAGAACTTTATTGTATTTTATTGATTTATTAAAAGCAATAAATTTCATGAAACCCAACATATAATATTGTTTATCCCGACAACCTATATATCCCGTATATATACACTTCGCGTCATAGAATACGGGCCATCCCAAATATTTAAAATATTTCCGAAATTATTATTTATTGCTACAAAATTAAGCATTTATTTTTTTGTATCTTGAATTTATATTATTTTATTTTTAATGTGTCAAGGGTTATTTAAGTTAAATGGGTTGTTGCGAAAGCAAACCTACCCTGTAACTGGATTGAGGATATTCATAGAACCTATAACAAAACAATTTTGAGAAAAAGTTGTTTACAACTTGATCAATTTTAACGTTACTGGGAAGTGGATTAAGGCAAAGACAAGTTGCAAGACAAATGAATGTTAGTCGTTCGACTGTACAAAGGACGTAGCAACGATTTATTGTAACAGTATCTCACCAACGACGACCTGGTATGGGTCCAAAAAGGAAAACAACCGCTAGCGAAGATCGCGTCGTCATTCTTGCTGCATTACGGAATCGAACATAAACTGCTAAATACTTCAAGGCCATTTACAGCAAGCTCAAGGACCAGCAATCAGTCTTTCTACTGTTCGGCGAAGGTTAAGGGAGCAAGTTTTAATAGCTTGCAGTCCAACAACGGAGCTCTTACTTTCCCCAGCTCACAAAAGATGAAGACTCTATTTTGCACGTGAGCACATCAATTGGACAGCAGACGATTGGAACAAAGTATTGGTTAAGGATAAGGTAGAATGTCTGTTTATGGTAAAGACGGACGCAGTAAGGTATACAGACGGGCTGGAGAACGTTTCACTGGTTTTATTCGGGCACCACAGGTTGCTTTTGGTGGTGGTTCAGTAATGTTTTGGTCAGGGATTTCTTTTAATGCACATACGGATCTCGTCGCCATTGACAGAGGTGCGTTAACAGCAGTAAGGTACATAACGGAAATCTTACATCATGTGATGTTGTATGCTGAATTTATTGGCAACGAATTCCTGTTAATGCAGGATAATGCGAGACCACACACGGCAAGGGTAGTAACGGAGTACCTTGACAAGGTTGGTATTCCAAAAATAGACTGGCCTGCTGCTTAAAGCCCCAATTTGAATCATATTGATCATATATGGAACGTGCTTAAAAATCGCGTTAGACATCGTATACCTGCTCCAACAGCACCTGGGGAGCTTCAGATGGCACTTATTGAGGAATGGGTCACTTTTCCCCAAAGAGATATCCAAAACAGTACAAATTCCATGCCAAATCGAACGAGGAGTGTCATTCAGAATCGAGGTTAAAATCACTACAGAAAATGGATACCAGCTTTTTAACATACAGTTCATTGTTTTTTTAAAAATGTAAGTTGATTCTTTCAATAAATTTCCTATTTTCCTTAATTGTTTTACTTTCGATTGATGTTTTATGGTTATAATAAAATTTTATACTAAACGAGTTATCGATTCAATATACGTACAAAAAAATGCTTAATTTTGTAACAATAAATAATATTTTCGAAAATATTTTAAATATATGGGGTGGCCCGTTTTCGGGCTTCAACGGATGTTGGTAGGTTAGCCACTATCAGAAGTCACTAAGTTTTATTTCAAAACATAGTTTTAAAATAAAACCCAAAAAGAATTTCTAAAAAATCTCATGCCGTGACCAGGATTCGAACCTGGGTTACCACGGCCACAACGTGGGGTCCTAACCACTAGACGATCACGGCTATTTGAGATTGTGTAAACTATTATAAATAAAATAATGCTTATAAATTGTCCTGGTCTACTGTCAATTTCTTACGATATTATCAGGTACGTGAATTGTCACGATCTAGTGAGTTTTAATTACCTTTTCACTGAACCGAAATAGTTTATGTAGCGAAAACGTTTCAAGGACATTTAGGTGTCGCGTTTTATAACTGTTCTGGGCTATCTGGAGAATAGGAAATACGGAATTATCAAAGCAATAAATTATCTCTACCTAATTACTATAAATATAATACATAATTCTACAATATAATGTATAATATAATTATATATATTTCTTTATTAATAAAATTATAATAAAACCGAGTTTCCAGTAAAAGAATACATACATTTAAATAATTTCTTCATTTGAAATATAAAATTCAAGTCCTTTTATTGTTTATAATCAATTCCCAAATTTTTTCATTTCAATTGGAGGACAATTTGAAGTAAATGAAATGAAAAGGTAATATAAAAATGATAGCGTGGAACTTGGAAAATTATAAGGCTTATAAATATTGTAAATGTTTTAAGTGTTTAAGCTCAAGTTCTTCGAGTTAACACAGACGAATTGGCAAAAGTCTGTCTTCTTTTCATCACTTGTTACTGCATGCTTCCATCTTTTTCATGGCCTAACAACTAACTTTCTGCCATCGTGCTTTCACCAGAAGGTTGTATTTAGTAATCTTTCATCATTTGATCTTAGTACATGTCATGCCCATTTAATATAATTTGCCGTGATGTGCCCTACTATGTTTTCATCTACATGGAGTGCTTGGAGTTCCTGGTTATGCCTTTGCCTCCACTTTCCTGTTATCTTGTCTCTGTAAGGCCCTAAGACAGTCCAAAGGATTCTCCGTTCTAAGACTAATAAGTTTGTTATTTTATTGTTCGTCTCACTTTCATACGTTATTAGGGGATGAACTATAGTTTCATACACCTATCGTTGAGAGTAATTTTAATTTAAGTAGCGTCACTAGGAAGTAATGCACTCTATTTGCTGACATAATTGTAGCTTGTTTACCTTTTTCACTAACAAGTATTTTAATTCTTTGACAAGTATATTTAGAGACTATAATAAAGAATTTTCCCTAAATATGGTAAAAACTCTCAAAACCACCTACCAAAACAACAAAATGAAGATCAGAATAGATGGACAACTTACAGAACCTACAGAAATATGCAGCGAAATAAGACACATAATAATTGAGACCCATGCTTTTCAATTTAATTATGGATGAATTCATCAAAGGTGTTATCAAGGGAAGAGGATACATAATTGGAAACAAAATACAAAGTTACGCGGCCGACGTAATATTGATAGCCCAAGATGATGATAGTCTGCAAAGACTGGTCCACAGATGTAACATAAGAGCAAAAGAATTTAATATGACCATCTCATCTCAGAAAACTAAAACAATAGTAGTCAGCAAACAACCAACCAGACGTAAAACAGAAATTGATGGCATCAATATTGAACAAATACTTGAAATAAAAGACCTGGGAATTATACTGTCTGTAGCGTTTTATATTTAATGTCTAAATAATAACATAAATTCGATTCTATATTTATCATAGTACGCTCCTGGTATGCTAGAAATGTGTTGTCTGTAGAGAGTTTTAAATACGCAATAATTCTTCAATAAATAAAGACGTATTTGTTAAAGAAAACAATTTATGGCTTTTTAACTTCAACGTTCCCAGAAAAATATTGGAAGCTTGGTATTCTTTTTTCTAAAACGTAGTAACGCCGGAAGTTTGAACGAGTTTGAACGATGGCAATGATTTTGTGCGGGGAAAAGAGGCGGTATCTATCGAGGAGATCGACTATCGAGGTCAAGAGAGTTACTGATGAATAATTGCTCGCAGGGAAAGGTCGTTTAATTGTGATGTGGTAAGCCGGCATTAATTCGCCAAAAATGGTGGAATTTTCACTCTATGTAATATGTCGTTTTTGAAAGAGTGACCACTAACCACTGTTTTGATTTGGCTGAAGATTTATAATGTTTGAGCAGTGAACAAGTTTAGTTCCTGCTTTCTTTTCGTTTTTTTGAGAAATCCAGTTCCTTTCCAAGATGCCTCTTCACCTCACGTAGAATGATATTGGAGCAGTTTTGATTTGAATTTGCCAAGTGTGCCAGTTTCAGCTTCCAATAAAGCTTTCCTTTGATGTGCAGTTAGATACCCCACAGAAATTAGCCAGTTGTTCAAAAGTTTAAGTTAACATGTGTGAACTAAGGTAACATTTACGTTATTAATTTTTAAAGTAAAAATAGATATTTTCTTTTACAAAGACAAAATTTGCTTTCTTTTATAAATTATTTTTTTTTTAAATATTTGTAATTAAAATAAATATTATGTTAGGGCGTGGTTTAAACTGTCATGTCATAATTTTATCCTGTTTTAAAAATGTTTGTTTTGACGTATGACAGTTTGATTTTTAATCTATTGTAAAAGATATTTTGATTTATAGTAAAGATTAAATTTTATTTTTTATAAAAGGATATCCATAAAATTTGGCCACATTATCTACTAGGAACCATTTCGAAGAATTTTGTAACCTTTTGTAAATAGATATGTAAGTTTTTTTTATTTGTATTTGACAGCTATTTTTATATAATATGCCTTTGTATAAGCTGTATTTTTGAAAACTGTTTGAGACAATAATAAATGTTAGATTTGCTTCTCTAATCTATTTTTTTATTTTATTTAGAAAAATCTCCTAACCTTTTTTGTTATTTTAGATACTAGGGAAGAATTTTTTCTTTCCTTCTGTAAGCTAAGATCCTTCAAGTGGCGCCCTATATCAAATTTCTTGAAGTATTCCCAGTTTATTTTTGATCTGTTTGTTCTATCAATTGTCCAGGAGATTTATGTAAGTATCCCTTAGTTTCAATTAGTAGATACCCCAATCCAAAACTCTTTATTTCAACTTATTTACGACCCAGCTCTCCAATAACCAACTGAGTGTCGTTCGCACTTGTTACGATTATTTTGTTTGCCCAATCTTTTACCCCTCATGTTCTTACCCTGAGGTAAGCAAAATATTGTCGTTACATGTCTAGCTATGGATACCTGGACAAAGAAGTGAGATCAAGTAAAAAAACAGAATTTTTTATAAGCAGGAAGAAAAAGAAGAAGCAGGCAAGTATATTTATTGGTCTTGTAAGTAATAAAGTACTATAAATATTCTGACAATATTGGTAACACAGCAGGCGTGGCAATACGTGACTCAGATGCCATTGTTTGTCAGTGCTGTCTAGACTAGCTTGCAACTCGTGTGCATAATATTTTGTATTCTTGGTGTTTAGAGTTATAATAAACAGTTTTCCTTGCTCTCTAATGATATTCTACTTGACAGGACCAGTACTTGAAAGTGCTGCAAACAAAAATGTTTCCCAGGTCCATGAGTGGTTCTGAATAAGGGTTTTACGTTTGTGCATGACTCTGCGCCTTATCACAAGGCAAAAATTGTTACGAAATTTCTTGTTGACAACCAGACAAAGGCACTCGACTAGCCTGACAATTCTCCAGATCTGAATCCAATAGAAAATCTTTGGAAGCTTATGAATAAAGATATTTCTAATGAAATTATTCCCACAAAGCGTCAATTGATCAAGCGCTTATTAGCAGTATGGAACAGAATTAGAGTTACTCGTTTTGTTTTTAATATCTCTAAACTTTATAAGGTTCTAAGTCACAGTAAAATAGAATTGAGCACAAAAAAATGTTTTATAGCTTAATTACATACCATTAATAAAGAGGGAGTAAGATTTTATGGAGTGGCTCTAATAATTTGATCACCCACTGTATATATGTTTACACTATAGATAAGATTAATAAGATAAATATTAAAGTGTATATACATACTTGTATATACATACTGATTACCACATATTTTATGCATTTCAGGACACAATAATTTTTAATATTTAAAAATGTACAAAATACTTTAAAATTGTTGGCTTTGTGCTTTATAAAAACATTAGCCGTTTGATAAATGTTACATTATTATTCAATTACAATTATAAGCTAGTTCTACGAATGTATTGCGTGGGGGTTCTCAGAAATTAGGTCCTAGGACAGGAAACAGTTTTTCAAAATTATATATAATTCGCTTACCTAAATCGCTACAAATGATACGTTATCCAACTTTTAGGGAAATAAGATCAAAATTTTGTCAAATGCTGGTAAATGCGGGTTACACTAATATCTATATTAGGTTTTTTTTTTCTGACTTTTGTAGAAATATTTTTATGTTCCTGGTGCAAATATTCTCACGAAAGCTGGAAGAGTCCGTTATTATTAACTCTATGTTGGTTTAAAAAAATGCAGGTCAATTTTTGATTTTATTTCTTGACAAATATTTAATAGTACAAAATTAGTAGCATTAGGCGGTACATTGTGTGGATCAAACATTGTGTATTCTTTTTTATACATGCATGTTAATATTTAATAAATAAATAGATAACATATAAAACGTATAGACGAGAAATATTAGATTTCTGAAAAAAATTATAGAATATAAAATAATTGAATATTTAGTTAAAACAAGTGATTTATCATGTCAACTAAGATACCAGGGGCATACGATAATCACAATACAATATAAAACACATCCGCATGTAAGAAGAAAGTAAAAAATTATTACTGAGAATATACAACAGGTTTTCCACAAACTCTTTTGACAAACGAAGACCAGAGTTTTCTCAGATATTTTTAAGACAATTAACCCAATTCACCTAGTCCAAAAATGCTTCCTAAGCCGAAGACCGAAGCTAGAGGTCTTTGAAGATGGCGCCGGTTAATCAGTTTTTTTTAAATACCTCCAGAAAACCTACATTTAGAAAAACAAAAGCTGGTACAATTATTTACCCTCCAAAGATAAATCGATTTCATAAATTGCTAATTTTTAGTACCGGTCATAGACGTCCATTTTGGGTAGGTCAACGGTTATATTAACGCATAACTTATTTGTCATTACCTTTTAAGCATTCTTGATACTAGATTATAAAATATTTAGTTATTCTAGTACAAAAAGGTACTCTTACTATAAGTCGATAGGATATACCGTTGTCTAAAAAAATGGATTTGAAAATTTTTCGTTTACTAGTCATGAAAGTTTAGTTAATATTTTTTGCATTAGTTGGCTTTGACCTCTCAACCTACATTTTTCATTGTCAAATTGTGGTCGATTTGCGAAGTTTATTTTTTAGTTTTTTACTTTGTGACATTAAGGATAAGGATAAATGAACAGGAAAAGCATAAAGAAATCAATATGACTGTAGAGGATAAACCGAAAGTACAAGAAAAAAATCAATCAGAAGCAAAAAAGAGGAGGAACAAAAAGAAAAAGAGTTCGAAAAGAAAGCAGGAAAACAAGATGGAGACAAGAGAAAAACAGGAAATAGATGGTACAGAAGAATTGTTGGCAACCGACGATAAAACAGAAAGGAAGCAAGAAGAAAAGAAAGTTATCATCAGAGAAATGAAAGGGGTAGAAACGTGGTGCTCGGAACACCAAAGAGAATTAGAGGATAGAGAAAAAACAGAAGAAGAAACAAAAGATGAGAACAGAGAAGAAATGGCAATGATGGACGAGAATCCAGAATTTTGCGAAGAAATATTATGGACAGTGAACACATGTGAACAAAATGAGGATGAAAGAAAAATAAAATGTGGAGAAAACATGGAAAAGGAAATAGAGAAGATTTTAGAAAATTATGGATATCTTATTAATGAAAAAAGCCGAGTGGAGAAAAATTATGAACATTCTTTTAAAGTTAAAAACTTAAAAAAAATTTAAATCGAAATCGAAAACATATCCAATCCCGTATAAAGACAGGCAATATACGGGGTATTTTTAACATTCACGACATATGTTAGTATCATAAATAGATTTTAATAACATAGTGAAATAATTTGAAGAACCACAAAGATGCATAAAGCAACAGGTCCAGATGAAATTAATATAGAAGCAATAAAACTACTAGACGAGGAGAATATCGAAATCTTGGTAAGGCTGTTCAATAGAATTTATGATACTGGTTACATTCCGCGAGAATGGCTGCAGTCATCCTTTGTGATGATCCTAAAAACAGCTAATGCCACAAAATGCAATGAACACCGCTTAATCAGTTTAATGAGTCACTTGTTGAAACTCTTCCTTAGGATATTACACTCAAGAATGTATAAGATACTAGAAGAACTTAGCGGGTCAACACAATTCGGTTTTAAGGGAAGACTAGGAACAAGAGAGGCAATTTTATGTTTGAACACCTTAATACAAAACTGCTTAGATCAACGAAAAGATGTCTACCTCACCTTCATCGACTACGAGAAGGCATTTGACAATGTTAAACATGATATCATGATGGAACTACTACATAGGGCCAACATTGACCAGAAGGAGATCAGAATTATTCAGAATCTATACTGGAACCAAATGGCAAAGGTGAGGATTGATCAAGACCAATATACGGATGAATTTGAAATCCGGAAAGGTGTCCGCCAAGGCTGCATACTCTCTCCGATGCTTTTTAATTTATATGTTAAAAATATATTTGCGGAAGCATTAGAAGATACGGAATTAGGCATTAAGGTGAACGGCATACCAATTAGCAACCTACGCTATGCGGACGACACAGTGAGTATAACTGATAATTTGGAAGATCAGCAGTTATTACTTGATATGGTGAATAGCATAGGTAAAAAATATGGCCTCAAAATCAACATTTTGAAAACGAAATATATGGTCATTAGCAGAAACCCTCCAGAAAACCCGATATTATACATAGGTGACAATCGTATAAATCGCGTGAAAACTTTTAAATACCTTGGCACCACAATCAATGACCAATCGGATCCACAACACGAGATAAAAACCCGAATACAAATGGCAAGACAAGCTTTTGTGAAATTCAGACCGCTCCTATGTAATCAACACCTAAACTTCAAAATACGCTACAGAATGGTCAAGTGCTACATATGGTCCATCTTGCTTTATGGCATGGAAACGTGGACTTTGAAAAAAACATCTATCAACAAACTTGAAGCATTTGAAATGTGGTCATTGAGAAGAATGATGCGCATACCTTGGGTGGATAGAGTTCGAAACGATGACATCCTTAATAGAGCCGGCGTGGAAAGAGAACTCTTTGAATTAATTAAAAAACGCAAAATTGGTTACATTGGGCACGTATTGAGAGGAGCAAAATATGAAATACCACAGTTAATCCTACAAGGGAAGATCGAAGGTAGGAGAGGAGCCGGCCGCAAACAATTGTCCTGGTTAAGGAATATTAAAGAATGGACAGGAATACACAATACAGGTGATCTGTGTCACGCCGCCAAGAACAGAATTCTAGTAATGAGATAGTCGCCTACGCACTTTGGTGTATGGCATGTTAAGAAGAAGAAGAGGTGAAATAATTTAATCCTGAAAAACTTATGTCATTTTAAAAGATTAACAAAGAGTTTTCGGAAGATGAAATAGCGGGCATTTATTATGATAAGTAAAATCAAAAATAATATTGGTTTGCTTCATATATTTCAAAGTACAAAATAAAATAATTCAGATAATTCGACTAATAAACTACAAAAGATATTTCGAAGAAGTGAAAGTTCACTATCTTTGGATTACCTGTAGTAAACAAAATTTTTAAGATATGCATAAATTATTTTCTAAAATATATTGGAGTGACGTTAGTAAAATTACTGAAGACATGAACAATGCAAGCAGGTTTTCCAAATGGACTTGTACAGTAATTAGGACAATAGAATAGATGTTTAGAAATATATTTCCCCGTTAGTTCTTAAGAATTTGTAGAAACCGGTTAGTTTGTTAATAGTTTTTAGGAAATTTGTAATTGTAGGTAAAATTGGTTTTTGTTATCTAAATGAAAAGATGGGGATATGTATGGCGAGTTTTGATTGGAGGAGTTTGAAAAAGGTGAAGTGGTTGGTGAGAATGAGACTTTAGCTAGTTTTTTGAGGGAGAAAAGATAATCAGTTGGTTTCCAAGGGTGCAAGGCAAACAGGTTGTTCTCGGGTGGTTCCCTAGAGGTAGGAAGCAGTAGAAGTGAATGTTTGTGAGTTTTTGTGGGGTTAGTGTATCTGACAGTAGCTGATCCAGTAATATATTGTAAGTTATATTTTCTACTTATATTCCAAGAGTCACTGTTCAGGCCAAAACGAGAGATTCAGTTTATCGAGAGGAGAAGAGGCTAGCATAATTTGAACGATACGTGCATTTGAAGGAGATCATTAAAGACGATAGACTCGCAACAATTTGTTGTAAGATTGCTGATTACCTAGGGGACTGCTAAGAATAGATAGTGTAGGCTACAAGGAACAAGGATTTGGACAAGTTATCATCAGAGAGAGATAGTTTTGCTATTCATCAGTTTTTCTTTATTAACAACACAAATTTTACAATTGCTATAGAAAAGATAGGAATATTTTGATCAGAAGATTTAGAACAACAATTTTGATTTGAGATTTTAATCTATATTGTACGAACCATTAATTTTGAAGGTTCACGTACGTAGAACAAAAGTTTGATAATCATTATATGAGATATTGTTTATTGAAGATATTTGAGTGTGAATTTTACTTCAATATATTCATATTTCAATATATAATAATGTATCACATATGTTTCTTATTATTCCGGTATTCTTTGGACCTTACCTCTCACATGTAAAGCATAGATATTGAAGCACGAGTATAACCCTGAGATAAGAGAATTAAATAGTGTGATAGAATCATAATTACATCATTTAAATAAGTTTAATTAAATAATTAATTAGCTAATTAATTGCATGGCGCACCTTAGATTTTGAATATCACACATTTATATATATATATATATATATATATATATATATATATATATATATATATATATATATATGTATATATATATGTTCTCGACTCCTTACATCTCAGGTCATTGGTTATGGATGCTACTCTGCCGCAATAGCTGCAGTAATAAGATATTATATTAAATTTTGTGGAAGTATTCAAAACAAATGTTTTCAGTGTTTTATTGGTATAGACATTGCTATCATCCTTATGTCTATATTTTCTACTATTGTGAATAATTATTTAGATATTTAATTTGTTTGCTAGATATTTATTAGTGCAATTTGTGTCTCGAATAATTTTTATGTCAAGCAATCGTTTTCGAGCAATTAATTTCGAGTAATTTATTTCGAGTAATTACGTACGAGTAATTCACTGGTTATGTTTATCAACTATTAGAAATGGAAAATGAATATTTTTATACAATTATTATTGGGACTACCTGTATATAAGTTTATAAGTCGACCGCTTTACCTATAAACATGTTATTACCTATAACCTTTCCTAATGAAGTAGTTTACATAAATAACCGAGATTATCTTAAATTGTACAGGTTATCAGTATTACATTTACAATAAAACAATACTTAAATTTTAATACCGTTAACTGTATACCCATAAATGGATTCTTTGTAAAAAGGTGACATTTAATTTCTTATCGTTACTATAAAACCAATTTACGACCAAACTCAAATGCTTTTTAACCTTTTGAACAAGACATAATCTTTCAATTCCATTACGAAGTTACATCTAGAACGATAACACTCTGTATAGAAACACAACTTTCCAACACTCTGTTATCATATAGTTTTGACGTTTGATATCTCACTTCGGCGCCATATCTTAACAGAGTTGGCCACTATTAATTAAGTCAAAGGCGAGGTTTAGGTGTTAGGTCTCCAATATCTAATCTATTTTGTCTGTGGTACTAACCCATTAATGGTTGACCATCAATACCAATTGTCATGAGGTGGCGTCAAAAGACGGACTTTTATGATTTTACCAGTGATGATCGATAAAGAGGACCAATTCGGTAGTTGCTTAAGTTTTAGGTATATTTTTATTAGAACCTTACATTATTGCCTAGCAATAGTATAAGGACAATATACAACAATAATTATATAAAAAATCCGTAAACTAATTTTCGAAACCAAATCGACTTAAAATGGCAATTGATTGACTTATTCTTCGGTGGAAATCACTAGTGATGAATATAAAAACGCGCAATAACTACATCTTAAAACTCACCAAATTCCATTAGCATATTTCAACGAGTTTCTTTAGTTTGTAAGAAAAATTTGTTTTTCTCACTTATTTACTAAGACCCTGTATAATAATGACTGGAAATCTACTAAGAAAAATTGATACCTTTATTTTTAATGCTTTATAAAAACACCAATAAATTTTAATGTGTTATTATATACAAGAACAAAAAAAAAATAAATTAACGCTATATTATGTTAAACATATCAAATATGCTGCATATGTTTAATAACTTGTTACTATATATTATTAGCTTTTAATACCATAATATAAATTACTATCATTTGTGTTTTAATATTACTCCATTTTTAACAAATTAATACCCAACTTTCTTATTAATACTGTTTGATTTTCCACGCTTCCACTATCCATTACATTCCCGCAGTCAAAAAACAAAACAACGAATATTTCAAGCTTATCCGTAGCGTTAACGAATCGTTTGTAAACAACAACAAATTTCTTGTAATTGCGGGTTTGAGGATTCTTAATGAATGAACAAACAATAATCCGAGAAAAAGTGTCATCACTCTGCGAGAAGTCATTTATAAGGATTTAAAAAACGGTGGCGGTATTATCAAGGTACGCAGAGCCGGACTTATTTGAGGATAACTTGTTCGATAAGTAACATCATCTGCTTACTGACTAGGTGTATAGGTAGTGTGAAAAAAGTATATAAAGTTAAAATTTACTTTATTAAGGGCAATCAGCCTTTCTGTTAGAATATTCCAGCAGATTTTTTTATGGTTTTAACGGCTCTAGGGAAAATCGGTGCTAATAGAAATAATTTTCAACGCCAAAGTTGGAGCCAGCAAAACATCATCTGCAGTTGGACCATTTGGTCTAGGAAACCGGAATGATCGGGGAGATACATTGGAGATTTTTGCGGAGGCAAATAAATTAGTAATAATAAACACCTGGTTTAAGCTACATCCAAGGAAACTGTACACCTGGAAATCTCCACAGTATACTGTGGGAAAGATTGTAAGAAATCAGATTGATTACATTCTAGTAAACAAGAGGTATAGGAACAGCTGCACATCTGTCAAAACATACCCGGGGGCAGACATAAATTCTGATGATGTACCAGTTGTAGGTAATTTCAAAGTCAGAATGAAGAAGGTTACAAATAAGTCGATGAAGAAGTATGATTTTAGAAAACTGAAAGATCCCAATGTTCGACTGAAGGTGAGTGGAAACGTCAATACAAGGGTGCTAACATGCAAAAATGCAGAAACTATAGAGGAAAGTCTGACCATCATACAAGAAACAGTAAGAGAAATAAAAGAAAAACACCTGAAGAAAGACACAGAGAAACGCAAATCGTGGATGACCGATGAAATACTTGAGCTTATGGATCAGAGAAAAAAAAACAAAGAAAATCTCCAAGAATATAAGAGAATACATACCATCGTCAGAAAAAAAATAAACGAAGCCAAAGAGAAACAAAAAACACAACAATGTCAAGAAATAGAAGAGTATCAGAGTCGATATGATAACTTCAATGTTCATCGAAAGGTGAAGGAAATAGCTAGAAAATTTCGAAAACGCAACAGCGGAAAATTAACAGATATTGAAGGCAATCCTGCCATAACCAAAGAAGATAAAAAAAAAGTATGGGACGAATACTTGGGGAAACTTTTCCATGACCTTACAACAGTACAAGAGCCCACCGTTGAAGAAAATTCAGGTCCCGAAATCCTACCAGAAGAAATAACGGCAGCCGTCAGACAAATAAAGGATGGAAAGACACCGGACTTGATGAAATTCCTGCAGATTTGCTGAAGCTATTGGATACAGAACAAATAAAAATAATAACTGATATATTTAATGAAATATACAAGGCAGGAAAAATACCAGTAGAGTGGCTCAAATCGGAGTTCGTACCATTGCCCAAAAAACCCGGAGCAAAAGTTTGTGAAGATTATAAGACAATAAGCCTAATGAGCCATCTGCTGAAGCTGTTTTTAAAGGTCATCCACAAAAGAATTTACCGGAAATGCGAGGCACAAATTGCGCCCAATCAGTTTGGATTTTTCATTATATCACATCATTTTTCGGAAATGTAGAGATGTCAGCTGTAATGCTTTTGCATGCCTGATTGACTACAAGAAGGCTTTCGATAGAGTCAGGCATGAACAAATGATGGAAGTGCTGAAGAGGACAGGGATTGATGGAAGAGACTTAAAAATTATAGCTAATCTGTATTGGAATTAATTAGCGGTACTCCGAATAGATGGAGAATATACAGAACAGGTCAAAATCTTAAGAGGAGTGAGACAGGGGTGCATAATTTCACCACTGATATTCAATCTGTACTCGGAGCACATTTTTGAAGAGGCCCTAAAAGATATTGATGAAGGCATCTCAATAAATGGAGTCAAGCTTAATAACCTGCGGTATGCAGATGATACATTAGTGTTTTCCAATACCATAGAAGGACTGCAAAACTTAATGAACAAAATAACAGAAACAAGTAGAACCTATGGAGTGGATATAAACACCAGCAAAACCAAGCTAATGATCATAAGCAAGCAAAACATAACTGAAGCAAATCTGTATAAGAACCAAATGAGAATTGAACGTGTCTCACAATACAATTACTTGGGAACTATATTCAATGAATCGTGGGACAATACCCAAGAGATTAAATGTCGCATCGGAAAGGCCAAAAGTGCATTCTTGGCTATGAGCTCTGTGTTCAAAAGCCATGACCCCACCCCGAAAACAAATAGAAATAGTTTAAAAGCCTTTAAAAGAAAAAATGAAACTTTTGGGCATTGCGCTATAGACCTACTAGGACTTCTAATGAAATTCAGTATTATTAAAAACGATTTTAATGACCTTAGAGTACTTTGGATAACTTTACAGACTCTAGGCAACCATAAATTGTTCAAAACCCTCTGGATGACTCTAGAGCACAGTTGAACCTTTTAAAACTGCCATACCTTTAGTGAAAACAGAGTCAACTAAGACTAAAAAAACTGGTGGACTTCAGTGAGGACTTGTACATCTAAAGATTACCTAGAAGTGTTTCTGGCAGCTCTAGTGAAATTGGTCATAATAAAAAAATGGTTTAAATGCATCATGGTGGATTTCAATATTTCAGGACACTTAAGCTTATTTTATAGAGATATTCGAGGCAACTTGGACTAGTTTAAGAGCCTCTGGAGGATTTGGGGCAAACTGAGACCTTTTTAACCCTTGGAAAATGGTTTTGGAACCAAAAAAAACTAGAGAGTATTTTTAAATATTTCTGAATACTTTTATAATGCTAAAGGACCTCTGGTGAAATTTGATGCAACCAGGACTAGAATAAGAGGGTCTAAAACTCTTTAAGCACTAACAAAATTTTTTAAGATGGTACTGTCTCTAATACGTGTCGTGAAATTAGACCTAATCAGAAATATGTTAGACGCCTATAGAGGACTAATAATTAAACTGGAATATTTAAGGAGTTTTTTAAATTGTTTTAGGACCTCTAAAGTAAGTCGGGATCTCTCTTCTGAAGGATCTCAACTTACGACGGCATATTTTAGGAGGCTCTGAAAATATTTTAAAGGCATTAGAGAAATAGGCAACCAGCAGTGGTTCAGGACCTTACAAGGGTGTTCATAATAGACTGGAACTGTGTAAAACCACCCTAAAGTGTTTCTTGTATACCTAAAAAACTGTTTATAACCTGCTTTCGGAAGATAGCGAGCGACATAGAAGTACGATCGAAGCTCTCAAGATGTCAGTCTACAGAAGAATTTTAAGCGTGATCTGAACAAATGTTTAACAAAAACACATTTTTATTTAGTAAAAGAAAAACATTTTAAAATTTTCTGTTAGTCTAAATGTAATAACAAGGTTTCGTTAATATGAATTATTAAAACACAAAACCTTTTTATTTCTTTAAATATTTTAATACAAAAATAATGCAAATACTTGCATAACTTTAATTACCAAATCATTCTGATAATAATAAAAGTGCCGTTTTTCCGGTACTTGTAAAACGTTCCGCGGGACAAAGCGCCAGTCCCGTCCCGTGTCACATCCCGTAAAAAAAAAGGAAACAAAAATCCCGACAAACTGCGGGATGGGACGCATCGCGTGCATCACTAATGAGGAAAAATATACTTCTACTGACTTTGACCCTACATCTAAATTATAAATGGATTCTTATAAATGTGTTTTTAAAATTTGCTTTTTGCAAATAGAACCAAATCTTCTTTATTTTTGGGGAGCAAGAATCCAGTATACCGTTAACAGATGTGGAAAAACAGTTGGAATTACTGCTGTGGTATTCCGATTTTTTGTCTTTTTTTTATTTGGCTTTGATTTGATTCGGTTAAAATGAAGTTATCGGATAGAAAAAGCTTTTCTTACAAATTGCTGTTGCTCCAAAAACTCATTACTTAAATCTGATGGGTACGCAGCAACTAATTTACTGGATTCGGCAAAAAATTCTGGATCCAGTTTGAAAAGATATCCACTTATAGGATCTAAGACTTTAAAAATTGTCGTTTACTTTGTACATACTTAAAAACCTAGATTAAATTTGTTGAATGACTTCATCCATATTTCCTAAAAACACGCCTATACTATATCTTTCTTCAGGGTTTGAGATGCGTTGACTTTTAACAATTCATCGAAATGCTTCTTAACTCTACCAAACCTTTTTATTTTAAAAGTACTGGGCAAGCTACAATTAGTAGCATAATCTTTGGATTGTAAAATCCAAATTGTAAGGTATCTGTATCTAGATTGTCAAATCTCTTGTAAAAATGACGTATAGTTTTGCCTAAGATTTGATAAAAATTCTTTACGGTTATGTAAAATTACCATTGGGAGATCCATATTTTTGGACTGCAAAATTGGACAGCTAAATTTATAGATTCCAAAACTTTATTTATATTATTTTAGACAGTGTTTTTAAAATTGTTATATAGTTCTGCTTTACACCAAGCAGAGATTGAAATCTGGATGACCACCTAGTCACCGATTAGGTGGTCATCGTTAGTCACGTTTTTAGATTAAGCGATTTTGGTTGGAAATTTTTCTGCATTGTTAGCAAATGATCCAATCTTTCCAAAAAATACTTTGTATGATATCGTAATAATCGCGGGCTTCTAATATATTATTGTTTGCGTCCTGCAACACCAAATTTAAATTAAGATATGCACAATGGATGTATGCATCTTGGGGTTGGTTGACTTTAATTTTCTTTTGCACTTCGAAGTAATGGCCACTCATATTTGCTGCACCGTCATAACCCTATCCGCGACACTTTACAACTGATATACTATGTTCTTTTAAGAAATATAAAATTAAATTTAAAATATCTTTTCCAGTTTGGCTATGTATATCGCAGAAACCTAAGAATGATTCAGTAATTTTTGTATTAGTAGCAACATCAGTAATTTAATCTCTTTCAATAGAAAGAGATCCAATTACAGATCTACTGGTATTTTTCCTGCTTTTTATATTTCATTGAATATTACAGTTATTATTATTTTTTATTTTGCATTTATTAGCTTCAACAGTTCTGCAGAAATTTCATTAAGTCCCAGTGCATTTCCATTCTTCATTTGTGTGACGGCTGCTGTTATTTCTTCTGGGATGATTTCAGGACTTAAATGTTCTTTAATGATGGGTTCTTGTATTGTTTTAAGGTCATTAAAAAGTTTCTCTAAGTATTTTTTCATTACTTTCTTTTATCTTCTCTGGATATGGCAAGTATGATTATTTCTTGTTTTCTTGACATTGTTCTGATATTTGTTTCTCTTTGGCTTCTCTTATCTTTCTTTTTATGATATAAAGTATTCTCTTATATTCTTGGAAACATTCTTTTTTTTTTCTGATCCATAAGTTCAAGTATTTCATCGGTCATTTAAGATTTCCGTTCCTCTGTATCTTCTTTTAGGTGTTGTTCTCTTATTTCTCTGATTGATTATTGTATGATGGTCAGACTTTTCTTTATAGCTCCTGCATTTCTGCATTTTAGCATTTTTGTATTTTAGGTTTTCACTCACCTTTATTCGAACATAGGGATCTTTTAGTTTTCTAATATCATACTTCTTCATCGACTTACTTGTAATCTTCTTCATTCTGATCTTTAAATTACCTACAACTGGTACGTTATCAGAATTTACATCTACACCTGGGTATGTTTTGACATATTTACAGCTGTTCCTATACCTATTATATACTAGTATGTAATCAATCTGATTGCTTACAATCCTTCCCACAGAATCCTGTGGAGATTGCCAGGTGTACAATTTTCTTAGGTATTGCTTAGATCAGGTGCTCATTATTATTAATTGATTTGCTTTCGCAAAAATCTCCCCGATCGTTCCGGTTTCCTACTTCAAATGGTACAACTGCATATTATGTTTTGCTGGCTTCAACTTTGGCGTTGAAGTCACCCATGACGGTTGTGGGGTTTAAGCAAAAGGATTATGCTGTCTGACAAGACTAATGGAAAAATGTGATTGTTTCAATTAAGTTATACAGAGATTCTTTTTATATTATGGTGGTGTAATATGAAAGGTATGAAAGTAAAATACACAAAATAAAGTACCTACTTACTTTAAAAGTAAATATAAAATACTTGAATAATCTAGGATATCTTTTTCAAAGTATTTTTAATATAGTTATAATAGGTTTTATGATTTATGTTTAGTTTATTTTATTAATTTTACAGTTATTTTGTTTAATAAATAGATCCTATCCCACTGCCTTTGATCAGGATTTATTTATCCTAGCCATATAATTTATGACATATCTGATAATACTACAAAGAAAATTCGGAAAACGTGCTCAAAAATATGTAAAGACCTCTCTGTTTCTGCCGCAAATATTCTTTTTTAAAAAGAAGGCTTGGCTGTTGTAATACCAATAGATGTCGCTTAAAACATCTCTCGTTTGCCTGTAGTTTATTTCTGATATAAATTTCCAATCGTAGATTAAATGGGTAATTTGTAAGCCGTCTCCAAGCGGTGTTACTGCTTTTCTTAAGCACTAAGGCTGTTTGTTCATTGTTATTATAAGAAGGTATTTTGATTAATTACAAAAAAGTACCTCGTTTATTCGCGATAGTATATCACTCAAATGATGTAGATCTGGACGTTGTTATCCACATCTCTTAAGAAAGTGTAAATTATGATGTTTTATATGAGTAAATTATACTGTCACACGGAGTTTAATGTTTGCATTTATTGTAAATGCTCTCCATAGGTATCCATACGTATTTAGAAAATTGTTTATATATTCATATATATATATATATATATATATATATATATATATATATATATATATATATATATATATATATATATATATATATATATATATATATATATATATATATATATATATATATATATATATATATATATATATAATGGGTGGAAAGGTGGAAACTACATGGAATAAAATGACATGGAATAAAATTATTTCTGTCCTTATTTTAAAAAGTATGGAAAACATTTAGAATCAACGTCGACTTTCATATATTTATAATTATGCACTTTCCAAACATAAATTTAAATGTAAGAGTAACTCATGCAAACCTAGCATAATCTATAAACTTTATTTTTAATGGAACAACTTCTTAACAACCTGATCTGAATGAACTAGATAATATAGAGTATATTATTAATATTAAGGTGTGAAATTTTGATTTTGTACAGTGTGGAAATACGCATGAAATAAAATTGTTTGGGTTCCTGTTTTAGAAAATTATAAAAAAAAATAGGAATTGGTGGAAAAATCGTAAACACCATGAGATTTGCAGATGACACGGTAATTATGGTTGAGAGTATAGAAGAACTACAAACTTTACTAGATGCAATAAATAGTGAATGCATTCGAATGGGACTTGACATCATCACAGATAAGACCAAATTTATGATAATATCAAGGAGTCCAATAAATAATGAACAACTAACCCTTGGTAGGCAGAAAATGTGACAGAGAGAGAGAGTGACAAAGTATAAATATCTGGAACCTTAGATCAACACAGAATTAGATCCAGACCAAGAGATCAGAGTACAAAGAGAAATGGCAAGGGCAACATTCTTAAAATTCAAGCAAATGTTCTGTGACAAAAATCTGAATACTGCGCTAAGACTGAGGTTTGTTGAATGTTACGTCTGATCCCAACTACTGTACGGGATAGAAACATGGGTATTAAAAGCGCAAATATTTAAGAACCTTGAAGCCTTTGAACTTTGGATATACCGGAGAATGTTGAGAATTCCATCGACTGCCAGGTTCACCAATGAAAAAGTGCTATTTTGGAAGGATGGGCCGAGACAAAAAATTGTTGGGAACAATTAAAGTACTCAAGACTGCATACCTTGGACACATACTGAGGAATGATAAATACAGTCTTCTACAGGTCATCATGCAGGGTAGAGTCAATGGCAAAAAGGGAATAGGTAGAAAGAGGAAGTCATGTCTGCGAAATATTCGAGACTGGACAAACATGACTGTAGATGAATTATTTCACGTTGCAAATGAGAGAAATTTTTAGAAATGTGGTCGCCAACCTCTGTTAATCGGGACGGCGTAGGAAGAAGAAGATAAAAAAACCGCGACACACGTTAACTTTTAACTTTAAATGTGCGCTTTAAAACACAAATTTAAATGTACACGGTGATTCTCGATTTACTAAAATACCCTGTATATTTTTTATATTTTTAAAATCTTTTAAAATATACTTTCAAATATACAATAAGACAGTGAATAATACAAGAAGCAATTGCTGTCATGTCCGACACTCAATCATCAATAATGTGGTAATGTTGTAGCAATTTAAATTTGCCTATAACATTGGGTGTCAGTTGTAATAATTTAAACATCTTAACACGCTGCTGGAAGACAGTTGTAAGAATATGTAATTGCTTACTATGGTTTGAAAGGGGAACTGAAAAATTCTAGGACTGGAGATAGGGTAAGCAAATAAATTGAAACGTTTGCGAACGGCTACTCGTGTTTTGGTTGGAGAGCTAGGTAGTGAATAAGTTTTCTTTATTTGAGGGACTGGGAGGGCTAAGAACAAAAAAAAATAAAAAAAATACAGAGATTTTCTGGGCAACAATACACAAGAAGATTTCTAAACTATTTCAAATGGACGCCGTTTAAAAAAATCTTCTTGCTGGTCAGAAACTAAGGCTTTTTTTTACTAAAAGAAATTTAAGGGTAAATATTTTTTTAAAAGAAATAAGTTTAAACTTCTGATTTAAAGAGAAACATTACATACTTATTATTATTTCACATAAACAGTTATTACATACAATGTGTCCATAAGGTATGGAACAAATTCTTTTTTAGCTAAACAAAGCATATATAAACATATATAAACATATATAAACAAAGCAGAAATAATCCTGAAACACGTCGATTTTTGATTTTAATTTACCGCATTTTAAAATATTATTCTAATATACAGGGTGAATTAGTTTCGAGTAATGATGTCACTGTCATTTTTTTTTTAAATGGAACACCCCCATTTTATTTACATTTCGGATTACTCTAGCTGAGCTGATTTCAAAAATAAATCACATGTTGATTCAAATTGGTACAGGGTGGAAAATAAAGTAACGCGATAGTTAAATTAACAATATCAAAAATACTTATTGTCTAGCGGACAGAATATGAAAGAAATTATTTCTTATCAATTTAAAAGAAACATAGTAGGCTATGTTTTTGTTAAATGTCATGATTTGTTTAGTAATTTATTGATGTTAAGTGACAGTTTAGTACTACAATATTTTTGGTATTTGTGAATGTTTTAATTATTGCTTAGATTTATTTGAAGTAGAAATGGAGTTAAGTGTAAAGCAAAGAATTGAAATACTTATGATGATTGGATATGGAGACAGATCACGAACTCAGATAGAAGTGTGCAATTTGTTTAATGATATATATCCAGAAAGACCTATAACGCGTTCGACAATCTATAAGATTGAAAAGAAATTTCGAGAAACTGGTACGGTTAAAAATGTACGGAAATCAGGTTGTCTCTCTGCAAATGATGATACAGCATTAGATGTTTTACTTAGTTTTGAAGAAGATGCGCACTTTTCTGTGCGGAAAGTGAGTCGCGATATCGGTGTTAGCAAAACAACGGTACACAAACTATTAAAGCTTGAAAAATGACATCCTTATAAAATCAAACTTGCACAGGAATTGCACAGCAAATTTATAGTCTCTAATGAAATAGGTTGAGAAGGATCATTAGAGACTATAAATTTATAAACCCAAGCCAAAAATAGATCACCTAAGAAAGGCAATCAGCCGAAACAGCTGTAGTGATAAGATTTAAAATAAATTTTGTGGAAGTTTGAAAACAAAGTTTTCAGTGTTTTATTGTTACATAAAATGAATTTCCATCAAGTAACGGTCGAATCCAGCAATTATATTTGTTTTGGCATTACTCATTTCTCGTATGAGCAGAGCCGTGGCTCCAGGCTGATGAAGTCTGCCTACGTTCCACGTGCAATTTTTAAATTATTTTCCTTATTTCGTTTGCGAATTCGTCGTAGGTTAGACAGTCCGTTTTCTTTCTTTGTAGCTCTCATACCAAAAGGTTTTTTACAGGGTTGAGTAGTTAACCCAACGGCAAACCCCCTTTTTGGAATGTCATTTTACCACTTCTCGTCAGTTGCCGACCCAACTTTCCACCCGGGTTGGATACCTGATCTCCAGTTGCGTTGCTCGGTTTACAGGGGACACCAGCGTGAACGTGAGAGTCGGATTTAAGTAGAAGAGGGTAATTGGAGTAAACTGGAATCAACTTCATGTTTTCGCATTCTATTCCTTTATCCCTTCCACCCGTAGTCTTTAACTATCATTTTTTCTTAGTGTTTTCATCTCTGCTGTTTGTAACATCCTTTTTATCCTCTCTGTGCTATGTCGTGCTTCTGTCGCGTATGTCATTATTGGTCTGTTGACTGTTTTACAAATTCTGTTTAGTCAATCTATTAAATATTCTTTTTATTTCGTGGTTCATTTTTATACGCCCTTTTTTATTCTCCTATATATCTCCATATATTTTCCTTAAAGTTTGAGGTGACCATAGCTAACAAAAATTATAATCAGCGTGATAAATATATCGTAAAAAATGGCAAGTGAATAGATATTCAAGATATAAAACGATCTAAGGGTGGAAAATCGAAAGGGTCCAGAAAGTACCAATAATTCTACTATTTCCGAAAGCCTCCTAGACCATGCAAAAAGCGATACTCATCGCAACACGATGTCCACATGAAAAATTGTGAGAGATACTTAATAAATTCTTTTTTTTTCATGCACCATGTCCTTTCAGAACATTGGTTACCATCATAACTATCTTAATTTTATTCACTGCCACCCTAAATAGCATGCTTGTATCAACACCATACCAATCTCGCAAGTTCTTCAACCATGAGGTTCTTCTTCAACCTGAGCCCTGGACTGCGTTTGCCTGCTATTTTTTCTTGCATGATATTTTGTAGCAACCTATATTTGGGACTTCTCATTACATGTCCGAAATATTCCAGCTTTCTCTGCTTGATACTTTTCATGATCTTAGTAGTCTTGCTGAGACGTTCTAGTATTGTGGAGTTTCGAATCTTCTCCACTCAGGAAACTTGTAGAATTCTTCTATAGCACCACATTTCGAAAGCCTCAAGGTGATTTAGATCGATTTTATTCAGAGTCCAGGACTCGACATCATAAAGTTAGACCGAGAATACGTAGCAGCGAAGTAGGCGGACCCTCAATGCCAATTTTAGGTCTCTGTTACATAACACCTTGGACATCCTTCTAAAAACAGCTCTAGCCTGCTCTGTCCTAGATCTAATTTCGCCGTGACTTTCTGTGTTATAATGTAATTGCTGTCCAAGGTAAATGATTTTATCAACTTGCTCAAGTTTGGTATTATTTACATATATAGACGGTTTATACTTAATAAATGCAGACTTATAAATGTTATTTTCTTGGGATACAATTTTAGTAACTATATAAGTATTTTACTAGAAAACAATAATACATTTTGTTTTACCGCAAATAATTTAAAATGAGTCTAGATTATGATTATCATTATCAATCAAGTATATTCTACTGCTTATAACCCAGAATTATTTATGCTAATTTATCTTAGAAACTCAGTAACCGCGTTCCGAAGACGTGGGGGCGGACAAAATAAAGTGTGCCCAAAACCAACGGAATAGCCCAGAAGGGTCTATATTTCAACTTGAGGTACAGCGATTTTAATAAAGGTTGAGATACCGTGAGGGTGGTAAACGCCTTAAGCTTTTGCTAACGAGGACATGAAAGGGTTAATAATGGTTTCGTGATAAAGTCGGCACCTTTGAATTTGTCTTTTTTTGAATATATGGATTTTTTTCTTCTCGGGGGTGAATAAGAGATTTGAAGAACTCTATTGATTTTCATATATTTTATTTTTAGCTGTAGGTGAAATGCAGGTATCTTTTTTGAAATAGAAAGTAATGAACTGACATAATGATTTATTTGCATTTTATAGTAGCTAATTAAGATATTTCACATAGTTGGCTTTAAAAGTTTAAAAGTTAGTTTAAAATTAAGGTAAGATTATGTTTGTTAAAAAAATTACTATATTGTTTCCACAGATAATTGTTATGGTCTCATAACACATGTTTTTAATTTTAGCACGCTAGAGTTATGCATTATGACACAAATATATTATAGATGAACGTTGTATAACAATTTTGGACTTTTTTTAAAAGTTAGTCCAGTTATTAGAAAATTGCAGAGTCGAATATGCCAAATATCAATTAACAGGCTTTATTGTATATCTTGCCATACGAATGATATGCTACGTCATTAGAAACAAAGTTACTGATAGAAATCTTAGTACAACCCTACAAAATTTTGAAAACGACAAAATTCGGCGAAACACGTTCTCATTAAAAAAATTAAGAAGCCGAAGTTTGCTAAAAATGAAAATTTTTAAAACTCATAAACGATGCAAAAAGTTTACCCCCGGCTTCTCCCTAAACCGCTGACTAATGTGGTTGGAGGGAAAAAAATCGATTTACCAAGAATCTGTACGCCCTAAAAAATGTTTCAATTAAAAAAATATAGCTGAGAGAATTATTAACAAAAATGTCTATGAGTACCTTTTGTGTAGAATGAACCGTTCTCTCAGAAACAACGCTTGAAGCTACCGGCGATTTTCAATCTAAGTTAGGCGCGCGAAATCAATAATAAATAAAATTTATCAACTAGACGGTAAAAATTCGATATCTTTGATCAGAGAGTCCTATTGACAAAGAGTGCATCTTACTTATGAATTTTTTGTATTTTGTCGCAAATTAAGGCAGTTTTTATAAAGGTGTTAAATAAATTAACAATGCGCGATTTTTGCCTTATTTGAAAGTTATAACCTGTAATTGGTTTGAAATTAATTTTTTTTAAGGTGCTTCATTCATTTTTATAATAAGTGCTGATTTCAAGCTGCCGTATAACAAGCAGTACATTTCGATTTTTGGATTGAAAAGTTTAAAGTGAATGTCGTAAAATTTTATTTTTCATTAGATGCTTTTGCCATCTTAATATCTTAGGTCCAGATATTTTAATTTCTTATTTAAGATTGTATTTTGCCTAATTGAAAAACAACCATCAAAGAAAATCAAATTCGTTGAAAAAGAAAATTGCAATTTTAAATCGCTTAGTAAAAGTAGAAGGATATATGGCTAGGATGAAATATTAAAAAGAACAGAAAGAGATATCGTAATTTGGATTAAGGAACTAATTCAAAGAAGTGGTCATTTAATCTGGAAAAAGCTCTTCAGTTTTGTAAGTCAATCAATCAGTCAGGGCCATCAACTTCTACTTGTCAAGCTGGAAAAGAATTTTCAGCTAGCAAAGGATGGCTAATCGAACTTTCCCTTTATAATGTCAAGATTTCAGGAGAAAATGCGACAGCAGATAAAGGAGTGGCAAAAATATTTTTTTACGAAATGGTTCAATAATTGCTTCGTGTCAGAAGTGAAAGCCCATATGATCGAAAATCTCTTTATTTTAAAGTTTTATTAACTATTAACAATGCAGCAGGTCATCCACAGTTAAAACATCGAAATGTTTAAGTAGTATTTCTTCCGCATACTACAACTTTAGCCATTAGATCAAGGCATAACTGCGACATCTTAAGTAAAGTAGAAAATGAATCCTTATCAGTAAAAGACTAGTAAAAGCAATTTTCTATTTTTGATAGTTTGATTTATTTTGCATCTGATTCTTTTTAAATAAGACCAAGAACTTTAAATATCTGTCGAAAAAAGTTTTAGTCAGCTTATGTAACAAGCAAAGCAACCATTCGAACATTGACACTGTCAGATAAAATATAAATACTAAGGCAAATAAAATTGCCGGAGCTGGTTTTAATACCTTTCTCCATGATGATTATATGAAGTACTTGTGAACGATGTATTAAATGACAGTTATATAATTAATCTAACTTTAGATGGCATCGTAGGTATGGAAAATAATAATGACGAGGACGAAAAATCAACCATCCTCACTAGAAAATTAATTCGAGACGGTCTCTAACTTTGCAGTAAATATCGAGTAAAAATATATCAAAAATAAAGTGAAAATCCATCGCCTTTTCCACAAAAATTTATTGCAGAGACAGTCTCTTCTGATTATGAAGGAGATTTAAAACTTACAAAAATTTAAAACTGTATTACTTTTCCATAAACTAAAATAAATTAAGATTTGAACATAAGTTTTTTTTATAAGCTGTTATATTATGCATTTCTTTCATACACTCGAAGTAATTTTTCATGCAGCCTATTTCGTTTGATTTTTGCAAACTTTTTTATGCTGTTGTCAGTTTCTTCTAACTCGTTTTTTTGGTTTTATCAAATTTTAGAAAACTACGGAACGTACTAATACTTTTTCTACATTTTTTTTTATGCAATTTTTTTTTATATGCGCTGTTTTGTATAACGTATTCACCGCATATAACGACACCTTACTCTATTTATCCGTAAAGTCATGGAATTAATAGATGCTGTTGCATTGCTGTATTTATTTTTTAACAACTTGACATATCCACAGTTTACTCGACTTTGTTATATTTTTTTCACTATTGTCGGTAATTATATGGTATCGCAAGCTTTCCTAAAGTCAATGAATATCAATGTGAGTCCTATAGTTTATTTAATCATCTTCCCAATCATTCATCTTAAATGTACAATCTTGAAAAAACGTAAAGTCAAAAAACATGTGTTATTTTCATATACAAGTATATGAATATTTACTCTTACATTTGCTCTCATGAAATGCATATGGGGGTATGTATGTAAATGTAACGGGTATACACTTTTCTACGATCCCCTTAGAGAGTAAGCCTACTTCAGGAAAGACAATTCCTTACTGAAAAAAATCATGTCTTATCCCTTTGTCATTCCAAAATCTAGTTATCTATTTCCTATCCAGTCCTGGTAAAGGGTAGCAGAGATCACCAAAACCAGCTCAGGGCGCAGAGGAAATGATTCTGGACCGGCTTGAAACTGGAATACTCCATGCGTGACTAGAGCAGTTTGAAGGGTGGTGGTACTGCGATGGGTAAGGCAAAGGAAAACCATCCCATTATATTTTCCATAAATCTAAACGGCAGACGAAAACAAGAAAATGAACCTCAATCCGGGGCACCCCTTAAATGAGGAGAGAGTGCGCAGAATCCCCCGTGAACTAATATTGAGATCCAATGAAGTGGACAAAGAATCCAAATATATAACAGGATATTACGCATTACAAAAATATACATCTCACAACTGAAGAACCCTGAAAAGAAAAATAAAATAAGTATCAAGTTTGAGAAAGAAATAGAAACGCTAGAGAACTTGGTACAGAAAGACGGTGAAGTAACATGGACTGCTATAAAAACGAAAATAACAATGACATAAGGAGACGACATCAAGTTCACGAAAAACAACATAAAACAGGAAAGGATAACGCAAGAGATCATGGAGTAATAAAATCATTATAAATAAGCGCACAGAAGCTAAATAAACCTGGATGTCAACCAAATGCTTAAAAATCAAACAATTTCAGGAAAGATACGACACATTTAATGTCCATAAAAAAGTAAAAGAAAGGACAGGTAGACATAGAAAGAGACAAGAACAAATATTAAAAAATAATAACAACGAGATGATTATAAGTATACAAGAGAAACTGCAGAAATAGAAAGAATATATTCAGACACTTTTTGACGACGATAGACATTATTCTCCACCATCTACGGATAATCGAATAAATGAAAAAGGTCCAAATGTAACAAAAAAAGAAGTAATTTATGCAATAAAAGCTCAAAAGAACTAAAAAGCCACCAATCCAGACACTATCAATGCCGAAATACATAAATTAATTGCAGACATCGAAAGTAAATGCCTCATTTCAATAAGATATTGACAGAGGTAAAATATAATCAGACTGGCTAAAATTCGTAACATTACAAAAAAATCCAATGCCTCACACTACGATGGCTATCGAATACTTAGCATGATATCTCATGTCATTAAAACTTTCTCAGAATAATTCGTACACAAATTTACAAGAAGTGTGAGTATCAAATGAGGGACTCTCAACGCTGGATATTAAAATGGATTGGAAACACGAGAAGTTTTTGTTGTCTTAAATCTGTTTACATAACGATGCAGATACATAAATTTGGATGTATATGCATGTTTTATTGATTATCAAAAAGCATTTTACTGCGTTAACCATCAAAATATGATTGAAATTTTGAGAACAACTAGAATTGACGAACAAGACTTGCGAATTATCTCGAACTATATTGGCATCAAACGGCAACAATTGAAATAGAGCACACAACATCCGAAGATATACAAATCCGACGAGGAATGCGACAGGGCTGCGTCTTATCACCACTATTATTTAACCTATATTCGGTATCTATATTCATAAAAGCATTAGACAAGGTTCAAGGTGTAATTAAGATTAACGGAATCAGCATAGACAACATCAGGTACGTTGGGCTGAGGACATCAGGCGTATCACGAAAAATTGGCAACAAAGAGCACAAAATCGCAAAGAATGAAGGAGTTTAAGGTAAGCCTATGTTTAGCAGTGGACGTGGTAAATAAAGACTGGATGATGATAGACATCAGGAACGCTGATGATACCGTCCTAATAGCAGGCAACGCAAAAGAACTATGAAAGGTAATAAATTCGATAGTTCTTCATAGCAAAATGTTTGGTATACATCTGAATGTTTCCAAAACTAAAATTCTAGTATTTTTAAACATACCACCAAACGTACATTTTTATGCCCAGGGACAAATAATCGAATCTCTACTTCCTAAAACAACACTTAGTCTTAACTGCAAGATGCAAGAATCTCGCAGGATTAGTCTTGTTCTTGCTTAAATATTTTACGGTCAGTCTTGGTCTTGGTCTTACTAATATAAGGTGGTCTTAGTCTTGGTCTTAGTCTTGCAAAAACCTAAAAACAGGCTGCAAGACCAAGACAAATTTTGGGCAACACTAAATAGAACAGGTCTTCTTCTTCTTAATTAGTCTTAAGTAATCCAACTTTGGACATAGGCCTCCCCCAAATCAATCCACTTTCTTCTATTTTGCACCACGTGCTTTCAGTTGTGTCCTCCGATCTTCTTATTATCATCCGTCCATCTCATTTGTGGTCTTCCTTTGCTTTTCTTTCCTAAACATGATCTCCATTGTTGTATTTTGTGGTTCCATCTCTTATCCTTCAGTCGGGCATTGTGTCCTGCGAAGCTCTATTTTAATTTGGCAGCATGTTTTCCTGCGTCTTTTACTTTCGTTTTGCTTCCAATCCATTTGTTTGTTTTTTTTTTGTCTATAGTCACACCCCGAACTTTTCATCGCTTTTTGTGCTTTTAAACCACATTCATTTTACATATTCCCAAGTATCAACATACGCACGTGAAAGCCAAACAGGGTCGTACTGATGTGTATTGTATGATTCTTAAAAATATTTACTTTTGAAACTATTAGTGTAAGAATTTCTTGATATTTAATCATTAAATCACAATTAAACTAAACTCTAAAAAATAACACGACCAGTAAATAACTTAACAATAACTGTAACAAATATAACACACAATATATTAACTTAAAAACCAACATGATACAATTTAAATTTAAACAAAATCGCAAGTTTGGATCTGTAACATGAGATTCTGTCTGGCTTAAGGTAATAAATTATATTTAATAGCCTCTTGACCAATGAGAAGGCGAACATCAACACGTGCTTTTATTGATAGTTGGGAATTTGCTGAACGAATAAACTTTAGTTTTTTATCCATGTTAGACTTGGTGAGTATCCACGTCTGTGACCTATACGTTAGTATAGGAAGGATGTACTGATCGTAAATTCTGGCTTTCAAATATTGTTCTAGTTTGGTGGTTTTTAAGATCCAACTCAGTTTTCCAAATCCTGCCCAGGCTAATCTTATTCTTTTAGTAATTTCGGCAGTTTGATTTTCTTTTGTAACTTTTATTATCTGTCTTAGGTAGATGTATTCGCTTACTATTTCTAAATTTATGTCGTTCAACGTTATTTTTCTAATGTTTGGTGTATATGTCCTTACTTTTGTTGTTTTTTTCAAGTTCATCTTAAGACCTACTTTCTCCGAAGCTTAAAATAGTTGCGTCTTTATGGTCTGTAGTTCTTCAAAGCTTGTAGCGAATATTACAATGTCATCAGCGTATCTTAAATGACTCACTTTTCTTCCATTAACATTCATTCCTTTATCTGCCCAGTTAGTGTCTTTGAACACGTCATCCAGTCCAAGTGTGAATAGCTTTGGAGAGATAACATCTCCCTGGCGAACTCCTCTGTTGATTGGTAAAGCTTTGGTTTTCGCATTTATTTACCTTTTCATTGCAGCTTTCTTGTAAATGTTATGTATGAACATTCTGTATCAGGAGTCTACCCTGCAGTTGTTCATAGCTCTCTCCATTGCCCAAAGTTCAGTGGAGTTGAATGCCTTTTCATAATTAACGAAGCCAATGTATAAGTTCAAGTGATATTCATTGGCTTTCTCTATTAGAGTTCTGACTGTAAGAAGATGATCCGCTGTACTGTAACCCTTTCGAAATTCTGCCTGCTCTACAAGTTGATAGCTATTGAGCTTCGATGTTAACCTGTTAGTTATAACTCTCATAAACAGTTTTTACATTTGAAACAGCAGGGAGATTGGCCTATAGTTCTTTAGATTTTCCCTGTCTGCCTTATTGAAGGGAAGTATTGTCAAAATAGAACAGGTAACTTCCATAAAATATTTAACAGCAAATGTCAACATTCAGTGTTACCCAAAAAAAAAAAGAAATTCTATCGAGAATCGAACAAGCGAGGAAAACACTCATGTACATGAAAGCATTTTTTACAAGATCAGACATTAATTCAAATAATCAAATGTTACGTTTTCTCTGCATAAATGTGAAAGTTTTATATTGGAATAATAAACAAAAAAAACAGAATAGGTGCCCAAGACTGAGATGTAGTGCATTAAAGTCCTTCCCCCCTTTTAAATTTAATGTTTGTTTCGTCCCTTCTAAGTGTTTTCTGTTTTAGTGTGTTTAATTTGTCCTTAGTTGTTTGTATTCTAATATTTTATTTACTTGACTTTTCAATAATTTACTAATTGCCAATAAAACTTTATCAAAGTAATTTTGATAACTACAAGTTGGAAAATAATTGCACACCCACACAATTTTTACATCTAAACTTATTCATTGTCATAAAACTGTCACCTTCATAAAACAATTACTTAATAAATAACACACATTTCATAAATAAATATATCTTTCGAATAAGTATAAATAACTTTTAATAACACAATGGTATATTACATCACTTTCATTTAACAAACAATCACACACATATCTCTTCTTCATTGGATCAAATCTATCTCCTCAAGAACTTCCCGTTTACTGTCAAACAACTGCAATAATAGAATTGAGTTCTCCATTCAACAATACATAGTAGTTTCAACCATGTTCTACCATCCATCAATTAATAGAGTACCGGCATCATTTATTTAACTTTGTATCGAGACCTGAGGATGCTTTGCATATTGTAGAAAGCGAAACCGGTCGTCTGATAGTTAAATTAAATTGATTGTGAGTAAGTCTTATTTATTATTTCTTTACCTATTTGATATGGACTCACACAAGCAACACATTCATGATTAGAATAGATGCCTTTAAAATGTATTTATATAGGCGTATGCTGAAAATTACTTGAATACAAAAAGTTACTAATGATGGGGACTTCGACGCATGAGTTAACAAAACGAATTACTTATCATAGTCAAAGACAGAAAAGTATAATACGTGGGTCATGTGTTAAGAGGTAAAATATATTAATTACTCCAAATCAAATTGGAAGGTAAAGAGCAGGGCGAAAGATCAGTTGAAAGACCCCAGAACTCGTGGCTTAAAGAACTGAGGAGCTGGTTTGACTGCTCATTCACAGAAATCTTTCGTGCAGCAGTTTCCAAACCTAAAATTGCCATTTGGATCACCAACCCTCGACAGGAGACCGCGCAATAAGAAGAAGAAATGTGTTTAACAACTTTTTAATCACCTCGTCGTGTCTTTACCGAAATCGCAATAGCACTAATCTTTCAATTTATAGTCAAATTTTAAGTAATTTCATCCCATTGTAATTCATGTATCCATAAGTTTTCTCCATAAACAAGAAATCTTAGTATTTTAATAAATTTATCTATTATTCAATAATTATACTATTTAGTTTTAATATGTAATTCATATTATTTTATTGTATTAATTTTATTACTTGTGTGTATGCAACTATGTTACTAATAATTCCATTTAAAAAATAAATTATGAAATATACTTGAAAGTGTTTACTAAATGTCTTCTTTTGTTGTTTTTTTCTTAACTTTTTCAATATTTATAGACGTTTTTGAATATCATTGTATAATATTTTTTTACTTCAACTGACTTCCCTCCTTCTACTTTAAATTTTATCCAAATCAAAATAAATTGGTTATAAAAAAACCACTCTTTTCCCACGTAACGTCATTCTCGGCTTCACACTCTATCTTAACAACCTTATAAGGTCTTTTTTCTGTCACTAATGAAGTCGTCTAAATAAAGTCGCAATATCGATGTAATTTCCTAGCCATCCCATTGTTCCTCGTCCGCAAATATCGATAAGAACGTCAGTGCAAACCATGGCCACCGTAGACGAGACAGCGAAATCCCATTAACATCAGACTCAATTTGCAGATAACCACCAGTAAAAGACTTGATACTTATCTTGATTTGGACAACGAGTTGAGCTTTTTTGCTAATTTATTGCTGATTCCTCCGTTTCCTCAATAGTCGCCTTAGAAAGTGGATATACAATTTTGATAATTTTTTAATATTCGTTTGAAAATTTAGAAATTTTATACAAAATTTTGAAAATACTTTCAATATTTATAAGCTTGATTGTGCAAAAGACATTTGTCAATCAACTAAAGGATTTTCTATAAATATAAAAAAAAAACTAAAAGGGTTATTAAGATAAAACAAACCAAATGAAATCGTACGGATAGAATGTTGAGTATCAATGTTAGGTAAGACATTATTTTATTTCGAATTAAACGACAATAATTGATTGTAATGAGAATTACATTTTGTATTTGCTTTTCAAAAATTTCTGTGATTGATCTTAACCTGTATATGTTAAAATAATTACAGTTTAATCTATATTAGACTAGGAATAATCCAAGATACTTTAGTTTCTTAATTTACTTTGTCCCTCTCCTATATGCCATCTCTGTTAAGATTGGCATTACATCAAATTCCTTTCTATTCTAGGCTACATATATTAGGTTTTTTTCGCCCAGTTTCTTATATTTCTGAGTCACTATTTTTTCTTTGTACCTATACTTCTTCTTACATCTATGTTTCTATCTATCTATCAAACTAAACATCAAAAAAAGATTAGGCATGTAAATATCGTAACAAACATTAAGCTATTTTCGGCAGGTTTTTAAAGAACTCCCTCAAGAAGTTAACCGCACAGAGAAAAGTTAAGTGTGAAAGAGATAAAGGCATTGTTAAAGGTAAAAACTAAAAAAACAAACTACTTTTTATATTGTAGACAAACATTAAAATTTTGATGTGAAGGACTGTAGCCATTGAAAATATATTAAAATTTGTAGTAAGATACAGTGCCTTTGATTTATTGGTTGTTTTAGTTCCAATAATCTACAATTTTATACTCTACAAACTCCACCTTTATGAGTCCATATTTCGTTGCATTTGACGTATTTATCCCAAAGGCATAAAAATAGGGGCATTGTTTTTTGTGTACTTGCTAACCCCCACAACTAACATGGTCCGGCTTGGATATATTTTTAATATCCATTTTTATTGTCTATATATGTCAGTTTTACGGTTTTATTATTAATCTAGCTACAAATTTTATAGTTAAATCAATTATAAACAGAATTCTATACTAAAATGCTTATTTTATATATAAAATCCAAAAAAGCTTGATAAAGTAGGAAGATTAATAACAGTAGGATACATAATTAGTTGATTATTATTAATATGAACTTGTGAAAAACTTTTAAAATACCTAAGCTGTGGTGCAAATCTGAAGTAGTTGCACTTATTTTACTAATACTTGCAGAAACGTTTTAAAATTTTAGGCAACTGACAAATACACCCTGATACTGTCGGCAACATTAAATGAGCAACATTGAACGTAATGTAACAATATTTTACTAAGACCAAACTTAAATATGCACTTATCTAATAGAACCTACATAATTTGTGTTCAAACTGAAAAGCGCTTTTATATTTAAAAAAACACTGCAAAGACACAAAAGCCAAAATTTCCGTTAGAAATGTTATAATTTGTAAGCTAACTTGAGAAATTTGGAGATCTCAGCAAAGTCTTAAGAACCCTAACCTTTGCTTTGTGTTTGTAGCAGATTACTCAGTCCAGGTGTGCCCCCGTTTTGCTCACCTTCACCAAGTTGACAACGCTATAAATGAAACTATTTCAAAAAATATATGGAGTGTTTAAAACGCACTTTGGTCCACAAAATATTCCATATAATATTGTTTCTAACAATGAAAAAAACTAAAGCGAAATAAGTTATTTTTTTTGCCATTGTTGACAACGTACTAATATAAATCTTATTCAGGTATGCGTACCAACAGCAGATAAGTCTGAAGATCAAGGAAATGGATTCTATACTGAACTAAATAATACTATGATAACTACAAAAAAGACGAGACAACAATTTTTGATGGGAGGTATACAACTTTAATGTGAAGGTAGAAGCAGAATCCGAGGACGATTTAGTGGAACAATTTGTCTTTGCTGAAGAAAGGAGAGAGGCAATCGATTGGTACAATTCTGCAGAAAAGAACAATTTATTATTACTAATATCTTTTATAGCTCAGAGCCTTAAAAATAAAATAACATAAAGGAGTTCATTACAAACAAAATCTTGGACGCAATGGAAAGAAGTCTTAAGATAAACTGTATTGGTACACGCTTGTATACTTGGAAATCACCAATTTAAGAACAAGAAATTCATTGTTAAAAAAACATGGTAAATAATTTGAGTTCGAAAAATTACAACGCAGAAATGAAACTGGCCAGGAAATGTTGACAGAGTTAGAGATGAAATTAGATGATTTTGGATTGGAGACCTAGACACGATGCTTATGGTAATCGGTGACAAGGGCACCCAGCACAACTGGATTTAGGAAACAAGAGAGATTATAAAAAAGAAGAATTTACTCGCTCTATAACCTGCACCAGTGATTTGGAGCAACATCAACTAACCTATTTTAGATAGTGCCATATATTCTTCCTCTAGTCCTGTTTTTCAATTAATTTAGCCCTGAATAGCAAGTTGGTAAAAGTCGTATATTTTTGCTCGTTGATTATAGAAACGATCTTTCATTCCTACTCAATTCTACCTATAGCCTTAACATTAGTCACTAGGTCCATCTATGAAATAATTTTCTTCAAGAAACGTCAGGAAACGTCCATAACTCTACTCAGTATACCAAGGTAGAAAAACATGACATCTGAGGATAGACATTTAAATTAGAGATAGATTTCACATTTACAAATGTTGATTTTGCCTTCACTATGGTTTTATGTCGATAGAGTGATCTCATTTGGTGTTGAGATGTTTGTGTTGGTACTACGATATATGTAGCTATCGGTCCTGTAAGTTGACTATTGGTTAATCAAAAGCTGCCTGTTTGGTATTTGACGCTTACTGACTACCTCGAATGTTTTTTTATGTTAAAATATAGTCCATAATTTTCAGATGTCTGATATGAGTGACATTATTCTTCTTAACTTTTTATTCTAACTTTTATACGAAGATATGTTTAAATTATATGCTAAATAAGAACGGGGACTGTCTTGAGATACATATTGGGATAGCCACTTTCAACTCTTTGTCTATTTTAACTGGTCAAATTGTGTCTTAGGTTTTTTTAACTTCTCATACCCGTTTATTGTTTTTTTTTATTTTCTGAAGTATGATTTACTGAATCAATGGTTTAATTTACCTGTTTTAATATAAAAAAAATTGTTAAAAATTAAAATATTCAAAAACATACACAGAATACAAATGAAAGCTTTTATTATTGAGTCCTAAAGCCCTCCCTGTATATTCTTTAGGGTTCTGCCGTTGTTCTTGAGATACTGCTGATACGTTTTTGATGAATAGGTCAAAAGGGTTGTGTCTCTAAATTCACGTGGTTATTAAAATGTTGCTTAGGGGTTTTCGGGGGTGATATATTGGTCTAGGATTATTTTTTGAGTCAAAAGAGCTTATTATAATACCACCTACGTCACATTTTTTTATGTTGATTTTCTTTAAAATTTATGGAATGGTAAATCATTTGATTTAAAATATTTTAATTGTATTAAGTAGAGCTTAATTTGCAACTAGCGAACTTTAGGTTATTAAGGTAAAAAAAAATTAAGGAAAGTTAAATTAAAGGAAGTAATAATTATTAATTTAGATAACTTAACAAAAAAAATAATTATGGTAAAATAAATCAGTTATATGGAACTGCTTTGAAAATCTGGGATATTATTTAAAGGTAGATAAAAAATAGAATAGGATCTGTTCAAGAAAAAGAGCTGTTAACCGCATTAAAAACAACCAAAATCGAATACTTCGGTAACATAATGACAAACAGCGGTAGATATGGTAATTTTATATATGAAACTAATTTTAAAGTAAACGGAAACTAAGGACTAGGAAGGTAAAGAATTTCCTAAATGAAAATCTGTGTATATAGTTCAACACAACAACCCTAAATCTTTTTAGAGTAGCAGTGTGCAAACTAGAGATTGCAATGAAGGTCGTCAAAATAAAAAACGGATGTCACTATAAGAAGAATAAGAAATCAGGTTGGATAAACCAAAACTTGCGAAAATTTCAAGAACCAAATGGTTGCGTTTGTATCCTTTTTTTGTATCTATATAGCTCTGTGTAGAAGTCTTCCAGTGTTGTTAGTATTTCATCTCTATTCGTAGTATCACCTCGAGCTCTGTTTCTTAGTTTGTAAATTTCTCTTTTACGGAAATTGTATGGCCCTAAATAAATATTCTTTTTCTAAATGTGCCCATCTTCTAGAGATGTTGTCAACCACATTGACCCATATTATTCTATTCACAGCAGCTCAAAATAGATCAGTTGACGTTAGACCAGTCCACTTCCTAAGATTCGGCAGCCAGTATATATGTCTACGTCCAGGGTCTCTCTTACCTTCAATCTTGCCTTATAGAATCAACTGAAGAAGTCGGTATTTATCAATACGCATGATGTGACCAAAGTAAGCCAATTTTCTGTTTTTATGGCGTTAATAATTTGTTTGTCTTTTCTTAGCCTATGGAGAATAGTTATGTGATTTGTGTGGTGTATATATAAGACCCTCAACATCGGTCGGTAGCACCACATTTCAAATGCCTCTAATCGTTTTATGACATCTTCTGTAAGGCTCCAGTTCTCTACTCCAGAGAGAAGGGCACTAAAGACGTAACATTTGTTATGTATGGTTCTCATGTATGCATATACTTGGCAACGTTGCATATATATATATATATATATATATATATATCCTTATAAAGCTTAATAAAACCTATCGTAAGTAGCTTTATGTTATATTATGTCCCACAGACCTAAAGAGATATACTCCGTTGCTACAAGTTTGTGATTGAAACATCAAATCAGTCCCTATTTAGTAGATAGCAGGTAGTAGGTTATATTTGTTATTTTTTATTATATCGACTAGGTACAAAGTCTTTCTTTTTTAAACCGTTGTTGTAAGTTCTAACTTTCTGTTAATTATGTTTAATATTGTTTGATCCACTATGTTTTAAGCCCTTGAGCATTTTAAGCGTATTTCAAAAACTTCCACGAATCTCATTGTACTTAATTACTTTAATGTCCATGCTTTAATTCGATACAAAAAAACTAACCAACTGTAGTACTCATTTATTAATCCTTATTCATTTAGTTTAGTTTTCTGTTATAGATAATTTGCTTTCGTCAATTCGAAAGATTTCATCGATTTTGCTAATTGTCATTACTAAGGTTTTTTGATTCATCAGTTCATTGCTTCACTTGCATTATTTACTCTATTCAGTATATTTTGTTGAATTCAATTGAAATAGAGCACACAACATCTGAAAATATACAAATCCGACGAGGAGTGAGATAGGATTGCGTCTTATCACCGCTACTGTTTAATTTGTATTCGGAGTCTATATTCAGAGAAGCATAAGACGGGATCTAAGGTGGAATTAAGATTAACGGAATCAGCATAAACAACATCAGATATGCTGATGATACCGTCTTAATACCTAGCAACGCACAAAAACTACAAAATATAAAAAATGCGGTAGTTCACCACAGCGAAATATTTGGTTACATCTAGATGTTTCCAAAACTAGTATTTTCAAAGACACCAGTAAACGTACATGTGTATGCCAAGGATCAAATTATAGAACAGGTAAATTCCATAAAATATTTGGGAGTAAATTAATATCAATAGACAGTGTAATCAAAAAAAAAAGAAGAAATTTGGACAATGGACACTGAAATAGAAAAAATAATACATGCCTTTGAGATGTATTTATACAGACAAATATTAAGAATTCCATGGGTACAAAGAGGTACTAATGTTGTGGTAGTTCTTCGCATGTGTAGACAAAAAGAATTACTAAGAATAATCAAAGAGAGGAAAATGCAATACTTGGGTCATGTGTTGAGAGGCGAAAGATATGAATTACTTCATACCTCAAAGAATACTGAAGGTTATACTAAAGGTTATACTGAGAAGAAAAGTAATGGACAGATTATCAGGAGAAGACGCCAGAACTCGTGGCTGAAAGACCTTGGATGGTTCGACCGCTTATCTGCAGAAATCTTTCGCGCAGCAGTTTATAAAACTACAATCGCCATTTGGATCGCCAACCTTTGAAACAAGACGGTGCCATAAGAAGAAGTATATTCTGTAAGTCATTAATTCTTTTTGCTATTAGAACAGTATCGTCTACATTTATGTTATTGCTAATATATTTACCGTTCATTTTAATATCAATTTTGGCTTCGTCAAGTACTTGTTTAAATATACATTTAAAGTAAAAGTTTAAGAAAAATGGGGATATGACACAGCCTTATCGGATAACTCTTTTCTCTCTGAATGATTTTAGTGAAATAAAATTTAATTTATTAAATAATAATAAATACCGCTATTCAACACTGTGATTGAACCAAGGCAATAAATTGGTTGTAAAAGAATAGGGAATGTGAGCGTTATGTGAAGGTAAGGAAACGCTGTCACCAAATGAAATACACAATATATCCTCATGGGATGCTAACCCTGCGAGCGGCTGCAAGGAATACTGGTCACACTGGTCTGGAGGGCTGGCTCGTCTTCGTGGATTTACGAGAAGATAAGGGATTTCGGGATAGGGGTAAGGACTCCTAGGTCTCAGGTCCTGTAAAGAGCAGAGGTTATGGGCTTACTTTTGAAGCCGGAGATATGCATATGCAGAAATCTCGTGTTCTCCTAGTCTCTAGGGAGTCGGTCGAAAGGAACATAAAAAAACTAATTTAGAGTCAACAATATATTGAATCTACCCTGAAGTTACAATACAATCGTTAACACTTTATTCTGCGCGTCGGGAGATGATGAAGCAAGATAGTGAAGAGTTGACAGTTGTACTAATATAATTACACAGGTTAGTATAAAGAAATCTGTTACCTTATGTGTATATTAGGGCTTTCAACTACGACACGTTCAGTCTTCTGGAACTCGGTCAGTTGAGGGTTGCGAACTTTCGAGCTGCCACAATAACCGGACTACACGCGATACTATGCCAGATGATACGCGTCCCCCGGAGAATCACCGACTGTCTCGCGTACTGGACGCTCCCGAAGGCAATTACTGCCTTGGGCAGGCACAGCTGCCCCGCTACTACGGACTACTCATTACTAACTGCTCGTACCCGACGCTACCGCGTCGAGCGTACCCGGAGCAGGCAATTGGTGCCTGGACGCCCGCCGTATCACTACTACTTGGCTGACCCAGTCTTCTAGTTTTTATCGAATGGTGTCCTCATTGACCGGTTATAGTCCAAGGTTGCTGAATTGTAGTCTTAGGCGTTATTACTCGTATTTGGGTCACGGGTGTTGTTATTTTTTTTACAACAATAGTTTCGTGCTTTTTATACGTTTAAACAATTATCAAACAATGCAATAACTAGGTCAATTTCTTTGTGTGATTTAAAATGCAAATTTTACTGTAATAATTATCCCTTATTTGATTTGGAATATATAATAATTATCTCGAATAATTATTATCTTTTTCTATGCTACTTCCTTTATTCCAACTTCTCACTCACTTGCTACGCTCACATTACATGGTTAGTTATAAATAATATAAAATGAAAATCAATAAAAATAGTTACCACTATATATTTATGTATTAACTAACGTTTTGGCACTATTTGGAATAAAATACCTACTGAGACATTTTAACTGGGGATGAGAAAAAACTGCTTTATTTCCGGTACACGAACATCTGTTCATCATCACTTTTTCCCGAAGAGAGCAATTATTTTTTATGTTTGTATACATCAATTTTGTAATTAATAAATAGGGTAAAAATATTTTGATGGGACCTAACGCAATGTGGCAGGTAATTGTCAATAATTGGGTGCTTGATGGGTAAATTGCTAAATTACGCGAGAAAACTACAGGCTGTTTCCGTAATTTTCATAAAGGGAGAAGGGTTTATCCCCTGATATTACAATTTTGATGAGACAGGTCTTCTGTAGTCTTGATGTCATTTCAAAATAGGGAAATGCCGATGGAGATGTTAAGTGTGTGTAAAAAAATTTAGAATAATGTATACTTTTTACCCTAATCATCTTATTACAACTAATTTGTTATTACAATTTCGCCAATCATTAAAAATATTTTATATATTCTTGCATACTAATAAGGGATCAGAGGTGATCATTGCAAGAAAATCTATAAAAATAAGTTGTAAAGCTGGGGGTCCTGATAATGTGATTCCATATGAATTACAAAAGTTGATGCACACAACTAAACTTCTATGGAATTAATTGATGGATTCGACCGTTACTTGATGGAAATTCATTTTATGTAACAATAAAACACTGAAAACTTTGTTTTCAAACTTCCACAAAATTTATTTTGTATCTTATCACTACGGCTGTTTCGGCTGATTGCCTTTCTCTAGTGATCTATTTTTGGCTTGGGTTTACAAATTTATAGTCTCTAATGAAATAGGTTGAGAAGGGAAGAACTGTTTGTCTCAAGTTGGTCATTCAGAATTATATCTGTGTTATTTAATTTGTTGATTTCCATAGATTCTAACAAAGATCGCTTAAGGCCTTTATTTTGAATGTGAACAATTTTAAATTTGTCATTAAAAGAATGATTATGATCTAGAAGGTGAAGTGCGTATGTCGAATCTATTTTTCTATTCTTGAAAGCCCTTTTATGTTCTGCTATTCGTACATCAAAGTTTCTACCAGTTTGACCGATGTAAGTTTTTGGGCAGTCGCCACATTGAAGTTTGTACACACCACTTAAGTATATAAAATTTTTAAAAAACTGTTAGAGATTATTTTAGAACACACTAAATTTTCACCTAAATTTACCATAAAAAATCCAATAGAACTAGTTAATAAAATACAACATTTTCAATTACCTAACAACTCTAGATTAATTTCATTTGACGTAAAAAATCTTTTTCCTGGTATACCTCCTACAGAAACTTTGATTCTAGTAAAAAACCTTTTATTTTGATGGTACACAAGGCAAATATCGAACACAGTATTTAATTAAATCTTGCCCAAGTACTTTCGATCACAAGATCATCTTCAGGGGCATCTGAAATAAGCCAAGAAACGTTTTTTAAAAGGAAATTTAATTCACTTGGATAAAAACTCCAAGTTTATAGTTGAAAAAAGTTTTTTTATGTGATTAACGTTTATAGACTTACTTCGTCAATTGTGGCCTATCCAGCAATAACCGAATGTCATAAATGTAAACTGGGACATAACAAATACACTAAACAAAGACAAACAAACACTTTAAAATTTAAATTAAAGAAGCTACATTTTTATATTATAGAAGCCGGAGACAGAATGGCTCCCAGCCTGGCGGAGGCGGAAATATTGAGGTGACATGTGACAAATGACAGCTTGTGAAGGGCAGTTACAATAGATAAGTGATCTGCACCTTTCAAGATTCTATGAAACTAGGTATTGACCAAAGGTCCAACTGACACCACTATAGGAAATCAACTGAAGAAATATAAAATTATATCTAATATTTTTATGTAGATTGAATAATCCAGATCTCACACTCAAACCTGTTTATAATAATTAGGATGTTAGTTTGAGAGAAATTGAAGTTGACATAAAGTATGAATGTAAGAAATAGACTAAACAATATATTAGACAGTGGATAGTTGACTACAATAAAATGGTCCACTAAGCGCTATCAGTACTGTAAAAAGAAAAAGAAAATCTGAATATTCAATTGAATTGCTAAAAATTAAAATCAAAATTAAAAGCAAAATATATAAATGGGTTGTAATCCAAGTAGTTCAGTTGAATCCACAGTCAATGGAAGAACTTTCAAATTAATATGTAAATACTCAGTGCATGAAGTCTAAACAGTCGAGCTGGGCCCTCTACGAGGTGGAGCTGTAATAAAGTTTTTAAATATAGGATTAAATTTAGTACAATTTAAATTAATTTGAGTATTAAGACAGTGAGAGTTTTCATTTGTTTCCCTTGTAATCTCCAAATCTTCCAATAAATCCAACTCAAGATAGTTTTTCTTTCTACTGATGTCATGTAAGATGGATGAACCAGAATTGATGTTAAAATTGTGGTTGCTGGATACTAAGTGTTGACCAAAACTTGAAGAGTTTGGTCTTTTCAAATGTTCAAAGACTCTAGTGGATAACTTTCTGATGGTTCTACCTACATAAGAGGCATCACAATCATCACATTTTAATTTGTAAATACCACTTTTATCAAGTGTATTCATCCTATCTTTGGTATTGATTAAGAAGGAGCCTAGAGTGCTATGTGATTTAAACGAGATTTTGATGTTATCAATTGTAGAAGTAAAAAGTTTAGATATTTTATTGAAAATGCTGCTAATATAAGTGAAGGAGAAATATCTGATGTTATCTGAAACATTAGGTTGAAAATACTGTGATGAATATGCAAGCTTTTCTGCAATTTTTAGTTTAGCTCTATTTAGAAGTTTGTATATAATGTTAGGATCATAGCCATTATTGACAGCAATCTGTTTAAGAGTATTGAGTTCTGTATTAAAATTATCATCAGAAAGAGGAAATTTAAGTAATCGATGAATGTAACTGTTGGAAGCAGCCATTTTATGCTGAGTAGGGTGGTTAGACGTTTCATGTATAGCGTGATCTGTTTGGGTGGGTTTTCTATAAATGTTGTACTCTAAAGAATCTTTGTTACGGGATATAGTCATATCCAAGAAGTTCAACTTATTGTCAGATTCTGGTTCCAGAGTAAAAGAGATGTTAGGATGGAGGTTATTGAGATCATCCAGAATCTGTAGAGCATCATCTTGGGTTCCCTTAATGAGAGCTATATAATCATCCACATATCTTGACCAAAAAACTATTTTGTTGTTGTTGTTAACAAACTTCTGTTCTAAGCTGTCTAAGAAAATGTCAGCTAGAAAAGGTGATAATGGAGATCCCATTGCTAAACCTGTTGGTTGCTTATATATCTTTTGGTTAAATTGAAAGAAGTCCTGATCAAGACAGAATTTAAGCATAGTTGATATAGCATCTTTATCCTTTGCAGATATGTTGCAATTATCTAGAAGGTTGTGTACTAAAGGTAAAGTTTCATCTCTTGGTACAGAAGTAAACAAATTGGAAACATCAAAAGAAACTAAATAAAAACCCTCTTCTATCCTAATGTTATTTAAACGTTCCATTAGATCTAAAGAATTTTTGATGGAGAACTTAGGTTTAAAATTAGTGATAGACTGAATTGTGTTGTAGATGAACTCTGATACAATAGAAACTGGAGTGTTACAAAAACTTACTACAGGCCTTATGGGACAATTGTGTTTATGGATTTTAGGAAGTCCATATAACCTAGGTGTTATAGGATTAGATACAGTTAACTTTCTGTTATTATATTTAGTAATAGTGTCATTAAACAATTTAACCATTGCTTTTGTTTTATTAATAAAGGTGTTAAGTGGATTTTTATCCAAAACTACAAAACTGTTATCTGAAAGAAAATATTCTACTTTCTCAATGTATTGAATTTGTTCTAAGATTACAACACAATTTCCCTTATCAGCCTTGCTGAGTACAAGAGAATCTCTATCAATTTTATGTTTAACTGATTTTAGCAAATCCTTTTGTTTTTTAAAATTATGATGATTTCTATAAAAATTGCGTTTGTACTTACATTGTTGTTGTTGAAGTAAGCTAATGCAAGAGTTTCTCAAATATTGTTTTATATAAGCATTTTTAGTCATACCTTCTATAAGAGTATCCAACTCCACTGCAAATTCTCCAAGCACTGAGTTATTTAACCTAAAATTCTGACAAGAAAACTTAAGGCCTAATCCTAAAAAATACAATTCGTCCTCTGAAAAGTTAGTGTTGCTTAAATTTAACACTCTAGGATGGAATTGGTGATCTGAAAACTTATTCATGAGTGTTGAGGTGTTTCTCTGTTGTTTTTGCAAAATCAATCGGTTTAATTTGTTGGTAAGACTTCTCTTCTTGGTAGATTTTAAGCGAGCTACCTCACCTTCTATGTTGTTGAAGAAGTCGTTGACAAGAAACCAAGGGTGCTGTTGCAAAATTTGATCATAAGTAATTTTCAGATTGACATTAATATGATGGAGTTTGGTATAGTGCTTCTTAAGTTCTCTTTTCAGGATCTTTTTCTCCAAAATCTGTTTATCCTTATCAGATACATTTTTTGATGTCTTGACCTTAGCAAAAGTAGGAGTGACTTGATGTAAAATGCACTGTCTAACAAACCAAATGTTTAAGAATATAATCATTCTCTTGCAGGATAGTCTTCTGTAAGTTTCAACCAAGACTGCCATAGTCCATAAATCAATATAAGGTTGAATGTTCGAATAAATGGACTTTGATGGTACACAAGGCAAATATCGAACACAGTATTTAATTAAATCTTGCCCAAGTACTTTCGATCACAAGATCATCTTCAGGGGCATCTGAAATAAGCCAAGAAACGTTTTTTAAAAGGAAATTTAATTCACTTGGATAAAAACTCCAAGTTTATAGTTGAAAAAAGTTTTTTTATGTGATTAACGTTTATAGACTTACTTCGTCAATTGTGGCCTATCCAGCAATAACCGAATGTCATAAATGTAAATATTTGCCTTGTGTACCATCAAAGTTCATTTATTCGAACATTCAACCTTATATTGAAAAACCTTTTAGACCAAAATAGTACAAATCCAATAATTACATCTGAAATTTTACATCTTCTTGAAGTTTGCATAAACCAGGACTACTTTGAACTTAATAATAAAATATATACAAATAACAGTGCAGGACTTATAATGGGTAATCCTCTAAGCCCATTGCTATCAGATATTTTTATGGATCATCTAGAGACAAAGATTTCAAAACATCCCGTATTCAAACAGTTTTTATATTGGTGGAGATGCGACGTACTGGTATGTTTCACAGGAACTAACAGGCAACTCGACCAATTTTTATCGTATATTAATTCACTTCATAGTAATATTGAATTTACAACAGAAACAGAAAAAAATCAATCCATAAATTTTTTAGATTTAAAAATTAGCAGACTTCAAAACAAACATGACTTCTACATATTTCATAAACTTACCCATACTGACACGACTACACACAATTCATCATCCCATCCAACACAACATAAACTGGCAACTTATCATAGTATGTTACATAGATTAACAAAAATTTTGATGTCAAAATACAACTTTGAGACAGAATTAAATATAATTAAGCAAATAGCAGTAAACAACGGATATAACGAACAAACAATTATTAAAATGTTAAATCAAAAACTACACAAGAAAGCCCTGAAATTAGTATTTCCACCACCAGAGAAAAAACCCAGTACCTTCTGCTCGATTACATATACAGTCAAAATAACAACAAAAATTGCCAAACACATAAAAAAGAAAGGAATAACACCAGTTTTTCGAACAAATAACAACCTAGGCAAATATATTAAAAATAACAAGAACCAAAATAAAAAACACTTAAATAGTGGTGTGTACAAACTTCAATGTGGCGACTGCCCAAAAACTTACATCGGTCAAACTGGTAGAAACTTTGATAAACGGATAGCAGAACATAAAAGGGCTTTCAAGAATAGAAAAACAGATTCGACATTCTAGATAATTAAAATTCTTCACATTCAAAATAAAGGCCTTAAGCAATCTTTGTTAGAATCTACGGAAATCAACAAATTAAAAAACACAGATATAATTCTGAATGACCAACTTGAGACAAACAGTTCCCCCCTCCTTAACCTATTTCATTAGAGACTATAAATTTGTAAACCCAAGCCAAAAATAGATCACTTGAAAAAGGCAATCAGCCGAAACAGCTGTAGTGATAAGATTTAAAATAAATTTTGTGGAAGTTTGAAAACAAAGTTTTCAGTGTTTTATTGTTACATTATATGGAATTATCTGATATTTCCTATTATTTTAAGCGAATTTAAAAAATCAACCTATGAAGTCAAAGAAAATTTCTTGACCTGTGTATTAAAAGGGCCAAACTCTATTTTCGTTGTTTTGAGTAATAAGTTTCAGAAAAAGAAAAATGTCAATTTTAATTTTAAGTAAAGTAAATTTTTGGTTACTAATAACAATATTTCAAGTAAAATAAACATAGTATTTTTTATTACTTACTTTTCGTTTATTTAAGCATTTAAAAATAGGAAAGCGTCCTGTAAAAACAAAACATTTTGATTTTTACTGTATTTCTTCCTTTAAAGCAGGATAACTATCGGCATCTAATGTTGAGGAACGTTTTAACTGTTTATAATACGTTTTGTTATGATCAATAATGTCCAACAACAACTTCATTAAAGCATTATACAATTGATAGAATCGACTGTTTCTTGATGGAAATCCGTTTTAAGTAACAATAAAACACTGAAAACTTTTTTTTTATAACTTCCACAAAATTTATTTTAAACTCTTGTCACTACAGCTATTGCGGCTGATTGCCTTTCTCAAGTGATCTATTTTTGGTATGCGTTTACACTTAATAGTCTTTAATGAAATAAATTGAGGAGGGAAGAACTGTTTCTCTCAAGTTGGTCATTCAGAATTATATCTTTGTTTTTTTAATTTTGTTGATTTCTATATATTCTAACAAAGATAACTTAAGGCCTTTATTTTAAATGTGAAGAATTTTAAATTCGTCATAGAATCTGTTTTTCTATTATTGAAAGCAGTTTAATGTTCTGCTATTCGTTTATTAAAATTTCTACCAGTTTGACCGATGTAAGTTTTTGGGCAGTCGCCACATTTAAGTTTGTACAGACCAATGTGTAAGTGTTTTTTTATTTTGGCTCTTGTTATTTTTAATATAAATAATATATTTAAACTTTAAAAAATTTAAAGGCAGATAATTTTTTTTTTAATAATTTTAAACTGTTTGTCCTTGTTTAGTGTCATGTTATGTACAATTTATGTTTTATTTTCATGTTTATTACATTCTGCGCTTGCTGGATAGCCTAAATTTGACGAAATGCCCCTGATGATGCTTTAGAAAGCGAAAGTACTTAGGCAAGATTTGATGAATAAAATTGTGCTCGATATCTGCCTTTAATTTTTTAAAGTTCGTTTATTCGAGCATTCAACCTTATATCAATTTAATATATTTACCTAAGTTGTTATTTGTTTTGAAAACTGGTGTTATTCTTATCTTTTTTATGTGTTTGGCTACTTTTCTTAATATTTTGCCTGTACATGTAATCGATCAGAAGGTACTGGGTTTTTTTCTGGTGGTGTAAATACTAATTTTAGGGCTTTCTTTTGTAGTTTTTGATTTAGCATTTTATTAATTGTTTGTTCATTGTATCCACTGTTTACTGCTATTTGCTTAATGATATTTAATTCTGTCTCAAAGTTGTATTTTGACATTGGAATTTCTGTTAAACTATGTAACATACTATGATAGGCTGGCAGTTAATGTTGTGTAGGATAAGATAACGAATTGTGTATAGTCGTGTCAGTATGGGTAGGTATATGAAATATGGAGAAGTCAGGTTTGCTTTTAAAACTGATAATTTTTAAATCTAAAAAACTGGTGGTGAATTATATGGGTGGAGATACGTAGACGACGTACTGGTTGGAACTAACAGACAACTTGACCAATTTTTATCATATATTAATACACTTTACAGTCATATTAAATTCACAATAGAAACAGAACAAAATCAATCCATATTTTTTAGATTTAAAAATTATCAGACTTAAAAACAAATATAACTTCTAAATATTTCATAAACCTGCCCATACTGACACGTCTATACACGATTCATCATCTTATCCCACACAACAAAAACTGCCAGCCTATCATAGCATGTTCAATAGATTAACAGAAATTCCAATGTCAAAACACAACTTTGAGACAGAATTAAATTTCATTAAGCAAATAGCAGTCAACAATGGATACAACGAACAAACAATTAATAAAATATTAAATTAAAAACTACACAAGAAAGCCCTGAAATTGAGATGGAAAGATCAATGCTCGGGGTGAGATTTATAGACAAAAAAAAAACAAGAAATGGATTAGAAGCAAAACCAAAGTAAAAGACGCAGAAGAACATGCTGCCAAATTAAAATGGAGCTTCGCAGGATACAATGCACAACTAAAAGAGAAAAGATGGAACCAATAAATATAATGAGAACATGGTTAGGAAATAAAAGCAATGGAAGATCACGAATGAGATGGGCTGATGACAATAAGAAGTTCGGAGGACACAAGTGGAAGCAAGTGGCGCAAAATAGAAAACACTGGATTGATTTGGGGGAGACCTATATGTCCAAAGTTGGCTGACTTAAGGTTGAAGAAGAAGAAGAAGAAGAAGAAGAAGAAGAAGAAGAAGAAGAAGAACTCGGTATATAATGACATTTACCTGTTTAGAAATATTATTTTTATAGCGATATTCTTAAAAAAATAAGGATATAACACATTAAAAATATGGTTCTTCAGACCATACTGTAATATGAATTTGGATAGTCAGTTGGACTAAATAAACGTTGTAATGCTAGGATTCTACCAATATAATTACGAATAGATAGAAAACCATCCAGAATTTAAAAAATATATTCAATACTTTCTTTTTTTTTTAATGAAAGCCTACATCTTAAAAAATTTTTATACCTATTAAATGGCATTTAAATTTTTAACAGATACATTGTTAAATAGATTGAAGATAAAACTTGATGAAATTTCAATAATGAAATATTTGAAACAGTAGCTGTAATTAAAACAGTTTATTAATTAATAACAGCATTATCTTTTCTCATGCTGTCAAATTCCTGTAGCATTCTTTCCCACAATTTACATATTCCAATAATTACAAATGAACCTTTTTAAGAATTGATACATCTACATGTCCAAGCTTTGACAGAGTAAAAAATCGTGTTAACAACTATCGAAGAAGTTAGACAAAATGATGTCTCCTCGATACAACCAAGATAAGAGGAACCTAAACAAGTTTGTATTCAGAGAATAATCTCTCGTTTGCATCAACTCTTTAAACTAAGATGTAAACAAATGGAGTATTAAGAAACACTTAGTCAAGAGTACGTATATTGAATTACACTCTTTAAAATAAAAGGGTACAGAAAACGGACAAAAGAGTCACTTAGAGGTGACAAATTTCCATTTAATTGGACTTATGTTCGTCTGTGCGAGATTTTATCTTTTGAAAAATTGTTTGTTGAAAACAAATCGACATGTTAATAGAGATGTTCATTTCTATTCTATTAACTTTAAATTTTGGCGTTAGAAATGGGATGCTGAAGGTCGTTTATTCCTAGATTTCTTGGAATGATAGTATTTTTGGGTAAAAATTAAGAAAAATTACCGGTTTAAGAGAAATATAGTATGGGTTTGACAATAAATATGAAACAACTTTTGTGTTTAGTTATCAATTATTGAAAGAATAGATATATCTATATATAATATAAATTCATTCATATAAATATAACATAAATTCAAATCTATTTTTATTTTTCACTTGCATATTATTTGTTTATTTTAGCTTTAATACGGTTACTATAAACACACTTGTTATATACCTAGGGCATAAGTAAGCAAACGTTATGGCCTATAACGCCCTGTTTTATAAGAAAAAAATCAAATGTTATAGAAGAGGTATTATAGAGGTTTTTTTATTTAAACCAATTGTATTGGAAATAGGTAAAGAAATAATAAATAAGACAATCAGTTTAATTTAACTATCAGTCGACCGGTTTCGCTTTCTACAATATGCAAAGCAACTTTAGGTCTCGATACAAAGTTAAATTAATGCTGCAATGATAAAAACCCATATTAGGATGTTGTCCAATAAGGATAAACAAATTAGATGTTGTAAATTACAATAATTATGCCAATATTACATGTCTGTGATTTTATTTCAAAATGAGTAAGTTGAATAAAAAGGTATAAAAAGTTTCAAAAGTTTAAACAGACAAGGTAAGGCCCACAAATTGTTATAAGATAGTCTATTAGATTGTAATAAATTAATAAATGAGCAAATAAATAAACATTACTTACATGCCGGTACTCTATTAATTGATGGATGGTAGAACAGGGTTGAAACTACTATGTATTGTTGAATGGACAACTCAATTCTGCTATTGTGGTTGTTTGACAGTAAACGGGAAGTTCTTGAGGAGATAGATTTGATCCAATGAAGCAGAGATATGTGTGTGATTGTTTGTTAAATGAAAGTGATGTTATATATCATTGTATTATTTAAAAGTTATTTATACTTATTCGAGAGATATATTTATGAAATGTGTGTTATTTATTGAGTAATTGTTTTGTGAAGGTGACAGTTTTATGACAATGAATAAGTTTAGATGTACAAATTGTGTGGGTGTGCAATTATTTTTCAAATTGTAATTATCAAATTTCTTTAATAAAGTTCTATTGGCAAAATAGTAGATTATTGCAAAGTCAAGTAAATAAAATATTAGAACTAAAACAATTAAGGACAATTTAAAACATACTAAAACAGAAAACACTTAGAAGGAACGAAACAAACATTAAATTTAAAAGGGGGAAGGACTTTTATGCACTACATCTCAGTCTTGGGCACAATGAGTTTTTTATGTGTTATCTATTCGATTTTAGTGGTAAATTTGACAGATGTAGGTTAGCATGTGACAGTTCTTCTTCTGTTCTGAACATAGTACAAAGTTCGTTTGAGCCTTTACTCCCTTCACCCTCATGATAGATAAAAATTGTACATTCCCGAGATTATGTACACCAAAGACGTTTACAGTGAGCTGTCTAAGGTAATATATATCTTGGACAGGAATACAATGTATGGCCATAAAATCTATGCAGATGCCAACATTTTCTTCAGGCTTACTCACACATTGCGTGGTCACTTCATTCAGTGATGCATAGAACTTTTTAGATTTACGCTTGTTTACTGTTAGCTCAGTGACAGCTGTTCGCTTTGCATTCTCATTCAAAATAGAAGTTTAACAGGACTTTAAACAGGATTTTTAAATTTAGTTCCTCATATGTAATACATGCATCTTTAAATAAAAGGGTAGTTTTCCTTGAAATATTTTCAAAAATACTTTTAGGAGAACCTTTTTTCAGTTTCTAATGTTGAAATAAGGAAACTATATTCTTTTTTAATGAAAATGTGGTACATAATTTTTAAATTCACATTAACTGAAAAATACTTTCTTTTTTTCCTCTATAATAATGTACTTTGGTGGGGAATAATTCTACATGGATCCTTAATTTAGACAGTACGAACCCACTGCTTTGCAGTGTATCCATAGGTTTTCATAAATCCATTTTTACATACTTTTATACGTTTTCCATTGTGTACTACATAATAAATCACACTGAAAGCCTTTACTGTTTACCGCAGAAATATAACTTGTCCTGTAGTAGTTTCCTTTCTACAGTAAATAGAATATTGAAAGCCTTGTCATGCCAATACTAATATGCGGACGTGTTTTCTTTTTGTAGTAAACGTTGCGTTTTGCTACTGGAAACAATTTTAATAAAATACACAAAATTCGTACACATTGGACATGATGCCTCTCCGCAGTTAGCGATTCATATAAATAAATATCGATAAATAGAAGTGAGCTATTTATCTATTACGGTAACAGAGTGGGGTTTTCTACAGGATATCCATGTATTCATCAGGGAGTTTTTGCATGATTAAATTTAGTGGGGAGGAAGGGGAGTTTTCTTTTAGGATGTCTGATGAATATGTTGCTAAAGGATGAGCAGGTAGTTTTGATGATGTTTTGAACGCTGAAGTTTTGGCCTCGGATGATTTTAATCGTATAACTCCTGCTAAAAGAAGTGAGCCTCTTATTTATGGGCTGGAGGTTCGATAGTTGGTGTATGAGGGTGAAAGGGTAGTCGGGTCGTTTGTAGTTGACTTAGCGCAGGATTTTTCGTTCCAATCCTAACTGTTGTTTTGTAAGTTCGCGACCGAACATGGCATATGTTATATTAGCTTAATATTCAATCACGGGCTTGATTTATGTTTTGTATGTATGTATGAGTATACGTGAATGTGTCTGTCCACATCTACTACATAAGACGTTGAGTAGACTTACTCTTCTTCTTACCCTATTACGCATTGCGGTTAGATCAGTAAACACCACACCCAGGTATTCGATCTGGTTACAAAGATGGGACCTAGCCTAAGGTCGATTCTTTCGACTATGTTGTAAATGATATAACTGCTGAGATTGGGAGGTCTAAAGAGAATCATTTATGTTTTATTTGCGTTAGATGTTACTCTCCATCTCTGCACCATCTATCGACCTGGTCAAGGTGATTTTGAGTAAACCTACAGAGGGCATCTGTGTCTCGAGATGTTGTTACGAGAGCAGTGTCATCTATATAAGTCGCTATTGTATATTGTATATAGTATTGGGGCCGACATGGAACCGTGTGGTATTTCTGCTGTAGGAGTAAATGAGGATGAGAGATAACCTCGAACTTTTACCGTGATTTTACGTTGAGTGACATATGAATGGAAACGGTTTCTTCATCAGTCCAGCATGTCAGATTTAGTCAAAGGCTTTATAAACGTCAAGAAAAATGCCTAATATTTTCTGGTCGTTAAGACTTTGTGATGACATTAAGAAGATCGGAGGACACAACTGAAAGCAAGTGGCGCAAAATAGAAAACACTGGATTGATTTTGAAGAGGCCTATGTCCACAGTTGGATACCTTTAGACTGAAGAAGAGGAAGAAGACTTTGTGAAATATTTGCGATGATTTCTATCAACGCCGTTCTTGTAGAGTAACCTTCTCTAAAGTCGAATTGAAACGTAAGGATAATGTTGTGTTCTGTGGTAAAGTTTACAAGTCTTTTCTTGAGGATCCTCTCCAAGACTTTAGCCAAGACATTATTAGAGATATCGGTCTTGAGTTTGCCCTTTTTTAAAAGCATAACTGATTTGCTACCTTCCATGGTAGTTAAAAGCAGCAGAGTCTGAGAGTGGCGTTAACAATTTTTGTCAGGTAGACTGTGACTTTGAGTCCTCGGTGAATGTGGATTGCTGATTTGGCAAAATTATTGTTTGTTGATTTACAGGTGCCATCATCGGATGTTCATGTGATTTCTGTGGATCGAAAGGGGTAACGAGGGGTGACTTTCTATGTCTTTCTATGTCTTTCTCGGTATTTACACGGAAGGTTTAATCAAATTTGTAATTATTAGGGGTGATAAGTGTATTTTGTAAATGATTTTTGAAGGCCTTCCGTTGATCGAAATTAATGATTTGATTATTCACCAGAAGGTGAGGGGGGTTGTTGGTTCTCTGTTTAGTTAGGATTTTTAATTTTGACCAGAAAGTACAACCGTTACGATAATCAATACAAGAGGTAGCATCCCGCCATTTACTGACTAATATATTATTTACCTACAGTTCGATTACCATCAACAGGCAATTATATTCTGTATTAATATGAAGGTGTCGAGTGCATTAAAACTGACGCAAGAGTCGTCTCTTTTGTTTGATTTTGTAGATTATATGGGACTTAAGTGGTAGTTTTATAGAGTTGATGCCCCTATTAGGGACCTATTTATTTTTTCTATGAGTCTACTCATTATAGTCTTTAACTAAATAAGTTAAGGGATGGAAAGTTATTTGTCCAAGTTGGTCATTCAGAATTATATCTGTATTTTTGTAACTGAAGCTTCTATACTGGCTATAACTAAAATAGTAAAGGAATAAAAGGATCTTCTTCTTCAAGTGCCGTCTTCGTTCCGAAGTTTGGCTATCATCAAAGCTATGCGTATTTTTGATGCTGCAGATCTAAACAGTTGGTAATTGGTGCAATTGTACCATTCTCTCAAGTTTTTCAGCCATGAATGCCTTCTTCTTCCTATAGATCTCTTTCCCATTATCTTTCCCTGTATAATCAATTGCAGCAACTGGTATTTATCTCCCCTCATAACATGTCCCAAATATTGTAGTTTGCGCTTTTTAACAGTAAGTATCAGCTCTTTCTCTTTCCGCACTCTCCGCAAAACCTCCACATTTGTTACTTTCTCTGTCCAGGGTATTCTTAATATTCTACGATACATCCACAACTCAAATGCTTCTATCTTTTTGGTATCGATCTTTTTCAATGTCCATGTTTCCATCCCGTAGAGGAGAACTGACATAACGTAACATCTCAAAAGGCGAATTTTAAGTTTTAGACTTAGATCTCTTCCGCAGAACACCTTTTTCAATTTAGTAAATGTGGCTCTAGCTTTCTCTATTCTGGTTCTGATTTCTTCAGAGCAATCATTATTTTCGTTGATAACAGTTCCCAGGTAATTATATCTTCTTACACGTTCGATTCTTTGATCATGCACGGTTATGTCAGGGAAGTTTTGTGGTGATTTAGATATTAGTATTATTTTTGTTTTGCTTATGTTAAGTGATAATCCGTGTTCTTCACTGCATTCTACTATTTTGTTAATTAGTATTTGAAGATCTTCCCAAGTTTCTGCGATTAGTACCGTGTCATCGGCATATCTCAAGTTGTTTATTCGGATGCCATTTATCTTAATACCTATATTTTGATCCGAAAGTGCTGTGTTTATAATGTCTTCGGAGTATAGATTGAATAAGGTCGGTGAAAGTATACAACCTTGTCTTACGCCTTTCTTGATCTCGATTTCCTCCGTTGTCTCTTGCTCTATTCGGATATTTGCTTTCTGGTTATAGTAAATCTTAGAGATAATTCTAATGTCCCTTTTATCCAAGTTTTTTTCTACTAGCAGTTTCATTAAGTGATCGTGACGAACTTTATCAAACGCTTTGTTGTAATCAATGAAGCACACACATATATATATATATATATATATATATATATATATATATATATATATCTTGGTTTATATCTAGACATCTTTGGCATATGACGTTAAGTGCAAATAGTGCTTCTCTTGTTCCAAGCCCGTTCCGAAATCCGAATTGAGTATTACTGATATCTGCATCTAGCTTTCTGTTAATTCTTGAGTGGATTACTTTGATGAATACTTTTAATGTATGACCCATTAAGCTTATAGTGCGGTAGTCAGTGCACTGTTTTGCATTTGCCTTTTTTGGTAAGGTTACAAAAGTTGAAAGTAGCCATTCCTTTGGTATTTCTCCTCTTTTGTAGATGCAGTTAAAAAGGTCGAGTAGAATATTCACTGATTCGCCTTCCACAAGCTTAAGAAGTTCTGATGTGAGCCCGTCTGGACCCGGTGATTTACCATTTTTCATTATTTTTATAGCGTATAATAGTTCTTCTTTAGTTATTTCTGGTCCTTCGTCGCCTTGTAAGTTATCTATATTAAGTTCTTGTCTTTCATCGTCGAACAATTCTTCTACATAGTTCTTCCAGGTCCTAAGCTTTTCTTGTAGATCGGCTATTATTTCACCATTTGCGTTGCATAGGAGATTGGGATGTTTTCGTTAATAAAAGGATAATAACCAAGAAAAAGTTGGATAAATAACATCATAGAAGCAGGTAAAACTATAAACACAGAAGACCAGAAGGCCAGATATGAAAATGATATAGGGCAATAAGTAGGAATTGAAATATAATATACACTGCAACACAACAAAAAATCTAAGATTCTAGGCATTAAAAGGAGTTTATAAATGAAGAAGATAAAGAATTTTAATTTTAAATAAAACAATGATGTACAATTTAAATATTTGCAAAATTATATCTCTAATAATTATCTGTGTTTCCTCTAGATACATTATTTAAAACTGGATAGTGTCATAACATAGCTCAAACTTAATTATCGATTCATTAGAATGCTAGTATATGAAGGGTTGATAGGCGAGATTACCAACGTAGCTATCATAAAAACGAATAATTGCTTATACAATCAATATCAAGCTTTAGAACGGGACTTTTGACTTGACAACAACCACGGGCAGAAATAAGCTAAAGAGAAAAAGATTAAAACCAAGATTAAATTAGCCACATGGTACCAAAAGCTCACTAATTACTAGTGACCAAGAAATATCATATGTGCTAAAGGAGAAACAGACAAATATATGAGTCTTCCCAGAAGGAGAAATCACCAGTTATCTCTGGAAAGGACAGATCATAATTTAGAATGTGGTAAGAAAGTAACGATAGGGTCAAAGAACGTGTTGCCTTACTAATACATCAAAAGTAACAAACTAAGAAAAATCAATAATACAAAAAGCTGGGAAAAGTTAGTAAATAAATAAATAAACTAAAAAGAGCACTGATAAAAAAAAAGATAGAAGTTAAAGATAAAAATGTGTGTTTGTTATATATTTATGAATTTAAAATGTATATCAATGATTCAATAAAATTCAATTCATTTGTATCTTTAATGTAGTCAGTTTCTAGTTAGCTCTCTGTACCTCTACGGCAGTGGTCGCCAACCTGTCGATCGCGAGCTACCGGTAGCTCGCGGAGGCAATTCTGGTAATTCTCTCACAACGATTTTAATTTAAAAAATACAAACTGCAAAAATCAGAGAAGCTTCCGAAAATTCCACAAAAAAATCTAATTATCATAATAATAAACATAGACAGCGGCAACGTTGCGGTGAGCGATCTGCCCCCGACGCCGTCAAGCTAGAATCGGCTATTTATAGAACCGACCAGCCAGACCAGCGCGTTAGTGTTCGAGAACTATCTGGGTTGTTTTGAACTGGATAAATACGCACGGCGGCGCGGCGACATTGCGCTTAGTTTAAAACTGAACGCGTAACCAACGTCCAGCGGTTGGGTTAGTAGAGAACAACAAAAATAATATTATGGCAAGCAGTTGTAAGAAGGTAAAGACATACCACTTTCATTCGGAATGGGAAGAACAATACTTTTTTACAGAAGTTAAAGATAAAAATGTGTGTTTGTTATGTAATACTTCGGTCCCCGTTGCTAAAAAAGGAAATATTGAGAGACATAATAAAACTGTACATTCTAATTTTGAAAAATCATTCCCACTACATTCTACCGCCAGAAAGGAGAAACTGAAACAGTTAAAAAAACAGTTATTTGGACAACAATCAATATTTTTAAGAACAGTCGACAAAAATAAGGCTGCAACTGAAGCATCACACCGTGTGTCCCAGATAATTGCACAAAAAAATAAACCTTATGAAGACGGACAAATGATAAAACAGGCGTTTTTAGAAGCTGCTGATTCGTTATTTGCCAACTTTAGAAATAAAGACGAGATAGTTTCAGCTATAAAACCTATGCAACTTTCTGCTAATACAGTAATGAAACGTATAGAAGTAATGAGCAATGATATTTTTTTACAGTTAAGAACTGACTTAGATAACTGTGTTTATTTTTCACTTCAACTGGATGAATCAACAGATGTCGTTGACACTGCCCAAATGGCCGTGTTCGTCAGGATGGTTTTTAGTGATTTTATGATTAAAAAAGGACACACTATTGGACAGGAGTTGTTTTTTCATTTAAAAAATATTATTTCTTCCGAGAAAATTCCAATATCGAAAATCGTAGGCTTGACAACCGATGGCGCTCCAGCTATGGTGGGTGGTGAGAAGGGTCTGGTGGCGTTATGTAGTAAAGATGAAACTTTTCCGCAATTTCTCTGTTACCACTGCATTATCCATCAGCAAGCATTATGTGGAAGTTTCCTGAAACTAAACAACGTTATAAAACTGGTGATAAAAATTGTGAACAAGATTAGAGCTCAAGCGTTACACAGAAGATTATTCAGAACCTTGGCCGATGAAGTTGACTGTCAATACGGGGACCTACTCCTTCACTCTGAAGTCCGATGGTTAAGTAGAGAATGGGTGCTGAAACGTTTGAATGAAGTCCTATCTGGCATAGTTCAATTTTTCAAACAACGCGATGAACCGACTCCGGGACTAGAAAATTCAATCTGGCTTAGAGATTTTGGTTTTCTCGTGGACATTACAGAGACATTAAACGAACTTAATTTGCAGCTTTAGGGGAGAGACAAAGAACTAGCGTAAATAATTTCTGATATAAAAGCATTTATGAAAAAGCTGAAGTTTTGGGAACAAAACCTAATTAACAGCGATTCCAAGCATTTTCCTATTCTTTCAGAAAAAATATCTCAAAATCCATTAGAACCCTATGACAACAAATATCATGTAGAAATAATTTCTACCCTGAAGAGTAATTTCAAAAATCGTTTTAAGGATTTCAATGAAATGGCTTTAGTAGCGCAGTTTGTTGTTTCATCCTTTATGGAAATTGATATCTAGCAGTTTGCAGCTTGTGTTATGCAGAACTTTGGCGAAGACATCGCTGCAACAGAAATGAAAGTCATTGAGTTTCAAAATGATTTAGCATTAAAATCGTTGGTTTTAAGTACTGAATGTATCTGGCCTATTGTAAGTAAAGACAAATATTCAGTTCTATGCTGTGTTGCCTTGAAAGTAAAAGCATTATTCAGTTCAACCTATTTGTGTGAATCTTCTCTTTCCAATATGAAGTTTATTAAGAACAAATATCGCAATCGACTTACAGATGAACATTTGGATAATTGAATTCGAATGGCTGCATCAAATTATACTGCAAACATTAAAAAAATTATCGATGAGTCTGAGTGTCAGCCTGCTCATTGAACGTGCTTTTTTATTTTTCAATGTTTATGTTTATGATAGTGCGTTACTTTTTTGTTGTTATTATTAACTATTTTTAAATCATACGTGACATGCCGTTGTGGCTGGATAAAAGTTTGTTTTTATTTTTCAAATACCTTCGTTTGATAGGTAGGAATGTAGCTATGAACAAGTAAGTACTAGTAATATTAGTTATTTTGTTATTAGTTTATTATTAGTACCTATGTATTATGTATTACCAGTTAAACAGTAAAATAAATACATATTATTATAATGATAGATTAACTGAGGATTATTTCATTTACGTTGCGTTACGTGGCTTCCGTGTGGGTAGCTCGCTGTTTATTCCAGAATTAACAAAGTAGCTGAACACATTGAAGAGGTTGGATTGGCGACCACTGCTCTACGGTATCGAGCTGACCTTGTAAGAATCGTATCTGTATCCTACCTGTTATGCTATTAATTGTTAATTTTTATTATATGCTACTTTTTCCTTTAGTTTTAATGTAATTGTTGAGGGTGGCTTAGTGACTAATGCCTATGCCAATACAAATCGGCCAATAGAGATATCAAACATTACTTTTATTAATGAAACTTTTAAATAAAACATGAAACCTAAATTCTACTAACTATTTTTATCATTTTTCAAGACACTTTGTTCTGAGTTCATTTTTTTATTATTTTCCATTTTTTACTAAAAAGTACTTTAGAAGTATTTTTACTTCACAAATTTTCATTTCATTACCATTTAAATTCTTGTATGTTCTGCAGTCTAATTTGTGTCATAATTTTTATCATAATCAATTTTGCTTTTTATTGGTAGAACATATATTATCTACTTTGTGTCCAAATTTAGCTTTCTTTATTTTAAATCGACTTTAAAAACCTTTGATTAAAATAGAGAACACACGGGGAGACCACTTAATAAATGACCATTGCAACCCTTACCCTAAATTCTCCTCAGGGGTTAGCTACTCTAACCGATATTAGCATCAACATAATATTCCTAAACATTAATATTAGTTAAAAATCTAGACTACACAAAAGCCTATGATTTGAAATGCACAGTTTGATAACGTTTATAAAAATTTTTCTTATATATAATTAAGGACCTTAATTGGGTTATTTGAATAGGCGCCAAGGGATTATAATCTGGCTTTCAGAACATAATATTTTATAGGAGAATAATATTTTAACCAACAAGATTGCTACAATAAAAGTTGTCAGAAGATCTGAATATCTGAAGCTAGAAAGAATATTGAAAATCATCCTTAACAGTGCTAAAGAAATCGGAGACTCGCAACAACAAAATGAACACAGTAAACTGTCTAATAAAGCCAAAATAATGCTAAACCAAAGAAAGGAAATAAGTAAGTAGCAACATACAGAGTATACAATACACAGAATTTTGTAAGACAATTAAGGAAAAGTATAAAGAAAAACACAAGAAAAAAATGTGCAATCCAAAACAGAGAAAACTATAAAATAACAAGAAAAGCATTAATTATTGGGAAGAAGCAAATCGTTGTTTTTAACAAACTTTAACACCAGATTTACAGACATAAAGGAAGTAATATAATTTGTAACTAAATTCTACAGAAAACTGTGAAAAGCCCCTGAAACGCTTAAAGAAGCAAAAATAACTAAGAGATATACCAAAAATCCTTCAAGAAGAAGTAGAATCGACAATTATAAAAACGAATATCGGTAAAGCAGCTGAAACAGATTGCATAATAGTGAAATACGCTGTCAAAAAAAAACCTGAAAAATCCTAGCAGGCATATATACGAACTGCCTAACATCAATATGTATACCAGATCACTCGAATTGAAAGCAAACATAATTATTTTGAGATAGTTCATATGAAAGACTGTAAAGAGAATATCAAAAACTAGAGAACTATAAGACTAATACTAATTATAAACAAAATATTTACAAAAATCATCTACAACATATTAACAAATGCATTAGATGTTGCACAGCCAAGAGCGAAAAGTGGTTTCAGAAGTGGATTCAGTACCCTGGTTCATATCCATACGCTTTAAAAACTAGTCAGTAGAACTAAGGAATGTGAAATACGGCTAGCATTAACCTTCCTATATTTTGGAAAGGCTTTCGATTCTATATATCCCAAGGCACTAATAGAAGCTTTGACCCACTAAAGCTCTTACCTTATATACTCTTACCGTAAAGAATACCTTAGCCATCTAAGAGTCGCAGACGACGTCGTTCTAAGCAGAACTCCAAGAACTTATAAGAAATCTAAATGCAGCTAGCAATGAAGTTGGCTTAAAGTGAACTTGTAAAAAAAAATCATGTAGGATCATGTAACATTTTGACGAGTGTTTTTGCGTTCCAACGTAAGACACATTAGGGTTTTGAAAGTTAAATATGCGTTTTTCTCGGTTTTATGAAATTTTGACATATCTGGTTTTTTCCCTGTAGTCTTCACATTCAACTTCGATTCACATTCAATAGCTACATCAAAATTTTCATTACTACAACAGATTAGACTATCATTTACAAAAAGATTAATAAATTCACAAATTAAAAAAATGTCGATATCTGGATTACTATCTGGATTACTATCAATTTAAGATGACTATTTAAATTTAAGATTAATTGGTCTTTAAATCGAACTTTCTGTTTGCTTATAATCTTTGATCTTATAAGTCATTTTCGAACCACGCAATTACTGTATCTTCCATACCATACTGTTTAAGTTTAAAAATCATTATTAACCTGTCAATGGTCTCAAAAGCTCTTTTTAAATCAAGAAATACACGTACTTATTTTTATCTATATTACTCTTTATGTGGCATAATGTAACTTGTAACGTTGATTCACAAGAGAATTGTTTTCAAAAACCTGATTAATTATTAATTAAAATTTTATTTTTGTTACATGTTCTAACAATTGTCAGATAGCAAAGTGAGCTTTGCAGCCGGTTTCTCACTCGCTTCACTGTGAGTGGTTCAGTGGAAGTAAGTTCGATCCCCAGCTCGGTGTACAGAAAACAAAAAGGCTAACGCAGCAGTTTCAAATTCTAAATGAATCTGCGGCTTAGACTAGGATATGCTGGTGTCTGATCGGCCTATGGTGGAGCAGTACGGCAAGAGATAAGGGCTTGCAGCTCGGTGATACTCCTCCATAGGTCCCTACCGGAAGGGCGTGTGCCGCGTATATATATATATATATATATATATATATATATATATATATATATATATATATATATTCTAATAATTCTTCATAAATAGCAATTTATAATATTTTCTCTATAGGAGTATAAGAAGTATTGATTGGTCGGAATTCTTCAGCTTTGATAGTGTTGGGTATTTTTTTAATAGGGGTGATAGTACTTATTTTTAATACATCAGGAATTCTACCCGTAGTAAGAGATGTATTAATTACATGTAATATAACATGCCCAATGGTTTCAAAAACTTCCTTTACCATTATGCAATTTAACGTTTCATGCAGTGAGAATTTATTATCTAAATTATCAACAATTTTTCGCAGATTCTGTACAGACAGCTCTTAAAATTTTTCAAAATTGAAATATAGATTAGTCTTATTACACCATATTTAGAATTATTAATACTTTGAACAATACTTTCAATGTTTTCAACAAAAGACTCATTAAACTGTTAGCTCTTTCTACGCTGTTTGTTAACCGTTTTAGGCTAGTAGCAGTTTCAAAGATTACAGTGTTTGGCATTTCTCGACTATTATCGTTGATATATTTTTTTAAAAATTCCACATTTGTTTTGGATTATTTCTATACCTGTCTATTTTCTTAAAATATAACCGCTATTTTTTAGCTTTAACATATTTACTACCTCATTTCCATGTCTCTTAATAACCTGCCATTTATGTTGTTTCTCAATGACGTCAATACATTTTTTTAAAGCTTTATAAGACCTATCTTCATCATCTTTGGCTAGACAATCCTCTGTGGATCGTGGCCTGTTCTAAGACTCTTCGCCATTCTGTTCGGTTTCTGGCAACATGTTACCATCTTCTGATTTTTAATATCCGTAAGTCGGTTTCAACTCCATCTAACCACCTAATTCACGGTCGGCCTTTGCTTCTTCTTCCTACAGGTGTTCCTGTGGTTAGCTTTTTAGCAATCGTATTTTCTATATAAGCCCTATCACGTTATTTAATTTGTTTAAACACCTCATAATTAAACCAAGGTAATCAAATCTTTAAAATGTCAGTAGGGGTCCACTAGAATTATACTCTGGTATAAAAGAGGCGTCAACAGACTAAGAAATTTGACTATGCCACAAGGAAACAGCCCGGTACAACATGGCACAGAAAAGCGAATATTAGACAATCGTGGGCAGAAATAAAGAGAAACTAGTAATAATAATAAAATAAAATGATTTCTTCCAAATTAAATTCTAATATATTTTTAATGCGTACAAAATAAAATACAATAATCCAATCATGGTACTATTATTACAACTTAGAAATTTCTAGTTTTCACAGTGCCATTTTTTAAATTCAGGACCCAATTATATCACTAATGCTTTTCGGGTTCTGTCATTTCCTGGTGTTCACTGTAGTTTGCAAAAATTTATTTCTTTTTAATCACACGTTCAACGGCTACTCAATCAACTGAAAATCTCTTTATTGAAGGATCCTTTGTCACTCTGGAATCGTTAAAAAAGTGTGAAAAATTATGTTCGATTGCCATTCTAAAACCATTAGCAACACCCACCGTGTGAAAATGATCTACTAATAATAGTTTACTTTCTCTTCTGAACTTCCTGCATCATAGATTTTCCTGTTTTTTTTATGATCTAAATCTGGGCGTGTTACACCAATTTGCCTTTCAGCGTCTGATTAAGGTTGATGATGTCTCTAATTCGCACCGTTCTTTTATTAAACGTTCCCTTATTACACACCTCGAAAAATAATCACCTATTTTTGTGCAGAGGTCTCGCTTTTTTGGTTAAAAATCGGCGTATACGTAACTTAAATTATAGGGTATGCGACGGCTCCTTTACTGGGCGCCTTGTCTAGTTAGCCGGCTGATTTATGTGACTCAAGGTGTCGAACGATATGCACGATCGACAGTTTGGCTAGATACTTCATCTGAAGAGGCTCTATATGTTCCCCTTAAATTTGTTTAAGAAAAAAACTAGATGCAAATACTGTATTGATTTTACAAACACGATCAATTGTAGAACATTTAAAACTAAAGAAAGAAATTAAATACATAAGTGCATAAAGGGTCTATTTGACATTTTTTTCAAAATGTGTTTTTTTGTCAATAGTAGATACGCTGTTTCAACCTAGAAATCTTTCAAACAAGTCAAACACGTTTAAAAATTAATATTTGCTAAATTACTAGAGAAAGGATCTATGTACACAGTAAATTTCAAAATGTAAGTTCATAAAGTTCATAATGTACACAATATGTTACTTATATCCCTTATCCACTGAGATTTCTATGGATATGTTGTACATGGATCCTTTATGTATGAATACACTGATTTTCTTCTTCTGTCATATACCATTTAGATCCTAAAAGTAAGATAATGCAGTTATTATTTACATCTAGACGAGGTGCAGTGTTTTGCTTCTCTTGCTAATCTTATGAAAAAAATGTTGTTAAGAAGTAAAACATTGTTAGTTTAGCTCAAAAACAATATAAGGGTAAGTGAAATTAAAAGTAGATATAGTTTATCTAGTTACAAAAGCCATTTTGAAAGTGATTGTGCATTAAAGGTTAGTTCTTGTTTATATTAACTTTGCTTGGTATTTTTTATTTCTTTTTAAAATTTATATTGTAAAAATATTTTTTACCTCTTGCCTATTTTAGATCAACCAAAAAAGCAAAGTCAATAAAAAAAATGAGGTTACGAAAAATGGAACAAACCAGTATGTAGAACTGAAAGTTACAGATGAGGAAAATGGAGTTAAAGAAAAAAATATTTTTTTATTTATCCGAACAAAAATGTAAAAAACTAAAAACACACGTTACCGCAGAAGATACATTTATGCTTTCTCCAGGCAATGACATCTACAGCGGACACCTCTGATGAATATAATCCGCAAAATTTTGAAGTGAGTGAGTAGTCTGTGGAACGAGTCTTTTGAGGACATATCTATTGTAACCTTAACCTCTCAAAATGTTAGGATTAAAGAAAAAAGTACCTATTTGATTTACCAGACGAAAACTGTAAAAAACTAAATCCGTGCGCTGAGACATGGAAGAAAAATAAGTCTGCCATTACTAGACAACGAGGTGAATCTTATATATCTTTAAAAACCAAAGAAGAAAATCCAAACAAAATTCTGAGGTTGGGTGTATATGTAAAAAAAATAAAATAAATGTTAAAATAATTTCGACCAAGAATTTGACCAAAGTGAGAGAGAGAGACAATATTTCGCAAATTTTATGCTTTGGATGAAAATGCAAAAAATGCTACACTTTTTAAGTCTATCTTAGTAGAACCAGTTCACCGTCATAAAAAAAAGCACCAAAGAATAAATCTGCCTCCTTTAGCTATTTAATAACCTGTTAAGAACAGCATAACATTTGTTTGTAAAACTGCCTTCATGTCATTGTATTAAATATCAAACAAAAAGGGGTTAACGAATTCAACAAAAACTAAACTCTGGGACCACAGCACCATCTCCTGATAGAAGAGAAGAGAAGAGAAGAGAAGAGAAGAGAAGAGGTATCATAATTCGAGACCTAACAAAATTTCGCAAGAAGTGATTGATGTAATCAAAACAATACATTTTACCTTTTCCTGTTGACATGTCTCACCATTCCGACATAATGCATTTATCTCCTTTACTAAATAATATGTCAAAAATGAAGTTTCTAACAAAGAACAAATAAAAAAAACAAAGAGGTTCTACTGTACCATTTTCGTTACATAATTTAATTTGTCATTTGGGCAGCCCAAGAGTAACACTCATAAGTGTCACAAAAAAGTAAGACACAAAACTTCCATTTTGCTTCTGACCAACAGAAACTAGACAGGTAATATGCGCCTGACAATAAAAACATCATAGGAAAATAGACCTGCACAGTCTATGACTACCAAGACTTACAACTTCAAAAGCTTTTTATCTAAGGCAGCTGGGGTTCTACAATCTTGGAATTCACAGCATAACAAATGAAGGTCATGAGGCCTACTTTTTTAATTGGACTGAAAATGTAGCTACAAAGGGCAGCTTAGAAGTAAGTAATTCTCTGCACACATTTGTGCAAATGTTATCCAGTAGAAACAAGAAAAGATATCATCTTATCATGTGATCTAATTCATGTCTATATTAATATCTTATTTAAAAAAAATACGTTAAAGTTATAAAGAGATTTTGGAGTGATCCAGAAAAAGCTAAGAAAAATTGAGAATTTGTTCAGTCCAGATCAGTATAAAAACGTTAATCGGGAATCAAATAAGAAAGGATCGACTGTTATCAACATAGAAAATCACTTGCAAACAATTTACATTTATTTAACAGAAAAAAGGATTCTAATAAAGAAAAAATAAATATTAGGGATGAGGTAAAATGGATTTGTGTTAAAAATATGGTAAATATATAAGTACAAAAAAACACTGGACCCATTCACACCTTTCCTAAAAGTATCCAGAATTTAATTTACCAGTAATGCCTAAAAAACAAACACTTTGATGGAAAAAAAAATTAAAATTTAAAACAACGGTTAATTTTTGTTAATTATGCTTATAGACATTTTTACACCAAAAGATTATTTTATGAAAAGTAACAAGATGCAGATCTAAACAGAAAACCAAGTTTTAGGCGAAGAACACGTTATGGATTCTTTGTAGTGAAAATCAAGCCTTTTTTTAAATTTGATTTAATATATTTATAAAAATTGTACCAAGAAATAGTTATTGTATATTTTATTAATAAACAAGAACAATATATTGTGGTATTTTTGTTATTGGTTACATAATATCCTTTATGCATTTAAACAATTTGGCACTGCTGCTATTTACTCAGTGGATAAAGGATCTAAGTACGTTTAAGTTATAAAATTGTTTCTAATAACAAATGTGTTTTTTCTTTGATATTATTAGTTAGATATTAATTATGTTAGTTTATTAAGATCTTATAGTAAAAAAATTCTAGTATAAAAACTTTTACTTCATTTTTCTCAATAACTTGCAAATGTCACATAGACCCTTCATGCATTTGTGTCTTCAATTATACTAACCTCCCTAACTCTTACAATCAACTGCCCTCACAAATTATACTCATAAGATAAAAAAATATACAGGTCACCAGAAAAGTCAATATAATTATTATTTAAAACAAACTAAAGATTTCCTAAAACAAAATACAAACTTACTAATTTTAACAGCAGATAAAGGCAACAAAACAGTAATAATGTTAAAATCTGAATATTAAGACAAACTTAAATTATAATTAAATGATAAAACAGTATAAAAAAAAATGTAACAAACAAAATACAAACTTGTTTAAATTCTCTTATTAACAAATGGTATAATAAGAAATACATAGACTTAAACTTAAAAAATAAATTAATATCACAGAATTGCACATCTTTATATATTTATGGACATGCAAAAGTATATAAAAACAACATTCCTCTTCGCCCAATTATTAGTAATATTGGAAGTCCAACATATAACCTCTTCAAATTTTTTGCAGATATTTTGGGAAATGCAGTTGGTAAAAGCAACTATCATACAAAATTCATAATATTTTCACAATTTTATTTCAAAACAGTCTGTACCAATTAATTACAAACTTTTACCTTTCGACGTAAAATCATTATACACTAACATCCCAATTAAAATCGTTTTAAACAGTGTTAAGACTAGATAGAATGACATCCAAACATACTTCTTTTCCTCTTGAAGAATTCCTAAAGGGTTGAGCTTTTTATTTTCCTTATTTTCTGCAAAACATCTTTTATTGTAGATAAATTTATTGATGAGAAATAATTGACCCAGCTTTCTTTTTTAGATTTTTTTGATTAGAAATCTGGCTCTGGCTCTTAACGCTCTAAATCTAGCTAATTAGTTCCGGAATTATGTTTTTTTCAGTATATTAAAGGAGTGATGTGTTTGTTTCTAAGAATATTCGATATTCCACCAGGGTAGAGGGGCTTTTGTGGTAGTTTTAGTTTTTACAATCGCTTCTTTGGCTGAATATATTATGATATCATTAAAATGTCTTATTATGATGTTTATACTTCTTTTGAATATTTTGAAGTCATTCATTCGTTCAGTTATTAAACTAGTGTATTTTCCCAGTCCGCTGATTTTAATTTCCATGTTTCATATGGTTTTGTAATAATATTTGTGCTTTTAATATGAGTAATCAAAATTGGTAGATGGTAGCTGTCAAATAAGTATGAAAGTGTATTCCACTTAAGTAGTGGTGCTTAAGTTGAATTGTTGAGGAATAAATCGATGGTTGAAAACGTGCCATTGTATGAGTTGAAACAGGTAGGCATTTCTGTGTTTAATAACACCAGTTTGAGGTTGTTTTTTATTTCTAATAGAGTTTTGCCATTTTTGTCAATTTTCGTAGATCCCCAAAATTCTTTATGACAATTTGTGCCAGCAATAATTAACTTATTAGATGAAGTTTGTTCTGTCACTTTTTGTAGTTTTAGGATTATGGATTCTTCCGGGTGTAGTGAATATACACTGCAAATATTAATTTTGAAATATTGAACTATTGTGACTGCAATAGCTTCCAGGTTTGTATCTAACTGAATTTCTTTGGACTCGACCCCGTAGATTTCACAAAGATGCCAACACCACCGCTAGCTATTTGCTGCACTGGTCTATTTTTGATGTATGGTGTATAGTTTTTTAATTTAACATTATTATTAGAAAGTTGTGTTTCTTGTAAACATATTACTAAAGGTGAGAATTCATTAATTAGTATTTTTAAATTTTCGAAATGGCTGTAAAAACCATTCAAATAAATTGAACTATGGATTTGGTTATTGCAAAGAGTTGCTGTCGCTTTCTTCCTCAGTAATAGACGAGGTGTTTGTTCCATGTATCTTTTTTAAGATCCTTGAAATATTGTTTTAAGACTTCGGTTGTTTGTGTTTGTGTGTACCATTTGCAATTCAGCAAAGTCCTTCTAGGTCATTTGTATAATCCTTTGCAACGTTTTCAGGAAACTTTAAACCTATGGAATTTGTAATATAGTCGCATAGTTCTGTGTATTTTAGTGTGTAAGGAGTGGTAGCTGTCGTTAAAATGGTTTCTATAGGTTTCATTGTGGTTTCGATGTTCAAAGCTTTTTTAATCTTTTTAGGTGCAGATTTCTTTGAAACAGGAATTATTACTTTTTGATTTTCTGACTCTATTATTATAGGAGATGTTGACATTTGTCTTTTTATAGAAGTATGTGATATTATGTTTATGTATTTGGTATTATTAAATAGTGATTGAGGTAGGTTTTTTAAGTTGGAGAAGGTATGTTGAAGAAGAGGTTAATGTTGAAGATGTTCATAATGGTTTCGTGATTACTGCGTCAGTTTTTAGATTGGTATCCATTTTTAATTTTTATTTTCTTAATTTAATAGTATTAATACTAGAGCCGTTACTAACTTAAGGTAATTAAGCCGGTTTATATGCGTTTTTATTTGAAATAAAAATAGATCTTCTGTTGTTTAGTTTTCAATAAAATCCTTTAAATGGTTGTATGTGGATCAAATAAGAATTGTACTTAAAATCTTTCTCTTCTGTAATTAGAAAACACTTTAATTTCAATCTTAGTACAAACTTGTATTTAAATTTTTGGTATAAACCAACAAAAAACATGTTTTATTTGGAGCTTAAATTTATCAGACACTTTACTAATGAGTCCTTTTTTTCAAGTCGTACTTATATTTAATATTTCTTGTTGACTCCATTCTCCATCGTTTACTAAAATATCTCGTTTCGTGTCATTACTGCACTTCCCATAATGTTAATTTTATTCTCATGATCCTAACCAGGTGTCCGCATTCTGCTAATCGCCGGTCTTTGACGGTAGCCCCAACCCTATACTCAATGCACCAAAAATATAAATCACATTCTGAAAATCCCTAATTTGCAAGAGTTCGCCTGATTATAAACCTTCTACCTCTTTAAGAAATTATTTCCGGCCAATTTGCATATTTTAACATTATTTCGTTACCTTGTTAGCAACCCCTCATTGTGTTTTTTGGTAAAAGCTGCTTCTAAAACGATCGCCTCGTTAAGAGATGCCGTGATGATGTTTCTTGTCAAAAATAATGCCAAAACGTAGTAATGCTTGTTATAATCATGCGCAAAGTGAATGTGGTTTAAAATAATACAATAGAATCAAAGAAACCGATTTATAGGGGGTGTTCCGTAACTAATTGTCAAATTTATGTACATATTTTGATGCACTAAATTGTCACGAATGCATTCTTTGCGTGCTAAAAAATATTTTAAATATTTCGTAAAACGTTAAAAAGTAGTAGTGCCTTGCGGGAAATTTTATACAATGTGTAATTTAATTTTAAAAAGTGGTATGCAGGAATAGGAGCATGTAAGTATATAGAGAGAAAAGAAATTTTTCCCGACTTCTCATGTTTTAAAAAATGATTTGAGATATTCCAGTCATTTAATTTGTTTATCATAAGTTAAATTTTTTTACAAGAATATAAGTCAGAAATCATGCAGTTATATTAATTATATACACAGATTCTGATTCACAGATATATACACAATTACCTATTCACAGAGAATAGGTAATTAGCTGTGTACGTAATGTACCAACAAGTCTGCCTAGAAGGTTTTAATCTATCCTAAGAAAGCTAAATAGCAATAAAAAATATTACTAATACTACGACTAACGAAAATTACCTGAAAGAAAAACTACGATAGTGTATTTGTATATTGTTCTGTACACTACAGTCTAATATTGTTTTTGCTACAGGTCTTTAGCGGTAAATTCTATACGAACTCGTAAGTTATAAAGCCCTTACCTTATCTGCCGGGTTCTTGGGTGCCTTTTGCCTAGATATGCAGCAATTTGTTACCATATTATAGCTTTTACTAATTTTCCGAGAAACATATACAGCGTAAACGTACACTCAAGAGTACCAGGTGTTATTCTTACTAGCTGATAGAGATAACTGTTAAACTTTTTGAGTCGGTAGTTTCTGGCTCCATCAATTTGCGATCTTTCAAGTCTTTCATGAAAAAGAAGATACTCCGAGTTCTTGTATCTTCTACAATGACTAGATTGCAACTGTCTATTAATGTTTTGTTTTTACTTCACTTGGTGTAGAGAAAAAAGAAGGTGCCTAACGTCACAGATAACGGGAATTCCCCCAGCTAATTACGAACCTACAAACTTCGTAAAATGTACCTAATAAAAAATAAAATTTAGAAAAGCAGTTTAATTAAGGGCTTAAATATTCCACCTCCTTGTGCTAAACAGTAACCTAATCTGTCATACAGATTTCTCTATATATTTTGAAGTAGGGGTGGTGTAATCTTTGCAGAGAAATTAAGTATTTTTGCCCTTAATTCGACTAGGTTTGTGGCCCTTTCAAACTGATGCCTATAAATGTTATCTTTGAGAAAAACCCCAAAAAGAAATCGTTAGACGTTAAGTCAGAGGATCTAACGGCCCATTTAATTGTACCACGGTTACTTATCAGTCGATTAGGAAACGTTTGATTGAGGAAGTCAATATTTGCTCTAGAGTTGTAAGCCTAACACCTATCCTGTTGGAAATAAATCTCCTCTGAAAATTAACGGGAAGGCGTCGAACTGCAGGAATTATCTCATTTTGTAAAAGTTGTAAATATTTGGGCTCGTTTAGGTTTTCATCAATAAAACATGGATCGACAATATGGTCCCCTAACATCCCAGTCCAAACATTTAACTTTTGCGGATGCTGCGTTCGCACTGCAACACTGAAGAGCTTATTTTTTAAAAAATAATACCTTACAATATATTGTGATGAATGACAATGAATGGATTATGTTTTTTATTTAATGAAAATGGAGATTCGTCAGAAAATAAAATATTTTTAAAAAGTGTACATTTTTATTCTGTTTATCTAACATAAATTCACAAAACTCCATCCGCCAAAAGTTATTTTCCGGAAACAGTTCTTGTGTTGGTTGTATCTTAAAACAGTAATACCCATTCCTTTTGAGAACTAACTGGACAGTTCGAGCATTCACGTTAACTTCCCTAGCAATTTGTACACTCTAACAGGGTTCACCCGCTTCCACAAAAGCACAAATATCTATCCCTGTTTTAACGCTCCTCATCGAGAGGTCTAACACGTGGTTCATTACTTCCATAATACTTTTTACAAATGTTTACACATCTCCAAGTTTAAAAATGTTAAATGGTATTTTTAACTATTGTAACACTTGGTGGGGGTACAAAAGTTAAATTTTGTTTATACGCAAGCAGGTAGAGTTAGGAGAAAACATAAAAACGTATTAAATTATAACATATATAATTTGTTTAAAATATAAGTAGTAAATAAATAATAAATTTGCCCTATTTAATTGTAACAATATCATTTTAAATTTTAAAAATACAAGGAACATATTATGAATCTTCGCACTAATCTACGTTACCGCCTACTGCACAACCTTTTTTATAATGCTATGCTGGACTGAGTCAAACGCTTTCTCAAAGTCTACAAATATTAATATCAATGGCTTGTTGTATTCTGTAACTTTCTGTTTTAAGGATTTTATTACTTTTAGGTGGTCATTCGTTCCAAAACCACGCCTAAATCCGGCCTGCTCTAATGGTTGTTGAAAATCCAATTTAGGTTCCAGCCTGTTAGTAATTATTCTCATGAAGAGCTTATATAAGTGAGATAACAAGCTTATAAGTCTGCAGTTTCTAATTTCTGTTACATCTCCGTTTTTGTGAAATATATCATAATGGCACTATTCCATTTTTCTGGTGTAACTCCTTCCAAGAGGCTGGCATTATAAAAGGTTTTTAAAGCTTTTTTGACCATTTGCCTTCTAATTTTAGCATGTGATTTACAATGCCATCTTCTCCAGGTGATTCTTCATACCTTTCAATGCTGATTCGATTTCCTCTTCGGTTATATCTGGAAGTTCCTCGGATCCTTGATTTTGTATTGCTGGGATTTCCACCTATGTTCTATAGTACCCTTCGATAATTTTCACATAATTTCTTGTTGTTCATATACAGCATATCCTTGTCTATTTTTTAGCTTATAAATGTTCCTGGTTCTTATCTTCAACTTTCGTTTTATAACTTTAAGGATTTTATTTTGTTCTATGGTATTAGTTGATTCTTTAGTGTTAAAATTTTATTGAAAGTGTAAACAGCTTTTGAAATGGTTTTATTTAAACTCCTTAGCTCTGCGATGTTCACTGTGTGCTTATCTTCCATATCCCTCCTTTTTTGCATTACGTTCCTTGTGCCTTCTGTAGTTTTTTCATTTTTCCTTGTTTGCTTAGCAGTTCTTCTGTGCCTTTCTTATAGCGTCCACAAACCTTTCGTTAAGTTGTTCAATATCGGTTTCATCTTGCACGTCATTCTGAATAACCTATTACTTCTTATTTAATAATATTATATATAAAGTTCGCCGGATCAGCTAATTTCTGATAAAAATATTTTATAAAAAGCAATAACCTATTACTTGTTATGTAATAATATTATATTTTATTTATTTTATTCTAATTCAAGTATGATTTAAGTTGGTATCAACAATAAAGGGTTTAATGTTTGTACAATGTACATGCAATAAAGGTTCTCTGTTGACAAATAATTTATATATTGCAAATTTACGACAGTGGAAAAATGTTCGTTTGTTTGTACACATTAGACTTATTAGTTTGTTGGTGATGTTAAATTCGTTTAAGCCATCATACAGTATACAAATCCAAGGAAAGAAGAGAAACTAGATAATAGAAATAGTTTCATTTCTACTTTTTTATTTTTTTACGTAATTTTGACATAATTTTCCAAGTAATTTTTCAATTTTATTGAAAAAAAGACATATATGTTCCAAACAATACCAAAGGAAGAAAGCAATACGCATCTTTTGTGTTAAAATCTCGGTGCCAAACCCACCAAATGCATGTATGTATAATGTATACCTTCTACAAATACTTGAAGTATGAGTGTAATGTTTGCCCTCTCAATATAATTAGTTGGCAGTGTTCATTTCAAGTGGTTGCGGTAAAGCAGATGCCCCGGCGCAAGTACGTCAACTAAACAATAAACACGAGTTGAAATAGATACTCTATGTATCTTTCATACACAAAACCACCGCACCTTCAGTGGAGTGGTAGGAATTCGCAGTAAATTTAACCGTCCTTTTCAATTAAACTAATGTTATTGATTGTAGAAAATGTATTTTAAAGGATGAAAGATTTTAGATAATGAGGAAATGGTCACCTCTTCTATTTTTTTAGTAGATTTATGTCATTTTCATATTCTCGAAGCAACAAGCAGAGAAAAATACTCGAAGCAACAGAAAGGGACTTTTAATAATGGTCAGCGGGAAATAACAAGGAGTTTTAGAAATCATGGCGATTAAGTATACAATACTCGATAAATTAAACAATTAAACTGGTACCACCATGTACTAAGAATGTCAGAGAAGAGAACACCAAGGCAAATTTGTACACGACAAGAAAAATCTAAGGCGCAGTCTAGGAAGGTCAAGAATAAGCTTGAGAGAACGAATAGACAAATAAATAGGGGAAACACATTTAAAGGAAGGAATAATAAAATAAGATGGAGATTGGAAATCAAAATTCATTAATAAATGTTTGTTGAACATTTCAAAGTTGAACATTTCGCGTTGAAGGCGTTTCCGTTTATACTTTTCTGGTTAATACGACATGGATTATATAGGTACTTTAGAAAGCAACTCCAATATCAAAGTGGTTTTATTATTACGATTCCTGACCTGGAAGTTAACCAGTATAATAATAAAATATCGGCTCTTAAGTTAAATGAATTTTAAGTTAAATATACCTGTTGAAAAATTACAAAAGTGAGTTGGTGAAGTTCCTGAGTAAGAGTAACATCAGAGACTCTGTAAGTCAGCTTATATTACATCAATTATAAGTAATAAACAAAAATATCTATTTGACAACATAAGAAGAACCATCGAATATTTCAAATACAAACAAGAATTTCTTATCTTTTTTGTTTTTGCACCGGCTTAATTGCCTTGTTATAGTTTGAATACAGGATCGCAATCAGATCTAATGACTATAATAATAATAATGTTTATTTACTTCCCAATATACAATATAAAACAATGTTACAATATGTTAGTTTTATATATTACAATTACAAATTCAAAGTTACATATTTTGTACAAACAAATAGTTGTTAGCAAATAAACAAAGATGAACTTTCCTGATGAACCAGATGTTGTGCTCAGGGATTACACTCATTTACACTATTCAATATTTGTTCTACAGTATCATTATGTTGATAATATATAATATTGTTACAAAGTATACTGTATAGTATTATTTATACGATGAACTTAATTAAAGAAGATCGCATCCAATATTTCGGATCCAGTGTTCTTCAGAAATTTGTAAAAATGTTTTACAAAAACCGTTCATTTCGGTTCGTTTATTTTCACCAACACTTAAAAAATCGTACTCGTCAGTAACCAGTACTCTTAATTTTCCAACCAGAAAGCAAACTATTGTATTTAGTTGACTAGAACATGTAAAATTAGAAGATTACCTTGTATCACTAGGATCAGTTATTTTTTCAAAAGATATATTGTCCTCTTCTTCTGTAGCTAACAACAGGATTTGTATTTATTTATGTAAGGAAGAATTGGTTGACAAATTTATAAATGTTCATCAAGGAAAAATCATAGTAAACAATCAAACAATACAAGGAAGAAGATTAATTACTCCTAGTGAACGACTAGTATTATCCAATGTATATCCAACAACTCCACATAGTATTCTATAATCAGAACTACAGAAACTAGGCTTTAAACTTATGTCTCCCTTATTATTCCTTATTGGCAGCTGAAATAAGCCAATAAGTTGTTTTTAATGGAGGAAATTAATTAACTTATTAATGCCCCTTATGTCAAATGCCCCTGAAGATGCTGTTTAAGCGAAAGTACTTGGGCAAGATTTAATTGTTAAAATTGTGCTCAATATTTGCCTTTCATTTTCAAAGTTCATTTATTCGAGCATTCAACCTTATATTAATAAAAAAACGTTGGGCAAAATATGTATATTATGAATACCTTCCAGTAAATGATCGAATAATCAAAATAACTCCAAAAGCTAAACCAGTCAAAATGCATGTTATACAAGTATACATACCAACATCCGAAGCAGCAAAAGATACATTAAAAGAAATTTACCACCTGATACATGAAACCATCTTTAACATTCTCTAAAAGGTACAAATGATAATAATGGAGATTAGAATGCAAAAATAGGAAAAACTAAAATATATGAGCATTTAAAAGGAACGATAGGTGAGCATGGCTTAGGCGAGCGAAATGAACGAGGTGAACGACTCCTTCAATTTGCTATCGATATGGATCATAGTATAGTAAAAACAATTTTTAACCATAATCCGCGGAGATTATCAGCATGGTCTTCGCCTAGAGGATGATACAAGAATCAAATAGATTATATTCTGCCACTAAACCATGGAAAAGCTCAATAATCAACCTGAAGACAAAACCAGCTGCAAACTGTGGTTCCGACTACAAAATGTTACAAACAGAATTTCGCATTAAGATACAAAGTAAAACAATCACAAATAAAAAAAAAATTGATTCCAAAACACCCGGAAAAGTTTAGAAAAGCATTAGCAGAAGCTGACCTACCAGTGACTACCGGAGACCCTGACAAAACGTGGAAATACACAAAGAAGTGAATCACTGAAATCATCAACAATACTAATTCCAAAGACAAAACAGCTAGGAAGAAACATTGGATGACTAAAGAGACTCTCAATCTTGTAGAAGATAGACGAAAATTTAGAAACGGCATATCAAAATCAAAACAAAAAGAAATAGAGATAGCACTTGTCTTTTTTTCCCTTCAAGCCATTTGAAAGGACATCAAGTAATTGGGTCAATGTGTTGTTTTTGACCAAACGTATAAATCCCACATGGTTTTATTCATATAAAGATATCACCTCATTAGTAACATGTAGGGAAAAGTTATCTCCTATAATAATTTTTCGATCTTCAAGACGTTTTGCATATAGTAAAAAGGTACTAAACCAATTCGTAAATAGGTCTAACTGGTAAGCAGGTTTTGTATGTTTTGTATGTATGTGTATGTGTATGTGTGTAAATTAATTTATTAATTAAGCTAAGTATACTTTCGACATAATAAATGTCATTATCAGAGCTATCCTAAAATAACGTTAAGTTAAGTAAATTTTTTATATAAAATACAATGATAGAAAAAACTTACGTCAATTAGGCAATAAATACTTCATAGAAGGAAAATTGTGGACAAACGACATATTAAAAATCAAAGATCGGGCTCTGTAGGCCACAGATCTTGGGTCTAACCCTTATACATATGTATAATTCACATTACAAAGTTTTTTATAAAACATGGTTACCACATACAGTAACGACAACAGCTGTCTTTGACTTACATTTTTGAAGTAAAATGAAAATGAAATAGGAAGCTCGGATATACGGAAATAAATCCGAGAGCGACCTCTGTATTTAAATTATTAATTAAAAATTGAAAATGTCTAAAATGACGTCTGAAGGTTATTGATTATTACTTTTAGCTACTGTAGAATTTTAAATTTAAATATTTTAAATTGATTAGTTAACGTGAAGATTTAAAATATACATTTATCAATATTATCAAAAAACAAAACTTTAAAGTTTGACCAAGTAGAAGAAAGTAGATGAAAACCAACCAAGGAGAAGTATCATTTGCTAAGTTAAGAGTTCAATAGCTATTATTGATTATCAATATTATTAATAAAATAAATAATGAAGAAGAAAATATCAAACATTCTCTATGTAGATGAAATCAATGAAAGAAAATTTAAGAAATTCTCTCTTTTAAATCTCTTTTAAAAATAAAGGTCAAAGCTTGATCAAATGATGGTTAATTTTATACTAATTGTATTATTAAAGAAACTTCTTGAAGATTGGATCAAACTTACAATTTAAGTTAATTTGAGTGTTGACACAGTTCTGAGGATTCCTTTTCATTTCTCTACTGATTTCAAGATCTTCTAGTAAATTCATTTTTATATAATTATTATTGGGTATACTGTGTAGGATCTTGCTATCTCTATGAGGACTAAAGCCATGCTTTGAAGCATGTATATGATTCCCAAAACTAGATTTATCAATCTTAGACAGATGTTCTTTAATGCGTATATCCAAAGGTCGCATTGTTCTACCCACATAGGTCACCGGGTATTCACCACAGGATAATTTATAAATACCACTTTTTGACAATTTGTTGATTTTGTCTTTAGTGTGGGAAAAAATAGATTTGATATTTTCTTTAACTTTGAAAGAAAGTTTTAGATTAGGGATGTTTTTTAAGATTCTGGCTATATTATCTGAGGGATAACCTATGTACGATATTGATCGATAAATAACTGTCGAGTTAGAAATGTTATGGACAGTGTTGTATGCTAGTGATCTATTCCTTTTATTCCTTAATTTGTTGAGTATGTTATCAACCAAAGTAGGGGTGTAACCGTTACTATAAGCAAGCTGTTTAATAATTTCTAATTCTGATTTAAAATTTGAATCTGACAGAGGTAAGCTAAGTAAACGATGGATATAGCAATAAAAGAAGGCCATTTTCTGTTGAAAAGGATGATTAGAAGATCTAGGGATGGTATGGTCAGTCTGAGTTGGTTTTCTGAAGACTGAAAAATTTAATTTGTTATCTATTCTAGTTAATGTTAAGTCTAGAAAATTAATAGAATTGTTGGATTCTGTTTCTAAGGTGAATTTTATAGCTGGATGTAAGTTGTTAAGTGAAACTAGGATATTGTCTGCATCTGAGGAATTTCCATCTATGATAGCTAACACATCATCCACATATCTGAACCAATATAAAACTTTTTAAAACGAGTTTTGATTCAGAGAAAGATTGTCAAAGATATTAATCTCCAGGTTATTCAGAAATAGATCTGCTAGCAAAGGTGATAAGGGATTGCCCATTGCCAATCCTTGTGCCTGTTTATAAATAATATTGTTGAAAGAAAAGAAATCTTGTGAAAGACAAAATTTAAGTAAACCCAATATGTGAAAAATTGTATCTCTATTATTGTTGTTTTTAATAAGTAATTTCTCAACTATGGAAATGGTTTCATCTCTAGGTACATTTGTAAACAAATTACTTACATCAAAGGAAACTAGAAAGAAGACTCTAGGTAAATTTAAAACTGACAATTTATTTACTAAGTCTGTAGAGTTTTTGACAGAAAAAGTGGGTTGAACAGATATTGAGGATTGGAATATAGAATTGATGAATTTGGACAATGTAACAACTGGTGTGTTATAAAAACTAACCACTGGTCTCATAGGGGTGTTAGGTTTATGAATTTTTGGTAAACCATATAGTCTTGGTATTTGCGGATTTGACAAAATGAAGGTTTTCTCTATCCTGTTATGTGATTGTAGGAAATCTTTATGTTTAGATAAAATAGCTTTAAGATTAGTAGCTAGTTTATTTAGAGGATTTCTATCTAGAATGTCAAAGTTATTATTTTTTAGAAATTCTTCTGTTTTTTGAACGTAATTATGATGGTACATGATAATGAGGCAGTTACCTTTATCAGCTTTAGTAATAATAAGATTGTCACTATTCAATTTTGTAGATATTTGTCTAATCAAATGTAGTTGTTTAAAGCATTTGATTTTTATGTTATTAACATTATTATTAAATTTGATAAGATCTTTTTGTAAAGAAAGGAAACAATTGCTTTTTAAGTTGGTTTTAGAAATGTAGTCTAAAGGTAAGCTTTCTATTACAGAATCTATGTCAACTGAAAATTCTTCAACTGTTTTGTTGTTAAATGGTATTAAGGTAGAGAATTTTAATCCATTAGACAAAAAATCAAATTCTTTATTAGTGAATGAGCAATTTGTTAGATTAACTATGCGTTTGTGAAATCTAAATTTAAAGGAGCCATTCAATCTATTAGTGTTTTGAATATTATTGTTGTAATTATTTTTCTTATTTAGTAAATTGTGTAACTTATTATTTAATCTATTGAATTTGGAATGTTTAATGTATTCTAGGTTATCTAAATGAATAGCTATGGAATCTCTAAAATTATCAAATGAAACCTCTCTTACAATGTTATCATATAGTATTTTAAGCTGAACATTAATCTTATCCAAATGAGCATGATGCCTGCATAGTTCATTTTGAAGGAATTTTTATTTCTATTTGAGACTTAAAGTTAAAAGTAGTAGTGAAAGGTACCTTACATTTTGCAAAAGTTGGTGTTACTTTGAATTTGATGCATTTGTGAGTAAACCAGATGTCGATGTTCAGCAATTCCCTATTCTTTGACAGTCTAAGGTATTTATTAAAGTCAACTACCATACTGTAGATAATGAATTGAAAAAGACTGTAAGACTTGTACACACTTCTAAATAGGTCTAACTGGTAAGCAGGTTTTGTATGTTTTCAATAAAATTAATTTCAATTAATTAATAAATTAATTTACACACTATCAATTTTATTGAAAACATACAAAACCTGCTTACCAGTTAGACCTTTTTAGAAGTGTGTACAAGTCTTACAGTCTTTTTCAATTCAATTCGTAAATGTCTATAAATCTATTCATTCATAATGGGTGATACTTGTGGAACATTTTCAGTCCATTGTAACTATATTTTTTTTGGTTTGTGAATTATATATGGTGGTTCCTAAAGCCGAAGCACACATCATTTTAGTAGTTGCTGCTCTAATAAAATTAAAAAACCGTTCGGGATATTTGGTGCCACGTTGAAATATTATTTTCTTACTTCCGAGGATATCTTGCACGTTGGTCTCGTCGTACTAGAATATCGAAGTAGTCAACTAATGTTTCTTTTGAAATGTTAGCTACAGGTCTTTTAATATTGGTCGCTACATTTTGAACAATTTCTCCTTTATGCCGTCTCAGTAATAAATATAATATCTAGTCAGTTCTAGGTAAATTGTATTAGAAAAAAAGCATTTGTCGACCAAAATACTTTGTACTAAATATTTTATATCTCGCAAGTCAAGGGGAAATCACCACTCGCCGTATATATTGCAGCAAGTTGTATAATGGTTTTTTCTTCGGTCACGGAAAATACAGTCTGCCCACTATCATTTCGAACCATTTTTTCTGAAATGAAAGCACTAATTTAAGGTTTTTCAGAAAAAAATATTGTCAAATTCGCCCTAAGTGGAGATTAATTTCGCCCCACTGAGCTGATCAAAGTAGCCCCATTGTGAATTTTTAAATTTCCAGCGTAAATGATGATACAATGAAATATAGCGTGTTTACCTGTGTTGATAGAGAACATGTACCTATTAAGAAAATTAGTTAAAATCGTACCTTTTTTTGTAGTTTTTCTTATGCACCGTAAAGACAGGAGGCTAAACAAACTTATTAAAAATATAGCCAGTATTAAAATAAGCTTTTTTTCATAAAATACTGTACTTCATCTAAACAATCACAGGTTTCGCGCTAACGTTTACTAACTAAAGCGACGTTATCAACCGTTTGTTAAGCTTCTTAGATTTCGGAGAAAAAATACTCAAAATCATTCTTCTTCTTCATGTGCCTTGTCCGTTCCGAACGTTGCCAATCAACATAGCTATTCTGACTTTGTTTACGGCAAATCTGAATAGTTCAGCAGATGACAATCCAAATCATTGCCGCAAGTTTTGAAGCCACGAGTGTCTTCTCCTCCCTGGTCCCTTCTGCTGTCCATTTTCCCTTGAACGATCAGCTGTAGTACTCTATATTTATTATGTCTCATAACGTGACCCAAGTATTCCAACTTTCTTTTCTTTATATTTATTCCTACCTCTCTCTCTTTACCTATCCGGCGTAGTACCTCTTCGTTGGTCACGAATATACGTAATATACGTCGGTAAGCCCACATTTCGAGGGCCTCTACTTTTTTCATCAATGTTGCGGTCATTGTCCACGCCTCCATTCCATATAACAAAACCGGGAATACATTTCAGAAGTCGAATTTTGAGAGGTAGGGTGAGGCTTTTAGAGGTCAAAATTTGCTTCATGCTTATGAACGATGCTCTTGCCTTTTCTACTCTTATACGTATTTCCTTTGCTTGATCATTCGCAATTATTAATTCTTTGGATTAATTTCACCCTATTTTACGGTACTTATGTAAAAACAATATTTTCGACTTAAGAAGGTAACATATCGAAAAAAATTTAATTTTACATAATTTTTCTGTAGATGTATACCTATGTACTAAAAGGGCATAGAATTATACTTAGCATTTATTATGAATTTAATTTTACCAAAAACATCATTATAATCAAGAAAATGATAATAAATTATTTTGTAATACTCTTAATAGAGAGAATAGTATAATTTTTAAAAACCAGTATAAAGACATGAATTATTCTGAGACATGACATCAAAGAAATGTGTATAATAGGTACAAATTTAACGCTTATTTTCTAGTAAAGATGAAAAGGCACCTGCCATCAAGTGTCAAGCTCAAGTATCGTGAACACTTCCTCGTAAAACCAACGCCACAACAATTACAAATTAGACATTTTTCGGATTACAATGCGGAGATTAGTAAACGTTTAAAAATTTAAAGCCCAAAAAGGCAAACACCGATACGTGCCTTTTATTTACGTTGGATGCTTTTTCCTCTGCTTTCTTCTAAAAGGTGTTCGATTGTCGCGAGCCCGTACGCTCAAGCTCATTTGGCGAAATCTGGTAAGCCACGCGTCTGTCAGTAGCAGGTGGTTGGCGGACCACCTGGTTAGAGTGCTAAAAACTAGTACCACATGTCGGGAACGGATTGAAAATGGTTGTCAATGAAGTATCAATAATGGAGGCATTAGTTAGTTGAGTGATGAGTTAAAAAAAAGTGAAAATTGTTATACAAATAAAATATTTGCGTTCCTGAAATTTGAACAAAATTCTTATTGTTAATAAGAGATAATCAATTTTCAGACTTTAATATATGTTGCATAAAATATGTTTTAGAGACTATTTAGATTTCTTAATATAACAAACAATTTTCAGTATAACTAACTACATATGACTTATTTGTAATTTTTTTTTCTGATTTCACTATTGAAAGTCCAATACATCCAGTTTATTCCCCTAATTGCCTTCTTCTTGTTTTTTTCTTGGACTATCGGCCTTTCTATATAGTATGTATAGATGATATGATAAAAGAGGTCAAGATTCCTGTAAATGGATATAAGCTATGGATATAACGTGGGTTTTCAATCTTCAATCAAGAACTGATGCGTTTTCTTCTAGCTTTTGGAGGTATTCGAAAATTAACCCTTAACTTCAGTTCAACTTCAAACTAATCAGTTCGTCTCATATCTGCTGTTTTAACACTCCAGGTTTTAAAGGTACAAGCAAAAATTGGTAACTCAAAAGGTCTATATTTGACTGTTCTCGGTTCACTTCGTTTTGAATGATTCTAGTTATATATATATATATATATATATATATATATATATATATATATATAATATATAATATGTATATATATATATATATATATATATATATATATATATATATATATATATATTGTTATGATGTGTTGTTGTATGAGCAATGAGTAAATTTGAATGATATTTATAAGTATAGGGTTTTTATCGCGGTTCTCAAAGAATTAGTTTGTAAGTACTTTTTTAAATTATCTTTATTATAAATATTATGAAACAAACCTATCTATCTAATATAAGCAATATTAATTTAAAACAATCTATCTAAAATTTGAAATTCTTACAATTATTAAATTATTAACAAAATTTGGTACCTTCTTTCACTGAACGCCTAAAGTTTTTCCAAAAATTAAAGTTATTATCACCACTCGATATCTTCTTACTAAGCCTTTGTTATCCAACATCCAACTATGTTAATATCTTCCTTCTTAATTATCTCCACTCACCATATAAATAAATATTTAACTCCTTGTAATTTCCATATACTTAATGTACTTTGAAATATACTGGATCTTGTGGTTGTATTATTGAATGCTTATTTCAATGAATTAACTTCAAAAATGTCACTATATTACTGTAGTAATAATTAATCTCCAACTGTATTTAGCTTAATAATTCATTTAACTTAATCAATGCCTTCTTCTAGCATTGAATAATCTCTTCATAACCTCATAAATAACTGACTTAATAATCCTTAAATTGTTGTAACTAACTCCTCAATAATAATCTTGTAACTGATTTAATATCTTTTAACTAACTTACTTAACTCAATTAATAATCTTCTTGTAACTAAATTCTTGAATTATAACTTTACTAACTGATAACTGAACTGGTAACTGAACTCATAACTGACTGACTAAACTCTAATTCATAACTGACTGACTGACTGACCAAATTACATGGCTTTTTATATATCTTTTTTCTTTCCAGAATATTCCAGCAATAAATAATGTTCGAATCATTCTATTTGCTTCTATTTGAAAATTCTGGAATGATTTCTTGTCTGTTATGTACTACGTATACAGTGCCATTGACATTTCTAGAGTTTTCTATCTATAATTTACTTGACTTTAGGCTCTCCAGATCAGAACTACACTATTATATGTAACTTAAACATTTATATGAACTATATTTTTACAATTTTACATCCACAATTATATTCTAAATTAACATTCCAAAAATAAATAACTATTCGACTTTGACACTACAGTGTATGTTTGGTTGCATAGCACATGGCTGAGTAAACATATTAAATATTAAATAAAATAAAATAAATAAAATTTCTTAAACTTAATTCTTATGCTAAATTCTTAAAAATACCCTCATATAATTATTTTTTTATAATATTATCTAGTATATAACTTACAAATTATGTCTCTAACCACTATTTAAATAAATCTACTAATCAACACTGCATATCTGCTTGTATATATTTCTAAGTTAATTTATTGTACTTCTGTTTTCATAATAATATATATATATATATATATATATATATATATATATATATATATATATATATATATATATATATATATATATATATATATATATATATATATATATATATATATATAGTTTTCATTCTATTTTTTATAGCTCCGTCTCACTATCTACTCATTGCTCATCAATAAATCATCCGTTGTGTTCTGCTAGACAACATACATACTTTCATAGTTCCTTATATATTTTGGTTTTGTTCCTCTTGCATCCAGTATATATGGCAACGTTTAAGATCAGTAGTCCTTCGTGTCGATGGACGACCTCTACTTCGGCAGGTATCATATTCCGTTTTTCAATTTTCATAGGTTTCCATAGCAGATTCTGCCTTATCTTGTTTAACACCTTCACGGCGGTTCGGGACCCCGAGGTCCTGTACATGTCATGATCTAAAATTTTTGTAGTAATCTTTCTTGACTTTCCCAATATTCGAAAGGCGTATTTCCACTATTAGTCAACAGATGTCGATAGTTCAAAGAGCGCCTTGTGTAAAATTTCGCGGCAAATCTCATAGTAACCGAAATGAAGTTCGGGACCCGGGAGACCCTAGCCGTATTATGATAATAATTTTGATCGTAACACGGTACGTACCGCGGAGGTCTTCCGATCTTTTTAAGTTTTTTGTCAAAACTGCAGTATTGTATTGATCTTTGAAGGTAAGTTATTAGTACCTATATATTTATTTATAGTTTTTAGACAAAAATACATTCAAATTACTATGTTTTGGTTTATTTTGCAATCTAAACCATTTTAGACACAGATGTTTTTCCATTTTTTCATAATTGAATACTGTATGATTCTATTTGTAAGACACAAGGTAGAATCTATATAAAATATATATATATATATATATATATATATATGTGTGTGTGTGTGTGTGTGTGTGTGTGTGTGTGTGTGTGTGTGAAGATGCTTTAGATTGTAAAATAAACTTTTAATTGTTTATTTCATTGCACTTTGCATTTTATACAAATGTATTTTTGTTCCAGTGTTTCAAAAATGAACAGAAGAGCGACCAAAATATTAAACCTAGCTCTTGAAACTGAAAAAGAAAACCAATCTTCTCAACCAAAAGTCATTGTACAGAAACTAGTAGATTATGACGAGTCACCTGTCTGTTCTGTTTTTTCGGAAGAATCTCATAATAATCCATTACAAGAGCAAAATGATATTTATTTTGGAATGGTTACAAGAGTTACTCATGAAAAAACAGTAAATCAAGACAATTATATCATGGAAGATGTGTTCGAAGAAGAAATGGAATATGACCCCTCTGAGAAGACTGCTATGTGTGAAAGAACTAATATCGAAGTATCAAGTGATAATGACGATGAGCCATTTTCTAGTGACGATTCTATAATAGATAGAAACTACATGCCGTCTTCTGAAGAAGAGTCAATTTCTGAAACAGAATCAGATTTATTTTCTGTCTCAGATGCAGGGGATCAAGATAATCAATACTCTGAGCAAAATGTCACTAACATTCAAAGTCAACAATGTGACCTATGGGGGCCTATTTTTCCGAAACTCGACCCATTTGTAACAAATTTTACACAAAAGTTAAATGTTAATATGAAAAATATCAAAGAACCGCTAGACGCTTACAGACTTTTTTTAACCGACGATGTTTTGGAACTGATTGTTAGAGAAACTAATATGTATGCAATCCAAAAATTAGATATTTCCAAGAAAAATAAGAAAAGAGTTGAATGGAATGATACCGATAAAAATGAAATTTTATCATTTTTCGCAATAATTTTAACAATGGGCTTAGTTCCTTTGCCGACACTTAGTGCTTATTGGAGTAGAGACGAAATGTTTCACAATGCATTTGTAAGTTCCATCATGCCCCGTGATAGATTTTTAACATTGCTCAAATATCTACATTTTTCCGATAACATGGTTGCCAGTGAAAATAGGCTCTGCAAAGTAAAACCATTGCTCGATATACTGCTGGAAAACTTTAAGTCTGTCTTGACACCTGGCCAAGAGATTATAATAGATGAAAGCATGATTCCTTGGAGAGGCAGATTGTTATTCAAACAATACATTCCGAATAAAACACATAAATATGGAATCAAACTATACAAATTATGTACAGTAGATGGGTATACGCACAATGTGATAGTTTATGCAGGTAAAAACTGCGATCCGGTTAATATTAGCAGTAACAGTCATTCAGAAGACATTGTACTAAAATTAATTTTAAGTTTAGACCAGAAGGAGGGCAGAACCTTATACGCTGATAATTTCTATTCCAGCATTCCTTTAGTGAAGGAATTGTATCAAAGAAATATTAAATACTGCGGAACACTTCGATCTAATAGAAAAGGGATTCCAAAATCTTTTGAAAGAAAGATGAAAAAATCTGAGGTGTATGGAGAAGAAAGTGGGAATTTAAGAATAATAAAGTGGATAGATAAGAGACCAGTTTTGATGATCACATCTGATGCCACACATGAGGCGATTCTTGTAGAAACTGGTAAAAAAGATAGAAAAGGGAATGAAATAAAAAAACCAAAATGTATTACTGATTACAATAAAGCTAAAAAAGGTGTGGATATAAGTGATCAAATGTCCGCCTATTTTACGGTTTTGAGGAAATCGCTAAAATGGTATCGAAAGCTTTGTTTCGAGTTGCTTTTTGGAACGTGTGTTGTAAATGCATGGGTTGTTTTTCAGTTAGCCACAGGAAAAAAGTTGTCTATGATGCAATTTAGAAGGCAATTAGCTCGGTCGTTAGTTACTACGGATACTGGAGATAAAATAAATAAAACACCAAAACGAAAAATCCATACATTTGTAAAACCGGAGGGTAAAGGACGCAAACCAAGAAAAAAGTGTGTAGGATGTTATACAATGTTACGGAAATCACTTTCAAGTCGAGAAGCGGATAAGAAAGTTAGAAAAGTAATCAGCTATTGCGCTGATTGTACAGGTCAGCCAGGATACTGTTTACCTTGTTTCAACGAAAATCATGTAAATTAATTTTTAATGCATATTTGTTAATTTTGTCCAAGTATTTCTTTTATAAATAAAATACACATTTTTCTTTTAAAAATTAGTCTTATTTTTTATTAGTCTTAAAATTAGTCATATTTTTTATTATATTTATTTCCTGATAAAACCTTGTATTTAATACAGAATTGTCGACATTTATTTCACATATTAGATTTTTAAGAATATTTGTTTATATGAAAAAAACAATGTAAAAAACGGCACTATTAGGGACGCCGGAGGCCCGAATCGTATATGAATACAATCTTGATACAGGACGCCCGGGGCCCGAATCGTATTGTAATACTTTCAGTGGAAATAACACCCGTCGTGAATGTGTTAAATCCTAATTTGGCATTAAAATCGCCAGTTAACATTGTACAATGGATTTTGAATTTTTATAGATGGTCTGATATCTTTATAAAATGTATCATTTTCCTCATCTAAGTGGTTCATAGTTATTGAGTATGACTTCTATACCTCTGACAGATGACTATCTCAAATACAACATAATTACATATTTACAGACTTGAGAATTATTTGGTCTTCTCCTCGACACCTGACTTTGTTTAGATCGACTATATCGCATTTTATCTGTTTTTGTTCTCTTCAGTTTTATCATCGTTGCTTCTAATAATGTAGTGTGAACTTTGTAAGCACATATAATGTACTGCGTACTTTAGCACATAACAAGATCAGAGAAAAACATATAATAGAAAATAAAGAGAAGAGGAAAAGTTGGATAAATGACAATGTACTGCAACTTATAGAAGAAAAAAGAAAATCAAAAAATATCAAAAGATTATACAAAAATATTTAGAGATAAATAAGAACTGAAATGCGAAAGGCCAAATAAAATTGGTTAAAAACACAATATTAAGAGACAAAGTAGCAGAGAAGATGAAACAAATACTTTTAATATGCATAAAAAAGTAAAACAAGCAATTAATCTTCAAAAATCTAACACAGATAGTAAACTGCAAGATCAACAGGGTAACATTATCACAGATAAAAATTAAGAAATATGCATATGTGAAGTGAAAAAAGCAATATCACAACTAAAAGATGGCAAAGCTCCTGACCTTACAATGCATATTCCTAAACTCATATAACTATTTAAAACCGACGGCACTCAACGACTAACAGAAATATTCAATGACATATATTTAAACGAAGTAATACCAAGATCATGACTGAAGTCAACGTTTATTGCTCTACCAAAAAAAATTCCTATCCCGCAATGATTTTCGGGCCATCAGTTTCTAAGATATTACTAAAAACTGTACTTCAAAGGAGATAAGACTATGTAAAGAAAAAATCAGCCGTACATAGTTTGGTCTTCGGAACGCAATTCGGTCGAGAGAAAGAGACTCTCTTTAGCATACAAGTGCTATTTTAACGATGTAGAGATGTGAATTGTGATATTTATGCATGCTTCATTGATTACCATAAAGCGTTCGATACAGTAAAACACGACAAGCTGATTTTACCAAAAATTGGAATAAACATCTGTGATCTAAGAATTATTAGCAATCTTTACTGGAATCAAACATCGTCCAACCCTACAGAGGCAGGAGAATCCGATGATAATAAAATCAACGTGTGGTCCGATAGGGATGTATACTATAACCCTTGCTCTTTAACATGAGGCAATCTTTCAAAAAGAATCTTTTTAAGAAGTAGAGAATGTTGAAGCCAAAATTTAAATTGTAATTGAGAATGTATCAATAACATCATATATACGGATAACACGGTGGTGTTCGCTGACAGTTCCGAAGCCTTCCAGGAGTTGAATAGAATCACAGAAGTGAGTCAGAGATATGGACTTGCACTGAATATTAAGATACCAAAATGTATGATGATCTCTAAGAAGATACTGCAAATTGAAAGAATCAGTGTGAATGTTCAACCAATAGAAAAAGTAAAAACATATACCCACCTTGGTACGAACGTCAATGAAAATTGGGACCATTCTCTAGAAATAAAATGTCTTCTTTTTCTTCTTCTTCTTTTTATATAGACATGACTCTGTCTGTTTTCAATGTGCCTCCAGTAAGCTGTTATTCTATCGTTTTCGTGGTCTTCCTACTGATCGATTCCTATTTGGGAACCGTCTCTTGACGTCTTTACTACTTTATTTGTTGTCATTCGGCTTATATGATCGTTTAATTTACTCTTCGTGGGGTCGTGGTCGTATATCTGTACTTCTAGCTCTGTCCCATAGTATGTTACCATCAATTTTTCTCTGCTGTTTCTAACATCCTTTTTGTCCTCTCTATGTCAGGTCTTGTTTCTGCCGCGTATGTCATTATTGGTCTGATGACTGTTTTGTAAATTCTGCCTTTCGTTTAATTCCCGATATTTTTATTTTTCCATATTGTTTAATTTAGGCAGCCTGCGGCTCTATTTGCTCTATTCACTTGATCTTCTACTTCGGTTTCGAGCTTTCCGTAGCTAGATAATGTGATGCCTAGATATTTAAACTCAATCACTTGTTTTATTATCTGAACTTCCAGCTCCAGTTTACATCTTAGTAAATTTGCTGTTGTGATCATGCATTTTGTCTTTGTTGATGAAATTAACATGTTAAATTTTCTGGAGGTTATATTAAATTGATGCAGCATACGTTGTAAATGATCTTCATTTTGAGCAAGTAGTATTGCGTCGTCTACATAGCAGATTATTTTAAGTTGTTTTTCTCCCATTTAGTATCCTTTTTTTTGTTCTTACTTTTTTTATTATTTTATCCATAATCAGGTTGAACAGGACTCAAGGAAAAGGACTTCACAGGAAGAGGACTCAGGGAATCTTCCTGTTTTATTCCATTTCCAGCTTCAATAGTTCCAGGTTAGTTCTTCTTCTACTTTTACTTTTATTGAGGTGTTTTGGTAGATATTTTGGATCGTTTTTATTATTCCTAGGGGTATTTCTCTTGCATACAGTAAGTGGATAACTTTTTTTAATTTGACCCGGTCAAATGCCTTTGTAAGGTCCGCGAAACATAGATACACTAGTTTGTTGTATTCTAATGATTTCTCTTGCACTTGCCTCATTATAAATATAGCGTCGGTGCATGATCTTCTCGACCTAAAACCTAGAAATAAGATGTTAAAAAGAAAAAGCAAGATCTGAATTTAAAAAAAAAGCTATTCAAATACTGTAAGTGATCTGTACCCACAAAAATCAGGATACTGCGATACCACGGCTTTCCTATATTGTTGTACGGAGTTAAGTCGTCGACTCTCACAGACGCCACCTGCAATAAAATTAAGGCTTTCGAAATGTGGCTTCATCGTCGAATCCTAAAGGTATCCTATGTCAACCACGTTACTAACCAGGACGTTTTATTAAGAATGCAAAAAGGAAAAGAGTTGTTTACCACAACAAAAATAGCCAAAATTAAATACCTCGGTCACATCATAGGAAACAGTGAAATATATGTGTTGCTGCAATTAATTCTATAAGGAAAAGTAGAACAAAAACGAGACCCAGGAAAGGCAAAGATTTTCCTGGTTGAAAACCTTCGTACGTTGTACAACACAACAATATATCTTTTCAGAGTAGCAGTTTGCATAATACAGATTGCCATGATGGTCGTCAACATCCAAAACGGATAGGCACCACAAGAAGAACAAGCACAAATTATATGCGTTTGTCATTTGTTATGGTGGCCTGGTATCTTCCAGTAATTCGTAGCACCTTCTGCTTCAACTTTATTCTGACTCCCACCTTGGTCAGGGAAATTGAAGGTGCTGGTGACAGAGGGCTGTACATTTAATGTCTCCATGATGAGGGAAAATATGGCATTCAAATGCTGCGCTGGCCAAGCGTTTTAACGATCTGCAGGCCTTACTAGACCGAGTGCGAACTGTGAGCGTAACATACAGACTGAACCTCAATATTAAGAAAACTAACTTTATGGTTGTCAGCCGTACAAATTTAGATTCCGGGGCACTAATGGCAGGTAGCGAAGAGATCCAGAGAGTCGACAGATTCCCTTACCTCGGGACTACCCTCAATGTACAATGGGACTACGCTCAAGAGATTAGATCCCGAATCGAAATGGCACGGTCTACATTTATTAAGTTAAGATCCTTGCTGTGCTGCAGTGATCTCAGTTTGGGAACCAAGATGCGGATACTGAGGTGCTACGTTTTTCCAGTGTTACTATATGGAGTTGAAGCCTGGACACTGACGCAAGCTACTGAAAAACGAATAGAAGCCTTCGAGATGTGGATATACAGAAGGATACTAAAAATATCTTATGTGGACCATGTCACCAACGTTGAGGTCCTACAGCGCATGACAAAAGAAAAAGAAGTGCTTAATTTAATTAAGCAACGTAAGCTTGAGTACCTCGGCCACGTGACGCGTAACGAGGAAAAATATCGAATTCTTCAACTCGTTATGCAGGGTAAAGTATTTGACAGAAGAGGACCGGGACGTCGTCGTATCTCGTGGTTGAAAAATCTCCGACAATGGTTTGGGATGACCTCAGCGAAGCTGTTTCGCAGAGCAGTCAACAAAACCATGATAGCCTTGATGATCGCCAACATCCGGACTGGATAAGGCACTGAAGAAGAAGAAGAAGGGGTTGAGTATGCACTTTTATCTGCCATCGTTACTTTAACGTGTTGTTTATGTGTAACAAAATGGCGTTTGCTTTACTTCAATACGATTGTTAAAATAGAAGGTATAAATAATTTCGTGAAAAAAAAAAATTGCAAAATTCTATAAAAATATCTAATGAAAATTATAGAACAATTCGAAAACAAACATTCAATTCTACGTCCGAAAAAACATGAACAAACGTCGATGTACCTTCTTCTTTTTCATGTACCATGTCCTTTCAGAACGTTGGTTACCATCATAGCTATTTTAATTTTATTCACTGCCACCCTAAATAGCATGCTTGTATCTACACCATACCAATCTCACAAGTTCTTCAACCATGATGTTCTTCTTCGTCCTGGACTGCGTTTGCCTGCTATTTTTCCTTGTATGATATTTTGTAGCAATCTATATTTGGGACCTCTCATTACATGTCCGAAATATTCCAGCTTTCTCTGCTTGATGCTTTTTATGATCTCAGTAGTCTTGCTGAGACGTTTAAGTATTGTGGAGTTACGAATCTTCTCCACCCAGGAAACTTTTAAAATTCTTCTATAGCACCACATTTCGAAAGCCTCAAGGCGATTTAGATCGATTTTATTCGCAGTCCAGGACTCGACAGCATAAAGTAAGACCGAGAACACGTAGCAGCGAAGTAGGCGGATCCTTAATGCCAATTTTAGGTCTCTGTTACATAACACCTTGGACATCCTTCTAAAAGCAGCTCTAACCTGCTCTTAGAAGCCCCTGTCGATGTACCGAGGGGACTTAAAAGTGTATACCACTCAAGCTTCTATGCTTACTCATTAAAAACAATCAATCAATCAATTGCGTTTTTACCTTGTTTTAAGCTCTATGCTTCTTCAAGGGTGGGTTTGGTTATTTGGATGCTAATGCTTGTTTGGTTTGAAATGCCAGTTTTCGTCCGTATGACTTCCGTTAGACTCCGAAGACTAGGGGCGCCGCCGCTAAAAAGGGTATAGGAAGAGGAGGAGGACGGCAAGGATACCGAGAACAAGAAGACAAGAGGCGGAAATCGTACCTTCCGGAAGAGTTCACCAAGTATACCAAGCCTGTCACGAAGTACAAGTTCCGTGGAAAAAACGATTCCTTTCAGATTGTTGGACATTTTTTTGTTTGTTGGAAAAACGCGTGGAGGATAGCTGTGGCTATATCCTCACCTAGGATCAGGTATCATTGTGCAATGAGATTGGGAAACCACAGAAAACCAATCTCCCCCTGTCCTTGTGATTATTTAAGCGACTCTTAAGGAGTGTAGACGGTGCTCACAGTGTAGGTGATGTGTTAAATGTTTGTGGTGTTGTTGTGTATTTACTGATTAAAATTAGGTGTTTATTAATTGTGGTATAGTATTAGGTGTTTATTAATTAGGATTGTGAGCGGAGTGGAGGTAAAGTGATTGTAGATGGATGTTATTTGAGTGTGTGTGAATGTGTAATGATGTGTGTAGTGTGTTTTTTAGATGTATTAAAAACAAGTCTGATTATATTTTTGCTACAGAAGTAAAATAGTCTTGAGAATAATATGCCGCCCTGTCTTTTCTATTTTTTTCTGTTTGTTAATATTAAAAATTACTTGGTTGTTGTTACAATTTTCAATTTGGCGTTATAATTATATTTAGGATTATAAACGTAATTTTTAAAGGATACATTAACTTTATACATAATGACTACCAATTCTCTCTGACATGTTATAATTTGCTAATTAAATATTACAATGTGTTGTTAATATTTAACTAGTTACAATTTTGTAAACCTCTTTTATTTTACATCGGTATATCTTACGCAGATTAACTACCTATTTAAAATTATAATAAAACTGGTTTTGTAATATACCTACCCATTTAATTTGATATATAAATTTTACATACAAGTCCTGTCCAAGAACACAGATATTGAACTCCCACAGTAGATATATTTAATCTAAGACAATAACATAATATCAATTTGTTATCTTTTCGGCTATAATTCAATCTAAAAACGACCAAAAATAAATCTCATTGTACCTAAATTAGATAAACCTAAAAGATATAATTCTAAAATTTGAATACCGAAAGGTTTGCAGCGGACACGTCTATCAATGTTGTCCGATTTAAATAAAAGACGATCGGCTGTTTTGCATTCGGACTTTTGTTTTGCGGACATGTCGCCAAAAAATCTCCCACGTAGAAGAAGATTTTAGCATGCAAATTTCGAAAAGTCGTTCAATGAATGAGTCGGAGCCATTCATTGAAATGTCACTGGAGAACTGATGTTGATGGTGTGGTGACAACTTGACGTATAACAAAGAACTAATAGAGATGGTTACGATATACTTTTTGGTTATATTTTAGCATTCCTCTAAAATGTAATAAGAAATTCTGTTGTACTTGACTAGTATTGAATATACTTAGTTTCCCATACTAAGATCAGTGTTTAGATAATCTTTGAAAAATTAAAGGCAGTTATATCGAGCACAATTTTAATAATCAAATCTTGCTCAAGTACTTTCGCTTTCTACAGCATCATCAGGGATATTTCGTCAAATTTGGGCTATCCAGAAAGCGCAGAATGTAATAAACATAAAATTAAACATAAATTGTACATAACACTACATTAAAACAAGGACAAATCGTTTAAATTTATTTAAACATTGTTCTACGGTACATTATTGTCGGCAACAGGAGAGAGAATATTCTCTCTATAGAAGATTTATACTAGAGGACTGGCGAACTTTGTACATCAGTAAATATTTTCTTAAATTATTAGCTGAGTTCTACTAACTTTTTTATATTAAGATTTAATGAATTAAGTTTAACAAAAGCTCGAGACGAAGCTAATTCACTTGGCAACAAAGTAACCAATAACTGAATGGGTTGCACTCGCGTCGATTATTTTCACTAAAATACGTTGCGATATACTATATTTTTCGTTGTGTTGCCGGGCGCAAAAATGAACAAAGTGGATGGTTTGTTCATATATTACGTACAATTGTCAATGAGAGGAAACAATTGTTTTTTATATTGTCCAATTGTCCATAAGCATTTACAGTTTTTCTTTCATTATTTGTTTATTGTCATGGCGAATGCTAAATGAATTGGATATTAAATTCATTTTAATTCGAATGGCAGATCGGTTGGTATTATCAGAATTCTTAGAAAGGCAACTTCCTTATCAAATTTTTCTTTGAGTAGCTCATATTGCCTATGAGTTTTTCTACTATCAAATGCGTCCCATTACATACTTTCAGTTGGTTCAGATTTTTAATTATGACGAAGACCCAGTCAGCCTTTAGTTGTAAATTGTACAGTAAAAAACCACGCGCATCTATTTCTTTGGTACACAGTCAATAAATGTGAAGGAATGCAAAGAATTAACGATTTTATTTTGAATTATTAAATTTAAGTCATCCATCAGTATTCTTTTTCTTTACTACTTAAATTGTTCTTTCACTCAACCAATTGAGATTTTGTGTTTAGCGGTGATGTTTGAAAACCCTTTATTAATAAGCTCGTTCTTTGTTGAGATAAAATGGCAAACAATCGATAGAAAAAAATCTAACCATTCTATTTGTCGACAGGATACGATCATTCCGGATAGTCAACAATTGCTTAAAGAACTCTATAGCAGACATTCGTTAGAAATGTAACTTTCCTGTTTTGTTAGTACCTATATTTCGTTAGCTTAGCGTGCAGTTCCTACTGTGGATTCAATATTGGTAGATACTTTTAAACTAAATGGTTCAATGGATCTTAAACATATTCAATTTTAAGATACAATTCTGGATTGTAGCCGTGCTTCTCTTAATTCACAATTTGACGATGGTACTTCTAACTTGACAAATAGGCTGCTAAACATGACATACAAGATATATTCGATTCAAAGCACTTTTAGATAGGATTTTTTTAACTGATACGAATTCAATGCCTACCTGACATATCCATACTTTTCTGTTCCACAGTTTAAAATTCAGCGATTTTCACGTCACAATAGGTATTATTATTAAGCAAATTGGTCTGTTAACATGCATCATCAAATGATGATGATGAAACACAACAAAGCATACGGTGAAGACAAAATAGAGATCAAAGCCACAAATGTTAGGAGGGCACATTCTATGGGCATTAAAGTTCATGCACATCTTAACTACAATGTGGAAGAAATAACATTGTACTATTGAAATACTGCATTTATTTTATCCTGTTAAAACCATCTATAATTATATACCACTCCTTAAGAAGTTGTACAAAACCAACAACAAAAAACGAATCACAGTTAAAAGAGCAAACCAAGAAATAAACAATCGTCTGACAGTTAACACCTTAATACCAAAAACACCACAAAACTTTTGGATCTTTACCTTATATTACATTTTTAACACCGAAACTTCTCAAATTATTTAAAGGGTTAGAAAACATAAAAATTACAACAAGAAATGTTAAAACCATAGCACAATGATACACTAAAGCTAAAGATCCTCAAACAACCAAGGAAAGTTCTAATGCAGTGTATCAAATACCTTGCTCACACTGTGATAAGGTTTATATAGGAGAAACTTCCCGTACATTACACAGCAGAATCATTTCTCACAAAAGTGATGTGAAAATAAACAAATCACAAGCTTGTGCATTAGCCGACCACTCTATCAATCTAAATCACACATTTAATTTTTCACAAGCTTCAATTCTAGAAAGGCAGAAAAATAAACAGAAGTGGTTATTTTTAGAAATGATAGATACATATACAGAAAAATAAAAAATGTATAAATAGAAGATCAGATATTGACAAATTGAGCAACATTATTGTTACATATTAATATATCAACAAACAATTGGCATAACATCATAATTTCATTTTCTATCGACATCCCAACCTTAAAAAAATCATATATGCCTAAACTAAACTGACTGGACTAATTTATATTTCATCGACAATCAAATTAATAATAATAAAAACTATTGTTACTGGTTTTGCTTTTCACATAAGGTAACTGTATATTCATTTATACATGTACAATAATCAAATCAATATGACACTGACATATATAGTGACAATATAGTTATTTTAAGAAAAAAAATTTTAAAAACTTTTATATATGTGTAATGGTGTTTGTAAAGTACCACTTTTTCTGTAATCTCACGATTAGTAAGTAAAAAAATTAATAATTATAACTAAATATTTTTTTTATAACAGATGTCTTGAAAAAGAATTAAAATAAATTCGAAAGCTTGACAGTAAAACAAAGAGTTTTCTTTGTCTTGTGGGCTAAATATTCTGCATCCTTAAGAATTAGCACTTGATATATATATATATATATATATATATATATATATATATATATATATATATATATATATATATATATTATACTCACAAATTTTCTCCTTACCTTGCCTACCTAGCCTAAATTAATTAAATAGATTAAAAAGAAAAGAGCAGGCAATATGATAGGGACCAGACAATATGCAATGAAACGAAAATGTTGTGATATGTTCGTAATTCTGTCAAAAATGTTTGAAGCAAAAAAAACTAGTATGTTTACTGCACTAGAAAATAACAGTTATTTGCACAAACTACCGCAACCATCTCTAAAAGTGTTAACTAAACTGAAAATGATGCGACAAGAACAACCATGTATCACTTGCTGTTGATCTGCCTGATGAATTTATGTGAGAAGTGTCTTTATGTAAATATCCCATGCAAAAAAGGTGCCAAACTACATGTAAGATTCCCAAAAGTTGTGTTGGATTTGCCTTGCAAAGAAGTCGATTTGAAAGTCGGTGTTGGCTTTGATCCCATGTGTCGATCTCTCCACCTCGAAGTTATAGGCTCGAAAATAAAATATCTATTTGTCTAGAAAAAGTTACGACTTCTGATTGAAACGCCGTGAAATCAGATTGAATTTGGAATTCACTATATCGTTGACACGCCATATGGCAATAATATCCCTACACTTTTTCAAAGCCAAAGTGAGTGGTATTTAAATAACCGAATTTTAAACTGTATGCGCGTTTAGAACTATATTAAAAAATAATTATTATATGCAAGAGTTATTTCTTTACAAATTGGGATGTTAAAACATAACTGCAATATGTAGGAAATTACAAAAATTATTCTCATTCAAAACTATTATTGAAGTGAATCTATACCTTTCGTTTATTTGATATATTTTTAATTACATTTTCACTAATCTTTTTATTACTATCTAATTTGTTTTCTAATTACTGTATTAATGGGCCCCTACCATACAAAATAATTTTAAATAACCTACTTTTAACGTAAAATAATCACAATATTAATTATTAACAAGATGATAACTTTGAAGTATCAATTTCCAATTTGGAAATCGCAATTTAAAGTGTAGAGGATGTAATGTACCTACCTACTCACCTGTAAGATAATTAAAGTATCTATGTATTTCTATATAGTTTTTAGTCACCTGGTATATGTTATTTACAATTATGAAAAGTTCTCATGTATAATCACTAATAATTATTTGCTGTTAGAAATCAGAATCAATACTCTTCATAAATATTTTCCTATTTAGAATAAATAAGTTTCGCTAGTTTATTCGCCTAATACTTCGTATCTATGGAATAATAATAATTTATTTCTCTTATTTCTTTGTTCGATAAGCTATCCGTATTTGCTATTTTAATATTAATATTTGAGTCCAATCTCTTGTACTCAAATCCATCCAGAAACATCGTTAAATAATTGTAGATAACAGAACTTATAAATTCATAGTTTTAAGAAATAACAGGCAGTGTAATTTTCATCCTCTAATATAATAAATTTATACATGTCAATATATTCTGTTTAATTCCAAAACAAAGAGTTAGTCCGGAGAAGAAATAAACGCATAGTATTCCATAACAAAATTTGGTGTCAGAAGTGTGGGATATTAGTAGCAGAGTTCCTCTGATTGCTGATAGAAGGAGAGCTGAGGAATTTTTGAATTGACTTGTTTCCTTCGAGGAATCATTCAAAAAAACTGTCAGTGTGGAAAAATCGCCACTACAACTAATTACATTGGGGTCCAGTACATCCAGTTCGAAATCCAGTTCCAGTCATAACCCAATTGTAGTTCCATCGGAAGTAGAGGTGAACCCGTGGAATAATAGACTATGCGACCAACAACAATATTCTACTTGTAAGTACATTCTATCTTAAATTCTGTCTCATATTTTAAAAATCTTGTAAACGTATGTCTACTTTATATCCTGATATAAGTAACTTATTTGACGAACAAATACCTTCTCCCGACTCAAATTCTCTTTCAAATTCTTCTACTTCTAATTCAAATAAAATGTCAGTATCAATTGAAATAGCTGAAAAACTTCTCATTAGATTTGATGGTACAAAATCAAAATTATACGAATTCATAGACAATTGTGATAAAGCATACAATTTAGTAAATCCGCAATCCAAACCCATCTTATTAGCCATTATAGAAACTAAATTAACCGATAAAGCTAGGGCCATAACTAGAAACAGAACATTTGACGAATGGAAAGATTTAAAAGACTTCTTATTAGATGCTTATTCTGAACGCCGAACTGAAGGTCAGTGGCAATTGGAATTACATTCCTTACGTCAGATGCCCAGTGAAAATGTAATGTCATTTGCAAATAAAGTTGAAAATTGCTATATAAAATTAATAAATACACTTGATCCAGACTTATCTCCAGATGCAAGAAATGCATGTACTAAACTCTTAAAAACTCAAGCACTAAATGTCTTTATTAGAGGATTAAACAAAGACCTCTCTATTTTAATCAAAGCCCGAAATCCAGATTCCTTAGAAAGAGCTGTTGCTATAGCAATTGCCGAAGAACAAGAACAGTTATCAAGACAAGAAATTTTCAAACCATTCTGTAATATTTGCAAACGAAACAACCATTCCTCAAATAACTGTCGATATAAAAACAATTCAGATAGAAATGTTAGATATCTTCAAAATTCTAGTTTTCAAAACCCAAAATATCCTAATTCAAATCTTCAAAGGTCAAATTCTCAAAATCAAAATTATAAACCTTCAAATTCAAATTCCAATTCTGATTTTCCTCCAAACTTAAGAAAAGAAAATACCAACACTTCCCAACGTTTTTGCAGATACTGCAAAAAACCAGGTCACGTTATAGAAGAATGTAGAAAACGCGAATTTAACAATAAAAACAAAAATCCAACAAATTCTTTAAACTTCCAGAATCCTCGACAACCAACGGTCGATTCTCGAGGAGTTCGTTCAGTTCAGGCCGTATCACAACCATCAACTTCTCAGTCACTTCCTATGTAGATTTACCCTTAGTAAATAATTCTAATCCATCCTCTTGCAAGTTTCTAATCGATACAGGCGCAGATATTTCTTTAATTAAATATTCAAAAATACTAAACATTCCAAAAATTTATTCTAAGTCTATTACTCTACGAGGCATTGATAAAAATGTCTTAAATCCAAATAAAACTATATGTAGTTGTAACGTAAATTTCAAGATAAAAGATTTTGTCCAAACTCATGTTTTCTATGTCGTAGAAGACGATTTTCCTCTTCATTTCGACGGTATATTAGGTAGCGATTTTTTTGAAATAAATAAATGCCAAATTGATTATAAAGAAAATAAATTAAACTTTAAAAATTGTTCTATTCCAATTGAATATATAAAATCTCCATTAAACAATGACAATGACGAATTTCTGAGAGATCAAAATATCGAGACAAGTTCTAATATCGATGAAATATTTCCTTATGATGCTAAATCCATAGAGGATCATTCTTATTTAGAAACCAATGATATCCAAATAACCTTAAGTAGTGAAGAACTACTATCCAATCCAATTCAATCTAAATCTAACTCTAAATCCAAAGAAAATTCAAGTCCAAAATGTGTAAAATCCACTGAGATATGCACAAATAAAACTTGTAACTCTTCACGAAATCATAAATCAAAATCTTGTTCAGAAGAAAAATCCTGTTCAGACGATCTTATACTAAATCAAAACTCTAATTCTAACTCAAGAAGTAATAAAACTATTCTATCCGCAAGAACTGAAACAATTGTTCAAATTAAAGTAATAAATAATGAATTAAGCGAAGGATTATGTCCCGAACGCGAAATCTTTAAAGGTGTATTTTTATGTCCTAGTGTTGTTAAAGTAAAAAATGATTTCTTTTTAACCTCAATCGTAAACACTACTGAAACGGATGTTGAATTAAACGATATTCAAGTAGCAATAGAAAAAATTCCAAATTTACAAAACAATGCAAATATACGAAAAATGTCTTCTTATAAAGATAATACGAATTCTAACAGAATTGCTAAATTAAAAAATGCCTTGAGAACAGATCATTTAAATAGTGAAGAAAAATCATCTTTAATTTCTATTTGCAAGGAGTACAATCATATCTTTTATCTGGAAGGAGATCAACTTACCAGTACAAATGCCATAACTTGCAAAATTCCTTTAAATTCTAATGTACCTATTAGCACTAAATCATACAGGTATCCTGAAGTACACAAACATGAAGTCGAAACTCAAATAAAAGGTATGCTAGATCAAGGTATTATCGAAGAATCAACTTCGCCATGGAATTCGCCCCTTTGGGTTGTGCCAAAAAAGGCCGATGCTTCAGCAAAGAAGAAATGGCGAATTGTTATAGACTATCGACGACTAAATGATATTACTATAGGAGATTCATTTCCACTTCCGAATATAGTCGATATATTAGACCAATTGGGTCATTCAAAATATTTTTCAACAATAGATTTAACATCAGGATTTCACCAGATCAAAATGGATCCTGAGGATTCTCCAAAGACTGCTTTCTCAACTCCGTCTGGACATTATCAATATTCACGAATGCCATTTGGATTAAAAAATGCTCCCAGTATTTTTCAAAGGCTAATGAATACGGTCCTCTCAGGAATACAAAATTACAGATGTTTTGTCTATCTCGACGATATAGTCATTCATGCCGATACATTAGAAAATCATAATAAAAGATTAAAAGAAGTATTCGAAAAATTGTCTACATTCAACTTAAAAATACAACCAGATAAGTGCGAATTTTTTCGTCGCGAAGTAATGTATTTAGGACATTTAATAACTGAATTTGGTGTCAAACCGGACGAAAAAAAGGTATGTGCTGTTACAGATTTTCCTATACCCAGAACACAAAAAGATATTAAGAGCTTTTTGGGTCTCACTGGTTATTATAGACGCTTTATAAAAAATTTCAGTGCTTTAACACAACCTTTAACAAAACTGCTGAGGAAAAATGTTGAATTTAATTGGACAAGCATTCAACAACAGTCATTTGAGAACCTGAAATCAATACTTTGTTCAGAACCAATACTTCAGTATCCAGATTTTACCAAACCCTTTGTCTTAACAACGGATGCTAGTAATTATGCAATAGGGTCCATACTTTCTCAAGGTAAAGTACCAGATGATTTACCTATTGCTTATGCTAGTCGTACCTTGAACAAAGCGGAATCAAACTATAGCACAACAGAAAAAGAATTACTTGCAATTGTATGGAGTGTTAAACACTTTAGACCATATTTGTACGGAAATAAATTTTTCATTTATACGGATCATAAACCACTCACATGGCTATTTAATGTAAAAGATCCCGGATCAAGACTCGTTAGGTGGAGATTAGCATTAGAAGAATATAGCTATGAAATTATTTATAAACCAGGTAAATTAAATCAAAATGCTGATTGTTTAAGTCGTCCTCCTTTAACCATATCTGAAACAAATATTTGCGAAGAAAACAAAAACCCGGCAACAATCACCTTACAAATAAACAAAATGAGTAAAGAAAATAATGACACTTATTCACAGTTCTTATCTAAATCCGAAACTATATTAATAACAAATGATAATATAAAAGAAACAAATGAAAAGATTACATCATTTTCACAAAATTTAGCATTGTTTGTTTCCGTAGATTTAAATTTTAATGAGATCGTTCAGAAACAAATAAATAAACAATTCAGTCATATAGAAAAATTGAAAGCCAAAAATCCAAGACTAAATGACATTATATATATTTCTGATCAAAATAAAAACTTTTATTACATATTTATAAAAAATAATTATTGGGACAATACCTCTTATGAAGATATATTTAATTCCCTAATAAAATTAAGAGACTGGTTATTAAACGATAAAATATTAAAAATTTGCCTACCCAGAATAACTTTTAGCTACGATAAATTAAGTTGGGGAAAAATTAGATCTATGATTAGATTTATTTTTAGAAAAACTGATATATCTATTATCATTTATCATGATATACTAACAAATCCTGAACCTGAGGAAATAACTACAATATTACAAGAGAATCACACTAGTCCTACGGCTGGACACTCTGGTTTTCATCGGACATACAATCGTATAAAAAAACATTTCAAATGGAATAATATGAAAAATGATATTAAAAACTTTATAAAAACCTGTGAATCTTGTCAGAAAAATAAACTCGTTAGAAAAAAATTCGTAAAGCCCATGGAGATAACAACAACAAGCTCAAATCCATTAGAAAAAATATTTTTAGATATAGTAGGTCCTTTACCTTTAACCGAGTCAGGTAATAAGTTCATATTAACATTACAAGATGACTTAACAAAATTTTCTCAAGCTTACGCAATTCCGAATCATGAAACCAAGACTATCGCTGAAAATCTGGTTCGTGGATTTATTTGCAAGTTTGGAAAACCCGATATAATAGTTACTGATCAAGGCCGAGATTTTACTTCCAAATTATTTTCTCAAATCGCCAAGCTTTTTAAAATCAGACATATAAATTGTACTGCTTATCATCCAGAATCAAATGCTGCATTAGAAAGGAGTCACGCTACTTTAGCAGACTACCTTAAACATTATATTAAAGCTGATCAATCCGATTGGGACGAATGGCTAGATTTTGCTATGTTTTCATATAATACAACTAATCATACTTCAACCAAATTCACACCATATGAACTAATATTTGGATATACACCTAATCTACCTAGCAGTATAATACGACCAGTAGAACTCAAATATACATATGAAGATTATTTAGATAATTTAACACTTAAACTTAGAAAATCTCATGAGTTAGCAAAAACGAATCTATTAGAATCTAAAGTAGTCAGTAAAAAATATTATGACCAAAAGATTAATGACACCGTTTTCTTAGAAGGACAATTAGTATATCTCCAAAATGAGCAAACAAAGAAGGGTCAAACCAAAAAACTTACACAAAATTATAATGGACCTTATAAAATTCTAGAGATAAATTCTCCTGTCAATTGCACAATTTTAGTAAATAAAAAACCAATAAAAGTTCACATGAATAGATTGAAACATGCTTTTGTTTCAGGTATGCAATAATATGGCTGACAAATAGTGAACAAATTCACAAGAAATATACCAATACTCCTATCAACAAATCACCTGGAATCTATTACGAACACATAAAAAATGTTCAATTTATTGAAACTCATTGGAACATATTAAGTCATATTCCTTTACAACCTTTTACAGACAAATTAAATTTTGTAGATCTCACCTATCAAAAAACATTAAGACTGTGTCAAAACAAACCAGTTCTTATTGAATTACGATTATGCGATACTTCACTAAAACTCTTAGGACAAATCATACCTAGACTCTTTCAAGATGAACAAACTTTAAAAAACATAATTCTGCATGAACATTTTAGACCAAAACGCGCTCTATTTAATGCAATTGGATCTGTTTTCAGGACCTTATTCGGTACCTTAGACAAGTGATGATGCTGAAAATTTCAATAATGCTATTAACAAAGCTGAAAGTAACGAAAATCATCTTCTTGATTTACTAAAACAACAAATTCATGTAGTAAAAGCCACGATTGCAAATTTTAATAACTCTATTACAAATCTAGACCGAAACAAAGTGATTTTTGATAAAAATTTTGAATCAATTACCAATTACACAGATAAAATGAATAATAAATATTTTAATTTAGATTTAAAACAAAAAATTGAAGAACATTTTACTTTACTAACTTTCTTTATAACAGAATTACAACAAGAATATTCTACTTTAATAAACGTTATTCTATTTGCAAGAAATAATAACCTTCATCCTTCTGTTATAACACCTGAGCAACTAATTCAAGAATTATCTAAAACGGTAACGCATTTACCTAGTACATCGACTTATCCATTTCCATTGACTATCGATTATGCTCATAAATATTTCGATATCATTTTACTTAAATATATATATTTTGATAACAAGATTTTAATTACGGTTAGTATACCTTTGGTTAGTAATACTCCTTATTCTCTTTTTAAACTAATATCTCTTCCTATAATTCATCCAACATTAAAGAGACTTACCTTTATTCTTCCATCTGTCAAATATCTTGTTCTTTCAGAAAATAGAAACATTTATGTTACTATTGATACATTAGAAGACTGTTATTCATTAGATGAAGAAAAACTTATTTGCAAAAATCCTGATACTTTCCGATTTACACACACTAATCCAATTTGTGAAACTGAATTGTTAACTTCAATAACAAACATACCATCTAGTTGCGATACTCGTATAATTCAAACAGAATATGAAATTTGGCATAAATTAAACAAACCAAATTCTTGGATATATGTTTTACCCAAACCAACAGATTTAACTTTAAGCTGTCAGACTAGTACGCCAATATCTATTGTTCTTTCAAACACAGGTATTTTTTCTACTTCGAATAATTGCAAAACTTACACCGGATCAACTATTTTGATATCTGTCTCAAATCCAAAAGAAAGTAATTTTCAGTCTATCATTCCAGATTTATCCCTTCCAGAAGTCTGTTGTGATGATATTAAGATAAATAATGAATCCAAATTACACCTTGTTCCCTTACAATTAAATAATCTCGATCGAGATGCATTAAATTTAGCAAGCCATAAACTAGATAATTTAGAGAAAATGACCTCAGAAACAAATATTAATTTTTCAGACACAATAAAAAATAGTTCTTATTTCACTTATGCAATCTTATTTTTGATAAAATGTATGTTACTTTATATTTTATACAGGATAATTAAATATTTTTACCGACGATTTCGTAGAAATCCGTCACATAGTTGTCAACAAATTACAAATTGTTTAACACTAAATATATGTCAAAGTAAACGAAAACATGTACATGAGACAGATTTAAGTATAGATTGTAAACATAATAAAGACAATAATTATAGTGAATCCAAAAAGTGTGAAGAGACTAGTTTCACAGAGACTACACCGATAAGACGAAGTGAAAGACTATCGAGACTAAAAGAAACTATTTAAATGTGTTAAAATAAAATAATAATGTATACAAATGTTTTATACCATTTAAATGAAAATTCATTTTACAATTATTTTCATTCTTACAAAAGGAGGTGTAATGTACCTACCTACTCACCTGTAAGATAATTAAAGTATCTATGTATTTCTATATAGTTTTTAGTCACCTGGTATATGTTATTTACAATTATGAAAAGTTCTCATGTATAATCACTAATAATTATTTGCTGTTAGAAATCAGAATCAATACTCTTCATAAATATTTTCCTATTTAGAATAAATAAGTTTCGCTAGTTTATTCGCCTAATACTTCGTATCTATGGAATAATAATAATTTATTTCTCTTATTTCTTTGTTCGATAAGCTATCCGTATTTGCTATTTTAATATTAATATTTGAGTCCAATCTCTTGTACTCAAATCCATCCAGAAACATCGTTAAATAATTGTAGATAACAGAACTTATAAATTCATAGTTTTAAGAAATAACAGGCAGTGTAATTTTCATCCTCTAATATAATAAATTTATACATGTCAATATATTCTGTTTAATTCCAAAACAAAGAGTTAGTCCGGAGAAGAAATAAACGCATAGTATTCCATAACAAGGAAATAACATTTTTGTGGTGTATTCCGGTGACAACTTTATTGAAGAATAAGTTCATTCTTTTTTACTTTACAAAGGTAACTGGATATTATTGATTTCCTCTGTATATTATTGATTTCCTAATGGTGCCAAATTCTACTACATGTTACCGGGAAATTTGCTACGCAGTTAATTTTATTTAACATAAACGAGCAGCTTTATTGAATTTTTCTTCATCATCTGTTTTCTTCAGGATTATACATAAATCGTTCCATTGAACTATATGTTCATTTTTCATGCACGTTTAAATATCTGAGATTCTGTCAAATTTTTTTATGTTTAATATAAGATTAATATTTACTTATTCTAACCTTTATTCAACTTGTAAAGTTTCACCTAAATAACATTTTCGCATTTGCGCTGTATTTTATAAATTTTATAAATATAATCCTTTGTTTTTGTAACATATAAAACATTTCTAGGTTTTTTTGCCTTAAATTTCTGCTCCACAATTCCAATTTTCTACAAAAAGCATTACCTTCATCAATCGTATCCAATATAAATGTATATTGGCTATTTAAAGCTAAAGTTTCAAAATATTTAGGTTCTCGAGTATACCAACAAGTAGCTCAATTTCATCAACAATAAACCATCGCGAAACATCTCTGCTTCTGGTCTATTTTCTTTTCTAGAAAAATGTCGATATCATGTCCTAATTCAAAAACACGTAACAGTTTCCGGATAACCATCTTGCCTCACAATAAAATAATAATGTTGTCTTTACAAAGTGCAGAAAAGATTCTAGTTTTCAAAGGTCTCATTTTTATGTAACTAGCTACTGTTACAACTGTAGTTAGTACCATATTCAGTTTAGAAGGCATTTCTTTGGAAGCCAGAGCTTCTCTGTGAGTCATACACCACCCCTTAATTAACAATGCAACAATCTTTGTCTCTCATATGCTTCCAAATTAGGTAGTAATAAAAAGCACCCTACTGATACCAATACGTTTACAGATCGATTTCAAGACACTTTCTCTGCAGCAAGATTATATCCACCATTTTATGAAAGAGTTAGAAGAAACCTCTACGACCTACATCTTCAATTTCCTAACGTTTTTCCAATAAATTACCAAACTTTTTATTCTGGTTAATACCAATTCCCAAAACTAATACCAACTTTGGTGTATATAAAAAAAGTAAGAACCTAACAGACCTGACCAAACAATCATTCTTAAATGAAATGAAAACTTATCAAAATCACTATAAGATGCATTCAAATCATCAAACGGTATTCATGCAGCCATTCTCATACCAAATAAGTCCTTAAAATTTAAATTTTAACCCTCTCTATCTTCATATAGTGCAGAGTTACAAGCACTTATCCATTTAGAAAGTAAGTAAGTATTTAGAAAGAAAATTAGAAATCTTCTTCTTCTTGTAGTGCTATCAATTTTTGATATTGGCGATCATAATGGCAATCTGTATTTTCCACATCGCTGCTCTGAAAAGATTTGTAATTGTTGTGTTAAACCTAGTATGTAGATTTTTCTGCCTGAAAATCCTTCGCCTTTCATTTTCTCGTTTTGCTTCTACTTTTCCTTGTAGTATTAATTGCAGTAACTTTCGCTGCTCATCATCATGTGATCGAGGTGTTCGATTTTGGCTGTTTTTATTGTGTTTAATAATTCTTTTTCTTTTTTGAGTCAAATATAAAGGATAGTATTGTTACAAATGAATTAAAATAAATTAAGCTGTGTTGTGAGATGTTTATCCATTGTTTTTTTTTTATAGTATTCTTAATTTTCTGAAACGACCAGTTGGTAAACAATGATACTACATCAAAACTTACCAAAACATAATTTGGTGAAAGATTGAAATTGTTGATAAAGGAGCTGAAACTAAATGAATCTTTATTTTGTATAGTAATCATTCTTTGTGTTATGTGCATTTGTTATTGGATAATTTACTGTTTGGAAAATCAATGGATGCAACAATTGGTCTCATTGCTAGGGTTGATTTATGTATTTTTGGTAGAGAGTAGAATCTAGATGCTATAGAGTTGTAGATCCGTTACTAATTTAATTTATTTGCTTTTGTTGAAGACTACAAGAGTCCTGTTTATATATATATATATATATATATATATATATATCTACTGTGACATTGCTTCCGTCACTTCTCACCATATACAGATCCTGATGATTTTTTAGGAATTGTTTCATTTGCATTCACTAAACATTGTACTGATGTGATCGTTCCTGTTTATCTCCTTTTGTAAGTAGTTCGTTATAATGTTAGTAGTTTTCGCTCTATATTCATTCCTTTTCTCCTATTTTATATTAATTATGATATTTTCGAGATACGCTAATATTGTGCTTACGTCAACTTCTCTAGTTTTAGGTATTAGACTAAATTTAGAGCACAGTGCCAATAGTTTTTTTTTACATTATATGACATTTTAATGTTGGTTAAGTTCTTAAACCATTTTTCTCGAGAAGATAGATTCTTAAATTTGTTTATATTTATATTATTAAATTTTCCGATGTTAACATATCTAATTTTAAAGAAATGATTATTATATCTGATCTGTTGTCATCTAAAAAACTCATTAACTATACGAATTATCAGCGCCGAATTGTAACTACCTTTTGATGTTTGTTAAGTTAGTCTTGATAAATTTAATTTCTGTAAATGTACTGATTTCCAAGTTCAAAATATTTCTTCTAAATTTTATGTTATAATTATGGACTCTGTTACCTCTTTTACCTCTGCTACGGTGTAATAATTTAATAATGTTCATTAGTAATGTTCACACCCCTGGTGGATGGTCTAAAAAAAATAGAACCATCCAAATATATACATATATACATATATATATATATAAATATATATATATATATATAGATATATATATATATATATATATATATATATATATATATATATATATATATATATATATATATATATATATATATATATATATATATATATATATATATATATATAGATTGCAATATTGAGATAGCTTTTTATACAAAGAAAAATATAATTAGTTAGGTAGGTACAAACTCTATGTATATTCAAGCTTCAATAACTTTTAATTATCTTTTACCCGAAAATGATAAAATTTAATTTCCCATAACGTATAATATCAATTTTGATCATTTCTCAGGGGTGCTATGACATTGTCACCTTAAAATTTCCTGTGTAATTATGCAGGTGATAGCACGGCATTTTTGCGGTAGATGCATTTAAAACATAATTACGTTTGATTGAATAAAAAAAGGTGCAATATGTGTTTTATGTTTTCTCACCCCATTGAATCGAATGGAGCTGAAATCACCTGAAAATTTTTGATTTCGTGAGAATATTTTTATATGTATATGTTTTTATAACAAAACACGTTAACCCTTTAACGTTTTTAACGTTGTCTAATATTGGAATTCTTAGTGGCTCCGTACGTCGGCCCCCATGTTAAGATCAAAGAGGACTTTGATTATTATCCTAAAATAAACTTTATTAACACTGGCAGTATGTTTAAACATTCGGAGTCTACATTTTTAGCCATATTTACTCCATGTGCTTACATCGTGATTTGTAAAAATGTGTCCTAATACATGGCCACTTATTTGGTAAGCCTAAAACCTAATTCAGGTACGTGCCTTTAGTCGATTTATAATCGACTTAAGGCACGTATAAAGTTGCCTATATATCTTGCAGTATATATTGCAAGAAAGAACAGTTGTAATAAAGAGAACTATCAAGTTTTTGTGTTTTGTTTCCGTTTTTCAAGTTTTATGCTCACGATTAGTATCTTTTTTTTGTTACATGTATTTACCATACTTTTAAGTGTAAGCAACTGGAGAGGCTCTAGTGGACATCCTGTTTTACATCCAAAAATGTTAATTTTTTGCGTTATTTTCAGTAATTTCATCAAATAACTAATGTATTGTACTGTAACTGTCTAATGTTGACTGTTTATGCAGGATGACAAAAAGATCATAATAGTCTTATTGAGATATTGAAAACAGAAATACAAAAGACTTTAATATTTTGTTGGAAAACGACGACAAGCATGCAGTAATTTCTGATTTTGGGGAAGAAGGTGATGGTGGTGATGTCCGATAGTTTTCTGCAAAAGCTTGAACGTCAACAAGAAGTAATTCTATTCTTCTTCTTTGAGTGCCTCTCCTATCGGAGATTGGATATCATTATGGCGATCCTAATTTTATTAACTGCTATTTTGAATAATTCGTTTGTGGTACAGCCAAACCACTCTCTTAAATTTCTTATCCAGGACCTTCTTCTACGGCCTGGATTTCTGCGTCCTTGGATCTTTCCTTGCATTATATTTTGTAGGAACGTGTACTTTTGTCCTCTCATCACGCCTAAATATTCAAGTTTTCTCTTTTTTATATTCATAATAATTTCTGGATCGTTATTTATTCTGCGTATTACCTCTTCATTTGTAATTCAATTCACCCAACTTATTCTTAGTATACGGCTGTAGCACCACATCTCAATGCTTTCAAGATTTTTAATATTCCTCTATTTAAGAGTCCATGCCTCAACACCGTAAAGTAAAGTACTAAATACATAGCATTTTAACAGTCTAGTTTGTAGATGAATACTAATATCACGATTACAAAATAATTTTTTCATTTTTATAAAGGTAGACCTGGCAATTTCAATACGTCTTTTTATCTCGTGATTTTGGTCATCTGTTTCATTAATGAGGTTTCCCAAGTATTTGTATTCGCTTACTTTTTCAAGTTGGGTACCGTTTATTGTGATACTGGTGTCATGAATTGGATTCTTACTGAATGCCATATATTTGGTTTTTTTGACGTTCATCCTTATACCGTATTTATTACATATCTCATTCATACTTTCAACTAGATGTTGTAGATCTTTCACTGTTCTTGCCATTATCACAGTATCGTCAGCATATCGAATGTTCCATCGAATGAATCCATTGACTATTATCCCTTCGTTTGCATGTGAGAGACCTTCTTGGCATATTTGTTCGCTGTAGATATTAAACAAAAGCGGTGACAATATACAACCCTGTCGTACTCCTCTACGTATTTCTATTTCGTCCGGTGTTTGGTCTTCTAACTTTATATTAGCTCGCTGATTCCAGTACAGATTTAATATCATTTGCATGTCTCTGGTGTCGATGTTCTTACCTTTCAGGATTTCCAGCTGAATACAATTCTGATATGCGTAGGTATAAGGTAGATTCTTCTACCACTTTTTCTAAAAAAGCTCCAAAAATTCTCAAGACTATTGCTATTGGACCTTCGGACAATATTACTATTGGCAGATTTACCGATACCTTCGAACCAAACAGACGTTCATACATAAAAGAATCAAAGCTAAGGTTTGTTTCTTGTTTGGTAAAAGAAAAAGTTTGGATTAGTTCTTAGTTGAAGTTTTTAGTTTAAGATTAGTTCTTAGTTGAAGATACAGGCATTAAAATCAATGGAATTATTCTCAACAATCTCAGATATGCAGACGACACGGTACTTATTGCCTCCAATGAAGAAGACCTGCAACGACTTATAGATAGGGTAACCGAAGCATGTGATGAATATGGACTAAAACTTAATACTTCTAAGACAAAATTTATGGTTGTCAGCAAAACGGAGTTACAACCAACGAACATCACAGCGTATGGAATAGAGTTAGAAAGAGTCCACAATATTACCTACTTGGGTGCAAACGTTAACGATAACTGGGATATAAATAAAGAACTAAGAATACGCATTGAAAAAGCAAGAGCCGCCTTCTATAAATCAAAGAAAATTTTAATTAATAGAGATATTACGTTAAACCCTAAAATCAGATTAATACGCTGCTACATATTATCCACATTGCTGTATGGTATGGAGAGCTGGACCCTTACAGAGACAATAATGAAAAATTAGAGGCCTTTCAGATGTGGATTTATGGACTAGTATTGCGGATAAGTTGGGTTGATCGAATAAGAAATGAAATAGTTTTACATCGAATGAAAAAAAACACAGAAATAACAAAAACGATAAAAATTTGGAAGTTACAATATTTCGGTCATGTAATGAGACATCCAGAGAGGTATAACCTTCTACATCTCATCATACAGGGTAAGATCTAAGGAAAGAGAGGCCCAGGCCGACGAAGAACCCATTCTGGCTACGAAATCTCCGAGAATGGTATCAAGAAACCACCGCTAATTTATTTAGAGCCACCGTAAATTAAGTTATTATTGCCAATATAATCGCCAACGTTCGATAATCGGACAGGGCACTGAAAGAAGAAGAAGATGGGCCTATATTGATCCAACCATACCAGTAAAAATACAAAACTTTGTGCTTTATACGAATTTAATTACATCCCTACATATACTATTTGCTTATTTTGGGAATATTTTACATTTATTTCAATTTAAAAATTTAAAATTTTTTATTTTCTTTCTTAATACATTTTGTAAGTTATTATTATTTATTATTTTTTACTAGTAGGGAGATTCATAAACTTATATTACACAAAAATGTACTGTTCTTTGCTCTAACCCTACTAGTCATCTGTACCCACAGAAAAATCCAATCTAAATTTATTTTTTAATCAATGCAGGTAAAATATTTTTTTGTTCAAAATTGATTTTTCGGAACTCATATGTCCTATATGATGAAGGTATTTCCTAAAACATAAAACATTAAAATAGTTCATGCTGCATTAGGTTCTAAAACCACCTATCAAAAAGAATATTAAACCGAAACCCAAAAATTGAATAAAACGATTTATTATACAAACAATGACTTGCAATATTTTGGGATTTTTGTGCATCCTTGACAAATTGCAAAATGCTTTGTAAGTGATCTATTACAATGTCCTATAACAACAGCTTCACGGTAGTCGACCAAAAATAGTCCATCCATTGTGCAATGGGATTTTATGACATTAAAGCCAGCTATTATGCGCAGATAAGTATTTAACTTAAATGCCACTGTAAGATGTTCTGTGTTTATATTAAAAATAAAATTTTGCATTCTTTATTAACTACCAAATACTAACTATAATAATATTATGCTCCATCGTAGGAAGAACAAATTTAACTTAACAGAATATTTAATTCGGATGGTGGACATTTTATCAGTGATAACTAGAGAGTAGACTCTATTATAAAGGTAATTTCCTAATCTGACTTTTACAGTTAATTTAAGAAATTTGAAAGCCAGACCAGCTTTGTTTCTAAAACTAAAACAAGAATACATACTCTTGTATGATAAAAAATCACTGATAGCCAAAAAAAAATATTATTAGGGATGTTCTCCCAATTCATTGGTTTGTTAGTGTAACATACCATGCGGTCCATATCTTCTTCTTCAAGTTCCACTCCTATCGGAGATTGGAAATCATTCTGGCAATTATAATTTTATTGGTTACTCGCCTGAATAGTTCAATTGAACTGCATCCAAACCACTCACGGAGATTGCGTAGCCACGAGATTTTACGTCTTCCTACGCTTCTTCTACCTTTGATTTTACCCTGCATTATATTCCTTAGTAGTTCGTACTTTTCACCTCTCATGATGTGCCCCAAGTATTCCAATTTCCTGATCTTTATGGAATTTAAAACTTCGCATTGTTTTCCTAGTTGTTCGAGAACTTGTTCGTTTGTTTTGCGATCCATCCATGATATTTTCAAAATGCGTCGGTAACACCACATTTCGAATGCTTCTAGGTTTTTAATGTTGGATTTTTTAAGTGTCCAAGCTTCAACTCCATACAAAAGGGTAGAGAAAATATAACATCGAAGCATTCTTATCCGGAGCGATATATTGATATCGCGATTACAAAAAAGTTTTCTCATTCTATTAAAAGTTGACCGCGCAATTTCAATGCGGCATCTTATTTCTTTTGTCTGATCAGTATCTTCTGTGATCCATGCTCCAAGGTATTTGTAAGAAGATATTTGTTCAATTTCTGTATTGTCTAGTACTAGCTTAACTTTGATGTTTTGTGCTTTTGTAAATACCATGAACTTTGTTTTCTTCAAATTGATTTTTAGTCCATAATCGTTGCAATATATATTTAGTTGTTCAGCAAGGTGTTGCAGTTCTTCTAGTGTTCCTGCCAAAAGGACGGTGTCGTCAGCATATCTCGGTCCATATGTTTGGAATAAATTCATGTTTATCGTTATTATGTGCTATGTCATAACTACGAAAACGTATTTTTACAATCAAATTAAGTGTTCCAAGTAATCACCATTATTCAATTTGTGGCAATAACCAATCCGTTATCATAACTTTTAAATCAGTAATATTGCCTTCTTCTTCAGTGCCTTATCCGGTCCAGATGTTGGCGATCATCAAGGCTATTATGGTTTTGTTGACTGCTCTGCGAAACAGCTCCGCAAATGTCATCCTGTCAAATATTTTACGGTCACTGGCCTTCTCACTGGTCAGTGCCCTCTGAGATGTCACCTCAAGAAGATGGGCAAATCAGATAGTGAAAACTGTCGTTTCTGTCACAATGAAAAAGAAACGGAAGAACATATACTATTCAACTGCGTAGCCCTGTTCTACAAACGACTCAAATTCCTAGGAGCGGTCAATCTGGCGTCCTCTGACATAGGAACCAAGTCACCTAGGAAGCTAATCAACTTCATCAGAAGTATTGGCATTCTAGAGTTTAACTAGATTAAGGTATGCACAAAAGATCTCTATAGGTCGAAGTGCGGTGAGGCCGCATGGCCTTAACGACCTCACATAATAATCTAATAATCTAATACATTGAAAAATACATTCTACATATTATGTGACAATATGAGACGTTATCAAAATTTTACACCTTAAAAATCTATCTCAGTAATGAAGTTATGATTGCACTAATCTGAAAAAACTTTATATTGCTTAACAGGGGACTAAAATCCCTTTCTAACAAGGTGTCACGCGACCCCTTTTGTTATTTAAAATTTGCGTGGGGCTGCTTTTAATTCAAAGGGGGTGCTAGAAGGGGATAATATTTTCATACTGTAAAATGTCAATTAATAATAAAAATCGACCTGTTTCAGGTTCTTTTCACATAGTACATAATACCGCTAAAAATGAATTTATTTCATACATATGGACCACATGGTAGATTAAATATTGATGTATAGACAAATTATAAATTATTAGGAAATAAAAAAAATTATTATTAATATAATTTAATGCGTGTCCATGAATGAAAATATTTTTCACGCTTTTATAATAAGGCTTTTATAGTAAGCTGCAGAATTTTGCAGAGAGTACCCAGAAATGCAAGTATCCAAACAACGAGTAAAAAATCAATAACGGGTAATTATCAAAAAAATCTCATCCCAGAGACTAGACGCATTACCATCTGAAGAGAAGTCGAACGGGAGATTTATAATCAAGAGATAGTTCGATATTAAACCCCTAACGAAATAAAAGAGCAGATTTCTAAGGTTGTCATACAAGGAACTCAACATGATGATACACAGCAGGACAACAACGAGCTGCACGATAGCCTGGTTAACGAAATGGCATGCGTCGTACAAGAGTTTATTAAAACAAACCCACTTAGCAGATCACCGCTACCAAGAGTAAACTCTTGTAAGAAAATAGGTGCGCTCTTACAAATTGGGAACACTGAAGTCTTTCCCAATTATCTCGTAGAAGTCCATACATTGGAAAATATGCACACGCCTTTTACTTTGTAGCAACAGCAATTGCTAATGTTATGGGCGTAAAAATCAAATCACGACGGGGTACTAATATTGGAAGGACAGATAAGAGTGCTTATCAGCATTAATTAATTACAGTATTTCTAATCCGCATGAAATACCAATCTTTCCTAACCCAGGAAACAACTCATTTAGTGCCAAAAGATCAAAATAACTAAACTAACCAAGATTCAACTAAGTATCGTCCAATTACTTGTCTTCCAACTCTATATAAATTGGTCACATTCTGTGTTGCTTGGCGTATCTACCAACACTGTGCTCTAAACAATATCATAGAGCCTTAATGGAAAGGATGCACTAATGTGCCATGTGCTGCAAAGAAGAACTTATCACCGACTCTGTCATTTCTAACCAAGTATATGGCAAAAAAAGGAATCTCTTTACTGCTTTCATCGACTACAAGCAAGCGTTTAATTTAGTGCAGCATGCATGATGACCTTTTTAAAACATATAATATCCAATTGAAAGACAAAACGTCACCTCCACCACCACCTAGTAAAAACAAAATCAAAACTGAAAATATTGCAATCAACCGAGGCCTATTTCAAGGAGATTAGTTAAGCCCACTGTGGTTTTGTCTAGCGATGAACCCCTATCCCAGCTACTGCACTTAACTGACATAGGTTATAGCATCAGAAATAACACTACTGTTGTGGCAAATCTTAATCATCTATTGTATATGAATGATTTAAAACTATTGGCCTCCACTCGAAGCTACCTATATCAGTTGCTGAAAACAGTAGAACATTTCTCTAATGTGCCCTGTCTTAAATATAATCAAAAGTTCAGCCCGGCGGATTCTATATGAAATATTGCCAGAACATCGGGGCCATGGGTAAAAATAATATGTATAAATACTATGAAGTAGATATTTTTTGGATGATGTGTTTTTTCTTATTTCTTTTGGAGTTAAAATAATTCTATGCATCTACTTTTAGAAATCTGGTGTAGAATTATGTCGCTTTGAAGTTTGATTGTAGTATACCTACTTTCACTTGTTTTCTTCTATCTTTTGTAAACTATATTTATGCAGTACTTTAATATTTTGTGTAGATCACTGGTTTATATTTTTAGTGAGAATAACATTTCTTATGTATCATTATCTTATTTTTATTATTAACTTACTCTTAGTCTTCTAAGACTTGTTTTATGCAGTTACTATATCTCTTTTGTGTAGAACGTTGTCTTATTTGACATATCAAGTAAAGTTTATATGTATTTTTGAGTTGTTTATCAATAGTTACATTTGCATATTAATGTCTAGATGCTTTTACTTATATTATAACTTTGATATTATTGTTACCTTACTTTAGGTACTCAGTTATCCTGAGTACTAATTTTTTTTTGAGATTCATTCATTACCAGTATTCATTAGCTATTCATTTTTGTGAGATATAATCTCTATATTATATTTACTTGACTTTGCTTACTTGCATTTATTTTATATACTTATCTAATTTGACTTTGATTATTAACTATAGTTCATACTATGTGTATAGTATGCTATTTTGCAAAAGAAGTCGTTGTACTTCTGAAGAAGAATTTCTGAAGACAGAATTCTTCAACAATGTATATCTGAATATATCAGATGCATTGCCCCTTTGTTATAATTTTTTTGTTATTGTGGGCCTGAGCTTTGGTGCAGATGTATATTCGTACCACTGGATCTTCCTTAAATGGTGGGTTGTCTCCAGCGTATGGCTTCGGGGGGTTCATGGTACATAGGGCTGACATCTCCGAGGAGCGCTGTCGTGGTTTAACCGTGGGCTATATGCTACTGCGTTCATACTAACATAATTTCAATTGGTCCTTTGGTAGGGTCCATGTACAGTACCAAAGTCTGCAGATAGATACCCGATTAATTTAAATTAATATCCCCCCTTAATTTTTAGTTTGATGAATACTAAAATTCATTGGGTAATATGTATTTATATTCCCCTGAGCGTTCCCCTCAAAAACTATATTATAATTATTAAATTTTATTGTAAACTTTATGCTACACCATCTTACTGATTACTTTATAACAGTACCTATTTAATTTCAGTTTAATGAATACTGAAATTCATTGAGTATATTTTTTTATTTTTCCAGAGATATTCTCTGTAGTAATTTATTAATATTGGATTAATAATTTTAGTGTGATGAATACTACAATTCATTGGGTAATTTTTTTATTTTCCCCAGATTAACATCTAAAAATTATTTTGTTATTTTTTGTAAATATAACAAATTTGAGTTATATTTTAAGTTTTTTATGAATAATAATGTATATTTAATTACTTATATTCATTAATTTAATTATTTTGTTATAATATTAACAAATTTTAGTTTGACGGATACTACAATTCGTTGGGAAGTATTCAATTTCCCTGAGTAATACTCTAAATTTTTTTTTAATATCAATATTTTCTTATTATATTCATTAACTTTTTTGCTTTTTATTGCTTTATTATAAAGTATTTATTTTTGATTTGTTACTACAGATTACTAGTGCATATACTTATTCCTAGATAGAATATTGTGTTCTTGTTTTCTTTGAGAAAAATTTCTCAGTTGTGTTCGAAATTTTTCTGATGGGTGGTAGGAGTGTGTAACGTTATAAACGTCACATCTCTATTAATTTATATTGAAATAATTATTTCATTTTCATTTCTTTATTAATTTATTAATTTGTTTATCTTCAGTTAATTTTTACTATCTTTTTTATTTAAAAAGTAGTTGGCGCCCTCTCTGTCCCTCTATATTTCTTCCTCTCATTATTTCCTCTCTCTTTCTGTCACGTAGAATAAATATTCGCCCTCTCTCTTTGTGTTCTGTGTTGACAGAGAAGTTAGTTTCGTGAAATAGCAACATCCTATGACATCTGCGCTAACTTCAAGTAGTTTCCCACTTTCTGTCAAAACAACTTCTAACGTGGTGGGATTATTTTTTGTCTGATTTTGACTTTATAAAAGAAGGCAAAATTTATAATTAGACTCATTTTATGGTCTACTAATTCTCTTGGGGTAAGTACTTTCATTATCATATTTAATCTATAATTCTCACCGCATTTTCTACACTTCTAACCTTACTTTCTTTCCAAAGCACATTGTTTTTTTTATATATGCATTAGGACTCTAACAGAATTTAACTAACAATCATAGTAACAATCATATTTCATTTTATCCTTGCCATACGCTATTTCTGTAATTGTAACTTTGTAAGATGGCAAGGAAGTTAACCCTTTTTCTTTGATGTGTGTCTAATGGAAAACTTTATTTTATTTTAGTTTATTGGAAATATCGAGAACACACCATTTTATTGGAAATATCGGGAATATACCCTTTCCAAGCAATTACCCAATATATATATATATATATATATATATATATATATATATATATAATACCAAGCAATATCTCCATTTTACTGGAATCATTGACCACATAGGACCACATGTGACTGCAGTTCTCCAACCAACAACATTGCATTGGAGGACCTAGCAGCTAGGACACACAAGTAGCCATCGAACAAAGCAATAAGTATTGCATTAATTGTTAAGCTTTGGCAGGGTCTATTATTGTGTTTTTTTTTTTTAATAAATATGTTTGGTTAAAATTTGTTTTATTTGCTATCAACTGAGAACTCTCCCTATTTTAAGACAAGACGAACTCATCCCTGAGATACTGAGCTAGGCAAGGTATGAACGATAAGCTCCCATGGTTGATTGGAGTATTATTTTCACAATATTACTTCAATTCTCTTTGGTAGTCTTATCGTTACACATTGGTTCGGCAGATTTTATATAAAATATTGCCAGAACATCGAGGCCATGCGTAAAAATAATATGTATAAATACTTCGGAATAAAGTAGGTGCGGAAAATTGACCATCTACAAATGAAAAATGAGATAACTACTGAGTTTATAGGAAGGGTAAAACAACTGCTTCGTTCACACCTTAACAGTAAAAATTTGTTTAAGGCACTAAACACCTACGCATGATCCAGCTTAGCTACGTATTTTTTGGTATTGTTAATTGGAGAAAAACAGATATAGAAAATCTTCAGCGAAAAGTACGAACACACCTCACAAAGGCACAAAAACACCATCCTTGAAGTGCAGTAGAAAGAACTACATTACCGCGGTATTTAGGAGGACGAGGACTTATCGATATAACTGAGCAACTGGAAAATCAGATTATTAATTAAAGAACTTATTTTCAGGTACAGTCTGAAACATTTACTCTACATTGTGCGTTTTGTGCAGTACAACACATACAATAAAACACTGCGCATAAACCATTTTACTAAGGAGGAAAAAGCTTGGTAAACCTCTGAATCGGCGACATACCAATCATTTTAGTCAAGACTACGTCGACAATATAGCGTCAAACTATTGGCTGATATCAGGAAAGAAGTTCCCTGAAACAGAAGGTTTATTATTGGTCATTTTCGATCAGGTTATACTAATAAATAATTACCTGAAATATATCATCAAAGACCTTCAGGTACAAAATGACAAATGCCGATATGGATTTGCTCAAGAATTCGTCCAATATCTTACCAGGGGCTGCCAGGCATTTGCTGTAACTAAATATAAGGAAAGGCACGACTTAGTAGGAAAATCATTCAATAAAAGATAGTCATCATACTGGGAATTCTCCCAACAAACCAACTCCTATTTTATCAATACGTTCCTGAAAGAATAGTTAAGAATGACAACTACAAGCTATTCCGGGACCGCACTGTGCTCAAGAACAAACAGTGGTACATATTAAAGTAGATCTTAGACTAGTTAATAAGCTTAAGAGATAAAAACAACACTAATTGATGTGGCGATACCCAATAACAATATTCTTCGTGTTAAACAGAACAAAAAGATCGCCAAGTACAGGGATCTGAAAATTTAAATACGAAGACAGTGAAGAATGGAAAAAACTCGGAATGGACAATACCAATTATTCTTTCCACAACTGGAGTCATTCCGAAGAACTTCCTAGAACACATAAAAAACTAAGTCTGAATGAACATCTCTACAAGGCCATGCAGAAAGCTGTACTACTCTTAACGTCCACATGTGTACGAACATTTTTGGGAGATACTCCAGCATACCAAGCAGTCACCTAGGACTTGTTAAATATTAAGTCCAAAATAAAATAAAAAAGCTGACCATCGACTTTTAGTCTAATCAGAAGTAATAGTTCATAAAAAATATTAAAAAAGACTCTGGAGCATCTATTAAATCCCACTACTGGTCTTAATTTTCAGAAAAATAGACAACAAAACGTTGAAAACTTTTAGTTGAATTGTTGAGTGATCCTGTATAGTATAGCGACTGAAACAATTTAAAAGGGAGAAACCGAAACAAATAAAAATTTTTATACAATACGTCGTACAGGAAAAGGTGCAAGTTATCGAAACTGAACTAATTAATTGCTAGCCATGTCATTTAAAATAATTATGGGATCAGAAATAAGCATCCCCAGAAAACTCAAAAATGGTCGGCCACAAGGCTTTTATTCAAGTACTTTCGAACACACAATATTACAATATGTACTTTTTAATACTTAAGTATTGGTTTTATCCTCTTGATATTAGTCAAAAAACTATTTAAATGATTCCAACTGAAAACCAATTAGTTAAGCTCTTTAAATTTTTATTTTGATATGAATCAACCACAGCTTCACCGATTTAATAGCGTTAAAATAAAATTGTGCAGGTGCAAAGATGTTTAATTAATTCACTACAAAATTGCGTATTATCTACCCCTAATGAAAGCAAGAAGCAATGGGATAATTAATACAAGCGAAAATAAGTAAAAAATTTCTAATGAAACTAGAGTTTTATTCGATATTTTAGAAGATAAAAGAATAATTAGAATTACTGTACAAAGTAGATTTGTATCTCGTATGTAAAAGAACATAATTCTTAGTAAAATGTATGCGTACCTGATTGCAATTTGTACTTAAGATTGTAGGTACCTTTTTTTTAATCTGTAATGACGCAGGTGGATGCTCCTATTAGTTACTCTTGGTAATGAAATTGATATATAGATACGTAATTTTATAACTAACATATAAGTGTCGACAAAATCAGTCTTAACTAGATTACTGTGTAATAATAAAAGAAGATATATGTGAATTTAAGTCTGCAAGGTAATTGCTAGTGTCGGTGAAAGTAAACAACATAAATAGCTTGATTTAAACATTGAAGTAAGATTAGAAACAAAACCAAAATATGTAAAACCAAACTGCAGACAGCAGTCCTTGAAGTATCGGGTGGTCCAATAAGCCGATCTCTTGGCTGTATATCAGAAACTATTCCTGTTATACCTTTGGGAAAAAAATTCTTTAGTAAAAGTGGCCAAGATAAATCGCTGGAAATAACTTTCAAGTTTCTGGGTTAACCGCTAGGGGGCGTAACCTGTAAAGAAAACTTTGAAAACAAGTTTTTTTGGGAAATGTGCTCAATTATACCAAGTGTTAAATAAGTAAACTAGAAAGAGGCCTAAATTCTACACAAAGTTGATCAAGTATTTTTTTTTATTTTTTCAAATAAAGAGTGACAGAGAGTGGGAAAGTATTTATGGATAAATAGCTATAACGTTGGTTTGGGTCAATCTATTTTAACGAAATTAGTGTCATTAGAAAGAGTGTGAATGAGTTAATTTATATCTACCATAAAATACTTGCATTTAGTTTTAATTGTCATAGGTTGAGGGTACTTTCGAATAGAAAAAATTAAAATTTGTTTTTCTTCAAAATGTTTAATGGAAACACCCATTTTTTGTAAAATATAATGGAACTAAATTAAATTGGTAACAAAATTGCGTAAATCGCATGTTAATATCTTTTGTTTAACTCGAGATATGAATAAAAACGCATAAACATAAGTAAGTATAGTATTGACTCACCCTGTATTATAAATTAAATTAAAAAATAAGTCAGTAGGTACTTTCAAATTTTCTTATAGTAGAAGAATCTTACTGTTGATACCAATTTTGACTATTGTTATTTGGTATGATTAAAAAGAGTTTTTTCGAAACTAAGTAGGCTACGACAATGATTTTGACGGGGAGTTCATATTGTTTACTTATTGACAGCAGTCAAAACATTGTTAAGAAATGTTATATTATAACTCGAATTCAAGATTGCACTTTTTTCAGTAGATATTAATATTGGTAATATTAGTAATTAATTATCAGTACTAATAATTCGCGGTGAGTATATCAAATGCAGAATTGTATGATATAATTGTAGTTTATTTCTAATGTCACCAAAATGCCGCTATTGCCTAACGTGTATATTCTGTAAGATATCCTGACAGGAGACATTATGCCAAAGAAGTATTTGAAAGAAAGGCAAGAAGATTAAGAGAAACTGGTAGTTTGTATCGTCCTTGTTTTAAACGGCGTTTCTTTAATTCAACAGAATCCACATATAAATAGTCGGCAAATCTTTATAGAAACAAACATACCCAAAACTACTGTTTTAACGATTTTAAAAGATCACAGGTTGGTTTTTCATATTACAAAGTGAACGTTTAGAAACTTGGAATTCCCTTTAAACTTTAGATTCAACTGTTATTTTAATATTCCAATAAAAACGGCAACACAGCGCTTTTATACCTTTATCCTTTTCTTAAAAATACTTATGCACGATTTATCTTGTGAAACAATTTTGGATTTTTCAAGATTTTTTTAGTTTTAGTAAATATAGTGGTTTTTTTTCACCAATATTTGTTGTTCTGTTTTTTAGACTGCATCCTTATCATGTAGTTCTCCACCAAGCTTTACATAAGAGAGATTTTGATGCATGGCTGGATTACTGCAATTGGATGTTAGGTCTGCTAGAAGAACAACAGCATATCATGTCAAAAATTTTGTGGACGGGCGAGGCTACGTTTAATAGTGAGGGTGGTGTTTTTTTTTTTGAACCTATTCTCTATCCTTCCATTGTTGGATATAGGTCTCCCCCAGTTCTCTCCATCTTTCCCTATCTTGAGCTGTTCACTGCCATGTGGGACCTACTTGTTTCCTGATGTCATCTTTCCACCTCATCTGTGGTCTGCCTCTTGATCTCTTTGCATTGTATGGATGCCACTTTCCGATGACATTGTTCCATCGTCCGTCTTGGAGACGTTCATTGTGTCCAGCCCATTTCCATTTCAGCTTTGCTGCTTGTTCTATCGCGTCTACTGTCTTTGTTCTGGTTCTGATCCACTGGTTACGTTTTCTATCTCTAAGTGATACACCCAACATTTGTCTCTCCATCGCTTTTTGTGCCTTCCTTATCCTATCCAAATTGGCCTGTGTAAATGTCCATGTCTGTGCTCCGTAGGTGAGCACCGGTATGATACAGGAGTTATATACCTTGCTTCGTAAGTATAGAGGGATTGTTTGATTTTTTAGAACGTAAGAAAGTTTGCCGAACGCTGCCCATCCCATTCTTATTCGTCTCGATATTTCGGCTGTTTGATTTTCTCTATTAATTCCAGTTCTTGTCGTTCCGAGGAGATCAGGAGTATATCATCCGCATATCTAAGGTGATTTAGGTATTTTGCGTTAATACATATTCCTCTGTTTTCCCAATCTGTTGATTTTATTATGTCTTCGAGGGTCAAGGTAAACAGTTTAGGTGAAATTATATCGCCTTGTCGGACTCCTCGTTTAACTTTTATATTATCCGTTATTAATTTGTCGTCCAGAATTACGGTCATGGTTGCGTTTTGGTAAATATCATGTATCAAGTGTCGGTATCTTGAATCTATTCTACTATTGACCAGAGCTTCTTCAACCGCCCAGTGTTCAATGCTGTCGAAAGCCTTTTCATAATCTACGAATGCTAAGTACAGCGGAAGGTTATATTCATTGGTTTTCTCAATTAACATTTTAAGCGTATGTAGATGGTCGATTGTGCTGTATCCTTTTCTGAATCCGGCCTGTTCCACTGGTTGGTAGTTATCAAGTTTATAGGTTAGTCGATTGTTTATTATTATTGTAAAGGTTTTATATAGTTGTGACAAAAGGGAAATAGGACGGTAGTTGTTTAGGTATGTTCGGTCTCCTTTCTTAGGTATTAAGATTGTGTTGGCATTTCTACATTGTTTGGGTATTTTACCTTCAAACAGACATTTGTTGAACAGTATTTTTAGCATTTTTTTTTATCGTGTCTCCTCCTTCTTTTAGCAGTTCTGCCAGTATTTTGTCCTCACCGGCCGCTTTATTTCTTTTCATGTCGTTTATGGATTTTTCGATTTCATCTTCAGTTATTTCTGGTAATACCTCTGAGCCAACATTTTGTATTTTCCTCGTGAGATTCTGTTTAGATGATAGTGGTGGGTCATTTTAGAACTGTATAGGTCTGTGTAATATCTTTCTGTGATTTTTACTATTTCTCCTAGATCTCTTTCTTCATTGTTCTCAGCTTTAAAGCAGGATTAGTTTTCTTTTTCCTATATTTGTCTTCATTGTTTTTAAACTTTTGTTCTTCTCTATGATTTTCTTAATGCGGTCTTCTCGGTATTTCTTTAAATCTTCCTTTATCTGATTCTTATGGTTTTATTCAGTTCGGTATACTCCACTGTATTTCTTTTGTTATCATTTAGTAGTTGAGGGTGGTGTTAATCTGCATAATATGCATTATTGGGCTGAAGAAAATCCGCACTGAATACATTAGGTGCAGATTCAAGGTAGATGGAGTCTTAATGTTTGGTGTGGTAAAGTTGATGAAAAGATCGTAGGTCCATATTTCTTTAATAGATCTTTATTATCTTCCATTACATTTTATGTAATTATTTATGTATAAAGAAAATTAAAACGAAAATTTCATACTAAAAAAATAGGATCTGGATAGGAGATTGATTGAAGACTTTCTTTATTAAAAATGTTACATGTTGCGTGGAAGCAAATATCTAGCAGAACGTTCCATTGAGGGTGGTTGATACAAAAAGTGAGTGAGTTCTCAAGTATGAAAATGAAACAAAGCCTTAAAACAACTAATTATATAATACTCAGCGTTAATAACGTTAATTATCAAATGCTCGCTAAATTATCAGAACCAGCTATAGAAGATTTTGTAAAATAATACATAAATTATGAGATCAAATATAATATTCAAGGAGCTGTTCGGTAATATTAGGTTTGAACTCAGTCTGAGATGTGGCACAAATATTTTTTTCTGTCTCACATTTCAAACACGTAATCTTACATTTTTTCACACTATTCCTTTTTTTATATTTTCCCTCAAATAAAAACGTAATTTATAAAGTGCCAATGACCAGTAATTACATAAAATAAAAATTACCTCTTATCTGCACGTATTGAAAATATGCGGCAATATAATTAGTAAATAGATAAAAAATATGCAAAGTCTGTGTAACCAAGTAGGCTACCATACATGCATACAACAACTATTTGATATGTTGTGAGATAAAATATTAATTGCAATTCTGAAGTACTGAAAAATACTCATCGCATCTTTAAAAGAATGCAGTCCTTTGTATAAACAGCACTTGTTTAATTGCAGTTCGTAATTAAATAAAATTTTTAAGTACTTTTATGGAGCAAAAATTTATAATGAAAGCACACGAAGGAGCGAAAGAATCGAATTTAAAAAGCAGTTGATGCATCGATTACATAAATTTAAATATATTAAATCTGTATATAGAAAGATTTAGTGTTTTAGTATTAAACAACAAATATATTTCTTTTAGTAAATATCATCTTATATACTAAAACACTAAGCCCTTTTCTTGTCCATCACTTTACTCAAAAACCATATTAGATAATTAAAATATTTTTTCGGAATATTATTAGTATTACGTATGAGATTGTCAAGATATAATTTTGGTACAAAAATTCACTTCCGGTTTTGAGATGACCAGAAGTTAAAATTTACTTTAAGTTTTAGATCCCACAATGTATATACGGATCGAAAGGTCTCGTCGAGACGAATCTAAATATGTACTTCCGGTTGCGATCCGATACCGGAAGTGACCCGAAACGCGCATAAAACGTCAAGATAGAGCAAATCTGACACCGAATTCGTGATTAGCATGCAAAATTAACTGCTAAATGATATGCATGTCGACAGTTGATGAACCAAAAATTGCATGCCGGTATTGAGGTCGACTTTCAGTTTCGTTTTTATTAAAAAGTAAAAAGTAAAACTTTACATAACTCCCGGTGCTAAGCAAAAGTTTTCAGAAAATGGAGACATTGTAACAAAAAACATTTTTTCGACGAAATATTTCGTGATATTAAATACACTTATTACTTGCATTATTATTGATGATGTTATGTATATTCTTGCTTATATTGTTTGTATTGATCTCTTAATCTTTCTCGCAAAATAAAAATTTCATTTAAAAAACTCGATGTCGAGTTGGTCTGCTAGTATTGTTGTAAATTAATAATAAAGCATTTTTCGTACAAAATGTTTTTGTATATTTTCACAACTTTTTGCTGCAATGTATTAAAATTTTAGTGTAAAGCAAACTTCTAAATATATTTCTCGGTCTAAAATTCTAACCTTGTGGGTCGTACTTCCCACAAGCAACTTGAAAATGTTTATACCAATCCTAAGTAAACTACTATAAAATACAATCCAATGGAAGATGTTTAATGGGTAATTTGACCTACCATAAATCACATTATAAAACTATGTAATACTACAATATATATTAAAAACTTTAGAAACTATGCCGTCAATTGTTATCTGTACAGGTAAATCACAGGTAAGATAAACATACCTTTCAAGGGAGGAGGGAGATATTTTCTTCTTTCTTCATCTTCTTCACTGGCTTTACAACTCGGGGTGAATCTTCGCCGCATGCAGTATCGCCCTTCATCCTCTACGATCTTGTAGTTCTATTTCCAATTGTTGTACCCAAATTCTAGATAAATCGGATTAAATATCATTCTTTCATCTTTTTCTCGGTCGGCCTACTGATCTTCTACCATCTGGTCTTTCAAAAAACACTATCTTGAACTCTCTGTCATCCTCTGATCGTACCACGCGACCTGCCCATCTAATTTGGTTTGCTTTGATATGTCTAACTTGTTTTCAGTTCCATACACAAGCACCAATTCAGCATTGCGGCGTATTCTCCAATATTTTGTAAATTCATCTCTTTGAGGGCCAAATATTATTCTGAGAACCTTTACTCAAATACTAGAAGCTTATTGATTTCTTGCTAATTAAGAGGCCATGTTTCACTGCCCTGTGTAATAATTGGGCGAATAACCGACATGTAGAGTGTTAATTTAGATTTTCTGTTTAGCAGCTTCGATCTTAATTATGTTGAAAGAAAGTATTTAAACTCAGGTATTTAAACCAGTTATTTAAACTACTTTACTACTTCGTAGCAAAGGAGTTGTGTAAAGTTGTGATCATTAATACTAAAGTTCTGTCTAGCTCTTGGTCTTGGATTTTTGGTTACTACCATGTATTTCGTCTTTTCTTCATTTATTCGGAGACCCAGACGACCTGTTTCCTCCTCGAGCCGTGAAAATACCTCTTTCACGCCTCTTGTAAATTGCGTGACTGCATTTAAATCATCAGCAAAAGCCAGCAACAGTTTTGATCCTTGATCAGCAAAACCTCCTATCAGCTCAGACGATATTTTACTTATTGCATATTCTAAAGCAAAATTAAACAGCAACGGTGACAAGGGGTCCCCCTGCCGAAGTCCTGAATTCATACCAAATGGTATCAATGTTTTATTTCCTATCTCTACTTGCGCATATGAGTCTGTCACGCACATTTGCGTTAATTCAACTAATTTTCTTGGTATTCCCATTTGCTATCCACAATTTGCTACTTTTTATGTAATCGAATGCTTGCTGGAAATATATGAAAATTTGATGCACATCGCGGTTGAATTCCCTGTTTTTCTCTAATACTTGTCGGATGGGAAATATCTAAGATGTTACATATTTTCTATCTTACTATACGGAATGGAAGCTTGGTCATTGAATAAACAACACATAAGAAAAATAGGAGCGTTCGAAATGTGGTGTTACTGAAGAATGTTAAAAATTCAGTGGGTTCAAAGGATTACCAATGCTGCGGTACTACGACGTCTAAATAAGGAGTTAGAAATTATGAACAGCATAAAAAAGAGAAAACTAGAGTATTTGGGTCACACAACCAGAGGAGAAAAATATGAGCTGCTGAGAATTATTATGCAAGGAAGGATCCAAGGAAGAAGAAGCATAGGAAGAAGACGCATCTCCTAGCTGAGGAACCTTAGAGAATGGTTTAACTGTAGTTCACTACAACTTTTCAGAGCAGCAGCTAACAAAGTGACCATAGCGGTTATGATATCCAATATCCGATAGGAGATGGAACTTTAAGAAGAAGGTAAATATCTGATCTATAGTTGACTTTTCAGCACGAAAGCCGCATTCGTAGTCGCGTAGAGTAGCTTCCGAATATGATGTGAATCTCTTTAGCAAGATAATTTATAGCACTTTATATGATATACTAATAAGCGATATGCCTCACTAGTTTCGGAATTGTTCTTTGTTGCCTTTCTCATATATATGGAAATTATAACGCTTTTATTTCATTCTTTAGGCATTTTCTGTTTTTGCCATACTCTCAAAATAATGTCATATAATTTGTGGTGTAAAATGTTTACTCCTTATTTAACAACACTCCATATATGTCAATATTTTCTGGTGCTTTATGGTCTTTTAGAGACGAGATCGCATTCTTTACTTCCTCAAATGTTGGTGCTGGTATTTCGATATCTGCAGAATGAAACGTAATATTTGCTTCCTTCGTCTCATTTTCAATATTTAGTAAATTCCAAAAGTATTCCTTCTATCGTTCGATGATTTCCGTTTCTATTGCTATAAGTTCACCTACTTCATTTCTCATAGGCTGTGTTACTCCAACACTTGCACCTTTTCTGACTGACTTCACTTTACTTAAGAATTTCCTTATTTAATTCATCTCGCTACTTCTGTCCATTTCCATATTTGCTGTTCTAGATAATTCCTTTTTTTAGTTCTGAATAGTCGCCTTGTTTGTGCTTTTGTTCTGGGAGACATTTTGGCCAAAGATACTTGTACAGTATTTATTACTTAGGTAAGTACTACAAAATTAATGACTTGCACTTAATTCCGTACAAAACATTGGTACCGAGAGCAGGAAAAATTTTGTATTTACGGAAAACTTTTTCCCTATTTTAGGCAATTTGACACATTACGACATTCGGCTGGTACTGGGATGAGAAATCTAAGGCGTAACTCTTAGTTTGAACCCCCCATACTTTGAGTCTTCTTAAGGTGCCTTCTCCATTACTGAAGGTTAGCTATAACTAGAGCAAATTGCTCTCTATCTTAAGCTGTTCTTAATATCGAATGTGTGTCCATATCTGTCCAGTCTCTTACATTCTTCAACCAGAAGCATTTTTTTCTTCCTGGACATCTTCTTCCTTCCGCTTTCCCTTTCATTATAAGTCGTAGGAAGTTGTATTTTTCTCCTCTGTAAATATGTCCTAGATAACTCGTTTTTCTGCCTTTTTACAATATTTTGGACTTCACTTTCAGTACCCATTCTTCTTAGCACCTCGTTGTTGGTCACGTGCTCTGTCCAAGAGATCTTCAGCATCCTTCGAAAAACCCACATCTTAAAGGCTTCTATACGCCTCATACTTGTAACTTCGAGAGTCAATGTTTCCACTTCGTATAGCAATATGTAATAAATTAACGTTTTTACAAATTGGTATCGGATATCCAACGATAACGTAAAGTTTATTAGGAATTTTTTCATTCGTTGAAATGCGGACCTAGCATATTCTATATAAGCACGTATTTCGACCTAGTGGTCAAGATCGTTTGTTATCCAGCAACCAAGATACTGAAAACTTTTTACTGGTTCTATATGTTTGTTATAGATACGAATATTAATGTCGACATTTGGTACACGTTTAACAGCCATTGCTTTTGTTTTATTTGTGTTTATATTTAGTCCCAAGCTATCTCCCTCTCTGTTTATGACATTCAAAAGTCGTTGTAAACCTTCAGCACTCTTCGCTATAATGACGGTGTAGTCTGCGTATCGTAAGTTGTTTACTTATTCTCAGTTGATTTTTTATTCCTTCTTAAATATTTTCGAGGGCATTTTGAAAGATATTTTCGGAATATATATTAAATAACAGTGGAGAAAGTACACAGCCCTGACGAACTCTTTTTTTTATTGGCAATTCTGCTGTCAGATGATTGTCTATTATGATAGACGGCATTTGATCCCAATATAGTTTTTTAATAAGTGCTACAGTGTTATGGTCTATACCATGTTGTGTTAGGGTTTCTATGAGTTCTGTATGTTTTACTCGATCAAACGCTTTTTCGTAGTCGATAAAACAGAGAAACATGTCTTTTCACTGATCTCGGCATTTTTGTAGTAATATCTGGAGGCCAAATAATGCCTCTTTTGTACCAAGCCCCATACGAAATCCAAATTGATTGTCGTTCAGGTTTTTTTCACATTTTCTGTATATTCGTTGATGTACAATTTTGAGTAAAATTTTTAGAAAATGGCTCATCAGGAACTCGAATTGAAAAGAAATGCAACTGTCTACTTTCACTTGCGGAAAGTAATAAAGCAAGGATTCGAACTACTGCCTAACATAACGATAGCGGAGGTAAATTAAACCCCAAAAGTAATAAAGAAAACAAGGCTTCGGGAAACGACCAACTAGGAAGAGAAGCTATTGAAGTAGAAAGTGAGAAATTGCTGGAAATATCTGGAAATCACTTATTAGGTAATAAAAGAACTAAAACAGACAATAAAATAAGTAAGCCCAAACAGAAGTTTTCCATTAACTAAATAGATAACCAATTTAGATCCAGGTAATGTTATGAGAATAAAAGGCAATGAAGTACATCAGGATGCATAATATTCCCAAAGAAATGCTTCCTGTATGCTTAAGGAAAAAAGTTTACAAAAAGTATACTGCAATATTATTTATACCAAACAAGATAATAAAAGAGGACTAATACAATAGATAATAAAAGACTACAGAAGTCAAATGGAGATATGCTAGCCATATACTACGTTTAAATGATAGTAAGTGGACCAAAACACTATAGAATGCAGACCTAAAGAAAACAAGACACCGAGGTAGACTACCTACGAGACCCGTCAAACGGCCCTTAGGTCTCAATCTGCCTACTCCTCAGTGTCAAGTCACACTAATAAAAACGAAACATGATTCAGAAGGAAACATGAACAGACTACTTTCGATCCTTATTTGATTAAGGTGATGATATTAAACGCCCAACACCAGAGGTGACAGCAAACGAAGAAATAAATATTGGAAAACAAAAGGTAAAAGAAGTGCTAAGGGAATTAAAAAACAGAAAATCACTAGAGCGAAAAAAGTACCGGACAAACTTCTAAAGTAGATTGAGATCACACATCCTAATACCTCTCTTCATAAAGGGAGACAAATCTAACCCGGAAAATAACAGAGGAAATAATTTATTACATACAACACTAAAATTAACAATTAATACGATAACAAATAAACTGAATGAAATTATAATAACTAAAGATTTTAGATCGGAAAGATCATGCACCGACGCTATGTTTATAATTAGGCAAGTGCAAAATAAATTATTAGAATACATCATCATCATCAACTAGCCTCTAACGTCCACTGCTGAACATAGGCCTTTCGCATGCTTTTCCACTTAGTCCGATTTTGCGCCATCTGAATCCAATTTGTAGTCACTCTTTTTATGTCATCTGTCCATCTCGTTGGGGGTCGACCTCTATTTCTGTAAGCTTGTATTCGTGGTCTCCATTCCAAAATTCTTTTTGTCCACCGGTCATCAACTGATCTTGCTAGTTCCACTGCCCTGCCCAGTTCCACTTTAGTGTTGTTATCCTTTCAATAACGTCTGCTACTCCTGATCTTTTGCGTATAGTAGCATTGGGTATTCTATTACGTAGAGAAATCCCTAACATAATTCTCTCCATTGCTCTTTCCGCAACTTGTAGTTTACTCACTGTTGTTCTTGTGAGCGTTAGGGTTTCTACGCCGTAAGTCATCACTGGCAAATATATTTTGCCAGTGATTAGAATACAACAAACCAGCATATCTATGTTTCTGTCTATGTTTATTGTATGCAATAAAGATAACTTTAGGAGAATTAAAAAAAAAGGGTACCAAATGGAAGCAAAACAACGTATGCTGCACCAATTCAATATAACCGCCAGAAAATTTAAAATGTTAATTATCCCAAAAAAAGACTAAATACATGGTTTTAATACAAGCAAGTGGATGGACTAAATACAAGCAAATTTACTATAATATTAGTAACAGCTAGAAGATCAGATAATAGTGGAGTATAAATATGTAGACATCACATTATCTTGCTACGGAAAGCTCTAAACTAAAGTGGAATATCAAGTTAATAAAGCAAGCAGAGTTGTAGGTTGCCTGAGTATAACAATATGGAAAAATAAAAATATCAGGAAAGAAATGAAAGGCAGAATTTACAAAACAGTCGTCAGATCAATAACGACGTACGCGCAGAAACCCTACCTGTCACGGAGAGAACAAAAAATATTTTAGAAACAGCAGAAAAAAATTAATGGTAAAACACTATGGAACAGAGCTAGAAGTACAGATGTACGACGTCAATGGAAGGTGTAGAGCATCAAGCTTTTTCTTTACGTTTTATCTCCGCGACAGAGGTTGGCAATTATCATGCCTATCCTGATGTTGGATGCTGCTGCTCTGAATAGTTCTATTCATGTGAATCTGTACCATGTGATTAGCTTGTGGAGGTCTTAAAGGTTGTCTGCTATAATGATAGTATCGTCCGCATATCTAATGTTGTTGATTGGTGTTCCATTGACCTTTATTCCTGCTGCTTCTCCCTCAAGAGCTCTTTTACGAGTATGCATTGAATAGTAGTGGTGACAATACATACACCAGTTTCACTACTCTTTTAATTTCGAACTCTTCTGATGTGTGTTCAATAATACGTATGTGTACATGCTGTTTATAATGTAGATTTGTTATAATTTGAAGGTATTGGTATTGTAATTGTTTTGCGTTGAGGACGTCCATTAGCACTTTGTAGCGGACTTTATCAAAAGCCTTGTTGTAATCTATGAAACAGACGTACATATCTTAGTTAACATCCAAGCATCTCTAGATTAGTACGTTGAATGCAAATAGAGCTTCACGGGCACCTACGCCTCTAAGGAATCCAAATTGGATTTCTTTAGTATCCATATCAAGTATTTGGTAAATGCTTTTATGGATGGATTTTTACGATATCACTCTTTACTCATTATATAATCCATTTGGTTTCTTACCACTTTTTCCGGTTTATCTGCTGGTGAGCTCCATGTATATACCCCTCTCATAGGTAATTTAAAAAAACATCTTTGTGATTAGCATCAAGCACTGTGCAATAAATATAATAGTAGAATGGAACGATCATATAAGCAGAATGACAACAAATAGAGCAGTAAAGACGGTAAGGGACGGTTCCCTAATAGGAAGACGATCAGTAGGAGGACCACAAAAACGATGAAGGACAACTTATTGGAGGCACATTGAAAAACAGACGAGTCATGTCTACATAAAAAGAAGAAGAAAAAAAGAAAAAGAAGTTATAAGACTCTAATATAAAGATAATGTAGTTTATTGTTTAGAGATAGACGAGGGAAGACAAGTAAATGGAACAGATAAATTCAAGTATTTAGGAACCATAATATAGAACCAGGGAACAACAGAAGAAGATATAAACAACAGACTAAGATAAACAAAAAACTGTATAAGACAACTAAATTCAGTGCTGTGGGATAAGAACATTACGTTAAAGACAAAAAAGAGAATATATAATACCCTGACAAGAAGTATCCTGACATATGGGTCCGAAAACTGGACAATAAACAGGAGAAATAGAGGTAGAATAAGAGCAGTAGAAATGAAGTTCCTGAGGAGAAGCTGTAGACTCACAAAAAAAAACAGAATTGAAAATGCAGAGATTAAGCGGAGAATGGGAGTGCAATCAGACATAATCGACTATATGGAGGAGAAGAGACTATCCTGGTACGGCCACGTCGGAAGAGCGGACAGAGGACGATGGATAAACAAAATTACAGAATAGAGTCCGATCGGAAGAAGAAAGAGAGGAAGACCCCGAAGGTCATTCAGAGACGAAAGCGACGAGGCTATGGAGAGAATAACCCTGCGAGATGGAGTCTGGAATGACAGGGAAAATTGGAGAAAACGGTTGAGTGAGGGAAGACAGTGAAAACTGTGGAAATCCTTAGTGGAAATCCTTTGAAGAAGACCTCTGATGTTCTATATTCCTGTTTTTATATATTTTCTCATCTGAAGATTTTGTATTTCGCTCTTTCATTAAGTCATGTATTTACCACGCCTATTTCACACTGTCTGGCCCAGAATTAGGGCAATGCCGGGCGCTAGATAAGGATCGAGAAGGCAAGATCAGCTTAAGTCAAAATGAAAAAAATCTTTAACAGCCACGACATAAAATTGGAAATAAAAGTTCGTTTACTAAAATGCTACGTATTTTCCCTCCTTTTATATGTCGTAGAGTCATGGACCTTAACTGAAGCATCACAGAAGAGACTCGAAGCATTTGAGATGTGGTGCTATAGACGCATGTTGAGGATTTCCTGGATAGACAGAATTACCAACGAAGAAGTACTACATAAAATGGGTAAAGCACGCGAACTAGTCGTAACCATAAAACATCGCAAACTAGAATACCTGGGCCATATAATTCGCAATGAACAACGATATAATCTACTTCGGACCATACTTCAAGGTAAAGTGCATGGGAAAAGAGGTCCAGGACGGAGAAGAATATCCTGGCTGCATAATATGCGAAAGTGGTTTAACTTAACCACTACCGGACTTTTCAGGGCAGCAGTTAACAAAGTCAGAATAGCCATGTTAGTGTCCAACATCCGTAACGGATAGCTACCATAAGAAGAAAGACGAAAAAGAAACTTTTTGTGTACTCTTGTCTGTCTGATAGCCTCATAACCTTAGGCTCTTTTAATGAAGTATTTTGAAAATGACGCATTTTCATTGTAAATAGCTAAGGTAGCTACTAAAACCTATGATACAATTTTCGAATATTAAAAAGCCTTAGTTTCTACGGCAATCTGTGCTAAAATTTACAAATATATTAAATAAAAAAATTAAACCAATAAAATTTTTGAAAAAAAATATAAGTTTCCATTTGAAATTAATTTAAAGAATGGTCTCCGTATCTGGTGTTCGCAATATGTTTATAAAATGTACTAAATATACCGCAAAAACCAAGTCGTTATAAACGTGTATCGTATATCATTTTAGAAAACCAACTACCCTAACAAGATGACAGGTCAATTAAACCAATTTTATCGCTGAGTTCCTTTTCCGTCAGATTCATCATATTTTTTTGAACATTCATCAATATTATATTATTCTTGAAACGTAATCTAAAATTGGGCCAATATTTGCAACAAAACACAGCTATAACAGCTTACAGATTTAGAAGAAGACTTTGTGTTTAATTTGCTTTCTACATTTCGTTAATTGCCCCAAATCTCACTTTTTCGGGTTTTAATTCCATATCAGTAATAATTTTTCCAACTCATTATTTGGATGCTTTTAATGAAGAAGACTATATTAAGCGCATGCTGAAGTTAGCCAAAGTTGGCGAAGATTTTTTTTTTTCCTTTCCAACTCATACAGAGGCGTCCAGCGTCCACTTACAATAGGGATAAGGTTTTAAGCTAATGTACATAAAATTTCAACAAGTTTATTAAAATATAGGTTTCGAGCGAGGTGTAAGAAAATATATATATATATATATATATATATATATATATATATATATATATATATATATATATATATATAAACGAAGAATGATCACAGCTGTCCAATTATTAATTAGTATAATGGTAAGGTTGATTGGGTTAGCAGCTGAATAATGAAAGCCAAAGTGTGCTCTTTTCAACGACTTCGCTATATATCGTTAAATTTCTTTAAGATCTTTAGACGAATGCTACAATATGTTACAAAATGGTGAAATTGTGTATTTTACATAAGATGTAGTGAAACACTTACTTGTGTGAGGTTGCAGGCAAAAGTGGTATTTAAAAGTTCCATGTTGAAAAACTTTTTGAAGATTTTTTTATAGCAAAAAAAAAGGAATAAGTTGTATGTGTTATATGGTGGCTTGAAAACTCAAACAATACAAGTGCATTTTTGTTATTTTCCTCCAGTGTGATAGTACAATACAAATATTAAAAAACATTGAACATTTAAGAAACAAAACATTTAAAACACAACTACATATCACATTGTCATTTTTTGGACCAGGTCTATTCACCTATGCACAAGGAGGTGGAAGTCTAGTATGTACCTCAAGGTTAAAGTGTGTTGTCAGCTATCATATTAGTAGATGTCAGCCAGAAAACTAAAGCTGTGTTCAGTTTATGTGTAAAGTTACATTTAATTGAAAATTATGTTATGTTAATTTAAGACAATTAAATTCTGTTATTAATAAATATATATAGAATTTATTTATTTCTTTGTGATTATTTCTTTTAAAGTTATTTTAATTATTGTTGTTACTCTTAAGAATTTTATTTCTGGAAAAATGCAACAATTGCAATAATAATGATTAAGTTACTACTTCAATTGGATGGTCAGAAGAGTTTTAATAGACAATACTATACTATTCAGAATATTACAGTTCGTTGACTTGATTATTTTTTGTTTCCAACTGCAGTAGAAAGGAATAAATTTCACTAAGGTGTTGTATATCTGATTTTGTGTTGATTATATTATCTGTTGTTGCTAGGTGGGTCATTTCTAAAAAAGTCTTCTCTTATAAGCTGTTTCTTTTTCGAGGATTTTGACATCTGCAAAATTCACATCCAGAACCACAGAATGAATTTTGCAGATGTCAAAATCCTCGAAAAAGAAACAGCTTATAAGAGAAGACTTTTTCCACCTCCTTGTGCATAGGTGAATAGACCTGGTCCAAAAAATGACAATGTGATATGTAGTTGTGTTTTAACTGTTTTGTTTCTTAAATGTTCAATGTTTTTTAATATTTGTATTGTACTATCACACTGGAGGAAAATAACAAAAATGCACTTGTATTGTTTGAGTTTTCAAGCCACCATATAACACATACAACTTATTCCTTTTTTTTTGCTATAAAAAAATCTTCAAAAAAGTTTTTCAACATGGAACTTTCAAATACCACTTTTGCCTGCAACCTCTCACAAGTAAGTGTTTCACTACATCTTATGTAAAATACACAATTTCACCATAATTTTGTAACATATTGTAGCATTCGTCTGAAGATGTTAAAGAAATTTAACGAAATATAGCGAAGTCGTTGAAAAGAGCACACTTTGGCTTTCATTATTCAACTGCTAACCCAATCAACCTTACCATTATACTAATATATATATATATATATATATATATATATATATATATATATATATATATATATATATGTGAAATTATTTTTGAAGAATTGAAAATTTTTTTCAACACATGACTTCACAGAGGAGAAGTCCCACATAATTGGAATGAAAGCTTGAGAATATTTCTCTTCAAAAAGAAAGACAGGCGAGATCTAAAGAACTATAGGCCAATCTGCCTGCTGTCCCAAATGTACAAACTGTTTGTGAGAGAAATAACTAACAGGTTAACGTCGAATCGATAGCTATCCACTGGTGCAGTAGGCAGAATTCCAAAAGGGTTACGGTACAGCGGATCATCTTCTTACAGCAAAAACGCTAATAGAGAAAGCCAATGAATATCACTTGAACTTATAAATTGGCTTCGTGGAATATGAAAAAGCATTTGACTCCATAGAACTTTGGGCAATAGAGAGAGCTATGAACAACTGCAGGATAGACTTTTGATACCGAATGCCCATACATAATATTTACAAGAAAGCTACAATAAAAATACAAATAGATGAGAAAATCAAAGCTACACCAATCAACAGCAGAGTTCGCTAGGGAGATGTTATCTCGCCAAAACTATTTACACTTGGAGTGGAAGACGTATTCAAAGACATTAATTGGGTAGATAAAGGAATAAATGGAAGAAAACTGGGTCATTTGAGATACGTTGATGACATTGTAATATTTGCTACAAGGTTCGAAGAACTACAGATCATGATGACCCAACTATTTGAAGCTTAGGAAAAACGTGGTCTTAAGATAAACTTGTAAAACACAAAAGTAATGACAAATACACCGAATATTAGAGAAATAATGTTAAACGACATAACTTTAGAAACACTAAGCGAATACATCTACCTAAACTGCCGAAATTACCAGAAGAATAAGGTAGGATGGGGCAGGATTTGGAAAACTGGGTTGGATCTTGAAAAGCACTAAAATAGAACAATATTTGAAAACCAGAATTTACGATCAGTGTATCCTCCCTATGGAAGGATAAATGGCATGGGAATCACAAATGGCATAGAAAATACCGATTGCTCAGGATCATGACAACTTGAGTTACATGACTCAAAAGCTAATAGAAGAATATAACAAATGGGGTCTCGAAGTCAACATTAAGAAAACTGAAGCCATGTGTATTGGAGGGACAAAGCAGTCCATTATATTAGAAGATGGGGTAAAAATAAGACACTTTGATGAATACAAGTGCCTAAGTATGAAGATAACTTAAGATGGAACACTCGATGCTGCTATAAAAGACACATACAGGGTAGAAAAGCCATATACATGATGAACGGCATTCTGTGGGACCAAACAATATCTAAAGCGAACAAGCAACTTATATATAACACCATACTTAAATGTGTAATCACATATGGCAGTGAAGTTTGGCCAATGAAACCAAGAACAGAGAAACTGTTACTAGCAACAGAAATGGACTTCTGGAGAAGAGCAGCAGGCAAATCAAGAAGAGATCGGATACCAAATGAGAGAATACGAGAAATGGTGGGAGTCAAGCATACAATAGTTGATGACATAAAAACAAAATAGTTAATACGGTACGGCCATGTACAGAGAATGCCAGATGACAGGATTCTGAAACAGATTTTGACGTGGTCACCACAAGGGAGAAGGAAAAGAGAAAGGCCGAGAAGAAGCTGGAGGGAGAGAATTAAAAAATAACTAGAGGAAAGAGAAATCCCTCCTGGTCTATGGTTTAATAGAGAAGAATGGCGGTGCAGTTCCTCTCGGAGGAACCTGTAACCTCTAGAGAGCGCGTCCGCAGGTGGCGGATAGGGGAATGCCCGACCCGGTTTACCGGTGGGTAGGAGGGAAATAAAATACCTCCCGTGGACCAACAGGTAATTCACCGAATGATTGCCGGTATAAGCAATCCCCCACTTATGACCAACGGCTGCGGGCGGATGAGTTAAAGTGGAAGGGCACTCTTTTGTCCAAGGGTTGGGAAACTGGTCCTAAAGGCGGATGAATCGAAAAATATGTCAACGGCGTAAGGATGCAGAAGGCAACGGGGAACCACTGCATTAAAAACTCTTAGAGTACCCCTAGTAAAGTCATGAATGGCAAATGACAAGTAGAGTAAACAAACCTACTGATTATGGAGCACGGAATTCAAGATCCGGCAGAGGAGGAATAACTGTAGATCACAGGGCCTCCCAGGTCGTAAACCAGAGAAATCCCTGTGGACTTAAGACATTGAAAATAGCAACCTGGAATGTCAGAAGTTTATATGCAAGTGGTAAACTAGCGAACGTACTGCTTGAAATGGAAAACCTCCAAATTGATGTTTTAGGTATAAGTGACGTACAGTGGCCAGGTTCAGGCAAACAAATTACAAATAATGGAACCATGTATTATTCAGGCAACAACGAGGTCAATCATCGTTACGGTGTTGCTATCTTAGTTGCAAAAAAGGTCAATTACTCTGTGATAAGTTTTACTTCTTATTCTGATAGGATCTTATCAATACAACTACAGTCTAAAAAAGGTATAGTAAATTTTATTCAAGTTTATGCTCCTACGGCAGATAAAGATGACGACGATATCGAACTGTTTTACCATGATTTGGAACAAGTCTTAAAATCAATGAAAAAACATCACACTACAATAGTAATGGGCGACTTCAATGCCAAAGTTGGCCAGGGAAGAGTGGATGGATATGTGGGGGAATATGGTCTAGGAAATAGAAATGAACGTGGTGACCGTTTGATACAATTTTGCCAGACGGAAGAATTTATAATAGCTAATACACTTTTTAAGCTACCAAAAAGAAGGTTGTATACATGGAAATCTCCCGATGATACAACGAATAAAATAATCCGAAATCAAATTGACTTTGTCCTTATTAGACAAAGATTTCGATTTCGTAAATTAAAACTGGTTAAAAAACCCACACAAAGTAGAATTGATATTAAGAGATTAAGGGAACCACAAACAAAGGAACAAACCGTAAAAACTCTTACTGAAAATATACGTAATGCACAAGAACTGAATAAAAGTAGCTATAACATTGATCAGAAATGGAAAATATAAAAGCAGCAATAATTAAAACAGCAAATGAAAACTTAAAACCAAAGAATAGAAAACATAAAGATTGGATGACTGAAGAAAAACTACTATTAATGAATGAAAGAAAATCATTCAAAACAAAAAATCCAATTAAATATAATGAAACTGATCGATTAATAAAAAAGAGGATAAAAGAAGCTAAGGAGAGAATGTTACATGAGCAGTGCCAAGAACTAGAAGAAATTGAGAAAAAATATGACTTTTTTAACATGCATAAAAGAATTAGAGAATTAACAGGAATGAGAAAAACACTTCAAACTAGGCAACTAAGAGATGAAAGGGGTGCACTTATAACAGATATAAACCAAAAAATGCATAGATGGACACAATATATAGCACAACTATTTGAAGACAAAGAAAGAACAGAAGCACCAAAAGAATTTAAGGATGATACTGGGCCTGACATTATACGAGAAGAAATTGAATATGCAATGAAACAAGCTAAAGATGGTAAATCTCCCGGGCCTGATGAAGTTCCTATCGAATTACTTAAAATTGTGAATACTGAATCTATTGATCTTCTTTTGGATCTATTCAATACCATATATAGAACAGGTATAATACCTAAAGAATGGCTCCAATCAACATTCATACTGCTTCGCAAAAAAACCAATGCAAAGGAGTGCAATGAACATCGCACCATAGCCTTAATGAGTCATGTCTTGAATTTGTTTTTAAAAGTAATTCACAATAGAATACATAAGAAATTAGATGAAGGCATAAGTAATACACAAATGGGATTTAGGAAAGGTCTGGGAACGCGAGATGCACTGTTTGCAGTAAGTGTTCTTTCGCAGAGATGCTTAGATATTAATCAGGAAGTATATGCCTGTTTCATTGATTTTGAGAAGGCATTTGACAGAGTGCAGCATAATCGACTTAAAGAAATTCTATTAAATAAAAACATAGACAGTAGAGACATTAGAATCATCTGTAACCTCTATTGGAATCAAACAGCAAAAGTGAAAGTTGAAAACGAACTGACCAAGGATATCCAGATTCGCCGTGGGGTCCGCCAAGGGTGTATTTTATCACCCTTGTTATTCAATTTATACAGTGAAGCCATCTCAGAATTAGCGCTTGCCGAGATCAGTGAGGGCCTTATAATAAACGGTGAGCCACTTAATAACATAAGATATGCTGACGACACCGTCCTTTTGGCAGGAACACTAGAAGAACTGCAACACCTTGCTGAACAACTAAATATATATTGCAACGATTATGGACTAAAAATCAATTTGAAGAAAACCAAGTTCATGGTATTTATAAAAGCACAAAACATCAAAGTTAAGCTAGTACTAGATAATACAGAAATTGAACAAATATCTTCGTACAAATACCTTGGAGCATGGATCACAGAAGATACTGATCAGACAAAAGAAATAAGATGCCGCATTGAAATTGCGCGGTCAACTTTTAATAGAATGAGAAAACTTTTTTGTAATCGCGACATCAATATATCGCTCCGGATAAGAATGCTTCGATGTTATATTTTCTCTACCCTTTTGTATGGAGATGAAGCTTGGACACTTAAAAAATCCAACATTAAAAACCTAGAAGCATTCGAAATGTGGTGTTATCGACGCATTTTGAAAATATCATGGATGGATCGCAAAACAAACGAACAAGTTCTCGAACAACTAGGAAAACAATGCGAAGTTTAAAATTCTATAAAGATCAGGAAATTGGAATACTTGGGGCACATCATGAGAGGTGAAAAGTACGAACTACTAAGGAATAGAATGCAGGGTAAAATCAAAGGTAGAAGAAGCGTAGGAAGACGTAAAATCTCGTGGCTACGCAATCTCCGCGAGTGGTTTGGATGCAGTTCAATTGAACTATTCAGGCGAGTAACCAATAAAATTATAATTGCCAGAATGATTTCCAATCTCCGATAGGAGTGGAACTTGAAGAAGAAGAAGGCGGTGTAGTAGTAGTAGTAGTAGTATCCTACCTATACTCATGTATGGTTATCAGATGTGAACACTCACCAAGTCCAATATGGATGAAATAGAAAAAGCACAAAGAGCGATGGAAAGATGAATGTTCGGGGTGAGAATTATTGACAAAAAAACAAACAAATGGATTGGAAGCAAAACCAAAGTAAAAGACGCAGGAGAACATGCTGCCAAATTAAAATGGAGTTTCGCAGGATACAAAGCCCGACTGAAGAATAAAAAATGGAACCACGAAATACAACAATGAAGACCATAGTTAGGAAAGGAAAGCAGAGGAAGACCACAAATGAGATGGGCTAATGACATTAAGAAGATCGGAAGGCACAACTGGAAGCAAGTGGCGCAAAATAGAAGACACTGAATTGATTTAAAGGAGGCCTATGTCCAAAGTTGGATTACTTAAGGCTGAAGAAGAAGTAGAATTCAATTTTTGTCATCAACGCTGTTGCCCAATTTTAGTTTATTATATAAGGAACGTCCTGCTTAGTTCTACAGCCTTTCAGATATCTCAAGTTAATCTCTGCTCTTTTATACTTTGTCTTTTTATCTTAAATTTATACAGTCAGCTTTCATTTCATTACCTATCATCCATCTTCTTACTGTAGTGCCGTGAATTTATAATGCGTTGACAAATTGTTTTAAGACCAGGCATGTTGCGGCATTCAAATCTCTATAGTATCTCCAGTTTTTTATCTTGACACCAATTGGGGTCCCAACTGCAAGCATCCATAACGATTACCATAAAAATCAATCACCTCAATAGGAGCATCTACAGCGATCACCATCCCACTCAATCTTAACTCAAAGACTCAGACCCTCATCATACGAAAGCTTTTCTTTCTTACGAAAAAGGTGTTGCTAATAAAATCGACCTAATTATTAAATCAAGAGGAATACAGACAATATATACCTCCAAACAAAAACTTTCATCTCTTGTCCGATCAATCAAAGATAACATTTAAAATAAACAACAGAGAGTTTATAAAATTCCTTGTACATATTGCACCCGATCATAAACAAATCGTAGACTCCAAAATAGAATTTATGAACAATGAACATTCCATTTCTGTTCGCAATTTCTACTCAATTTAAGCACTATAGTATATAGTAAATAGTAAATCCTCCCAAAATATCTATATTACAGTTTTCTATTTAATATATTTAAGTTACATTTTTCAGGTTTTTTTTACAGTTTCTAATTATTTCTGTATATTACTGGTTTCTAGCGAACTAAAAAATTTGTCATGAATTGTGTTACACTCAGAGAAACATATTAAATTTGTTGTCTCATTAAAATTTAAATATCTTTAATGTTTTCTTTTTTTTCTGGTTAACTTGTATTTTACATTCTTGGATGACATTATTTTGAACTTTCTTTAATTAATTTAAAAAAATAATACTTGACAAATAAAACTCCTATTTTTATTTCCATCGTTAGTGAAAGTCTACTTCACTGGATGTCCAAAAAGGTAATTTTGCATTGATTAACATGTTAAAATTAGCGACAGAGTACACACTGACAATGAAAATTTTCATCTGCTTGCGTCCCAATCTTTATTTGGAAATTTGACCGGCTTTTTCGAATTTTTTTACCAATTATGTACTGTTATTTTTGAATATGTGGTCATTATGAATGTTTGTAGCAAGTTTAATAATCAGGTGAACGCGGTATTTTAATTTTAAACTTCTCCGTCCCCATCTTAGCTACTCATTGCTAGAGACGGGCTAATCTGCGATTTTACTGTAGCAGTGACAAAATACTGTGGCTACTGAACATACTTCTAAACCCAACCTCTTCACACCCAAACACAAGTAGCAATCCGATATTTCTTTATTTAAATAAAAAAGAGTTGCTATTTCTAGTTTTCTAGCATATTCTATACATACATTAATTCAATAATCATGATATAGAGTTAAAATAAGTTACGAACAGATAATAATGTGCGTATTTTTATATTTCAGAGCGTTTTTCGAATCCTTTTATGCATTTCATTGTGAGTTAAATTAATTTAGAAATAATTGAATTCAATCAAATATCATTGAGAGTGGAATTAAAATCGATTTCAACAATTCTCGAATACTGATTTTTTTCACTTTAAATTTTCCACCACACGTTCTTATACTGAAAATTTGCGTACCCATCATTCTTCTTCGAAACATAAATCCACCACGACTTTGCCACGGAACCAGACTGTTAGTCAAGAAAATGATAACCAATGTTATCAAGGCAAAATTTTGGATTAGAAAATCCAAAGGTCAAAACGTACTGTTGCCACGTTTCCTAAGTGAGAGCGCCCACCAAAGTGGCGTGGCAGTGGCAAGTAGCAAGTAGCACGCGTCTAGCATAATGTAACCAATGAAAACGAATGATTCAGTTTACACCAAAATGACAGTAACGTCATTCATTCTAATCATTCGTTAGGATTGGTTACATTATGCTAGACGCGTGCTACTTGCTACTTGCCATTGCCACGCCACTTTGGTGGGCGCTCGCCGTAATGATCCTAATAGATATTCCATGCGATTGCAAACGTTTATAGATACAGGTGCAACCTGATTTCACAATGACAATTAAAAAAGCGCAAGAACAATCGTTGCAAGTGTGTGGATTCAATTTGGAAAATCCATGTTCCCACAAGAGCTTCAACCTGATTTATTCGTTTACGCACCAGAAGTTAAAACAAGAAATATTGTGTATCCCACAGCACTTCAATAAATATCGAATTCAAAAAAATCTCTTCAATTTCAAAATTTTACGAAATAAACAAAATAAATAAAATGTCTCAAAATAAATTAAATGTTTGTGTAACGCCTTTCCTTTAAAAATAAAATTGCTAGTTTAAACTTCTTAAATATTTTACTATTCAAGTATACCACTGGTGTCATATTTGTCAAAAGGAGGCATACATTATATCGCAACAATCCGTACAAATTGAATTCTGAATTATAAATTTTGGTAAAAGAAAGAAAAAATTACTAAGGGTAAGCATTCAGGAACACTCTGGCACTTATGAGAATACTGCAATACATACAGTCCAGTGGTGTGACAACAAAATTGTGTCTTTACTGTGAGATAATTGTGGAACTCGTATTGAAAAGATTCTTTTGCACCGAAAGAACTAAGAAAGAAACTGATTGTTCAGATAGTGTACAACAATATAACAGGCACATGGGCGGTGGTGTGAATCTGCAAGATTCCTAATTGGGGTTATATCCAATCAAAATCAAAAGCAAAAAAATGATATTACCGTATTTTCTATCATATGCTAGATTAAGAAGTAGTCAATGCTTGACTATTAGACAGGCTAATCAAAAACCAAATTGAAAAAACTAAAAAGATTATACCACTACTAAATTTCAAAACAGTTTTAACTGAACAACTAACTAACCGTAGTGTTTAACAAAAAAGAAAAGTAGGTCATCCTAGAAGCTGCACACCCGTACAACCATCCAAAAGAAGATGCATTGAGCATAAACCTAATATATGTATATGTACAAACAGATCAGTACAAAACAAAAAAAGGTGTAAGATGATAAACTGTAAGGAAAAATCAAAGGTTCAGTGCGAGAAATGTAACATGCATTTAAGCTTTTATTCTAAAAGTAGTAACTGTTTTAACCCTGCTGTCCTGTTCTGGTCTATTTGACCCCAAAAAAATTATTTCTAATTTTGAAAATTATTACGCGGCGTAACGTGTTAGTGTTTTGTGTCTTTATTACCTAATATGAGGTTTTTCAGTTGTATATGAGATAAAAAATCAACTTTCTGTTTTTTTTTTAATAAAAAGTAAATTGTTACCTATAGTACTTTCGGGTCAATATGAACCACGTATTTAAACCGTTAAAAATTACCTGTGTACAGTTTAATGTGTACTGTGTCAGTCAGGTACGTCTATAAATATAAAAAAGTTTCTGCAATATAGAACTTGTAAAAAATGTGTAGTGTAGCTGGACGATGTCATTTGGAAGTGCATGTCACCTAGAAGGAAGTGGAGGTGACAGACAAGTGATGGGCTGGTAGGACACATATATGCCAAGCGCAATCATTTATATTTCAAATTTTAGTCTATGTTTGCATGTTGATAATGTCGCATCGAAAAACGCCTAACCGAAGATCGTGTCGCGAACGTGTCTGAAAGTGATTGGATAAAATTGTTTTTCAAGCATACATTGGTCTTTTATTGTAAGCCGGAGTTTTTAAGTCCCATGACGAATCAACTAACAGTTTGTGGAATGAAGAAACGGGTCGTAGCGTATTTCGAGCAACAATGTCCCAGGAAGTAATTACAAAAATTTCGCAAGTAATAGGTTTTGATAACAAGAGTACTAGACAGGATAGAAGACGTACTGATAAACTTGCTGCAAAAAGTGAAATTTGGAAAAATGGGTAGAAAGTCTACCAAAATTGTTTAACTCTGATGAAAACGTTACCGTCGACGAGCAATTAGTTGCCTTTAGAGGCCGCTGTCCCTTCAAACAGTAAATTCCAAGCAAATCAACGAAATAGGACATACAAATTTGGGCTTTATGTGACAGTAAAGTTTGATGTAAAAATCATCATGGCACATATGCAAAGGAGAAGTACTGATCATGAACATCGGATAAAAATAATCGGCAGGGGATGACAAATAGATAAGTACAAAGCTTTCTCGGTCGTAAACCTGCAAAACCTTTGTAATAAGAAAAAGACAACCATAAAAATTGCTACATGGAATGTAAGGAACTTATTCTCTTTGGAAAAATGAGATAACTCCGTGTTGGAAACGGATCATTTGGATATAGACATATTAGGCATGACTGATACACAATGGCCAGTAAATGGCAAATGTCCCTCAAATAATCGTGGAATGTTTTATTATGCCGGAAGTGACACCACAACCCATCGATACGGAGTTGGAAATATACTGTAGTAAGCTTTACTCCATTGTTACAGCGTGTGATGTTAATACAATATAAGAAGAACATAATAAACACCATACAAGTGTACGCTCTAACAGCATACAAAGACGAAGAGAAAATAGAACAATTTTATAATACATTAGACGAGGTAATGAGAACAACAAAGAGACAACACATTAACATAGTAATGGACGACCTGAACGCCAATGTAGGTCATGGTGAAGTTGGAGAAAATGTTGGTAAATATGGCTAAGGTAATAGAAATAAAAGGGGTGACAGTTTAGTTCAGTTTTGTCAAAGCGAAGATTTAATAACAACTGATACATTCTTCAAATTACCCCCAAGGCAACTGTATACGTAGATGTCACCTCAACATACGCAAGAAAAAGTGATCAGAAACCAAATAGATTACATAATGGTGACAAAAGATACCATAATGCCGTGAAATCTAATAAAACTTATCCTGGAGCTGATATCGGTTCAGATCATAATCTAGTAGTATCTGTGATAGAACCTAGAACAAAGAAAATAAGAAAAACCATTATCCCAGCGTTAGACTTAAGCCAGCTTAAAAGTAAACACCTACGACAAACAGTGCAAGAAGAAATGAACACCATCCTCAGTAAAGCAGAAAGTCAAATCCGCAAAACAGACAACATAGATGAAAAACTTAGGTATATAAACACTACAATAAGAACTACGCGAAAGAAACCCCTAACCAGATCTGTAAAGAAACACAAGGTATGGATGACACCAGAGATACTAAAACTAGGGGATGAAAGACGTAAAATGAAGAATAATGCACAAAAATGCTGAGAGGTTGATAAGAACATAAAGCAAAGAATGAAGAAAGCCAAAGAATTATTAATTAAAGAATAATGTGTAGAAATGAAGAACTATAAAGAAAATATGACATATTTAATGTATATAAAAAAGTAAAAGAAATTACAAGAGCTTAAAGAAGACATCAAATAAGTTTGCTTATAATATATATAAGAGAATTGTTTGAGGACAACAGAAATAACATTGTTTAGGTAAATGGTGAAACGGAACCTGAAATGCTTAAATGTGAAGTAGAAATGGTAATTAGAAATTCCAAAACTGGAAAGGCAAATGGATCTGATGATGTTCCTACTGAATTGCTAAAGATTTTAAATGATGACTCAATAGGTATAATATTGCACTTATTTAACACAATATACAAAACTGGTATTATACCTCAAGAGTGGCTGTTGTCTACATTCGTTACACTGCCAAAGAAATCCAATGCAAAAGAATGTTCAGAATATCGAACAATATCTTTAATGAGCTATCTACTAAAGATATTTCTAAAAGTCATCCACAACCGAGTGTATCAAAAGTTGCATTTAGATATTAATGATAGACAGACAGATGGGGTTCAGAAAAGGACTAAGTACTCGAGAAGCTCTTTTCGATTTGAATGTTTTTACACAAAGATGCCTAGACGTTTATCAGGAAGTACATGTATGTTTTATCGATTTTTAAAAAGCGTTTGACAGAGTAGGCCATGATAAGCTAAGAGACATTCTTGGAAAGAAAAGACAGAGATAATAAAGATCTGCGAATAGTTCTCAATCTATACTGGAATCAGAAAGCTAACATCAAAATAGAAAATAAGATATCATAAGCAATAGAAATACAAAGAGGAGTACGACAGGGATGCATTTTCTCACCGTTGCTATTTAATGTTCATAGTAAAAGCATGTGCCAGGAAACCCTTTTGCAAGCAAAAGAAGGAATCGTAATCAATGAAGGGGTTTTAAATAATATTCGATACGCAGACGACACTGTACTAGTTGCAAGAACAGTAAAATAATTACAACGATTACTTACAAATATAAAGACTGCCTGCAACAATTATGGCATAAATACTAATATAAAAAAAAACCAAGTATATGGTCTTCAGTAAAAACATGACACAACCAGCACATATTAGTATAAACGGCATTCAAATTAAAAAAGTGTCAAGTTACAAATACTTGGGGACTAATAAACGAAAGTGAAGACCAAAACAATGAAATAAAAAGTCGTATCGAAATTGCCAGAGCCACCTTCATAAAGATTAGGTAATTATTCTGCAACAGAGATATAAGCATCCCTCTACGATTAAGGATGCCAAGGGGCTAAGTATTTAACACGCTATTATACGGTGTAGAGGCCTGGACTCTGAATGCTGAAGATAAGTTGGGTTGAAAGAGTCACAAACTTTGAAGTAATACAACGGACAGGAAAAGACCCAGAAATGTTATCAACGATTAAACGAAGAAAACTTGAATATTTGGGTCACCTGACGAGAGGATATAAATACGCATTACCTCAAAATATAATTTTTGGAAAAATAGAAGGAAAACGGAATCCAGGCCGTAAAAGAATGTCATGGTTGCGTAATTTGAGAGAGTGGTTTGGCTGTACCACCAATGAACTCTTTAGATCATTTGTAAACAAGATCAGGATAACCTTGATGATTTTTAATCTCCGATAGAAGTGACACAAGAATAAGAGGAAAAGTTTTTATACCCTAAAATTGCAGATCTATACAGAAAAGGAAGCAGGTGCCGCGCCGAAACGGAATCAGGAAATGCGTCTGGTGTGCGACTGGTGTAGTAATTTGAAAGGGCACAATATTACGTTAGGACAACTTCTTCTAAAAAGAAACAATATAATGCTGGGGACTATAAGCACAGCACAAATTGCGAATAAAGAAGTTCATAGTTTGTCTTTTTACTTTACGCAAGACACCACTGTTGTTAACTATATTCCTAAGAGAATTAAAATGCTATTAGAGGCAGAAATGACAAAAGCCCCAAATTATTGAAGATTACAATTCCAGTAGGGGAGCAGTGGATACTCTAGATCAGCTTGTTGGTACATATACATATAGGAAGAAGACAAATCGCTGGCCTGTGATTGTTTTTTTTTTACAATAAGCTGGACATTTCTGCCTACAACGCGTTTCTTTTATGGACATTAATAAATCCCCAATGGAACACCAACAAACTTACAAAACGGCGAATTTTTCTTGAGGAATTGGGAAAGACGCTGGTGAAACCACTTATCCAAATGGAATTATTTTAGATCCGTTGTGGTTAACTTTAGTTGTGTTAAAGTGTTTAATTTATGCTTGCCTTGACTTTCAATGTCAATTTAACTTTTTGGAAAAATAATTTTAAAATTTTACTTTTGACGCTTTTATAACCTGGATTTTAAACTTTAATATGAGTTCATCCCATTTGATCATCAAAAATGCTCTGATTGCATATGAGAATACCAAAGATAATTTGTCATAACAATAAAATTAAAGTGATATTGTCAGATGTACAGCAGTGATTATATAGCAACCGGAAAAACTACAACGCATCTCTACTCTCTGGTAAATGACATTCATTTACTGAGTCGGGTTAAATTACTATGTGAGATGGCTTACCCACCTTAAAGTTGACATTTTAATAACCACTGTTACTTGGTAGCAAAAGTTGTAGAAGTACAAGTTGTAATTGCGATATTTAGATTTATTACTTGTCCTGTGTAATAAGATCGGTCTCGAGTTAATTTTATTAAGATCTTTATCAGAAAACAGAAATGTTAAACGCTATACGCTATACTAAAGATATATTCCTTTAATTAAAGTGATTGTACCAATTTAAGACTAATATGACTGTTTATTAGCATAACTGAATAAATATATTGTTTTTTTAATCAAATAATAAAATAATGTTGTCGTTTGTCATTGAAAACGAATGAACGATGTAAAGAAGAACTTTTTATTGACTAGCAAATTATACCATTTATATAAGATGTAACTGAATTACAGCTTTAAAATTTCACTATGAACTTTTTAAAGTCCTGGTGATTTCCCGTCTATAATTCGCTTAATGACCATAGTTACTTCTTTGTTTGTTATTTCTGGACCTTCGGGATTGTTTATTTTAGTTGGTCTTCTTGCTGTATCTTTAAATAATACTTACGTCGTCCTTACCATTTCCAACTTGACTCCAAGATGACTAATTTTTAGAGAATCCTAAATCAGCGCCTTGACAAATGAAATTTTTTTTATATTTATTATATGTAATGTTTAATCCTTGTTAGATTCATGAAAAATTAAAAAGCTTACCGTTTTTTTTTTTCGTTCAAAAAAATCACATTTGTACTTCGCTTTTTGTGTTAATCAACGATTTATTTTGGTCCAATGTTTCAAAATTGCGAATGTGGTATTTTCGACAGTTCATATTGGTTTTATTTTAATAGGATTTAATTTTCATTTAATTAAACATTGAAGTGAATTATAGGGTAAAATGGGAAAATTATGTTTAAAGAAATTATTAAAAGTATTTTTATGAAAGTATGTATTGCTAGAACATTAATGTAATTAGAAACATACAAGAGTAAAAATAATCACACTACATTAACTAAGGAACTTCACGTCCTGTAGATACCTCAATTATTATATCCTATTATTATACCTTATTCTGGTATATCTATAAACAACAGTTTTTCTATTTTATCCAACTCCAATTTTCCGCCTTTACCAGCGGTTGAATCTAAGTCTGTAAATTCTAACTCCTTTTTACACACACATTTTAAGAATAATAGCAATTATGTTTTGCCCACCCACCCTACACGTAGTTCTACCAGCAGTAGCAATAAAAAACGTCGAATTTCTAATGACAGTCCTCCTCCACATCCGATGTTCCCTTTTCAGTTTGGCCCTAATCAACCACTGCCTCGAAATAATAATCCACCAAATTATCAAAATTTAAATAATAAAAACATTGTAAAGTCAATTTCAGATTTTATAGTTGAATTTTTAAAAAGTATTCATACTATTGAAGATATCAAAAATTTGAATAATGATTTAATTCAAACAGGAATAAATAAAGTGTTGGAGGACACATGTAAAACGTAACCTTCACTCCATTACCAAAGACACTAAATATTTGTCAGTGGAACGCACGTTCTGCTGTTTCGAATAAAAATAGTTTAATGCATTATCTTGTAAATAATAATATTGATGTAGCAATAATAAGCGAAACATGGTTTAAACCCAAAAAAGTATATAGTTTCGTAGGTTATAATGTAATTCGTAAAGATAGACATGGTGGTTTTTCAGGAATTTGCATTTTGGTCAAAAAGTCGATTACATACCTAGAATTAAGCATAGTTTCCAATTTTAATGTCGACCTTCTTATTTGCGGTATTAATATTAAATTCAACAATAAAACTTTAAGTATAATTTTCGTTTATAGGTCACCGGATATTAAAACTAACACAACTGATTGGGTAAATATTTTTTCGCAGTTTTCAACTCCATGTAGTATCGGTGGGGATTTTAACGCGCATCATGCTACCTGGGGATCGCATAAAAACGATTCTGTTGATAAACAACTCATTGAAGCAAGCAATAATTGCGATTTTGTAGTTATGAATACTGGCGAACCTACGTGTATTATCAGGCCAGGCTGCAATGATTCTATGATTGATGTTACCTTTTGCTCCTCGGACGTAGCTAGTAATATAGATTGGGCAGTTTACTCTGACACACTTGGATTGAATCATTTTATGATAAAAATAAATCTTGCAATGCAACAAATTCTGCAGGACATCACAATTCCGCGATATAAATGGAACCTAAAAGGTGCTAATTGGGAGCAATATAAAGAGTTTGTGGAAGACTAGTTTTATAACTTTACTGATGCAGAATATCCAACCACCAAACAAAAATTTGCATTCTTAATCAATTGTATAAATAATGCAGCACAAAGAACTCTAAAAGAATACAGACCATTAAAGTGCAAACATCGAACACCTTCACCTTGGTGGTGTGCAGAATGTGAAAACATAATTTCTGAAAGAAAACATGTACTGCAAGTATACAAAGAAAACTCCACATAAGATATTTTTTTTGCATACCAAAAATGCATGGCACTTACTAAAAGAAGATTAAAAGAAAAAGCTAAAAAAAGTTGGATTGAATGGTGTTCCAATCTCAACAAAAATACTCCAACTAGCATGATATGGAAACAAGCAAAAAAAATGAATCGTAAAACAATAAAGCTTGGTAAGCCACATAATGAAGATTTAATAGATGAGTTTTTTAATCTTGTAGCTCCCCAGACTGTTCCTTCCACTATAAATATTGAACATACCATTTTAGATAAAGAACATTTTTTGGCAAATAATTTTCACATTTTTCCTGTGTCCATAATAGAAAAAATTGATGGCATCGTGTTTATGATCCAGTCCATTACGTGATTATTGATTTTTAATAGGAAGAGAATATAGATATTTAAGAAACTGTGTAAATTAATACTAAAAAAAATCAATTTTTTGAAAAAGCTAAGTATAGAAATAAGAGACAATGAATCATATTTAGGACGAAATGGAAAATTAACACAGTTATGCTATAATTGCCGAGAAAACTCTGTAATATAGTAACAAATAATAGCAATAAAGAAAACTACCGTTTAATTTTTTCGACGTTATTAATTATGATAAATCCCATTCAACTAAAGTTACGAGTAATATCTGCATGGCCGAAATGTCTGCTTTTATTATAGATAACTTTTTTTTAATACACAAATTGAGTTGATGTAGGCACCGAACCTCCTGGTTATTTTTATGACGTAATAAAATTAAAGTAGATTAAAAGAGTCGTAAAATGTAAAAGGACGTTATCTAGTAATAAGGGCATTAAAATCTTTTAAGATTTTTACCGAACCTTGTTGAACATAAGGTAATTAATAGAAGTATTTTAGCCGAAAATAGCAGGAAGGTAAAAGTCTCATTTATGTATCGGTCACAAGGTATTATAAGATAATTAGTATATAAAAGTTTTTAACGAGTATATTTGCTGATAACATGGCTATCATAGTTCCAAAAATTAAATAATACATTCGTTACGCAATAGATAAGCAGATATTTTTAAAATACGTGTAGGGTGGCTGATCGAAAATGGGACTTCTTCTTCTTCCTTCCTGTGTGTAGACTTTAAATACTGTTTCTTTTTCAATATTAGCCTCCCAAATTGTTTAAAAATTATCGGACAATTTTTTTCTTGGTCTATTTGGTGACTTATCTCCTACTATCCTATCCTCTCCCATTCTACTAATGTATTTGTTCCACTCCTGTTTCCGTTCTGTCACTCATCCATGTATGTCTTCTATATTGTATGCCCTTGTTATGTTTTCGCTTCTCTCCCTATCCAACAAACTTTTCCCTGATATTCGTTTGAGTATTTTTGTCTCTGTTGTTTCTATTAGTTATCTCGTTTTAGATCTGTCAGGTCTTGTCTCTGCCGTGTATGTTAATATAGATCTAATTGCTGCTTTATAAATTCTTTTTGTTCCTTATGTTAGGTGTTTATTCTTCTAGATTGTGTCGTTAAGAGATTCCCCCACTTCACTTGCTTTTAAGCTTTGTTGTCGTACTTCTTCTTCAACATCTCCGTAACTAGTTATATCTATCCCAGATATCTATACCTTGCTTCCTGCTTTATTATTTTCCCATCATTTTCTATTCTACATCGTAGTGGGTATCTAGATGTTGTCATACATTTGGTTTTTTCTGCTAATATTGCTGATATTCTGCTAATATAATAAAATGTGTGTTGATCTTCTGTCTCGGCGATTAATATAGCGCCGTCTGTATAACATAACAATGTAATTTTTTTGTTCCTCATTCTGTAATCATGACCTGAAATAAACAAGACGACATTGTGACTGATAAGGAAGAAATAGTGAAAACAGTAGAAGACTTCTACAGATATGAAACAAGTGAATCCGATGAAAGACGCTCCTTACCAAAGATAGGGAATCAAGGCTCAGAATTAATGCCGAACATAACTGTTAACGAAATTAAAAATGCACTTCGGGTGATGAAAAACAATAAATCCCCAGGTGAAGACAGAGTAATGACCGAGAGCCTAAAACTAGGAGGAAATAAGCTCTTACTGACACTTGCTAAACTGTTCAATAAATGTCTGTGCGAAGCGATAACACCGACGCAGTGGAACAACGCGGAAATCATCTTACTTCATAAGAAGGGAGATATCAGCGACCTTAGAAACTACCGCCCCATTAGCTTGTTGTCACAAGTATATAAGCTATTTACAAGAGTTATTACTAACAGGCTAGGAAGTAAGTTGGATTTCTATCAGCCAAGAAAGCAAGCAGGTTTTAGAGCAGGATATGGCACGAATGATCATTTACAAGTAATTAAGAACTTAATCGAGAAGAGTGTTGAATATAACAAGCCATTAGTCATGATATTTGTTGACTACGAAAAAGCTTTCGACACAATAAGTTATCAAAAGATGTTAAAAGCCTTATAGCAACAGAGTGCCGTATAGATCACCGCTATATAAACATGATACAATACATCTATCAAAATGGGACAGGAAACGTGAAACTGGCAGATAAAAAGATCAACGTATTTAAAATAAAACGGGGAGTGCGACTTCTTCTTCTTAGAGTGCCGTCTCCCTACGGAGGTTGGCAATCATAATGGCTATTTTTATTTTAGAACTTGCTGCTCTAAACAAATCAATCGATCTGCATTGGTACCAATCACGTAGATTCTTTAACCATGAGTTCTGCCTTCGGCCAACAGATCTTCTTCCTTGAATCTTTCCCTGTATTATCAGTCTCAAAATTTCATATTTTGGTCCCCTCATCACGTGGCCTAGGTATTCCAGTTTTCTGGTTTGCATAGTGGTGATTAGTTCTGTTTCTTTACCAACCCTCTCCAGTACTTCTTTATTTGTAATTCTATCAGTCCATGATATTTTCAATACTCTGCGGTATAACCAGAGTTCGAAGGCCTCGATTCTTTTTAAATTACATTTTTTTAATGTCCAAGTCTAAGCTCCATATAATAATATTGAAAATATATAACAGCGAATGGTACGTAGTCTGATCTCCAAATTTAGATTTTTGCACGTTAGGAGTGGCTTCATTCGTATAAATGCTGATCTGGCAATCTCTATTCGTCTGTGTATTTCTACAGTATGATCATTGGTTTCATTGATCAAAGTTCCCAAATACTGATATTTTTCTACTTGTTCTATCACGTTACCATTTATTGTCAATAGGTGATGTATATTTTGTGGCCTTTTTGTAATCAGCATGTACTTCGTTTTTTTGGCGTTTATAGTAATTCCCATCTCAGCACTATTTATACTCAAGCTTTCGATAAGATGTTGTAGATCCTCTATACTCGTTGCTATGATCACAGTGTCGTCTGCATATCTTAAATTATTAATTAATTTTCCGTTAACGGTGACTCCTGCTTCGATATTATTGAGCGTGTTTTGGAAAATTTCTTCAGAATATAAGTTAAACAAAAGTGGTGATAACACACATCCCTTTCTAACTCCTCTACAGATCCTCATTTCTTCTGAGTGTTGCCCATCAATTTGAACTATGGCACTTTGGTTCCAATATAATGTTTGCACTATATTTATGATTTTACTGTCAATGCTCTTGTTCATAAGTATTGATATTAGTTTTTCATGTCTTACTTTATCGAAAGCTTTTTCGTAGTCAACGAAGTACAAGTGTAGATCAACATTCACATCCCGACATCGCTGAATTAATATGTTGATGGCAAATAGTCCTTCTCGAGTACCCATTCCATTTCGGAACCCGAACTGCGTCTCGCTAATATCCTCAGTGGGGAGTGCGACAGGGAGACACAATTTCGCCAAAATTCTTTACAACATTATTAGAGCATATGTTTAAGAACGCAAATCTGAGTGAAAAAGGAATTAATGTCAATGGAGAAATGCTTAGTCACTTGAGGTTTGTTGACGATATTGTCCTTTTCGCTGACAGAATCGATGATGCAGTATCGCAACTGGACAAACTATACCTAGCTCCCCTACAAGTTGGATTAAAAATCAACCACACAAAAACACAAATCATGACAAATCTTGTGTTAAGCGAAAAGATTTCAGTAAATGGCATGCATATTGAAGAAACCACCTCTTATAAGTACTTAGGACATGAGATACGCATAGGAAGAAATAATCAAACGTGCGAACTAAGCCGCCGCATAGGACTCACTTGGGTGGCATTCGGCAAGCTGAGCTATGTTCTTAAATCAGAACTGCCTATGTGTCTTAAAAGAAAAGTCTTTAATCAGTGCGTGTTGCCAGTACTTATATATGGTGCAGAGACATTAACACTAACCAAGAAAGTAAGACATAAAATTTGTGTTATCCAAAGAGCCATGGAACTATCGATGTTAAGCATTTCTCGTAGGGATCGGATCACAAACAAGGAAATAAGACGGAGAACAGGAGTGACAGATGCCATAGAAAGAATTATGACTCTTAAGTGGAACTGGGCGGGGCATATAGCTAGAATGTCGGATAACAGATGGCCACAGCGAATAATACAGTGGAGACCGAGACAAGAAGCACATCGAAGTAGAGGTCGTTCACCAACAAGATGGTCTGATGACATAAAACGGATCGACAAAAATTGGTTGCAGACAGCACAAAACAGAAATACATGGAAAATACTGAGGGAGACCTATATCCAGCAGTGAATAGATCCGGGTTAAATGATGATGAATCATGACCTTTACTACGTACTGCTTGTATTATTTCTTCCATTATTTTATTAAAGAGAAGTGTGCTTAACTAGTCACCCTGTCTGACTTCGCTCTACAGTATACACTGTGTTAGTTTTGCTTTTTTTCACATTTGTCCACATTTTTCTTTGCTTTAAATAGTTCCGTCATTTCCCTAAAATCATATAATACTTGACTATTTATTCCTGCTACATTCAAAATCTGAAAAAATATAACTAAAGGCCACTTACGGGTATGTTTTGCTACTGAATACGTAGAGCGCATTTTATCTATGGTCTACGGTGTCAACGCCACCTTTGTCAGAATTATGGTCCATAATACTAGTAGGCTTATTAGTGATCTGATCTGTAAAGAAATCATATTGCATTGTGGAAAGTAAACTAATCGCTCTGTTCTTCTTTGGAACAAATGATACAAGTGTAACTTCCTGTTAAAGCCCAAAAAGAGATGAACCTTCTATTCGATTTTGATTAAGTAAACAATTTTTTGGGATCTTTTTTTATTTTTTTTATTGTTTCAATTATTTAAGTCTTTTTTTAACAGACCTATTGCTAACTTATAACTGGTGCACCAGTTATCACTAGTAAGATTGCGGTTTTTTTCGTTCCATTTTTTAATACTTTACGTTACATTTTCTTTTAATGTCTTCATTTTCCTTTCGATTACTCAGCGTATTTCCTGTAAAATAAAAAAAATTTAAAAAGCACGAAAAAGAAAGGTTACTACATGAAAGAAAAACAACTTAAAAAATCTGCTATCCAGACCACGCAATACTACTCTCTCAAAGTTAAGATGACTTACAACTTAAGCTGCACCAAATTATAACCACCAGAAAATTTAACCTGTTAATTTTCACAAAAAAGTCAACATGCCTGGTTATAACAGCAAATTTACTAAGATGTAACTTGGAGCTGGAAGGTCAGATAATAGAACAAGTGATTGATGATTGAGTTAAAATATCTAGGCATTACATCATCTAGCTACGGAAAGCTTAAAAGAGAAGGATACAGCCGCAGGTTGCCTGATAATTCAGTAAATTTGTACTATAAAGTGATACTAGTAGGAAAGTTTTGGGGAAGTTCTGATTTTTTCATTTCATATGTGTTTTGGGGTGCTAAATCTGAATCTGAGGTTTGCGGACAAAATTTCGTGACGCAACATTTAAAAAACCAGAAGAAATCGTTTTTTTTTTTGTTTTTTTTCGGTTTTTTGCTTAAAACTCGAACACTGTTAACTTTTAGTAAACGGTCTGTTTACAGAAATTAAAACACTTAAAGTTCTGTACAAATGTCACTATTTTGGTTTTTGTACAGATGAACCGTTCGGTCTCAAGTGCAAGTTGAAAATTGGCAATTTGTACCGGTGTGACTGCAAAACCCACTTTTTAGATTTGTATTGAAAGGTTTTCAGTTAATTTCCCCTAGTATTTAAGTTAATTAAAAGAAAGACCGAGTCATACGGATAATTCACGTTTTAACTCAAATATTATAGCTAGATTGCAAAAATATATCAAAATAACTTAGGTAAAAAGCAATTAAAGCCGCTTTACATTCCAAACAGCAACAATGTGCTAACAGCTAAACTGTTGTACACGTTGTAGTATGTGTGTACGTGTAGCGCACACTAGCGCACTATTAACTGCCTCTACAACCCTCATCTGGCTGCTGAGAAAATCCTATTGGATCATATTTTATTCCTGCATGCGATGAGTGGTTGTGATACTACTTCTGCATTGTTTAATCAAGGGAGACTAAAATTTCTTAAAGTTCTGCAAAAGACCAGATTTGCAATCGGTAATTGAAGCTTTCAAAGACCCTAATTCAAGTCAAGATGAGATTGCCACAGCAGGAAACATGTTTCTCACGGCTCTATGTAAAAAAAAACAAAACTAAACGATTTAAGATATAAACAATACGTATCTTCATCATTCAAAAATAAGACCAACATTTCCTCATTGCCCTCAACTGAAGCTGCTGCACGAGAACATTTACTGAGAGTTTACTATCAGGTGCAGCAGTGGTATCCGGTCAAGCCACACCTAATGAGCAACAAAAAGACCCAAGTGAGTGGGGATGGCAAAAAACTAGTAGTGGCCTTGTGCCAGTACCAACTACTTTGGACCCTGTACCAAACTCAATACTCCGGTACATTTCATGTAAATGTAAAAAGGTCTGTCAACGCAATTGTGGATGCAGGAAGGCGGGACTCCATTGTTCCCCAATATGCGCATCATGCGAAGGACTGTGTAACAATGTTGAGCCCCCAGAAGACAGCTCTGACATAGACGTAAAAGAAACTGAAGAAAGAGGGAGAGGTATGTTGGATCTGACAAGTTATTTTGTAGTCATTCATCTCTCCTTGATATATGATATGTATCTCTCCTCTTTTTATTTTCCAGGACAACGACTCCCGACGCGGACGATGGAGCAATCAGACCCTGAGCCAGGACCCGATACCATCGAAGAACCTTACTACGATGCGGAAGGTATGTTTAATCTCACAATCTATTTTGCAATCTTCATCTCTTCTTGATAAATGACTTAACTTTAAACTTTTATTTTCCAGAACAAGCTGAACCAGGACTCATCGTTATCGAAGAACCTCAGCCAGGGCCTTCCAAAAGACAACGGCTCATATAAATTTTGCATATTATAATTTATAATCATAATAATATATGATCATAAGTAACGAGATTTTAAGTTTTATTTTGTTACGGGTTCTACCTACCTACTGAATTTGCATAATTTTTCCCTTGTTTCTTTTTAATTACTTGTGTGGAAAACTAGGTGACATTTATCAAATGACAGCATCCATAAAAATTAAATATTGAAATGTAAAAAGTGGATTTTGCATAAAATGCTAAAAATTTACAATTTTCAACTCGCACTAGAAACCGAACGATTCGTCTAAAAAAAAAAACTAGATACTGGTATTTGTAGAAAATTTCAAGTACTTTAATTTCTATAAACAGACCATTTACCAAAAGTTGATAGTTTTCGAGTTTTAAGCAAAAAACCCGAAAAAAGAAGAAAAAAAAACGGTTTATTCTGTTTTTTTTAATGTTGCGTCACGAAATTTTGTTCGCAAACCCCAAATTCGGATTAGGCACCCCAAAAAACATATGGAATAAAAAAAAATCAGAACTACCCCAAAACTTTCCTAGCAAAAATAAAATTTAACTGAACTATGAATGAAACAATATGGAGAAATAAAAATATCGGTAAAGAAATATAAGGCAGAATTAACAAAATAGTCATATGACCAATAATGACATTCGCGTCATAAACATGACCTGACACAGAAAGGACAAACAGTATATTAGAAACAGCAGAGATAAAAACACTTGATGAAAAAACATTTATGATAAAATACTATAAGATAGAGCTAGAAGTAAATATATACGACGAAGATGCAAAGTTAAGAACTTTAAGGACGGGGTAAGAAATAGAAGAGTAGAATGCAACAGTCATTTAGGCTGAATTACAATAAATAGAATAGTAAAGACAGTAAGAGACGGTTATCCAATAGGAAGACGATCAGTAGGAAGCCCACGAAAACGATGGAACAGCAACTTAATAGAGCTAGATTGAAAAACAGACAAAGTCATATCTACATAAAAAGAAGAAGAAAAAAAAGAAAAAGAAAAAGGCGAAGAAGAAGAAGAAGTAATATGTAATTGGTTCTTACAGTTTTAGATGTTTTGTTTATCAGCATCATCACGTAGCGCTACAACCCTGGTGGGTCTTGGCTGACTGTACAATTTTTTTCCACTTTGTTCGGTTTTCCATCAACCTAGAGTCAAATAGAATGTTCATTTTTCGGAGATCTGCTTGGATGTTATCTCTCCATCGCATTCTGGGACTTCTGAGTGGTCTTTTGCCTGTGGGAATCTCCTTCCATACCAGTTTCACAAGTCTTTCGTTATGCAGTTTGTGCACGTGGCCTGTCCATCTTAGTTGCTGTGATTTAATTTCTTGGACAATATCGGCGTCGTTGTAGAGTGCTTTTAATTCGATATTGCTTCTGATCTTATTCCGGTTTGTGGTGATATCATGGTGAGGTCCGAAAGTTTTTCTAAATATTTTTCGTTCAGAGAGTCTCAGCTTTTCTTCGTTGGCATTGGTCATGGTCCACGTTTCGCATCCGTATGTTATTACAGGTCTGACGATGGATTTATAGATTTTGATCTTTGAACTTCTTGTGAGATTTTTTGATTTTTTGAGCTTATCCAGTGGAAATAGACAGCGGTTTGCAGATTGGATTCTGTCTTTTATTTCTTCAGTGACATTGTTGTTAGCTGTGATTACGGCCCCCATATACTTAAAACGTTGTACTCTTTCGAAATTGAAGATGTTGACCGTCACAATTTGTGCTATTCTGTCTCTTCGTGTCGTTCTATTTATACACATATATTTCATCTTCTCTTCATGAATCTTCAGCCCTACTTCACTTGTTGCTTCTTCCACCTTGTTGGAAATGTCTTTCGTGGATAGGATGGAGTCTCCAACGAGATCTATGTCATCTGCATATGCGAGTAACAGCTTGGGACCTTGAACCGACAGCAATTCTGTTTTTATTTCGGCCGAACTCATGGCGTTCTCTAATAGAAAGTTAAAAAGTAGTGGAGATAACGTATCACCCTGTTTAAGTCCACTGTTGATTTCAAAGCTGCCAAACAGTTTATTATTTACACATACTTTATATATTCCACCCTCCATACAGACTTTGGCCATCCGAATGAGTTTCTTTGGTATTGAGAACTCCGCCATGGCATTCCAAACTTGGCTTCTTTCTACGCTATTATATGCCTGTCGAAAGTCTATGAAAAGATTGTGTATGGGTCTGTTATACTCCCATCCCTTTTCTAGAAGTTGTTTCAGCGTGAATAGTTGATCTATTGTTGATCTGTTTACTAAGAATAATGTTTGAGAGGGTTTAATATGCCGTGTTTAGAAGTGAGATTCCTCTATATATATATATATATATATATATATATATATATATATATATATATATATATATATATATATATATATATATATATATATATATATATGTGAGTCTGACAGGTACTTACACGCAGACTCACACCATCATCCTGCACAATTAAATTCGGTAATAAAAACCCTAATAACAAGATCTGAGAAACTGGCAGATAAGGAACATACGAACGAAGAAATGCAAAAAGTCAAAACAGCTCTAAGAAAAAATGGCTTCTCCATGTATACGATTAAAAAGGCACAGAAATCCCAAAAGAAAATCAAAGATCTAGAAGAACAGGAAAAACCAGTCGGAAAAACTATCCTGCCCTATATAAAGGGTACGACAGACAAAATCAGCAGAGTGCTACGTAAAAACAACATAGAAACTATTTTTAACACCGACAAAAAAATCGCAACTATATTACCATCGGCGAAAACAAAAGTTGCATTGGAAAATCAAGGTGTATACAGAATCCCGTGTGAGGACTGCGATAAATCGTACATCGGACAGACAAATCGAAGGATACAAGTTAGACGCGAAGAACATCGAAACGCCATCGAAAGAAAACAGAAAACTTCATCTCTAGCACAACATGCCATCAATACAGGACACAAAATCGACTTAAATGGAACAACAATGCTAGCCAATATCGAAAATAAGGCCAAACGTGTAATCAGGGAAGCCATAGAGATCGAAAAACATCCAAAAAATTTAAATACCAGAGACGATGCCCAAAGACTCCCAAATACGTGGAAACCAATTCTACAGAAAAACGTAGAAATTAAAATAGCGAAGAAGACCCCGCCCACTCTGCGCACAGGACCAATAACAAGAAGCGCTTCAAGGTATTTAAACTTAGCGAGCAGCGACCGAGAAATCAGTTCTCCTGAAACATCAAGACGAAGCAGAACTAATCTGACTTGACAATGGCGACAAGTGTGACCTTGCCGAAACGTCGTCAAAACAATGGTTTTTCTAAAAACCAAAATTACTTAACGCGGAGTCAAACCCGGAAAACAACTGAAATCATATATATATATATATATATATATATATATATATATATATATATATATATATAATATATATATATATATATATATATATATATATATATATGTATATATATATATTTATATATATATATATATATATATATATATATATATATATATGTATATATATATATTTATATATATATATATATATATATATATATATATATATATATATATATATATATATATATATACAGGGTGGGCCGCCGGTAACGCCTCGGTCTGTACAGCCGAAACAAATTTAATTTTCAAAAATTGATTTTCATTACGAGACCTATATCCAAAAAAGCTACTTTTTAAAAATAATTTCAATTATACAGGGTGCTCCAGGAAAGTGCTACACACCAAAGTTATGTTTTTTTAAATGGGACACCCTGTATTTTATTGCATTTTTAAATTCTAAGAACAAAATAAGTGTCACTTTGTTAAAGGTTTGTTATACCTAGAGTCTACCGTTTTTGATATATCCAAGTATTTTTAAAAATAAGGGATGTTTAAAACATGCCAATAACTCCTAAATTTCCTAATATTTAAAATTAATTTTTTTATGAAAGATTAAGAATTAATTGTACTCTAAAATCAAATACTCACTATTCAAAAATATTTTACAGGGTGTTTGCGAATTAGATATTTATTAGTGGCACCTTTAAACATTAAAAACTGCTCTATTTTAAATGTGACCCCCAGTATATTTTTTAATTTTATGAAAGATATTTCAAATACCTTTTAAAACAATATAAATATTCCCTATACCCATATTCGACAGTTTTGGATATAAAACCAAAGTTCTGTGATAGCTATACTTTATAACAAATAAGTAAATTTCTTTAACCAAGATAGCTATGAACTGTCAGTTTACAAACTGTTGTACTATTTTATATTACATACATAGTTTTAGACATTTAGAATTGTATACAAAACGTACTCCTCATAACAAGTAATTAGTCAACTAACTGTCAGTTTACACACTAGTGTGCTATTTTATATTACATATTTTTATTTAGTTTATTTTGATATAAAAAAATGAAGCAATATTCCATTCAAGAACGGGTGGATATGATTCTCACCATAGGTGAATGTAACGAAAACTGTTTTTTAGCGGCAAGGGTTTATGCCCAGAAGTACCCAAATAGGGATCGACCAGATAAGAGAACTCTAGAACGAATTTTAGATCGGTTTCGTACAACAGGTAGTGTTGCATATTCAAAACAAACTCCGAATAAACCTGTCATTGACAATAAAGAAAACGAATTTAATGTATTAGCTTCAATAGCAGAGGATGCTAACACTAGCGGTAGAAAAATTTCAAATCAAATAGACATACCCAGAACCAGTGTAAGGAGAATTATCAAGAAACACCGACTCCGCCCATACCATATTGAATTCCATCAACATTTATATGGAACCGATTTTTAGCAACGCCTAGATTTTAGTTTATGAGCACTAGAAAAGGTAGGACAAAACATAGATTTTTTCGATTTTGTTTTATTTACAGACGAGTGTACAATCAACAACAATGGCCTAGTAAATCGCCATAACTTCCATTATTACGACACTGAAAATCATCACCTATTTAGAACTGTTGACCGCCAAAATAGATGGAGCCTTAATGTTTTTGGAGGAATTATTGGGAATAAAGTTATAGGCCCATATTTTTTTAATGGACATTTAAATGGCGATAATTTTTTGGGGTTTCTTCGATCAGATTTTTGGTTGCTTTTCGAAAATGTACCATTGAATGTTAGGCAACAAATGTGGCTACAATTAGATGGTGCTCCGGCTCATTTTGCGCGCGATGTGAGAGATTACTTAGACCTTAAATTTACCAATAAATGGATAGGAAGAGGAGGACCATGTCACTGGCCACCTATATCACCATGTTTAAATCCACTGGATTTTTTCCTATGGGGTTACATTAAAAATCTTGTGTTCAGCACCCCACCCACCACAGCAGAAGATATGAAGCAAAGAATTAAGAATGCTTTTACAACGGAGAATTACACCGTGTATTCAAACAGATGGTCATCATTTTGAACATTTATTAGACTAAGAACATCTTTGTACTAATATTACTGATCTTTCTTCCTTCTTCCTGTTTGCCTTTGTCTGCTAGTAAGCCAGCTTTTATTATTTTTCTATTTTTTATTTTTGTCATAGTAAATTCAAAAATAGTTTCTTGTTATTTTAATATTCAATCCCATAACTCTTCAGTAATATTTTTTATTTTAAGAATGTAATTTGAGATTTTTTTTATTTTATTTAATATTTTGGTAACTCAAAAAGTTTTGATATTTTGTAAAATTATTTTATGCACAAAATACATTATACATCTAAGTAAGTGAACACTTGTTTCTGTAAAGTACATACATTAAAACTTGATGATTTTGATGAACCAAAAATAATATTCTTAAACGATCAACTTACTCCAGATATAATTTTATTATCGTTAAGCCTGATGATGGCATAGTCCAAAACTAGCAGCCTACACTTTTTGTTAAGTACCATTAAATTTATGTGGATTGATTTTTTGTTTTTTTTAATTATAATTTAGTTTTTATGAAAATTTGTGAAAATTTAGTATTAAATAACAATTTTGGTTTTATATCCAAAACTCTTGAATATGGGTATAGGGAATATTTATATTTTTTGAAAGGTATTTGAAATATCTTTCATAAAATTAAAAAATATACTGGGTGTCACATTTAAAATAGAGCAGTTTTTAATGTTTAAATGTGCCACTAATAAATATCTAATTCGCAAACACCCTGTAAAATATTTTTGAATAGTAAGTATTTGATTTTAGAGTACAATTAATTCTTAATCTTCCATAAAAAAATTAATTTTAAATATTAGGAAATTTAGGAGTTATTCGCATGTTTTAAACATCCCTTATTTTTAAAAATACTTGGATATATCAAAAACGGTAGACTCTAAGTATAACAAACCTTTAACAAAGTGTCACTTATTTTGTTCTTAAACTTCAAAAATGCAATAAAATACAGGGTGTCCCATTTAAAAAAACATAACTTTGATGTGTAGCACTTTCCTGGAGCACCCTGTATAATTGAAATTATTTTTAAAAAGTAGCCTTTTTGGATCTAGACCTCGTAGCGTAAACCGATTTTTGAAAATAATACTTGTTTCGGCTGTACAGACCGAGGTGTTACCGGCGGCCCACCCTGTATATATATATATATATATATGTATATATATATATATGTATATATATATATATATATATATATATATATATATATATATATATAAATATATATATATATATATAAATATATATATATATATAATATATATATATATATATAAATATATATATATATATATATATATATATATATATATATATATATATATATATATATATATATATATATATATATATAGAAGATTATGGTGATTTAGAAAAATTCCTTTTCCATTCTTCAGTTACTTCTTTATCATACGGCCTTGATTGTCTCTCAGTGTATGGATAGAATTGGTCTTATGTCCTCTTTTTTCAGAGGAAATTGCTTTATAGAATTCTCTGGAGCCTGGTTTGGGCTGGTTTCTCTCCATAGATGTTTTGTTGGCTTTATCTTTGTATTATTTGAAAATATGTTACTTTTATATATACTTATATTTATATATGATATGATATATATATATATATATATATATATATTATATATATATATATATATATATATAATATATATATATATATATATATATATATATATATATATATATATATATATAATATATCACCACTCGATATCTTCTTACTAAGCCTTGGTTATCCAACTATTTTAATATGTTCCTTAATAATTATCTCCACTCACCATATAAATATATATTTATCTCCTTGTAATTTCCATATACTTAATGTACTTTGAAATATACTGGATCTTGTGGTTGTATTATTGAATGCTTATTTCAATGAATTAACTTCAAACTGTCACTATATTACTGTAGTAATAATTAATCTCCAACTGTATTTAACTTAACAATTCATTTAACTTAATCAATGCCTTCTGCTAGCTAAGAATCTCTTCATAACCTCATAAATAACTAACTTAATAATCCTTGAATTGTTATAACTTACTCCTCAATAATAATCTTGTAACTGATTTAATATCTTCTAACTAACTCACTTAATTCAATTAATAATCTTCTTGTAACTAAATACTTGAATTATAACTTTACTAACTGATAAATGATCATACTGATAACTGAACTGGTAACTGAACTTAACTGAACTGAACTGAACTCTAACTCATAACTGACTCACTAAACTCTAACTCATAACTCAAACTGACCTCCTTCTTCAAATTACATGGCTTTTTATTTGTTTTCATTGTTTCCAGAATATTCTAGCAACAAATAATGTTCGAATCATTCTATTTTTTCTATTTGAAAATTCTGGAATGGTTTTTTGTCTGTTGTGTATTATGTATACAGTCCAATTGACATTTCCAGAACGTTCTATCTATAATTTACTTGACTTTAGGCTCTCCAGATCAGAACTATACTATTATATGTAACTTAAACATTTATATGAAATAATGTTCGAATCATTCTAATTTTTCTATTTGAAAATTCTGGAATGGTTTTTTGTCTGTTATGTATTATGTATACAGTCCCATTGACATTTCCAGAACTTTCTATCTATAATTTACTTGACTTTAGGCTCTCCAGATCAAAACTACACTATTATATGTAACTTAAACATTTATATGAAATATATTTTTACTATTCTACATCCACAATTATATTCTAAATTAACATTCCAAAAATAAATAACTTTTTGACTTTGACACTACAGTGTATGTTTGGTTGCATATGCTGACTCAAAAATATCTAATATAAAATAAAATAAAAAAAAATTCTTAAACTTAATTCTTTTGCTAAATTCTTAAAAATACCCTCATATAATTATTTTTTATAATATTATCCAGTATATAACTTACAAATTACGTCTCTAACCACTATTTAAATAAATCCACTAATCAACACTGTATATCTGGTTGTATATATTTCTAAGTTAATTTAATGTATTTCTGTTTTCATAATATATATATATATATATATATATATATATATATATATATATATATATATATATATATAATATACAATAATTATATATATATATATATATATATATATATATATATATATATACAATATGCAATAATTATAAATTATTAAAACAATTAAATCAATAATGTGAATTTCTTTAAAAACATGATGATTGTATATTAAGAATGGATATTCGTGAAAAACTTATTATCAAATAAAAAACCCATCACTATTTCAAATGTGGAATTCTGTTTTATATTTCCAACTTAATCCCAGTTCGCCCTAACAAGATTTATTTTCCCATTTCTGCGTAATTTTTAAAGATAATTAAAGTATTTTTTAATTTTTAGATTTTATAATGAAAAATTAAATCATGATTTATTTTGCTACTAGTATAAATTACTATAATAACCACATTTAACTCTGAAGGAACGTCGTTAGCGCTCTGCATTTTTATAAAACTAATTCATCATACCTTTCTCCACAAACTTGTTATTTACGCCAATTCAATTGGTTTCAGCGGTAGTTTTTGCGAAAGGGCTGATCCCGTCTTTTATTTTCGTATATATGAAATCCATTCAATGATTTTTTAATGAAAGTTTTCGAACAGTAGTAGCTTCTAAAAAATATTCATTTATCATTTATAAATTAATAAAGAGTTATTAAAAAAGAGAAGCTTAAATGAGATGAAAGGTTGTCTGACACATTATGAATTGTCTTGGTAGGTTAATTTAATATTGTATAATTAACGAGGTGGGAAGATTGGCAAGTTGATATAAAAACTACATATACTTTAACAGTATCTTGGGAGGACAAAAACTGCTGAATATGATGATCCAAACAATTTTTTTATTATAAAAAGTTCAATTACTGTTACTGCTATGAATTAATTTGGATTAATTTCTTGATATAATATCATATTAAGTAATATAGAGAATAAAATTACTTTACTTTACTTAGTCCTAAGCCTTTCTACCGTTAGGTGTAAGGCTAGTGGAGTTAAGTTTTGCACTGTTGTCTCCATGCTTTTCGGTCTTGTGTTAGATTTCGTGCACTTTCCCATGTCAATCCTTTTTTCTCAACTTCTTTTCTGATTTCGTCTACCCAACTTACTCTTGATCTTCCTCGTTTGTTTTTTCCTTGCACTCTCGTTTCAAACACTTGTTTTGTTAATCTTTCATTCGACATTCTACACACGTGCCCGAACCATCTTAGTTGCCCCTCTACTATTTTTCGTTTATTGATTCTAGTTTTAGGTTTTGTCTGATTGTTTCGTTTCTTATTTTGCCTGTCCTCTTTCTGTTTGCTATTTTCCCCAGTTACCTCATTTCCATAGCATTGACTCGAGATTTTTGTCTCCCAGTCAATGTCCATGACTCGCTATTATACATGATTGTGGGTCTAATTACTGATTTAACGACTGCCGTTTTTACCTTCTCCGGTATTTCTTTTTTCCCCAAAAATGTTGTTTTCATAGTGTTAAATAATCTTCCTGTTCGTTCCATTCTCTCATTTATTTCCATGTCTTGTTTACCGTTCGATTCAATCATTACTCCTAGGTATTTAAATGTTCTACTTGTTCTAGTTCTTTTCTTTTTAATTGTATTGCGTGTGTCTTTCTCTTATTTGAAATTATCATTGTTTTTGTTTTCTCTGTATTTATCTTCATATTTATGTTTGACAGTTCTTCTTCTAGGATTTCAAGGTTGTTCTGCAGGTCTTCTCTGTTTTCTGCTATCAAAACCATGTCGCCTGCAAATAGAAGCTCTGATAGTTGAGTCTGTTTCATTTGCCAGTATCCTAATGTTAGTTTTCTTATTCTTCTTTTGGCTTTCTTTATTGCTTCATCCAGTACCACTAAGAACAGTAGTGGACTCAACACACATCCCTGTTTGACTTTTATTGATTACTTTCTCACTTACTTGTCCAATTGTAAATATGTGGTTTTGCGTGCTTCTGTCCTTCCTGAATCCACATTGTGTACCTTCCATCGTTGGTTTTATTTGGGTTTTTATTCTTGTTTCTATTATTCTTCGAATACCTTCCCAGGAATACTTGACATAGTAATACCTCGGTAATTATTACAGTTTCTCTTGTCGTCCTTTTTGTGTATTGGTAGTATAATGTCTTTCTTCCAGTCCTGTGGTATTTCTGCTCTCTTTATATCATTCATTGGTTCTTTCATGTTGTCCACTTCCTTTATTCGCATGGATTTTATTATTTCCGGGATGATATGATCCTTGCCTGGTGCTTTGCTGAATTTCACTCTTTCAATTGCCTTTTCTAGTTCCTCTGTTGTTATGGGTTCTACTTTTTGTCCTTCATTTATTTCTTGTATCTCCACTATGTTGTCTACGTCTGTATGAGTTAGCTGTTTGAAATATTCTCTTCATCTTTCCATTATTTGGTTTTCTTCTGTTATTACTTTTCTATTATTTTCTTTTATATTTGGTATCATGTGTTCTTTCTTTTGTCTGAGCTGTTTTAATGCGCCATAGAAGAGTTTTTGATTTTCCCTATAAATATTTGTCATTTTTAGTCCAAACTTTTCCCGTCACCTTTCTTTTTCTGCTTTCCCAGCTATTTTAACCTTTTTTCTTTATATGCCTCATGATGTTTAGGGCGCTTTTTACTTAGATATCTCTTCCATTTTTCTTTTTTGTTCTTTATTTTCCTTCGTATTTCGTCCATCCACCATTCAGTTCTCCTCATGCTAGTATTTGCTATTTTTGTTTTCTAGCAAGTTTCCTCAGCAGCTATGATTAAGTTGGTCTTAAGATTTTACCACTTTCCTTCTATACTTGCAGTTTTTGCCCTACCTTTCAAAACATTGTCTAATTTTTCTTGGATTATCTTCTTATATCTTTCTTCTTTTAATTTGTAGCCTTTTACTTTTTCATTTACTACCTTTCTCCTCTTTTCTTCCTTTTCTTTTGCTGTTCTCATTCTCATTATTACTAGATGATGATCACTGCCAATCTCTGAGCCTCTTTTCACTTTCGTGTCTTGTACTCCTTTCCATTTGTTGCTACTTACCAAAAAGTAATCTATGATCGATTTTTCATTTATGCTTTGTTCTACTCTCGTGTATTTGTGTACTTTTTTATGTTTAAATGTTGTATTTGTTATAACAAGTTTATTCTCCATACATATTTCTATTATTCTTTCACCATTTTAAATAATAGTACATTGTGTACCGGGTAGGAAAAGCTTAACATTCCTGGACGACTGTGAACATTGCTAAGTCGAGGCGCAAGCCGAGACTTAGCAACACAGAGTCCAGGAATGTGGCTTTTCCTACTTTTCCTTAATACTATTTTTCCGCAAATCGTTTAAAATTCGACAGATATTGATTGATTAAAAAAAAACGCGATAATTTTATTCCCAAATAAATGGTGCTTTGAAATTCCTATTAAAATTACTTGGGTTACTATGGAAACGTATTGAGGTTGAATTGTCAAACTTGACGCTTATAAATTTAATTGCTGGTGTTCTCGAAAGTAAAATGATAAGTGATGATGAAATTTCCATTCCTGGGACTCCTCCAGAGCTGGTTGAGGCAGTGAATACTGCTTCATTAGAATTATTGCCAAAGAAATCAAGAGAAAAGTACGAAAATGCATACAGACGTTTTATCGATTATCGCATGAGTAAAAATACGAGTTCTTTCTCAGAAAATGTTGTAATGGCATACTTCCTAGACATTTGTTTAAAGATGAAATCTTCAACATTATGGGCCAATTATTCAATGCTGAAGTCAACCCTTGCACTTAAACACAATGTAGATATATCTACATACTCAAAACTTCGTTCTTTATTGAAACGGCAAGCTCAAGGTTATAGGGCAAAGAAATCTAAGATTTTAACGAAGGAAGAAATTGAAAAATTTATCCAGGAAGCTCCAGATAAAGAAAATTTAATTATTAAGGTAATTTACAAGGTTTTAATTTCTATTTAGATTATAGCTTTATTTATTTTTTAGGTGGCTGTAATATTTGGTATTTCTGGGGCCTGTAGAATGGATGAGTTAGTCCGAATGACTGTACACGATATAGAAGACTTAGAATCTAAGCCATTAATCAGCATACCTGATTCGAAAACCAACAAACCAAGATCATTTGTAATTAATCAGATCTACTTGAATGTTTATCGAAAGTACGTTTCGTTAAGACCAGAAAATATGAACAGTGACCGATTTTTCTTTAAATATCAAAGCGGAAAGAGTTGTAGACAAGTGGTAGGAATTCATCAATTTAGAAAAATGCCCAAAATAATTGCTACTTATTTGAACTTGGTAAATCCGACAGAATATACTGGTCACTGCTTTCGTCGGTCTTCTGCAATAATATTGGTTGACTCTGGTGCCGACATAACTAGTTTAAAGAGGCATGGCGGATGGAAGTCATCAAACGTTGCTGAAGGATATATCGAAGAATCGCTTAACAATAAGGTTGAGGTGGCAAATAAAATTTTCACAGTACAAAATATTCAACAAAATGATACTTCCACCCTGCATGTTGTCCAAAATGTTTCTCATAGTTCTAAGAGTGTTCCTCCAATGTTCAATAATTGTACTAACTGTCAAATTACTGTAAATATAACAAATTGATCTTAAAAATGTATTTAGCAATAACTTGATGTTTTCAAAATATAGATTAATTTCTTATAAGCAATGTGTTTTCTATCATTTATGTAGAACACTAACAACTGTACGGAAATATCATTTCCTTACAGTAAGGAAATGACATTTCCTTACAGTAAGGAAGTCCTGACTTTTTCTTCAATAAATTTTGACAGGAATGTCAAAATTTCCTGGCGATTTGCGGAAAATTAATTTACTTGGAATAAAATTAATTTACTTGTATTATTTAAAATCATACCCTATATCGTAGCTACTATATTTGTTTCGTTCTCTATATCTATTTTATGTAGCTACTAAGTAAAGTATAAATTATTATTATTACCAGTGTTAAATTACCACCTTAGAGTAAAAGGATCTGTTTTCTGTGATTTTTTTAATCAATGTTTAGCTGTATTAATCTGAACTAATGAAGTTTAACTAAAGGTAAAATTATTTTAACACTATTTTTAATAATAATAAAAAAAAAATATTGCAGTGAAGTGGAGAACTTAAACATTTTAACTTTGATATCTAGTGCAAGGCGAATACATAGACTCAGATCATTCCCTAGTGATCTCAACATTGAGGGTTAGAATTTCAAATACCAGTTGAGAAAACAAAATAAAATGGATACAAAAAAATGGAATGTGCAAAAGCTGAGAGATGCGACAATTGCAGAACGGTACTCGGAAAACATCACCAACAGAATAAGGAATCAAAATGTAAATGAAGAGGGCTAGACAGATATAGATTCCTAATCGACCAGAATAAAGGAATACGTTGAAGCAGCAGCGACAGATGAAATAGTAAGAGAAATTTGTGCCCTTAAAAATCATTGGTTTGACGATGGATGCAAGAATGCAACAAAAGAAATAAATTAATAAAGGCTACAGAAATATGCTTACCCGACGAACTAGAACAACTGTAGAGAATTAAAAAAAAAGAAAAGAGAAAAGGAAAACCACCTAAATAAGGGAGTTAAATATATAGAAAAACTCAACAGAGAGAAAGAATTCAGAGCATGCTATAAGAAACTTAACATCAACAGAAAATAATTCAAGGCAACCACAAAAAAAATGCAGAAGTCCGAATGGCGACCTATTAACAACAAGGAAAGATGTATTAAATTGATGGGTGGAATACTTTAACCAGACATTTAATGTAGAGCAAGACAAAAACCTGGAAGACTAAAGAAATAAAGTAAGAGGAACAGACGAGAGGGAAGAGGAACGAACGATTCCCAAATTTAAAAACGCAGTTAAAAACTAGCCCGAACCAAATCACCCAGAATAGATAATCTCCCAGCTAAACTATATAAAGAAGGTACCCATAATACCATAATGGCATTATAGCAGCTTATAAAAGAAATATGGACACAGAAATCCCTTCAGAATGATTGAAATAATGGAATAATTGAATGATTGAAATAATGGAAAACTTATTTAATAATTAAAATAAATTATTAAAATCAACTTAATGAAAATAATGAAAAATCATACACATAAAGGAGGATATCTTTCAATGCTCTAACTACAGAAAAATTATGCTTCTTATGCTTAAAAACAACAATGGAATACAGTGTTAATACTCATCACATATTTATAAACTACAAAGCAACATACGAAGAGGTTCAAATTAATGAAAAAGCTAGTGTCCAATATCAAATCTTTAGAATTCATATCCGAAATTGGACAGTATAATTTTATCACCCAGTAGACCGAATAAATTTATTTGTTATTAAATACACAGACGTAGTTAATTAGGTTACATATACATTTGGTCAATTATCAATAATATAATTTGGACATCAGTCAAAAGTGCTGACAAAAGTTAAACAATTTAGATACACATATCACGCGAGGTCCGCGAATATATTGACCCAATTAAAACTTATATAAAACTAAGATCTCTTGCCTAGAGAAGCATTCAATCAATATCACTCAACAAACTTGATAGTCTTCAACGATCACCTTCATCAGTCTCTACTCAAAGTAATCCCGGGTCAACACCCATAGTATACGTCTCATCAATAAACTCTGCTACTATTATTTGGTATTTCCATTACAACTGAACGAACATCTTCACTGAGCCAACGAAGGGGAATTTGTTTACTAGGAATACCAACTAGTTAGTAAATTTAACAAAACTAACTCCTAAAAAGTATCTTCTGTATACTGTTCAATCTGGCTGTGGAAAAATTAATACGTATGTCACAAATTACAACCACTGGTTTAATATATAATAAATCAGTGCCATCAATATTGTTGGTAGAGCGAAAAACGCTGTACGAAAAGCGTATGTAGCATTAAAACAATCAGCTACAAAAATGCGTTTAATAATAGACACCAACAAAACGAAGTATATGAAAATAAGCACGCAACCACAAATCCTACGATCACTTGTTCTAGAAAACGACATCATCGAAGCAGTGAACAAATTTGTATACCTGTGAGCGCTTCTTAATACTAAAAATAATACTACCGCAGAGAAAAACCATAAAATTTGCACGACCAACTGATGCTATTTTGGGCCCAATCTCCTCCTTAAATCCAAAATTATATCAAGAAATACAAAAATAAAACCCTAAAAAATTACAAAACAATAATCCGTCCAGTCCTAATATAAAATTCAGAAGAGACCTGAACTCTGACAAAAAATAATGAAACCATGTTAGGATGTTTCGAAAGAAAAGTACCAAGGCGAATCTATGAAGCAATGAAAATGGAGTGTGGAGAAGACGATACAACTTTTATAGAATATACCAGGAACCTGATCGAAAAACATATTAAGATAGGACGTCTGAGGTCAGAGAAGAAGGAGAAGACCCAAAACAAGGATCCTTGATAACATCGATGAAGACATGATGAAAAATATGAAAATGCGTGCTTGGCGGAGTAAGGCGATGGATAGGGACGACTGTAAAGAAATTCTTAAGGAGGTTAGGATCTACGCAGGATTGCAAAGCCCGATTGATGATGATGATGATCTAGTGCAAATCCACTTAAACCAAGCATGGCATTTCATCATTATCAGTGGTGCTACAGTCCTAGTTGAGCCTCAACCTTCCTTAGTATATTTCGCCAGTCATTTCTGTTCATTGTTAATTGTTGCCAGTTTGCTGTACCGATCTTTCTCGCGTTGCATGGCATTTATTCTACCTCAAATCACACATTGTCTTACAAATTATCTGCTTTTCGAAGTTTTATTTGTAGAGTACACTCGTTTCAGCACAATATATCAATGAATTAAACATTATTAAGAAACTACCAATCAACAACGCTTATGATGTAAATATCATCCGTAAAATTATTCAAAAATAAGAAATTAATTTTCTTTAACAATCTTCCATTTCCTCTTACTTCAATTTCTCCCACTTATACTTCATTACCTTTCTATAACTTAAACGTCTCATCCTCTAAAAAAATTAAGCATATTGTGTTTCTAATCTAATGTCTCACTGCTTAGTTTATGCCCACATGTCAAATAACAGTGAACAACGGGGTTTTCATTAGTGTATAATAGTTTATTATATACGCTGGCGCTGGTTATTTGCACTTTTGGTCTGTCATACTCTACCCGATTATTCGAGTAACGTTTGTGACTTCGACAGGTAAATTTATTTTCCTATTTTTTGACGTTTAACCTACATAGAGTAAGCATTTTAATTCCTATGGTTATATAGAAATATAGTAATGTTCCAGCTTTTAATTTTTTTGTATTGTATTTCAAATTTCAGTGATGGATCCTTATCTGCAAAAATTCAAAGATATCAACAGCTCTATGATGAAGTAGAAGAATAAAATAGTGGTTTCAAAAGCGAGCCAGAATCAGAAAGTGTGAAGAAAGTAACCACAACATAGACACAGAAGAACAATGGGAGAAAAAATTGGAAACAGAATTGGAAAAAAGATTGGAGGAGACACCTGCAACTTTAAAATGTTTTGAAACAAATTCGCAAAACTGGCGGTTCTTTTTTTATGCAAAAGATGAGATATTCTAGAAAAAACATGCGCCCCCAAAAACTGTTTGGACAAGAAGTTCTAATTTAATTTTATACTTCTATCTATCTATCTAATTAGCCTTCTTCGGTCCATCTTTGGACATAGGCCTCCCCAATCCTTTTCCATTCTTCTCTGTCTGTCGCTACAGTCACCCATCTAGAGCCCACGTGCTTCTTGATATCATCTGCCCATCTCATTTGGGGCCTTCCTCTGCTTCGTTTATATTCCCACGGTCTCCAACTTATAAGAATTTTGTTCCATCGGTTCTCTTTTTGTCTTATATTGTGTCCGGCAAATCTCCATTTTAATTTTGCAACTTCTTGTCTAACATCCCTCACTTTTACGCATTGATTATATACTTTGGTCTTAAGATGCTGTGGATATCTTTTGTTTTTAAGAATGTAGCTTAGTCTGCCAAATGCCGCCCATGCCAGTCTAACTCGTCTCTTGATCTCTGCTGTTTGGTTCTCTTAGTTAAGTTTTATAGTATCCATCGAATTTTATCGTCAATCTATTGGTTAAAATTTTTGTTATGAGTTTATACATTACATTGAGGAGTGTTATAGGACGGTAGTTTTTTATATGTGCTTTATCCCCTTTCTTGTGTAGGATAATGGTTACTGATTCCTTCCAGTTGTTTTGATTCTTTTCTCTTTTAATATCTTGTTAAAAAGGGAATGTAGAGTATTAATTAGCACTTTTCCACCATATTTCAGCATCTCTGCAGTTATTCCATCTTTTCCAGGCGATTTGTTGTTTTTCATTTCTTTCAATGCCTTCTTTATTTCTGATTTGCTTATTTCGGGCTGCAGCTCTGAGTTGACATTTTTTATTTTGACCTTAAGTTGGTTTTTAATTTCTTCTGGTGGTTCCTTTTTTGTTTTATATAATTCTGAGTAAAAATGGTGGATTATATTTATGATGTCATCTTTAACGTTTGTTTCTATTCCATTTACATCTTTTATTTTGTTTATTTCAAACTTTCCTAATTTCGGCCTTAAGCATTTCATATTTTTGTTGTTTTGTATTACTTCTTATATTTTTATTTCTTGTTTTTTTCTCTTATTTTCTTTTATCATTCTGCTTATTGTTTTATAAATTTCTACATATTCTCTAGATTTCCTTTTGCCTTCTTCATCCAGCTTCCTTCTTTTATCCATAAGCTTCTTTGTTTCTGTTGATATATAGTTGTTCTTTTTTAGATCCTTCTTTGCTATTTCTTTTCCTAATGTAATCATTGTTGCAGTAAGTATGTTGTCTATTTCGTCTATATCTTTATCGTCACTGTCTAATCTTTGGGTAAGTTGTTCTTTTAATAGGTCTTTGTATATCTCTTTATATTGCCCTAGTTTGTTTCTATCTGCTAGATTCCAGTTTCTACTTATTTTTCTTTTCATCTCATAGTAACCGTCAATACTATTTTTGCTCTGACCATCCTGTGATAGCTACCTGTTGTGAATCTGTTAAGAACTGTTACATCTTTAATGATATATCTTTCCGTGGACAGTATGAAGTCGTTCTCATTTTTTGTGGATCCAGGTTTAAAAGAAAATCTTGTCAATTTTATACTTACCAGGTTTAAAAGAAAATGCTCGTCAAACAGTTGATCCTTGAGTGTTGGAAATATTTTATTGATAATAATATTCTCGAAACCATTGTACAGAACACAAACATATTTATTTCTAAACTAAGAAACAATTATGCAGATCCGAATGAAGCCAGACCTACTAATGTAAATACTAGAGTAGAAAGAAGAACGATAGACAAACTTGCACCAATAAGAAACTTTTTTGAACAATATAATCAGAAATGCAAACTTAATTACGTTCCTGGATCTTACTTAATATTAGGCGAGATGCGTTTTGCAATGCGTGGATGTTGCGGATTCCGCATGTGCATCCCGAATAAGCCAGCCAAATATGGCATAAAAGTATTTTCTTTAGTGGAGGCCAAATTTTTTTTTACACGGTAAATATAGAAGTATACGTTTGAGCTTCTAGGGCCATAGCGAATTAATACTAAAACCACCGATTTAGTGGAAAGAATATGTAAGCCTGTATTTGGATCGTCAAGAAATATAACCATGGATAATTGGTTTACAAGTTACGAAATTGTAAAACGCCAGTTGGAGTAGCAAAGAAATTACAATTGTTGGAACAATTCGAAAAAAATGAAAGGAAGATTCCAAAGAAACTTCTCGTCCATGTTTGCATCTTAGAAATCCATTATTTATCATCTTCTCACTATGATGACTCGATTGATTAAGATTCTGGAGATCCTGTAAACCCGATATTATTACTTTTTATAACATTACAGATCAAAAATGTGGGGCTTATAACGTAATCAGAAACACTCGTCATACATAAAAATGTAATGCAAATGAAAACGACATAATTTTGAAAAGAATATTGTGTCTAAAATCAATCGGCATAGTCTTAACAAGACAGAACATGCTAACCATAGCAGAAGACGCTCAATTACAAATGGATATCAGAAATATCGCCCAAAAATGAAGCCGAGTACATGCAGATCCAGCACATCCGCGTCCAAATACACGACGTCGTTGCTTACACGAAAATTGAAATTGGGACTAGAATTTGTTTATTAAATTTAGGAGAAGTACATTTTTGTTAATTTTTTTGTTGCATTTTCGTAAAGATGTTGTTTATTTTATCATTGGGTTAAAAATGGTTAAGATGTATTAAAAATAAAATAGAAAAGAATTTTGTACATATATCAAATAGTTTTATTTTAATATTTTCTAATGTATTGTGTAAAATAAAAACTGGGCATCACAGAACCCACCCGACTGTTCATGTAATTTGCATGTACCCTGTTACTCAATTATGTATACCACATATGGGACGATTTAAGAGCAAAACCCTATAAATTATTACGAAATGAATTAAATGAATTCAATAAACACAAATATTCGCTTATTAAAAGTTGCTCTAAAATGTTAAAAATTTTAATAAAACAAAGGAAATTAAATATTTTAGAATCAAACCCATTAGCTATGCAAACTAATCTCGCTCCATTCACTTATAAGAATGAAAGGAAGAAGTGTTCATAGCGCCAGCTGTTTTAACTCAGCGGCAACAACACCATCAGCAATCCACAAGACAATAACAAAAAGCGGTGCCGTGCTCGTCTACGCCGCCGAGGAGCACAGACACACAGACACACTCACGTGCTAACGTTGATTAGCTTTCAATTGTTTCAGTGCTGTCTGCTACGCCGGCTAGACGGACTTACTGTACCTTCAGCCATCGCTTTTTTATCTTCTTTCGATCACCGCGGCTTTTGTTGTTGAGATGGTAACGAGCTGATAATGACACTTACCTTGTTAAGGACGATTTCGTGAGAATAAGACTACTATGAGGCAATGAAATGATTGTACAGGAAATACTTGAATTATATGGGTATATGCAAAGTAGTTATATGAATGTGCAAAAACAGTTTCGAGGTCATTATTTATTTATTTAGTTTAATATTAAATTTCCGTGCATAAGTAGGTACAAGATTTAAGAGATGCAACATGTTTACAAAAAGCTAATAACATAATTATTTTTTCCGATAGGTGATATAGGCGATGTTAGCAACTACAAGCATTGCTTTAATGGATACCATATCTACTATCATAGTTTTGAATATTTTTGTTTTTTATTGCATAACTCTTTACTAAGATAAAGTCACCTATTACTGCACCAGGCACTATTTAAGATTGGCCATTTCCAACTACAGGCCAGACCTTAAGAACCTAGCAAAAAACTGTTCAAACGTAAGTCTCCTATTTTTTTCTTATTTAATATAGTCGGTCAGATAGCCAAGCGGGCAAGGCGGCAGGTTCTCATTCGCTTCACTGCGAATGGTTCATGTGGTGGATGTGGGTTCGAGCCCCAGCTCGGTATACAGAAAAATAAAAAGGCTAACGCAGCTGTTGAAAATTCTAGATGAATCTGCGGCTTATACTAGGATATGCTGGTGTCTGATCTGCCTATGGTGGAGCAATACGGCGAGAGATAAGGGCTTGCGGCTCGGTGATACTCCTCCATAGATCACTACCGCAAGGGCGTGCCGCCTAAATACCGGTATATATATATATATATATATAATATATATATATATATATATATATATATATATATATATAAATGAATATGAATTATTACTTTTGTTTTATTTAGGTATTACACACTGGCGCATAAAACTAATCCATCCAGAATTTCACCGTTTAAAGCCGAATCAGTTTTACTCACATTAAAGTTTCTTTCAGATCTCGAAAACTGATAAAATAGTCTTTCAGAACCAGTGATTGATTTTGTGGATATAGTGAGCGACTCTGAGATATTTAGCTTACTTTTAACGTTAAAATTCTGGATGAAAAGTTTTATTGCTCGTCAGTCTTAGTTAAAAAATTCCTAGTCTCGAGTCCGATTAAGTGGGCCACCCTGGAATAAATGATATAGTAAGAAACGGGCTTCCAAAATGGGTATAAACGCAAAATATATTAACCCATTATAGCAACCTATTTATAAATCATGAATAATTAATTTTTTCAACCCGTAAAATTAGTTTAAATTTATACTATTAGTTTAATTTTAAAATTTTTGTTGTACTATATTTCCTATATTATTTTGATAGAAAAATTAAACATTTGTGTTATTTTTATACAAACATATAATACAAAACTATCGAGTTAGAATCCATGAAGAAGCTATGAGCATACGTATGTATTAAAATCTGCGAAGGTGGGCGTGGCTAACGATGATACCAATATGGCGGTGGGATCAGGGCCAGACTCAATAATATTAAAACTATTATACAAATATGACTAGTTATTCAGAAGATTTAATCATAATCTAAAAAAGTGCAATACATTTTTAATAAACTATGATTTATTTATCCAGCGGTAAACACTATAAAGATAAAAGACGACCGTGGAACATTGTGCTCGCATAAGAAAGAGATCGTTAGAGAAATCCGAAAATTTTATGAGAAGCTGTATACTTCTACTATTCCGAACCCCGGTATACCAACAAAACATATCTTAAATGTAGGCTCAGAAGACTTCCCTGAATTAATAACATCAGAAATTAGAGCCGCCCTAAAACAAATGAAAAATGGGAAAACACCAGGAGAAGATAAAATTACTTCAGAGATGCTAAAAATGGGAGGCACTGCATTAGAAGAGGCAATAAGAGCATTACTTAACAAATGCCTATTGGAAGGACAAATGCCGAGGACATGGAACAATGCGGAAGTCATTCTACTCCATAAAAAAGGGGACGCTGCAAATATAGAAAACTACCGACCAATAAGCTTATTGTCACACCTTTACAAACTACTAACCCGAATAATAACAAATAGATTGACAGCTAAACTAGATGCATACCAACCAGTGGAGCAAGCAGGCTTTCGTAAGGGTTTTAGCACTATCGATCACTTGCAAACAATTCGAACCATTATTGAAAAAACAATAGAGTACAACATACCACTATATCTAGCATTTGTCGATTATCACAAAGCATTCGACAGTATCGAGAAATGGGCATTCTTAACAGCATTGGACGACGCCAGAGTAGATTCAAGATATGCTGCCCTCCTTAAGAATATATACGATGATACTACTTTTCACGTAAAAATAGATGATGATCTGGAAACTATGAAAATAGACCTTGGCAAAGGTGTGAGACAGGGCGACACCATCTCACCCAAGTTATTTACTTTGGCATTAGAAAATGTTTTCAAACAACTAAATTGGGTCAAAAATGGATTAAAAATAGATGGAGAATATCTTAACCATTTGCGTTTTGCAGACGACACAGATATCCATGAACTAAAATCAATGCTACAAGATTTAAATCACAAATCGAATCAAATAGGATTAAAAATGAATCTCGACGACAAAACAAAGATATTAAGCAACAGCCTAGAAAACACCACGATAGATAACATCAATATAGAAAAGGTAGAACAATATATATATATATATATATATATATATATATATATATATATATATATATATATATATATATATAAATATATATATATATATATATATATATATATATATATATATATATATATATATAGGACATGCAATTAAAAACGAAAAGGAAAATCAAACCCTAGAAATTAAAAGAAGGACACAATTATCATGGGCTGCTTTTGGTAAGTTGAGCTTCATTTTAAAAGACAGAAAAATCCCAATTCACTTAAAACGAAAAACCTATGACACTTGTATACTACCAGTTGCAACTTATGGATTGGAAACTATGGCAATAACAAGAAAAATGGCAGAACAATTAAGAGTAACTCAACGGGCCATGGAGAGGGCCATGTTAAATATAAGCCTCAGAGACAAAATTCCTAACACCGAAATACGTCGAATAACTAAAGTAACCGACATCATGGGAAAAATAGCGACATTGAGATGGCAATGGGTAGCACATGTAGCAAGACAAGACATCAACAGATGGTCTCATAAAGTGACATTCTGGAGACCTCGAGAAACAAAAAGAAGCGTGAGAAGACCTAAAAAGAGATGGATAGACGATATAACTGCTGTAGCTGGAAAGCAGTGGATGAGAATTGCAAAAGATAGGGAAGCGTGGACGCAATTGGAGGAGGCCTATGTCCAACATTGGATAAATGAAGGCTGAAGAAAAAGAAACACTATAAACACGATATATTATACAAATAGATAAATTAATACAGTCAAATACTATTAATTTATTCTCTGAAGTACGGGCCTTTACTTTGTTTACATATTTGTATACTAACTTGTGAAACGATATTCCGAAGATTTTTTATTAACATTGCTTCTGCTACTGCAACTACGTCAAGAACAAGAAACCATTATTATGCACTATCACAATATAATATTACAGTTTCTATAAAAGTATTATAAAACTAAAAATATTCAAAAAACAACAAATCTAAACAAACATATACGAACTGTCAAAGGTGTCAAAACAATCTTAACAATATGGCCGAAGTGAGGTCGTTTTTAGTCACGTGATGCTCTCTCCATAGATTCTATCTCGATGCACAAAACACAAAAGCAATCAGAATTTGATATTCCTAGTGTTGTAGCCACTAGAGACTGTTAGTCTACAAGATCTAGGTCAGGCAAGTCAACTTTGAAACAACATAACCAACAATAAAATCTTTGGTTATTGGTTATGTACATGTTTACATAATTTGTACAAAAAGCTATTTTTTGAGAACGATTTCTGGAGTGAAAATCCAGACGTCAAATATAAGTTAATTAAAAATGTGATTTTCACCACAATTATTACAACCAATAATTGTGGCTTAATCCCATCAAGAACATCATATTTAACTTCACCATGCCACAAGAAACCTTAGTTTTAGAACCTTACTGACAATTACATATTAATAAAATTTTGAAATTTCAAAAAAAAAAATAATTTGGACGTTAATGTGTTAATCAAAACGGATTGTGGTAAGTAGAGAGCGTTTTTTATGCTCACATATTTCGTATATTTGAGAAACAATGTAACGCTTGTGCTGATAAACCGTTATTCCGAAAAGCTATTGACAAAAAATGATAGATGTATTGATATCGTCTATAACAGTGGTCGCCAACCTGTCGATCGCTAGCTACCGGTAGCTCGCGGTGGCAATTCTGGTAGCTCGCACAACGTTTCTAATTTAAAAAATACAAACTGCAAAAATCAGCGAAGCTTCCGAAAATTCCACAAAAAAATCTAATTGTCATAAAATTAAACATAAACAGCGGCAACTTTGCGGTGAGCGATCTGCTCCTGACCGAACGTAGTGTTCGAGAACGATCTGGATTGCTTGGAACGGGATAAATACGCTTTGTGCATTGCGCTTAGTTTAAAACTGAACGCGTAACCAACGTCCAGTGGTTGTTTTAGCAGAGAACAACAAAAGTAATATTGCAAGCAGTTGTAAGAAGGTAAAGACATACCACTTTCATTCGGAATGGGAAGAACAATACTTTTTTACAGAAGTTAAAGATAAAAATGTGTGTTTGTTATGTAATACTTTGGTCTCCGTTGCTAAAAAAGGAAATATTTAGAGACATCATAAAACTGTACATTCTAATTTTGAAAAATCATTCCCACTACATTCTGTCGCCAGAAAGGAGAAACTGAAACAGTTAAAAAAAACAGTTAATTGGACAACAATCAATATTTTTAAGAACAGTCGACAAAAATAAGGCTGCAACTGAAGCATCGTACCGTGTGTCCCAGATGATTGCACAAAAAAAAGAAACCTTATGAAGACGGGGAAATGATAAAATAGGCGTTTTTAGAAGCTGCTGATTCGTTATTTGCCAACTTTAGAAATAAAGACGAGATAGTTTCAGCTATAAAATCTATGTAACTTTCTGCTAATACAGTGATGAGACGTGTAGAAGTAATTAGCAATGATATTTTTTTACAGTTAAGAACTGACTTGGATAACTGTGTTTATTTTTCACTTCAACTGGATAAATCAACAGATGTCGTTGACACTGCCCAGATGATTAAAGAAGATCTTTTGAAGTTCATTCCACTGAAAGGACACACTACTGGACAGAAGTTGTTTTCTCATTTAAAAAATATTATTTCCGAGAAAATTCCAATATCGAAAATGGTAGACTTGACAACCGATGGCGCTCCAACTATGGTGGGTTGTGATAAGGGTATGGTGGCGTTATGTCGTAAAGATGAAACTTTTTCGCAATTTCTCTGTTACCACTGCATTATCCATCAGCAAGCATTATGCTTTTAGAAAGCTCAAGCGTTACAAAGAAGATTATTCAGAACCTTGGCCGATGAAGTTGACTGTCAATACGGGGACCTACCCCTTCACTCTGAAGTCCGTTTGTCTGAAGATAAAAGTTTGTGTTTATTTTTTAAATACCTACGTTTGATAGGTCGGAATGTAGCTATGAACAAGTACGTACTAGTAATATTAGTTATATTGTTATTAGTTTATTATTAGTACCTATGTATTATGTATTACCAGTTAAACAGTAAAATAAATACATATAATGATAGATTAACTGTGGATTATTTCGTTTACGTTGCGTTACGTGGCTTCCGTGTGGGTAGCTCGCTGTTTATTCCAAAAATAACAAAGTAGCTCAACACATTGAAGAGGTTGGCGACCACTGGTCTATAATAATACTTTTTATATTGCCTTAATTTTTTATTCAAGTTTATAGTAGTAAAGTAAATAATTTTGCAAAGCTTCCGTGGATTTAAAATCAAATATCTGCTTGTAAAATTGGTGAACCACTTTAACAAATTTTATTACAAAAATAATGAACAATTTCTCCGGGGGCTCCATTTTATATTCCCATTTCTATAATTAATGCAATGGTCCAAAATACGTTGAAACGCATGTATCCGGACACACGGCCGTGGTCTCGTGTCGACTGGCCAATCACAATCGAGAATAAGGGCGCCTGTTTTCACTAAAACCACCTGCCCTGTCGATGATCTTTTTTCAACAATATCTACCACCTTTACCAAACGTACTTTAAGGTACTAACCAAATATTCTTTATTTTCTTTGTCGGTGATAGGACGTTGAAACACTCATGATTTTATTAGATAATGCGCAATTGGAAATAAAATGTAGCTAGTGCCTTGCTAAATAAAAAAACATTAATTTAAGTTGCAATTAAACAGTTACATAATGAAGATTGCCAATATGAAACTAAATAGGCTACTAGGGTTAAATAAAAATAAACATTAATATTATTGACGGGATTAGCTTATGGGGGAAGGAGGGGAGCTTTTGACCACAACATGGTTTTTTGTATATAAACATTTGTTAAATGCAATTTTTTAAAATAAAAGAGCATTAAGAGGTAGATCAAAGTTTTGTTACATCATACTTACATTCCATAAATGTACTAAATAAACTGTAAAACTCTAAATTGTACAACGCCAATGACCCTATGAGGTTGAGGCATAAATAAATAAAAAAAAAAGTTTTGTTTAAATAATCAACCTGAAATTCAAGAATAAATAAAACCATTTAACAGCAAAATTTTTTTTTTGAACTTTACAAATGGTCTAATCCTCCTCACCTTTAAGGAGTATTGGACCAGGTGGAGGGAAGCATTCGACTATGTTAAAAAAGGAATATTTAAAGGAATAAAAAAAGAAAAAGTTTTGAAAAAGTACTTAATTTTAGAAAAAATATTCAGAGTAAAACGCAATGTAGTGAAAAAATGACCTACCTAAATAAAATCAGTTAACAATTAAGGTTATAAAATTGTAATTAAACTTAAAATATAAAGCTGTTCTTGTTGTTTTAGTTTTTGTTAGAGTTTTTAATTTGCTGATAATGTCTCCATTGTCCACTTGTGGTAAATAAAAAGTAGTTGAGTGACCCTTCCTTCTCAAAAATGTAATTTTTGTTGCCTCTTCTGAAATTTCCAAAATTTGCAACTAAAAATGAATCAGTTTGGATTAAGTCATGAATCTTACAATCAAAACAAAATCTTCTTTTTTAAATCTTGTTGATTAACTTCCTCACTTTTATCAAATGCGTCACTCAAATCTTCAACTGAATCGTCATGAAGAGATAACGCATCATTTTCGGTTGATGATGAATCAGAACAGTTTTCCATCTTTACTTTTTTTTAGGGAGTTTGTTTTCTTTTGCCTGCATGTTATTTTTATACACATTTCTCCTGATACCTCTTTTTTTAATTCCCTTTTCTTGTACAATATTTTCCAATCTCTCTTTTTCAGGAGTGTCAGTATAAATTCTTGAAATTCCTGTCGTTTGCTTACTTTTATTTTCTTTTCTTATGGCTTTTGGAGTGACTCTGGTGTGATTTTTATTTGATTTTTATGCTTACTGCAGGATGGTGTTGGCATAGTTCTTATATCATGTGTAATATTAATCGTGTTCTTTACTTTTTTTTATTCACTTGCAAAATCTTCGTGATCTTCTTCTATTTTATCATTCTCGATCTTATCTCTTTTAACACGATCTTCTGTTTCTTTATGAATGACTTCATGTTCTATCATTATATTTGAGATTCACCTCACCTTTCACCATACTGTTTTGATTGTGTGGATTTACTGTGGGATGGAAAGGTTTGTCTGTTATATAACTAGGGGCAAAATCGTCATCGCTAAAAGCTAGTCTGTTAAATGGCCAAATCCTAGGCTTTTTAAAACTACTCACAATATTTTCATTTGTAAAAGCTCTCGCATATGCTCGGTGTGTCAATTCTGGTATATTTTTTATTGCTATGGTTTTTCGTGGATTTGATACCATCCAATTATTAAAACCGATGCTACAAAATTTTTTTAAGTCCCATAAACCCCAATATCTAGGGGTTGCATTCTGTAAGTCATATGGGATTTAAAACTTAATACAACAATCTCACTCTCTTTGCAAAATTTTACGCTTTGAAGACTAGCATGGAACTCAACCATGCTGATTATCAACCAGCAATAATATGGGATCCTCAAGGGAGCAGCGAGTATGCTTTACTATATGTTGTAGTACCGAGGGAAATAACTTCAACCGGATTTGTTTCCCAATGCCAAACTTGACACTGGCGGGTTAACTATAAGGTCTTCCACATTCCCAGTCCTTGGAAATACATAAACGGGAAGTAGGCTTTATCCAGATATAATTACAATTTTCACAAATGTCATCAATTCTCCCCTTTCAGATGAAGCAGCTTAAGAGACTTGTTTTTTACCTTTGAGGAAGACAATTTTCACTTGCTTCATAACAGTGGTAACTCCGGTCTCATCAAGATTATAAATTCTTTCTGGACGAAATTTGTAGCGCTCCAACACTTTTTGAAGATTTGCACAAAATTGGTTAACCTTATGTTTATTAAAAGTAATGCTTCTGCCTACTGGTTTCCTTAAGGAAAGCGTTGGGTGGCGTTTTATAAATCCTCGTCGCCATGCATCTTTTGCCTTTTTTTCCTGGTGCCACTCTTGCGGAATTTTGCAACAAGGCAATTCGGAGGGGTAAACATAAGCTAATATTTGGATGTGAGTATAAGTTATTGCGTAGTTAAGGTCAGAGCATCTCTTGATATATACTTCCAATTCAGCTTCGTGCTCCACCGTAAATAACTGCCTATTTGTATATTTTCTTAAAAATTCTGATGAATTTCTGGCAGCGTCACTTTCATTCCCAGAGTCATCCAGATTTTGCATATACTGCCGCAAATATTTTTCTCTAGTTTTCTTCTGTAATATCTTTTTCGTCCTACTTTGAGTGTTGACCTCTTTATTCCACGATTTCGAACAGCCTCCCTTTCTGAAAAAGTTCCGGTTAAACAGTCTATAATTGCTTGTTTAATGGCATTTTCATCTATTTCGTCTTACTTCCATTCACTCTTACCTTCCACATAAATTAAAAACAAAATACCAAAGGAAATAATATTTTAAAACGGCTGGGGAGCATTCGACCTCTGATCCCCAGTTTTTGGTGGTGGAATGCTACCCAGAGTAGAGAAATAGATTAATTAGTTCCACAAAAAAACATTTATAGTTTTAAGGTTAGAATTGTATTTGTCAATCAAAACTACAATTTTTAAAGATTCTTTGTATAAAATAATGAAATTTTAAAACCAGGTTTTTAAGCAAATGTTACTTGATGTTTGAGGCAAAAAAATTATTACCAAAAGGTGCGTTTTTCAACTTTTCTCCTTTTCCCCAACATAACTTAAAATCACTTGATTTTTTCGGGAAATCTAAACCACTTGGAAAATAAATGTGATGGTTGAATGCTTCCCCTGGTCGAATGGTCCCCTCCTTTCCTTATAATACTGCCGTTTTGCATGTGTATGACATAATATACATGAGGAGGAAGCGTTTAAAAAAGGATTTGTCACAATAAATCACGTGTTGAGATTTTAGCGTCACTTGAAAACTTATTTTGAACCCCACATGTTAGTAAATAAAAGTTTGATCAAAACGAATTTTGTCGTATTTTTCACCTATGAAATATAGCTTGCGGAACAAAACAAGTTCTGTCCGTCATAAGTAGTTGATCAGAAAAGGTTTAAAAGAAGAAAATCCATAAAAAAGAGAATTGGCAAAGAAGAAAAGACTTACCCAACCTAAAGGTGGCAATACCTTCAACCCGTGCTCACATTCCTCTAAAAGGTTTTCGTGTAAATGCTTTACTCCCAATGATTGTTCTTATGTGAGGAAAATCTTGCTATCTGTACTCAATAAAAATGCTTAGGACAACTCCATTTTAAGTCATGTGTCCCTTTAAAACATTAAAAGAAGAAGGCCGCGAAATACAAGCAACGAAGCACGGCCTAACTCTTGTTTTGTTGAGTACACTTTGATTAAACAAAACACAAAAATTATTAAGATATGTAAGAAGTTTTTTATATTAGTGATAATAGTCAAACCTACCAGATTAAGCAAAATTATAAAATGTATTCGTAAGGGGAAACACCTAAATAAGAATAGAGGGGACGACCGCAAATCAGCGAACATCACAAAAGTATGGAAAATGTATAATAATTACTAGATAACATCTTGAACAAAGTATCGAAAACGATGTTTTGAAGAATTTTTCAAACTATGAAAAAAGAAGAGTCTGGTTCACTCAGTATGTGCTTCAACTTAAAGCAAATTCAACCGTTACCAAAATTACCGATTCAAGAAGCATATTACTCTAGGCAAATTGGATTATACTATTACTAGGGTGTTAAAATTAACGGAAAGAACCCTAAATTTCATATGTGGACAGAAGATAAAGCTGAAAAGGGTTATACTGAGGTCCTTTCAGCTCTTTTGCAACACCTTCAAAGCTTTGATCTACCTGAAAATGTTACATCAATCGGACTTTTTTGTGATGGGTGTGGTGCTCAAAATAAAAACAATTTCGTTTTGCATACACTTAATGCTCTTTTTGATCAAAACTAAGTCCAAAGTAACAGACATCACAATTACATTTCCGGTGAGAAGACACAGCTTTCTTCCTGCCGATCGAGTATTTGGACGAGTGGAAAAATTGTTGCGTAAACAGCCAACTATCATCCACAAAGCAACCTACATTGATGTATACAAATCAGTTGGAATAGTAAAACTACTGGTAGAAGATTGGAAACTGTTTGACACCAAAAGTCTTTCATCAACAGAAAAGGGCTGATTAAGGCGTCTGGACAGTATCTCAGACTGAAAGAAAATTTTCATAAAAAGAGAATTTGTTAAAAATCCACTAGGAAACTAAGTTCCTGTAGCTGGCTGTATACCATATATCACAAAACATTTATTTAAAATCCTTTATAAAAGGTATATAATAAAATGCCCAAACGGGCTATCACAAAGATATTGCAAAACGTTTTCGGATTATTAAATCCATCATCAGTGCAAACCAGGTACACATGCTATGAGCCACCAAAATATATGGGTCCAAACCCTTTAACCCATGAAGGACGAAGTTTTCGAAAATCTTTATTTTACATAAATAATACAAATAACTCTTATGAATGGACAAAACTTACTTAGAAAAAGACAAAAATAATTACTAAATATATTAACACCTAAAAATATTGCTTGTTGGCAAATGGCAATGCTAGGTTCCTATGGCTACATTAACCGAATGAAATAAAAGTAAAAAATATTCTATGAAATTGAAAGATAATCGGCAAAAAACTTTCTATAGCTGTGTATGAAATTTAACATTACACTTTGTGCACAAACCTACTTCACATTTGGCGCATCTTGTTCTTATGATCGACCTGCATTCTTCACCTGCACACCTAATTTTCTTTTTATTTGGTACTGGTTCCAGTAAATGCCCAACTCCATCGTATTTAATATCATCAGATACTCTATGAAAGGAACGACTTGAGAGTGAACTAGACGGTCGGCCACCTTGTTTTGCAGGCACTCCGTATTTAGTCAGATAGGCTTGCACAATTTCACGCCTAAACTCTAACTGTGTCAACTTGTTGCCGGATTTTTTATAAAGCACCCACGCATTTTGTATAGTCGCATCTAGCATCCAAGTTATCAAGCTCCAGTACCATTTTTTTGCCCTCATTCCTATTCTAAAGCGGTTTATATTTTCGTCCATTAGGTCGGTGCCCCCCATTGCATTATTATATTTACCAATCAGGCATGGACTTTGAACCTGGATGATATTTATTTCAGCTTGTGAATATCTTTTCACGAGCGATTGTGGTTCCACCCCATAACATGTTGACGCTACACTTACGACGATGTTATCCAACCTTACAACTATAATACCAGTTTCTCTCTCGAGAATCGACTCTACATCACTCCTTTTGCGTTTCTGCATATTAGCTTTCGATTCTATAGGGCAGTTTTTGGGAATGCGATTTTCCCGTATTGTTCCGGTAAGGCTATAGCCACGATTCTTTATATGTTTCAAAAGGTGGAGGCTCGTAAATAAATTGTCGCAGAAAAATTTGTAGGGTAATCTTGATTTATCGTTGGGCAGTTCATCGAGCATTGTGACGAATGGAGCCGCACATGCTCCAAAAACTTTACAATAATGATTATTTGCTTTTTGATCTGTTGCTTGGTACATGTTGAAGCTTACAAGATACCCACTTTTAGTGTTGAGGCACCAAACTTTGTATCGGAAACGAATCGGCTTTCCTTTTATGAACTGTTTACATGAGTGGCGTCCAAAGTATTTCACCATAGATTCGTCGTAATTTAATTCGCCTTCAGGGACGTAATATTCTTTATATTTTTTCTGTAAATAGTCAGCTAAGGGTCTGATCTTGTAATATTTGTCCCTTTCATCAATGGCTTCATTATATGCAAGGTGGAAAAAACGCCAAATTGTAAGGAACCGATCTCTTCGCATAGCGTTCATGACCATTGCATTACCCATATCGCCTTTCGTATCCCAGTAAAATTTTTTTCCCGGGAGCCAATTATACCCCGATAGAATCAAAATGGCAAAGAAACACCTCATTTCTCCTGCGGAAATTTTGGGGTCGGGAAAGTTGTTCTGTAGTGCATAACTCGTGCATTGCTTGAGAATGTAACTAATTATATCCTCGTCGAAAAATAATTCGAACATCTCGACAGGTGTCAACGTATTGAATGGTTCGTAGCTATATTCTGGGAAACTAGCGGCATTGTCGACCAAATCACCCGTTATCCAATTTAGGGACTCGTATTCAATTTTCTTCACTTGAGAGGTAGTTTGTGGGATGGAACTTCCGCTGCTTTCCTGGGAAATATCCATCGCTTGAACTGCATTTTCTTCGATGTCGTCATCCTCCTTGTCTGCTTCTTCGCCATACATTTGCACCTCAACATTTGCTTCCAGCTATTTTCTAGACAGATTGTCGATGAATCCTCCCCCATCCTCCTCGCCAGAATCTTCATCAGTGAGGTCTCCAATATTTGGGGGCTCAACATAAATATTTCTAACGTTGACAGCATCTTCGTAAACCATGTTCAAAGCTTCTTGTAGAGAGAAACCACGCCTGAAAAAACAAGATGCCTGTAGATACTAGCGTTGCCATATGGCAACGCGATGAATAAAAACAAAATATTGTAAAAGATCGCTTTTTTTCAAGGGTTGTCAAATATTCACAGAGGGAAAATGACCTTTCTATTAGAGCATAATTGTTACTTTAGCTACTTAGATGTAATAGTTATTCAGAAGTAATTGACAAATTGAGCTACTTACACAAATCTTATATCCATTTTTACAACTATCAAAAACGGTGACTATAAAATCTCACAAACACCAACGAATTAAGTTTTTGTTAGGTGTATATCTTCAAATTACTTATTTTCTGCAGACCGGCACGTTCTTGGAAACAAAACAAACTAACATAACCTCAAAATAATAAGATTCGTACGTCAATACGCCAGTGTTGCCATATGGCAACTGCAGTCCTTCATGGGTTAAATGTTATAAATTTACAGTTGTCTTGCATTATATATAGTTACAAATTAGGATGTCTAAGCTACCGTTGGAATTGGTAACATGGCGACGTATGACCCTACATAGGTAAAATGGTCCTGAGACGAAGTGTCTTCGAGGACCTGTTGATAACAACTGTTGTTGTTAATCAAATTATTTCGAATGTTAATTTCCGAAGTTGAAATTGAAACGTCAATAAACGTACTTTAACCTTTAATTGTGGTTTACTTCCAGTTAAATAGTAATAAATTGAACAAACATTAATTAATTAGATATTTTAGAACACAAATAAGAATACGTTCCAGACAAATAAAGGAATGAAACTAATTATTTAACAAAATTTTGTTTAAAGTAAAAAAGAATAAAAATGCGACAGACAGTAATTATTACATTGATCCTTTAAACGTAGGTATCGATTTTATAAGAAATTACATGATTAATAAATATCCCACACTTACACACAATTACTTACCGATATATTTTCCACTTGATCACTCACAAGGAAAAAGCACTTTTATTTCCGACGTTACATGAAATATTAATAACAACTCATTATAGTAGCAGAAGATTGGTCCGAATTTGGTTGCCGCTGTAGCGAGTGCAATCTCATTTGGCCATGTCAGTGCTCAAATTCCAGCCATACATCATTAATTGTTCCCGATATGTAATCGGTAAATGATTATGACTTTTCGTAACATAAAAGAATAAGTAATATTTATATAAGCTGCTCAACATAAATAACTAAATGCTTAATATGCTTTTTATCCTGGATGGTATATACACAACAATTGGCTATACACAAAAAACAAGCCAAACATTTTATGATAAATTATACCAAGCAGTAGATCAAGTTAGAAGAACATAATACTGGGCGATTGTAATGCTCGAATGGGCAACTAAGTAATACCCGGAATTAAGCTAAAACATAACGAGAATATTAAAAACAAAAATGAAGAACTGATGACAAACTTCTGTATGAATAACGAACTTGACAATGAAAGACAATGAGATATTGGATAGAACAGAAAAAATAACATACCTAGGATGCAACATCACAGACATATGGGATCACTCATACGAGATTAATTGTAGAATCGAAAAAGCAAGGAACGCCTTCCAACAGATGAAGAAAGTTCTCTGCCATTTAACGTTGAACTTACATCTCAGACTCAAAATCCTTAATTGTTATGTGTTTTTTGTTCTTATGTATGAAGCAGAGGCATGGACACTCACTGATTCGTCTTACAGTCTTTCGAGGTATGGTGCTATCGTCGCATGCTCAGAATATTATATGTACATCATATAACCAACGACGTAGTAATGCAACGTTAACAAAAAGGACCTGAAGTCTTCAAATCCATTAAAAAAATAAAGTTATCATACTTCGGACAAATAGTGAGAAATAAAAATAAATACAGAATCCTACTATTGATATTAGAAGCGAAAATAAAAGGAAATAGAGGATCAGGACGCCATCGAATATCCTGGCTTAAGAATTTAAGACAGTAGACAGGTATCACCACCACAGACCTATTTCGAACAGCTGCTAATAAAATACGATCGGCCATTGTGATAGCCAACATCCATAGGGTATAGGCACTAGCAGAAGAAGAATATTTGGTTCCCTTTTTCCATTAATTGTAAAAATAATCTACTGGGCGTAAATTGTCGTTTGATGAATTTCTTTTTCGTTTGGTATTTATTTATTTTATTTACATACATTTATTTATTTCCCCAGGGTGGAATTTAAAATACGTGAATTAAAACTTCACATAAAACAAAATTTTAAAATGCTACAAATTTAAATAAATAAAAGTGATCCTATAGTTTTTCTTGCACAATGATCACTTGACAATATCTGTACGTAGCATGTTCTCCTATACCATCGTACGCAGCAGATAAATTGTACAGGGAAAAAGTGTTATCCTACGGAGCCATCTAGTATAAATATAGCTTTTACACAGTATGGGTACACTGCAGTGCCTGATTGTATTTGGTTCCAAAGATTCGAATAAAACAAAAAAAGATCGCTTAGAAAAGGGCTCAAAAATAAGTAATTCTTTTAAGCTTATAAATATAAATACAACCGGAACAATAAGAGAGATGAGACAAATTGGTGGAAGGTGTTCCGAGTAAAACAGACTCTGATTCAGTTTTTAAATTATCTCTCTTTTGTTCAATACAGTGGAAGAGGCAAATATGGCTGCTGGGACTATAGTTAATCTATATTTAACCAATGAGAGGGCACCGGAAATAGACGAGAGTAAAAAAAAGCTTCAGGAGAATATCATGGCCTTCCATAAATAAAAACCCATCGCTAAAAAACCAAGGGACATACTACGTAGGTCATGAAGCATTGTCACAACAGTGTTCAGGATGTTGGTGGCATATAGACACCATCCTGATATACAACTAGATCAGAGTCTAGCAGGACTGATTATCAACAAATACACATATTATAATAACAGATGATAATATTAACCCTCCGTTACTCGCGCAAGGTTTACTCGTTAATATTTTCTACGCAATAATATCATCGTCACCGTGCGCCTGTGTAGTTGCATATTTTCGTCGTCTCTACCACCTGGAAGAATCTGATCAGTGTCCTGTTAGTCGTTGTACCGTAAGCAAGTGCTTGGGGTGCTGCAAACACCCCGCGAGTAGTTAAGTTACATTTTGTTTATCGATATTTATTTTTTGCTGGTAAGTACATTTATTCTTTTTACACATATATGGTAGTCTAAACATGTAATTTGTCTATATAATATTTCCAATATTATTTTTAGGAAAAAGGGGCGAATATGAGGCCAAACAAGCGCGATTGCTCAAACCTTTTGATAAATGTACGAGCGTTGATAAAATACCATCAGAAGAAGAATATCCTTCACATGAAGAATTGTTTCAAATACGAAGTGATTCTAAACCAGATAGTAAGCATGAAGTTATGAATGAATCTTCTAGTGACGAGGACTTGACAAGTAATGACGAACAAGAAGACGGAAATCGTTTTTATGCTGGAAAAAACAAAATCACTAAATAGTCAAAGAAGAAGAGTCGTGAGCAGGTGAGAACTACAAGTCATAATCTAATTTCCCATCAACCAGGAACAATAAATATTGCCAGAAACTGTAAGTCTGTTATTGAATATTTTAATTTGTTTATAACTGAAGACATAATCAAAGATGTTAAAGAAAGTACCAACATATTTATTAGTAAACTTTCGGCTAATTACAAACGTAAGAGGGACTGCAAAGAAACCAATGAGACAGAAATGCGTGCTTTAGTTGGATTACTAATGTTATCTGGCATTTGTAAATTCAGCCATAGGAATATCAAAGATTTGTGGGATATTTCAAGGCTTGGAATTCAAACGTTTTACAAAACTATGAGTTACAACCGTTTTTACTTTCTCATAAAATAAATCCCCGCGAAGAAAGAATATTGCTAGACAAGTTTGCTCCCATTAGAAGTATTTATAATCAGTTCAATAATAATTGCCTAGCAAAGTATTCACTTAGCGAATTCGCCACCATTAATGAACAACTTTTAAATTTTAGGGGTAGATGCTCTTTTCGACAGTATCTACCAAACAAGCCGGTACCACATGGTCTTAAATTTTTCGCTATATGTGATTCCAAGACATTTTATACTTTACAATTTGAACCTTATATTGGAAAGCAGCTAGATGGTCCTTTCCAAGTTAGCTATAAGCCCATTGATATTGTGCAGCGTTTGTGTCGTGCACTCTTCGGTTCAGGAAGAAACATCACAACGGACAACTGGTATACCAGGATACCATTAGCAGAAACATTACTGTCCCATAAATTATCGTTAGTTAGTATAATCAGAAAAAACAAAAAAGAGATACCACCATGCTTTGTCACTAATAAGGTTTCTGGGCAATCTCTATTCGGATTCCATCAAATAATACCAATGACTCTCGTTTTATATTGCCCAAAGCAAAATAAAAATGTAATTTAATTATCAACTATGCACATAAATGACAATACTGTAGTTGAAATTTCTCCAAATGTGAATTAGCCTAACATAATATTATTTTATAATAAAACCAAGAGTGGGGTTGATAGTGTAGACCAAAAATGCCAGACATATAATGTGTCAAGAAATTGTTGTTGTTGGCTCTTGAGGATATTTTATCATTTGTTAAATACAACTGCAATTAATTCCCACATCGTTTATTTCTCTAATAATCCTACTAAACAAATTTCCAGATCGAAGTTTCTAGAAGAGATTGTATTTACTCTGGTACAACCACAGATGAAAGCTAGGTCACAAATACAATATATTCCAAACTCTTTGAAAAGAGTCCTAGGTAATGCAGGAACAAACAATGATAATGTGCCTATAAAAAAGACAAGATGCACTATATATCCATGAGCAAAAGACATTAAATGTAAGAGTGGTTGCAAAAATTGCAATAAAAATTTGTGCCTAAGCCATATGAACACAATATGTGATGCATGCTACCGAGGTCAGTAAATTTATTCTAAGTTTGTTTATTGTTCTTTATATGTAATAAAAAATTTTTGCTTTCACCTTTTTTATTTTATTTATTTTTGCTCAGTTGTGTGCAATTTTATTCCTAAAATCTATGTTTATAACATTCAGCGACTACACATGTTGACTGCAATATTTGCTGAAATAAATAGTTTTATTTTGTGACAAACTTATAACATTATATATATGAAATATAAAAAAAGTTTGGATTTTATTACTTTAAACAAAAAGTAAGATAAAATAATGGGGTGCTGCAGACACCCCGCGAGTTGACACGTTCCTGAAATAGGCGCGAGTAACGGAGGGTTAAATAATCTCTTTTTGATGTACTGATTATGCAATCATGCTACTAAACAAACATGTTTCATTACTTTTAAGCATTGTGCTTTATATTCACACACTATAGTCATATGTTAAACCTTTTCAAGTTTAAGTGATATAATTGAAAAATAATTCGGTCTCTAGTGTAAATTTGTGTATAAACATATTTTATGTGCCTATTTCATGGGTCTAATTCAACGTGAACGTGTTGTTTTGGTCAAGCAGTGTAAAATAAATCAACATAGAATTAATACACGCCAAAAAACCGCACCATGTATTCCCTTCATATCAATTAAAGACGAACAATATTTCATTTCTTCTACAGCGTTAAGTTGAAAAGAAAGTTCAGACCATTACAACTGATATTTTCATAATTCATTAACAGTAACACAAATATAATTGGCTCCAAATATCTGCTACAAAATTTAATTGCTTGTTGATTTTTTTCGCAGGGTCGGTTATGAATGAAATAAGTAAAGTTGACATTGTAGTTTTCAAGTGGTGACTTTTTTGTCACATATTTTCAGTTCGTAGCTCCATTAGAATGGATTTATGCAGCAAAGAGGTTGTATTATTCAAATCTAAGAAGTCGAAGACACATTGTTAGGGCGCATACATGCATGGACGGAATAACAAGTGGGCTGGGGCACTTTCGGTTTCATTCATAATATGATCTCCTAATAGGACATGAGTTCCATAACAATTGCTATGAAGCAGGTTATGCTCCATTCATAAGTATGATTTGTACGATAAGACAGTAATTTTGATAAAGAGGATTTTATGAGACCACCAATGTTTGTCATATTTTTGTGGGACGTTTTTTCCATATTTTAATATTAAAAACTTTTTTCCTTCATATAGGCTTATAAAACAACTAAAAGTAAGCAATTTTCTTACTGAACATCTAAATTTCTGGATACTGAATGTCTGTTATTCATTAATAATAATAAAATTAAGTTAAACTTCTTCGCCAATACATTGTCTTAATACAAGATAATGTATTAACCAAATACCTTTTTTTAAGAGTTTTGTTCACCTGCAATTTTGTTATTTACTTTTTTCTAAGAAAAGTCTTTTAATTTTCTCTATTTGTTAATTCTTCTTTTTGTAATTGTGACTTATTGATTAATAGGCGAGTAAATAAACGCGAAATTCCACGATACCCTAAAATTTTCCGTGTCACCACCTATATGCATGAAAATTTGGATCCACTTCAAAATTGTACTTACGCATTTGCTTTTATTTTATTTTTTAGGGGTAAAAACTAACCTTATTAGAAAAAAATGTATAATTGTAAATGAAAAAGAGTGATGAAAAATTCTAATCATATTTTAACCAAGTGAATGTCAATTATCCAACATTAAACATAATTAATTACTATTTAACTGGGAATAAGCCATAATTACAGATAAAACTACGTTTATTGACGTTTCAATTTCCACTTCGGAAATCGTTCTCAAGATACAAACAGTAAAATTAAACAAATTTTTCATGTAACAAAAAACAAAATTTGTTTAATTTACTGTTTGTATTTTGAAAACGATTTCTGAAGTGGAAATTGAAACGTCAATAAACGTATTTTTATCTTTAATTGTGGCTTATTCCCAGTTAAATCGTAATTAATTTACAATGCCACAAGAAAATAGCTTCAGAACAATATTAAACATAATATAATCACGGTTTAATCCTTAAATCTCACTCTCTAGATTAGCTACAATTAAAACAATGTCATTGAACACCTAATCTTTACTGATTTGCATAGAAATTTGGGTTTAGGTTATACTTACCTCCACTTTAAAATTGGACTTATATGGTACCATATAATGGTAAATTCAAGCAATTTGGAATTATATTATCTATTGATAGGATTGAATAATCTAATAGCTCTATCGGTGAGTCCAATAACTACAGATTTCTTTTGAGACTAGGGATGATGAGAGGGGAAATTCTGATATCTCTCTTAGATATCTGTTTTCTCTATGTGGACTGACGTCTACGGACCTTACGTTACATAGAGAAAACAGGACTATAACTACTTTATGGTACACCAAAAAAATCTGGTCGTCGAGATATCTGAATTTCAACTCTCATTATCCCATGTCTTAAAAGATATCTGTAGTTATCGGACTCGCTGATAGAGCTATCAGATTATCCCATCCTATCAATCGACCTCAGGCCATTGAATAAGCAAAACGAGCACTAACATTTAATTTTTTAATTTAATTCATACTACCTTATTGACAACACCTTCAAATTCCGACTGCATACATTTTACAATAAAACTAATAAAAACAAAATCAACACGGTAAAGTAAAACTATATGTCTCTCCCCTATATAAAAGGTTTATCAGAAGAACTTGCAAATCATCTGTCTAAACATAACGTTACGATTATTTATAAAGAGCACAATCTTTAGAAAACAGAATTTTACAAGACTAAAAACAAAAAGAAAAGAAACGAAATCTATTAAGAAAATCGCATGTTGTGTATGAAATTCCTTGCTCGAATTGTGATGGACTATATATTGGACAGACCAGTCGGCTACTTAACTCAAGAATACGTTCTCACAAATATGACAAAAAGAAAACGAAAAGAAACATAAATCTGATTTTGAAAATAATAAGATCCTACAGGAAGAAGACGGAGCTCCTAGAATATATACAAATCAAAAAGGATTATATTGCAATAAATGATAACAAACATGTCAAAAATGTAAACAACATATATTTTAATTTATTTTAAAAATACACAACAAGATAATCTCAGAACGCCAATGATGTTAAAATAACTGATTCTTTAAATGATAAATCAACATCAGTAAACGAGATATTAAATTTTAAAATACATTTTACATGTAGTGATTTCGATGTAGTATTTTCGAATACGGAGAAAACTAATAAATATTTTTGAAAAATTTAAAAGCAGAATGAAAGATTACATTATTACTGAGGGTAGAAAGTTCCTAAGAACTTCTACAATTTTAATTTTAATATGTTATGTAACAGGGGTGAAAATAAAAGAGAAAATATAGTATAATTTTTAATTGAAAATATTGCATGCAAAAGAAACTTTCTGTTTATTTTAATAATTATTTCATTCTGCCTTTAAATAAAAAAAAATGCATTTTAGTTTTCTCAGGATTTGAAACAAAAAATGGATAAATTCAAAATACATTGAACATTTTGACAAGCAACATTTTGCGCCTTTCCCCTTTAATACCCTACGATTACAACTAACTATTACTTACCTTATATAATTACGATTAGAAAACTATTCAAATTCAAAATAAATAGGGTCAACTTCGGAATCCGAGTCGTCTTGAGGGTTAATAATTAGCGGTTGTGTCTCTACGGTCGCATCAAATATGTTATCAAGATCCCACATTTTTTGTTCTTCTTCTATTACTTGTCTTACTGCATCTTTACAGTTTTGTTCTGTAATATGTTGTAAAGACTCGTATAATAATTCACGTACAGCATGTATTTTATATGACGTATTTTTTCTAGCCACATAACTTTTTATTTGTGCCCAAATGAGTTCAATTAATTTATTTCGCAGTGGTAGGGGAGGAAGTCTAAGGACTGTGATGTTTCGCCTTTCCGCCATTTTGTCAACTACGTATTTCTTGAACTTAGATTTGTGTTACCGGGCAATTTTTAAAAGTTCTGCCTTTACCATTCCATCTTCGTAAGGCAGATACTTATTCCGTAGCCAGTCAAGAATATCCTGTTTCTTCCACGCAGTCGTTGGAAGTCTTTTTACTAGTCGTAAATGATAAGGTGCATTATCTAATACTATAATTTTATTTGGTGGTATGTGTTCAATCATCTGCTCAAAATACTCTTCGAAAACATCAGCTGTCATCTCCTCGTGATAGTCTTTTGTGCTTTTGGATTGAAATTCCAACAAACCGTGCTTAACAAATCCTTCATGCCAATGTGAGAAATTATTAATCTACTGCCTTTACCAGAAGGTGGGGAGATACCAATAGACCAACCTTCCATAAAGTCTTGCCTGGAGCTTAATATATTTTTATCTGACCAAATTTTTTTTAGATTATAATCTGAGTTTACCCACGTATCTCCTCCCGGTCAATCAAAAGTGATTTTCGGTATGATTTCTCCCACTAGAAATTTAATTCTTTTAAATCTTACCACAATTTAGTTCGTCGATATGAGGCAAATCCGGGTCGTCTCTAACTTCTTGCAAAATTTTGTTTAGGTTCGGTATTTCTTCTTTAAAAAAATCCATGAATTTACCTTCGAATACCCTTTTTGGCAAATTTATCAATTTCAATAAGCTTTTTCCCTCTCTTTAAATCTTCGTTTGTGTTTGGGTTAGTTATACCGTGTTTTTTTCTTTCTGATAGGAACCTATATATAGTTGACTCCCATAAGCCAGTCATGTTGGCCCAACTTTCGACTATGTTGCGAACAGTATTTGTGGGATTCTGAGAAACCAGAGCAACGTGAACATTCAGAACAATAGTCTTCTCTCTTGGTGAATAGATAGACTTACTGACTATACGCAACATTACCGCTGTCAAACTTAATGATGTTGATGATAAAGCCATCACAAACAATCCAACAAAACGAGCACGAGCAAAAGGTACGTATATGTTAGTAGGTATATGGAATAAAGATTCACTCACGAACTGCATATAATTCGCAAAAGAAATATTCGTGACGCTTATTACTGTCGTAGACGCGGAAACACCGACGAGCCGTAAATTACATGCGATCAAAAACGTACTAAACAAAAAAATTGTTTTAGTTGGTAATAACTTCACCCTTTCAAGTTAAGTTTCAAATATAAACTAAACAGACGGGACACGTGGCCAAAGCCGGCATCTTTATACCCATTATATTATTAAAAATCTGGGGAATTCCATCCTAATTATCTTGCAACGAATAGTATCTTCGGATATGAATTCTAGGTTTTCTATGAAAGTGATTAAACGTGAAGATTAGTATTGAAATATCCAAAGAGATAAGGTATTCTTATTTACAAAATTGTTAATGGTTAAATTCTTATTTTAATTAATATAATATAATAACCAACATTAGCCGTGAAAGTTTTAATTGTTTTTTGCTAAATATATTAGTATTAAAACATTATTAATATTAATATTAATTTTAATGAATAAACCCCTCAGGAACGTCTATGATGATACAAATTTTAACAACCGTTTTATGACTTTGAGGCACATTTCGTGCTATCAAAAATTTGTGAACGAAATATATTTCGAAAATAAATAATAGAAAATAACTTTCAATTGCACAAAAAATTATTATATCTCTGTAAGTTTCTGGTTTCTAAAAATTATTATATCACCTTTTCCAATAGTTGTGAAGATATTTTACAGCTGAACTTCAGATCCTCAAATGACCATTCAGTGGGCAGTTGGCAACAAAATAAAACTGAAAGTGGACCGCTAGTTGGATAGCAAGTCGAAGTGTGAGTGGAGACGAATATCCAACTAGTAGTCCTAGTGGGACCGCAAGTCAGAACGTGAATGTCAAGCTATGGAGCTCTTTTAACTATTAGGTGTTTATTAAGCAGTGGCCCGCATTAGATATATCTACCCTATTTAATTTTATTTTATTAAATTTTAACTTATTTATTACAAAATTTTACTTTTAGTTTAATTTCTTGTTTATGTAATAATTACTCAAAATGTTCACAGATTCGTTCTTTCTAGGAGTAAAAATGATCCCAATTTTTGGTCCCCCGAAAATTTGTGTGGGTTCCACGGTACCCGCGGAACCCGCTGTGGACACGCCCATGTGCACAATTGTTTTTTAAAGTTGTTATCTCTAAGAGTCCAAGAAGTTTATCTCAATAAAAGTCATATTAAAGAAAATAAAAAGAATTTTTAAAAGAATAAACAACTTTCATTCGTTTTCATACGTTTTAAACGCTGAAAAGTAATCGAATTTTTTCACTATTACATAAAATAATTTAAAAAATATGCGGTATTTCCACATCATAAAAGAGTTTTTAATAAATTTACTAAGGTACACTAACTAATCTTCTGATAAAAACGCATTTAAATTTAAATTCATATATTATCACGTCATTATTCAGATATACGCCAGACAACACAAGTAAATAAGTAAGCCTAAAACAAATTACTAAGCTCCCACAAATGGTAACAGACACGCCTTTTATGCTTTTTTAATGCTACCTAAACCTAGCCTTCAAGTGTGAATCTTGAAAGCACATTTATTTGCGAAATTGGTGAGTAACATTAGCACAAAGGTACCGGGATCCTCGTTAAAAGCAATAATTTTCACTTTCGCACGTGATTTTCTTAAATATATGTAATAACGCTCAGAATTCAAAATTTTCATTCACACTCCAGATATTATAAAATCGTACCGCATGCAGTACCCCTTAATCAAAGCCAACACATATGCAAATTCGTCACTTTTTATGTCAGGTGTGAAAATTTTCGGCACAATTACTGTTGCCTTTAAGTATGGCTTTAAACTGAAATTTTATACAATTACAGAAAAGCAATGAACAAACGATACAGCTTCTTATTATAGAGTGTTAATTTGGAATGCAAATTTTGCTACACCTCGTTGTTTAAATATTTGTGGCTGCCCTGGGAGACTCGTGAAAGCAATCATCTGATACCAGGCGTTGATATCGTGTCATTATAGGTAGTCTAAAATAAATTTCTGATAGCAAGCGTTTTATAATTAAGAACGTAAAAAATTTCATAACTAGGTCAATTGTTACTTTTAATGTTAAAGTAATATTAGGTAAACCGGTTAGGTGTCTAACAAAATATCATATCAGTTCATGAAAATATAATTAAGAGGTCAATTAAAATGAAAAGATGATGACGGAAATCGAATTATGTCTGAAGATGAAAAATAATTAAAAGATGAAGGTCATACATTAAACAGATGGTAAACTTAAATAAAAACTAAGAAATTGAAATCATAGCAAAATCCAGAAATGAGCACAGAACACAAGTAAACAACATAAATACCGTTTAAAGCTTCCTCCTTCTCCAGTCATTTCATTCCATTCTTTGTGCCCTTGTCAGGGCTTGGTCACAGTCTTAATATTGATAGTTTGCTGTCTCCACTGGCGCGATTTTGTGCCATATATACGGCTTCATGTAAAGATTTTCCCACCAAAGTCTTCATTTGGTCTGACAATCGTGCTGAAGATATTTCTCTGGGTCTTTGGCTTTCTACCTTTCTTTCCACTAGCAATATTTATATGGTCCTCGTTCTTCTAGCTATGTAGCCGAAGTAATTTAGGTATGTCGGTTTACTTTTTTCAATATATATAAAGCTCTTCCAGAATTTGTTGATTTTTCGTATTTTGAAAACAAATTCCGAAGTGAAAATGGAAACGTTAAATAAACTTAATTTTAATGCAATTAATTGTGGCTTATTTCCAACATATATATTAAATTTCCTAAACATGCCACAAGATAATAGCTTTAGAACAATATCTACCAGAATTTTCAGGTTGTTTCTATGTCTTCGACCTTACTCCTATAGATTTTTTTGAGAGTTCATATTTCAGCTGCGGATGTAGCACTGGGAAAAATAAGTGCATCGGCCAATGTCATATTAAAATTTTTTTGCTATCATTCGGTCTTTCCGTATTATAATTAATTTACCTGTTGCGATTTAGGCCACTGCTAATCTATGCTTGATTTCTGAAAAAATATCGCCATTGTTGATTTTCAGGGAGCAAAGGTATATAAATCTGTCTAACACTTCGCCACTTACTGTATACGCGGTAGATTATTATTTGTTCTTTTTAATTAAGAGCTTCATCATTTAGCCTCAAAAGTCCACTGCTGAACACAGACCTCTTCCTTCTGCCTACAACCCGGTCTATCTTGCGCTGCTCTCATTTGGTTTTAGTTTTTTTTTCTTAAATCGTCTGCCCATCGTGTAGGTGATCGACCTATGCTTCTCTAGTTTTCACTTGGTCTTTATTTCAATAACCTTTTTATCATTCTAGCTGTGTTCTGCCCATCTCCATTTTAATCTGGATATCATTTCAATGACGTCAGTCACCTTGGTTTTTCTCCTGATATCTTCGTGTTTTATTTTGTCTTGCAGAGATATTCCCAACATAGATCGCTCCATTCTTCTATGTGTGACTCATAGTTTGGTAGCCAAGGCTTGTTTTCTCAAAGTAAGTGTTTCTGCTCCACATGTCAACACTAAGAGGACGCATTGATCAAATACTGTTCTCTTCAGGCGTGTGGGCAACTCAATTTTAAGAGTTTTTTTTTTTCAGTTTTCCATATATTGCCCACCCATGACCGATTCTTCTTTTCAGTTCATGGGTCTAATTATACTTGCCAATTATAATTAAGAGCTTAGGTAATAGTAAAAAGCTAGATTAGGATTTAAATGAGATGAAAGTATATTGCTTGTTTGAAACGATGAAAACTCAGAAGACAAAATTTGAAAAAAATAGCAGTAAGTACAGTCGTTATTGGTTTCAGAGAGAGAGAAAGATATAGCTACATAATGATTATTAAGATTAAAATTATAAGATGATACACTTGGCATTGGTTTTGAATACGAAACCGCTAGTCAAGCAATAGGAGTTAGGACCAACACTCGGAAAAGTAGGGCGGGTCTATATAAAAACATAATCGTCAATCTCTAGATGGTGATGGTGGTAAAAATCCATTTTACATCTAGAAATTATAAAACATCATCATGATACTATAATCACCAGTACAACTCTAAACAGCAACTGTGGAGATAACTAAAATATTCAGTGAAGTTAAAATGTCAGACATTTGCCTGATAAAAGATATTAATTAGATGGCAATTAATAAAGTTACACTTGAAATATACTGTTAGTAAATTGTTGTTGTTGTTGGTAAGTATATCAACTTTGGTAAGATACTGTATTCCGGTATGGTCGATTTGTTCTGTAAAGTCAAAGTATCCCAAAAAACCTGTTTATATTACATTCCAATATCTTGATAGGGCACGAATAATAAAAAGTAAAGGTTATATTGATAGAACCCTTTCAATTCGGAAAGAGCACCGGTGGAACCTCTTTATACTGTGGCACCGGTACGCTTTGTTCATTTTTAATAAAATGCGAACAGCGCACCGGTGCGCTCTCGAAACACCTACTTTTATATGCTTATTTAAACAAGTCGCAGTTATCAGAAGTGTTTTGAATATGTTTCACACTTACATAAATATATGCAATGCTGGTTTATGGAATCCGTTTTTCGGAGTTTCACATAGGGAACTAGTAACCGATTTTCTAATATAACCTGTTTAATTATCGTTTACTTAACTCAGTGAGTGACTATTTGTTTTATTTTTACTATTCGCTCCGTGCGTAACCATGGTAGTGGTACCTTCAAAGGATGCTAGCGTGCGTAGCGGCGAAATATGACATAATTGGATTTATCTTTATACGCATAAATTTTATCAAAAATGGGTGCAAATACATGCGTATTTAATTGTGCTAATAATAGAATACCCCAAAAATACCCCAAAAAGATACCCCAAAGTGTTCGATTCTTGTATCCTTCCCGTTCTCACTTAAGGAGCGCAAACTTGGACATTCACAAAAAATAACATGGACAAGATTCGAAAAACTCAGCGAGCCATGGAACGACAGATGCTTGGTATCTCACTAATAGATCGGCAAACGAACGAAGCAATCCGGAACAAAACAAAAATAAAGGACGCCGCGAAACAAGCAGCTAAATTAAAATGGAAATGGGCTGGACACAACGAACGTCTCGAAGATGGTAGATGGAACAAAGAAGTCGGAAGCTGGCGACCGTACGATGCTAAGAGACCAAGAGGAAGACCTCAAATGCGCTGGAGCGACGATATCAAAAGAGTCGCAGGACCAATGTGGAAACGCCTAGAACACAACAGGGATGAATGGCGAGAAATGGGAGAGGCCCTATTCGACAATTCGGATAGAAAAAGGGCTATAAAAAAATAATAGAATAAATTTTATAGGTTTCCAAAGATTACATATAAATTAGAGAAAAGAAAAAGATGGCTTCGTGCTATTAATATGAAAAAGTAAATATCACATAAAATTTCATTTTTATGCAATTGAAATAGGAAAAATTTAAATAATTTACCTTAAATGATATTTCATAAGGCTTCAAGCTAACTGTAACCTGCCTGATGACTTTAGCTTTTATATCATAACTTTTACTATTATTTTTTTTAATTACAGGTACGTTCTTTCACTCTTTATTTGCCAGTACTAGACTTTTCCTTTCTTTTCCGTTTGGTGTTGAAAAGATACATTATGATGAATTATGTGAAGCTGGTCCCTCAGAAAAAAAAAACATTTTATAACGTCTTACGACGTTGTCCGACTCCCAAACGCCACCGTATTATGTCTTGAGTTAGGCCTTTGTCCAGATTTCGAACGCTAATCGCTTTCTTAACTCCCAGGTTCCAGCTCTGTGGTGGTCTTCCTCGTTTCCTCTTCTCTGGGGGTTGCCACATCATCGTTGTTTTAGGCAATCTTTCGTCCCCCATTCGGCTCACATGCCCATACCATATGAGCTGTTTTCTCTCAATATCCTCAACTATAGTGCGATCTATACCCATTTGTTGTTTTATCACTTCATTCCGTATTTTGTCGGCTTTTGATATTTTGATCGATCTTCTGATGGCATCCATTTCCGTGGCTTCGACCTTTTTCTTATATTTCTCGGTTATTCTCCATGATATAGCTCCATAAAGTAGGCTAGTTTTAACCATTGTCTCATAGATGTTCCATTTTCTTTTCTTTGATATTTCTTTACTCCATAGAACATCGTTCAAACATGCTATAGCTCTTCGTGCTTGTACAATTCGATGTTCTATCTATAGACCGTAATACTATTCAAGTTAGAAATAAAAAAAGTAACGGAGGTGGAATTGATGCAATTATTTCTGTGTAATTCACACACTGAAAGCGATTATGAATTCGAAGATTGTAATTAAATAAATTGGTAAAATTTGTGATTTTGACAAAATTTATTTCTTAAGCTTGTGATGAAACATTAGAAAGTGAAACTGAAGACTAACTGGCCAAGACAACCTTACGACTGGTTTAGGTTGTGAACGATTCACTGTTAAATATTATAGTATTGCAGACTAACGAATAATCCCTAGAAGTACTCTCTATTAGTAGTGGACAACGTTCAAGAATTTCTGCGTGGAAACCGCTGACTGTATCGGAATTAATTATTTTATAGCATTAACTATACACATGGGAACCATAAAATTGCCTCGTATAAACGACTACTGGAAAAAATTATAGGCTATTTTCAAATTGTTTTCCTAGGTTTATGCGTAGAGACCGATATTTTTTAATATTGAGGTGTCCCCATTTTTGTGAAAATATAGCAGCTACTGAGCTACCTCCTGCAGATCGTCTGTATAAAGTACGACCTTTTATGAACCATTTTAACATGAAAATTAATGGTACTTTGGAAAGGAAAAATTGCTTTTAGACAATATCTTCTGTACAGAAACAATTCGTAAGGATAGGATCGGTAATCCATCTGAAGTCACCAAAGGAAATTTAAAAAAAGGAGAATCCAAAGGCATGTACTGCAAAAAAAGTTAAATGGAAAGATGTGGTGTATATTTCAACCGAATTCGAGAATATAATGAAAACTACCACAAATAGAACGGGAAATAAAGTAGAAAAACCTTTGCCTGTACTTATGTATAACAAACATATGAAAGGAATAGACCACAGAGATCAGATGTGTGCTTATTATCAAATGACAAGTATAACTTTATGATGGTATAAAAAAATTGGCATCCATATGTTTTAATTTTATTTGCAAAACTTTCATAGCCTTTTCAATAAGTATTCTGGTAAAAAATTATCTCTGTATCAGTTTCGTCTAGAAATTTTAGAAAAACTATTACCAGATGAGCCGCAACAAATAGAGGTATCAAAAGTTGGAACATTTACCTACAAAAATGAGTTCGATCCGACAAGAACAGAATTCTGAGAAAAAAATTATCGGATATGCGCTAAAAATAATATACGAAAAGATAGTCGATAAATTGAATACTCTTTCTGCGTTGCGGGGTATCTATAATTTCTCTGAATGCTCGAACTACAAATCTGAAAAGTAGAAATGCAGACAGCTGATCAGGAGAAAACTGCATTATGAATAGGATTAGATCTTTGGTAATTTATGGTTATGTCTTTTGGTCTATATAATTATTATCATTTTATTTTCCTTGTCCACTGCTGGACATAGATTTCCATTGTAGTTAGTCAGGCCATCGTGTTAGGAAATGACCTATGTTTCGGTAGATCTACGTGATCTTTTTAGTTCCTTATTTTCTCGATAGCATCAAACACTCCTGATCTTTATTTTTCATTGAATTAATTTTAGATACTGTTGCTAGACAATTGGATATGACACGCGCAGCGGTTCGAAGAGTGTGCCAACATTATGAGGAGACTGGATCCTTTCATAGGCGACCTGGAACAGGCAGACGGCGATTTACAACCGGTCGTGATGACCGCTTTATTGTGTCAACAACATTAAGAAATCGTCACCTTAATGCCGTTCAGGTACAACGACAGCTCCGTGAGGTGCGAAGAGTGGCTGTTAGTCAGTGGACAGTAAAAATAACCTGACACCTAAAACACCTGCGATTGGTCCAAAACTTACTCCAGCTCATCGGCAAGCACTCCTGCGTTTTGCACATTATAATCGAAATTGCACGTTGGTACAATGGGGATCTGTTTTGTTCTCAGATGAGACCAAAATATGCCTCTATGGTAGCGACCAAAGAAGGAAAGTGTACCGGAGACCAGGAGAGAGATTTGCAGAATGCTGCTTTGAACAGCGGAGTGCTTATGGGGGTGGTTCCTGCATGATCTGGGGTGCAATTTCTATTGGAGCACGAACCGATCTTGAGTTCATTCGTAGGGACGACCGTGTTCACATAAGAAGAGGTCATACCCATTATTAAAAAATTAGGTGTTAAGTTTTAAATTGTCAATAACCCTATTTATGTTAATAATAAAAAAGCTTAATTTGCTTAATGAATTCATTTCACTATGTTAAACATAGGAAGCCGAAATAAGTTTTCATAAATTTATACTCACATTAAAGCATATTAAATTGTCTTTCAAACAGTATATTTGTTTTTGTGATCTGATGAATATTTCTTGAAAAAAATATAGTTAAAGTCAAAAGTTTACAGTGGGCCGATTTCTATGCACGCAAGTTTATATATATATATATATATATATATATATATATATATATATATATATATATATATATATATATATATATAAATATATATATATATATATATGTATAATATAATGTATATATAAATAAATATATATATATATATATATATAAATATATATATATATATATATATATATATATATATAAATATATATATATATATATGTATAATATAATGTATATATAAATAAATATATATATATATATATATATATATATATATATATAAATATATATATATATATATATATATATATATATATATATATATATGTATATATATATATATGTATATATATATGTATATATATATATATATGTATATATATATATGTATATATATATATGTATATATAAATTTATTTTTAGTGAATTCTCTTGGGCTTAGGTTCATAAAAAAAATTAGTTTGAATACTAAGACATTTTTATAAATTTTTTCCGACGTTTCGGCAGGAAATCCATGCCTTTTTCAAGAATATATATTGGCTAAAAAAACATTTTATGACAGACATAATACGGTTTAAAAAATAAACTTTTGACTTACCAAGCATGTAAATATTCGGTATTAACAATTAGACGTCACAATTTAGTTCTTGAACCTTAATATATATTTTTAGTGAATTCTCTTGGGCTTAGGGTCATAAAAAAATTTAGTTTGAATACTAAGACATTTTTATATATTTTTTCCGACGTTTCGGCAGGAACTCCATGCCTTTATAAATTTATATATATTTATTATATTATATTTCTGTGTACAGATAAAAAACAAAATAAATAAAACAATTACAATTTTTACACAACCGGTGGTTCATGGTAATCCCTGCGATAAGTTCAAAGAAATTTCAGACACAAACACCGGGTGTAACGTTTTTGCCAACCATTGGCGGCAGGTGATCCAATTAACGGGACCTGTAGTCTTTCCGACAGTCTCCATCACCTGTACCAATACAGATACACGCGCTAAACATTCAAGACGTACGAGGATTCAAAAATGTTTCATATCTCGTTCAAATATGCTAAATGCCGAATTTATGGCCTCGTATAATCGCTGGCGGATCTTTGGTAAGCGAGATGTTTTCATTAACCCACATTTTCAACTTAATATTTTTACAAATTTATATTTATATTATTGTAATATCTTTCAAAAATAAGACTAATTTTAATATTAAAGATGTATCCGAAAGATTAACATTTTAAAATTTCTTTACCTTAAGACCTACAGAAATTTGCACTAAAAAAAGAAGTTAAAATATACATGATTGTCCTAAACTAAATATTTACATTCTCTTCATGTAGTAGACAAGCAAAAATATTCGAATAAAGTTTGATAAAAAAAAGTCGTGATGAAACCATATTCAAGAAACTAAGGCCCATTGTTTAAAAAGAATAGTCCTAATTAAATTCCTTACTCACTATTACTACAGAGGTGATGTAGAAGTATTACTAGAACTTACTGATCTGTAATTAGATCCAAACTAGATTAGAGTAGCATACTATATATGGTTGCTAGAAACTATCTTCTGAACTCTCTTAATCTCATTTAAAACCCAACTCTCCTCAGTGTTCTTGATATTTTTAGATTCAGCCCTTTAGGAAGCCTTCATTTTAAAGCCCATAAACCTTCTTTTTTTGTGATCAAAGATCACAAGAGACAACCAAACATGCGAACTACGAAGAAGAGTAAACCTAGCATGGGCAACCTATGGAAAACTCAAAGACATCTTTAAAAGCGATATACCAATTTCTTTGAAACGTAAAACATTTGACCAATGTCTGTTGCCTGTGATCTATGATGCCTATGGTGCCGAAACTTTGACATTGACAGCTACAAATTCTAGGACGCTTCAAGTAGCTCAGAGGAAAATGGAAAGATCAATGCTGAGTATATCGCTTCGTGACCGAGTTAGAAATGAAGACTTATGACGAAGAATAGGAGTTACCGATGTAATTTCCCGAATTGCCACACTGAAATGGAACTGGGCCGGACACGTCGCCCGAATCAGTGATGAAAGGTGGACGAAGAGATTGCTTGAGTGAAGGCCGAGGTTAGACAAAAGAAGTAGAGGAAGACCCCCTACACGATGGACTGACGATCTTAAGAATATGTCAAGAAATTGGATAAAAAGTGCTCAAGACAGAGCACAATGGAGAAAAATGAGGGAGGCCTATGTCCAGCAGTGGACGTAAAGGGCTGGGTGATGATGATGATGAAACCTTCTTTAATCATCAGGAGACAACACTTCTTTTTAATTACTTTGCAAAGGTTTCTGCTAACACCTTAACTCCAGCAGCCAATCTTGTAACCAGATACACACAATTATTACCCATAGATAAATATAGGTCGATAGCCCATACTTGTTAATTGACAATATAAATTTCTCAAACATAACCTCTATTTATATCTCTTATACCTAGGGTGACCATATGTACTTTTTTTAGTAGGACAGTACTTTCTTTTCAAACGCTGTCCTATTGTACTTTAAAATTTATGAAGTACATCTAAATGTACTCTTTTTCTTAATTACACAAAATTAAGTCCTACTTTTTGTCCAAACAAAATATAATTATGGTTCGAATTGATTGCAAGAATCGATCTTTTGCGAAAGAATCAGAATCTCCTATCTTTAGCAGCAATCGATCGGCGCAGGAGTCACTTGTGACTCTCGTCGCTGCGTCATCGTCTAGTTTAGTTTATTACCGATACGCCCATCTCCCTCCCATCACTGTCAATTTCATTTCGCAGGAAGATCTTATTATCTTATTTATAATTATTTAGTAAAAATTTATTTGTTACTTGTGCGCTCACTGTTGATTAGTCTATTAATCTTTTGTCTTAAATTTCCGCAGTTTTTCTCGTTTTTTTTTTATATTATTTTGTGCTGTGTGGAAAAATAAACAATTTCATCATGTCACCGCCTAAAAAAAATGCCATTTTAACGTCGAGTTGCAAGCAGAATATCCTTTTATGAAACAAAAATCAAATGTTTCACCGCATATTGTGATTTGCCAAATTTGTAAAAGTGATGTTGATATTTCTAACAGCGGTCGCAGTAATATCAAACAACATTTGTCAAAGAAAAAACACATGTTGGCTGCTAATGCGAACTCGAAGACCAGCAAATTGGAAACCTTTGTTAGAAAATGAAATTTAAATTCTGAAAATATGTTGATTGCTGCCAAGGAAGGTACTTTTGCTTACCATACAATTAAGCATTTGCAAAGTTTCAGAACCTCAGACTGCACGTCAAAACTAATTGTAAGCATGTTTAAATCTAAGTTTGCGGCAGTTCGAACCAGACTGAGGCGATTGTAAAAAATGTTTTAGCTCAAGAGGCTCAATCCCAATTAGAAATTGTCCTTCTAAAAAGCAAATTTCGTCAGCATTACAATCGATTCGTCGAATCATAGAGAAATAAAAGTTGTGCCCTTAATGGTAAGATATTTTAATGGAGAAAATGGGGTCCAAGTAAAATTACTTCAGCTACGTGACTCACCTACTGGTGAAACATCAGAGCAGTTTAAAGATAACGTGGTCAATGTTTTGAATTACCATAATCTACTACAAAAATGCATCGGAATGTCTGCTGATAATACAAATACAAATTTTGGTGAAATGAGAAAAAAAGGAGTGAACAGTCTATCCAGCAAATTAAATGCTTCTCGTGGTAAACCCGTGATTGGAATTGGTTGTGTGGCACACATTTTTAATAACTGTTTACAAAATGCGACGGACGTCTTACCCATAGACATAAAAACTCATAACTACCGATAAAACAGTTTTTTCAAAACCCAATCAGTGAAGCATGGATGTGGTTTGTGCACAACATTGCGTCTCTTTTCCACAAACTGATTTTCGATGTAGGTGACAAAATATGCGCAACGGAAGCCGCTTTGGAGTATTTCGAACTCATAAATAAGCTTCAAAATCTCTTAAATAAGTTATTTTTACCGCTTAAAGTAAGAGAGTCACTTTCAAAACTTGAAAATATGTAAGACCTTGACCTTAGTGTGAACTATCAGGATATCTTTATCACGCATGTCAAGCAGTTCTATTTAAATTGTGTAACATATTTGAAAAACTGGAGTGAAAATTTAAGTGAACTAAAGCTATTCGGATTGGTTAACTTGAAAAAACAAGTTTCTTGGGCTGAAATTTTATCGTCGTGTGAGGCTTTAAAAGACTACATAGGTCCGATACTGAATCAGGACGAATTGTTTGATGAAGTGAGTGAACTGTAACGAACCTACGTTACAGAAGATAAAATCGCAGACTGGAATTCAAAAAATATTTCTACCGAAGATCGATGGCTCGAAATCTTCCAAAAAGAAAGTGCTTTGAAAAATCTCAAAATTCTATATGAGTTTGTTCTTTGTCTGCCTGGGACCAGTGCGTCGATTGAGCGGTTATTCTCAAATATCAATAACTATTGGAGCCCCAACAAATCGCAGCTGAAAATATCTACTGTGGAAGCCATCATGCAAGTCTACACAAACTTCAAAGTTTCCTGCAATGAAATGTTTCAGTTCTTAAAGAGTTAACTACAACTTCTGAAGGAAATTCATAGTTCCAAAAAGAACGACTGGTACCAAAAAGATGATCAAGATGTTCAGGAAGGAACGTCGAAAGAAAATTAACTATTAAAATTTATCATACATTTTTTATGTACGTATGTTTGATTAAAAAAAATCGTTCTTATCATTGTTTCATTAAATATTCGTAAAATTTTGACCAGAAAAATTTCCTAGGGCACTAGCAGTGCACATATTTTCTTAAAAATTATAAATGTACTTTTTTTTTGTTGAAAAATTATGGTCACCCTACTTATACCCAATCTTAAACAAGAAAAGAGTACAAGATGTACAAAATTGTTTTTAATCTTGTACATCGATGTCAGCAAGAATTATATGAAATATACAAAGCCTGGATGTCATACCTAAAAGCTAAACACTTACCCATATGCACCCACTTATTGTCATTGGTTCACTCACTAAAAACTTTAAGCTTAGAACACCTAATAATTAATGACTTATCCAATCACTGCCATCAACTATTAAGTACAGGCGATTCAGTCTCCACAACCTGAGTCCCTTCCTACGTAGCAGTTACTGGTGATGAAAAAACAGATTAAGCAGCGAAAAAACTTAATGTTTAGCAAATATGAAGGATAAATAAAACGAGGAAGTTTTTACATACAATCAAAACAAAAAAATTAAAATATGTTAAACATATTATACATGGAGAGAGATACAACTAGCTCCAACTGACTAAACAGGGAAAGATCCAAGGGACAAACATAGGTAGGCGTAAAATATCATGACTATGCAATCTGAAAGTCAAACCAAGTGCGGTTTGGTTGAATTTTTTGTAACCTTTTTGTATTTTGTAAATTTAGAGTTGATTAATTTTTGTTATCTTTTGTGTTTGTTAAAATTTTTATTAATTTTTTTTTGCTGTAATATCTCGAGATACGCCAAAACTTTATTTGTGCATGATTATATTATATATCTTTGTAAAGTTATTTTCTAATTATATTACTGCTTATTTTTATATGTATACCGCCATTTCATAGTAGTCGGTGTATTTTTATCTTATGTGTACATTCAGCGATATCTTATGTGTACATACAACATTAAGAGATAAAATGTAGAATCGAGATAGCCCGCACGACATTTTTAAAAATGAGGTCATTCTTCTATAATGATAACTTAAAACTTCAACTTCGGAAGCGTATGGTTAGATGCTACATTTGGTCAGTCCTCTTATACGGTGTCGAAGCATGGAAATTAAAAATATTTACTATTAATCGTCTGGAGGCCTTTGAAATGTGGCTGCACAGACGTATACTAAAAATTTCATAGGCGGCTATGCTGACAAATGTGGCAGTCCTTGAGAGAGCAAATGCTGCTCGCGAACTGCTTGAGAACATCAAAGAAAGATGGCCTATTTTGGACACGTAGTAAGGGGAGACCGATATAATATTATTCAACTTATTATGATGGGTAAAATCGATGGACGCAGAGGAATTGGTAGAAAGCAGGCCTCTTGGTTGAAGAATATCAGAGAGTAGACAGGAATAAAGAATGCTGAGCAACTGTTCAGAATAGCTCGAGACAGAGACAGTTTCGCCATGTTAATCGCCAACGTCAAGGGGACTTGATAGGGCACGTTAAGAACAAGAAGTACATTCAACTACCGATATTTTTTTGTTGTTAAATATATTGTTATTGTTTTATGTACGTATTTTATTTGTCGGCTCCTAACAAGTTTCTTGATATAACCATAACGCTGAATATTTGCCTTTGACCAGTAGAAAGATCAGGCTCATTAAGTTTCGTAGGTAAGTAAGTGTAATACCTAATATATTTATTATTTGTTTATATAAGGTGTTGACCAAATTTATTTAATAATTAACTGTTGATATCTTTTCTTGGGTTTGATCTCTGAACCTAAATATCTTTCCTTATCTCTTTTCTTTTCTAAGGTTTCTTAATTTTCTCCTTAACCCCAAAAAATTGAGTGGCACCCTGTTTCTATCTTATCGTATCTTTGGTAATTTTACCCATCTATCTTTTTGTTTATTTCTGTATCTTTTCTAATATATCTTATCTTGTCCTATCTCTACTTATTTATTCCATTGGCAAACGGCAAAAAAGGCAAACGAAGAGAGACTATGTGTTTAGGAAAGAAAAATCCCAAGGAAGATCTTTGGTCCTTTGCTGGATGAGGCGACAGGAAAATAAAGGATAAGAACTAACAAAGAGCTCGAAGAACTTTACCCAGACGCCAACATCATAAAAGAAATAAAGTCCAGAAGACTCCAATGGGCAGGACACCTCAGAAGGCATTCTGACGAACGAACAGTAAGACTGGTGTGGGAGGAAGTCCCTACTGGAAGGACAATACGCGGACGCCGTCGTCTCCGGTGGCGAGATAATGTAGCAGGAGACCTAAGCACTATGGGAGTGGAAAATTGTATGAAGGTTGCTCAAGAGAAAAAACAGTGGAGGCATGTTGTCGAGTCGGCTAAAACCCACGAAGGGTTGTAACGCCACGAAGTAAGTAAGTAGTAAGTAAGTATACCGGCTCAAATTGAAGGTCTTTTAGATTACTTTTGTAATCTATACAGAACTTATCCATTACAATATTAACAATGTTAATATTGTAATGGATAAGTACGTATCAAAAACTCAAAAAATACGTATTTTGCACCTATAAACGCTCATAGATAAACAATAACCAAAATTTTTTTGTTGAATGAACTGGGGGATTGCTTCTGAGGTTGCCCTTTATAACCTAGGTCACATTACATAAATTCCTGGATGACAGTGTAAAATCACCCTTTTTCCCCCACAGCCTTTGCTAAATTTTAATTGATGTATACACAGTTACAGTAAAATTCTGCCTAACTTTATATTTCATTAATTTATTAAATAACTCCGGATCTGAACACCTTTGGCTCTGCCTTTTAAATTTCGTCTTAACGGTACCTCTTATAATTTTAAAAGTTTAGAGGACCAACTCTTGCAAATCAATTTAAAATAACTGATATCATATATTAATAAAAGTACCTTTGGAACGGTAATTCTGGTAGCAAAAGTGATATAAAAAAGGGCGTGCTCCTGTAACAATTTACATATTTATTTGAATAATGCATCCGACATGTCGTTCTTTTTCTTTTCGTTGCTGCGCACGTTCGTGTACCTAATTAAGCCATAAAATATTATGATATTGCTTATCTGCAAAGATCCTCAGTGGTGTTTGAGGCTTCTTCGTATTTATTAAATCAGTTTTTTATATCTAAGAAACCAGATTTATTTAATGAAACAGCGCGTTATAGTCATGTGTTCGCCATTTGAGAAAAATGTAAAATAATAATGGTCAACAAGTTTCATACATAGTGACTACAGCAAAATATTTAATAAAGCAGGTAAGGTTAATTAGAAGTTCCTCAAACTCAATAAAATTTAGTGATTTATTATTTATTTATTTAATTGATAAACGTATATATACATATACTGTTGAATGACGGATTAACTGCTCAATATTTATGAGTGATGAATTCGACTTACTTAATGAAAATTCATTTTATCTTAGTGTTAAACACTATAACCTTTTGTGTTTAAAACTTTCACAAAATTTATTATAATTCATTATCACTACAGCTGTTTTGGCAGAGAGCCTAAAGTTATACGCAAGGAATATATCATCGCTAATATCGAGTCTGCGATTCGCAACGTACCAATTGAAAAATCTGAAGAAATAAAGACAGCATCAGCGAGAACTTTGCATGAAGCTAAGACACCGAAAAATACTCTAAGCCACCAAGAAATTCGTGCCATAAAATTGATAAACGCAGACAAAGATGTTGTAATTTTACCAACAGACAAGGAAAACGCCACCGTCGTAATGAATACAACCGACTACAAAACGAAAATACGAAGTCTTCTAGATCCTGCTGTATATGAAAGACTTAAGAAAGATCACACAGCAGTCACCCTAAGAAAAATCTATACACTTATAAAATCTTCGTCCTACAACCACACATAGGATAAAACGATGCCTTTGTAAAAGACTGCGCCCATTTCATTGAGAAGATGAAAGGAATAACTTTATAGGAACCTGACATTCTTGTTAGCTTTGATGTCGTTTCCCTATTTACAAGAGTTCCCCTAGAAGACGTTCTGAATTTAATTAAGAGACTAGTTTCCCAGGCTATGATGCAATTATTCCGTATTTGAGATCACTTGAGAATGCAATCCGCCGAAACAGCTGTAGTGATAAGAGTTAAAATAAATTTATTGTGGAAGTTTGAAAACAAAGTTTTCGGGGTTTTATTGTTACATATATTTTTTTATTTTCATATATGTATATAAGGAGTTGAATGCAAAAAAAAATTACGCATACTCTGCAGTAAAATTCATTGGTTATTTTGATAATAATATAAAAATTACAATACAATACACTGCAACATATTTCAATATAATAATACAATACAAATTAAAATGCAATATTCATAAGTATTTAAAACTGCTAATATACATAACTTACTTTACGAAGATAAAAGTAAAAAACCAACAACTCAGATTATGTTGTAAATTTTCATTTTATTTGAAAATTTGGCATTTTTGCATATATTGCATATATTTAATAAGATTAACGTGAAGATTTTAAATATTTCAAAAATAAAAAAGGAAATTCATATTGGGATTCGAACTCACATACACCAGCGTATGAACCAAACACGAAAAAAAATGTGCCAATTAGACACTAACGCATTTCAAAATTGACAGTTCTCAGTGATACAGCGATTATTTTGAAATACAAAAGCATAAAATATTTATGAACATTTAATAAAGAATACAAAACACATCACATAAATAATAATATTAATATATATTATACATATATATTAATATATATGTATAATATATACAAAAGGAACATTTTTATTGTCGAGAGAGAAAGAGAGAGAAAATATATCTTCTGACTCTCTCTTACTCATATCTTACAGATGTCATGATTTCACAGATTGACTCTCGTACAAATTTCCAACGTGAGCGCGCGTATAGAAGTATAACTTCAAAAATGCTACAATTGTGTATCTGTAAAATTCGTAGTATCCTTCCTGTTCCTTTCTTATACGATGACCTCTATATAACATAATATGAGGATATCAGAAAGGTAGGTTGGATCTATACATTCCGTCTAAGAACATGCTTAATTCTACCTTTTGAACTGAGCAGGGTCAAATGGCTAAATATATGACCTAAAAGGAAAATTCGTTAAACTTCAAGTACTCGAATCGGTATCACTAGAGTGTAATGACTCATTCCAGAATATTTTCTTCATCAGACACTCGGGCCGATATAAATTCAAACTCGAAAAGTCCAACGATTGTCTTCTTAAACTTCCAAAATCGTTTTTGTTCATGACCACCAAAGTAGGTGACACCTCTGTACGCTAATCATTGCAGTGGTCAAGTTTTGACTAAAAGTAATACAAGCAGTGAAATTAATACAATTAATATTACAACTAAATGCAATAGAATCAGTAGTATTTCGTGGACACGATAAAGTTAATATTGTTTAAACAAACGTTAAACGTTTTTAAAACGGTTAAACGTTCAACAAGTGACACAATATGAAATACAGTTTAGCACAAACAATATGGATTCGCAACAAATAATGTATACAACAATGTTATAAAGTCAACGTACTTCGATATAACAGCAACAATGTAATTTGGCAAAATAAAATGTGTTTAATCAAATCTTAATTCTTCATGTAGGATGATTATGATAGCGCGTACTACACCATAGAAACGAATCGAATGTCTTCTTCGGCAGACCAGAAACAAAGTGAAGAGTTGAAATTACAGACTGAGTATCTCCGGATGACTGCATACCGAGAATAAAAGTAGAGATGACGTTTAGCGCCGATGTCGCATAATCCTTGCAACGAGTGGTGAGTTCTGCTAATTTTATTCGTGCTACCAGCAATTAGGTGGGGTAGACGACGTAGAAATAATGCAAGTACAACTGGTAAAAGTGCAGAAAAAGCTGTATCAGCAGCGTCGCTATCAGACGGCACATCGTGCAAAGAAAAGTCTTTAAAACAGGCTTGAATATTAGGAAGAATCTGAGGCCCAATTAGAGGTACATCATTATAGGATAGCCCTGTAGCTGAATGTGCGCTTGTGTCGACGTCACGAGTCTTGGAGAACTTAGTATCAGTTATCACTGCAACATGTGAAAACGTGGAAGAGAACATGCATTACTGCTAAGATCATTAGGTAACACCTTAGTAACAGTATCTACATGAGGAAAAGTAGAGAATTACTGACATAACAATCTAGGCACAACCGTATTGAGGTATTTAAGATTCAGATGTCTCAAAAGAAGGTTAAGGATGCAAAGAAGATGAGTCTTTTAACATATTACCTTGCAAAATATTCATTGAAAGGAAAAGATTACGTAGATTAGAAACGAGTGCAAGAGGCCTTTTCCCACATGTCTCCTAGAAGAATTATTATTAGATGCACTACCAACTTTATAGTTTATTGGATTGTGCTGCCATGCCAAGTCCCATCGCTTTAAAAAATAGTATCTATAATGGTGCGACCCTCGCTATCTACAGCGGGATCTTCTAATAAGTTCTCAATTTTGATCATACTCAGCCTGTAAAAAGTCACGACGAACCGCCAAAAGGTAAAAATCAGCCAATAAAACATTTATAATCTAATGACAATGTCCAATTATTGCATTCTTTGGGAAATTTTTTTTTCAGTTTAGGATTATGTATCTCTTGTTTAGAAAAAAAAATGGAGCAGCCACTATGTAAAAATTCCCAAGACAAATAAGAAGAGGATTGCAAAGGAGTAAAAGTAGCTTTAAATCCCTGGATTTTTTCTTTACTGCAAAATAAATTAAAAAAATGTAGTTATTAGTCCACAGCAAGTCTGGACAATAAAAAAACATTAAAAAAAACAAAAACTGCCGATACAGATCTACTATCTCATAAAAGAAAAGAAATACCTCGATGCAAATGGTTATAATAACCGCAAAAAAGGTCTGTTGCATAAGAAAACCTCATATAAAGTAAAAAGAAAAATGTCTTTCAGAAAATTAAGTATCTTTTGAAGTAAAAGAAATACCACACTATAATATGATTATGATAACCACAAAAAAGTCTCTGTCTTAAGAGAACCTTAAACAAAGTAAAAAATCGAATGTCCTTTGCCAGACTGGGTATCTATTAGCATGAAAGAAATACGCCAATAAAAGGTTATTACAATCGAATAGACTGTTACCATCAGAAAACCGTGAGCAACCACATGTAAAATGGTTATAATAACCGACTAGTTTCTATAATCAGAAAACAGTAAGCAACATGTAAAATGGTTATTATGTAGGCTCCTAGGATCAGGTAAGTATTATCTTTCTATATGGTAATTATTGGTATTAGATTGTCATACCAATATTGTTGCTAATATAACTTAAAAAGTCAATCAGAAGTGAAGATTGGTTTTTGCTAATGAAAATGTATAGCCTGGAAAAAAGGTCTGATTAATGTGGTAAAAGTAAAGTTTGCGTAAACTTCTGGGGTTTTAGGTTGCTTAAGAGCTCCTTGCTCTCACGCAAGGGCAACTGCAGAAAAATCATAATTATTATCATTAACATAAAAAAGGTAAAGAATTATTTGGAAAATCAATACACCTAACCGATTGATTGACAAAAACAATAAACCTATTAATAAGCCAATTAAAATAAAACAAGTATGGACTAAATATATTGAAGATCTTTTCATGGACACAAGGATGGCACCAACAAAAACTTCATTCATTCATAAAAAACAGACCAACACATGCACAATAATGAGGATTATGATGTAACAAATATAGAGATAGCAATTTGTAATTTTGTATGTATAGAAAAAAGTATAGTACCTGCAAAAACATTCCCAACTGCAGACGCAGCAACTAATCATAAAATTAAAAATAATAAAAACCCCGACAGCTCAGAAAAAAAAACATAATAATCGACTCTTAAGAAATGCCGTAATAGCAAATAAGTTCGGATATAAGATCATGATATTAAAATCATGATATTAAAAAACAGCTACAAAGATCTAAAAAAGAAAATTCGAAGAAAATATAGATATAATGAATTCCGCTATGGTTACCATAGTAGGCGAAGTTTTGAAGTCAGAAAATGATCCAGTAAAGAAAAAGAATTGGATGACTGATAACATACTAGACCTTATTCAGCAAAGAAGAAATTGTAGAAATAAAGATGAGACCCGATATAGAGAAATGTATCGACAAATAAGATACGAGGTTAAGCGAGCAAAAGAGGCCTGGATGGGACAGAGATATCGTAATATCGAAGAAATTACCTACACTTAGAGAAAAAGAACTCCTCACTTTATGAGAAACTCCAAAGATAAAATTATTCTCGACTTGAACGAAAAAAAGAAAGAATGGACCAACTACATAAAAGATCTCTTCCTGGATACGAGGCCACCACTTTACACCACAAATTATACGAATAGTGGTCCTAGTATTGTAAAAGCAGAACTAGAGAAAGCCATCAAACAAAGCAAAAATGGGAAATCTCCAGGCCCTGACCAAATACCATCAGACTGGCTCAAACTTCTAGACGACGACAATGTCTCAGAACTAACAAACATTTATAACCACATATACAAAAATTGAACAATGTCACAAATATGGTTGAAGTCTATATTTATCCCACTTCCAAAAAAATCTAATACATTATAATGTAAAGACTTTATCTGGGACCTGGGAATCTCCAGGCCCTGACCAAATACCATCAGACTGGACTAAATTTCTAGAAGACGACAATGTCTCAGAACTAACAAACATTTATAACCACATATACGAAACTGGAACACTGTCACAAATATGGCTGAAGTCTACATTTATCCCACTTCCAAAAAAATCTAATACATTATAATGTAAAGACTTTAGACTAATTAGTCTCATGAGTCACTCTCTAAAGCTACCTCTTAGGATAATTCCTAACATAATCAAGCAGACATGTGAAGACACAATGGGAAATAAACAATTCGGTTTTAGAGAACGATTGGAACAAGAAAACCTTTTTTCTCGATGCTAATACTAATTTAACCATCATGGGAAGTACAGAAACCAATTTACGTCTGTTTTATAGATTTTGAGAAGGCGTTTGATAGTGTTCAACATGGTAGGTTGTTTGAATATCTAAGAAAGATTGAAATAGATAATCTGAGACTTTTACATCTATATTGGAATCAAGAAGCTTCTATTCTGGTAGACGACAAAGAAACAGACAAAATTTGTATTCAAACATATGTTAGACAGGGTTGTGTGTTGTCCCCAATTTTGTTTAACGTCTACTCAGAAATAATTTTTAACGAAGCCTTAGCAGGGCAACATCACATATGCAGATGACACCGGGATGATGGCTGAAAGTAGCGAAGATCTTTAATTCCTTATATATCGAGGCACCAGAGAATGCTCTAATACTGGACTAAGCATAAATACAACAAAAACAAAGTTACTTGTGGTTAGTAAACAAGACCTCGGCTCTATGCAACTAATTGTCAATAATAAAGCAATAACAAAAGTTAACCATTTTAAATACCTAGGCCCCAAATCCGGATGAAGACAATAAAACTCGTATGGAAATTGCAAGAGAAGCATTCATAAAACTTAGATCTATTCTAAGCAATTCTCAGCTAAACTTACAGCTGCGAATTAAGTTCCTAAAATACGGATGTGAAACCTGGATTATGAAAGTTAGCATGATAAACAAATTAGAAGCCTTCGAGATGTGGTTATATCGTAGAATGCTCAGAATATCATGGGTTCGACATATTTCAAAAAGAGAAGTCTTAAACAGAGTAGGTCAAGGTGAAGGTGACTTAATAAAGATGATAAAAAAAGAGAAAACTCGAATATCTAAGTCATATAAAGAGAGGAAGCAAATACAGGATAATGCAGTTGATACTCAACGGAAATATCTTCTTCTTCTTCTTATTCTTCTTCTTTTTACTTTATAAATATGCTTAATGCCTCTTTTACTTCGGTTCTTAGCCTCAATTGACATTGCCTGACCATCTTTTCATCGGTCGTCCCAACGATCTTCTTCCATTTGGCGATTTGTCTCTTGCTATTCGTACTATTCTATTTTCTGTCATTCTTTCGGTGTGTTGATTTCATTCCAATTTTCGTCTTTTGGTCCACGCGTTTATTTTCGCTATACCACGTCTCGCTCGTATTTCTCACTTCTTACTCTGTCTCTTAGAGTTTGGTTTGTTATTTTTCGTAAGACTTTCATTTCTGTTGTTTCCAGCAGTCTTTTTGTTTTCGCCGTATCTGCTCTTGTTTCCGCTGTGTACGTCATTATCGGTCTTATTGTTGATTTATATATCCTGGTTTTCGTTTCCGTTGTGAGGTATTTGTTTCTCCAGATTGTGTTGTTGAGACATCCTGCTGCTCTGTTTACCATGTTCACTTGTTTTTGTACTTCTTTTTCCACTTTTTCGTAGCTTGACAGTTTTATTCCCAAGTATTCAGTTTCCATCACTTGTTCTATTATTTTGTTATTTACCACTAGTTTACATCGTCTCGGTTCCGTTGATATCACTATCGTTTTAGTTTTTTCTGTTGAGATCACCATGTTGTATATGAGCGCCGTATCTTCGAATTCTTTAATTAATCTTTGTAGGTCATCTTCATGTTCGGCTGTTATTATGACGACGTCGGCGTAGCATATTATCCTTATTTCCTTTTCTCCCATTCTATATCCTCTTCTTTTTTAACTTTCTTTATGATTTCATCCATTATCAGATTAAATATTAATGGGCTCAGCGAATCTCCTTGTCTAATGCCAGTTTCATATTTGATAGGTTGCGATAGTTTTCCTTTACATCTTACCATAGCTATGTTATCTTTATATATATTCTCAAGGGTTTTTTTTACTAAATCCAGTGATATTCCCTTTTCATATAATAGGTAAATGTATCGCGTCCCGAATTCTCACTCTATCAAACGCTCTCTTCAAATCTATCAGACACATATGTTGCTTTATTGTATTCCAACGAACTTTCCTTTTATTTGTCTTATTACAAAAACTTCATCCGTGCATGATCTTCCTGTCCGAAATCCATGCTGTTCCTCTTGCAGAGATATTCGTTCGTTTATTTTTATCGCTATTATTTTTGTTGTCAATTTGAGTGTTGTATTTAAAAGATTTATTGCTCGATAATTATTGGGGTCTTTCTTATCTCCTTTTTTGAAGATCACCATGATCGCTCTCCTCCATTCATCTGGTGTTCTGTTCGTGGTAATAACGGAAATATCGACGAAAAAAAAAGAATTGGTAGAAAGAAATACTCATGGCTCCAAAACCTTCGTCACTGGACTGGCTTATCAGCAGATGAATTATTACATGCTACGCAAGATCGAGAACCATATCGGCAAATCGTCATGGAAGCTACCCACGCCTAAAACTTGGGCACGGTATACAAAGAAGAAGAAGATGTATAGACCAGAACATAGATAAATCGAGAAAATAGATAGAATTGACAAAATTTAAGAATTATAAGATCAAGCCAAAAAAAAACAGAATCAAAAGAATTAAAATATGGGGAATACTATTACACCGTGGTGTTTAATATAAGAGAAATAGCTGTATGTCTTGATTAAAAAAAGAAAAAAGGAATAAACCTATATATTATTAGGAGCAATATTGTTATTTCTAAACTCCATTGACAACTTTAATTTATACATCCTGCAAATTAAATACATCAAATAGAGTTCGTGTAAATTGCAACACTCTGTATTATATTAAAGATATTTTCTACTATTTATGAGACTTTTTAACTTTAGCATAAACATAACACGACAGTCATGCGTCCTTGAAGCTAGACTGTGGCATGAGGGTACCGGTGTTACATTTTAAGATGTCTACAAAAAAGCGGAGACCACGTGAAGATCAGAATAAAATTAAAATAATAATGTTTGAAAAAGTCAAGCTTACTATACGGGCGTTATAATGCGTTACAGAGATGGCAATAGACGTTAAAAAATCGGTATCTTATAGTCGAGTCACGAGAACAAGACAAATTTGCAGGTAAGAGATAAAAATCACGATTCCTCGATGGTAATTATAGAGGTAATTGAAGTTTAGAATGATTACGTGTCATGAAGAAGAAGCTGATAAAGTAAAAAACATGTTTAAGTATATACAATTTACTTAATATAGGGGATATGTCAAAAATTAAAACAATGTTGCATTACTCCTTAAATAAACATAAAACTAATTTTAGCGGTTCTGAAAATACTCACGTGTAGTAGTTTCATTGTAATTGTGGTTTATTTCAAACATAAAATATTCAGTATACCGAAGTAAAGTGTAAAAATGGAAATGTCCACCTTTTAAATGATTTTAATTTATCGAGGCATTGTTTATTTAAAGTCCATGTCTCCACACCATGCAAAAGAACAGAATATACATAACACGTATGTACTCGTTTTTTAAGATTTAGGCTGAAGTCTCTACAACATAGTATTTGTTTCATATTATTGAATGCACTTCTAGCCTTTTCTATTCTAACTCTATATTCTTTGGTATAATCGTTTGTTTCATTAATGTTTGCCCCTAAATAGTTATAATTCTGAACTCGTTAAATCGTCTTACATGTAATGTAAGAATAACCATGAATTTTGTTTTTTTTTATATTAAGTGAAAGACCAAATTCTTCATTCGCTGCAACAACTTTATCTAAAGTTCTTTGTAGATCTGTATAAGTTTCTGCTATTGGTATTGTCTAGACTTCGACAAATATGCATATTGCATATTTTGCATATTGTGCATATTTTATGCAAATATTTCATATTTTGGCATATTTGTATAAAAGTTTGCATAAAGTGCATAAAAGTTCAGATTTTTATACTGTATTTGAAAATTTTTAAACATACCAATTTATTTCAATTCTTGTATAAAATTTTGTAGTCATTTTAATCAAGAAATGATCTAAGTACGTAATCTCTACAGGTACAAAACATTTATAATTTCAACGAAGATCAATTTAAGTAGCCCTCAACATTCTTAGAAAGTCTCGGTCACTGAGGCATTCAGTTATTGGATAATCGCTAAGGGTTCGCTCATTTGCATTTTATGATCTAATCCCCAAATCTATCTACAATTTATTGAATCTTAACAGCAGGTAAACGGCTAATAGTTTTGTTCCTAATTTAGGGATTTTCCAAAATCTCCCAGTTTATTGAATTAGGTACCTAAACATTTCTAATTTGATGCTCAGATTTGTAAATCATTTTTGTTTTGATATTCAAAGCGTAAACACTCGTTGTGCGTAAAAAAAGGAAGATTGTGATATAATAATGCCTAAAACAACCAGTGCTTCAACTTCGATTAAACCTTATAAAGAGCTGTCTATGGATATGGGAAAAATCTACTGTTCAGTCTGTGGCAAAATTGTAAGTATCTAATATTTTCTATTAAATATCTAATATTTCATACATACAGGGTGTTTCCAAATGACACTTACAACGTTTGACTGTAGATACTTCTCGAAAAATTGAACAAAACGATAAAGTTAATGAGGGGTCAAACTTATTTACTTTTGGAGATACAGGGTGTTAAAATTAAAAAAAATTAAATTCTTTTAGTTAATAACAACAATAACTTTAAAACCAATAAACGTATTTACTTGAAATTTAGTACTCGTAGGTTGTTTTAAATGAAAAATAGCTTCCTTTAGTGAGAAAAAATTGTCCATGGTACAATACAATGGTGTGTATTTAAAAAAATTTTTCATCTTTACTTTTTTTTATGAAGTCAGCTATTCTAAAACACAATTATTTTTATTGTAATTGAATTAACAAAAAAAAACTTTTGTTGAATTTTAAAATAAGTTATATGATGTACTAATGGTTAGTAACAAAAACTAATTTGTGGATTAATACTGCATTTAAAACACTTAGCGAGTGTTTTTTTCCAAACCAGTTATTTGATTAACCAAAAACACCTTGTATGTTTTTATATTTTAAAGGTTGGGTTAAAATAAAGATTTTTATTTTTATTTATAGATAGCATTTGAGAAGAAATTTCAGATAGACCAACATGTGCGAACTGCTTCACACATTGCAAAAAAAGGAAAAATAGGAGGAAAACATCAGACTTCAATGGCTAAATGTTTCCAATCTACTTCAAAAAAATTAGATGAGCAAGAAACTTTTTTGTGTCACGCATTAGTGTCTGCAAACATACCGCTTTCAAAATTAGCAAATGTAAATTTTAGTCCGTTTCTAAAAAAATATTGCAAACTTAATGTTCCAAGTGATAGGTCTCTAAGAAGAAATAATGTGAACGGGCTATACTGGTCGGTGTTAATTAATATTAAGAAAGAAATTGCAGATAATTATTTTTACATATCTGTAGACGAAACCACTGATTCCTCAGGAAAGTATATTGCACATTTATTGATTGGTGTTCTTAAAGAAGATACCTTACCAAAATCTCATCTTATTTCATGCCAGCAACTTGAGAAAACAAATGCTTTAACAATTTCGCGTTTTATACAAAAAACATTAGCAACTTTTTTTCTTCCGACAACTATTCCTTCTAATAAATTACTGCTTATTTTATCGGATGCTGCTTCTTATAGGGTGAAAGCAGGACAAAATTTAAAAATATTTTTCCCAGATTTAATACATGTTACTTGTGTAGCGCATGGATTAAACAGAGTTGCAGAGGAAATACGAAAAAAGTTTCCTCTTGTAAATACCATGATATCCAGTGTCAAAAAAGTATTTCTTAAATCTCTTATAAGAATTCAACTTTATAAAGAAATGCTACCTAACATTCCTCTTCCACCACAGCCTATTTTAACGCGATGGGGAACATGGTTAGAAGCAGCTAATTTTTATGCAGATCATTTTGTTAAAATAAAGAACATAATTGATACGTTAACAGATGAAAGTTCCCAATCTCTTTTGGATTCTAAACAAACTTTTCAGAATAACTTGCTTCAACAAGAACTTTCATTTATAAAATCAAATTTTAGTTTTGTTCAAAAAACAATTACTCAGTTAGAATCACCAAAACTGTCATTGTTCGAAAGTACAGCATTAATAAAAGAATTTGCGTCATGTTGTCGGAACGTTAGAGGTAATATTGGAAAAGATATTTTAAAAAAATTTGAAGCTACTATGGAAAAAAATAAAGGTTACCATATTCTTTCTGAAGTAGTCAGTGTTCTAGCTGGAAATATTTCGGAAACAATTTTAGAACCAAATGTTTTGGTTAGTTTGAAAAATGCTCCGGTTACATCAGTTGATGTTGAACGAAGTTTTTCCATATATAAATATATGTACTCAGACAGAAGCCACAAGTTTTTGTTAGAAAATTTTGAACACCACTTGGTCATTTATTGTTACCATAATTCTAAATAAGTTTATTCATACTTAAAAATGATGTAGTTACTTAAAATAAATGTAAATCTTAATGAATAGTAGGAAATATTTAGTTATGTACACTTTTTTTTTAATAAAATTGTTACTATTTTACGATTTTTTTTATTTATTTGTATGCATATTTTGTAAAATATTTGCATATTTTCGGGTAAACACGTGTATATTTTATGCGCATATTTTCTACATTTTTATTTGCGTATTTGCCGAAGTCTAATTATCAGCATATCTAATTTCACGTATGGGTAGGCCATTTATATGTGCTTACTTTATCTTCCAATGTTTTTTTGAATATTGCCTCTGAGTATGCAATAAACAGGGATGTCTGTCACCTTTTTTGATTTTTATTTTATTAGTTTATAAATTATTTATTCTTATGACAGCTTCTTGTTTATAATACAGATTATTTATTATTCTTATATCTCGTGTGTCGATGTTCTTTGTTCTCAGTAGTTTTATTAACGGATTATGTTTCACTGCATCAAATGCCCAGTTATAAACTAGAAAGCAGACATAGAGGTCCTGGGTTACATCTAAACATCTCTGTATTAGCACATTTACTGCATATAATGCTTCTGTGGTCCTTGAGCATTTCTGAATCCGAAGTGAGTTTGTCCAATGTCTTGTTCTAACTTTTTATATATTCTACGATGAATAATCTTTACGCATACTTTTAGTATGGGGCACATTAGACTGATGGTAAGGTATTCGCAACATTGTCTGGCGTTTTTTTTTTATTTCGGGATAGTCATGAATGTTAAGAAGCCATTCTTTATGTAATATACCAATGGTGTATATGCTATTAAATAATTCGACAATAACACACATCTAACATATATGTTGCAGTCGGCGATAAGTTGCAATATTTCTGTCAGTATTTCGTCTGGTTTGACTGCTTTCCCAGTTTTCATTTCTGTAATTGTATATTTTACTTCTCTTTCTGTTATTTCTGATCCAGTATCTTCAATGAAATGTTCGTTATCTATTTTGTCTCACTTGTCGTTAAACAGCTGTTCTATATAGTTTGCCCATAACACCAATTTGTTTTCTGTATTCATTACTTTGTCTCCCTTTTCATCAACTGGTATATTTTGTTTGTATTCTGGTCTTCTTTTTTGTAGCATTTCTATTTCATCGCATTTTATGTTTGCACATCGCATATTATAACCATAATTTTTTTTTTTCGTTTTTTCTTAATTTTTTGTTTGAACTGCATCGATTATCATTGTGCCGAGTTTTCGACATCCACTTTAATGTCTTTTTTTGGGCTTTGGATGTCTCAGTCTCCCCAGCCCCAGTCATCAATTAATAACCAATGCATTTCTGCTGCTGAGAACAGAGGACGGTTCATTTATACCGTCAATGGTGACGTAGTTTGAGTGGAGGTTGACGTGGGTGTTAGCGTGGGGATTGACGCGAAGATTGGCATGGGTGTTGGCGTGGATATTTTTGACAGTAGAGTATATTTTCCTTATGAGAGGTCTCCATGTCGAAAGTAACCGTATGCCGTCATTTTTTTTATTAACATAATTTGGCCTTTTTGTCAATTCTTATGTGTTATCGAATAATTCTTGGTCTACAGAGACGGATGGGGCTATGGTTCTTGAGTTCTCGGAATCATTATGTGACCTGTATAAGATTTTGGATTCTACGATTTATTTGGTCATGATCGGCGGCAGTCTGCACAAGGAATTTCATAAACTCAGTGTTATTTATTTGAAATGTTGTCTTTGATTGATCGGACATGAAAGAAAAGAATTCGTTGGAAGGGGGGATAAATATTGTTTTTATTTCTCTTGATTTAAGATTTTTTTTTTGTCAGTGACACCTTTGATCTAAGGAAGGAAATCTTCCGTATAGTGCGGGTTTGAGACTGTGGGTTAAAAATGAGTGGCATATTGATGTCTCATGTTTTTCATGAAATTGTTGTTATGATTATCAGACTTTGTACGAATTAAAAGTACACGTAAACTCATCACTCATCAGCAATTTGCATAAATACACTCGTAGACAGTACAAACTTAACATGGCAATAAAAGCAGGGATTTTAAAATAGACTCAGACTTACAAATGGTTGTAAACCGTTAAGGTTTGATAATTTAAGAGAATATTTATTAAGAGTAATAACTTTAGCACATGCTTACAAATATTTTTATTAGCAAGTTCACTACTAAAAACCTATGCAGCTGAATTTACAGATTTCAAATCCATTTAGATTGACAGAAACGTTCAATAGGCCACTCGCTAGGAAACACCCAATATAAATGTATCAGTTAAATTTTAAACCAATTCGCTTAAAATAATTTCTCAATTTAATAGATTACCTAGGAAACAAGAAAGGTTACAGATAACGAGCAATATTCTGCATCTAAAAGCAGCGCCCTGAAGCAAAAATACTGGTGATAAGTTTACCTATCTGCCGTGATGGATTTACCGATCTCCAAAGAATGCTTGTGATTAGTTTGCTATATCTTAGAGGATCTAATAATTTTATGGGTGGGGGGCTATAAAGTGATGAGTTTGTACACTTCCCTAATTACAGTCGTGTATCCCTAAGAACAACATGAGCACGGTGTCTTACTAACAAACAAACCTCTACTGATGAAATGTTAGTCAATGCAATCACTTGAAGCAACAATAAATGACAAGTCTTATCATAAAATGGACAATCGCCCAAAAGACCTTGGCACTACGGGAATAAGTATGCCGTCTTCGATCCGGCGCTCATATTCGACCGCTAACATATTTTTTAAAAATTGTGACTAATAAATAAAATTGGTGAAACATTAGTAATGGAAGCATGTCACTTTCAGATACCAGATTCACTATTTTCAACCTGGCCCCATTGACTTTTTTAAACATTTTTTGTGGCAGTAAACCTGTTAAGCTACACAGTTCACCCAAAAGCACTGCTGGTGTAGTAATTAAATATAAAAGTATAGTTCAATGGCCATGTATGAATCACTACCTGAATTTAAGGTATTATTGTGTAGGTAAAGAAATAATAAATAAGACTTACTCACAATCAATTTAATTTAACTATCAGACGACCGGTTTCGCTTTCTACAATATGCAAAGCATCCTCAGGTCTCGATACAAAGTTAAACAAATGATGCCGGTACTCTATTAATTGATGGATGGTAGAACATGTTTGAAACTACTGTATATTGTTGAATGGAGAACTCAATACTATTATTGCAGTTGTTTGACAGTAAACGGGAAGTTCTTGAGGAGGTAGATTTGATCCAATGAATTTGAGATATGTGTGAGATTGTTTGTTAAATGTAAGTGGTGTAATATATTATTGTGTTATTAAAAGTTATTTATACTTATTCCGGAGATATATTTTTGAAATGTGTGTTATTTATTGAGTAATTGTTTTATGAAGGTGACATTTATGACAATGAATAAGTGTAGATGTAAAATTGTGTGGGTGTGCAATTATTTCCAAACTTGTAGTTATCAAATTAATTTGAAAAAGTTCTATTGGCAATGAGTTAATTATTGGAATGGTCAAGTGAATAAAATGAATAAAATGGTAAAATACAAACACTTAAGGATAATTTAAACACACTAAAAACAGAAAACACTTAGAAGGGACGAAACAAACATTGAATTTAAAAGGGGGAAGGACTTTAAAGCACTACATCATAGTCTTGGGCACAATGAGTTTTTTATTGTTGTATCTATTAGATTTTAGTGGTAAATTTTGACAGACAGATTTTTGACTGTCAAAATTTACCACTGTGGGAATAAAGTAATATAAATCATATCAATATCAGTATTTATGGATCAACCCGTATAAGAAAATGATCAAATAAAACGTTCTCGGTTTTATTTATTATCTGTCAAACTTCTTTACAATCAAATATATTTTTTATATTGCGAAATATTGATGTGTTAAAATAATAACAAAACTCTGAAAAATAGTGACTGATTTATTGACCTAATAAACAGTAAACATGCATATTCTAGTTTAGTGAGACAACTTTATTATGTAACAAAAAAATGTAACCACAGGACATTTCTGTAGCTTTTTCTTAAGGCAGTCCTCCGATGTCGATGTCGTAATGCCTCCTACATCTTGGTAGTGGTAGTAATTTTAAAACAAGACATTTATTACCCAATAAAAAACTAATTTTCTCAGATACTAAAGAATTCATTAAAAATCTAATGTATCTATTTTTTATCTCCATAAAAAATTTACGTCCCCCGAAAACCAGTAAGTAATAAATACTTTTTGTACAAACAAAAAAATATTTTAATTAGATCAATAAAAAATTCAATCTCTCTAACAGTCACATACGATATGATATCTAATATAATTAATTACACCAAATCCCTAATTACATATCATTTTGCTTTTTTATTGACTCTAAATGACCCAGATAACAAGAGCGGTCTAGGTGGTCTTCTGAATCAATTTTTGTCCCTTTGGCTACGCTATAAAACCCTAATAAAGTGGCCTTGTTTTAGGGGATGGAATTTTTCTAAGTAAATGGTATTTTTATGGTCTTTTTTAGGTACCTAACTAATATCGGTAAATTAAATATCATTAGGAAAAGGATTATATTTACATTTTATATAAGTACACATCATGTGGATACTGACATCATTAAGGGGACGTTTAGCTTATCAAAAAGTTAATGGAACCAACACTATAAGGTATAAAATCACATATACTGTTGACAAAACTCAAACTAGTTAAATTTTTTATAGTATCTTGAAAAAACGATACCACAAATTATAAAGCAAACTCTTTATTTAACATTGCAATTTCTACATGCAAAATTAGAATGAATTATTAAAACGAAGAAAATACTTTTGCTTTACCTTATTAATTAAAACCATTTTCTAACAATGTAAATGTGTCGGACTAATTGAATTGGTGATTATTGAAAGGAACTAACTCCACACAACTAAAATGTTGGGAAATTAAAAAAAAACTGTTTGTAAACTACACTAGTAATTTTAGCAAAACGACGTTATGGTAGATTGAAAGCAACTATGCTGCAGTACTTTTAACAATAATCCCAGTAGGTTATTTGTTTTTAAACAAGTTTTATTTAAAAAAAAATTGCATTGGAATTAGTTCCTTCTAAAACTAATTGCTTGTATGTAAAAATAAATGAAACAAATTATTAGTTTCAAGTCAGATTTATCAATACTAAATTATTACATTGTCATTATTTAAACTAATCGTTTTCTTCCATAGTAGTGGGCCATGTAAGGTAAGCTTCATAAAAGTGCTTAAATTCTTCATTGTCTTCAGGAATATAAACTAATAACTTTCTGACAGCGTCAACTTTATGTTTATTGATTGGCACTTCTCCCTCAGGGTAAGCAATACACAAAGCATCAAATAGGTTTAATGGCCTCGGTCTAATTCCTGGTTGTTTTAAATTAAATGTGTGCTTAAATAAGCCCCCTATAAAATCTGATGTCTGCAAGTAACCATTTTGTAAATACTTGAACTCCATGAACGAGGCTGGTGCAAAAGTTTGCTTTTGTTGACGGGGAACGTTTCTACCATACGATTCCAGAGATAACACCGTTTTTTTGTACAGCGCTGGCCAGCATTTATTAAAGTCCTTGATATCTTCCGTACGAATAACTTTTACTATTATGTTTGATTTTTCGTTGGCGATTAACTCAACATACTCCATAGGATGATAAATGCGATCTGCTTTCTTTATACTTCTTTTAAATAGGCCGAATGTCCTATCGCAGTCTAGAAATGAATGGCCACTTATGGAGAATCTGTGGATAATATTGCCAAATATTTCTGTCTCAACTAGACCAAAGCAAAAACAGATGAAAGTATGATTTTTATTTTGACCAGGACAGGAGTCAGAAAACAAATCTTCTTCTTCAAGTGCCATCTTCGTTCCGAAGGTTGGCGATCATCAGGGCTATACGTATTTTCGAAACTGCTGACCGAAACAATTCGTTGTTGCTACAACTATACCATTCCCGTAGATTCTTTAGCCAGGAGTTTCGTCTTCTTCCTATGGACCTTTTTCCTGCTATTTTCCCCTGCATAATTATTCGAAGCAGTTCATATCTTTCGCCTCTTGTAATGTGGCCCAAGTATTGCAGTTTTCGTTTTTTGATTGTAAATATGACTTCCTTTTCTTTGTTCATTCTTCTGAAGAAAACAATACAACGTTTTAGCCGTTTCTGGTACACACTCTCTAATGTAGTCCATGAGAAAGCTGCATACTTCGTTTGCGCCTTTTTTAGCTGTACCCTCGGAATATAGATACATGCTTGATGAGTTATTTTTCAAATTTATAATACAAAACGCATATACCCATATCTGTCTCATATAAAAGATTTTTTGCACTGGGATATGTGGCAATGGCAAGTTTTGCATAAAGTCAAATACAAGACCACACGTTGTTTCATCGTACTTGCAAAGTTCTCGAGTAGTTTTTAGTTGGTTATAAAATTTCTTACTTCACCTTTTATGTACTTGAAGTTCAGCTTCTACTGTTAGCTTTACAGAATGAGATAAGTGGGGATTCTTTAACTTTGTTTCCATTGCTTCACACGATGAACAACCATTAATTTGAGGCCGACCAAATCGCAGTTTTCATTAAAATATTTTAAATAAAATTCATATTTGACCGTTGTCTTTGGATATTTTGATTTATAAAGTTTGTACATTATTTTTACATTGAGTCTTGCATCCAAATATGTAATATGGCTTTGCCCATAATGGCTGCTTTTAGTAGGAAAAGGTCCAATATGATCACGAATTTGTTTGCATAATTCCGCAGAGACTGTATGACATCTAATATTATAACCTCTTTTGTGTTTTGGAGTTATTCCTTGAGAAAGTAATGCTGCAATACGATAAACACGTTTTTGGCTAACAAGGTGCAAATTCATAAATGCTTTGCGGCATATTGCAACCCGATCATTATTTCGAATGCAAAAAAATTTAAAACTAGCATTGCGTTTCTCTACGTTCCCTCTTCTGCGTCTAATCGGGAAACATTCCATAAGCCGTTGTAAATGAAGGTCCTGTTCATTTTTATAATTCAGATTGTGGAAGGTATTTAATAAATCAATTTGTTGATCCATTGTAAACTTTTTGTAACAATCCATTTTACAACTGAAAATAATAAGAATTATAACCACCAAAAACCGAAAACGACATAAAATGGTTGTATAGCCTTACCTGCATATAGGCGACACAATTGTCTTTTTTGGAACTATATTTCCTTTTGCAGTTTTATATGCTTCTTCTTTTAATTTATTCACCTTCCTGACATTAGACTTCCAGCTCTCTGGCTGGCGCATACGGTTTTTTCCATTTTGAACATTAATTTCATCCTCAATATTCATCATTTCACAAAATAATACAGAATATACACTACACTTCGGTTAACAGTCGACTAGAACAGACTGCAAAAACAAGCGCGAAAACAGTTAAACTCACTCTGGTATGTGACTGCAATGCAAGTCGGGCGTGCGCCATTGACAACGGTCGAAAGTTGAGTCGTGAACGGAACTAACTCCGGGATTGAGATCCTTTCACGACCCAACCATATTTATCGGTTACAAAATCTAAGCCCACTTTTAATGGGAGTAGGTTCCTTTCTTTACCAGTCGATCGGAAATACCGTAAAATACCGCTTCACGTCTAAAAGTCAAAATTGTACAATTTTGGAGTTAGCTCCTTTTAATAATCACCGATTCAATTCCTATTCATTTCCCACAACGAATAATTGCCACAAAATTTTTAAATAACATCTTAAATAAAAGATAAACTTAAATAATGATTCTTAGCAACAAATGTTTTCACTCAAGAGAAAATTTAGTTTTTTGGAAACGTTGGTATACCTGCCAAACGACCAAAAAACTGTTAGTACTTTATATAGTTTTTACATGGTTTATGCTTTCATTGCAATATTTCTTGTTTCAAAACGATTTGCTTGTGTAAAATTCAGCATGCCACTCAAGTATGTCTTTGGTAGGATGGGGAAAAACCTACCGGTTATAACCTAACACCGGTTTTTTACTCCACAATAATCGATTTTCCTGGTTTTTTCTTTTAAGAGTAATAACCGGTAAAAATCGGAAGTTTTATATTTATATTATTTCTTTATAAATATATAATAAATTGAATTCCATATACTATATGATCCAAAAGTTCAAGCTAACGTTCCTTTACATAGCTGCAATATTTGTAGATTTCTCAATTAAAAAATCACCAAGAATGATTTCTGGTGCAGACATAGAACTGGTCAATAAAATTGTAATAATTTTATTGCCTTTGATAAGGCCACAAATCTTGAAAAGGCCAAAGTAAGTTCAAAATCACACCCTCCTTGGTCTTCACACGACCTGGAGTTGATGAACATTAGTTCTAGTTTAGATTCCCTGGAAACACAGTTTTAAAGTTCTTTAAATAAACTAACTCTTTTTCTTCAGCAGCCTTTGCTGTCGAGATTAAGTGATCTATTTGTATTCTGGGAGTAGAACACAACCTGTATGCCAAGTTTGGATTTTATAGCCAAGACATACATGTCGTTGGTTAAAAGTTCGGTGGCACCAGAGAGACTGGTGTCTAGACCAGTTAGCTAAAAATTCTATCATTCATGGAACTCCAACCAAATATCAGCCTTGCATTATAGACACTTTTGCTTGTTCAAAGACTAAACAAATGAAAAACTGGAAAGCACACTGGGAAAAGTACTTTCAACAACACAGTATAGTTTGATACAACCAACTGTTTAAAAAAAAATGGTATAAGAATTTCATCCTCCCTCGCAAATACATAATAACCATCAGTAGACTTAGATTTGGCCATGCATGTTATACTGCACGTTTATTTGAAATAAATATATTAGATTTGGATATTTGTCAAGAATGTCAGAATAAAAGTGACTTAAACCACATTTTTTGTCAAAAGTATAAACAATCTACCAACTACCTTAAAACCAATGACAATTTGGAAACCTGAACCACAGATTGAATGAAGGTTATTTTAAATGTTATGTTTATTTTATTTTTTAATTACTCAAAAATTAAGCTAATAATTACTATAGCGTTTTCTTTTGAAAAAAAAAATTAAAATAAAATTCCAAGACCTTTAGAGAAGACACGAACGATGAATTACTAAACAAATATTACAAAAGGCGATGTTTTAGTATCCTTCAAAACAACTTCTACCTTTTTAAATCCTGAAAATTGGCAAAAGCGTTGTAATAATTTAAATGTCAAATACAAGCTATAGCAGTATTAATAGCTATAAATTAAATTTTCAAAAAAATTGCAAATTTGCAAAAAAAAATTAATTTTTTAAATCTGTGGTTCAATTTCAGGTTGTTACTTGTTCAGTTATCTCACGGTAGTTTCTGAAAAATAAAGACGTGTACTTTGCGGGAATCTTAAAAATTATACTGATAATTGCGTTACTACGTACTACTTTTAAAGTCAATAAAGCTGTCAATGAAAAAAACGTTATGCATTTTAAAGTAGACGACTTTAAAATGATATTGCCAATATTGTTGAGTTGCGCTCCTGGGACGACTTTATTTATAAGATAGTTCATTCGATTACATGAAATCAACTTTAACTTGAGAATATCCGTCAGAAAAAATCATAGCATGTAATTCGTCTTTAAAAAGACAAACACATGACATGATGACAGTAAAATTCTCCATAGTAAATTATGAGGAAAAAACCAGGAAAAAAACCTCATAATACTATCCCGACATTGTAAGTATTTGTTCGTGAATTTAGTTTACCTTCAACAAACATCAAAATTCTGATTTTATATGTTACGTTATTTAAAAAAACATAAATGATGTATCCTCTATATGTTACTGACTTACTAATACTGGTATTTTTTTATTAATAACTTCCTCTTTTAATATTGGTAACCAGATCCTACTAGATTCTGCCGAGGAATTTGCGACACAGTTGGCCTCATTTAGCATAATTAGAGCCGCTTCTTTGATTTTTCTTTTTTTACCATCCGTTTCTTTTAGGACTATATTTGAATTATTCCATTGAACCCTATGTTCATTATCCCATGCGTGTTTACATATTTGAGATCTATTAAATTCTCTATTTTTAATATAAGATTGATGTTCACTTATTCTAACATTTAATGGCCTTGATGATTCACCTAAATAAAACTGATCGCATTCACAAGGTATTTTATAAATGCAATTCTTTGTCCTTTCTTGTTCACTGTTAGGTTTGGTTTTGGACAAAATAGATCTCAACGTGTTTGTTGTTTTGAATGTTGTTGAAATGTTGAATTTATTTCCTATCCTTTTAAGTTTTTCTGATAATCCTTTTATGTACGGTATTGTTATTTTCCTCATATTATTCCTTGTGTATACTGTAGGATCTCGTTCTAAGTTGTTCTGTTCTAGTCGATCGATTGTTGAAAATTCCTTATTTATGAACGATAAAGGATAATCATTTTTTAATAAAACAGATGTTAACAAATGTTTCTCCTCCAAGAACGAATTTTCGTTAGAACAAGTAATTTTGGCTCTATAAAATAAGGATTTAATTATTCCCTTTTTTACATTCATATTGTGATTTGATTTGAAATTTAAATATCTATTGGTGTGTGTTGGTTTTCTATACACCTGAGTCTCATATCCAGTATCGTTCTTAGAGATTAAAACATCCAGGAAAGGTAGCTTGTTATTATATTCCTTTTCCATGGTCAATGTTATTGTCTCTTCTTTATCGTTTATATCGTTTAGGAATGTGTCCAACAACTCTGATCCATGAGGCCATATTGAGAATACATCATCTACATACCTCCACCATACTGGGGGTTTGAAATTTTGTTTAGAAATGATATTTGTTTTAAAATTTTCCATAAATATATCGGCTAAGAATGGAGATAAACTAGAGCCCATTGCTAGACCAAAATTTTGTTTATAGAATTCATTATTTAGTTGAAAATATGTATTATCAGTACATTATGTTAATAACTCCATTATAATCGATATGTTTAGTCTTGTTCTAGTTGCCAATGACTCATCACTGTCTAATTTTGTCTTGACTATACTTAAAGTCTTATTTAATGGCACACTCGTAAATAAACTATTTATGTCAAAACTTACCAAAGTATTATTTGAATTAAATTCAATATTTGATAATTTATTTAAAAAATGTTGTGTATTTTTTATGAATGTGTCATTTTTATTTGTATAAGGTTTTAAAATATTTAATAAAAATTTTGATAGTTCACTACAAGGAGAATTCATGGTACTACAAATAGGTCTAAGTGGTATATTCGTTTTATGAATTTTCGGTACTCCATAAAAATGAGGAGTCTTACTGTAATGAGGTGTAATTAATCCTCTCTGATAACTTGTTAAAACATCTTTAAACTTGAATAAAGTTCTATATATTTTGTTTCCCAAAGGCTTTGTTGGATCTCTTGTTAATTTTGTATAAGGTCCGTTTATTAATAGATCTTTAATTTTATTTTCGTATTGAATTTTATCCATTATTACAGTTGCATTCCCCTTGTCTGCTGGTAGGATGATTATGGAGTCGTCATTTTTTAAAGTGCTTATAGCCTTTATTTCCTCTTTGCTTATGTTTTGTTCATTTTTTTGTTCATAGAATTTTTTCACTATGTAACAAAAAACAAAATTTGTTTAATTTACTGTTTGTATTTTGAGAACGATTTCCGAATTGGAAATTGAACCGTCAATAAACGTATTTTTATCTTTAATTGTGGCTTATTCCCAGTTATAAATAGTAATTAATTTACAATGCCACAAGAAAATAGCTTCAAAGTTCAGATGCTTGACACAAAATGGTAGTAGTAATAACCTAACGGATTAAATAAATAAATAAGGTAGAATCATTGAAAATACAAACGATAGTAAAATATACATATATTACATAAGAACCTATACTGCGCGAAAAACGTGAGACAGAGTATAGTGTATTCTGAAATAGTTTGACATTTATAAAAATCCTCAAATTTATTCACTATTCTGATATTTTGGCAACGCTATTATGTTCTGACGTCAAAAAACTTGAATGATGTAACCTTAAAGTTGTACTGACAAAATCAGTTGTGCCGGTTATGTCCGCGTTTAACAGAATTTTGTCACTTATTTTTCTTGTTCTGGTATTTTTTCTTTAAGAGAGTAGTTGTAAAATAAAATACTTAATACTAAAATACTACTAAATCACTATTATAAACATTTTGTTAATGTCTTTCTTTATATTTTTTTATTTCTCTTTCAAATGTTTTAAATAGTTTTCAGATAATTTTTGACTCGAGACAGATAAAAATTTTTCTTCGGTATTTTTCAAAATACAGTTCACTTTAACTATCTGGCAGAAGGTTAAAAATCTAAATAGATTACATTTTATTTCGTTGATGCGATGAAATGTATAAGTAAGGATTTTGTTTTAATAAGTATTGTCAAGAATTATGTAAGATTCGTATCGGAATGATGAAACAGTCTTCACGGAGGTGTCATGTTTAACACATTTGTCTTAATCATGTTAATGCTCGACTGATTTAGGATGTAACTGTTTTGTTAAGATCCGAGATAAAAGTTTTACATGGTGCTCTCCCACAAAAGTTATGTCTCAATTAAATCTCAAATTCGAGTTTTCCTTATTTTACAGCCTGTGGGTCTGCCTTCATAAACTATTTTGAAGAATAACAGACGAGTTGTTGAAATATAGTGTTACTTAAAAGTAACATTATAGTCAGAGGTGCTGTATTTAAACTTTATGTTTCAAAATAATAATTTGGATTAAATTATTTAATTTATTTTGTCCTGTAATTTGGACTACAATGAGCTGATGGCAGATGGATATTATTATGATGGTGATATAGACCACAAAGTTTTATGTATTCAAAATTCCTTATATGATATGCTGATGTTTCTTAGATGTAATATTCTCACTTAAGCCTATTGTTATTTAATATATTTATCAATGATATCATCTGTATATTGTCTTTATATAACTACTTAATGGAACCTTTAGGAATACCTAAACATGAAGTCAGCATCATAATGAGGGATTTCAATGCAAAACTTGGAGCAGAACGGAAATGGTCTCTAATCGGACTTTTGGGTTAGGACAAAGAAACGAAAGAGGTGACAGACTAGAAATATTCGCAAAAGATAACAAGCTCGTGGTTCTGAACACATTTTATAAACTACCACTGAGGAGATTGTATACATCATACATTGATTGTATACCATATACAAGGCACCAGCAGATAAACCCGGTAACGTAATTAGAAACCATATAGATTATATATTGGTAAATAGAAGATTCAGAAACAGTTTTAAATCTGTCAAAACATATTCAGGAGCGGACATTGAATCTGACCACATACCTTTAGTGGGAGTCATGGATGTGAGACTGAAGACAATAAAAAAAAGTCTAGACCTAACTACGACATGACAGCCCTGCAACATCCGGAAGTTAAAAAGCAAGTGGGGGAATATAATAACAACCAAGTTAAACAACTAAAAGAAGAAAATAACATCCAACGAGAAATCAATCAATTCGAAGAAATAATTAAGAAAACTAAACAAGATCTGCTAAAACCAAACAAAGAAACAAAGAAGAAATCTTGGATGACTCCAGAAATCCTTCACTTAATGGAACGCAGAAGGTTAATTAAAGAAAATAAAGATGAGTATAAAAAAATGCAGGCTTACATCAGAAGAAAAATAAGAGAAGCTAAAGAAAAAGAAGCTATAGAGAAATGTAAAGAAATAGAAAGACTGCAAGCCAAGCATGACAATTTTAATGTACACAAAAAAGTAAAAGAAATAACAGGTACTTTTAAAAAGCGAACAAATAAAACTCATAGACACCAATGGAAAATAATCATTGACACCCAAGAGATGAAAGACAAATGGAGAATATATTTCGAGACACTTTTTCAAGATCAAAGAACGGATTATAGGCATCCATTTTCAGAGAGGATGACGGGCCCGGACATACTTAAATCCGAGGTAGAAGAAGCAATAAAACAGATGAAAAGCAGGTAAGCTGTAGGGCCTGATAATAACAAAGCTGAATTTTTAAAACTCTTGGAGGAAGAAGGATAAAATTGGATCACGGCTGTCTTCAATAAAATATACAATACAGGAATCATCCCTGATAAATGGCTAGAATCAGAATTCATAGCGATACCTAAAAAACAGGGGACTAAAAAGTGCGAAGAATATCGAACAGTCAGCCTAATGAGCCACATGTTGAAACTGTTTCTTAGAGTCATCCATGGAAGAATTTATAAGAAGTGCGAGGAACAAATATCGGACAGACAGTTCGGCTTCATTAACGCAGTGGGTACCAGAGAGGCACTTTTCGGAGTACAGGTACTGATTCAAAGATGCAGGGACGTTAACTGCGACGTATACGCGTGCTTGATCGACTATGAAAAGGCATTTGACAGAGTTCAACATCAAAAGATGATAAACATTTTAAAAGAGGCAGACCTGGATGACAAAGACCTCAGAATAATTTCAGAACTCTACTGGAATCACACCGCATACATGAAACTTAACGGAGAAAAAACAGATCACATAAAAATACTACGTGGAGTTAGACAGGGATGTATCCTATCGCCGTTGATATTTAATATATACTAAGAGAAAATTTTTAACAAGGCTCTTTACGAAATAGACGAAGGCATCCTTCTAAATGGTGAAAGAGTAAACAATGTTAGATATGCCGACGACACCATGGTGATAGCAGACAGTTTAGAGGGACTTCAGAGGCTAATGGACAGAATAAACGAGTTCAGTCAACAGTACGGACTAAACATTAATACCCACAAAACGAAACAAATAATTATCAGCAAGGAGAATATAAACGGGGCTCATCTATACATTAATGTGACGCAGATAGAGTGAGTAAAACAGTATTGTTACCTGGGAACTATTATTAACGAAGAGTGGAGCAATTTACAGGAAATAAAGTGCCGCATGGGAAAGGTAAGAACGGTCTTTAACAAAATGAGCGCCATCTTCAAAAGTCACAACATATCCCTTGATACAAAAATGAGACATTTGAGATGCTATGTTTTCTCTGTGTTGTTGTACGTGGCGGAGGATTGGACGCTTACAGACACCACTATTAAAAAACTTAAAGCATTTGAGATGTGGCTTTATAGAAGAATGCTGAGAATATCATGGACAGCAAGGATCACGAACAAGGAAGTTCTAGGAAAAATGAAGAAGGAACCAGAGATTGTGTTTACAATCAAACGCATAAAATTGCAATATCTGGGACACGTTATGAGAAATGAGCACCGTTACTCCCTGCTACAGTCTAGATTGCAAGGTAAAGTCAAAGGTAAGCGAGGACCCGGTAGAAGGTGAATAACATGGCTGCGGAATTTAAGAACATGGTTTAAGAAAACCTCAACGGAGCTGTTTCGAGCCGCAGCGAGCAAGGTTATGATTGCCAATATGATTTCCAACATCCGAAACGGATAGAAACTAGAAGAAGAAGAAGAATAACTACTTAACGTTTATTTATTATTTTAAATTTAAAACCTATTTTCTGTATCCAATTTTGAAGAGCCTTAAAACTGGATACAGGATACCCTCAAAGTAGTTCATATTCCAAACAGTTGTTTTCAATTTCTTTCTTCTTAATTCTATTGTAGGTATTTTATTGCCTTTATAGCAATCGTATATTATCATTTTAAATAGTTTTGTAATTATAGCATCTATAGGACTTAAAAATTTGTAGTCACATCGCTTTTGCGATGATAGGATTGATTTTTAGCTATTTTGTATATAGGTAGTAAAAAGTGAAATTTGTGTTAAATCATAAGCTGTTTTTGCCAACAGTTTTTCTATTTAAATCTGAATAAGTGACAATTAAAGGTTTTTTCGCTTTTAACGGGAACGATTTCCGAAGTGGAAATTTAAACGTCAATGAACCTTTAATTGTGGCTTATTCCCATTTAAATAGTAATTACTTTAAAATGCTACAAGAAAATAGCTTCAGAACAACAGTTTTTCATTAAAACCAAATTTCTAATGTAGATTTTTGTACACATTCAAACGTACGTGCTACGTTTCAGCATTTAACATTGCAGATACTTTTTTTCCAGAAATTACATTCACCCCGGCATTCGCACTGGTACTTTCTACAAAATCATTGTTTTTAAAAGCAATGTTTTCAAACCATATTATCTCACGGACGCTACATAATTATTCAAGCAATAGTGATTTGGCAATTACAGAGCATGTGTTAATCTATTTAACGCAAAAAAAGCTTCTCGTATTCCTCTTTAAAGATGGACTACCACATTCACCCCATAAGTTCTTTCAGTCACAAACACACAGTGTCCCGTCGTGGACTTCCTGGTAATAGATCTGTATCTTCCCAGTAATCAAACCCTCACGATAATCTCTTTCTACAGGCAACCAAGACGCCCGCTTTCTATTGAACTTTTAGAGTATTTCCCCACTTTAAATAAAGCAATTCTGATGGGTAACTTGAACTTTAAACACACCTAATTGGAATATCATTTAAACAATCCGGAAGGCATTTACCTAACGGGTAAACTTAAAGACCTTTCAATCATAAGAATCTCAAACACAGAATACACGTTTTTGAATACAAGTGGGGCGTCTATTTCAGACCATATCCTCGTTACTGGTAGCGTGATACATAGGTTCGACGATTGGTGCCACATAGGCTACACAATAACGTTCAATCATCTCCCAATTCTAGTAAATATAGACGTAATATGGCCAAAAAGTCCTCCAAGACAATAGGAAATTACTGGAATGCAATCTGGCCACTCTTTAGATGATACATCACAAACAACATCTTAGAGTTAGGTAAACTCGATACAAATCAAAGTATCGACCAGAGTCATGACAAAGGCTCAATATTAGCCCGATAGCTTCCTATTTGTTTGTTCTTTTTACTTAGACACTCAACTGAGAACCTGATCTAAAGGTAACTTTAGATAGGATCAGAAACCAAGCCCACGTCCTCGTACCACTTACAAAGTAAATCGGAAAAACACATACTAAAACTCTAAGATACACTTATAAAACATTCATTGCCTTCTAAAAAACTATCAAAAGAAAAAACTGATCGCTGCAAAGCGCAGGATTCTGCGTAGCGTATGCAGAAAACTCTGGGACTTCTCATCTCGTGAAATCTATAACACCACAAATGTTGCACAATTATCTAGAGAATCAAAACTCTTAATAGTAACTTTAACCTCAGAACTATCAACGGCCCCCAAGCCATCTCCCAAGATACCCTAAAACGTTCCTGCTCTTATCTAGTTCACGTAAGAACCGGGAGACCAAAAGACAAAAAACTTCACATTCCATCCATTCTAATGCAGGCTTGCATTGCAAATCCTTTAGATTACCCCGGACAGGGAAGATTGGTTTTTGTGGTTTCCCAATCTCACTATTCAATGATACCTGTTTGTCCCTGAGAAAATAGCCGCAACTATTTTCTCACGTGAATTGGCAGATCGAACGCCGATGAGGCGTGGCCGTTAACGCAAACTATCAATAACAAGAATTTTAGTGCAATAAACTAGTTCTGAAGTTGGTCGCAGACGTATAAACGACTTGAAGGAACAATGGTCACTAGAGAACATAGTTTTTGTCTCTGCCGATTCAGACTCGTACACATTCACACTCAAACATATCCAAACATGCAACATTCACACTAGCATGACAGTGAAAGGGATCCTCTTTCTACTACCAAAGAATCCTCGTCGTTGGGGCCTCCTGCACACAACGGAATATTGTACTTGGTACAAATTCCGTGATCGGAAGGGGTTATTTAGGCGACTGGCAGAACTAAAGTAGCATCGAAATGGTAGCGTCCATCACTGTCAGGCTATCACAAACACATTCACATTGGGCTACTTGTGGCAAACCGCCTCTCTTCTGAAGTTGGATGTAGATATTAAAATGGCTTGCAGAAACAATGGTAACTAGAGACTTAGTCCTTGTCACATCTAGCTCAAAATACATACAAAAATCCTTTACCTCTTCCTTAAAATAAACATTATCGTAATAGTCTCGAAATCCCAGTCCATTTAGAAATTCGAGTTGAGTGTCATATATCTGAAACTCACACCTCTTGTAAATTTATATACAAATGATTTTGAGAAAAGTTTTAAGACAAGAGACGTCAAGTTTAATATTCGGCAGTTAGCGCACTGTAAGGAATTGGGTTTTTTTGATAATGATACAAAGTAAATCTTAGCCAGTCTAATAATATTTTGTCTATGTTGAATATCATATTCAATAGTGCTGTTTTTAAATACACGATGTTACCCTCGTTATCTGCAATTAATTTAAGTGCTTCGACATTGATATTTTCTGGACTGGTAGCTTTTCGATTTTTCTAATCTTTTTAGTAATTAATAACTTTTTCCTTGGTTCCATATATAATTTTTTCTATATTTTATTAGTGCGCTAAGGCTTTCGCAGGTCCATTTTTGGTTCTGGATTTTTCAATTTTCATTTCCACCTAAGACTTCTATTACTGTGTTATGAATATAGAGTTTTATTTGTTCGCACACATAATAGATATTGTCAATTTTAACAGACCACCCTTTATTGTTTGTTTGTTGTCTTTAACTCAGGGTAGGCTCATATATAGTGTTATTATGGAATTAATGGAATCATTGTGACAATTTTTTAATATTTACAAATAGCAACACTGTCCACATAATTTACAACTGACCAAGCATTAAAAACATAACCTTACGTTTCTCTGCCTTTTATTTGAGAGTGTTTTAGGACATTTATCACAAGTTTATGTTGTTTTGCACTATTTTGTGTTCTTTGTGGTAATTAGTGAGTTTGTTTCGTTTAATTCCATCTTGCTGAAATGTGAAAATATTATCACGTTAAGAGAACATACTTCTATGTCTCAAAGAGAAATCGTAAGAACCTGTGGAGTGAGTATGGGGGTAGTAAGTAAGATTTTCAAGCGTAAACAAGGAACGGGATCAATGGATGTGAAACGGTTAGGAGAATGCGGAAGTAAAAGAAAAACAACAGCAGCCATAAAAAATTTTTACTTCGAAAAAGCAAATTGGATCCAAGAAAAATAAGCCAAGACCTCTAACAAGATCCAGCAGCATAAGGTGTAGTAATTCATGACTTAACTATTCGGCAAATACTTTTGGAAAATGGTAAAAGAGCAATGCGTCCATAGAATAAACAGATTTTATCTGAACAAACGAAGAAACAAAGGCTAGTGTAATAAATAATGTCGTGGGGTAGTAAATAATATGTTGTAACTTAGTTGCCCATTTATTAATCACTGTTTGTACAATCTTTCACTATTAAATAATCTTAAATATATCAGTACTTAATTGACGATGACGATAGATGATGCCTTACTGGCCATAGTGTCGGTATATTAATTAAGATCCCTGAGAGAATGATTGTTGGGGCTTTTATAGTAGTCCTTGCTATATCAGCAAATGTTTACTTATTAGTATGTCAAGTTTATTCATGACCTATGCCAAGCATGTGGTGATCGGCAATAGTGCTGACTACCAATTCTAATTAGAGTATGTTATTTATGAATGTCCTCGATTCAAATTACTAAATATATTTATATAAACATAATGTTAAATGTTACACGGGTATGAATTATAATATTTTATATATGTGAATTCTAATATTTAAGGAATAACATCACACCATCCCCCTTACGGAAAAAATTTATCTTTTACAACTGTCTCATTCCTCTCTCTTTCCCTTTGGAAAAAGAGAAATTTTGCAACCTCAAATAAGTACTGTTTACCTATGCTACCGTATACATATTTATACAAATGTTGGTATATATTTCCTTACATTTAGTAAAAATTTAGTAACCTAACCTTACCTCAGCATATTATAAGGTTATTCTAATTGTTCCCTTGTGATATGCTATCTGGTATCCTTCATTATGCCTTACTCGTACGTTTTTTTCTTACCTTACGTTAAATAATTTAGATTATATTATTACTTTATATTACCCCCTCTTATGTGCACATAATTTTTACAATAACCTTTACATATTTTACATAATAAATAAATTTATAATAATAAAATCTTATAATAATTCTTATATTAATGCTTGCATTAATTCTTGTAATGATTCTTGGTACCAAGTAATTGTTTTGTTTTCACATATACACGATTAGTCACTTTGACATCTCACAATAAAGTTATGTCATTTTATCTATTTATTCATTTATCCCTATTTATTTTGTTTACCTACTATACAGTCTAACATTTTCCTTTTTGTTATACACATTTAAAAACATATATTTTGTACGAACTTAAAACTATATTTACACATTATATTCATTTAAAATAATCTCTATATATTATTTGCATTCAAAAGTACATGTATATATTACGAGTATATTCATTGACTCTAATTGTAGCAAAGTGTTGCTTCCTTAATTATTCTAGCTATAAAATATGTGCCTTGGTCTGCTATTATTTTTCTGGGTACTCCATACCTCAAGATAAATTTTCTACCAATGATTTGGCTACTGTTTCATTTTCTATTACATATTCTTCTACGTAGTTGCTTAATTCGCATTGTACGTCAGTATATCTGTTTCCATTTTCATCCATGTACATTTCCATGGGTTCCTTGTTTATGACAACAAACAATAGTGCTTATGCCTTTGGCAGTCGTTGCATCTCTTCACATTTCACTTATTTTTCAACATTTCTTCTTAATTCGTTCCAGAAATAGTATTTCCTTATATTTCTGTATTTAATATATATCCTATTTATTTTTCCATAACCTTCCTGTAACATGTGGAAGTCGGTACTTATAACTCTCCTTGGTCTTCTTATCTTGTACTATATTATGTATTGATTGAATTATGTTTATCTTGTACTATACAAGCTTTTATACTTTCTTAAAAAATTTATTATTTTTCTCTTCGTATTTCATTAAGAATTGGCTGATTCTTATTTTTCATCTCTTCTTATTCTCATTTTTCATTATTATCATTTTCTTTATAATCTTCTGCATTCATATTTGTCTCCTAATGCTATTCCTGAAGCATAAATTCTTAACCTAAATTTGTTTTTCTTCGATAAATCGGGGAATTATATAACGGGCTTATTAGCTAACGGGGATATGTCTTGAGCTTAATAAATGCTTCTTGACATTCAGTAGTCCATTAAACTTTATTTTTCTAGATAGTCTGTTACGTGGTGTGGCTATTTCTGTAAAATTGATGACATGTTTTCTATAATAATTTGCAAATGCAACAATCGCTTTGCTTCTTTTGCATTCTGCGGTGTCTGTTTATTCGAAATATTATGTCCTAAGAGTTCCTCTTCTAGCAAAAATATGAACATATTTCTGTTCATCGATTTTCCGTCTATGTCGAAAAATAAAATCCATACTTGTTAGTTCTTCTTGCATCGTAAATAAAATTTTAAATATACGGGTCATATTAATAAATAATCAACCTGTTCAGTTATATTGTACTTATTTCATAATTGATGACCTTGCTTACCATGCAACTATATCAAATATCTAATAGTAAGTCGGCTATAAAATTAACCTAATGTCGTTATGTAATGTTTATACTAGGAATACTGCGTTTTGTTATCATAATAAAATATTATGAGTACGGTTTTTCTTTGATTTCGTATCTTTGTGCAAAGTAACATTTTCTTTGTATATATGGGTCTTTTTCCGAAAAAATAAAAATATCAGCATATTTTGCAATTTTCTATGGGCCTTTTTTCTTCAAATATTGATGGTTTTTACTATGCTTAATAGTTGTTCGACTTTTTTCTCTTTTGTTTTGTTTCTTCCATATAAAAAATATAAAATTTTCCTGGTTATGTATCTTCGGAATAAAACTTCTAATTTATATTTCTCGATTATTTACATTTTGACTCCTATAGGTAACACAATCTTAATCGGTTTATCTATTAATTTTTCTGTAAATTCCTTCGCAACTTCTGGTTTCTATATTACTATAACTGTTTCTTCTGTATTTTGTATTTTGTATCGGTTCGATCTCGAAATTAATTTCGCCTAATATGTACTAATATAGACATATATTTTTCAAAATAATCTGTTCTTCATTTTTCCGCATGTGTGCGTACTTATTTTATTTAATATCTTTTCTTCTCTTGTATATTAATACACTAATTGTATATATTATATTCATTATTTATATTCATTCATACTATATTCATCCTCTACGATTTTGGTACTTCGCATATGTATATTTCTACATTTTTCAATATCTTATTTCCTTTTTCCTATTATATCTCTATATCTTATTGCTCATTTTCCTAACCATTTGATTTTGTTTTTGACCCGAATACTCATTCTTGGTGAGACTCGGTTTGCTCCAAAAGACAAAATTGGTAGTCTATGCGCCTCGATATTATTTAGTACCTCTCTTACTGTTTGCTTGTGGGTTTTATGTTGTAATTTAATTTCCTCTAAGTTCTTTATTGTGGCAAACTTCTTTTTCAATAATTTTCCATTTACTTCATTAAAAAAAATCATAATTACAAATTCCTTTTTCCATTTTAATCCATTATGTAGTTACTGTACTGTTGTGCTGGAGCCGCAGGACTCTTAGCGGGTTGGGATTCAAGTACCACCCTAGCTTATCCTCTTAGCAGCCTCCTGCTCGACGTAGATTCCAACCATTAAGGTCGAACCACATCCAGTTTGTCTACATTTCTGTTAAAAAAAATCTTCTTCTATCACTGTATTCGTATTCGCATGCGGTGCGTAATATGCTCTCGCTATGCCTCTATTTCTGTGGCATTTCACCTGTGTCCATTGATTATTATTTCTTCTTCGTTGTGATTGCCAATCTCCTCTGTTTCTATTACGATATATCCTCGTATCATGTCTTTCATATTCACTTATATTTCTATAATTTTTGTTTCTATATTCTTTTCTTTCTTCGAATTTATTTTTATAATATCCATATATTGCATTCTTACTTTCTTTCCTCATATCAAAATCGTATTTGTTCCTGTAATTTAACACTCTTCTTTGTCTATCTTCTGTCTCGTCGATCGATAAAAATTTAGACATATCTTCGTGGAAATTGTTCCAGCATAATGAAAATTTTTCTGACGCCATGGTCAATTGTCTTTAAAAGTTTTTCTAAATTATTTTCCTTCCTTATAAATGTAACAATAATTCTAAATATCCTAATTTAAATAGTAAAATAAAAGTCATATCAAATTTCTTCGTCTATATTATTTGAAGAATTTGTCATCTAAGCAAATTCATGCCATTCATGGTAAATAACGTCGTAATTTAAAATTTCCGATCTGTCGGTGTATTTTCATGGTCAACAATATAAATATTTTTAAAAATATACCTTTAGTAAATAAAATGTATGACAAATTTGTTTCATTAAAACAATAGAATTTGCTATATAAAGTTATTTACTGAAAACTTAAAAATAAATTATATACTCTACTTTCAAAGCAATAAAAATTGTATATTCAACATTCTGAACTAGTTAAATTCTTTATATTTCTAATATTTTTCTCAAGTAATAATTAATAATTTCAATTTGTTAGACTGTATTTATATATAAGGGATAAAAAATAAATTTACTCACATAATACATTTAACATATGGTTTTTGTTAATTCACTTTTTCCATAGTCCATTTTCCCATTTACTGTCCATTGTCCTTAGCTGGAATGCTGTCGCGGGGTCTCGGCTGGTCTGGTCCGGAATTTCATTATCTCTTGATGCATTTTCCCATTTCGAAATGCATTGGTTCCATATAACATCTAGTATGCAAATTTCCATCTAAACTTCCAGTATGATTTTCTTCTCATCTTCTCTGGATGAAGATTCCTGGTTTCTACCACTTTAGGATCGCCATGTAATAAATAATGTCGTGGGGTAGTAAATAATATGTTGTAACTTAGTTGCCCATTTATTAATCACTGTTTGTACAATCTTTCACTATTAAATAATCTTAAATATATCAGTACTTAATTGACGATGACGATAGTGATGCCTTACTGGCCATAGTGTCGGTATATTAATTAAGATCCCTGAGAGAATGAATGTTAAATGTTACACGGGTATGAATTATAATATTTTATATATGTGAATTCTAATATTTAAGGAATAACATCACACTAGTGTGGGCCAAAAATATTCTAATTTAACTGTAGACGACCGAAGAAAAGTTCTATTTACAGATAAAACTTACTTTATAATTCAGGGATCATCCTAGGAATCACAATCGAAATTCATCAAAAAGTCTGACAATGAAAACCTTTCACCATCTCATATTGATAAACCCATAACACATCGAAGCATGAAAATGTTTTTAAGATGTTTTTCATATACATGGGTGTTGGATATTTGGTAACAATCAAAGGCATGATGAACAGCCAAAACAGCATTTGGACACAGAACTCTAAAAATATCAGCCACAAAGAGGATTGATTCTTCAACAGGACTCGGCTTCCTGTCACAAATTAAAGCAAATCATAGAGTTTTTCAAAAATTAAAAGATTATTGTTTTATATTGGCCTGGTAATTTGCCAGACTTCAGCTTCATCAAAAAATTTAAAAGTCATTTGCTAAACGGGTAAAAGCAGTATTTGCATCCAAAGGGGGACATAATTTCCTACTAAATGATGTTAAGTTTACATTTATACTTTTGTCAAAATATATATATATTTTTTAATTAAACTGTTTTTTTTATTAAAACAGACTATGATTCCATTAATTCGCACAGTACTGTAAATTCATTTAAAAAATGAAAAGTAGTCAACCGAATTTAACAATATAAAACTAATATATAGAAAATTACAAGGGCTTTAAAATGATACCCTGTTTAAACCTAATTTTGATTAAAACTGTAAAAGCTTAGGTGTCAAAGTAAGATAATCTAAATTACCTAAAAAATGGATTCATCTTTAATTTAAAATCAACGTGTCGCTGAGTTTTTCAAAAATGTTATAGCTCCTGGTAATACCTCTGTTTCGTTTTCATTCGGCCACACTGTATATATATAATCATAATTTAATTTGCTATTAAATTTTGTTAAATTATTCCAACTACATAATAATAGGCGTTGTCCCATTTGATTAACAAAATAAATAGTAACTGTTTGTTTAGACACTAAGCTCTAGCTTCAGCAATCATCAAGCACCTCAAATTGCACAAAATTTTGCATAAAACTTACTGCTCCAGGCTTGAGAGGGCCATTTCACCAACTCGAATGTTTAAATGTTTTTTAAACGTTGTAAGAAGCAGTTTACGATAAAGTGAAGTTTAATTTAGGACTTTTGTGGATTTTATCATTAGCATCACCATTAGGTTTATAATGTGGCGCTTTTTTGTCAGTGGTGGGTACATAACTTTTTATAAAAATATTCTGACTAAAGTAAAAAAATCAAAAGTAAAAAATAATTTAAAAAAACACACACATTAATATTATATAATTCATAACATTGATGTTTCTTAACTTAAGTATAAAAGACTTTAACCTTAACGTGTCTTGACTTCTTCTGTCCAAGTTTTCCAGGTTGGGGTACAAAAACTACTTTTAAGAGTTTCCTACTCTAGTATTAAGATATTCTTTAGTTCCATACATATCTTTTTGTACAGAGGGTCATTTTCTTTTCTGGAAGCATTTTGACAAAAATTATGTCTGGACGCGGTGATTTATAGAGCTCATATAATATTGTATTACCAATTTAATTTGGTGCTGATTTACCACTTCTTTTCTTACACACCAGTTTCCAAGAAGCATAAGTTATGGTCTCAGTTTTGGTATAGTGAGGGTATACTTACGATAAATCAATGATAACAAAATAAATCTTCATTTATTTTCAGTATTTAAATTTGCTCCTGTATTGTATGTACAGCGTTAACAGGCCTTTCAGGCCCATTGCTGGATGGATAATTTCCATCGTTTTCTATTCTTAGTTAACAGCTTCCAATCTCTGATTCCCATCTCTCTGACATCTTCCATCACTACATCTCTCCATTTCTTTCTTGGTCTTCCTCTCTTTTTTTGCCCTCAAGTACTCTCCAAGCAATATTCTTGACTAGTCTATCACCTTGCATTCTTTCTAGATGACCGAGCCATTCTAGTCTACGTTTTTTTACCATTTTTGTTATTGTAGGGTTAGCATACAAATGATACACTTCTGCATTAGTTCGTCTTCTCCATTCTCCCTCTACTACTTTTCCACCAAATATTCTGCGAAGAATCTTTCTTTCTCATGCTTCCAATGTATTCTTTATGGTTTTGTTCATAGTCCATGTCTCGGCAGCGTATAGCATTGTGGGTCTAATTATAGTTTTATATACTCTTATTTTTGTATTACGAGATATATCTTTGGCCTTAATTATTTTGTTCATGGCTCCAGCACATCTGTTGCTCTTGGTCAGTCTCAGGTTGATTTCAGTTTGTTCCTTACATGTCTGATTAATAAGAGTTCCTAAGTACATATATTCATCCACCTTCTCGAATTCTACAACTGATCCATCCTCCACTTTCAATTTAAAGGATTCCCTGGTGTTTATTCCTTTTTTGCTCGAGATCTTTATGTATTTCGATTTATTAATATTAATTTTCAGTCCCATTTTAGAGCTTTCCCGAGAATAAATCTTTTTGTTATATTTGATAGCTCTTTTCCATTTCTTGTAATAAGAACCACGTCATCCGCGTATGCTAAGCATTGATGCTCCTTGTATAAAATAGTTCCGGACCTATTTATCCCACTATCTCTTACAATTTTTTCTAGAACTATATTAAATAGCAATGTAGACAACGGGTCTCCTTGACGAACACTTTTTTTCACTTCAAATTCTTCTAAGATTTTACCGTTGCATTTCACAGCATAAATGGTTTGTCTAATTGTCATTTTTAGCAATCTTATTATTTTTTCTGGCACTTGGAATTCTTTTAGTGTTTCTATTAACTTGTTCCTGTCTATTGTATCGTAGGCAGCTTTGTAATCAATGAAAAGTACTTGTGCTGAAATGTTGTATTCATAGCAATTGATCAGGATTTGTTTTAGCATAAAAATTTGATCGGTTGTTGATCTTCCTTTCTGAAATCCTCCCTGGTATTCTCCTAGATTCTTCTCTATATATATTTCTAATCGTTTTTTAATTAGTATGGCGAGTACTTTATAAATTACTTCTAATAAAGATATTCCTCTATAGTTTGCGCATTCAGTTCTATCTCCCTTTTTGTGTATAGGAATTATAATCGACTTATTCCATTCTTGAGGCATTTCTTCGGCATCCCATACTTCTAGTATTAGCTCGCGAAGTTTGTTTATTAAGGTCTCTCCTCCATATTTTATGTTCTCTGCCACAATGCCGCTCTCCCCGGGGCTTTTTTGATTTTTCATATCTTTTATTATTTCTTCAATTTCTTCTCTTGTGGGCCTTGGTATTTCTTCTATTACTATTTGAGGTTTAGGAACATAACAATTTTCTTCAGTAGTCACTTCTTCATTTAGCATCTCTTCGAAATATTCTTTCTATCTTTCACATATTTGGTCTTCGTCCACTATCAGGTGTCCTTGCTTATCTTTTACATTTATCGTTCTTCCATGGTACCCAGTTTTAATGTATTTTACTTTTTTATAAAAAATTTTTATTTCATTTTTCTTGTAATTTTCTTCAATGCGCTTAATTTTATCATTTATATACTTTCGTTTGCGCTCCCTTAGGATTCTCTTTACTTTTTTTCGTTGTTCGGCATACCTTTCTAGATCGTCTTGTTTTTGCTATCGTAAACTTTTTAATCTCAAATCTGATCTCTTTTTTAACTCTGTTCTGCATTCTTCATTGAACCCGTGGTTTTTTCTAAATATTTTTGTTCTTGGTATGTTCTTCGACGTAGCTTCCTTTATAGTGTAAACGATAATATAATAAAGATAAAAATAAACGTATTTTTATCTTTAATTGTGGCTTATTCCCAGTTTAATAGTAATTAATTCCTTTATAGTGGTTGTCATTTGCTTCTGTACTCCCAGTTATCAAGTTTCTCTTTAAAACTTAACAAAATACTACCAAAAATCACTTGAAGATTGACTTGACTGTAGTTTTTCAATAAGTTTAGGTACAGTAAAAGGATTCTTAAAAACATTGTTTTAATTATTTAAAAATATTAGAATCTTACATTAGTTTTATGTAATAAGTATTAATGGTTTAATAAATGAGATTAGTATAAAAAAGTATTTCCCAACTAGTATTTGTTCTAAAATTCGTCGAATAGTTCACTAAAAGGAACTTTTAACCGATTGGACAAAACAAAAAATTACCTTTGGTTAAATTTTCATCAAGATCTTAAAAATATTATGCTGAAATTGATCTATGACAGACTGCTAATTTTAAATAAGAGATATCATAGAACAAAAAAACCTTCTAAATGAAGAAAAAAATCAAAATGTTTGTTGTTGTATGCTTTAAGGTGTAGATTTTCTCCTTCCAAATTTATTATTCACGTAGTATAATGGTTCAGTAATGACTGTTTGGAGATATAATATTTTTATCTTATTGTTTCAATAAAATTTAACCTCTAACTACGGGCTACGGTGTACTCAGCCTACCAGTCGCACTAAATTGGCCGCTATTTCTGATAAGCACTGGTTGCGCACGTGTCCCTCTACCTAACCTATCTCTGATGTGTCAGCTATAAAGCTCAACAGTTGTAACATTGATTGCTGCAGAGATAGACTGACGGTTGGAAAAATTCAGAAGAAGTTTACCAGTGGTGTATGTAGTACACCAAGCACCTAGTTATGTAAGTAAATTTTGTGAGATTTATATTACGTTTATCTACTAAAAAATAGCATTATTAATGTATAGCAACTTATATGTAACAAAAGCTAGACATTTTGCAACGTTTTGAATAAAACAATTTGTAATTTGTTATTAAAATTTTAATAAAACTTTCATTTTATTATAATAAAACTAGTTTTATGATAATACATTTGATCAAATATTTTATTTTAACATTTTCTCATAACTAAATATACCGTTATCTATTTGGATATTTGTGAGTACCTATTATTGGACTATTTAACGACCTTCTAGTTGTTTTCGTGGTCTTGATTTTTCATGTTCTTTCTTCCATAGCAATACGGTCATGTCTCTTTGAAATATTAATTGGAAATAAATAATAAAAATTACAAACGTTGCCTCTATATATTTCTCGTAACGTTTATAAATCGAGAGGTACTACAAAATATTTACTTTGCAGGGATCGTGTACCAGTAAGAAATCCCCAAAAACTCTCAGAAGATGAACTTAGAGCTATGGCTCAAGCTATATTTGAGGAAGAATCTGATGAAGATGTTGGTGGAGACCCAGATACTTCAGACGACGAGCTAATAGAAAAAACGGAGCACGACACTGAATCAGAAGTTGATCTGAATGACGAAAATCAATATACGATTGACTCGGACACAAACAGTAACATTGAAAACAGTTCAGATCTTGATGAAGACAATGATTATTTTATAGCAAAAGATAGATAAACTAAATGGTATAAGAAATTTCTTCTTAGCAAATTTACTAAAACTCCTTCAAAAAATATTGTCAAGATATTTCCTGGACCAACAGTTTGTGCGAGAGATGTTACTACGGAACTAAGTGCTTTTGAAAAACTCTTTACAAATGAAGTCATAGAAAATATAGTTGAATGTACAAATTTGCAGATTGCAAAAATGCGATTAAATTATGAACGGACAAGACAAGCTAAAGATACAACTAAACAGGAAATCATGGCATTATTAGGATTATTATTTCTTGCAGGGACTACAAAACAAAATCATACACCCTTCCTCGAATTGTGGACAAAAGATGGTACCGGCTCAGAAATCTTTCGAGCCTGTATGAGCGCAGATCGATTTTTATTTTTGCTTGCTGCTCTTAGGTTTGACAACAAAGATACTCGAAAGGACCGAAAATCAATTGACAAACTTGCTGCCATTCGCTTTACTCTTGATACGTTTATGAAAAACTGTAGCAGCAACTATTCCTTGGGAGAAGAAATGACTATCGATGAAATGTTGATACCTTTTAGAGGTAGATGCAACTTTGTGCAATACATTCCAAGTAAACCTGCAAAGTATGGCTTAAAAGTGTTTGTGTTCTGTGACGCGCAGACCTTTTATGTCACCAATTTTGAGGTGTATTGTGGTCAACAACCGGAAGGGCCCTACAAAAAATCTAACACACCCACGGATATTACCCATTGCCTGCTTCAACCTTAGAAAGGTAAAAACCGTAATGTAACATGCGACAATTGGTATACGAGTTATCCGTTGGCAATTGACCTTTTGAAGGAAAAGATAACGATGGTTGGCACACTTAAACAAAATAAAAGGGAACTACCTCCAGAGTTTTTACCAAGAAAAAACACACCAATTAGATCATCCACTTTTGGTTTTCAAAAAGAAGTTACCATTGTATCCTACACACAAAAAAAAAATAAAGCTGTCATTCTTCTATCTACCATGCACAGTAATTCTACAATAGTTCCCGAAACAGGAAAGCCAATGATAATTTTAGACTATAATTCACATAAAGGAGGCGTAGACACTGTAGACAAAATGTGCAGTACCTATTCGGTATCCCGAACAACACGAAGATGGCCAATGACATTGTTTTTTCAACTCCTGAATATTGCCGGAATTAACAGCCAGATCCTGTACAATGCTGCCAACATCGACAATCCTCAAAAATATAGAAGAGTTTTTCTAAAAAAATTGGCATTGATAAGACCTCATCTTTCTGAGAGGGCGGAAATACAGAGTTTACCTCTGGATTTAAAAATATTCTTGAAGAAATACAAAAACGTACAAGACGACCACGATGAAGAACCACTAGCAAAAAAAACGGGGGAGGTGCCATTGTTGTGGAAGGAGCAAAAATAGAGTTACAACAATATCTTGCAACAAATGTAATAGAATGGTTTGTAAAGAGCACTCTGTTACAATTTGTGCAAATTGTAATTTAGTAGACGCAAACGAGGAAGAAAACGAAAGTGAATAGCACACATATTCTCAAATATGTTCATTTGTGAATGATTATTTACTCCTAGTTTTTAGATTTATATACTAGTTTTATAATATTTTTAATGTTAAGCTAATATACAAGAATCTCAAGAAGGTTATTTTTGGAGAAAAAGAAGTGGTTGAGTTTTTGTTCTTATATTTGTTGCTAATCTTTATATTTTCGTTATGTATCATTTTTTATGTTAAGACATTCTCTTAAATATATGCCTACATTTATTACATACAATATATGTACTAAAAATACCTAGTTGTGGCTTTTATTTGCGTTTTTAGTCGGTGGTGTACAGAATACACCGCGAACGTAGTTATGACTAATGGAGGGGCGCCCGTAGTTAAAGGTTAAGACAGTGTTCAAAGCCCCAATTTCATTTAATTTTTTTTAGTTCTTCTTTAATGATCTGTTAAAACAAAATCTTCTTAACAATCTGGATGCACGCCACTGCATGATATTATAATCACTCACATTTTCGTGGTAGTAAGATATACTTTTGTTTATTCTCACTGAGGTGGAGATGTCCAAAAAACCGCAGTTTGCAACCGTCATTAACAGTTTGCATAAATAGCAACTTTATTCAAACCCACCAATTAAATTAATGCCTTAAAAATTAAAAATAAACACGGTCAAAATTTCTTCCTTAGTAAGATATTCAATTTGTCGGTTCAAAGACAGAAGAAAAATTTGAGTTTGTCACGAAACCATAAAAATTCAATTTTGTGTATTTTAAAAAACCGGGAAACATTAATTTAAAAGACATGTGATTAATCGTATAAAAATAAAAAATCATACAATACAAAAAAAATGAATTAAAGTAAATTTTTTTAGTAATATGTTTAACAAGAAGACTGTTCGGATGAACTCTCAGTTTATAAAAAAAAATTGATTACGGAGCAAACAAAATTTTAGTTGATTTAAACGAGCAGGGGTACAATATTATTATTTATTATAAACTATTTGCCAAAGTTAACTTTAAAGTAAGTAACAGTTAGAGAAGATTTATAAGAGTAATGGAACTCAAATAATATTCAATTTAATGTTAAATCATGTAATTTTAGTTTTTCGAATCGGACGTTTTAAATATATACTTAGTACATTACAAGTATATATATATATATATATATATATATATATATATATATATATATATATATATATATAATAGTACTAATACTACCGTAGTAGTGACAGTGCCGTGATCAGTGAACAGTGTAGTAGTGTCTGAGGGCTCGGGAGACTGAGACCTCGGAAGCCCTGAGGAAGACATCAGAGAGGATGTCGAAAGCTCGGCAAAATGGATATCGACGCGGTTCAACTCGGAAGACTGGTGAGTTTAATATTAATTTTTGTAATAGTATTAATCTTAGCTCTAGGTTATATATATGTATATATATATATATATATATATATATATATATATATATATACATATATATATATATATATATATATATATATATATATATATATATATATATATATATATATATATATATATATATATATATATATATATATATAGAGTGTGTATAACGACTTCACTACTGTACTCAAGAAGTTGATTTCCAGTTCCCCTTCATTTCACAGTTGAAACAGAAGAAAATAATAGTGTTCCATTCTTAGACACCTATGTAACCAGACATGAGGACAATACAGTAAGGTTGGATTGGTACAGAAAAAAAAAACATTCTCAGGTAGATATGTGCCTTTTCACTCATATCATTCAGACGAGCAGAAGATTAACATCATCAAAGGTCTGAAAAACAGAATAAAAAGAATTTGTCACCCTTCTAACTACATAGCGTTGCTTTGTGCCCTCCAAAAATAAATTCTGGCAGGACCCTGGTCTACCTGGCCTTTCGGCATACGACCGTTAGCGCATGCCACTGCCCCTACGAGTCCGACACCAAATGGAGGTGGCACGATGTTTGCACATCGTGGGGCTCCACCTCCCCCGTAGTACCTGTGTTGCGGGTCACGCCACCCTTCCGTGAGTCCTCCCCCCGGAGGCGGAAAGGCACGCAGGTGGTGGAATACCACCTCGCACGTAGACACGTCGCCGCCGAGGAATCGCTCCTCTACCACTCGTTGGATCATTCCGAGGTGTGGTTACGCGCTGGGTCACCCGTTCCCCTTCCGCGGTGTCAGCTTCTGGGGAACCTCCGTACCTGGCTCGTTTAACCACACCCGGCTCTTGTGGAAAATGAGAGTAGAGTGGTCCCACGAGGCGCTCGTCTCGGATACTAGGAATGTAGACCGGTGACTGAGATGACTAAGCATCTCTGTGCGTTTCTACCAACCCGACACCTCAAACGACGGCCCTCCACCTCTCATATCCGCCCATTAGTCGCCTCTTACGACAGGCAGGGTCTTCTGGCCCCGGTCGTATTCTTATCTCCTCGACCGGAAGGAGCCTTCTAACTACAATAAGAACATCAAGTTATTGTATGAGATTCTTAGAAACAATCACTACCCTAAGATGCTTCTTAATAAACTGCTATTTCAACATATGCCAACAGTTAGAACACACCAAAGACAAACATTAGAAGGAGAAACAGTAGAAGTTTTCTATGGGAGATTGCCTTACATCAAAGGTTTATCACCACAGATCACAAACCTTTTCAGACAGTTCAACATAGTGATAGCAAATTCTGTGTACAAAAGATTAGGGACATACTTTACTCACCTGACAGAAAGAGTTAAAAAACTGGATAACTTCAATGTAGTGTATTCTATTCCATGTGGTTCTTGTTCAGAAGTGTATGTCGGTCAAACCAGCCAGAAACTCTCAAAAAGAATAGCTTTGCACAGGAGTGATGTAGTGAGGAAGCCCACCAGCACAGCCTTTAGCCAACATATTAAGAATACTGGACACACTGCTAACTATGAAAATGTGCAAGTACTAAAGAGGGTTGACAAACAATTTAAGAGAAACTTCATAGAAATGTGCTACATCCATAACTGCAGCTCTCCTATGAACTGTAAGAAAGGTGTTGAAAACTTAAGTTGTATTTGTTCCTTTCTACTTCAACAGGACTTGACAAGAAGTAACAAACTGGAAAATGTAGGGAACTTATCATAACATGCATAGATTACCTACCTGTACTTGAGAAAAGACTTCATTTCCTTGCTGATTATGTTGCCTAGGGCTCTTTCTTTTCATATCCATGTGATGTGAGGTGCAAAAGTGAAAATGTAGCCTCGTTACATATGACACCCGGATGTTGACAGAAATATGTCATCAAAAAAGAAGATTAATTCTTCTTTTCTACCTTTAACATGAAGTTGCAGTTTTTCTAGGTTGTAAATTTTAGACTTTTTTTGTTGTGTTTGTATTTGAAAAAATACCCGGTTATGCTGTAATGTTTTTATTCAAAGTTTTAAATGTATTTTTTAATATTTTTAACATATTTGTGACACTGTTCTTCACCACTAGGACCAACTGAACATTTTCAATGTAGGTTTTTAAATGTTGATTTCCACCACTTGTACTATAATAGGTTTTCCATTTAGGTGCTGATGAAGGTGACAACATATCACCGAAAATTTCACATTTAGAATAAAGTTCTACCATCTCTAGCTGATCCTTGTTTTGACGCTTTCCCGAAAGTTACCCTCCAAAGTATATATATATCATCAAGTATATATATATATCTCCAAAGTATATATATATCATATATATATATATATATATATATATATATATATATATATATACTAGCCAACAATAGACCCCTGGTCTAGTATATTGTTGATAGCGACACAACAGAGAGTTGGGCTCATAACTGATCCCTGAGATGTTACGTTGTCCTGAATTTTTTTTTCTTGAAGCGAAATTATCGGTGCGAACAAAGGAATCTCTTGACTGAAGTTTCCTACGAATCTCAGGTTCTATGGCTCTAAATCTAGTAAGTTGTCTACGCATTATCTATTTTGACGGAAACCGCTTTGCTGAGGAATTAAATGTTTTTCTTGTTCCAAGTACCACAATAATCTTTTGTTTACAATTTTTTCTAGAATTCTGTATAATACATTTGTTGGGTTTGAGAAAAGGAATTATAATGCTGTCTGATCAGACAGATAGAAAGACCTTATTTGTCCAAATAAAATTGGATAATTTTAACAATCAAAATATTCCACTTTCTGGTAAGTTTAACAAAAAAATTAATGGTATAAGGTCTGGACCTGGAGCGGAAGTTTTAGTAGATATAAGGGCATCTTTAAATTCTCGCATTATAATAGGTAAATTCAATATAATTTAACTTTGCTTCTCTGCACTTTGTTTCTAATGCTCAAAGTCCGGTGACTAGTTATCGTTACTAGAAATTCACTGACGAATAACTCCGCAATATCATTTGGGTCACTTATAATTCTGTTACCTTTTACTAGGAAAGGTATTTCCACCCTAGGTATACTAATAGACATTGAGGAAGCACCCAACAGATCAACGTCAGGAATGTTCCGCTTGCTCTAAGCGAATGTATATTCAGTATGCTCTCTAATAGAGCAATAAGCATAAATCTAGAAGACGTTTCTGTTAGAGACATGGTTATGGAGGGTGTCTACAGGGAGGGTTGTTATCACCCCTGCTCTGGAACATAGTGCTAGACACTTTGGTTGACCAACTCAGCAGCAACGGTTTCTACACAATGGTCTATGCAGACGATATTGCTGTCCTGCAAAGTGGTAAGTTTGAGAACACACTAAGTAAGAGATTACAAGTTGCTCTCCGACTAATAGAAACATGGTACAAGGAACACTCACTATCTATTAATCCTAAGAAGACAGAGATGGTCCTCTTTACCAGGAAAAGAAGAATCACGGACTTAATACTCCCAAGGATTCTTAACTACAGTCTAAACTTTTCTGACGAGGTGAAGCACCTTAGTATTACCCTTGACAGAAAGTTAACATTACACTCACACTTAGATGGTAGAGCTAAACGAGCATATATTGCCTTTCGTCAAGGGTGACCGCCTGGGTCTATACTGCTGCCATTAGGCCAATGCTTACTTAAAAATCTATTGCATGGGTACCAAAAGTGCTACAGGCAACAGCGAATAACAAACCGGACCATATTTAGCGGATCGCTTGCATAAATATAACAGGTGCCATAAAATCAACACCCACTGTTGCAACGGAGTTAATCATTGGTATCACGCTTCTAGACATATGTCAAAGAGGTGCGCAATGATGCGACTGCGCTCAGCTGGTACAAACCTTGATGTAGGAATGGGACAATTGAGAACTCGTTTCTGGCGGGGAGAGCTAAATGCGCTGCCTCTGCTACAGGCAGGCTGCGACTTAATTGAACCAAAGTTTGTCTTTGAGAAACCTTACAAAATCGAAACAAGACAGAAACCCTCCAAATCGAAACAAGACAGTATAGAGAGACAAACGTAGCAAATTCCTATTGTATATACACTGATGGCTTCAAAATGGAAGAAAGCTCAGGATGTGGGTTACACACCAGATCACTTAACCTAAGAATATAGTAGGGTGTAGGCAAAAATGCTAGCGTAGTTCAGGCAAAACTGGCTAGTATCCCCATAGACGCAAAAAAGATGACCCAAAAAGGTATAGCAGGGAAAACTATACTAATCTGATAGATAGCAGAAAACGCTACTAACCTTGAATAGACCACGTGTTACATCAGAGTTAGTATTGACGTGTCACGAGTTACTAACTCAAGCTTCGGATGGTAATACCATTATTCTGAGATGGCACGATAGGAATAAAGGCAACCGCATTGCTGACCAATTGGCTAGGAAGGTGGCAGGCCTAACACTCTTAGGTCTTGAAGATCTTTTTGGTTGGTCAATTACAACACTCGCGGAAATTGTTAAATGTCACTCCCATACGCAAACCGCAAAAAGATGGTAAGACGGGCAGGGATGTAGAGTTGTCAGGGTAACACTAAGTAACCTTAAATAGTCAGCATCAAAGAAGAACTTGGGCATGACCAGGTAAAACCTACGCTTGACAGTTGGCTCTTCCTGGTCATTGTAAACTTAGCAAACACCTCCACACACGGAATACGAAACTGTAGAGCATATCCTATCTGAATGCTAGGAGATATCGTAATACGAGAGTACGCGTTCAGCGAGTCCTGACCCACACCTGCCCACATAAAAAAGATGTCTCCTAGTGACTTTTCCACCTTCTTAGTAATGGCAGGATGGACAATAAGCTAAGGATGACAGCTCTCTGGGAGGATGCACAATGGGTCAATTGTGGTGTGGTGTTAAGTGCTGTGGAAGTTAACTCGCCCTCCCTACTCTACAGATATAGATAGGAAAGGTATTTAATTTGAACAACATTTTCCAGATATTTTTCTTATAGTTTACCACACCTAACTTGCTGCGGTAGAGGTTTATAGACTTAACACAAATTTTTGACATGATGGTGTTCTGCATGTTCTGAGAATAAATCTACCTTTTTCCGACTTTTATATTCTATCACAATGTCATTATTTTTGTGGTGTATACACCTATTAAAGACTCTTTTCACGGCTTCTTTTCATTCTGGAGACTACCATGGTAAAGGTGTATAATAATGTTAATGTTTCTGTTTTTCCAATATGATTTTCTGCTGTTTTGTTAGTTATTGATATGAAGGTATCTACGTCTTTATCTATGTAAATAAGAGTAATATATTTTATGTTGTTTATGTTATTTTGTATGTATTTTGTATTTTTTTTTTGTTTGTTTGCGTTTTTAATACCATATTTCGATGGGGCTGTAGCAATATTGTTAAATTTGTTGTTGTGAAAACGCAACTTTAATGGAGTAGTGGTCACATTCTTAAAGGTAAGGGATAACGTCCTATTCTAGTGTTGGGAATACCGTTGGATCCCATAACAATATATCAATGGCCGACTTACTATCTGTTTGAATGCTAACCCTGGTAAGTCTACCGTCGTTTTAACAGATTTAAATTTTGTGATGTCATAATTAATTCTCCTGCAAAAAATTATAACTTATATTAAACACGTTAATTTTTAAAATCGATTATCGCTAATTAATATAACTGATATCGTGCTTTCCTCATTTTTTGTAATTAAATATCTATACCATAATAAGTATCTATACCATAGTAAAATATCCAAAAGATCAAGTATAAGAGGTAGTTAGATATTTCACAATGAAAAATGTTTATTTTGGTTTCACCGCAAGAAAAAAAAATTGATTTTAAAATTTGAAGTTTAAAAAAACTTCCTCTCTGCAACCCTTAACTTCTAGTAATGTATAATTCATGGCAAAAGTGGTGTTTTCTTCACAAAATTACATGTGAAACTTGGGATTATACAAAGGAATAATTTTATAATGATATGAGTAGTGAATTACACAGAATTAAATATTGTGACACAAGATCGGTCGGTTTGCAGTTGTTGACACTTTTAACTCAATTGTGTTAACACTACAAGCAGTTCTTCGAGTGATGAAGTGAGTGTCAATATAACAAGTATATTTTAAAAGATATGTATCTGAAAAAATTGTAGATCTATATCAGGGTGCTTTAATTTCCTTATATGTCTTTCAGATGTAACCAGACACTTTACCTCTATAATTTATAATAATTATAATTAAAGTAGATATTGTTTTGAAATTACATACAGTAAAATTAACTTTCTCGATCAATAAATCGACATCGATTTTGGATAATATTACAACAAGGACACATGTAGTGTTACTATGGTAATATACAGACTTTAAACGTCGTCATCTTGTCTCATTAACTTTCATTTAATCTTCCACAAAGATAAAAGTTTTTCTTTTTGGTTTTCACTTTTGCTACTTGTTATTTAAATTATGTTCACATTATAATTTATAAAAAAAAAAATAATATCGCTTCGTTAATTTTCAATTGAGTTATAAATTTTGTCAGCAAGTTAATTATACCAATTACATTTTTACTTACAGCTTGTGTTCGAAATACAATGTGCATGTTTTACTCAAATTATTTATTTTACTTCTTGGTTATAATGTGCGTTCTTTATTACTAAAACTTGGTGAATTTTTGTGTCTTCAGATGTTTCTATAATATTAAACGTATTAATTGTGATATAAAGTAATGTTACACTTCTTGAAAATTAACTTTATTCAAAACCAACAATATTAAAATACTTTTAAACTAACTGACAACTATAAACTTCAACATTCAAAATACAACTGTTATATATATATATATATATATATATATATATATATATATATATATATATATAATATAAAATTAATGTTTCTTGGGTTTAGGTTCAATAAAGATATGTTATATGTGGAACTAGATTTTATTTTCCATTGCAATCAATCAACGTTTCGGCAGGAAAACCCTTGCCTTTGTCAAGATTCTAAAATGTGTATATATATAAGGACAAACAGATATTTTAAAATATGTATATATATGACTTACCAAAACGTAAAACGTGACACAGACATTAACGAACTGACATATAAAAGTTGATATCTGATATCTCATTGTTTACTGTCATTAGTATATAATTATTTTTATATGAGCGTATCGTTGATGTTTTCGAAAAAGGTAAGGTGGAGATATGTTATGACTTTAAGAGCTTTTTATGATGTTATATTATTATTGTTTAAATCAGATTGAATAAATAATCAATAAATGACAAAAAAGATACACAAAACCTAAATAAAATATATTTCAATCTGATTTAAACAATAATAATATAACATCATAAAAAGCTCTTAAAGTCATAACATATCTCCACCTTACCTTTTTCGAAAACATCAACGATACGCTCATATAAAAATAATTATATACTAATGACAGTAAACAATGAGATATCAGATATCAACTTTTATATGTCAGTTCGTTAATGTCTGTGTCACGTTTTACGTTTTGGTAAGTCATATATATATATATATATATATATATATATATATATATATATACATATTTTAAAATATCTGTTTGTCCTTATATATATACACATTTTAGAATCTTGACAAAGGCAAGGGTTTTCCTGCCGAAACGTTGATTGATTGCAATGGAAAATAAAATCTAGTTCCACATATAACATATCTTTATTGAACCTAAACCCAAGAAACATTAATTTTATATTAAATATAATACGGTTCAAGAAACTCAAAACTACAATATATATATATATATATATATATATATATATATATATATATATATATATATATATATATATATATATAATAAATAAAATATATATATATATATATATATATATATATTTTCTGACGTTCCAAATTTCACTAGACATTTCAAGAATTTTCGATGTCATCTTGAATGTTCTCGAACTACTTTTTCTTTTTCGTCGATGGGCTTTTCCCATGTGGGATAAATCTTTCGTAACAGTAAGTTTCTGGTCTGGTTTGTCATTTGTTAGCAGCAGCGTAATTTTGTGTGTAGCAATAAAACAAAGTGTGTATCTTTGTGTTCTATATCGCTTTTCATTTTTTTTTTAGTATAGTAGGTACCTATAACTCACAAATAATTACCACATTTCTAAAATTTAGGTACAATAAACAATTGGTTGTAAATAGCCTGATTAATATGTTTAAATCAATCATCTGTTTATGTGCATTAAAATAATAATTTCAAATATACGTAGCAGATTCATCATCATCACTGGCTCGACAACCCTTTTTGGGTCTTGGCCTGTTCAAGGATTCTTCTCCATTCTGACCTCTTTCGTGCTTTTTTTTCCAGTTTTTAATTTTTAATGTTGGTATATCATTTTCTATTTGTTCTACGTATCTCAGCTTCGGTCTTCCTCTTGTTCTTTCTCCTACTGGCACTTGTTTGAATATTTTGTTTGGTATTTCGCCTTCTTCCATTCTTTCCAAATGTCCAATCCAACGTAGCCTTCCTATTTTAATGAATGTTATGATATCCGGATCCTGGTATATGTTGTATAGTTCAAAGTTATATCTTCCTTGCCAAATCCCGTTTTCTTTTGTGCCCTTATATATGTGTCGCAAGATTTTTCTTTCAAAGGTGGCTAATAACGTTTCCTCCCTTTTAGAGAGTGTCCAGGTTTCTGAACCGTATGTGAGTACCGGTCATATTAAGGTTTTGTATATTTGGCGTTTTGTTTTTCTGGAGACGTTATCTGATCTTAGTTGCGTAATTAATCCATGGTAACATTTATTGGCAATAAATATTCTCCTCTTCACTTCCTCTGCAACGTTGTTATCAGACGTAACTAGGGATCCTAAGTATGTAAAGTTTTTTACCGCCTCAATGTTGTATTCTCCTATTGTTAAATTTGGCAGCTGCCTTATTTTTGCGTTTTTTTTGCAGGCATATATTTAGTTTTTGTCTGATTGCTTTTAAGACCACTATTTTTTGCAGCTCGTTCTATTTGAGTGAATGCCTCTATCATTTCTCTATACGTAGCAGATTAAAGAACTAAAAAAGGCTAATATTTTGAAGAACGTTTTTTTTTATAATATATGTTTAGTGTTGATCTGAAGCTATTTTCTTGTTGCATCACATGTGGCGTCTTCTTCTTCCATAACACTGCAATGAGTTCCGTCTGATAAGCTTTATGAGTGATGCAGTAAAGGTCCTATTAAAACTAATAACCGAATCTATACCATTTTTCAAAGTAAAATACTTGCACGTCACTATTTGTACACAGTGACGTCACTTGTATTTAAAATTTCCAGAACAGTTCAAATGTTCCTAACACAGGTAATAATACAAAACCCATACGGAACTGCTCTATCTTTCATAGGCGTCAAATTGGTGTAATAATCCGAAAAATGTAATCATCATTATATTGGAAATTTTAGAATTATATTGATTAAATAATCAAAAATATTTGTAATTACTAATAATATAAATTTTATGAAATAACTCTTTAAGTATAATATTCCACAAAATAATAATTTTAATTAAATATATTAGACAATAATTGTACGCAACTGGTACGAAAATAATTCAAATTTTATTAACAGTTACGCGTATGGCAAAAGTGTATAAAGTGCTATAAAGTGTTGCCGCTTTTTTAGAGTAGGGATTTTGTTTATGTTTTCGATTTCTTACACAATTTGATCATAATATAATATATATTAATAAATTGTATTTATAAATACATATTAAATTTAGAATAATAGCTTTAAAAACTAATTATTGTTGTGTATTGTGATTGTGATATGCCAAAACTAATAAATAGTCTCTAAAAAGCTGATAAGCTTTCATATAAGATAGACTATTTTGAACAAGAAATAATGGCGGGACGTTTTTACTATTAAGGCCCTAAAAGAAGTAAGTTTAAATTTTAAAATATATAATTTCGTATTAAAATGTTTTCGTATGTATTTTAAACTGTTGCAGCAGTCTTAAAACTAAGTGTATTTACTGTTAATATAATAGTTTGACAAATAGACATTTTAAAAATTCCTCAGTTACTAACTATTCTGATGTTTTGGCAACGCTATGGGGTTCTGATGACGTAAATGCTGAATGATGTGCAAGCTTTTCTATATGAAAAATGTTATATAAAAAGCAGCTTTATAAAGATCAGTTTTAATTCAGATCCGGTATGGAAGCTAGGGAAGCCCAGTTTAGTTTACTAGTTTTGGTCCAACAATGCTACAAACAATAGAAATATATATCTAGCGGTTCCTTCTAATTAGGAATCGGTTCATCGTCGGTTGGAGATCTTGATGAAAATATCGCCCGAGATTCCCTTTTCACCGTTTTGATGAAGGGTGCACATCGCTACCCCAGAGAGGCTTGTCATCTATTATCGCACTAGCTAGAGTGGATCTATCGGTATGGGATCGTATTTAAGTCAAATGGTATTTTTTAAGCTCCTTTATGATGCCTGTTCTTAAAGCTGAAATATTTCTAAAAATTTTCTACTTGTTCCCTGTAGTTGTCTTCTTTAGCTAGCCAGCACTCACAGAGATAAACCTCGCGCCAATATACTCATTCAATAAAGATCTGACGCTCTCATGATGTCGCTTAGCATTCGTCATTTGGGTATATCCAAAAAGATCTTTCGCTTTTATCGACTATTTGCTCTTGATCGTATAATATTCGTCAATGTAAGAGGCAATCGCCACACAGTCTCTTATCAGAACCTGTTATGTTCACTGTGCTGACCCGCGCCGCGTTGTTGAGCATAGAGGTCGACATTGTGTCTGATTCACCCTTAGCCGATATTCTCACCGGCACGGTTTCTCCCTCCAAAGAGGCACAGTTGGCAAAAATTTTGCTGTTAAAAGGTTTAGCGATGGGACTATGTGATTGAACTCCATCGTTCTTTCTCCCTGAGACTTTCGAGGAATTCCTTGTATTCACGCTTCGCCCTAGCACGCCAAATTTATTCCTTCGTGTTTTCCGGAAATATTTTCATCAAATACTGAAGGAAAAATTGGCCCTCGTGCCGAAGGTCCTCTTGCATCACTCGAATGAGATTTTCGTCGGTAAACTTTTTTCTCACCATCTTACTGAGATTTTCTGTTACTTCAGCTCGAGCTGCCTGTTTACACGTCAGGATAAACGCGGCGCATGTGTTGACACGCACTAAAGTTAGACTTTATTCTATGCTCACATATGCCTCAGACGTTGTCATAATCTTGTCTTGTTCCACAGTAGCGTAGCCTTTGTATGTAAGTGTCCACACCGGCTTGCGTGGTAAAGTTAGGACCACAGATGCAGATGACCATCCCGTTCAATGGTTCGGAATAAGCTGGATGAGTACAAAGAAAATAACTTATTCGCCTCTTAGATAATTTGGGATCTACGCTAATTCTAAAACCTAAGCTCCCAGGAAACTGGAAGGGTGTCCAGTTTTCTTTTCTAAGAGGTCGAAAACCTGAAAGGATAGTCACTGTACTTGTGCGCGGACTTAGGGGTCCGACAGGAACCGACCAGAGTTTAAATATGGCGCACACTTTCAATCAGGTACTCCCTGAATCACTACTCGCCGAAGCCGAGTTCTGTGTATTAGTACTTATATTTCTGATCCAACAAATATGGATTATCAGCTCTACTAACGTGGAGGTCTATACAAGGATAAATTTTAGTAATAAAGTGAATACAACTGTTACCAAGAAACTACTATAACCGAAATGTACAAACTAGCGATTTGGATAACGCGAGTCTTCTCTTTCTTTTAGCCAATTAAGTCCAACGACGAGCCAAGCAATACCACATTTGCAAAGCAGATAAAGGTTAGGCGAACATCTCTTTCTGCGTTCACTTTTTCCCCTCTTATTCACTTTAATGTAATTAAATGGTATACACAAAAGTTTAGATTGGAACCCACACTATTCTTTGGCTTATTTTTACTTGCATTGCTATTCAAATAAGTCTTTATAATAGCTTTTTTAATAGCTTTTTTAATAGCTTTTACGTATAGTTTTTTGAACGTTAATATTACTGTAATTTTCCTGTAATTATCGCAGATTGTTCGATCTTCCTTCTTTTTAATTGATGTTAGATCAATCAATTCTAATATTCTGGGATAAGGCCTCAGAAATAATAGACAGTTTAGAAAGCAATACTATAGTACGAGGGGATCTAAATGGTCGAGTGGGTGTGACAAATGAACATACCCAAGATGTATTAGGACCATATGGAGAAGAAATAAAAAGTAACAATGGGGAACGTATTATTGATATATGCAGAGAAAATAATTTAATAATAATGAACAAATTTTTTAAACACAAAGATGTACATAAATATACAAGAGAAGTCAAAAGTCAAGGCGAAAGATCCAAGAGACCAAGGGGTAGGCCAATGAAGACATGGGATGATAATGTAACTTCAATCCTAGAGATACGAGAAATCAGCAAAGAACAAGCAAAAAACCAAGCAATAAGAAACAATGGAGAAAAATTGTACATGCAACTAACTAAAGACATTACACCCGACACCTTAGGGTAAATGGGTTTATGATTATATATATATATATATATATATATATATATATATATATATATATATATATATATATATACATTTATATACATATATGTCTTGCATCTCAAAAATATTTTATTTTTGTTATTGGCGGGCAGTAATTGTTACGTATTTCTTAAATATTTAAAATAAATCAGTTAGGCTTAACACATTTTTACTTTATTTTGACATTGTAATAATCTAAAAATTTCAATTCCCCTGGAAACTATCTAGAGTATGTCTATGTATGTCGATTTAATATAAAGGATTTTCAGATGTACAGAAGAAAAAACATCTACCATTATCACATTTAAATAGTTGTTCATAGTTTATTTTTCGTCTCTCTGTATACAATATTTATTCTCTTTTATGCCTATTTTTATTTCAATATTTATAAGAATTCAATGGTTCACTAACCATTTGTTTTAAGAGAGCGCAATGTACTAGTATTTTTTTTTTAATAAAAACTTTCCTTTGACTTTGAGTGAACAATGGTATTGAAATAGCGGTGTGTAAGTAGCTGTTAGTAGATAACCACCAAAGTGATGTCCAGGTTCCATTGCTAGAATGGGAATTGTTCGTTACAAATGCCATCAATTTGTCAAAGTTCGTTGTTTGTATTTCAGGCCGTTGAATGGTAGAGACTGCTAAGAATTTACACACATTCCAAAAGTAAAAAGCCGAAAGATATAAAAGGGGTATAGAAATAATAAAACTATAAAAACAGTGGCATCACTGACATTTTGTATATAAATATGGAAGCCCCAATTAACAGATTCATTTTAAATTACTAACAGATAAAACTAAAGAATTTGAAAAAAAAGAATGCTTGCTCAAACTTTTTTATCGGTGTTAAAAATTGACTAATAAATTTAAAAAAAAATCAGCCTTTCTACCTTTTAATTAGAAATTATTAACAATAACAACTAAAATGAAATGGACGCGGGATGGATCTCCATGCAAAAACTATGCAGAAAAATGTATTTATTCTTTCTCTATACTCTTTTCTTATAATACTGGCTGTAAAATTAGTTCTACCAGACTATAGTGCTAAGATTTTTTGATGTTTCTAAAGGCAGTACCTGCATTGGTCAGTTAATACTAGTACAGTAACTTAGCAGTTAATTTGTTACATGTATCCGACTCGTCCTTTGGCGCCTGCTTGTGTTTTCCCCTGGGTAGTCACTGAGCGGCCCTAGAGCCTTTTTGTCTGGTAGTTGCAGTGTGCAGATCCTGTTGGATTTGTGTATTTGTTACTATTCTTTCGAATAACCTGTAAAGGTGGTTTAACAGGCTTATGAGTCGGTAATTCTCGAGGTCTGTTGGATCGCCATTTTTGTGAAGGCATTACCCAATAGAAATATATATCTCCCATTAAAGGTGTGTAGACAGGAGGATATTTTGTTCGTTTTGGTGAATTATTGGTTTATATTTCCTTCTATTTGCCGGTGACCGATCCCTTTACTCCGAAATAGTCCAGAACTAGGCTTATTCAATGGTTTTGTTTTATTACAAATTTGCATGAAACAGGTTTTTTTAGATTGCTATAATTTTTGGTTTCTATTAAAATTATTATAATGTAGGTCAGCACCCTTTTATAGATGTCATTCAGTGATCTTTATTGGTTTTTACTTTTTTTCTAATTTCTTTCAATGTGGAAATAAACAAAAAAAAGTCTTTTGTTTTTTTATTTAGAAAATCGCATGGACCAAATAGCCATTAGCGAAAAATTAATGGATTACATTAAGTACAATTACTGCATTACAATTTGGTTTAATATTGCGGTACTTATTAATGTCTTTTAAGAAATTCAGAGTATTGTTAAAGTTACAGTCTGCACCTAGAGCTTCTAGAAGTGATCCTAGTATCTTGTTGTTACCTCGTTGTTGATTGTAGAGGGGACATTCATATAGTATGTGCATTATTGTTAGTATCGTATTACACGTTTCACATCGCGGCGGATCGCACTTTTTAATTGTAATCCGAGTCTGAGGCGCGTTATTATTATTTCTTGGCTTCTTGACGTAGGTAACACATTTCATAACTCTATGCTGGATTTTACTTGTTGAATTGAATCGCTTTATTATATACGCTTTTATATCCGTTGATACCGATGTGTTTACAATTTCGGAAACGTCTTTCGCACTATGCGAAACTCAGCAGTTTCGTTGCCTTTTATTCCTATATGGAATGGGATCCAGATGAAATTTATTTCAATATGATTGATATAAGCCTGAAGAAGGCGTTTTAATTTTTTTCAAAGCGGGTCTTTTGGATACAGTTGTCGGATGCTTGTATGGCACTAAGTGAGTCTGTTAAGATAATATATTTGCAGTTTGTTGTCAGATTAAATAGTTCTATGGCGCGATAGAGAGCATGCAGTTCACCTGTGTTAATAGTACCAACATTAGATAGTTTGAATTTAAGGACCTTCTTTGGAGTTACTAGAGACGCCCCCATACCTTTGGATGATTTTAAATCATCAATGTATATCTGGGTATGATTTTTATACCGACTAAGGATTTTTCTAAAATGAGAAATAAGTAACTTCAAAGTTATATGATGGTATGTTTTGAATCCAAGGTGGATTATAGTTATATTATATATTGTAACGATGTTATGATCGTTTAACAGTTCGAACCGTGGGAGCAGTTATGGAAAATACAGATACTTTGTAGTAATAGGTTCCATCGTTCCGGTAACAGACAGGTAATAGGTTCCGGTAACCTATTACTTTTGTCGCCTATTACCCAAGCTGCAAGCAGCTCCATTTCGCTTGGCTTGCTGTAGTTTCTTGTAGTAATCATAATATCTTTTTCAATAAACGAATACTTTTTAGTATTTATAGTTTATTTTTGTTTCAATCGTGAGTGATAAACATTCTTCATACGTTATTAAAAATTACCAAAAATTAATAACATGCCAACAGATAAAGACACAGACTTAGTAACAGGTACGTTGTGGATAAACCAACTTTGCAAAGAAGAATTGCAGAGCGATGCCGAAAAATTCAGCTTAGATCCCAAGGGAACCGTCGACGAATTGAGAGTACGACTCAGAACCTAACCCTATATTTAATTTTATAGCTTATAATAAAACCTAACAATTAAAAAATTCATACGTTATGACACAAACTAATAAATTCCAATACGCTTAAACTAAAGTGGAGATCCCTTGCCGCGATTCTTTTGCCGCTTTAGTATATCACGGTTGCCATAACCTAACCGAGTAGGTAAACATTTACTTTTAGAAATCTGGGATCAATAATTTAAACTTAATTTGATCCTCCCCGATTACTTTCACCGAAAATGTAAATCTCTTAGGCAATTTTCGCCAAAATCTCGCCTATAATTTAAACATTAGATTTCCTGATTCTCGAAAGAGATTAGGGTTGCCGAAGTTATGTAAGACCCCCTGCTATTAATCTAAAACGTTTAGCACCTTTGGTAGTAGATCAAAGATAACCGATCTTCCGTGATAGCAGATTGATTTTTCAGTGGTGGAGGAAACACAATGAAGAAAGGTAAAGATTAATTATTGCAAATTTATAATAAATACGTGGAATTAATCTTAAGTAAAACTTGTAAAATGCTTGCGTTGTTAATAGTTGTAAACTATTTTCTTTTCACAATTTTACTTTAAAATAAGTTTATATTGACGTTTAAGAAAAGGAGGGTAAATTGAGATAAATCAAAGAATATTGCTCTTATTATGTTAAATGAAATCAATTGCGACGCATATTTCTCGACAGAATTCAGTTAAAATATAGGACTAAAGAAACAAACGTTCATATGGTATTCATTGATATTGAGAAAGCATATGATAGAATTCCTTGATATATTGAGTGGTTGACACTCAATAAGAATGGAGTCTCCCGTGAATATGTAAATATTATAAGAGACATATATTACGGAGTAAAAACTAGTGTTAGGGCATGTGTGGAAGATATTTTATGTTAAAATAAGATTTCACCAAGGTTCGGTGCTTATTTACTATTTATTTCCTTTACTTTTGGATCAGATCAGATAACAGCCAAACTACAGGGTAACATTTCCTGGTACTTCCACAAAAACTAAAACAGTGGAGAGAAGCTCTTAGGAAAAAAGGTTTGAAATTTAATAGTAAAAAAACGAGTGCTTGGAATGTTCATAAAAAGATGTTTTTTCAAATAAAATGATATCTTTGAATGGGAAAACAATTACAGAATTAGAGTTAAATAGATGATGTGAAAGGAAGCGAGTGGTGAAAGAGAGTGTGACTTAAAAATTCCAATGAATCTGACGGAAAATTCTTTAAAACAGTTCTATAAACATGATCTATAAAACCACCCAGGACTTACGAAACCAAATGTTGGGCAGTTAAAATGGCAGCGAAACAACCAATATATGTGATAAAGTAAACAAAAATGGCTAAAATTAATCCATTTATGCATTAAACAATTTTTGTTAAAATATGTGGATAATTTTTCCCATGATGTAATAAAACGCTCTAAAATGCATTAAAAGGATATTGAAATTTTTTTTTTTAATTTATTTGCGAAAAACATGTTGGGTCGTTAACGACTCATTGGGATATCGCTAAGCAAGTAATATGGCATTTGGTATATGATTTCAAAGCGTTTTTGTCACTTGGAATGAAAATTTTTGTACGATTTTGTCACATCGTCTTATCTTTATTCCTATCGATGTAGATTTTTCCGATTAAATTACTTTATATTTATAACTCGTTTGATATCAATATATATATATATATATATATATATATATATATATATATATATATATATATATATATATATATATATATATATATATATATATATATAAAACCTAGAGCTAAGATTAATATTATTACTAAAATTAATATCAAACTCACCAGTCTTCCGGGTTGAACCGCGTCGTTGTCCATTTTGCCAAGCTTTCGGCATCCTCTCTGATGCCTTCCTCAGGGCTTCCGAGGTCTCAGTCTCCCGAGCCCCCAGACACTACTACACTGTTCACTATTCACGGCACTGTCGTGAGGATGCCGAAAGCTTGGCAAAATGGACAACGACGCGGTTCAACCCGGAAGACTGGTGAGTTTGATATTAATTTTAGTAATAATATTAATCTTAGCTCTAGGTTTTATTGTTCTAACCGCGGAAATCTTTCCGAACATATATATATATATATATATATATATATATATATATATATATATATATACATATATGAAAGTAAAAGATTGCATTTCATTTCGATCGGAACTCCACCATAGCCCGACACGTGTTTCGGGTTATTCAACCCATCGTCAGGAGCTCTTGTGGAAGTTCAACCGAAATAAAATGCAGTCTAGTATTTGGCCATTATAACTAAAATAATAGCCAGGGTACGCTAGCAGCGACATCTATATGAAATAACGAGAAGTCGAGATACCTCTCTGATAGCAAATTAGGTGAACCGCAAATTCAAAGCCTCTTGCCCGTCTTTCTCTACGTAAAGAGTGAAAAAAGATGGTAATTTTCAAAGGTGAATGGTAGATGCATGTCGAAGTAAAAGTGTACTTCTAGCGTCGTTGAAAGCCTCTTTCAAGAGGCTTTGAATTTGCGGTTCACCTAATTTGCTATCAGAGAGGTATCTCGACTTCTCCTTATTTCATATATATATATATATATATATATATATATATATATATATATATATATATATATATATATATATATATATATATATATTATCACGTCTTACGACGTTGTCCGTCCGGCTCCCAAACGCCACTGTATTATGTCTTGAGTTAGGTTTTCGTCCAGATTTCGAGCGCTAATCGCTTTCCTAACTCCCAGGTTTCAGCTCTGTGGTGGTCTTCCTCGTTTCCTCTTTTCTGCTCGCTTTTTTAGGCAATCTTTCGTCGCCTCTTCGGCTCACATGCCCATACCTTATGAGCTGTTTTCTCTCAATATCCTCAACTATAATGCCCTCTATACCCATTTGTTGTTTTATCACTTCATTCCGTATTCTGTCGGCTCTTGATATTCTCATCGATCTTCTGATAGCATCCATTTCCGTGGCTTCGACCTTTTTCTTATATTTCTTGGTTATTCTCCATGTCTCAGCCCCATAAAGTAGGCTAGTTTTAACCATTGTCTCATAGATGTTCCATTTTCTTTTCTTTGATATTTTTTTACTCCATAGAACTTCGTTCAATCACGCCATAGCTCTTCGTGCTTGTACAATTCGATGTTCTATTTCTCGTTCGTCTTTTCTACTACGGTCGAAGGTGACGCCCAGGTATTTATATTCGTCACATGGATTTATTTTTTAATTGTCATCGATATCGAGTTGTTTTGCTTCAGCTCCAATTGAGAGGTATTTTGTCTTTTCTAAATTGATATTTAATCCCCATTTCTGGTATTCTTCAATTAGTTTTCTAAGCATGTATTCCATGTCGTCTTTGTCATTTGAGATCACCACCTGATCATCTGAAAACTGTAAAGTATATATGTAATCCTGATCGTTTAATTGTATACCCATTCCTTTGACTTTCCTTTTCCATTGTTTCAGAGGTGCAGAGATAAAATCTTAAATAGAAACGAAGAGATACAACAGCCTTGTCTGAGACCCTTAGTAACTGCAAATTTTTCAGCTAAGTAAGAGGTTTCCGAATTTTCGAATTATATATATATATATATATATATATATATATATATATATATATATATATATATATCTTTTTCATAGGCAAGTCTATCTAAAACGATATTTCCTATCTAAAAGTCTTTCTCTTCTTTAGTCCTGCTTTCCTACTACCTACTCCCATATACTTATTAATCATCTTAAAAAATTTTTATTTTGGCCAATTAAAATTAAATCATTAAATATGGCTTATCCACCTTAAGTTATGCTTATTTATCACAGAAAATGATGAAGTCAAAGAAAGCTGGGCAAAACTTAAGTCTAATATCTTAGCATCAGCCAAGGAAGTTCTTGGTGAAAGAAATATAAATAAAAATAAATCGTTCCCAGAGCGAAGAACTTTTTGGTTTTGTAAAGAAGTGAAGAAAAAATGTAAAGAAAGGAAAAAAGCTTACCTGAAATACATGTCAACCAAAACACAAGAGGCATACCATAATTACAAGACAATTAACATACAAAAGGATACGTGGATTGACTACCTAAAAAGGACAAATGCAGAGGAAAAACAAACGACGCTAGAACCGGAAACACCAGAAATTACCAACAATGGAGAACTTAATATAAATGTATAGGAGAAGTTCGGATAATACTTGAAAACCAGAAGAACAGAAAAGCAATAGGTAAAGACGGGATACCAAACGAGTAACTGAAATATTGTGGAGCAATGACAGAAAAATTGACAACATTAATTAATAAAATTATAAAACACAATAAAATACCGTAAGAATGGAAAACGAGTGAACTAACTTTACTATTCAAATAAGGATATAAAAAACAACCAGAAAACTACAGAGGTATAAACTTGTTAAATACTACGGTAAATCTTACAACTAAAACTTTACAAGTGCTAATAAATCAGTTTAGCAGATAAACAACCGAGTTTTCGTAGCGGAAGATCATATACAGATGCAATATTCATTATAAAGCAAATTACTGAGTAATTGCTAGAGTATAATAGACCAGCATTTCTGTATCTGATTGACAAAAAAAAAGCGTTTGACAGAGTAAGGCTCAAAGATGTAATCCACCTTCTGTATAAGAGAGAAGAAGAAAGCAACAAAATGTAAGTCAGAATAGATGGACAACTTACAGAACCTATAGAAATACGCAGCAGAATAAGACAAGGGGATTTATTGAGCCCATGCTCTTCAATTTGATCATGTATGAAATTATCAAAACCGTTAACAAATGAAGAGGATACATAATGGGAAACAAAGAAATCGAGATACTCTGTTACGCAAACGACGCAATACTGATAGCCCTCAGTATTAGATAGATAGATGACGCAATATTAATTAAACTATATGGCGAAACAGACACATTGACACTGAGATGACGTCAAGAATTTATAAAGCCAGTGTAAGACTAATAACGACATATGCCTCAAAAACAAGACCCGACACAGTCACAACGCAAGGGCTATTGGAAATGGCAGAGATGAGAGTTCTGAGAAGAATTACAGGAAATAAGCTAAAAGATCTAAAGAGAAGTAAAGACATTAGAAGAAAATGCATACAGTGTATAAATGAATGGACACGAAATAAAAAAAAATGGAATAATCACTTAATCAGAATGTAGGAGACCCGTGTAGTCAAAATAGCAAAAGATAAGTCACCAATCTGCAGAAGAAGTATCGGACCACCGCGCAAGAGAAGAGGAGGAAGTAGGAAAAGAAGAAAAAGAAGAAAAAGAAGAAGAAGAAGAAAAATAAGAAGAATTTTGGCGTCAATTTTTGTTATTCCTGGACATTTTCTTCATATATCCATTTTTACTTTTATTATTTATTGTCAACCAACTCATCTAAAGTCAATATTTATATTCTCAGCAAAATTTAGCTTGTTAAATTGATTTTTAGAGGTTAAGTTGCTCTCTTGCAACTGAATAATAACAGAAGTTTACTTAATTTTTTATTTAAATTATTATATAAAACATATAAATTCTTTTTAACCACTACTTTTGGTACTACCACCCAACTACTTCCAAACTCTCGTTGGAATTTTGTAAATACGCTATTAATAAAAGAGTTAGTAAACACACACTATGAGGCAAATATTGTCAGAAAAATCTAATATTATATTGCGATGGACGCCACTGGTACTAAAGTGTCGATATTAAGAAACATAATAACTGGATCTACTGATTTTTGTCTTCTAACGGTTCTCCAAATTGGCGATAGATCTCTTCTGGCCTGTTACAGCATTATCTAGATTAAAATAAATTATCTAATTATGTGTGGGGTTGAAGAGGGAAGACGGTAGATATCTGACAATAATTGGAAATTATTATTTCGGCTTTCTTACTTTTTCGTGTAGGCCATCGCGTTTTGTGGTGAATTAGTGGTTGGCTATATCACGAACTTGTCAACATCTATTTATCCTTTTGAGATTAGCCTGAAAATATTTATATCCTCGCAATTAGGTCAGCAGAGGATAGACTGATTGGTTGACAATTAAATATAAGAAAATGTAGATTATAAACTATACTGCCTAACTGGAATTCCTTCAATTTTTAATAAAACTTTTGTAAGTTACTCTTAGTTACATAATAGGGGAACAATCTTTAATAAATCAACGCAGATCTTAATTTGATTGCACGTACTACACGAGGACTTAAAGAGATGACTTCCACCTTCTTGACAGCTGCACAAAATATGGGCCTTAAAATAAACGAGGAAAAAAACAAAATGTTAGCATCTATTCCAAATAACAGAGATAGAGCTAGAAACGCCGAACAAAACTTCAGTATAGACCAATATAATTTTGAGGTAGTAAATAAGTTTACATATTTGGGTTCTCTCATAACAAACGATAATGACACATCTGAAGAAGTGAAACGGAGGGTACTGCTAGCAAACAAATGTTATTTTGGATCAAGCAAGCAGCTAAAAAACAGAAATTTAAGCCAGAAAACCAAACTAATAATATATCGAACACTCATCCTACCAGTGCTGACATATGGGTCAGAAACATGGACCATCTCCAAAACAGACGCAAATATTCTGCTCGTCTTCGAAAGGAAGATACTAAGAAGAATAATGGGCGCATTCTGTGAGAATGGTATTTGGAGAAGGCGATATAATTTCGAATTATACGAGAAGTATAAAAAAATAGTAAATGGTAGAGATGTAATATCCTTCATAAAAATAGGTACGCTTAGATGGGCTGGACATGTGTCAAGAGCAAATGAAAATTACCCACCCAGACGAACTCTATTATCGGTCCCAGTGGGAAATAGGAGTAGAGGCAGACCACGACTGCGATGGAGGGACGGTGTGGACGAGGACGCAAGGAAAATCGGCGCGGCAAATTGGCAACGGTTGGCAATGAACAGAAACGACTGGCGAAATAGACTGGGGAAGGTCAAGGCTCAACTAGAGCTGTAGCACCACTGAAGATGATAATGAAGTTACTCTTAAGTTAAGAAAATATTATTTTGTATTTATTTTTAAAAAACTATAAGAAAATATCTGTTTTTAGTGTTAACTTATTCCCTTCCTATTTTGATGGTATCTTAAATATAAGATTTACATGGTGTGTTAATTGTTTTATTATCTTTTTCAAGCTCAAAAGGTTAGTTCGCGTCCATAGTAGAAATACGATACGTGTACCTGGGGCTAAAGCTTAATGAACTGGCAGATATTTCTAAGGATTTCCTAATCAAATGTATAATCCTAAACATGTATTATATTACTACGACTAATAAAATGAGCGGTCTATGTAAGGATCTTATAAATAAAGCAATCGGATCCAGAGTTAGAAAGTCTGCTCTTGAGAACGTTGACCGGTTTTCACCTGTACCCCAGACAGGGAGCCTCACAGGGTGCTATCAGCCGGGTCAGCTGAACCCTGTTTTTTAGAGGTGTTACTCCTCTACTACAATAGAGGAGATAATTATAACAGAAGACCTTAATGACAGAACCGGAAGGAAAGAAAACGATAAAGTAATGGGAAGATTAATACGATAACGGGAAACGATTGAGTTTTAAGAACTAAACAACCTAAAAATTATCAACCGATTCTTCAGACATAAAAATATTCGTAACTATATATGGACCAAAGAAACAGGAAAGCTGAAATCGATAATAGACTACGTTATCGTCAATCAAACCACAATAAAGAAAAAAGATGTGAGAGTCAGAAGAGAAGCAGAATGTGGAACTGATCATAAACTACTGATAGCAAAAATGGGCATTAATTAAAAATTAATAGAATTCAAATACTAAAACATTGAAGAAATATATGAGCATATAAAGGAGGCTATAAAGAGTATGAAATAAGCAGCATTCGAAGCCCTTGAAGAGAAAGAACAGATAACAAATAGACAGCACTATTATGAAATAAATAACCAACAAAAACCAACAATAAAAAAACCAACAAAAAGAATAATTGAAGCAAAACAGTAACTATAGAAAAAATTGCTGACTACAAAAAACGATAAAGATTATAAAAAATATAGAGAAAAAGATAAAGAAGTGGAAAAGCAAATAACACAACAAAATAATGAAAAATGGGAAAGAACCTGCTTAAATATTGAAACATATATAGGAGGTGCAAGAACTTCAGAGTTATGGAAAGTACTGAGAGGATTAATACAGGACAAAGAATGGAAGAACAATTATAAGGAACTGTTAACAAAGACCACAATTAATTGGTAAATAAAAAGACGAAGACGAAGCAGATCCCCACAATAAGAAATATAAATAACGTATAGGGAAATAAGAACGGCCATAAAAGCAATCAAAAATAGGAAAGCACTGGAATCTGGAGGTATTTCACCCAAGAATATAAAGTATGGCTTAAAAAAATTACATTATTGAGAGGATTAAAACAAAACTCAAAAAAAGAAAAAATTAAATTGAGAAATAATACAGGACAAACAATGGAAGGACTATTATAAGAAAGTGTTAACACAGACCGCAATTCATTGGAAAAGAAGACAGACGAAGACGAAGCAGATCCCCACAATAAGAAATAGAAATAACAGATAGGGAAATGAGAACGGCCATAAAAGCAATCAAAAATAAGAAAGCACCGGAATCTGAAGGTATTTCACTTAAGATTATAAAGTTCGGCTCGAAAAAATTACACCGGATGATAAAATGGGTATTTCAGAAAGCCATAAATAGAGAACAGCTCCCAAAGGAATGGACGAGGCACATATGACATCTATATTTTAGAAAGCAGATAAAAAACTATAGAGGAATAAGCGTAATATCATCAATAGAAAGATTATATGGGAAGATACTGCAATAAAAGATAGAGCAAGCGATAAAAGACAAAATCGGGAAGGATCAGGCAGGCTTCACGGCAGAAATATCATGCATAGACCACATATACCTACACATATACATGGAACAACTGTTGGAAGAGAAAAAAGTAAAGAATAGAGATATAAAAACCATCTTTCTTTCTTTCTTTTTACCTAATAGAGATATAATTTGGCATTTGTGGATCTGAGAGAGGCGTTTGAATCTGTACTAAGGTCAGAAATACGGAAGGCAATGTACAAATTAGAAATACAGATGGACCTCATAGAAGCTACAAAAGCTTTGTACAAAGAAAATGAAGTTTCCATTAAAATGGGAACAAGAATGATAGACTTTTCGGAAGCAGTTTTCGGTTTTCAGGTACTTATACAGCAATGTAGAACAAAAAAATAAGGAGACGTATTTGAGCTTTGCGGATTTTAAAAAAGCACTTGATAATGTCAATAATGAACAACTAATAGATATTCTATGAAAAAAAGGTATTGGCGACAAAGTTATTCGTATTATATAAAACCTAAACTGAAGTCAAACAGCAAGACTGTTGTCTAAATGGGCAACAAATTGAGCCAAAGTGTGGGATTAAAGGTGTCCAACAGGGGTATATCCTCACATTTTTTTTAATTTATAATATATACCGCTGAAATGGTAATCACTTCCAGTAGCATAGAAGAATTACGAAATAAATACAATGGAAAGAATTAATGCAGTCAGTAAGAACCGTGACCTCCAATTTAAAAAGACAAAATTAACGCTGATGAGAAAAAAACAACAACCTGCTCGACAATTACAGATAAAAAACATACTAATTACCTATGTAGAATCTTGGGTATACCTTAGTACCAACGTAAATGCAAAATAGGAACGGGCCAAAGAAAATAAGGCAAAAATATAACCAGCTAGAGCAGCATTTCGCAATATGAAAAATCTCCTCATAAGGAACGATTTTCCTCATTTTTTAAAACTACGTCTAGTTAAATGCTGTATTTTTCGGATCTTATTTCATGGAACGGAGACATGGACGTTAACAGATACGCTTGTGTACCGTCTTTGAGTATACCCACGCATTCTTCGTATATACTGCATAGAATAACATAGAGGTAATCCACAAAATTGTAAAAAAACAATTGAGCAAATTAAAAGAAAGAGAACTTGAATATCTGGGCCATATATTAAGACACGATAGGTACCCTCTACTTCAAGTGATTATCTAGCGAAAAACAGAAAACAGGCGGTGGCTAGGCAAAAAAAGAAAATTTCGTGGCAGAAAAAAAGTGAAACAGGCAGGTTTTTGACCGGAACAAAGTTCCAGGTAATATCACTTGCCAAACAATTAAAACTTTATAATACAAATATGGAATGTCTTGTCAATGCAAAAACTGTACTAGTGTACCTTCGATTTGTGGCTGGCGAGTAAAAGTGAAACCGAATGAGCACGATAATAAAGTAAAATATACTTAGTTAAATATAATATAACTCCTAATGTGGCAACGTTGGAAAAGTCCAACTATTTTATCGGTCTGGAATTTTAATATTTTTGATTATTCATCTGAAGGAAATGGACACCTATATATATCTTAGATCTTATCTTTTTAATGCCGATTTAGGATTTGCTTATCTCCATATTTAAAATATAAATGAAAAAGGTCATAAAATGACAATAGTGCTACTTCCATATTATTCAAAACACCATCCAGTTCTGTCTTCTCCACATAAAAGATTACGAAATCTCATACGTACAATATATCATAACAAGCATTCTTTAACCGTGTAGTCCCATTCACCCACAACTTGAAAGTAGTACCGCTGACAGTGATGACTGGAAAATTGATGGTTTATACTTAGCTTTTAGTTGACGTTTGAAAACTTGGTATTCATCCTTTCAAAGAGACCATAAGCGAGAATAACTGATTAAATATGCAAGATTTGTGGGGAGTAATGGACCCGACGTATCAAACTATTTCGCCTCAGGCCGAAATGTGTTTTGTCGAAAGTGAAAATAGACAAAACGGTGATAGATAGGTTCTTTATTGGTGGTTAGAGATATAGTAGTCGAGAGGCTCTTATCGATAATTTACGTACGGCTGGTTATAAATTATAGATATTGTTATGATCGTTTGAAATAGTATTATAAGAGTATACCTACATAATCATTGGGCATTAGCTTTTTATCTTGGTAATAAAAATACAGCAATTTTTAATAATTTTCTGTAGGAATCATTTTAAATACATTTAAAATTGAATTCAAGTAAAAATTGGAATTCGTTAAGAAGAACTACAATATTTAGGTCGCACAATTTTAGGTAAAGTACGCAATTGAAGGGTCCAGGGGAAGAACGGCAATAGTCCATTTGGATTTATTTCGAGAAAATTGAAAATTAAGATTTATAGACTCATTATAAAGTTAAATATAAAGAAAAATAATCAAAAATAATATTTTTAGGTAAATATTATATTTTTTATTAAAAAACGTCAAAAATAACCTTATTATAAAAATAAATGAGGTAAAAAAATATATAATACAGATAGATGCGTGCCACTTTTCTTCTATATTCGTCATCGCTTTCTCCAGATTGTTCGACAACAACTACTGTTAATTGTTGATAACACAACCTGGATTCTGGTTTCTCGAGGAATGCAGTTAGATCTTGCAGATCTTTCCATTTGGATTTTTTAATAGGAATTACGCCTTGATAAAGTTTTCGTAATGTTCCTACTTCTTTTTTATTGTGAATATTTTGTGTCCTTTTGCTGCACGCCTTAACCGGTTTATTTTCGAATTTAGAATTATAATATAAACCCATATACGTAGATTTATGGAAAATTAACCGGTTATCCTTGCTACAAAATTTAAGCATTCTGATTGGCGAGTTGGGAAAGGGCACTTCTTTGGATATAGCGGCGATAAAAATGGAAGTCCAATTTTGAAACTCAAAATTTTTACTGCAATCAATCACTTCAAATGGTGTAGGTTTCAAACGGCAATTTCGCAATTCGTCTCTCCAGTCCTCTGGTACCTCAGTGTATGCTTTCTGATTGACAAGGCTCATGTTTCGATCGCATTCAAGATATGAATGCCCTCTAATAGGGAATATTACTTTCACAATATGAAAATGATTTTCAAATATGAAAAGTAATGCAAGAATCGAATGATAGTAAAATTTTTATTTTGTCCTGCACAGGAATCACAAAAAAAAGCTAGTTCTTTTACTTCCATGGGCAGAAAATTATAAAAAAAAACTGATTCAGCATGGAACAAACATCGTCAGCTCCTTTCTTAGCAACAGATTCATCGTAGGTATAAAATATAGATTTTAAATCCGACAGAATATGAATGTTGAAACTGATGAAGTTTAGTTGACGTTTATAGTATACGTCGTTGGTTGTAATATTTGGCCATGGTAAGTTTTTTTGATAACCCATGCTTATACCTTCCATAGTCGAGGACTTTGAAGCACGTTTGCGATAACTTCTTTTTAGACTATAAAATCGCTCACTTTTTTTTAGATGTAGATTCCTTTCACGTGTCTTTTTTTCTATATCATTACTTGCTGTTTTCCTAGTTTCAAGGTCCGAAGTAGAATTTAATAATGTAGTTATCGATGATATGTCGGCTTTTAAGGAGTCACACGTACTACAAGTGTCTTTTCGTGGATATCCGAACGATATATTAAAATTTGACTCAAAAATGTCACGGAAGGATTCGTAGGATATTTTATTGTCAACGTTTATTTCGGAATATATTTTGTGTAATTTCACTATGTTTAAGTTTTCAGGTAAGTAAATTTTATTCGAGTCTGCTAAAGAATAATGAGATTTGCGTCCTTTTAGACTTTTAATGAACTCCATCACTTTTTGCTTTGTGACTTCAGAAAGTTTGTGAGGTCGCGAATTATATTTTCCTCGCATATCGATAGGTGCTTTCCCATTAAAAAGCAGGGAGTCTCTAACGTATCTAACTCGACGTCCCGTGATTCCATGGAAAGATAAAAAAGCGTTGATATATACTGAAACATCACGAGTAATTTCATCCCCAACTATTCGAACACGATAACTAAAGGAAGCACTATTAAGTCTATATTCTTCAGCGTTTTTTCTAGGTCGCCTGCGGTTGACAGGAAGAACACTGATTAGACCACTAATGTAAGAGTTTTGTGCATTAGTGTTACCTAATTTATTAAATTCACTAATTATTCTATACCGTTCAGGTTCAGGAACCACAGTAAAACATTTAAAACGTTTACAAAAACAAACGGGTCCCAATTCGTGCGTTGTGGCACGTAAAATTTTCAATACATCTCCTCGCCCTCTGCCAGTTCTTTTACGTTTCTTCGTTTCCCTGCTTGATAGACCAGTTTCACTTTCACTGGACACTGAATAGTCACTATCCATAATAATTCTTGTGTTTTTAAAAACTTTTACACTACAGACATATGCACAACGTATCAATATACAACAGATGCACGTGGCTATGAGTGGTAAACTAACGGCTGATGCAACAATTGACTTACCGACACCAACTGATAACAGGGACTGATGCCCTTTTTCCATACACGCGCACGGACTCATGCCATTCTTCCCCCGCATAGTAAATCTTATAATGGTTATTTTAAGGATCTACGCTGTTTTTACAGATTAACGGTATCACTACTTGAAAGTAACCTAACAGTACCACAAAAATCAATGGTGACCTCAGTTTGTTGAAAAAATTGACTAATGCCGTTTTTCCCCTGGACCCGTAGTAGGTAGTAATTCGAAGAGTAACTAAAGTCAAAGATTGCTAAGATTAAGAAATTATCTTCATTACGTTTTCATTGAGTACTTATTTTCAGATTTCCCAGTTATTCTGTAGTTCTTTTTCAGTTTTTGATATTAGCACCAAATCGCCAGCAAATACTTCTTCCCAGAGTTCTACTCTTTACAGTATTCTATACCCCACATTCAGCTTTTTAGTCCCGGTTGTGTATTTCTTAATACTTTTGTCTATAAATAATAGACATAATGTTGGGTTAAGAGCTAATCTTTAACCTTCGTCTATTGTTGGCATTGTTGTTCTCATTGTATATTTTTTGTATCATTCTTAATACCTTTTTGACTATTCCTGTTTCTCTTAGTATTTTCTTTCTTTCTTTCTCTTGCAGCTTGTCTTGTTTTTTGTATTATCTGTTTTAAACTCAATATATGATCCTGGATATTCTTACCAATTATTAATCCATTTTGTGCTTCGTCTACTGCATGTTCTGTCATGATTCTTCATCGTTTGTTATTTCTAGGCTTACAACTAAACTCCCTATTTTTTTCTAAAAATTTCACACATGTAGAGATATCATATGTCATAGTCACGTCTTTTTCGTTGGTTATTAGGTCATTATTTATGATCCCTTGTCTCTCTTTAAAATTTTCCGCTGATTTTTTTTGCATAATTCCGTTTTTTCCACGTATTCCCTTCTTTGTAGCAAACAAGATTTCTGTTTTACTTTTGTTGCTCTTTCTACATTTACTTCTTCATTTAGGTGTAGTCTTATAAAGTTTTTCAGATCTTTTTTTATTTTTTCTTCATTTGTATCAATATTGAATTCAGTTACTTATATAATATAAGCAAAAAGCAAAAAGCAACAACCTGCTCGACAATTACGGATAAGTAACATACTAATTGACCATGTAGAATCTTATGTGTATCTTAGCACCAACGTAAATGCAAAATGGGAACAGGCCACAGAAATTAAGGCGAGAATAGAACGAGCTGGAGCAGCATTTAGCAATATGGAAAAGCTTTGTCTCTTTCCCTAAAACTACGTCTAGTTAAATGCTACATTTTTCTGATCTTACTGTATGATTAGAACTAGAAGCATTTGAAATGTGGGTGTACCGACGCATCCTTCGTATATCCTGGACCGAACATGTCACCAACATATAGGTACTCCAAAGAATCGGAAAGGAACAAGAAGTCGTGAATACAATTAAACCAAGAAAGCTTGAATATCTAGGCCACATATTAAGACACTAGCGAAGATTCTAGCGAAAAATAGACAGTAAGCGTGGGCCAGGCAGGAGAAGACACCCATGGCTCCAAAATCTGCGGAAGTGTTCGGGCTCACATCGGTAGAACTATTCAGAAGCGCCGCAAACAAGATCAGAATTGAAATGTTAGCCAACGTTCGCAACAGACAGGGCATTTGAAGAAGAAGAAGTTATAATATAACTAATAGAATATAACAATATTGTTTCTAAATTAAGCATGCTAATATCCCCCCAAAAAAAAGACAAAATTCATGGTTACACGGTTATCTAGATATCATATTATCTAGCTACGGAAAGTTCTAAACCGAAGTGGGAGATCAAGTAAATAGAGCTGCAGGCTGCCTAAATGAAACAATATGGAGAAATAAAAATATCGGAAGAAACGAAAGGCAGAATTTACAAAAGATCAGACCAATAATGACATACGCGGCAGAAACAAGACCTGACACAGAGAGGACAAAAAGGATGTTAGAAACAGCAGAGATGAAAACACTTAAAAAAATGTATGGTAAGACACCATGGGACAGAGTTAGAAGTACAGATATAGGACGTAGATGCAAGGTGGAGAACATCAAGAACTGGGTAAAAAATAGAAAAATAGAATGGAACCATCATATAAGCCGAATGACAACAAATAGAGTAGTAAAGATGGCAAGAGACGGTTTCCCAATAGGAAGACGATCAATAGGAAGACCACGAAAACGATGGAACTACAACTTACTGAAGGCATATTAAAAAACAGACAGAGTCATGTATATATAAAAAGAAGAAAAAAAGAAGAAGAAAAAGAAGAAGAGGAAGAAGAAAGAACATTGTTTATTTTCGATTCCTTTTCAAGCCTTTCCTATTGATTTTTACCTCATTTAAAAGTTACTCTATTTTTTCCAACTCCACTTTCAGCTCTAACTTTTTTAATTCTAATAAATCTTCTTTTTTTAGTGCCTATCCGTTTCGGATGTTGGCGACCATCATGGAAATCTGCACTTTGCATACTGCTGCTCTAAAAAGATTTGTGGTTGTTGTGTTGAACCACCTTCGTAGATTTTTCAGCCAGGAAATCCTTCGCCTTCCTGGTCCCCGTTTTCCTTCTACTTTTCCCTCCAAGATTAGTTGCAGTAGTCCATATCTTTCGCTGTTCCTCATGATGTGACCGAGGTATTCGATTTTGGCTGTTTTCATTGTGGTTAACAGCTCTTTTTCTTTTTTCGTTCTCAACAGGACACCCTCATTAGTAACTTGGTCGGTATACGATATCTTCAGGATGCAACGATAAAGGCACATTTCAAAAGCCTCAATTTTTTTGCAGGTGGCGTCTGTGAGAGTCCATGACTCAACTCCGTACAACAGTATAGGAAAGATGTAACATCGTAGTAACTTGATTTTTATGGGCATTGATAAATCATGACATTTGAATAACTTAGCCATTTTTTGAAATGCAGATCTTGCTTTCTCTATTCTACATTTGATTTCTATGGAATGGTCCCAATTTTCATTGAAGTTCGTACCAAGGTAGGTGTATGTTTGTACTCTTTCTATTTGTTGACCGTTTACACTGATTTGTCCAAATTGCTGTTCCTTCTTAGAGATCATCATGCATTTTGTTTTCTTAGTGTTTAGTGAATGTCCGTATCTCTGACTGACCTCTGTGATTCTGTTCATTAACTCCTGGAGGGTTTCAGAACTGTCAGCGAATAGTACCGTGTCGTCCGCGTATCTAATGTTATTGATAAATTCTCCGTTGATTCGAATTCCGGCTTCAACATCACCCATTGCTTCTTGAAAGATTTCCTCAGGGTATATGTTAAACAACAGTGCTGATAGTATACATCCCTGGCGGACGCCACGTTTGATTTTGATATCGTCGGATTCTCCTGCCTCTGTGCGGATAGATGATGTTTGATTCCAGTACAGATTGCTGATAATTCTTAAATCACAGGTGTTTATTCCAATATTGGTTAATATCTCCATCAGCTTGTCGTGCTTTACTGTATCGAACGCTTTATGGTAGTCAATGAAGCACGCATAAATATCGCAGTTCACGTCTCTACATCGTTGAAATAGCAATATCTAATTAATAATTAGCAAAAACTTTACAAAATATTTGAACCTAATCAGCTATTGGTAATAGAATTCCTATAACCTATTTTTTAATTCTTTTCTTATTATGTTGTAGCTTATGTCGTACGTTGTTATGATCAAAATAAAAATGAATTTGTATCAAAATCTAAAACATATTCGTACCGGAAATACCTTGAAGCTACGATCGACTATAGTCAACGGTTTAAAATACGACACAGACGTCCCATCTGCCCATATTTCTGAATATTGGGGCGGCAGGTGTACCAGTCGCGATTATATTATTAAAGAAAAATAAATAGCTTCATTGCATAAGATGTTGGACTTTTTCTCTGTCTTTTTTTCGTGGTATTTATGTCCAATTAATAGCTGTTACGAAATCAAACTAATAAACCGATGTACAAAGTGGTATCATTAGTCAACATGCCGATATCAAGTAGTTAAAAAGTAGTTTAATAATGTTCTTAAAAAAATTGTTCTGAATATAACATTAATAAATAATATATTAGGGAAACGTATTTTTTTAAGATTTGTTGTTGCTAGACTTGAGCTATTATTATTAGAGGTTGTTTATTAAAACAAATATTTACACGAATTAAAAATTACACAAAACTCAAACAAGATCAAGAGAAGCATGGAAAATGGTAAAAAATCTGAAAACAAACAGAAAAGAAACGAGTAGAATAGATTTAATAGAAGAAAGATCTTGAATCGAACACTACTCACAACTTTTGACTGAAACAAGACCTCAATTCACGAACGTCAGTACAAAAACATATGAACTGGAATTCAGTGAATTCGATGAAATAATAGTACAGGAAGTTGAGAATGCAATACGAACTCTTATAAAGTCGTATAAAAAGTTATAAAAAATCGGAAGTCATGCGGACCACAAGGTATACCAAATGAATTATTAAAACATAGCCCACAAGTATTACGGGAATTACTTGCGTATGTCTTCACCTTATCCTATAATGGACACGACCTACCACCGGAGTGGACAAAAGCACATATTAACAACATCTACAAAAAAGGAGATTTGCTCAAACTACAGGGGGCTAAGTGTCATAAATTCACTCTCAAGACTGTATGAAAAAATTATAAAAATAAAATTAAAAAAGAGATGACAGATGTAGAAGAACAGAATGGCTTTCGTGCAGGCAGATCCTGTATGGACAGTATATTCTCTCTGAAGCAAGTTATCGAGGAAAGATTAGCCCACAACCTTTCAACTCATACAGTCTTTATAGATCTGACAAAGGCATACGATAGTGTACCACTTTCAATACTTTGGGTAGCAATGGAAAAACAAGGAATAAGCAAAAAAATATACAACCAGTACAACAGCTCTACAAAAATATGACGGCAAACATTAAAACTGGAAATAGATTAACTAGAGAAATTCCTATTAGTAAGGGCCTTAAGCAAGGCTGCTGCATAGCACCTACACTTACAAAATATATCTAAATGAGGCACTCTCACTGTGGAGAAGAAAGTGCTGTAATATGGGCATCCAAATCGGAGTTAATAGATTGTATACGATACACTTCGCTGACGACCAAGCCATTCTAGGTAAAGACGAGAGGGATGTAGGATACATGCTTAGAAAACTGGAAGATGAGTACACCAAATGGGATCTCACAATTAATATACAAAAAACTGAGTACTTAGTTGTAGGAGAGAAACCAGAAAGCCTACAAATCGAAATGGGAACTATAAAACCAACAGACAATTTTAAATACTTGGGAGTCCAAATAACATCAAAAGCAGGAAGTAGCGAAGAAATAAATTCCAGGATTGGCCAAGCAACATCAGCCACCAGATAGCTACACGGACTATTATTGAACAAAAAAATAACAAAAGAAAATAAAAGAAGAATTTATAAAACAATAATAGATAGTATTGAACTGTACGGGGCCGAACTCTGGGAAATAAACCAAAGAAGCAAATCAAAAATTAAGGCAATGGAAATGGACTATTGGAGACGATGTTGCCAGCTCACTAGACTTAATAGGGTGAGAAACTAAGATATTCGGAGAGAAATGGAAATCGATCTAGACATAATAGACACAATCGAAGCCAAAAGACTTAACTGGTACGGACACCTTAGAGAATGCCGAAAAATAGGTGGCCAAAAAAAATAGAAGAATGGACTCTGCCAACTAGAAGAAAACGAGGTAGACCAAGACGATCCTGAAGAGACGATGTCGACGATGCAATGACCGCCAGATATCTAACAACTGAAGATTGCTTCGACAGAAAACGCTGGAAATTAGGATGCGAGATGCAGCGCCAGCTGTAGAAGACTCGCTATATATATATATATATATATATATATATATATAATATATATATATATATATATATATATATATATATATATATATATATATATATATAAGTTTTGAGTTTCTTGAACCGTATTATATTTAATATAAAATTAATGTTTCTTGGGTTTAGGTTCAAGAAAGATATGTTACATGTGGAACTAGATTTTATTTTCCATTGCAATCAATCAACGTTTAGGCAGAAAACCCTTGCCTTTGTCAAGTTTCTAAAATGTGTATATATATAAGGACAAACAGATATTGTAAAATATGTATATATGACTTACCAAAACGTAAAACGTGACACAGACATTAACGAACTGACATATAAAAGTTGATATCTGATATTTCATTGTTTGCTGTCATTAGTATATAATTATTTTTATATGGGCGTATCGTTGATGTTTTCGACAAAGGTAAGGTGGAGATATGTTATGACTTTAAGAGCTTTTTATGATGTTATATTATTATTGTTTAAATCAGATTGAAATATATTTTATTTAGGTTTTGTGTATCTTATTTGTCATTTATTGCGTTGGCGTTTCTTTTTATTTCTATTGATTCGTATATCTCCCTCTTCTTTTTGTTTTTTTCTGTTTTTAAAATTCTGATGTTTTCAAAATCAAATTTATGCTTCTTCCCGCTTTCATGTTTTGTGAGCGCAGTGACGTTATTCTTGTCGTATTTGTGAGAACGAATTCTGGATTGAAACAGTTGACTGGTTTGACCGATATAGACACCTTCACAGTTAGTACATGGTATCTCGTAAACAACATGTGATTTTTTAAGTTTTGGAGTTTGTGTTTTTAGTTTTGTGAAATATTTATTTAAGAGATTGTTGCCTTTGTGGGCCACTGTTATATTATGTTTGGCTAAAAGATTTGTTAGTTGTTCGGATAAACCTTTTATATATGGAAGAGTTGTATAAGTGGTTTTGATACTGTTGGGTTTGTTGTTAGTTGTATTGTTATAAAATTTATTGAGTCTTGATTTGAAAATAGTTTCGATTAGATGTTCGGGATATGCATTCTTTAGGAGGGCATTTTTTGCTTTTTTTATTGCAGTTGGTCTGTATTCTGGATCTGTTAGTTTTATAGATTTATCAGCGAGACTTACAATTACAGACTTCTTATGGGAAAATGGATGATGGGAATTGTAGTTAAGATATCGTGAAGACCATGTTTCTTTTGTAAATCACATGGTTTTAACTGTATTGTTAATGCGATGATCTTTATTGAACCTAAACCCAAGAAACAATAATTATATATATATATATATATATATATATATATATATATATATATATATATATATATATACAAAAGGAACTGTCAAAAGATTTTGACAGTCCCTCTCATTTTCCCTCTCATTTTAAAAGTGATTTTTGTTGGTTTATAGAAACTATTTAAAATAGGTTTGTTATTAAGAGTGAAATAAAGTGATTTTCGAACTAGATGGAAGAATTGTAACTTCTGTTTTGATTCAATCCATATAAACTATTTGAAAGATATGGCATTGAAATAAAAAAGGGAACTATTTCTATTTTTTAAAAAAGCCGATAAATCAAACTAATTGTCAAAAATCAGTAAGGGCTTTTATTTTAAAACTTGCCAATCTGGAAAATCAATATTAAAAATGGATAGCAAATTAGAAAATATCACTTACCAAACAATTATCGACATCGTCAACATCAACCTCATCGACAACATCTCCAACATCAACTTCCTTTAAAACATCTCCATTATTAACCTACCCCAATGCAGTAAGCAATTTCAATTTACCATCTAAAAAACAAGCAACTGTTTTTTTATCAGTAGCAGATATAAAAATACGAGAATATATAACAACAATAGGATTATTTATTTATTTATCGTATGGCAACTACAACACATTTAGAACAAAATTACAAACACTAGTAATATAGGTATATGACAAACTTTAAATTGTTACAAACAAACGTCAAGTGTATTAACATAATCAATTGACTCTGAAGTTGCAAACAGGAAGTCTTCAGGGCTACCATTGTAGGATCTTGAGGGTCACTCTTCAATAATGTATGCATATCTGCCATGTCTGGTTCAGATCCTGTTTGGAGTGGACCATGTTTTACGTGAAAGATCAAAACCTGGTGGCTTGTGGGTAATGTAGTGCATGTTATTTTGCTATGCATTTCATTCTTGGGACCATACATTCGTGATGTTGAACTCCTCATGTATCATTCTTGTCGTTTTCATTAGTGGTTTTCTAGAACGTAGACAAGTATTTCGTACATCCTCGGTATCTTGGTGGATCGGCAGGTTTATATTGTTCATGATCTTTTTGTATTCACGTGTAAGTGCGTCAATTCGTCGTAAATGTGGAGGTAGAATGTGACCTAATACTGGAAGCCATTGGGTGGGAGTTGATTTCATTGTACCAGCTATCATCCTCATAGTGCTGTGCAACTGAGTGTCTACCTTTTTTACGTGTGGACTTTGTAGCCAAACTGGGGCACAATATTCAGCGGTCGAGAAAACAAGGGCTAAGGCAGTAGAGCGGAGAGTGGAAGCCGATACTCCCCAGGTGGTACCGCAGAGCTTCTGTATAATGTTATTTCTTGTACTCAACTTTTGGGCAGTTTTTGTTAAATGTTCTTTAAATGATAGCGTTCTCTCTAGTGTTACGCCCAGGTACTTCGGTGTTTTGTTGTGATAAAGTGTGGTATTTTCAAACCGGATTTTGAGTTGCTTTCCAGCAAGTTTATTGTTCAGGTAAAAACAAGTAACTTCTGTTTTGGATGCATTTGGTTGAAGCCACCACTTGCGAAAATATTTGCTTAATATATACAAAGACTGCCGTCAGAACTTCTTCAGATGTTTCTAGTGCTCTGCATCGTGTAGTGAGGGCCCAGTCATCGGCGTATCCGAACTTTCTTGATTGTGTTTCCGGCATATCTGCTAAATATAAGCTAAATAGTAATAGAGAGAGCACTGACCCCTGTGGTAGGCTATTCTTAAGTTTTTTTGGTGGGTTGATATCTGTGCCCATCACTAATTGAAACATTCGGTCGTTGATCATGCTATCTATTAAACGAGCTATTTGTTTACAGGGGATTGCACGAAGAATTTTGTATATAAGGCCCTCTCTCCATACTGTATCGTAAGCTGCCGAGAGATCAATAAATGTCGCTGAAGTTTTAAGTCTTCTTTGGAAACCCGCTTCGATGTAGGTGGTGAGTGACACTACCTGGTTCGCGCAGCTTTATTCCGGTCGAAAACCCGCTTGTTCGACTGAGATCACCTGGAACAGTTCTGTACTGATTCTATTATATATAAGCCTCTCTAATAGTTTGTAGATAGCAGAGAGAAGCGCAATTGGTCTGTAGTTTTTTGTGTTGTCAGCGGGTTTGCCTGGCTTTAGTATGGCTATTATCTTATAGCGCTTTAGTTATTGTGGGATATTTCCAGTTTCCATGATGTCTAAGAAAAATCGAGTCAGCCACACTTTTGTATACTTGCTACAATATAGTAGGAATTCAGGGTGAATATTATCAAATCCTGGTGCTTTTGCTGGCTTAACGTCTTTAGGAGCCTCTGATATCTCTTCGCTGGTAAAGGGGAGGAAATGCCCCGTTTCTGTGGCTACATGTTTTAAAGTTTTAAGTTCTCTCTTTACGTAGATGGTGTGTGCTTTATCCTTTGGTGCTCTGGATGGTTTTACTATATTTGATGCTAAGGCATCTGACTTTACGGCTGCCTCTCGGCGTTTCGTACGGATACCTCTCCCTAATTTTCTTAGTAATGACCAAGCTTGTGTGCTTGATTGCTGGAAGTTTAGACTTTCTACGGTTTCGGTCCACTTTTGGCTTCTAGCGGCGTCTAGGCTGTACAGTAGTTCATCCGCTATTTCTTGGTCGCCAGTTTCAAGAAAGCTCTGATATAGTTTCTCGCTATTTTCCGACCAGCCAGAAATATATATTTTGCGATATCCTTTTGGAACAACAACAACAATAGGAATTGTACTACAACAAAAAAAATAGCATCTTCGCGTCCAGAATCTTTAACAACAGAGTATGAATTTACATTAGTAACATTACAAAAGTACTAAATAGGTGCGAGAATGAAATGGCACAAGCTAGAATCATTTCTGCACACCATTAAGCCTACAACAAATTCAGGGTATGAGACAAACTTTAATCGTCAACTTGTCAGCTCGGCAACTCAGAAAAAACTCAAATAGTCATAATAAAATACGTTAGGCTTTCACGGCCATCCTCTAACTTGTTAAACTGTTTGTTCGGGCAGTTAGGTCGTTGTCTTCTGAGATTAGTTCTCGACGTTTCGCAAACACTAGGGGTTGGCATCTTCTGGAGATGTTATTGCTTCGCTTGTAAGCTGAAACTGACTGGTCAGTTTCAGCAGAAAGAAGATACATGCAGCCAGACTAAATTAGACTTATTTGGAAAACGAATAGGTTTCATTAGATAATGCCCAACGTGAAAATGGTATTCGCCCCGTGCGTGACTGACACGACATCTACCGCCTTTTTCTGACAATTTTGGAGTCCCAATTTTCAGGTTAAACATATGACATATGTTTGACATTGTTAAATATATGCGAAATTGACAATTATTGATAAATTAGTTTTTTAACTATATTTTTTCAGTTTATGTACAAAATAAATGTAGTATTAAAAACTGGGTTTCTCAAAATTCATCATAATATATCTTTTCAACTCCAAACGTAAGAGAAAGGGAAAAATCTAGTACTGACAAATCAAGTTTTTCACGCAAAAGAGCATATAATTAAAAACAATAATAGTAAAAGTTATGATATAAAAGCTAAAGTCATCTGCAGTTAGCTTGAAGCCTTATGAAATATCATTCAAGGTAAATTATTTAAATTTTTCCTATTTCAATTACGTAAAAATGAAATTATGTGATATTTACTTTTTCATATTAATAGCAGGAATTTATCTTTTTCTTTTCTCTAATTTATATGTAATCTTTGGGAACCTATAAAACTACACTCACTGTTTTTGCTATTATTAGCACAATTAAATACGCAACATGTATTTGCACACATTTTTGATAAAATTTATGCGTAAAAATATTTTGTCCAATATTCCAATTTTGTCATATTTCGCCGCTATGCACGCTGGCGTCGTTTCAATGTACCCCTACCATGGTCACGCACGGAGCGAATAAAACATAACAGAATTCTAAAAAATAATCACGTCGTCTTATTGATCGTTTTCCATCGTCTAATTGATATTATAATTTTATAATTAGTGAAGAATTATCATTTAGGGGACATGATAAATCGGAGCATTCGTTAAATTAAGATAATTATAAAGAATGTATAAAAATGTTTAAGAAATACGCTTTGGAGTTTTCTAGTTTACTTTCTGATTCTAAGACATTTAGACGCGTATCTAAAACAATCCAGAATGATTTAATAAATTCAAATAAATACATTTTGAATAACGTTATTGATTTGCTTTTCGCTAGAATTAGATGAAACTACTGATATCATTCACAATTATCAATTGTTGTTCGATACGCGTTACGTGGTAATATTATTTATGAAAGGTTTTTAGGTTTTACAGACGTGAGTAAAAACCATAGGGCAGAATATATTTTTGGTGTATTAAAGGACAGACTAAATTTTTTTGGTATCAAAAACAAATTGGTAGGGCACACTTCGGACGGCGCTGCCATGGTGTCTGGTGAATTGAATGGTCTCCAGGAAAAAGTTTGTTTACTCACTGTCATGCGTATACAATAAATAAAGTTTTGCAGGATACGTGGATTTACGAACTAATGTTTTGGAACAGTTTGTTTCTAAAAAAAAAATGCCAACAGTTTGCCAGACGCGATGGAATTTTAAATATTGGTTAGTTTTCACTGTAGCAGAATTCGTGAACATTTTTTGGAATTTTTCGATTTGAATATTAAAGGCGACGATTTTGAAAGTAATGACATCTCGATCCCTGAAGCAATCGGTTTGAAAACTTTATTAAATAATTACTTTTTTAATATTCTTTTAAATATTTTCAAGAAAGCGTTTACACAAACTGATCTGATATTTACTGTAGATCAAAATAAAACAACTGACATTTTTAATTCCAAAAATAGAATAACAAAACGTTTTGGACTTACTTGATATTTTCAAACCACCCCAAAAAAGACAAAGGCATTACACAGACAAAGATCTCGAAAAACGAGTATATTTTGAAATTTTAGTTACTATTATTATGCAAATAGATACTCGTTTTTTGAATTTTGAAGATTTTCAAATTTTTGACCTCTTTGACAATTCCAAATATAAAAGTTTCGCCAAAGAATTTCCAAGATATCTATTAAACAAGTTAATTAAAATAAAATCATTCAGTGAATTAATCATTTAATCATTCTTTAATAAAATAAAATTGTAAAATGAATTAAAAGTTTTGTATGCTGATACAAATATTTTCGGAAGTTGGGATGAGTTACAATACATGTATAATTTTATATACTGCAATTCATTCTAACAAGTTGTTACCGAAATTAATAAATTATTGTCATTAATTCGCTCATTACCATCAACTTCTGTCTCAAATGAACGTGATTTTTATTGTCTCAAAAGAATCAAAACGTTTTGTCGAAACATCATGAAACAAATTACTATTTAACTGGGAATAAGCCACAATTAAAGATAAAAACAGGTTTATTATTATTTCAAAGTCGTCTACTTTAAAATGCATAATGTATGTCTGAATTGTCAATATAAATGAGTCAGATAAAATTAAATTATTAGAAGAATTTTTCCCTATGTAACAAAAAACAAAATTTGTTTAATTTACTGTTTGTATTTTGAGAATGATTTCCGAAGTGGAAATTGAAACGTCAATAAACGTATTTTTATCTTTATTTGTGGCTTATTCCCAGTTAAATAGTAATTAATTTAAAATGCCACAAGAAAATAGCTTCAGAACAATATCATGAAACAAGAGAGAATGTCAAGCTTGTCTCAAATGTCAATGGAAAGAAAATTAAAAATCTCTTAAAAGAAAATTTTAAGATGAAGTTATAAACAACCTGTGTTACTTCCAAACAACGTAGACTAGAGTTAATTTATATGCATGTTTAGTTTCTATAGTTGTAAGAAAAAGAAAACAAAAAAAAAACAGAAAATCTCCAATGGTTAATTAATAAAGCCCATTTATTAGACAGTATACCTATCTCAGGAAACAAAAAACCTTGCCGACCTTGTCTCTAAAACCACGAGCCGCTACTGGCGATAATAATGAAAAATTGTAAGCAGTTTACACTAAATTGTTAATAATTAAAAATAATGCCAAAATCTCTGCAGACTACATATAGATTTTCTTTATGTATATCTCTAACAACTAAAAAAAATTTCAGATACCTAGTTACAGTTTCCAACAGCTTCTTTGTTTTGGTTATTTCCCTATACTACACGACAAAAAAAATAGTAAATCTTATACTTTACAGTAAAATGGCATGCAGGTACTAAAGAAAAACATTCAAAGTTATTTATAAAAAGCATTCCAGAAAAGAAGTACCTACATTTCTCAATCAAGTTAAATTTTAAATTTTCTTATTGGACCAAAACTTAATTTAATTACTTAAAATGCCCCACTATATACTTTTGCATTAGTCATTATTTCACAGAGTTACCACCTACAAAATATAGTAGTCAGAGACTCTTTACCAATTAGCACCTACGTTCACTATGATTTGTCTATGAAGTAACTGTAGTATACTCGACTAATAGAAAAGCTGTAAGAGGGATATGCGATTTACAATATCGTTGGTGTAGGAAACACTAGGCGGTACTAGCGAAGCAAATTAACTAACGGTGGCATTGTATTGGAAATTAATTACTTTTTGCAACAAGACCTGTAAAAATAAATGACTGGTGACCAAATATCATAGGTAATTATTTACATATACAATACATCGCGTCTTTAGAAAAAAAAGTAACAAAATTTAAAAAAATGCAATTTGTTAGGAAATTACTTCTAAACATTTATGGAATTTAATTTTTAATAATTTTAATTCTATTATAATAATAAAGTACGAAAATGGAAAAGGGTAAAAAAATGTATTTGACTTTGTCGGTGATAAGTTCTTAGTTCTAGTGACATGGAATTTAATCAATTTAGTTATGACTTAATCCCTTATGACCCGTTACAATAACAGACCAGTGGTGGATTTAGAATTTTTTGTCGGAGGGGGTCGTGGGTCTTGAGGGTGATTTTGATATAGGATTTAGATTTTTTTTACACCTTACCAATTAATATGATTTGTGCCTCGTGTAAGCAAACCATTTTTTCAATAATTACTTTAAGCGATATATTAAACCAATGAGAAGTTATTAAAACTCAAATACCCTACGGGTGCAAAGAAGGACACAACTTTAAGGGTTTGTTTTTGTTTAACTTTAAACTTGAACAAAAAAAAATAATTACATACTATGTGGCAGTAAATTCAAGTGTACAAGACTTTTAAACCAAAGGAAAGTTATTAAAATATAAGTTCTGAAAAATCAAGGACTCTAAATTTAAACTAGGTATTTTAAAAACAATTCATTTAAACCCACCTATCCTATGGCTACAAAATCGAGAACAAACCAAAGTTAAGTAATTTAAGTGCAGTAACTCAGTGTAAGTGTAAACATTATTGAATGTATTAAACATTCTTAATAAACTCTATCTTATCGTTGGATATCCGATATCAACTTGTAAAAACATTCATTATTCCTTATTGCTATCAAGAGTGGAAACGTGGACTCTCAGAATTACAAGTATGAGGCGTATAGAAGCCTTTGAAATGTGTGTTTTTCGCGGAATGCTGAAGAGTTCGTGGACAGAGCACGTGACCAACAACGAGGTGATAAGAAGAATGAGGACTGAGAGAGAACTCATTATTGTAAACAACAGAAAAATGAGTTATCTAGAAAATATTTACAGAAGAGAAAAATATAACTTTCTACGACTTATAATGGAAGGGAATGTTGAAGGAAAAAGAGGTCTAGGAAGAGGAGAATGCTCCTGGCTAAAAAATGTAAGAGACTGGATAGGCATGGACACACATTCGATACTAAAAACAGTTCAAGATAGAGAGCCATTTGCTGTAGTTATAGTCACCCTTCCGTATTTAAAAAGGAACCTTAAGAAGAAGTGTAAACAGCATTTTATTTAAATTAATTTATTCAACAAAAAACATAATATAATTTAATAATAGTAATTTCTATAATTGGGCATATTAGACTACAAGTGACTGAAACATTTTTTTATTCGGTATTGAAATTTTTCTTAGCAATTATCAGTAACAACAGGCAACGAGTGGTAAATAAAAGTTCTTCTTCTTCTTGAAGGGTAAGTTCCGTTGCGAACGCTGGCTATTAACATGGCAATTCTGATCTTGTTTGCGGCGCTTCTGAATAGTTCGACCGATGTGAACCCGAACCACTTCCGCAGATTTTTTAGCCACGAGTGCCTTCTCCTGCCGGGCCCTCGCTTACTGTCTATTTTCCTCTGGACAATCAATTGCATATACGCTACTTATCGTATCTCAATATGTGGCCTAGATATTCAAGCTTTCTTTGTTTAATTGTGCTCATGATTTTTTTTCATTTCCGATTCTTTGAATTATCTCTATGTTGGTGACATGTTAGGTCCAGGATATACAAATAATGCGTCGGTACACCCACATTTCGAATACTTCTAGTTTTCTCGTGAGCGTTTCTGTCATCGTCCAGGCCTCCACACCATATAGTAAGATCGGAGAAATGTAGCATTTAACTAGACGTAGTTATAGGGGAAGAGACAAATCCATGCTTATGAGGAGCTTTTTCATATTGTTAAATGCTGCTCTAGCTCGTTCTATTCTCGCCTTAATTTCTGTGGCCTGTTCCCATTTTGCATTTACGTTGGTGCTAAGGTACACATAAGATTCCACATGGTCAATTAGCATGTTACTTATCCGTAATTGTCGAGCAGGTTGTTGCTTTTTGCTTATCAGCATCCACCTTGTCTTCTTGAAGTTGAGGCTCAGGCCGTATTCCTCACTAACTGAATAAACTCTTTTCATTACCTGTTGTAATTCATCTATGGTACTGGCAAGGATCACCGTGTCGTCGGCATGTCTTATATTGTTCCTTAACTCGCCGTTTATTTTTATGTCCTCATTTGCATTTTTCATACATTTGTTAAATATTTCCTCGGAATAAATATTGAATAGGAGTGGGGGTAAGATACACCCCTGACGGACTCCTCTATGGATACACCTCTGACGGACAAATAAAAGTCCATTATTAAAAATACTATAAGAATAAGATAAGTAAATATTATATAATTTTATAAAATGTATTTTTTTTTGCCTATCCGATTTAGTATGATTGCATTAATCGCCTGAATAGTTCAATTGAACTACATCCAAACCACTCACGGAGATTGCGTAGCCACGAGATTTTACGTCTTCCTACGCTTCTTCTACCTTTGATTTTACCCTGCATTATATTCCTTAGTAGTTCGTACTTTTCACCTCTCATGATGTGCCCCAAGTATTCCAATTTCCTGATCTTTATGGAATTTAAAACTTCGCATTGTTTTCCTAGTTGTTCGAGAACTTGTTCGTTTGTTTTGCGATCCATCCATAATATTTTCAAAATGCGTCGATAACATCACATTTCGAATGCTTCTAGGTTTTTATTGTTGGATTTTTTAAGTGTCCAAGCTTCAACTCCATACAAAAGGGTAGAGAAAATATAACATCGAAGCATTCTTTTCCGGAGCGATATATTGATATCGCGATTACAAAAAAGTTTTCTCATTCTATTAAAAGTTGACAGCGCAATTTCAATGCGGCATCTTATTTCTTTTGTCTGATCAGTATCTTCTGTGATCCATGCTCCAAGGTATTTGTACGAAGATATTTGTTCAATTTCTGTATTATCTAGTACTAGCTTAACTTTGATGTTTTGTGCTTTTGTAAATACCATGAACTTGGTTTTCTTCAAATTGATTTTTAGTCCATAATCGTTGCAATATATATTTAGTTGTTCAGCAAGGTGTTGCAGTTCTTCTAGTGTTCCTGCCAAAAGGACGGTGTCGTCAGCATATCTTATGTTATTAAGTGGCTCACCGTTTATTATAAGGCCCTCACTGATCTCGGCAAGCGCTAATTCTGAGATGGCTTTACTGTATAAATTGAATAACAAGGGTGATAAAATACACCCTTGGCGGACCCCACGGCGAATCTGAATATCCTTGGCACCAAAGGCACTGAAGATGATCTATAGAGATTGAAAACGTTCTGCCATAATTTTAAATGTTGACGACACTTTTTTAAAAAGTTTTTAAGTACTTGCATGTTTTTATACCAAAATACACAATTGTGAAGTGTTTTAACTTCTGTGTTTTTTTAAACGATGGTATACAGCCAATTACGGGGTTTTTTCCCATTAATTTTGTAAAGTTTTTTAGTTTATGTAGAGTGTTGCTTTTAAAATTAGTTTCTTGTAAACAGAGATTCATTGGTCTGTATTTTGAGATTAATATTTGCAACATTTCTAAATGGGTGTAATACCCATTTAGGTTCCATTGAATTAAACTGCTGAATGCTATTATTATGTTAGTATGTGTCTATAGAGGTATCGCTGTCTGCCTCGATGTGGAAGTTTGGATCAATTTGTCGAAGAATTTTATTTCTAATTCGGGTGCATCTACTTTCCATTTTTCTGGCATTTAGTTTAGAGTAAATTTTTTTCAGTAGATCTGTGACTTCGGAAATTTCATTGGTATATATTTTTGCGATACTTAGTGGGTCTGAAGATCCTGTGCAGTTTTCGAAGAAATCTATTAGTTGTTCATAGTTTAAGGGATAATTGGAATTTTGGTCGCTAAATAATTCTTCTGTTGGTTTCAGCATTTCCTCTAGCGTCTTTTTTGGTTTCTAGCTGGGTTTGATTTTGTTGGATGGTACTAGTTACTTCTTTAATCACCTAATTGTTACTATTATCAATAGGGTTCTGACCGACTTCTACATTCTGAGGTGTACATCTTGTGTCGCCTAATACAGATACCCTTGCTGGACAGTCTTTTGCTAAGTGCTTGGTGTTTTTGCATATTTGGAAAGTCTGGTTATCTAAAGATAAATATATTCTATATGATGTTTCCTTATGAGTAAAAACAAAAGAATCGGGTAAGGTATGGTTGGTTAAAGGGGATATGTAGGTTTGCAGCCTGACGCTTAATATATGCTAAAATTCAGGACTTGAAGTCCCTATCCGTAGAGATGATAGTGGTGACAAAAGTTTGACACCAAGTGCTTGCAATTCAGATTCCAAGATTAAGTGTGGAATGGACGGACATACGTTACAAAGTACTAGTCGTTGACTGGGGGGTGATTAGTCGACGTGCTTGCAAGAATTGTTGATTAATGTTGATTTTTCCGTGGTTGATAATAAAATTATCGACCAATTTTTCATTTGCTAAGTAAATGCATATTCTGTTGTTGGATAGCCTTGAAAAGAAAATAATGTTGATAGGTCGAATTATTCGGCTTAAACTGTTAAGGTAATCTTCAATTTTAGTGTTGTCTATTGAATCAAATACGATTGCTTAAATTCTTGACGGAAAAACACTAGTAGTTGGTTGTCTGGTTACGTAAGAGTATTTTTTAGGTTGCACTGGTTGGTGGTCTGGTACAGAGCTAGGTTGAGTTGACGTGGATGATGATGCCATGATGTAAAAATTAATATTTTGTATGCCAAAATATTAATTATTTAAAGCCATAAAATACTGGCCTATTTGTATAGTTGTCGATATTATTTGAAATAAAGGTACCTTTCCAATGTTTATCATTAAAATAAAACACACAAAACGCGGTTTTAACTTTGTAAAAACAGGTAAACGAATAATTAGAATCTGTTCTGATAAGAATCACATACTTATCATTATTCAACCATATAAACAGTCTTGCCATTATTGACTACTATAATGGCTAGCATGTTAGTTCATATAGGCTTAAGCCAGCAATATCAATCAAAGTCAAATCCACAAGACTTAGGTCAATCAAAAATCATCAATTTGAAAAGATATAACCTACTTCAGTATTGTCAACACTAGAGTGTTGACCTTGGAAAACTATTTGTAAAACAGCAGTAAAAAAAGTTTATAGTTCCTTCGAAGAATTGAGTGATGACTTTAAAATAGCTCAGAATATTTCGCATATGCAAATGTTAAAAAACGGTCACAAAAACATTAGTCTTTTTGTAAAAGTGTTATTAAAAAATTCGACATATTAAAGCCACAACACTTATAAATATTCATATAATACCTCAAGTGGAATTTTAAATCGGACTACGACACATTCTTTTTTCAGGGCAATAAATTGGTGCGTGGTGCCACACGCTAACTTGTAATGAATCCAGTGCCGTGGGGTAGTAAAGACAAAAGTTCCCAAGAATCACGCAATACATTAAGTGTAAGGTAATTGTGGAAAAAATTATACTTATATTAATTTTTTACATATTGTTTTCTGGCGTAGAATGTACATTAAAAATCAACGCATTTTGTGTTTAATAGTGAGAAGAAGCTATGGGAAAAGTAGAATTTTATATAAGTTAAAATTTAATTGTTGGCTTACATTGTAAAATGGCGCAAAACGAAAAAAATCGCTGTCTTTTTTTTATTTCGCTTTTCTCTGAAAGGCGAGAGGAAGTCGAATGACTGAGAAAAAATGCGTGAGATTTAAATTGTACTGGTAATAACAGTAACTGGGATCGCTCATCCTCGTTCCTAACGAAGATGATCTTGGTACAAGTAACGCCTCATTTTCTTCTTCCTCTTTCTACTGTCTTTGACGAAGTTTTTTGCTTTTATTTTTGTGGAAGCTATGTCATGGTTTTCTTAATTTGTGGTTTATCTGTGATAATTAAGGTAATCAAACATTTCCTTTCTCGGTGGTTTCCGATAACAAGCTTTTCTCTAAAATCTCAGGAAAGCAGTTCAATCAGTTTGTCTATTTATGTCCAAAAAATGGACCCGATGAATTAATAGGCCATTGAGAATAGATAAGCCCACTTACTGACTGACTTTAGTATAGGATTCATTTTTCATACTCCTGGCGATACTTTCCTGCTACAACGCTTACCTGCTAAACCAAACTCTCCTCTTCCCAGCGATCCGGAAGCAAAATGGCCGCTGTAAGGCTGGCGTCACTTCCGAAGCACAATCTTTATTTATCCACAGACTATCAGCAAAAAGGCTCCCTGTATCGTTGTAGTGAGTGGAAGACTCTCATCACTCCTTGTACGGCATCACTCCCAAACGGGCATTTCCTCCTTCCACACACTCACACTCTGACCCACACAGTCTAACTCCACGGCCTCACTCATACAGTCTGATTCACTTTTAGACAGCAAAAAAGTGGAGAATAGAAGAAGTGAAAATTTAGCACCTTTTTCCATTCCTCCTTACTTCCCGTCAACTTCGAGATCATTTCTAAGACTGTAATAGGGTTCATACCCATTTCTCTATACTTTCTGTTTTTCTCCAGTGTCCATCTATTACACTCCAGCATTGTGTGAGTAACAGGGTCAGAGTATTCACAGTATAGGCTTTTATCTATATCTGCCTTTCTGATTCTATGAAGATATGTGCTAACACCCAATTCCTGTGAGCACTTTCGTAGGGACGTAATCCAGTCTCCTGTGATCTCAGTCCACGGAGTCCCTTAGGCTCCGGAATAGCATATTGGTCCACTGCTCAACATCTTCCGTGTTGTTCCACTCTTCTTGTCATCTTTATATTCATCTTTTCCTTTCTTCTTTTTATGACTGCTGTCAAATATTCTCTTCTCTCACAGAGATGTCTCCTTTCTGCTTCTAACACATAACACAACTCGTGATAGTCCAAAAGGCCGCTGCAGACACAGTCCTATAGGCGCATGCTACTCGAAACAGATTTTTATATCTACTTGTATCATGAGTCCTTTGTAGGTTGGTATCTATATCGCCTCACTCCAGACTGGTGCCGTGTAAAGGATTATTGACTGCACAACACCATGTAAGGTCTTTCTCTTTTCTAATGTGGATCATCCAATATTAGGCATAACTTTCTCCATCGCAGCCGCATTCTAAGCTGCCTTCTGGGCTATCACCCGTATATGCTTAACCCATCCGCCATATATGTGTAATATCACTCGCAGATATTTAATGCATTTCTTTGATCTAAGTTGTACCACTGCACATTAGAGATACATCCCTTGTCTGTTTACCGTTTAAAATGATAGCTTGTGTCTTCTCTACTGCGAGTTTTAGTCCGTGATCTGTTACCCAGTACTTTACGACGTTGTCCGTATGTCCTACCCGAAATCGGAGATCCGGTCCGTCCCGCGCTACTATCAGCATAGCTAGATTATCCGCAAAAGCGTACCTTCTTCATATTTGCAGTTCATGACCCCCTCATATGCCAGGTTCCATACCGTCGGACCCAATACCGATTACTGTGCGACTCCAGTCGTTACGCCAACGAGCGTACCCTTTTCAACCATGGTCTTTCTCTCGGAAAGATATTCCGCCATAACATTCATTAGATAATTAGGACACGCCCTCTCTTTCAATGCCCGCATCACCTCTTTTTACTGCAAAGTGTTAAATACATTTCTAACATTAAAGAGCAACAGAGCCGCTTAGCGCTGTCGTCCCAATATTGTGTAATGCCTCGAGTACACTCAAAATTGCTTCAATTGTTCTCTTTCCTTCCGCGCGTCCTAGACCCTTAATCGCTTTGAACAGTATCTGGTCTGGCCCGGTTGACCTATGTGTCTTGAGTGCATCCAATGCCTTGCCTTCTCCTCATGGCTATGCATTCATCTCTGAGCTCTTTGATATGCGCACTCCACCAATATAGCATCCTGCTCAACACTCGACGACCTATTCTTCTGCATTTTATAGCTCTTTTTGTGACTCGTCTCAGGTTTTTCAACGTTGTATCTAACGGTTTAGGTTTAATAGGTTTAGTATTATTATGTAGTCAATAATTTGCAATAAAGCTAAATAATTTAATCGGTATGTTATACAATAAATAAATACTATTCTCTCTTATCCATTTTTGTTTATTTTGAAGCAAAGCTTCCATACTAGCGTTGTATTACTTTTTTTATAATATAAATTTTGAAACAAGTGTTACGGAATTAGCGCTACGAGAAGACGTCACGGTTAGCGTTAAGAAATAACTATTCTTGACATCGATTGAATTCTTCTTCGCGTGCCATATCAGATTTATCCGACCTTGGCATTCACTATTTGGGAAGGCTTCTCGATCTTCTGCAATATGGAATAATGGTCCTGCATTTGGTATTTGATTCTATTCACGAATGTTTTTTTAACCAAGAAACTTGTTTTCTTCCTACACCTCTACGGCCCTCTATTTTGCCTTTAAGGATCAGTTGTAAAATTTTATACCGACTTCCCCTTACTATGTGTCCCAGATAAGACATTTTTCGATGTTTAACAGTCTTTAGCAGTTCTCTGTCTTTGTCGACGCTCCTTAGTATTTCTTCATTTGTTATTCTTGGTGTCCAAGGTATTTTCAGCATTCGTCTATGAACCCATATTTCCAATGCTTCAATTTTTTTCATGATCGATACTTTTAGCGTCCACACTTCTGCACTATACAAAAGTACAGACCAAACATGGCACTTAACCATTCCTTGTCTTAGTTCTAAACTGAGATGGTTATTGCAAAGAAATGACTTCATTTTTGGTTCAAGTAGTTTTAGTTATTGTTATTCTACGTTTTATTTCTATGTCTGGATCTAGTTGGTCCGTTATCACCGTTCTCAAATATGTCATTTTGTGAACTTTCTCAACTTGGACTTCGTTCAATTGAAGCTTTGCATCGGGACGTGGGTCACGACTAAACACTAAAAATTTGGTTTTGTTTGAGTTTATTTTAATGCCCATTTCCTCTCCTATCTCGTGAATACGATCAAGCAGAATTTGAAGACCTTCAATATTATCTGATAGAATTACTGTCTGCATATCTAATCACATTAAGTAGTTCCCCGTTGAGTTTTATTCCATATAGTTGTCTCTCAAGTGCCTTTTTAAATAACTGGTCCGAGTAAACATTGAACAATGTTGGCGACAAAATGCAACCTTGTCTGACTCCTCATTGTATGGAGATTTATTCGGTGTGGTTATCTCCAATTTTAACGATGGAGTACAAATTTTTAATGAAACGAATATCCTTGTCATCTATTCCGATATTTTTCAGTATTTGCATTAATTTTACATGCTGTCCTTTATCGAATGGCTTTTTGAAGTCCATGAAACATGTAAATACATCTTTTCTTTGGTCACGGCATTTTTGTAATAGGATGTTAAGCGCAAAAAGTGCCTCCCTGGTTCCCATAGCATTTCTAAAACCAAATTGGGTTCTTCTTCTAAAACCAAGATCTTCTTCGTATTTGCGTCTAATTCTGTTGTGAAGTATTCTGAGGAAAATTTTAAGAGTGTGGCTCATTAGGCTAATTAATCGATATTCTGAGCATTTTCTCGCATTGTGTTTTTTAGGTATTGCGATATAGATGGATTTGAGCCAATCTGCGGGAATCACTCCGGTGTTATACATTGAATTAAAAAGTCTTACTACTAGTTTTATGTTACCATTCTGTATTAGTTTCAGCGACTCAGTTGATGTATCATCTGGACCACAAGCTTTTCAAATTTGAGTATTATTAGCAATTTAGCAGGTCACGTTAGGAGTGTGTTAATTTGGATATAAATAATAAATAAATAATAAAAATCCTTTAGAATAAATTTTATTCATAGACTTAGAGCATTTGACACGATAGAAAGACATATAGGGAAATGCTTGAGAAAAATAAATGTACCTAATGCATTGATAAAAATATAGAAAGTACTTACAAAGAGGTAAAAGGAAGGGTAAAATAACAGGGGAAAGATCGGAAGCATTTAATTGGAAGAGAGGTATTAAACAAGGAGATAGTCTCAGCCCTTTGCTATTCATAATAGTAATGAACGAATTGATAAGAAACACCAGAGTCAGAACCAACAACTACAGATAATAATAGGTTACCACAGATTACAACCGGTAATAAGAGAGTCCTTAATGTATGCAGACGACATAGTACTAATAGCAGATTCCGAGAATAAAATGCAGAAATCAGTGAAAATGATAATCAAATAAAGATAAAATGTAAAAACTCAGAATTGGAAATAGTAACAACTTACGAATACCTGGGTAGTATAATAACTAATGACGGAAAAATAGACTGGGAAATAACAAATAGAACAAAGAAATCAAACAAGTTATACTATGCTTTAGCCCCAATAATGGGAAAAAGAAAACTTATACGAGAGATAAGAATAAAAATATATAACACAATAGGTATACCGATTGTGCTCTATGCAAGTAAAAACTGGACAATTCTGGAAAAACAGAAGAGCAGGATAAACGCAATGGTGATGAGACATCTAAGAAGAATAGTTGGAAAGACAAAATGGGATAGATTAAGCAACGAAACTATTAGGGGAATGGCCAACCAGGAACCGATAATGAACAAAATAGCAAAGAGACAAATGAACTGGTATGGGCATCTGATGAGGATGCAATCCAATAAAATAACAAGAAAAGTTTATGAAGCAAAGAACATCGGAAAAATAAAAAGAGGCAGACCAAAAAAAATGGATACAGCAAGTAGTAGAGGCTGGAAAACTTAAACAAAAATCACTCGAGGAATTGCAAATAATGACAGGAAACAGAAAAGAATGGAAGAGGTGGGTAAATAGAAATTAAAATAGCTAGCCCAAATCCGACACCCTGATAGGGTAAAAGGAAGGGGAGAAAGAAATAAAGAAAGATCAAATTTTGAAAAATAATATTTAAATATTAAAAATACAGACAACATTGTATTATAATTTTTTGTACTAGTCTACTATATCACTCATTATTTTATCTTTTTTTTTAAGATATTCGATTCTTTCTTTTAAATAGTAATGAGGTTCGGAAACTATTCGGAAACTTCTTGTGGCACATCTAATTAAAATATTTTGTATTTATGGAACTAAGCCGTACAATTAATAATTGTGGCTTAGTTTGATATGAACCTAATACTTAATTTTAAAAAATAGTATATGTACAATATAGTTTTTAGTCTAGATTTTGAATATTTTCCGTTTTTTACTCATAAAGTAACAACAATAAACGCAGCGGTAAGTGCTTTAGAAATCAAAATTATATTATCTCTAACTGCTGCCTGCAGTCGTTTGTCAGACTCATGATAAGAGCTAATAGACCAATTAGATATCCAAAATAACAAATGTTACTAATTTCATGGTTACAGTACGATAAAAAGAAAGAAACTACATAAGAAGGTGTTAAAGTGGCGCCTTTTTTGTAAAACGGTTACGTTTCAGTGGCTTGATATCTTCAACAAATTATTTCTGAGGTAGTTTGTAAGATAACATTGGACCAATGTGTCAACATATTGAAAAGAAACCGTTGTAACATAATCTTTCTATATTTATTTCCATTTGAACTTATCGTGAGAGATTTTAAAGGGACGTGAGACAAATTTAAGGAAAGCGGTGAAATTTTTCTTTCTAATCTAAACAACTGTCTCAAATTGCTTCGTTTTTTGTGCTTGATTGAGAAATATGGGATCGTTGAGTAGGTAACTGTCGGTATTTATTTCTAACTGTCCTTAATTATAAATTAATTTTGCAATTGAAAATAATAGAAAGTATATTCGGCATAATGTAATAAGCTCAATGTAGAACTTGAACTCTTGAACTCAATGTAGAACTGAAAAAGTTAAGAATAGGTTGTACGATAACATTGGACAAATGTGTCAACATATTGAAAAGAAATTGTAAAATATTCTTTCTATATTTATTTTTATTTGAGCTTATCATGGGAATTTTTAAAGAGGCGTGAGACACATTTAAGGAAAGCGGTGAAATTTTTCTTATTAATCTAAACAACTGTCTCATAGAATAGAATAGAATAGAATAGAATAGAATAGAATAGAATAGAATAGAATAGAAGATAGAATAGAATAGAATAGAATAGAATAGAATAGAATAGAATAGAATAGAATAGAATAGAATAGACTAGAATAGAATAGAATAGAATAGAATAGAATAGAATAGAATAGAATAGAATAGAATAGAATAGAATAGAATAGAATAGAATAGAATAGAATAGAATAGAATAGAATAGAATAGAATAGAATAGAATAGAATAGAATAGAATAGAATAGAATAGAATAGAATAGAATAGAATAGAATAGAATAGAATAGAATAGAATAGAATAGAATAGAATAGAATAGAATAGAATAGAATAGATTAGAATAGAATAGAATAGAATAGAATAGAATAGAATAGAATAGAAAGAATAGAATAGATAGAATAGAATAGAATAGAATAGAATAGAATAGAATAGAATAGAATAGAATAGAATAGAATAGAATAGAATAGAATAGAATAGAATAGAATAGAATAGAATAGAATAGAATAGAATAGAATAGAATAGAATAGAATAGAATAGAATAGAATAGAATAGAATAGAATAGAATAGAATAGAATAGAATAGAATAGAATAGAATAGAATAGAATAGAATAGAATAGAATAGAATAGAATAGAATAGAATGGAATAGAATAGAATAGAATAGAATGGAATAGAATAGAATAGAATAGAATAGAATAGAATAGAATAGAATAGAATAGAATAGAATAGAATAGAATAGAATAGAATAGAATAGAACAGAATAGAATAGAATAGAATAGAATAGAATAGAATAGAATAGAATAGAATAGAATAGAATGGAATAGAATAGAATAGAATAGAATAGAATAGAATAGAATAGAATAGAATAGAATAGAAATATGCTTTATTGTCACTGAAAATTTATACAGTTTTATAGAAAATGAAAAAGATCCAATACTGAACCTTGTGTTACTCCAAATTTATTGCTTGTGTGACTAGAGTCAGTATTATTTGCTTTAACCAATTGTTTCCTCTTCCCCAAGTAAGATTGGAACCAATTCTAAGAAATACTTCGAATTCCATAGAAATTAAGTTTTTTTTATCAAAATGTCATGATTTACACAATCAAAAGCTTCAACATAGTCACAAAAAATAGTGTCTGTGTAAAGATTATTATTTAGTGCTTGATAGACCTCATGTAGTACAGACAACATAGTATCACTGGTATATTTATTAGTAAAAAAACCCAACATACTTTTTGATAAAATGTTGTTTTCAACGAGAAAGGACTTAAGTCGAGTTTTATTAGTCTCTCAATAATTTTTGAATAGGACCGGTAGTAAGGCAAAAGGTCTATAGTTACAGACATCTGATTTTTCACTCTTAAGGAGAGGAATTATAAAGCATTTCTGTAGGCACTTCACAGACGGTATCGCAAGAAAATAAAGGCTATTAAAATGTGACTTTATCATCGTATCCTAAAGATATTTTATATTGACCACATTACTAATCAGGCCATTTTATTACAATTTCAACAAGAAAAAGAATTGTTTACCACATTAGAATCAGCCAAAATGGAATACCTTGGGCACACCATGAGAAACAGCGATATATTACGGATTGCTGCAACTAATGTTGGAGAGAAAGGTAGATGAAAACGACGCCTTCAAGGGCAAAGGATTTTATGGTTGAAGTATATACATACGTCGTTAAACACAACAACCACAAATATTTTCAGAGCTACAGTGTGCCAAGTATAGATTGTTATGATGGTCAAATTCCTCCGAAACGGATAGGTAATATAAGAAGAAGAAGCCCTATGATAAACTGTATCATTGGGTTATCCCACAGAAAAAGCAGACACAGTCTGCAGTGTGTCATTAACAAAAATTGCCCAATGTGCTATATGTAATACGGCTTCAAGTTGATGTTTTTATAAACAATTTATATTTTTGCGATAACCGCTTGTGCTATATATTGTTGTTTACCCAAATATCAGTAAAATAGCCACTAAATAGTTCTAGAATATATTCGGGTTGGTTAATATAACTGTTGTGTGAATTCAGAAAGAATGAAGCTTTCCCCACGTTTTCAAAGTTTGCCACTGCACAACCAGAACTGGCGTCTCTTCATTAATATATGCTAGTGAATACTAGCATATATTAATTTTTCTATGGGAAAACGCCAAAATAATACTTTTACACAAGAAAGGAGACACTACTAATATTGAAAACTACAGACCTATAAATTTGTTGTCACTCTTATACAAATTGTTAACAAGAATAATAACCAACCGCATAACACAAAAACTTGATTTATATCAACCGTTTGAACAGGCGGGATTTAGAAAAGGGTTTGGTACTAATGATCACTTACAAACCATCAGAACACTAGTAGAAAAAACCACAGAATATAATGTACCTTTACATATGGCATTTATCGACTTTCACAAGGCTTTCGATAGTATTGGGACTTGGTCCTTTTTGTCAGCCCTGCAGGATGCTCGAATAGACTCACGGTACACTACACTCATTAAAAACATTTATGAACAGGCCACATTCCACATCAAAATCAATGAAGACGAAAAAACTGAAAAAATGCACCTTGATAAAGGTATTAGACAAGGTGATACTATTTCACCAAAGCTTTTTACCTTAGCATTAGAAAATGTATTCAAACAGCTTGACTGGGAGGAAAAAGGTCTAAACATTGATGGTGTACGTTTGAGTCATTTGAGGTTTGCGGATGACATAGTAATATTTAGTACAGATATCAAGGAACTGGAGCAAATGTTGAAGGAATTAAACCAGCAGTCAAATAAAATAAGTCTCAAAATGAACCTTCAGAAAACAAAAAGAATGAGTAATTTACAAACTAATCTTGTTATTGACAACGTCAGTCTTGAAAATGTAGACCACTATGTATATATTGGACATACCATTAAAATTGGCAAAGAAAATCAAATAGCCGAAATAAAAAGACGCATACAACTGTCTTGAGGAGCTTTCGGCATATTAAGCTTTATTTTGAAGAATAAAGATATACCAATGTGTCTAAAACGTAGAGTTTATGACAAATGTATCTTGCCTGTAACTACATATGGACTGGAGACCATGGCCTTCACATAGAAAACCTTAGAGCAGCTCAGTACAACTCAAAGAGCAATGGAGAGAGCCATTCTAGGGATTAGTTTGAGAGACAGGATTCGAAATAACGTCATTCGTGAAAGAACAAAAATTACTGATGTCTCAGAACGTATTGCAAGGCTCAAGTGGCAATGGGTCGGACACGTTGCCCGAGATAATCCCGAAAAATGGACACAAAGATTAACAAACTGAAGACCAAGAGAGAACAGACGAGGAGTAGGCAGACCGCAGAAGAGGTGGACAGACGATATCAAACAAGTCGCGGGCAAGCAGTGGATGAGAATTGCCAAAAGTAGAAATCGATGGAAGCAAATGGAAGAGGCCTATGTCCAGCAGTGGACAAACACAGACTAAAGAAGAAGAAGAAGAAGAAGTGAATACTACAACAAAAGGTATATCATTTGAGAGGCTAGAGGGATAGATGACATTTAATAAAGGTGCTGTGGTGTCAACCATTAAAATATAAATTTTGGTAACTTTTGCCTATTTCTAGGAAGGTGGACCAGGAGACATCTCTCCTATGTAGACAGGTGTGGGCCAGAACTCGCCGAACGCGTACTCTTGTATTAACAATAACTCCGGGTATTCACATAGGACATGCTCTACAGTTTTGTCTTCTCTTTCACGCGTCCCACATAGAGGTATCTCCTAGTCCCAGTGTGTGGAGTTGTTTACTTAGTTAATATTGACCACTTAAAAAACCAACTGTCAAGCGTAGGTTTTTCCTGGTCATTGCCAAGTACGTCTTTGATGCTGACTCTTCAAGGTTACTTAGTGTTACCCTGGCAAGTTTACATGCTTGCCCATTTTTCCATCTTTTTACGGTTTGCGTATGGGAGTAACATTTTACAATTTCCGCGATTGTTGTAGTTAACCAAACAAAAAGATCTCCAGGTCCTAAGAGCCTTAGGGCTGCCGCCTTCCTAGCCAATCTATTGTATCCTTTAACCCACATCAGTATGATGGTATTACCTTCCGAAACCTGAGTTAGTGACTCGTGACACTTCATTACTAAACCTAATATTACACGTAATCTATTCTAGGTTAGCAGCGCTTGTCTGCTATCTGTGCAGAATAATGTTAGGGTTTTCGATCATTTACATTACGTAGCTGAGATCGACGATATTAAGCGTCCTACTTTTATATCGCACTGTAGATATCATATTTAAGTTTCAAAATTTATTTAGAAAAATATTTCACCGACGTGATTCTTCGAATTTTAAATCGCATGTTAAATCAAAAGTTGTAATCAGAACTAAAAAGAAAATTGCTTTGAATATTTCTATTTGTGTCCGTATTTTCTTTTGTTTCTGGTTAAACTGTTTTTGTTGCATTTTATTTTATGCTTATTTCTATATTTGTAATATATTCCAAGACCTTTCGTACATAATAATTTCTCCTAAAGCAGTGGTTTTACCATTTTTGTAAGAAATTATTTAATTATACCCTTGTGTTTCGAAAGCCTCATGCTAACGTAATGAATGCCTTATAAAATGACCATGTAGGTATTCAAGTGCTATTACCTATCACATGAGTAATATGACGAAGATAATATACTTAAATAAGTTTTCGTATTACCATAATCATAATATCGATGATAGTGTACAAGGGGCACCTTGTACACTATCATCGATATTATGATTATGGTGAATTTTAAACAGTTCTTCTATATTAATAAACCGTAAATGATTTAAACACAAACTTTCACCATATTATTTTCTTTTTTATATAAATAATTTAGTTTGCTAACTATATAAGACTAACTATAACTATAACTATATAATAAGACTTTATAATTTACCTAAATGCCCTATCAAAATAACAGATTACATCGATATTAGGAGAACAGGGACACAGTCTTCTCGTCTAGGGACCTATCAAGGCATTGATTTATATTAAGACACAACAACACTAGGTCACGGAGAGGACGAAGTTATACAAATGGTTCAAAACAAAGGTAACAAGATTAACTAAATAATTCTTAGAGAATTATAATGATAATTTGCTGTCTTTTAAAAATTTAATTCAAGAGTTATAAACGTTTACAGAGCCAAGTGATAATAAATATAATATGTTCCAAGGAGCTGCTATTTTATATTTTAATAAATCATTTATAAGCTTGGATGAGCAGACTGTATTTTTAGAACAACCAAAAAATTATATGATCTTAATCACTTTCCTCTACACAATGCTCATATTTGTCTAACCTGTATTTTAAATAAGTCTTTTTGGATAACATGTATTGTGTGCCCAAATCGTATTCTAATAATGGAAGTTATGTGCTTCCTGGAAGCTTTACAAGACTTGTAGCAAGGAAATTTGGGAATATCTGGCTGAATTAACGAGTATCTATTTTGATTTACAAAAGAGTATTTCTTCCACTGGTAGCTCCATCCTCGAAGCAATGTTGACTTTCAAGAAATAATACTACGAGAAATCATTTCTTTATGTAGAATATCGGTATCGGTTGAAATACTTTCTTTTTTCTAAGTAGACATATTAACATAGATAATAATAGATTTTAGCAATGCTAAGGAGTCAGACAAAATTATAGTATGGGCAAAATCAACTTTAGCTACATATATTGCAATAGCCTCTGCTGTATAAATCGAATCCAATCTGGGTATCAGTTTGAATTTCTTTTCTATATGTCCCGATGGTATAAAAAAAGCGATATTTAGACACATCTGTATATAGAGCTATTGCCTCTTTGTTATTACTCGTTATAGATAGAACAATATTTATATATATATATATATATATATATATATATATATATATATATATATATATATATATATATATAAATAGAGTTTGTATAACGACGCTAAGAATACAATTCTTTAGTTATTAGAAAGTTATCCTCCAAAGAATTGTATATATATATATATATATATATATATATATATATATATATTATTGTGATATTCAGTACGTGAACCTTCAAAATTATTGGTACAAACAATATTAGTTGAAATCTTAAAATCCCAAATATTATTCTAAATCTTCTAATCAAAATATTTATATCCTTTCTAAATTAAGTGTAAAAATTGTGTTATCAATAAAAGAAAAAACTGCAGAAAACAAAACTATCTCTCTCTGATGATGAGTGGTCCAAATCCTTGTTCCTTGTAGACTATATTATCTACTCTCAGCCGCTCCCTAGGTAATCAGCAATCTTACAACAAATTATTGCAAGTTTATCGTCTTTAATGATCTCCTTCAAATGCACGAATCGTTCAAATTATGCTAGCTTCTTCTTCTCTCAATAAACTGAATCTCTCGTTGGCCTGAGTAAAAAATGACTCTTGGAATATCTTTTCTTTACGATAAACTGAATCTCTCGTTGGCCTGAACAGTGACTCTTGGAATATAAGTAGAAAATATAACTTACAATCTTTTACTGGATCAGCTTCTATCAGATACACTAACTACACGAAAACTCACAAACTTTCACTGCTACTGCTTCCTACCTCTGGGAAACTACCCGAGAACAACGGCCGTTCGCCTTCCACCTTTGGGAACCAACTGACTATCTTTTTATTTCAAAAACTAACTAACGTCTCATTCTCAAACCAAACCTCCCACCTTTTCCAATCTCATCCAATCAAAACGCGTCATACATCTCCCATTTCTTCATTTCGATAACACACAAATTTTTACCTGCAATTATAAAATTTCCGAACATTATTTAAAAATTAATCTTTTTCTACCAATTCTTAAAAACTAACAAAAACCTATCTTTCTAAAATCTATCCTATTGTCCTAATTACTGCACAACATTTATTTGGAAAAACCACTTTAATTGTCTAGAATTTCACTTCAGCTTATTCACGTCATACAAATATATTTTAACAAAGAAAATAATTTATGCATATCTTACGTTTTGTTAAATACAGGTAATCCAAAATTAAAAGACTTTCATTCTTCGAAATGTTTGTAGTTTATTGTTTGACTTATCTAAATTATTTTAATGTTTTTGAACTTTGAAATATTTTAAGCAAACCAATATTTTTCTTGATTTTACATATCATAACAATATATATATATATATATATATATATATATATATATATATATATATATATATATATATATATAAATCAAAACCATTTTCTCTAAACCATTTTTGATAGAATCTATACACTTTATTCGGGTTTTCAATGGATTGCTGATATTTTTTGTGTTCTGTATACAAACAGAAATCGGCAGCATATTGTAAAATATTAAATGCAATATTAGTAATATTAATATTGTGTAAATCTGCGGTGTAAATGTTAAACAAAATGAGACTCAAAACTGAGCCCTGAGGTAATCCTTTGTTATTAATTCTAGGTCCTATAAGATTATGATTGTCTTTTATATAAATTATCCTATTTGTGTACAGGTTCACAACGTTAGAAGCAAACTGTGGTAGAATATGAAAAAATTTAATCATATTTTCTAGGAGAATTGTAAGAGACACCGAGTCGTAAGCACATTCGATGTGTAAAAATAAAGCAGGTACATAACTGTTCCTGAAAAAACTGTTCTGAATGTCTACAATAAGCGTTGTTAAGGAATCTAAAGTTCTAAACCTTTCTTAAAACCGAGTACTCTTTGATCTCTTAACCACCAATCTAACCTAATTTTAATCATCCGTGCAAGGGTCTTCAATATACATAATATTAATGATATAAGCCGGTAAACTTCAGCTATTTTAGGTTTTTTAGGGGAATAGGGACGACTATAATACACTTAAAATCGATTATGCCGTTATCTCCAATAATTATCTGGTTAAATATATTTAAAAGTAATTCTTTTGCGTTATCTGGCAAATTTTGTATCATAGGATATTTGACTGCATCATATCTTGGTGAGTTACTAACTCGATTATCAAGGGTAAACTTTAATTTAGCTCTTGAAAGAGGTGTTAAGAGAAAATGATTCTGATCAGAAGGGAGTGTTTTAGATGTCATTACATCTACTTATTATTTACATAAGGTGGAGCTATTTTATCAAAAAAGTCATCTACCCATGAATTACTTAGAAACAGTGGAGAGTTAATTTTATCCTAGTCATTTTCTTTGCTTGGTCCCAAATAACACTAGATGGCGTTTGTTTATTTAATTTTGAACATCATTCAGTCCAACTTTATTTGGCTTTTAATTTCAGGAATTTTTTGACACGAGCAATTCTCTTGTTTGCATTTACAAAAATTTCTAGGAAAAGGATTGTTTTGTTGTTTACTACTGCTTTCTTTCTTTCCGCAAGGGATTGATCACATTTCGAATCCCACCACGGAGGAAGAGTACGTTTATATTTAAATGATTTACATTGACAAATAGATTGCTTAGAAACTTTATTAATACAGTCAATAAGTAAATTATATTTTTCTTCGATGTCTGAGGACGTGTGAGGGTTGTTAGTTAATAAGGTATCAATAAACTGAGATTATAATGATTAATTGGCTTTTTAATACTCCACTTATTAGTAGTTCCAAAGATCGATTACAAAGTATCAGTATCTGCTGACCACGAAATTTTATCAAAGAGAGAAGGTGAGCAAAATGTGACATCAATCACGGAATCTGTGTTTTCTGGTCTCGTTTGGCAAGTTAGTTGTCTATTATTCATTACCACATAATTTAGATTCTGAATTGTCTCCACAATGTGATGGCCTATTTTATCATTTTTAGATGAGCCCCAAGAGAATTATATGCGTTTATATCTCCTCCAATGATACAAGGGTGTTTTATTTGAGAAAATAACTTATTCCAATCTTCGGTGTTAGTTTTAGCTTTCTAACACCTATATACAGAGAGTAAAGTTGAATGACTTTTCTTATAGTTGATTTTAATACCACAAGAAAGCAATTCTTTAATATATATTTTTTTTAATTTTTATGTTTTCAACGGCAATACCAGTTTTAATGAAAATAGCAACTCCGAAATAGCCGTCATCCCGATCTTCGCGTATTATGTTATAACCTCTATAACTATAAACAACATCCTGTTTAAACCAGGTTTCACTTAATAAAGCTATATTAATATATTCGGTTATTAAAAAGTTAAGAATGCTGTTTTTGTTAGCAACAGCTGATCGACCATTCAATTGTATTATTTTGAGTTTATCTTTGAAAGTAATTAGTACAGTTATTTTTTAAAAATATTATCTAAAACATTATTTATACCTTTGGCTAACATATTGATATAAAGTGATTTTGCCTCTTCTAAACAATTAATGTTTTGAATAAACTCTGAGAAAATAATTACTAAAGAATCTACTAGTTTATTTTTATCATTGTCTACATTTGAAAAAATTTCCTTGTTTAAGTGTGGTAAAGGTTGAGATGGTCCAAATCTGACAGAGGTGTGAGGAGATGTAGGATATTCGGAAGTTGGAGATGATACTATTCTTTTTTTATTTTCTTTATAATCAGTGCTTGATTTACTACAACTCGATTGACTAATATTTTTGGTTTTCTGTAAATGAGGTCTCAATAGGTTGGAATAAGCAGGTATATTAACTTCAGATGTGTTAGTTAATTTTGGAGATTCTTTATCTGAATTTAACAATATTTCAAATCTGTTATTACAAATAAGACCAAAAAAGAAGAATCGCTTAAATTTTTGCCATCCAAATATAAAATTTTATGTTCAATTATGATATTTTTAACTTTTTTTTTAAAGTTCGAAAAAACACAGTTTTTAGATATCGATATATGTTTATCACTTTTCCAGTGTACGTTATACATTTTTATTTATCACATGTATGTGTATCAGTTTTAATTTCTCCACATCGTATGCAGTATTCCTGTATACGTTTACATTGTTTAGAATGTGTACAAATTTGAGGCATTTATAACATTATGTAACTTAACCTAACAATTTTTCAACTTGAAAATATACATAATGAATTACAACTTTATTTGTTGGCACAAATTAACATAATTTGGCAAACAATTGGCTTCAATTTTAATTATATCATTACGTCTAGGTACATGTTCTGTATTTCCATCCTTTTCTATTTTCCTGTGCATTCTTTTAATATCAATAATTCGTGAACTAGGGGTCATATATTTTTTCAAATATTCAATGTTATATTTGGTATCGACATCACTTTGGCCCTTTGATTTCTAAGACGTGATTAGGAATGTACGCCTTTAAATTATCGTCTTTTAAATGACTATGACTGACTAATTTAGTTGAATCCAAAAAAGGTTTGAGGATTACTTTAACACGTTTTTGTCCTATACTTTTAATTTGCTTAATATAGTTGATCTTTAATTTTTGATGTAAAATATCCTCCACAACCATAGGGTTCAATCGGCCTATATTCTGATCATTGGTCTTTTCAACATATACACAATAATTTTGAAACTCGTAATTACTAGAATTAATATTAGAATGTTTTACTTCCTTGTAGCAGGAGAAACGGTGGTGTTAATTCCTGTATCCATATCTTGTTCACTAACAGTAACAACTTCAGAAGTATTTAATTCGCGCATTGGCGTCTTATTGATATTCTCCGAGAATATTTTCACTTTTTTATCACTATTTTACTACAATATGTAAATACTGGTAAACACGACAAAATTAAAATATTCTAATTGTCACAAAACCTGGGAGCTTACAGACTTTATCGATAAACACGTCTACCTGATATCAATGTAACGCTTTGACGTGAAATTTTTTATTCATTCCGTACAATATTTGTTTTATTAACAACAAAAATAATCCCAGTGAAATAAATATCTCATCAGCGAGGACTTTGTTGGTCATGACTTTAACCGATCTTTTACTCTCGAAACAACATCCTAATTAAAAATATTTAGCAGAATTCGTCGATATAAATGACAACCCGGATAAGATAAAGTCAGCTTAATGCAAAGAAACTTCGCATGCATGAAAACGGATCGTTTGTATTCGATATTTTCCCATCGTTATCATCAGCATTATCTGTTAAATCTTCCTTGCAGAACGACCGTCAAATTGAACTTATTGCGTGTTACCCATCAAAATGTTTCGATTATAGGATTTAACATTAATTACAAGCAGTTCTGTATCGCGAAAGGAGATCGATTGGGATTAAGTCAGATTCATACCTTTGATTATACGAATATTTTAACAGTACAACCAATAAAAATATATGCATATGCGATGATCTCACAAGGTTTTGGTTTTTGAACTCGTACTTGTACTTTGAACAGTACAAGGTTTTGTACTGTAAAATACACCAAAAATTAGAATTTGAGGAACACTATTAAAGTCGTCAACAGGAAATAAAACGAAGAGAAATACAATTTTTCGACATACTAGTGACAAATAATTTATGTTTATGTAGTGTTAAATATAATTACAATTTCTAATATATCATAGATAGTCTAAAATAATTTTGATAAAACTAGAATCAGTTGTGCATTAAAATGGATAGCAAAATATCTTGGTTATGAAAATAAGCCATCATTATCATCAGTAGCACAACCCCTTGTGGATCTTGGCTTGTTTTATGATCTTCCTTCATTCCGATTTATTATAAACTTTACGCTTTTAGTTGGGGTTTTTAAAGTTTTAGGTTTTATTCTAAAAGATCCATAATATCGAAGCCTGGGTCATGCTTTTGGTCTTCTTCCCATTGGTGCCTGACTTATGATTTTCTTGGATACTAGATGATCCTGCATCCGTTATAAGTGGCACATGTTGGGTTTTTATGCAGTGTACAATTCAAAGTTATATTGTCTTTGCCATACGTTATTTTTTAACAATCCCTTGTATGTATGTTTTTATACGATGTCACAAGACGAAACAAGACGAGATTTCAGAAAAACTCGTCTTCTCTCGAACAAATCTTGAAACGCATAGTCTTGTCTTCATCTCTAACCCAAAAATCTTGTCTTCTTTTTTAAAAATAAGTTTGTCAATAACTGTTTCATAAGTTTGGTATATAAATAGTATAACAATTGTTTCTTGGGCATTAAGGAGGCATTTACAGGTTTAAATTAAAGGAAGTCATCCACTTATTCTACGCAAAAGAGAAATCTCTAGAAATAATAAAGACGATCGAAAATATCTACCACAACACAATAAAAGAAAAGGTAGAAGAAGAACTAACCGGCCCTATTAAAGCTGGCAATGCGATGAGATAGGGAGATTCCCTGAGTCCTTTATTGTTCAACCTGATTAAAGATGAAATAATAAAAACTGTAAGAACTAAAAAAGGATACCAAATGGGAGAACAACAACAAAAGAATCTGGTATGCATACGACGCAATACAACCCTCTCAAAGTGAAGATGATTTACAACGTATGCCTCACTAATTTATTATAATCGCCACAAAATTTAATGTGTTAATTTCCTCAAAAAATACAAAATGCATGGTTATGACACCACATTAACTAGTATGTAAATTTTAGCTGGAAGGTCAGAAAATAGAACAAGTGATGGAGTTTAAATATCTAGGCTTCACATTATCTAGCTACGAAAAGCTCGAAACTGAAGTGAAAGATCAAGTGAATGGAGCAAACAGTACCACAGGTTGCCTAAATGGAAATAGAACTTACAAAACAGTCATCAGAATAATATTGATATACGCGGCAGATACTGGCACATTTAGGACAAAAAAGATCTTAGAAACAGCAGAGATGAAAACACTTAAAAAAATTAATGGTAAGCCACTATGGGATATAGCTAGCAGATATAGAACGAGAGGAAAGGAAACTTGCAACAGAGTTTTGAAACTAGCAAGTAGTACCTCAGTGGGGTTCTGACTGTAGCATTCCAAAATAGAAGCGAATGAGAAACAGATGACATGAGAGAAAATGCAGCTTCTCTAATGCAGGGGTTTAAAAGTCTTTGGTGGTTCGTGTGGGTGTGGTTTTCCCGATGAATGTGTGGGAAAAAAATAGGAATCGGGTGATAGCCGGGCATTAAGAGAGATGTTTTGCCTTAACCAGCCCTTCCATCCTGATGTATGGACTAACAGAGAAGAGATTTTTAGTTGAACGCAGACTATCTTGGAGTGGTGACAGAATGAAGTGTCAGGGGTCTAGCTCCCTCGGACATTAGAGACATTAGAGAAACCCAACACTACCTGGTTAGGTCTCAAGTGTCTGTATGCAGATTTTCCTTGTTTTCTTTAAAGATGTAAAAAAAGTACAGGTATACGACATAGATGAAAAGTTGAGAACATCAAGAACTTCCTGTGATATTATTACAGGCAGTTTTATATTATTAGAAATAAATACAGTCATATTTTGTTACTTTAAACGTCCGTTTTTAATTAACTTGCTAGCTTCTTTTATTGACTTTAAGTCGACTCGTTCCCTATTCTTATCCACACTAGCTATACTTGTTATATTTGGACAGCAATAACCTCAAGTAAAGTGTGGCCTACCTTTATAGGGTGAATTTAACCTCTTTATAAGTTTTCCTCCTTATTTGTTTTTTCGATGAACATATATATTTAATTGGAATAAAGGTAAGCTTTTTGCAAGTTGAAAGTTTTTGGCCGGTTTCTTAAAAATGACAGCATTTTTGTTGTATTTTGGTTCTCCAAACTATTTTCAATATTCACATTGTCTAATTTCCCTTCATCAAGATATCTTCTTCTTCCATTGTAATGAAAAGAAAAATTCATTTTATTTTAAGTTCACAGTTCATAATATTTCTAAAAACACTAATAACCCACAAAACTTTTTGTGTTAACGCGTTAGTTTTCTATGTAACATTAGAGTTTATTAAATAACTTATACCATGGTCATACTTAGCTACAAATTTTAAAGTATTTTTGATTAATCCGGTACTGAAGAAAATACTCAAAACTTTAAAGGCAACGGGATCATCGATCGGTATATTTCTCTTGTTCACTACTCTGCAGATTTGACTAATTGGCTTTTTATCCGGCGAATCAAGAAAAATTTTGTTCGATAATACAGTTTACTTGTATGAAATATATAGCTCCATGTTTTTACTGCATCTCCTTTATTCGTAGCATTCACTTAAATATATCAAGATCTCAATGTTATTTAGTTCATTTTTAAAGTGTAAAAGGTAACGCTTTGGTCAATTCTTTCTTATCGTTCTCAATATGCTAAAAATTTTTGGTATTTGGGATTCTAAGCGGTCTGTATTTATTATTTAGTTGGGTGAATGAATAAATTTATGTATATTTCTTGGATGTAAAATATAAAGAATATAATTTACCCAATTAGAAAATAAATTTTTGGAATATAACCACATAAAAACTAAAGCACATACAAATAACATTCCTAAAGTGATTTCTTTTTGGTATTTTTATGCTGTTAAGTTAGTTAATTTTGCTTCTAAGCTTTTAACTCACGAGCTGTCTTCACTAATACAGATTATTAACTAGATCTTTTAATTCTTTCAAGACAAGGTCTATTGTGTTCCGGATGTTTTACAACGAAGACATCTTGCCTGTTACTATTAATTGTAATTTACTTCCAGTAATAAGTTATTACTGTACTTTGTTATTTATTACAACTTCTCTTTAAGAAATCTTTAAAATTATTTAAAAATATAACATTTGATAGAGTATGCAGAGACAGACTATGGACAGCGATGCAGGAACTTAGCTTTCCAAAAAAAACTAGTCAGGTTGGTACTGATGTGTACAGAACGGTTACGATGTAAGGTGAGAGTTGGACAACAATACTCAGAGACATTTGAAATAAACAATGGACTAAAACAGGGAGATGCACTTTCACCACAACTCTTCAACTTAGCTCTGGAGCACATAATCAGAAGTGCTAGAATCGAAAAACCGAATACAGTATTTCATCGAGAATTACCAAACTTACTACTGGAATTTGCAGACGATATCGATCTAATAGGAAACACACGATTAAGGATGAAGAAGACTTTTGTGAGGTTCGAGAAGGAAGCATAGAAGATGGGGTTCAAAATCAACGAAAACAAGACAAAATATATGTATATAAGCTGCAATAACCAAAGCAAAGACAGAACCGGTCAGAACATCACCATCGATGACTTTAACTTTGAGCGCGTTAGAGAATTCAAGTATCTTGGAACAACAATAATTGAAGACAATAACGGATCACAAGAAATAAACAATAGGATTCAGGCCGGCAACAGATGTCTTTTTGCACTCCAAAACCTTATAAAATCGAAACAACTAACACGACGTACGAAGATACAGGTCTATAAAATAATCATATGACCCGTTGTAATGTATGTAAGCAAAACGTGGACGATAACAAAGGCAAACGAAGAGAGACTATGTGGTTGGGAAAGAAAAATCATAAGGAAGATCTTAGGTCCTCTGCTGGTTGAAGCATCAGGACAATATAGGATAAGAACTAACAAAGAGCTCGAAGAACTTTACCCAGATGCCAACATCATAAAAAAAATTAAGTCTAGAAGACTCCACTGGGCAGGACACCTCAGAAGACATTCTGACGAACCAACAGTAAGACTGGTATGGAAAGAAGTCCCAACTAGAAGAAGACCACGCGGAGGCCCTCGTCTCCGGTGGCGGCGAGATAATATAGCAGGAGACTTCAGTACTAAGGGCGTGGAGAATTGGATGAAGGTTGCTCAAGACAGAAAACAGTGAAGGCTAAAACCCACGAAGGGTTGTAACGCCACGGAGTAAGTAAGTAAGTAAGTAAGTAAATTCGTGAATAAAAGTCTACCAAACGTAACATTATCTTAGCTTTATTCTTAACTATCATAAAAGTCGAAATATATTTTACAGAAAAATTCACAAAGTTATATAAAGTTATTCGAGGCTTAAGAGATTCTATCCTTTTTTCAGATCTAATTTACAATTAATAATTTACAAGACACTCGAGTATCAGTATCGAGTGTCATTAAGAGATCCCGCACTTTACTTGCTTTTAAGCTTTGTTGTAGTACTTCTTCAACATCTCCGTAACTAGTTATATCTATTCTCAGATATCTAAACCGTGTTCCCAGCTTTATTATCTTTCCATGTTGTCATACATTTGGTGCTTTTTTTACGGATAGTATTATATTGTATTTCTTGGCTGTTGTATTGAAGATGTATGTTAATCTTTGGAATTCGTCTTCTTTCTCGGCAATTGATGAGGCGTCGTCTGCATAACATAATAATTGGATTTCTTTTTTCCCCATTCTATAGCCATGACCTTTACGTACTGCTTGTATTATTTCGTCCAATATTATATTAAATAGAAGTGGCTTTAACGAGTCACCCTGCCTGACTCGGCTTTGTACTGATAATAATATGCACTGTGTTAGTTTTCCATTTAGCTTTTTCTGTATTCAATTATGGAAGTAGATGTTTTTAATGATTTGTATGATATTGACTAGTATGTTTCTTTTATACTATTAGTCTTCAACTTGGATGGTATCGAAAGCCTTTGTCAGGCCTATAAAACATAGATATGCTGGTTTATTGAAACCGATGGCCTTTTCTGTGATTTGTCTTAGTACAAATACGGCGTCTATGCATAATCTTCCGGATCTGAACCCTTGTTGTTTATCTGATAAAGTTATTAGTTTATTGATTTTGTTGGTTAGGACTTTTGTGCTAAGCTTAAGTACGGTGTTCAGTAGATTTATACCTCTATAATTGTTTGGGTCTTCTTTATCTCGTTTCTTGAACATTTGTATCATTGCTAGGTATTTACATTTTTAAATTCCTTCCAACATGTTGTTTATTCTTATCTGTAATAACACTTTCTTCTTTCCTTGTTTAGTCATAATTTGGTGTTTTTTTAACATTAATTTTCATACTTAGCTGCTTACAGGTGTTTCCTAATTGACATAAAATAGTTTTAGACCAATAAGTGTGTGTTTGCTAGAAGTGCAGTATCATCAACCTATCTGGTAACTACTGTTTTTTACAAAGTATTCTATTAACTGTAAATATTTTCGATGTAGATCGAAATTGCGTAAAGAGTTAAGCAAATGTTTGACTTTGTTAAGAACCTGCTCCAAATTTGTTTTTAGTAAAGCTAAAAATTCCTTGCCAAATCTTTTATTTTTTAACTGACACTGATTTATTCTACTTCTACATAGACTATTTTCCTCATGGAAATAATTTTCAGAATATCTATTGTTTGCCGAAATGTGTATTTTTTATTTCATTTTATGTAATACTTTGCTTTTGTTTTTATTTTCTGATGAACTGATAATCAATATTAAATCAAATTATTTTTATTTTAATTTACAAAAACAAAAAGAAAGTAGATCCATTAGTTTGACCCTCCGATGTATCCGGTTAGCCACGTGTATTTTTATTAGTACACTGATTTATATACTGACACGTGAGAACATCAAGCTAATACCTTCAGGACATGATGCTTAAATTCATCATTCGTCTATTATCCCAATTACACCATGTAGGTGTTAACTTCTTTCAAGAACCATTACATGTGATCAAAGTTGCTCCCTAATCAATAGCTTTTGAAAAACAATTTTTCTCAAACCATTCACATTCAGTCTGACCTCTAGATATATATAATTTTCCATTATTGCGACATAACGCAATAACGAAAGGTGTTATGTTATTATGATGAAACTACAATCAATTTAGTACCTACCATTTTTTTACGATAATAATATATAATGTACTTACTGTATAGTGGTGCCAGAAGGTAAATTTTGTATCATCTTTACGATATTATTTTAAGAATGCCTGCAAATATTGTTTAATTTTGTTTATTATTATTTTATTTCTCTTGTTTCTCTGTTTTTTCTTAATACTTAATAATAGTGCTCTACAATTTTCCACTATTTTCAGATATTTGCGTTTCTTCTTAAGTTTTTCTTGAATTGACTCTCAGATGAGATCTTATAACAATCCTTTTTCTATATACGACTATCATTTTCTTTATATTTTCTTTTTCTTCTAGTTTTAAATACAATATTCCACTTCTTTTGGGATTATCAAATAATAAATCACACACTTTACTAACTACAAAAAGGTTATTAAAATCCTAGCATTTAATTATTTCTACATCTCACTGTCTAGTTGTGATTAAGTAGGAATAGTGATTTGTAACACAAAATCTTCTAAATTAATACAAAAAAATGCTCATTTCATAACATTAATCAACTTAATCATTACAACAAACAGTGTTTAATTAGTGCTACCATAACAAATTTAGTTTATTTTTTCTAAGGGTATAAACTTTAATTCACACCATAATTATTTTGAAGAACTTGAGTGGAATATAAGGGTTAGGGAGAGCGATTTCTCACCTACCCTTTATAATTACGTAAATGATAGCATGCTTTCGCTAATAACAGAGCTAAGGGCTGTAAAAGTGTTTATACGTATTTTTGTAAAAACTGTAATTTATTTTATTAGTAAGAGGGGATTAGTAAGAGTGATAAATTTTTTATAGTTAGTTCCCCAATAAAAATAAAACATTGCTTAAATATTAAAAATATTTCTTGTACTTTCTTTATCTTTGTCTTGTACATATTAGACATTCTTGTGAGGTAGTTTGCCAACTATGCTTACACTTCGTTGGTTGCTTTCTTTGTGTGTTCGTTCTACTATTAAATTTTTATTCAATTTTTTTTTCATGGCAATATTTAGGTTGTACACTATGTTTTTCTTCTGCTTCTTCTGCTTCTTCTCATGGCGTCCCCTTCGTTTTGGGTATGTTCCACTATTAAAAATTTATGTGTGATTGATTTAATATTAATTTTTGCATTTGAATAGAGATACATGGTAACTATAAATTTATTTTTATTTTGCCCAACACAATTGTCGCTATAAAATATAACGTCTTATCATTACAATGAGTTGAAAGATAATCAAACAGACACGTAGCTATTTCGTTTGAGCCTCGGTTAGCGATAGCCTCGTACCAAAAGTAACAGTAACCAGTCTTTTGTACTATCTGAAAAATTTTAAAGTTGAAGCAGTTCAGGCGGCATTAATAGTAGAAGCTTTAAACATCTCCACAAGGTGTAAGAAGGATCGCCTGCAAATCAAAACAAGCTACCAATACTTGGGAATCATCTTTTGCTCTTGATACATCTTGTGCTTTCTCTTCTCTGCTTCTAATTTGATTATGGATATGTTTATTATAAGTTTGATTAAGAGTAGCTTGTTGTTCCGCAGAAGAATTTTTATGATTCACAAACCGCGCACTGAACTTTTTTGGCTGAAAGAAAGTTATGTTAAACTCAGTTTTGAAAATATGCTCGTAAGTGTATTTTTTAGCCAGAGGCCTTCCTTCACTCTCTTTCTATAGTTTGTAGTAGCGATACATTTGTGCTAAAGTAAGTGAACCATCTATGTATTCCTTTGTAGTTTGTTCCTGAGATAATGTGATTCTACACTTTGGAAAGAATTTATGTGCTCTCTTATTTTATTTTTCACCGGTCCATTAACTTTTTCTCGTTTCATAAAATTTCCTCTCTTATCCTTTTCCACAGATCTTTTGCCATCTGATTTTCTCCTAAGTTGTCCTAATATGTAAAATAAATATGTTCCATTTTTAGTTTTTTACTTTCACCACTCTTACCTTTTCGTCTTTACCAGGGATAGTTTTTATAATTCCTGCTATAGGCCACCTAAAAGTACAAGCATACCTTCCTGTAAATTTGGCAACGACTTTCTCCATTTAGGTCTATTTTCAAGTTGCGTTAAATAATCTTGATACCACTTTTGCCAAAAATGCTGCTGCATTTAACCACACAACCTTCAAAATTTTTCACACTAACTAATTTCACACTTCAAAATCACACTAACAATTGGCATAAGAGGCCTTGAATTTAATATTCCTTCAACTGATGTAATCAAAGTATTAAATTCTCATATGTTAAAATATTAATTTCCATTACCCTTTTAATATGATGTTTTGAACTTCTTATCCCAGCCTTTTATAGACCCCCAAAAATATTTTAGAAGTTTTTGTACTTGATTGTTTATTCCCTTAAAGGTGGCACCATTGTCACAAAGGATTTTGGAGTCCCCTTCTATAAATGAACCTTTTTAGTAAAGCTAAAAATGTATCTGTTGTTAGATCAGAGATTAACTTCACATGAATACCCTTCACAAAAAAAGCAAAAAAACAAAGCTATATACGGTTTTGTCGTTACAGACTTTCTAATTTGTAAATGTTTAATTTGGAATGAACCACAGAAACCTATACCAACATTCTGAAAAACCCTCACTGAATGCACCCTTTGCTTTGAGAGAGATCTCATTAGCTACATTTTGGCCTTAAATTTGAAGCAGGTTACACATTTGTGCAAAATTCTGTACATCTCTTTAGCTGCACTAACAATCCAAAAATTTTTATTTATTGAACATTTTTTTTACTGATAATAATTTGTTTTAGACCTGCATAATATAAAAGTCTCAACTGCTCTCTGTGAATTAAAAAATCAGTGATATGATTGTTTTTTTTTTCTTAGAGCACCGTTTCCCTCCGTAGGTTGGGAATCATAATGGCTATTATTATTTTTGAACTTGCTGCTCTAAATAAATCAATCGATCTGCATTGATACCAATCACGTAGATTCTTCAACCATAAGTTTTGCCTGCGGCCAACAGATCTTCTTCCTTAAATTTTTCCTTGTATTATGAGCCTCAAATATTCATATTTTGGTCCCCTCATCAAGTGGCCTAGTTAATTTAGTTTTCTGGTTTGTATAGTGGTGATTAGTTCTGTTTCTTTACCAACCCTCTCCAGTACTTCTTTATTTGTAATTATATCAGTCCATGATATATTTAATACTCTGCGGTATAACCAGAGTTCGAAAGCTTCGATTCTTTTAAAATTGTATTTATTTAATGTCCAAGTCTCAGCTCCATACAATAATATTGAAAATATATCACAGCGAATGGTACATAGCCTGATCTCCAAATTTAGATTTTTGCACGTTAGAAGTGGCTTCATTCGTATAAATGCTGATGTAGCAATTTCTATTCGCCTGTTTATTTCTGCAGTATGATCATTGATTTCATTGATCAAAGTTCTCAAGTACTGATATTTTTCTACTTGTTCCATCACGTTACCATTGATTGTCAATAGGTGATGTATATTTTGTGGTCTTTTTATAATTAGCGTGTACTTCGGTTTTTTAGCGTTTTAGTAATTCCCATCTCAGCACTATTCATTCTTAAGCTTTCGATAAGATGTTGTAGATCTTCTATACGCGTTTGTATAACTATACCGTCGTCTGTATATCGTAAGTTGTTAACTTATTTTCCGTTAACGGTAACTACCGCTTTGATATTATTGAGCGTGTTTTCGAAAATTAGATTGTTTTTGAGAACTAATAAAATGTTTTTTGTCAAACAAAATATTTATGTTCTAGAGTCTACCACCAACTCTCAACAGTCCCTCAGAGTTCAAGAATGGACATAAAGAATTTAAATTATACTTAACTACTATATTGTTAGTAAGACATTTTATTTTCTCAAAAAAATGAAAACTTGGTTCATGCTTAATATTGTTTGTAAGGCTATTATCCAGTTCTGCAATTATCAAACCTCCCATAAACTTTTATTTTTTGTACTATTTACAAATCGTAGGCAATAAGCCACTAAGTTTCAATAAGCTAGAGAATTTTATGAAAGAAGATTCTGGTTTGGCACTAGCAGAAGTGACAACCTTATATTCAGGTAAATGACCTGGAATAACATATGGAATTTTAGCATTCAAAAATTCAATATTTGAAATAAATTTTGGACCCTAAACCTATTGGTGGCTATTGGTGTCTATGAGGTTCAAGACTCCGAAAAAGATAATCTGCTGGATTTTCCATAGTATTTATGTATGTACAACCATTTGAATTCAGATATCATTTCGTAAATTTTAAGAACTCTATTAGCAATATTTGGATCTAATTTTAAAGGTTCGAATTTTATCCAAGCTAAGACAATGTTTGAATCTGAATATAGAAACACATTGCTAACTTTATCTTGACTAAATGGTACGTTGTTCTGGTGCACAGCCAAATAGCTCTTTTTTTCACTATATATGGTTTTATTGCTTAGCAAAACCAAAAATTATTGTTACTTGTTGCATTTGTGTTCATTTTCCGTTTTCCTGTCCAATACTTTCCGACGTCAGTAATTCTATATTTCATTTCTCGATGTATGTAGGAGGTCTTTTGATTTTAATTGGTCGTTCTATATGCATTTTACATAAAACCATGTTATGATCTGTTCCAGTGTTAGCTGAGGTTAGGACTCTGAACTCAAATATCTTTGATGTTATGATGTTAAATAACGACGTAGGTTTCTTTTGGGACTTCAGGACCATATTTTTCAACCTGCAGTTAAATATTGACCAATTTTATCCCTAAAATCTCGTAGGGCTGAATATTTAAGGGTTTTACACAACCTTAAAACTGTCCACCAAGTTTTAATAATTAACATCCATGAAAGCTGCAGTTTGATCAGTTGGGTCGCTTGAGGATCACACGTAGTATTTTACGTGACATTTTTGGGTATGGATTACTTTTAAATTTTTGGCATTCAATAAGGCTTTTAAATACTATTATGAACTTACCGAACGATCTAGTACATACGAGACTAGTTTTTAAATGACCTTGATATATTTCTTCGATGATTCTATTATTTGCAGGTACTGTCAATCAGAATTAGTCGACGGTTGTTTGTTTATTAATATATTTGTTGTTTTGTACTCGTTATTTAGAAGAATAAGTGCACTTATAAGTGTACCAAAAACATTTAATATGTGAATAGTATAAAAGTGTCTAATCGTTACTGAAAACCCTAAACCCAAGCTAAGTTTGAGGAAATAATCTGATAACGTTGGCAGTTATCAAGAGATCGATTTTGTGCTATAAGAGAACAATTCATCAGAAATTGAAGACCATATTGGCGTAGGTGTTAAGAAGAACGAACACTGAAGGCCAAAGATACTACAATAAGTAATGAGGTTGGAGAAGAGGTGGAATGACAGCTTATAAAGAAGGAAGTTGGAAGAAGCAATAAAATGTTTACTGCAAAATCTGTATGTGTGTGGAGCTATAGCGCTTGTCTTCCATCTCGATATTTTTCCAGGAATATTCTTACTATCAAACCAGGGCCATCGGCATATGCAAGAAATACCAATGAAATATTTAAGATTTTTAAAATTTTTTTAACTCATGACATGGATGCAATGGTATTTGTAAGCATACAAATCAAGAAGCAACTCGCATATTCCGAATTTACAGTTAAAAAATCTGGAGAAACAGAACATATGAACAGACAATATTATTACAGAATTCGATGTATTTTTTGGAGTTTTGATTACACCAAGTGCTCTACGTTGTCGGAAAGAGAACGTGGCAGAAATGTAAACTACATATTATGAATTATTTCATCGTAACATATTTTTAGCATCAATGCTCTGTGATAAATTTATTTAGGTAAGCAATTTTGTCAGATTTAATGATAAATCGACAAGACAAAAAGGCATTAAACAGACAATTTGGCTGCATTTAGAGATAAGTGGGAACTTTTTGTTACCAATTGTAAACAGGCGTTTGTTCCCCATAAAGTAGTAACCGTGGATAAACAGTTGGTAGCTTTTAAAGAAAAGTTCCCCTTCAAACAGTAACTTAGCTTAAAACCTGCAAAATATGTTTTAGTATTTGGGCAGTAGCAGAAGTAGAAACAACATACCTGCATAATTTGCAAATTTACACAGGCAAGCAACCAGGCGTACCACTTGAGGAAAATCAAGATTTCAGAATAGTAACAGATTTAGCGTCTCCTTTATATGGCATTAATCGAGGAGTTACTACAGATAATTTTTTTACGTCTCTACCCTTGAATAAATTTCGAAAACTAGCCCGAGACACTCCAATGGAACAAAACAGTCCTATAAACCGAATCGTTGTCCTATTTAAATTTGTTTTTTTGGACAAAGTTGCCATGTCGTCTAATATACCAAAGAAAAACAAAGTGGTCAATGTTTTGTTCACGCAACATCAAAATCAGTCTAATTCTAATAAAGAAAATAGAAAACCAGATGTAATATTATCATACAATTTTGCCAAAGGAGCAGTTGATAATAACGATAAAATGATTCGGAAATACACGTGTGCTCGACACACTTCTCGCTGGCCTTATCGACCGTTTATTAACCTTTTTGATATTACGGCCCTCAACAAATTTGTCATATATGTATCTAACAATCCAGTTTTTTCATCAAGAAAACATGTTCTTCAAACACTCGCTTGCAGCTACCTATACTCAACAAGTAACGGTGAAGATACAAAGCGAAATCTTAGTATTTACAGAGCAATAGTTTCATGCCGAATAAATATTTTAGAGCAAGAAAATCACACCGAGCAAATAAATTATGACTATAATTTCAGGGTATGAGGACTTTATTACATGCTGGTTAAAAAAAAATAGGATAATATGTAGTAAAGGGTTAGACAGACAATAGCAAATTAAATTTCTACAAAGTCTTACCAATATTCCTTCCGCGCACTCACTCGCGGTATTGACAGGCTTTCACTCGAGAGTTGTTCTTCGTACGGGGAGGCTGTTCATGTTACCAGTTTTTGAAAACATATCTCGCGGTACTAACACTGAGATAACAAGTTAGATCACAATTTGCGTCTGTACACAATTTAAATAGTATTTGCAGTATTTTTCGTGTACCTAAAAGCGGGTGAGAGAAAGAGAGAGAGAGAGAGAGAGAATGTCTGTTGTTAGCAGCAGTCAACAGTAGTGAGGATACATCTGGTACTAACAATAGTCAACAGGGAAGAGAGAGTGTCTGTTCCCAGCAATAGGTAACCGGCAACAGAGAGCTTTTCTTGTTTGCTATCGTACAACTGTCTGTATTTCTAATGAAGTGAGGTTAAAATGTGAGTAGAAGGGGTTGAAAAATGGGAAATAATTGTAAAATTGCGGTAGAATGGTAGTTAGTAATACAACGAAAAAATGAGATGATTTTTCGCATGTAAAAAAATTGAACAACGAGGAAGATGCAATTTGTGTCCTCGTTCACTTGATAAAAAAGTAAACTCTAAATGTACTAACTTTAAAAAATTTATCTGCTCATACTATTGACAATAATTAATTGTCCCATTTCAATATTTTGATTTTTTTTTGTTTCACTTTATTATTATGATAAAGTGCCCAGGTGCATGTAAATAAGTTTTTTTTATTTATTAAAAATTTTACATTTCCACAAAAAAATCATGAGGTATCTAAAGGACCCCACGCAGTACTTTACTTAGCAAAGTTAAACGTCGTTGTTTAAAGCTTAAATTAGTAAAATGTAAAGAAACAATTTTTACCTTACTATTACTACTCTTAATCAAGAAACCATAAAATAAATGTTTAAAAATTTTTTATTGTAAGTGGGTCAGGTCTCAAGCAAAAGGATTCGTCCTCTTATTATTATTGAAGTTTTATTTGTCCCAGACCTCAGCCACCTAATGTTCTATAATTTTAAAAATAATAAAGTAACAATTTTATTTTAACTATTCATTTTACAGATACTAAATATTATGTACAATCCAGAATGTGTATTTTTTATTGTACAGTGAGATAATCCCTTTTCGGCACTCAGTAACTCAAAGGTAATGGCATTTAATAAGGCTTGAAATTCGGCTCGAGATGAAAGCCGTCTAGCCTTTGCTTCAGAACCGAAATCGCATTTTTAATTATGGGCTATAGATACGGTAGCTTTTGCTTGTTTTCATTTCATCCAAATTGTGGGTGTGTTAGAAATTTTAGAAAAGAGACTTTGCCGAATATTCTCACCCATTTTAAGAGTTTTTTCTTTAGATGTATAGCGGTCACTAATACAGTGCGGATATCACAAACACATTAGATCTGTGATCGTAAATTTAAAAATATATTTTGTTTTATTTTACAAAAATTATATTTTAGGTAGCATTTAAACTGTGCTAAATGAAATAATTATCATTAAAGGTGTTCAATTAGCTGTATGTAGATTAATATTTACAAATAGGTTAGTTACGTAGGAAATTTGCTTATTGGAAGTTGCAAAACCTTAAAAATGACTACATAAAACGTTTTACAGCTGATAGTAGTTAATAACCATCGTAGATGTATTGATTTTGGGAGTTTCATATTGTTTACATTGTGATTAGTTCTAAGTTTAAGTAAGTTCACACCTTGTCTTGCGGCATTTAACATGCCACTGAAGGGTGTCAACTCCTTTTCTTAAGTGGTTCTCTGTTGATCTTAGAAGACTGACTCGTGGAAAAGTATGCTTACTATATTTATGTTAATAATCGTTTTGATGATGACTATATTAGATTTTTCCACCTGTTGCCTAACTATATTAGGTTTCCACCAAGAGCTGAATGTAAACAACTGTCTGAAACTTACTTCAGCAACTATAATAAAGGTATACACACTGGCCTAAAAAAATGATCCAAAATCATTTTGGAAGAACATCAATGATAAGCGATCTAGTTATTACCTACCTAACTCCTTATTTTATCAAGTTCAGTTTGCAGCAAATGGTCAAGGCATAGATAATTTATTTACGAACTTCTATGTTATTCACCAAATAACAACAATCTTTACGTATCTATCCATTTATTAAATAGCATTTTTAGTACAAATATTTATCCTTTTAAGGTTATCATGACTGATATTTTTAATGGCATAAATGAGCTGTCCGATAAGCTTACTGCTGGCCCAGATGGAGTGTCTAATTTTTTATTAACAAAGTGTGTCAGTACCCTTGTAATGCCATTTGTTATATTTATTAATAGATCTCTGGAAACCTTTATGTTTCCTTCTTCATGGAAGGAAAGCTATATTGTTGCTATATTTAAACATGGTCAAAAAGCCAACATTGAAAATATCGTAGCATTTGTATACAATCTGCAATTTCTAAGCTCTTTTACTGTCTTATAGCAAAACAACTTTCTTGGTTATGTGAAGGCTTAACATCTCGATCATATCATGTCATGATCATAGCAAAAAATACATTGCAGCAGACTTGGTTTGCTCTCAGTCTGATATATTATCTCATATGTAAGACCGTAAACAGGTAGATGCAATATCTGTAGACTTTTACTAATCATTTGATCATGATCACCAAATACTTTGGGACAAATAATTAATGTGGGCTTTCATGTAAGGATTGTTAAATGGATTAAAAGCTCTACATCTGGTAGAAGTCAAAGAGTCAAGATAAGTTGTCATCTGTCTGACAGTATCCCAGTAACATTTGGAGTTCCTCAAGGAGCCCACACTTCTACACTTTTTTTTTAAAATTGAATTTTGGAGTTTTGGAAAGTTATAGATAGCTTAAAAGATCAAGGTTTGATACAAGACGACTTAGACCAACTACAAAATTGGTGCAATCAGAACATACTCCACTTAAAAGTAAAAAAATGTTGTTTTATAAGATTTTCTCGTAAAGTCAATAGAATTGGAACAAGCTATACTATTAATCATCAGCCACTGAATTATCTTTTTTTTATTCGGAATTTGGGTGTTATTTTCGATAAGAAGCTTACTTTCTGTGACCACATAAACTCTATTTTAATGAAGGCATCGAAATTTCTTGGTTTCATTACCAGAAATTGCAAGCATTCCTCCAATGATTTAACAAGATTAGTGTATTGTTGCTTAGTTAGAACTATTTTGGAATACTGTTCAGTTATTTGGTCACCCTATTTCCAGAACAATATTGATACCATGGAAAGAGCCCAGCATAAAATTTTGAAATATTGTGCTTACCATGTTCACACTTATATTGAAAATCATGATTATTTCCATATCAAACAACAATTATCGTTACCCTCACTCAAGAACCGTGGTGATATGTCATTAGCTATATTTATATATAAGATCATACATGAATTTATTGATTGACCAAACCTGTTAAGCCAGATTAACTTTAATGTTCGCCATCAAGCTCTACGTTACCACAATGTTTTCAATATTTTTTTCCACATAACAACTTATGGCGTCCACAACCCATTGAATAGATACATGGGGCTGTTAAATGTTCTCGATTTTGATATTTTCGATATAACTTTAACTCAGTTAAAAATATTTCGTGGTTTGTGATATGTATATTGAGATTGTTGAATTTTTTCTGGTTATATTTTGTTTTTTTTTAGTGTGTAAGATTTTTAGTCTCAGTTTGAAGCTTGTTAATATTAATTTTATATTATATGTAATTTTAAGTTATGAATCCTAACTGTGATATTGTATATTGTAATTTATACTGTTATAATGTTATATTTAATAAGGTTATCCCGTGTATTAACTTAATAAATAAATAAATAAAAAATGAAATACCATTTTTATCACAGAGACGTAATCTCACCCCTGTTAGTAAAACTGCCTACTACTATTTTTTTGATATTAACGTAAGATATTAGGACAAGACTTAGGCTATAGTAATATACAGGAATAGTTGTTGCAATTCTTGTCCCCTTTGCTGTTCCATTATTTGGCAAGAAACTAAAAACCATATTGATGACTGCAACTTCTGCTTGACTCTTTAGATACTATTTATTCCTATTTCACCCAGATACTCAATTTAGTGCTAATGAATTCTTTTCAGGTCACGACAGTAACTGGAACTGGAAAACAGAGGTTTCCAGTTTCCACCTAAATAACAAGCTTGCAGGAAGAACACTCAACATCCAATTCGAAAACACCACACTCGCCTAAAATAAAATACCAAAGTACCTTGGGGTGACTCTTCACAGAACTCTATCTTTCAAGAAACATCTGTCAAAAACAGCAAGAAAACTTAAATTTAGAAACAATATCATTCAGAAGCTGTCGGCACAACATGGGAAGCATCGGCTTCTACCTTGCGATCATCTGCCCTGGGCATTGTCTTCTTAACTGCGGAATACTGCTTTTCAGCCTGGCCTAACTGCCTTAACATATACATAAAGTAGATGCCAAATTAAACAATACAATGAGAATGATTGCTGGCGTTATCAAATCTATTCCTACGCAATAGCTCCCAGTACTGAGCCACATTTCTCCACCCAAACTACAGCGCATACACCCCTTCACTAGTGATTACAGAAAGATACTTTAATAACGAAATTCTTTCAATCCATCAAGATATAGATGCTGCCAACGGTAACCGTCCATGCTCCAGGCGACCGCCAATAAAATCAGCATAGACACCTATGGAAAATGAGTTTAACTTAATGACCACTTAGACTCGAGAATGGATGGTACAACAAAATAGCAGCTTACCCTGCATCACACAAAAACCACCAGGTGTTGGCTTAACACGCAACGCATGGACTATGCTGAACCGAATCAGAACCCAACACGGCAGATGCGGTTACATGATGCACAAATGGGGTAAACGACCATCACCATTCTGTGAATGTAGACAACCACAAATCATCTGTAACATCACAGAACAGTGTCCCATAAGATCCTATCATGGCAGGCCAGAGGATTTCCTAATGGCGACTCCGGAGTCTATAGATTATATAAATAAGTTAGATGTTCGTTTGTAAATATGTGTAAAATGTTTTATCCAAATATATGTAAATTTAAATGTAAATGTGTCAAGTGCCATTCAATAAATAAATAAATAACATCTTTAAAGTGGACTCAAATTTAATTATTTTAAAATCGTTCAAAAATGTACTTTTTTCATAATTTGAAATTTTAAAAATTTGAAAAATTAATATCCTACTCAGCTATACAGTTACAGAAGGCAATTGTATGCCTTTTCAGTTCAAAATACCTATAAAAGTAACATATCCAAGTGACAGCTACTTAAAAATCGTTTATTTTTTTTTGTATCGATGAGCCGCTAGTCTATAACTATCCTTATAAAAATTCTATCCTCCAATTACCACTGCTTTAATCTAATTTCAAAGATTTAGTGCTTCTTTATGCCGCATTCTTATCAGTCATGAATAAAAACAATGACAGAAAAGTTTATGAAACGCCTAGTTCCGAAAAATTTACATTTAGCGACAAAAAGCGATCACAAAAACTATTAGGTTTTAGAACGAACGGATTAGTTGTTAACTAGATGTCTGAATTGGAAAGATGTTGCTTCAACAAAAACTGTAGTTCATAAATATTAAACCAGCCATATATGTGCAAAAAATAGTTGATTTACTTTCGTCGAATAACTGATATATTGTGTCGTTCTAGTTAAAAGTGACACGAAAGAATACTGCATTTTACTTTATATCAGATGACCAACAGATTTTTGTGTTTAAGTATTTATTATTAAAAACTTTGTTTTATAGGAAAATATAAAAAAAATTAGTATATGGAAATAATTATTCCAGGCATTTTCATTGGCTCCAGTAGGGCTTGACGTCTGTACTACATGCACTAATGTCTTGCCAAGAAGGTCTCTGATTTGTTTAATACAGTGATTACAATTTGCACTGCATGATCGTCTCAAAACGGCATCAGTATTTGAATAAACTGTTCTATCTTTTCGACTCTTACATTATTTTCTTGCAATTTACGGCAAATATGGCCTGCGTCGCCTTCATTCCGACATCTTCTTCTTCTTCAGATGCAAATCCACTAATGGATGTTAGCGATCACATTTTCCATTAATTCTCTATTTCTTGCAATATGTATCAGAGATTGTATGTCGTTAATCCCTGTCCATTGTCTTATGTTTCGGAGCCAGGACATTTTCTTGCGTCCCATTCCTCTCTTGCCTTCAATTTTACCCTCGATTATAAGTTGGAGGAACTGGTATTTTTCATTTCGCATGATGTGACCTAGATACGCCGTTTTCCTTTTCTTGATGGTTTCAAAAAGTTGTCGTTCTTGGTTTATTCTTTTAAGGACATCTATATTTGTGATTTTTGCTGTCCATGGTATTTTTAGGATACGGCGATAAAGCCACATTTCGAAAGCTTCCAATCTGTTTATATCCCTCGTTTTGAGTGTCCAGCCCTCTACGCCATATAGCAGCACTGACCATACGTAACACTTAGTAAACCTTAGTCTCAGTTGAAGATCGAACTCTGAACAAGTCAGTACCTTCTTGAATTTTACAAAAGCTTGTCGAGCTTGCTCAATGCGACATTTTACTTCCCTGTCCGATGCCCAGTCTTCAAAAAGCCACGATCCCAGGTATTTAAATTTACTCACTCTTTCTATGGATTTACTATTTAGTGTTATGGTGGAGTTTTCAAGTGCATCCAAGTTTCTGGAGATGATCATGAATTTGGTCTTTTTGGTATTAATCTCTAGTCCTATTCGCTCACTGTATTCTCCGATTATAGTGACAAGTTGTTGAAGATCGACTATGTTGTCACAAATTAAGACACCATCATCAGCATATCGTATGTTGTTGATCAATACTCCATTCACCTTGATTCCCATCTCTGCATCCTCCAAAGACTCTTGAAATATGGCTTCCGAATAAATGTTAAATAAAAGAGGGGAAAGCACACATCCCTGTCGAACGCCTCTTCTTATATGTATGGGCTTGGATATAGAATTGTCTATTTTTAGCTGTGCCGTTTGATGCCAGTACAAGTTTTCAATGCATCTTATGTCTTTTTGGTCTATATCGACTTTCTTGAGAATCTGCATTAACTTGTGGTGTTGGACACGATCAAACGCTTTTTGGTAATCTAAAAAGCATAGGAACACATCCTTCCTCTGATCGTAACAATTTTGGACCAGCACCTGTGTTGCTACTATTGCTTCTCGTGTTCCTAAACCTTGCCTAAACCCGAACTGGGAATCACTGATGTCCCATTCACATTTTTTGTATAATCTTTGATGTAGTATTTTTAAGAATATCTTTAAAGTGTGACTCATCAGGCTAATGAGTCTGTGATCCTCACATCTTTTTGCATTGACTTTCTTGGACAGGGGAATAAAGGGAGAGCGTAACCACTGTTGAGGATAGCAGCCAGTTTCATAAATTAAATTAAATATTTTGTGTAGTGCTGAAATTCCCCTTTCATCTAGTAATTTGAGTATTTCTGACGGGATCTCATCTGGTCCAGGTGCCTTATTGTTTTTTGAATTTAATATTGCTTTTTCTATCTCCTCTTTGGTGATTGAAGAGCCAGTCAGCTGGTCGTCTGTATAAACTTCACTTATGGGTCTTCCGTCATGGAAGAGCTCCTGGATATAATTTTCCCATATATCAATTTTCTCCTTTTCACACAGCACTATCTGGTTATCCTGATTAACTATGGTAGTTGGTCTTCGTTTTCTGTATATTCCAGCAGTCTCCTTAAGCTTTTTATGTAAATTACGGTCGTCGTGCTGTCTTTGTAATGTGTTCTAGATCGATACATTGTTGTTTAAGCCATTCATTTTTTGCTATTCTTATTTTTGCTTTTATTTGCCTGTTAATGTTTTCATACATATTGCTGCCATCTTGGTTATTCTTGTGTCTTCGTCGTTCTTCCATTAGTAATAGTATTTCTTCTGTCATCCATTTTTGCCTCTTGTTATTTCGTTTGTACCCTAAGTTGTTTTTCATGATGTCTGTTACAGCACTTGTAATCGTATTCCATGTTGGTGTTAGATCTTCGGTAATGTTTGTCGTTAATATTTGAATTTGTGCGTTTATTTCATTGCTTATTTCTGCTTGTATCACTGGGTCTTTCAGTTTATCCAGTGCTATCCGACATCTAGACTTACGTATTGTTGCCATTGTATTACGATCTAATGTCCGTAGGATTTTCTCCAGACGTACCTCATTTTCTTTGGGTCCTTCTTCAGAGATTCGTACTCGATAGCTTCGTGAAGTTTGACAAGCTGTTTCGTATTTCAAAACTTTCGGTCCTGCTAGTCGTAAAACTTTTTGTAGTTAACTGTCTTTCAACCCATTAACGCAAATATCTACGAGCAAAATCTGCTTAAAATTCTTGTAAATTTTGACTTGCTCGTTGAATTTTACTTTTTAGTTGTGCTTTATAGACTTGTTGTAAACGGGTATCTCCCTAACGTTTTTTAGTCAAGTAAACAAGGTCCTGTAACATTTTTCTTAACTCTTAGCAATCGATATTAGGATATCCGCAGCATCATCTTGCAAAAGCAGTCAAGGAAACTGCCTTGTCTGATTTGGTCCAATGATTATCTGTCGCTATAGTTCCAAATTGTCTAAAGTATATGTACCAAGATATCATCTAATCGCAGCAATTTTTATCTCATATGATGCGTCGTTTCGTTCCTTGGTGATTTTGATTTCAGTGCAGGATGTAAACCTACTGCATTAACTGGCGTTTTCGTATTTGATACCATGTTGTTGTTTAAGGTTCTTTTCTACATCGCCTACATTTTTCTGTATCTAGGAACTTCTACAAATTATTTTTTTTCATTGATCTGTCTGCATACTTTTTTAATTATTTAAGAAGTCTAGTTAGATCTTTTAGAAATATTTTCTAATTTCTCGTCAAATCTTTTGGAAACATTTTTAGAAGTTTCTTTAATCATCAGAGAATTAGATGAACTTCCAGTATATCCGAAGATGAAATCGAATCAGCGTTAAAAGAAATCAAGAACAGCAAATCACCTGAAGAATATCGCATTGTAAGTGAAATGCTAAAATTGGGAGGTGAATGCGTCATAAAATCTTTAAAAACCCTTTATATTGTCGCGCCTTATGAGAGGTGAAAAGTACGAACTACTAAGGAATATAATGCAGGGTAAAATTAAAGGTAGAAGAAGCGTAGGAAGACGTAAAATCTCGTGGCTACGCAATCTCCGTGAGTGGTTTGGATGCAGTTCAATTGAACTATTCAGGCGAGTAACCAATAAAATTATAATTGCCAGAATGATTTCCAATCTCCGATAGGAGTGGAACTTGAAGAAAAAGAATGCTGCGCCTTTTTAGAGGAATTATACCAGAAAAATGTAATAGTGCCATTATGATAATATTGCACAAACAAGAGATGTAACAGAAATTGGAAACTACAGACCTATCAGCTTTGGAACAAATGACCACCTCCAAGTAATAAAATCCTTAATAGAGGATTCCGTTTGGCGTTTGACTCACTCCGACATAGCTCCATGTTAAGAGCTCGTACAGAGTGCAGTATTGATCATAGGTACACAACTCTTCTTCACAATATATATAATAGAGCAACAGCTGCAGTTAGGATGTATTATTACAACACAAATACATTTCCCTTCGAGAGGGGCATTAGGCAAGAAAATATCATCTCTCCTAAGCTAATTACCGCTTTGTTGCAGAGTGCTATGAGAAACAATAATTGGGAGAATATTGGAGTCAACATAAATGGAGAGTTTCTGAACAACTTGAGATTTGCAGACGACATAGACTGAGTAGATCATGCCTGCCAGCTTCTTCAAGACCTTCAGAGCTCGTGTACATGTGTTGGACTTAAAATTAATTTTTCCAAAACACAATATATGACCAACCTTGTACTGGTGAAATACACCTCAACTAACGGCACGCGAATTGAATAGGTGTATAGCTATAAATATCTGGGCCACGAGATTAAATTAGGAAGAGATAATCAAACAACGGAGCTAAACAGGAGAATAGGACTGGCATGAGCGGCTTACGGAAAACTGAGAGAAGTCTTTAGATCAGATATTCCCATGTGCTTGAAAAGAAAGGTCTCTGATCAATGTGTACTCCCAGTTCTAACGTATGGAGCAGAAACATTGAATTAATATATCCCTCAGAGACAGGGTATCAAATACAATAGTTAGAAGAAAAACTGGTGTTACTGACGCAGTTGAAAGGATTACAACATTGAAATGGAACTGGGCAGGACATGTTGCTGACCAATAAGGTGGTCAGATGATATCAAGCGCATTCAGCACAACTGGATTCAGGGTGCTCAAGATAGAATGCATTGGAATTAGTTACGGGAGAGCTATGTCCATCAGTGGACTCAAAACTGATGATCATGATAATGATGATGTTCTTCAATCACTTCAGAAACATTTTCGAATTCCTGACATGTTCCCGACGAGCAATACTTTTCATAGGTTCAAAAGTGTGTTTCAAAGGTCACTGTCACTTAATTTAGTTTTAAAATAATAAATTATCTCACACAGTGATACCACTGTAGAATAAAACGAGCGGTTCTAATTTTAATAAATCTATTTACTTGTAAGTTTACAGCACGATACTATGTTAACTTAATATTATTTGTCTAGATAGTCAATAAACATTCCATTACTCCCTTTGCTTTATTCACCTGGTTTCGTACTCTTATTGCATTTTCCGTGACTAGATAATTTGATTGTAAAATATGTTACTTATATACCAATTTACATATTCTTAGTTTATCACTAGACATTTAATTTTACTTTTTAAATTCACCATTTTATATTGGGCACCATGCTCATGAACCCTTTATGCCGATCATTGTTATTTTCCAACATATTATCTGGATTTCCTTTTCTACCGACTTTTTTTTTATTTTAAAAAAATGTAAATAATTTTATTTATATTTCTTATTAATATAGTAAAACCTAGGGATGATTTTTCACATTTTCTGCTAGAGTTCCTTGTTTTTTTGTTCCCGGATTTATGAGTACTATGTTTATCTAGTTTGAAAATGTCAACATTATCGTTAATTATTTTATATATATATATATATATATATATATATATATATATATATATATATATATATATATATAAGCGAGGCTCCTACAGCCTCTGCCGTTTCTCGCATTTCGACCGCCATCGTTTTCTGTCCATCCATTCGTCTTCTCTGTGGCTCTATCTCTCATTATGTGCCGTACATTTTCTTCCAGGCAACTGAAGGCCTTACTCTTCTTCTTCTTTGTTGTGGTATGTAATTTAAAGCTTTCTTTGGCCATCTATCTTCATTCATTCGTTTCACGTGACCATACCACACTAGTTGTCTCGTTTCAATTCTATCTACACTGGAATATACAGTATTTGTCCTCCTTCTAATATCTTCATTCCTGATGTGATCTTTTTTGGATATACCACACGCTCTCCTTAGAAAATCCATTTCTACTACTTCTATTCTTTTTCTATCCTCTGCGTTATCTGCCAAACCTCTGCCCCATAAGTCATAATAGGCTCTACCAAGGTTCGATAGATTGTCAATTTCGTTTCTTGTCTAATATCTTTAGACCAAAGTAGAGAGTTTAGAATGTTTACCACTTTTTTCCCTGCTGTGTTCTGTTTTCGATGTCTCTTTTGGTAGTGCCTTCTTTAGATATTATAGATCCGAGATATTTATATTCATTGCATGTTTTTGTGTTTCTAATTTCTAACTCTGGATCTTCTTCACCATCTCCTATTTTAAGATACTCTGTCTTTGCCATATTCATATTAAGGCCCCATTTTTCATATTCTTTCTTTAGTTTTCTAAACATGTAGTCCATGTCTTCCTCGTCATTCGCTACGACTACCTGATCATCTGCGAAAAATAAAGCTGTTAGACATTCACCACCGCCTATGTCTATTCCCATTCCGGATACTTGTTTTCTCCACTGCTCTAGCGATGATTGAATATATATTTTAAACAGGGTCGGAGACAGACAACATCCTTGTTTAAGCCCCTTGGTTATTGGAAATGATTCAAATATAAAGTTTCCTTCTTTAACGACACTTCTTGCATTTTTGTATATATTTGCGATAGCATCCACATACTCTCTATTGAGACCTACTTTCGTCAATGTATAAAATAGTTTTTTCAAAGGTACCGTATCAAAGGTACCGTATATGCCTTCTCTAAATCTACAAACAATAGGTGGGTAGATAGATTCCTTGCCTTCCGTTTTTCGATTACCTGCTGCAGAACGAATATATTATCAATGCACGATCTTCCTGCCCGAAATCCATTTTGTTCCTCTACGTCTTCATATTCTGATTCAATTCGTTTTTTTATTATTCCACCGTACAACCTCCCAACTGAGCTAGTAACAGTTATTCCTCTATAATTAGAGCAATTGCGTTTATCCCCTTTTTTGTATATTGAGCTGATGTATCCAACATTCCAATCATCAGGGATATTTTGTCCTTTTAAGCATTTATTAAATAGTTTAACCATCATCTCGTGTAATATTTTTGGTCCATACTTTACCAACTCAATTGGGATGTCTCCAGGTCCTGCTGCTTTACCGTTTTTCGATCTTTTGAGGGCATCGCTTAACTCTCCGGTTGTTATCTCAATTATTTGTGTATGTTCAGATATTTCTTCCATTTCGATATCTTGGAATTTACGTCTATCCTCTGTCAATAAGACCTCATAATGCTGTTTCCACTGTTTCAGATCTATTAATTTTAAGTTAGATTTTTCCTTTCCTTCCCTCCGGAGAGACTTTATCACCTTCCACGCTTGCCCAACTCTTGTTCCACCCATATACCTATCCACCTCTGCACATCTTCGATCCCACATCTCATTTTTACTTTTCACTACTTCTCTTTTTACATCTCGATTTAATTTCGTATATACCTTGTGATCTTCCTCCTTTCTCGTTGACATCCATTTCTGATAAGCAGTTTTCTTCTTGTTTACTAACGTTTGCATATTCTCCGACCACCATTCTTGATTTTTTGTTTCATGTTTGTCTTTATATCCCAAAGCTTCACTTGCAGCCTCATGAATGTACTTTTTAAGTTGTTGGTATAATTCTTCCGCTATTATATTTTCTCGATCCACATTTTGTAATTTTGTGGCCAGTCGTAATTTGTAAAGAAATTTTGTTGAATCTTCTTTTAAGCTTTCTAGGTTATATTTAGGAGATGTTACTTTTTGTCCCTTTTCTATATTCTGTACCTGAGTGTTATTGTTTTTGCGATAGTTAACTATCACATTGGCCATAAGTAAATGATGGTCGGATCCACATTCTGATCCACGGTATACCCTTACGTCAGTTGTTTTCAGCTGGGAAGTTTGACGTTGGATTACAAAGTCGATTATCGAGCGCAGATTCCTAGTAGGTTGTATCCATGTAAATTTGTGGATGTCTCTATGTTGAAAAAATCCATTCATAATTTTGAGAGACATTATTTCACAAAAATCTCTAAGACGCATTCCGTTGTCATTGGTTATTTGTTCTCCATATCTTCCTACGACTCTGCTATTTTCTTCTGTCCCTACTCTGCCGTTTAAATCTCCTAGTATAAAGATTTCACAGTTTTCTTTAACTTCAGAGAGTATTTCATTCATATTGTCGTAGAAATCGTCTTTACTTTCTGGATTTGTATCTTCGTTTGGGGCATATACTCCGACAATTACGATATTGTGCCCATTCTTTTTCATTTCCAGTATTAGTAGTTGTTCATTTACTTCAGTCCACGATTTAATGTTGTTTTTAAGATTTTTTCGAATGGCAATAGAGACTCCCCTCTTAGCTCTGTTATCTTTACTCACTCCGCTGTATATATGTATATATTCTCCTATCTCTTCACTTCCTTTTCCCTTTTTCTTGGTTTCTGTGAGAACACATATATCTATTTTTCTTTCCGCTAATTCTTTGAATACTTCTGCTTGTTTGGTTCTCAGTCCTTGTACATTCCATGTAGCCAATATCATTTTCCTTTTTCGTTGCATTAGTCGTCTTTGTGTTGATCCATCCTTTGTATTCCGAGGCTTTTGGTCGAAATTTTTAGCATTAATTTCTTTTGACAAGGGACGAGTTGCTAGCCCATCGCCTCAACCCTCCTCCTTTATCCGGGCTTGGGACCGGCATCGGCATTTACTGAGCTACTCAATTCACCCAGTACTTACCGAAGGCGGAGTTGTTAATTATTTTATTCATTTCAATATTAGCGATTTGCAACAAATCTATTAAACAGAGTTAATACATATATAAACAGTATTAAATTTTATTAAAAATAATTATGCTGCTTTACAGCTCGGACCTCCAGATCAAAAATAACCACTCGGTAGGTGTCCAAATCCGAAAAACAACTCAATCTGGTTCGATTACGATTCTTAATTTCTTAATCAAGGAATATGTTTGCTACAGTAGCTGGTAGGCACTTTTTCTCGTCTTCAATTAACTTTTATATTACATCTAACTGTAATTGCTTAATTTCAGTCGAACAATTAAATAAATTAAATGCAGATTGCTTCTCCATAGACTTAATGAAGATAAAGTCGTTTTCGTGGAGAATAAATTTTCTTCGCAGGAATTCTGAATTTAATTGTATTACTTGAAGAGATCAAGGACGTACATGTATATTATTATTTTTCTTTAATTCGATAAATATTTTTTTTATTTGGGTAAATACGCAATAACTTTTAATTTTAACAATCTTTTTGTCGTAGGACTGTAGTAAACAAATAAGCCTTTCTTAATTTTATGTAATACCTTAAATGAGCCTTTTCTTCTTTATTAATCATTCTTATATATAATCGACATCGCTGATCTACATAGATTCCACATTTTGGAACAACTATTCTTACGATACCGATATATATGATAAGAACGTACCCTAAATCCTACAGTTGCTTAGAAAAGCTACTAAAATCTAAGTGTAAGAATTCTACGATGACATTACTATAGACCTTAACGATACAAAAGCAAACTTTACCATACTATGTGGAGACTTCAATGCTAAAACGAGGAGAATTATCACTGGGAAAATTTGGTTTGGGAAAGAGAAACGAGCACGCTGAAATGCTAGTTTTCTGCTGAAAAAAGATGGATTCCAAATGCTTCTCCTACAAAAAAGAACATCGTAGATAGTCATATCAGAACCCAAAAGAAAAACAGGAAAATAGATAGATTTTATAATCACTGACAAGAGGCAAATCTTTAAAGATGTAAAGTCCTAAATTAGTTTTTAACAGGTAGCGACCACAGAGCTGGCCGATCCACAGTAGACCACCTGTACTCTATTACGCAAGTTATTGAGAAAAAAACAGCCTTCAATAAAGAAATTCACCTGGTGTACGTAGACTTACAAAAAGCATATGACAGTGTACCCCTAAGTAAACTATGGTCAACCCTACAGCAAACCAACACTAAGCATGGTCTTATCAAAGCAGTCCAAAGTCTGTATAATGGAACGACTGAAAAAATTAAAACAGGATCAAAGATATCTGAAGGACTTAAGGTCACGAAAGGACTAAAGCAGGGTTGCTGTATTTCGCCTACCCTTTTCAAAATTTATCTGGAACAAGCACTCAAGCTATGGAAAAGAAAATGTAATGGCATGGAAATCCCTCTCAATGACGAGACTACACTGTACACCTTATGTTTCGCTGATGACCAAATACTGATTGCCCAGGATCATGACGACTTAAGTTACATGACTCGAAAGCTAATAGAAGAATATAACAAATGGAGTTTCGAAGTTAACATTAAGAAAACTGAAGCCATGCGTATTGGAGGGACAAAACAATCCATTATATTAGACGATGGGGTAGAAATTAGAAACTGTGACGAATACAAGTACTTGGGTATGAAGATAACTCAAGATGGAATACTAGATGCTGCTATAAAAGACAGAAACATACAAGGTAGAAAAGCCATATCCATGATGAACGGCATTTTGTGGGACCAAACAATATCTAAAGCGAACAAACAACTCATACACAACACCATACTTAAAAGTGTAATCACATATGGCAGTGAAGTTTGGCCAATGAAACAAAGAACAGAGAAACTGTTACTAGCAACAGAAATGGACTTCTGGAGAAGAGCAGCAGGCAAATCAAGAAGAGATCGGATACTAAATGAGAGAATACGAGAAATGATGGGAGTCAAGCATACAATAGTTGATGACATAAAAACAAAACAGTTAACATGGTACGGTCATGTACAGAGAATACCAGCTGACAGGATTTCAAAACAGATTTTGACGTGGACACCACAAGGGAGAAGGAAAAGAGGAAGACCGAGAAGAAGCTGGAGAGAGGGAATTAAAAAAGAACTAGAGGAAAGAGAAATCCCTCCAGGCCTATGGTTGAATAGAGAAGAATGGCGGTTAGGAGTCGGAAGGCGTCGGAGAACGCTGTAAACCGATAGTAGTAGTAGTAGCGACCACAGAATGGTAAAAGCGTCAATAAAAAATAGACCCTATGAAAGAGAGATACCCTCATGATCCAAAAGAGGTCTACACCCATATACATGAACCGAGCCTAATATTATAAATGCTTTTGACGAACACACCAGCATTCTTGAAAGCAGTAAGAATACAGACCCAAATGTCAATAGTCTAAATTACATTGTACCAGAAGCTATAGAAAAAGCCAGAAGATTCATTGCCAAAAAATACATTCATACTGTTTGTTATTTGTCGATCTACGGAAAGCTTACGATAGGGTTCCACTAAAGCAGCAGTATAATTTTAAGGTAGAAATAATAATATAGAATTAATAAAAACCGTCAAAAACTATACAACCAGTCAAAAACTATACAACCAACCTATAACAAAAATAAAAACAGGGACACAAATAACAACAGGGTTTGTAATATAAAAGGCATTAAAGCAAGAATGTTCTGCCACTTTATTTAAGAGATATTTCCAAAAGACAACTTTGCAGATGATCTAGTCATATTGTCTCAAGCATATAACTATTTGAACTATATGGCCCAAAAAGTAATTAAAAAATACGATTTATGCAGTCTAGATGTCAACAGAAAGGCAACCAAATACTACTGTCCATTGTATAGTAAGAAAAAGGTCTCGTATTAGACGACAGAATGACAATAAAGAACTTCTACGACTACAAATATCTAGGTATCACTATTTTGTTCGATGTAATATTCGACAAAGTCTAACAAATAGACCATGTTGTTAATTAGTATTTTGTGGAATCAATCCATCAGCAAAAAAATAAAAATAGGATATATGAGACTATAGTACTCATACACTCTATACAGCTGTGAGGTATGGCCATTGAAAGAAAGAACATTGACAACGATGCTGAGATCACTGAAAATGTATTTTTGAAGAAAAATGGCAGGAGGATCTAGAAGAGAAAGGATCAACATGGATTAGCAATGGGTAAATAACAAAAACAAAAAAATGACAACCAGCAGGCAACGAAGTAGAGCAAGAACAAGTTGGAGAAACCGAGTAGACAAATGGATGAAAGCAACATAGAAAAGGATCTTTGGAAAGACCGGATAAAGTGGCAATTGGATGTCGAAAACAACGAAAATAGTTAACCCAGCATATAGTAGTAGTAGTGGTATTAATGAATACAATAAAAAGTTAACATGACTTTTAACTAAAGTAAAAGAATAACGGCGTAACTTGAAAGAAATGGATCAAAAACTAAATTTGACCATAATAACTTATGTAACAATAAAACACTGAAAACTTTGTTTTCAAACTTCCACAAAATTTATTTTAAATATTATCACTACAGCTGTTTCGGCTGATTGCCTTTCTCAAGTGATCTATTTTGGCTTGGGTTTACAAATTTATAGTCTCTAATGAAATAGGTTGAGGAGGGGAGAACTGTTTGTCTCAAGTTGGTCATTCAGAATTATATCTGTGTTTTTTAATTTGTTGATTTCCATAGATTCTAACAAAGATAGCTTAAGGCCTTTATTTTGAATGTGAAGAATTTTAAATTTGTCATTAAAAGAATGATTATGATCTAGAAGGTGAAGTGCGTATGTCGAATCTGTTTTTCTATTCTTGAAAGCCCTTTTATGTTCTGCTATTCGTTTATCAAAGTTTCTACCAGTTTGACCGATGTAAGTTTTTGGGCAGTCGCCACATTGGAGTTTGTATACACCACTATTTAAGTGTCTTTTATTTTGGCTCTTGTTATTTTTAATATATTTGCCTAGGTTGTTATTTGTTCGGAAAGCTGGTGTTATTCCTTTCTTTTTTATGTGTTTGGCAATTTTTGTTGTTATTTTTCCTGTATATGTAATCGAGCAGAAGGTACTGGGTTTTTTCTCTGGTGGTGGAAATACTAATTTCAGGGCTTTCTTGTGTAGTTTTTGTTTTAACATTTTATTAATTGTTTGTTCGTTGTATCCGTTGTTTACTGCTATTTGTTTAATTATATTTAATTCTGTCTCAAAGTTGTCTTTTGACATCGGAATTTCTGTTAATCTATGTAACATACTATGATAAGCTGCCAGTTTATGTTGTGTTGGATGGGATGACGAATTGTGTATAGTCGTGTCAGTATGGGTAGGTTTATGAAATATGGAGAAGTCATGTTTGTTTTGAAATCTGCTAATTTTTAAGTCTAAAAAATTTTATGGATTGATTTTGTTCTGTTTCTATTGTAAATTGAATATGACTATGAACTGAATTAATATATGATAAAAATTGGTCGAGTTGCCTGTTAGTTCCTGTGAAACATACCAGTACGTCGTCTACGTACTTCACAAGTAGTTCACAGGAACTAACAGGCAACTCGACCAATTTTTATCATATATTAATTCAGTTCATAGTCATATTCAATTTACAATAGAAACAGAACAAAATCAATCCATAAAATTTTTTAGACTTAAAAATTAGCAGATTTCAAAACAAACATGACTTCTCCATATTTCATAAACCTACCCATACTGACACGACTATACACAATTCGTCATCCCATCCAACACAACATAAACTGGCAGCTTATCATAGTATGTTACATAGATTAACAGAAATTCCGATGTCAAAAGACAACTTTGAGACAGAATTAAATATAATTAAACAAATAGCAGTAAACAACGGATACAACGAACAAACAATTAATAAAATGTTAAAACAAAAACTACACAAGAAAGCCCTGAAATTAGTATTTCCACCACCAGAGAAAAAACCCAGTACCTTCTGCTCGATTACATATACAGGAAAAATAACAACAAAAATTGCCAAACACATAAAAAAGAAAGGAATAACACCAGCTTTCCGAACAAATAACAACCTAGGCAAATATATTAAAAATAACAAGAGCCAAAATAAAAGACACTTAAATAGTGGTGTATACAAACTCCAATGTGGCGACTGCCCAAAAACTTACATCGGTCAAACTGGTAGAAACTTTGATAAACGAATAGCAGAACATAAAAGGGCTTTCAAGAATAGAAAAACAGATTCGACATACGCACTTCACCTTCTAGATCATAATCATTCTTTTAATGACAAATTTAAAATTCTTCACATTCAAAATAAAGGCCTTAAGCTATCTTTGTTAGAATCTATGGAAATCAACAAATTAAAAAACACAGATATAATTCTGAATGACCAACTTGAGACAAACAGTTCTCCCCTCCTCAACCTATTTCATTAGAGACTATAAATTTGTAAACCCAAGCCAAAATAGATCACTTGAGAAAGGCAATCAGCCGAAACAGCTGTAGTGATAATATTTAAAATAAATTTTGTGGAAGTTTGAAAACAAAGTTTTCAGTGTTTTATTGTTACATAAAATGAATTTCCATCAAGTAACGGTCGAATCCATCAATTATAATAACTTATTTTCAACACATTAGTATACATCAATACGGTACGGCCAAGTAGAAAAACGTGAAGTTAATTTGATAACGAAACATTGCAAAAGCAACGTAGTCATCTTGTGTATTATTTCTAGAAACTTGATTTCAAACTCCAAAACGATCTTTCCGATATTTCTTTGTTTTTCTCTATATTTCGTCATTTTTGCACATTGTCACAGTACATGATTGTGACACTGTGGTCCATGTATTTTGTACAGAATCTTCCTTCAACTCTTTTTTTCCTAACCTTTTGTCATTAATAACACCGTTACAGGATTCTGAATATTCGTCTCTAACAGAAAATCTATAACTCTAAAAATAAGCTTCTCATCAGTTTGATATTGGTGTAGACGGTTATTGCCTTTTTTTATAGATTTGCATTACTTAAGGTATATCCTTTTTTTAATTGCTGATCTCTGCTTTAAACCTTCAGTGTAGGAGACTAGCTATCATAAATGTTTGGTCAACCATGTTGATATTGTTAATTTTTAATTTTGTTTTATTTATTTTAAAAAACAATCTATTACATACAAACAAGAACCACTAGTTAGTAGTAGTAACTTTGTTATTAATAACTAAAACTAAGTCTAGACCTATTTTTCAAATAAGAAGTCAACCAAGTAAGTGGAGTTGTCCAATATATTTACTGCTAACTGGTTAGGGTGTTTTTTCAGTCATTTAAAACATTCATCACTGCTTTTAACAATCATTTGCTTCACTGTTTTGAACTTTAAGTCCTTGTAAACGTCTGCATTTGGAATGAACAGCATCACACCAGTGATGTCACAAAAAACCTTTGATTGAAAATTGCTCTAGAATTGCTATCTGCTGCAGTTCCCCATAGTTTAATCCCGTATGTCCAGTTGGTCCGCAATCCCCTTCTCTTAACCCAAATATGTATCCTCCATGTTTACTTCTTTTCAATCCAAGCTATTTTACAGTATTATTTCTGGAAATGTTCTGGGAATATTTCGGCTACATTTGAATACTTCACTCAAATATAATTTGAGTTTTTGTATCAATCAGTTGTAAATTTGTGTAAAAAAACGGTTCAAAAAATCGTCTTTTGGAACCCATGTATTTCTGTTGTGGATGCTAGACACACCTTCTTTAATTTGAATAATAATCCTGCATACCAGATCTTGTCAAATGCTTGACTAAGATCCAGCAAAATGGTATTGCAAAAGATCTTTTCCTGGAAGGCTGATTGTATCGTTTCTACTACCCTTTGCACTTATTCAGTTATGCCGTATTTTTGTCAGAAACCGAACTGATGAATAGATAGTAGTTCTATATTTTATTAGTCAGTCTGCTTGCAATGACTTTCTCTGCGACTTTGGACATAACTGGTAATAGGCTGATGGACTGGTAGGATGTAATCTCATGAAAATGTTTTTTTTTTGGGTTATAAAATCGTAATCGTTTCTGCTAACTTCCATTGTGCAGGAAAGTAGCCAGTTCTTAGATACGAATTGTGTTTTGGGTGGTTGTCACCACCCACTAAGGACCTGGGTCCTAATGAACTAAAACATGTTTCAAATCCATTCTTGTTAGGTTGATAGTTTGGTAGACAATAAGCTGCTGAAATGCATAGTTTAATTTCTTATAGATGACTTTTGATGTTAACTCTCGCTATTATATTAACCATTCTTTTTTCTCTACCTATTTTGTAATTATTCGTTGTACTGCGGCTAATAAATTCTTACTTGTTTTTAAAATATCAAACATTTGTGAAGGGCACTATGCTACACTAAACACTAAAAGTGGCAGGCGTTTAAGCAGGATATGTCTCTAAAGGGATTTATATTAGTCTGATGCAAGATAGCAACTAATGAGGGAAAGTAGTTGCGAAAGTTAACCCCGCTTATAGAAAACATTAAAAAAAACAGTTAAAAATAGTAATACAGGTGTGTACCCAGGAGTATTCTAGTAGAACTATCTCATTAACGGCATTAATGTGTTTGTGATTTAAACATTTATATATTATTATTAAGTCATTTAAATAAATGTAAAAAATGTAAGGAGGAAATATTATTTAATATCCACCGATTCAGCATTGTTATTTAAACGTCTAATGTACATAATTACAAATATCTTGTTTTTGTAATTTTAATTGGCAAACTTGACCCCTACGACCTTCTTCCAAATCCAACACTGCGCGGGCCACAATTTCAAAAAGTTGCTCGATATCAACTTGCTAATTTTATGTTGTTCACTACGTCGAATGACATTTAGTAAGGTATTCACAAATTCAAGTATGCGCTTTGGTGTAGGTCAATTTATTTCTTCAATTCTGTTTATTAGTTGCAAGTACTGCTTATTGGTACTAGTGCATTACAAAAATTATCATTGGAATAATTATTATAATTGAATAAATAGGAATATCTAGAATAAAAAATTATGTAATATGTGGTATAACATTAAAAACACAATCAAAGCTCCAATTATTTCGTGCTCCAAGTAATATAAAATATTTGCCAAAAAATTTAACTTGGATTTTGGTTATTCACGGACAGAAATATGTTCTTTTTGTGAATTATAGAACTGTGAAAAGATAGAACTGACAGCTACGACAAACATGGATGCTAGAGACAACATCTCATCCAAATTTAAATTGCATAAGCTACGTGTAAAAAAGTTTTATAAAACTCCCAGATAAATAAGAAACCAGCGAAGTGGTAAAGGTTTGTTTTAATATGTAACTAAACCAACCTTTACCAAAAACTATGCATTTTTAATGTTTATTATATGCTGCCGTTGTGATTATATAATCTTATTTTTGTGATTCTTCTTGTTCTTCGGCCTTAAGTAATCCAACTTTGGACATAGGTCTCCCCCAAATCAATCCAGTGTTTTCTATTTTGCGCCACTTGCTTCCAGTTGTATCCTCCGAACTTCTTATTGTCATCAGCCCATCTCATGGGCTATAGGTGGTTGGCATTGTGGTTTAGCTTAGTCTTTATATTGCAACTTAAAACAAAAATCTTTACTCTAAGATTACAAAGCTTGAAATAATATAGGCACAACCAAACTGTACATTAACAATATCGTACCATAATTGTCACGTCATTAAGCATATTAACTACACTATTAACAAGCCAGCTATCTATCTCTATCTAATCAGCCTTCTTCGGTCCATCTTTGGTTATAGGTCTTCCCAATCCTTTTCCATTCTTCTCTGTCCGTCGCTACAGTCATCCACCTAGAGCCCACGTGCTTCTTGATATCATCTGCCCATCTCTTTTGGGGCCTTCCTCTGCTTCGTTTATAATCCCACAGTCTCCAACTAAGAATTTTGTTCCATCGGTCTTTTTTTTTGTCTTATATTGTGTTCGGCAAATCTCCATTTCAATTTTGCAACTTCTTATATAACATCCCTCAATTTTACTTTCTCTCTTATCCACTCGTTTCTCTTTTTATCCAATAGTCTAATGTACAACATTTGTCTTTTCATTGCTATTTGGGTTTTTATGATTTTGTTCATGTTTGCTTTTGTAAATGTCCACGTTTGGGAACCATAAGTGCGAACAGGGAGTACGCATTGATTGTATACTTTGGTCTTAAGATGCTGTGGATATCTTTTGTTTTTAAGAATGTAGCTTAGTTTGCCAAATGTCGCCCATGCCAGTCTAACTCGTCTTTTTATCTCTGCTGTTTGGTTTTCTTTGTTAAGTTTTATATTGTGACCCAAATATATTAATAAACCATAGAAATGATGATTTCGTGGACTTTTTAAATTTAAGATTTTTTTCAATGGCTCTATAGTATTACAGTAAATTAGTCAAGTTGACATCATTCTTTCCTGACGTGAGAGAACATTCAGATATAAGTATTTAGTGAAATAGCAAATAGACATAAACTCCAAAACAAATCATACGAAGAAAAATGTTAATCTGTTTATTATGCTCGACCCACACTAACGTTTATTTACACTGTACTGGAATCAGTATCTAAATTATTCAAAAATAAAATTTACAAGTTCGCTAAGTTATACAGATTATGAGGTACTAAACTGAAAGCTAATAAAATCTTAAAATATATAGAGTTGTTCTGGTCCTCATATAGTACTTCTGAGTCCATAACTAAGAATTTTATGGTCTGTTTATGTTTACAAATTCATTTATATGATTTAAAGGGTACTAACTTTTAAAATTAACTAAGTGGAATTGTTTCTTTTTTGAATGTTTTCTGCGTTTCTGAGTTTATTTATTGTTATTAATGGATTGTTTTTGAATTTAATAATAATAATGATCAGATAAATATTTTGTATTTTATAAGGCAAATAAATACAATCAGCCAATGACTATGTCCAGTTATTTCATTTACACATACAATTACATACATTACTAACTCTAAGTAAAACCACAAATAACAGTTATAAAAAAAATATTTATTTTCTAACATAAAGAACGCGTTTCGACATATCCTTCATCATCAGCTATAGATATAAGAGGAGCTGAATCTGAAATGCACAAGAATACACAACTTTAACCCTGAGCTACTATCGTGTATTTACACCCACATAACTACTATCGTGGGGTCATAGATGACCTGAATTTTAAAAACCTTGTAAACAAGATATAAAAGTATATTTTTTATTGTTTTTGTATTTTTGACAAATGAAGGTGTATATAAAAAAGAGATTTTTTGTAAACTTAAATTTTATTTCAAGAAAATTAAGATGCTATAATAAAAATTATAGAACTTTTAAAATAAATTTTAATCAAAAACATAACTCATTATTATAACAAAAAAAAATATATCTTAAATTGAAATTAACGGTGCATTTTCTGAAAAGTAGTTTATAATAGTAACGTCTTAACCTAATACAAAAGAAAATCATAATAGAGTAACCATATAAAAAAATAACAGTCATGTTTTTTTTTTCGTAATGTTAGAATCTTGCGACAAAAATATTTGAACAAATTGTGTTTATCTATTCTTTGCACATAGTACAGGTAACTCTCTGAAGTGAATGTGTTTTGCAGATGGTCCTATGGCATTCTGCGCAAAATGTGGAATGTTTGTTATCCTTACCTCTGGGACACAAGTAGAATCTACGTCTTACAACTGGCCTTTCTGGTTTGGTCTGATCTTGATGAGTAATTTTATTTTCTAATGTTTTGAAAATTATCGAGCGTAATTCTCTTGACAAATTTGGCATTGCAAATCTTATTTCTAAATTTTCATTTATAAGGTTGATTCCCAGCTCTTGAATAAAATCTGTAATAGAACAAAAAAAATAATGTGACTGTTTACTATAGCAAGATCCATTATGGAATACCAAATTACTAAAGGCCATCGCTAGCATCTTCGACCTGAACGATAAAGTGCACATTTTTGATCAAGTGCATCAACGCCCCCTTTCGACGAATTGTAGAAAGCTATTACATCAGGTTTTTTGCTTTCCTGGTGAACAGATTTGTCGTGATGCATAGACGACAACATAATTACACTTTTATTTTTTTTAGGGACATATGATACGATTGTATTGTCTCGTGTAAAACCAAATAAACACTTATCAACTTCGTAATTTTTATTTGGTTGAAATTGTGGAGGAATTTCTCTCTTATTTTTACGCATTGTACCTACATAGGTAAGTCAAAGTTTTTTTAGTTCATCAACTAGCTCTATTGAGGTGAACCAATTATCACCAGTGACATTTCGGTTACTATTGGCAATTGGTTCCACTAAAGCATTCTTTTTCCACTTTGGCTTTTATGTACATTCTGAAAGGGCATCTACCTCTAAACCCAACCAACATGTTGTCCACTGTAACATATTCGGAACAGATGTAGTTTGTTGTACTGTTAGATAAAAAATATTTAAATAAATAGAACACTGCTTCAAGTCGATCTCCATTGGCCTTCTTTTGCTCTCTTATTTCATGATTGTCAAATCTTATCGCTGTGAGAAAAAATAAGAAGCGTTCTTCTGACATTGTAGCACAAAAAATTGGCCTACCTAAAACACCTCTCGAAAATAATGAATCGACATTCTCATGATTAGACTTAAGTACACCTAAAAGGTATAAAAGACCCAAAAAAGCCTTAAGTTCACCTTCGTTTAGATGATCGACAAATGTACATGTATCCCCATAATTTACACTGAGCTCGGTAATTTTTTCATTTGTGTACTCTAGAATACTGCCCTCCTAAGGAAAACCACAGCATCTACACTACTCATAATAATGAGTTAATGGACTTTAAAGAATCTGAAACTTTTAAAAAGTGAAAAAATTGTAACATCGATGCAGATTGAAATGATTTCACTTTATATCAATAAAACTGTAAATAAACTATGTTTTTTTAAAAAAGGGCAGTAGTTTATCCTAATTTTTCGCTTACCATGGCAGATACTGGGAAAAAATTATAAGTAATATTATGAATTGCTAAGTAAAACTACAGCATCTACTGATGTTATGATTATGCGGTGTTTTTTCTTAGTATAATGTCAAAGAAAACATAATTAAACAACAAAATTGGTTTTTGAATAATTTATTAAAACTGTCTATCTAATAATAAAACATATTTATTGGACAGGGTAAACAAAATTTAATACAAAAGGAAAAATTTTAACACAAAAGAAATTATCTTAATCCTTATCTTCCTCAAGGTTTTGCCAAAATTGTAATCTATTTGAAGGCATTATGGTTTTCAAATTTTTAATAAGGGTTTCTTTTTTATTTTTTGATACTCCACATGGAGATGTAAATGCCTGAGGGCTGGGAAGTTTTTTCTTTAAAACTTTATTTTGAAGAAAATTCATTTCCAACACACTATCGGAGTTATTTATTAACTTGTACTTAAGATTAAATGATCCCCTGTTGGCAACAATTTCTGTTATTTTCGACAAGTAAGGTCGAGGCTCTATTTTTTTAATTTTTGCTTGTGACGTGAAATCTTGCCACTTAAAAAAATCTGTATACTGCATTGTTTTTATTGCAACCTTTTTTGAATTTGCATTTTCAACAGCTGTCACAAAATCGTTAAAATCGTAGGTTTTTTTTTGTTTTTTTAAAGATAGTTCCACCTGATGGTGGAAGCTATCGGCGGACATAAAGGTGTGCCCTGGTTCGAAATATTTAATACAAATATCTTGAGCAGATACCTATATCGTCAGAATTTACAATATATACAAGGAAAGATAAAAAACTCCAATTTTTGTTTTGACTTGAGCAGTTATCAACCCAAAGAACAAAATGTTCAATATCCCTGTAATGTAAAAAGAAAGCATTATATGAGCTAATTATTTCTTCTTTTCCCCGTCCGGCAATACCGTCATGCCATAGGCATGCAAATGTTTTTTGTTTTTTTCCTTTACCCAGGGGTACAAAGCTTTCATTGAATGTCGATATTCTTTGGGTAAATATTGCTTTTTTAAACATATCTATCCTTGGCAACATTATTACTTTTTGTAAGTCAACAGAGACTTTAAGGGTTGTTGATGTATATGGTTCATTTGTATCCAAACGATATAATTCTCTTGAATCGCTGGCACGTTGAATGTGTTCTTTCCAGCTATCACATTCACTACATGCTGGATTCAAGTTCTCAGAACAATTATGTTCTTTATTGTGTAGTTTGAATACTTCACACAATTCGCACTCTTCATGGCCCAGGTTTGTGAAAGATATGTTTTTATGTTTAAGATGCTTTCGATATACCTCATACGAGCATTGATTATGAGGGTAGGTTGCTAAATAATCTTGGTGCATGACCTCTATGGTTAAATCACTAGGCAGGTATCTACGGTACGGGGCGTGTTCACGCCTGTAATGGGATATACTGGGATTAAAACTTTCTATATGCGTATCAAGATTTAAAGTAGATATTTTGCTTTTACAAGCCGCCTTCCCACGTCCATCTTTTTTAGGGCAGATAGGAGTAGACGATTGAAACACATTTTGCCTAACGAATGCTTGAATTGGCCAATCGTTTTTCTGGTGATAACCAAGTGTTGTTAAAAAAAAGCATTTACATACATATATTTTTTCTCCTGTCTCGTTTGTTAAAAAGTATTTAAACGTGTTTTTTCTTTGAGAAGATTCAGCTTCTACAGTTCTTCTTTTAATGTCTTTTCGTGACAAGGAATTAAGGACAAATGTTTTTTTCTCAATCCAATTTAGTTGCCAATACATGCTATTAATAGCACTTCTTCTTTCTTCCGATATTTTTTGTAAACATTTTAACTTACACTTTTGTATGTTGCAAGGTGGTTTTACTACATGCTTTTTTTGCGTTTCTATTTTCTTGCTTTCTTTTCTTTTTTCCAAACTATCCTCAATTTTTCGCCGTTTTCTTTTTTGTCCTTTTTTTGTGTAACCTTTGGATGAGCCTAGAAAAATAAAATGTTTAATTTCAATATTTGCTAGTTTTTTTTACTTGCCTTCAGAATTTAGCTCCGAAGGTGCTACTTCGCTGTCAAGTTGAATTTGTGCTACTTCTACTTCTTCAGGCGGTTTATCCTGCAGTTGTTGTGAGTTCGGAATTATGTCTTCTTGTATGTTTTTATTTTCTATGTGTTCTATATCAACTGCTAAAACAAAATAAATGTTTTACCCTTGTTATTATTAAAATAAACAAAACAATGTACCTTCAGTAGTTACGGGGTATATAAAAAAATTAAAATATTTTGATTTAAAAATATTTTGATTATTTTTCTGACTTACCTTTATTATCTATCACATGGTCATGTTCAAGTTTTGGTACTTCTTGTATAATATTAATTTCTTGGTTATTCGTAATGTCTTCTAAAATATAAAATAATATTTTATAATTTGTTATTATAAGAACATACTAAAGGATATACCTTGTATATTTATGGACTTAACTTCTCTTATGCTATAACCTTCTAGTGTTTTGGAGGTATTATTTGAAATTGAGTTGACTTCTTGTGGTTCCAGATTAAGATATGTTATTTCAATATTATTGCTGGAATTTTCTTTCGGTTTAATCATAAAACTCTGGTCTAATCTAATAAATTTCTCATCATAAACATTTTTTACAGATTCTAGATCATTTGTCGTATTTAAACCAATTGTTGCTTGAGATAACAGAACATCTTGAAGTATTTGAACACATGGTTTTCTATTCTCTTTATCAATATTTTTCAGCTCTATTCCATCTTTTGTAAAAATGGAATGCTCTTCAAGTGGATCGTTACTGAAGTTTCTGTTTGGATCGCAGTAGTTTTGGAGGCAAGAGATGTTCTCCTTTTCTTTTTTAGACCAGTCAATATTTTGTAAAATGGTAAGGTTAGGTTCAGGCTGCTCAGCGCAAGGTTGTATTTGTACCTTTTGAGCCATGCTGACTAAAAGTTTACTTCTGTTAGACATCTGCCTGTAAAGGATTTCCTTTATTAGTTATATGTACAAGCAAATTTTAAATACCATAAATGCAGTTAAAAAGACTTTGGTCATTTAAATTATCATCTTTCAACTTTGTTTTACAAAAATAAACATAAATTCATTGAAATTGATTAAAACATCTTATATTTTTTTCACTTATTTATAACACACTTGTAAAAAAGTATGTAAGGTAATCTATCCTAATCTCGACTACTTACCTTACTTGCTTTTCACCAGTAAAGAATTTACGTTGTTTCTTAATCAATTTTGAAGACACAAATTAACACAACCGCACCATACAAAAGTTGAGAAGAAACTAAATAAATTAATAAATCGCGCCAATTACGTAGCAAAAACACCGCAATTGTGTATTACTTAGAATAAACACAGTAACTGCAGGCTCCGTCAAGTATATGCAGGGTTTTTCCTAAGCAGTGTTGTAGTTGCGGCGTTCTTCCTTAGTTTCACGCATTTTTTCGTATATGCTAGGTTTAGTAGTTCTTTCAGAATATATATTTGGGATTGTTAATACTGTATTTTTCTTAAGTAATTATGTAATATAAACTATCTAGATCTAATTTTCGCGCCTAACTAAATTTTCATAATTTTTGCACATGCGGTGTTATTCCTAAGGACGGCAGAATAGAGGCCAACATGTCAGTAGTTATAAGAAGTGACCAGGATTCAAGTGGACTGGATGGTTTTGTTTCTAAGGCAGGTCCACGAAGACCAGGAAGGTGTGTAATCATGTTCTGTGCACGAATTATGGAGGTGATCAGCTGACAATAACAACAAAATAGTAAAAAATCAAATAAATTATATTCTCGTCAACAGAAGATATAGAAATTCAATAATATCATCTAAAACTTATCCAGGAGGGGACATATCCTCCGATCATTACCCGGTTGTTTTGTCGATAAGAGTGAAACTAAAGAAGGTCAACAGCTCTAGCACCAAGAAAATCATGGATACAAGACGTCTCAAACAAGACAACAATTATGAGGAAACGAAATTTAAAATAAACGAGAACTTAAGGAAAGTCAAAGAAGATAATGCGCAAAACTCTAACTGTTGACCAAAAATCGAAAAAAAATCAACATGCCCTTGTGTCAGTTGGAAGACGAAGAATATTCTAACTTAAGAACTAAAGGGAATGGTTTGAATGTAGAAGTGCAGAACTTTTTAGGGCGGCAGTCAACAGAGTCCGCATAGCCATGATGATTTTCAAACTTTGATAGAAGATGGAACTTCTTCTTCAAAAAGAAGATTATATATCACCAACTAATTTTAAATTATACGCCAATGCTGCAGTAAAACAACAGACAACAAAATAATATCCTATTCTTCTTCTTGTAGTGTCTTTTCGTTTGGGATGTTAAATACCATCATGACCATTGTTCCATAATCCCGTGGAAGTTTAAATTAGGATTAGGCAAATCTACATTTTTTATTTGTGGATAACCAGGTTATTAGTGCTTAGTATAAAGACTATACAAACTACATGATAAAGAAATTACTTGAAGAAAACTCAAAATGGGGTCTGGAAATTAATGCTAAAAACCTGAGTATCTCATAATACCAACACATTATGGCTATACAAAACCGATGCATGGTACATTAGAAGAACATAATGTTACTGATACTTGGGATTTTAGTTAAATCAAGATAAAAAGGATAATGCAGAGACACAAACCAAAATAGAAAAAGTGAAGCTATAACAAGAAAGTTATATTCACTATTATGGGATAAAAGATTGTCAAATCAAACGAAGGAAAAGCTGTTCAGATCGTTAGTAGAAAGCAATATGTATGACATTCGTAATAGATAAGTGGACCTTATCAGAATAGATAAAATAAATAATACGGTTGTAACATGATTTTATAATATTGCCAAGTTACAATATTAGACATTGTCAGAAAATAAGACATTCGTAATAAAATGGATATAAAAACGATATTATTTGACAGGATAAAAGCGAAATAACCGTTATGTTATGACCACTTGAGCTGAATATTACAGCAAAAATTACAAAAGCAAATTTATAATTGGATTACTGCAAAAAAAAGAAAAAGGAGAGGTTGAAAGTACCTAACCTGCAATTTACGTGCTTTTCTAGAAAGACGCTAGTGTTTATGACAATATCACTATTAAAATATTTGACCTAATTTTGAAGCTTAAATTGGTATATTCTAAATAGTCCAGGCTGTGAGGCCGCTCCCGTTGGGAAAATGTTTCTGATTCGGTTTCTTCGCGGATTCCGGTTCAAAAATGTCCCCTTTAAACAAATCTGAAGGTTGCCGGGCGAAATTTTTGGGCAGAAATTGTTTAAACAATTTTTTTTTAAACAAATTCAAAAAATATTTTTTTTAATCTGAAAAACCTTTTTGTTGTGTTTTTTGGGTCATTCTAAACAAAAAAGGTCTCTTGTCATTTTTCTCGTTTTCCAGTTATAAGCGATTTAAAGTCTGAAAGACGCGAAAATACGCATTTTTGAGGCTTGAAAACACATATGTAAATTATTATTTTTGAGGTTACCAAGTGTCTAAAATTGAAGTTTAAACATTCAACTTCAAGATTGTGAAGAGTAATCGGGGCTTATTTTAATTTAGACCGTTGTTTTTTAATTGTTAAATATACGCGTACACTCGATTTTTCAGCCGCCGCGGCGCGGCGCGCTAGAGTGCGCTTCTATCGTACTTATGCATAGTTTACACATACACTTACGCAAAAAAACCCGAACAAATCCTTGAAATTTATTAACATAGTTTTTTCCATAATTTATTTATGTAGGTATTAATTATTGTCATTGGGCTAATTAAATAAATCAATCATCGCAATGTAATAACCGTATATAGTTTTTTTTTCTTCCAAATTTGAACAATATAATTATTATTTATTGAGTATATATTTATTAATATCAATTGTAAATAATATTTTTAAATTATTATTTAAATAATACAATGCAGTAAATATTAATATTAGTAAACTTAATTTTAAATTGCGCGGTGTTTAAAAACAATATACTATCGCAAAAATGCAAGTTTTTACCTGTTTAACAATCGCGCGCTCATACTTGATTTGTTATTACTTAAACGATCATTAGGAAGACTATTGTTTAATGCCCATTAAAAGGGTATTATATTATTATTGTGTTATTAAAAAACTTGTGAATGGATTTAAAATGTCTTTTTCCGTACCTCTTCTTAAATGAAAACTTACCGAAAAAAATTTAGTTTGTATTTTTTGTAATAACATCAACAATATTAAGTTAGTGCAAAAACCTAAAGTAGATTTTTACATAACAATACAAAATGCTGCTCTTCGACGAAAAGACAGTGTGACTGAAAAATTTAATTTAATCTAGCCAATATACCTTGTACCTCTGACGCACTTTACCAACAATTGTTAAGAGCTTTCGCTAAAACATATATTTGGCGAAATGCCATATATTCCCGCTATCAAACTCTCGATTTTACACAATATGGATATTATATGTCTGATAGTGGTGGGTTGGGAAACCGTGCAAATGCAAAAAGACTTGCAAAACTAATGCTTGCAACTGCAAGAAAAATCATGTCAACTGTGTACCATTATGTGGATGTGATTTAGATTTTTGTGAAAACAAAGATACTTTTACTGAGTGATATTAGTGTGTTATTTAACAATCTTTTGTACAATTATTTTATGTAACTATTATTAGACTTTAGACGAAATTTATATTATAACTCAATTGATATAAATAAATATATACTCAATAAATAATAATTATTTGTAAGTATATGTAAACTATGCATACGTACGATAGAGGCGCACGGTAGCACGCGGCGCCGCGGCGGCTGAAAAATCGAGTGTACGCGCATAATTAACAATTAAAAAACAACGGTCTAAATTAAAATAAGCCCCGATTACTCTTCACAATCTTGAAGTTGAATGTTTACAATTTAATTTAGACACTTAGTAACCTCAAAAATAATAATTTATATGTGTTTTCAAGCCTCAAAAATGCGTATTTTCGCGTTTTTCAGACTTTAAATCGCTTATAACTCGAAAATTATGAACTTTAGAGAAAAATAACAGGAGACTTTATTTGTTTAAAATAGCCCAAAAAACCTAAAAAAACATTTTACAGATAAAAAAAAATATTTTTGGACTTTGTTTAAAAAAATTGTTTAAACAATTTCTGCCCAAAAATTTCGCCCGGCACCCTTCAGATTTGTTTAAAGGGGACATTTTTGAACCGGAATCCGCGAAGAAACCGAATCAGAATCATTTTCCCAACGGGATCGGCCTCACAGCCTGGACTAAAATAAGTATTTTAAATCCCAACACTTCTCAAAAACTTGATACAAATAACAACAGAATAAAAATCTAAACGACATAAACCTGATTAACTGCCAATAAAAGTTAATTATCGTATACTTTCGGTCAGAAATCCTCAGGAATATTTTAATACAATAAAATAATAAATATGAAAATTCCTTATATGTTTAGTTATTATTACATATTAGTATTATATAAGTAATTTAATAAACAAGTGGTTATATTTATTTTTTTGTAGTTATTTCACTCAACATAATATTTAATAATATGCCACTTTGTATATTTTCAAATAAAGTAATCTTCCTAATGTCACGGCGGACACTTTCGTCCTTTCGTCTGCAATTTACCACTTTCTAATAATGTGAGATGATAACCGCAGATAGAACAATCTTGGAACAATAGATTTAGATCACAAACTCAATCACGCGACCAATAACTTTAATGACGATTCGATTTTCGGAAAGCGATCAGGAAAACATCAAAGGGGTAGGCCAAGGTAATTGGAGGGCAAGAATTTAAGGGTTGAATAGGATTATATGTCTCGTGATTTTGTGAAGGGTTGATGAAGTTTGATGTTATAACTGGTTGTGGTTAATATAGTAGTTTCAGATTTCTGTAATTTGAATATTTTAATAATAAACAACTGGACCTCCACTAACCTTATGCTAATTTTCGGAATTAATACTATTCCATTAGGTCGTGGCATAATTTTTCATCGAAAATACAACTGACTAAAGATAAAAAAATATTACTGTAATAATTTAATACATAGTGAAATTATTGATACAGCTGTATGGCTTTTATACATAGACAGTAAAATCTTTATTTAGTAGAACTTGTGTAGTAAATGAGTTACATGTGTTTTATTAGACGTCGGAGGTGAGAAATATTCAAAGATATTTTACCTTATTCCACTTGGGTTATTCTTGAAGTGGATCTTGCGGTTAGGTTCAATCTAGTCTGCTTCTGGATAGACCGTTTTTTCTATAGTTTTCTTACCCATTCATTTTTATTGATTATTGTATAACTTTGTAACTTCGTTGCCTTTTGGATTTCTTCTTTGATGAAAGGAATCTTTTTATACATGATGAAGTGTCTCGTTATTTACGTACCATGGTGCTTGTACTGTCGATTTAATATTTAAGATTGGAATCCTTGGACGCCTATTTTTGCACAACTTCATAGGTGTAGCCCATAATGCCAGATAAGTTTAAGTATAGCTTAGTATAAATTAATATTGTTTTGGATGTTAAGTTTTTATTTTTTTCTAGGGGCCAGTACATTTGCTAAAATTTTAAGTCGTTGTTTCTTTCAAGTGAGGCGTTAATCAAGATGAAGACCAAGATATTCTGCCTCTGTTGCTGTTGGTATGCGTACATTAGGGTTTCTTACAAGTGGGTACGTATTGTGGCGGTTGGTAAATGTTGTTTGGGTTGATTTTTCTTTCTTTTATCATTGTATATTGTTTCTTCTTCTTCACGTGCCATCTCCTCTAAGAAGGTTGGCAACCATCATGGCAATTCGCAGTTTCGACGCTGTTGCTCTAAAGAGGTCAGCAGAAGTGCAGTTAAACCAAGCTCACAAATTATTCAACCAGGAGATGCATCTTTTTACGCGACTTCTTCTTTCCTGTATTCTTCCTTGTAATATTAATTGCAACAAGTTAGAACGCTCGCCCCTCATAACAAGTCCTAGATATTGCAGTTTTCTGTCTTTAACTGTATTTAAGACCTCCTTATTTTTTCCCATTCTTCTCAACACCTCGACATTCGTAATTCTAGTACCCAACTTATTCTTAATATCCTTCTGAAGGCCCATAACTCGAAGGCTTCCAATCTGTCCGAAACATCTTTCTTTAAAGTCCAAGCCTCCAACCCATAAAATAATACGGAGAACACGTAGCATCTCAGAAGATTTATCTTTAAAAAATTGAAATGTTCCTGCTGCAGAGTACTTATTTCAGTTTGTTAAAAGAATTTCTTGCGTGTCCTATTCTTGCCCTAATCTTTTCTGTGTACTCATTATTTTCATTAATTATTGTATACCCAGACATTTATAATTTTCAACTTTTTTAATTTGTTCTCCATGTATGTTTTCTTGGCGCTGTTGGGCTTTTGTAATTATTATAAATTGTGTCTTTTTTGTATTTAACGGACAGTCCGTTTTCTTCACTGACTTTTACCACTCTGTCAACCATTTGTTTTAAATCCTCAAGACATTCTGCTAATAAAATAGTGTCGTTGGCCAACCGTGTATTATTGATTAGTCGGACATTTACTTTTATTTCCATAGTTAGTTTTTCTAGTGCTTCCTGGATTATTTCCTCTGAATACAAATTAAACAAAGTAGGAGACAGGACACAGCCCTGCCTGACGCCCCTCTCAATATGTATTTTATTTGAAAAGACGTGGTTCTCTTTTACCACAGCGATCTATTTATTATAGATAGCGTTAATGATCCTGATGTCTCTCTCTCTCTCTCTCTCCATATATATATATATATATATATATATAATATATATATATATATATATATATATATATATATATATATATATATAAATAAGGATCACTCAGATGAGTGGTGGGTTCAATCGGTCAACTAGGTGGAGAAATAAAAGACAAAGTTGATACTACTTCATCTATTTTGAAGACGTTTCGCTATCGAATTCTGATAGCATCATCAGTTCATCTTAAAAAAGATATGTAGTTGTCAATGGTATTAAAAAGTCAGTACAAAAACTCAAATAAATGGACATCGAATGGTGATATTGTATAAACAATTAAAAAACTAACAACATTAAGAGACTTAGTAAAAATTAGCAAAGCAACAGAACACGTGGTGTAATAAGCATATAATATTTAATATAATATTAACTAGTGAAGCAGAACTAAGAAAATCATTGATTCACTTCCAACTAAGCAAAAAAGAATTTTTATTTTAACTTCATCTTAACTTTTGGTAGCATTATTAAAGTTACCTACATTAAGATATAAAAAATATGTATAAAAAAGATATAAAGTTAAGTTACCACTGTTTGCTAGGCACCTGTTGCAGTTGAAAAAGTGATTTTGCATATCTAGATATTGGTTTGAAAACTAATGTAAAGCACGTATTCCTACCATTGCTTAGAAAACTATATATGTACAGTTTTTTGTGTATTATATGCACTCATTACCTTCCTAATACACACTAATATTGGTTGTACTCTGAAATCTTTTTTCTCTGTAACTACATACTAAGTTATGTAGACTCCTTAACTTTGTTCCCGTTGTTTTAAATAAAAATTATGCTTAAATGTATAGTAATATTATTAAATTTATAAAACTGTTTTATTCATTGAATAAAATATAATATTAACCGTGATTTCAATCTCACTGATCTACTGATGATGTATTCTAATCAAAATTTTTACTAATGATGAACTGACAAAATTACAACTAATGGATCACGTTCTTCTCAATCACTGGTGGAATTAGTAAAATGCATTGTGAATAACCTCACGATTGTTGATATATTAGTGCTTCTTATACAGGTGTTCGTTATCTTTACAGATTACAATGGTATTAAAGAATTGATCGGCCATCAAAAAGATATTGATTGTCTGAGATATTCAAGAAGTCAATTGTTACCGTGAAAATACCTAGTAGTCGGTGTATTAAAATAGAAGTAGAAATATTAATGAGTGCTTACATACTGTGGGAAAAAAATTGGGTCTGAAATTAATACAAGGAAGTATAATATTTATCTACCTGTTGTCTACTGTGTACGATTTGAGAATTGTTACCTCTTTGGTGAAAAATCCATTCATAACTCCTTTTAAAATCCCTCCGGTTCCTTAGATAAATTGTGGAAGATTATTAATTAAATATGTACATATGCATAAAAATAAAAACCATAAAAAAAGAAAAGCATAAGTAAATTAAGAAAAAAAAATAAACAAACAAATGGAAAGTTGCTAACAGAGAAATGAAAATGTTAATTGAAGTAAACCAAAGAAAACATGAGTTTCAAAGAAAACAAAAATAGAGAATAAGTTAGACTTACCTGCAAAAGAAAAATCATAAGTATATTCAAAAACTTGAAATTATTGAATCTAGGTATTATTCGAAGACAACAACATTGAACGAATGATAATTATCAACAAAAAAAAACAAAAACTCATGTAGACTTCGAGTTCCTGTAGTTAATGTATACAAAAAATCTTAAAAATGTTTAGTTAAAAATCTTTTATAAATAGTGTATGTTTATATTCTAAAATTGCCCTTTTGGAGCAGTTCAAACATATATGAAAAGAATGATGTAGAGAAAGAAAAAAAGAAGAGAAGCGACTTGAAAGTACGAGAATATGCAGAGTATTTTGATTTCTTTGTTTCCCATTCTGTATCCTCTTCCTTTGTTTAACACTTTTGATGATTTCAGCCATGATCAAATTAAAGAGAATGGGGCTCAATATATCCCTTTCTCTTATTTCACTGCCTATTTCTATAAGTTATGTAAGTTGTCCATCTATTCTGACATCCATTTTATTGTTTTGATAGATATTTTCGATAGTTTTTATATTTAGGGGTACTTCTCTATTGTTTATAGCGCTCTGAGGAACATATACGCAAGATTCATTTGTGAACCCATATATAATTTTAATATGCCCATTAATACTATTAACATTAATAATTTTATTGATTCCGGAAACCTCTAAACGATATTTATGAGACGGTCTGATAATATATTTGCTATGTAATATTATTTATTTGTCGGTAAGATAGCCAAGCGGGCTAGGTGGCCGAGTCTCATTCGCTTCACTATTGATTGGTTCAGTGGATGTGGGTTCGAGCCGCAGCTCGGTATACAAAAAAATAAAAAAGACTAGCATAGCAGTTTAAAATTCTAGATGAAACTGCGGATTAGACTAGAATATGCTGGTGTCTGATCAGCCTAGTGGAGCAGTACGGCAAGAGATAAGGGTTTGCGGCTCGCTGATACGCCTCCATTGATCCCTACCGGAAGGGCCTGAAGCCTAAAATACAGGTATATATATATATATATATATATATATATATATATATATATATATATATATAAATGTATATATATATATATATATATATATATATATATATATATATAGAATATATATATAGAAAAGAACCATTTAAAACGTGTTTTTTTGGAAATGTGTTTCATAAAATCTAGCACATCTTGTATCAATAAAAAGTCCGATATAGACAAATTAAGTAACATTTATTGTTATTTACTAGAAAAACACCAAAAATAAAAATAAAATAAATATTTACCTGTACAAAACATTACACCTCTGTATAATATCGTCCCCTTAATACTACAACTAGGTAACTCGAAATTTTACGATTTTGAGTTATCTACCGTTACCAATATAATTTTTGACGCTCTTTTTAATACTACAACTAGGTAAGTTCTATGCCCATTCTATACATGAAAATCCAATTACACACTAATAGCTATGTCATAAGTTGGAAAAAAAAAAATTGTTGCTAAAAGTGGTCATATTGAAATATCTAAATGTGCAACTGACAACGCCAAAAATTTCTGCTGCAACAAGTGTTTAACTTGACATACCTAATTGTGCGCCCGGGTAACTCGTGTTATGCGTTGCCTCCTCCGGATATTCTTTAAGATACCTATTTGTGCAGTTCATCATAGCATACGTTGTGAGTGACATTGTTGCTTTATTTTTCGTAATATTTTTTGAAACAAAAGTAAAAATGTCTACAAGAGCCAAATATATATTAAGATTAGTACGTGACCAGTTAACAGAAACAAAAGGTGAGTGTTTAAATACTATTTGGAAAAATAAATTTGTTAAAATCGTGGGAGAGCTTATTTTTATAGGTTAGGTATTTGTCGATTCATTAGTTTTTGAACATAAATATAAAATTGATACCGTAGGATACCATTTTTATGTGATAAGCATAATATGCCGAGTATGCATATTATGGTGAACTTATTTTTAGAACTTATTTAGTAAAACCTATGAAAATAAATTTGTAAAACGCTGTTGTTTAAAAAGTTTTAGGTTATCATTATTTACATTTTTTAGCGGTTTAAGACTAAAAAACTATTAGACTATTTAAGATTCGTTAAAGTTTTTTAAATAGTTGTTTTTTGTAAAACGTATAGGTAGGTATCTTTCATTCGCAAAATTTAAAAATATAAACATTTCTTTAAACTTAGTTTAAAAAGTACTAAAGTATTTTTTATTTTCAGATGAGAATACTGAGGTCCTTCCATCCACTTCTAAACAATGTTATAACGATTCGGAAACAGACTCTGATCCCTATTCTCCTGATCACTCGGAATATGATCCGGACTCTGATGATTCTTCTGACAATGAACTTGCTCTCGGAAATGGAACTTTTCAAACTATTAACAACGACTTGCATGACATGGAAGAGTTGCCTGTTACGACAGATAAGTCAAGAAAGAGGAAAAGAAATGAACAAAACTGGAAAAGAAATATTGCAAAATCAAGAAAACAACGCGGCGAAGCATACTTATCTTCTAGGGGTAAATACGTACCAGGAGTAGTCATGAAGGATGCTTGTTTAGCTACCTGTAAACGAAAATGCACAGAAAAATTTTCCTATGAAGAGAGATTGTCGATTTTTCGAAGATATTACCAGTTAGAATCCTATGAAAGAAAACGAGACTTTATTAATGGCCATACAGAAAAGAAAGATAAAAAATGGCATACTGCAGAACAGTCCAGACGTCAAAAAACCATTTTATTCTATTTACCTAAAAATTCGAATAGAATCCAGGTTTGTAAAACCATGTTTATCAATACCCTGGGAATTCGAAAAGGAATTGTAGACATAGCTATGAAAAAGAGAACTGAAGAAAACACGACTTTGGTAGACAATCGGGGAAAACATACAAAAAAGATCACGTCACCTGCTATCCTAGCAAGTGTAAAAAACCATATTGAGAAGTTCCCTGTAGTCAGTTCACATTATTGCCGTTCAAAAACACAACGGAAATATTTATCCTCAGACCTTAACATCACCATTATGTATTCATTATACAAGAAAGAATGCGGTGAAAACAACCAAACACCAGCTAACTCTGCCATTTATAGAAAGGTATTTTCAGAGGAATATAATCTTGGCTTTTACCGACCTCGTAAAGACCAGTGCCGGGTTTGTATGGCCTACAACTCCCCCTTAAGCGATAAAGCATCTATGGAAACCGAATATCTCACTCACATAGCAGCCAAGAACAGAGCCCGTGATGAAAAGAGATTAAGTAGACAGTTAGCAGAAAATTCTAACGGTACACTCATAAGTTGCAATTTTGATCTTCAACAAGTTCTTTTGGTACCAAATGACCCAACAAATAACGCTTTATTTTACAAACAAAGACTAAAAGTATTTAACTTCACCATTTATAATACAGTGTCTAAACAGGGTGATTGCTTCATGTGGACCGAGGTTGAAGGAAAACGAGGCAGCTGTGAGATTGCCACTTGTTTATACCAATACTTTGAATCTTTGCCGGAACAAGTAACTCAGGTTCAGTGTTTTAGTGATAGATGCGGTGGACAAAATTTAAATAAAAACGTCGCTAGTATGTGCTTAACAGCTGTTCAACATATTCCACATTTGGAAAGCATTGAACTAAACTTTCTAGTTTCCGGCCATAGTGAAATGGAGTGCGACTCCATGCACTCAGCCATTTCAACAGAGTTCAAAAGAGTAGGCAAAACACATTTACCACAAGATTGGAAAACAATTGCTAGATGTGCCCGGAGAAAAGGAGATAAACCGTACATCATTCATAACATTACTCACGAACAAATATTGGATTGGAAAAATCATGCGGATAAAATTTTAATTTTCAGAGGTAAGGACGAAAGTGGGCAGCAAGTAGCATGGCAGAAAATGTGTTGTATGTTCTTTTCTAAATGTGAACCATCCATTATGAAATTTAAAGAAAACTTTAACGAAGAATTTAGAACTTTAAATTGCCAGAGAAGGACAAAATCGACTCAAAATATAACTACAATAATGCCATATCCTTTGTATAAGGACAGAATCCCTATTAGTCTGGAAAAATACAAGGATCTATTGACATTGTTTAATACCAAACCTCCCGCAATTCCTCTGGAAAATAAGGATTATTTTGAAAACCTGCCTTTTAAAGCAACAGGAAGAGAAGTATCAAGTGAATCTGACATAAGTGAGACCGAGTGAAAGAAAAATATTGGCTATAATTATTAGTTAAGTTCTTCTACTTTTTTTGTTATATTTTGATCAAAATATGTTAATAAATTTCTTTTTTGGTATTAAAAAGTTGTACTTATTGTTACGTCGACAACTAGGTATATTTAATTTTTTTAAAAATTTTAATTGCTACAACTAGATATCTTGATTTTCAACAACAAAAAAAACTAAAACAAGGCTTTAGAACGCTTACAATTAATCAGAAGTTAGATTTATTTCAACTTCTTGTTATAAATAGTAAGAAAAAAATTCATTTACTGTAATACAGCACGGTTTGTTTCTTTTCAAATTTAAAACTGCTCTCCTGAAAAATAGCAAATTTTGAGTTACCTAATTGTAGTATTAAGGGGACGATATGTTGCATACCATTAAGACAGGTTAAAAATTATATACACCTAAGAAAGGCCTCTAGTAATGCTTGTAAAGAAAGATAACATCAATTTACACCTAATTACATATTAATTACACTGTTTTTTCTTTCCATTCTCTGTATGAGTTAATATACACCAGTAAAACATGCCATCAATCAAGTTCTACTATTTTTAACAACAAATTTTTAAAAATTTTATGATGTATTATGTCCATAATTGTATATTTTAATGTGTGGTATTAATGTTGAGTGTTCAATGCTTATAAAATAATCTCAACGGCTAGTAAGTTACACTGAAGAATGGTGATATTATTTTTAAATACTTACATAATTGTCCTTTACAGTGTCTTGAAAAAGGAATAAAAATATTCCGAAAGCTCGACAAAAAGTCAAAAGAGTGTTTTTTTAACATCCCGGCCAATAATTCTGACTGCATCCCTAATAAACTGTGTTGTTTGTTTATATCGACAGTCAATAATATCCAGTATTTCTTATATATATATATATATATATATATATATATATATATATATATATATATATATATATAGGCTGTTTTAATGAAAAAACAGTTTATTTAGTAAAAAATTATATTTTGACAAAACTATAAAGGTGAACTTACATCATTCAGTAGGAAATATGTCCCCCTTTGGCAGCAATTACTGCTTTTACCCGTTTTGGCATAGATTCTATGAGTTTCTGAGTTGTCAGATATCCTTTCATCTCGATACCAAACCTGAATGGCTGCTTCTATCATTTTTGTTTTAGTGGTACAGTCGATTTTTCGCAGTCTAGCTTTGCAAATGGCCCATAAATTTTCAATGGGGTTGAGGTCGAGCGAATTACCGGGCCAATCTAAAACATTAATCTTTTTATTTTTGAAAAATGCCATCATTTCCTTTGATTTGTGACAGGGAGCAGAGTCCTGTTGAAGAATCGCTTCTCCTTGGGGTTGACATTTTTGGAGTTGTTTGTCCAAATACTTTTCCAACATGGATTTGTATTTTTGGCTGTTCATTATGCCTTCAATTGGCACCAAAGATCCAACCCCCATGTATGAAAAACATCCCCAAAACATTTTCTTGACTGGATGTTTTACGGTTTGATCAATATGAGATGGTGTAAGCTTTTCATTGTCAGACTTCCTGACGAATTTTGACCCCTGTTCCTGAACTATAAAGTGGGTTTCATCTCTAAATAGGACTTTTTTCCAGTCGCCTACAGTCCAATTAGAGTATTTTTTGAGCCACAGTAGCCTTTGTTTCTTCATTCATTCAGTTAGAAGCTGTTTTTTCTGTGGACGAATTGCCCTTCTACCATTCTCCAAAAGTCTTCCACGAACATTTGAGTCATGAATCACTATAGCTGATGCTGCTAGATCTTGTTGTAGGTCTTGGCTTGATTTTCTTGGGTCCAATTTGCTCTTTCGAAGTAAAAATCTATCATCTGCTGGTGTTTTTTTCTCTTTCTTCCACATTGTCCTAACCTTTTCACATCCACTGACCCCGTTTCTCGTTTACGCTTCAAAATTTTGCTTACTACCCCCTGACTCACTCCACACATTCTAGCAATCTCTCTTTGTGACATACTAGTGTGTTTACTCAACGTGACAATCTTTTCACGCTTCCTAGCCGTAATATCTATGTTGGAATAAAACCCTGTGTAGGTAGTGTTGCCAACTGTGAATATTGAAAAAATGCAAAAAAATTCACAGTGATTCCATTAATTCGCACAATACTATATATATATATATATATATATATATATATATATATATATATATATATATATATATATATATTATATATATATATATATATATATATATATATATATATATATATATATAAAGCACTTCTTGTATATCTATTAACTGTATTAAGAATTATAAACATGGTCCCTATTTCGTTTTCTAATAATTCTTTGAAATCCTCTTTGGTTTTAAACAATATTAATGCCAATTAGGTTTGGAAAATTACGTAGATATTACATAAGGATCGCATCCATAGTACGCAAGTACTTATCTAGGTAGTCACACGATTAAAAATCAGTTGTGTACGAGTATGAGAATATAAAATACTACTACTAATCCTGAAAGGCAAAATAGAAGGCCGTAGAGCTGTAGAAAGAAAACAGTTTCTCAGTGCCACATTCCATGTGGCAGAAGATAGAGAAACCTTCGCAATGGTGATGGTCATCGTCAGATAACTTTAACATAGCACAAGAAGAGGAAAAAGACAAATATCAGATCTGATTCTTCTGTAAAATTACAAATAAAAATTAAAATCGTTGATTCTTTTACTCTATGACTTTATCTATTTGGTAACTTTATATCGGTCCCCCTATCCTACTTTTAATTTATTTAAATGCTTCCCGATGGTTAGAAATGATATATAATACACAATGTTGTATAATGCACAAATATTATCAACCGGTAATTCATTTTTTTCATTACTTGTGAATTCCACTTTCCACGGAGAGAAAAATTGATAACGATATAATTTTGTCTCGAAGTTCTTTTATTATTAATGTTTACTGTGAAAACCAAAATATGACTCGAAGATAATAACGTCTCAAATTTGAAACCCTTTTAATAAACGATGTGTGTGATGTATGGCTGCAAGCCCTCCTTTTATCTCTTGGATGATCATTCAAGTTCGATTGGGTCACTAACAAGCCATCATTAATGTTAGCTGCATTAAAGCATGCGTCGTGTTAATGCTATTATCTATGTTATTTTGAAAAGAACCCGGCAGCGGTAACACATGTACTACGACAAAAAGAATAGAAGACGGTATGTAGTAACAAAAGAGGAACTAATGGATAATTCAGCCATTTTACGCTTTCGTAACTCGTATTGATCATTTTAGTTAATGGTGTTTTTTTTTCTAATCTTGCGTTTGACAATTGATTATTTCCACTTTGTATTGTAATACTCATCATTAAAATTGACAAAACATCTGAACGTGATGCAAAGAACTAAAACATTTATGTTGAAGTGTAAGCTACAATGAAGTATTAACGTTATATTATCATAAAAGTGTTTTTTGTAGTTTCTAATTTTTCATAAAATGTTTTATTAATAATAAAGCAAAATTAAAAACACTTTTATGAAATGAAAATGATAGAATAATGACATTCTGAAACTGTTTTCTAAAAACGTATAGATTCAATTCAAAAGATAAACCCCCTTTGTGGCTCAGTGGTAAGAGCGCCTACCTTTGAATCTAAAGGTCGTGAGTTCGAATCTCACCTGGGTGGAAATTTTCGTTTATTAAAAATTATTGAATGAAAATAATTTCTATCCTTGTGCGATCGGTACTCACCGGAGGGACCGCAGACGTTCGAATACACACACACTACACACTTGACTGTAAAAATTCACTGTACCATGCCAATGACCATTAGTTGTCGATGCATTAAACTCAATAAAAAAAAATTCAAAAGATACACATTTATCCTTAATAAAAAGTTCTAAATAATAATAAACTTAAGATACTTTAATCAAATTATTTACTTCAAAAAAGTACAAAAATTAAATATTATTTAACAAAATAATAAATCGCATTTCTGAAAAAAGAAGATTTTTCCGTACCATTCCCATTTCTCTACTTGCGTAAGTACATAATTTTGGCAAGTGGTTGTCATAATATTACGCCTCTTGCATAAAATATGTTTACAATCAACTTTGGCAATGTAGAATAAATATTCAAACTCGGACTTCAAACTGGATTTCCATAGAATACGGATTTTGAAATTCTTCGTCTCGGGATAGTTTTAAGTCGCTGTTGTATAATTCCTTTAACTTCACCTTTTTCTTAATCAGTAAGTCCACTATATTCTCGACATCTGAGAAATTATCAGCCAACTCTTGTTATCCTGTTTTTTAGAATTTTTATTCTTATTTAAATAAAGATTGATACGGTTAAGCAAAAGCAAAACAGTGGAACGAAAAAAATACAAAGATCAAAAACCAAAGACAAAGATATTATTTAAATCAAAAAAAAAAAAATCTGATAGCAGAAGAAATTATTAACGAGATAGAAAGAGAAAATAAAAAACACAACTCAAAACCATTGTACTAATACTTAAAACTAGGTAACCGAAAACGGACAGCTAATATACCTATAGAAACAAAAAGATGATGGAAGTATTACCAAGAAATATTTCAAGAAATTAATTAAGAAAAAGAAAGGGAAACAATAATGAACACGGAACAAGATGAAGAAGAAGAATTAACGTATACAGAAGTAAAAGAGAAGAAAGGCCTTGTTGAGTTTTATTTTACTCATGCAAAAATGTTGCAACGAACAAAATAATAACATGCTTAGAAAAATAGAGTTAGACAAAGTTGTATACACTCGTCATTACAATACTAACCTTTCAAAGTAAAAATGATGTACTAGCATTATTACATTCGCAAATTTAACATGCTAGTTTTCCCAAAAGACAAAATTAATGGTTATAACAGCAAATTTACTAAGATGTAGCAAATTAGAGCTGAAAGGTCAGATAATAAAACAAGTCATAGAGTTCAGATATCTAGACATCACACTAGCTACGGAAAGCTCGAAATGAAAGTGGAAATGAATAGGATCCAGCAAACAGAGCCACGGCTTGCATGAAGGAAAGAGTTTGGAGAAATAAAAATACCTGAAAATAAATATAAGGTTTCACAAAACAACCGTTAGTCCAATAACGACATTTGCGGCAGAAATACGACCTGCAAGGGAGAATATAAATAATATTAGATATTTAATGATTATAGATCATTTAACACAAAACGAAGAAGCAAAAGAATAGAGATCCTGATCTTGTAAAAATAATTAAAAATCGGAAAAAAACATCCTATGTTGGACATATATTTAGAAAAGACATATACCTTTCAGCAACTGATAATGGAAGGGAAAATATATAAAAAGCGTGGTCCTTGTAGATGACAAAAGAACTCTAATCCCTAATAAGGAAAGTACCAGTTATAGATGGATTTGCAGAAATAATCGCCAACCTCCATTAGAGACGGCACCTAAGAAATCCAAGCACCATCATCTCCCGCACCATATTTGATAATATCTGCCGGATTTAATGACGAAACGTGAGAAATGAATAATTACGGAACACGACATAGAATCTTTGATACCGATGTTTCTTTACAGAAAACTGGTCATGACAGGTAGTAAAAAGGTGGATACCAAATACTACTGACGACAAACGAATTTAAATATTTTTATTTACGTGGCAGAAACAAAAATCCACAGAAATCGATGGTATACCAGCGAAAACTCTAAAAGCAATGGGCGAGATTGGCATAGATGTAATACTGGATATGTGCAACATAATATGGATTACAGGTGACTGGTTTGATAAGTGGCGCAAATCAACATTTATCCATATCTATAAAAAAGGATCACTAACCATATGCAGAAATTACAGAACTATTTCCCTTATTCCTAATACAAGCAAAGTCCTGCTACATATAATTAATGAACGATTAATGAACTTTCTACGTTCAGAGCTAGCCGAAGAGCAACGCATATTCGTACTAGGAAAAGGCACGCGGGAGCAGATACTCAACACCAAACAGATAATAGAAAAAACGAGAGAATACGACATATCAATGCTGCTTTATTTCGTAGATTACACAAAGGCTTTCGATTCAGTAAAATGGGATCGACTCTGGAGTATAATAGAAAATATGGGAGTACCTTACCACCTAGCTAACTGAATAGGAAAACTGTATGATAAACACTCAGCTAAAGTTAAAATCAGCTTAAAAACAAAGAAAGAAACTAGACAGTGCTGTACACTATCACCATTATTGTAGAACAAATAGTCTGAACATATAATGAGAAAAATACTAGACGAATGGGATAAACGAATCACTATAGGAGCCAAAAAAATCAGCAACCTGCGGTACGTAGATGATACACTTAGGCCCGGCGCAAATTGAGCACAGCCCACGCACATCCCACGCGCAGCCCACGTATGGTCCAACCTAGTCCAAGTACACGTTTTTCAATACTAACGTATATTGAACACAGCCCACGCCCATGTCAAATATTTGTGTAGAAAATATGTTCTAAGGAAAAACACAATTTACGAAATTACAAGTGTGCTGATTGTGACGAAAAAGCTGGACTATACATAGGAGATTGTTTTCGCAAATACCATTCAAAGAAAAGATAGACTGTCTTCAGTATATTAGTTTAAATAAAGATTTTATTTTCTAAAGACCTTTTAATTTTTACCTAATATCCCACTAACAATTTCTAATCTGAAAATATAAATATCTTAAAAACTTTCACAAATGCTAAGGGTAAAAAATTGAAATCCTTCAACAAAAAACTATTATTTTTCTACTTTCTTCATGTTCTTTTTTAATTTAATTTCAGTGTATAAAAGCCATTACAACATGAGCATCACGAAAAAGTACAATCAAATTTTATTTTGAAGTTTTCATCTTGCATTTACATTTTGCTAGGACATGAAAATTTGTTTTTTTCCTTAGTTCTCGATTTGTTATATTTCTCATTTGATTTAATAAAAAAATGATTTAAATTAATTTTTTTTTAATAATTATAACGGCGACTTACATCCGAGTCGCTTAGCACAAATAAACAAAATATTGGTTTTGTTCTCATGTAATCTTCATTACTAGTATCATACAAGACACTAAAGCTTCGAACAATTTCAATAAACTTTTCCATTTTCACTGAATAACAAAAAATTGGTCACAAAAAACAAAATAAATAAGGTTAGGTAGAGACCCACGACCCACGAAACTGTGTTGCTAGCACAACTCTATCCACGCCAACCAAGTCTGGCAGTAGCCTGGTCGTGGTTTGGGTTTAATATGCGTCGCTCCGTCTAAAACCACGTTTTACAAAATAACCCACGCGTGGGATGTGCGTGGGCTGTGCTCAATTTGCGCCGGGCCTTATACCAGCAGCGAATAAAGTCGAAGTGATTACCATCACTGAACGGCTAAGCCAAATAAGCGAAAAATTCGGACTTCAGATCAACACCGGAAACACAAAAATTATGATCGTAGGCAGAGCAAATATTAATCTACCGTACATACACCAAGTGGTGAATTTTGAAGTTGTAGATAGATTTGTATACTTGGTCTCCTTGATAACCAATAATGGAGATTGCTCCTAAGAAATCAACCGTAGACTAGCAATGGCCCGCAACAGCTAAACTGATTAAAATATGGAAAGACTGAAAAATAACAAAAAATACTAAGCCCAGGTTGGTCAATGCCCTTATTTTTAACTAGATGACATCGCTACGTAGCTGAAACATGGACACTCAAAAGAATCAAGAGGAATAAGATCGAAGCCTTCGAAATGTGATCATATAGAAGAATTCTACCTATGTTCTGGATAGAACATAGAACCAACTTGTCAGTTCTAAAGCAAGAGCTTCATATGCAATACAGGTTATTAAAAAAAGTAAAACGAACATACCTTATTAACTTTAGCCACATAGCTAGAAGAAGAGGCACCATGAAACTATTGGCAGTAGAAGGAAAGGTAGAAGACCGAAGATTAATATATGGGCAGACCAAATGAAAACTCTGGTGGGAAAATCCCTACATGAAGTCATCCATATGGTACAGAATCACAGCCAATAATATTTAAAGGGTCATCATGGATTTACGTGACTCCCTGTGTTTTTACAATTTTTTTATTGCTACAATGGTGAATAGTTTAAAAATTCTTCCCAAGATTTTTAGTTCAATCTTTTAATCTCACATTTGATACTATTTTAATTGATACTCACATTTATTTGGTTTGTAGTGGCTTTCATTTTGTCTAACTATGTAATTAAAAAAAGAACCTAAAGACATAAAAATATATATCAGCTCTTAATTTAAAGTGCATTTGGATGCCCCTTGATCCAAACCAAAATAGCGTATGATATGCAAAATCAGATGGATATACATTATGTAAATATACATTATGTTGACCCAGTTGATCGTAGATAATAAAACCCGGATCATCTAAATAAGCTTGGAACATGATGAAAGGAAAATAAAACTCCTTTTTTAAAGAAGTCGTATTTAAAGCAGTAAAATTAGCTGATAAATTGTGAAGTTTTCTTTAATTACCTAACTAAATCATATCTAACAGGACCTCATAGGTATAGATATGAAAGGGGAACCGGTTGACAAACCTTGGTGGACATCTAAGTCAACAACTAAGTTTATCAGAGGTTCTAGGCCTTATTTGAGGACAAAATAAAACCAGTAATCATACTGGACGGACATTCCTACAATGTAAATAAATAAGTTTCGTAGGAACTTATTCCTTAATACTAAATTTATAAAATCCAGTGCACATACTTTAATAACAGAAGAAATTTGAGCATAAAAAAGGAACGTTTCTGAGAAAGAGAAAAGAATTTGTTAAACCTGCGGTACCTTCTAAACAGTAAGACCAAGAGTTTATTTAGGTCATCCAGTGCTTATTTGCCCTATTGGCGATTTATCTTAAAGTGATCTTAAAGTATCCTTTTTCATTCTTTTTTAATGCAATCATTCATTTTCAATAATTTTAAATCCTTTTTATTTTTTGTCGGTTGTAATGTTTGATAACTAGAAAATCGTAAGATTTAATATATTCTTCATAAAACGTTTGGATGCAATTTCTGAATTTTCAGATCGTCATCACAATTTACGAATTTACGTTTATTACGAATACCGAACATATCAAACACCCTATTTAAAAAAACCAATTAGTCATCGTGTTCAAAACGTGTTCGGATATAACTAGGGATTCATCTCCATCATTTCTGGCACCAATTGAGGCAGTCAACTTTTTTTAACATGCATATTAGGTAATGTTTATCAGGTTTTAAAAATGTCCTATATTCATCATCTTTTCGTTTACGATTAGCGGTACATCCCTTATGGGAATATTATACAATGATCTGTCTCTTTTGGTGGTATTTGTGCGGTAGTTGTATATTAATTCGGTAATTAATCTGACCGCAGGGGATTGTTGTAAAAAAATTGGGGACTTATAGCATGAGTAATGTCTCTATTAGTAGTTGGTACTTGGGTATGCCATTAATATTAAAGAAGTGAAATATTGCAAATTAAAACTGTAGATAATAAAAGTATTAAAATTGTATATTATTTAAATATATATATATATATATATATATATATATATATATATACAGGGTGGTGAATCGTCAAACGGGCCATAGGAAACTCAATGGGAAATTCTAAATTGTTGAATTCCTGCTTCTCTAATTATTTTACACCAAAAGTCATGGGAAACTATTTGTAGAGGACTCAAATATGTATCGAAAACAACTGTTAAAATTATTCTACGACTTAAACGTATTCCAAAATTTTGCTAAAATATTATACATTTTTCTGTGAAAAAATGTGTATTACGTGTTGCGTTTTGTCACATTATTGTTTCTGATATTTGACAATATTTAAGGTCACAGGACAATGTCACAGGACAATGTGATATGTAGTTGTGTTTTAACTGTTTTGTTTCTTAAATGTTCAATGTTTTTTAATATTTGTATTGTACTATCACACTGGAGGAAAATAACAAAAATGCACTTGTATTGTTTGAGTTTTCAAGCCACCATATAACACATACAACTTATTATTTTTTTGCTATAAAAAAATCTTCAAAAAAGTTTTTCAACATGGAACTTTCAAATACCACTTTTGCCTGCAACCTCACACAACATTCATCTGAAGATGTTAAAGAAATTTAACGAAATATAGCGAAGTCATTGAAAAGAGCACACTTTGGCTTTCATTATTCAGCTGCTAACCCAATTAACCTTACCATTATACTAATTAATATTTGGACAGCCTGCTGTGATCATTCTTCGTATATATATTATATATATATATGAAACCTAGAGCTAAGATTAATACTATTACAAAAATTAATTTTAAACTCACCAGTCTTCCGGGTTGAACCGCGTCGATATCCATTTTGCCGAGCTTTCGACATCCTCTCTGATGTCTTCCTCAGGACTTTCGAGGTCTCAGTCTCCCAAGCTCTCAGACACTACTACACTGTTCACCGATCACTGCACTGTCACTACTGAACATTTCACAATCTTTCCGAACAATATATATATATATATATATATATATATATATATATATATATATATATATATATATACAATGATAGGCTTAAATTTACGCACGAAGAGTTCCGAAAAGCCAATAATAAAAACCGTGATAAAAGACTAATGACGATACAATAAAATTAAGAATAAAAATGTCATGAATGTGTGTATAATAATTAACTGTTTGTGATTGTAAAGTAATTTTTAAAAATTTTAAATATAGGAATAGTTTTTATGCTTAAAAAATATGACAGACTGTGATAAATTTTATCAACATTATATAAAACCATTGATGATACAACCTCATTAAATTTGTAAGTAAGTAGCGAATTTTTAATTAATTATACAAGCTTTAACAAATTATTCATCACATTTGTAGCTTTCTGATGAAGGACATAACCGATGTCCGAAAGCTTGGAATAAAAATTTAGAAGCGTACACGTTTCATTTTTTATTGCTGCAAACCCAATATTTAAAATTTACTTCCTTAAGTTGTCAGCAAATACTTCTGGTTCGTTATTATATATATATATATATATATATATATATATATATATATATATATATATATATATATATATATATATATATGTATGTATATATATATTATGTCTATATCAGACTTGACATCGGTTAAGATTCGTTATTTATTTTATTTTATTATCCATTATTTGTCAATAGTTTGGTAATTATTGTAGTATTTATGTAAATAATACAACAAAAAACTTAAATCACTAGACATTTAGGCCTCGTAAAAGGTTTATTATTCTAAAATCTTTGCATTGAACATTCATTTTGAGTGTGTTTAGTTTTCAGCGGAATTATACATTATTAACTCTTAATGTATTATTCTTCTTACATCTTTTTTGTCCTAATATTTCCCACATTAACCGTCCCACAATTCTCTAGTATAATTTATATACAATCTATGTGGGCGTTATTCTTCCTCACACCTTCCAAAACATTACAGGACCTTTACTACTACATCTCAAACAAGCCGCCTAGTATAGTTGCTACTATAGGCTTCATTCTTAATTTGAGTACAGTAAAGATTTCAGTCTCCAAGTTCTAGATGATAATGAGTCTTCATACCCGCAGGTGGTTTGTTTACTCGAGGATTTGTCATGGAATGGTTAAAACTAAAAAGTGGGCGTACACATTGAAGAAGATGAAAGATGCCGCGTGAGAATTTTTCAAAAATATACTAAACAAAATTATCCCATATTCTTGCTGACGTATGAATGTCGGAGTAATTAGTTTCTTTGAGCTTCCGAAAAATCTTATTAATGAATTAATTTTAGTAACCAGACTATAATTTTTAATCTCTAAATCTGAAGTATTTTTTCAGATTCTTCAATTGTTTGATTTTCGATGTTGTCACTGCTAAATGCATTTTTTATAAATACTAATATTTTAGTTATAAATAGTTGTTATACTAAAGAGGACCTTGTTGTTATATTTGTAGGTTTTCTATGTCTTTATTTTTTTATTACTTTATTTTTAGAGAATCGATTTTTAAATTAATGTGAATTATTCAGAACCAGGCATTCATTTAAATACCTATTTTGTTATGCCTTTAATACTAAATGTTTTATACCTGGATATAAACAGCTCTCGGTTGTAATGAAAACTACATTTTGGTTTCGTTTTAACGTTTTAGTTTACAGAAATATAAATTGTGGAAAATTTATTTAACCTATAAATGATATTTTTAATTTGCGGTCAAAAAAATTGATTGATTGCGGTGAAAAAAAAGTCCCTTCCCAGGAAAGGATATCCAGAGAATACATTGAATTATCATTCCCAAGAAAGATATGCGTAATGTCTAAGAGAAGATGTTGTCACGTAGTCTAGAGGACGTCCGGCGACTATAATAGTTAAGTCCAGGTAAAGAAGTGCGAAATGCGAATTTTAGTGATCAGTCATCATGTGGAAATTCAGCTACTAGTCCATAGAAATCAAAACTCAACACTAAAACGCATTAGATAGGAGAGGGTCATCTTAGAACACATAGTGGCAACTATGTTCACTTCTGTGACAGTGAGACCCAGAACTATACAAGTGTTGCTATTCTGCCATCACCAAGGTTACACAAATCAGTCGTCGAATTTGAAGCCATAAGCGATAGGATAGTCCTCCTAAAACTTGAAGTCAAACCACATATACTCAAATTTATGCGCTAAACAGTGCTGCAGACGAAATACCAGTCAAGAAATTCTACAACCAATTGGAAACAACAATTTCCAACATTCCAAATAAAGAGCTTACCTTAATATGCGGTGATTTTAACGCAAAAGTCGGCAATACTATAGAGAATGACGACCTAAAGAATATATAGGGAAAGTTTGGAATAGGTCGGAGAAACGAAAGAGAAGATCGCTTAATCGAGTTTGCTATCACAAATAACTATTCCATTATAAATGCTTTTTAACTATTCCAATATTAAGCGTTAATAATTTTCCTGGAGCAGATGTCCCCTCAGATCATAATCTCCTTGTCTCAAAAACGAAACTGAGGGTAAAAAGATAATAATATCCAAAAGTTCTAAGGTAAATACTCAAATTAATATCAAAATTAAAAAACACTGAGCATGTGAACATTATGTGAAGCAAAATAAAAGATTCTGTTATAAAAACAATCTACAGAAAGAAACTCTACAAAAGAAAACAGAAAGCCGAAAACATTGGACGACTGTTTAACAAAGAAGAAAATATATAAACAAAAACTCAAATAGGTCGGTCAGATAGCCAAGCGGGCTAAGCGGCCGGCTTCTCATTCGCTTCACTGCGAGTGGTTCAGTGAATGTGGGTTCGGTCCCCAGCTTGGTGTACAGAAAACAAAGTCTAACGCAGCAATTTAAAATTCTAGATGAATCTGCGGCTTAGACTAGAATATGCTGGTATCTGATCGGCCTATGGTGGAGCAGTACGGCAAGAGATAAGGGCTTCTCTTACTTGAGAAAAATATCGGGTATGTATAATAAACCCAAATATGTACAGAGAAAAACATAAATTAATAAGGAACAAAATAAAAGAGGATAAGGAAAATTGGATGATGGAAACATGCATCGAAGTGCAAGAATTGCAGAAAAAGCATGATCATTATAATTTACATAAAAAAGTGAAAGAATTATCTGGAAAATCACGAAAAAATACACCTAACCGATTAGTTGACAAAAACAACAAACACAAATTGATAACGAGTAAGCTCCAATAATATTAAGCTCTGAACTCCAACATGCTATAAACAACTTAAAATCTGGCAGACGCCTTGGGTCATATCAAGGTCATATTGACTTGATTAAGCTTATAGGTAGACGAAGACAATTTAAGTGCAATAACTGTACCCTTTTACAAAGCACCTGGTGAAAATGGTATCATTGCTGAGTTTTTAAAAGAAGGTGGCGAAATGGTACAAGAAGAAATCGCTGAGTTAATACGCGAAGTGTGGATCAAAGAAAAAATACCCAATCAGTGGAAAGAAGCAGTCTTATGTCCAGTGCATAAAAAAGGAGACGTTACAGAATGTAAAAATTACAGGGGAATAGCTCTACAAGATACAGTGTATAAGATTTTGGCCATATCAATTAGAAATAAAATTAAAACAAAAGTTGAAAATTGTCTAGGTGAATATCAAGCAGGTTTCAGAGCAAACAGATCGGTAACTGACCAAATTTTTACAATGAAACAAATTTTAGCTAGCTCATATGAATTCAACCTAACAGTACACATGCTGTTTATTGATTTTAGAATGGCATATGATACTATAAAAAGAAATAAAGTATATGAAGCACTAGAATATTTTGAATTTCCACCAAAAATAGTAAGACTGACTAAATGCATACTCAATGATACTAAAAGTAAAGTCATGTTAGAAGGACGGGTTTCGGATAGTTTTATCACCAATAGAGGTCTGCGACAAGGTGATCCGTTATCAACAGATTTTTTCAATTTGATCTTAGAGAAGATTTTACGAGAATGTAACATCTACACTAGAGGCACAATATATCATCACAGACATCAATGTGTAGCATATGCAGATGATGTTACCTTAATAACAAGGAGACCTGCAGAATTAAGAGAAATCTTTATTAGAATAGAGAGAATAGCCAGAGAATATAGTTTAGAAGTAAACGAAGAAAAAACAAAATATATGGTGATGAGGGGAAACGAAAATCATCTAGGAGAGTCCTTTAAGGTACAAAGCCCAAGTAAAGAATATAACTTTGAAGTTGTTAGCCAATTCGACTACTTGGCAGTGACACTAACAAATAGGAACGAAGAGAACCAAGAAATCATAAAAAGAATAGCCAAAGGTAGTAAGAGTGCTGGGAGCCTGACTAAAATACTGAGGTCGAAGATAATATCCAGAACAGCAAAAAAACGAATATATACAACAGTTATCCGACCTACATTACTCTATGCTAGCGAGACCTGGACACTAAATAAAGATATGGAAGTAAAATTAGATAGATGGGAACGAAAAATTCTTAGAAGGATATACGGAGGTGTAAAAGAGGGGAACATCTGGCGAAGAAGAACGAATGAAGAAATAACGCAAATATATGGACAACCAAAAATAACAAGACTCGCGAAAATTCAAAGATTAAGATGGCTCGGGCATATAGCAAGAATGAAGAAAGGAAGAGTTCCCAATGAATTAATAAACACGGAGGCTGGTACAAAAAGAAAAAGAGGCCGCCCCCGAAGAAAATGGCTGGAGTCGGCAAAAGAAGATCTGAAGTCGCTGCGGGTACAAGATTGGAAAAACTTAGCACAAGATAGAAAGAAATGGAAGAAAACCGTTGAAGCCTTGGGCCTTTGAGGCCTGTTGATCTGAACTATATATAACTGTACCCTTTTACAATATATACAAATCTGGTGAGATACCTAGAGAATGGCAATCGACCTTTGTTCCGCTACCAAAAACCAAGAACCATAAACACTGTAATGACCATGGATTAATCAGCTTAATGTCATAGTTATAAAAACAATTTTTAAAGATTATACATGCAAGAATATTCAGAAAGTGCAAAGAGGATATGAGTAATAGACAGTTTGGCTTTCGTAACGGCTTCAGACAAATAAGATTAAATGGGCAAATTTAATGGCCAACGTCCTTAAGGATAAGGCACCGTAAGAAGAAGAAGAACGGCTTCGGAACAGTGAAAGCTCTGTATAGTTTTATAACTCTTGCCCAAAAATGTCGAGACCAACAAAAAAATCTTTTGGTTGCGTTTTTAGTCTATGACAAAGCTTTCGACATAGTTAAACATAAAATTCTCATGGAATGTCTAAAGAGGAAAGGACTCGACAAAAATGACGTTAAGATAGTGAGAAATCTCTATTGAAACCAACAGGCTGTGGTAACATTAGATGGAAATAGCACGGATGTGCAACAGCTAAGTAGAGGAATGAGAGAGGGGTGAGGAAATGGGAAGAGACAGAGAACTTTTGACCACCATTAAAAGGCGAAATACAGCATATTTGGAGCACATACTTAGAAATGATAAGTACGAGTTGTTGCAGCTAATTATGAAGGGTAAAATATCCTGAAAAATCCTGAAAAACATTCGCGACTAGACCGGGTTAAACACACTGACGCTCTTAAGAAAAGCAGAAAATAAAGACGAATTTGCAATGGTCATAGCCAACCTTCATTAGTGGAGACGGCACTAGAAGAAGAAAAATTATAAATGCTTATTTAAACACATCATGTTTAAGGTGTAGAAGAATGTTATGTATTAAAATCTACTCATATTTATATATATATTGTTATACTATAATTGGTACTATAAAGTAGTAATAAAATCTTTACACTTAATTACGATTCTAAATCTTGATGAGCTGACGAGATAATAATCTATTATTTGCACTTATTTTAATTGCTCTACATTGTGCTTTATATATTTGCAAGTTGAATCAACGGTAATGATTATATATAGTTTTTTTGTCTGATACCTTTCGACGTTTCCCAGACGTCAAGGTTTTATTTCTTTCTACTTCACAGATCGTAAAAACGTTTAGACCATAATAATTCTGCAGCATTCATTTAATTTACTACTGTGAAACATTTTAAAAAATTTGAAATACTTAAAAGTTTTTGATTTAAATATTTATTTGAATGATAATATATATTTTAGTTCCATATTTGACAACATTTGTGGTATCATTTAAATAAAAAAAAATATTTAAATGATATATCGTTTTGGCTCAATATCTCCGCTATTTTCAACTGTTCGACAAAACTGGTACATACTGAAATTTTTGCAAATGTGATTTTCTACAATTACTTTTTAACAAATATTTTCGTGGGGTTGATATTTCCCTTTGTAAGGGGAAAATAGTGGAAGGAGATGGGAAGCATAATTATCGAATTATATCGTTTAATTGTCAATTTAATTACTTGATGAAAGTGGTTTTATAGAAATTGTTTTTGTTAAGCATCTTGGTGGTTTTTTTATAAAACAACTTCTTGACTAAAGGATATCAAATTGAATTGTTATAATTTCCTGCAATTCATTCTTTATAAGTTTTGTACAGAAATACTCATAGCAGGCAGTCTTTTCTTCCTCCTCTTAATCAGTGCATGTATTGTGTCGGCTTCGTTGTGTGTATGCCCCTTGAGTAAATATTTATGATAAATTCTAACTACTAAGGTATTATGGACAGCCCACATATACATACAAGATAAAAGAAATCGGTTTTGGCCAGAGCAGTTGTCTGACATAAATGTTACCACTTCTATTGTAGAAGGTAAATTTTTTAACCACATTATTACAGCGGAAGCTATCTCGTTGCCACAGCTTTTTGCAATAGACTCGTACCACATAAAGCATGAACCTTCGGCAGTACTATCAATATAGACGATAAAACTAAATATTCATAACTGCTTTAAATAAAACGATTTTTCATTAGTTAACATAAGTGTGGGGATGCATTTTTGCAAAGGCATCATTGCTACGACTTCTGTTAAATTCTGCTTGCATCTTATGTTATCCTGCCTTTTTAATTTGTTTCTGTTTTCTGCGTCATTCAAATAATCTGCCTTTTTCTTTAAATATCTTTAAACTTCATTAGGATCTACCTCTTTTCGCTTATTTTCAAAACTATTATATGTATCAATGTTAGGGAGTTTGAAATGAAGGTTGAACTCGATAGAAAAAATTTTACAGTACATACTTTTCTTTACTGTAAGTTCTTTTATATATTATATATATATATATATATATATATATATATATATACTCTCTCAGTCGGTTATTAACCGTTGTTCTAACCGTCATGCGTCAGTCCTTCCAACAAGAATTGATGAGGTAAATGGTGCTTATAATGAATTAAACCCTCCGCAACTTTCGACATTTTCATTTAATCAACAAGATCCCCACAGCGTGCAACGTTTTAATTGTGGCAGCATTTAAACGACACTAAAAATAAGCCATAAAGTTGGTAGTTCGCATGAAGCTCACGTAAATGTAATGAACGCTACAGTCAGAACCAGATCAAAGATTTGTTAATTAAAGTTCGTCTTCTTTGGCATCGAAATGGCCAGTAAGATGGAATTAATGAAATTGTTGGAGTAAAGGAAGGCGCTGATTATATCTTCGAGTTTTAGAAAATTTTAAGTGTGAGTGAAATGCTGTACCGACGTCAAAGAAGTAGTTAATTGATAAATATATTTGCATTAATGAATCTTAGGACTAGTTTGTACTGAAATATATGAAAGCAAAAAGTAGACAATCAGAGAATAGTCTTTTATAAATAAGTACATATATAAAGACAGCAACTCTCTTTATTCATACATTTTTAAATGTTTAAGCAAACATGTAATTGTACTCGAGCTGTTGATGTAGAAAAATACCACATTAAAATATATTTAAAAAAATGTAATGTTGAATGTACAAATATTCATAAAAAATAAATAAATATAAAAAATAAAAAATATAACTCTAAATATATTAAAAAATATATTATTAGAGTATACAACTCTGAAACTAGAAATTTTATTCAAGGAAGATGTAAACAAACTAAAAAACTGACAATACATTTAAATATGGTGCCTGGTTATCACTATTTGAACGATTTCACAGAGCATATATCTATCAGATGCTCCAAAGAGAACCTCTACTTGAACGCCCATCCATTGTTTTATGTTGCGTGACCCAGATAATTTCTTACTCTTGATCGATTCTGAGACTATTTCCTTCTGTTCTGAGTACTTGTCCTTATTCAAATTAAGGAAGCTAAAAGTGCACTCAGTCATATGAGAAACCTGCTTTATAACATGAGATTCAATATGAAATAACGAATGGCAAATCTTCAATAATTTGCACGTCGTACGCATAGTGATAAAAAAATTATCAGCCAAATCGGTCTCTATCCTGAGCAACATATTTCCAATTTGTGCCTGCTATTCGTTTAATGTCATCAACCCATCTCATCTGTGGTCTTCCTCTTGGTCGTTTACTTTCGTAAGGTCTCCTATGTTGTATTGTAGTATTCCAACGTTGGTCTTTCTGTCTAGCAGTGTGGTCCGCGCAGCTTCATTTAAGTTTGGCAATTTTTGTTGTATGTCCTCGACTTTTGTTTTGGATCTTACCCAGTCGTTCCTCTTTTTATCTGACAGTCGTGTACCTAACATTGCTCTTTCCATTGTTCTTTCTGTTGTGGCTAGTTTATTCATGTTTGCCTTGGTTAGGGTCCAGGTTTGACATCCATATGTCATGATAGGAAGGATGCATTGGTTGACCACTTTGCTCCTCAAGTTTTGGGGTATTTTGCGGTTCGTAAGTATCCAACTAAGTTTTCCAAATCCTGCCCATGCTAGTCTTGCTCTTCTAGTAATTTCCGCACTTTGGTTCCCTTTGTCAAGTCTCAGGATTTGACCTAGGTAGATATATTCCTGGATTTATTTTATCTCACTGCCGTTTATAGTTGTATGTCTGTGGTCATCTTTGTTTGTCATTATTTTTGTTTTTTTTTATATTCATTTTTAGGCCGACGTATTGGGAGCTGGCTGCTAGTTCCCCCAACATAATTTGCAGTTCCTCGACTGTGCTCGCTATAATCACTATGTCGTCAGCGGATCTGAGGTGGTTTAACTTGTTGCCATTTACGTTAATGCTATAGGTTGACCAATTTGTAGTTTTGAAGACATCTTTGAGGGCTAGGTTGAAAAGCTTTGGCGATATTACGTCTCCTTGTCTTACTTTTCTCTTAATGGGAATGAAATTTGTATTTCCGTCTAGTTGTACTATCATAGTTGCATTTTCATATATACTATGTATTAGTTGCCTGTATCTTGAATCTATTTTACACTTATTAATAGCTTGTTCTATGGCCCACATCTCGATACTATCAAACGCCTTTTCATAGTCTACGAAGGCAAGAAATACGGGTAGTGTGTATTCATTTGAATTCTTTATCAATGTTTTCATTGTCAGCAGATGGTCTGATGTACTATATCCTTTGCGGAAGCCAGCCTGTTCAACCAGTTGGTAATTATCCATTTTGTAGTTTAACCGGTTTTTAATAATTCTCATAAATAGTTTGTATACTTGACTGAGCAACGATATAGGTATATAATTCTGTAGATCACATTTGTCCCCTTTTTTGTGTAAGAGTATTACTAGACTCTCGTTCCAGTCTTTAGGGATCTGGCTATTATGGAGACATATATTAAATAGCTCTATTAGTACAGGGATTGTTAATGTCTTGCTTGTTTTCAAGAGCTCGACAATTATACCGTCGTGTCCTGGAACTTTATTATTTTTTAGTTCTTTTAAAGCTCTTTTTATTTCGTATCCCTTTATATTTGATAGTACTTCTGATCCCACGGTTTTTATTTTTCTTTTTCTTTTGTTATCTTATTAGGCTGGCCTTGCGAGCTGTACAAGGATGTGTAGAAGTCTTCGGCAGTATTTGTTATTTTATATTTGTCCTTTTGTACCTTATTGTTGGCGTCTTTAATTTTGTATGTCGCGTTTTAGTTCCTTTCTAATTGTTTTATTAAGTTCTCTATATTCTTGAGTATGGCGCTAATAGTTGTCTTCTTTCCGTCATAAGCTGTTTAGTTTTGTTGCTTATTTTGTCTTCTCTAGTCCTTGTTTTCTTTGCAACCTGTAATCCTGCTGCGAAAAGGTTTTTATTTAGGTTTTTATTAATCTCGTCAATTTTATCTTAATTATGTGAAGGATCAGTCGAACTTATCCGCTAAAACCTCTCGGAATTGCTCTCCATTTGTTATCAGTATAAAGGCATCTATCCTCGTTGTTTTTTTTTTAAATCCTTTTTCTCTCTTCTTTCATGTTAATATTTATTTTTGCTCTGACTATACGATGCTTACTACACGTTGTTTATTGTTGACGTCTTCAAATATTCCTTTGTTGTTTAAGAGAAAATAGTCTATTTCATTTTTGGTAGTTCCGTTAGGTGCGACCCATGTCCACTTTCTGTTAGGTTTATTTTGTAGAAGGTATTCATAATATACATGTTTTCTTGTTCCAGGAATTCCATGAGTTTTTCTCCTCTTGTGTTTCTTGTGCCGAATCCAAAATTTCCAATCTTGCTTTCAGAGTCTTCAATATTACTTCCAATTTTGGCGTTAAAGTCTCCCATTATTATTATTTTGGATTCTTTGTTATTGGCTATAGCTTTTTTAACGTCTTCGTAAAAAGAATTTATTTCCTCATCGGTTGCTTTTTCAGTTAGACCATAAACTTGAACGATCTTTATTTTAGTTTGGATTTAGTTTTAAGACCATGCATTTAACCCTGTCTGATATGCTGTCAATTATTTGAATTTGAGATTTTCTCTTCCTGTTGATTAAGAAACCTACTCCACCGTATGCGTAGTCTTCCCTGCCTTTATATTAGAGTCTGTTGCCTGAATGTAAGTCCACATATTCTTCACCTCTTCTTTTAACTTCTGACAGTCCCATTATGTCCCAATTCAAGTTCCCCAATTCCTCTTCTAGTTCGTAGAGTTTTTCGTCTTTTGTCATGGAGCGGATGTTGTATGTTGCTATATGGAGTTGTTTGTTCTTCTTCTTTTTCAATGTCGACTTGTTCTCCCCCCCCCCCCCAGAATCCTCGGGCAGACCATTGTTACGGTGTGGACTGTGGAATAGAATTCCTACCCACCTGGGGTACCTTCCGTGTTTCTGTTGCAATGTTTGGTCTTGGAGGTTTTGGCCACCTAACCTAACCTAACCTAACCTAAACTAACCCACCACGCTGGCCAGACGGGTTGGTGGAGTACAAGAATGTATCGTGTCCACCATTGTAACCGAGGTTAGCGGCCTACTCAGTTCAGCCAATACCCCTCGGAAAAGATACCCCCCTCGGGTCAACACCACTCACTCTTAATTACATTTCCTTAATTTCGGGTGTTACAGTTATACCGCTGATACTCGGTCGCCAGAGCCTCGTTTGTAATAACAGGGTTCACCAACGTAAAGGTTAGGTTGATATTTGAGTAGGAGAGGCTGTTTGAGACGCATCACTACCCCCCGAAGCCCCGAAACCCCACGAAAACTTATTCTCAGTCATAAAGAAATATTGGTTAGCGTATTCGTTAAAATATTTACATTTGTCGGTATTCATGTGTTTATGTTATTTATTTGTTGATTTTTCTTGTAAATAGAGTTACTGATAGTCGTCTTGCTTATTATTTATTTATAGTAATATAAATACCGAATGTGAAAGGGAGACAATATGGAATTCTAGATTGAATGTATATATTTACGCTCACTTTATGTAGGCCTCATATGTATATAAGGGTAATCGTATATGCAAAAAGCAACACAGAAAGAGACAATAAACAATATGAAAAAATAATAATAATCAGATAATCATACAAAAGACAATCTAGAGAGATGAAAAGAATGCATTAACACTTTTTGACGGCGATAGACCTTGTTCTCGACCATACACAGATTATCGAATAAATGAAAACGGTCAAGAAATAACTTAAAAAGAAATTCATCGATCCAAACAATATCAATGTCGAAGTACTTAATTTAATTGCAGAAAACAAAATTAAAAGCCTAGACTTAATAAGAGCATTATTTAATAATATTTATAACACAGGTAAAGAACATCAGACTCGCTAAAATCAACATATGTAACATTACAAAAAAATTTAATTACTCAATATCGATTATATGAGTGGCACTTAATTTGGATTTCTAAACGGATTGGAAACAGGAGAAGCTCTTTTTGCGTTAAATATGTTGACCCAAATATGTTGACCTCAAGAACCCCTGTAGGGGTTCTTGAACACTATTGATTTCAAAATTCTTGCATAGTCGTCAAATGTTTTGGCATTTGATGGTTTGCCAACGGCTTGAATCAATTTCATACCATCAAAAATGTGACACGTTTTGTGATTTTGTAACAACTGTAAACTGTTCTATTATAGAACCTAAGGCAGATATATTTTATGGTATCGATAAAACTCCTGCTGGTACAAGTGACATTGGATATGCTGTCAATTCCTATTTGAAAATATCCTCATAATATTTATGTCTCTTTCAATTGCCTTGGTTGCTAGTATTTTTTGTAAAAATTCTTGCTCAGCTTGAATAATTTTGTTCTTTTCAGAGACAGTTTTATAGGTATCTTCGCGACGAAGTGTTGGAAGATTATTCTCTTTTCTATGCTGATAAAAATTGGGAGTTCCAACAGTAACAATAAATTTTGCTAGGCTCTCTTTTTCTTTTTTTTTTTGTATATTTAGTAAGGATGTTTGAACATTTGGCGATGCAATCTAATTAGCTGAAATTACGAGAAGACGATCTACGCTTTTTAAAAATACATTAAATCGTAAAAACTGATCATGTAGTTTTTGTACACAATATTCATCAATTTTCATCCGTTTTTTTTCTACTTTCTACGTTTTGACTTGAGTGGTTGCTTAGGTCTCATAATGCACGAAATTCATCTACCATCATGCCAATCATATTGTAGCATAAAAACCATTCGTCTAGTTTTGTGCTGGTTTTAGTAAATCGATTCCTCCTGCATCTTTTGAGTTTGTATTTATGTGTTTAAAACTATATCTACAAATAGTTGGTAAAAGTTTTTGTTCAAACTTTTCAAAACAAAATTTCCTCTAATAAAGTCTTCATGAAATTCTGGATACTTATCAGCAAATTTGTACATGTCCAACAAATATAATGTTCCCCAAAAAGAATAGTTCACATGACCAAATGCAAAGAAGTAAGGATGCATTTTTCGAAAACTAGAACAAAAATGTATTCTCCAGTTTCCGCGTCCTTTAACAAACTGAAAAGGAAATGGACTTTATGGAAAAAAACATGCCTTAATCTGATTTTTGACTCAAGTTCACTGTCAGACCTGCTGCTTTTCGTTAAATCCGTTTCTAGATGAAAAAAACATTTACTTTAATATTTAGTAGATATTTAATATTTTTAATATAGCAATAAGCTAATTAATAACTTTTAATAATTTAAAACTTTTAATATTAAAAATCTCAGCTCAGTGGATTTCGCGCTATTAGTAAAAAATAATGCACAATGATGCACTTTCGCAATAGAATATACAACACAACAGCGTTTCAATGTAAAATCGACACTAACAACATCGCTATCACTAGAGTCGATTTGCTTTGACTTCAGATTAGAAATCTCGCCCTTCCTCGCATCTCTGCGTTCAGCACTGTCCGTCGTGATATGCCGTTCGATTTATTTAATTCTTTCTTAAACTAAGTATCCAATCGAAATTCTAAAAAAACCCACGTGTTCTCTAATTTTTGGTCTATAATGTTTATAGAAAGTAATTTTTTGCTAAACCCAATATTTTTCGAGGTAGAGCGAGGTAAAAGATTTTAAAAATATGGGTTTTCAGAACAAGTGATTTTGTATGAAGGCGCCCCGTATACAACAATGGTTTGACGTATTTTTATAAATAAAATAAAAATATTTCTAATGTCCAGATCAACATGAAAATTTGAGGAATGGATTTTCGGTTATCGTAGATCCGAAAAATGACGAAAAAAAAATTAGCACTTTTTTTGTAAGGCTCCCCACCACTCCCCTCTCGCTACGATTTTTCGACGACCAAGTGATTTTGCATTAGAAAGATATTAGAAACGAAAAAAAATAGGTTTTACATTTTAGCACCAAAGTGCCCACCAAAATCTATTCTAGAAGCCTTTTGCCAGTCTATTTACTCTACTAGGAGACGGAGGTCGGCAATCATCATAGCTATTCGGACTTTTGAGACGGCTGCTCTGAAAAGTTCATTTGATGTAGATCCGTACCAGTCTCGCAGGTTGCGCAGCCATGACATTCTACGCCTCCCTCTGCTTCTTTTTCCTTAGATCTTTTCCTGCATAATCAGTTGAAACAAAGTGTATTTCTCTCCACGTGTAATATGTTCGAGATACTCCAATTTTCTTGTTTTAATTGTATTTAAAATTTATATTTCTTTATTCATTCTTCTCAGAACCTCTTTGATTGTAATGTGTTCTGTCCACGATATTTTCAAAATTCTTCTGTAAACTCACAGCTCGAATGATTAAAGTTTTTTCATTAATGTCGCATTCAAAGTCCAAGATTTAATTCCATAAAACAAAGTCAAAAAACATAGCACCTCGCCAACCTAACTTTTAGTTCCAATTTTAAATCCGTTGTACATAGCACTCTTCTTATTTTGTTGAAATTTGCTGTACTCTTTTCTATTCTGATTTTGATCTCCTGAATGTAATCATTTCTGGAGTTAATTATTGTTTTTGATATGCATATTTGTACACTTGTTCGACCTTATTTCCGTTTATTAGAAGATTCTCGTTATTTCTTTGACTTTTCGATATTCTCATAAATTTCGTCTTCTTGACGTTCATTGCTAGACCGTACTCTTTTCCGTACTCTGTTATTCTGGTCAACCAGTCTCTGTAGATCTTTAATATTTTCGGCTAAGATCACAGTGTCGTCTGCATATCTAATGTTGTAAATGGGAACTCCATTTACCTTTTTTTCAGTTGTTTCACCCTCAAGATGGATATATAGAAGAATTTTGAAAATACCTTGAACAGACAACATAACAAATAGTGTAGTTTTTCGAAGAATGGACAAAGAACGGGAGCTGTTGATCACCATCAAGAGAAGAAAGCTGGAATATCTTGGTCATGTGATGAGAGGGAAATAGTACCGATTGATCCAGTTAATTATCCCAGGAAAGATTCAGGGCAAACGAAGCGTGGGGAGACGACGTATATCTTGGCTGCACAATTTAAGAGACTAGTTTCAGTGCACATCTGACCAATTATTTAAAGCAACAGCTTCAAAGATACAAATAGCAATGATGATTGCCAAACTCCGTAGTGGCAAGGGCACTTGAAGAAGAAGAAGACCCTCAAAAGCTTTTTTCAAGATCCCTTCGGAGTAGGCATTAAAAAGAATTGGTAGCAATACGCATCCCTGTCTCACTCCACGTCTAATTTCAAATTCTTCTAACAGCTGTTCATACAAGCTGACATACTTTTGCTCGCTGTTTATAGTATAAATTTGATATGATCCCTTCTTTGATCTTCTTTGATTTCAGGACATTCATTAATTGTTCATGTCGTACATCATCGAATGACCTATTTCTTCTGACGTAAGTTCTATGTGTTCCAGATCTCCTCTTTCATCATCGAACAGTTCGTCGAAATATTCTGCCCATCTTTATACTTTCTCAATCGTCTGTGTTATAGTAGTCTTGTGTCTATTCAGAAGTGCATCAGTGGGATTTTATTTTTTTAGTCCTGTCAGTTCTTTAACTTTCTTGTGTAGGTTAAACAGATCATATTTATTTTGAAGATTTTTGATCTCTTTATATTTTTCATCAAAGTATTTTTCTTTTGCCTGCTTTATCATCTTCCTAATCTCGTGGTTTATCTCTGTGTATTTATTGTTATCTTTGTTTTTATAGTGTATTTTTATGTATGAGAGAGTAATAAAACAATAAATTATGTATGCAAATCCCTAAACTGTTGATACGGGTGACTCAATGAAAAACGGATATTTGTCAACAAGTTTACAGAAGTATATAGGAAAACAATTTTATATTGAGTATGACCACCAGGTATAAAGGTTGGAGCAGAATAGAATACAATAGTTGTGAGGGTTACTAATCCCTAAATAAGGTTGCCAGTGTCGGAGTGATGGAGGTTAACAGGTACTAATGAATTTGCAAGAAATGTAAGATGTTTATTTTATTAGTTATATATAACCAATAAAAGTTTAATAAGTACCTACCTATTTGCAAAATAAAGTTTAATTCTTTAGATAAAATAAAACGTTTTATTTTATCTGAAATGAGTGCATTCCACGAAGTAAGGGTTTCAACAATCAAACATTTAATTCTTTAATTCCAGGAATCTACGACAGTAATTGACTAGATAATTACCTTCTCAACTTATTCCACAGAAAATGTAATAGTGGGTTTTTCCATTTTGTAGGAAGGTCCAAGTGGCGTATTCAAAATTCTTAACAGTTCACTAAAAGTAGGTACTTCAGTTGCAAGGTGCAGTTTATTGTGTATACTAGTGTTATGGAAAATTTGGAAGTGCCGTGTAAACGCCGAAAAATTGGTCCTTTAATAGTTAATGAAAAAACATTATTATTTAATTGTTTTAAATCATTTACAGACAAACGTTTATGTGAAAGTGTTGATGAGACCGTTGAGTTAGTTAGCAGTACACTTGGTTATTAAAGAGTTATTAAAGAAGGGAAACGTGGTAGTTTTAAAATGCCACGTAATGCTCCGAAGAAACCAAAATTTCAAATAGAATATCATTTTAAAATAGGACTTCGACGGAAAGTGCATTAATTCTTCTTTAGACAAGAATTTCCAACATTGGATAAAGTTCTTGTCTCAGTTCGAGATGATAAGGATTACCCAGAAATGAGTCGAAGTACGTTATGGAATCTTTTAAAAGAAATAGGCTTCCGCTGGAAAAAGAATCCCAGAAAGTCTATTTTATTAGAAAGAAGCGATATTGTCATATGGAGAAGACATTTTCTAAGAACCATAAAGGAAATGAGAAACCAAAAAAGAAAAATATTTTATCTTGATGAAACATGGATCAACGAGGGTCATACACCAAATAAATTTTGGCAGGATGAAACTGTTACAAGTCAAAGGCACGCTTTTGTAAATAACTTGTCTACTGGTTTAAACCCACCATCAGGAAAGGGACGCAGGCTGATAATAGTACACATTGGCAGTTCAGACGGTTTTGTTGAAGGTGTTTTATTAACTTTTGAATCAACTCGTACCGGTGACTACCATGAAGACATGAACGCTGATGTCTTTCAAGAATGGTTCGAACAAATGATAGATCTTCTTCCTAAGAACTATGTAATAGTAATGGATAATGCAAGTTATCACTCCAGACTTATAGAAGGACTGCCCACAACCAAGTGGTTAAAAAAAGACTTGCAGAATTGGCTGAGTTCAAAAAATATTACGTACCATCCCGGATCTATAAGAAAGGAACTTTATTCGTTGTGTGCCCTTCATAAACAAAAATTTAAAAAATACGAAATTGATAAAATTGCCAAAAATCGTGGAATGACAGTACTTAGATCCCCACCATATTATTGTGAATTAAACCCGATTGAACTGGTATGGGCACATATAAAGAGTGAAGTTTCAAGAAAAAATAACACTTTTAAAATTCATGATGTTAAACAGTTGTTTTTGGAGGCCGTAAATAATGTAAAACCTGAAAACTGGGTAAAGGCAGTAAATCACACTATTAAAGAAGAGGAAAAAATGTGGAAGCTGGACGAGCCAGTTAATATAAATCTTGGTTCTGAAAGTTTATCTTCTGAATCTGATTTGGATTTGTAACAAGTAGCTGTAAGTTTTATATTAATATTTTTATTCATCTATTTAACGTACCTTAGATGGTTTTAAAAACTCTTTTTCTCTTTCGTAATTTTTAAAAATTAAAAAAAATGTGAATTTTTTAAAACCCTTTTTAATGTAGGCCAGTCAGTTCTAATATAGTGTGTGATAAAAGAGGTCACTTTTGTTTACATACACATAACACTTTATAACACTGAAATAATTCATTTATTTTTTACAATTATTTAAAGTAATTTTTCAATTAATCTTGAGCACGTCCATGGATTGGTTGGAGGTACCAGTTAAAATTATGCTAATTACTCTCTCGTTCATAAAAATAAACTATAAATTATCTCTGGTGTTCCATCATATTGAGTATCTCGTCATTCATACATTCTTCTTTTCTCCTCGCGGAAGTCTTTAGTATTTCTTTACAAGGTCTGATGATCTTTGGATCATCAGCCTTTAAAAGGAGATGACGCAATAAGAAAAAGAAGAAAAATATAAGACAGTTACCCAATATTTCTTTCTTCAGAGTAGCACACAATAAAATTGTATAAAATAATGTAATCTCAAACACCCAAAGTTGATGTCTTGTGCTAAGTCTCTAATGCTTTAATCTTTTAATTTATGTTATTTAATTTGCTATTTGAGTATTTTAACCCCATATGGACATAAGGGTTAACACAGTGATTATCACTAATTAATATTTTGTTGCCTTCCAAAACGTGTATTTTTCGTATTCTGCATTGTGCTGTATTCTTAGTATTGTGCTTTATGGGACTATTCTTATATTATTCAGGACAAATAATTATATAGTCCGTCTAGAAAGTATCCGGAATTTTAAATTTTTTTAAATTTTTATAGATTTCCTTTTTGTAACATTTTAAGGCAAAAGTAATGCATTAAGTAGGTTGTGCTCATAGTAGGTTATGGACAAAAGCATGAAAACAGCAGCTGTGAAATATTGTTTTTTGTCACAAGTAGAAAAAAGAAAAGTGGTGGTATATTTATATAGAAAGGGCGTCCGAAACGTTAAAAAATTAGTGCAATTTCAGTGTTCAAGAGGATAATTTGAATAATGATTTTATATCTGATGAAAGTTGTTTTCAGCTTGGTGCAAATCATCGAAAAGTCCTATCAAGAGAAAATGTTACCGTTCAAAATTCCAAATTTGCCACTAAAATAATGGTTTTTGGAGCAATATCTCAGCGTGGTGCTACACCTCTCTGTATAGTTAATGGTACTGTTGATGGTGCGAAATATTGTGACATCCTAAATGGTTTCCTTTTTGAAACGGCTCATGATTTATATCTAGAGGGTGGCGTTTTTAGCAAGATAATGCAAGATGCCATACTTTTGCTTACACTCAAGCGTGGATGTAAGAACACGAATTGACAACAATTCCGTAGTCAGCAGCATCTCTAGATCTTAGCCCCATTAAAAACATATGGAGAAGGACGAAGAATGAAGTGGAACGAGTAACGCCACGAGATAAAGAAGGTTTGATTCGGTTAGTTTTACAGGCCTGGAACACCATTACCGAAAATTATGGCCTTTACCTAATTTCTGTTGTACCTGGACGTTTAGTTAAGTGTTTAGATTTAAATGGAGGTTGTATAAGTAAATGAGATGAATTATTTGTTGAAATTTTTTATTTCAAGTAATAGAAATAAATAACATAAAATCATAAATTCTGCTTTCTTTTTTCCGGATACTTTCTAGACGGACTATATAAACGAATTAATACAATACAGCAAATTTTGTTCAAAACTTCTTTAAACTATAGGTTTTTTACTTCTGCTTTACAGTTTTAAAAGTGTCTCCTTCATTTGTAAGAGTGAGGCTCGTTCCATATCTGACAAATAAATTATTTATACAACACCCAGTATTAACGATGCTCGCAATATACGCTTTTATTTGCAATTGTTTGCATACCATCATATTTACGACCGTAATATAAATTGATACAGTTATAGAGTTATGCGAAACTTAAAGATTGTTATCTATTTTCACAACGAAATAAACAATCGAAGATGGATGACAAGATTTAATATCACCTCGATGAAAATGCAGGACGTATACAAAACCAATTTATTGATTATATTCAGCTTCTTGTTACCGAATGAATGCGAAATTTATTATAGTGAAAATTTAAAATTATGGGAAGTTACAATTAAAAAGTTGATAATTGATTACGCAGATCTTTATCTATTTACTGTAGTTTAATGAAGTAAAAGAAATATACTTTGTAAATAATTATTTAACCTTATCGTAAACAACTAAAAGCTACACCTTCGCTTTATACATATAAAATGTTTACCCAAATAAATGACCCCTTGGCAACGATATCCATTATATTATTCAATAAGCTACACATCAAGCAAAACGCTACTGTTGAAATACTGGGTTGATACTTTAATTGTCTGTAATAACTTCTGCGTAACGTTAACATTACATTTCGTAACTCCTTCCATTATTATTAGTCATTACCAGCAATGATAAGGAAAACTTTCTTAGCTTTCCTTATCATTGCTCAGCTTATTTTTCATCGCAGAAATATCTTATCACATCACTAAAGCGGGACACCATTTGTTTCCAATAGAAAGTTCTATTTCTAATTTCATTAACTTCGGTCCACGATTTAATTGTTTTTAATATTAAAAAAATATATAATTACAGTTATATATTTTTTTTCTTTCCTGAAAGCCGTGTGTTTTACGCTGCTTATATTGCTGCCAATTTCTTATACATTTAAGATTAGCTATAATACAACTATTCGCGGCTTTGGCAGATCAATTATTCAGATCACGAAATTGTTTTATTGACCATACAACACAATGGGCATCGCTGTGACATGTTAAACGTTTCCACCTCTATATTTATTTCACAGTGGGTACGAATTGTCGTAATTGTCACATTGACATTAAAAATTTCAAACTAAGTTGTGAAAGAATAAACAAATAATTAATAAAATGCCTATTACGTTGTATACCGTTCAAGAAAAAGTGCGACTTGTAACATGGTACATTCAGGGTCATTCGATACGCGAAGTAATTGATTTATTTATTGTTGCCTTCGAAAATAGACCACCACCAAGTGTTACAACAGTTAAAAATACATATTAAACATTTTTAAACTTCGGGATGTGTAAACAGTTGTAAAAAGTGTCATGAAGGTAATGGACCACGTGTTAGACCTGTCGATGAAAAACAGAAAGAAATTAGATGAAACTGGCTTGACCACAGTGATGTCTCCTACGAGAGCTGGTGCTTTTAAGGGTAAAAAGCAAGTTACTCATATATCTTCTCAAGAGAGGGGGGAACTTGTTAGTTTTGTTGGTGTTGTTAGTGCCGCAAGAGGAACAGTTTCACCGGTTTTTGTATTCATCAGAATAAGAAACCCAGTAAAATACCTAGGAGATAAATATCCAGCCTCAGCTATTGCTTTTGGAAACAATAGGGGATGGACATCATCAATTTTTCCTGGGGTAATAAAACACTTCGTCAGTCACGTGAAATCTACTCAACAAAATAGGGTTTTGCTGCTTGTAGATAACCATAAATCCCACATTTCTGTGAAGTTTATAAGACTGTGTCGAGAAAATGGAATCGTACTGCTTTATTATTACCACTCACAGATTGAAGCTTTTGGATGCTGGAGTCTTCTTCTGGTTCCTATCCGTTTCGGATGTTGGAAATAATATTGGCAATCATAACCTTGCTCGCTGCGGCTCGAAACAGCTCCGTTGAGGTTTTCTTAAACCATGTTCTTAAATTCCGCAGCCATGATATTCTCCTTCTACCGGGTCCCCGCTTACTTTTGACTTTACCTTGCAATATAAACTGTAGCAGGGAGTAACGGTGCTGATTTCTCATAACGTGTCCCAGATATTGCAATTTTATGCGTTTGATCGTAAACACAATCTCTGGTTCCTTCTTCATTTTTCCTAGAACTTCCTTGTTCGTGATCCTTGCTGTCCATGATATTCTCAGCATTCTTCTATAAAGCCACCTTTCAAATGCTTCAAGTTTTTTAATAGTGGTGTCTGTAAGCGTCCATGCCTCCGCCCCGTACAACACAGAGAAAACATAGCATCTCAAATGTCTCATTTTTATATCAAGGGATATGTTGTAACTTTTGAAAATGGCGCTCATTTTGTTAAAGACGGTTCTTGCCTTTCCTATGCGGCACTTTATTTCCTGTAAATTGCTCCACTGTTCGTTAATAATAGTTCCCAGGTAACAATACTGTTTTACTCGCTCTATCTGCGTCCCATTAATGTATAGACGAGCCCCGTTTATATTCTCCTTGCTGATAATCACTTGTTTCGTTTTGTGGGTATTAATGTTTAGTCCGTACTGTTGACTGTACTCGTTTCTGTCCATTAGCCTCTGAAGTCCCTCTAAACTATCTGCTATCACCATGGTGTCGTCGGCCTATCTAACATTGTTTACTCTTTCACCATTTAGAAGGATGCCTTCGTCTATTCCGTAAATGTCTTCCGTCTAATCTATTCCGTCTATGTTAGAGTCTACGGCTCCTTTAAAACGTATCTAATGGCTGCGCCGTTATATCATGACTGGCTGCTAACAAATCCAGCTAAGGTCATAACAATTAGACATTTAAGTGCTCTGGCAAAACGTGCATATGAAAGTGCTTTTTCTAATAAAAACGTGACAAGCTTTATAGCAAGCGATGCGACCGACAAACCACTAGCTGAGAATAAGTTAAAAATTAATGCATCCACTGAAAATTGTGTTCTGTTCTTAAAGAAGTGACTCTCTCACCTCTTGTAGAAAACTTAATGAGTAATTCTTTCGTTGGATTCTCTGTGGAACGAAATACTCTCGTTTACAAAGAATATTTGGTTTTTAGTATTTTGCGGACGTCCAACTTTTTTATTGACGAACCGGGTTTGTTTAACATGTAGGGTTTTTTGTTCATGTTTTGTCAGGCATAATTTCTTTTTGTTGATTTAATTGTGAGTTGCCTTCTCGTCCTAGATATATGTATTTATACCCTGTTTTTGTGATTATCATCTCGGTCGAGGACAAGAATTTTGGTTATTCCGTGGTTCATCTTCAGTCTCATTCTGGTACTAGCTTTTGATAAGAAATCCAATAATCTAATGCAAATTCTCTTCGAATTCAGATGGTAATAAAGTATTATCCACTTATCTTATTTTCTTAATAACGGTTCCATTGATCTTGGCTAGGAGATGTTTAATGTTAATTAGACCAGTTTTGTTGGGTAAATTATATCACTCATGTATGTAATATTTCTGGACATTCTGTATATTTATGACTGACAAAATCGTAAGCGATGTTTTTTCAAAATTTCTTGTAATTGCCAAATTACAAGCTTGTCAGATCATATAAGTATGTCAATAATATGCACAGACTTCACTACTGCCTACGTGTGATATAATTAAATTAGTACAAGTGTGATTAATTAATCGTTGCCACGACAAACGTTGAGAAAACCATTCGAATTGTCATCGTTATCGTGTGCCAAATAAAATTAATATTAACGACTTTAAACTTTGAAAGGCATCAACAGGTTTAGGAGGAACAAGTTCCTGAATTGTATCGATTAACTGTAGAGGTCTTCCGTTTAAAAATAACTGAATCATCTTGGCGATTTTTTACGTATGTTTATGATTATTCAGTTATATGTAAAATCAATTTCGTGACCTGTATGAAGATGGTATTGATCTACAGCTAAAATTAAATTGGAATTGCGAATATAATTGAAATGTTCATAAAGCCTATTATAGATTCTATAGTTTGTTTCGCCTATATAAGATCGGGAGCAGTCTACAGAAGAATTTCGTTGAGTTCGAGTTGTCCATTTGGAATGTTATCTGTAAGTGATCGGAGAAGAGATAAAAGTTTTTGTGCCCTTTTTTGCCAATTTTTCGTGATACGCCTGATGTCGTCAGTCCAACGTGTAGATAGTCTTCCTCTAGTAAGTTGTTTGTCTACTCTTAGCCTCCAATGTGTAATTTTGCTCATCCATGGTGAGTCGTGCATTCTCGCTACATGGCCTGCCCAGTTCTATTTCAGTCAGAGAACTACGAATTTCAGTTCCGCTATACGTTCCTCAACACCAGCAATACTTGTCCTTCTTCGCAGATCTTCGTTTTTTATTCGGTTCCGCAACGTCACTCCCAGCATAGACCGTCAGCGGGTCTCGCGAAAGCCCATTGGTTGTGAGACAAGGGTCTTAATCACTGAATTAATTTGTTATGCTGGATGATGTGTTAGAGTGGGTGATCGTCAAATCCAGAAATTCCCGATACAGCGTGGAGTACGCCAGGGGGACACCAGATTGCCAAAACTGTTCACTACGCTTTTGGAAAATACATGTAAAAGGGCAAAACTAACCGACAAGGGCATAGACAAAAACGGAGAAAAGCTTAGACATCTAAGGTTTGCAGATGATATTGTACTAATAGCTGATAGCATAGATGAGGCCAAAGAACTTTTGAATCAGCTCTACCTTTCCTCGCTAGAAGGAGTATGTCTTAAAAGAAAAACCTTTAATCAGTGTATTTTGCCAGTGTTGACTTACGGTGCGGAAACGTTGACCATGACAAGAAGAACAGTTCAAAAGATCAGTGTGTGTCAAAGAACGTGCTATGTTGGGCGTTTCACTACAAGACAAGATCCCAAATCGCCAGCTATGACAAAGAACAAGAGTAGCTGATGCAGTAGAGAGAATAGCAATACTGAAATGGAACTGGGCAGGTCACGTGGCTCGAATGGCCGATAATAGATGGACAAAGCGGATACTGGAATGGAGACCAAGAGATGATGCCTACCGAAGCAGAGGTCGTCCCCCAACACGTTGGACTGACGATCTAAAACGTTGTCATAGGAATTGGATGCAAGAGGCACAAGATCGAAATAGATGGAAAATTATGAGGGAGATCGATGTCCAGCAGTGGATAAGCGAAGATTGAATAATGGTGGATATTAAGAGTTGGCATGCAAGAAACGATTGATATGGATGTATTTTCGTCAGTCAGAGTGATGAAAACCTTGGGATTGTTTTTTTTTTATAACGTCGAAATACGGTAGGAATCAATCAGTTTCCACTTCATTTGTAAATTGGATACTAGAATGCATAGAACGCATTTAGATGAGTTCAAAAAGAAACTAAAGCATCCCACCCGTGGGGCCAAATGATCAGTGTATCCTCAACATCTTGTAGCCCACATATGAGTTTGAGCATTCATGAAATTGTGTCGAGTCTCGAAGTCTTCCATAAATGTATTAGAAATTACTGGTGATAGTGGTGGGCCCATTGGAGTACCATATATTTTTCTGTGGAATTCGTGTTGAAAGATCAAATAAATGTTGGACATTACATCTTAAATATTGAATCTTAAATAAGTTTTGAACTTTCTATGAATTTTGTTATTTTACCACCAATATTTTCTTCAAGACTCCAATATCCAACTGTTAAGGAAAATAATTATTTAGTATTTCTGGCTAATACTATATTTTTAGCATACATTCCGCACCAAGGGATAATCATTTTGGAATTCCCTCCGTATGTAACTGTAAATAGGATAAATTAATAATGACTACGTAATCTTACTTTTACATGTCTACATGTAGGCTGGGTTCCCTAATTTACATACAAGTAAATTAAGGAACCCACTCATAAGGCAACACCTGGCAGATGAAATCAAAAACGGATTAATTAATGTTAAAGAACAAATTCTGCAAAATACTGAAAAGAAGAAAAAATGGTTATTAATAAAGACAGAAATAGATAAAAGTCAACAAGAAATTCCAATACCTACCAGATATAAAAAGAAACAATGGATGACGGAAGAAATTTTAGATTTAATTGAAGAAAGACATCAATATAAGAACAAAGATAATTAGATGTGCAAAAAAGTGGATAAACACATAAAATACAAAATTAAGAAAACGAAAGAAGATACGATAGTTTTAACACACATAAAAACATTAAAGAATTAACTCACAACAATAGAACAAGAAAAACCGGGAATACTGAAAGATGCAAATTGGAAACTTGTGTTGAATACTAAGGACAAATTAAAGAGATGGACAGAATACATCAATAAACTGTTCAAAGACAGTAGAACAGAACAGATGGAGACAGAAGTAGAAGAGGATATGGTTTTAAAGATATTAAGAAGAGGAAATTCCTATAGAAATCTATCTATGCTTAGAATAGCATGGATACAGAAAAAAACTAACATGGAAGTATTGCGAGAAATGGGCAAAGAATACGAAATAATAAATACAAATTACAATATCTGGGACACGTAATGAGGGGATAGCGGTAGGAATTGCTAAGGCTGATAATACAGGGAAAGATAAGAGGAGGAAGGAGTATAGGAAGAAGGTGAGTGTTGTGGTTGAAGAATTTAAGGGACTGGTTTAAATGCAGTTCTATAGAAGTTTTCAGAACAGCAGTAGATAAAGTAAAGATAGTAATGATGATATCCAACCTCCTATTGGGAGACGGCATTTAAAGAAGAAAGAACATGTTTACAAGTTTATTGGTCTATCGCATACCTCTCCTCACACTAGTGGCTAATCCATCCTACATAGATCTTAGAGTCTTCGCGTACTCATCTGGAGCGATTTCTTGTTTTGGGCCGTCTTAGTGTTATCAGCAAACCATCACTTATATACAAAAATAAAAATCATGTTGCCAAAAGGAATTTCAATTCAGAAAAAAATTTATATAAAACACCAAAGGATGGAAGTAGAACGAGATTACAAGAATATTTGAAAAAGGTTAAGGTAAAGAATTAGAAAAGGTATTTTTTTAAAAACCATCTTCTAGCGACAATCTTTACGATTCAATTTATAAGTCGGCCAAGTTAATCCGGTTCATTGGGCGGGTCTAAAAAAACATCTCTAGCTTTACGCGGGGTGGTCTGAATTGTTATCAACTTATTCAAAACGATAAAATCAGTCGATGCCAATAATCCTGAACGAATTGTACATTACTAAATATTTTTAAATTTGTCATTTATTATTTAAATCTATAGTTTTGAGACTTTACATAAAAAGGTAACAAATAAATAGTAAGTGTCTCAAATTTTCTAATTAAGGTATTTATGTTTTTTGCATGTATTTATATTTTTATAATATTTTTATATACTTACTTGACTTTTATAACTATAACGTTTTAATATCTTAGTATTATATAATAGAAGAATTAAATAATAGAGTATTATTTTTATTTTCCATTTTTTAAGCAAATCTTCTATACTAGCATTATATTACTTTTTATACAGATTTTTCTTAAAAACTGCATGAAAATAACTAATAAAATAGACAATTACAAGTAAAAAATTCAAAGAATATCTGTCAATAAAAGATTCGATTCGTCAGTCATAAATGTCATACAATTAATAAAAATATTGAACCACTGTTTAAATTTTTATGACAGTTCTCATTTTAGAATAATTTCATGTAAATATAGTTCTTCTTCTTCATCTTCAGCCTTAACTAATCCAACTTTTTACATAGGCCTCCCCCAAATAAATCCAGTGTCTTCTCTTTTGTGCCATTTGCTTTCAGTTGTGCCCTCCGATCTTTTTAATATCATCCACTCATCTCATTTGTGGTCTTCCTCTGCTTCTATTTCCTAACCATGGTCTCCATTGTTGATTTTGTGGTTCCATCTCTTATCCTTCAGTAGGGCATTGTGTCCTGCGAAGCTCCAGTTTAATTTAGTAGCATGTTCTCCTGCGTCTTTTACTTTCGTTTTGCTTCTAATCCATTTTGTTGTGTTTTTGTTTATAAGTCTCACCCCGAGCATTGATTTTTCCATCGCTCTATGTGCTTTTACTATTTTATCCATGTAAGACTTGGTGAGTGTCCACGTCTGTGAGCCATACGTAAGTATATAGAGAATGGACTGATCGTAAACTCTGGTTTTCAAATATTGTTCTATTTTAGTGCTTTTTAAGATCCAGCTCAGTTTTCCAAATCCTGCCCACGCTGATCTTATTCTTCTGGTAATTTCGGCAGCTTGATTTTCTTTGTTTACTTTCATCATCTTTTTCATGTAGACGTATTCGCTTACTGCTTCTAAATTTATGTCGTTCAACGTTATTTCTCTAATGTTCGCTGTATTTGTCAATATTTTTGTTTGTTCAAAATTCACCTTAAAACCTACTTCTCCCGAATCTTTAAATAGTTGCGTCATTATGGTCTGTAGTTCTTCGAAACTGGTAGCGAATATTACAATGTAATCAGCGTTTCTTAAATGACTCAGTTTTCTTCCGTTAACATTTTTTTTTGCCTACCCAGTTAATGTCTTTGAACACGTCTTCCAGTACAAGTGTGAATACCTTTGGTGAGATAACATCTTCCTGGCAAACTCCTCTGTTGATTGGTATAGCTTCGAGTTTCGCATCTATTTGTATTTTCATTGTAGCTTTTTTGTAAATATTATATATAAGTATTCTGTATTGGATGTCTATTCTGCTGTTGTTCACAGCTCTCTCTATTCCCAAACTTCTATGGAATCGTATGCCTTTTCATAATCAACGAAGAAAATATATAAGTTTAAGTGATATTCATTGGCTTTCTCTATTAGAGTTCTGACTATAAGAAGATGCTCCGCTGTACCGTAACCCTTTCGGAATTCAAGAATTGAAGTGCTAGGACATAAGCACATTTGCTATGCACTCCTAATTTAACAAGTTGATCAAGCAAAAGGTCGAGAATAACGTTATCATATGCACCAGAAATGTCCACAAAAAAAGCAGCTGTGTATTGATTTTTAGAATAAGTTAACTGGATATCGGTTGCTAAGTGTGAAAAGCAATCCATAGTTCCTTTCCCTCTACGAAACCCAAGCTGGCCGTCTGGGTAAAGGTTGTTACTTTAAATCCACCAATATTATCGATTTTTCATGATCCATTCAAATGTTTTCAATATAAGTGACATAAGAGATATCGGTCTTAGAACATTGGGATCATTAGCTTTTGAGATAGGTATTACAAGACACTGCTTTAAATAATCGTAGTTATCACCTTTAATTAGAATACTGTTAAAAATCCCAATCATTTGGTGTCTAGAATTAAAATTACTTTTAAAAATAAAAAAAAGATCAATATCAAAATAATTCCTCGACATGAGAAAAAAAAATTAAGATATTTTGCAAGAAATGAAACTAAAAATAAACCTACGTTTGAACAAACTGTCGCAATCTCAAGAAATATCTCAAAAAAATTCAATAGTTGCTGTCGGTCGAGAAAATATACCGACAGATAGAAAAGCAAAACAGCATTTAATAACTAATACAATTTTTTAATTAATAAAAAAGAGACGCAAAATAAATCAAATGTAAAAGATAAGATACCAAATGTAGGTATTAGAAGTAAAATTAAAGATGCTTAAAGGATTGCTTTCATAAGCAGTGCAAAGCTGCAAAGAAGTTGCATAAGAGTATAAAAATGAATACGTCAAGCAATGTACAATCAATAAAGTAAGAACGGTATTTTAATATTGGACATTGAACAGCGGCGAATTCGCTAGTTGTAGTACATCAAAAACCATTTGCATGATAATCATTAAGAAATATGCGCAAATTATACAAAAAAAAAACTAGGGAAGGCAAGGTTGATGGTTCTGATGAGTTTCTAAAGGAGTTTTTAAAACTGAATGACATTGAACATAATGTAAAACGACATAAGTGTAGTCGCTGCGATAACATATAATCATAACAGAGAATCAAGGAAAAAGAAGAAATCTTCGGTTAAATAACTTATTTGAGATTGGTTGCTTTTACATTAAATATCATCAAACCTTGTGGACGAAAAATCACTCACAATGTTCTACAAAAAGTAAAAATATGAAAACGTGCAACCTGCAACCTCTCACTGTATATTTCTATTGTTATCTTATTTTTTACCGATTTAAAATTTCAACTCCTTGGGATTTTATAGTCATTTGTTAGTTTTATGACTTGCCGAGAAAAAAATGTATGGAGACAAGCTACGCACCCCCAATTAATTAGAGGGTCGTTTATATTTCGGCGACAAAAGAGGTACTTAAAATACCTTGGATTTTTTATGTGGCCATCGTATTTTTGTTAATTTTAACTAATTAATTAAACTTAAGCTCTGTAGTCGTTTGTATTCTTCTAATGTGGGTACATGGTTGCCATCGTATTACAAAAAATATTGTTTATAGTGGTAAATAATGTCAGTAGTGGTAGAAAAAATCAAACAGTGTCAGACTTATCAAAAATATTACAAATAAATAGAAAACAAAAGATAAACAGTATACTGATTAATTGTGCAACTATATATTTACAAAGAATAATGACAAGTTATATCAAAATACATATTAGATTTCAATACAGGACAGTTTTCAAAAAACTGCATTGTATCATAGGTATATAAGTATTGTAGATATATGTCACAAACTATTAAAAAAAGTAAACATTAAAACTAAATTAACTAAAATTAACGTCAACATTTCTAGTATTTTATAATATGTAGTTTCATGTCTAAAAGAAGAAAATATTCAAAAATATTGACCATAGTGTCTATAGTAACGTTTTGGAGGTAATATGTAAGGGCAGATCCAAATAACAGTGTCAAAGCATATTTAACTAACAACATTAGAAATCCTAAGATTTCCTACTTGACCAAACTGAATTCAAATTTTTACCACAGTGCTTTCTAAAACTTACAAATCAGACAGATTGATAAATTAGTCGACAAAGGAATCAATAATTTGCATTCCAAGTTCCTCCATCCTTTAGCAGTTCGTTCGTATTCAGTTCTCTCCTAGTGATTTTCTATTCTTTAAATTTCTTATTGCTTTCTTTATCTATTTCTCCTCAATATTTATTTCTTCGTCTGTCGTTACCTCTGGCTTTGGTGGTTCATTATCGTCACCTTTAGCAAATATTGATCAAAAGTAGTCTACCCATGTTTCCTTCTGAATGAGTTTCGTTCTTATTAGTTCATTCATCTCCTTTATTTGTCCCCCAAAAGTAGACTATCCATGTTTTCTTCTGAATGAGTTTCGTTTTTATTAGTTCCTTCATCTCCTATCTTTGTCCCCTGATCATTCTTCATATTTCTTTTTGTGTTCCGTGGAAGTCGTGTTCCATCTGTTTTGAGAAGCTCTGCCAGTGTTAACTTTTTAATTGTCTAACTAAAGTGTTCGTTTTATTTCTGATTCGGTTATAATGGTTGTATGCCTGTTGTGTTCTGTATTGTAAAAAGGCTTTCTTCTTTTCTTCACATTTTTCTTCACTTCCTTTCTAAACCTTGGTATTTTCTTTTTGGATATGTTAGTGTTCGTTACTTTCCTTTTTAAAAGTAATTCTGTTGCTGCGTTAATTATGTTATGTTATTTTTAAGTTTTTCCCAACCTTTCACGATGTTATCCTTTTCTAAATTTCATTCCCAGCAATCTTCTGTGATATTCTTTTCCTGTATAAGTATTCCGTTTTTATTCCTTCGACTTTGGTTTTTTTTTGTGTTGGCTCTGCTCTCTTGGTTGGGAAGTATTTCAGGATGATTCTTATTTTACATAATACTAGGCTATGGTCGCTACCTACATCTGCTGAGTTGAGGCATCTTGCGTCGATTATTTTCGATGAATGTATATCTTTGTTAATTATAACATAATCTATCATGGATTTTTGTCCACGGGTGTTATTAAATGTATATTTGTGTTGGTCTTTATGGTCAAAAAATGTGTTGTTTATTTTTAGTTCGTTATTCGTGCAGAAGTTTATCATCAGTTTTTAATTTTTGTTTTTTACATATTCCTTATGTTTTTGCTTAATTCCGGTTATTACTTGATTGCCTATTCGAGCGTTAAAATCCCTCAATATTATCATCTTCCCTCTGACTTTATCTACTACTTTTTGTAATTGGTCATAAAACCCTTCACTTGTTATTTAAGGCTTGTTATTTTCTAGGCCGTATACTTCGATGATATTTAGGTCTTTTTTCTCCATTCTTATTCTTGTTCATTATTCCTTCTGATATGTATTGACACTCTTTGACTTTGGTACCTTTGGTGTAGTAGTAAGGCTACACCTTCTCTGTGCCTGTTTTCTTTTGCTATTCCACTGTAGATTAGTATGTATTTACCTAATTTTGATTGTTCTTTTTCTTTTATTTTAGTTTTTTGTAGAGCTTCTTCTTCTTCACGTGCCATCTCCGCTACGAAGGTTGGCTATCATCATGGCAATTTTGACCCTGGAGGCTGCCGCTCGGAACAATTGTATGGAAGTGCAAGCAAACCACTCCCTGAGGTTTCTCAACCATGACATTCTTCTCCTACCTATGCTGCGCCTACCTTCAATCTTTCCTTGCATAATTAGTTGTAACAGTTGATATTTATTCCCACGTGTAATATGTCCCAGGTACTGTAGTGTAGTTTTGTAGAGCACAAAGGTCTATTTCTTTCTCTTTCAGCACTTTTTTTTACGAATATTTTTTTTTTTGAAGAACAAGCACCTCATTAATTCGCGAGCAATTTCCCCAACAAACTAAGCAATATTGCAAAATTCATTGTACATGAGCAAAATAGTAAAGTTTGAAGATATCTAGGGAGACAAAATTCCTAAGTTGCCTTAGAACATAACAATGTACAGACAATCTTCCCACTACAGAATCAACGTGAGAACTCCAAGACAAATTTAAATCCAGGTAAACACCTAACAACTTAGTGGAGTGGCTATTTACCACAGACCCATTGTCAAGCTTTACTAATAGACTCATCTTCATAGTAGAAGGTGAAAAGTTTACCATATTGGTCTTTGATCCATTTAAGATTAGGGCATTATTTAAACAGTAATGAGTCATATTTTTTACAAGGCAGTTTGCTTTTTGCACTACATGAAAAAAATTATTGGAATTTAGTGCAACTGTGGTATCGTCAGCAAATTGAGTGACGTAACAGCCTGATTGCTGTTCCAACTTTTCTCCCCAAACGCTTATTGCATCAGAAAAATTATCTAATGGATTCTAAACCAAACATGTTGTGCTATCGTTTATCAGTTGATTTAAATCATTGACGAAAATCAAAAATAAAAGAGGGCCAATGATACTTCCCTGTGGAACTCCGGAGAAGACACTTTCTTCTAAAGCAAATATTATATTCCCATTCACGTTGACCTTAATTTTTTGAAACCTTTTCGATAAAAAGGTTTGGATCCACTTTAACGCAGTTCCTCTAACACCACTATGATAAAGTTTTTCCACCAGTATTGGATGATTTACAGTTTCAAAAGCTCGTGCTAAGTCAAAAAACAAACAGATTACTTTATTACCCTTATCAAAGATCGATAAAATATGATCGCACAGCGCTAGTACACTTATACCTTCACGGAAACCAAATTGAGACTTTTCTATAATGTTGTGCTTTGAGGAGACGTGTATGAAATGCCTTTTCATATATTTTTGAAAACACAGATAAAAGTGATAGGCCTCGATAGTTGTCAAATTTTGATTTGTCACCTTTTTTATGTATAGGCACAACTAGAGCCGAATTTAGAATTTGAGGAAAAATCCCTTGCTGAAATGAAAGGTTTACTAGAAATGTTAATTGTTTATATATGTTATGAGATACATGTAATAATAATAATAATATAAATACATAATTCTGAACTATTTTTAGTTGACTTTACGTTTGTTATTCATATTAGGGAAAATAATACTATGCATTATATTATGTTTAATGCAATACCACTTTTAACACTTAAACGACTAAAAGATAATATAACCAAATAATTAGTACAAACAAACAATACGAGAATTACAATCGAAATTAAACACAAGTTATTAGTTAATTAGTTGAAGGTTAAAAGATAAACCAAAGACAAAATACTCAAAAAGGTGAAAAGGAATAGACTTTCGCTAAAGAGAAAGTGGTTGGCATAACCACGTAAGAAAGTAAATAGATGGTAAAATTCGTAGCTTTTAAATGATATAGCACAAAAAATCAGAAAATAAATAATAATTAACCGACGCGCGAAGACAAAATAAAAAAATGAGTAACGGATACTGTAAACCATTTATAACATCTAAAAGTTGTCATTCGGTAGTCGTTTTTTGTGAAAATTGTGGCAATGTATGCAATTACCAGAAAGTAAACTAAAAATTAGACACCGTACTCTGCACGCGAATTTCTTTTCAAAATCTCACCTGACAATTTCCTCTCGCAATTTGTTGATTATTTACTCACCAGATTCATATCCAATACAGCAGCTTCTCTGATAATCATATATTTTGACGAAGTTTTAGCTTATGCAAACTTAAAATCACTATGATGTGTTTCCCCATTTGCGTATTGTCTCCGCCCGGAGATAGAAATTCTTCTCAAATTTTACACGTCGGGTCCCGAAATAGTGGTTATGCTGTTTAAATATATGCAAATGATTCTTTTGTACTGTAATTATAGGTAATGAGAAATCCTTTCGATATCGTTTTAATAAGAAATTTTCAAATTTAGATTGGGGAGCTGCTTACGCAAAATAAATATCTTGGAGCTAAGGAATCGGCACATTAATCTTCATATTAAGCAGTATACAAGGAAAAGAAAACAACCAAGAACTAATTGTTATGTATTCTATTACCGAGAACAAAAAATTAAAAAAGGGGTAACAATTTAGGAGCGTCCACACAAAACACACACGTCCACTTAAAGTAGTTTTGAAATTAATTACTATTTAACTGGGAATAAGCCACAATTAAAGATAAAAATACATTTATTGACGTTTCAATCTCCACTTCGGAAATCGTTCTCAAAATACAAACAGTAAATTAAACAAATTTTGTTTTTTGTTACATGGTGAAAAATTCTTCTAATAATTTAATTTTATCTGACTCATTTATATTGACAATTCAGACATACATTATGCATTTTAAAGTAGACGACTTTAAAATAATATTGCCAATATTGTTGATATGCGCTCCTGGGACGACTTTACTTATAAGATAGTTCATTCGATTACATGAAATCAACTTTAACTTGAGAATATCCGTCAGAAAAAAATCATAGCATGTAATTCGTCAGACAAACACATGACATGATGACAGTAAAATTCTCCTGTTAGTAATTCCATAGTAAATTATGAGGGAAAACCGGGAAAAAAACCTCATAATACTATGCCGACATTGTAAGTATTTGTTCGTGAATTTAGTTTACCTTCAACAAACATCAAAATTCTGATTTTATATTTTACGTTATTTAAAAAACATAAATGATGTATCCTCTATATGTTACTGACTTACTAATACTGGTATTTTCTTATTAATAACTTCCTCTTTTAATATTGGTAACCAGATCCTACTACATTCTGCCGAGGAATTTGCGACACAATTGGCCTCATTTAGCATAATTAGAGCCGCTTCTTTGATTTTTGTTTTTTACCATCCGTTTCTTTTAGGACTACATTTGAATTATTCCATTGAACCCTATGTTCATTATCCCATGCGTGTTTACATATTTGAGATCTATCAAATTCTCTATTTTTAATATAAGATTGATGTTTACTTATTCTAACATTTAAGATTTAGAATATTAAATTATTATGTTGACTTAATAAATGTTAGAATAACTGAACATCAATCTTTAATTAAAAATAGAGAATTTGATAGATCTCAAATATGTAAACACGCATGGGATAATGAACATAGGGTTCAATGGAATAATTCAAATGTAGTCCTAAAAGACACGGATGGTAAAAAAAGAAAAATCAAAGAATTTTTTGCTAATTATGCTAAATGAGGCTAATTGTGTCGCAAATTCCTCGGCAGAATGTAGTAGGATCTTCTTCTTCTTCGTGTACCATGAACCTACATCCTTTCAGAACGTTGGTTACCATCATAGCTATTTTAATTTTATTCACTGCCACCCTAAATAGCATGCTTGTATCTACACCATACCAACCTCGCAAGTTCTTCAACGATGAGGTTCTTCTTCGTCCTGGACTGCGGATCTGGTTACCAATATTGAAAGAGGAAGTTATTAATAAGAAAATACCAGTATTAGTAAGTCAGTAACATATAGAGGATACATCATTTATGTTTTTTAAATAACGTAACATATAAAATCAGAATTTTGATGTTTGTTGAAGGTATACTAAACTCACGAACAAATACTTACAATGTCGGGATAGTATTATGAGGTTTTTTCCTGGTTTTTCCCTCATAATTTACTATGGAATCACTAACAGGAGATATTTACTGTCATCATGTCATGTGTTTGTCTTTTTAAAGACGAATTACATGTTATGATTTTTTTCCTGACGGATATTCTCAAGTTAAAGTTGATTTCATGTAATCGAATGAACTATCTTATAAGTAAAGTCGTCCCAGGAGCGCAACTCAACAATATTGGCAATATCATTTTAAAGTCGTCTACTTTAAAATGCATAGTGTATGTCTGAACTGTCAATATAAATGAGTCAGATAAAATTAAAGTATTAGAAGAATGTTTCACTATGTAACAAAAAACAAAATTTGTTTAATTTACTGTTTGTATTTTGAGAACGATTTCCGAAGTGGAAATTGAAACGTCAATAAACGTATTTTTATCTTTAATTGTGGCTTATTCCCAGTTAAATAGTAATTAATTTACAATATATATATATATATATATATATATATATATATATATATATATATATATAGTCCCAAGATTCCTAAGAGGAACATAGGGCTTCCACAAAGTGTCTCCAGCGAACTCTATTTCTGGCTAGTGCTTTGATTTCAAGCCAGGATTTTCCCATTGTTCTCCCTTCGTCCAGTACTGTCCTTCTCCAAGTTCCCTTTGGTCTGCCTACTTTCCGTCGGCCTTGGGGATTCCAATCCAGTGCTGTCCTGACAATGTCATTTGGCGGTCTACGGAGTGTGTGGCCCAGCCATCTCCATTTTCTTCGCCTTATTTGCTTTATGACATTTTCTTGGTTGCTTTGGTTCCATAAATTTTCATTGGAGATTCGGTTAGGCCAAAATATACGAAGGATTTTTCGTAACGCTCTATTGATGAAAACTTGTAATTGGTGTACTATGGGTGCTGATATCTTCCACGTTTCGCAGCCATACAGTAATACAGCTGTTACATTTGTGTTGAAGATTTTTAGTTTCGTTTTAGTTGGGTAAATCCTGGATTTCCATATGTTGTTAAGCATGTTGTAGGCGTTGCGAGCCTACAACATGCCTAATTAATTTACAATGCCACAAGAAAATAGCTTCAGAACAATAGTTTTGAAATATGTTACAAAAACTGTTTGCACAATGCAAAGTAAATTTTATTTGACGAAAATGTCAGTAAGTATACTTACGTGCACACTGATTTGTGTGCACATGCATGATTAATACAGTTGTAATTACTTTTTTTTTTGTTTGATAAAGAATGAAAAATAGTTATCTTTTATTTGGACATGTATGGTTTTGATCAGACAGTATGGATATGTGCAGTTTTGATTGGACTTAGTGACGGACATGTGTTATTTTGAACAGTTTATTGGTAAAATACACGAAATTGTTATTAGTATGCAGAAAATCAAAGAAAAATTAATCGTTTTACATTATAAAAATAAACAATAAACTTCAATATTTATATGTGAAACTTTCCGCAGTCTACTTCGAAGCAATCAAATGTCTCTTTTTCATCGACCTCTATTGTAGATGATTCTTAAAAATTCTGTATTGAATTTTCATAATCAGTGTTTTTATAAAATGTCAGCTCTGGTAGATCTTCCCATTTAATTTTTTTTTTCATCGTTATTATACTGTTTTTCCAATAATTGCTGTACGTATTTTTTCTTTTCTTTCGCAATTTCGTATTCAATTAACAGCTGTGTTAACATGAATGTACTTTCACTTTTGCCTCTTTTTACTAAGCATTGATATGGATCTAGTTGGATTTAAAATCTATAAAATTCGGAACCCCTGTACTTAACGGTTGTAGTATTGTTTTTTGTAGTAAACTTTTTGAGTTCCATGCGTCTCAAAATTTTTATTCCTGAAATTTTGTTGTACAAATCATCCGTTATGTTTTTTATATCGTATAAAAACCAATCCTTTCCTAACATCATAACATTTGCGATATTAGAGTAAACCTCACTGTATTCTTTCACACGTGTGATCAAGTCTTTGCGTTTTAATAATTTCTCAACCCTTCCAAATGCGCGGTCTTAAAATGTTAACCATTATCCAATCTTTTATTTTATTCTTAGTTTGGAACAATCTTCTTTACTTTTTAATTGTTAGTATCATTTAGCAACCAGTTCGAAACTCTAAGTTATTTTCTTTTCTTTACTCTTTATTATTATCCCTTCTTTAAACCCTTATTTAATAAATCTAATATTTAATATATCTATCATGTCTAAATGATTTGAAGCCTACACAGCAAAAACGATGAAAGTCAATTTTTATGGTAAAAGGAAATATTGTACCAAAAAACTACTTGTAAAAAGTAGATTCGAATCTCCTAGGCTGCTTGGTAGTATTTCTGTAAGTCTAAAAAGTATTTACAAACTAATTAATCTCATCCACGACAAAAACGCTGTAAGTCCATGTGAAACACTGCAAAAACGTTGTATGTCTTTCTACGCGATCGCTATACAAAGGACGGTTAAACAGATTAGTCGTTAGTTTAGTTTAGACTATGTTTTGTTTATGTTCATCTTCAAATAAGTAGTAATGTATTTTAAAAGATTATAATGGAAAGAAAGACAAGGGCTGTAAATTCTGGCAGCAACGATGAAATTACTGTGCAGAACTTAAACGTGGGATCTAAGAAGAGAAAAAGAAGTAGTGGAAAGTTATGTTAGGAAGCAATTGTGGTTAGGTTAAGTTCACCCAAAATAGGGCCAGATTCTAAGTGCTCCCGGTACAAATGCTTTCAAAAGATTGGACTTTTGGAAAGAAACACCATTAGTATGGAATTTAATAGAATCTAAAGCCGAGATGAGCAGAACAGTTACTTGACTGGTCTTGTATCCATGACTTCAATAAAGAAACGCAAATCACGAAAAAATGAAAATGATGCCAAATTTCACGATAAAGTATATTTTTAAAAAGTAAGAGTTCAGCGTACGATTGATAACCATAGTAACTGTATTGAAGCGGCAGTTTGCATGAGAGCTTTTGTTTCAGTATATGTCATTACTGAGGAGTATCTAAAGAAAACTGGTAAGGCACCTGCAGATATGAGGGGTAACTATAAACACGTACATTGTGCAAAGCCTTCTACCACATTTGCGGCTATAAAAGATTATATTAGTTCTTTTAAGGGCCCACGCAGCCACTACAGTAGAAAAAAATCTACAGTCGTATACTTATTAGATAGTCTAACAATAAGAAAAATGTACAATATGTATAATGCTTTATCTCTTCCAGATATTTCATATGAGTTTTATCGCAAAAGTTTTAATAATAACTTCAGCATTACATTTGGATATCCACGCAGCATATCTATATCGGCAGTAGCTGCGATTAATATATTGCTGAGACAACAGCACTATTGAAAAATAAAAATTATTCAATGACTCCAGAAAATCTACTACTCACATTCTACTCTACTCGACATTCCATTACTACTCACACTATTGTAGTTCAGTCTGTAGAACAGTGCAGTAAAGGGTTCATGTCATAAAGTGAAAAGTTAGTTTTTGGTGGTTGAAACTCAAATTTTTGGATTGAAGGTAAGGTGAGTTTTTTATTAGAAGATAAGACAGCATAATTAACATTGCTACCAGTTTTAAGTCCATTTATTGCTGTATAACCTGTACTATTCACATTTGTTACTGATGGCACTCTTAGGTTATATTTTTACACGTCTGGACACATCGAATGGGGCACCTTCAGACAAAAGGGTATGGGGCACTATCAGACAAACGCAATGAAAAATAGAAAAACCTTTTTTTGAAATAACGGTCTTAAAAGATATACATATTTAGTTATTTAGTCATATATATTTATTATTAATTATTTAAAAAGGATTTCTCTTTGTTGCAGATTGTCTGAAGATGGTAAGAAATAGGAAGAAAGAAAAAAAAAGGAAATTTTGATGCCTAATCTATGAAAAATGTGTAGCAGCTATCCTAGATGGTAAATCGATATGAAATGCTGCTAAAAGATTTTGACTAAAACATCAAACTGTTGGTATGAACGTTAAGAAGTTTAGGGATAACCCAGATGGCGAACATGATATGAAATTAAGCAACGATACCAAAAAGGTTTTTACTGACAAATAGGAAGACGACCTTGAGGCATATTTAATTAAGTGTTCAAAAATGTTTAATGGTCTTAACAATCTAGAAACTTAAAAACTAGCAGATGAGATGGCCATAATGAACAATATTGACTGTCCTAAAAACTGGAAAGCTCCAAGAATGGCATTAAAGGACTTTATATACGATTTTATGAAACGCCACCGGATTATCTCTTCTTGCTACTAACGGATGCAGTATTGCACGTGCAATTTCTTTTAATAAACATAGTGTGACTGCTTTTTTTATTAATTATGGAAAATTAATCAAAAGATATCCAGAACTCTGTGACTCATCCAGGATTTGGAATATTGATGAAACAAAAACTCAAACTAACCAAAAACCTTCTTGTGCGATTTCACAAAAAGGCCAAAAACAAGTAGCAGCTACTGTATGAGGTGAGAGAGGAACTCTGGTTACTACAGTTTTATTTATAAATGCAGCTAGAACTAGAATACCTCCTGCTCTGGTTTTTCCAAGAATGCACTTCAAGAGCCACATGATAAATGGAGCTTCAAACGGGACCTTGGGTTTTACTCATCAGTCAGGTTGGATGACCACTTTCAATTTCGTTTATGTAATGCAGCGCTGTATAAAATGTTCAGGTTCCTCTGAAAAGAGAATAATGCTTCTAAATTGCGACAATCATGAGAGCCACTTGTTAATTGAGACAATAGAACTAGTAAGAGCTAATGGCGTGCACATTCTAACAGTTCCACTCTATTGTACCCACATGATGCAACGACTGAATGTTGGATTATTGAAACCTTTTAAAACATATTATATTGCTGCAATTGATTCATGGTTAAAGTCTATCCCAGGTCAACGTTTTGGAATCTATCATGTGTTCTATCCTGTTGGGTTGGAATAGCACATGGCTGTGCAGGTTACCACAGAGCATTATAAATTCTTTCAAAATAACAGAAATATTTCTAGTTAACAGGCACATTTTTACCAACGATATCTTTGATCGCAGTTTGGTCAGTGAGAGATCTAATCCTCCAGATGAAACTCTTCCTAATGAACCTCTAACATCCCATAGCTGCAGCTAGTCTACCAACTTTAGAATTAGAAAAACCACCCTCAACTCCCCAAATTTCAAGCGAAAACTTTCGGCAACCAATAGACACTCCATCAACATCAAGCTGCCAAAACTCTACGCCTATGCCCTCTCAACAGCTTGGCTGGTATTTAAGTACTGAGGAGATACGAGGATATCCAAAATCGAAACTCAATACTAGCTCCAAGAAACTAAGAGAAAAAGGGAAAAACAGAATAATAACTGACGCCCCAGAAAAGCTTGTTCTGACAGAAAAACAGATCAATAAAAAAACAAAGAAACCATTAACTCTAATGCTGAACATACTAGATCTAAGAAAAAAAAGTACTTCTAGAAAATGAGGAGAATAAGAAGACAACTGATGACGAAAATAGCATAAATTCTGATGATAAAATATTAGAAGAACCACAGCAAAATTTTGACAGGAGTGAATTAAAAATTGAAGATTTTGTGCTGGTTAAATTGTAAAACAACGAGATGTGTACTATGTTGGGAGAATCATTGGTAAATGTGATGATGGGGATGTTGAAATTCTATTTTTGAGAATGTTGTCTAAAGTAAATTCAAAATTTTTACACCTCATCGTACCAGATATCTCTAGTGCTTCTTAATAAAAAATTGTAACCCTTTTGCCAACTCCTGAGCAGAGTACATAGCGAGAGAAATCATTATTGTCTTTTTCAGTTTCATTGGAAAACTTCAATATATATTAGGGATTTAATTCACTATCATAATATAGTTTTTAATATTGTAATAAATAATTTTTTAAAAATTTTTATAAGGTTGTCATTTTTGTCAATTGTTGGGTCTGAAGGTGTTCCATTCCCCGTCAATCATGTCATCTCTTTTTTAATCACTGTATCACTCATAGTTAGAATTATCGGTGAGTGATCAGAGTTCATGTCACAGCCGTCATTGATATCCAAATAGTTAGCTGAGATATTTTTGTAAATAAAGAAATCTATCAGGTCTGGAATTTTGTTCCTATCGGTAGGCCAGTATGTTGGTCTACCAGTAGAGATTACTTCACCCTTTTGTTCCTTAACAGCTGACAATAGTTCTTTTCCTTTAGTTGTAGTTAGCCTAGAGCCCCAGTGGGTATTTTTTGCATTAAAGTCCCCACCGATGATGTATCTTTTTCCTAAAGTGTTCATAAACTCTTTATATTGCTCTCTTTTAATGGAGTATCTAGGAGGACAATATATTGTATGTGCTCAGTTGCATATTTTATTTCATGATGATTAAAAAAGAGTTCAATCCAATATTGACTAATAAGAAAACTGACTGGGAGAGCTTCAAAATAAACCTTGAACACAAAATTAATCTTGCTGTTCCATTAAGAAACACGAGGCAACTTGATGACGAATTAGAAGTTTTTATAAAAAATATCCAACAGTCAGCTTGGGAAAATACTCCCACAATAACTTCTAGAACAAAAGGGAACAATTATCCAAAAGAAATCAGAGAACTCATAGTAGAAAAAAGGAAGTTAAGAAAAAAATGGCAGCAATACAGAGTTCCACGAGACAAAACTAGTCTAAATAATGCTACACAAAAACTAAAAAGGAAGATACAGAATATAAAAAATTCAACAATTAATTATTTTTTAAGTAATTTAACAGCTGACCAGAACACAGATTATTCTTTATGGAAGGCAACAAAAAGATTGAAGAGACCAATTATTCATTCCCCTCCTATCAAGTTGGAAAACGGCAACTGGGCTAGAAGTAACGAACAGAAAGCAGAACGATTTGCAGATCATTTAGAAAGCACGTTCAAACCCAACGACAATGATAGTGAAGAACTGAGATGGGAAGAACCATTCCAAACTGACGAAAGAATAACATTGACATCACTTAGAGAAGTATCAACAGAGATAAAAGAGAATATAAATCCTAAGAAAGCTCCAGGATATGATCTCATAACAGGAGAATTATTAAAAAATCTACCAAGAAAAGCCATAGTTAAGCTGACACACCTAATAAATGCTGCTTTTAGATTGAGATATGTTCCCAGACTCTAGAAAGTAGCCGAAGTAATTATGATCGCCAAACCAGGTAAATCATCTAATGAAGTGACATCCTATCGACCAATATCCCTCCTTCCGGTGATGTCAAAACTATTTGAAAAACTTCTATTAAAAAGATTAAAACCAATAATAGAAAGAAAAAATCTTATACCAAATCATCAATTTGGTTTCAGAAATCAACATTCCACTATAGATCAATTTCACAGAATAACGAATATAATAGAAAAAACATTAGAAGAAAATAAAGTCTGCTCTACAATCTTCTTGGATGTGGCTTTTGATAAAGTCTGGCATGACGGTTTAAACTATAAACTAAGAACGTTTATGCCTAAACAGTATTCAGAAATCTTGTAATCATACATTGCGAATAGATATTTCAGAGTAAAACAAGAAGAAGTGTACACCGACTTAAGGGAGATCAAAGCTGGCGTGCCACAAGGAAGTGTCTTAGGTCCGGTCCTGTACCTATTGTATACGTGTGACATTCCAGAGCTAGAACAAAATACTATTGCCACCTTCGCGGATGATACAGCCTTACTAGCGATAGGAGACACTAGTGAAGAAGCGACTGATAAATTGCAACTATCAGTAAATAAAATATATAACTGGACCAGAAAATGGCGAATAAAATTAAATGAGACTAAATCTGCACACATTAACTTTACAAATAAAAAAATAGAAAATTTCCCAGTTAGAATAAATGATACCCGAATTCCTTATACAACATCAGCAAAATACTTGGGCATCACCCTAGACGCGAAGCTGCGCTGGAAAGTCCATGTCAAAAAGAAAAGAGGGGAGCTTGATATTAGATATAAGAAATTGTATTGGCTGATTGAAAAAAATTCAACATTGTCAATTCATAATAAATTATCCATCTACAAGCAAGTACTGAGGCCAGTATGGGTATATGGGTGCCAACTCTGGGGCTGTACCAAAGCTAGTAATCTACTTATTATCCAGAGATTTCAAAATAAAGTACTGAGAAACATTGTTGATGCTCCTTGGTATATCCGTAACAGCAACCTCCACCAGGACCTGGGTATGGAAACTGTGATCGAAATAATCAAGAGAACAGCAGCAAGTCACGAGCAGAGGCTGCATAGTCATGTGAATGTCGAGGCAATCCAGCTTCTTGACAACACTGAACTAAAGAGAAGACTCATAAGGACAAAACCATTTGAGCTAGTGTAAATGTGTAACAGTTTAGTATAAAAAGCAGAGTATAGTGCTGTGAAGTTATTGCATGCTAGTTGTAGTGCATTATTTAATAGATAAAATAAGAGTAAGCCATAGGGTAAGCCCTTAGATTTAAGTATTTGCTGTTATTATGTTAGGTCAGAAAATAACTGATAATTGGTCATTTGTGACCAGATAGCAGTATACAAACACCGCGCAGGTGTTAATAAATAAAAAAAAATCATGTCATCAAGTATATGGTTTAATATTAAAAGCATATATACAGTGAACGTTGGGTGAGCAATTTATTTTATGAATATTTTCTTTCTATATTTGGTAAGGTATTTAGAGTAATATGACAGTTCAAATTTTTATGTCTGAAGGAGCCCCACTCTTCCCTAGTGGTAAAGTCCAAAAAGGGTTAAAGTTTCAAGAATATAAAAAGTCGTCCCATTCAATTAAAAATCGACCGGTTTTTGGATTTTTGTAAAAAAAATTATTTTGCCAAGTTTCAGAGAGGTACAAATTTTCGTTAGAACATCGTGTATAATTCGGTAGATAAATACTTATGTAATCAAATAATTGTGAATTTCGAAAATAAAAGTTTTTAAAAAGTGTTCTTTTACGACTAATAATTTAATTCGAAGTAATGCGAAATTTAAAAAAGTAGAAGCTTTCAAACTATATTTTATAAACAGTTACAGTTTAGGTCTGGTAAAATTGTCAATTAAAAAAATGAACTTGGTAAACACACTCACATTTTATAAAATACCATCGCATCGAATTATAAAACGCTCAAAACATTAACATTCCTCCTCTTGCGACTCGTCCTTTTGTAACCCCGAACCCTTAATGAAACTGAAATCCAAGGGTATTTTTTACCTGCCCCATCATTTAGCTCGAGTTGTAGTTGGAGGCTTTACCCGCAGAGGGCAGCTTCGTCCGGTCGAAAGATTCAGCGGTTAGCCGAATAAATTTGAATCTCAATTTGGAAACTAGGTCAGGAATATGGAAATTAGATATTTGTAGAAATTAGAGGGTTATTTGAATAATCTGTTTGTTGTTAGTTATTATGCGGTTCACACTCAAATGTATTTGTTTATTATGTCTGATGCGATTGAGGAAATATTACAGAATATCTTTGAAATCTTTGAAAAAGGTAAATATTGAAGTTCAATGAACTTAAAGTTTGCTCTAAAATTATAATATCAAATAAACTAACAGTTTTGTAGACCTTAAGAATTTAGTGGTTGTTTACTATGATAAATAATACTTAATATAATTATATAAATGTGAAATAATTAATTAACTAACTACAAACTTATCTTGGAGATAAAAGAAGATAACAGAAGATCTTCAATTATTAAAAAATATTTTAATTGAGAACTCTTATACTTCAGATATGCTACATAGGATGCTTTTTTCTAATAATATTAATATAAAAAACCTAACACCATTTTTTGCAATCTCAGAACATTATATCCAACAATCAGAACATTCATTATCTACCTTTTATACCATCATTAACACCATCATAATACAAATAATAAAAGTTATTGACAATATAAAAATAGTAACAAAGAACATCAAAACTATTTCATCTTTATACTATTCTATAGATCAGGGGTGCTCAAACTTGAACTGCTGGCGATCTACCTCAATATTTTTAGACTATTTACGATCGACTCTGAGAGACTGCAAGTGTGTGTGATGCAGGGTTGTCGTACATACACGATACACGCTACCTACCTAGGTAGGGCGTACCGTAGCATATATAGATATTAGCTTTCTGCACAATATAGGTACATTATTTTAGTCAAGGTTTGGGTTAGGTTTAGTTAGGTTCTTCTCTACAATATCAATGAAAAAAACTCATAGTTATTCAAAATTGCGAGTTTATTTGTTGTTACAAAACAAAAGAGTTACATATGGTGTTAAACTTAACGAAGAAGTGGCTTTGGATGTTGAAGCGTGGCACTGCATGTCCTCAGCATACTTTTCATAAGATGGTACGTAACCACTGAGGGCTAATCGCAAGCATGATGTCATATGATCGTCAGTTAGTCGATTGCGATATTTTGACTTAATTATCTTCATTTCAGAAAATGCAGACTCGCACAAATAAGTTGACTCAAAAAATGCCGTCAGTTGAAGGGCGATTTGCCTTACATTCGGATATTTATCTTCAGATATAAAACGCCAGAAATTTGTATCAGATACTGTAGCTTTGAGATGTATATCTGATATAATCTGCACCAACTCGTTTTCAACAGAACATGAGTTCATATGAAACTGACTTGCTATCCTCAATGTTTTTACATAAAAAGGATAACTCATAAATGATGCTATATTTTCCAATTTACTGCAATCATAAAAAACGCATTTCGAATTGTCCCAAAATATTTGATAATTCAGCCTCATACGTATCATAATTCAACTGGGGAATCTTGCTTTCAAAGACGGAAAACGTTTCAGATCCTTTCTTTTCAGTTGATCTATCATAAGTTGCAATTTACTTTTGAATGCGTTTACTGCGCTAATCATCTCAATAATAGTTTTTCCTTTACCTTGAAGCTCCAAGTTAACGGTGTTTAAGTGCATTGTGATGTCAGTCAAAAATGCCAAATCATTTAGCCATTTTTCGTTTTTTCAAAATCTGAGTGTCATCACTTCTTTCGTCTAGAAAAGCTGTTATTTCGGGCAATAATTCTTAAAACCTTTCTAGGAATTTTCCGCAACTCAACCACTTGACGTCCGTGTGAAGAACTAGATCAGTGTGTTCAGCTGACTCCCTATCTTCCAACTGCAACTGAAAGAGCCGCCGTTGCAAGCTACGTGCACGGATGGAATTCACAATTTTTGTTGCAATGCCCATAATTTCCTCCGTGTTTAAAACTTTTGAACACAAAACTTGTTGATGTATAATGCAATGGAATGAAAAAAATGAAGGGAATTCTTCATTAGCTTGACACAATGCCACAAAACCGTTTTTGTTTCCATTAATTGCTGGTGCTGCTCCATCGGTTGTAATGCACATTAATTTATAAATTGGTAGCTCGTAGTTTTTTTACAAAATTTAAGAAAACGTCATATATATCTTCTTTGATAGTATACAAGGCAACTGTCAAACACAGTGATTAATTAAATCTTGCCCAATTACTTTCGATCAATAGATCATCTTCAGGGACATTTCGTCAGTTGTGGCCTATCCGACATGAGTAGAATGTCATACATGTAAATTTGGATATAGCAATACAATACACAAAGACAAACAAACACTTTAAAGTCTTTGTGTATTGTATTGTTATGTCATATATTGTAAAGTCGCCATCGTAAAGTCATATATTGTAATAGTTATAATTAAGGCAATTTTTATCTGACATACGTAATCTACAGCAATTTGTTTGTAGGTAGTGACAATTTTGCATATTGTAAACGTGACAATAGACTGCTTTATTATATGGGCACGTTTTCTATAAATTTCAGTTAGAAGTTGGTATTCCATAGTTAAAATAACAACAGAGTAGGTAGCGGCATAATTATGAAATTGATACAAAAAGGTCGGCAGTGTGTAAATCAAAGTGCGGATGGTTTTTCTTTGCTTTCTTAGAGTTCTGTTACGCATAGTGCCATAGGGTATTTTGGCATATAAACAAGACACATGTAAGATTTAGAATTCACAAGACTGATGTCCTTATTAGACTCTAGGTCCACGAATAGGCAATATCACTTTATTTACCGTAAAATTTTGGTTTTATCAGCAGCACGATTTACAAAAATTATTAGATGGCGTATGCTTGAGTCGAACATATTCAAGAAAGTGTTTTAACATCGATTAAACATCATCAGTACTATTTCTGGTAAACACTTCCACCGTATGTATAAAACATCGAAGTTGAGCTCACGGCGATAATAAACATTAAGGTTGATATGTTGTGACTCAGGAGGTTTTCTTGTTAATTCATCATTTTGGCTTCCATTTTCGGCATTTTTGTTGTTCTTTTATATTGTAAAAATTCTCATTTTTCCGTAAATTGAACTCTATTACTATAGGAAAATTAAAATTTGCTTTGGGTTGAAGATTTCAGTTCCACTGTCTACCATCAAGTAAAATCGCGACAAGGCATATTAAGTATGTTGTGCTGAGTATTGGAATCTCCTATCTCTTTAAAATAAAAAATTGTTTATTGAATTTCGTTTAAAGGGATGACATAAAAACACTTGCGAATTCAATCTTCTCCAAACTCGTGAGTGGTAACACCTAATTTTTTTACTACATCACTGATTTGCCAGTTTTTACCTTCATTTCGCGTATTAGTTTTCTTAGATGTATCATTCTTACTAAAATTGTAAAAATAGAGCGATAAAAGAACTAATGGTATATCTGGAGGCGCCAACGAAAATCTACGTTACGTTTAAAGATCATCGGTACCTGATCTTTAGTAAGTCAGAGCAAGGAACTTGATCCTTATTCTCCGTTAGCATATATCCTTTTTATTTATTGTCTTCTGTACGGCGATCTTTATTGTACAAATGTAACCATGCTTAAATTCGTTCTACAAAAAAGCTTAAACACATCGCCGATATCTAAATTCCGACTATAAATGACCCATGATCGTCCTTTTCCCTTACCCTTTATTTTAAATAATTCTGACTTGAATGTCGTCACCGACTGAATTACAACATTTATTGAAAAAAATGATAAATTCTTAAAAAAAATTAATTTGTAGTAATTTTTGTTCCCCCTCTTTTAAAAAGTTGTTATTGCAGTAAAATATACAGGTCTACAAACTGGAATCTTTTTTCTCCTCTTTTTTTTTATATTTAGTTGAAATCTTTTAAATTAGCACAACATTATTAAAGAGAAGCTATAAAGTTTACCCACATTCGTTAAAAACAGGCAATAAAACTAATTAGTTGTTTAAAACCTCTATATCATTTCCTCTTTTAATTACGGTTTAAATACTGGATAGTAAAATTATTAAATTTTCAACTGTATTAACTAAAGAAAGATTTTAAAATAAAAAAATGCTACTGCTGTAATTTTGGTAATTTTTAATTTTATTGACTTCTATATTTATCTGGGTGTAAACCATTAAAATTGTTATATTTTACTATATATTTAACTGACGATTCAATTTCAAATCCAGGAATAACCTTCCCTACTTCTGTTACTATTATTTTAGACATCGATATTAACCCTACACTGCCTATTGTACAAAATTAGATACAACCATTTTTATTGTCTGGTATTTTTCATATGTATTATTATTTTCTATTTACTGGGGGCGTATGAGATTTCCTACAGCCCAACTGAATCAATCTAGTCACAAGACTTTAATTATTCCGTTTTTTTCCATCCTTTTTCTATCTAGTCATAAATCTTTCTATAAGCAAATCTTAAACATATTGCCTTTTTGAAGACCATTTTTAAATGTGTTACAAGAAATAAGAAAAAGACTTACTCAAAACCAGTTTATTTTACCACCAACGACCGTTTTCGCATACTATAATTTGCTATGCATCTTCAGGTTAACATTAAATGGTAAACTAAATGCTGAAACTATAATAACCGTATTAGGGTGATGCATGGTACAGAATATACAGCAATAATACCAACATTATAATGTTTGTGTAATTATCAAATATGAATTTAATTAAATTGAATGAAAATTAAGTGAAAAATGATTTAGTAAAATTGAAATTAAATAAAAACTAGCTACCTGCCGATACAAGGATTATTATTAAATGTTTGAGAAAATATAGTTTAAAAATCCAATATGACAAACTGGTGACAGGTGATTATCGGTTTTACTGCAACTATTTAACGAATAAACGGATAGTTCTTGAGGGGAAAAGATATTAACAACTAGACTAGGAAGCATGTAAATTTTTTGTTGAAAATTATATGTGATATTATATTGGTTCAAACTTATTTATATTTATTTTAGAGGCATATTTTGAAAATGTTTGTTATTTATTATAATTATTTATTTAGAACAGACAGCACTGTGACGATATAGAATAAGGTAAATGTTCTATTTTTAATGTAAGTATGGGTGTGCAATTACTACAACTTGTATTTATCAAGTTAATGAAGATCCAATTTTGGTTTGTATTTGTGCAGAAAAGAAACTATTGTGTAATGATTTACATTATCCTTCAGTAGTATATAGACTTGACTTTTCGGCGTTTTCATGTTTCTATTTTAAACATAGATTTATTAATTACAAACAAAACTCAACTTATTTGTGTCAGAACAAAAATTTCTCGAAAGTGGATGGAGATAGTATTTATTGTGCTATAGAAAAGGTGCACAAGGATGTTCCAGTTTACATCATGCATGACTGGTTTAATATTTTTCGTACGTATATTGAAGGATTATATTATATAAGGACTTTGTTGTCTTAGAGGCGATGTCAAAAGTAATCATGAAAAATTGTACAAAAACACAAATAATGGGAAAAATGTTGACTGGCTACAAATAAAATGTCTGATATTTTGAGAATCCAAACTAGACACTGTGTTTTACAGGTACATATCACAGATATTATTACTATTAATCTGAGCAAAACATATTTAAAAAGACATACTCTAAACCTCGGCTTATTGGTTAAAAAAATATATGATCTATTAAAGATGTACCAATTACAAGTCATCTTGGATGAGCTTTTATCAGTATCAGTCGTTACTGACCTTGAACGACATCGATGATAGTATACCTGAGCCTGATATTGAGGACAGTGATGTCCAAAGTAATCTGGAAAATGACTAACTGTGAATAGCCAAAACCAGGCAAGTGCCGCAAAAAATGTTTTACATAAATTTTTTTTTAATTTTACTTCATTTTAACAATTTAAAAAAAAATTCATCCGAAATGTTATTTACTGTAATATTTCTTAGTCATTAACTAATTAGTTAATAACTAATTATTTCAGACGATTGTTCATTTCAAATTAAAGTTTAAAACGTATATATGGAGTTAGCTTGTTTTCGCAGTAAGCAGACGATAAATTTAATCTTCCATAGGTATATTTTACTAAATCCTTCGATAATATTTTGAAATAAGGTTTATTTGTAATTAAGTTTTGAATTTTATTTCCAGAAAAATATAGTTGTTACCATAAAAAATAGGTTGAATGAACGCAGAAGATAAAGATTAGATAAAGATAGAATAGAACTAGTTTATGTCCAAAATTGGCTGTTTGCTGTTTTTTTGACCAAAACTTTTTTTATCCATTATCTTCATTTTGCTATTAAGTATTAATAACATTTATTAGTTTTCTTCTTATCTGAGTTGACTTAAATGAATGATATGCTGAGTGCAGAACTAGCCTATTTGGAGATGGACTAGTTCTGTACTCGCCAGATCGTGGCAGCACTAGTCTAGTTTTGTAAACAAAATAATATATTTTATTAGTTCCTGTTTGTAGAAATAAATAGTTAAATTTTATTAACTTATATTTTAAGTTATGTAGGATACTTTTAAAATTATATTTTAGCAAATAGTAATTTATGTTATTGACCTCTACCTTAGGATTTTATTATAAATAATGTAGAGAAGAAGCCTCATATACGTTTGAGAGTAAGGAATTAAAAAACTTATGACTGCACTAATGATGTTGTCGACAATGATGATAAAGAAACGTCGACATGTAGTACTAGAAAACAATCACGCAGGTCTATGTCTTATTTTTATTATCTCTGTACTTCTGAAAAAAGGAAAGAGTTTGTAAAATGTTTTTCTTGAATACATTGTGTCTTTTACATCAAATGTTAAAAACTGCATTTTCCCAAAGAGATAAAATAGTGAATACAGTTAGCGAAGATCAAAGAGGAAAAATGTGTGTGCTATAAAATTATCTGACCAAATAAAACAGTCAGTGATGGATCATATCAATATGTTTCCGAGGGTAGAAAGCCGTTATTGCCAAAAAGATACACAGAGGCAATACTTGGATTCAAATCTAAATATTACAAAAATGTATGATTTATATAAAAAATACTATATAAAAAAAAATATTCAACAATTCCCGAAGTTGTCAATGTCTTTATTTAACACAAATTTTAACCTTGGATTGTTCAAACCAAAAAAGGATTTGTGTGACCTATGCGAAATATATAAAAACGTCAATGAAGAAGAGAGAAATGAAATATTTAATTAAGGACCATTTAAGGAACGAGATGCTTAAAAAAAAACAAAAATCAAAGCAGAGGTGTGAAAATGATGATACCTATTTTGCAGTAGTTTATATGCAAAAAGTTCTTCAAACGCCCCATCTAGACGTATGTCAGTTGTATTATCGTAGAAAGCTTTTTATTTACAATCTGAGTATTTGTGAGTACATTACAAATAAAGGTTATTGCTACATGTGGGATGAGACAAAAGGACCAAGAGAATTCAATGAAGTAGCGTCCTGTGTTAAAAAATTAATAGAAGAAAAGGCTCTGGAAGGAAAACAAGAAATGTGTTTCTTATTCTGACAACTGTGGGGGACAAAATCTCAACAGAAATGCTGTCGTAATATATAAAAATCTGGCTACTAAGCATAAAATTAAAATTTCCCACTTTTTTTTGAAAAGGGGACATACCTAAACTGTAGGTATACATAGTAATGTTGAAAGGGCTTAAAAAAATGTTGCTATATATGTGCCAAGTCAGTTGTACCTTATTACATGAACAGCATGTAGAAAGATTCCATACAATGTTACTGAAATTAATGGATTTTATAATTTTGTTGAATTGAGAAACACACTTGTAACGAAGTGGACAAAAACGGAAATGGAGAAAAGGTCAAGTGGCAGAAGGTACGTGTCATAATGGTTGAGCCCGATTACTCCCATGCTGCTTTTATAAAATACAATTATGATGATGTGAATTTTATCAAAATTATTACTGAACATAGGACAAGAAGAAAAACTTTGTCAGTACATAATAGCCTGCAAACGTTGAATGCTGAAAGTTTACCTAAATTAGAGGACTTCTATTTGAATTTAAAGTCATAAATTAAAGTATCTATGTATTTCTATATAGTTTTTAGTCACCTGGTATATGTTATTTACAATTATGAAAAGTTTCTCATGTATAATCACTAATAATTATTTGCTGTTAGAAATCAGAATCAATACTCTTCATAAATATTTTCCTATTTAGAATAAATAAGTTTCGCTAGTTTATTCGCCTAATACTTCGTATCTATGGAATAATAATAATTTATTTCTCTTATTTCTTTGTTCGATAAGCTATCCGTATTTGCTATTTTAATATTAATATTTGAGTCCAATCTCTTGTACTCAAATCCATCCAGAAACATCGTTAAATAATTGTAGATAACAGAACTTATAAATTCATAGTTTTAAGAAATAACAGGCAGTGTAATTTTCATCCTCTAATATAATAAATTTATACATGTCAATATATTCTGTTTAATTCCAAAACAAAGAGTTAGTCCGGAGAAGAAATAAACGCATAGTATTCCATAACAAAATTTGGTGTCAGAACGTGGGATATTAGTAGCAGAGTTCCTCTGATTGCTGATAGAAGGAGAGCTGAGGAATTTTTGAATTGACTTGTTTCCTTCGAGGAATCATTCAAAAAAAACTGTCAGTGTGGAAAAATCGCCACTACAACTAATTACATTGGGGTCCAGTACATCCAGTTCGAAATCCAGTTCCAGTCATAACCCAATTGTAGTTCCATCGGAAGTAGAGGTGAACCCGTGGAATAATAGACTATGCGACCAACAACAATATTCTACTTGTAAGTACATTCTATCTTAAATTCTGTCTCATATTTTAAAAAATCTTGTAAACGTATGTCTACTTTATATCCTGATATAAGTAACTTATTTGACGAACAAATACCTTCTCCCGACTCAAATTCTCTTTCAAATTCTTCTACTTCTAATTCAAATAAAATGTCAGTATCAATTGAAATAGCTGAAAAACTTCTCATTAGATTTGATGGTACAAAATCAAAATTATACGAATTCATAGACAATTGTGATAAAGCATACAATTTAGTAATCCGCAATCCAAACCCATCTTATTAGCCATTATAGAAACTAAATTAACCGATAAAGCTAGGGCCATAACTAGAAACAGAACATTTGACGAATGGAAAGATTTAAAAGACTTCTTATTAGATGCTTATTCTGAACGCCGAACTGAAGGTCAGTGGCAATTGGAATTACATTCCTTACGTCAGATGCCCAGTGAAAATGTAATGTCATTTGCAAATAAAGTTGAAAATTGCTATATAAAATTAATAAATACACTTGATCCAGACTTATCTCCAGATGCAAGAAATGCATGTACTAAACTCTTAAAAACTCAAGCACTAAATGTCTTTATTAGAGGATTAAACAAAGACCTCTCTATTTTAATCAAAGCCCGAAATCCAGATTCCTTAGAAAGAGCTGTTGCTATAGCAATTGCCGAAGAACAAGAACAGTTATCAAGACAAGAAATTTTCAGACCATTCTGTAATATTTGCAAACGAAATAACCATTCCTCAAATAACTGTCGATATAAAAACAATTCAGATAGAAATGTTAGACATCTTCAAAATTCTAGTTTTCAAAACCCAAAATATCCTAATTCAAATCTTCAAAGTCAATTCTCAAAATCAAAATTATAAACCTTCAAATTCAAATTCCAATTCTGATTTTCCTCCAAACTTAAGAAAAGAAAATACCAACACTTCCCAACGTTTTTGCAGATACTGCAAAAAACCAGGTCACGTTTATAGAAGAATGTAGAAAACGCGAATTTAACAATAAAAACAAAAATCCAACAAATTCTTTAAACTTCCAGAATCCTCGACAACCAACGGTCGATTCTCGAGGAGTTCGTTCAGTTCAGGCCGTATCACAACCATCAACTTCTCAGTCACTTCCTATGTAGATTTACCCTTAGTAAATAATTTAATCCATCCTCTTGCAAGTTTCTAATCGATACAGGCGCAGATATTTCTTTAATTAAATATTCAAAAATACTAAACATTCCAAAAATTATTCTAAGTCTATTACTCTACGAGGCATTGATAAAAATGTCTTAAATCCAAATAAAACTATATGTAGTTGTAACGTAAATTTCAGATAAAAGATTTTGTCCAAACTCATGTTTTCTATGTCGTAGAAGACGATTTTCCTCTTCATTTCGACGGTATATTAGGTAGCGATTTTTTTGAAATAAATAAATGCCAAATTGATTATAAAGAAAATAAATTAAACTTTAAAAATTGTTCTATTCCAATTGAATATATAAAATCTCCATTAAACAATGACAATGACGAATTTTGAGAGATCAAAATATCGAGACAAGTTCTAATATCGATGAAATATTTCCTTATGATGCTAAATCCATAGAGGATCATTCTTATTTAGAAACCAATGATATCCAAATAACCTTAAGTAGTGAAGAACTACTATCCAATCCAATTCAATCTAAATCTAACTCTAAATCCAAAGAAAATTCAAGTCCAAAATGTGTAAAAATCCACTGAGATATGCACAAATAAAACTTGTAACTCTTCACGAAATCATAAATCAAAATCTTGTTCAGAAGAAAAATCCTGTTCAGACGATCTTATACTAAATCAAAACTCTAATTCTAACTCAAGAAGTAATAAAACTATTCTATCCGCAAGAACTGAAACAATTGTTCAAATTAAAGTAATAAATAATGAATTAAGCGAAGGATTATGTCCCGAACGCGAAATCTTTAAAGGTGTATTTTTATGTCCTAGTGTTGTTAAAGTAAAAAATGATTTCTTTTTAACCTCAATCGTAAACACTACTGAAACGGATGTTGAATTAAACGATATTCAAGTAGCAATAGAAAAATTCCAAATTTACAAAACAATGCAAATATACGAAAAATGTCTTCTTATAAAGATAATACGAATTCTAACAGAATGCTAAATTAAAAAATGCCTTGAGAACAGATCATTTAAATAGTGAAGAAAAATCATCTTTAATTTCTATTTGCAAGGAGTACAATCATATCTTTTATCTGGAAGGAGATCAACTTACCAGTACAAATGCCATAACTTGCAAAATTCTTTAAATTCTAATGTACCTATTAGCACTAAATCATACAGGTATCCTGAAGTACACAAACATGAAGTCGAAACTCAAATAAAAGGTATGCTAGATCAAGGTATTATCGAAGAATCAACTTCGCCATGGAATTCGCCCCTTTGGGTTGTGCCAAAAAAAGGCCGATGCTTCAGCAAAGAAGAAATGGCGAATTGTTATAGACTATCGACGACTAAATGATATTACTATAGGAGATTCATTTCCACTTCCGAATATAGTCGATATATTAGACCAATTGGGTCATTCAAAATATTTTTCAACAATAGATTTAACATCAGGATTTCACCAGATCAAAATGGATCTGAGGATTCTCCAAAGACTGCTTTCTCAACTCCGTCTGGACATTATCAATATTCACGAATGCCATTTGGATTAAAAAATGCTCCCAGTATTTTTCAAAGGCTAATGAATACTGTCCTCTCAGGAATACAAAATTACAGATTGTTTTGTCTATCTCGACGATATAGTCATTCATGCCGATACATTAGAAAATCATAATAAAAGATTAAAAGAAGTATTCGAAAAATTGTCTACATTCAACTTAAAAATACAACCAGATAAGTGCGAATTTTTTCGTCGCGAAGTAATGTATTTAGGACATTTAATAACTGAATTTGGTGTCAAACCGGACGAAAAAAGGGTATGTGCTGTTACAGATTTTCCTATACCCAGAACACAAAAAGATATTAAGAGCTTTTTGGGTCTCACAGGTTATTATAGACGCTTTATAAAAAATTTCAGTGCTTTAACACAACCTTTAACAAAACTGCTGAGGAAAAATGTTGAATTTAATTGGACAAGCATTCAACAACAGTCATTTGAGAACCTGAAATCAATACTTTGTTCAGAACAATACTTCAGTATCCAGATTTTACCAAACCCTTTGTCTTAACAACGGATGCTAGTAATTATGCAATAGGGTCCATACTTTCTCAAGGTAAAGTACCAGATGATTTACCTATTGCTTATGCTAGTCGTACCTTGAACAAAGCGGAATCAAACTATAGCACAACAGAAAAGAATTACTTGCAATTGTATGGAGTGTTAAACACTTTAGACATATTTGTACGGAAATAAATTTTTCATTTATACGGATCATAAACCACTCACATGGCTAATTTAATGTAAAAGATCCCGGATCAAGACTCGTTAGGTGGAGATTAGCATTAGAAGAATATAGCTATGAAATTATTTATAAACCAGGTAAATTAAATCAAAATGCTGATTGTTTAAGTCGTCCTCCTTTAACCATATCTGAAACAATATTTGCGAAGAAAACAAAAACCCGGCAACAATCACCTTACAAATAAACAAAATGAGTAAAGAAAATAATGACACTTATTCACAGTTCTTATCTAAATCCGAAACTATATTAATAACAAATGATAATATAAAAGAAACAAATGAAAAGATTACATCATTTTCACAAAAATTAGCATTGTTTGTTTCCGTAGATTTAAATTTTAATGAGATCGTTCAGAAACAAATAAATAAACAATTCAGTCATATAGAAAAATTGAAAGCCAAAAATCCAAGACTAAATGACATTATATATATTTCTGATCAAAATAAAAACTTTTATTACATATTTATAAAAAATAATTATTGGGACAATACTCTTATGAAGATATATTTAATTCCCTAATAAAATTAAGAGACTGGTTATTAAACGATAAAATATTAAAAATTTGCCTACCCAGAATAACTTTTAGCTACGATAAATTAAGTTGGGGAAAAATTAGATCTATGATTAGATTTATTTTTAGAAAACTGATATATCTATTATCATTTATCATGATATATAACAAATCTGAACCTGAGGAAATAACTACAATATTACAAGAGAATCACACTAGTCCTACGGCTGGACACTCTGGTTTTCATCGGACATACAATCGTATAAAAAAACATTTCAAATGGAATAATATGAAAAATGATATTAAAAACTTTATAAAAACCTGTGAATCTTGTCAGAAAAATAAACTCGTTAGAAAAAAATTCGTAAAGCCCATGGAGATAACAACAACAAGCTCAAATCCATTAGAAAAAATATTTTTAGATATAGTAGGTCCTTTACCTTTAACCGAGTCAGGTAATAAGTTCATATTAACATTACAAGATGACTTAACAAAATTTTCTCAAGCTTACGCAATTCCGAATCATGAAACCAAGACTATCGCTGAAAATCTGGTTCGTGGATTTATTTGCAAGTTTGGAAAACCCGATATAATAGTTACTGATCAAGGCCGAGATTTTACTTCCAAATTATTTTCTCAAATCGCCAAGCTTTTTAAAATCAGACATATAAATTGTACTGCTTATCATCCAGAATCAAATGCTGCATTAGAAAGGAGTCACGCTACTTTAGCAGACTACCTTAAACATTATATTAAAGCTGATCAATCCGATTGGGACGAATGGCTAGATTTTGCTATGTTTTCATATAATACAACTAATCATACTTCAACCAAATTCACACCATATGAACTAATATTTGGATATACACCTAATCTACCTAGCAGTATAATACGACCAGTAGAACTCAAATATACATATGAAGATTATTTAGATAATTTAACACTTAAACTTAGAAAATCTCATGAGTTAGCAAAAACGAATCTATTAGAATCTAAAGTAGTCAGTAAAAAATATTATGACCAAAAGATTAATGACACCGTTTTCTTAGAAGGACAATTAGTATATCTCCAAAATGAGCAAACAAAGAAGGGTCAAACCAAAAAACTTACACAAAATTATAATGGACCTTATAAAATTCTAGAGATAAATTCTCCTGTCAATTGCACAATTTTAGTAAATAAAAAACCAATAAAAGTTCACATGAATAGATTGAAACATGCTTTTGTTTCAGGTATGCAATAATATGGCTGACAAATAGTGAACAAATTCACAAGAAATATACCAATACTCCTATCAACAAATCACCTGGAATCTATTACGAACACATAAAAAATGTTCAATTTATTGAAACTCATTGGAACATATTAAGTCATATTCCTTTACAACCTTTTACAGACAAATTAAATTTTGTAGATCTCACCTATCAAAAAACATTAAGACTGTGTCAAAACAAACCAGTTCTTATTGAATTACGATTATGTGATACTTCACTAAAAACTCTTAGGACAAATCATACCTAGACTCTTTCAAGATGAACAAACTTTAAAAAAACATAATTCTGCATGAACATTTTAGACCAAAACGCGCTCTATTTAATGCAATTGGATCTGTTTTCAGGACCTTATTCGGTACCTTAGACAGTGATGATGCTGAAAATTTCAATAATGCTATTAACAAAGCTGAAAGTAACGAAAATCATCTTCTTGATTTACTAAAACAACAAATTCATGTAGTAAAAGCCACGATTGCAAATTTTAATAAACTCTATTACAAATCTAGACCGAAACAAAGTGATTTTTGATAAAAATTTTGAATCAATTACCAATTACACAGATAAAATGAATAATAAATATTTTAATTTAGATTTAAAACAAAAAATTGAAGAACATTTTACTTTACTAACTTTCTTTATAACAGAATTACAACAAGAATATTCTACTTTAATAAACGTTATTCTATTTGCAAGAAATAATAACCTTCATCCTTCTGTTATAACACCTGAGCAACTAATTCAAGAATTATCTAAAACGGTAACGCATTTACCTAGTACATCGACTTATCCATTTCCATTGACTATCGATTATGCTCATAAATATTTCGATATCATTTTACTTAAATATATATATTTTGATAACAAGATTTTAAATTACGGTTAGTATACTTTGGTTAGTAATACTCCTTATTCTCTTTTTAAACTAATATCTCTTCCTATAATTCATCCAACATTAAAGAGACTTACCTTTATTCTTCCATCTGTCAAATATCTTGTTCTTTCAGAAAATAGAAACATTTATGTTACTATTGATTACATTAGAAGACTGTTATTCATTAGATGAAGAAAAACTTATTTGCAAAATCCTGATACTTTCCGATTTACACACACTAATCCAATTTGTGAAACTGAATTGTTAACTTCAATAACAAACATACCATCTAGTTGCGATACTCGTATAATTCAAACAGAATATGAAATTTGGCATAAATTAAACAAACCAAATTCTTGGATATATGTTTTACCCAAACCAACAGATTTAACTTTAAGCTGTCAGACTAGTACGCCAATATCTATTGTTCTTTCAAACACAGGTATTTTTTCTACTTCGAATAATTGCAAAACTTACACCGGATCAACTATTTTGATATCTGTCTCAAATCCAAAAGAAAGTACATTTTCAGTCTATCATTCAGATTTATCCCTTCCAGAAGTCTGTTGTGATGATATTAAGATAAATAATGAATCCAAATTACACTTGTTCCCTTACAATTAAATAATCTCGATCGAGATGCATTAAATTTAGCAAGCCATAAACTAGATAATTTAGAGAAAATGACTCAGAAACAAATATTAATTTTTCAGACACAATAAAAAATAGTTCTTATTTCACTTATGCAATCTTATTTTTGATAAAATGTATGTTACTTTATATTTATACAGGATAATTAAATATTTTTACCGACGATTTCGTAGAAATCCGTCACATAGTTGTCAACAAATTACAAATTGTTTAACACTAAATATATGTCAAAGTAAACGAAAACATGTACATGAGACAGATTTAAGTATAGATTGTAAACATAATAAAGACAATAATTATAGTGAATCCAAAAAGTGTGAGAGACTAGTTTCACAGAGACTACACCGATAAGACGAAGTGAAAGACTATCGAGACTAAAAGAAACTATTTAAATGTGTTAAAATAAAATAATAATGTATACAAATGTTTTATACCATTTAAATGAAAATTCATTTTACAATTATTTTCATTCTTACAAAAGGAGGTGTAATGTACCTACCTACTCACATGTAAGATAATTAAAGTATCTATGTATTTCTATATAGTTTTTAGTCACCTGGTATATGTTATTTACAATTATGAAAAGTTCTCATGTATAATCACTAATAATTATTTGCTGTTAGAAATCAGAATCAATACTCTTCATAAATATTTTCCTATTTAGAATAAATAAGTTTCGCTAGTTTATTCGCTAATACTTCGTATCTATGGAATAATAATAATTTATTTCTTATTTCTTTGTTCGATAAGCTATCCGTATTTGCTATTTTAATATTAATATTTGAGTCAATCTCTTGTACTCAAATCCATCCAGAAACATCGTTAAATAATTGTAGATAACAGAACTTATAAATTCATAGTTTTAAGAAATAACAGGCAGTGTAATTTTCATCCTCTAATATAATAAATTTATACATGTCAATATATTCTGTTTAATTCCAAAACAAAGAGTTAGTCCGGAGAAGAAATAAACGCATAGTATTCCATAACAGTCAAAAAAATTAGAGGACTATTTGAATTTAAAATCATAAGGAAACTTGATTTATGAAATCGCTTTTTATAATTTAATTTATAAATCAGTGAAATATTAATAAAATATTTGTACAGTTGTATTTGTAGTTGTATTTTTATGAACAGTAGTAATTTATTTAATCATTTCTTCATTCAAATATACTTAAATAGTAACTTGTGTTTTTGTAAAAATGAAGAATATTGTTAGTGTAGAACTAGCATAAGTCCAGATCAGCTAATTCTGCACTAATAATTCTGATGCAGCACTAGTCTATGTCCACCTAAATTTTTATTAAAATAATGAAACAAAAAAAACTAGTTTTATAGTAATGTAAAAGTTTCTAAATGAATTGAAAAGTATGCACAAAGTAAACGTTAATGTTTGAAAAACAACATAATGGAAAACTAAACTTTTAAATTGCTCTCCTGAAAAGTTGTGATCTCGGACATAGACTAGTTCTGTTCTAAAGCAGCGAGTTAAAATGTGCTAAAGATAAAACCCTGTACTCCATTAACTGTATTTATAATGCTCCTAATAAATGATCTCTTTTAGCACGAGTAATACCTTATTTAAAATTACCGATGTTACAGACTCATCAAATTAAAAACTTATTTTTTGCAGTTTTTTATTCGCCATTCTTTTATCCTCCAAAAGATGTTATAGAACCTGTCATTTGTAAAAATAATTTATTGAACCCTCCACCATTTTACCAATACAATATCAACTTGTTGCTAATTTACAAGTGTCATAAAAAGGCAGTGCACTGTGTTAACATTAAAGCCTAGGCGCTAACTTCTACATGTGTTTCTGAACATTTTGCAGCTGCCGATAAATTGCAGTCGGCTGTGCCTTGTGCCGCCGCGCAATGCGGCGATGCCACTCGATCCCACGCAGCTTCCGAGATAAAACCGCGACGTTGCCAAACTGACGCTGGCATTGCGAGATAGTCTTCGACGATTTAGAGTTCTCGAAATTTCTGTACGCGAAACATCGTTATGGACCTTTATTGAACTCCTGAATGCCATTTTTTGGGATGCAAGCAGTCAAAATTAAACTATGTTTTGTACGTTTTCTGGTGTACTACCAAATTGGTATAAGTGAAAATAGAAATAGAATTTTTGTTTTAGTTTCAATTAATTCGCTCAATTTTTCTTTACTTCTTCCATTTTTTATATTTGAATTGCTTGTATAACTGAAATATTTATTTTCTTTAAACTGATTTTTTTTGCCAGAGTCCGGGTACCTAATCCCCACTTTTATGTGATACGTGTATTAGTTATATTCTGGCCGAAAAATACATTTTTGTTTTATATTTCTCATCTTTCGAACTCTTATTTCGGTATATATATATTGTCCCTCTGGTTTTCCACTTTATTATCTAAACCAGTTTTATGTTTTAAAATTATTTAATTTGGTATAAATATATTTAAGCGTACCTTAATGATTATTTTAATACTGTCGCTAAAATGTTTACTTTAGAAACAATTCATCTTAGAAGAAATAATTGATACTATATTATTTTTTACTTAACAAAACGACCCAGTTTACTAGTTTTACTCAACTAATTAGAACAAAATAGGCTATATTCTGGTGTTGGATATTAGGTTTAATTTTTAATCTCTTTCTTAATAATTCCTTCTAAAATTTGTATTCACTTTGGTGTAGCATTTGCTTTAGGTTCACTAAATCTTATCACGTTATCAAGAAATAAATAAAAATTTGATGGATTAATTAGAACTAATAGAAATAAAAATGGAAAGTTTCAGCATCCAAAATATTCCGAGTAATATAACAGAGAAATAAGAACAAATGTAAGAAGTATCATACAAAGTAGTTTTAGCAGAAATCGTACCTCAGGAAATACATGAAAAATCTGTCAATGGTGTGTGTCAATAATCTAATTATACAAACAAATATAATTTAAAAAGAGAAGATGAAGAGAAACTATATAAAATAAATATTAAACTTATTATTAAACTAAAAATTCAAACAAGCTGATACCTATGTATTTAAAAATAATTTATAATCAATTAGAACATTTTTATATGCATGTTGAGAGAAAGCAATCAGCATTTTCAACATAAATTTTAGTTTTGTAATCTTCTGTATTTCTTATATATATCATATTCTTTGGCAACACTGTGTGAAGAGAGGAAATCAAGACGGAGCTATCCGAGTTCTCGGCAACCTTTGCCATGCGTCTCACGTCTTATGGCACGCGTACAACCCCCAAATAGCGCGCGCATCTCTTAGCGGTGGGGGCTGACGACGGTAGGATAGAAAACCGTAGGTTAAGCTCCAACCAAATCATTCTTTACGTAGACCTCAAGTATAACGTGTATAACGGACCTGTGGCTTACGCACTCGCGCGCTTGTTGACTAACATTGAACTTTTATATTAACTCTTCCGGTTTTTGTGAATTTGTTGATACTTATGGCGCTTACTATGACTTTAGGACATCAGAACAAAATGTATAACGTAATTCAACATTCCGCTGCTCAGGGAAATTGTGTCATCGTTACCCAGCCGAAAAATAACATTGCCAGCAAGAGACCTTTGGCTCCAGCTCCTGAAAGAACTTCTGTGCTTGTTACTAACAACGATCTGAGATGTAAGAGAAAAATTCAATTCATGCCTTACGGTGCTCCACCACAACAACCTGCCTCTGTAGCTAGAAGAAACGCCAGGGAAAGAAACCGTGTAAAACAGGTGAATAATGGCTTTGCTACCCTCCGATCGCACATTCCACCCAGTGTAGCCCAATCTTTGTCTCCACAAGGACCTTCACAAGGCAGAGGCGCCTCAAAAAAACTCAGCAAGGTAGAAACTCTTAGACTAGCAGTAGAATACATTCGATCCCTACAACAAATGATCGAAGATCACGAAAACGACATGACAACTAACTCTTCTATAGCTGGAGACCAAATTAGTGACACCAGATATTACACCAGCAGCCCAGATTCAACCCATATCTATTCTTCTTATCCTGTACTACTACCCACCCCTGCTTGCTCAGAAGCTTCAGCATCACCCACACCTTCACACAGTTCAGAGGGATCATTTTCGACGACTCAGAGCTACACGAACGCCTTGTACCATTCGACCGAAAACTACGAAAATTACGACCCGAAAAGTCCAGAAGACGAGGAACTTCTAGATGCGATATTTTCTTGGCAGCAAGAATAACACTGTCCTATAAGGTTAGTACTATTTTTCTTATTAATTTGTTAGAATTTAACATGCTCATATCGAAATATTTTTATAATTCACATTTATCATTTAGAGTATTTTTCTATATTCACTTTAGTATGTGAATTATTACAAATATTTATTTTATTTAAAGGTGTCTATCAAAATTATCAGTAACTACAATATACGTATCCAAAATTATATTATGTTTTGTAAACAGTATACATTCTGACATTTGTTCTTTCTTTAACTTTGTTTTCTGATATTTTCGATTTTTAATCGTCAAAATTAAATTAAATATTCTTAATAATATATTGTTTTAAGTTTAACTTTTATCATTTCCCTTTCACTGTAGTATTCCTGATAAATTATAGTCATATCTCCGTGTGTATTTTACATTTATCTGTGAAGTTACTAAACTTATTCTTGTATATATTTATAAGTGTAATAAGTAAACATAAGCTTCCTACCTTGATAAGAATATTTATTCAAGAAAGAATACAGTTATTGTAAAATTGCCTGTATCTAATCTCACGTTCTGATATTTCTTTCTTGGCGCAGTGTATTTTATACCTGTTTTAAATCTATATCTACCTGAATTATAAAAGTTCCCCTCCGATTTAGTATGCCCATTTCCTACCCCGGAGTAAAATACCGTTTTTGTGTCTTGAACCTTTTCATATGTCTTGACAGGGGTCTTTAATACATACCAGTTTCTTAAGAAACGAGACCTTACACAAGATCTTACCGAACAATACTGTCTGAGAAATTTTATTGAAAAAATAAGCGCGAATTTTTTCTTTCCCTTCAATGAGCAGACACTTGTAGCGTTATATATTATATTAACTCATGTCTACATTTTTAATAATATAACATACCTTTTATATTTTACTAAATATGTTTTTTCTATTGTTACAGAAATTGTTTGGCCAGTGAAATCTAATCAAAAACTTGCTCCAAATCAGGAATTAAGTGCCTTCATTCCAACGAGTGATATTTTCTACAATATTTTTGAAGAATCTCAAGAGTTTATAAAATGTTTTTCTAGTCATTGTTTTTGTATATAAAATTGTATATATTGTTTAAAATATAGTTCATAGGTTCTATTTTAGTATATTCGTTAAACGGTAAAAAATTCGTTAATAAACGCAATAAAATTTTTATTCAATTCCAGAACTGTTAGCGTTATGGGTACCTAAAACATTGCTCCCTATTTTTTGACAAAACGTACTCAATATTGTCCTTTACGCTGTTAAGTTGATAGTTTGTTAAGAGTATTTTCTTTTGAAAAATACGTTTGTAAATATACTATTTTTGATATACTGCATATTGCAAAGAACTTTGTACTGATCTAAATAAAATAATTTTTTTAAAAATCTACTGCTTTTTATTTCTATCTTTAAAATAATAAAAACTAAAATTATTTTTAGAACTAGATTTTAAAGTCAATCTTTAATAGTTGAGAGACAAAATTAATATAAACTTGAATCTCCAAGTGACAAACAATCTTTTGAACTATTTCCAAATATTACTTTTTAAAAATCGTTATTCTCATTCAATTTTGTTACATATACAATTTGGTAATAAAATATATAAAAAAATACCTATTCAGAGATAAAATCAAAAAGAACAGCTGAAACCTGAATGACGCGAAGAAAAAACTAATAAATTTTCAAATAGACAAGGTGTTTCGAGTTTTGTGGCGCGTGCCACACAAAAACACCTGCCCTAGACACATGTCAATATGGTAATGCCTTAAGATGGTAAATGAAAAACGAAGAAGTTGGAATATCGTTTACAGAATGTAATTAGTATGATATGTGGTGGTTGTTAAAAGTAATTAAACGATCTTTTTTCTACGGTAGGCTTAAAAATAAGAAATAATATTGTGTGTATAAAAATAACTCTTTCTATTATTGTATTTATTCAGTTACTTAGGTTACTCTTTTGTCCTTAAATTTGCTAATGTTTTATTTGTGTTTTCAATTTCGACCGTTGTTCTGCTATACATATTCTACAATTGATAGTCCTTATCTTTGATAAAACACTTTCCGTTCTACCACTTTCGAAGACTTGCCCATGTTCTATCGTGGGACACCCTTTTTTGACATCAAGGTTATCACTCAATATTTTTACGAATTCTCTTCTGTTTTTAGTTTTCTCCAAACCACTTTAGTCTTTTTTGTTCTATATATTATGTTAGTATGTCTGTTTCTATTGATGTTCTTTGTTTTATTTCGTTATTACTCTTCCTATCCATTCGTGTTACTCTGTCAGCATTTTCGCAGGCATTGCATCTCTGTTACTACTATCTTACTGCTGTTTTTTTGTTTTAATCCAATTTTCAGCCCCACATGTCATAATACTTTGCACTAATGTTTTATAAATCTGTGTTTTTGTCTTCATATTTACATTTCTATCCCATCATACTGAGTTAAGTTATCGGATTGCTGTTCTAGTTTGTCCTAATCTTTACGTAATTTCTTTCTGTGTTGTTGCCTTTTTCGTGATTATAAACCCCAAGCATTTGAATTTATCCTTTCCTTTGATTGTTACGTTGTTATCAATCTGTAGATCTTCTATGTCCTCTTCACTTGTAGATAGGTACTCTGTTTTTGCTAGGTTAATATCTAGGGCTGCCTCGGTATATTCTTCTTGTATTTGAAGTCTCCTATGATTTTTGTTCCCACTTTAATGTACACTTTATTTTCTTTATACAGAGCTTTTGTAGCTTCTATGAGTTCCGTCTGTATTTCTAATTTGTACATTGCCTCCCATAGTTCTGACCTTGGTATAGAGTCATACGCCTTTCTCAGGTTCACAAATGCCAAATGTATATCTCTATTTTTTCTTTTCCAACAGTTGTTCCACTGTATATATATGGTCTATGCATGATCTTCCTGCTGTGAAGCCTGCGTGATCCTCCCTGATTTTACCTTTTATCGCTTGCTCTTTTCTCGTAGTATCTTCCCATATCATCTTCCTATTGATGATGTTACGCTTATTCCCCTGTAGTTTTCGCATTGTTTTCTATCTCCTTTCTTAAATATAGATGTCATATGTGCCTCCGTCCATTTCTTTGAAAGCTGTTCTCCAATTATGGCTTTCTGAAATATCTTGTTATTTATTTACAAATTAAATTTCAATAACAATTTAATTTTAATTGAATTTTTCAACGGTACTAGAAAGGTAATGAAATATAATTTCCATTTCACGATACTATTTTGCAACATTGTAATGTTTAAGCTCTCAGTTTCGTCAAAACAAAAGATTTTTTTGTTTGTCTATTGATACTGTGTCTAATGCCAATGTTTATGATTGTCATTGATTTAATTTTAATTGTAGATATGATCATGTTAGATCTTTTTAAGATATGATTAACTGGTTCTGTCTGCTATTTTCTGTTAATCATTTTTATCTTCATTTATTTCCATTGATCATACAATTTCATATTGACCAGTTTGAATCCGTCCATTTGTACTTTTTTTTATTTAATTAATTTAAATCTTTTCCCGTTCGGCTTCTTTCTCAATATTATTAGACTAAATTCCTCTCAGGTTCTATCTGTTGCCTCACCCATCATTATTTGAATGTGTTTGGGCGTGTTCCTTCAAAATACTAAATATTTAGAACTTGGGGGAAAAATGGGAAAATAAAGATATACCAAATTTGGTTTTCTTAGTAGCTAACATTTACATAACCCATGATTTAAAGGTCTGGTAGAGTGTTAAAGAAAAATCAGTTATAATATTACCCACTTGTAGAAGATGAAGACGAAAGCCTAATATGGATAAAATAGTAAAAGCACAAAGAGCGATGGAAAGATCATTGTTCGGTGTGAGACTTCTAGACAAAAAAAAACAAATGAATTAGAAGCAAAACCAAAGTAAAAGACGCAGGAGAAAATGCTGTCAAATTAAAATGGAGCTTCGCAGGACACAATGTCCGACTGAAGAATAATAGATAGAACTACGAAATACAACAATGGAGACCATCGTTAGGAAGGAAGAAAGTAGAAGACGAAAAATTTGTATTTTCTAAATAAGAAATTCCACTAATGTACTAAATAACATGGCAGTGAGAAGAGCCCGAACAATTAAATATACAGACAGGAGATAAAAAATATTAACAAATTTTTTCTTAAATATTTTTTTACCTATCGTTTATTGTGGTGATCTTTATGGTATTATTTGTGTATATCTATATGTGTATTAATTATTTATGCATTAAATGTACGCATAGACAAGAAAAAACAGAATTAAATTAAAAACCATGCAAAGTAAACATTTAAGTGACCTCGAGAAGTTTATTTTACCACAATGTCTTTTTTTGGATACATTTACAGTGGCTATTTTTTGTAAGCACTGATTTAAATTACATTATCTTATACATTCTAACTCTGTAGTACCTAGAGTACCTATAATATTTACATAGTCCAAAAAGTCGATCTCCGAAATCACTCATGAAGACAATACTACCTTAATTTTTTGTTTAAAATTTACTTGGTTGGGACAGTTTTCTACATTGTCTGTATAAATCATTATTTTGTTTCAGTTGTTATAAAAGAGCCTGGTCAACTGATTCGATGTGTATTTGAGAAATTTGAGCTCCAATAATATTAATATCTGAAATCCAACGTACTATAAAGAACTCAAAATCTGGCAGAGCCCCTGCGCTAGATGAAGTTTATATCGAGCTGATGAAACTAATAGACGAAGACAATTTAAGTGCAATAACTATAATCTTTAACAACGTATTTTATACAAATCTGGCAAGAACCTACAGAATTGCTGCTATCGACCTTTGTTCCATTAACAAAAACCAAAAACCTCACACATTGTAATGACTATAGATTAATCAGCTTAATGTCACACTTATTAAAAACATTTTTAAAGATTATACATGCAAGAACATTCAGAAAGTGCGAAGAGGGTATGAGTAATAGACAGTTTGGCTTTCGTAACCGCTTCGGAACAGCGGAAGCTCTGTATAGTTTCACAACTCTTGCCCAAAAATGTCTAGACCAACAAAAAGATCTTTTCGTTGCGTTTATAGACTATAAGAAAGCTTTCGACAAAGTTAAACATAACATTCTCATGGAATGTCAAAAGAGAAAAGGACTCGACAAAAATGACAATAACAAAGTGAGAAGTCTCTATTGGAACAAACAGGCTGTGGTAACATTAGAAGGAAATAGTAAGGATGAGCAACAGATAAGGAGAGGAGTAAGATAGAGCTGTGTACTTTCACCATTACTATATAATATTATAATCCAAAGAGTTATTTACGCAAGAACATAAAAACTGTACAGACGGGATCAAGATAAATGGTGAAAATATAAATAACATCCGATATACTGACGATACAGTTATTATCGCTCAAAGTGAGACAGACCTGCAGACGTTACTAAACACAATTTGTGATACTGGGGAACAGTTTGGTTTAACAATAAACATAAAGAAAACAAAAAACGATGGTTATCAGTAAGAGGGGCAAAGTCGTTACAAGGATTACTAAATCTGAAATTAGAAATTTGCTCAATAATAGAGCAATCAAGAGCAGCCTCTTTGAAGATGAGGAAATTTCTGAGTAACCAAAAACTCAATCTGCAAATCCGATATCGGATGGTAAAATGTTATATCCACTCTGTTCTTCTTTATTGTGTCGAAGACTGAACTCTTAATGTTGACACGAACGAAATGGTGTTCCACAGAATGGGAAGAGACAGGGATCTTTTAACCACCATTAAAAGGTGAATGACGGCATATTTGGGACGCATACTTAGAAATTATAAGTACGAATTGTTGCAGCTGATTATGAAGCGTAAAATCGAAGGAAAAAGGGGTCCTGGTAGACGACAAATATCTTGGCTAAAAAACATTCGCCACTGGACTGGGTTCACAGGCGCTCTTAAGAAAAGCAGAATATAGAGACCAATTTGCAATAATTCATTACCAACCTTCATCAGTGGAGACGGCACTAGAACAAAACAAAAAAGAGCCTTCTCGGAATTTGGAATACAAAAATCCTAAATTTCAATTTATTTTTTGATTTAAAGTTTTGTATAACATTCTAAATCTTTTGGAATTTTTTGGAAAGTATTTTTGATGGGTGTAAAAAATTACTTTTTTATAAAAAAGAAAGTTTTTACACACTTCTATTATAAAAAAACATATGAGCCTTTTTCAATTGCTAATTTCTTATTATTTACAATATAATTCCCAATTATGATTCTGCATTCTAAAAATTTTCGCATAGCCAATATTAAATATTTTTATCTGGTTCCATGGAATATACATTCCATCGTTGAATTGTTACTGCTCTGAGAAGAGCTTTAAAGGTATTTCTTTGTGAAAAGTTATTTGTAATTATTTTCTCGACATTTTTTACGTCTTTTGATAAGTGTCTTATAAAAGTAGATATGTCTGTTTGTTTGTTATAATTATAAAATAATATAAAAAATTTGAAAAACTGTGGAAAAAAGCATATACAATTAATTTGGAAACTACTAGAAATGCCAGATGGTTGTAACTGATTTATGAATTTAAAATGAAAGGGGATAAAAGAAATGGTATGCATGAATATTTTTATGAATTTGAAAAACCTTTAAACTGCATATTATTTAATGACCCATATAATACAATCTGATCTAATAGTAAAGGTAAATATAGAACTATTAAAAAGAAGTTGAATTGAAAGAGTTGAAGATTATAAATATCTTAAAAGCAATATCAACAATCAGTAGCTTAAAGTATTTCAACAAAAACAACAAAAAACTACATCAACCACCCAGGGTTATTAGTTGATACATCAAACACAAGAAATCTTACATTAAATAAAATTTTTATTACTGCTAATCAGAAAAGCAGTTAATCTGCTTTTTTATTTCCGCAGATACCTGTATATGAATGTACTCAAATAAAAGCTGCTTTCTTTCCTCGTAATCGGAATGTTTCTAGTTTGTTTTTTACTGTTTACAAAATAGTGTTTGTTTTAATCCCAGTCATGCATTTAATAAGTCTGTTATAGTAATGCACAGCAAAAACTGTACTTTTTAGAATAGCCAGGATCTGTTTTGGAAAACTATATGCATGTATTTTCGGTTTTATTTTATCGAATACTACAGGTGCATTCTGAAAATTTCTTGGACCCGTTATATAGAAGTCCCATAGAAGTCCTTAGAAGAGTGGAAAAAGAGTTCGAGATTTTGAACACAATTTTTAAAAACACTAAAAAGGAATTTTCTGGTTGGTGCTACAAGAAACTAATAACTACTTGGAAAAGTCTATGGGTAACAGGAATCAAGGAAAAGACGAAATTTTGGTACATAAATTAACAAACGGTGCAAAGACAACTGCACAAAAATTTAGGTTAGGAAAATATTGGTAAAAATTTCGATGTAGGCTTAAATAAAATTACACTCATATAAATAATAAAATACAGTTAAATATAACATTAAAGGAAATCTGCTAAAGGAATTTAAAAGAAATTTTAAAGCTTAAAAACAAAACATGGATGACAAAAAATTTATTGGAGTTGATAAAGCCACCGCAACTAGCAAAAAACAACGAAAAACTTTATAGAACTATACAAAAAGAAATTTGCAATTCGTAAAATATGAGAAGTAAAGAGTTATAATATAGCCAAATATATCTGTAGCGTAGCCATGTACTGTTGTTTTATTAACTTCTGAGAAACATTTAGTTGTATTAAGTACTCTATATTACGTAAGAGGTATTGGCTTGGATGGTAGAGACGTTGACATAATTGCATATTTAAGTTGGAATCAAACATCAGTTTTAGTAAATAGTTTGGTAAATAAATATACTTTCTGAAAAACAAGGAGAAATAATTGTGAACAGAATAGTTCTCCTAGCTTTTAATTGAGAAGATCTGCAAACATTACTAGACAGTGTCATTGAGAGCTGTAAAAAAACAGGTTCCGATTCTGACCAACATACCTACATACTGAACATACAAAAAACCAAAATACTCATAATAAGTAAACAACAGAAAATCAAACCATCTATATAATATAAATAGTACCTACCAAGTTTAAGCAAGTTGATCAAATTGTTTATATCAGTTAAATTGTAACGCAAAGAGTCACGATGAAATTTGATCGAGAATTGAGCACGCCGTAGCTACTTTTAGAAGGGTGCTCACGGTATTATGTAACAGAGACCTACAATTATCATTAAGGATTTACCTACTTTGTTGCTGCGTGTTTTTGGTCTTACGTTATGGAATCGAGTCTTGGACTGTAAATAATAGTCATGTGAATCACCTTGGGCTTTTGAAATGTGGTGCTTTGTAACAATTTTAAAAGTTTTTCGGGTGAAGAAGATTCGAAACTCCACTAGAACGTCTCAGCAAGACTACTAATTTAATAAAAAGCATTAAGAAAAGCAAGCTGAAGCACTTCGAATATATAATGAGAGATCCCAAATGTAGGTTGTTACTAAATATTATGCAAGGGAAAATAGAAGGTGAACAAAGTCCAGGGCGAAAAAAGACTTCGTGGTTGAAAAACTTGCAATATTGGCATGGTGTGAAAGCAAGCATGCTATGAAGGTAAACACAGTTCTGAATAATAATGAACAGAAATTTAAATGAAGTACAAATAACTGTAGCCAACATCCGCTTGGGAAAGACCTCTTAAAAACAAAAAAAAAAACAAAAAGAATAAAACCTTTAAACATAAATTTTATTACATGATTATGTAAAAACTCAAAGGTCAAATAATCCATATACAGATATATGCAATAAAGAGCTAATATATTAGCAGATTCATAAGTTTAATCTAATGTAATATGAGGATAGAATAAAGTTACGATCAAAAAATAATTGAAGATTAATATTTTTTCATTTGAGGACAATTTCCGAATTGGAATTAGAAACGTCGAACTAAATTTTTTTCATTTTAAAGTGAAATTGTGGCTTATTTCCAATAAAACTAGTAAATGCATCAAAATGCCACAGGAAAACTAGCTTCAGATAAAAAAAAGTACTTTCAGGCAACAAAGTACTACAAGATGTTATTTTATTATCAAAGACCATGATGAGAAAAATTAATATATCGCAAAACACACAAAAGGCAAGGTACACGCTATTAATTTATTCATTTTATATATCATCAATGGCAATTTATTTTAATTACTTTCTAACGACTAAAAAAATATTTAAAACAAAATATAGAAAACAATAGATAGAAAAGACACTAACAATATCACAAAAGGAAATTTATTTATTATTAGCAAATACAATTATCTAAATTGTTGTGACAAGAAAAAAAAAACAGAAAACCTTTCAGCTATATAATTTGTATCCAAATATTTTACAACTAATTCCCTCATAAACAAATATTTCTATTTTTTTATTACTAACAACACTTTTGAACCTACTGAATCGTCCTAGAAAAACTAGCGTAAAAAATATGTCAGGAGTCGTTTTACTCAAAATATTTAATTAAAATGTAGACACACCGTAAAAGTGAAATGGAGAATGAAAGTAAGAGTGGCAGATGTTTTAAGGGTTACCCGCAGTTTACGCCGTGGCCACTAGGTGACAGCAGCAACTGGATCTGCGTAAGCGTAAGGTAAATAGTATGTTAAATCAGAAAGCTATTATATTGTTTTAGCAATGATCTTATACAGAGAAATCTATCGAAACGTTTGACTTTTATTGAATATCTACCTTTGTTGGATATATACTTTATATTTACTTTCAATAAAATATATTTAATAAAAAAATTTATTATATCCTTCTTCTTCTTCTTTGAGTGGCTCTCCTATCGGAGATTGGATATCATTATGGCGATTCTAATTTTATTAACTGCTCTTTTGAATAATTCGTTAGTGGTACAGCCAAACCACTCTCTTAAATTTCTCATCCAGGACATTCTTCTACGGCCTAGATTTCTGCGTCCTTGGATTTTTCCTTGCATTATATTTTGTAGGAACGTTTACGTTTGTCCTCTCATCAGGTGGCCTAAGTATTCAAGTTGTCTCATTTTTATATTCATAATAACTTCTGGATCGTTACTTATTGTGCGTATTACCTCTTCATTTGTAATTTTATCCACTCAACTTATTTTTAGTATACGGCATTAGTATCACATCTCAAAGCTTTCAAGATTTTTAATATTCCTCTGTTTAAGAGTCCATGCCTCAACAACGTAAAGCAAAGTACTGAATACATAGAATTTTAACATTCTAGTTCGTAGATGAATGCTAATATCACGATTACAAAATAATTTTTTTTATTTTTATAAAGGTAGACCTGGCAATTTCAATACGTCTTTTTATCTCGTGATTTTGGTCACCTGTTTCATTAATGAGGATTGCAAAGTATTTGTATTCGCTGACTTTTTCAAGTTGGGTACCGTTTATTGCGATACTAGTGTCATGTATTAGATTCTTACTGAAGGTCATATATTTGGTTTTTTTGACGTTCATCCTTATGCCGTAGTTATAACATATCTCATTTATACTTTCAACTAGATGTTGTAGATCTTCCGCTGTTCTTGCCATTATCACAGCATCGTCAGCATATCGAATGTTATTGATAACTTCTCCATTGACTATTATCACTTTTTTTGCATGTGAGAGAGCTTCTTGGCATATTTGTTCGCTGTAGATATTAAACAAAAGTGGTGACAATATACAACCCTGTTGTACTTATCTACGTATTTCATTTTCGTCCGATGTTTTTCTACTTTTATATTATATCCTAGTCGACTTTAAACTTTGTGAGACGTTGAATGAGACAATTATTAGAAAAATATCGTTTCATAAAACAATATATTATAAAAGCTTTCAAGCAAAACATTAGGGCTAAAGATAGCAAACGATGAGGAGACGCTAATATGGACAAATTGTAATATATAAGAGTAAAAAGCACAGAAGATCAAATGTGGATGGATATTGATATAGAAAATACGATTTAATTGAACCCTTCATCCTACCCAAAAAATGTGGTTGTTAAATTACCATGTGGATCTGTTAGGTATTTTAAATATTTCTGAAATTTATTTTATGAAATAGAATTTTATTAAAGTAACTAGAATACAACACAAACCAAAGTTAAGCACAGCAGTAGGGGATACCGGGGTTACTTGTAATAGATTCGCCTCCCCATTTGTTTTTAGATTAGCCTTACTTGTTTTTAAAAGTGCGCATTACCGTAAGATAAAGTGAACATTACTTCAATATTCCCTTTATTTTCTAGATCTATAGACATATTCCGACATACTTATATAATTTAATAAAAGTAGCTTTACAAATGTCAATTTACCTCGTGATTTTGGCAAATTGTCATAGCACTTTGAGTAGGTTGTATTATAGGTATAAAACATAACTACCTTTGATAAAGACACAAAGAAACAATAATCAATAATGGGTAGGCATATAAAATAACAGAAGCCGAAAAAATATAGGTAAATATATTAAATCATCAATCATCAATCAGCCAATCGCGTCCATTGCTGCACATAGGCCTCCCTCAGTTCTTTCCAGTGTTCTCTACACTGGGCCGCTTGTAGCCAGTTTCCCGTTACACGTTTTATATCATCGGTCCATCTAGTCGGTGGTCGTCCTCGGCTTCTTTTATAGTTTCTGGGCCTCCATTCCATAATACGTCTTGTCCACCGTCCATCTTGTGCTCTGGCTAAGTGCCCTGCCCAGTTCCACTTAAGCGACGTGGTTCTTTCGATGACGTCTTGAACTCCTGATCTTTGCCTAACTTGTTGATTTGTTATGTGGTCTCGAAGGTTCACGTTCAGCATTGCACGTTCCATGGCTCGTTGTGTAACTCTTAGTTTATTCGCAGATTTTTGCGTGAGTGTTAAAGTCTCTGCTCCATAAGTTTGTACAGGTAAAACATATTGGTTATAAACTTTTCGCTTGAGACACATGGGAATTGAACTTTTTAGAATATGGCTTAATTTGCCAAATGCTGCCCAAGTTAGGCCTATTCCCCCTATCTTAATAGAAAAGTGCATCGAGTACAACATACCATTGGTTCTTGCATTTGTCGATTACGATAAGGCTTTTGATTCTGTAGAGTTTGAAACAATACTGGAAGCCCTAAATCAAAGCCGAATAGATTACAGGTACACGACACCTATCAAAAACATCTATGAGAACGCTACATCAAGTATACGACTACACGAAGACACAGAAAAATTCAGCTTAGGTCGAGGAGTTAGACAAGGAGACAATATTTCACTGTATTTACAAATATTGCTAGTATTCATTACAATCGCAGTTTTGACATCTGTATGGCACAATATTGCCATCAGTGCATTCGATCCACTGTTCTCCAGGGCGACTATTGGAATGCGGCTCCATGCAAACTAAACCGAATGCATTATCCTGCTCTGAGTCTTCATCTAAAGATACCGTTATTGGGCGCTTCTTCTTTATTTTTCTCTTGAATAAATCTTTTTTTGGCATTATCAACCGCCATTTTGGTTGAAATGAAAAAAGAGTTTTTTGCGATTCTTTTCTCTTTTCTAGCAGTAACTCCTGCCTTCTTCTAGTGTACTGCATTTTTTCCTCTTCTTTTGATTGGTGTGTCTGTGAGAATTGCAGTGGAACGTCTTTTTCTTCCTCGTTTGGTATTTGTTTTTCTGTCGCCAGCTTTAGGGAATGGTCTTAAGTGTGTCAATAAATTGTTGCTGAAAGTTGAAGTAAGGGCAGAGGCACTATCAAAAAATGAATTAGCCGATTTAAGCCGAATTAGCCGTTGTTGCTGATACTGCACGGTAGAATTTGGAAGTTGATATTTTAGGAGGAATGGAATGTAAAAGGTTCAACCAATTTCAAACAGAAAAGTCTTGAACAAAGTAGATCAAGGTGAAGGTGACCTAATAAAGATGATAAAAAAGAGAAATCTCAAATATCTGGGGCATATAATGAGACGAAGCGGATACAGGATAATGCAGTTGATACTGAATGGAAAGATCGACGGAAGAAGAGGATTTGGCAGAAAGAAATACTCGTAGCTCCAAAACCTTCGTCAATGGACTGGCTTATCAGCAGACGGATTATTACATGCTGCGCAAGATCGAGAACGATATCGGCAAATCGTCATAGAAGCTACCCACCCTAAAACGGGCACGGTACTAGAAGAAGCAGAAGGAATGTAAATAAACCTGAGTTTGCGGAGTAACTTAAATTGGCACGAGTGGAGGCGGATCCTACTGTTCCAAAGACAGATTTAAATCAGGTGGGGGATGGTTAATTGGCACAGTAACTTTATTTGGTTCTGGTCGAGATTGATCAATGAGTGCAGCAGTTTAAATTAGTCTATCTGTAATAAAAGCAGCCATAAACTCCTCAGGAAGGAATATATCCGAATTAAACGGACTTATTCCAGATACTTGAAAGCCCTACATAATATTATTTTCAGACTAATTGTATTGGATAGAATAGATACAAAAAATAAACACATGCTCAGCTTATTTTTTTGGCCGCACATCGCTGGAATCATACAAGATATATTACAAAAGTATATTTTCGGGTTATGGAATGGCTAGCAAGCAATCCTAACCTAAATTCAATCAAGCATTTATTGAATGAGCTAAAACAAATAATTTAAAATAGAGTTTGTAGCATACACTCAGTCCCAGAGCGTATTGTTGCAGTAGAGGAAGAGTGGCGTAATAATCCACAAGAAACAATAGCGAACTTGATTCGGTTTACGTCTAATCATATGAGAGATATTAAGTCAAGAGTAGGTCATAGCCATTTTAAAAAAATAACTGTTAAATGTTTAACCCATTACTCTTTTTCTGTTAGCAATTTTCCCTATGTTGTTATTTCCCTATGTTGGTTATACTCATATTCACTTTCAACTACTGTTGAATTATTCCTCTATAAGAAAAATAAGTGGAAAATTTGCTTGCTATTTATTTTATCGTATCGTCAATATACCAATGTATAACATACCAATGTAAATATACCAAACTTGTGATGTACCGTATTTATTGATTATTATCTACACATGGATAACTTATAGGTGACATTACCTATTTAACGGATTAATTAAGTACAAGTTTACATCTTAAAGTAGAAATAATGATAACAAATGAAATACTATCATTATTCACTGACTTACTGAACGACTGATGACTGAACCATTTGCTTGTCTGTTTACTATATTTACAATATATTCACTTATGACAAATCGGTTCTTATATTAGAACAACGATGTTATTTTAAAACTGTTGAATCTTTAAGTTTAAGCTTCATCATCATCATCACCCAGCCCTTTTCGTCTACTGCTGGACATAGGTATTCCTCATTTTTGTCCATTGTGCTCTATCTTGAGCACTTTTTATCCAATTTCTTGACATTTTCTTGAGATCGTCAGTCCAACGGGTAGGAGGTCTTCCTCTACTTCTCCTGTTTAACCTCGGCCTCCACTTAAACAATCTCTTCGTCCACCTTTCATCACTGATTTGGGCAAAGTGTCCTGCCCAGTTCCCTTTCAGTGTTGCAATTCGGGAAATTACATCGGTAACTCCTGTTCTTCGTCTTCATCTCTAAATCGGTCACGAAGTGATATACTCAGCGTTGACTTTTCCATTTTCCTCTGAGCTATTCGCAGCGTTTTAGAACTTGTAGCTGTCAATGTCAAAGTTTTGGCACCACAGGTCATCACAGGAAACACACATTGATAAAATATTTTACGTTCTAAAGAAATTGGTATATCGCGTTAAAAGATATACCAATATTATACCGTCTTTAAGTTTTACATAGGCTGCCCATGCTAGGTTTATTCTTCTTCGCAGTTTGCATATTCGTTTGTCTCTTATGATCTTTATTTCGTGTCCAAGATATATGTATTTTTCCACCAGCTCTACTTCGTTGTCTCCAATATTGATATTTCCGCTAGGTACTAGGTTTGTCATAAATTTTGTTTTGGAGATGTTTATTTTAAGACTTACACTGGCACACACTAACTGAAGTTCATATAGCATTGTACATATCTCCTTGAGGTTGTCCTAGAACAAAACTATGTCGTCTGCGAATTTAAAATTTGTTAATCTTCTACCGTCAACGTTCAAGGATTTCTCTTCTCTGTTTGGTTTTTTACAAGCATATTCCAGTACTGCAGTAAACAGTTTGGGCGATAATGTATCACCCTGTCGGACTCCTCTGCCGATTAGGATGAGATTCGTGTTTTAATGTAGTTTCACCGACATAGTTGCGTTCTTATATGTATTATAAATTAACCTTGTATATCGGTATTTAATGCTGCATGCTTGTAATGCTTCCAGGATTTTGGAAGCATCATATCAACATCATATTATCTAGCTACGGAAAGCTCGAAACTGAAGTGAAAGATCAAGTGAATAGAGCAAACAGAGCCGCAGACTGCCTGAATGTAACAATATAGAGAAATAAAAATATCAGTAAAGAAATAAAAGGCAAAACGGTCACCAAACCAATAATGACATACGCAGCAGGAACAAGACCTGACACAGAGAGGACAAAAAGGATGTTAGAAAGAGCAGAGATGGGACGAAGCTAGAAGTACAGATATAGGACTTAGATGCAAGGTGGAGAACATCAAGAACTGGGTAAGAAATAGAAGAGTAGAATGAAACGATCATATAAGTCGAATGACAACAACTATAGTAGTAAAGACGGCAAGAGATGGTTCCCCAATAGAAAGACGATCAATAGGAAGACCATGAAAACGATGAAACGACAACTTTCTGGAGGCACATTGAAAAACAGACAGAGTCATTTCTATATAAAAAAAGGAGAAGACCTCTTTATTAATTGCTTCGTTTATATTTCCTAGTTTATTATTGACCCACGGGTATTACCTGATACCTGTCGAGCCGTTCTTAACTGCCATATCTACTTGAGTCGTATTAACCTCACAGATTTAGAGTCTCAGAGAGGATCACATGGAATATTGGTTTTTTTTGAACCTATTCTCTATCCTTCCATTGTTGGATATAAGTCTCCCCCAGTTATATCCATATTTCCCTATCTTGAGCTGTTCTCTGCCATGTGGGAACTCCTTGTTTCCTGATATCATCTTTCCACCTCATCTGTGGTCTGCGTCTTGATCTATTTGCATTGTATGGACGCCACTTTTTGATGGCATTGTTCCATCGTCTGTCTTGGAGACGTTCATTGTGTCCAGCTTATTTTCATGTCAGTTTTGCTGCTTGTTCTATCGCGTCTACTGTCTTTGTTCTGGTTCTGAACCACTGGTTACTTTTTGTATCTTTAAGTGATATACTCAACATTTATCTCTCCATCGCTCTTTGTGCCTTCCTCATCCTATTCAAATTGGCCTGTGTAAATGTCCATGTCTGTGCTCCGTAGGTGAGCACCGGTATTATACAGGAGTTATATAGGTACCTTGTTTCGTAAGTATAGAGGGATTGTTTGATTTTTTAGAACGTAAGAAAGTTTGCCGAACGCTGCCCATCCCATTCTTACTCGTCTCGATATTTCGGCTGTTTGATTTTCTCTGTTAGCTCTGATTGCTTGTCCTAGATAGATATACTCATTTACCTGTTCTATTTTTTCTGTTTGTATTTTTATTGCCTCTTGGTCTTCCGTGTTTGTCATTACTTTTGTTTTGTTGAAGTTAATTTTTAGGCCTTTTTGCAGTGATTTTTCATGAAGTTAATTCAGCATTAATTTCAGTTCTTGTCGTTCCGAGGAAATCAGGAGTATATCATCCGCATATCTAAGGTGATTTAGGTATTTTCCGTTAATACATATTCCTCTGTTTTCCCCATCTGTTGATTTTATTATGTATTCGAGGGTCAAGGTAAACAGTTTAGGTGAAATTATATCGCCTTGTCGGACTCCTCGTTTAACTTTTATATTGTCCGGTATTAATTTGTCATTCAGAATTACGGTCATGGTTGCGTTTTGGTAAATATCATGTATCAATTGTCGGTATCTTGAATCTATTCTACTATTGACCAGAGCTTCTTCAACCGCCCAGTATTCAATGCTGTCGAAAGCCTATATTTCTATATTGGTATGGGTACTTCCAATTGATATTGGAATATTGATACTACAACACAATTTGAATATAAATGAAAAACATATCTATATTTCTAGATGACAATACAAAAACATTTGGTTACCTTATAATCTTACCTTATAATAATATAAATAACCTTATAATAAAATATTAATAATTTTGTTATATATTTTTCATATTTATTAAGATTTATTATTACTGAAGACTATAATGTTAACACGACTCACTTAAAACAGCTAATTTTCTTTCTTTGATAACCTTTTATAATGCCAATCATGTTTTCTTTCGAACCGTACATCTTGATCAACATAGTTATTTCTGCTTTACCATAAAATGTTTGATGTATCAGGTTAAAAGGAACTCCTTGATATGAGCAGCCATTAACATATTCAGGGTAACTTAAAAACCGGTATCTCGTGTAAGTAATCAAATGCGTATCAGATTCGCGCAAAAAGAACGCCTAAAATCAAAGGCGTAGACTGTTGTTGGAAGAGTTCAACGTTTGGATAGACAGGAAACTCGTAGAATTAATATGTTAATTAATTGATATTTAAGATTTATTTGAGTGTAGTTATTTTTCTCTTAATTACATGACTTTATGTGGATATCACTATATTTTCTTTTAATATTTATTTCACTATTTTTTTAATTGTCTGTATTCATAGTTTCACAGAATTTTGGCCCAGTTTATGTAAAGTTCAATCATGAGAATTGAAATCGTTTTCAAAATTCAATCGAACTAAAATCCTCTTCTTATATTGTTTAATAGTTTTCTTTATAAAGGTTTTTCAAGAATCTATTCAACAACAATTACATCACAAACAGAAATATTATAAATTATATGTATTAATCCTTCATTAGTCACGTGTGTGATAGGGGCCAACCACGCCTATATTTACGCTCATTGTGCTCAACTGGTACTTCTGTGCCTTGTCACCGCACATGTACCTTCATATAAAGGCTAAATAAGTAAACTCATCGCCTCAGTTGTTTACAGCCGTAAGATAGTTGTTGTTGATGGATAAACGTTATTGGTTGAAGCTCGTCACTCGGGCGCCTAACTACGTTACTATTTAAGATCAGGTTTATATTTAATAATGTTTAGTCACAAATTTCACTATCCTTTACATTATGCATTACATATTTTTTATTTGTTTTTTCTTAAGTCGTATTGTGGTTTTAAAAAAAGGGTAACTTATGTTGTTTCAGAACAGAAATAAAAAAAAATATTGTTTTTGTGTAAATTTTATTCCCTGTCAAACAAATTATAAGCATTAATCGTCATTAATTGCATCAGTAGTAGGCCACTGCATAATATCTTTAACAAATGATCTTTTCTCCTCTGGTATGTAGTATATGTATCATCCAGATAAAAGGCCAGAATTATTGGTAAAAATAGAGTTCTATTACTTATTGTAAATGATAAAGCCATTAATATATTCCGATATTGTTACAGTCCCTGATTGATTTAAAGAATAACAAAAATGTCCTTTCTTTTTCCTTTCTTTTTCTGCCCATTGAGTCGGTAGACAGACACATTTTTTGTAATGTTTAGGCTTACAGACGGTACATTAAGATGGAGAAAATTTCTGTTAAAACCATCCAATATGTAGCATGCAATATTTTTGTGCATCTACCTAGACCAAAAGACAAGGCTCGTGAAAAACGCAATAAACTTGTTATTTTTAAGCTATTTTTAATTGTAACTATTTGTACGAATACCTTTATAAGTAAAGTAAAAGAAAATATTTATCGTGAAAGACATTTAAGACATACGGACGTTGTTGAAATAACAGCTTGCATTGGATTGCTTCTTCTAATAGATTCGTTGCGGTATTCCAGAAAAAATCTCAGGGACTTGTGGGATAATTCAACTGCAAATGAATTAAAATACAGTTATTTATCGATGAGCTAGAAGCGATTTGGATTTTTAACATACATGATAAAAATTAGAGAAGAGAAATTAATAAATTAGCTTACATTAGTACAGGTTTGACTATATTTAACAGCTGTCCACAATATACACTGTTATGACTATATAACAGTTAACGAACAATTACTGGGATTTAAAAGCAGATATTCATTTTGAAAATACATTCCTAGCAATCCTGCTAAGCATGATTTAAAAGTTTTTGCCATAGTTGATAGCCACACAGTCTATTCAGTTAATCTGAAACCATATGTTGAAACACAACCCAACGGATTTTACCGAGTAAGCAATTCTACAGAAGACAATATTTTACGCCTAATAGAACCGATATAAACTACAAACAGGTACATTACCGGTGATAATTGGTTCACCAGCCTCTCTTCATTACGAGAATTAAAGGAGAAAACGCTGACATATGTTGAAAAAATTCGCAAAAATAGGAACGAAATACCAAAAGATATGTTACCAAGAAAAGGAAAGAAAAATATTGACTTCCATTTTTGGTTTTCACAATGGTTGTAAAATAGTATCATATTGTGATGCATGATACTTAGCGCATGTGATGTGCATTGAGAAGTATCAACGAATTCAACTAATTTTACAAGGTGAGATAGAAGGCAAAAGATCTCACCACAGTTCTTACACCCTTCTTATTGTCTTTGAGTTTTAGGATGGCATTTCACACTTCTCTTATTGAGTCTTCACTGTGTAATGTCTTTGTCTGTTAAGAACTGAGTTTTTATTATGAAGAATTTCATTCACTGTTAGTGTCTTTACCAATTTTTAATCGTGGTTTAAATTTTCGACGGCTATTATTTAAGGATTTGTAGTACTTTCCCGTAACTGTTTACCCGTTAAAATAAGAAAATACTTATTTTCAAGGGAACATGCACAGGTCGTAGATATTTTAAGTTTTAGCCGATACACATTTTCTGAACTATAATTATAAATTGTTTTAAAAATATCCAGTGTCCTACGCCACTGATACTGTTTTAATCACTCCAGACTGCATTTAAAATGTCGACGTCGCATCACGGGGAAAGGATATACGGCGCATAAAAGGATCTGAAGCCGATTCTAATCACATTCACGGCGTGGAGACTGTATGTATTGAGAGGACGTAATATAACGGAAATAAAAGGACGAGGAAATCCTGAGTAGCCCAGACGATAAAATGTAAGGCCCGGAGATGTATAGACCTTGCCTAACTTGAAACCCAGTGGAGCTTTAAAAAGAGTTCAACGCTCGAATACGACAGCAACTTAAGTGAAGATCTTGTAAAAGCTAACAAAAAGAGACATTTTTTTTTATTTTGTAGGATGTTTTTCTTTATTATTAAAGTAACTACTTATTCTCGTTCGGTATCCCTGTACGTTTTTGCACGTGTTTCTATGTTTTTGTACAGACCCAAATTATTTTCACCTGTCACGGGACGCTTGCAATATAATATTCATAAACTAAAGTGGGAGAGTTCCCAGGAGTTGGCTATAAACCAAAATAGTTAAAAAACTTTTACATTGAAATAAAAACTACTGTTGTAATATATTTTCAAAAAATATATATGTGATTCGAGTGGGGACATATTACTCCAGAACTGTTAAATCTGTACTCATCGACATTATATCGTTTATTTTAATACTATTAAGTGTGTACAAGCCCCAACGAATAAATATTCGGATAAAAGAAAGTTTTTGAAAATATTTATCTTTACTACTTTTTTTTTAATTGCCGTATTGCTAGAATCCAGTAAGAGCCTAAGAAGGTATCCATTGGATTCTGACAGGCAACGGTGGGGAAAATCTTGTTTGGACCTCTACGTCACAAAACAAGACACCCTGGTATCTTTTGGCTGAGTGGGATACTAAGCCAAAAGACACCAGTGAAGTGCCAGATTATCCGTTTTCCGGCTAAAACCTTAACCACCGTTCCAGAGAGGTGGTATTGCCACTCAATAAATAACTTAAAATTTATACCTAACCATACCTATTATCATAAATCAGAAAATGTTAGACCATAAACGAATTAACAATATTAACTATAAATTTTAGATCCCTGGCTTAATTTCCTCTTCTGTCCCCCTGTTCCTTTTACTTCATCACCCCAGAAGTCAGACAGTGTACTTCTCTCCATTCTTTCTCTCCTCTCAACATAATGTTTACAATATTTCTTTCATCCAGCCCGAAACCCATTCGCCTCTCGAAATCTCCCATCTTATTTACCCATCTCTGACAGTTAAAAATGTGGGCAGGAGCATTCGGTACCGCACAAACAGTAAAGTCTGCCAAGGCAGATTTGCCTATTATATTTGTGAAGGTGCCAAAACTACCATGTCCGGTCAGAAACTGCGTCAGGAAGTAGTCTAGTTTCCTGAACTTACATTCCCACCATGGTCTCAGTTCAGGAATAAGCTCCTTTGTCCACCTTGCTTTTCCACTATCATTCGCCCATTCTGTCTGCCACTCTACTATTGTTCTTTCTCTTTCATTCTTATGTATATTTACAATCTGGCTTAGTAAATTAAAGAACGACTTCAACAATATGTTAAAATCTATCATTAATAATGAAATTTAAAATAGCTTGGTGACTCTAAACTATTGTATCATATCTTCTTCTTTTTCTTCTTTTTCCTCTTTATAAGCAATTCTGCTTGTTTATTGGCGGATTAATACCTGTGTGGAAGGTTGTCACTCCATCTTTTGCGCGGTAGTCCGAACTTATTCTGGCGGTTGGTGACTTATCTCTTGCTATTTTGACGACACGGGTCACCTCCATTCTGCTTATGTGGTTATTCTATTTTTTTTCTATTGTGTGTCCATTTATTTATAACCTGTACGTTATATTTTCTTCTAACGTCCTCACTTATTACCACCTCACCGGCAAGGGAAAAAGACCAAGAACATGTAAGGCTTCCCAGGTCGTCAACCTACGAAATCCTTACTAATATTTAAACACTAATTCTAATACTAATATAAACACTAATACTAATAGAAAAAAAGTGTGCACGTGGAACGTTCAAAAAATATGTTTGAAGGGGGAAAGATACACAACACCATTAAAAAATAAAAAGACTAAATATCGACGTGATGGGAATCAGCGAGATGAGAAGGTCAGGCTTGGGACAGTGCTGTGTGGATAAGCATATAATATTTTATGAGGGAAACGATAAACCACATAACTGGAATGGCGTAGCGGTGATTCTGAGCAAAAAGGTTGGTGGAGCTGTGATCAGTGTGCTACCTGTCTCCGATAGAGTTATTCTGATAGAGCTGCAAAGCAGATCCGTTAATACGAACATCATTCAAATTTACGCTCCAACATCAGAAATGCCAGAAGAGGATATCGAAGAGTTCTACGCACTTGTACAAAAAGCACTAAAATATACCAAGAAGAACGAGCTTACCATTATCATGGGTGATTTCAATACCAAAGTTGGCAAAAGCAGAATAAAAGACATTGTCGGACAACACGGCTTAGGCGAGAAAAACGAAAGGGAAGGCCGACTTATCCAATTTTGTCGGAAAGAAGGTTTTACCATTGCTAATACCTGGTTTAGACTTCCTCCGAGACGACTTTATACGTAGAAGTTACCTGCAGATACAGCCAACAATATCATCAGAAATCAGACTATATTCTCATTAACAAAAGATTCAAGAACAGCTTGACTTTGGCGAAGACCTTCCCAGGAACAGACGTCTCATCAAAGCACAACCCCTTAGTGTCCAGATAGAACTCAAACTAAAGAAACTTATCAATAGTAAACCTAAACAGAACCTGGATTATGACACTCTAAAAGACCCCTAGTTGATTAGAACGTAAGAGATTTAATGAGAGAAAACTAGAAACCGCTAAAAAACAAGAACAGAGTGTAGAACAAAAATGAAGTTATATCAAAGACGTCATGGATGGATAACCATGACATTCTGCAGATGATGGATCAATGAAGATTAATGAAAAACAGGGACACAAGGAAATACCAAGAAATCAACCAAAAAATTTAAAAATAAATACGAAGAGCCGAGGAGACACGGATGCAAGAAAAATGTAAATTATTCGAAGAGCTCCAAGTAAATCACGATCATATAAATATCCACCGGGAGATTCGAGAAGCCACAGGTCAATACAAGAGGAGAAACACACACCTCCTCATAAACAAAGACGGGAACCTGGCGACGACAGTTAAGGAGAAGTTGGTGACCTGGAAAATGTACATCAAAGAACTTTTCTGAAACTACCCAGGCGACCTTCTAGAAATAAATTGCATGATAGGGCCGTCAATACTGAAAAGCGAGGTGAAAGCAGCTTTAAAACACACAAGAATGGTAAGGCCACTGGTCCGGACGAAATATCCGTTGAACTTATTAAGGTGATGAGTGAAGTAAGCACAAATGAGTTAACTGAACTGTTCAACGCCATATACGATTCAGGTAATATCCCAGAGAAATGGCTATTGTCGACATCATTAATAATACCAAAAAAAAACGGTCAGCGAAAACGTGTAAATATTTCCGAACTATCAGCCTTATGAGTCATGCACTTAAGATTTTTCTTAAAATCATACATGCCAGAATTTACAAGAAATGCGAAAAAAAGTCGGTGAAATGCAATTTGGATTTCTCAATTTCATGGATACACGTGAAGTCCTTTTCACCCTACAAGTCCTACTGCAAAAGATGCCGCGATTTCAGTTGTGTCAAGGACATTCGGATCATCACGAATTTATACTGGAACCAGCGTGCTTAAGTCAAGGTCGAAGACTAGCTGACCAACCAAGTGAAGATCATCCGAGGAGTAAGGCAAGTATGTGTGCTCTCGCCGATTTTTTTCAATATACCCTCTGAGGACATTTTTACTGAAGTCCTCACAAACCTAGAGACGGGAATCCGAGTGAACGGTGAATACTTCAATATTATCCGCTACGCCGATGACACTGTGTTACTAGCAACCAGCCTAAATTATCTACAAGACTTACTAGACCGAGTGAGAACTGTGAGCGTAACATACGTACAAGACCTTAATGTTAGGAAAACTAAATTCATGGTTGTCATTAGTGCAAATTTAGATCCCGGGGCACTGATGTCAGGTAGCGAAGAGGTCCAGAGAGTCGACAGATTTACTTACCTCGGAACTACCCTCAACTCACAATGGGACTACGCTCAAGAGATTAGATCCAGAATTAAAAAATGGCATGGTCCACATTTATTAAGTTGAGATCCTTGCTGTGCTGCAGTGATCTCAGTTTGGGAACCAAAATGCGGATCGTGAGGTGCTACATTCTTCCAATGTTACTATATGGAGTTGAAGCCTGGGCACTGACGGAAGCCACAGAAGCGATTGAAGCGTTCGAGATGTGGATAAACAAGAGGATACTGAAAATATCGTGTGTGGACCATGTCACCAACATTGAGGTCCTACAGCGCATGACAAAAGAAAAAGAAGTACTTAATTTAGTGAAACAACGTGAGCTTGAGTACCTCAGGCATGTGAGGCGGAACGAAGAAAAATATCGAATTCTTTAACTGGTTATGCAGAGTAAAGTATCTGGCCGAATAGGACCCTGACGCCGTCGTATCTCGTGGTTAAAAACCCTCCGACAATGGTTTGGGATGACCTCCGTAGAGCTGTTTCGCAGAGCAGTCAACAAAACCATGATAGCCTTAATAATCGATAACATCCAGACCGGATAAGGCACTAAAAAAGTAGAAGAAGATACTATAGTGATTTCATCAATATTGCATCTGTACACGAACTTTCACGATGTAAACTCTGTAGTTCATCTTGTCCTCTGATTTATTAACACTTGTAAAATTTTAGGTTTAAGTTTATACCTCTACAGTTTTCTGGCTGTTTTTTATTTCCTTTTTTGAACAGTATAATTAGTTCGCTCCTTCTTCATTCTGCCGGTATTTTATTGTATTTCATAATTGTAATAATTATTGTTGTTAACTGTTTTGTCATTGTTGCTCTACAATATTTCAGTAATTCGTTTGGTATCCCGTCTTCACCTTCTGTTTTTCTGTTCTTTTAGATTTTCAAGTATTTTCCGAACATCCTGTATATTTATATTAAGTTCTTTATTTGTGGTAGTTTCTGGTGTTTCCGGTTCTAGCAGCGTTTGTTCTTCCTCTGCAGAGAGCTTTTTTATGTAGTCAATCCACGTATACTTTTCTATGTGTTTTGGTTCTATTAGTTCCTTTACCTCTGTTCTGTGACCTCTTATGAAACGCCATATTTCCTTTTGCAGACCATAAAAATCATGTTCCATTTCTTTCGAAAAGCGTTTCCAGTGAATATTTTTTATTTTTCTTACAAGTGCATGTGTTTCGTGTCTAATTGTCTTGAAATTATGGCATAGGATAGGGTGGGGTAGTTTGGTACACTTTTTTTTGGGAGCTTATATTTTGGTACTGTTTGTATTAGTAAGTCCAGCAAAGACGGGAATAGTTAGTACATATGATGATTTACAATACTATTTTTTGTGAACTATGTATAAATTTATAAATAATTTATGAAAAAAATAAAAATAAAATTACATACCTCATTTTCCCAATGTGCCCCATGGTGGGGCAGTTTGGTATCGTCGAGGGGTACTTTGGAACACGTAGTCTCTAGCTGTCCCAATGGTCATAAATATTAAACTAATAACGAAATTGATCTTTTTGATGCATTTATTTATGATTTTCATAAAACAACACACACACACACACACACACACACACACACACATACACACACACACACACACACACACACACACACACACACACACACACACACACACACACACACACAAAACACACACAACGTTTATAAAACATAGTTCATAAATGAAAAGGAAAGTTAATATAAGATGCCAGCCTTCTGGTACTCCCTGGCACTTCATTGGGTTTTGGCAGTCTAGCTACAATATCGCGTTTTAGAATAGAGCTAATATCATCCTGTATCGGCTGAAAAAATCCATAATTTTACTTTTTTCTCATAAATTTGACCACTGGTTTAGCTGGGTCGGTGATATCTTGAACACAGCCTACATTATGATATGTTGATCTTTTTGTCGCAAATTTTACAAGAACAAAATCTCCTACAGAAATTTTGGTATCGTCAAGTAAACCATCCATTTCATAATCTTCCGTCATGTCTTTATCTGAATCAGATGAATTTTTCAATTCCAATGAGGCATCTGAATCACTTGATGAAGAACTTCCTTTTTGGAGGTTTGGGTCTTACAATAGATTTTTTTTTACTATCACTAATACTTTGACCAAATGAAATTGAGTTGCCTGCTTGGTTGTTATGTTCTACTTCTACACTTTTAAAATCATCGTTCACCACATTACCCGGTATTTTTCGTTTCACTACTTTCAATTTCTTTTCTTCTATTGAGATTGAGTTGAATGAAATTGAATTGCGTCCTCGGTTTTTGTGTTCTACTTCTACACTTTTAAAATCATATTTCACCTTATTACCTGGTTTTTTTCGTTTCATTACTTTTAATATCTTTTCTTCTCTTCTTTCTGTTTCTATTTCAATTTCATTATTTTTAGGTATACTGGTATAGATTTTGGATCGACCTTGTTTGTGATTTGACTTTGTTGGTTTAGTGAAAGTGTTGGATAGGGCCTTGCAGGCTGATAAACTGTTTTTTTGAGGCTTTTGAGGAACTTGTAACATTATGTAGTACAGTATTCACAATATCAGTAATGAGTGAAGTCACAAACTCCTTAACATTCTCGTTTGTATTGCTGGCAGGAACTAAACGAACATTGCTTATAATATTAATTTTCAGTGAACTTTCGGCAGTTGTGTTAAGCAAAGTTGAAGCTTCCGCGATTGTGTTATCTTCTATATGATTAGAAGACTTATTTACTTTTTGGAAGACCTATTTACTAAGTGGAGTTTTCTTTATTCTCGTCCAAAGGATTTTGGTCTTCGTGCAAAATACCAATAAAATCCGAATCATTAAAAATTTGTGAATTAATGGGCCAGATACCACACTTACGGAAAGCATTAATTATATTGAGCGGATTAAATGATAGCAATGATGGATTGGCGGTTAAATGAGCAATATCGTATATTGTGATTCCTTTGCCAGGGTGGCTCAGAATGTAGTCGTTAAAAGCCACCTTGCATCGACTTTTAAAGGGTCCATATACTTCCTTGTCTAGGGGCTGCATTCTATGGGTGCAGTGTCGCGGGAATGATAACATAGCTCGTCCATTTGCTCTACAATAATTTAAAGCAGCCAAAGAAACATGAGTTTCATGGTTATCGACAATTAACAGTACTTTGTTTTCAATGGAGCAATTCATATGTTTTTGTATGTGTTCCAGCACCTTTACAAATATGTCCGATGTCATCCACCCACTTTTAGATGCAAACCCCACTGAACCAGGTACCGATCCAAACATAAACGCATCCTTCATAGGCACCCTCGGAAATATATATACACGAGGGACAGTTGAACCAGTCGCTGTAATAATACCGCAGAACGTTACTAAGTTTCCTCTTTCAGCAGATACGCATTGGCCAATTTGCTTTATTCCACTCTGACAAATAATTATTGGTGTCTGTAATACTGTTGTTATTGCTGTTTCGTCCAGGTTTACTATTCGATCTGGAGAAAATTTATATTTTACTTGAACCACAGTAAATTTGCTGGATTAAAGGCAGATATCAGGTCAGTGACCTGGCGTTAGAATAGGTTAAGCCGAAATGCATTGCTGACGACTTTAAAAAATACTTCTCCAATTAAGCTTTTTCTTTTGCTGTGAAGACTTGATGCATTTTTTGACGTATGTGGGGAATCGCCTTCACTAAGTGATTCATTTTCTGAATCATCAATTTGTAAATGTTGTCTTTTAGACCTTAATTTTTTTACATGTCTATGACGAGTGGTTTTAGATATGTTGAAGGTTAAAGCGGCATTTCTTATTGTTGTTTTATTTTTAATTACTTCCCATACGGCTTTCTTTATATCTCCAGCATTTATATCTGCACGATTTGTTTTTCGTTTGTAATTTCTTACCATATGTAAAAAAAACAAAACCTGTACCAACATTTTTACTAGAGTTTTAACTTAATAAATGAAGCAGATTGGTACAATGTACCCCACGTGGAGCAGTTTGGTACACTGTACTAATCTGCCCCCGCCCATTTGGTCCAATCTGCCCCAACCGACCCTGGCGTCGAAAAAATTATGTCGTCAGTTTACAATGGACTCTAACCTTGTAACTAAATATGGCATTTAGCCTATAAACATCTTAGATTATTACATTAAATCACGAATAGCAACACTCTTTGTTTTGAGGGTTAAATTACCATATGATGAAATGTTAAAAAACTTACTTTTGACGCCTAAAATTTTCAACTGGCCACAAAATTTTTATATCCACTTCTACACATACAAGAGCTATGATGGCTTCTTATCGACTAACAGCGCGCCTATAGCTGAAATACTGGAAATATTCGATTGTATTAAGGCGGTAAATTCGAATTGTCCCATGGTGCCCCACGTACCAATGTACCCCACCCTACCCTACCTCTTATGTTTTGGTTGACATGTATTTCAGGTAAGTTTTTTTCTTTGCATTTTTACTTCTTTTTTGTACAAAACCATGGAGTTTTTCGCCTGGAGAATGATTTATTTTTATTTATATTCCTTTCACCACTAACTTGCTTGGCCGAGGCTAAGATATCAAACTTAATTTTTGCGCAGTTTTCATCGACTTCTTTCTGTGATATATGTGTTTTTGCTTTTTCCGTTAATATTTTTCAAAATAGGTATTTTGTGGAGTCATTTTGTAAGCTTTCTACTTTTAACTCCGCCTTCAGTTTTGTTCGGTGGATCGAGTATCTCGACAGAACTATTACCGATCCCCAGGTCGGATAAAGGAGGACGGGGTCTACAGCAATGCTAGCACCCTACTGATAAACTTTAAAACCATACAGCTCCATAGAAACATAATTATGCCTCGAAACAGGAATGATTGTGTCATATCGTGACAACTAAATGTTCAGACAATTCAGGAAATCACTATTTTAATAATGTTGTTACATTGTCATGCGCCTTTACACCTGCGGTAATCATATCTGGCGTTGTCCTTATTAAGGATTAAGGATTGACACAAGTCGACATTTTTCCATAATTCACCTAATTTTTTTTTTCAAGTTGGCAACGATTGTCTGCGTATCATTACGCAATTTTTGTTTTGTGTTATGCCACAATGTCCAAATAACATTAAGATTTGGACTGTTCGTATGCCATGGGATGACTATTATTTTTTACTAACTATTTTTAGTTGCTTAAGCCGTATGGTATGCAGCACCATCCTGCTGTAATATAAAATTCAAGTCCAAATACAGATTGTTAGCACTTGGTACATTTTCAAGTAAAATGTACCAAAAATATACTTGGTACAAGTATATTTTTCACAATTTCTTGATATTATGCTATGTTCGTTGTGACTTTCGCCACTTCATATCTTCCTAGACCCTCTAGTAGTATGTACCGCCAAATCATAATTCTTTTAGGAATCCTCACATCTCTTTTAAGGCAATAGTTATGGAATGCTTCATTTTTTACTTCTTATATTCCCACTTATTTCAATTTGTCACTCAATATGACTCTAGACCAGTCATTAAGGTCCATATAATCTTCGATTGAAGCGATTTGTTTACTGCTTCTCTTTTAGCAGAGGTTTTTCTTGGGCCCTAAACATTGCCAGTAATAAAAACATCCAACTAAAAATTACGATGCAACTGTATAACAACCGAATCCTGATTTGTGTATCCATTTACTGCAGCACTGGTTTTGTTATTAATGGACGAAATTTAGTACCTATGTGTCGCTCTTCCTCTGGTCATTTTTGAAAAAATATTTTATCAGAGCTATTCGCTAGAAGTTCTTTATAACTAACTATCAAGAAACATACGATTTCTAGTCTGCTGTTAAAATTATTTATTTTATACGCAGTAACAATTCCGAACCTTCAGTTACCACCAGACTATGCAATATTTTCGTTTATTTTAAGATGTTTTAACTGCATAATAATAAATAACAAGGTGGAGGAATATTATAACATTAAGAAAAAGCTATCTAATGTATTCATTAGGTAACTAAATAGAAATCTGTTAAAAGTCAATACAATAGGGCCTAACAGGTACCTGATGAGACGTAATTTGGAAGTTAAATTTTAGATCATTAATCGAGCGAAAAGCGTCACAGATACTTTATTAATTTAACCACAAGAAAATATCGATTACATAGATTCTCTAACACTTTCATCTTGATTAAGATAAGATTTCGTTTGGGCATATCAAATTTATTTAGATTTAAAAGGAACAAATTTACTAAAATAAAATAATGATCGTTATAAATAGCCTAAAAAGATTTTAAAATTTTGTGAAGTTTATATGAGTATAAACACAATACTAATTTAAGAATCCTCTTCCCATCCGTTATGGATGTTACCAGCTTTCATAGAAATTCGCACTATATTGACTTCTCTACAAAACTATTCTATTAAAAAAAAAACACAGAAGTTCACCGACGAGGATCTCATCCGGATCAGGCAGGAGGGATTCCGGTACGAAGGCTGATACATCCTTAAGTATTTGAAAAAAATCTGTCCGGTTGTCGATGTATTAAACCACTTTCTCAGGTTTTGAAGCCAAGATATTCTTCTTCTCCCTGGTCCTCTCTTTCCAAATACCTTGCCCTGAAGAATGACTTGCAACAAGCCGTATCTCTGTTCATTCCTCATAACATGGCCAAGATATTCTAGTTTGCGCTCTTTGATGGTGTTAATAATCTCCCATTCCTTGCCTATTCTACGTAGAACCTCAACATTAGTCACACGATCCACCCATGAAATTCTTAAGATACGTCTGTAACACCACATTTCGAATGCCTCGAGTTTTCTTAAGAAAGCTTCGGAAAATGTCCAGGCCTCTACTCCGTATAATAAGGTAGAAAATACATAGCATCTAATGAGAGAGATTTTTGTAGCAAGTGGTAAATCATGACTTCTGAAAAGAGACTTCATCATTATGAACGCTGATCTCGCTTTTCCTATGCGTTATTTTATTTCACTGGAGTGATCCCATTGGCTGTTAATGTTGGTACCAAGGTATGTGTAGCTGTCCACTCTGTCAATTGGATGTTGGTTAACCAAAAGCTGTGTATTTAATATTTCACGCTTACTGACTACCATGTACTTTGTTTTCTTCGTATTAAGATCAAGTTCGTGTTATCTACTTATATCTGATATACGCCACATTATTCTTTGCCAACCGTCTAAACTATCTGCAAAAACTACTGCGTCGTCGGCATATCTAATGTTGTTTAGACGCATTCCGTTGACTAATACGCCTTCTCCCAGCGCTTGCTCGAAGATATATTCAGAGTATATATTAAATAACACCGGGGACAGAACGCATTCTTGCCTCACTCCTCTATCTATGGAGACTGCAACTGTCAATTGATCATCCACTTTAATATTGGCTGTTTGGTTGTAAAATAAATTATAGCTGATTCTCAAGTCCCTATCATCTAACCCCACTTCTTTCAAGATGTTTATAAGTTTATCATGTTTTACGAAAAAAAGATAGTGAGGACTTATTCGATTTTAAAGTTGTTTCTGAAAGTTCAATCAGTACTTCCAAGCTTCAAATTTCAAAAGCTCAATGGATCACCATTAACCGACAAAATCCGGGATTAGTTAAAATACGAGAAACTCTGAACAAATTGGAAAGTTGGAAATCTACAAAGGTTTTAAAGAGAAATGTTACAATTAAAACTATTGCAGAAATAACTTTTCCTAACTTGACCTGCCAGAGTAAAATTTCTGAAGAAACAAAAAACAAAACTTTTTGGCAATGGTTCTCTATTTGAAGAAAGAAAATAGAAAATTTTATGAAGACCTATTTAGTACCAATACTCCTTAGAACCTACATGTTTTGTATTTTTCATTATTACTTACCCCAATATTTTATATTTTTGTGATATCACTTAGCACCATCTAAGATTTTAAAGTTCGCAAAATTATTTAATGCACAAAAATATAATTCACTTGAACAAACGTTTAACCCTTCTTTGGCTCAGTGGTAAGAGCGCCTACCTTTTAACCTAAAGGTCGTGAGTTCGAATCTCACCTGGGTGGAGAAATTTTTGTTTATTAAAAATTATTGAATTAAAATAATTTCTATCCTTGTGCGATCGGTACTCACCGGAGGGACCGCAGACGTTAGGATACAATTAGCGTCTCTTAGCAAATACAATGACGTCGACTTTGCTAAGTATCAAGACAATTACTCTACACACACATACACACAACACTAGGTACCTGACTGTAAAAATTCACTGTACCATGCCAATGACCATTAGTTGTCGACGCATTCTTCTTCTTCTTCCTTTGCCCTATCCGTTTCGGACGTTGGCTATTAACAAGGCTATTTTGACTTTGTTTACGGCACCTCTGAACAGTTCGGTCAATGTTAGTCCGAACCATTGTCGCAGGTTATGCATCCATTAGTGGCATCTTCTCCCCGGTCCACTCCTACTGTCGATTCTTTCTTGGACTGTTAACTGTAGCAGCCGGTACTTAAGTATGACTCATGACATGTCCGAAGTACTCAAGTTTCTGTTTCTTTACGGTGAAGATTATTTCTTTGCTTTTGCCTATTCTCTGTATTACTTCCACGTTAGTGATGTGGTCTGTTCAGGATATCCGAACAATACGACGATATATCCACAGCTCAAAGAATTCTAGTTTCTTCAGGGTGGCTTCCGTTGTGGTTTATGCCTCTACTTCATAGAACAAGACCGGGAAGACATAACACTTGACCAGTCTTAATTTTAGTTTCATTGAGATTTTGCTTGTGACCCACTTTTTCATATTGTTGAACGCGTTTCGCTCTTTTTCAATTCGTGATCTTATTTCTGTTGACTGGTCCCATTTCGTGTTGACTGTGGTTCCAAGGTATGTGTATGTCTCCACTTGTTCTATTTTTCGGTTGTTTAATGTCAATTGCATCGGAGGTTGTTGTGTTCTGCTGATAAGCATGCATTTAGTTTTGGTTGTATTGAGTTCTAAACCATATTCTTGACTTGCTGTGTGTATGCTTTGCATGAGTCTTTGAAGCTTGTTGCAGTCATTTGCGATAATAACTGTGTCGACGCATTAAACTCAATAAAAAAAACCTATGTTTAATTTTGGGAAAGTTATATTTTATTACATTCATTTTGGAAGAAAAAAATCGATTCTTTCGATATAATGATTTTGGCACCTACCATTGTACCATTTATTTATATTTAAAGCCATCATAAACTATTTTATTTTTTTGTGAAACAGATTCTCATTTAAGTCTTATAACATATATTAACATTATAACCTATATTATAATCATCTAAACCTCTTTCTTAGATATTTTTATCCATGCATTTTCTTTACCTTCCTTCGTACATTTTGCATTTTTCCTTCATATATATTTTCTTTATAATTAACTATTCATTTTAGTTATATATTTTTTTCTGTACAACATACCCTAGTATACAATGACAATCGGTAGTGGTATTTTACCAAATAGAATATAATATTAACTACGTTTTCATTTCCTTTTCGAAACTATAGGGATAATATTACTTTTTTTTGTCTAATTCTAATGTGGCATATGTGACACCACAGCCCATAATTTAAAACTCGTATATAGTGGAGCGTGCATATAGGAAGTAAAATAACAAAAGGTACAGGGACCCTGTATATTTTATAAATCCACCCATTTCCTCGATCGAATGCCCCGAAAAGAAACGGTACCCTACTGAAATTCGGCATTCGCGTGCTTATAGTTTACACCAGTGTCGGAGAAGAAAATGAATTACAATATTATAGTGGTCCTTATTTAATTCGAATATAAAAAGTATTTATAAGTTATTAGCGAGAAGCGAATCTATAATATTTAATATTAAATATTTACAAAATAATATCCTTTAAGTAATTTAGCATTTTTAAAAAGGAACAATTTGCACCAAGTGATTTCTCTAGGCTTGTTGGTATACTGTAATTGCTTCTTGGTACATAGAAAATTGGATATTCTTTTGAAATGTTTTTCACCGAGAGCTTGACGTTTCACTGCTTACATTTTGGTTCGGATACTTTTGTAATTAGAAACTTATGTGTAGCTCTGATATGACCTAATCTAGTACGGGTTATTGTTACTTGATCTCCTTTTTGGTGTTGAAACATTTCCATGGTTTAATATTCGGTTTTATATTTCGAAGATTGGACACTGAAAATTTGCACCGGTTTTGCCACTCCAAGATTTGATAGCACTTAAAATATCATTAGTTATTACTTTTTTTACGATTATAGACTCAGCTGAGTTTAAGGTTTCATGCTCACACTTATCTGCTTCTCCGTTACCTCGAATTCCAATACGTTGTGGAATCGAAATGAAGATTACCTCCTTATTAAAATTTTGTATATCTATCAGATTTTGCTTGATTTTTCCCAAACTGGGAATATTTTTCTGTTGGGGTGAAGATATAATATATATGAGTGCTCTGTATATGGCATATAATTCTACATTAAAAATATTGTGGTGTATTGGCAACTTATATTTTTGGCACAAATTAAAGGATAAAACTGCATCCTCCCAGGCCATCTGTTGATCTTAAAACATCTGTATAATCCGACAAGCGAGAGCTGGCGGGTGACCTGCTCGAAAATAGAAGAGGAATTATTCTAAGAGAGTTAGGAGAGGTACTTAATCGCGATTATACGTATATAGTATAGGTACTTAAACGATTATACACGATGTACATGACTTAAACGGTGAACACTTTTCAATTTCTTCTACGCGCAACCCGCCAGCTCTCGCTTGTCGGGTTATATATATTTGAGAGAAATTTGTATAGCTTGGTAAGAAGTAGCTGTTAATGTCAAAGTTTCGGCGCCTTAGGTCAACACAGGCAACACACATTGGTCAAATGTTTTACGTTTTAAAGAAATTGATACATCGCTTTTAAAGATGTCTTTGAGTTTTCCATAGGGTGCACATTCTAGGTTTATTCTTCTTCGTAGTTTGCATGCTTGGTTGACTTTTGTAATCTTGTTGTCTTTTACTTTTGAATATAGTTGTACGACTCTTAAAATATTGTTTCTATTATAGCTTGATCTACAACTATTATTTCTCACTGTCTTTTAAACGTAGGCATGCTAGGTTTTCTTTCATATAGGTTGTATCTTGGCTTTTTTCTCTCTATTTCATTGCAGAATTTTATATTTTTTTTTGTGTTTTTCGTTCTATAATTATCGTTGTCCTAGTATTTTCTTTTATAATTAACAATGTTTGGTTCTTATTTTAATTTATTCTTAGTTACATTATTTTCGGCTTCGTTAATTATTTCTTTTTCTATAAGAACATTTGGCTTTACTTTCTAAATTTAGGAGTAGTCATTTGAGCTCTAGTTAAAAAGTGGTTATATGTATAGTATTATTGAAGCTCTAAGTTTTATATCTAATCTATCTAATCTAATCCCCGCCTCCCGCGAGAGGATTCACTCCCCGCCTCTCGACGCGTTAGTGTTCTGAGCTGTTGGACGTGAATCCCTGTCCTGGCATTTGGTTTTCACCTCTGGCTGCGTTATGTAGTTGAGTTACTGTGACCAAATGCCCATCTTGGTAGTTAGTATTCGCCTCTGGTTGCGTTGAGTAACTGATTTACCGTTGCTAACTACCCATCTTCCTGTCTTTTGATTTCTTTTTCTTTGTTCTCCTGAAGAAGCTACATACAATTGTAGCGAAACGTCGAGATGAACCCACTTTTGGGTCACTCAAAAATGACACGGTCCAAACCCGGAAGACGAATAAACAACAAAATAAATTTCCTATAGATTAACACTATAAAGTCGGAGGGGCCAATTTGGCCCCTGTTGCGATTTGAAGTTATTGTAGTTCCTTTATTTGACACAATAATAATTTCATATTTTATGACTTTTAATATTTTGATACAAAGTCTTATTTAACGCCTTACTGATATTAAACCTTACTGTGGACGAACAACTACTGCCTTCTAAATCCAGGTGCCCGTTCACACAGTACATATCAAATAAGCCGGATAAGTTTGGCATAAAATTTTGGCTTTTGACATGCGTGGAATCAAAATATATTGTAAACGGTTACCCTTATACTGGCACTGATCATCTATGCAAGAAAGATACAAGTGTTGGTGAACATGTTGTTTTGCGGTTAATGGAAAATCAACTGGGAAAGGGCAAAAATGTTACGAAAGATAACTACATTACATCGTTAAAATTGGCCAAGGCATTGCAAAAAAATCAACAAGTCTTGTGGGTACTTTGAATCGCAACAGAAAGGAAGTTCCTCTAAGCGTAAAGAGTAAAAATGGAGAATTATATGTTACCCATATATTCCAAAGCGACGAAAAGATAACACTTACTGCATACCAAGGAAAGAGACACAAAAATGTGCTTTTGTTGAGCTCATTACATCAATCAGTGGATTTTGCTGTCGATGAAATAAAACTTCCTCAAACAGTAAGTTTTTATAATAAAACAAAATACCGGGTTGATATAGTGGACAAAATGGCGCGTCTTTATAGTATAAAAGTTGCTTCAAGACGATGGCCAATGCACGTGTTTTATAACATTCTTGACTTAGGAGCAATAAATGCATGGGTTATTTAAAAAGAAATAACTGGAAGTAAAATCAGTCGTCGTAAGTTTATTCTTTAGCTGTGTGAAGAATTACGAGCTCCATACCTTGCCTTCCGAAATCTGGTACTATACCCAGCACCACCATATTTTCCAACCACCAGCACTGTTACTAGCCAAAAAAGAAAAGAAAGTCAGTTAAAATGTTTTGTAAAGGATATCATACTTCCAATGAGTGTCACGTCTGTAACAAGGCAATGTGTGACAAATGCCAAAAACTGCAAACTGTATGGTGTTCCAAATGTTTAAAATGAAACTAAAAAATTAAATCAAATTATATCGTCAAGAGTTTATATAATTTCTTAAAACTGTTTATTTTTATTTTTTGTTTATTCCCAAATAAATAGTTAATTCTAAACTTGGTTTTTATTGATTTAGGAACTTGGGGCCAAAATGATCCCTTCGGGCTTTCTAGGTAGGTATGCTAAGCCTGACTTTCTAGTGTTAATGAACTAAATCAAAGTCAAGATTTTTTTATTTAATATTATATGTTGGCCATTACAGTACACGCCTATGTCCCCTAGCTCTGCTAATGGAATATGGTTCATTTGAACTATCGTCAGTTAAAGTTATTGTTCATTTCTCTGTAATTATTATTGCTTTGGCTCAATGCACACTTTTCTACAGCAAAATCTTTAGTGTTCCTTTTTCAAGGTCAGTGAGTGATTTATAATAATCCCATATATTCTATTTTCTCTTCAAAGTGATATAGAACTTATTTTGACTATATCTAGAATATATATTTGACAAGTAAGTCGAAATATATTTTATATGTTGTCGTGGAAATAGTAATAAATCAAAAATAAGCAATTCAATTCAAAACCTAAAATACATCGGTTTAGAGTAAGTAAGTTAATAAAGGTTGAAGAAATTAATGTGATAGAAATTGGAATACTAGAAAGTGTTAGCCGAGCCTTATTTTTACTAAATAAACAAAACGGCATTAAGAGATCAATTTTAAGTAATCATATTATATCCCCTATCAGGTGACTTGTACTTCCTAAAATCATCATTATCATCATCCAGCCTTTATTTATCACGTCCACTGCTGGACATAGGCCTCCCAAAACTCCTCCATTATTTACGATTTTGTACCCTTTGTTGCTCTTTCTTTCCAGTTTTTGGTGATACGTCTGATGTCGTCAGTCCAACGTGTAGGTGGCCTTTCTCTACTACGTTTGTCTGCTCTTGGCCTGCAATTTGTAATTTTGCTAGTTTGTCGTAAGTCGTGCATTCTCGCTAGAGGGACTGCCCAGTTCCATTTCAGTTCTGCGGTGCGTTTCACAACATCAGTAATACTCGTCCTTCTTCGCAGATCTTCGTTTGTTATTTGGTCCCGCAACGTCACTCTAAGCATGGACCGTTCCATTCGCCTCTGTGCCAGTATTAATTTCGAAGCCGTAGTCTTGGCTAGTCATAGTTTCCACACCATAGTTCATGACTGGTAATACGCATTGATCAAATACTTTTCCTGTGAGACTAATTGGTATGTTGTCTTTAAGTGTGTCTCTCAGTTTTCAAAAGGCTCCCCACTCTAAAGTAATTCGTCTTTGAATTTCACATGTATAGTTGTCCCTGCTGATTCTTATTTTATGACTTAAATACGTGTATTTCTCCACCAGTTTTACCACTTTGTCTTGAATAGTTAAATGGTTGTTGGGGACCATATTTAGTATAAACTTAGTTTAGGTCAAGTTCATTCTGAGGCACTGAATATGCAAAGAGCAATTTATTTAACATATCTGTGGCTACTTTTAAATTATATGGTATAGAACAATATCATCTGTGAACCGGAGATGGTTAAGCTTCTTGCAGTCTATTGTTACTAATCTGTGACCAATTTAAAGCATACTCTAATGCCGTTACGAATAATATCGGTGACAATGTATCTCATTGCCTTAATTCATGTTTTATTTTTATTGGTCGGGTTTTATCGTGTATCTTAATAGTCATAGTGACATTTTTGTAAATATTGTAAATAAGTACACTATACTTATGGTCCATCCTTCTGTTATTCATTGGTTCTATATTTCGATGGTGTCGAACGTTTTATGAAAATCTATGAAAGACAAGACAAGAGTTTTGTTTTATTTTGTAGATTTTTTAAATGAGTGTTTTTATGGAGGTGATCATTGGGACCATAATTTTATTGAAATCCTGTCTGCTTTCTCTTCTTCTTAGGGTGCCTTTCCATTCCGAACGTTGGCAATAATTCTGACTATGATAACTTTGTTGGTTGCTATACGAAACAGCTGTGTTGAGGTCTTTCTATACCATGCTCTCAGGTTAACAAGCCAGGATATTCTTCGTCCTGAGGCCCCTTTTGCTTCAGTTTTACCTTGCAAAATGCATTGAAGTAGCTCGTAACTGCCTTGATTTCTCATTATATGTCCCAAGTACTGCAGTTTATAAACGTCTAGTAAGTGTCTATTTGTTGTATGGTATTATTGTCTCAGACACTTACAAATATCTAGGACACGAAATCAAAATAAGCAGAGACAATCAAACACATGAAATACAGAGGCGAATAGGCCTAACTTGGGCAGCATTTGGCAAATTAAGCCATATTCTAAAAATTTCAATTCCCATATATTTCAAGCGAAAGGTTTATAACCAATGTGTTTTACCTGTACAAACTTATGGAGCAGAGACTTTAACACTCACGCAAAAATCTGCGAATAAACTCAGAGTTACACAGCGAGCCATGAAACGTGCAATGCTGAACGTGAGCCTTCGAGACCACGAAAACCAACAAATTTGGCAAAGATCAGGAAATCAAGACGTCATCGAAAGAATCACGTAGCTTAAGTGGAACTGGGCAGGGCACTTAGCCAGAGCACAAGATGAACGGTGGACAAGACGTATTATGGAATGGAGGCCCAGAAACTATAAAAGAAGCCGAGGACGACCACCGACTAGATGGACCGATGATATAAAACGCTCAAGCCCAGAACAGAGAAAAATTTTCCATACTGATCGCTAACCTCAACAGAGAGGGCACTTGAGAGCAGGAAGAGTTGTTCAGTTGTTTGTTCCTGTGTGTCCCTCGTGTTTCTTTAAATGCTACATCTGTATTTTATCTGTACTAGGAGATGGTCAGATCCGCAACATGCTCCTCTTTGGCTCTTTATATCTTGTATAGCTGTTGCAGCACTTTTGTCTATCAAGGCATGATTGATGTAGCTGGTGGTTGTTCCACCAGGAATAATCCATGTCGCTTTGCGTATGCCGTGGTATGGGAAAAAAGTTGAGCTGCTGATCATCATGTTTTTTCTTCTGGCAAACCTGATAAGTAATTCTCCATTTTCATTAGTAATTTGATGAAGTGAATGTTTACCAATTGTTCCTAAGAAAAGTTCTTCTTTGCTCATTTCGGCATTCATATCCACTATTACGATCTTATTGTCATTTCTCGGTGAGCTGTCGTATGCTTTCTCTAGATTTTCGTAAAAATCTTTAAAAGGAGAAAGAAAGAAATTCTGCTTTAGCGTCAATAAATATAAATGCCAGAAATTATAAATAAATATAAATTATCTAATCTCTATTTAATAATTTTAATCATGTTTCTGGAAGCCATATTAACGTAATATTAAATAAATCACAGCGATACTAAACTTCAATAATTATTTATTACGATTAAATTCAGTCTAAAAACTTCATGTTTTATAAATTGCAGGAGAGAATGACTGTTAGTTGCACTGTGAAGATCGCTCTGTCTTACCGATAAGTATCCCGCATCCAAGAGAGCGGACTAAAAATAAAGCGTGGAATCAAAATATATTGTAAACGGTTACCCTTATACTGGCACTGATCATCTATGCAAGAAAGATACAAGTGTTGGTGAACATGTTGTTTTGTGGTTAATGAAAAATCAACTGGGAAAGGGCAACAATGTTACGAAAGATAACTACATTACATCGTTAAAATTGACGTAATAAATTTATAATAAAACAAAATACCGGGTTGATATAGTGGACAAAATGGCGCGTCTTTATACTATAAAAGTTGCTTCAAGACGATGGCCAATGCACGTGTTTTATAACATTCTTGACTTAGGAGCAATAAATGCATGGGTTATTTAAAAAGAAATAACTGGAAGTAAAATCAGTCGTCGTAAGTTTATTCTTTAGCTGTGTGAAGAATTACCAGCTCCATACCTTGCCTTCCGAAATCTGGTACTATACCCAGCACCACCAGATTTTCCAACCACCAGCACTGTTACTAGCCAAAAAAGAAAAAAAAGTCAGTTAAAATGTTTTGTAAAGGAAATCATACTTCCAATGAGTGTCACGTCTGTAACAAGGCAATGTGTGACAAATGCCAAAAACTGCAAACTGTATGGTGTTCCAAATGTTTAAAATGAAACTAAAAAATTAAATCAAATTATATCGTCAAGAGTTTATATAATTTCTTAAAACTGTTTATTTTTATTTTTTGTTTATTTCCAAATAAATACTTAATTCTAAACTTGGTTTTTATTGATTTAGGAACTTGGGGCCAAAATGATCCCTTCGGGCTTTCTAGGTAGGTATGCTAAGCCTGACTTTCTAGTGTTAATGAACTAAATCAAAGTCAAGATTTTTTTATTTAATATTATATTTTGACCATTACAGTACACGCCTATGTCCCCTAGCTCTGCTAATGGAATATGGTTCATTTGAACTATCGTCAGTTAAAGTTATTGTTCATTTCTCTGTAATTATTATTGCATTGGCTCAATGCACACTTTTGTACAGCAAAATCTTTAGTGTTCCTTTTTCAAGGTCAGTGAGTGATTTATAATAATCACATATATTCTATTTTCTCTTCAAAGTGATATAGAACTTATTTTGACTATATCTAGAACAGATATTTGACAAGTAAGTCGAAATATATTTTATATGTTGTCGTGGAAATAGTAATAAACCAAAAATAAGCAATTCAATTCAAAACCTATGCCAATGATCATAGTTGTCGAGGCATTAACTCAATAAAAAAAAAAATTCAAAACCTAAAATACATCAGTTTAGAGTAAGTAAGTTAATAAAGGTTGAAGAAATTAATGTGATAGAAATTGGAATATTAGAAAGTGTTAGCCGAGCCTTATTTTTACTAAATAAACAAAACGGCATAAAGAGATCAATTTTAAGTAATCGTATATCCCCTATCAGGTGACTTGTACTTCCTAAAATCATCATTATCATCATTCAGCCTTTATTTATCACGTCCACTGCTGGACATAGGCCTCCCAAAACTCCTCCATTATTTACGATTTTGTACCCTTTGTTGCTCTTTCTTTCCAGTTTTTGGTGATACGTCTGATGTCGTCAGTCCAACGTGTAGGTGGCCTTTCTCTACTACGTTTGTCTGCTTTTGGCCTGCAATTTGTAATTTTGCTAGTTTGTCGTAAGTCGTGCATTCTCGCTACAGGGACTGCCCAGTTCCATTTTAGTTCTGCTATGCGTTTCACATCAGTAATACTCGTCCTTCTTCGCAGATCTTCGTTTGTTATTTGGTCCCGCAACTTCACTCTAAAGCATGGACCGTTCCATTCGTCTCTGTGCCAGTATTAATTTTGAAGCCGTAGTCTTGGCAAGAGTCATAGTTTCCACACCATAGTTCATGACTGGTAATACGCATTGATCAAATACTTTTCCTGTGAGACTAATTGGTATGTTGTCTTTAAGTGTGTCTCGCAGTTTTCAAAAGGCTCCCCACTCTAAAGTAATTCGTCTTTGAATTTCACATGTATAGTTGTCCCTGCTGATTCTTATTTTATGACTTAAATACGTGTATTTCTCCACCAGTTTTACCACTTTGTCTTGAATAGTTAAATGGTTGTTGGGGACCATATTTAGTATAAACTTAGTTTAGGTCAAGTTCATTCTGAGGCACTGAATATGCAAATAGCAATTTATTTAACATATCTGTGGCTACTTTTAAATTATATGGTATAGAACAATATCATCTGTGAAACGGAGATGGTTAAACTTCTTGCAGTCTATTGTTACTAATCTGTGACCAATTTAAAGCATACTCTAATGCCGTTACGAATAATATCGGTGACAATGTATCTCATTGCCTTAATTCATGTTTTATTTTTATTGGTCGGTTTTTATCGTGTATCTTAATAGTCATAGTGGCATTTTTGTAAATATTGTAAATAAGTACACTATACTTATGGTCCATCCTTCTGTTATTCATTGGTTCTATATTTCGATGGTGTCGAACGCTTTATGAAAATCTATGAAAGACAAGACAAGAGTTTTGATTTATTTTATAGATTTTTTAAATGAGTGTTTTTATGGAGGTGATCATTGGGACCATAATTTTAATGAAATCCTGTCTGCTTTCTCTTCTTCTTAGGGTGCCTTTCCATTCCGAACGTTGGCAATAATTCTGACTATGATAACTTTGTTGGTTGCTATACGAAACAGCTGTGTTGAGGTCTTTCTATACCATGCTCTCAGGTTAACAAGCCAGGATATTCTTCGTCCTGAGGCCCCTTTTGCTTCAGTTTTACCTTGCAAAATGCATTGAAGTAGCTCGTATCTGCCTTGATTTCTCATTATATGTCCCAAGTACTGCAGTTTATAAACGTCTAGTAAGTGTCTATTTGTTGTATGGTATTATTGTCTCAGACACTTACAAATATTTAGGACACGAAATCAAAATAAGCAGAGACAATCAAACACATGAAATACAGAGGCGAATAGGCCTAACTTGGGCAGCATTTGGGAAATTAAGCCACATTCTAAAAATTTCAATTCCCATATATTTCAAGCGAAAGGTTTATAACCAATGTGTTTTACCTATACAAACTTATGGAGCAGAGACTTTAACACTCACGCAAAAATCTGCGAATAAACTCAGAGTTACACAGCGAGCCATGAAACGTGCAATGCTGAACGTGAGCCTTCGAGACCACATAACAAACCAACAAATTTGGCAAAGATCAGGAAATCAAGACGTCATCGAAAGAATCACGTAGCTTAAGTGGAACTGGGCAGGGCACTTAGCCAGAGCACAAGATGAACGGTGGACAAGACGTATTATGGAATGGAGGCCCAGAAACTATAAAAGAAGCCGAGGACGACCACCGACTAGATGGACCGATGATATAAAACGCTCAAGCCCAGAACAGAGAGAAATTTTCCATACTGATCGCTAACCTCAACAGAGAGGGCACTTGAGAGGAGGAAGAGTTGTTCAGTTGTTTGTTCCTGTGTGTCCCTCGTGTTTCTTTAAATGCTACATCTATATTTTATCTGTACTAGGAGATGGTCAGATCCGCAACATGCTCCTCTTTGGCTCTTTATATCTTGTATGGTTGTTGCAGCACTTTTGTGTATCAAGGCATGATTGATGTGGTTGGTGGTTGTTCCACCAGGCATAATCCATGTCGCTTTGCGTATGCCATGGTATGGCAAAAAGTTGAGCTGCTGATCATCATGTTTTTTCTTCTGGCAAAGCTGATAAGTAATTCTCTATTTTTATTTGTATTTTGATGAAGTGAATGTTTACCAATTGTTCCTAAGAAAAGTTCTTCTTTGCTCATTTCGGTATTCATATCCACTATTACGATCTCATTGTCATTTCTCGATGAGCTGTCGTACACTTTCTCTAGATTTTCGTAAAAATCTTTAAAAGGAGAAAGAAAGAAATTATGCTTTAGCGTCAATAAATATAAATGGCAGAAATTATAAATAAATATAAATTACTAATCTTTATTTAATAATTTTAATCATGTTTCTTGAAGCCTATTAACGTAATATTAAATAAATCACAGCGATACTAAACTTCAATAATTATTTATTACGATTAAATTCAATATAAAAACTTCATGTTTTATAAATTGCAGGAGAGAATGACTGTTAGTTGCACTGTGAAGATCGCTCTGTCTTACCGATAAGTATCCCGCATCCAAGAGAGCGGACTAAAAATAAAAGACACACAACAAATTGTCGACATCTTTAATTGGACAGCCAAAGTGTATTATTTACTTTTCCAAACGTCGATATCGAAATCGAAAAAATCAAGCAAACGGAATGTGAACAAATGCCCCAAGAATTTCTAAATTAGATCGACCATCGGAAAGGTTTTTTTTATCGCCTTTTGCGGCCCTTTACAAAGAAATCAGTTATTTGTAGTTTTTTCCGTTGATTGCTCTAATTATTCGAGTGTTTATGGCGATATCACAATTGCTGATACGTGCACTGTTACTAAAACTTCAATTGAAAAATCGTTATATAGATACTAACGGACAAAACTACAGCATAATTTTGATTCTCGCTAGATAACTCCAATCGTATTAAAATTAAAATATTTATTTTTTAATTTATTGCTACTGGTTATTATTAATATTATTACTCACCTATAGATCTTTTCGAAATTAAAAAAAAATCATTAGCATCAATTATATCCCCATGTAGTCAAAAGTTAAAGGTATAGTGAAAGGTCAAAAGTGAATAACAATTAATTTTATATCCTAAAAATTTTAACGCAAATATATACATTTTATTGGTGGGAAAATGAATCGAGCAAAAAGACAAAAGAGAGAATGTAAAGGAAGTGGGGGCAAAAATATTGTTAGACAGGAAGTGCGATCTTTAGAGGCCACATTAAACAAGGAAAGAGAGTCTCTCTCCTTGTTTGACATCAAATTTAGTTGGGTTATGTTATTGTTTGTCCCAAATGTCACATGAAATCTTATTTATATTGAAGTTTTTTAACAATTGCGTCGCATTTTAGACTATTATCGTTAATAATTAATTAAAACTTTCTCGTCTAAGACACATTCTGAAAAATATTATATAGCTACTGTTAATAAGTATCGGAAAATTTAAATTTGGCGCATTCGCATTTCCGGATATGTCCGCCATCAGAGGCCACTTTTTTGGTCTCCTTTTCATAAGGATTAGATTCCCTCTTTTGTCTTTTTGCTCGATGGTAAAATGACACTACGCCTGCAACGGAGAGTGGCATAAATATATAAAAAAAAGAAATTTAATTTTAAACCGGCGATTAGCAGCTTCTTACTGTCCTATTATTTTAGTTGGCACCAATTTTTACATATTTTGATGATTTCTATGACAGTAATATGATATATCTTCTTCTTGATGTGCCTATCTGTTATGAATATTGGCGATCTGAAACCTCAATACTCTGGGAATATTGGATTTTTGGAAGTGTAGAACTTACAAAGTTCAGAAGAACTGGAAGAGAAGTAATGAAAAATACTAAAAATATGGCTAAGCTCAGAGGAACAAAGTTAAATGGCCAAAGAGACACTAAATCTCAAGTGAGTGTTCGGGCTAGCTTCAATGCACTGGATTGTGGCTTTAAAGATATAAACAGATAGCAAGGATACTGAGCTAATGAGACAAGAAACGAAATGAGACCTGGTAATATCAAATGTGATACAACTAAAGAAGGTCACTGGGAATAAATTTATAGAAAGAGAACAATAAGAAGAGAAAAAGAAGGGCGCCAACTCAACGATAGTTGAGATTTTGAAGTAACAAATGTCCGGAAACAAATGATACTAGAGATAATAACCTGAAATCCAAAAATACTAAATATTAATCTTGTCTTGCTATATTATATACTGGTTAGTAGAACTAAAATAAAACTCAAAATAGTAACAATAAATATATTTATAAAAATGTGTATATCGATATATATGTATTAACAATTTTCACATAATGCAACAACTTAATAACAGTGGTAGTGGGTGTGTAAAGATACAATAGGACCAAATAGCCCCTCAACAATCGAATAGTCATTACGACTGGCCAAATAAAGGGTGAAATATTAGTAAAAACCTAGAATAGTCCGTATGGTAGCCAAAGTCTTAACACTAAAAGTTAGTAATTTAATTTAACTTAGTTCTACTAGAATGAGATACAAGTGACAGTATGGTAAAGATATCAAAATTGATAAATCTAGTACCATTTATATTATAGATAAAAAGTGAGTTGTTACATATTCCTTATATAATGTTTTAAAAACCACATGAAATTAATTTCCCTCCCCAATATCAAAATTGTATTATATCAAAATGTATTCTATTAAAAAATATATATATTAAATCAACAAGTGAGTTTGGTCAGACTCTGTATCCCATTTAAAAACCTAATAAAAACATGTAATGTATTTTCCCTCCCCAATATCATAGAATTTGATTATCAAAATTGTATTCACCTTATTATATGCATATAAAAAGTTAACAGTAAATAGAAAGTAACACAAAAAGTCAAATAGTTAAACAACTTATCTTAGCAACACTATAAGTCCATAGGAAAACTCCTCTTGGCACGGCTAAATTAATTCATGGTTGTGGTGACAAGTCCCATGGTTCCGGGTGACAGCAAAACCCACGGGTTGCATACGCAAGTTGCTAACTATCTAAGGATTCAAAATTACTAACTAATATCCTCGAAGGAATATTTTCAAGTGACGGAATCTAAAAGAGTTATGTAATTTAATAAATGCAATTCAATAGCTGTAGCAGCGTGGATTGACTACACCAAAACAAAACATCAAAACATTAGGTATTAGGTTAGGTCATCATCATGTCAAATTTATGAAGTTACTTTCGTAAGCATGGCAAGCTTGCGCCATGAAATGAACATGCGCAGAATACAGAAGGCTGTGCCACATTTGTAGAACCTTTTATATTCCACCAAAAAAAGTTAGATAAAAAGGGAACCAAAAAAAACTTAATGATAACGACATGGACTAAAACAAAATTTACGTTTAACTATATAAAAAATGGCCTTCTGTTCTTTGCAAGTAAATCAAGGAAATTTTATATTTAAATTATTTCGGAACTCAAAAATAAATCTCTAAAGAAATACTTAACTGCAGTGATAAATTTGATTATATGATAAAGAGATAATACGTATGAAATTATTTACTTACATGGAGCCGCAGCACACAAAAAAAATCTTCCTTTTTATGTGGAACTCTTATAAATGAATCTTGATTTTATTAGAAAAATTTACTTATTATTATTATTAAATTGTATTTTATTCTTGTCCTAGATTTTATTTGCCCCAATTCCGTCACTTTGAACGTGAGAAAACTCACCGGTTGGCGTGTCTGCGTTTACGAGTTTTGACCAAAACTAACCGCTTCCGCACAGACTCGACCAATCTTCCTGTCAAAGCGACTCCTGCGCGTGTGTGGAAAAATGTCGATTTAAAATCGATCGCAGGCGGGTAATAAGAAATTTCGTGAGGGGTTTTAATTGGGCTAGTCAGTAGCGTAAACGCTACAGATCATCATGGAAATCTTTATCTTATCTGCAGCAGTGCGGAAAAGCTGCACAGATGTTGTATTAAACCAGATTCTTTAGGTTCTTTAGGTTAGAGGTTCTTTAACCAAGATGTTCTTCTTCTTCCTGAACCTCGTTTTCCAAATATTTTTCTTGCAGGATGGCTTGAAGGAGAGCATATCTGGATTCATTTCACATAATAGGTGCGAAGAATAATTGTAACTTTCGAGATTTGATGGTGGTCAGTAACTTTCAGTTCTTATTCATTCTTCTGAGGACTTCCTCATTTGTAACTACGTTAGTCCACGGAATCTTAAGTATTCTCCGGTATAGCCACATTTCAAATGCTTCTAGTTTTCTGCACATTTCTTTCAAGGTCCACGATCCAACACCATAAAAAAGGACAGAGAAGACGAAGCATCGCAGAATTCTTATTTTTGTATGAAGAGAGAGGTTGTGACTCTCCCCAGAAGAAGGCCCTCATCCGATTTAAGGTGGATCTAGCTTTTCTGATGCGTACTCTAATCTCCTGGTAGTTGGTCCATTCTTTATTTATAATGGTGCTAAGGTAGCTGTTGTGCGTCACTCTTTGTACACGGGATTGGTTGACGTGAGTTGACCTTTTGTTATCCTTTTCTTGCTAATTATCATAAGCTTTGTCTTCCTAACGTTTGTATTGAGTCCATATTGTTGACTGAAATATGTGATTTTGTTCATAAGAACTTTTAGGTCTTCTAAGTTGTCCGCAAATACTATGGTGTCATCTGCATATCTGATGTTGGTTAGCCGGTAATCATTTAGTATAGGTTATGTGAATTTTATAACGTATTACTTATTTGGCAATATTATCATAAATATTAAAAAATTAATAAAATAGCAAAAAACACCTAAATTCTTTAGGTCTATATGTTGGCGAAATAAATTCTCAACACAATATATTTTAATGTATTTTATGTTTTGTGTGACACAATGTGTTTTATGTTTAACTTAAAATTCCAACGCCTGCGCGTTGTCAGAAAAAACAAGTGTGTTCGTTATAAAATGTAGGACAAAATGGCTGACTTCTGGTCAGTCCAATAAAAATTGTAATTATAATTAGAAAAATCAAAATTAAGTTATATAAAAATATTAGTGGCTCTTTCCTGTAGGAATCCAATCAGTTTAGTGAAAGTTGTGTTTGTGGAAATAAAGGTTGTATCCTGAAAACTTGCCTAAATTATTCCTAGCCTCCATACCAGCGAAAAGTGTTTAATGTTGTAAAATCCCAACACTATATCCGTACCTCGGAGGTAAAGGACACTATGTCCATTTTCTCACTTTTTCCGGAGAGCAGTTTTAACATTTTTTAAATTTTTAATCAGTAAATACTCAAATGTTTCTTATATTTAACCAAGATTAATATATATATATATATATATATATATATATATATATATATTATTATTGTGGTGTGTATAATCGTTTTTCCTTCCATGAAGTGTTATGTACCTAAAGTTTACCGTTCATTTTATATATTTTTTAAATGTGTAGTTAGACATAGTGTTGTTTACCTCTAATAACGTTTTTAAATAATGTGACATTGCATGTTAAGGTCTCTACGAAATAAACAATACAAATACACTAAACAGCCTATACTATTATTTTATTAGAGATAAATATTATAATGTTATAATCATTAAATTAAGAAAAGTTAAATAAAGTAAAATTATAGACAACAAGTTTCAAAATTGTTAAAGAGGCTCCATATCATCTTCATCTTCTTGTGGATAGTCGTTTGTGGCTACATCGGTATGTGTTAAATTTTGATGAAATGCATGACAAACTGACGGAAAAAGGCAATAAAGTAATGAGGTCATTACACTTTTGTTTTCTGATAGGTAATGGGTTTACTGAGACTTGATTTAATTGAGCTGGAAACATTACTTGCTGTCTTCGATACCTCATGAAGTCCACTTCATACATATTTTGATTATTGAAATTGAAAGCTCTTATAAAAGAGCTTCCCAATCTGTTCTTGTTGGACTTGTATGAGTCAACACATGTTGACAGTAGAACAGGATCTTCATTAAAATTCTTTTTTGTACTTACAAAAGGATGATTAAGTGACAATTTCTTATCAAACAGCGTTTTGAAGTTTTTAAAATCTGCAAGTTCCATATTGTGCACTGTGTATTTACCTGATATTTGCCTAACTAGCTGTTGCCAGTTCCATGGTGTTAAAATGGCCAAATTGGAGAGTGACTTTTTGTTTCGCTCGATTAAAGCATAAACACTGTCTGCTTAAATATGTGTGTGCCCTTTCAGTAAAAACTTTTGAGTGATCGTCTTTATTTGAGGGTATACGCAGTATCCAAAAATAACACATTATAAAACTTATATTTTTATTTTGTCCATAGCAGTTATCGGTCCAAAGAGTGATGTCCTTTACTTGACTACCTGGAATTGTATTGTCAGTCCATTTCAAAATTCACGAGGCAATTTCATTTGTAACTCGGAACCCTTTCGATTCGTTCTACATCATACATTGTACAGAAGAATCACTGCTTCTACAAAAGCTTCCTTTTGTAGAAACTAATACAATTGTTTGTTAGTGGTGAAAGCAAACATTTTTACAAATCACCAGATAGTACTTTGTGTATATCGAGTTTTAAATTCAATTAGGTGGGTATCATGATTAACCTGTACACTGGTTAGTTCATCTGCAGTAAGATTATTTTTTAATTGAGCTGTGAATGTACTTCATGTATCGCAAGTGTCTATTTAGGGTTTCCAAGTTTTCAAACGAAAACTTGGAAATCTTTATTAAAAATATCTGCTTCGAATTACTTTTTTACTCTGAGCTTTGGATCTATGTCTGTGGATGAATGTCTTTCATTGCATTCATCAAAGTACAGTTGATACAACTTTTCTATCGTAGTTTCTGTGTTAAGATGATATCTCTTACTCCTTTCTCTGGAATAATGAATCTCGCACGTTGGGAATGATTTAATATGTTGATGTATACTATTTATGGTTTCGGTAGGAGTTTTATTGATTAGCGTATGTCTACCTCTTTGATCAGCTTTTATCAAACCTCCTGGCTCAATTTACTACAAACATATTTACTACTACTAAATTAGATATACAAAGTGTGTTAAAAAATAACCTTGCACACCCTCAATCGCTGATTGTTCACTGTAAAATGGTAGTATAGTGTATTATTTTTAGATTTGGTAGAATTAAGGTCTTTTTTGTTAATCGAAGAGCAGGTTGGATGTCGACACATGAGAAGATAAATTGCTTTTTAACATCTGAAACGTTTGTCTCAGTCCTGTATGAGTTGAAAATTTTTTGTCTTTTGTATTCTAGCAATCTTTTAGAGCATTTCATGCGACAGATGCAAGGAAGCTTTAACATTTTTGCAAGCATGTTTTTGCCTTTTTTACTGAGACACTTTTTCCCACCAGCTATTTTTGATTTGCGAACATTACAGACCCAATTTTGTTCATTTACTACACGTTTTTTGCCTTTTTGTTTGCACTTAGTTACATTTTTTACCTTTCTTCTAACACTTTTCTCTTCTTCTAAAATAACTTCATTATGTTCATTGGAATTGCCTGCATCACTGCTTAGGAATAAATCGCCCTTCAGAAGATTTTTTGTTATTGCCACACTAGTCGTAGGAGTAATAATAGCTTTCTCTTTTACCTTTGTTTTCGCTGGTTTACATATACGTCTAACATCATTGTCGTCTGATTCTGAGCTTAGAGGCTCATAGGTTATATCAATATCCGAATTATCATCTCCAAACAAATTATCATCTTTGTCCACTTCCTTACCATTACCTTGGAAGTTACTGTAGTGATCAGGTGGTTCTGAAACAAATACAGCCTTGTAATAATAATTATAGACTAATTTTATAGGCCTATAATTGGATAACACAAAAATAATCCTTATAACCAAACAACGGAATTTACTGAGCAATTTCCGTTACTTCCATTAAAAAAATATAGATCTGGCAACATCTGTTTACCCTAATCTGTTGGTATCAACAACAACAATAATTTTTGTGGTACCAATTACGCCTAACGGTAAATAAATTTTACCCAATCTCTTGTAGTATTTTGTTAATACGAGTATATATTGATAATTGCTTGGTAAATTTCTGTCTATGCCTACAATGGCAATGGATGTTACATAAATAACTGACAACAATCATACCATATTATGATCATTTAAAAAAACAGACGAAATTCTTTACTAGTAACAAGAACATACTAACTGAAATTTCTATTTTAACGGTAGATAGAAAAAATGTATGTACAGTTTGAAATTCTGAGCCCTATACAAAATAATGTACAATACTAAATATTTGAGGTAAGAAAAATACAAAATCGGTGTTAAAAAACAATAGCTTACCTGTAAGTGTTGTTTTATTTGGAATATTACATGACAGTATTTGTAATATTATTTTTCCACGAGAGTTCGGATCTATTTTACAATTATTAAACAACGAACTTATTGTACAACTTTTATCAACCTAACACAACTGCGATCTTAATAAAAAGGGTGCAATAATTTTAGTTCATGACAATTCCGCCAGGTACAAGGGTACATAACACTATGTCCGAATAGTAAATGACAATGCACACATTTACTAGAGGTAAACAACACCAAGTCCATAATATGGTGTTGTTTACCTCTGACTGGAAGTGGACTTGGTGTTTATTAAAAAGTCGGTAACTTGCCGTAAAATTGTCTCTGGACATAGTATGGTTTACCTATGTGTAGAGCCAGAAAAGTTATATTCAAAAGTGCAATAATCTAAATTTCGATAAAAATGGACATAGTGTCCTTTAGCTCCGAGGTACGCATATATTATATAGGGTGTTTCAAAAAGTTATGTCATAAATTAAATCACGCATTCCGGGGACAAAAATAAATTGATTGAAACCAACTTACCTCGTACAAAAGTACAAAAGTGTACACAAAAAAGTCACAGCCCTTTGAAGTTACAAAATAAAAATTGTTTTTTTGCGTTATCTCCTAAACTACTTGTTTTTTTTTTTTTTAATAAAAATGGACACGTTACTTTCTTGTTCTGAAAGCATTTTTCATAGAAAAGAAACAACAAAATCTAAAAAAAAATTAAGGAGATATGCAGCCCTACATCCTCCCAAACTTTTGAGTACGTTCAAACCAAATGAATTTTGTGGCATCATTAGTTGATGCCATCAACTAATGATCAGTAATGAACAGTAACACATCATTTTTAAAACTTTTTTGCCTCCTATCATTTTTTCGAAAAACTAGTTTTTTCCTAGTTGGCCATAAAACTACAATTAGTTTCTACTGATACAATAATTACAAACAGTTCCATTAATAATAGTCAATAACTTCAAGCTATCATTTATTGTGTGAATAAGATTAATATTAAAAATTTTGATATAACAATGGCCTACATATTTCAGGAAATGGTAGATATGCATTTAACTTTGGGTAAGTTGAAGCAGATTATATTATGATTTCAATGAACTATCGGGAATATCATAGGTGAATGTCAAGGAAATAGTGCAGCAGCCGCACGGCGTTATCAGTAAAATATCCCAATCGAAATACAACCGATAGACTATTATTTCTGACCATTGATCGTCGTTTACAGGAAACGGGTACATTTCAACCGCAAGTTGCTGGCAATGGTGGTCGTCCAATATTATATGCAACTGATGAAGACATTTTAGAAATAATTAAAGAAGTCCCCGGAACTACTAGGGTAACAGCTGCTTAACTAAATATTATTCACAATCCTCATGCCAAAAAAACAACTCATCACCAAAGGACTTTCAAGGTTAATGTTTGGGCAGGAATTGTGGATAACAATAGGCCCAGTAAATCTTCCCAATAATTTAAACGTCGATAATTATTTGCAGTTCTCGGCAAACGAGTATTTGGAAGAAGTGCATCCACATTTAGATGGTTTTCTTTAAAAAGACTATGCAGGGTTTTGACATCTAGGCGTGAATCAAGGTATTCCATTTTTTTACTTTCATAGTGTGTCTGTTTTCTGGGAAATGACAAAATATGATCTTAAATGTGCTTATGAACTTCAGGGGATTTAGTATTCCATTTCGGTTGTTGTCCTCACCTATCACGGGTGTCAAAGAACTTCTTCTTCTTCTTCATGTACCATGTCCTTTCAGAACGTTGGTTACCATCATAGCTATTTTAATTTTATTCATTGCCACCCTAAATAGCATGCTTGTATCTACACCATACCAGTCTCGCAAGTTCTTCAACCATGAGGTTCTTCTTCGTCCTGGACTGCGTTTGCCTGCTATTTTTGAATGAAAGAACTTCTGATATCCCATAAATCGAAGTAAAGCCTTTTTACAGACCTTTTCGTTCTTCTTTCTATTTGGAACATGATAGATGAATTGAAATTCTTTCAACACTGCTCCTTCTTTGCATACACGGTGTCTCTGAACAGGCATCTTCAAAATATTTTTATAAACATTTTGCTCTGTATTTAAAAATAAAAGATATTTGGTAAAGATATATGGTAAAATTCTTAGTACACTAGAACATACAATAAATTTGTAGCTAATAAATTCCTGTATAGTGATAATAAACCTCTAATTAATATTACAAAAAATGCCGATTTTTCTCCTTGGAAGGGTATATATTCATGTACACTATCGTCAGATGAAGTAGGCATATTATTTCTTTGTTTAAATAACAAAAATCCGATAAATTTAAATTAATCGTTGTCAAACATTTAACCTCACAACACAACACATTAATGAAAACTGAAATAAAAACATGGTAACATAAACTACTCAACTATCATACGATCTCGGCTACCAACCAAATTCTTAGAAATTATGTTTACAAATTCACAGCAAAAACTGCATACGTCCTGGACTTGCGTTGTTTTTGCACATATCTTCAATTTTAGTTGTAGAGTATTTCGATAAATTATGACTGGTATTGTTTTTGCACACAACGTGAGTTTATGTTAGAGGAGTCTATTCTGCACAAAAAGTTAGTTTCTGAAAATTGTGGACTTATGCACTTTTTGAAATGACTTATTCAATTTTTGATATTAAATCTCTACAAACCTACAGCGTATTTATTTTGCTATACAATTAATGAAGCAATATATGTATCGTTTAAACTACCACTACCGTATAACACAGCCAAATTTTATATTGAAAACACGAGAATACCGAGAAAAGTGTAAAATTATAAAAAAAAACGCAGTATTCCATTAACAAATGATAAATTTGTTCCACCCCGTTAATATGAGTGGCCCTGTATATTTGAAAATATTTTTAGAGCATATTTCTATCTATTCTCCAACTTTTACTTAAATAACTTTCTTCGTATCTCTTACGATCAATGAGTAATTTGACCTCCTTACACTAATTTTCCTTACACAAAGAGACAACACATTAACATAGTAATGGGCGATCTGAACGCCAAGGTAGGTCAGGGTAAAGTTGGAGAAGATGTCGGTGAATATGGCTTTGGTAATAGAAATGAAAGGGGTGATCGTTTAGTTCAGTTTTGTCAAAGCGAAGATTTAATAATAACTAATACATTCTTTAAACTACCCCCAAGGCGACTATATACGTGGACGTCACCTCAATATACACAAGAAAAAGTGGTCAAAAACCAAATAGATTACATATTGGTGACAAAAAGATACCGTAATGCCGTAAAATCTACTAAAACTTTCCCTGGAGCTGATATCGGTTCGGATCATAATCCAGTAGTATCTGTGATAGAAGCTAGACCAAAGAAAATAAGAAAAGCCATCATTCCAGCATTAGACTTAAGCCAGCTTAAAAATGAACATCTACGACAAACAGTGCGAGAAGAAATAAACACCAGCCTCAGTGTAGCAGAAAGCCAAATCCGCAGAACAGACAACATAGATGAAAAACTTAAGTATATAAATACTATAATAAGAACTACGGGAAAGAAACACCTAACCAAATCTGCAAAGAAACATAAGGTGTGGATGACACCAGACATTCTAGAACTACTGGATGAAAGACGTAAAATGAAGAATAAAGCAGAAAAATACAAAGAGGTTGATAAGAACATAAAGCAAATAATAAGAAATGCCAAAGAATCATGGATTACAGAACAATGTGTAGAAATGGAAAACTATGAAAGAAAGTATGACACGTTCAATATACATAAAAAAGTAAGAGAAATTACAGGAACCCAAAGAAGACGTCAAATGTTAGACGTTAGACGTTAAGTTTGCTTAAGAACAAAGATGGAAAGAATATTATAGATTTAACAGAGAAAATTAATAGACGGAGTGAATACATAAGAGAATTATTTGAGGACAACAGAAATAACATTGTTCTGATATATTTCGAGAGGGGACCTGAAATTCTAAAATGTGAAGTAGAAATGGCACTTAAAAATTCCAAAACTGGGAAGGCAAATGGACCGGATGAGGTTCCTACCGAATTGCTAAAGCTCTTGAATGATGAATCAATAGGTATAATATTGCACTTATTTAATACAATATACAATACTGGCATTATACCTCAAGAGTGGCTGTTGTCTACATTCGTTACACTGCCAAAGAAATCTAATGCTAAAGAATGTTCAGAACATCGAACAATATCTTTAATGAGCCACCTACTAAAGATATTTCTAAAAATCATCCACAACCGAGTTTATCAAAAGTTGGAGTCAGACATTAGTAATACACAGATGGGGTTCAGAAAAGGGCTTGGTGCTCGAGAAGCTCTCTTCGGTTTGAATGTTCTCACACAAAGATGCCTAGACGTTAATCAGGAGGTACATACGTGTTTTATCGATTTTGAAAAAGCGTTTGACAGAATACGCCATTATAAGCTTACAGAGAGATTGAAAGGAAGGACATAGATAATAAAGATCTGCGAATAATGCTCAATCTATATTGGAATCAGAAAGCTAACATCAAAATAGAAACCGACACAGCACAAGCAATAGAAATACGTAAAGGAGTACGACAGGGTTGCATTTTGTCACCTCTGTTATTTAATGTATATAGTGAAAGCATCTGTCAGGAAGCCCTTTTACAAGCAAACGGAGGAATCGTAATTAATGGAGAGATTGTAAATAATATTCGATACGAGGACGACACTGTACTAGTTGCAAAAACAGTAGAAGAATTACAAAGATTACTTACAGACATAAATATTGCTTGCAACAATTATGGTATAAATATCAATATTAAAAAAACCAAGTATATGGTCTTCAGTAAAAACATGATACAACCAGTGTATATTAGTATAAACGGCACTCAAGTTGAAAAAGTATCAAGTTGCAAATACTTGGGAACTTTAATAAATGAAAGTGGAGAACAAAACAGTGAAATAAAAAGACGTATCGAAATTGCCAGGACCACCTTCATAAAGATGAGAAAATTCTTCTACAACAGAAATATAAGCATCCCTCTACGATTAAGAATGCTGAGAGTCTATGTTTTTAACACGCTATTATACGGTGTAGAGGTCTCGACTCTCAAACAGAACATCATGAAAAATACTGAAAGTTTCGAGATGTGGTGCTACCGTCGAATGCTGAAGATTAGTTGGGTTGAAAGAATAACAAACTGTGAAGTAATACGAAGAATAGGAAAAGACCCAGAGATTTTGTTAACGCTAAAGCGAAGAAAACTCGAATATTTTGGTCATCTGATGAGAGGACATAAATACGCATTACTTCAAAATATAATGCAGGGAAAAATAGAAGGAAAACGGAATCCAGGCCGTAGAAGAATGTCATGGTTGCGGAATTTGAGAGAGTGGTTTGGCTGCACCACTAATGAACTCTTTAGGTCAGCCGTAAACAAGGTCAGAATAGCCTTGACGATTTCCAATCTCCGATAGGAGTGGCACAAAAAGAAGAAGACACTAATTTTAAAACCTATAATCATCATCAATCAGCCAATCGTGTCCACTGCTGGACATAGGCCTCCCTCAATTCGTTCCAGTGTTCTCTACACTGGGCCGCTTGTAGCCAGTTTCCCGCTACACGTTTAATGTCATCGGTCCATCTAGTCGGTGGTCGTCCTCGGCTTCTTTTATAATTTCTGGGCCTCCATTCCATAATACGTCTTGTCCACCGTCCATCTTGTGTTCTGGCTAAGTGCCCTGCCCAGTTCCACTTAAGCGTCGTGGTTCTTTCGATGACGTCTTGAACTCCTGATCTTAGTCTGATTTGTTGGTTTGTTATGTGGTCTCGAAGGCTCACGTTCAGCATTGCACGTTCCATGGCTCGTTGTGTAACTCTAAGTTTATTCGCAGATTTTTGCGTGAGTGTTAAAGTCTCTGCTCCATAAGTTTGTACAGGTAAAACACATTGGTTATAAAGCTTTCGCTTGAGACACATGGGAATTGAACTTTTTAGAATATGGCTTAATTTGCCAAATGCTGCCCATGTTAGACCTATTCGCCTCTGTATTTCATGTGTTTGATTATCTCTGCTTATTTTGATTTCGTGTCCCAGATATTTGTAAGTGTCTGTTTGTTGTATGGTATTATTGTCAATAGTTATATTTCCACTCATTACGAGATTTGTTATAATTTTAGTTTTCTCAAAGTTTATCTTTAATCCTGCTCTTTCAGACAGACTTTTAAGCGAATGCATCATAGTAACTGTATCATGTAAGTTATCTGCGATTAATACAACATCATCTGCAAACCTTAGGTGATTTAATCTTTCTCCATCTATATTGATGCCCATATCTTGCCATTGAGTACCCTTAAATATTGACTCTAGAGCTGCCGTGAACAATTTTGGTGAAATATTGTCTCCTTGTCTAACTCGTCCTAAGCTGAATTTTTCTGTGTCTTCGTGCAGTCGTATACTTGATGTAGCGTTCTGATAGATGTTTTTGATTAGTGTCGTGTACCTGTAATCTATTCGGCTTTGATTTAGGGCTTCCAGTATTGTTTCAAACTCTACAGAATCAAAAGCCTTCTCGTAATCGACAAATGCAAGAACCAGTGGTATGTTGTACTCGATGCACTTTTCTATTAAGATCTTTATGGTATGCAAATGGTCATTTGTGCCATATCCTGCCCTGAAGCCTGCCTGTTCTTTGGGCTGATAGAAATCAAGTTTAGGTGTTAGCCTCTTTGTTAAGATTTTCATAAAGAGTTTGTACATATGTGTCAAGAGGCTGATGGGTCTATAATTTTCTAATTTAGTAATATCGCCTTTTTTGTGTAACAAGACTATTACTGCATTGTTCCAGTCTTTTGGAATTGTACCCGCATGTAAGCATTTAGTAAACAGTTCGCTTACTGATTTTAATAAAATTTCTCCACCTGCTTTTATTGCCTCGATAACGAGTCCATCATCACCAGGCGATCGATGGTTCTTCATTTCCTTTAAAGCTGCTCTTACTTCTGACACAGTAATGGGTAAAAGTATTTCCGATCCCTGATTTATGAGAGTCTTTACTCGTGTCGGGAAATTGTCTTGTGGTCTTTGGCTGGTATAGAGGTCTTTATAAAATTCTCTAGTTATTTTCAGAATGTTTTCTTTATCTGTTGTTGCCTTTCCGTCTTTATCTCTCAGCTTGTATATTTCTTTTTTACTTTGCGTAAGTTTTCTTTTCATTATCTTTAAACCTTTGTTCTCTTCTACTGTTTGAGTAATTACATTAGTATTATATCTTCTTACATCTTTTCTAATTTCCGCTGAAATTCTTTTATTTAGTTTTTTATATTCTTCTTTGTTTCCCTTTTCGTTCTCGCTTAGGTTTCGTCGTATTTCCATGAGAGCCCTTGTATCTTTGCTAATCTTTTCACTTTTGGTGTCATTTTTCTTGCAAAATTTGAGTTGTATATAAAATGTATATATAATGTATGCAAAACCTATAATATCGTTCATAAAATTATAATTCTAGATAAACTTGATGTAAAAGGATTCCTATAACATTATTACAAAAATGTAAAGAAAATGTTTTTTGATTAATAATTTTTGAAGTATTCTAGACATCTGTAAGTGTTCTTCTGTTAAGTGTTTGTAGAAGATATTGATATCTCTTAAAATAGTAATTAAAAAATGTCGTTGACCTAGAATCACAATTAGAATTGTTTCTCTCCGAATTAGATTACTTTCAAGAGGATTCTATAGTATAATTTAGAAGCTTCCAGTAATAAAATTTATTTTATTACTCCAACAAACTAGCATATGTAAGTAGTATGTCATAACTGAATAAAGAAGAAGTATTTTAAGCTTAAATAAACAAACACTTTATATCACTTAATAGACTTTATACCACACGAAAACACAATGACGATAAAGGTGAATAAGAACAAAATTCGAAGCAATAAATTCATTAAAAGAGGCAGTCCAAGGCTTTTAGAATTGAAAAAGACAGTCCAAGGCTTTTAGGACAAGGACAAAAAGCTAAGGGAGATCATCTAGATAGAAAAATCCCTGTTCTTTAGGTCAAGAGCTAACGGCTACTATCTAGCTAAAGAACTAAACATCGCAGAAAGGAAAAGTCTCAATTGTCGGACAGACTGTAGAGAAAACGACCACAGCAACGCAAAAGGATATTGGTATTTGGAATACAAAAGGATGGCAAAATAAATAGAAGAGGTAATCACGGGATTGAATCAAATTAGTGTATTAATTGGTAACCCGAAATAAAAAAGAAAACAGGAGAAATTTAACAAATCGATTATTACATCCATATCTTCAGTGAAGTACCAAAAGGCCAAAGACCCTTATTGACAGAAAACTAAAAAACAAGGTAACAAGTTAAAAAATAATAAATGAACGAATAATAACTGCCAACTTTATCTATTTATCATATTTTATTATATTATATGATATTTATCATAGTGGTAGTTTTTGCGCCTACTGATGGCTCACTAATATAAAGACGAGTTTTGTGAACAAATTCGAAAATGTCTTGAAGAATAGGTGAACAACGAGAGATAATATTATTGGTCATCCTAAACGCAAGAACAAAAAGAAGGGAAAATCATTTAACAATAGGAAACCATGGCGAAGATGTATCAAATCAAAAGGGGAAAAGATTAGTATCTGTAGAAAATTTTACTTTAAAAATTTTAAACAGCTTATTTCTACATTAAAACATACACAAGTTTATAACACATCAGACATAAAAAACAATGGTTAATAGTAGATTACAGTATATTAAACCAAAAATATAAAGTTAAAGTACAAGCCACTAGAGTCATCAGATGTATAGAATATGCATCTGAGCATTATTTGGTAAAAGATCGAACTAAAGTTGTATTCAACTATAAAACAACTGACTCATTAATAGCAAACAACAAGAAACGGGAAGAAATAAGATTCAAGCAGACAGGTTTCTATGATGACCGAATCTTTATCAGAATTAGAACAGACTATACAACGAACTAAGTAAAGTATCTATTAACCCAGATAGGGGCGTACTATGAACAGACATGATGAACTCGACAAACACAGCAGCTACAGAAGTTTTTGGCAAAGAAAAATCAATAAGAAAATCCGAAGAAAGACCAACCTGGTATGAAACAATAAACTCAAAGTAGAAAAAAGAAAACACTTTTGTAAAATAGAATAATCAAAAACATTTTGAAAATTTGTAAATCTATTTTGGATATTTCAAAAAAAAATTATACTATTGTACCGTTTTTAAATAAAACGAGCGGTTCGAATTTATATAAATATATTTATTTATAACTTTACAGTTCGGTAATATCTTAACAACTAAAACTACCTCAATCATCGTTACTTATATATATATATATATATATATATATATATATATATATATATATATATATATATATATAAATATATATATATACATATATATATATAATATATATATATATATATATATATATATATAATATATATATATATATATATATATATATATATATATACATATATATATATATATATATATATATATATATATATATATATACAAATTATTATGTTCGAGAATATTCGGGAGTAGTCCCACCTCTAATTCGTTATTTGACGGGTGTAATTTTACAGCGCTCGATATATTGCCGGAAACTTCTCGGTGCTTCGAGATGCAACCGTTACATGGCCATGCCGAAAGCATGTTCGTAACACTATTTTACAAAAGAAAGTTTTAACTTTGTAAGTTTTTTTAAACTGTGGTATACAGCCAACAACTGGGAATTTAACGCTTTTGACGCTTTGGGCGATTCAAAGATATAGAATTTTATCTTGCTGGAAGTATATCCTCAGAAGCATTGAGATTTATCAGAAACCTCAGAACAAATAAGACAAATAAAATAGATATTTAAAATATTAACATTAACAAATAAAAAACACACTACCCAAAAGAATTAAAAGAAAAAATATTGAATACAGTACCCTGTCACCTAGAAGATATAAAGTGCAGGGCCAAGTAGTTAGTATAAATTAATGAATAACTAGTAGAAAAACCAAATTAAATCAATGCAATATAAAAAATGCAGTGGATCAGAAGAAATTATTGCAGAACTAATAAAACTCACAGAAATATAAACATAACTCTTCAATATGTATCAAATGTAAAATATATTCCAGATAAATAAAAAGAACGCTGGATATCGCCCATCCACAAAAAGGTAACAAAGAGGACTGCAAGCACTATCGATGTAACAGCTTAACCAACACCCTCAAAACATTATATGGAAAGATTTTAAAATGGTTAGTTAAAAAGGAATACAAACTTCTACAAAAAGAAAAAGATGCAGGTTTCCATGCCGGCTGCTCTTGTATACACAACATCTTTTCACTAACACGTCTCAATAAGAAAAAAATTGCTGGAGGTAGTCAAACTGATTTGTTTTTCGCAGATTTAACAAAAGCATGCTTTAAAAGATCGCAATTAGTATAACAATTACCGGTATATACCAATTTTATCATAATCCATAATCAAAGGTGAACGGTAACAAAAGTTTTTTGAGGATTATATGGTAAATTAAGGTTTGAGACAGGTCTGCAGTCTGTATACAACAGTTTTTCAAATTTACTTAAATGAAACTTAAAAACAATGAAGAAAACTCATACATAGGCACTTATACATAGGTATACCAATCCTACCAATCACTTACAAAGAGAAAATCTTATATACCTTACATTTCACTAAAGAGCATGTGGTAACCGCACAGAAACGAGATGATCTAGAGTCCATGTCAAAAAGACTAATAATCAACTATAAACTTCTTCTTCTTCACGTGCCATATTAAAGTTATCCAAAGTTGGTGATCACCATTGCGAAGGCTTTATGGAATAATTGTCCTGTATTTGCTATCTGAGTTCATTCACGAATGTTTCTTAACCACGAAATCTGTTTTCTTCCCATACCTCTATGGACTTTTATTTCGCCTTTAAGAATCAGTTGTAATATTTTTTATCAATTGCCGCTTACTATATGTCTCACATGTCCAGATAACACCCTTTCCGATTTTGAACAGCCTTTAACAACTCTTTATCTTTGTTGACCCTACTTAGTATTTCCTTATTAGTTTTTAGACTTGCTGTTCAAGGTATCTTCAGTCGATGATATCATCCGTCGATTAATACACATTTCCAATGCTTTAATTCTGTTTATACTTAATACTTTTAGTGTCCTAACTTCTGTTTCATACAAAAGTAGAGACCAAATATAGCACTAAATCATTCTTTGTCTTAGTTCTAAACTGAGATAATTATCGCAAAGAAATGTCGTCATTTTCATAAAAGTAGTTTAAGTCATTGCTAATAATAGGTTGACCTATTTCATTAGAGACGATAAATTTGTAAACCCAAGCCAAAAATAGATCACTTGAGAAAGGCAATTAGCCGAAACAGCTGTAGTGATAAGATTTAAAATAAATTTTGTGAAAGTTTGAAAACAAAGTTTTCAGTGTTTTATTGTTACATAAAATGAATTTCCATCAAGTAATGGTCGAATCCATCAATCAGCTATTCATCGTTTTATTTCTATGTCTGAATCTAGTTGGTCCGGTATGACAGTTCCAAAATATGAACTTTGAACTATTGGGTCTTAATATAAATGAACCAAGAACAAAATACATGTAAGTAGGAGGACTAAATGACAGTCTTATCTTAGAAAATGAAAAATCTATCTCTCCATGTCCTGAATATATTTATCTCGAGACAAGATTTGGTCAAATTAGATAAACAGAAACGAAATAAGAGAAAGAATAATAAAAGAAAAGAATAGTTGGTGCTTTAAACAAAAAGTAAAAGTGTAGTAATTAGCAGACTAGACCAATAAACAAAGATAAAGCTACTTGAATCGGAGATGGATTTTGGAGTAGGTTTCCCGGATATCGAGAACTATGCACGTTAGAAATACGAGAGTTAGAGAAATAATTAATAGAAGAACACAAAAAGGAGATACACTAAAAGAAATGAGTAACATATTTAAAAAACGAGTTCTGCTTCATCGTATTCACGAGTTAGGAGGGTAAATGGGCAATAAAATAATTTCAAACAAAATCAAATTTTTAGTGTTTAGTCGTGACCCACATCCCGATGCAAAGCTTCAATAAAAGTGAGTCCAAGTTGAGAAAGTTCATAAAATGACATATTTGGGAACTATGTTAACGGACCAACTAGATCCACACATGGAAATAAAACGTAGAATAGCAATAACTAAAACTACTTTTATGAAAATGAAGTCATTTTTTTGCAATAATCATCTCAGTTTAGAACTAAGACAAAGAATGGTTAAATGCTATGTTTGGTCCGTATTTTTATATAGTGCAGAAGTGTGGATGCTAAAAGTATCAATCATGAACAAAATTGAAGCGATGTGGGTTCATAGACGAATGCTAAAGATACCTTGGACAGCAAGGAAAACTAATGAACAAGTACTAAAATGTTTCAAACTAAGATAGAGAACTGCTAAAGACTGTTAAATATCGAAAAATGTCATATCTGGTACATCTAGTATGAGGAAGTCGATAAAAAATATTACTGATTCTTAAAGGCAAAATAGAGGGCCATAGACGTGTAGAAAAAAAAACAAGTTTCTAGCAGGTAAGCTATGTAAAAGCTTATATGAGTTATGTTTTGATCAAGTATATTAATGAATTTTATATTTGATGTTTTTTTTGGTCTTATTTGATATAAAGTATATTGATGAAATACAAATTTGCATTTACTTACATGCAAATACAAAAACAGAGACACTGAGTCACGACAATACAGCCTAAGAAAAATAAAGTCTAATATTCGCTATAACGTAACTTATTATAATATGTAATCAACGTAAATTACAGTATTAATTATTTACAAGCTCACAAAAGTAAGTCCTACAGCTTTAGTCGTTAAAAATTAACTCGCACCTGAGGTGTTCGAAGGAAACTTCAAGTGATTTGCCGAATTAATGGAAGTTTTCACACTACTAATGACCAATTTTAAAACTTAAATTCAAAGTTATCATGCAAGACATAATTTAGACTGCATCCTGCCTCTAGTTCTTTAGTTATTAAGACTCGCAATTACTCCGTCAGAGGAGAAAAATCCCTCTTTAAAATGAGACCACACACAGAGATGTTCAAAATTTTGCTATCTAATTGGCGAAGACATTAAAGACACGTAACAATAAGCGCCTCTTTAAAATTCGGAAGCCGTTTAAGATAAGCTTGAACTGTCAAGGGTTTGCCGCCATACAGAGGTGTAAGAGTTTCTAGTTATTATTTTGGTGTCGCCTAAGAAGAATGTCGGAGGAATTTAATGAAAATTTAATGGTGATTAAGTTAGACCATGTATATTTTTAATTGTTTCGTTATCTGATCTATTTGGGAAATATGCCAAAGTGAATTTTTTCGTAATGCTTTTAAAATATTTAACAGGTAACCGAAAATAGATGTTTTATGCTTAGCTTCATCACTTTGTAATAAAATTAGATTTCTAATAACCTAATACCTTTTAAAAAATATTGATTTTAATCATGTACGCCATTGATTTTAATCTACGTTTTTTAGTTCTTTTCTGTTCTCTTTTAATGACAATAAGACATATCAGCCTGTTGTATAAACATCATAAAAACACATGGCTCATTAAAGACAAGAACGTCATAATGAAAAAACAGCAAAGTTTTGACAAAAAGCAAACAAATATTTTATCAGATTATAACATACTAGCGAGTTAGTATATACAGGATGTTTCAAAAAGATATATCATAAATTAAATCACGCATTCCAGGGACAAAAATAAATTGAATGAATCCAACTTACCTTAGTACAAAAGTGTACACAAAAAATGTTACAGCCCTTTGAAGTTACAAAATAAAAATTGTTTTTTGCATTAACTCCGTTAACCTAATACACCATTCTATACCCTCTACACCTCACACTCCTCCTCCCCACATTTTAGGCCAGCTCCATGACACCGACTTCCTGGCAGTTGATCAAGAACACGTCAATCAAAACCTTCCTGAGTTAGGCATCATGTCAACACATAACCAAGTTGACACAGGGATCTCCAAAGTTGAGAAACTTCTTCAAGAAGCCTCATCCCTGGCTATTCCTAAAACAAGATACAATCCATATACTCCAACACTTCCGCCGCAAATCATCGCGCAAATCAAAACCAAACGTAGATTACTCAGAGAGTATAAAAGATTCAGAGACCCCCTCATCAAAACAGAATACAATAGACTCTCGGCGGTCATAAGACTCGAGGTGAACAAGCAGAAACAAAGACAGTGGATGCGAGTCACCTCAGATCTTGACTACCGGGATGGCTCTGCATTCTGACATGGCTCTGCATGGCAACAAACTCAAAGTCCTAACAAGACAAAAAAGTCAGCCACGATCTCACCTCAAAATCAATAATGTCATTTTAAACAATCCGCAAGATAAGGCTGAAGCTTTCAAAAACACACTTCAGGCCACCCTCGTTTCACCCAATAATCCAAACTTTAGTGAAAGATCCAAAAGAGCCAGCGAACGGAGAGTAGAAGATATATTCTATTACCCTCAGCCACTTGACGGACCCCATCCTCATCCGATGATGGCGCCAGTGACTGAGGAAACCGTCAGTCAGATGTGTAAAATAGGAAAAAAACACGTCTCCTGGCCCAGATGGCATCCATAGAAGATGCCTCAAAAATCTTCCACAGAATATTATCCCGTTGCTCACCAATATAATGAATACATCTCTTGCGCTGAGCTACTTTCCTATTCCTTGGAAAGTGGCCAGCACCGTCATGGTCCCTAAAAAAGGGAAAACCCTCACCAACCCTGAATCGTATAGACCAATTTCGTTACTGAGCACCCTAGGTAAAGTCTATGAGAGGATCCTCAAGGAGAGACTCGTAGAGTTCCTAGACGGTCACTTCCTCATTTCAAATTACCAATTCGGATTCAGGGCTGGACACTCCACACAAAATGCATTGGTTGAAGCAACAACTTTCATTTCTCAATCCATTAACGAAAGGAAGCACGTCGTAGGCATTTTTCTCGATGTCCAGAAGGCTTTCGATCAAGTCTGACACGCAGGCTTGATCGAGAAACTCCACCTTGCTGGACTGCCAACACCATTCGTTACATTAATAAATTTCTATCTCTCTCACCGGACGGTTCGGATCAAAATAGGAGAGCACCTCTCCACTCCATTCACTCCTCAAGCAGGAGTGCCCCAAGGCTCAATACTTGCTCCAATATTATACACAGTTTACAATAGCGACATCCCCCGCCCACAGCAAGGATCAGAGTCTCTTCTCCTATTCGCTGATGATATAGCCATTCTTACCTCAAGCTCCTACAGGGAAGGAGAGCGACAGTCTGTATTCGAGAAATCGCAAGATTATCTTGATAGAGTCGTGAGGTGGTGCAACAAATGGAGGGTTACTTTAAACCCCTCCAAAACACAAGCAATCTTATTTAGACCCCCGTACGAACGCGGCCTTCAGGGCCGGGTGACACTTTTGGGAGAAGACCTTATTCTCAAGAACTCAGCTCTCTACTTGGGAGTTCGTTTTACGAGAACTCTCAATTGGAAGGCTGACTTTCAAGATTCCCTTGACAGGATGAGAAAAAGGCTCAACCTCCTGAAAGTGTTGGCCGGTAAACTAGGAGGAACGTCCACTAACACATTGTTGCACACCTACAAGACTTTCATCAGACCGATAATCGAATACAAGGCATGCGTTTACCTGTCCCTGAGGAACCACGAACTCAATGCCATCACCGCCACAGAGCGTAGAATACTACGCTTCTGCATGAGAAAAGACTGGCTGTATCCATCGGCCCACATATATGCAATAGCTAACTCACGCCTATCAAGGACAGAATCCTAACCCTCAGTAGGAAGTATGTCTTAAGAACCATAGCTGGCTCAAACAACCGAGCAAAACAAACATTGAAGACACCTTGTTCACATAGAGGGCAAATACTCACCAGGCATCCCGCTAAAAAAGTTCCATTCCCTCCAGCTAAACTTGTACATAACGCTGGACCTGAACTTCCTGAGGAGTATTTTGATATTTTAGAATATTTCCCCATCTACTATCGCAGATAAACTGCGCACCAAAAACGCTGATCAAGAGCCGTTCCTACTGTATGCCTGGTAACCCTTAAGTACCTCACTGCATGCTAGGCAGACCCACTTCTTCTTGTGCGTTCACAATTCTTATCGATCACAAAATAAGCCACCTTCTTCCTTAGCAGTTCTCTGCTTCTTAGGCCGCGTTTCGATCAGTTGACGTTTTTTCTCGTAACCCCCACAACTCCGTCAAAAAAAAAGGAGTTTCCCGTTCCTTGAAGAGGCGTAAGCCTAAACAAGGTTAAAACTCGAGGTTAGTTGCATTAACTCCTAAACTACTTGACATGTTGTAATAAAAATGGACAGGTTACTTTCTTGTTCTGAAAGCATTTTTCATACAAAACAAACAACAAAATCTAAGCGCACAGAAAAATTTTAAGGGGGTGTGCAGCCCTAAATCCCCCCAAACTTTTGGAGTACGCTCAAATTAAATGAATTTTGTGACATCATTAGCTTAACACATTTTTTTTAAAACTTGATTGCGTTTTATTACTTTTTCGAAAAACTAGTTTTTTCCTACTTGGTTATAAAATTACAATTAGTTTCTACGGATGGAATATTTACAAACAGTTCCATCAACAATAGTCAATAATTTGAAGCTATCATTCATTGTGTGAATAAGATTAATATTAAAAATTTTGATATTACAATGGCCCACACATTTCAGGAAATGGCAGATATGCATTTAACTTTGGATAAGTTGGATTAGATTAAATTATGATTTCAATAAACTATCGGAAATATCGTAGGTGAACGTCAAGGAAATAGTGCAGCGGTCGCAAGGCGTTATGCAGTAAAATACCCCAATCGAAGTACACCCGATAGACGATAATTTCTGACCATTGATCGTCGTTTACGGGAAACGGGTACATTCCAACGGCAAGTTGCTGTTTATAGTGGTCGTCCAATATTGGATGCAACTGATGAAGACATTTTAGAAATCATTGAAGAAGTGCCTGGAACAAGTACAAGGGTAATAGCTGCTCAACTAAATGTTCCTCACGTAAGGGTTTGGAGGCGTTTGAAGGATCAGCTGCTTAAACCCTTTCACTTAACAATGATTCAAGAGTTATTGGTTGAAGATTATCCTAAAAGTATTGGATTTTGCGATTGGTTGTTAATGGAAAACACTCAAAAAGTTAATTTTATTAGGAATATTTTATTTACCGACGAGGCTACCTTCAGTAGAAATGGAATAACAAACCATCATAACAAACACATTTGGGTTGGCCAAAATCCTCACGCCAAAAAAACATCAGTCATCACCAAAGGACTTTCAAAGTCAATGTTTGGGCAGGAATTGTGGATAACAATCTAATAGGCCCAATATTTCTTTCCAACAATTTAAAATGGTGATAATTATCTGCAGCTCTTGGCAAACGATGTACAAGTGTATTTGGAAAAAGTGAATATTGCGATAAGGTAAAATATGTGATTTCTACAAGCTGGCGCTTCACCGCATTACAGTAATGAAGTCCGGGAATATCTTTGCAGGCATTATCCTGGTCGGTGGACTCAAAGTGGTTGTGACGCACCTATTTCTTGTCCACCCAGAAGTCCAGGTCTTAACCCCATGGACTTTTGCATTCGGGAGTTTATGAAAAAGAAAGTGTATTCTTTAATAATAGACGACGAACAACAATTGAGGGTTAGCATAATTGCAATAAAGCTGCAAATCAATTTCGTCAGAAAAATTTGATTTTTTAGCGCATTCGGTTTTCCTTATTAAAACGATACGTAATTTTTTAAAGGTTGCTATCTAACTGCAATTTTTCTTGAAGTAAGTATTAATTTTTAAAGGAAAGGCTATGGAAGATAATTCACGTAAGCATTTTTATTAACAAAACATACCTTTTACAAAAAAAAATATTATTTTGATGCTGATGATAATGCTACAACTGAACAAGAAGATCTTCTTCTTCTTCATGTACCATGTCCTTTCAGAACGTTGGTTACCATCATAGCTATTTTAATTTTATTCACTGCCACCCTAAATAGCATGCTTGTATCTACACCATACCAATCTCGCAAGTTCTTCAACCATGAAGTTCTTCTTCGTCCTGAACTGCGTTTGCCTGCTATTCTTCCTTGCATGATATTTTGTAGCAATCTATATTTGGGACCTCTCATTACATGTCCGAAATATTCCAGCTTTCTCTGCTTGATGCTTTTTATGATCTCAGTAGTCTTGCTGAGACGTTCTAGTAATGTGGAGTTACGAATCTTCTCCACCCAGGAAACTTTTAAAATTCTTCTATAGCACCACATTTCGAAAGCCTCAAGGCGATTTAGATCGATTTTATTCACAGTCCAGGACTCGACAGCATAAAGTAAGACCGAGAACACGTAGCAGCGAAGTAGGCGGATCCTTAATGCCAATTTTAGGTCTCTGTTACATAACACCTTGGACATCCTTCTAAAAGCAGCTCTAGCCTGCTCTATTCTGGATCTAATTTCGCCGTGATTTTCTGCATTACAATTTAATTGCTGTCCAAGGTAGACGATTTTATCAACTTGCTCAAGTTTGGTATTATTTACATATATAGGCGGTTTTATATTCTGTTGTTTACTTATTACGAGTATTTTAGTTTTCCTTATGTTAAGATCCAGACCTGCCTCCCTACAACTCTCAACGACACTATCAAGTAGTGTTTGCAGTTTTTCTTGACTAGAAGCTAGGAGTCGAACAAGTTCGAGAAGAAGATCGAACGTTTTAAACCAAAAAAATATAAATATTTATGGGTTAAAAAATGGTGCATAGTATTTCGATCGTTAAGCAAGTTAAGCAAATCGTTTTTTTCTTCAGAAATTTCTGGCTTGTGGTCATAAGCTTTTTTGACCACGATTTCAGGATTTTTTTCCTTTGGATTATTAGGGCCTTTTTAAAATCTTTATCATTATAAGAATGTAGTTTGTAGATTGTAGTTTGTAGTTTTTAATGAAGTTCCAACATTTTGATATCTGAAAATTTTACTGACTCTTTGTCATCATTTTTAGTTACATACAGTCTCATTTTTGCGCAGACGTCCTTTCAGTCAAAAAAATCTTCAAATGACATTTCATGTACAAGATATAACTGTCTATTTTTTTTTGCCGATTTGATTGCCACAATAAATAAATCTGGCGTATACATGGGACCACTTTTTAATTGTTTTTTCACCTGTCTTTTCATGAGCGAATGTACAGAGTCACTCTTGTTTTGAGTGTGACCCTTAATTAAGTACTTATGCGTTATGGATCTGACATTAGAAAATTATAAATAGTATAAGTAAATAGCAACAAACAACGCAAAGAAAATACAAAATGTGATTGAGCAAAATGAAAATATGAAAATACTCAGAAGAACGCTTTGTGATGGTAAAAAGGAAATTGTTAAACTAAAAGACAAGGAAGGAAATATAACAACAAATATAGAGAGAATAGTAGACACAGCAAAAAGCTTCTATGAAGAATTATACAAAAGCCAGTTAACAGAAGAAGACAAAACACAAATTAGAGAACGCAGAGTAATGAACCAAGCATCCGAACTTCTGCCTACCATAACGATAGAAGAAGTGAAACGAATTCTAAAGGAAATGAAAAACAACAAGGCTCCGGGAGATGACCAAATAGTAATAGAAGCTGTTAAAGTAGGAGGCAAGAAACTGCTGGAAGTAGTAACTGAACTATTCAACCTATGTCTAAACCAAGGTATTGTCCCTACAAAATGGAACAATGCAATTACTATCCTAATACGCAAAAAACGAGATATATCAGACCTAGAGAATTATAGACCGATAAGTCTGTTGTCACATCTCTACAAATGGTTTACCTAGATCATCACAAAACGTTTAGAACGAAAATTAGATTTCTATCAGTCTAAGGAGCAAGCTGGGTTTAGGAAAGGTTATGGAACAAATGACCACTTACAAGCACTTAAAATACTAATTGAAAAATGTGTTGAATATAATAAACCACTCACGTTGATTTTCATAGACTTCAAGAAAGCTTTTGATACCGTGGAATTACCGGCAGTATTAGGAGCATTAGAACAAAGCCGAGTAGACTATAGATATACAAATTTAATAAAACATATATACAACAACGCAACAGCATCTGTTAAACTCCATGACTTTACCGATAAATATAGAATTGAGCGAGGAATTAGACAGGGCGACACCATCTCCCCCCAACTATTCACTGCAGCTCTGGAATATGCCTTTAAAAAACTAGATTGGGCTAAAAGGGAAATAAATATTGATGGTGAATACATAAGCCACTTGCGTTTTGCAGATGATATTGTCATTATAGCCGAGAGTTTAAATGAAGCTCACAAAATGATGGAAGAACTAAAACAGGCAATAGAACAAATAGGCCTGAACATAAACTTTGAAAAAACAAAATACATGACCAATTTAGTTCCAAGTGATGTTATGAGGGTAGATGGGAACGAAGTACATCAGGTCTTTAGCTATATCTATTTAGGGCATGAAATTAGAATAGGAAAAGACAATCAAACTTGTGAGATCAAGCGTCGCATAGGCTTGGGATGGGCAGCATTTGGCAAGATGCGAGATATTCTAAAAGGAACGCTACCGATTTGCTTGAAGAAAAAGGTTTACAACTAATGCATACTGCCAGTAATAACATATGGTTCCGAAACAATTCTTCTTCTTCTGGTTCCTATCCATTTCGGATGTTGGAAATCATATTGGCAATCATAACCTTGCTCGCTGCGGCTCGAAACAGCTCCGTTGAGGTTTTCTTAAACCATGTTCTTAAATTCCGCAGCCATGATATTCTCCTTCTACCGGGTCCTCGCATACCTTTGACTTTACCTTGCAATATAGACTGTAGCAGGGAGTAACGTTGCTGATTTCTCATAACGTGTCCCAGATATTGCAATTTTATGCGTTTGACCGTAAACACAATCTCTGGTTTCTTCTTCATTTTTCCTAGAACTTCCTTGTTCGTGATCCTTGCTGTCCATGATATTCTCGTCAATGCCTCCACCCCGTACAACAACACAGAGAAAACATAGCATCTCAAATATCTCATTTTTGTGTCAAGGGATATGTTGTGACTTTTGAAGATGGCGCTCATTTTGTTAAAGACCGTTCTTGCCTTTCCTATGCGGCACTTTATTTTCTGTAAATTGCTCCACTGTTCGTTAATAATAGTTCCCAGTTAACAATACTGTTTTACTCGCCCTATCTGCGTCCCATTAATGTATAGATGAGCCCCGTTTATATTCTCCTTGCTGATAATCATTTGTTTCGTTTTGTGGGTATTAATGTTTAGTCCGTACTGTTGACTGTACTCGTTTATTCTGTCCATTAGCCTCTGAAGTCCCTCTAAACTATCTGCTATCACCATGGTGTCGTCGGCATATCTAACATTGTTTACTCTTTCACCATTTAGAAGGATGCCTTCGTCTATTCCGTAAAGAGCCTCGTTAAAAATTTTCTCTGAGTACATATTAAATATCAACGGCGATAGGATACATCCCTGTCTAACTTTACGTAGTATTTTTATGTGATCTGTTTCTTCTCCGTTAATTTTCATGTATGCGGCCTGATTCCAGTAGAGTTCTGAAATTATTCTGAGGTCTTTGTCATCCAGGTCTGCCTCTTTTAAAATGTTTATCATCTTTTGATGTTGAACTCTGTCAAATGCCTTTTCATAGTCGATCAAGCACACGTATACGTCGCAGTTAACGTCCCTGCATCTTTGAATCAGTACCTGTACTCCGAAAAGTGCCTCTCTGGTACCCACTGCGTTAATGAAGCCAAACTGTCTGTCCGATATTTGTTCCTCGCACTTCTTATAAATTCTTCCATGGATGACTCTAAGAAACAGTTTCAACATGTGGCTCATTAGGCTGATTGTTCGATATTCTTCGCACTTTTTAGCCCCCTGTTTTTTAGGTATCGCTATGAATTCTGATTCTAGCCATTTATCAGGGATGATTCCTGTATTGTATATTTTATTGAAGACAGCCGTGATCCAAATTATTCCTTCTTTCTCCAAGAGTTTTAAAAATTCAGCTTCGATATTATCAGGCCCTACAGCTTTCCTGCTTTTCATCCGTTTTATTGCTTCTTCTACCTCGGATTTAAGTATGTCCGGGCCCGTCATCCTCTCTGAAAATGGATGCCTATAATCCGTTCTTTGATCTTGAAAAAGTGTCTCCAATTAATATATTCTCCATTTGTCTTTCATCTCTTGGGTGTCAATGATTAGTTTTCCATTGGTGTCAATAACTTTAACCAAACAAAAACTTTAACCAAACATTCTGCAAATAAATTGAGAGTAACCCAAAGAAAAATGGAAAGAACAATGTTGGGAATAACTAGAAGAGATATGGTACCAAATAGGATAGTGAGAGAGAGGACTAAAGTGACAGATGTCACAGAAAAAATTGCACAAGCCAAATGGAGATGGGCTGAACATATAGCACGTTTAAATGATAATAGGTGGACCAAAAGACTCATAGAATGGAGACCTAGAGAAGACAAAAGACACCGAGGCAGACCACCAAAAAGATGAATGGACGACTCGAGAAAAACAGTCGGAAATTGGATACAGAAGGCGCAAGATAGAGAACAGTGGAAGAACATGGAGGAGACCTATATCCAACAGTAGATGCAAGAGGTTGAGGAATGATGGTGATGATGATAAAGTAAATAGCCAACACAAATTTTTTGTCCGGCGCAGTTATCCGAATGGAAAATAACATCTATGTCATTTTCCCCCACTAATTTTGCCTGCAAATAGTTAAAAACGCAGGTCTACTTTCGCTAGACTCATCCCATATAAAGCAATTGACAGTATTTGAGTCCAAGTCGTACACTGTAAAATTGAAAACATTTAATTTCGATTTATAGTAAAAAAGATAATCGTTCGATATCCGATACCAATTTGTAAAAACGTTTACGTATTCCATATTGCTATACGTAATGGAAACATGGACTCGCGGAATTACAACTATGAGGCGTATAGAAGCCTTTAAAATGTGGGTTTTTCGAAAGATGCTGAAGATCTCTTGGACAGAGCACGTGACCAACAACGAGGTGCTAAGAAGGGGATGGGTACTAAGTGATAACTCCAATATATTGTAAAAAACAGGACAACGAGCTATCTAGGTAATGTTTACAGAGGAGAAAAATACAACTTTCTACGATTTATATTAAAAGGAAAATTGAAAGGAAAAAGAGGTGCAGGAAGAAGAAAATGCTCCTGGTTAAAGAATACAAGAGACTGGACAGGCATGGACATACATCTAATACTAAGAACAGCTCAACATAGCGAGCAGTTTGCTGTAGTAATAGCCAACCTTTAGTAATGGAGAAGGCACCTTAAGAAGAAGAAGTAAAAAAGGGATACATCACCTTCCGGTTACTAAAAAACCACCTATAGGACGTAAACGGCGACTACTATATTACTCTTTTCCTTATCTTCTATTTTCTGTAAACGTGATAGTTCTTTTTCTGTTAAAGAAGTAAAGAAAATATCCTTCTTAGGCTGAAAGAAAGAAATATTATAATACTCTGTAAAAATTCTGTAAAAAAGAATGTTATTGCCAAAAGGAGGATAAACTCACCCAAGCTACTAAAAACAAAAAAAAAACAGAATTAAAACACAAATTCACAAATAATTTTGTAACAATTAGACAGCTAAACAAAGATATCTCAAATTTAATTCAAAAAGATGTCCGAAACTCTGAACATATAACTCAAACCGTTGATAAAAGTGAAAGTTCAAAGATTCGGCGCCAAAAAAATGACGAAGAATAGAAAAATATTAACAAATCTTGTATAAATGAAAAAAACTTCCAGATCCTAATCAAAGTTAAATATCAAAAGTCCAAAATGTAGGCTCACAAGACAATCCAGATATCAAACCAGAGGAGATACAAAGAGTTCTCTTGAAGATGAAAAACAATAAATCACTCGAAGAAGATGGGTTAGTCATATAACAAATTAAAGAAGAAGTAGAAACATTAATAAATATGTTGAAAAAGATATTCAATGTTTTTTTGACAAGAGACGTAACCTCTTTCCATTAGCATATTGCAATATAAACATATTGCACCAAAAATGTGACATTTCAGGCCTAAAAAACTAAGGGCCTATTAGTTTGCTTTCCCATACATACAAACTATACATGATGATAATAACAAAATGACTTGTGAACTGGATAGTTACCAATCTTGCGAACAGGATGGGTTCCGCTCCAGATATGGAACAAATAATCATTTAAAAGTTATTAAATCACAAATAGAAAAGTACACATAATACAAAAAACCTATCTTTCTTATATTCGTAGACTATGAAAAGACGTTTGATACCATCGATCATCATAAAATGCTTCGAGCATTGGCTGATTGCCTCATCGACTATTGATATATTGCCTTGAATAAAATTATCTAAAAAGCTTGTACATCTTTTGTCCGACTTCGTGAAAATACCAAAAAGTTCCGAATACAACTGTAGAAAAAAATGTTAATTATATTATTTATTTATTTATTTTCATAAAAATGTAACTTCTGTGAATCAAATATGATCCAAGATTTATAATCTTGTCTTAAGTGTAGATAAATATTATCCTCTTGATATTGACATTTTTTTATACTTTATTAGTTACGGATAATTGTATTTAATTTTAATAAAAATTTAACTTCTGTGAAACAAATGAATATAGCCTTTACTATCTTGATTAAAGTTTAGATAAACATTATTTTATAGATAATAACATTTTTTCATACTTTACTTGTTACAGATAGAGACAGATCCGTCTGAGAGACTCTTTTTTATCTTAATAATACGTATCGACCTATAAAGACCTTAATTCTCAAGTGTTTTTAAGCTAAAGAATGTTTAAAATTTAGGTATAAATACCGTTTTTAGGAAATATGCCGTGTGACCTAAATTAAGGGCTTGATATCTAAATATGCAAAAGTCTAAATCCTAAGGCCATTTTAGGTACCACGGGACTAGACAAGTTACACTGAGAACTTTAAATTCTTATACAAAATATCATAATATGATATATATATATATATATATATATATATATATATATATATATATATATATATATATTGTTATAATATGTCAATGCGATGCAAGAAAACTACAAGTTGCTCTTATTTACCGGCTAGCTTCATGAAGATAAAAATAATTTTTTTTTAGTTATGTTAGTTTTTTTTAGTTAAAAGTATAATATATAAAAAAAATTATTTAAGATTCTTCCAATAAATAAGCCAATACTTAACCGTTTAATACTAATATGAATGGATTTAGATTTATGACGTAATACAATATTGAAGTAAGTATACGAAATTAGTGCTTTGTGAAATTGCAACAAGAAATACTTGTTCTAATACGTGTTTGTTTGTCAAAGTATTTATAATTTCACTCACTATCTTTTTAGAGCGAAAACAAAGGTTTATAATCCTTCAATTTTTAATTGCTTCTTTCAGTGACGTCTTCTAATGGATTAGGGCCGCAAAATTGTGATATAAAATAATGTTCTTTGTGCAAACTATCAGAATTTTTTCTCCAATGGTTGAGAAATATTTATAAGTACCCAAAATGAATTTTAAATGATCTTCAGTCAAAAATAAACACCAAACGGTCTCTTTATTCAGCGAGAATTCAAATGAGTGGAAAAACTCACCTTTCTGGTAACTGTTGACCTCTTTATGATGGCTGCTAACAATTCCCTTATCGGAAAATGTACTGTTAATCTGCAGGGTCTGCTGAAATTTGATCAAAAACGATGGTTTTCTTATCGGCAAGGTAATTTGAATATACTTTGTTATAATTAAGGAATTTTTCAAGGTTTTTAAAATACTTTTGAAAAATTGTGAATGCTGAAAACTCAAAAATTTCTGGACCCATTCGTAACTATTGATTTTTTTTTCTTCTATTTTTCATTGCTTACCAGATCTCCAAGCATTTTGACAATGTTTTTAAAGATCTGACAGGATTTTTGTATATTTTTGACATTTATGATTAAAATAAAAAATATTTTAAATTTTAATAAATTGTTAAATCTTGAGAACTATATTGACTTTTGAAATGAATTGAAACAAATACTAGAGAAATTAAGCTTTCTTTTGACATATAATTTCTACAACAAATGATAATTTAAATATTAAAATTTTTACTAACAAATTTGATATACACCAATTTTAACATGAATTAGTTGCCTTTATTTTGCTTTTATTTAATTTTAAAGCTATCTGAAAGCACTTTTTATATTGAATCACTGAGAATTGTCTTCAGATTACCTGTCCATTAAAGATTATATCATTCTGAACTCTTATTTATGAGCTATATCCTATTTCACCTCCTAACACGTTTTATTTTCCGAGCTCTATCCATGTTAACTGTATGTTTACTAACAAATTGAAACTTCTTACTTTGTGAATAAATGACTTAAATATTTTATCTGTATTAGGACTGTTCAAGATTCTATTGACTTGTATATATTAGAATTTGGATTATAATAAAAAATGAAATTAATTAATAAATACAAATTTATGGTTTTTATTTCCACTCGATCCGAAGTGGTTTGATATTTGCTTTTTGTATCTATATGTTGTGGCTATATTGGCTTATTCTGTATCTCTTACATAAATAATATAATATATATAACGAACAATAAATTAAGTTTAAATAATAATCAATTTCATGATCAACAATTGTTTTTGGTTTAATTTTTTATATATATATATATATATATATATATTTTTTAATTGAAAAGTGTTTATCAACCAACTATAACTCAGGGGCTATAATAACTCACGTAATTAAAGAATCTTATTTCTATTATGCTAAATTTATATATACATATATATATATATATATATATATATATATATATATATATATATATATATAGTAAACTCTTAAATATTGGGGAAATCTGCAAAAAAACTCTAATGTATATCAATTATTTCACCTAACGTTTTCGCCAAAGAGAATTTGGCTTCTTCAGGGCTGAAAGAGAATAAATTATAATTAGCTACCATATATTATCTAATAAAAAACATTTACCTTACCGTGAAATTTTAGAAATGTCAAGTTATGATGTTAAAAAACTTTAGCTAGTAACAACATAGTGGTGTTTTTTTTGTTACTATGTGCAAAAAAGTTTATTTGTTAACGTTGGAAATGTATGGTAGCTTTGAACTTAAAACGCAAAGGTTTACCCAAGGACAATCGAAAAGCCCAATGTAACTACATTTAAAGGAAGTAATTCTTTGAATTGTCGGCAATAACCAAATTTTAAATTGTTGTAAAGTTTGAATGTGAGCTTCTGTTTTATAGAACGCAAGCGCCGAAACAATTACAAGTAGTTCTTTTGATATCATTGTCGTTAAGGTTCATTGGTAAAACCGATGAAGTTAGATCCCAGTCTGGGAAGATATTAGTTTAGAATTTTCTTAATTGAAATTCTTTGTTTTAATTAGTATATTGTTCATGTATTATTGTAATAATATCTTATTAAGATGTATCTAAGAAAAGCAAGGGAATGTTATCTTTTTTTGTTAATGAAAATTATTATTAAAGTAGGTTAGTTGTTGATAGATATATCAGTCAAGTTGGTTATCTGTGATGTTGTATTGTTCTTGGTATCTGATTTAAGTAAGAAGTGGTATATATCGCTTAGATTCTTAATGTCACTCTTAACATTGATGGAAAAATCGTTAAGGAAAATATAAGACATTTCAATGAACTCTCTTTTAGATTTATTGTTCTCACGGTGGAGAATTGTAGTGTTCGTATAGTCCATGTGATGACCAGTGGAATGGACATGTTTGGCTAATGCACAGCGGTCAGGGTGAAGTCGAGAATCACTTTTGTGTAGTGTAATACGTGATTTCAATAATTGAGATGTTTGGCCGATGTAGGAATTGTTGCAAGAGAGACACGGAATGTTGTAGACAATATTACTAAGCCTATCTATGGGAGTCTTATCTTTTACCTTCGAATAAAGATTATTAATTGTTAGGGCTGATCTACAAGCCACATTAAGTTTAATGTTAATATTATTATTAGAAAAGCTATTTTCAAAACTTTTTAGAATCCTTGTTAACCCAGGAGTGATATCTCTGAAATAGGGTAATGAAAAATATTTATTGATAGGAGTATCCGAGACTGGGTTCCTACTTAAGACATCACGATCAGCATTGTTAGTCACGATGGAAGGTGAAGTATCTTCGTTGTGGATAGTGTTAAACAAAATCTTATTTACTAATGGTGTTGGATAAGAATTTGAAATAAAAAGTTTCAGAAGGGTTTGTAGGTTTTTTGTATGAAATGATGGATCTGATAGTTTAATTACTCTATTTTTCATCTGTTTGATTAAGTTGACTTTGGTAGAGTTATTATGGTAAGAGTGGTAGTTAAGGTATCTACCAGAATGTGTCGGTTTTTGATACCAATCTATTTTGATGTTGTTAATTTCCCTAATCATCCTTATGTCGAGAAAGGGGAGGGAACAATTACCATCTTCCCTCTCTATAGTGAACTGGATGTAGGGGTCATAACTATTAAAGATGTCTAATAATAACATTAAACTTAATGTGGCTTGTAGATCAGCCCTAACAATTAATAATCTTTATTCGAAGGTAAAAGATAAGACTCCCATAGATAGGCTTAGTAATATTGTCTACAACATTCCGTGTCTCTCTTGCAACAATTCCTACATCGGCCAAACATCTCAATTATTGAAATCACGTATTACACTACACAAAAGTGATTCTCGACTTCACCCTGACCGCTGTGCATTAGCCAAACATGTCCATTCCACTGGTCATCACATGGACTATACGAACACTACAATTCTCCACCGTGAGAACAATAAATCTAAAAGAGAGTTCATTGAAATGTCTTATATTTTCCTTAACGATTTTTCCATCAATGTTAAGAGTGACATTAAGAATCTAAGCGATATATACCACTTCTTACTTAAATCAGATACCAAGAACAATACAACATCACAGATATATCTATCAACAACTAACCTACTTTAATAATAATTTTCATTAACAAAAAAAGATAACATTCCCTTGCTTTTCTTAGATACATCTTAATAAGATATTATTACAATAATACATGAACAATATACTAATTAAAACAAAGAAATTCAATTAAGAAAATTCTAAACTAATATCTTCCCAGACTGGGATCTAACTTCATCGGTTTTACCAATGAACCTTAACGACAATGATATCAAAAGCACTACTTGTAATTGTTTCGGCGCTTGCGTTCTATAAAACAGAAGCTCACATTCAAACTTTACAACAATTAAAAATTTAGTTATTGCCGACAATTCAAAGAATTACTTCCTTTAAATGTAGTTACATTGAGCTTTTCGATTGTCCTTGGGTAAACCTTTGCGTTTTAAGTTCAAAGCTACCATACATTTCCAACGTTAACAAATAAACTTTTTTGCACATAGTAACAAAAAAACACCACTATGTTGTTACTAGCTAAAGTTTTTTAACATCATAACTTGACATTTCTAAAATTTCACGGTAAGGTAAATGTTTTTTATTAGATAATATATGGTAGCTAATTATAATTTATTCTCTTTCAGCCCTGAAGAAGCCAAATTCTCTTTGGCGAAAACGTTAGGTGAAATAATTGATACACATTAGAGTTTTTTTGCAGATTTCCCCAATATTTAAGAGTTTACTATTTAACTTATCTGCAAAGATTAAATTTCTTTTCTATATATATATATATATATATATATATATATATATATATATATATATATCTTCTTCTTCTTCTTTTTATGTAGACATGACTATGTATGTTTTTCAATGCGCCTCCAGTAAGTTGTCGTCCCATAGTTTACGTGGTCTTCCTGCTGATCGCCTTCGTTTTGGGAAACCTTCTCTTGTCTTGCCTTAGTTTCTAATCTATTTGTCGTCGTTCGGCTTATATGATTGTTTCTTATCCCATTCTACTCTTCTATTTCTTAGCTGCTTAGATATTTCTTATAAAGTAGCTTGCGCGAACACCTGTGAGCGCGCATTCTTGGATATTCCGTATTTTTAATCACTGCCCAAATCTTGAACAACGAATAAAGCTATGGACTGTAGTTCTATGTATTTTTTGGTAGCTCGATTTTTCGACACTGTTTTCCATACTATTGAAATCCACCGTATGCGATTCTTTGTACGAGAAGTTTCTTCATTCCTTTCTAAAAGTATGACAGGTTTAAAAGAGAGGAATATAAGGATATAAACAAGATACCAAAAAGGAAGCAAAGCGGACTGTAGCTACTACTAAGGAACGATCGTCTGCACAGTTGCATGAAAAGTTGGAAACGTGCAGCAGATTAAGAGTGCGGACGGTAGACTGTAAAGAACAAATGTTGAAATAAAGGAAAAATGATATGAGTACTTTTAGAAGTTGCTATATGAAGAACACGATGTGAGAGACAGAGGATGCTGGATTCCAAATAAGAATGTAATACAGGGGATAGCGAGAGATGAAGTTGTCGAGGCGTTAAATAGGATTAAGAAAGGTAAGGCAGAAGGATCTGATAAAATATCTGTAGAGGTTTGGAAAAAGAAGGGATTGATACATAAAATTAATGTCACATACAATAAAAATTTGAAAGAAAACTGTAGAGTGAAGTTGAGAGAAAGAGAAAGACCGGTAGGAGAAGTATAGTTTGAGTTTATGCCGGGAAGAAGGACAACGAATGCCTTATTTGCTTTAAGACAGTTTATAGAGAAAAATGTCAAAAAAAGGAGCGCTACATTTGATGCTTATAGACCTTAAGAGGACATACGATACACACAGCTCCTAGAAAAGAGTTATGGAGATGTATGCCATAGAAATGGGCTCCTGAGAAGTACGTAAGGATCGGAAAAGATATGTGTGAGGAAGCGTACGCTAAGGTAAGAACTTCTGTCAAATTCACCGAAAAGTTTCCAGTGACGGTTGGTTTGCATTAGGACTCTTTACTGAGTCCTCAACTGTTTAATATTGTTATGAATGTACTAATAGTGAATGTAAGGAAGGGAGTTATTTGGTTAATGCTGTTTGCTGATGATACCATGTTGATAGATGAAACAAATAAGTGTTGGACGAGAAGTTGGAGTGTTGGAGAAGGGTTATTGAAGAGGGGGGACTTAAGGTAAGCATATCAATAACGGAGTACTTATGGTTGGGAGAAAGAGATCTGCTTGGGGATAAAGAATTTATTGGAGAAAAACTAGAACTAGTTAAAGAATTTTAATACCTTGGCACCTGAATAACGCAAATTGGAACACTAGATCAAGAAATTTCCGACAACATAGAGACTGGTTGGTTATTTAAAAGCGAATAAGCGGGATACTTTGAATAAATGACCTGCAAGAAAAGATATTCAAGAGTGTGGCGAGACCTGCGCTAGTGTGCGGTGGTGAAGTGTGACCTGTAAAAAAGTTTCAGAAACAGAAAATAGAGGTAGCTGAAATGAAAATATTAAGGTGAATGTTACGTACGACTAGAAGGGACAGGACCAGAAACGAATTAATGAGTGAAAAAGCCAGGGAGACTACACTCTAAAAAAGATTAAAGAACATGAAATGATTTGATCAGACGTAGAGGAGGAAGAAGGATAGAACTGTTAGAAGTTGATGGAAGGAGAGGTAGAGGAAAACCAGAAAAAGATGAAAGGACTGTGTGGTAGATGACTTGAGAGAGAACGATTTAAGTGAAGAAGACCCTATAGACAAAAATTAGTGGCGAAGATGAGTACGAAACAGCGACCCATGAAAAGGGAAAAGCCGAGAAAGAAGAAGAAGATGATGAAGAAGATAACCTTTTTTTACAAAAAGTAAATGAAATATATTTTTTTTTCGCTAGAATGCTCAAAATATTTATTCGTTTATAACTCTGTTGATTAAATCTATGTTTTTTCTGAAAGTTTAGTTTAGTTTATTATTTTTTTTAGTGTAGGCGCATCACCACGGTAACTGCACAGACTGGTGCACACTTGATGTGATTTATCTCAGAATTATGAGTGTGATAGATTTTAGTTTTAATCTAGATAGCTATGCTTGATTTTAGAGACCTTTTGATTTTAGGTACCTTTTGACGGATGGCGTTTGTACCTCGCCGACATTGTTTGTATTCTCGGGATTGTTAGGCGGCGTCACGAGACTTTATCTCTAATTTATTGTTTTACAGTCCAGCATGTCTTTGAAAATAAATATGAGATTAGATCCATGCAGTAATTATCGGCCGATTTTATTATCTGTATCATGTTGTTGTCAAAATTCATAGTCACAGCTTTAATTGACATCTTAGTATAAACATATAAACAATGGACATAAGATCGTGAGCAAGTCAAGACGTATTATCGACAGATATTTTAACTATTAATTAGAAAAAATAATTGACAGTAATGATGTTAATGGTAATTAGTAATGACAAGGAAGCAATAAATAAAATATGTAAACCAGGATTAAGACGCGAAACAATTAATATCTTCAAAAAAATAATACAAACTTTTAAAATTAAAAAAAAACTATTTGGTTTTTGAATTTAGTACGTAAACAATTAGAAGGGATAACACCCACAAGAAAATTAACAGCTTGGTGGAATAAATGTTGTGCATTTGCTGTAAAAGAATACAAAACTGCTCTTCATAAGTACTGTCGACATAAAAGTGATAAAAACCTTATTAGTTTTAAAAAACTTAGAGCCAAGGCGAGGTATATTTTAAAACAAAGTAACAAACACTCACGAAAGAACTACATCTCCACTTTAACTCATAATACTGCCCCTTCTCAAGTCTGGAAGAAAATTAATCAAATGCGGTAAAAAATACGCACACAAGCATTCCAGCTCTTTAACATAAAAGTAGTCTAGTAACCGATAATTAACAATCCCTTAATGTAATTGGCGAAAAGTTTTATTAACGGTTTAAAAATAAGATAGTATTTAAAGAAACAAATCTCCCTGTAGAATATCCTTCTCAATCTCTCAAATTTGACCGTACTGTCTTAAACACTCCGTTTATACTACAAGAACTCTTAAATATTCTTCCAACTTGCAAAAATTTAGCTCCTAGTCTCGGCAAGATGCTCTTCATATTCCTCAAAAAACTTCCCACATCTGACGTTAAAAACATCTTATATTGTACAACGTTAGTTTAATGAAATTCCCGAACAATTAAAATTCTTTACGTTCTATTTCACTAACATGCACCTTGTGTAAGCTGCTAGAAAAACAAATAAACACAAGACTTACGTGGTATCTAGAAAAACACAAAATTTTAGATTAGATTTAAAAAATGTTACAAAGATCATAATCGCTTTTAAAAATAATCAATATTTAAAGGCAACATCGTTTGACATCTAGAGCGCCTTTGACACTCTATTGTGTTCTACAGTATTGACCAAATTAAAAGTATACAATATTACGAGAAACACATTACCTTTTATTAAACAGTTACTTTCTAATCGCAGCTACTAAGTATTAGTTAACGTAAAAGTTTCCACATTCTACGTTCAAGAAAACGGGTACCCCAAGGATCAGTTCTAAGTTCTAGTATATTTATAATAACTATCGATAATATCTGCAAGAATATTCACCACCCAGTGAAGTACAGCTTATATGCTGACGACCTGATTTTATATTCCCGCGGTAAAGGTACGTTCACAACTACAAACTTATTCCAAAAAAATAAACCAAGTTCTTGGTCTTTAAGCTGAAAAATCAAAAGAACTCAAATTAAGTCGAAGTACAAGTAGTATATTATTATCTTAAATTACATTAAATCGTGCTTTACTCACAGTACCTACTGACCAAAAATTTATTTTTGATAGTTAACTAACATGAAAACCACAGATCATAAACATCAAAACTTATTGTTTAACTCGAATTAATCTATTAAAATCTTTAGCAAACCATTACTGGAGAGCTGATAACGATATCCTATTTAACAATATACTGATCTTTCATTCGCTGTCGACTGGATCATGGATGCTCTGTATACAAGCCAGCATCAAAGATTTATTTAAGGACTCTTGACCTTATTCAGAATACCACATTTCGAATATGTCTCGGAGCTTTCAGATCCAGTCCCGCCAAAAGTCTTCGCTCTGAAACTGGTGAACGTTCCCTTTTGCTTGCCAGTCAACAACTCCTTTTAACATACTTTGCTAGTGTGTTTGAATCAAAACAGTCCTGTGTATAAGATACAAAACCTATAATTATGAGCCTAACAGTAAACATCAGACATTACCTCAAACCTTACTTACCTTTGTAAGACCTATTGATTTTTCAATAACAATTACTTATATACTATCATTAATTCCTTCTTGGATTAATAACATACCAAAAATTAACCTTTCACTTATTGATTATCACCAAAAAAAACCTACAGCCCAATTCTAAAGCAATGTTTCTTAGATCTGGTCAAACTCGCTGGTAAAACTCATATGACAGGATTCTCTACACAGATGCATCTAAAACTGGAACAGGTATAGGATATTCTGTAACAACTGCAAATAGTATCATTCAAAACTTCTGCCTTCCACCATCCACCTCTATCCATACGGTAGAGCTGTATGCCATCCTACAAGCATTAGAATTCTTATGTAACAAAACTAAAGCCAAGAATACTGCAATATGTACTGATTTGATGTCCTCCATCGACTTGATTAAAAATATACATTCCGAACATTCATTAGTTTATGCCATGCATAAAGCAACAAACTGTCTAACTTCTTCTGGAAAAAACATAAAATTAACCTAGATTTCTTCACACGTTGGCATTTTAGGTAATAAGTCTGCTGATACTGCTGCAAAAGAAGCAGTTACAACCAAATTAGACATCAAATATGTTCAATCAGCATCAGATCTAAAACCAATTTTCAGGTCCCAAATCAAAAACCTGGCAAAACCAATAAAAGAATTTAACCACAAAATTACACAAAATACAACCAACTATCGAAACCTTTCAGCTACCTAACTTAAGTAAAAAAAAATAATCGTTCGCATGCTAAAGATTACTTACACCCGACTGACATGGACACCTGATGGCTGCGGAGAAATCATCTGTTTCTGAAAAGTGTAGTCATTCATTAACTAGTTAACATATTTTTACACAGTCTGTGAAGTACGAACAAGAACAAAAAAAAATACTTTATACAAGGTCTTATAAATTTGATCCTCAGTCAATTAAAATTTGTTAAGAATGTACCAGATTTGCTTCGAGAAACCAATTTGTATTACAAATTTTAGTGTTTTCTTTTCTTTTACTTTCTCTTTCACATATTTTTTTGTATGTAAGAAGCTCTTTGCCCGAGAGCTGTAATTTGTGTAGTGTAGATAAAATGAGAAAGGCTAAATTAAAGTCAAGTTAATATCAAACAAAGCAGTTTTAGTAAGCGATGTGATGTTGGGTTTCCTTCTACTGATTTACAATCCTGGGATGGTTACCCATCCAACATCATCTCTCTAGCACTACAACCCGTAGTGGATCTTCGTTGATTTAACAATCTGATTTACATGCAACGGTCCATTAATAGTTCCCTGGCTTGTTCAATATTTAAAGCACTCTTCATCCACATCCATCGGTCCATTAATAGTTCCTTGGCTTGTTCAATATTTAGAGTACTTAAACTGCTGCAATATTATCTCACAACCATCTTGGATTTGTCTAAAGTTTTTCTTTAATTTATCTTTTCAGACTAGCTAAACCACACGCTGATCTTATCGTATGAAATGGCTAATCTATCATCAGCTTTCCGATTTTTTTTATTTTCACTACATCTGGCGTTTAATTCTTCCAATACTCGGTTAGTTCTCACTTTGTATTGCTGCTTGGTCCAAACTGGTCCATGTATTATTCGAGTTATTCTTTCCGCGACTTTTAATCCACTCTTATTTTATTTTGCCATCATCCATGTTTCACATACGCACGTTATTATAGGTCTGACTGATAAATTGTTAATTTCGTGCTTTTAGATATATGTTTGGGTTTCATTATTTTTTGTAACGAAAACCAGCAGCGACTGTTACCTCATATTCTGTTGGTAATTTTTCGTATAATGTGTTTGTTGGAAAATTTAAACTGATGAACCATTTTATTGGTCCATTGTCCCGTTCTACCCTATTCGGTCTAGTCGTTCTGTTCTTATTGTAGCCATATATTTTATTTTATCTTCGTTGATTCGGGGCAATTTGTTTTAAGGTATTTCAAAGCAAGGACCTTCTAAAGAGAAGATTTCTTAGGATAAAGATAGGACATTTTTCTGTTTAAGCCACTATTTATAAGTCACTAACTACCTAATAGTGAATATTTAATCCACTTTCTTTCAGAGAGTTGGTACTTTATTATCTTTACAGGAAAATATACATTTTCTTGACTGACCTTTTTTTTTACATATTTAAAGGGAAGAAGGAAAATCTGCATCCATACATCTGTGACTCAGGTGGTATTGGGCTTCTAATACCTTAGTGAAATTAAACTTTGACACTTCATCGCGTTACCACTCCCAGACGGTCGACGTCCAAATAAAAACCTTTTCTCTGTAACTCCAGACAACATACTGAAATCGCCGGTCAACGCATAACATTTCTCCTATATATATATATATATATATATATATATATATATATATATATATATATAATATATATATATATATATATATAGTCCCAAGATTCCTAAGAGGAACATAGGGCTTCCACAAAGTGTCTCCAGCGAACTCTATTTCTGGCTAGTGCTTTGATTTCAAGCCAGGATTTTCCCATTTTTCTCCCTTCGTCCAATACTGTCCTTCTCCAAGTTTCCTTAGTTCTGCCTACTTTCCGTCGGCCTTGGGGATTCCAATCCAGCGCTGTCCTGGCAATGTCATTTGGCGGTCTACGGAGTGTGTGGCCCAGCTCCATTTTCTGCGTCTTATTTGCTTTATGACATTTTCTTGGTTGCTTTGGTTCCATAAATTTTCATTGGAGATTCGGTTAGGCCAAAATATACGAAGGATTTTTCGTAACGCTCTATTGATGATGACATTTCTCCTGATGACCTGCAATCACCTGATTTTCATTTTTTCTCCCACACGTTTATTGGGACTACTACATCAAATACGATTCAGCAAATTGTGAATACCCCTTCTCTCGTTATTTTAAAAAGAGCAACTTCTTGGTAAATTTGTAGGTCTGGGTCCACCACCACTTATTCCATATCATTTTCTTCACGTTTTTTCTCACGACACTAAACATTCTACAACAAAATATGACATAAGGGCCCTGGTTTCTGCCTTTCTAAACCTGAAAAAAAAGTTGTGGAAGTTGCCACGGCCTATAAGCATCTGCGTTCGGTAATATTTCAGCTGCCTATATCCACAGTCGGCCCAACTTCGCATGTTTGTCATTAGTAACTTCATCCACGACAGTCTTCTTGCTTTATCTCACTCATGTCTCTGTCTTCAATTTCACCCTTTATTATTGTGAACCTTGACACGTTTAACTGCCAACACATTTACGGAAACATAGCCGGTGATCATCTACAAAATGGCAGCTGACCATCCTGTGGACCCATGCTACCTGCACGAGACTAGTTCTATCCAGGTGTAACATGAGTCTCTTGTAAGTGGTATGTGTACCGCCCTACTCCAGACTGGGGCCGCATAGAGGACGATGCTTTTATTTACCAGCACATTAATTCCCGTATTCATAGTCGGTCTCCAGCGCGTCGCTGGCTGTTCACCACCATATCTGTGTTTCATAGTCGACCTACAGCCTGGTTGACGCAAGCGTAAAGCATCTTTCTCCGAACAGTCGCTGGCATTTCGCTGGATACGCGCCAGTCGCTTTCACAGTGATCTCACACTCGAATGACGCATGCCCTGTTTAGATATTTTCGAAGTTTCGCCAGAGAAGGTTTATGCATGCTCTGGCGATTCGCCCGTCAATTTGAAATACGCTTGCAATGGACGATTTACATCAATATTATGTAGTTATACGAGAAATAAATGAACAAAATGATATATTACAAGTACCCAGAAGATATACAAGGGACATGCAAAATCCATTACACTTTTATAATGATAATGAATTTAGAAAAAGGTATAGATATTTTCAGAACATGATATATGTATATATTTTTTAATATTATATATGGTAGATCGTAGTATAGTTAATTTTAATTGAATTTTTAGATTGTAACTGGAGATCTTAGAGGATTTTCACAACCCACGGTTTCGAGATGCATTTTTAAAATTTCCCGCCTACTTGCTCAGCTATTACCCACATATATAAAATTTCCTGAAGGTCTCGAAAACCAGAGAAAGAACCAAAGGCTGTTTTACGATATTGCCAATTTTCCCAAAGTAACAGGGTGCATAGACTGTACCCACATACCAATAAAAAGTCCTGGAGGGAATATGGCCCAGATATATAGAAACAGGAAAAGATATTTTTCAATAAACGTCCAAGTAATGAGTGGACCCAATTTAGGAAATTTTCGATGTTGTAGCTCGTTGGCCTGGAAGAGAACATGATTCGATGATCTTCAATACTAGTTCAGTGAAACACCGTTTCGAGAATGGCAGTTTAACAGGATTTCTTCTTGTAGATAGTGGCTATACTTGTTTACCGTATTTAATGACGCCTCTTTTAAATCCTGGAATTGAACAAGAAGTAAGATATAACAGATCTCATATTAGAACGAGAAATACCATTGAGAGATTGTTTGGATTGTGGAAATAAAGATTTTGTTGTTTGAGTCAGGGTTTAAATAATAAATTGGAAAGAGTTCCAGAAATAATTGTGGCATGTGCAGTTCTTCACAATATTGGGATCAAAGTGAATGATGTAAATGATGAACAAGATAATGTGGAAGAAGAACTGGATGATAATGAACCTCACATACCGAATCAAGCTCAAAATATTGGACATATTGTACGAAGAAGACTTATTGAACAACATTTTAATTGATTTAAATTTTATGTTACACCGTTTGGCGCTCTTTCACTTAGCCGTGTTGAAGTAATAAATAAATATCTACAATTCTCCCTTTTTAAAATTTCAAATTTTCCTGCTCAATACTACTCAAAATTCCTTAAAAACCTATCACTTTCCCATATCAATAAATAAAAAACAAATCAAGAAAAATAAATGTATGTACCTAAATGTAAATAAGAGTAATAATAAACTGTAAATGTAATTACAAGTAATAATAACTTACACATATAAATATGAGTAAAATAATAATAGCCTTACCGAAATTAAACTAATAAAAAAATGAAAAAACACACATAATTAATCGACTGTTTTGGAAGATAATTTTTTTTCTAATTCTATTTTTTCCAAATTGGCTTTTTCAACCACCATCCTAGCTTCATCAGCTAACAATTAAAAGGTCTTTAGAAAATAAAATGTTTATTTAAACTAATATACTGGATGCAATCTATCTGTTGGTTGAATGGTATTTGCGAAAACAATATACTATGCATAGTCCAGGTTTTTTTGTCACAATCAGCACACTCGTAAATTATGTTTTTTCAAATTTTATCCATACATGTTCTACATCGTTTTTTGTCACGTACTGGTTATAATTCAATAATATTAATGGTCTGACAACATTCCATCCTCTCTTGGTTTTATGTTCAGTCAAAGTATTGGCAAAAAAAAAGAAGATACTTTTTCCCTCCTCGTAGATTCGCCACTGACTATCCAACGCTTAGCTACTCTTCATACAATTTGTATTATCTTATAAAAAAAACCAAGCATTTGCAAGAAAATTGCAATTTCATTAAAAAAAAACGAGTTATTTATCTCGTACTTTTTTTAAGCAAGGCGCAGTATTTAATTACTTAATATTATTATTAATATTAAAAAACAATATTAAAAGCTTTAATAATATTACCAATATTAAAAACTTTATTATATTATACATTATAATATTTATATGAATGAGTAGAAACGATTTGGCAAATTGTAACTCCAGTCGACTAGTTCACAAGTACGATTGCGAGAAGCCGTGGATTTTATGACAATACGTCTACGTTTTCATATCGAGTAGTAAGTAACCGATCGCCCACTAGCGGTTCTCCGAAGATTGACTATGAAACAGGGGATGAAATCTCGATGGAGAGTTCGCTAACTGAAGAACCGCCGGCGACTCTTCCTGGCGAACAACTATGAATACCACTGTAAGTAGCTTCTTAAAGTTCATTTCCCAGGTCTCTTTTTAGTCTCACCAGTAACCAGGTTGCCTTTGTCACTCTTTTATAACATTTCTAACTCCTGATTAATATTTTTGGTTTAATATTTTTTACTTAAAAAAAGAAATGCCTTGTTGTTAATTTATTAAACTCTAATTCTTATAGAATAAATTATTAAGTTGTATTTTTTCTAATTGTTGTTGTTGGGATGGAATATTTAAAAAATACGACAACCAATGAGGCTAAGATTTGAATCTGGTGTCACGTTTCGGGGAGGTCATTTTGAAAATTTTTTGTAGCTTTGTAACTATTTAAAATTTTATTGGTGGTACTTTGTGTTATTTTTCTGGTTTAGTGAGATTGTATTGATAGTTTTTGAGAATATATTAAATAATTAAAAAATACGCGTTAGAAAGTACGCAAAAATATGCAAATATACAAAAAATAAATAATGATCATACTTAATATGTGGTTATATTAGCATATTATAATTGTTGAGTATATATAATGATATTACTTAGTATGTTATTAGAATTGTTTCTAGATAACTGTATCACATAAAAATAATTGAATTGATTTAAAGATTGATATCAAACAAAAATATCACTTTAAACACTACAATAATTTAAATTTTATCTAATACTAGATTCATTCAAGTGGTAGAAAATAATCAACCCAATTTGAATTATATTTTGAAGTAAATACTTCTTATCGCTCATTGTACCTATATGTTTTTGATCGTGCTAAAATAATATTTACCGTGATCGGGACACGTGTAGCAACCGTGCAGTATACAGTAGCATTCATAAAATAAATATATCTTCATTCATCTAAACTTCTTCTTCTTCGCGTGCCATATCAGAATTATCCGACGTTGGCGACGATCACCATTGCGAATGCTTCTCGATCTTCTGCAATATGGAATAATTGTCCTGCATTTGGTATCTGAGTCCAATTACGAATGTTTTTTAACCAAGAAACTTCTTTTCTTCCTAACATATAAACTTATTCTACCAAAAGTTCAAATCAGCATAAACACTGTCTTATAGATGCCTACTTTGATACTTTTTTTGATACTTCTTTTTTGGACAAATTTTTACATTTGATTGCGTGGTACATCCGAGCAGCACTTTCTATTCTCAAACTTCTTTTAGTTTCTTCAGTTCTTCTATTCTCTATTTGCACTTTTAAATATTTATAGACGTTAGTGCCATTGGGTGAAACGAATCTGATGAAAACTGCACCATATTGTCAATCAGTAATTAGTATATGGTATATTACAGGCGGTCATTTTCTACAGTGGAAACCAGACAGGAAAACACGAATTTGGTACAGGTTTCGTAATTCGAGAAAAATACCTGAACAGTCTTAAAAGTTTCGCGCCCATTGGTGAAAGACTTTGTTATATTAGACTAAAAAAAATGGTACAATATCTCAATTATATCCGCACATGCTCCGACAGAAGATAAAGACGAACATATTAAAGATTACTTCTATGAACCACTCGAAAGATTGCTTGAGAAAATCCCCAAGCAAGACATGCAGATAACCTGTAACGACTTCATCGTAAAAAATGGCAAAGAACCTAACCAAAGACCGACAAAAGAACATCACAGCCTCCACGATATCTCAAACGACAATGGACAAAGGCTCATAGAGCTCATCGGCTAACAATATGCTTGTAAAGTCTACTATATTCCAACATAAAAACATTCATAAACAGACTTGAGTCTCTGATGACCACTCCACGCATAACTAAATTGACCACGTAATTATCGATGCTAGACATGAAAGAAATGTGCTGGATGTAAGAAGCCTCAGGGGAGTAGATGGAAATATAGACCATCACCTAATAAGAGCAAAAAGCAGGTTGAGAATATCTTCAGAGAAGCCTAAGGCCAACTAAGCATTGGGACAGTGAAACACCAAGAAAATGCAAAATGTAGACCAGAGCAATGATGTCGAAAGGCTGTGGCAACAAACGGAAAAATCAATTACGAAGTCAGCATAACTAATAAAAGGAAAAAGCAGAAAGAGAACAAGTAAATGGTTTGATAGATAATGTCAAGAAATACTACAAATAAAGCAAAACATTATGCTTCAACAATTAATAGCAGAAAGTAAAGAAAACTACGCAACGTCACGCCGAGAAGTAAGAAAATAATTAGGGAGAAAAAATGAAGTACAAACAACAGAAATTAGAAGAAATTGAAAGGAATAGGCACCTGTCAAATAGTCGAGCACTTTACAAATCAGTGTCAAACAAAAAGAAAGGCTTCACAGCCATAGACAAGAAAATTTTTTTAAGACTTTACTAAACATACATCAATAGAAAAAACATGGAGAAAATATATATTTTGGGGTGGACCTATCGGTAGAGGATCCCAAAATAGTTGAAACGTTGCAAGTAATTAACAAATTGAAGAACAAAAAGCTCCAGGCTCTGACAATATAGTGGCTGAATTCCTTAAGTATGTAGGAAAAACTCTATATTGACAAATACACAAACGAATAACACTTATATGAAATGAAGAAAAATACCAACAAAATGGCACGCAAGTGTAATAATCCCCATCCATAAAAAGGGAGACAAAACCAAGTGCTCTAATTATAGAGGCATCTCCCTACTCAATATGGTATATAAAATTGTATCGAACATCCTATTAAGTAGGTTGACACGGTTTGTAGAAAATTTGATGGGCGAATACCAAGCTGGCTTCAGAAAACATAGATCGATCATAGGTCAGATCTTTACTCTAATAGGCCCGGCGCAAATTGAGCACAGCCCACGCACATCCCAAGCGCAGCACACGCGTGGGCTATTTTGTAAAACGTGGTTTTTTTAGACGGAGCGACGGATATTAAACCCAAACCACGGCCAGGCTAATGCCAGACTTGGTTGGCGTGGATAGAGTTGTGCTAGCAACACAGTTTCGTGGGTCGTGGGTCTCTACCTAACCTTAGTTATAATGCCATTTTCTGTACTGAACGAAGAGTTCCCAAACGTAAAAAAATAAAATCGGTAGAATTCTTTTTAAAAATCGGTAGATTGTGGAGTAAAATCGGTAGATCTTTCAAAATATTATATTTTGATTAAATTTCATAATTTCTTGCAATTCGTTTATTTAAGAAAAAATAAAATATGTTTTAAGAATGTGTAAAAAAACTAACTGAAATTTAAATCCTTAAATGAGTCTGTGACTAGGAATCGAATACTTATCCGAGAACCGAAACCTCAAGTATAAAACCCTTTTACACGGAAATATTATACAACAAACAGACTACTGAGTTTTTAGAGTTTTTACGTGGGGTGCACTCGGAAACATATATTAATTATGCGTTGTTCCGGTTTTTAGTTGACAAATTCCCAGAACCAAGCGGTCGGGATCACAATGGATTTGGATTCATTTATTATTGTATTATTAGCTTTTATGAGATCATGTACTTTGTAAATTACCGCTTAGGTATCATTTAAGAATAAATACTACGATCACTGCGAAGAATACAAATATTTGACATGGGCGTGGTCTGTGTTCAATATGCGGTATTATTGAAAAACGTGTACTTGGACTAGGTTGGACCATACGTGGGCTGCGCTTGGGATGTGCATGGGCTGTGGTCAATTTGCGGCGGGCCTAAGACAGCTACTTGAAAAAGGATGGGAATTCAATAGAACTATCCATAATCTCTTTATAGATTTTCAGCAAACGTACAAAAGCATTACAAGGGATCAGATGTGGAATGCAATGGCAGTACTTTCAGTAAAAAAAAACTTATCCAGCTTTTTAAGTTATGTGTGAATAGCTGTAAATCCAGAGTACGGATAGGTAACAAACTCTCAGAATCTTTCGAAATAAGCAATGACCTGAAACAAGGAAATGCGCGATCACCTATCTTTTTTAATATTATCCTGGAGAAAGCAGTAAGAGGAGCACAAAACAGAATTCCTGACAGTAAATTGACCAAAATTACTACTAGCATACGCAGACGACATTGACATTGTGGGAAACACAGTCACCAATGTGAAAGAGACTTTTAATAAATTGGAGGTAGAGAAAAAGAAAACTGGTTTAAGGGTAAATGAAGAGAAATGAAGAGAAAACAAAAGGGACGAGATAGAATAGGGCAAAATGTTACAATAGACCCATATAACTTTAAAAGAGTGGGGTGTTTTAAATATCTCGGAGCAACAAACACTACATATAACGATATAGCAGAAGACATTAAAGGAAGAATTCAGGCAACAAATAAATGTATGTACACCCTCCACAATATTCCAATATTAAAACTAAAAGCCTAATACGAACATCAGTTTAGAATATATAAAACGGTGATTACACCTGTGCTCATGTATGGGTGTGAGACGTGGACCCTGGCCAAGGAAACTGAAAGAAAACTTAGATGTTTTGAGACGAAAATCCTCAGAACAATCTTTGGGCCTTATGACGACATTAATAGCAACCAATACCGAATAAGAACAAATGCTGAGGTCAAGCAGATGTATAGAGCGAACGACATGGTCCAAGAGATTAAATTCCCACGTCCAAGACTGACCATGTCCATAGACTTATTAATAACCGCCTTGCCATGTTAATATGGAAGGAAGTATTCACAGGTAGAAGGCCCTTAGGACGTTTACGAATGCAATGGAGAGACAATATATGGTCAAATCTAAGAACAATGGGGCTCTACCCACTGACTTATTAATAACCGCCTTGCCATGTTAATATGGAAGGAAGTATTCACAGGTAGAAGGCCCTTAGGACGTTTACGAATGCAATGGAGAGACAATATATGGTCAAATCTAAGAACAATGGGGCTCTACCCACTGACCCAACTACTACGACTGTTCAAGAGGGAAGCAAGTTGTGCAGTCAGCCAAGACCTACCCCGGGTTGTAGTGCTACGAGAAGAAGAAGAAGAAGAAGACATATGTATACAAAATATTTTGAAATCAAAAAAATTACCCAAATTAGCAAAAGTTTTAAAAAATTAAAATGAGGTTGTCATAACAAATAAGTCACTTTCGGAGAATCGCTTACCTTTGCTTGAAGTCTTCTTATTAAATCGATCTACATAAAACAGTAGTAGTACTACTACGACTACTTACTAAAACTTATGTAAATTAAATAAATATAAACTAACATAAAGCTTTATATTATTTTACGAAAGCAATCTTACATTAAAATTACAGCAACCAATATTTTGAGCAACATAAATGGATCATTGGAAATCACAGCCAATGGAGACTGCAAGCTAACAATATTTAGAGTATCAACACATCCTCGTAAGAGCTTAATAAATAAGAAGGATATTCTAAACGTTTATTTTTAAGACTACAAAATTCGACTTAATAGTTGGCTTTAATGAGAGTTGGTTATGAGAATATTTAACCTTTTTATGTTTATATATGTTTTAATCGTTAGAAATTACTACAAAAACAGAACCCATAGTACAATTACAAGTACAATAATACAGATACATGTACAATATTACACTCTACTGTGACATAAACTTATTATTGTTCAAATATTTAAGCTTATTATTATTCGAACATTTTTTAACGAAGGTTATCATTTTACGTATTGCTTGAGATAGTTTATCTTTAAAATCCTTCAATATACCTATATCATTTATCAAACACTTGGAATAATTAAAATACACGTATATGCTTGACTTCTAATAACTCTGGGTAGAAGGGAAGACATTTTTTGAGCTTTAGTTACTATTATATAGTTTTATGACCCAATGCCAACATCACAACATGCTATATTTTACTCAATTATTTTAAAACTATTTGGCACTGAGAAGTTTTATTTATTAAAGACGTTTGTTACTAGATTAAATGCCCAGTGTTACATACAGTTAAATTCGTATTGAAGTAATTCGTTCATTTAAATTAATATATATATATATATCTGACTAAATAATCGTCATCCGTACGGTACAATTAAGTTATATAAGGAGCATGCTAACCTAGAAACGGATCACTACAGCAGCAATGCTACTAATTTGTGGCAATAAAGTTAGAAGATACTGATCAGTAAACAAATACCAAATGTTAGTACGTACGTAATATTTTAACATAATATGCACTTTTTTTTGTTTTTTTTTTATTTTTTCATGTCCACCTCTTGGTAAGACATATCGAAATTACATACAGTGAGTGATAAAATTATTATGATGACTTCAAAAAACTTTGTATTTTGCTGCTTAATAAAGAATAAAACTGCATATAAGCGAATAATGATGTGAATATGATATAAAAATAGATCATATTATAATATAAAAATAGATCACCTTCTTTTACAAAATTTTAAAATATTTTTTTCTTTGACCTTAAATAACAATTTTTTTTTAATATGTTGTGTGACCTCCTTTAGCTTCGAATGACAGCTTTGATCCTTCTTCGCATGCTTTGCATGTTTCTCAGGCAGTCTTCTTTTATTTATCGTTTCTGTGCCTTGTGACAGTTCTAGACAGTGCTAGGCAATCCCCCTCTTCATTGCTCCAATAGATTTTCGATCGGATTGAGGTATGGGTAATTACCTGGCCACTTCAGTACTTTAATTTTCTTTTTTCCAGGTACGATGTTACTATTTGTGCCTTATGGCACGGTGCTGAATCGCACATAAAGGTAAAATCCTCTTATTCGCCAAACCAGTCCTTGATTTGTGGCATGAGCTTTTTTTCCATAACTTCAATATACTGATGTTTATTCATTATTCCATTCACAATGTACAATCTCCCTGTGGCCTTACTGCTGAGCACAGACCATCCCATGATCTTGCGAGGATGCTTTACTCGCTCCACTATGCAATCCTTGTGATATTTTTCACCTACTCGTCTTCGGACGAAGGTCGACTTATCCATGAGTATCTTCACTGTAGACTTATCGGAGAAACAAACCTGTGAATAAAAGAACTATAACATATTTTTTAGGATAAAAACAGTGGTTATAGGGATTTAAACTTTAGTAGTGACGTAATTTACCTTATTCCAATCCTCAATTGTCCAATTTTGGTATTCTTTGGTCCATTCCAGTCTCTTTTTCATCATTGCTATGGTCAACTCTTGTTTTTTAGCACAGCTACATGATTTGAAACCTGGCTCAGCAAGCCTTCTGCAAACCGTTATGTCAGAAACTGGCATTCCAGCTTCACGAAGTCCCGTGAGGATTCTTTTTGACTTTTTTCTATTGTTTAAGAAGAGATCCCTCATTTTCTTTCATCTCTGGGTGTAGTAACACACTTTCGACCACATTTTTGGGCACGCTGGTGAGTTAGAGGTTTGTTGGTATCAATTGTTTTCTTGATATTGCTCATTGTTGCTTGTATTACTTAGCATTGTTGAGCTATCTGACGTTGAGAAAGCTTTGTATTCAATAAAAGTGTCTTTATCTCCACCATTTTAGACACAGGGACGCCTTTAGACTTACCCATTATGATTTTTTTCTTAAAAATTGAAATGTTTTGAAAATGTCTTTAAAATTAAAGTTTTTTTTCACTCACAATCACCACTAATATAAAATTAATAAATGCTACAAAGATAAAACGATACTAATCTTTCAAAAACAATACAAAAACTAACAAATCCAGTTGTAAACTCCAAGCGCAAATTCACCACAATGTGTATGTTGTCACGTAATTTGACACAAATGACAGTTCTAGAGCTGTAAACGTCAAAAATGTAAGGTTATTAATGACAAAATATATTTTCATACCTTAATCGTATAGCAGCGTATGATTTTATTATAAAATTTTTGAACAGATTTGAAAACTTAAACTTTTGTGACTGATCATAATAATTTGATCACCCACTGTAAGTGGAACTTTCTGAGCCTTGTTAACACTACATTTATTTAAAAAATACATAATAGATTGTTGTTGTTGTTTGTTTGTGTTTAAATGACTGCGGACACTAAATCCATTCGCCAATCTTACAATTTGAGGTGTAGTGTGTGTGTGTGTGTGTGTGTGTAGAGTAATTGTCTTGATACTTAGCAAAGTCGACGTCATTGTCTTTGCTAAGAGACGCTAATTGTATCCGAACGTCTGCGGTCCCTCCGGTGTGTACCGATCACACAAGGATAGAAATTATTTTCATTTATTAATTTTTTTAATAAACGAAAACTTCCACCCAGGTGGGATTCGAACTCACGACCTTTAGATTTAAAGGCAGGCGCTCTTACCACTGAGCCACAGAGGGGGTTACATAATAGATTCATAATAAACATTTTCCTTATAAACAAGTAATATTTACATGCACTTTAAAATACTCTATAAGCATTGATTACATACAATTATTGTTTCTGTTCTTGGACACTTGCCACAAATTCTTTTTTTACAGTTGTTACACAAATCACTGGTTTTGTTATAACAAGATGATGTTTTGTACTTTTTTCTTTCTCCCTTCCTCTTTGTTCTAGAATTTGATGCACTCAATACGTTTTCTTGATTTGTTGATGAAGCTATGTTCGTTAGGCCCATAGTTAGTTCTTCTACGAGATACAAGATACATTTGCGACATTAAATTTTCTTGTCCGTGACAGCTTTGTAAAGAGACCACTCATTTATTGCAGTCAAATCCAATACATTATAAAAAATTTAACGGCCACGGTCATGAACTTGCTTTTACCGTGTTTCTTTGCCATTTGATCGACAACATCGACACCAAATTTAGTTTTTTTTTTAAGATAAAAATACGTTTATTGACGTTTCAATTTTCACTTCGGAAATCGTTCTCAAAATACAAACAGTAAATTAAACAAATTTTGTTTTTTGTTACATAGTGAAAAATTCTTCTAATAATTTAATTTTATCTGACTCATTTATGTTGACAAATCAGACATACATTATGCATTTTAAAGTAGACGACTTTAAAATGATATTGCCAATATTGTTGAGTTGCGCTCCTGGGACGACTTTACTTATAAGATAGTTCATTCGATTACATGAAATCAACTTTAACTTGAGAATATCCGTCAGAAAAAAATCATAGCATGTAATTCGTTTTTAAAAAGACAAACACATGACATGATGATAGTAAAATTCTCCTGTTAGTGATTCCATATTAAATTATGAGGGAAAAACCAGGAAAAAAACCTCATAATACTATCCCGACATTGTATTTGTTCGTGAATTTAGTTTACCTTCAACAAACATCAAAATTCTAATACTGGTATTTTCTTATTAATAACTTCCTCTTTCAATATTGGTAACCAGATCATAATACATTCTGCCGAGGAATTTGCGACACAATTGGCCTCATTTAGCATAATTAGAGCCGCTTCTTTGATTTTTCTTTTTTTACCATCCGTTTCTTTTAGAAACGGATGGTAAATTCGTAAATTCTTTTAGAAACATTTGAAATATTCCATTGAACCCTATGTTCATTATCCCATGCGTGTTTAGAGATTTGAGATCCATCAAATTCTCTATTTTTAATATAAGATTGATGTTCACTTATTCTAACATTTAATGGCCTTGATGATTCACCTAAATAAAACTGATCGCATTCACAAGGTATTTTAAAAAATTTAGTTTAATTATAAAATATTATAATTTCCGGCTTTTTTCTTCCTGCTTCGTAGACTTCTATTGAAGAGTGACGTGTTGAAAAAAAGTAACGTTTGTATTTGTTTTACTTCGGTAACCAATTGCAACGCAGTTTTTATACTTAAAAGCCTTTATTGAAAACAGATCACTCTTCGTATTTTTTAAGGATTTTGGTATTTCTCTTCGAATTCCATTGATTGTCCTACAATTGTTGTATTAATTCGTTCGAGCTCTTAATTAAGATGGATAGAAGTAAAAAAATATCAGTTGTTACATTTTGTCCTTTCTTCAGGTAGGGTTTCATTAGTTTCAACACTACATAGTCATGTAAAAATCTATCTTAAGACATTGTCCTTGAAAAAATCGGAAGTCCCCACTTTGTTGACCACAAGCTCTTCAGACTAAAACTGTTTTACCCTAAAATTCGAGCATACAACAGCGCAACAAACGCTTCAATTTCTTCTAGTGAAATTTTCCACTCTTTATTTTGCAATTGTCGACAAACTTCAACTTTTGTGTACCGTTTTATGTGTTTCAAAATATAATCGCCAATAAATAAGTGAAAAGCACTTGAAACAGATTTTTTTTTTAATTGGATAGGCAAGTGCCATACAGCCAGTCACAAGATGAAAATATTCTACCCAGGAAAAAAAATTGAGTAGTACAATATAAAAAGATAATTAACAATAAAATTACAATTACAATAAAATTCAAACTTAAGTATCCTTACAAATTTTAAGCATTAAAATTATTATTAAGGATAGGATAGGGATAAAACATGGACACTCGTTTCTCGTCTAGGGACCCATCAAGACATTGCTTTTAAGAAAAACTAGATTAGGTCACGGATAAAACGTAATAACAAATGGGATAAAACAGAGGTTAGGATTCTAATTACAGTTAAATGTTGAGCTTACTTTCGCAAATAAGTTCCATCAAACATTCATTTACAACTCTTATATTTAGAGATAGCAGATAGCACATATTGTACGGAGAAAAAATTTTGATGTTAACTAAATTTTTTATTAGATCTTCAGTTTGTTTTGTGTATTTTTTACATTCGAAGAAAATGTGATTTAGATCCCCTTCTTTTTGACAGTCTGGACATAAATTTGAATTTACGATTTTTAGTTTGGACAGATGACTAGGATAGCAGGCGTGTCCAAATTTTATTCTAATTATAGATGTTATATACCTTCGTGGAACAGAATAATTTTTGAACAAATAATCACTTGGGATTGAAGGCTGTATAGAAGCATATTGCGAGGAAGAATGCGTACTATATATATATATATATATATATATATATATATATATATAATATATATATATATATATATATATATATATATATATATATATATATATATATATATATATATATATATATGCCAAGATTGTTTCCATTTACTATTGATATTATTTTTAATTATTGTTAATGCGTCTTGTCTACAGATTTGGTGAGTAGCTGGCGTTCCGGTATCAATGGCCGTTTTAGCTAATAGGTCAACATGTTCGTTGTATTTAAGACCTATATGTGCTTTAACCCACAAAAAATAAACAACTCTTCGGTTTTTATAAATGTCATAAACAAGTTTTTTAATTTGAAAGACATATATATTTAAGTTATTACTAGGAAAATTTAAAGTTTCAATGGCTAACATAACAGACAATGAGTCAGATACTATTATAACAGATGTATTCTGAGTGTTTTCAAAGTATCTTAATGCTACAACTTCAGCACTAAAGATTGAAAAACTAGGATTTAATCAATAAAGTTTTTCGGTATTAGTTGATGGAATGTAGAAAGCACATCCAGTACCAACAATAGACTTTGAGGCATCTGTATAAATAACTAAAGAGTCTGACAGACTAGATAAACAGGACCTCAAAATATTCGAGCTAACAGAAGAATTTACATGGTAATTCGGTTGTATCACAGTAATGGGTTGCAAGCACAAATAAAAATGTTCGATGTTAAGTCACTAAGTGGAGGTGAGTTCTTAAGTCTTCAATATCGATTAGTTAAATCTTCTTCGTTCAATTTTCTGATATTTGAGTAGAGAGTAGTGTTACGATTTTGTATATTAATAACAAACTTTTGAATGAGGTATTCTCTTCTATAGCCCAAGGGATTTTCCAGAGCTTCCACATGTAGAGCATTAATTGGCGTCGATTTCATGGCACCTAAACAAATACGCAATGCTGCGTTTTGAAACACATCTATTGTTTTCAGAATATGTTTACTTGCTGAACCATATAATATGCATCCATAATCGATAATTGATCTAATATAAGATCGGAAGAAAAGCAAAGAAGTTTCCACATATGCACCCCACCATGTTTTTGTAATTGATTTGAGGAAATTTAGACCCTTCTTACATCTATCCAACATAAACTCAACGTGAAGTTTCCAAGTTAACTTACGATCAAGAATCATTCTCAAATATTTAATTGAAGAACTGAAATTAAAATCATATCCATTCAATTTTACCTGATTTAGTTTTGGGATATTGTGTCGAGTGAAGATACTAATACTTGATTTACCTGATGCAATTTCAAACCCATTTAGTTTGAACCAATTTTTGGATCTATCATGTATTTTTTCTAAAGTTTGAATGCAGTTATCGTATTTTTTTAAACAGATCCGACAACAATTTTTGTTTTTTCCACACAGTACCATAACCATATGTCTTTGCATCAATGATAGATGTCGAAGGATTTGAAGATCTTCATTATCGGAGTTGTCAGTGCTCTCATCACTGGAGCATCTCGAAGGCGGTTGAAAATTTTCATCGTCACTGTTCGTCAGTGAACGTCAGATTAAGTTTCAGATAATTGTTTTAGTTTCGCTAAATAATCGGAAGCTACCATACACGATACAATTACACATAACCATCATTGCCGTACAATTAACACGACGGCGAATTTCGCGATAAGACAAACTCATATATCTATAGGCAACAATTTTACCCCTGTCAAAAAATGTTGGCAATTTTTCAAATCAAGAGATTTTCATACACTGTGTACAATTAGACTAGGAAATAATAACTAAAAATTTCTGTATTAGCCAATATTCGTAACTCGATCAATTCACAAAAAAAAAATTTAAAGATTAAACTTAATTTTTACAAAAAGTAAGAAAATATAAAACATTGATATTGATATTGTACTCACCGGAGGGACCGCAGACGTTCGGATACAATTAGCGTCTCTTAGCAAAGACAATGATGTCGACTTTGCTAAGTATCAAGACAATTACTCTACACTTAAACACACACTACACTAGGTACCTGACTGTAAAAATTCACTGTACCATGCCAATGACCATTAGTTGTTGTCGACGCATTAAAATCAATAAAAAAAATAGATATTGATATCATAGCATGCTTCATAATTATATTGTTACTTTATGGCCAAAAAATTTAGTTTAAGAAATTATTTCTTCTTGCTGTTGCAAATTTTATGTCACTGGCCATATTATAATGCAGATTTATTATTTATAGTAAATCGTCATTTTGTTATTCATTTCAGGACAATACTATAGTTTATTTCTATGAACGAGAGAGTAATTAGCATAATTTTAACTGGTACCTCCGACCACTCCATGGGCGTGCTCAAGATTAATTGAAAAATTACTTTGAATAATTGTAAAAAATAAATGAATTATTTCAGTGTTATAAAGTGTTATGTGTATGTAAACAAAAGTGACCTCTTTTATCAAACACTATATTAGAACTGACTGGCCTACATTAAAAAGGGTTTTAAAAAATTCACATTTTTTTTAATTTTTAAAAACTACAAAAGAGAAAAAGTGTTTTTAAAACCGTCTAAGGTATGTTAAATAGATGAATAAAAATATTAATATAAAACTTACAGCTACTTGTTACAAATCCAAATCAGATTCAGAAGATGAACTTTCAGAACCAAGATTTATAATAACTGGCTCGATCATTTTATCAGTAATATTGTCCAGCTTCCACATTTTTTCCTCTTCTTTAATAGTGTGATTTACTGACTGCCTTTTCCCACTTTTCAGGTTTTACATTATTTACGGCCTCCAAAAACAACTGTTTAACATCATGAATTTTAAAAGTGGTATTTTTTCTTGAAACTTCACCCTTTATCTGTGCCCATACCAGTTCAATCGGGTTTAATTCACAATTATATGGTGGGAATCTAAGTACTGTCATTCCACGATTTTTGGCAATTTCATCAATTTCGTATTTTTTAAATTTTTCTTTATGAAGGGCACACAACGAATAAAGTTCCTTTCTTATAGATCCGGGATGGTACGTAATATTTTTTGAACTCAGCCAATTCTGCAAGTCTTTTTTTAACCACTTGGTTGTGGGCAGTCCCTCTATAAGTCTGGAGTGATAACTTGCATTATCCATTACTATTACACAGTTCTTAGGAAGAAGATCTATCATTTGTTCGAACCATTCTTGAAAGACATCAGTGTTCATGTCTTCATGGTAGTCACCGGTACGAGTTGATTCAAAAGTTAATAAACCACCTTCAACAAAACCGTCTGAACTGCCAATGTGTACTATTATCAGCCTGCGTCCCTTTCCTGATGGTGGGTTTAAACCAGTAGATAAGTTATTTACAAAAGCGTTTCTTTGACTTGTAACAGTTTCATCCTGCCAAAATTTATTTGGTGTATGACCCTCGTTGATCCATGTTTCATCAAGATAAAATATTTTTCTTTTTTGGTTTCTCATTTCCTTTATAGTTCTTAGAAAATGTCTTCTCCATATGACAATATCGCTTCTTTCTAATAAAATAGACTTTCTGGGATTCTTTTTTCAGCGGAAGCCTATTTCTTTTTAAAGTTTCCATAACGTACTTCGACTCATTTCTGGGTAACTCTTATCATCTCGAACTGAGACAAGAACTTTATCCAATGTTGGAAATTCTTGTCTAAAGAAGAATTCATGCACTTTCCGTCGAAGTCCTTCTTTAAAATGATATTCTATTTGAAATTTTGGTTTCCCTGGAGCATTACGTGGCATTTGAAAACTACCACATTCCTCTTCTTTAATAACTCTGTAAATCGTAGATTTCCCAACACTAAGTGTACTGCTAACTAACTCAACGGTCTCATCAACACTTTCACATAAACGTTTGTCTGTAAATGATTTAAAAATATTAAATATGAATGTTTTTTCATTAACTGTTAAGGGACTAATTTTTCGGCGTTTACACGGCACTTCCAAATTTTGCACCTTGCAACTGAAGTACCTACTTTTAGTGCACTGTTAAGAATTTTGAATACGCCACTTGGACCTTCCTACAAAATGGAAAAACCCACTATCACATTTTCTGTGGAATAAGTTTAGAAGGTAATTATCTAGTTAATTACTGTCGTAGATTCCTGGAATTAAAGAATTAAATGTTTGATTGTTGAAACCCTTACTTCGTGGAATGCACTCATTTCAGATAAAATAAAACGTTTTATTTTATCTAAAGAATTAAACTTTATTTTGCAAATAGGTAGGTACTTATTAAACTTTTATTGGTTATATATAACCAATAAAATAAACATCTTACATTTCTTGAAAATTCATTAGTACCTGTTAACCTCCATCACTCCGACACTTGCAACCTTATTTAGGGATTAGTAACCCTCACAACTATTGTATTCTATTCTGCTCCAACCTTTATACCTGGTGGTCATACTCAATTTAAAATTGTTTTCCTATATACTTCTGTAAACTTGTTGACAAATATCTGTTTTTCATTGAGTCACCCGTATCAACAGTTTAGGGATTTGCATACATAATTTATTGTTTTATTACTCTCTCATACATAAAAATACACTATAAAAAGTTTATATCCTATTGTTATACCTTAAAATACAAAAAGAGTTATTTCTTCCTTGATTGCCTCCAATTTCACTAAGCAAAGACAGCCGATAAATCCATTTACAGGTAGCCGCTACTGATTTTTCTATTGATTACCAAATCTAAGCGTGATTATTGTCTTTTACGGGTCCATCAGCCGCAAACAAGGCTATCCAAAGATTACTACAATTATCACTCTTTTCAATTTCGTATGGTATTAGCGGCTTTTTCAGAAAACGTTTTTGTTTCTGATTGGTTTTTGTTATCGGACTGTGTCGTCGTCTACATTTTTCCAGATGAATAACTTTCGTTTGAAAAAAAAACAGCTAGAGAATCATCTTAACGGGCGTGATGAGAAACGGAATGATTATTGCAATTTATAAAGTAACATAATCAAGATAATTAATTAGGTGTAAGTAAATTTCCTAAAAAAGTATAATCTACATAATTTAAAATTAGTCTTAATTCTTCCGATGGTAGATAGATAGATAGATAGATAGGTTTATTGACAATTTTTACATAGTAAACACTACATGTCATGTCACAATAAAAATAAGTCACTTTTGTATGCTAAGAACTAAGAAATAATACAAGAACACATTATAAAACATATACAGGGAAAATTAGATATATAAAATTATAAAAAAAAGAAACAATTCAGTAAGGTGTAATATAGTTTTCATCAAAAACGACCACACTAGGAGCTCAAACAAACAAATTCCTGTATACTATAGAAACAGTGTTCCAGCAGGAAGTTTTTTGCTAGTTTATAAAATTGTTTAGAATTCATCGCCTTTCAATATATTTTTTTAGGTTTAAAAAACAATTATACAGATTATAATCTATTGTATTAAGTTATGTAACACACAATCTGGAATATGGCATAATGATATGACTTTTATTTCTTGTATTGTAATAATGTTGATCAGCACGTGTTTCAAACAGTTAACAAAGTTTCAAATATATATATATATATATATATATATATATATATATATATATATATATATATATATATATAGTAAACTCTTAAATATTGGGGAAATCTGCAAAAAAACTCTAATGTGTATCAATTATTTCACCTAACGTTTTCGCCAAAGAGAATTAATTTGGCTTCTTCAGGGCTGAAAGAGAATAAATTATAATTAGCTACCATATATTATCTAATAAAAAACATTTACCTTACCGTGAAATTTTGGAAATGTCGAGTTATGATGTTAAAAAACTTTAGCTAGTAACAACATAGTGGTGTTGTTTTGTTACTATGTGCAATAATTGAAATTCTTTTTTTTTTAATTAGTATATTGTTCATGTATTATTATAATAATATCTTATTGAGATGTATCTAACAAAAGCAAGGGAATGTTATCTTTTTTTGTTAATGAAAATTATTATTAAAGTAGGTTAGTTGTTGATAGATATATCAGTCAAGTTTCTTATCTGTGATGTTGTATTGTTCTTGGTATCTGATTTAAGTAAGAAGTGGTATATATCGCTTAGATTCTTAATGTCACTCTTAACATTGATGGAAAAATCGTTAAGGAAAATATAAGACATTTCAATGAACTCTCTTTTAGGTTTATTGTTCTCACGGTGGAGAATTGTAGTGTTTGTATAGTCTATGTGATGACCAGTGGAATGGACATGTTTGGCTAATGCACAGCGGTCAGGGTGAAGTCGAGAATCACTTTTGTGAATTGTAATACGTGATTTCACTTGTTGCAAGAGAGGCACGGAATGTTGTAGACAATATTACTAAGCCTATCTATGGGAGTCTTATGTTTTATCTTCGAATAAAGATTATTAATTGTTAGGGCTGATCTACAAGCCACATTAAGTTTATTGTTATTATTATTATTCGAAAAGCTATTTTCAAAACTTTTTAGAATCCTTGTTAACCTCAGAGTGATATCTCTGAAATAGGGTAATGAAAAATATTTATTGATAAAAGTATCCGAGACTGGGTTCCTACTTAAGACATCAGGATTAGCATTGTTAGTCACGATGGAAGGTGAAGTATCTTCGTTATGGATAGTGTTAAACAAAATCTTATTTACTAATGGTGTTGGATAAGAATTTGAGATAAAAAGTTTCAGAAGGATTTGTAGGTTTTTTGTATGAAATGATGGATCTGATAGTTTAATTACTCTACTCTACTTTGGTAGAGTTATTATGGTAAGAGTGGTAGTTAAGGTATCTACCAGAATGTGTCGGTTTTTGATACCAATCTATTTTAATGTTGTTAATTTCCCTAATCATCCTTATGTCGAGAAAGGGGACGGATGTCCCTTTGATGTAATATTGAATTTCATAATTATATGCATTAGTAGAAAAGATTCTTTTGAGATGGTAAATAAATATAATGGTTACATATTACCATCTAATTATGTCCTCGTTAGCCTTGACGTTGTATCCTTATTCAGCAACGTTCATTTAGGAATATGTTTGACATCAATAGAGATCAACTGGGACCGTATTAGAGGTTGTTGTTCCATGTCTTATGACAGATTCATCAGTATCGTCGAATTTCTCTTTAATAACACTTACTTCTCTTTTAATGGTAAATTCTATCAACAAACTTTCGGTACCCCTATGGGAGCAAAGATTTCTCCTATCATTGCAACTTACGTTATGGATTATGTGTTAGACTCAGTCATTCCTTTACTATCCTTTCAAATTCCATTTATTAAAAAATATGTTGATGATATAATTTTGGCTATACCCAATGACAAGGTAGATGAACTATTAGACACCTTTAATAGTTATGACCGCTACATCCAGTTCACTATAGAGAGGGAAGATGGTAATTGTTCCGTCCCCTTTCTCGACATAAGGATGATTAGGGAAATCAACAACATTAAAATAGATTGGTATCAAAAACCGACACATTCTGGTAGATACCTTAACTACCACTCTTACCATAATAACTCTACCAAAGTCAACTTAATCAAACAGATGAAAAATAGAGTAATTAAACTATCAGATCCATCATTTCATACAAAAAACCTACAAATCCTTCTGAAACTTTTTATCTTAAATTCTTATCCAACACCATTAGTAAATAAGATTTTGTTTAACACTATCCATAACGAAGATACTTCACCTTCCATCGTGACTAACAATGCTGATCCTGATGTCTTAAGTAGGAAACCAGTCTCGGATACTCCTATCAATAAATATTTTTCATTACCGTATTTCAGAGATATCACTCCGGGGTTAACAAGGATTCTAAAAAGTTTTGAAAATAGCTTTTCGAATAATAATAATAACATTAAACTTAATGTGGCTTGTAGATCAGCCCTAACAATTAATAATCTTTATTCGAAGATACAAGATAAGACTCCCATAGATAGGCTTAGTAATATTATGTACAACATTCCATGCCTCTCTTGCAACAATTCCTACATCGGCCAAACATCTCAATTATTGAAATCACGTATTACACTATACAAAAGTGATTCTCGACTTCACCCTGACCGCTGTGTATTAGCCAAACATGTCCATTCCACTGGTCATCACATGGACTATACAAACACTACAATTCTCCACCGTGAGAACAATAAATCTAAAAGAGAGTTCATTGAAATGTCTTAATTTTCCTTAACGATTTTTCCATCAATGTTAAGAGTGACATTAAGAATATAAGCGATATATACCACTTCTTACTTAAATCAGATACCAAGAACAATACAACATCACAGATAACAAACTTGACTGATATATGTATTAACAACTAACCTACTTTAATAATAATTTTCATTAACAAAAAAAGATAACATTCCCTTGCTTTTCTTAGATACATCTCAATAAGATATTATTATAATAATACATGAACAATATACTAATTAAAAAAAAGAATTTCAATTCTAAACTAATATCTCCCCAGACTGGAATCTAACTTCATCGGTTTTACCAATGAACCTTAACGACATAGATATCAAAAGTACTACTTGTAATTGTTTCTGAGCTTGCGTTCTATGAAAACAGAAGCTCACATTCAAACTTTACAACAATTAAAAATTTAGTTATTGCCGACAATTCAAAGAATTACTTCCTTTAAATGTAGTTACATTGGGTTTTTCGATTGTCCTTGGGTAAACCTTTGCGTTTTAAGTTCAAAGCTACCATACATTTCCAACGTCAACAAATAAACTTTTTTGCACATAGTAACAAAAAAACACCACTATGTTGTTACTAGCTAAAGTTTTTTAACATCATAACTCGACATTTCCAAAATTTCACGGTAAGGTAAATGTTTTTTATTAGATAATATATGGTAGCTAATTATAATTTATTCTCTTTCAGCCCTGAAGAAGCCAAATTAATTCTCTTTGGCGAAAACGTTAGGTAAAATAATTCATACACATTAGAGTTTTTTTGCAGATTTCCCCAATATTTAAGAGTTTACTATTTAACTTATCTGCAAAGATTTAATTTCTTTTCTATATATATATATATATATATATATATATATATATATATATATATATATATATATATATATATATATATATATATTGAAGGTAAAGGAAGAATGCCATACTTTTTAAACAAGAGTGTACAGCTGACGCGATATTCTGCTGAGTCAATAATTCGGATTGCTGCTTTTTGTGAAAGTGTAGTGTAAAGTGTAAAGTAAAAACTTTATATGCATAGGACGAATTTCCCCAAAGAAGTATGCAATATGTCAGGATACTATGAACCATTCCAAAATAAACTGACCTAATAATATCTCGACTCACAGAAGTAGCCAATCTGCGCATAGCAAAAATCTGTGAGGCGAGCCTCTTAAACAATCGTTCAATATGGTGCGACCAGTTCAACCTTGAACCCAGTAACACCTAGTAACTTTACTGGTTCAGATGATGTAATCCATGTATTAGAGCTAAATACTATTGTCTGGGTTTTCTGCTCGTTTAACTTAAGTTTGTTACAGTTAAACCAAGATTTAGATTTTTCTAATATTTTCTGACTGTAATCAGTTTTACCTCTACATAATAAGGTTGTGTCATCTGCAAAAAGAACACTTCTTCTTAAAGTGCCCTCTCCTCAATGGAGGTTGGCCACTACAATTTTAAACTCTTCTCTATCCTCAGCTGTTCTTATTAGCTGTTCAAAATTTAGCCCTGTCCATTGTCGGATGTTTCTGAGCCATGATAGTCTTTTCCTTTCTAGGCCTCTCTTTCCCTCGATTTTTCCTTTCACTGTAAGTTGGGCATATTGGTACTTATTATTTCTCAGAATGTAGCCTAGGTATGATGTTTTTCTTACTTTAACTGTGTTCTCTTTCCTTGCCTATTCTATGCAGCACTTCTTCGTTTGAGGTATGCGATGTCCATGAAATTTTGAGTATTCTCCGGTAGATCCAAATTTCAAAGGCCTCCAATTTATTTACGGTTGATGTTTTAAGGGTCCACGTTTCCACTGCATATAGAAGAGTCGACCAGACGTAGCATTTTGATAAACGTAGTCGAATTTCGAGTTTTATTCGAGAATCACAAAGCAGTTTTTTTATTTTTTCAAAAGATTTTTTAGCCTGTTCTATTCTCGATCTTATTTCTTGATCAGGATTTAGGCTGCTATCGATCCAACATCCCAGGTACTTAAATTTCTTGACCTGTTCTAAGATGTGCCCATTTATTGTGCAAGGTTGAGGTACGTTTTGGTTTTTTCGGATTGACATCACTTTGGTTTTTTTAATGTTTATTTTGATACCAAATTGCTCACAGGTCGAGTTGGTCTTGTCGATGAGTCGTTGTAGACCTGAGTCGGAATCCGCAATTAACACTGTATCATCGGCGTATCTGATACTGTTGATATTTACGCCATTCACCTTGACTCCATCCTTGGAATCCTCCAATGCTTCTTTAAATAGAAACTCGGAGTAAAGATTAAACAGCAGAGGCGACAGAACACATTCTTGTCTAACTCCCCTCCTAATTTCTACTTCTGCGGATGTGGAACCTTCGATCCTAACTCTGGCGTTTTGGTTCCAGTACAAGTTTTTTAAGAATTTGATGTATTTTCCATCTAAACCGACTTCTTGCAAACGTTCTAATAGTAGGTCGTGTCTTACTCTATCAAATGCTTTTTCGAAGTCTATAAAGCATATAAATATATCTTTCTGTTGGCCGTAGCATTTTTGGGCGAGAACTAGTAAACTGAACAGGACTTCTCTCGTTCCCATGCCGGCTCTGAATCCAAACTGATCGTCTCCGATGATTGTTTGGTACTTTCTATAGATACGATTATGTACGATTTTTAGTAGGACTTTTACTGCATGACTCATAAGGCTTATCAGACGGAACTCATGGCAGTGTTGTGGGTTTGGCTTTTTTGGTAGTGGGATGAATATTGACTCCAGCCAATCTTGGGGTATTTTACCTGTATCATAAATGCGATTGAATAAAAGGACAAATAATTCGATATTTTCTTCACTGATTTATATGATTAATTGCATTTATGATTTCAGATTTCAGAATTGTTGGCCCTACGTTGTTATTTTCCAATCTTGGTTCTTCTCGTATGTCGTGAAAAAGAATTTTAATATAGTTTTCCCATTCTTTCAGTTTATCTTCCGTTGATTCTAGCAGTTTGTCATCCGTGTTCAGCATGGTGTGAAAAGTCGTTCTCTTGGTAGTCGATGTAAACTCTTTTACCTTTTTATGTAAATTAAAAAAATCGTGCCTTTGTTGCAGTTCTTCTATTTCAACGCATTTTGTTTCCAGCCATTTCTCTTTTGCTTCGGTTATTTTTTTTTCGAATTATTCTATTTGGTGTTTTGTATTCTCCGTCCTTGTCATTTTTTCCTTTAGATTCTCTTCGTTTGTTAATTAATTGTAAAATCTCTTCTGTCATCCATTCCTGTTTGTTATTTCTAGGTGTTACTTTTAGATGTTTTTCCGTTACATTGTTCATTTGTTCTTTAATAGTTTTCCACAGAACGTTTATGTCATCGTACTCGCTAATTCTATTGTGGTCGATATTTCCTAAATTTTTGTTTAATTCTTTATTTACTGTCTGATGTATGGTGTCGTTTTTCAATAATTGGATGTCTAATAGTTGGTGTTGAGGTTTTTGTTTCTTTATTAGTTTCCATCTTGCGCGAACTTTTGCAGCAACAGGATTATGATCGGAATTGATGTCAGTTCCAGGATATGTTTTTGCACTGATGATTGCATTGTGATATCTTTTGTTGACCAATATGTAATCTTTTTGGTTACGGATTACTCTGTTTTCATTGTGTTGTGGTGAAGTCCAAGTGTACAATCTGCGAGGGTGTAATTTAAACCATGTATTTGTCACTACCATGTTGTGTTGTTGGCAAAATTCGGTCATTCTCTCTCCCCTGTCGTTCCTTGCTCCAAGTCCGAAGTTTCCGATCAATCCAGAAACTTTTCCTCTACCTAACTTAGCATTAAAGTCACCTAATATAAATGTTAGGTCTCGTTTTTTGGTCATCTTTATTAGTTTTTCTACTTCAGCATACCACGCTTCTAGCTCTTCTATGGGTTTATGGGCCGTAGGGGCATAAGTTTGAATGATGTTAATATTTACTGGCTTTCCGGATAGTTGAATAAGAAGACATCGGTCCGAAAATGGCACAAAGTTTTGTGACGGCATGGTTATATTTGTCTTCTAAAATTACTCCAACCCCGTTACGATGAACCGGATCGTTATTACCCGAGTAATAGAAAGTTTTGTTCATAGTTTTAACTTTACCTGAACCTGGCCATTTAACTTCACTCAAACCCAATATCTGCAACCCTAAACGTTTCATTTCGAGGCATGCATTTGCTAGTTTTCCTGTTTCGAACAGACTTCTAACGTTCCATGTTGCAATCCTAAAGTTTGTATTTAAAATATTTAGGCTATTCCTCCCGGGGATTCTTCGCACCCCTTGATCATCTAAGATCTGCCGGGGACTAGGGGCCAAAAAGAACACAGTTGGTGTTATTCAATGCCCTTGGTAAATCATTTATATATATCAAGAATAGCAGAGGTCCCAAAACTGATCCTTGATAATAAATACAAAAAGTACAGAAAATATAAATATAAATACAAAATAAAATACAAATGATGATGATAAATACAAAAAATAAAAAACCGTCAACGGAGGTCTCGACAACGTTGGGAGCGACGATTAGTATTTGTGTGTAAGCTTATTGGCGGACAAAAATAGTTGTCACGTTCAAACTCGATATGTTGGATATGAGAAAGTCGTCTATCGGGATGTCGTGGTTGTACAACCAAATCGGACTGCCAGATTGTCAAGTACAACAACTATTTTTGTCAGCTTACAAGGCAGTGAAAGGGTTAATAAATTTCTGGAAACTAAAATTTACCCAAAACTTTAAAAATTTCAACTATGAATTAAAATAAAATAAAACCGAAAAATAATATGAACTAAATTATAATGAGATGGAAATATATTCTATCTAATGAGTAATATACAATATTATACAATATTTCATATCTTTTGAAAGCAAATTTACCGTTTTTGCTAAAATTCGCTTTCAAGTCACTCTCATTGTTCCGAATTACTCCAATTTTCATTGAACTTTTATTTGGAAAAATGAAAGCTGTAGGTTGTCGGTAAAATGATTAAAAAATATTGACGATTAATGGTTTTGCAGACGTCCACCCGACATAATATTATATTTTACAGCTCGGTCTGAAAATAAAGTAGCAATTTAATATTGCACGCATACATGCAAATCGATAATATCGTATCAATACAATTTATAGGCGTGAAGTTTTAATCGGTAACTGGTTCTATGCATATTATTTATTATTATTATGTTAATTTTGCCTGTCTCAGTATGTACGGACGGAAAATTTAGAAAGTGTTTCATAAAATTTTTTGGTAAATGTTGGTTATTGATGTTTTTTTGTTGATTGGTCATGTTAACAAAAATTCATCGCTTGATGTGTCGGTTGTTTTTCGCTTTCGAGAGATATTAACCTGGTTAATTAATGTACCAATTTAATTGTCGCCATAACTTTCCTCTATAAGTAAACGTATTTTCGGAAAGAAATGTTCCTAATTTTTTAAGATATTCAAGTGTTCTTTTAACCCTTTAACGAAATAATGTTTAAAACATTATTTTTTTTTAATCGAGGCTATTTATCAATAATTACATGCATCATGTAATTATTGACAAATCTGACTCTCCTGTAGTGGCAATTTTACAGTATTAATTATTGTGTGTAAATCTTCAGAACAATAACTATTAGGCGTCTGGTATGTAAATGTAATGTTTACGTAGTTAAGATATTCCATGCAAGACTGAGATAATATGGCATTGATTTTGTTTTTTTATTATCCAGGTTTTTTATAGCGTTCTCCGCCTTCCGGTTCCCAGTTTCCAGCTACGTCGGTCATTCCATTTGCCAGGTTTCTTTCCGACATTACCTTCTGAATGCCGCCAAGCCAAGCTTTTTTTTGCCTTCCTCTCTTCCTTCTTTCCCTTGGCGTCCATTTTAAAATTTGGTTTGGCAGCGTGTCGTTTGGCAGCCTGTCGTCGTCCATTCTTTTCACATGACCATACCAGATCAGTTGTCTCCTTTGAATTTCGTCAATGATGGTTGACTTGACTCCCATTATATTTCTGATATGGTCATTTTGTATTCTATCAAGCCTTGATTTTCTAGCTGATCTTTTTCTAGCGGATCTGCATTTTTAATGCAAGTAGGCGTCGCTCAAGGGATTTAGTAGGTTGCCATGTTTCGCATCCATACAGCACTTTACTTTTCAAGATGGAGTTAAAGAGGAGATGCTTTCTTTGATTTGATAGTTCTTTTGACCATAGCATCGGGTTTAGGCATCCTATCACCATTTTTCCTTTCACGATTCTTTGCTCTATCTCTTTTTCGGTGCGCCCACTCTTGTTGATTGTCGTTCCCAAATATATATATTCCTCACAGTTCTTGATTGTTTCATGGTCGTTGACCATTAGATCTTCTACTTCATCCCCGATGCATAAGTATTGCGTTTTGTTTCTATTTACAGGGAGGCCCCATTCTTCATATGTTTTAAACAACCATCTTGTCATGAATTCTAAATCTTCCTTGTCTGCTGCCACTCTACTTGGTAGTCTGCAAAATGTAAAGTATATAATGTTGTATTGTCGTCAAGTTGGATCCCCATTCCTGAACACGATCTTCTCCAGTTTTTTAGTGCTTCATTTAAATAGATCTTAAATAGTATTGGATGGAGGCAGCATCCTTGTCGTAAGCCTTTTGTAACTGGAAATTCTTCTGATAAGGTGTTGTTTAGTTTGATTTTTGATGATGCTTTATTGTATAATTGTTTGACTGCGGCGATGATCGTGCTATTTAATGAAGATCGTTCAGGAGACTGCCACAGCTTTCTCACAGGAATCATGTCATATGTTTTTGCGAGATCCACAAATAAAAGATGTATTTCCAACTTTATTTTTATTCAGTTATGGTAGGGTAAATATATGGTCTACGCAAGATCTTCCAGCTCTAAATCCTGCTTGCTGTTCAATTTCATGAGGTTCGTATTCTTTCTCAATCATGTTTTTTAAGATTGTACCAAACAGTCTCCTAAAGGTACTGGTGACAGAGATACATCTGTAGTTTCCGCAAATATCTTTTGAACCTTTTTTGTGAATTGGAGTAATCCATGCTTCTTTCCAACTATTCGGGATTTCTTCCCCATTTAAGTATCTTGTGAATAGCACTTTAAGATAGCTTATTAGTTTTGGTGTTCTTTTTTTTAGAAGTTCTGCTGGTATGTTCTCCGGCCGGATGCTTTGCTATTCTTCATCGATTTAAGCGCTTGTTGTATTTGTTTTTCTTCCACGTTTACATACTTACCTTGTACTCGTATTCGTTGAGGTGAGACAGTATTATAAGTTTCCTTGCGTAATGATCTTTCCATATATCTATCTGGATGGGCTGTATTTGACTTTTATTTGATGTGTCGCTTTTCAGGGTTTTTATTAATTTCCATGCCGCTGATGATCGCGCTCCTCCGATGTAACAGTCAACTTCTTTACATTTTGCATCCCACGTTTCATTTTTGTTGTTCCTGGTCATATCTTTAAATATTCTTTGCTGTTCTTTGTATATTTTTTTATCTTCAAGATTCTTAGTGTTCAGCCATCTTTTGTATGCTTCCTGTTTCTTATTTCTTTGCTCTTCAAGCTGTGTATTCCAAGTGATTTTTAGATAATAATGGCTGGTGCAATAGATAACATTTTCAGTTGGCTACTCATAACAGTTCCAAATATATCATACTCATTTTCTTGTGGTGTAAAATGCTCACTCGTAGATGTACTATTTTAATCATTCTTTATCAAATTTATTTCCCAAATCAAAGTTGCCACTTCTGAAATGTTTCTCTTTTTCGGAGTTGGAGCTAACATTTTTTCATTGCATTGTGGTTTATTACCTGTCGCAGATGTAGATGGCCGTAATGAACAATTTTTAGAATTTGAAACGTCTTCACTGTTATCACTATTATCATTGCAGCTATTGTAAATATTATTTTCTTTTCTATTTTTAATGCTAGCTTGGCTCACTGTAGTAAATGGTCGGTATAGTATATCTTCAGGATTCTACGATAAAGCCAAATTTCTACATTGCCACAAAGATATAACATCGTAGTAACCTGATTTTTATGGGTACTGCTAAATATTGACATTTAAATAGCTTAACCATTTCCCTAGTCCAAGTCTTATTTCAGAGACGCAGAAACGTCAACTGCAACGTATACGCATCCCTAGTGTTAAAATGATACAAATACTAAAAGAAGCAGGAATTAACAATTAAGATCTGTAAATAATTAAAAATCTTCACTGGAATTAGACAGCAAATCTCAGAGTTGAAGGTGGACACACTTACTATATGAAAATCATGCATGGAGTAAGGCAAGACTGTATTTTGCCTCCTCTAGTCCAATTTGTACTGTAAAAGAACATTTATCGAAGCTTTGCATGAAACTTAAAAAGGTATTCTACTAAATGGTTGCCGGCTAAACAACATCAGATATGCAGATGACCATGGTATTTGCGGACAACTTAGAAGACCTACAAGTTCTTAACAACAAAATCACGTATTACAGTCAACAATATAGACAATATAGACGTTAAGAAGGCAAAGCTTATTATAATTGGCAAGAAAAGGATAACAGAAGGTCATCTCTACGTTAACCAATCCCCTGTAGAAAGAGTAATGCACTATGACTACCTCGGCATCATATTAAATGAAAAATGGACCAACAACCAGGAGATTAAATCACACATTGGAAAAGCTAGATCCACCTTCATTCGACCTTTTCTAAGAGTCACATCTGCTCCCTTGATACAAAAGTAAGAATAATGCGATAATACGTCTTCTCCGTCCTTTTTTATGGTGTTAAATCGTGTACCTTGAACGAAGATATGTGCATAAACCTGGAACCATTTGAGATGTGGCTATATCGGAGAATACTTAAAATCGCATGGACTAACCGAGTGACAAATGTGGAGGTCCTCAGAAGAATGAATACGAACTGACAGGTACTAACCACCATCAAATCGCGAAAGTTACAATTTTTCGGACATATTATACGAAATGAATCCAGATATGCTCTTCTTCAAGTAAAAATAGTATATGTAATTGATTGAAAACGAACAGCACTAAGAAATTTTTTTTCTGTGGGATAGGGAAGTAACGAGATTTAATTAAGCATCAGATCTAAGTATCCTTTTTAACAACATGACACATATTTGCATCTCTGAAAAGTGTTGAAAAATAGCTTTGGTAATATTAATAATAACGTTAAACTTAATGTGGTTTGTATATCAGCCCTAACAATTAATAATATTTATTTTAAGATAAAAGATACGACTCCCATAGATAGGCTTGATAACATTGTCTACAACATTCGATGCCTCTCTTGCAGCAATTGCAACATCGGCCAAACATCTCAATTATTGAAATCACGTATTGCTCTATACAAAAGTGATTCTCGACTTTACCCTGACCGCTGTGCATTAGCCAAACATGGCCATTGCACTGGTCATCTCATGGACTATACTAACACTACAATTCTCCACAGTGAGAACAATAAATCTAAAAGAGAGTTCATTGAAATATCTTATATTTTCCTTAGCGATTTCTCCATCAATGTTAAGAGTGACATTAGGCATCTAAGCGATATATACCACTTCTTACTTAAATCAGATACCAAGAACAATACAACATCACTATAACTAACTTGACTGATATATCCATTAACAACTAACCAACTTTAATAATAATTTACATTAACTAAAAAAGATAACATTCCCTTGCTTTTCTTAGATACATCTCAATAAGATATTATTATAATAATATATGAACAATATAATATATTTAAAAATATTTTCAATTAAGGAAATCTAAAATTTCTCTAAACTGGGATTTACCTTAATTCGGTTTTACCAATAAAGCTTAACGACATAAAGATTCAAACGAACTACTTGAATTGTCAGCACATGCGTTCTGATAAAACAGAACCTAACATTTAAACTTTGTAACAATCAAAAATTTAGTTATTGCTGACAATTCAAAGAATTACTTCCTTTTAAATATAGTTACATTGGGTTTTTCGATTAACCTTGGGTAAACCTTTGCGTTTTAAGTTCAAAGCTACCATACATTTCCAACAAAGTTAAAACAAAAAAAAAAACAAATAAAAAGCACATAGTAACAAAAAACACCACTATGTTTTTACTAGCTAAGTTTTTTAACATTCTAACTCTACAATTCTAAGTTATGGTAAGATCAATAATGTTTTTTAATAAATAATATATGGTAGCTAATTATAATTTATTCTCTTTCAGCCCTGAAGAAGCCAAATTAATTCTCGTTGGCGAAAACGTTCGGCGAAACAATTGATACTGAGTCTTTCTTGCAGATTTCTTGCAGAGTGTTTCTTGCAGATAACTTCTGCAAAGAAGTTATCTGCAAAGATTAAATTTTTTTCTATATATATTAATTTAACGTAAAGCTAAGATTAATACATTAGAAGAATTATTATTAAACTCAACAGGCTTCCGAGTTGAATCGCGTTGTTTATCACTGTGCCGAGCTTTCGACATCCTCCTGATGTCTTCTTCAGGGCTTCCTAGGTCCGGGCGCAACGTGTCTTAATATTGCAGATCATTGTATCAAGTCTTCCATTTTAATCGGGAGACTTTATACATGCGATTTTTGACCTCGCGACGGCGTTTGGTCCAGAGTGAGACATCCAAACATGTAGTTTAGAAATAAATCGCGCAACGTGTCTATAGGTAAGGACTAAGCTTAAAACGAGGGCTAGCAACCAAGATACAACGGACTAAAAGGTAAAAGATCCCATAACTCAAAATGATTAATCTGTGACTTAGCCGGTTATCTCCGTGTACATTTCAATTTATTTATTATAAGAGAATGCATCAAAATACTCTTCTGTTATCTATGAGTGCATTAATGCTAATTGGTGATGAGTTCAAGTGTACCCGAATTATATTACTAAAAACACAAATCATTTTATTTACTTATATACTTCTAAATCTGCCTATCAAATCATCTGGTTTAAAACATTTTAACCACTTCACTTCAATTCCCTACACTTAAATTTTTGTCAAACAGTTGTTTCGCCAGTTTATTGGGATATATTCATATTCATTTATATTTGGTTCTATTAACTGTTATCACCTGTTTAGCCTAAAGTACTTGTTAATTTTTTGATTAATAAGAATAAAACAATACGTTGGTGAATTGCAAGATAGATTTACTAGCGGTGATCTAAAGAAAAATTATATAAATCGTTTTAAGAACTAGTTTGTAGAGAAGCGGTCTATCATCCAACGGTAGGCTAGGGTTCTGACAAACCAGACAGTGTATTTGCTTTGACTTAATACCAAATTGTTCTCTTTGATTAAATATGTTTTTGTCTCCTGGTAGTCTCCTTGCCTAGTGGTAGTCCTGGTAGCCACCAGTCATTGGATATGACTGGTGGCAATTTATCTAGTTTTATTAAGACATTATTACGTGTGTTGACTTGGGCTCATTTTTTTCTAATTAGCTTATCAATTTGATTTAAATTTCATTGCACAGTTTTTTGCGTTTGTGAAACTAGAGTGCAGAGCTATAATTGCAATTTTGTCTGCAAAAAGCAGCTGTGTTTTTGTTAGGTAGAAAGTCTGCAATATAGATCACAAAGAGGGCAGCTTCCAAATTGTTCACTACAGGTTTGTTACAATAAATTTTTTCTACCACTATGGCACTAAAACTAGCACTATTGCACTAGATGAAACATTTTTCTTTTCTTAAGCCTTGTGTTGATTGACGAATTGTCAAGAAACTGCAGGATTTCATCCTCTACGTGGAGGTGAAGTCTCGCGTCGGGTCTTCTTGCGAACCTCTTGACATCTTCTTTTTTGTATCTATGCTTCTTTAGCTCTGTATGAAGACTATATTTTTTATAAAACCATGGATCTTGGTTCCAATTACTAAGCGTCTCACAAACTTTTTTTGAAATTTTTGAATAATATCTGTATTACTTTTGGCAACATATATATGATCTGCTTTTTTTTAATTGTCTATTAACTTTTTATTTATTTAATAAACGAGTTCCTATAGCTGTCGCCGTCTCCCTTCTCTCAACCATTTTCTCCATTCTTCTTTGTCCTCCAATTCTCCGCCGTCTAATACTCTTCTTTCTATGGCTTCATCTACCTCATCTCTGAAAGATCTTCTTGGTCTGCCACTTTTGCGTTCTCCTATGAAGCTCCACTCAGTTATTTTTGCTATTCATCGGTTTGGGTCTCTTCGTCTGACGTAACCGTACCACGTTAATCTTTTTTCTTCAATGTACTTTAAGGTGTCTTTCTTTATTTCCATTCGTCTTTTGATTTCATCGTTAGTGATTTTGTCTATTCTGGAAACTCTGCAGCTTCTTCTCCAGTAGTCCATTTCTATGGCGTTTATTTTGTTTCTGTTGCTTTTGTTTAAGACCCAATTTTCTGCTCCATATGTTAGAATGCTGCGAATCATCGTGTTATAAATCCTTGTTTTTTTAGTTTTTGTTATGTTTCTGTCCCATTGGATTGGATTCAGTTGTCTTATAGAGTTTCTGGTTTGACCCACTCGATTTTAAATTTCTTCTTCTGTAATACCTTTATTTGACATAATGAACCCCAAGTATTTAAATTTATCGGTCCCCTTTATTTCACGCCCGTCATCCACTTCCAGGTTTCTTGTTGGTTCTTGTGTTGTGTTCAGATATTCTGTTTAGTTAATGTTTATTTCCAGGCCATTTATATTATATTCGGAAGTTTTATTATATGGTCGTTCATTTTGGGTACTCCCATTCCCTCATATTTCCTTTTTCCTAACTTTAGGGTGTATTGAAGAAATATTTTAAAGAGTGTAGGTGAAGTCGAGCAGACTTGTAGGAGACCTTTCGTGGTTTTAAATGGTTTTCCAAATTTGTTACCTACCTTGACGGTAACATTCTTATGTGTGTACATGGACTTCACTATATGGATTAGCTTATCTTCTACTCCTATTTGTTGCATGGCTTCCCACAGTCGTTGTCTGGGCACAGAGTCGTATGCCTCTTTTAGGTCAATAAAGGCTAGATGAACTGGTCTGTTGTGTAGTGTAGATGTGGTCAACTCATGATTTCCCAGCTGTAAAACCTGCCTGGTCGTCCTCTATTTTATTTTGGATTTGTTTTTCTATTTTTTCCTTTTTATTTTTCCATATAATCTTCCTATATATGGTAAAATGCTTAAGCCTCTGTAATTTTCAGATTTTCTTCTATACCCTTTCTTATAAATAGAGATAATATGGGCTGTCGTCCATTCTTCAGGTTGTTGTTCGGTGTCCAAGGCTCTCTGAAACATAGTATGTATCATACGGAACAATTTTTCAGAGCCGTATTTAATTAGCTTGGGTGCTATACCTCCGGGGCCTGCAGACTTAATATTTTTTATTTGTTTTATGTTCTTTTTTACTTTTTCCAATGATAAATTTAGTTGTTCCTTTGTATTTGTTGTTTGTTGTTCTTTTTCCATGAATTTTTTTCGCTCTTCTGATAGGAGTTCGTGGTAGTAATCATTCCATTGGTTTTCGCTTGGTATTTTTTCTTAAGTGTTTTCTTTCAGACTCTTTATCACTTTCCAGGATTATGAGTTCTTTGTACCTCCTATGTCATTGTTCGATGTTCATATATGTTGATTCCCAGTTATCATTTTTATCTTTTGTTATTAATCTTTTTACCTCTCTGTTCTTCTCTCTGTATCTTTCTAGGTCCACTTGTTCTTTTGAGCTTAACCATTTTATGATATAACTGTTTCTTCTGGTTAACACATTTTTTCCGTGCTTTCTGATAGACGTTGTTGATATCTATTTGTTCTTTTCTTTTCGCAACCTAAGGCTTCCGCTGCTGCTTCCTTTATGCAGGATTTTATATGTTTCATCTATGTTCTCAAAACTAAACTCCTAAAGTTTTTGGTCTAACCTTTGTCTGTACAAGTCTTTCACGGATTCTTCCCTTGGCAAGTGTAGTTTGTACTTAGTTTCGGCCTGCGTTTGAGTTTCATTTACCACTGTTCTTTTTTATTGATTTGTGGTTTTCCAAGGGAATCGCATGTTTGCTATCAGTAATTTGTGGTCAGAACGACATTCCGCTACCCTTTTAACTCTGACATCTGTAACTCTGATCGATGTATCGATTTTTATTATGAAGTAGTCAATTATAGCTCGCAGGTTTCTTCTTTCTTGGGTCCAGGTGAACTTGTGGATATCCTTGTGGCGGTAGAACCCGTTCGTAATTTTCAATCTGTTTATGTCACATATTTTGACTATTTTTTCTCCATTCCCATTTGTCGCTTTTTCTCCATTTGTTCCTACTGTTCGACTTTTTTTGTTGTTTTCCTGTTCTACCGTTTAGATCCCCTGTCCCCCTGAATAAATTATTGGTCTTGTTTAACCTTTTCTATTTGATCCTGTAGAACTTTTACGAACTGTTGTTTGTTTTTCTATTTCAGGTCTATCATCTGTTGGTCCGTAAACTCCTAAAATTATTATACTTCTTCCCCATAGTTCCAACTCCATTTTTATAATTCTTCCATTGATGAATTCCCAAGACTTTATGGATTTTCTCCAAAACTTCCTTTTGGAGGGCCGATTTCTTCAGCCGCCCACTCTGGGTCAGTCGCTGTTGATAACCGCCCACTCTGGGTCAGACGTTATTGTTGTTGTTTGCCTGTGTGGTTTGTGGGAGGTATTTCATTTCCCTTCTACCACCCATATGTGGGAGGCTTTCTCCTATCCGCCACCTTGGGGAAGCGCTCTCTAGGAATTACAGGCTCCCCCGAGAGATTTATTTAATTACTTTAAATAATTATCAAAGTGTCGCAAATCATACATAAAAAAAAAAACAATCTCCGGGAGTCAAGGCTGCCATTTAATAAAAGTAATAAATCAGCTAATGTTATACGTATATTTTCTCGTGGCTTCCAGTATCTCTTACTTGTTCCTTTTTGGGATAAAATAGGAAAGAAAATAACATAAATAAATAAATACAAATATCTTTTATTATCAAAAGAAATAAAATGAAATTTTATCAAATAAATTCCATGGCCTTAACTGTCCCAATGAAAATTATACCACCCAAATCATTTTAATTTACCAAATATTTATCGATTTTTGATCAAACAAGAAATTTGTATATTTGTAAATTAATTACACTTCCTATGAAAATTTTGAAATATTGGAATTTTGTTTATATGTTTTTCTACTCAAAAAAATCTGAATGTCGCAAATATTTATAATAGTTATAGTTCTTGTGACTTACTCACATGGACTTTAGAGAATCTAGGAGGTATTTGACTTCTTAACTTTGACCTTTCTCTCGTTCCACCTTTCAGCCACCCACTTCTAATTATTAACACCACTGGCACTTGCTTGTTAACTGACTACACAAACTTCAACTGCCTCTTTCGGATGAACATCACATAATAATCTTTTCTGCTCTAAACTTTCAAAACATTCACTCTCTTTCATCCCTATTCCAAATTCGCTAACCAATCAGAAAATTCCTATATCCCTCTTCTTTTTTTATATCAGAAAAACCCAAACATCGGTTTTAAATAACTTTCTTTGAAAATGATAACAGTTTTATGTTACACTTTCTAAATACAATAACTACCTGGTAGTTTTGGCCAAAACCAAAGGCTTTTAAATTAAAATGTCTACAAATACCAGGACACAATTATCTATTCACATTTAAGTATTTACTAATGTTTTTCAGTCTTTAAGGGTAAAGCTCATTATGGTAAGGGTAAAACTCATACCCACTGCTTAAACTAACTTATAACAAATATTTACAAATCGATACAAACTGCATGTTATTTGCCCGCGTTCTATAATAAAATAAAATTTTTATTCTATCTTTGATTGATAAAATGAAACACAACAGTATTATATAGAATTGTATGCCTAAAATTTAATGATATATAAGTAACTTATTATGACAATCTAGATTTGCGTCGAAGCAGAATTTTTTTTTTTTTAATTTGAGGTAGAGTTTTTACCTTTTTTTTTCCAAGTTCATGACCCAGTAATTATAAGTTGTGGCATGGGACCACTTTCTGGTTTATTACTATGCCTATCTGCTTATTTTTTGAATGGGTAAATGAAAAACTGTTGTATCTTCACTGATTTTTAATTTCCATTCTCCCATTCATTTCTCTCTCTTATTGCATGACTTTTCATAATTTCTCTCTTATTTTATTACTAACAGACGAACAAGTGATTATGTCAAACGATGGGGAAGACATGAATTATATGTGTCGAAAGTTAACCGACAAATACAAAAATTTGGGATTCACCATAAACATTACCAAAATGAAATATCTTAGAATAAAGTACGAAAAAAATCATTATTTTGGTCTTCTAAAATTAGTTTCCGAACAATAGTGACAATCTAGAAGTCGGTTCTAGAACCAATTTTGACGTACGGATCTAAATATTGACAAATCCAACAAACAATTGAAATTAACATTAACTCATTAATATGAGTCTTAAAGTTCTCACAAGAAAATTGAAAAGTGGTAAAAAAGAAATCGTACAGATGGAAATATCACCACCAACAGAGATAAATTACTAAGGGTAGTAGAAGATTTGTATACAGAATTATGCAGAATTCAACAAAACCATGTTGAGCAACTAACAGAAAAGTTAGCAAACTCAGTAAAAATATTAGTTGATCAAGGATCGGAATTGATGCCTGATATATCAACAGACCAAATAAGCTTCAAAACAGCATCATCCTCTGGTATCTGAATCTTCCTCTGAAAGATGTTCCTCTATGTTATCTACTTCATCCTCTGATTCAATGTCATCAAAATGTTATTCTGTGTCAGTTTCTACTTCCTCAACTAATTGAAGTAGACTACTTTGCTCCTTTTCATAACTCATTTTGCTAAAAATAATAAATTTGACTAAGCAAAACATAAAATAATATTTGCTTACCGAATAGAATACATATTAGAAAAATTACTTACCAATTTCGAAATAAATTCCGCATAAATAATAAAGAAACGAAAATAAACCAACAGTCACTTAAGTTACCTAAGTGGTGGCGCCAAGTCTAATGAACCCAAATAGGCTATAACAATAACGATAAAAATCTGGCAAAAGTTCTCGGCTCGACGGTCGTTGCAATAATAAATATTAGTAAGGTACCAAGAGCAAAAAGTTCATAGTTTAAACCCCACTCGTTTTATACCGTCTCGTACGACGCTTGGGTCTGAGAGACCTTGCGCCACCGCTGCAGGGTTAATTTAATACCTCGTTCTTTCTAGTGTAGTGTCCTCTAAGCACTAATTGGGCTCTTTTAAATATATTTTGTTTGTCTTTTCCACCCCTTTATTTAACTGGTTCTGTTTTTTCATAATATTCTAATTGAAGTATTTGTATATTGGAATATATATTTATGATCTATTAATAATTGAACAATGAATATGAATAGTGTTAATTAAAAAATAAGTTTTTATTTTCCTAATTGAAAATGTTAAAAAATTTAAAGCTGTTTGTATTATTTGTCCAACATGTGGAAAGACCATGTTGTATATACACTCCACCTTATAAATTCCCAAGAACTTTTGAAATAAAATATCGTGTGGCATACGGTAACCACAAAGAGCCACTTTAAGATGTAAACAATGCCATCAATGACAGGAAAGAGTTATAAATTTATTTTACGAAGCATTCACAAAGAGACGATGACAGCAGATTCGAATGGCTAAATTTATGGTTGGTAAAATTAAGATGAGGGAATCTGTGAGAACTTAAGGGTTAGATATTATGCTAATTTGACTTAAGAAACTACCAGAAACAGGTAAATTTAAAATTTTACGCACTTTGTGAATGTTTAGATAAGTTTTAGATGTGTAGTTGATTGTTTTGAAGATGTATTTACTGACGTTTACAAATAGACCCACAGAAATCTTGATGAAATTTGGGTTTTTGTATTTTTTTTTAGAATATAGGTGAAGATGTAATCAGTTGACAGGAAAAGACTATGTATTACATAATTTTGTTCAAAGAAATGCCATATCATACAGCCTTCTTCAGAGTGTTCTTATCCCTAGAACCACAAGGTGGAATTTGCGGAACGTTAGCAACAAGGTGGCGTCATATAAGACCGATCAACTCGTTCTTTATAATTCATTCCCTACTATTTATAACTTTAGTTGTTACAGTAAAAAGTGTGTTTAATAGGTATTAATTAACATTAGATACTGAAATTAAGATTTAATAACACCAAAGTTATAACAATTATTTACCACTGGCATTTTCCCATTAATTTTTAAATTATTAGGAAATTTAAAAATGTGCCGTATTCGTAACTTAAACTATAAAACAAAAAAAAACATTGCGTCACTTAACGTTTTTATTAAAAAGCGTCTTAAACAGGCAAAATAAAAAAGATGATAATATAATTTTTACAAAAAAAGTCATTTACAATCTACACAATGCTAAGGCGATGTTCGGCGCATACACTTTTATGGCAATGTTCACATTTATTTCGAGCCTTTCTGTTCTTTTTTCGGGGACAGAAGCCACATCGGCCTAATAATCATTTATCTTTTGAGCAGTTTATGTTCTTCTTCGAAATTCAGAAATTTACGAATATTATTCCTAATTTCTCTTGTGAGGCGTGTATTGGTTACTCTGTTTCAAATACTCTACAAGGGAATGTGATAAAGTTTTCTGGGAAATATAAAGGGAATATGATAATGAGGGTTTCTGTAATTTTGTTTTGCAGTTACATTTGTATATCACATAGGAATGAATGCAGCAGTATCAATCATAGCATACAAAATTCGAAGTGGCCACCTGCGAGTTTTCCTCAAGACTGTCGTTAAATGACAAAGTATCATCGCTATATAAACATGATAAAATACATCTATCAAAATGGGACAGCAAGCGTGAAACTGGCAGATAAAAAGACCAACGTATTTAAAATAAAACGGGGAGTGCGACAGGGAGACACAATTTCGCCAAAATTGGTTATTACAACATTATTATAGCATATGTTTAAGAACGTAAAACTGAGTGAAAAAGGAATTAATGTCAATGGAGAAATGCTTAGTCATTTGAGGTTGGCTGACGATATTGTCCTTTTTGCTGACAGAATCGATGATGCAGTATCGCAACTGGAAAAACTGTACCTAGCTTCCCTACAAGTTGGATTAAAAATCAACCACACTAAAACACAAATCATGACAAATCTTGTGTTAAGCGAAAAGATTTTAGTAAATGGCATGCATATTGAAGAAATCACCTCTTATAAGTACTAAGGACATGAGATACGAATAGAAATAGATAACCAAACGTGCGAACTAAATTGCCGCGCCGCATAGGACTCACTTGGGTGGCATTCGGCAAGCTGAGCTATGTTCTTAAATCAGAACTGCATATGTGTCATTAACACTAACCAAGAAAGTAAGAAATAAAACTGGTGTTACCCAAAGAACCATGGAACGATCGATGTTAGGCATTTCTCGTAGGGTTCGGATCACGAACAAGGAAATAAGACAGAGAACAGGAGTGGCAGATGCCATAGAAAGAATTATGACCCTTAAGTGGAACTAGGTGGGGCACATAGCTGGAATGTCGGATAACAGATGGACACAGCGAATAATACATTGAAGACAGAGACAAGAAGCACATCAAAGTAGAGGTCGTTCACCAACAAGATGGTCTGATGACAAAATTGGATGCAAACAACACAAAACAGAAATACATGGAAAAGACTGAGGGAAACCTATATCCAGCAGTGGTTAAATCCCGGTTAAATGATGATGATGATCATGATGTTGATTCATCATAAGTACTAACAAGCAGATTACTAAGTCGTAACCTTTGTCGAATTTCTTCGATGTACAAGGCTTTTAGAAAGTCTATGAATGTCCTATCAAGTGGTTGTATTTTATGTGATAAATGGGGTGAAAGTGATAAATTGAAACACACAGTTTTATCTGGCCTATTGCTATAAAGTGTTTGAAAGAAATAAATGGGAAAAGGTTTTAGAAATGCCTTAGAAACCTCTATAGAAAGAACCAGAACCAAAAAATAGATCATCAAAAGAAAACACTAAATGACAGACAGAACCCTGCAAATTCTCAAAGAGCGAAGGAGAATTAACTCTCTCATATATCGAAACAACTGCAACAAAAAAGAATTAGCAAGGTTAAATAGAGAAATTAAAAGAGCATGTAGGGATGGTAAAAATGAACATATAAATGAAGAATTTGAAGAACTAGAGAGACATGCAAACCGATATAAATCCCATGGGCTATATAACAAAGTCCGATATCTATTCAGGGAATTTAAACCAATCACACAAACAATAATGGATCAAAACCAACATAATATAAATCACGAGAAAAAGATTGCGAAGGAATGGAGAAAATATTGTTAAAGTATATATAGTTGGAGTTGGAGTAAATGTTATGCATATGATCTGCAAAAAGATTTGAAGAAAAAATTCTTTACTGAATCCTAAATCTCTTGCAAAGGACGTGCTAGTTAGTTCTCGTTCTGATAACTTTTTTTTTGTGGCGTTTTAAAAAAAGACTCTCCCATTTTTGCCCAGCGATTTCATATTTGAAATGGCTGGAAATTTGTTCGTGTAAAGCCAACGCATGATGTTTCCATGGCTAAATAATAATTAACTAGTTCATTTTCAAGTTGTTTGCAAAAAATTGGTAGCCTACCAACTTTTGTAAGAGATGCATCTAAGAGATTTCTATATTTTTCTTTGGCCAATCGTTACAGAGTTGATCTTGACAGATTATACATCTTACTGGCTTTTTTTAAGCCCACTGTCTTTTTTCGGAGAGCGTCAATCGCCCCTGACATGTCCGAAGGGGATCATGATCTTAAAGTCTTTGTTTTCGACATGATACCTGCAACAATATTTTTTATCAATTTTAATTTTACATACTAAAAAGAGCCCACCAAAATTTTGGGAAGCCCGGATTAAGCCAAGCTTAACTTAAATTTAAATATCAAATTTCTTATTTTAAAAATAAACTAAAGCCAAATGTTAGACGATGGACAAAAGGAAAAAAATATTAAATTTAATGTGATGTCCAAAGTTTAATGTATCGGTGTTATTGAGATGTTCTTTGATTCTTTGAGCCAGTTTTTTCATTGTTTTACCCACATAGGGCATGTTACAATCATGTCAGGTGATCACATTACATTTAATAATCATTCCTTTTCTCCTAACAAAAACAGTAACATTTTGCATAACATCCCAAATAAAAATTTTAGACTTATAAACCTTTTAGAAGACCTTGAGATATCCAAATAAAGGAAACTAAACAATGATTGTTGCTTGTATACATAAATCAATTTCAGTTGTAACTATAAACTTTTTCTTTAAATTATTGTGGGAGACTTAACTCTGAGGGGAAAAAGAATGAACTCATGCAATCTTAAACTTTATTCTACTTTTTAAATTTCATTACTAATTTGTAACAATTATTTGTAACCAATTATTTGACAAGTTTTTCTTCGTTGAAACAAGAAAAATTTCCAATTTTTATTTAAAATTCTTACAATTTCAAGTTTCAATCAAGAGCTACATTTTTTTTAAATACTCAAATATTCGTATCATACAATTACAATCTAGTTTCTTCTTGACATTTTTTAAATAACTTTTTCTAGGATATAAGTTGTCGATTAAGCCTACTTTGACCTTCAGTCAATTTTCAACATATTATTCATTATGATGTTATTGAAAGTAAGATTTAAAACACTTAATTTTGGAAAGTCGTCGATACATGTCTAATTACAATCTTACATTTTCTAATGACATATGTCAATTGTCATCTCTAAAAAATCATTCAAAAGGCTTTCATTCTCATGTTGCTCATTATATCTGCTACTTCAACATTTATTTTTTGACGTAAGTGAATCATTGTTAAATTTAAAATTAGTATTTACATCATTATTCTATTTTAGCATAGCTTTGAAGATGGCTTTGTGAGTCGACAGCGCTTAGCTAGGAATTAACATTGTTTACACTCTTTAAAACTACCTCCCTTTTCCATCCTTTGATTTGTCATAAGTGTGTACAAAAACATATCAGTCTTTTGATTTTTTAAAACAATAAAATAAAAAAGTGGTTTTAAAGTAAGATTATGGCTTATTCCCAACACAAAATAGTAAATTGCGCTAAGTACAAGAGATCGCATTCTTCAGTTGCGCTATCAATTTTTATCTGGCTAATATTTTGATCACTGAATACGATAACAATATCACGTTCGGATAACCGTCTAACATGGCGACAAAATACTTCTGACAATATAAGGTTTTTAGGATATTTTGAACGTAGTAAATAAATCTTGACTTTTACCGATGTATATACCTAAACCACGCCTCTTATTTTTTGTTGTCACAATAACAAATATTAAAATCTAGATAATTTCAAAGTAGATTTTTCTCGAAAGTTAGTCCCTTTTGTTAATTAATATAGACTTGTAATAAGAGTTATGGTGCATAGTAAATAAAAAACTAGAAGGATGAAGGACATGAGGACTTTTCTTAAATGGAATTTTATTCTAAAACCTTCTTATTTCTGTATAAAATATAAACACCACAAAAAATATACAAATAACGAGACCTACACCCGTAAACTGATGGGCAAACCTTTCTCAATAGAGTCAATTACGGAAAGAAAAAAGTAAACGGTTAAAAACCACTAGTAGCAAATCGATTTTGTTTGAAGTGGCAAGTAAATCACTGGTTGGATGAGATAGACGCCGGCTACCTACAGCCAGGCGTGAACAATCAGGCACCGATGAGAAATCAATATAATTGAAACAACTGCATAAATAAGAATCGACAAAAGATCGAAAAAATGTTTCTTGTTGACCGAAGCGTGGTAGATGAGATCGCGTGTTGCTTGCGGGTTTTAAAAGAAACACAAAAACAAATTTCAGTGAAATATATATATGTATATATATATATATATATATATATATATATATATATATATATATATATATATATATTATATATATAAGGATCACTCAGACGAGTGGTGGGTTCTTATATCGGTCTCTAGGTGGAGAAATAAAAGACAAAGTTGATAGGCTACTTTATCTATTTTGAAGACGTTTCGCTTTCGAGTTTTGAAAGCATCATCAGTTCATCTAAAAAATTATTACAATATGAGAACCACACAATCATGGAAACGATGTTAATTGTTACCTTAAAAAGATATGTAGCAGTCAATGTTATTAACAAATATGTGAATGAAACTAAGTAAATGGACATAGTACGTTGATCTTGTATAAACAGTTAAGCAACTACGTCTTCAAAATAGATAAAGTAGCCTATCAACTTTGTCTTTTATTTCTCCACCTAGAGACCGATATAAGAACCCACCACTCGTCTGAGTGATCCTTATATATATATTGGATTGACGGTCGTACTCCTTTTTTCCGATATATATATATATATATATATATATATATATATATATATATACAGGGTGAGTCATGAGGAACTTTACATACTTCTACCATATGTAGAGTCCCTCAGTGAGCATATCATGCGGCTTCATCTGTAAATAGTGTCCTGTATAGCGTTGGTCGATTATTCTTAATCCATCTACAAAATTCCAACCTATCGATCTCATCTCCAGCATGTAGTCGCTGAAACCTTTGAATGTGATATGGGTATTATTTTTTTGTAAGACTCTACTTACTTTTGATTGGGTAACATTGAGTTCTTGACTTACTTGTCTAGTGCTTATTGTAGGGTTCATAGTAACGGCGTCCATAATGTCATCTTCCTGCGCTTCATCTACATGTCGCTCTGTTGTTCCACTAGGAAAAGTGCCATTTTCTCGCAAATAATTAAAAACTGACCCAAATGTTGGATGACTGGGAGTTCGACGATTAGGAAATCTCCTGCGATATTCTCTACTAGCAGCCCTACCATTCCCATTACAGAATCCATAAATAAATATTATGTCTGCATATTCTGTGGTCGAAAACTGATGTGGCATTTTGAACGAAAGTAACAAAAGCTCTACCAAAACTAACACAATGTACTTAACGTAGATATGACAGAAGAAATATGTATTCTTCACATAAATAACAATTGATAATGACAATAATGACAATGGGTATAAAATATCAAGAAACGTCAAACGGTCAACGCCAACATTCATTTTAAACTTTTTTAGATTTATTTTTATTTAGTACAGTTGATGCAATGTATTATTATTTGACATAAAATTTTAATCATTTACAATCAACAAAAACTAACACATACAGGAGGTTTGACTTTTTAATCAACTTAATTTATTATTTATCGAAAATAATGCCCCAATTAAAAATTTAAAATTGAAAAACAATTGATTCTATCGTAAAGATAATACAAAGTGACAATAAAGATGTTAATTTTCTACGTATTAGATTATGTTGTAGGAACTCATTTTAATTAAAATGTTTGAAATTTATAACATTTGTTTAAACTAATACCTTATAATTTGATACTTCATTATGGTTGTTCTATTTTTGGTAAGATTTAATCGTTCACTAAAAATTTAATAAAAGTGCGACAACATTGTCGCATATGTCGTTTTCATTGGCTATTTATGTAGTTTGAAAATCACCTATTGCATTTAAAAAAAATATAATATACAGGGAGTAATATTTAATACGAATCCCTAAATTAATTTTTCCAAAGCCAGTCCTGGAATTTTTTAGTTTAGCTAATACCAGTCGAATGCTTGATAGTAGTGTACTGTATCATGCAAAAAATTAAAAAATCAAATGAGCCGTATAAACGCTACAGTAAAATGAAATAAATGGTCCATTACACAAATCACCCTGTTAATTAATAAAGAAGAGGAGTTGACACTTTTTAGTGGCCACTTGATATGCTCCCTGAGAGACTCTACATATGGTAGAAGTATGTAAAGTTCCTCATGACTCACCCTGTATATATATATATATATATATATATATATATATATATATATATATATATATATATATATATAATGTATATTATTTATTTTCTTTCACCAAAGAATATGCCATAAAAATATATAAGATCTCTAATGTATTTATAGTTCTATTTCAGAAAATTAATCATATCTAAATATATGTTCTTAGACCACAATAGAAAACAAAACTCAAAGTGATATACAGCTACCATTAAATAAATAATTTATCTCAATAAAATTAATAGTCCAAATTATGTTATTCTTGTGTAAAAAATTTCACACCTACTTAATATATCCCACATTTGCATTTACCTGGTGTGAAACATTCTTACATTTCTCACCTCTCCAAGAAGGCCATAAATCCAACCTAATATATCAAAAAGAAAGTGTTATAAATAATTCAGTTTGTTTATCTTAAAACAAACACTGAATATTAATACAGATTTTTGACTATTTAAACGATTCTTCACGGTGCGGTCTTCCTAAATCAATTTTGATACGCTGCTGGATAAAATATTCGATAGACAAATTATTCATATTTCAAAGGCGTTAGATTTTATATTTAATTTATTTTAATTAATCATGCAGGATAAGTAAAGCCAAATTCTCATAGTTTTAATAAATAATAAAATAGAGTTTTGCATAAAAAATAATAAAAGCGCCAAAGAAAGCAACGTGACAGTAGACATATTGCAAGATGAAGAAATAAGGCTACAGAAGAGAAGAGCTCAATTTGGTTGGAAGTATGGCAAAATAAAAAAAAACGACAGTAATGGCATAATTAACCCATATGACAATAAGACACAGGTTATACACAAATGAGATTCGGGAAAGGTCTAGGGACTCAGAATGTATTGTTTGCAGTGAGTGTTCTTTCGCAGATATGCCTATATATGAATCAAGAAATAAATGAATTTTTCATTGATTTCGGAGCTTTTGATATATATATATATATATATATATATATATATATATATATATATATAATATATATATATACATATATATATACATATATATATATATATATATATATATATATATATATATATATATATATATATATATTTAAATGAACTGAGGTTGAATGCTCGAATAAATGAACTTTGAAAATAAGGCTATTATCGAGCACAAGTTAATTAAATCTAGCCCAAGTACTTTCGCTTAAAAAAGCATCTTCAGGGGCATCTGAAATAAGCCAAGAAAACGTTTTTTAGATGAAGTAAATTAGTTAACTTCGATAAAAAACTCGAAGTTAATGGATGAAAAAAAGTTTTGAGATTAACGTTTTAGACTTACTTCGTCAAAATAAGAACTATCCGGCAAGCGTAGGATGTGGAAACATTAAAACTAACATAAATTATAAAAAACACTACACTAAAACGAGGACAAACAGTTTAAAATTACTTCTACGCTACATTCTCTGTCAGTTTCTGGAGGGATAATATGTCATATGTCACCGTATCATTTCCGCTTAGATCATGATCCCTCCAGAAACTGACAGAGAATGTAGCGTAGAAGTAATTTTAAACTGTTTGTCCTCGTTTTAGTGTAGTGTTTTGTATAATTTATGTTAGTTTTAATGTTTCCACATCCTACGCTTGCCGGATAGTTCTTATTTTGACGAAGTAAGTCTAAAACGTTAATCTCAAAACTTTTTTTCATCCATTAACTTCGAGTTTTTTATCGAAGTTAACTAATTTACTTCATCTAAAAAACGTTTTCTTGGCTTATTTCAGATGCCCCTGAAGATGCTTTTTTAAGCGAAAGTACTTGGGCTAGATTTAATTAACTTGTGCTCGATAATAGCCTTATTTTCAAAGTTCTTTTATATATATATTTATTTCCAACGTTTTCTGTCGAAGCAATCTTCAATTTTTAAATCTCTGACAGCCATTGCATCTTCGACATCTTCTCTTCTATTTCAGGCACTCTCTGCAGGTGTTCATACCAGTTTAGTCTTTTGTCTTCGATAGTATCTCTTATGTCTAGGTTAGTTTCCATTTCTTTCCTAATATCTACGTTCCTTACCCTATCAAGTTTAGTGTGCCGAAAACATCGTCTCTGATAGTCCATTTCCAATGCCTTAATTTTTTATTTGTTTTTTTATTGATGTCTCAAAGTTCGGCGCCGTTTAACCCAATATGTTCTATTATTGTTTTATAATATCTTCTTTTATTATTTTTTGTTATTTTATTATTCCCCAATAGTCCAATAATGACATACACAGAAGAAACAGGACCTGTCACAGAGAGGAGAAAAAGGAAATAGCAAAGATGAAAACACTTAAAAGATTTATGGTAAGGCACTATGGGACAGAGCTAGAAGTACAGATATACGACGTAGATGCAAGGTGGAGAACATCAAGAACTGGGTAAGAAATAGAAGAGTAGAACGGCATGATCATATAAGCTGAATCACAACAAATAAAGTAGTAAAGGCGGCAAGAGACGGTTTCACAATTGAAAGAAGATCAGTAGGAAGAACGAAACTGATAGGACGACCATTTACGGAGGCACATTAAAAAATATACAGAGTCATGTCTGTATTACAAGAAGAAGAAGAAGAAGAAGACAATAGTCCTTGTAGTTGTGTATTACTGTCTATTCCAGGCTTTTAAGGTTATTTGGACTCCAAAATATTTAAAGGTTTTAGTTGATTTTGTATTTCTGTTGGTTTATATTCTATTTGTAAGCTTTCTGATTTTTTTCATGTAACTAAATAATCGGTTTTCTGTATATTAATTATAAGGCCCTAATTCTTTTTCAGTTTTTTAAGTATATAGTCTATATTTTCCTCGTCTTTCGGTAGAATGGCTTGGTCGTCGACAAAATGTATCGTGCATAATCTCTCGTCTTTGACTGGAATGCTCATATTGCAGCATTTTCTTCTTTATACTTAAAGCGCCTCATTAAGATATATTTTGAAGAGTGTAGGTGCACTGCAGCAGCCTTGCTTTAGACCATTACTAATAGTAATTTCTCTAGCTAATTTTTTTCCAGTTTTAATGTTTACCGTCATATTTTTGTAAAGCTGTTGAATTGCTGTTATATATTTTTTATTTATTCTTCGATTTTCCATTGCTACCAATAGAATTGAAAGTTGTACACTAACTTATGCCTTTGTCAGATCTATAAAGACTACATGAGCTGAACGTTTGTGGGCTAATCTTTTCTCAATAAACTTTTTTTTAAATGTCGTATTGCCAGATTCTAGTAAGAACCTAAGAAGGTATCAATTGAATTCTTTTATGGTCATTCACGTCACAGAGTAAGCCACCCTGGGATCTTTCTGCCGAGTAAGTAAGTAGTAAGCCCAGTAGTGATCAGAAAAAGTTTCAGACGTTAGGCCATAAACCAAATAATATTAATCACAAATTTCAGATCCCTGGCTCAATTTCGTCCTTTGTCCTCCTGCTCCTTGTTCTTCGTCACTCCAGAAATCAGACAGTATACTTCTCTTCATTTTTCTGTCATCTTAACAATACGTTTACAACGTTTCTTTCATCCAGGCCGAAACCTATTCGCCTCTCGAAATCTCCTTTCTCATTTGTCCATTTCTGATATTTAAAAATCTGGGCGAGAGCTTCCTGTACCTCACAAATCGAAGCAGATTTGCCTATTCTATATGTAAGGGTGCCAAAATTACTATATCCAGTCAGAAATTCAGTCAGATCGGAAATAATCTCCTTCATCCACCTTGTCTTCCCGCTATCATTCGCCCATTCTCTCTTCCACTCTCGTTCTTTCTCTCTGATTCTCATTCATATTTACATCCATCCTCCTCGCATCCACCTTCGCTCGCTGTTTGCACAACAAAACGATCGGTATCACCGCTCCAATGACATACAGAGCCTCATTTAAAACTGTACTATATGCGCTAGATACCCTGGGAAGCGTTCGCCTTTGCGAATTCTCCATGAGCCTAGAGTATTTTGCGGTGTTTAGTACGCTACACCACATAGGGGCAGTAGGACGTAGGTTACTACTTAGGACTGGAAAACTTTATTAAGCACCTTTCTTTTGATGCTACCTAGCCCTCCAATGTTTGGCATCAGTCAAACTTTCGTCTTTTGGAAGAAAAACTCTACCATCTTTTGGCTGTGTACTCCGAATCTTAGTCCTTTCGACAACCAGACTCCAAGATACTTAATCGATTTAACCAGTGCAACCTTCACGCCTTCCACCATAAAGCGAAGAGAGGATTTTTTCCGGCTCCCTCTGAGAACTAAAACCTTAGTTATCTGAGGCGCAAGCTGTAGTCGTTCTCTCTGATTCACCTACTAATGCGACGCAGGGCTGTGTAAGCCGCATTAGCCATGTCTGTTTTATAACTCGCCTTCGCAACCAGTGCAAGATCATCGGCATAAGCTACAAGAGTGCATTCCTTTGGCATCTGTAACCTTAACACCTCGTCGTATAGGACATTTCACAGGATGGGACCTAGTATTGAATCCTGTGGAACATTCTGCGACAAACTGATGCTGGTATCTTTTTCTCTTATGAACCTGTCAGTGAAGTATCTGTCAATTACGTTGACCAGGTATTCACTAACGCCCAATTCTCTCAGACTGGACATGATTTATTCAGGCATTCTTGACGTCAAGTAGGATGAAAGCCACCCATCTCTCTTTGTCCTGCGTAACTGAAGAGATTACTTTTGTGACCGCATCTATGGTAGACCTGTTGCCTCCAAAACCATATTGGCGGACGCTAAGCGCATGCTTTTCTTTTAGCTCTCGCTCAAGGAGACCTTTTGCAAGCTATTCGTACAATTTAGTTATCGAACTAAGAAGGTAAATTGGCCGAAATCTCACCCCTTCCTCTTCATCTCTACCTTTCGGGATAAGGATAACTTTCAATAACCTGCTTTAGAGAAAATATGCTGTCTTTACTGATCTACCTTAAGATCTGCCTGTACGAATGCCATTTTTTTTTCTACGTCTGTCATCTTTTTTCAATTTTATATTTTATTATTTTTCCAGAGATTCGTGAGAGTTAATTTATGACACTTGGCCTCCTGTTGTTTGATTTTGTTTCCAGCTTTTCAGGTTTCCTTTTAAGTTATTTTTTATTAATAATAATACCCCTGCTTGTGCTCTCTTGTCTTTCGCTACTCCACTATCAATATGAATAAAACCTCCTTGTGTCCTCACTACTTAGGTCTTTTTCCTTTGTTTCGGTAAGAACTCTGATATCTGATTTTATTTTTTACTTCCCCTATGACTTAATCTGGCTTGGTTCTTTAACCTTGGATATTCCATGTATTTATATATAAAGTCCTTGAGTGAAGTGAAGAGGAGCAGGCCTCACACAGTGCAGCATAATAGTCTTGAAGAAATTATTGTGTTAAACACAAGCATAGACCTTAGTGATATTAGAATTGTATGTAACCTGTACTGAAATAAACCAAAAAAAAAAATAAACAAAGTTAAAATATTTACCTTGCATGTTGAAAATTAAGTTTTCTATTTTTAAACACATCTATTATAGTGTGACCAGGACATTTCAAATTTAACAGTAAAATAACATGTCAAATTTTCAGCATATAAAATGCATTACTTGTACTATTTATTTTAATCTGTAAATCTATATATTTTTTTATCATATTGTCTAGCACTAGATTCAACGCAGTTTTAGCAATTATTTCGATTGTCTGTGAAATTATAATCTGCCTTAAATAAAGAACAGAAATCTGAGAGAAATTTCAAAGCCTTTTAAATCAGAGTCTAGATGTTTATAATACTTTATATCCTCAATAATATCAACAAATATCAAGATACTAGATAGGTGTCAACAAAAAACGGTAAACGCTAGGAGCGGATATAAATTACAAAGTTTTCTTGACTGCCAGTTAACTTTGAAGGTTTGTCCTTCTAAAAATTATTATGGGAAGAAGTAGATATTGTAATGTTGTATCTCTGGTTGTCATCTCTTCTACCAAAGTATCATCTTACATCGACTGTGTCTGAGGGTTTTATGCAAAATTCCCGTGCGTAAATCAATACAGTAGAGTCGATTGTAAATTTTGAAGCATTTTGCAGATTTATGGTGGTTTGTATTACTAATTACACTTTTAGTGATATAGATATTGATCTTTACCCAAAAATTTATTTCGTATAACGGTATAGTGATGAAATTTAATGTTAAATTTTATTTCTGGTGTCCATTATCTGGATAATATATTGGTTTTTATTTACAAAATATTCATTTAGGGCTTTTTTGTGAGCTGATTAGTTTTATATTCTTTAACGTAATACAGTATAGATACAATTAAATTTACAACTAGCATTGAAACAAACAAACGTATTTATTTAATAAATTAAATATTTAAATTATTTTTTTATTTAACATTGAAGCAAAGAAACTAATGTAAGTCTTAAAAATATTTTGCCTTTAAAATATTAGCAGTTTGCTGATATTCTAAATATGATATAGGGGTACATATGGTACCATACATATGGTACCATATAATTGTGTTAAAATTTTGGGAATGTCATTTACATTTGGGAATAGGATTTAATTACCTATTTAAAACGAAGGTTATAGATCCATTGTTAATTACTTCCTCGCTCAAGTTACTGAGCGACAAAATACTACTGAGACAGAAACATCAAATGCAAAATGTCAACTATACTACAGACAACTCTAATCTATAAATAAAAATTTTTATGTGTACTCGGCCGAACTGAAGATAACCTTGCTTTCTGTCTTTTTCTTCTTCTGAATTTAGGCAAGAGTCGTAATTTTGGGCACTTGGCCGTAAGACCTTTGTACTATACCTTGTTTTTACCACTAAACTCTAATAAGTCCTATGGCCTCAACAAAGGTCAACAGTTTCCTTATTGGTATTTAGAATATCCTCTGGTTCAATCCTTAGTTGACCAGTGAATTCTTGCCTCATATTGTTTGCAGCGCAGTGCAATGGCATAGGATATGCACGGACGTTTCTTCTTCCATTTCTAGTTTTCTGCACCATGGTTTATTCACCTTACATAGTAATTTTAGGCATTTTCTGACATTTTATGTCTAGTCATCATTTTGGTCACTCTTTTGGTCCGAGAGTTTTTTATTCTTAATTATTTTCTTAGTCTAGATTTGTTCCTACACGGCTTTTTATTTCTTTTTATGATTGATTATCAGCTAGTTCTGAATCTCTTTTTTTTTGTAGCATTTTTAATGATGACACAGAATGGTTCTGAGCCTACAAAGTTTTCTCTCGAACCCTTTATGACCCGACATCCATATTAAAGACACTTTATTATCTTTTGCCAGATTTTTGAAAAAAACCTTTACAGTTCCTCACTAGTTTTATTTTGATTTGGTTATGATTGTTTCCATAGTTTGCAATATGAGAAAAGTCAAACTTATGGGCCTGTATAATTTGCTAAGGTGTAATCATGGTTTCAAAAAAAGCCAACCTCGCTCTTCACCAAACTTTGGGAATGTATCCCAGAGCATGGCTAGCTCTAAATATTGTGATCAGAGAACCCATAATTATTTTCAGTCCTTCTTGAAATGCCCTGAGAAACATAACATCCGATCCTGCAGTTTTGTATCGTTTAAAATTTTCAATAGCTCATGTAAACTTGTAAGAACCAAAGATTACTTCAGAAATTAGCTAGTTACTTCTAGTTTGCTAGATGAAGAACTAAAGTTTGCTTGATGAATATTACCACCAGTCAATTACGTAGACTCTGAGAAGTGAACACTTCAAATATGCTCGACAGCCTTTTTTTCAGTGTCCTTATACTTACCATTAAAAAACTTAACTGTCTTGAATTTACTTTTGTTATTTCTTTTGAAAATTCTGTTAACTCTGGCACTTTCACGTACAGTTTTAAATATTTTCCCAGAATTTTCTTCAGGATCTTTCCTTAACAGATATGGTTGTCTTATTATTCTTATTATAGGTTTTTAGTTTAGCCTTATATACTTTTCAATCACCTGATTCCTTTACCCTATAAAATAACCGTGTTATTTCTCTTCTGTCATCAGGAAGCTCCTTATATCACCAAGCTGATTATCTGGACGGGAAATTTTTTTTACGGGCAGTTTTTTCCTATGTAAGCAGTTAAAGTCGTTTGTTTTTAAAAGTTCTTTTCATCATTTTAAGCAACAACTGTTAGGCAGAAATTAGTATTTACTATTTTCTTCCGTATCTCTAACAAAGAACAAACAAGTACCCAAGTAAAGAAAACCAAAGTTATATAAAATAGTCAAAAAGGGAGCAAAGGATTGGGGAGAAACCAGAAACTTTGAAATATTTTTAAACAAATACAGAAAACCGACAGCTCTTATATTATGCAAAAGGTGAAGTATCCAGGAAAAAACATGCGCCTCGCATAAATATCCTAGAGAAAAAATAAGAACTATAGACAAACTTGCACCAATACGAAACATTTTTGACCAATTTAATCAGAAATGCAAACCTAATTACGTTCCTGGATATTACTTAACATTAGATGAGATGCTTCCTGATCTTGAACTTTTTGATCACAGCAAACCACAGTACTTCATGTTTTTATTTTCCAAATCCAATTATTCCAATTCCAATTATTTTGGTGTGGTATATCCCCAAGAAAAAAAAAAGTCGTGACACTGTTATCATCTTTTCACTATGATGACTCGTAAATGAAGATTCTGGAGATGCCTGTATGCCCAATACTATTACTTTTTATAACATTACAAAAGCGGATGTTGACTCAGTCGATTAGAAAACGATGTAATGCAATGTAATGTAAAAATGTAATGCAAATAAAAACGACCTAAGTTTGGAACGTTTTTCGGAAAAAAGATTGTTTTAAATCAATTGGCTTAGCCTTGACTAGAGAGCACATGCTAACCAAAGTAAGACACTCTCACTTACAAAAGCATATCGACCAAAAATTAAGTGGAGTATAGGCAGATCCAGCGGCTTTGCGACCAAATACACGAGGTCGTTGCGCCTATTGTGCAAATCGTAAAACACGATATTGTTGTGTAAAATTTTCTATGCTTAGAAAATGTTATACCGATTTGCGAAGACTGCAATAAAAATTGAAATTAAGATTAGAATTTTGTTTATTAAATGTAAGAGATGTACGTTTTTGTTAATTTATTTTTTTGTACCTTAAAGATGTTATTTATTTTATTATTGGGTTAAGATGTATTAAAAAATGGTTAAGATGTATTAAAATAAAATTAAAAACTGGACCTCACAGACTCCACCCGACTGTTTGTGTAATTTGCATATATCCGATTACTCAAGGGTTAAACGGATATAAATCTGCTTTAAAAAAATGTACAGATAAAGCATATATTATTAGAGTGTATTTACTTTAAAATTATTAGTTCAAAATTTAATTTTTTTATATTAAACTAAATATTGACTACATTCATGCTCAAAATATTGCAACCTCAGCATAATGTATATTCAGCAATAATGAAGATGTTTTAAATTAACCAGTCTACAAGAGTTCTTTCCAACACAATAGAGGCTTTTGCAAGTCTTCAAAACTAATTTACAATTACATCAATCGTTCTGACAGAAAAAATAAATGCAACTCTTCAGATAATTGCCCAAATTACGGTTAATAAGAGAAAGGAGTGAAAAAAGGAGACGCCGTGAGAAAATAATATTAAAAATAATAATGATATTAATTTCATATGTAATTTACCTAGTAATCGGAAATAATGATTCGATTGTTTGCCTGTTTTATTTGGAATGGTATTGGCTAAAATAACCTGTTGAGAATTTAATTTTGTTTGTCAGGCTTGTTTGTTTAAAACACCAAGAAATTTATAATTTACTTTCGGAAAAACATTAAAAATTGGACAAGAAACATTTTTATGTTGAAGTAGATTAATCGATTACGTAGAAATTGTGGGAAATAAGATCCCAACATTGTACCGTGTTGGATGATATATATGTGATGTCATCAGTTATGAAAATAATTTAATGGACTACTCCAAAAACATAAGCACTATTGCTTAATATTTCATATAACGGTTAAATTTGGCTAAAACAAAAAATTAAGCGCAGTAAAATAAGTCAGTATGTATCGTGAAAAAATAGCATTTCATATCAATAAACAAATAAAGTACAATAATGGATAATTAACAACCGGCACGAACGAGATCATTACGGTCATACTTTCAACGACTTTACAACAAAAAAAAAATACCTGAATAAATAATTATACTCTAAAATTCAGAATATAAACTCCGAGCTTTATCCAAAAAATAAGTATAATAGAAATAAGAAAAGCACAGCAAATAAAAACAACAAATTGCCAGAAAAAGATAAAGTCACTACAGGAATACTAAAGATTGAAAAAAAAAGGTTAAATAAAATATTACAAGGAATCAAGATCCTTAAATAATGTAACGCTGTTACTTAAAAAAAAGGCTACAAAAGAGATTTAAAAAATTCTTGTACAATACCATTACAATACGAAGTAGAAGCTATTACTAACAGGTTGATAACAAAATTATATGGATTTAATCAGACACGAAAATTGACATGATTCACAAAGGGATTTAGCACCATTTGCTACCACGTTAAGGCAAAGTTGAGGGTAAGAAATACCCTGGATGCAGACGTACATCCTGGCTGGTCAAACTTAGGACTGGTCTCACGTCAATTAATATATTTCGAGCTGCTGTGAATAGAAGTTGGGTCAGTTTGATCGCCAACATCACTAGAAAATTGGCACTTTAAAAAGAAGAAAACCAATTTTTAGATCTGAAATTCCTAATAAAAAATACTGTTCCAAAGATATTATTTATTAAAAAAGCTTTATTTGAAAATCCCTTATAAAAGATATATAATTAGAGATACTCTTTCCGGCTACATCACATAGTTTTTTCGGACTAAAAAGTCTATCATCAGTGTATTGTCCCTGGACTATTACTAGAGGAAAGTGCCCAAATGTGGACCATCCTCCTAAAGCGGACCCCTAGCTTTCTTGGTACGTTTTAATTTAAATCATGGCGGCAATGAGTGCAAATGGTATATTAGAGTTCCATGACTCAGTGGTGAAGTGCACAAGCCGGCTATGTCACTTATTGCTTGCCAGTCGTCTTGCACGTGTGTTGGTTGTGTGGAAAGTTTTTACGTTGTGTTATATTTTTTATTATTTCTTCGAGATATTAGCAGGTAAGCTACTCAATCTATATATTATTTTAAATAATAGGGTTTGAGGTCATTGTTTATCATTAATATAGTTCATATAATGGTGTGGTTAAAAAATTATGACATTATTAAAATGTATGCTATAGTCGCTTAAACCGGACCCCTCGTAGTTGCCTAAATTGGACCCCTTATTTTTTAAATTTAAAACTTCGCTGTTATGCAACTTCGCACTTCTATGATTTTCAATTTTGTTACAGATTAAAAATCAGTTAAATGGGGAAGATCGAACAGAGAAAGTGGAGTCCGTCTAAAATGACTAAGGCCATTGATGCAGTTCGAAATAAGAAGATGGGGTGGAAGAAGGCGAGTAAATATTTTAATGTGCCGAAGACAACGCTGATGAGATTAAGCAAAGATAAGTATGGTACGCCTATCGAAGCAGCACTAACAAAAAGAGGCAGACCTACAATATTAGGCAAAAATCTGGAAGACGAGCTAGTCCAATATTGTTGTGCAATGGAAGCATCGTTTTTTGGACTCACTAGAAGTGATTTAAGAAGAATGGCTGCGCAAATGGCTCAGAGAAATGGCATTAATCATCCATTCAAAGAAGAAATAGCTGGTAAAAAGTGGGCCAATCTATTTCTTAAACGGCACAAAACAAAACTGTCAGAAAGAAAGCCCACTGGAACATCTTACAGCAGGGCTCTTGGGTTCAATAAAGAAAATGCGCAGAAATTTTATTAACTCCTGGAGGATTTATACGTTAAAAATGAATTTACTCCTGATATAATCTATAATGTAGACGAGAGCGGAATTAGTGTGGTGCAGTCTAAAATACCCAAAGTTATAGGCCTTAAAGGTAAAAGGCAGATTGCTGCCCTGACATCAGGAGAACGTGGAGCCCTTATAACGATTGTTGCTTGTATGAATGCCACTGGCTCATTCGTACCTCCTTTGGTGATTTTTCCGAGAAAAAATATGAGTGAACAATTGAAAAAAGGAGCCCCATCAGGAACAATTTTTGCAGTGCATCCTTCAGGTTGGATTCAAATCAACTCCTTCACTCAATGGTTTAAGCACTTTATCGACTTTGTCCATCCTACAAAGGAGAAACCTGTGCTTTTACTCTTAGATGACCATTATAGTCACACTCAAAATATTGAAGTGATCGATTTGGCAAGAACACACCATGTTACCATTGTGTCTATACCACCTCATTCCTCACACAAACTTCAACCTTTGGACAAAAGTTTCATGGGTTGTCTCAAAACTTACTACAGTGAGGAAATAAGGCAGTGGTTAAGAAACAATGAAAGGCCACTTACAGCTTATGATGTAATGGAGCTCTTTGGCAAAGCATACATTAAATGTCAAACAGCTGAAATTGCAATCAATGGGTTTAAAGCCACAGGAATATACCCACTCAACAAGGAGCTCTTTTCTGATGCCGAATATATTGAAGAAGCAAACAAAATGCGAGATTCATCTTTCTACGAATCCATGTCAAAGCAAAAAACGGCAGATAATGAAAGCTCTACAGCGATTAGTAAAAAATGTGTTATGACGATGAATGAATTACAAGTTAATGCAGAGTTTTATCCGAATCAACCGTCAACATCTTCGGCAGGTCAAGGTAATCCTGTGTTACCATCTACATCTGACAATCCTCATAGTCCAAAATCGTCTATGATAAGCCCGTTTGAAATTACTCCTATTCCAAAAATCAAAAAAAGGACCACTAATAGGGGACGGAAAGCCTGCAGTTCAACAATTATCACAGCTTCTCCTTATAAATTCAAGTTAATGGAATCTAAAAAAGCTAAAAACGCCGTGAAAACTGAACAGCAAGAACGTGATCAAAGTTTCAAAGGCAACCGCGGCATAAAAGGTTGTTCGACAGCAGGCCCTTCTAGAAAAGGGAAGGAGATAGTACAAAGATGTCTAAATTTTAAGAAACAAGAATCAGACACAGAAGATGAAATCAGTGTCTCTCTGGAACATATCTGAATTTGACATTATTCCGGGAATGTCACCAACTAAAGAGGATGACGCTTTGTGCATGTTTTGTGACAGAAAATATTCGGAAGATTGTAAAGGCGAACTTTGGGTCTTGTGCATTATGTGTTCGTTGTGGGCTCATGTGGATTGTGCTGGGGCTGATAAGGATGCCTACATATGCGATTTTTGCAGATAAATTAATAATTTTGCTAAATATTTTTGTATATTTAATGTTTTTATATTCGAAATTGTTGCAATATACGTCTATTTAGAAAGTAGATCATGTTTTCTTTTATTTAATACTTTTTTTCAATTATTGGTACAACTTTGTTAATAATTTTTAAGGGGGTCCACTCTTAGCAACTATTTTCCGAATTCACCAAAGGCTAGATTTTGGAAAATACATATTTTTTATATTAATTTTTAATTATTATTAATGAAAGTTTAGTATAAATGAATTATAACATTATAAAGTAAATGGTATGTACTTTTATAATATTTTTTTTGCTATTTTTCATACGCATGAATTGAAAAACAAAATGGGGGTCCAGTTTTAGGCATTTTCCTCTATAAGTATTACCACTTTGGTTAATGCAAAAGTAAATGTCAAATTTTGACTAAGGTTGAGGAAGCAATATAATTAAATACTTACATTATCAAAGGTTACAAACACTTAAAATGATTATGTGTTACATTTTTATTAAACATATTATGTTAAATTTATTATGTATTACATTTTTGTGGAAAAGATGGGTTTAAGTTAAAGTATTTAACAGATACCCAGCATGCTAACGTAAGACTTACAATAGAGGTTGCTGCTGACCCTTAGATAATGTCTAAATGGGTTCTAGAGAGTAACTGATTAATATGACAATTTTTGAACCAATGCATGAACAAAACAGTTAATATAAATTGTAGTATGTCTCAATATGACACATCAATATGGTAAGGTGGATGTATGATAAAAACTGACAAGTTTAAACCTTGTAAAATAATTGTATGTGTGGTCCCCTATTGGGACTCTTGCGTCCAGAACTTCTTCTTGCTAAATAGAACCCCTCTCGTACCCACTGCGTTCCGAAAACCAAACTGTGTATGGTTGATTTTTTCTTCGCATAGTCTATATATCCTTTGATATATATGATAATAGGTCTCAAGCTACATGTATTTGTGAAAAATCATAAAATTTAACAAAAAAAGTAAGATTATGGAGCTAAAACGTCAACAAACTCCAAAAGATGAAAAACAACTAAAACAAGAGATCTTGTGGCAAGTACAAACATGTATACAAGTAAAAGTATTATATGAATTTAATTATTATTAAAATGAATTAAATAAATTATTTAATTGTTTCACATTATTTCTCAATTACTCTTGTTTATGGCCCATCTTGTATGACAAAACAAGTGTCAAAATTAGAGTAGCATACAACTTTTTGCAATAGGTGTCCGATTTCTACTTTTATATATTTAGTAAATGTTATCAGAAATTTTAATGTTTGTGTATTAGCAGTTGACAAAATGTGTAATAGATTTAACTAAAACAAATATTTCATTTCAATAAGAGTGTGAATTAATTTATAAGATTTTCGAAATATTTGTTGCAGCCAAAGAAAATACGGTTAAGAAGAAAATACGGTTAAGATCTGCGATTATAACAAATGCAGGGTGGTGTCGGTAATATGACAAGCTTAAATAAATGCGACGAGAATCGACAATGATTCGTTTTTAGGGGAAACACACTTGCTGAGAAGAATTTGGTAGTCGAGTAATTGAACATGTATTGGAGTTAGAATGGTAAAATGGGGGTGAAAATACTTATTTTGCGAGTATTCAAAAATATACTTCAATTGTTATTCACATTTATTCCTTATTTAATTTTTTATTAAGTTAAATATATTCATTACTGTATAAATATTGCAAAAGACTCCATTTTGTACTGCTTCTTACCTAGAGTATCAGCTTTTTTATTCCCTGGCCTCTTACCCAAATAAGTGGATTTAAATTTGCAGAAGATGCTGTATTTTTTATTATATATCTATTAACATTACTCCTTCGTGTATGGTACTAAATGCTACAAACAGGTGGTAATTTATATATCAATGATTGGTTTGAGTAACTACTCCACAACCAACACCTTCTTTCGTCTTAGATCCATCTGTAAATATAAGAGTTTTGTTATAGAAATCACCTAGTATGGATTTTAGGAAGATGTGATTTATTTTATAAGGTTCAGTATACTTGGAAATTATAAGTCTGTGTGATTTTTCTAAAGATTTAAAAGGTATAGTGTGCATTTATGTAATTTATTAGTACCAAACAAATTTTGAAATTCATTGGTTATAGTAAATGCTTTTGCGTACATTTTTTTTAACTCCCAGACTTTTAGTTTTAACAAATATTTTTGGGATAATAACTGTCGGCGCAAATCCAAAGGAAATTCATTACATTCTACCAGTATTGCATTCACTAGTGAGGATATCATCCCATTGATGCAAGTTGTAAGACATTTATATTGAACTCTGTCTATTTTTTTAACGTTGGTACTACTTGAAGATCTATATAAACAATGTATCTGTAGTCAATGATGGATGGCACAGAGGTTCTATAGAACATAACAGCTGTACTAGGGGTTGCGCACCAACTTCAATTTGTTATGTACTTAACCCTTAACTTGGCACGCACATAACCGCTGTAAGAAAAATGTTTTTGCTTACTGAATATTATCTTTTGAGGGCTCCATTTTCAGAGTCAATTACATTTTTGTTTCTATTTTAATTTTTTTGACATTTTATTGACGTTGTATCTCATAAGATACACTGCTAGGCGTACGGTATATTACAATGTATCCCGCAAGATACATTGCCAGGTATACTATAAAACAAGTACTGATGACCAATAGATACATTGCCAGGCTATGAGAAAAATACCTCCGTATCTAGAAAGATACATTGCCAAGAGGTATATTTGTCGTTTGGACCAATATATTAAATAATGTTGGATTAAATGGAAATTATCAAATTTTCACAAAATATAGTAAAAACATTAAACAAATCTACAATTTTTTCGCTAAGGGTCTTTAGCATTATCAAGACTTTTAGCAAAACAATTGTAGATTTGTTTAATGTTTTTACTACATTTTGTAGATTTGTGTTTTACTTCAGTTATTATGAACAGATATCATAAAGTAGGGGTTTAAACCATAAACATAATATTTTATCATTTACTTTTAGTAACATAACATAATATTTTATCATTTAGTTTATTCAATAAACTACAAAGATGATCAAACATTTATTTTTACAGCTTAAATTCAAAACTTTAAATAAAACTTAGAACACTCAAAAAATAAAAGTAAAAAGTAATAATTATAATTTGTTAAAAAATTAAAAAATTTAGTTATGAAAATCATAAAAACAATTACGGGATTCCACTAAACATAACCTCGCTCTACATTTTGAATAACTCATAGTTGTTTGTCCTTTGCAACAGTTTCGACATCGTCGTTTGGTTGTAAAAGTTGGAAAAAAGGGTCCAAAAAGATCTTTTCTAACATCTTCTCCAGGTATATTCTGGACGTGAGTAGGAATCTTTTTTTTTTTCGGTGTATTAATTCCGTCGGATCTCCTTTTTCAATTTTTAAACAGAAGGGAATCGACAAGTAATATTCTAATTTCCTTTAGACCGATACCATTTTCTTCGTCCTCCAGTAAATTATTATCTCCGCGATATAAAATCCAAGCGTTGTTAACACATAGAATTATATATCCAGTATTTGGGAAAAAATTGAAAGGTACCACCTGTGGCTTTTAAATGGTGTTCGATAAAACGCAACTAGCATATCTGCCAAATTTACGCCACCCATATGTGCATTGTAATGTTTGATAATTGATGGACAGGGTATATATATATATATATATATATATATATATATATATATATATATATATATATATATAATATATATATATATTAATATGATATTGTAATTTTGAAATATGATAAAACAATAATTAAATTAATTGTGATCCAAATAGCTAATTAAAACAAAAAAAAAAATTATTTAGTGAATTTTATTACGAATATGTAAATAAATTTTATTAACGACGGCAATTTCATAATTCATATGTTTTCAATTCTCCAAAAAGCCAACACATTCCAATTCCAACAATCGCTGTTCTCGAGTTGAGGACCGCTACCTGAACAGCCAAAATAAGTGCACCGAATTACGGACCGAACGAGATTTTAATCAGTAAAGAAACATTTAATATTAAAATATTATTTTAGATTTAGTTTCTTTTGAGCTGTATTGAAAGGTGGTCCAAATGAGTGAAATTAATAGTTATTGTGATTATTACGATTATTGTGATTATTGAGATTCGTACTTTTAATAATATTTTATACCTGAGTAGGTATAATGATTTCCTTATCAGAAGTCTTGGTCCTCAATTCGCGCGATTTTTTCAGGTAGGTATAAAGCTAAACCCTTACTTAAAATTTTATTTGAATCCCCAATTCGTGTCTGCACCCAAAAATTGTGTATTATACAAAAATATCAGACAAAGACTTTCTACTATCTACTAATGACTTGTTTCCTGGTAACCGATATTAATCCTTGAAAAATGTAGGTAGATTTGATATTTCAATATAACATTTTATTTACTTAAACTAATCTTAAATAAAATGCTAATTTGAAAAGTAAAACTCAAAATCGTAAATCGAAAAAGTGTCCTTTCTTTACAAAACAATATAACTTCACAACACAACAAAATTAAACCGTATATATATATAAATATGATATAACTATAACATGATTTTACAAACATTTTTTGGTCTTCTTTTTCTCTATTAATTTTTATTTATATACATATTCGGATTATACATATATATATATATATATATATATATATATATATATATATATATATATATATATATATATATATATATATATATATATATATATATATATATATATATTTTAGTGGATTCTCTTGGGCTTAGGTTCATAAAAAAAATTTAGTTTGATACTAAGACATTTTTATATATATTTTTTCCGACGTTTCGGCAGGAAATCCATGCCTTTTTCAAGAATATATATTGACTAAAAAAAAACATTCTATGACAGACATAATATGGTTTAAAAAATAAACTTTTGACTTACCAAGCATGTAAAGATTTGGTGTTAACAATTAGACGTCACAATTAAAATAATTTTAAAACATAGGACATACCCACTAAGTCACTAAAAGTAAAATGTATTTTAAATCTAATGTGTTGTTTATTGATGTTAGCTTATCGTTTAAACAATCAGTTATTTTAACATCATAGGCGTTCTGAGATTGACTTATGTATATTTAAATTAAGTTAAAATATATTTTGTTCAAATTTTTGACATCTTTTTTATCATTTATTGCGTTATTATTTTTTTTTATTTGTATAGACTCTAGAAGCTCTCTCTTCTTCCTGTTGGCTTCACTTTTTAGGATCTTGGTTTGCTCAAAATCAAATTTATGTTTTTTTTTCGTTTTCATGTTTTGTGAGGGCGGTTGAGTTTTTTTTGTCATATTTGTGGGAACGTATTCTTGAATTAAGTAGTTGACTGGTTTGTCCAATATAAACTCCATCACAATTCGAGCAGGGAATTTCATATACAACATGTGATCTTTTTAATAGAGGGGTTTTTGTTTTCAATCTTGTAAAATTCCTTTTCAAAAGATTGTGACCTTTATGAGCAACCGTAATATTATGTTTAGACAGAAGATTTGCTATTTGTTCTGATAACCCTTTTATATAGGGGAGAGACATATAGTTTTTCTTTACCGTGTTGGTTTTATTATTATTATTGTTATTGTAAAATTTATGCAGTCGCGATTTGAAAGTGTTGTCGATAAGGTGGTGTGGGTATGAATTAAGTGTAAGTGCTGTTTTTGCTTTTTTAATGGCCTGAGGTCTATTGATAACTAAAGCAAGCGATAACTAATAGCACTTACACTTAATTCATACCCACACCACCTTATCGACAACACTTTCAAATCGCGACTGCATAAATTTTACAATAACAATAATAATAATAAACCAACACGGTAAAGAAAAACTATATGTCTCTCCCCTATATAAAAGGGTTATCAGAACAAATAGCAAATCTTCTGTCTAAACATAATATTACGGTTGCTCATAAAGGTCACAATCTTTTGAAAAGGAATTTTACAAGATTGAAAACAAAAACCCCTCTATTAAAAAGATCACATGTTGTATATGAAATTCCCTGCTCGAATTGTGATGGAGTTTATATTGGACAAACCAGTCAACTACTTAATTCAAGAATACGTTCCCACAAATATGACAAAAAAAACTCAACCGCCCTCACAAAACATGAAAACGAAAAAAAACATAAATTTGATTTTGAGCAAACCAAGATCCTAAAAAGTGAAGCCAACAGGAAGAAGAGAGAGCTTCTAGAGTCTATACAAATAAAAAAAAATAATAACGCAATAAATGATAAAAAAGATGTCAAAAATTTGAACAAAATATATTTTAACTTAATTTAAATATACATAAGTCAATCTCAGAACGCCTATGATGTTAAAATAACTGATTGTTTAAACGATAAGCTAACATCAATAAACAACACATTAGATTTAAAATACATTTTACTTTTAGTGACTTAGTGGGTATGTCCTATGTTTTAAAATTATTTTAATTGTGACGTCTAATTGTTAACACCAAATCTTTACATGCTTGGTAAGTCAAAAGTTTATTTTTTAAACCATATTATGTCTGTCATAGAATGTTTTTTTTTTAGTCAATATATATTCTTGAAAAAGGCATGGATTTCCTGCCGAAACGTCGGAAAAAATATATATAAAAATGTCTTAGTATCAAACTAAATTTTTTTTTATGAACCTAAGCCCAAGAGAATCCACTAAAAAATATATATTAAGGTTCAAGAACTAAACTCAAACTATATATATATATATATATATATATATATATATATATATATATATATAATATATATATATATATATATATATATATATATATATATATATATAATATTGTAAAAACTACGACCATCAATTTATATAAATAAAGTATTCAACTATAATTCAACTATAATCGTGAATTCAGAGGTTTATTCGGTCATTCAGGTTGGCAAAATAAAACAGAAGTCAACTACTTCATAAGTTTATAGAAGACGTTTCGCTTTATACTTCTAAAGCTTCATCAGTTCTCTAAAATACAAAGATGACATAGAGTTTATAAGAAATACAGATCAGAAAAAATTTAACAAAAACAAAGAACACAAAAACTTTGCAAAAATAATATTCGCAGAAATATTGGTATTATTTATTTCGTAAGATGAGAGAGCGGTAAACCTGGCTCAAATTGTCGATGTCAGTTCTTTTGTTTATTGTAGATGGGTTTGTTAGGATCTCACACATTTCAATAATGGAGCGTTTTTGATGGTTATTTTGTTACAAAATGTGTAAACAAATGACATATATGTATTATATATACATATATAATATATATATATATATATATATATATATATATATATATATATATATATATATGTGAAGATCAACAATAATTGCATTTGATTCACAAGCTTTTGGAGTACATACAATAAATCAAAAATCCACAAGGAAAATAAATTTTTAAATCTGACTGTAAACCATAAATCGCAAATTATAGAACAAATCGTTACAAGCATAATATACCAAATGTTTTTATCACTTTTCTGTTAATCCTCTAATGGGCAAAGTATCTAATAAGATACAATTAGTATTTGTCCGTATACCGGGTAATGTATCCAGAAAGATACTTATTCAATTTTCTTCAGTACCTGGCAATGTACACCCGAGGATACAAACTAAATTGTCGCTTAACTGGCAATGTGTCTTCCTAGATACTACTTTTCAAAGTGATCCTATCTGTTTGTTTATAGACAAATTGTGAATATTATTTTATACAATTATTTCATGAAGACACAATTAACTATAATTATAGTTTGCCAATCCATACAATAACTATTAACACATAAAAAATTAACTTACTTACCGAATGACACAAATTACCACTTTTTTGGAAGTCATTTTGAGCACGTCTACACAAAACACTCTCTAATTGTGCCAAAACTCTGTGTATGGTTTTCAAATTAATTTGTTGGTTAGCCGAATGCTATAGGAAGAGGGTACTTTTAAAATCTTGCGGCAAACTTAGTTTATGTAGAGGAAGTATAATTTAATAAATAACGTATCCTGGAGTGCACACCGTCAAGTTAAGGGTTAAGTAAATTATTAAAACTTTTCTCGCTTTTGCTTATTAGCTAGCGAGTGGACCATAGTAATGTTATGTTAAGTGGGCGTACCCAACTACCGACTGGGTACGCTCACACTGGGTTAGGTTCTTGCTGAACGTAGTCTATGCCGGGTAAAACACATTACATAGCACATTTCGGTAGAGAAGGTCATACCTAGTTCTTCTGTCTACGCAACCACAGTATTAATAACGTTCTCCAGAGCCCAAATACATATTATTCGAAGTCTGTGAAGCATATACATGTACACTTCTCTTGGTCGTAGCATTTTTGGGCCGGAACTAGCAAACTGAACTGAGCTTCTCTAGTTCTCATGCTGGCTTTAAATCCAAACTGATCGTCACGATGATTGTTTAAAACTTTTTATAGAATCGCTTATGTGCGACTTATGTAGCATGACTCATAAGGTCAGATCTAAACGTACCTTTACTAGAATTGCTATTACAAATTACTTTTTAAATATGTTCTACTCTAAGTCACAAAATTTACAAAATCGTTTCCTTTTTAAATCCGTTTAACTAGTATTTTTAAGAAAATATTTTATACAATTTACTGTCAATTTTTTCCTATCATATATTTTGCAGCGGTTTGCGGAATATATTTGTGCCTACAAAAGTATTGTTTTTAATTAAAAAAGTTTAAATAAACTTGTAAATCCGGAGCAATCTTTGGCAAACAATAGAAATGTTAAACAGGTTGAATTAAATCACAAAACTCAATTTATTATCTTAAGTGAGACATCAAATTAGAAAAACAAATAAAAAACAAATAGCTCTATAATGGTTTCCGACAAAAATTCAATTTAAACTAAAGTTTTCAATCTAAAAGTTCGTTAGGATACTATAGATGAAAGTGGAAGTCAAATGTCAATAAATCTAATAAGGTTTACGTCCTGCTGAGTCCCGAGCTAGAACAAATAGTGGAATTTTAAATAGGGTTACATAAGAACTATTTTCGCGTAACGTTGAATTTAGGAAGGTAATAATTCAAATAAGCTATGAATGAGGATATATAAGGAGACCTTTATAGTCGGGTCAGAGCTTTTGTTGATTCTCTTTGCGTTTTTCACACTTGAATTGCACAAAACAGTCATGGTCTGGGTTTCCTGGAATTCTCAAATTCAAAAGTACTTAAAACGACATTTCGAACAGGTAGAGACTTTTACGGATAAAACTTCGGTATACCAAATTTTTATACAAATTGGTGTTTTATAAATGCTATTGTAAATAATTTTGCCAAATATCGTTAGTTGTAAAGAAAAAACGTTGGATTGACAACTCTCGACGACATTTTTTTAGCCGTAATAATGTGATCATCATGTATAAGAGAACAGATAAATGTAAGGTAAATATTACAATAAGACAATAAGATAAAGGTCTCCAGACAATATTTCAAAAGCAACTGTAAGAAATCAGATACATATTTATATTTATAATTATTATCTATTTATTAAAAGTTTATGTGCCACCCAAATTTTTTTAACAGAAAACCACCTTCATTAGGTGGAATGTGTATAAAATAACACAACAATTGTGTATATTGTTGGAACACAATTATATTGTTAACATAAAGCTAAAACTTAATATTAGCATGATAAGGTTTTCTTGTCATGACTTCCTCAAAATATTTTTGAGAGCAAAGGCATGATCAAGAACTAGGTATAATCCGAAATTTGTATTCAATTCAGCGACTAAATATCAAAAGATAAAATGTTAGATGCGTAGTAAGAGTAACACCAGGAGTTAGACAGAGATATACATTGTCGCCAGTACTCTTTAACGTATGGTAACGGGTAGATCAAACTGGTAACGGGTAGATACTTTTCTATGATCTCGGTAGAGATTAGACCTACTTCAAGGAAGCGACGCTGTCCACGCAAGCCATGATTTTCTCTCAATTTCTTACTGCAATAAATCATGTCCTATCCCTTTATCCTTTCAAAATATGGTTACATTTTCTACCCCTCCCTTAAGAAGGGCATTATCGATCAGCAGCGATCATCAGACCTAGCTTAAGGAGCAGAGAAAATGATCCTGGAACGGCTTGAAACTAGAATGAAGCAGTCTGAATAGTTATAGTACTGCGATGGAAAAGAAAACGTTAAAACCACCCCATTATATTTCTCAAAAACTTAAATGGTAGACAGAAACAAGAAAATGGCCCTCGGTCCAGGGCACCCCTTAAATAGAGAGAGGGTGCGAAAAATCCCCCCATCAAATTTATTAAGGTCCAAGGAATTGGACAGAGCATTGAAATATATGACAGGATAGTACTTATTGCCACCTGGAACGTACGCAGCTTATTCATGTATAAGAAACTTGCAAACACTGAAGCCGAGATGAAAAGAATGAAAATAGACAGCTTGGTGATGAGTAATTAGTGATGAGGCATATTTTTTATCGATTGATAATTGTATAACAGTTTTTTCAAAACCCAATCAAGTGAAGCCAGTGAAGCATATATGTGGTTTCTGCATAACGTTGCGTCTCTCTTCCTCAAAGTGATTTTAGATGTAGAAGGTGACAAAATATGCGCAACGGAAGCCGATTTGAAGTATTTCGAACTCGTAAATAAGCTTTAAAATCGCTTAAATGAGTTATTTTTACCGCTTAAAGTAAGAGAGTCACTTTCAAAACTTGAAAATATGAAAGACCTTGACCTTAGTGTGAACTATCGGGATATCTTTATCACGCATGTCAAGCAGTTCTATTAAAATTGTGTAACATATTTGAAAAACTGGAGTGAAAATTTAAGTTAACTTAAGCTATTCAGATGGGTTAACTTGAAAAAAACAAGTTTCTTGGGCTGAAATTTTATCATCGTGTGAGGCTTTTAAAGACTATATAGGTCCGATATTGAATCAAGACGAACTGTTTGATGAAGTTAGTCTAATACGAACCTATGTTACAGAAGATAAAATCGCAGACTGGAATTCGAAAAATATTTCTACCAAAGATCGATTGCTCGAAATCTTCCAAAAAGAAAGTGCTTTGAAAAATCTCAAAATTCTATGTGAGTTTGTTTTTTGTCTGCCTGGAACCAGTGCGTGGATTGAGCGATTGTTCTCAAATATCAATAACACACAAGTCTACACAAACTTCAAAGTTTCGTGTAATGAAGTATTTCAGTTCTTAAAGAATAAACCACCACTTATGAAGGAAGTTTATAGTTCCAAAAAGTACGACTGGTACCAAAATGATGATCAAGATGTTCAGAAAGGAACGTCGAAAAAAAAACTAACTAGTAAAATTTATCATACATCTTTTATATACTTATGTTTGATTAAAAAAAATTGTTCTTATCATTGTTTCATTAAAGATTAACTTTTGACCAACAAAATTTCCTACGGCACTAGCAGTGTACATATTTTCTTAAAAATTATAAATGTACTTTTTTTGTTGAAAAATTATGGTCACCCTAGTTATATGTCGTATATGTCAAAATATCGCGTATTATAATATCTAAAGGACTACGGTATCACGCGTAAATTATCGCCTGAAGTTCATAAGAAGTACTGCTCTACCCATTTAACTACCGAATCTCTTAAGATTAATACTAAATAGTGTTTTTGTACTGTATTAGCTTAATTATTATTAGCTGAAATGTTTTTACGCATCATACATTAAACTAATAGTACTGGTATTTTTTAGGTACTTCTGTATTGTATATATTTTGGGTAGATTTAAATATTCATGGGTGTGTAGGTACGAGGGAATTGAAATACAATTAGTTCATAATCTTGTATCTGAATTTAAATCAATACATTCGAAACTCTATTCTTAAAACTCTTTATTGCAAATTATATTGCACACTGGGATACTTTCAAATAAACATATCTTGCCCATCTGGCACAAGACAGCAATAAATCGAAAAATTACCCCCTACCATGGACACCAACGTTCTGCGTGGGTTCCAATACTCGTGGTATTGGTCCCAACGGGGTACTACCATGTTTTGTCACTTTCTATTGTTCCAGCTATTGTCCAGCCCAGTCTTATTACTTCGAATGTGGTTCACTTTCTTTTGTCACTGCACAATTAATGCTCTGTGGTGGCGTTTATCTGTTTGGAAGTATTTTTATGTCAAAACGTTGACGTCTGTATCTATGGTTGTTATCCATTTATATATTGTGTGTGGGTGGTAACAGATATATTTCAAAATCTGTAAAATTCGCTATAAATTTAAACCAGAAGTTCCAAACGATTTCATTATAAAACTGATAAAATTACTTTATTAAAATAAAACTGTAATAAAAAAATAGCATTGAAATTGTCGTAAAATAAAAAAAAATAATAATACCTTTTTTTTCATACTTCTTGTCTTCAGAGTTACTTCGGAATTTTTACTAGAACACAATACAAAAGAAGGTTAAAATTACTCCAACCCAAAGATAACAAAATAAAAAAGCTATAATCATTTCGAACATAAAATAGTCGGTTATTGAATGCATCCATCTCAAATATAAAACGGTACTATTGAAACTACGAACAAATTATTAAAATCTAGTTATAGTCCAGCTTTACGCTTCAAAAAGCAATACGTGAGATCAAGAAATCGTCGAGTTTTATAATAAAATAAATAAAATAATGCAATTGACAAAGATGAGTGAAGTAATTGAAGGCTGCATTGTCAAAATTGGCCATAGTGCTGAAAAAGACAACTTAGAGCCATACAGTCTTAGCACGAGAACAATAAGTAATACTAAGTTTTTGGTCTTCATTACTGAAAACATAATTAGCAAATAAAATTAGCCACTTAATAAGGGGTAATAAACTCTTGGATAAAATATTAAATTTATTAAAAAATAAAAAGTAATACGTCATGTCTTCTTATTCTTGTAGTTCCTTCTCCTATAGGAGGTTGGCTATCATCACAGATATACGTACCTTATTGGTGGCTGCTCTGAAAAAATCTACTGAGCTGCAACTATACCTACTACAGCTCTCTTAGGTTTCTTAGCCAGAAAATTCTTCATCTTTTTATGAATATTTTACCCTTGATTTTACCTTGCATTATGAGCCTTAATATCTCATATTTTGCACCTCTGGTAATGTGGCCTAAATATTCTAGCTTTCTTGTTTTGATCTGCTTTATGACCTCGCAATCCTTTTCATCATCATCATCAACTAGCCTCTAACGTCAACTGCTGAACATAGGCCTCTCGCATGCTTTTCCTCTTAGTCCGATTTTGCGCAATCTGAATCCAATTTGTAGTCACTCTTTTTATGTCATCTGTCCATCTCGTTGGGGGTCGACCTCTATTTCTGTAAGCTTGTATTCGGGGTCTCCATTCCAAAATTCTTTTTGTCCACCGGTCATCAACTGATCTTGCTACATGACCTGCCCAGTTCCACTTTAGTGTTATTATCCTCTCAATAACGTCTGCTACTCCTGATCTTTTGCGTATAGTAGCATTGGATATTCTATCACGTAGAGAAATCCCTAATATAATTCTCTCCATTGCTCTTTCCGCAACTTGTAGTTTACTCACTGTTGTTGTGAGCGTTAGGGTTTCTGCGCCGTAGGTCATCACTGGCAAAATACATTGATTAAATACTTTTCTTTTCAGACACATTGGAATCTTAGACCTAAAAATATCCTTCATCCTTCTAAATGCAGCCCAAGCGAGGTTTATTCTTCTTTTCAGCTCGATTGTTTGGTTGTCTCGACTTATTCTGATCTCATGGCCTAAGTATTTATAGGAGTCAACTGGCTCCATATCTTTTGTAGCCCAAAAGAAACGTAAATTGCTTCAACAATCAGCTTACCCTAACATTACTTTAGATTCCCCATCTTATTTTTTATTACCATTTCACTGTCCAACACTCTCTGAATCAATAAAAAACACTATCCTGAATTCTGTTGAAAATATTAAGATTTCCTTTAAAGTCAACAATAAATTGAGTAGATCATTATGCAATAGTAAGGACCCTATTGACTTCACCAAACGCAGTGGAGTTTATAAACTTCAGTGTTCTGACTGTGATGCCACTTACATCGGTAGAACTTGTAGATCTCTAGTAACCAGGGCCATTGAACATTCTAAGTTAGAGAACACTTTTTTTTTTCACATCATCTTAAATATCACAATCACACAATCAAGGTACCAGATGATATCTCTCTTCTTCATAACATCCCTGGTAGAGATTATCTCAAACTAGACCTTTTTGAGGATTTGGAAATAGTCAAGGAAAAGAAAAATAGTCCCAATTGTGTTAATCGTCACACCAGCATCAACAGAGACTTCGTCCCACTTCATCGACAATTATTCTCCTAATCTAACTTTCTCTCTTTTAACTACACATCCAATTTTACTTCACTTCTACATTTCTTTTTATTTCTCATAGCTAAATTTCAACTTACATAATCATTCATACTTAACTCTATACTTGTCACCATTAATACACTAACATCACCCCTTTGCCAATATCCAACTACCCATCCTCTCCAATAACTACCATCTCACTTATCATACACATTTTCTTATAAATATTCATTTTACATCTATTAATCTCTTATCACAATCAGTTTTAATATCCCCAGCTTACATCGTTATATTCACCTTCTATTTCATTTTCTTGCCTTCTCGTTTATTTCTTTTTTCTTTTTCTTTTCCTCTACTCATCTTCCATAAATTACAATCCTACTTTTATATATACTCATTTAATCATACACATACAATCATACACATTTTCTTATAAATATTCATTTTACATCTATCGATCTCTTATCAGAATCAGTTTCAATATCCCCAGCTTACATCGTCACATTCACCTTCTATTTCCTTTTCTTGCTTTCTAGTTTATTTCTTTTTTCTTTTTCTTTTCCTCGACTCATCTTCCATAAATTACAATCCAACTTTTATATATACTCATTTAATACAACGAAACAATTAGGTAATAACATCCTTTTCATCCCATTTAAAATGATTTATTAATTTTAACCACTTAAATTACATAAACTTTTCCCTACCTTGGTATACCGATTTATTTTACATCGCAGTCACTCATTGATTTATATTCTCCCATCAGTTTTTAAAATACCAAAAATTGCTAATGATCCTACTACACACAAAACACATTTCTTCACTAAAAACTGCCTACTCACAAACTTAAGCACAATGACTTTGCTCCTACCACATCATTCCTCTTGACATTGACGGGTACTAACTGATTTTTCATACCATCTTTCTATCAGTTAGCCCTAGACTCCAACACAGATCAGAGGTAATGTAAGTCAATAAAACCTCACCAACTACAGGGGGTCATATAAGATGCCCCCAGTTTCATTTTTTTATATTACACAAGTCAAGAGTCTATTGCATTTACCTGAATAAATAACATGAAGATTATTATTTTTTAAATCCAGATGTCCATCGAATGTTTTTTATGTGGCCACACAATGTTTTTTAACAACTTTTTATGTAAGTAGTAAAAAACCAACTTTTTCTCTTTGTATGTTCAAATTTTAACTTTGTTGTTTTTAATATTGGTATTTTTACTCTCTCTTTTAGTAAACTGATGATGGAATGATACAATTCCGAAAAGATCTTCTTTATAATAAAAAATTTTAAGCTTTTAATAAGCTCTTTTTTTATACCTTAATACACACGAACACCACGTGCTTTGTATTCAACAGGTATACTAGCCACTCCTGGATATCTCCACTTCATGGTTTGTTCCAGTTTCACTTTTAAAAATTTTTATTTTTATATATGCTTGTTTGCAATTTCAATGCGTGTCCTTATTTCTCTACCTTGGTCATTGTTGTCATTTACCCAGATTCCCAGACATTTGTAGTTTTTCAGTCTTTCTCGGCATATGGTAAATGTTGCATGTCCTAGGGAAGATACCAGCCAACTGAGATCTAGACCAGGAAGTCATTACTTTTTAGATCCGTCTACTCTTTAAATACATTCCAATCTACTCAAACTGATGCTTAAGAAGTATATAAAATCAATAAAAAGCCATAAGCGTTTATTGGAAAATCTGAAGTCATTTATTGTTTGCATAATTCAAAGGAATAGTACTTTACTTTTTTACTACTTTCATTACAATGAATTAGTACATTACAATTACATACTTATTTTTTAACTTTATGTATTTTGTTTTCTAATGTTTTTCTAAAAAAATACATATTTTTCTATGCTTGCTATAAAAAATATGTTCTTATTCATATTAATGTCTTTGCTGTAATATATTTTGTTGAAAACATTACACAAAATATTCATATTCGTTAGTCACTTTTTGTCATTTTTAAGATGTGCAGTGGCATGTTCCACTTATTATATACACCCATATCCAGTGGCGGATCTAGATATGTAGTTTGGAAGGAGGGCAACCTTCAACTTGGGTCGAACTAAAGATAAAATACCAACCAAACGATATAACAAAGATAAACACAACCTTTTTTTTGGGGGGGGGAAGGGAGAATTTCCCTTTTTTCCTTTAACAGTTAATGAAACCCACAAAAATCTCGAGAATTAAACAATGAAGGAAAACATTCATGATCACGAAGATATGAAGAACTTAGAATTTGCATAATGAGATGCGAGGTGTTATCTGTTTTACTATAAAATTGGACAGTAAAATAGAAATAAGTATAAAAATCTTTTGAGGAGATGTATATATACAGAAGAATATAAATGCGATTCTTCAGCGTATGCTGAGATATAACTGAGATACTACGTGTTTTCGATACTGCAAGATGGACTTGAACGCTGGACATTGAAACAAAAACACATAAATAAGTTACGGTCCTTTGAAATGTACTGTTACAGGAGAATGATTAGAATAACAAGGACACAGAAGAAATCTAATGCGGAAGTATTGCGAGAAATGGGCAAAGAATGCGAAAAACACAATAAAAATTAGAAAGTTACAATATGTGGGACACGTAATGAGGCCATAACACAGCGATATGAACTGCTAAGGCTGATAATAGAAAAGATAAGAGAAGAAAGGAGTATAGGAAGAAGAAGAGTGTCATGGTTGAAGGATTTAAGTGACTGGTTAAATGCAGTTCTATAAAACTCTTCATAGCAGCAGTAGATAGAGTAAAGATAGTGATGATGATATCCAACTTTCGATTGGGAGACAACACTTAAAGAAGAAGAAGCGTATAAGTAAACAAAGAGAAATATTAAAGAAAAAAGAACCAAACAAAGAAAAGTATACGACCTTGGTCCTGAATTAAAAAGTAAAAGATAGGAGATACTTCAACTCATAATCTGTAGTAAAATATAGAGTAAAACTTTAATCAAAAGAAATTCATTGTTAATGCAACTGCATTAATCTGCAGAAATCTTTCATTCTCTAGTTTTCAAAACTACAACTACCATTTGCATCACCAACTTTCGATTGTTTCCAAAAACATGTTTTTATATTTCTTAACAGTTTCAATTATGGACAAAATTTTTATTATATTAAATAATCTGTTTTATGGTAAAGCTGTAAGGGTTCCCATTATAATCCACAAGGAATCTTCGTTCCTGTAGTTGGCTGTATACCATATATTAAAAAAATATATTAAAATTCTTTGTAAAAGGTATATATTTAAAAACCCAAACGGGGTATGTTAGACAAAACGTTTTCGGAATCCATATTCCATCATCAGTGTCTAGGTGTACTTGAATGTAGCCACTAAATATTTGGGTAAAAACCCGTTAATAAATAATTAGTTACATTTAGTTTACATTATTTCCTATAATATATTAAGATGCTAAAGTTACCGTTGGATTAGGTAACATCTATGATGGGATTAGGTGATGTTACCTAATCCAACGGTAACACCTTAATATTTTATAAGAAATAATGTAAACCAAATGTAACTAATTATTTGTTAACTTTTTTTTTACCCATATATTTAGTGGCTACATTCATGTACACCTAGACACTAATGATGGAATATGGATTCCGAAAATGTTTTGTCTAACATAGCCCGTTTGGGTCTTTAAATATATACCTTTTACAAAGGATTTTAATGAGATTCCCATTATGTTTTCCTTGACCTTAAGATTCCTCCCTTTCTAGAAAATAAATAGTAAATACCTTTTGTATGACGTATTTTCCTTATTTTTGCATCTTTATTAAAACTGTAATTGTATATTTTAATTAAGTAAACAGACCAGAGGTCCATGGCTTGAAAAGTATTGTTTTACTTATTCCTACTTTTCTTTCCTACCTGTTATTAAATTTTTTTGTCTTTATATTATTGGAGAATACACAACCAGAACAACGACGTAATAATTAATACCGGCTCAGAAGAAATACCGGACATAACCGACTATGAAATAAGAACGGCCCTAAATAAACTAAAAACGAATAAATGTCCGGGAGAGGATAAAATTGCAGTTGAATTGCTGAAATGGGTGGCAAAAAAATGGAACAGGTATTAAATATTTTATTTAATAAAGTAATTGATAAAGGAAAGATTTCTCAAGAATATAAGTTTTTTTGAAGTCATTTTACTATTCATGAAACGGAAAAAGCAAACATCGACAATTACCGATCAATATCCTTGGCATCATATCTGTATAAATTACTAATAACTACAATCATAACCAAGCGCCTTACACATAATCTCGATTTCTATCAACCTATCGAGCTGGCTCGATTCAGAAAATATTTTAGTACCACAGACCACTTGCACACCGTAAGAACACTGATAAAAAATGCACGTATGTATTCAAGATACACTTATATAATTAAAAACATATATAAAAATGCTACCATGCAGATAAAGCTGGACGAAAGCAGAAAAACTAATCTCATAAGACTACAAAGGGGAGTAAGACAAGGAGACACCATCTCTCTCAAACTATTTACCCTTGCTTCAGAAGATATTTTTAAGAAACTAGCAGGGAAGAACAAGGGTATCAACGTCGACGGATCATACTTAAACCACTTGAGATTCGCAGATGACATAGTTTTAATAGCCGATAATATCCAAGAACTAAATGATCTTCTTCTTCTTCTCGTGCCACTCCTAACGGAGATTGGAAATCATCATGGCCACTGCCACTTTGTTAGCAGCGCGCCTAAAAAGTTCAATCGAACTACACCCAAACCATTCACGTAGATTACGAAGCCACGATATTTTTCTTCTTCGCACACTTCTTTTGCCCTTAATTTTGCCCTGCATAATGTTTCTTAAAAGTTCGTACTTTTCACCTCTCACAATGTGCCCCAAGTATTCCATCTTTCTAGTTTTTATCTCATTTAGAATTTCGCATCTTTTGTCTAAAGTTTGGAGTACTTGTATGTTAGTGACGCGTTCCATCCATGATATTCTGAGAATGCGCCTATAGCACCACATCTCGAAAGCTTCGATGTTTTTTATGGTCAACTGTTTTAGTGTCCAAGCCTCAACTCCATATAACAGGGTAGAAAAGACATAACACCGCAGCATTCATATTCGTAACTTTATATTGATATCACGATTGCAAAAGAGTTTGCGCATTTTATTAAAGACTGATCAAGCGATTTCTATTCTATATCTAATCTCTTTTGTTTGATCAGCATCGTCTGTGATCCAAGCACCTAGATATTTATAACAGGGCACACGCTCAATCGTTCTATTGTCTATTACAAGATTAGCTCTGATGTTGTTTGATTTCGTGATTACCATAAATTTAATTTTTTTCAAATTAATTTTCAAGCCGTAACTGTTACAGTATATATTGAGACTTTGAACGAGATGTTGTAGTTCTACTAGCGTTCCCGTTAGGAGAACTGTATCGTCAGCATACCTTATATTGTTGATCGTCTCACCATTTATTATCAGACCAAGATCTTCTTCCTCAAGTGCTTGTTCACAGATAGCTTCACCATACAGATTAAATAAAAGTGGCGATAAGATACATCCCTGCCGGACTCCTCGACGGATTTGAATTTCTTCTGTTAGTCTGCCCTCAACCTTGACATTTGCTGTTTGATTCCAATATAGATTGCATATAATTCGAATATCTCGGCTGTCTATATTTTTCTTTATTAGAACTTGTCTTAGTGGTTCATGTTGTACTTTGTCAAAGGCCTTTTCGAAATCAATAAAGCAGGCGTAAATTTCTTGGTTCATGTCTAAGCATCTCTGTGAGAGAACGTTCATTGCAAACAGAGCCTCCCTTGTACCCAGCCCTTTTCTGAATCCCATCTGAGTGTTACTGATGTCTACGTCTAATTTCCTATAGATCCTATTATGGATTATTTTTAGAAACAGTTTTAGCATGACTTATCAAAGCTATCGTACGATATTCGTTGCATTCCTTTGTATTTGCCTTTTTTGGCAGTAGTATATAGGTCGAACGGAGCCATTCCCTAGGTATTATTCCAGTTCTATATATTGTGTTAAATATATCTAGAAGTATTACTTCTAGATATATTTAACAACTAAATGATAATGGGAAGCATGGGAAGACCAAAAGATGGGTAGATGACATAAGAGCAGTGGCCGGCAAACAGTGGATTAGATTAGCGCAAGATAGAGAAAGATGGGAGAAATTGGGAGAGACCTACATTTAGGAGTGGATGGAAAATGGTTGACAAAGAGAATATTGGTGTCATCTATTTTCTTTCTGAAAGAATAATAAAAGACAGACAAGCTAATAGGAATCTTAGGCAATGGATATTGATGTACATTGATAACATTAACGACTGAATACTATAAAGAACAAGGAAGCGGAATTGTAATACCTCCAAAATTGATGAAAATAATTTATATCTCTATATTTTGAAAACATAAGAACAATAGAAACAAGCCTATAGCACCTTTTATATATTTTTTTAAATTAAACAATGGGTATAATAATTCCTCTGATTCTGATGTTGTTTGTATTGTTATTCAATGTATTGTTACCTTATACCTTGTTACCCAAAGTAACGTCAAAGTAATGTAATAATCGTCACCAAATATTAAACAAATGTATTTACCAGAAAATCGTAAATAGAATAAAAAGATATTTTAGAAAACGAAATTCATTTACTAAATCAGGCCCGTTTATTTAAATTATTTATTATTATTTAATAATTTATTTAATTTATGTAATTAACGTAAATTACCACTAAAACATAGAAAGAAATATGCTTGTTACTAGATGTTAGAAGTTTTTTTCTTATTCTGCATGAAACATATAAGTTTGGTACCGCAGGTAGACCACCGGTGTGACATATCCGAATTTGAAAGACAAGAAAACCGCAGTGGCCATAAAGTCTCTGTTTACTTCGGTTATTATTGTACTATTTGTATACATTTAAACTATTGTTGTGGCTTTAAATACCCCATAACTGTTGCTCATTTTAAGTTGTCCATATTTCGTTTCAACTTAAGGCTTATTTTGGCTTGGCTCTGGCACACTTTTAGAGTCCATTTGGGCTAAATTATTTCTGATCCGTGTCAAGCCCACCTGATCAACAATAGTTTTTTGATAGATAACCAATCTTTAGAAAATTTTTAAGGCATTGATGTTAGTACATTTTGCCACTGTTGTGTGTTGTGGGGACGGGATTTTACATTAAACGTTTACGTATTCTTATTCTCATAGAAGTCTTTTATTGGGATGTTTCTTAACGTCGAAAAGTGCACAAAAAGCTTTTATCGTGGTTTTGTACAATAGAGGATGAAAGTTTAATGTAGCGATATAGTTTTATGGAACGGATCAAGCAAAGTGCAGTACGCATAAAAAAGGGTCCTGTCTTTGCGATAACAGCCTCGAACGCTGGATTACGGTCAAGCGTACTAAACAGGAAAGATATATCATTTATCAACTCAAAAAAAGCAGCTCAAAAATCATGTGCACTAGAAGCAAAAAAGGTTACAATGGATACAAAAGAATAACAAACGAAACCAATAAATTGTTACGAAAATCAAAGACTAATAATGAAACTTTACAAAAAAATTAGAGTTGGAACTTCACGGGAAGCAAAAGTATCGATATTAATTAAACAACAAGGCTTTACTTTTTCTTCTTCTTTGTGCGACTAGGATTACTCCTGTTTGTCTGCCTTTTATTCTCTTTCAGTCGTTGTTGACTGAACATTATCTTTCGACCTTTTTGGCGGCCTTCCCAGGGGTCTTCTGCTATACGTTTGTTGTTTTTACAGATGTTCGCTAATCTATCTGGTCCCATTCGGTTTACATGTTCGTTCCAGTTTTTTTTCTGTTTTTATCCACCTGTTAATATTTTAAATTTTGCATAGTTTGCGTATACTTTTGATCGTTTGTCTGTCCCTTAATGATATGCCCGCTATTGATCTTAATACTTCATTTCGATATTGTTGATTTGTTGTTTCGTCTTTCTTGTATCGGTCCTTGTCTCCGTTGCATATGTTAGAATTGGTCTTACTGTTGTCTTGTATACTTTCATTTTGCTTTTTGTGGTCAGATATTTGTTTCTCCATATATTTTCTCGTAGGCAACCACTTTCTCTTGCTGCTTTTGGTGCTTGCCTTATGGTCTCTGTTCTTATATCCCTGTCACTAGTGATCTCTACTCCTAGGTGATTAAATTTCATTACTTCGTCCCTACCATTTCCAACTATCGAATGTGAAAAGTGGTACTTTTCAGGAGAGCAAAATAACTCTTTTTTAGAGAATTCTAAATCAGCGCTTTGACAAATGGAAAATTTTTTATATTTTAAAAAATTAATGTTTGATCCTTGTTAGATTGATATCAGAATAAAACTGCTTACCGTTTGCTTCTTTCCACAAAATCACATTCGTTATTTTGCTTTTTGTGTTAATCATCGATTTGTTTTGGTCCAATGTTTTAAAATTGCGAATCTGGCATTTTCGACAGTTCATATTTGTATAATTTTAGCACATTTATTTGGTGCAATGTTTCAAAATTGCGAATGTGGCATTTTCGACAGTTCATATTGGTCTAATTTTAACACATTAATATTCTTAATTGAAAAAGAGGAAAATGAAAATAATCTCAATGTTCTTACAAAGTTTATTACAAATAATTTATTTAAAAATTGAAGTTATAGGGTAAAATGGGAAAATCATGTATAAAGAAATTATTAAAAGTATTTTTATGAAAGTACGTATTGATAGAAAATTAATGTAATTAGAAAGGATAAAAATATTCACAATACAATTATGGAACTTCACGTCCTGTAGATACCTCAAGTAATCAGTAGTAAAATAATGATAAATTAAAGTAAAGTCTTAAATTTTAGATTCAACGTTATCATTGTCTTCAGTTGCGTCAGGTTCTGGAAGACAATCTCTGGCAGTATTATATGTTGGTAAATATTGGTAATATTGGTGGTATGGCCTAGGTATTAAGTTTTGTTCACATAGTGACAAGAGGTTTTTTTTCTTCATATCCGTGATTGGGAGTCTTTCGTCGTATGCCTTAACAAAGTTTATACTATTTTGTTTGCCTCTTTTTTGTATGGTTTCAAGAGATAAAAAGTTTCCGTCAATGCTAGTCTTCATGTAAAGTTTGTTATTTTCATTTTTCCGATACTGGTACCATATACACTGTGTGGACGACGTCCCAAAGGCAGCATTGTTTAATATTTTTTTAAATAATTCTCACTTTGACAACATCACTGTTTTTGGTTTAGCTATACCCAGTTAACTGAATAATCAGATAATGAAAAACCGATAAAAACAAAATAATAAAGTTCCCCACCGAAAGAATTTCTTTAAAGAAATAATTCACACAATTATTGTGAATACGTGCGTTTTGGTCTTGTCAGCAATGTTTAGTATTTTTAACATTTTGCAAATTATAATTGAATAAGTGTATCAATTACAACTCTGAAATTAATGTATGTGACACATTAAAAAACAAAATAATAAAGTGCCTTACCGAAAGAACTTCTTGGAAGCAATAATTCACAAATTGTGAACACGTGCGTTTTGTTCTTGTCAGCAATGTTTAGTATTTTCGACAGTTTGCAGATTATAATTGAATAACTGTATCAAATACAACACTGAAGCTAATGAATGTGACACATTCGTCATTTTGCATTGTACATATATATGCCTTTAGTTATATTTATACAAAACAAAATATCGAATATTCCATTTTCGTCAGTTTGCAGCATATTTGATATTTTGACCAAAACAAAATGACAAAATGTTCATATTCGATGGTTTAGACAGAATATTTCCCGCGTTTCTGATCAAGCTACAATTTCAATATTTTGCTACAAGGTGTATCACGTTTAATGCAAGGACAAGGTATCGAATCTGAAAAACCCGATTTTTCACATTCGATAGTTGGAAATGGTAGGGACGACTTGTTCTACAATTTTGCCGTCTATTTCTAATTTGCATCTACACTGTCTTTACTGATCACTATACATTTAGTTTTTTCTACTGATATTCTCATATTAAGTTTGTTTGCTGTGGTATTGAAGGTATTTAGCTGCCTTTGTAGGTAATCTTCGTTATCAGCAATTAGTACTGCATTATCGGCATAGCATAGTATCGTGACTTTGTGAATTATATTATTCATCACCATATTGAATAACGATGGGTCTATTTGTTCAGCTTGTAATAAATTTAAGATGTCCTTTCGCTTCACCCTGTCAAAAGCACTTTTTAAATCTACAAAGCACATGTATGCTGGTTTTTCATATTCAATAGACTATTTGTCTGATAATAAAAATTGCGTCTATTGTGCTGCGGTTCTTCCGGAAGCCTTGTTGTTCATCTGCCATGTTCGCTTTTTCCTCGATTTTATCTTTTATGACTGCCGTTACCAATTTTAATGTACTATTTATAAGACTAATGCCTCTATAATTTTCAGGATTTCTTGAGTCTCCCTTTTTAAGTATTGGTAGCAGGAGAGTTTCTTTCCATTCCGCTGGTACTATCCGGTATTTATTATATCGACGAATAATTTTAGGAGCTATTTGCGTAGTGTTGTTCCTCCATATTTTAGAAGTTCATTGATTATCTTATCAGGACCAGGAGCTTTTCGGTTTTTTAATTTTTTTATTCGTTCTTGTAGCTCTTCTTCTGATATTAGTACTCTATAGTGGGTTTCGTTAATGATTATTTCTCTGTTCTCTTCCTCTCCTTCTCTATATAATTTCGTGCAATACTTAGTCCATTGTTCCTCCGTAATGTTATCTATCCGTACAAATTCATTCATTTCTGTTTTTTGTCTCATTATCATCTTCCACACTTTTTTCTGGGATCCATAGAGGTCGTATTCCATATCTTTGGTAAATATCTCCCAGTTTTCTTTTTTGATATTATCTATTTCTTGGTTTACTCTATTCCTGATTCTTTCGTAGTCTTATCGTGCCACCTAGGAAAGCTTGTTTCTTTTCAATTGCTAGTGCTTTCATCCTTTCCTTTTACCATGGAGTTTTGTATTTCCGTTTATTTAATTATCCACATTAAAGAGCCCAGGTTTATTCGTTTGGTGAAAACTTGTTTAAAACAATACCTGAAATGGCATGACCAAAACATCAAATAAAACAAGAGATCTTCTTTTTCTTCTTATTGGGTAGACATGACATGTTTTTCAATGTTCCTTTAGTATGTTGTCGTTTCATCGTTTTCGTGGTCTTCCTACTGATCCTCTTCCTATTGGGGAACCGTCTCTTGCCGTCTTTCCTACTCTATTTGTTGTCATTCAGCTTATGTGATCGTTTCTTACCCAGTTCTTTATGTTTTCCACCTTACATCTACGTCGTATATCTGTACTTCTATCTTTTGCTCATAGTGTTTTTCCATTAATTCTTCCAAGTGTTTTTATCTCTGCTGTTTCTAACATCATTTTTGTCCGCTCTGTTTCAGGTCGTGTTTCTGCCACGTTTATCATTATTGGTCTGATGACTGTTTTGTCAATTCTACCTTTTATTTCTTTTCCAATATTCTTATTCCTCAATATTGTTTTATTTAGAAAACCTGCGGCTCCGATTTCTCTATTCTCTAGATCTTCCACTTCTGTTTTGAGCTTTCCGTAGGTAGATAATGTGATGGCTCGATATTTAAACTTCATCACTTGATGTATTATTTGACCTTTCAGCTCTAATTAACATTTAAATTTGCTGTTATAACTATGTAATTTGTTCTTTTTGGGGAAATTAACCTGTTTCATTTTCTGGTACTTATATTGAATTGGTGCAGCATATGTTGTAAATCATCTTTAACTTGATAGAGCAGTTTTGCGCATAGCAGATTATTTTAAGTTGCTTTTCTCCCATTTCGTATCTTTTTTTAGTTATTACTTTTATCCATAATCAGGTTCAGCAAAAGAGGACTCAGGAAAACTGCCTGTCTTAGCCCATGATAAATAGGGTCAGTTCTTATTCTACTTTTACTTTTATTGTGTTGTTTTGGCAGATATTTGTGATCGTTTTAACTATTCTTAAGATATCTCTCTTACGTACAATAAGTGGATTTTTTTTAACCTATTCTCTATCCTTCCATTGTTGGATATAGGTCTCCCCCAGTTCTCTCCATCTTTCCCTATCTTGAGCTGTTCTCTGCCATGTAGGACCTGCTTGTTTCCTGATGTCATCTTTCCACCTCATCTGTGGTCTGCCTCTTGATGTCTTTGCATTGTATGGACACCACTTTCCGATGGCATTGTTCCATCATTCGTCTTGGAGACGTCCATTGTATCCAGCCCATTTCCATTTCAGTTTTGCTGCTTGTTCTATCGCGTCTACTGTCTATATACTGCATCTACTATCAATAAGTGGATAACGTCCTTTAATATGACCCGGTACAATACTTTCTTAATGCCCACGAAACATAAATATGCCGGTCGATCCTTTCCGCCTTTCCGTCTTTCCGTCGATCTTGTCTCCCTTTTTGGAGAAATTTGCTCTTGAATGTTAACGTATTTTAAGAAATGAGATCGCAAACATCAGGATAAGTTCAAAAGATGAATGTACTAAATATTTTTTTATTAATAAGAATAATAATAAAATAAATCGAGAAAAAGCAATAATAAAAAAGTACAGAAAAAAATTAGAGCAGGCCCATTCTGCTTTGATGCATACTAATGTCATAAAAATAAAAGAAAAATCCCTGAAGTAAAATATTTTTAACACTTGCGTGCCTTTTAGATCTAAAAAAATCCTTCAACCTAGTGTAAAAGTGTTAATGTAAATAAGCCTTGTTTCCGAGACCTGGCGAACTCTGGAAGATTATAGCCTTGGCATAGTATGACATCACTATGAGGCTAGGTTTCGAGCAAGTCTTAATCAGGTCTCGAACAGGTTTTGATCAGGTCTTGAACAGGTCTTTGTCATGTCTCGAACAGCAGGTCTCGAAGACGTCTTTTGACGTCATAGGTCAAAGCTCAGACTGGACCAAAATATCCTCCTTTTTACTGACCATTGTCTTGTATTATGTAAAATAAGAATAATCATAAAATTCATCACACCCAAGAGAGCGAAATCAATACAAAGAAACGTTAGAGTAGAAAGACTCTAAATACGGAATCTACTAAAAATGTATAAAGAAAAAGAATATCAGAGATGATTGCTGAGAATGAAATAGAAAACAATAACATGAAAGAGAAAAATAACAACTTAGAACGAGATCCTATAGCATATACAAGGAATAATACGAGGAAAACAACAATACCGTACATAAAAGGATTATCAGAAAAACTTAAAAGGATAGGAAATAAATTTAACATTCAAAACAACAAACACGTTGAGATCTATTTTGTCCACAACCAAACCTAAGAATAAACAAAAAAGAACAAAGAATTTCATGTATAAAATACCTTGTGAATGCGATCACTTTTATTTAGGTGAAACATCAAGGCCATTAAATGTTAGAATAAGTGAACATCAATTTTATATTAAAAATAGAGAATTTGGTAGATCTCAAATATATAAACACGCATGGTATAATAAACATAGGGTTCAATGGAATAATTGAAATGTAGTCCTAAAAGAAACGGATGGTAAAAAAAGAAAAATCAAAGAAGCGGCTCTAATTATGCTAAATGAGGCCAATTGTGTCGCAAATTCCTCGGCAGAATGTAGTAGGATCTGATCAATATTGAAAGAGGAAGTTATTAATAAGAAAATACCAGTATTAGTAAGTCAGTAACATATAGAGGATACATCATTTATGTTTTTTAAATAACAAAACATATAAAATCAAAATTTTGGTGTTATTTGAAGGTAAACTAAATGCACGAACAAATACTTACCATGTCGGGATAGTCATATGAGGTTTATTTTTTTCCCGGTTTTTCCTTCATAATTTACTATGGAATCACTAACAGGAGAATTTTACTGTCATCATGTCATGTGTTTGTCTTTTTAAAGACGAATTACATGCTATGAGTTTTTTCTGACGGATATTCTCAAGTTAAAGTTAATTTCATGTAATCGAATGAACTATCTTATAAGTAAAGTCGTCCCAGGAGCGCAACTCAACAATATTGGCAATATCATTTTAAAGTCGTCTACTTTAAAATGCATAATGTATGTCTGAATTGTCAATATAAATGAGTCAGATAAAACTAAATTATTAGAAGAATTTTTCTTTATGTAACAAAAAACAAGATTTGTTTAATTTACTGTTTGTATTTTGAGAACGATTTCCGAAGTGGAAATTGAAACGTCACTAAACGTATTTTTATCATTAATTGTGGCTTATTCCCAGTTAAATAGTAATTAATTTAAAATGCCACAAGAAAATAGCTTCAGAACAATAACATGAAAGAGATCTGGAAAAAAAATATATAATTAGCGCAGCAACAAAAGCACTTAGAGAGAGGAAAGTAACGAACACTTACATAAAAAATCCATGGTTTATAGAGGAAGTGGGTACAAAATTGGAAGAAAAGAAAAAGCCTTTTTACAATATATAAGAAAACAAAAGACTACACAGACTACAATTACTACCAAGGAATCTGAAATGAAACAAATACTTTAGTTAAAAATAATCAGAGAACAAAAAAAGAGATGAACGAACTAAAATTAGATATATTCTCAAAAAAACATATAGACTAGTTTTGATCCCTATTTGCTAAAGGTGACGATAATAGACCACTAACACCAGTATAGAAGTAACAACAAACAAAGAAATATATATTAAGCAGGAAGAGGTAAAAATTGCATTAAAGAAATTAAAAAAGGAAAAACACTAGGAAATGACAGAATACCGAACGAACTCCTAAGTACGGAGGACTAGATCTGACCAAACAATAAATAAACTGAACAAAACAGAATAGCACAAGAATGCAGATTAAGCATTCTAATATCTACAGAGAAATTTACTTTTAAACAGCACTAAAGTTACCCACCAAAGTAACTACAAATAAACTAAATGAAATTACCAGAATGACAGAATAGAAATAAAAGTGGAAGAAAAACTAACAGATCTAATTGAAGCCGACCTAGAAATAAAACAGGGCGATTCTCTGCGCCAGTTATTGTTTCCAAATAATGGATTCCAAATGGGAGAAAAACAACTTAAAATAATCTAGCTGTGATGGCGATGCAATACTAATTGTTTACCAATTTAATACAACACCAGAAAATTTAACATGTTAATATCCGAAAAAAGACAAAATACATGGTTATAACAGTAAATTTACTAAGACGTAAATTGGAGCTGGAGGGTCAAGTGACGTATTTTAATTATCTAGGCAATCACACTATCTATCTATGGAAAGCTTGAAACAGAAGTAGAAGATCAAACGAATAGAGCAAACATGCAGGATGTTCTTAATGAAAAAATATTGAGAAATAAAAACACCGGAAAAAAAATAAAAGGCACAATTTAAAAATCAGTCATCAGATAAATAAAGACATACGAGGCAGAAACACGACCTCATATAAAGAGAAGATTGCTAGAAACAGTAATATGAAAACATCAATGGCAAGACACCATGGGACAAAGCTACTAGTGCAGATGCACGACAAAGATGCAAAGTGGAGAACATCAAGGATTGGGTAAGAAATACAAGAGTAAAATGGAATGATCATAAGCTGAATGATACCAAATAGAAGTAGTAAAGACGACGAGAGAGGTTTTTCGATAGAAAGACGATCAGTGAAAAGACCAAAAAAACAATGAAAGTAAAACTTATCTCATGTCCACACAAAAAGAATAAGAAGAACATTACTTTGCCTATGTTAATACTTTAACTATATACCAAAATATCTTAACAGAGTGTAGTTAATTCTAGATTTAAATCACGACTTTTCGAAATTATCCCAAATTTTCTAATAATACAAATTTAAATTTGACCTAATTTCAGTGATTATTAAAAGAACGTATGATTTATTGCTTTTACAACTGATCAAAAAAAGAATAAGATAACAATCTTTATGTTTGGCGTGTCAGTTAGAATTTTGTTTAAATTGTAGCATACAGGCCAGGCTTTAGCAGAAAACGGCTATTTGTAACACTGTAACTAAAAGTGTAACCGTTTACAATTTTCTAAATCATAAAAAAATAAATTGTTTATTGTATTTCACTGTGTACTTATAATGTTTTATTCTTGTGTTTATTAACAATATTATCAAAGCAGCTTCTTTGAGTATATATATTGTTTGTTGTTGGTTTATAATTGTCTAAACTTTCTTTAAGTTTCTTAAACATCCTCTCACTACATTATATGTCCAAGGCGTTCATTTTTTAATAATGTTCATCTTTCTGAATTATGCCACGCTGTTTAGGTAGTTTTTAAATAGAGATCCACCTAGAAAAATCATAATTAGAGTAGTTTGTTAAAACTGTATAAGTTTTTTGTTTAACACTCTATTTTTTATTTGATACAATTTGCAACCAGAAAATTCAAAAAAGGAATTGTACAAAATGGGTGTACATATGTGGGAAATTATGCGTAAAATTTCAGTGTATGTGGACTGTATTATATAGGGCTGGTTCAAATAAATTAGGATATGCAGTAAAGAGTTATACAGACAATAGCAAATTAAGTTTATACAAAGTCGTACTAATATTTTCTGCTCCACATTCTCGCGGTTATTCTTCATACGCGAGAGAGAGAGAGAGAGAGAGAGAGAGAGAGAGAGAGAGAGGGAGGGAGAGGGAGAGGGAGAGAGAGAGAGAGAGTGGAATGTCCTCAATGACGGTCAAACGACATGAGAGATATGTCTATACCAAGCGATAGGTAACAGGCAAGACAGCACGACTGGCCCTAGCGGCAGTCAAATCAAGAGAGAGTCTTTCTTATTTGCTATCTTAAAACTGTCTGTATTTTTAACGGTAAAATATGAGTAGGAAGGGTTATCGAGGGTTGGACTAAGATAATGATTGTACAATTGTGATAGAAGGATAATTAATAATACAGCGAAAAAATGACACGATTTTTCGCGTGTGAAAAAATTTAACAGGAATAAGACCTTATGTTCAGAATAAGAAGTAAACAGTAGAAGCGACGAGGCGTGAAACGGATATCTAAAAATTAAACAATTTTTCACCATAATAAAATTCTGAAGATCTTACAACATGGGATAGAAGCCTAGATACTGGTGGCACAGGTTAAAAAAAAGAAGATTTGTAAAACTTTTGTTACAAATTTATGTGAATCCTATGTACCTTTTGGCGCTTAAAAGTGATCTAAAATTAAAAAATTTTATTTAGTAAACATAGTTTTTCCACAATATGACTAGTTTATTCTACATTATAATGATATAAAAAAAGACAAAATACCAAAAAACCTGATAATTAAACATTAATATAATAATACCATTTATCTAATTCTTATCTTTTAATAGTATGGTCTGTTCAATTATTTCAGGAGTCAATACTTTTGTATTTTTTTTTTCTCTTTTTTCTGTAAAACTTCTTATACCTTTTTTCCTATACAAGACACTCTGTTATTCAAGATAAATTGACCAACAGTAATCACCCATCATGTTGGTGTTTTAACGTACCTGGTATCGTTTCTCCATCACCTTGATACGCTGCTGAAATTGTTCTCCTTGTTCTTCACTATCACCCAAATTTTCAGGGAAAAATCAAGATGGTTACGCAAAAGGTGGATTTTAAGGCTCATTAGACTTTGCAAATCTTTAAAATTGTCTAATAAATTAGATACTATAAGCTTGTAGATGGGTCTTCTACATTAACTAAAAACTTGGTTACAACTTTTTTGAATGCAATCCACCCTTGTTTTTTCGTAGTAGTTATCTTGGTTTCAAAGGTAGAGTCAAACATCATTTTTCGAATATTTTTGTATTTTGATAGATGGAGACACATTCCACTCAAGTACTTGAAATGTCCTTCAGACAGGGTTTTGTCAAACTGTTTCATTAAGCCTAATTGAATGTGTACAGGTGGAAGCAGGATCTTCTTTAGATCTACCAAATTTTTGTATAAAATGTTTTTCTCGTCAGGTGTTAAAATATTTTTTGTGGACCACTGTTTGAAATAATGCCAAAAGAATGAAGTGGCTGTATTATCGTGCCAATACATAAAAAAGGCAGAAAGGATACATGTGGCAACTACAGGGGAATCTTACTAATCGGTACTACATATAAGATATTAGCTTCAGTTGTACTAAAACGATTACTGCCATATACAGAGGAAATTATTGGCGATTACCAATGCGGCTTTAGGCCTGGAAGGTCAACAATCGACCAAATATTTACTATCAGACAAATGCTAAAAAAGTATTGGGAATATAATAAAGAAGTACACCAGATCTTCATAGATTTGAAACAAGCATATGATTCCATAGATCGCTTAAAACTGTGGAGTGCAATGATGGAGTTAGGCGTACCAACGAAGCTGGCCATGATTGCGCGAATGTGTGTCAACAATTCCTTTGCACAAATTAGAATAGGAGGCAAAACTTCAAAGGCTTTCGGCATAAGCACTGGACTCAGACAGGAAGACCCGCTGTCCCCATTACTATTTAACCTAGCAGTGGAATACGCAATGCGAAAAATCTATACCAGAGTCAAACTAGACATAACTGCCAGAGGAGGAAAGATTATTCTTGCATTTGCAAATGATGTAGATGCAGTAGCACAGACAACAATGGAAGTTAAGGATATAGTATCGAACTTTGAAGAAGCAACACTAAGCGTAGGCTTAAAAATAAACGAAGAAAAAACTAAATACATGGTCGTATCAAAAAAGGAACGACAGCGAATAAGACAAAACATTACCATAAACGATCATAATTTTGAGGTGGTCAAAGAATTCAAATACCTAGGAGCAAGAATTACCAGTGAAAACACAGGAGAACGGGAGGTTGAAATACGAATACTGGCGGGGAATAAATCATTCTTTGCCATTCAACATCTAATGAGGTCAAAGCTTCTCTCAAGGCGTGCCAAAATCCAAATGTACAAAACCATAATACGACCAGCAGTGACATATGGAAGCGAAACATGGACATTGAGAAAGAAAGAAATCAATAAGCTATTAGGATTGGCAACGCAAAATCCTGCGAATTATATATGGTCCTTGCAGGGAGAGCGTGACAAATGAATGAAGGAGCAGATACAACAATGAAATAGAGACTTTCTTCGGGAAAGGAAACATCGTTAACATTCGGAAAAGATACATAAAAGCCTATAGATTAAGTTGGGCAGGCCACGTGGTACGGAGTGATGACGACAGACTGATTAGCAATGTGTTTTGGGAAGGACCAGATGGTAAAAGATCGACAGGAAGGCCTAGAAAAAGGTGGAAAGACGCAGTCAGAGACCTGGAGAAGATGGAAGTAAGGTCATGGAAAATAATAGCACAGGATCGGAATCAATGCTAGGCAATAGTAAACGCGGCAAAAACTAACGAAGAGTTGTAAAAGCCAATGATGATGATGATGACTGTTTTGTGGACTTGTTTTTATTTCTTGCTTTACTCTTGCATTGACAAATAAAACATAAAAACTTTGGAAATCCCTTTTGTTGACCAAGTAGCATGCAAACATCTTCTAAATCTCCAATTGTGAGCTGAATAGCTGATTTTCTGTAGAATTTTATTGTTTTTCATATGTCTCTTTTATACGGACTTAATGCGCAATAGAAAAAAGTCTTCCCCTTGTGTAGGAGTACAGCTTTTAAACTTGTTTTTGAATAGTCTATAAAAAGCCCTAATCCAAACTGTTGACCTCTGTATCTGTGTTTGTACATAGATGTACCAGGCGACAAAAAATTCTTTTCTTTTAATCTTGAGCTAAGCAATTCTGATTTTTTCTTTGTTTAACCCAAATATCTTACTAAGCCGTCTATGTAATTCAGGTTGTGTAGACAACTGTGGTTGTAAATTTTCTGAAAGACATTGAAATTCACCATCACTTCCTGGAGCACTTTCATTAGATTCTGATTTAGCACGTGAAAATACATAAGATATAGATATTTTTATTAAAAAAGCTTTTCCATCGTTAGCCTGTGTAATTATCTTATTACGACGCTTAAAAAACTATGTAAAAATGTAAATATTACTCAACATAGTAAAAATTTAATAGACTGACCATGTTAGAAATGAAAAAGTTTAAAGACTTATGAATAAAGATCGTGAACTTATTAAACTTATTAAAAAACATAAAACATCTTATCCTAGACATATATTTAGATACGAGAGATATAACTTTCTTCAACTAATAATGAAAAAAAAACATGCAATAGACGTCAAATTATATGGCTGCGCAACATTTAGGATTGTACAGGAATAAACTTCCAAATCACAAGAAAAGCATAGGATAGAGACTTATTCGCATGCTGAAGTCGTCGCCAACATTCGTTAGAGATGGCAGCTAAAGAAGATAGAACTTGTTCAAATTAGTGTCCTCGTAAACAAAGTTACAAACCAATTCGTCCATACAATTCAATAAATAGTTTTTGTAACAACTAAGGTTAATTGCATATATACTTGCATTTAGTAAATAAACAAGTACCATTGGTTCTATATATTTATTAACTAGGCCAATAGGTTATTGACGTAATTTTACTGACTTTGGGTCCCCAAATATAAGAAAATTAGAGTAACTGAAGAAAAAACAATATTTTTTCAAAATAAATGTATATCGGCAATTGCGTTTGAATTTAATTCGAGTCTCTTACCATTCCCTTAAAAGTAAATTACCCTGGTATTTTGGTGGCTCAGGCATTTTAACCTAACAATTTTAAACCTGATGATGGACTGTTTAGTCCGAAAACATTTGTATTTATTGATGTAGAACTTTTAAGGGTTTTTAAATAAATATACCCATTTACGAAGACTAACCTCTTTTTTTTTCCTTAAAAGTGTTTATGGGTATATTCTTTCTACCGACATAAAATTATATTAAATATTTTTTTAACTTACATAAAAAATTCAAAGAATTTACCCATATAAAAAAAGACAACAAGAAATTCTAACAGAAGGATAAAACCCGCGATAAGTACCCACGGATCAACGGAGGACATGATACAGGTCAGCAGCTGTGTCATTAGTGGCCCCTGGCTAAGGAATACACTTTCTGACAGGTGCGATACCACAAAGTCGCAGGCGAAAATCAAATACTGATTTAACCGGCTGTGATACTGCGAACACGCATCAACCCGTCTGGCAAGCGTTATGTTTTAATGCCAATACACCCCTCAAAACACAACATGTTGAACTTGAAACAAAATGGGACGATCCCCAGGTGGGTAGAGCTAGCAGCTCAGAATCCCACACCGGAAAACTGGTCAGCCTCACGGATTCTGGAGGAGGCACAAGCTCAACAAAACGCGCCAAAATAGATACGAACAAACAAAAACACTTACTACTAGCCACATACAATATCCAATCTATGGCTTAAGATGAAAAGGTCTACGAATTAGAAGAAGAACTATTTAAGATAAAGTGGGATAGGAGTGCCAGAAGTGAAAAGAATAGGCGAACAATGTATGCATCTAAACTCTGAAAATTGCTTATACTACACAGGGAACAAAGACGAAACATATAGTGGAGTAGGATTTCTTGTCAAAAAGTATCTCACGCCATATATTTTTACATATAAAAGCGTTTATGGAAGAGTAGCTTATATTATAATAGACCAAGATAATAAAACCAATACCAAGGTTATACAAGTGTATGCTCCCATAACAACACATCAGGAAGAGGTAGTTGAAATGTGCTACGAAGATTGGATAACAGCATTAGAAGAAAATAATACAAAGTATACTATCATTATGGGAGATTTCAACGCAAAATTGGGTAAAAAAGAAGAAAATACTGCAACCAAAATAGAGATGCATGGTTATGGCACACGAAATGAACGAGAAGAAAAATTATACAAATATAAATAAATCAAAACTTTTCAATTTATCAATTTGAATTTTCAATGTATCAAAACTCAAAACTAGCAATTTCGACATAGGTTCTTCTTCTTGTCATAAGTCGCACTTGCCATTGTCAGGCAGTAACGCTTCTTGGTGATGCCTGAAGTAAACTGTTTTTATAAACAGTTTAAACATAAACAGTATTAAATTAAATAAATAAAATTAACTATTTAATTTTCATCGTTTGAAATGTATCTTAAATTTAAAAGATTAACATAAGCTACTGATCAAGTAGCTGAGCCGTCCCTGAGTCCAAAGTACCAAAGTACAAAGTCATCAAGGATAAAGGGTTGCCCATAAATGAAACGTGAACAATTTTTCAAAGAAATTCTTCAATAGATCGATTAGGAAGCTATTGTTGTTATTTGTGACATGTGGTCTAGAATTCTGCTAGAAAAGCAACTTAATCTTATGTTGAGAGTGTTGTTGGAATATTGTCAAAATAACCAGATGAAATTGCATTCATAGAAATGTCAGATTTAAAATATATAAACGTGAAACGTCTAAATTGCTTCATGTGGATGCTATGTGGTGTAAAATCCTGTTATGCACCCAAATCTAATTTAAATCCTTTACGAAATCGAAAATATTTTAATTACAAAAAAAGAACAAGACTTTACAAATAAGAAACTGTGTAATAGTAATCTTATGGTGAACCAAATATAAGCAAATGATCTAGCAAGAATAAGGCATACCAGACAAAAATTTATTAGTTAGTAGAAAATTTTTACAAATAATAAAACATAAAGACCTTAAAAAAAATAAGAGAAAACGAAGTATATGACAATAGGTGAAACAAGAAAAAAACAAGAAAATTATGCAACAATATGAAATTAAGATTTTATTAAAATTAATTCGATCTAAATCAGAATTTGATACTATATTAAAAAGCAAATCTTCAATACTTACAATATCTTGTTTAACAAAAAATAAAATTGATCTACGAAATCAATTATAAATCTATTAGTAGAGGTGTGTTATTTATGCCTTTGTAATCACGAAATTATTTATTAATTATAAGTGTTACGCCAAAGCCAATTCAGGAAAATTAGCCACTTTACTGCTATATGCGTGACTTTTTCTAACAACTAATAGCATATTCTTATTCTTGGTATGAAAACCTTCTATTAGAGGGGTTGGAAGGTCGGTTTATAAGAAAAAACAGTTTTCGCCGTTTTTTCGGTGAAAACTGTTTTCCCTACTGTTGGTAAAACAGTACGGAAAACAGTAGGAAATGGTCCCTACTGTTGGCCATACGTATTCACCTTAGGGCGAGCGCCCACCAAAGTGGCGTGGCAGTGGCAAGTAGCAAGTAGCACGCGTCTAGCATAATGTAACCAATGAAAACGAATGATTCAGTTTACACCAAAATGACAGTAACGTCATTCATTCTAATCATTCGTTAGGATTGGTTACATTATGCTAGACGCGTGCTACTTGCTACTTGCCACTGCCACGCCACTTTGGTGGGCGCTCTCCCTTATGTTTCAAATTTCTCTGCAAACAAAAGACACATAAGAAAACGTTACCAACTTTTCATCTTATATCAGCTAACAACTCTTATATTTTCAAGAGGTCAATAACAACGTTATAATTCGATGAATCTGGTCAACTTTGGAGTGTTTGTCACGAAATTCAAATTTATGTGTCGAACTAATATTTTTTTGTTTAAATATATGGTTTATTCTTCTTAGTAGAATTTTTTCAAACACCTTTGAGCTACTTAGTTACTTACTTTCCGTGTCCAGAACTCCAACAGCTAAAATTTTGTGTTTCCAATGGTTGGCTACATAGAGGGCCCTCTCATTCGCTAAAAATAGGTCTTCTTCTGTGCAGGTCTCATCTCTGTGTATGATAGTAGGTGGTGACTATTCTGAACCGCACCACAGTGGCAGGTATCGTTCTCCTGGTATCCCTATTTCTTCAGCTTACTAGCACAACGTGAAACGCCAGTTCTTAGTTTGTTTAGTGCTTTTCATGTGCGATACTGCAAATTGTGTCCAGCAGCCATTTCCTCTGAGGGTACAAAAAGTGTTGTAGCTGAGGCCTACCATAGGTATATTCGGCGCGTCTTTGGCTCTTCGGGAAGGGATCGTGATTTTTTCAGAAAGCTTTTCCGAGATCTTAATCTACTTGGCTGAATTGGTCGTCATACAAGGGGTGTATTCGATCCGTCTCCTGCTTCTTTCGTTCTATCTCTGACGTTACCTGTCTTCTGATGGTGTGAAGCAGGTGGAGCAATTCCAACTATAGGGTAGACCTCTTCGGAAGGTGTCTGTTTTAGGCAACCAGATATTATACGAACCGTTTCATTTAATGCAACATCGACGTTTTTAGCGTGACTTTAAGCTTATGTATAGTAAGGAGATTGGCCTGTATGATGTTAATTTATGGTTATCTTGTCCTACATTGAGCATCATTATGAGCTCTGTATTTCCAAAGGATGGAAAAATATCTAAGTCCAAAGGACGCATTTATTAGGTAGTAGGCTTTACTATGGCTTTTCTAGGTATTTTTTTATTATCTCACCATAGATTTGGTTAAACCCAGGCGCTTTTTTGTATTAGTGTTCTTGATTAATTTTTGAACTTCTTTTGTAGTAGTCAATTGTATGTTAATAGGATCAGCATATACCCGTCATAGTTCAAATGAGGGATTAATTGAAATATATTTTTTAAATAATCCGCGAACGCTTCCACATTCTCTTTCGGATTTCTTGCGCATGCTCTGTTTTCTTGTCGTAAAGGAGGAATAATATGTTGAACTGGCTTATTGATCTTTTTTCTCCCAGAGGGAGTAATCAGTGTATTTATCATTAGTTGGTTCTCTTAGGTACACACTGATTGATTCGTTTTTGTTGCATATTACAATATTGTTTAGGATAAAACTTAAGAGGTCGCTGGTTAAAATGATATTGAATAAATAATTATAAAGAAAAATGCAATATTTGTTTGTACATAAAATTAGCGAAAATAGCAACTATCAATTGTGAACAAATTATGAAACTAACTGGTTTTACTCATTATTGTTGTTTGTACAAAGAACATAGACTTACCCTTTGGTTCTATTGATGTATTCGTAACGCAGGAATGAAGAGTTGGTCGCGGTACCGAAGCTAGCGTCGCCGAGGCTATAGCACGAGACGGGTCAATGGTGCATTTCGTTCACTGTTTTAAGAAGAAGTGCCTCTCTTGAGAATCTTGAGATCATTACCAGGGCAAAACCATCCTTTGATCGTTGGGTGGTCAACAGCTCGTATGCAAATGCCATAAATCAACCCTATTGTCGGATGACTTTGAATGGCGATAATTTAATTTACTTGCTACAGTAATACGAAACCTTACACTTGTTTCAACCTTTGTGACACAGAATACAAAGGAAAAGGCCAAATTCTGCGTACTTTAACATAATAAATGAGATAGCCAGTAACAATTTTGCGAAATAACAGGAAGTAATATATTTTAAAAAGGTCTTTACAATACAGCGCTAAATTAGATCACATTATAGTGCCGTAACAGAAAAAATATTAACTGTAAAAACATGAAAAGAATTCGTACATACTTTCCCAAACAATTATACTTTCTGTTATTATCCATATTTCACATAAATAACATACTATTAATAACTAGTCTAACGAAGATAATACATCTTATTTTTTTATTTACGGTATAAGGTTATATAGCGAAGTGTTAGGTAGCGAAGAAATAAGCTTTGTTGTTGATGCTAATTGAGCTATCTATCAGTCTAGAGAACAAGTTGGATTTAGATCGGAATACAGCACTAACGATCACTTACTGGTGATAAATAACCTGATAGAGAGGTTTGCAGTATACAACAAGCCATCGGAACTGATATTCGTGAACTACGACAAAGCAGTGGATACCATAAGCCAGCAGAAAATGTTAAAAACATTGGCAGAATGCTAAATAGACTATAGCTACACTAACATAATCTAATATATCTACTAAAATACCATAGCTACCAAGACTGTATAAATACGAAACAAATAAATTCAGTATATAACTAAGAGTGGGATAAGAAGTTATAAATGAAGATGACAGCATCATTTCCAATATATCTCAACAGCAGCAACTAAGTCATTCATCGCGAAAGGGGAAAGTGCAGGATGCAACGAAGCATCGAGCGGTGGAAAATGCTATACGTATTTTAAGTAATGATGTGCCGCAAAAACAAAATGATCCTTATTCGTCTAATGGAGAACACGGTGCTATCAAGCTGTTGACGTATAATAACTACATACGAAGTGAAGTAGAATTTGAGTTTGCAGAATATTGTACATCGCTGATATGAAAATGCTCATGTGCAAGCAAAGTATACATTCACAAGATTCATCAAATCATTCTTTTGTAAATTCACCCACATTCGTTCAGAAAAGTGTATTTTCCTTAAGCAGCGTTTCAGTGAGCCAGTCGTCTATAACCAATTGAAATATACAATATGAAACTGTACAGATACATCAGGGACATGAGCCCAAAACATCCGCTGAATTAGTAGAAAGTGTTATAAATAATAGCAAGTAAATTTATTTTTGACTAAATAAAAATTTCAAAACTTACCTTCGTATATTTCTATAAACTATCGATTAAAGCTTGGCATACTTCGGGAACTAATGAAATGAAAGAGTAGTGCACCCTGGATTACATTAAACATTAAACTTTTGTATAGGAGTCACCAGTCGCCAAAAACCGAAGAACGATTGCTAATCATGTTGAGATTGGTATTGCATTTCTCATTTTTGTATTTTTGTTTTCTATTCTTGGCCCTATCATATTTATTAATAGTTCGGAATCACTTTTTGACATTCTTGTAAAATTCTTAAACAAATAATTGTCTAGCATTATTGCCCTAGCTAAATTACTGATTATATCGCGTTTACTTAATAAAGGGCGTATCCACATTTTGCGTTTTTTATTTTTCTGTATTTCTATCGTCGTTGTTTATTACGATTAAGGACGCAGCAACTTATACAATATCGGAAATCTTTATTTTTGACTTCGTCTAGTCAATACTTTAAGGGTATTTTTCGTCTAAAATGGAAATATAATGCAACAAACATGGCTGGAAATATTGCAGTAAATATTTTTTATTATTGTTGACGGGCCATGTTCTTCTTCGCTTAGTATATCAGACTTATACGACGTTGGCGATCACTATTGCGAAGGCTTCTCGGTCTTCTGCAATATAGAATAATTGTCCTGCATTTGATATCCGAGTCCATTCACGAATGTTCCTCAACCAAGAAACCCGCTTCCTTCCTACACCTCTTCAATAAGACATTTTTCAATGTTTACCAGTGTTTAGCAGTTCTCTATCATTGTTATGTTAGGTATTGTATTGTTAACGCTCCTTAGTACTTTTTCATTAGTTTTCCTTGATGTCCAAGGTATCTTCAGCATAAGTTAATGAACACACATTTTCAATGCTTTAATTTTGTTCATGATCGATACTTTTAGCGTCCACACTTCTGCACTATATAAAAGATCGGACCAAACATAGCACTTAACCATTCTTTCTCTAAGTTCTAAACTAAGATGATTATTGCAAATAAATGACTTCATAATCATAAAAGTAGTTTTAGTCATTGCTATTCTACGTTTTATTTCTATATCTGGATCTAGTTGGTTCATTATCACAGTTTCCAACTATGTCATTTTGTGAATTTTTTCAACTTATACTCCATTTAATTAAAGCTTTAGATCGGGATATGGGTCACGACTAAATACTAAAAATTTGGTTTTATTTGAGTTTATTTTAATGACCATTTCCTATCTTACCTAGTGAATAGGAATAAGCAGAATTTGGAAACCTTCAATATTATCTGACACAATTACTGAATCGTCTGCATATCTTGTCACATTAAGTAGTTCCCCGTTGATTTTTATTCCATATGGTTGTCTCTCAAGTGCCTTTTTAAATAACTGCTCCGAGTAAACATTGAATAATGTTGGCGACAAACCGCAACCTTGTCTGACTCCTGGTGGCATGGAGATTTTACCAGTGTAGTTATCTCCAATTTTTACGATAGCAGTTTGACTCCAGTACAAATTTTTAATGACGAATAGCCTTGTCATCTCTTCCGATATTTTTCAGTATTTCCATTAATTATACATGCTTTACTTTATCAAATGCCTTTTTGAAGTTCCCGAAACATGCAAATACATCTTTTCTTCGGTCACGGCATTTTTGTAATAGGATGTTAAGCGCAAAAGTGCCTCCATGATTCCCATAGCATTTCTAAAACCAAATTGGGTATCTTCGTGATCTTCTTCGCATTTGCATCTAATTCTGTTGTGAAATTCTTAGGAAAATTTTAAGAGTGTGGCTCATTAGGCTAATTAATCGATATTTTGAGCATTTTCTCGCATTGACAGGCCATAAGTAAATATTCCTGTTTTCACAAATATCGCTTCTACTAAATATTGCCGGAAATATGCAATTCTAGTGGCCCGTCTAAATACAGCTTTAGCAGTAACTGACTCAATGCATGGTCACATAGAAATAGCTAAGAGAGACCTATGTCCAGCAGTGGACGCGCACAATTATTTTTTATGCTATATACCATGTTACAGCATCCAGTGTGGATGATATGTCGTCCTTACGAATTTATTGTGATTTATTATTGTTATTCATTAGTTTTTTAATATTTACTGCAATAGGTTCATTATCGTGTATTATAATTTTCCTTACTATTGTAGAATATAACTTTTATTGCCGTTAGTACTCTTCTGTTGTATATATTATAATATACCAATGCTTTTTTTACTATGCCTGCCTCAACACTACTACATGCATCTTCGTTCTGTGTTTATATGGATAAGTTTATATACTTTAAATGCATGACATCAAAACAGTTCAGGTAGGTAAAACTAGATAATAAATATGAACCATCTAAAATGCATAATCTCTATGTAAATACATGAACCATTTTTATAAATAAAGTCATTTCCATCCTAATACCTACAATTTGTATTCAGTTCGAATTTTAATATGGAATCATTAATATACATGACCTCTTCATAAACTAAACTAACGAAATTTCGACAAGTCATCGACAAACTTAAAATTAATGACTGAGTTTTTAATCTCAGTGAAGAACAAGACGTCAAATAAATCAATATTAATGAACAAAGCAAAATATCTTTATTAAAATGTATAAGAAGTGATATACTCTATCTAGTAGAAGTATAAATCTCAGGATGATTTAAAAATACCATCGACGTCGTCCAATTATTTTAAACTTGTCGTTATATCATTTTTACGACATTGATTAAAGAGTACTTAAGATTTTTGTGCTTTTATAGAACTGGGAATTTAATAATGATTATTAACAGAAATTATAGATAAATTGTAGTATTCCTAGCATATTTATACAAAATATAAAACGCAATATATTACTCAAGGTAGTATTCCGGAAAAATAGGTAATGTTTATTTTTTTTTATTTCGAATTAACGTGTCTCTACATCTTTGTCATTGACACGAGAGAAAGATTTTACAACAGTACTTACGGAATTTTATTTCTATTTTTTTTAATGGCATAGACATTAGTCATTAAGCCAGTTGCAATAGATTCTATAATCAAACAAATGCAAACCCTATCCTAATAGAAAACTAACGGCGAATTATTAGAACAATATACGACAAGGAAACTTACAGTGTCCCTTGCTTCTCGTGTAGGGGCCCATCAAGATATTCTTAGTAGACAAACAAAACTGGACCACAGATAGGGTGTTATAACATTTAGGATAAAAAATTTATAATGATATTATATATTTGTTGTGAGCCTGTAGTCAGTAGCGACTATATATTGAATGGTGCTACCTACGGAGTTATGATACAAAGTTTACAATAGTAAATAGTAGCAATATTATGTAAATTATATTTTGTTTAACAATTGTGTAGTCTTTCAGAAGTCAATAAGGCTCTTGAGTCGGCGTGAACAGTTCAGAAGTTCATTTAAGCTGTGGGTTATATTATTGGCAATGCGAGTGGCCTGCTAGTGTTAACATTCTGTGAGGATGTGCTTGACGGTAATAGAAATATCGTTGCAGTCGGAGCATAACTGTTGGTCTGAGAGGACATAAGATCACCGTGTGCCAAACGTGTGTGTTCTTTTCCTTAATCTCCGTATTGCTATCTTCTCTTATTTGTTTATAGATGCTAGGGATAAATAGCTGTTAATATTAGGTTATATTTCTCTGAGCTTTGTGTCTTTGGTGATCCAAAGTAGATTCGGGGAGAAGTGTAAAGATGCATCAATTTTAGTATTTTTTACACTAGGTGATGTTGATTGTAAATATTTTCTAACGAATGAATTGCGAATAAGGAATCGGTGCACAAAGTTACATTTGATGAGTGTCAAAAGGGAACTAGAACTTTTGAAGTACTAAAGAGGCCTCCTGAAAACACGATACATTCGCTGAATATTCAGGATTGTCCTAATACTGTGTCAACTGTGGTGACAGAACAGCCAACTTCATCTGCGTTTCGGAATGCATCGGTATAAAGCACCTTATTATAGTGGGATGTATTTACAATATCCTTCGGTTTCCTTCTTTCAGGTTTCTTTCTTTAATGTTTATATCTACTCTCGTTCCATTTCTGGGATCTCTTTCCTTTTTATTATCCCAGTTATTGACTCTAGGATTTCTTTATCTTCATTATCTTCTCTTCTTGCCACTTCCATTATATTTTTTGCCTTAACTTCTTCCAGCATTTTGTATAGCTTCCCCCTCTTGTTTATTTACCTTTTGCAATCGAACATACAGTGTTTGGTCGTGTCGTTAACCCCGCAGTCAAGACAGTTGCCGTCTTCTTACTTCCCCATATATACCAGAGAGGCTCTGAAAGAGCCGTGCCCCGAAAGGAAATGTGTGAAAAAGTATTTAGTCTCCCTATGGCCGTATCCTACCGTGTCTCTCAAGTCCAGTATAAGTGTTCTTGTCCATTCAGCCTTATGTTTTATATTTCTCTCACTCTTTTTATCATTTCGCGTTTCATCCATATCTCGACTGCTTTGTCGTTTTCACTCATGCCGTACATGATTGCTCTTTTTTTCACTAGTAAGTGAATTGGTAATACCCTTGCTATCACTTAAAAAGCCACTGCAGAAGTCGTCTTATATACGCAGACGACACTTAGCAGGGCTTTTCACTGAGCTTTCTTCAATATTCTTATGTATTTTTGTTTATGGATTATGGTCCACTTTATTGGATAAAGTGAACTACGTTACTATTTTTTAATCAGGTTTTTCCATCGAGCAAAAAGACAAAAGAGAGAATGTAAAGGTAGTGGGGACAAAAATATTGTTAGACAGGAAGTGCCATCCTGAGACGCCACTTTAAACAAGGAATGACAGTCTCTTTCCTTGTTTAAGAAATCAAATTTAATTTGGTTATGTTATGGTTTGTCCCAACTGTCACATGAAATTTTATTTACATTGAAGTTTTTTACCAATTGTGTCACAATTTAGACTAATATAGTTAATATTTAATTAAAACTTTTTATCTGAAAAATATTTTATAGCTATTGTTAATAAGTGTCGAAAAATTTAAATTTGGCGCCTTTGAATTTCCGGATATGTCCGCCATCAGAGGCCACTTTTTTTTAGCCATACCATCACTAGTTCAAGGGCGATGTTTGCTATATCCATTATGGGCCTATTCTCAAAGTGCTTAACTATTATGACCAGGTGGTCTGCGTGAGCGATTCCCTGTATTCTTAATTTATAGTTATTCAAGTTATATTAATACTCCTGTCTGTAAAATAATTCTTCACCACGTTCTGCCAGCATGGAGATATTTCGTTTTCTTCTAATAATCTAATGATTTTTTCACAGCTCGCGTTGTTTAATGCATTTTTGATACCCAGAAAAAGTCACACCATCCACCTACCCCAGCAAGCTTCTTTCTACCTTACTATCTTACGCTTGTAGCCTTATAATACGCTTTCTAAAGGCATATTAGTGCAATACCTAATGCTCAGACAAAATGCTCAGAATATCGATTAATTAGCCTAATGAGCCACACTCTTAAAATTTTCCTAAGAATAATTTACAACAGAATTAGACGCAAATGCTAAGAAGATCTAGAAGATACCAAATTTGGTTTTAGAAATGCTATGGGAACCAGGGAGGCACTTTTTACACTTAACATCCTATTACAAAAAAGCCTTGACTAAAGAAAAGATGTATTTGCATGTTTCGTAGACTTCGAAAATGCATTCGACAAAATACAGCATGTAAAATTACTGCAAATACTGAAAAGTATCGGAATAGATGACAAGGATATTTCGTGTCATTAAAAATATGTACTGGAATCAAACTGCTATCGTAAAAATTATTGAAGATAACTACACCGATGAAATCTCCATACAACGAGGAGTCAGACAAGGAAGCATTTTGTCGATAACATTTATTCTATCTTTACTCGGACCATTTATTTAAAAAGGCACTTGAATAACAACCATATGGAATAAAAATCAACGGAGAGATATGTAGACGATAAGTAATTTTTTCAGATAATATTAAAGGTTTCCAAATTCTGCTTAATCATATTCACGGGCTAGGAGAGGAAATAGGCATTAAAATAAACTCAAATAAAACCAAATTTTTAGTAATTAGTCGTGACCCACATCCCGATGCAAAGCTTTAATTAAACACAGTCCAAGTTGAGAAAGTTCAAAAACTGACATATTTGGGAACTGTGATAACGGATCAACTAGATCCAGACATAAAAATAAAATGTAGAATAGCAATGACTAAAATTACTTTTATAAAAATTAAGTCATTTCTTTGCAATGATCATCTCAGTTTAGCACTAAGACAAAGAATGGTTAAGTGCTATGTTTGGTTCTTACTTTTGTATGGTGCAGAAGTGTGGACGCTAAAATATCGATCACGAACAAAATTAAAGCATTGGAAATGTTGGTTCATAGACAAATGCTAAAGATACTTTAGACAGCAAGGAAAACTAATGAAGAAGTACTAAGGAGCGTCAACAAAGATAGAGAACTTTTAAAGACTCTTTAACATCGAGAAATGTCTTATCTCGGAGATATAGTAAGGGGAAGTCGATATAAAATATTACAACTGATCCTTAAAGGCAAAATAGAGGGCCGTAGGGGTGTAGGAAGCAAACAAGTTTCTTGGTTGAAAAACATTCATATAACAACAATATTCATTATTGCAGATCGAGAAGCCTTCGCAATGGTGTTCGTCAACGTCGGATAATTCTGATATGACACGCGAAGAAGAAGATTGGCCTAAAAGCAAATTTAAGAATAAGGAAAAAGTTTGCCGCTTTTCATACGGCGGGGAATTTCTTTTCTCTACAGAGATCGTCCATTATGTTTTTCACCCATTCAGCCTTTGCCTTAAATTGTTTTTATCATTTCCACAATTCTATCAGGTTTTAGTACTTTCCCTGTCTATAGTGCCTTTCCTGTTTTCATTATCTCTTTCATTGTAAAGACGTTTATTTATCCCTCTATAGGTATTATTTTTAAGGTTTCCCTTACTCTTTGGGGAAACAGTCCTTGCGCTAGTTCTCTCGTGCGGCTGTCCTCTATTTTAAAGAAAATGTTTTCTTTTGAGTCTCGCTGCAATCTTATTATGCGTCGGGCCTCCCGATAATATTTTTCAGACTTTGACATAGTTTTTCCAGCAGCTTCGCTTTTCGCCGTTTATTGCCCTGGATATTTCTTTGTTTTCTAATGCTTTTAGTCTTTCAGCCTCTTCTTCTACTAGTCGGTTCTTTTTTCTGTCTCTGTTGACTTTTCTTTTTATTCGTTGTAATTTTTTCTTATAACATCCATGCTATATGTCCACCAGTATGAATACGTACTCATCCTTTTTCTTATTTTGACTAGCTTTTAAATGTTTCTTTATTAATTCACATTAGTTAATTAAAATTGTTTGGGTATTCCCCCATTCCCTGTATTTCTTCGTTTAATTTTTTTTTTAATGAATTTGATTCGTCTCTCCCTTGTTTTTTATATTTTCCCTTATTTTTTATGGAATATACTTATGATATGTAAAGATTTAGCTTTCCACTATATTCCATTCTTCTACTTTTCTTTTAATTCGTATCATTGCCGTTAAATTTAAATTTACATTTTAAAATTTATATCGTTAAATTTACCTATTTAAAAACCTACCTAAAATAATTATATATATTAATTTCTTTAATTTTGTTTTTTATTGTGTATTATTTTAAATTCTCGTAATTTTTCCGAATATATTTTTCATAATAACTACAAAAATAAAATGTAATTTTTAATGTCATAAATGCCTAAATCACATTTTAAATCTAAAAAAATTTAATAGGCATGTAAAGTTTGCGGTCGTGTAGTTTTTACTACCGTTTTTTCCTCACAAATTTAATAGCATACGCCATAACTGGCCATTTTAAAATAATGTTTCTATGTTTTAAGTCCATTAGGAACTTTGTATAAAATGTCAAGAGAACTACCAGCAAACGCCCATAAATAAGTTGTCATTAGGCTTTTATCTAACATCGAGGTGGTCCGAATCAAAGAATTGTTAAAAATTCATCAGAGGCAGCTGGTTTTGATATTTTGTGGAAACTGCGGTTTCAATCTAGACCACTTTGACACGAGTCTTGATCATATCACGGCCGACGTTTCTTCTGCGTTGATTTAAAATACGTTTGTAGAAAAAAACAAACAAATCACATTCTAACATGAAATTGTATAGTGAGTTTACAAGGAATAGTGGTTAGATTGAAATGTAACTGAAAACATCCACCACATACTGTTTTAAAAATAAGATACTTGCTACTGATTTGTTTTTGTTGCAGTTTACAGGTCTCTTAAGATAGAAAGGGGTTGCCAACTTGATCTTGTGTAAATAATCTGTGATATCTCTGCACGCGTGTCTACGTCAGATGTTATTTAGACAATGTCTGGACTTCTGAGTATTCGCTTTCGTAAACACTCAATATATATGAAGGTTTAATTTAAGATGACACTCGTAAAATAATACATTTTATAGGTAGAATGTCATAACATTTTAGGAATGTTGACAAATTCGCTATTATTTGATTTTCATATTAAAAATTTTGATATTATCTACAAAAATATAATTAACAACTGCTAAGTTTAAGATAATGTATGTAAGGATATATCCATTTTTCAGTAATATTACAAGTTTTTAATAGTGTAGTGAGGTAAAACAGTACATAATTACTACAATACTACAGTAGTGCAATACTTTTTTGCTAGTGGAACAGTATATTATTTTTGTAAGCAGGTACTAATATATTTTTTCCCTATTCGTCTAGAACTCTAGAATCATAAAAGTGGGCCTAATGCCAGACGAATAAAGAATCATTATATAAGTACCTGTTTACATAAATAAAAAAATATTGTTCTGAAGCTATTTTCTGAAGCTATTTAGATGGTAGCCAATAAAAAACTTCAAAGAATTTCCGTGGCAACATTATTTTAACACGCATTAGTAAATTGTTTTATTTAAGTTGTCAGTATTTTAATTTAAGTAAAAAGTTCGTACAATTTAATTCCGAAAAATGACTAGATTACCGGAAATGCATAAAATAACTGTTTTACAAATGATTGGTTACGGAGACAACACCCGAACACAACAGGAAGTAACTCGCCTATTTCATGAGAAATTTCCCAATTTACCGCCTATATCTCAAGGAACAATAAGTAAAATAGAGAAGCAACAATAAGAGAAGCAGTTTCGTGAGTTTGGTCATGTAAGGCAGATAAAAAAAAAACAGCTGTCAATGCACTAAGTGATGAACTCAAATTAGATGTGTTGCTTGAGTTTCAGGAAAATCCACATACATCGAGTAGACAGGCATCCACTACATTCAATGCTAGCCATACATCGATAGTAAACATATTAAAAGAAAATAAATTGCATCCCTATACGATGATATCTACTCAGGAGCTCATGGAAGACGATTTTGATAGGAGAACTTTTTTTGTGATCAAATGATGGACATGTTGGATAACAATATTATCCAATTAGAAGACGTTATGTTTTCTGATGAGTGTAATTTTTCACTTAACTGTCATGCTAATCGGCAAAATTGCCGCTACTGGTCCACGGAAAATCCTCACTGGACGAGAGAAGAACACACTCAATATCCTCAAAAGGTTAATGTTTGGGCAGGGATTGTAGAAAACAATATCATTGGTCCCTTTTTCATTGAGGGTAACTTGAATGGCAACAATTATTTAGCACTACTTCAAAATTATGTAATTCCAACGTTGACAAATTTATATCCTGATCCAGGAAACCCTCAAGTTCCAGCGAATACGCTATGGTTTCAGCAGGATGGAGCACCACCACATTACCAACTTAATGTCCGGCAGTACCTCGATACAATATTTTCCAATCGGTGGATAGGGAGGCGAGGATCGATTGAATGGCCAGCGCGATCACCTGATCTTACATTATTAGATTTTTTTTATGGGGATATGTGAAGAGCCATGTGTACGAAACTAAATCTTCTGATTTAAATGACTTAAGAGAACGAATAACGCTTGCGATTAGGTCGATCACGCCTGTTATGTTAAATAATGTTAGAAGACAGTTTTATTTGAGATTAGGATGTTACCAAGACGTTCGCGGTGAACATTTTGAACATCTGCTTCATTAACATTCATAGTTCTTTTTCGTGTTCTACATTTTATTACGTTTTGCATTACATTTTAGTTTTTTATTGTATTGTAGCGAATTTCGGTAACCACATGATTTTAATTTATTTTTTCTTAATTAATCTTAATAAACTTGAAAGCGACATTTTTGAATGGAGAATGAAAAGACCTTTCAAGCGATATATCACAAGCCTATACTTCCTATTTTAAAAATTGGGGGTTGTACCTGCCATTCTAAGTGGGTTGAAGCTAGGGGTTGCATTTTCACATTAAAGAATGTAAAGTTATTATTTCAATTTGACGTGTCTCGGGATTTTTTATAAATATGTACAGTATCCTAAATAATGAATTTGTTCCAATTGGCTTTTACACACTGTATGTAGAAATTGTCTGCATATTGAATTATTTTACTCGTATTATGTGTTTTATTTAACATGGAGCTATTAAAAATTATAGGACTGAGAACTGAACCTTCTAGAATTCCGTCTCATAATATTCGAGAATCGTAAATGTGGGTTTCCAGTTTTCTAATCTGTATAAGGTTACTACTTTTTTACGAGAACTAAAGGAAAATTTATTAAAAGTAACTCATAATAAACTATATTCTCTATTTCAAGACGTATTTTAAAATTTTATCAGTAAATTAAAAGTTCCAAAATTTTTAAATGATGCTATATATCAGCAATACACAAAACAAAAGATAAAACGAACAGTCATTACCGAGAAATTGCTGAAACAAATATACTAACAAATGGCAAAAAATTTAAAAACATTAAAAAACAGAAATGTAATTAACAAGAAACAAAAGAAGAATTTACTGGCGTTAGATCGGAAAGATTAAACAGTTACGATAGGTTTATATTAACCCAATAAGTTTAATAGTTCTGTTTACGACAATAATTATTATAATTATTAATAATATATAATAATATATAATAATATATCATCATCATCATCATCACTCTAGCTTTACAACTCTGCGTGGGTCCTAGCCTCCTCAAGAATTTCTCTCCAGTCGTCCCTATCCATCGCCTTCCTCCACCAAGCCCGTCTTCCCAAATTTCTCATATCTTCATCGATGTTATCAAGGATCCTTTCTGAGTATTTCTCTATATCCCCGGCCAACGGGTCGATTAGCGAGCGTTTTCCTACATGAATCATTTTGTTCAATCCGCATTACATGCCCTATCCACCTCAAATGTCCTATCTTAAAATGTTCCTGGTATATTCTATAAAGTTCGAAGTTGTATCGTCTTCTCTACACTCCACTGTCATTCACTGCACCATAGATTCACCTTAGTACTTCTCTTTCGAAATATCCTAACATGTTTTCATTACTTTTGGTTAGAGTATAGCTCTCTGAATCATACGTTAGGGTTGTGCGCATTATTGTTTTGTAAAGTTTTATTTTTGTATTTCTGGATGCAATTGTGGATTAAAGAAGATTGAACCCAAAATAGCATCTGTTGGTCGTGCAAAATCGACAGTTTATCTTTACCATAGTATTATTTTCAGTGTTAAGAAGTGCTCCGAGGTATACAAATTCGTTCAATGCTTCGATGACGTCGTTTTCTACAACAAGTGGCCGTAGAATTACGGTTGAATTGTGGTTTAGTGTTTATTTTCATACATGTACTTCATTTTGTTGGTGTTTATGATTAAACCCATTTTGGTAAATGATTCTTTTAATGCTACATACGCCTCTCGTACAGCGTTTTCCGTTCTCCCAATAATATTGATACCATCCACATAGGCAAGGATTTGCACTGATTTATTGTATATTGAACCAATGGTTGTAATTTGTGACATACTTAATACTTTTCTCAGAGAGAGGGTCTCCCTGACAGGGCCCATTATTTGTTTTAAAAGATTTAGACAGTTCCCCCTGAATTCATACTCTACATTCAACATTTTCAAGAGTTAGTTTTTACAATTATTTTAGAACCGTGAAATACAGCTGATTGATGTTATGTAGCGGTTGTAGTAAAAAAGTCCTACAAATCAGTTTCATTCTAAATCAACGGGTGTTTTTGTATAATATAAAATCATAGTGGATCATAAAACCCTCTAGTCAAACTAAATTTGAATATTTATGTCAAAAGCTATATTTAAAAATAGTACCAATTCCCTCCATCATCTATGTTTATTACTTTTGACAATTCCAAATTAAAATTCTGTCATTATAGAAAGCTTTAATAACTTTTTGATGAATTTACAATATACCCTAATCGAAATAGACGAAACTATAGTTTTCCCATGGCAATAACAACTCCGATACATTTTTACAATTCTGAGATACTAAATTAATTTTTATAGGAGCTACTGAAAGTAAATTGTTAGTAATTTATGGTCACCTATAAAATACAAAATGTCGGGCAGTAAAAGAACAACATTAAATTCATTACAAAGAATCGTTCTGAAGAAATCTTTCTACTGTTTCTCACATTTTATCGGAATCATCTCGTCTTTCTGCTACATATCTGTTTTACGAACTAGATTACAGTGACGCAGGAAGAGGTGTTTAAAAAAGATCGTTTGCTTGTTTGTCTTCAATAAAAACGGGCAATAAATTTAAAACAGGCCTCGTTCGTTCTATTGTTAATTAACTTATTTCTCAATAAAGCCACAAAATAAAGTTACAAGTAGTTATGTTGGATTAAATAATTAATAACGACTACGACAGAAAACATCGTGACTTTTTACTTTTTAACGAAATTTCTTGATGATATAGTCTTGTATCGACAATCTAATTACGAATAATTAAACTTTTGTATTCAAATATTAAATAAAACAATCTCATATTAAAATTTACATTTTCGCATTTGGTTGCGAAACCATTTGGTTCGGAACGAAATACAATAATAGCGACCAGCCGTTTAATACAAGTTTATAGTCTGACTTTTAAAATCAAAGAACGCGTATTCTGATTTAGTTTGAGTTTTTAGTAATCTTTAAGACATCCTTTGCAACGGTCCGCGATACATATACAAAAAATACCGTCCCTTCGAGAATTAATTACTTTTTACAAAATAAATATTATTAACAGTTTTTTCTACGTTTTATTCAATTTAAATAATAATAAGTAACCCCCTCTGTGGCTCAGTGGTAAGAGCGCCTACCTTTGAACCTAAAGGTCGTGAGTTCGAATCCCACCTCCGTGGAAATTTTCATTTTTAATAAATGAAAATAATTTCTATCCTTGTGCGATCGGTACTCACCAGAGGGACCGCAGACGTTCGGATACAATTAGCGTCTCTTAGCAAAGACAATGACGTCGACTTTGCTAAGTATCAAGACAATTACTCTACACACACACACACACACACTACACTAGGTACCTGACTGTACCATGCCAATGATCATAGTTGTCGAGGCATTAACTCAATAATAAAATAAATAATAATAATTTTTGTTTTCCTGGTGGTAAATAAGTTTATCACACACGCATCCACGAAACCACGGAACAGTGTTTTAAAAAAAAAAACTGTTGTTACTTTTACTGGAACAAAACAAGTTTTACCTTTAAAAGATGATTTTACTTCTATGCCGATTGATGACTTATCTCTTGCTATTTTCGCGACACGGGTCTCCTCCATTCTGCGATAACCCAAACTTTGAGTTACTCAATCAACGGTATAAGTCAGAAATTAGCCAAAATGGGTTACATAAAAAAATCGAGTTAACATTGCATTTGCACAGTTCGGTAAAAAGGACATAAGTCTTGTTTGCTTTAAAATTCTATTTTACCTATTAGGAGGAAACAGTATAACTATATAAGCCTGATGCAATTAGTATAAGCCAACTTGTACTATAAAGATCACTTTTTATTTCTGAACGAACTCTGACTTCTGACTTATACTCTTTGTACCTAACCTAAAAATTATTTAAGCTTTGCATTTATAAGTATTTGCATGCCATTTGAAACCAAAAAAGTAAAAAAACGATTAAAAACGATTAAAAACCATTTAAAAAATTATATTATTAAGCAATGGCTAGTTCAAGAACCAAAACAATGTTAGAACTTTTGAAAAACAACGGTGTTAAAATATTTATAACTTTATAGTTCGTTTTTGTTTTTTACATTATCGTTGGATTAGAAATTATAAACTTGTTTCTTTCTAGATAATAATATAGGGATACAGAGTGTTATAATTTTATGTGTAAAATTGAGATTTTTATAATATTTAAATATGTCAAACAAAATTGATAAATTTGATGAATATTTTTAGACGAAAGCAAAAACCAACTCGATGAAAATTCTTGTTCTTGTTCTGTATTACATGCAGAGCAGGAGACCACTGTTGTTGAAACCACTGATATTACTCTTTGGGATACGGATTTACAATAGCCTTCTCCTACAACGGGATTAAGGAATGAGCAAATTACTTTAGATGCTGTTCCAGGTAAAACTTGCTTGTTATAAAATGAATTAATTTTATTTGATAAGGATTATGTTGCAGAATCAAGTGATGAAAGTAAAGACAACCCAGATGTATTTAAAGTATGTACGAATCCAAAGAAAGAGAAAGGCGGAAACATAAATTGTATGATGCAGCTAAAGCAACACTAGAATATGATAGTAATAAGACTAAAAGTACTGCACAAAAAGGGGAATTTGCAAGAAAGAAAAGAGCAGAACGAAAACTGAAAAGAAACAAGGCGGAAAGTTAAGTCACTGCTAAAGGCAAAGTGGTTGAAGAAAGAACGTCAACTCCATTAAATGACTGTAAAATGAAATGTAAAGATAAGCTAGAAATAAGACTTGATAATGAACTAGGAAGTTTAGTAATGGAACATATATTTAACGAATACTGTTCTCTTGCTGATACAAATAAAAGAGTAAGATTTATTGCTGGATTAGTAGACACTACTGAACCAGCGTTATTTAAAAAAAGAACCATAGACTCAGAAAAAGAAAAGTTTTGTTTAAAATCTCATAGTTTTCATTTTGTTGTAAACAATGAACGAACCAGTGAATGCAGAGATTGTTTCACGAAAACTCTAGGTGAGACTCAAATGTTTGTTACTTCAGCACTTGGCAATAAATGTTCAACCCTGTCTGGGATAACATATGACGATAAAAGGGGGATAAAAGGTGAGGATTCTATTATCCAACATAATACAGACAAAATAAAAAAAGTTAAAAGTCATATTTTGTCTTTTCCGGTATTTAAATCCCACTATACACGAAGAGACAGTACCAGGCGATATCTTCCACCTCACCTAAATCTACGAATTATGTACGAAATTTATTGCGAACAAAATAAATCGGAAGAGAAACCAGTGTCAAGGCAGATTTATGAACGCGAATTTCAGAAAATGAATCTAAGTTTTAAAGATCCTAAGGCCGATACTTGTTACAAATGTGATTTGTTAGACATGAAATTAAAGATTTCTACACCGGAAGAAAAAAACAATATAGAACGTGAATTAGCTGGTCACCACCGGGATGCTGACAATGCTTACCTTGAAAAAAGAAACGACAAAAATATGGCGAAAGAAGATGAAACAATGCGATGCTATACATTTGGTTTACAACAATGTCTCCCTACGCCAATGCTCAATACATCTGTTGCATTTTACAAATATCAGCTATGGACCTACAATTTAACCCTGCATGAAACCAGTACAGGTAACATCACATGTTACACGTGGCATGAAGCTGAAGGTGGTAGGGGAGGAAATCAAATAGCAACAAGCATTTACAAATAACTGATTTCTCTTCCCCCACAAGTAGGCAAGGTAATAGTATATTATATTCTGACACTTGGGAGGACAAAATAAAAATTCTCATGTTGCTGCAACGTTTCTGGTTGCTCTGCAAACTAATCAGCATCTTATGTAGATCATAAGTTTCTCGTTAGTGGACACACTCACATGAAATATGGTGTCGATCACGGTCTCTTGAGAAGCAAAAAAAGAAATTACAAATTCCTATTTCTCATCCATATAATTGGTACAAACTTGTTCGTTCTGGGTGAAAAAAGAAAACATTTAGCGTGGTAGAATTGACCCATTCAGATTTCTTAAATTTTGCCGATGTTTTTAAATCGGACCTCCGCTCAAACTATACTCGCAAATTTGGAAATGTTTATTTTTAGTTTTAGACACGATGTTCCTTTCAAGTGTTTAAGTCTTTTTCAAAGCAGACATCCACATGCTTAAAAAATACAACCAAATGTTATACCTCTACTTTACCCATTTCAAAAGAAAAGAAAAAATATATATCTTACCACTAATTTCTCCTACACTTCATGATTTTTATAGAAATCTCAAGACAAATGATATGCCTCATATTTTTCCTGGTGGAGATGATTCGGAAAATTGTGACGAAAATACTTAATATGTGTTTCTGTTTAAAAAATTACTTTATTGTTTTTTTATTTACCTGAGATAGGTCCAAATAATATATGTTAATTTAATTTAGTGGTCAATCTAACATAAGTCATTAATTTTTTCTAAACCAGCTTAGATATCTATTAATTTGCTTCAAACTTACATTTAGGTAATATGCTTTAAGTTTTTTTTAGAAGATATTTGGTTTAAATTTTTTACATACATCTTTCAAATATTAAAATGCTATTCCTTTAAAATTAAGATTATTGACTTATACTATTTTTCCCTGGCAGCCTGGAATTCTTCTCAGTACTCTCATCTCTGCTGTTTCCAGTAGCCTTTGCGGTGTGGCTGTATCGCGTCTTGTTTCTTAGGCATATGCTATTATTAACAATAGAATTAGTAATAAAGTTAACGAAATCTCTACAAACAATGATTATAGAAAAAACATCAGGAAAAATAACTGGATGACAGACGATATCTTGAAATTAATGGAACAACTTCGACTGATAAAATCTAATGTAACAGAATATAGACATCTGCAGAGAAGAATAAAAAAGGAGATCAAATTAACCAAAGAAAAATGGATGAGAGAAAGGTGCGACGAAATGGAGGATGCAATATCTAAACACGACTTATTTAATGTGCACAAAAAACTGAAAGAAATGAGTAATATATTTAAAAAACGAGCTCCCTCTGTACTTGTTGACACTAATAACAAAATTATTGTAAATGAGCAAGAAATAAGAAAAGAATGGCAGCTGTATATATCAGAGTTATTTGAAGATGACAGGAATAATATTGTCGAGTTCTACCAAAACTATACTGACGGCCCAGAAATTATGAAATGCGAAGTAGAACATGCTATAAATAATGCTAGAATTAGAAAAGCTTGTGGTCCAGATGATACACCAACTGAGTTGCTGAAACTGATAGAGAATGATAACATAAAAGTAGTAGTAAGACTTCTTAATTCAATATATAACACCGGACTGATTCCAGCAGATTGGCTCAAATCCATCTTTATCGCAATACCTAAAAAACACAATGCAAGAAAATGCTCAGAATATCGATTAATTAGCCTAATAAGCCACACTCTTAAAGTTTTCCTCAGAATACTTCACAACAGAATTAGATGCAAATGCAAATAAGATCTTGAAGATACCCAATTTGATTTTAGAAATGCTATGGGAACCAGGGAGGCACTTTTTGCGCTTAACATCCTATTACAAAAATGCCGTGACCAAAGAAAAGATGTATTTGCATGTTTCGTGGACTTCGAAAAGGCATTCGATAAAGTACAGCATGTAAAATTAATGCAAATACTGAAATCAAACTGCTATCGTAAAAATTGGAGATAACTACACCGATGAAATCCCCATACAACGAGGAGTCGGACAAGGTTGTCAGACGATACAGTAATTCTATCAGATAATATTGAAGGTCTTCAAATTCTGCTTGATCGTATTCACGAGATAGGAGAGGAAATGGGCATTAAAATAAACTCAAACAAAACCAAATTTTTGGTGTTTAATCGTGACCCACATCCGGTTGCAAAGTTTCAATTAAACGGAGTCCAAGTTGAGAGAGTTCACAAAATGACATATTTGGGAACTGTGATAATGGACCAACTAGATCCAGACATAGAAATAAGACGTAAAATGGCAATGAGAAAAAACTACTTTTATGAAAATAAAGTCATTTCTTTGCAATAACCATCTCAGTATAGAACTAAGGCAAAGAATGGTTAAGTGCTATGTTTGGTCTGTACTTTTGTATAGTGCAGAAGTGTGGACGCTAAAAGTATGGATCATGAACAAAATTAAAGCATTGGAAATGTGGGTTCATAGACGAATGCTGAAGACACCATGGGCAGCAAGGAAAACTAATGAAGAAGTAGTAAGGAGAGTCAACAAAGATAGAGAACTGCTAAAGACTGTTAAAGATCGAAAAATGTCTTTTGTGGGACATATAGTAAGGGGAAGTCGATATAAAACTTTACAGCTGATCCTTAAAGGCAAAATAGAGGGCCAAGAGGTGTAGGAAGAAAACAAGTTTCTTGGTTAAAAAACAGTCGTGAATGGACTCAGATACCAAATGCAGGACAATTATTCCATATTTCAGAAGATCGAGAAACCTTCGCAATGGTTATCGCCAACGTCGGATAAATCTGATATGACACGCGAAGAAGAAGAAAGCTATTATTGGTCTTACACTGGCTTTATAAATTCTTTACTTCATTGTTAATGTGGCTGTTTCGCCATATATTCTTATCAAGGCATCCTGCCAATCTATTTGTTTTTTGTACTTGACCTCTCAATTCTTTGTCCAGGTGTCCATACCTAGACAGTGTAGTTCCCAAGTATTTTATTTTTATTACTTGTTTAATACTGATGCTACCAATTTCTATTTAACATCTGGTTGATTCTTTGCTGACTACTATTGTTTTAGTTTTCTGAAATGAGATTGTCACATTACATTCTTTTTCTCTTATGTTAAACCTATGGGTCAGTCTTTGCGGACTATCTTCATATTGGGCTATCAATAGTGCGTCATCTGCATAACAGGGTATTTTTAATTCTTTGCTTTCGATTCTGTATCATCGTCCTTTGTTAACGCTTTTGATGATTTCATCCATGATCAAATTGAAGAAAATCGGACTCAATGAATCCCCTTGTCTTATTTTGCTGCCTATTTCTATAGGTACTATAAGTTACCCATCTATTTTAACTTCCAATTTGTTATTTGGATAGATGTTTTTGATAGTTTTTATAATATTTAGATGAACTTCTCTATTACACAGAATATGGAATATTTCTTTATTTTCCATTCTGTATCCTCTTCGTTGGATTTACCTAACTGATAAAAATTTCTGGTATTCTATTATTGAGAATCTCTGTGCTGTTAATGATTGTTAATCCGACTTCATTTTCAGTTTTAGACGCGTATGTATAGTGTACTGTGTAATCGGAATGGAATTTAATTGGATATCTGAAAAGTTGTGTGATAAGATTAGGGTTGGTGCTATTTTTTTTGGAATTATAATAGACTGCAATTGACTGTTGGAATTTTTATAATCTAAGGTGAAGATATTTTTGTAATGATATAAGGGTGGAAATTGCTTACAGGTAAATAGGTTCATTGCATAATAAATCCTGCGTACTCTGATAGAAGAAACTGTAGCATGGTTAAATGGCTATAATACACATTTAAATTTCATTGTAACATTCTATTAAAAATAATTTATGATTTAATTGAAACACATGAATCATTATCGAGTTCAGATGTTTTATGTTCTAATAGTTTTTCTAGTCTTTTGCGTAGTCGTCTATAATCCTTAACACTATTCTAGACATCTTTAGCTCCATATATCTCATTTAGTCAATCCCGAAATTGATCCTAGTTTGAGAAAAACGATTTTGAATGTTTATTGATAAATCCAGTTAGCAGCTTTAGCAGATTTTTATTGTTACTTAAATTGTTATATCAATTTAATTTTGAAATTTTTGGCCTATTTGTATTTGTTGTTCTTGGGGTGAGTCTTGAATGGATGGTATAATGTTTTATCACGTGCAGAATTGGTGTCTGCCCTTATTTTTTGGATATAGAATTACTTTTATTACATATTTTATAAATTAAGTTGGCTGCTAGTTCTTTTGTTGGAGATGGGGTTTGCGATCTATATCTTTTGGTTGATTTTGTTGACTTTTTCGTTGTTGGAAGAATCAGATTTGACACCTCCATCAAATTTATTGGAAGTAGAGAAGTTGTTAAATTACTATCGTGGCTGTCTGTTGTTGGAATCTGCGAAGTGATATTGTGAGGTGGATTAGAAGTTGGAATAGTATATAGTATATTAGAATTGATTAGGGAAGAGGATACTGAGAAACATTGGGAAGCAAGATGGTCATTTTGTTTGCATTTGAAACAAAGCGATTGTTCGCTGGATAAAAATATTTAGTAGCTAACATCAATCATGTTAATTGACCACGATAAATTTAGGTATAGTTATATTATCTGGGGGTCTATGTATACTTGAGGCCTAAAACGGAGTGTATGGCTATATTCAGGATTTCTATCTCCAATTTTTAGACATGTTATTGGTGACATCAATTTCAAGCCTAGGTTTTGGAGAAGATTGCTCGATTTTCCGTGTGGAATTATTGGATTAAGATTAGATAACGGAAGGTGTTCTGCTCGGGCAATTAGTATATGTGCTGGAAGTACTTTACTATTTATTTATATGTATTATGTTTTATTGAGAAAATCATCAACTGCAGCTTTACAGGAAAGATAAACGCATTCTCAATTATAAGAGATTTTTGACAAATAAATAATATTTTTTGTTGAATGAGTGGTCGTAGTTGCAATAGATAATCATGCAATTTTGAGCCATTAAATGAACTGAAGATGTTGGCTGGTTCTTTTAGAGGAAATTTTTTACTGGTTTGTTGAGATGCTATAGCAGAGTACATTGGATTGCTTTGAGAAGTGGCAGGAATTTCCATTGATGATAAATTAATATTCGTTATTTAATTTTACTTAAATACTGTATTATAATTATAATCAAATCCAAGTAGGGCTCTGATTTTAATATTATTTTTGATAAAACAATGATGATGTTAAGATCGATTTACTATATAAATATATTAATTCAATCTAATTAGTACTCTTTTACTCACGTTTTTCGTCTTCTTATAACACTAGCTTTACTTAAACACATTATGTGGTTCGGAAATCAATACCTGTCTTATGCATAACTTCTGAAACTTGGTATATAAATATATTTCAAGACTAAATCAATAAAAGTTTTGAAGTGACAGGTTGTTAAAGAAACTTAAAATATTGAAAAACATAAACGGCGTTTACAAAAAGACGTCATACAGACATCAACATCGAAAAATATGACGTAACATTTCTTATCCAGAAACATAGGTCAATCAATAATAATTATAATATACTACTATCGACATTTAAACATCTATTAGCTTCCAATAACGAACTTCTTTTATCTTTCATGTAAGCTTCCACGGTCATTTTTTATACACGTGCGTTTCTTATTTAAATTGAATCATACAAATTAACACAAATAAACCCGATTTAAACCCTTTACAATCAAAATCACTTCCCGAAACATTTTTGGTCCTTTATTGGGAGGTGGCAGTAAAGTAACCGAATTTCGTTTCTCAAGAGAACAATGCAACAGTTTAACGTGCAAAAAGGGGTTAATCTTTTGCATTCTTGTCGATAACAATGTCCGTCAGTCAAACGTTCCAAGTCGTGGCAATTCTCATCAGAAAAAGTCTTCCTTAGTTTCTGGTGAGAGACAGTGTCGGTTGGGTTAGTTGAACTTGAAAAGTACAGTTACAGGAACTCTATAGTTCTAGTTTTTTCTACAGGTATAACTGTAATTTTTTCATGCGCCGGTGTGTTAAAATACACACCGGCGCTTGCATTTTTAAAATAAAAACTTAATTCTCTTTAAACTTTTATTATTATAATAATTTCTAATAAAAGTTTTAAACGAATAACTGTTAAAGTGGTTAACAATTAAAAAATTAAGGAAAAAACGTAAGTAAATGTAACAAAATGACGCTCAATTAATAAAAACTTAAATCATATGTCCAGACAAACTGATTTTAATAATAAATGTGTTTTCCACGTGGTTAAATTATTACCTAAATTCTCCTTGCCATGCCATAATTAAATGATAAATGTCCTGTTGAGGAATAAGTTCCCATTCGTTTAAAAGAGCTTCTTGTAACTGATTTAAGGTTAAAGGGGTAGGAACACTAGCTCGTATTCTTCGCCCAAGCATTTCTCAAACATGCTCGATTGGGTCGGCGTCTGTACTCAAATATGAACAAATTGTGCATCAGCACAAAGACTGTAAGACTTCGGTCATCCGAAGACTGTAAGGTAAACCTGGACTCATCGGTAAATAAAACGTGCCTGGAATTATTAACAGTAAAATGAGCATGGCGCCTGAGAAGTTGTAGGTCTGTTGCAGGTCTGCGACTGCTTAAATTTGCTTCTCGAAGCCTTCGTCCAATTTTTCGTTTACTTACATTAGTATTTCATACGTACTGAAGTTGATTAAGGATTTGTACAGCCGTGGCAAGACGATTTTGTGTGAACTTTGTAAGAGTAATAAGCGATCATCATGCATCAAGCGTGCAATATGGTGCGTTTAAACGTGTAAGAATACGGTGCATAATACTATTAACTATTTGATAATTTTGAGCAACATATCACTCACTTTTTCCATCTTGAAGCAGCGCAATAATAGCAACCGCTGTTTTTTGGATTTTCAACCATAATTCTTATGACTTCAAATTGTGTTTGACACTTGATTCGATTTGACAGTCTACTAAAATCAACAAGAACAAAAGAATAACAATAGAATACCGACATATACCTTTGTCCTTTTAAAAGTGATAAGAAATTGCTTAACATAGTTTTCCGCAAATCGCCAGGAAATTTTGACATTCCTGTCAAAATTTCTTGAAGAAAAAGTCAGGACTTCCTTACTGTAAGGAAATTTTAAACGATTTGCGGAAAAATAGTATGTTTACCTCGTAGGAAAAGCCACATTCCTGGACTCTGTGTTGCTAAGTCTCGGCTTGCGCCTCGACTTAGCAATCTTCACAGTCGTCCAGGAATGTTAAGCTTTTCCTACCCGGTAAACAATGTACTATTATTTCGTTTGTGTTTACGTTATTACAATAATAAAAGTTTAAAGATAATTTAAATTTTAAGTTTTTATTTTAAAAATGCAAGTGCTACATTTTTTTGTACCGGTGAGTGTATATTTATTTCTAATCAAAGAGATATACAGTCCACCTAATTTACTTACCGTTGCACGTCATTATTATTGACAGAGATCGAAGTTGACATAGTTGCCAAAGTACAAAAAAATTCTGAATCCATTTTAAATCAAATAGGTTACATAATTATTGTAAAAGTGGATTGTACAACAAACAAATTAATATTTAGTGTAAATAAATACAAACAAAACAAGAATTAAAAATAATCTTGTTTAAATAATTTGAGTCCTTATTTAAAAAACAGAAATTTAATTAATTGCTATTAATTAAACAGAAGTTTAATTAATAGCAAATAATAAAAACAAAACTAAAGTGCCAACACCGCAACTATCAAATAAGTGTTAACAATTTATGTCATAAACCTTCGTTCGATTACAATTACAGTGTGTTCCGAACAAATGTTCTTCATAAAAACGCTTTATAATTCATTTATACAAATTAAATGAAACATATTATTGTGTATTTCTTTAAGTTAACATTAATAAAAAATCTTTAAATATTATTTCTATGCGTCTATAATAAAATATGTCTAGTGGCTGTGAAGTCAGTAACTCGGCAAAGTGCTTCTACAAAAGAACACACCAACCGCCTAAATATTTCGTGTTGGTATCATGTGTCCTCACGGGCTATGATGCGGATGACGTGTAACGGTAAGTAAATTAGATGAAGTTTTTTATATGTATATCATAATATGTTGACCGTATAATTTAATTTTGTTTTATCTATTTATAAAACATATAATGTATTAAAATTAGATTGGGACAACTTATTCAGTTAAACTGGATAATAAAAGAAAAGTTTAGCAAAAAACTACAAAATAAAACAAAAATAATCACAACATAGTTCTTCTTCTTCTTTCAGTGCCTATTCGTTCCGAATATTGGCAATCATTCTGGCTATAATTATTTTATTGACTGATGCTTTAAATAGATTCGTTGTTGTTGTGGAGAACCATTTCCTCAGGTTCTTCAACCATGATATTCTCCTTCTCCCAATTCCTCGCTTTCCGAATACTTTACACTGTAGGATTACCTTTAGTAATCTGTATTTAGTGCTGTTTCTCATTATATGTCCGAGATATTCCAACTTTCTCCTTTTAATGGTATACATCACCTCTCTTTCTTTGCCCACTCTTCGTAATACGGTCTCGTTGGTTATCTTGTCTGTCCATGATATCCTTAGAATTCGCCTGTATAGCCATCAACATAGTTGATGGAAAGAAGGAAAGAAAAGGAAAGGAGTACCCAATATCTGATTTTTAAATTAAGACAAGCAGGACAAAAGATATTGAGGAAAGGAAAAGAGAACAGAAAGTGTAACATCTGGATTATGCAATATACACAAAGTTATCTATATAATTTTATATTTGATCAATTGACTTTCTACAGCAGTGTCAGTCGGACCTTTGGTTAATGCTCGGTTTCATAAAATTTTGAAATGTGCAGATCACATTCCCATGATTGTGACTGCCCATTTAAGTTGTTATATGTCAGATGTCACTTTAACATTTCCGTTAAGACCAAGAGCCATTCTTTCTCCTGATGTCACCCAATATGTAGCTTCTTTAAATTTATAATGATTTTTAAACTGTTTTTCCCGTGTCTCGTGTTGTGTAAATGTATCAGTTATCACATTCACCATATTGTTGGGTACCCTAATTTTGACGAAGCAATAAAACGTTATAATACAAAATTGTTTAGCAACCATCAACTTCGAGTTTTTTCGAAGTTAATTAATTTTTCTTCAGTTGAAAAAACATTTCTTGGCTTATTTCAGGTGTCACTGAAGATGCTTTAGGAGCGACAGTACTTGGCAGTTATTAATAAAAATCGTGCTTGATATCTGCCTTTTATTTGATTAAAGTTCATTTAGTCGAGCATTTAACCTTATTATAATGATAAAGGTTTTGTTCTTATCATTCTGAAGTATTCGCGGAGTAATTCGTCAGCATTCGTTGATAATTCTTTGGCGCAAATGACAAAACACCACTAGCATCTTTTAAAGATGCTAGTGGTGTTTTATAGATATCTTTTAGGTGTTCTTACAAAAAAAATCAAGGGGAGACAAGTCTGGTGACCGAGGAGACTATTTGATACTGCCTTTTATCCCAATCCAAGAAAATGTTGTTCTAAATATTAGCAAACAACAAGAAAAGATGCGAAGAAGATCCGTTCCGTTAAAAATTCAAATGAACTTCATCATATTATTGATTATTTTCAATAACATCGGTCAAGACCGGCTTAATTACAACTTGTGTAAAATACTGGAATGTGAGTAAGAAGAATACCGGAAATTGAAACAGATATTAAGGAGAAACTATGGATCGGTCATTGCACGCTTACTCATTGTATCACAAATCTATAAACTGCGGTCATAATCATTTTCATTAAGTTCCTGTACTTAAATGTACTTAATGTAAAGTGCATTTTATATGGATTGAATTCCTCAAAATGGCTTGTACACTAGTTCGGTTGATTCAAGATACAGCTGCTAGTTACTTCGAGCTTAAGAAAGGATCTAGCGGAACGTATCCTGATACTGTACCTTTGCTATCTTTATTGACTACACAGCCTTCACTTTCTCGTTTTATGTTAATCTTGATGTCGTTGATTAAATTGCTCAGCTGTCAAATTGGCCCATCTATTGTTGTAAAATATAAAATATAATGCAAAATACAACGAACAATATTTTCCATTTCCAAAATGGAGTAAATTGTGCTAATAAATTTTTGAATACTACAAAGAACGCTTACAATTCGACTGGTCCAACGAAGACTGTAGTAACTCATTTTTTATGTAATTGAGATAATTATAAAAATGTATTTTCACTGTTACCAAAATTCATTAATCTATCAAATGAATGTTTTTATAGCATTAAGTGATACTTTTATTATTGATCTTACAAGGGGTAAGTGACTTTTGAATGAGTTACTATAGTTTTCGATGGAGATATTTTTAAAGTAATAAATACCAAGACTCCTAGTTTTTAATAAAAACAAGTGGTTTTATTAAATAGTTTTTTAAAATTAAAGTGTTTATCTACTAGACATTACTACGTAAGTCATCTATACGTAATTATTATTTTATTATTGTGAAAAGAAAAAGTCAAATAATAAATATAAACTACCGTACAATCATTTTGTGAGGTTAGCTGCTATAAGTAGCTTATAGTAGCATGCGACTGGTTTTTCACTTACCAGTGTAGGAGTAAGGCCTTCGCCACCGCACGTTAAAATGACTTCACACAATGTAAACACACCTTCCGATCTAACCAGTCCAGTAAATCAACGATCGAATATCACAAACAGTTATGCTTCAGCAACTTCACATTCTTTTCCGAGTAAGAACCAAGCAATTGTATTTAGTTGTATCGATAATGCTAAACTGCAGGATTATCTCATTCCTTTGGGCACAATCATCAACCCAAAAAATATTATTTTTTCATCTAGATTATCTCATAATAGAATCTGCATGTATTTGGCAAACAAGTCCATAGTAGATAACTTCATGACACAATATGGCTCTATAGAAGTACTCGGCGAAGTGGTAACAGCAAGAAGACTTGTCTCTCCAGCAGAAAGACTAGTCTTGTCTGGAGTCTGCCCGTCAATTCCCCATCAAGTATTAGCTGAAGAATTACAGAATATCGGTTTAAAGCTTATTTCTCCAATAACGTTTTTGAAAATTAGTTCGACCCTTCCCGAATATAGTCACATATTGAGCTTTCGGAGGCAAGTTTATATAAGCCCTATAACATCACCAATCCCAGATTCTATTCTAATAAATTTCGACCAAACTCCTTACCGCATATTTTTGTCACAAGGTACACTCACCTGCTTTATTTGCAAAAATACAGGGCACATATCATCCCAATGCAAAAACAGTTCAATAACGGAATCAACTCATATTGAGTCAAACAGTGAAGTACCAAATCAAACAGCGTCAACAAGTATACTACACAACGTACCAAACACCCAGCAGTCATCAAGTTATCCATTATCAAATCCGAGCATATCACCTACACCTACAAATCTCCATGACAAAGAAATTACTAATACTCCTACTCATAGCAACACTTTTAATCAACCTCATTCAGCGGCAATACCTTTTTCACAAGCTTCGGAAGCAATATTTTCTAATGTATCAGCTCCTTTTCCATTAGATGCAACTGCAGAAAATTCTAATAAAACTGATACATCATCACAATTTTCTGAAACAACCATTTCAACCAATCTTACAAATAAAACTTCAACCTCGACTTCTGTCACTACCAATGAATTTGCTCCAGTACTTCCAAATGTAATAAAGCCACAGCATCTACGTGAAAACTCTAATAGCAATTGCGAAAACGCAACTTCTTCCATAAAACGCAGTATTGGTGAAATCGACACGCCTCCTTCAGACTCAGCAATTTCATCAGAAAATCTGTTTGCAAAACCCAAACCCTCTAAACAAAAAAAACCGCGCTCATCTCAAGTTCCATCTACACGGGAAACTCTTGAAAATTTCATTGATAATCATACCCCACCATTCGTTTTAAATTTCCACCAATTGTCCTTATTGATTGATAATGTCCAAGGCTCCCCCGACACTATTAGCGTCGTTAAAGAATTCACAACTGATATGGCTGGTTTAATCCATCTTTTAAAAAGCAGCTATCAATATGCAAATGATAGATCTACAAAAAGCAAGTTTACAAAACTTCAAAAAAAACTAATCAACCATTTAGGGAAAGAGACTTCTGACTTAGATAGTGACTCTTCTGTAGACAATTGTTCAGTATCATCTAACTCCGAATCTGTTAACAGCATTCAACTCAATACTTCAATGGAACATTGATGGTTTTTTCCATCGCCTCCCTATGCTACAGCTTCTTTTATCTGAATATTCTCCAGATATTATTTGTCTACAGGAGACAAACTTAAAGACCAATCAGTTGTACAATTCAAAAAATTTTACTTGTTTCCGCAAAGACCGTACAGATGCAAGTCGTGCAAGCGGTGGTGTAGCAATACTAGTAAACAAATCCATCGAGGCGATACAAATTCCAATAGTCAGTGATTTGGAGGCTGTTGCTATTAGAATCATATCTACCAGTTTAGTATCTATTTGCAATGTTTACCTTCCTTGTGACAAACAAGTAAGTTCTGATAGCCTTTGCAGGTTATTAGAGCAACTGCCACGTCCTCGTATAATTCTAGGCGACTTTAATGCTCACAACATAAATATGGGGTTCAGATCACACGTCTGTCAGAGGTTCAAGTATTGCCGATATCTTAGATCAACTTAATTTAAATTTTCTTAATGATGGTAGCCCTACAAGATTCAATATTTCAACAGGATATTCCTCATGCATTGATTTAACTCTCTGCGACCCAAATTTAGCTCATTGCCTCAGTTGGGATGCTCAAACCTATACATATGGTAGTGACCATTTTCCAATCCTAATTAGAAACCATAATTATCCCTCATCAGGACCCATATTCATATCTAAGTGGAGAATAAAAAATGCAAATTGGCAAAAGTTCTCCCAATATATCGATAATAACATTTCCAGTTTGCATATAACAGACGATGTTAACTCGAAAGTAGAGCAGTTTAATCAACTTATCTTAAGCGCCGCCCACAAATTTATTGGTAAATCTAAATCTGTTAAAGGCCGATGTCCTGTACCATGGTGGAATGACCGTTGTGCGACAGCAATCCGTGAAAGTAAATCAGCCCTAAACCGATACAAAAAACATAAAACATCCGAAAATAAATTAAAATTTAAAATGCTTAAAGCAAGGGCACAGCTAACTGTCAAAACGGCTAAAAAATATTCATGGAACAAATACGTATCGGAAATTAATAGCAATACCCCCCTCTCTGATGTCTGGAACAAAGTAAGGAAAATTTCTGGTTTACATACTTCATATAATTTCACGGGGCTAAAAGAAAATAATAATTTCATAACATCGAGCAGCGATATTGCAAACATTTTTGGAAGAATCTATCAAAGCCATTCATCGAATCAACAGTATACCACCAATTTTCTCAAAGCCAAAGAATTCGCCGAACAAAATCCTATTTATCTGTTTGAAGCACAAAATAATTCATTAAACCATCCCATCACTTTTCAAGAGATAAACTCATCTATTCTTAACTTGAAGGACTCTAGTCCTGGGCCTGATGATATTCCTTCAGCATTTCTGAAACATCTCCCTGTTTCAGCCATAACGTATCTCTTAAACGTATTCAACAGAATTTGGCTTCACCACCAATGGCCAGCTATTTGGTCAAATGCAATAGTCATTCCTCTCCTAAAATCTAATAAACCTAAATATGACCCAGAATCCTATCGACCCATATCTCTCACATCGACAACCTGCAAATTACTAGAAAATATTGTTAACTCCAGACTCTCATGGGTTTTAAAAATTCCAATTTCTTAATCTCAGAGCAAAATGGCTTTAGAAAAGATCGTTCATCCACAGACAACATTTTAGATTTAGAAAGTGAAATACATGAAGCTCTTGCTACAAACCAAAAATGTGTTGCTATATTTTTTGACTTAGAACGTGCATTTAATAAAGCTTGGAAATACAACATTTTAAGACAACTTTATAAATGGAATATTCAAGGTCACTGCCTTGCTTTCATCCAAAACTTTTTAAATAACAGATCTTTTCAAGTAAAAATAAATAATATCTCTTCAAATATTTATAGTTTGGAAAATGGTACACCCCAAGGATCCATACTCAGTCCAACACTATTTCTGGTAGCAATAAACGACATCATTAAAAACATTCAAGCACCCTTACAGGCTCGTTTATACGCTGATGACCTAGTGGTATCTATTAAAGGTAAAAATATTTCCTCAATATCATCAATTCTTCAAAACTTTTTAGATACTCTCGAAAATTGGTCCAACTTCACAGGTTTTCAATTTTCAATAGAAAAATCAATAGGAGTCGTATTCTCTTCAAGCTCCTTGCCACAACCTCCTAACCTAAGAATGTATGAGAAACAGCTGGAGTTTAGAGATCACCACAAATTTTTGGGTTTAATCTTCGATTCAAAGTTAACATGGAAAAATCACATCTCACAACTCATCCTTTCCTGTAATAAAAGAATAAACGTATTAAGATCTCTGTGTAATAAAAACTGGGGCTCAGACCAATCCACTCTACTCCTCCTGTATAAATCTTTAATACGTTCTAAGCTAGATTATGGAGCAATTGCCTATTCCACTGCTAATAAATCTCTACTGAAATCATTAGATATTATTCATAATAAAAGTCTTAGACTAATCTTAGGGGCTTTCCCAACTACACCTGTATCCAGCATTTATGCTCTTTTAGGAGAACCATCGCTACATCACCGCCGCATGTACCTCGCTCTATCACATGCAGCCTCAGTCGCTGGAAATATTTCAAAGCCAATATATCAAAATACTTTTACAAATAAATATGTAAACGTATTCCAAGATATTCGCTATACTAAAAAACCATATTATGAAAGAATTAAATCCATTCTTCAAAACCTAAACATTAATTTTCCGGAGGTTTTCTCCTCAGATATTAAATACCCCGAGCCTTGGCTGATCGATATACCAACTTGTGACGCATCTCTAGAGTATATAGATAAATCTAATACACATCATTCTCTGATTCGGTCCAAGTTTAAGGCCCTCATAAATAAGTACCCCGACTACCATAAAATCTACACAGATGCATCTAAATCCGAAGACGGAGTGGGGGCATCAATCGTTTCTTCAGAAAACAATCTTCTTTTCCGTTTACCCTCAGCATGCAGCACATATTCAGCTGAACTCTACGCCATATACCGTGCTGTGAAACTTCTTAACGAGCTTACACTCACTAAAGCCCTTATCATAACAGATTCCCTTAGCTCTCTAAACTCATTAAAACACATTTTTCCGAAACATCCTTTTGAAAAGTTGCTAAAATACCAGCTTACCCAAGCTCATGAACATGGAAGAAGCGTCCAATTTTTATGGGTTCCCTCACACGTTGGAATAACAGGAAATGAAGAAGCTGGCAGGATTGCACGAGAGGCTATTTTAAGTGATTTGTCGGAGCCGATAGACAAGTGTGTTTCCAGTGACTTAAAAGCTTATTTTAAAAATAAAGTGTTGTGTTTGTGGTAAAATGAGTGGTCTCGAACTAATTCCAATCTAAATAAAATTAATGGTAATGTGTCTCAGTGGTTTCCATCGTCGCGCAATAGACGGGAACAAATTGCGGTTGCGCGTTTACGTCTAGGACATACCAGATTAACGCATTCCTACCTTTTCACAAAGAATAATCCACCTATATGTGATCAGTGTAACGTCCGATTAACAGTCGAACACTTTTTAATAATTTGTAGTAAATATGACCAAGAAAGACAGCGCTACAAGATCCCAAACGCTCTACCACAGGCTCTAGGTCAAAACTGTTCCTATGAAAATATAGTGAATTATCTTAAATCCATAAACATTTTGTACAATCTGTAGGTGTCTAACTTTGTTATTTATATTTTGTTCCGTCGCTAATAACCTTTTGGTGGATGCGACATATTTTTCTAATAAAAAAAAAAAAAAAAAAAAAATAAATACCAAAATTATTTGTTCCTTAACTTTATTTATATAAAATGCTACATTTTGAAGAAGCTACTGATATAATTTGCAGTTTTATATTTTAATTTAATTTTCCTCATCCGACTCTTCTTCGCTCTCAACTGGATCAACTTCGAGCTCGACTTTAGGAGGTACATAACTCTTTGAATTAAGATTTTTATAAAATCCATGGTACATTGTGGGTATTTTGCCGGTATAACACAGTCACATTATTCCTTTTAGCTTTTTTTCTTTAATTGGTAATGGTGCATCATACAGTTTCGGTGGAAATTTGATAGTAGTGGAAGGCCGCCCTCTGCATTTTCGATTTAATTTTATGTCACAAACTCTAAAACCATCATCGAATTCGTATTTAAACATTATAGAATTTTGGTGTTCATGCGAAAATTTTATTTCTCGTATTTTGCTAACTTTTATTGATTTCTTTTCGTTGTCAAGTTTCCAATTCTCGGTATCAGTCAGTTTTTTAAAATTAAAAAAATTATCTTGGGACATTTCCGTAACATCATAAACTCTTCCTGTAGTTTTAGCCATTCTATTTAATGTAACACACTGTTCTGGCACATATACAACCGATTGCCTTTTCTTTGCATTTTCGATAACAGCATGCATACTGTCACCCTCGTTCTGAGTGTGGCCTTTTTCCAGAAATCTGTGAACAATATCAATATGAAAATGAACAGTAGCAAAAGCAAACATCGAAAACACAAAACGATTCCTATTTTGTCCCCCACAGTTGCCTGAGTAGAATATTATCGTTTTAACACTTTGTTGTGCCTTGAGATCTAAAAATTTCCAGAGGCAGCTGGCAATTTCATTAGGACCTCTTTTAGCCAACTGCTCGTGCCATACATAGCAGTAACCCTGATTATTTCCAACATCATAAACTGTAAAGTTATATGTAGAGTATTTGCTTTTGTAGTAAAAATCTCTTACGTTAGACAAAGGGGTAGCTAAAACCTTTTGAAGGTCACAGCAAGCCACACACAAGCTCTTATCATCTAGTGCAAGCTGTTTGTCTATGTCTTTTAAGTTTCTGATAACTTTTTTGTTTTTCATATGAGACTCATATTGTTCGAGCAATTTTGCTTTTTCAGCATCACTAGCCATATTAAAAACAGAACAAACAGTACACTGGTCCTTTTTTTGGTTTAAAGAACCCAATATTGAACTGTTCATTGAAAATATCTCTATATTGGCGTGACGTGGCAGCTGTAGTGATGTTATTTTTTTCGCAATGCTCGTTGTACAATCGGTACATTTCTGGATAGTTAGGCCTTCTTTAAGGTACATCTTCATCGTATTCTTACGGGTATAATGGGAAGGTACTACAGGAAACTGATTTATGTAATTTTTTACGTTGTCTATAAGTTCTGGTGATAGTTTATGTGGTCTGTTAGTGTGCTTTTCACGTTTATCTTCCTCTAATGATCCACCATCTTTAGTTTCCTTAATGCTGTAGTGATCCAAGTTTCTGAAAGGTTAAGGGTTTCCAAAAACATAGTTTTGCAAACACGTTGTTTTTCATTGAGAATGTAGAAGTAATATTCTCGAGAGTAATTTCTTCGAGACCATTGTTCTGCAGTAATAGTTACTTGTTTTTGGCAACCTGTCCCACATGACGAGCAATAAAATCCCACTTTCTCGTATGATCTTTTAACTTCCAAAATTCATTGAAAAAAAGGTCTCTATCTTCTTTAGCTATTTTGGTAGCACATTTTAGTCTACATGTGTTTGCGCATGGTGCATCCATCTGTCTTCCTTTAATTTAAATACCTTTTCGATTTTCATGTTCAAGTCCCAGGTTTAGACTTGTTTTAGATTTTTCATCCGCCCACTTACTAACGTCTCTAATTCTTTTCCTACTTACTCTCTCTATATTGCCTCTGCTTTTTCTCTTTTTATTTGTGGTTGCTTCAGTTATATTCTTATTAGGTTCAATTATTACTTCAGGGATGTTTTTGTCTTCTGTCGGAATGTAATCTGGGTCAGTATCAGAGTCTGCATGAAATGGTTCCTCATCGCTTTCCTTCTCAATTATTTCATTTTCATTCCTATTGGCTTCATTCTCTTCTAAGCTTACTAAAATTAAACAAAAACGAGGTAAATGCCTACGTAATATTTTTCCATGCGGAATTTAAACCAACCTGTAGAACATTCAGCATTAATATCAGTCTCGTGGTCACCAGGATCCTCATTCGCCTTTTTGTATTTGCTTTCTTCTACAATACTTTCAGCAATATGTTTACCTTAAAAAATAAGTAGGTTTTTACTTGGCTGTTATTATTTTAAATAAAGTTTATTATAAATTTACCTTCAAAAGAACGATAAGAAATATCCGTTTCAGTGTTTTTATACGCTTTCTCAGCTGATTCCAATATTAACTCACTTCTGGAACACATTATGGCAATTACAACAAAACTAAACTTTTGAACATAACCTTAAACTAACGCAGAATACCGTAGTAACTCATGTTACGATACCTATGCTATCGCCTCAGATAACAACGAAGACTATTGTAACTCAAGATACGATGATTTTCTACGGTTGTTTTTCATAAATCGGAGATACTATAAAACTCTTACACGTAATATTGGTTACATAACTACGTTTACTGAGATACGATTCTTTCTTGGGGAAGATATCATTATGTTTTATTGTTTTGCGCTCGTAACTCAAAAAGTGGAAAATTTGAGTTACTACAATCTTCGTCGGACCAGTCGAATTGATATTCACAAGAGGATCTTCTAATTTTCTAATTCTTTGTGTGTTCATATTATATTATTTACTTATTGTGACATACGTGATAAAAAACAAACACTATTGCAAGAAAGAAATTAAAATCTAAACAATTGGCATACTAAACTAACTAATTAAGTTAATTAAGTTCAAATGTATTTCTTTTTAAATAAATAAACTAAACTATTGGACTGAACTTAAAAATCTGATAAGGAATGTATAGCGAATTGTAAGTGCTTTAAAACGATACAATGACCACTTAGCAACGACAGATATATAACAGTAAAGAAGAGTGATTTTAATTATTAAGGTATACAAATTTATTTTTTACTGCTAAAACCAGTATATTGAACCCGAGATCCCATTAGATTGCAAAATCTAAACGATTGATATCTCCATAGCCCTTCCGAGAAATCTAAAATTATAAATAAAGATCTCATGAATGTGACAAGGCGGGAGTTAACATACTGGCGACGACGCACGTACATACTACTGGGTAGGTACCTACCAGAATATCCACGTGAGGAGGTACCGAAATGGTACTAAAGCGGTACACCGGCAGGTGCTGGTCAACGCGCGTTGCCCGTCACGGGCCCACTTTTGCTGCTAATAGATAGGCTGTGGATGATTGACCATTCTTATTAAACACAATAGAAGCACACCGAGGAACGGAGAAATAAAAAAGCTAATTCGATGTGTGGACGATATTATGCACGTGTATTTCGGTTGTTGGTTAAATATAAAAGGTATTTGTTTTATAAATAAAATAATGTAGGGGCAGCATTTTCACACTTTACATGTTGGAAATTTCTCTAAGAATTTCATTAATAAAAATAAGAAATAAGTATGTAATTAAAATTCACTATATTTAATTAAAAATATTTACGTAATAAACCATGGACGTATAAACACAGATGGACTCAGTTATTTACATAAAATGGTGAAGTCAAAATTATTTGAATAGGTCACAATCTCACCACCTTCAACTGTTGTCACGTTTTGTTTTAAAATTTCTTATTCGCGAGTCGCTGAAAATATTACTCCGTATTTTATACTCTACAGGTGCTATCAAACCAAAATAATAATTTATTGGTTAGATTAATATATTTAATTGTAATCAAAATATAAAGTGTGAACATAGTGTGCATTATCATTTAATAATAGCGTAGAATAGATATCAATCAATTATTTTATATGTAGAAGCACTGAAAACTATTTATAAATGGCAACGGTTGTTTACATTTCTCTGTCTTGTGGATCTACGTCAAACTTCAAATGCTGTTCCATGTTTGTTTACTTTTTAGTAAAAGTTGTTTTTCGATATTTTGGCTGTATTTTGAGTGATATTTGTGAAAAGTGAAATAAAATAAACGAAGTATTTACATCCCGATCTCTCATTTCATTTGTAAGTACATACAATTTACATTATTTAAGATGAGGAAATGAGGAAGCGTGTTTGTTTACATTTTAATAGGCGTACCATTGGGTTTATTCATGTTCAATAATGTATTGAATAAGATATTATAAGTTCATGAAATTTGTAGACATTTATAAATTGTAAGTAGACATCATCTGATTAAAAAAGATCTGTTTAGTACCTTTTTAATTTAATATTTCTCATGGATGAAAATAAATTAGTGAAATGAATAAAACTCATTTATTTTTCTATGTAGGTTTCCAAATAATATTGACGATCGAACTATTTTGGTAGCAAATTTAGGAGAAAACAAAGATTTTTTATTGTAGCAATATTTTGATACCTATTAAAAATCATATACATAGTACCTATATTTAAACTTTTTGCAGTCAAAGTTTATTAAGGAAAGCTCAAAATATGGAAGACTTCGCAGAGGTCATCGCCAACCGTCCCTAAGAAGACGGCACCCAAAGAAGAAGAAGCAGTCAAATTTGTTATGTCAATTTTTTAACCTTAATCTGTAACCACTAAAGGCCGACAAAATATACGCACAGATAAAGGTAGACAAATCATATAACCATTAACAAAGGAAAAACGTTTAGTAACTGAAACCAGACACATTTATAGATGCTGATAAAGTAAGGATAGTGGCATGGAAAAGTGTGAAGAAATAGAAAGGTTAGATAAACAACATGACAGTTTTAACATTCACTGGAAAATCAAAAAGACATCTGGCATATACAAGAAGAAGGGTATCGGAAATATCATAGATAAAAATTACAAGATAATAACGAAATGTACAGATAAAATAAACAGATAGGAAGAATACATAAAAGAGTTATTCGAAGACGACGAGAAAATTGAGGTCATTAAACCAAGAGGAAGAAATGAGACCAATCACCAAAGACGAAATTAAGAAAGCGCTAAAACGTATAAAAAATGAGAAGGCCATGGGACCAGATAAAATACCTACAGAAATCTTAAGAATATTGACAAAAAATCATATGGGCACACTAATAGAATTAGTGTGCCCATATGACGTATGTGCCCATATAGCTTCGTTGAATATACTGGATTCTAGCGGTGATTGTACTATAACTACTCCATACCCAGGAGAAGTTTTGTGAGGGATGAACAAAACTTTTACATTGGCTTCTTCTGGAGTTAAATTGCTAGAATTTTGAACTTGTATAAGCCACATAATTTTATTAAAGATATATAAAGCAGTTGTTCAAAAATGATTACGTCTATGGTTCCACGATTGTGGGTTAATTGTCTTCAGTCTTCTGTTCAATTTAATTGATCCAGAATATTCCTTTCTTGAAGATATTATTTAATGTCAAAAATGAATTTATTGAGATTCTTGTTGATATTATTTTTCTTACTTATTATTTCTTGGTTGTGTATTAGTAATGTAAATCTTTGCTCGTTCCAGATCGAGGAGAATTATTCCTAAGTAGTCTTTCAGGTCCTTTCTCTTCAATTCCTTTACGATGGTCAGGACAATTTTGTGAGGAATGTTTGTAATTAGTTTTTGACTTAGGTTGATTATTATATTGTTATTGTGAACTGTGGCTTTTGATGTATTAACAGTCACTTCGTTATTTTCTTTTATATGTTTTCCAGAATATCGCGGAAGTAATTTGTTTTTGGTCACTGTTTTCCGGGTATTACTTTTTGTGCTTGGTTTACACGTAATGGGGATTTGTCTCGATTTGTTTCTCTTTTCGATTACTTTTTTTTTGTTTCTTTTTTTTTTTTTGAATATGCTAGTTAACTTCTTGTATAGTTCTTTAGTTATTTCTCTATGGTTCTGTTCATATTTATTTAGTATTAGTTTCTCTATGTCAACGTTAAGTGAATCTTTTGCGTCGATGTGTCCGTTAAGGATATCAATAGGTTTTTATTTGGTTGCTGAATATATGGAATTATTGTACCCATTTGGATACCATTTGTTCTATTATCGATAACTTTGCTTTAGCGTTTCTTAGGATTCAACGATGTTCAATTAGTGTAGAATGAAATATCTCAACCATTTCGTTGAATTGCGGATTCTCTGGCGTTGTACAGTGGATTGAGATTTTATGTGAGTCGAGAAATTCTTGTATTACCCTATTTTTGAATTATGTACCATTATCGGTTACTATCATTGTTGGTAGTTTATGGTGTGTTACAAAAATTAATAGAGTGTTGTGTACATTGATGATATTTCCTTCATCTATTGGGTCTTCTTCTTGTAGTGCCCATCCGTTTCGGATGTTGGCGATCATCATGGCAATCTGCACTTTGCACACTGCTGCTTTAAAAAGATTTGTGGTTGTTGTGTTGAACCACGTTCGTAGTTTTTTCAGCCAGGAAATCCTTCGCCTTCCTGGTCCCCGTTTTCCTTCTACTTTTCCCTGCAAGATTAGTTGCAGCAGTCCATATCTATTGGGTAGGCTTGACAATACTTAAAAAATTCGTCTATTATGATTAGAAACTTCTGTCCATTGGCCTGATATAAATCGATGTGAACTATTTCTAGTGGTTTAGTAGGAGTTGGTATAACTATAAATTTGGGCTTGGGAGGGAGTCTGTTATATTTATTTTCTTGCCATATATCGCAGGAATTCATGATATCTTCTATGTCTTTCTTTATATTAGGCCAGTAATTTCGTTTCTTATTTGGTTTCCTGTTTCAGCTAATCCTCTATGTGGTTATTTTTTTCATCATGATAGTAACTTATAAGTTTTTTCAGTTTTTCTTCGGAGTTAATATCTTCCGATAAAAGATTACATTTTACCGGGTCATATGCGTTGTTTTTAAACGTTTTTCCAATAATTTCGCAAATTTCTGCATAGACTTCTTCTTCGTCTTAAAATAAAATTATATATTTATTTTTTGTGTTGATGTACTCCTTGAAGACTTTTATACTATCGACTTTTAACTGGTCTTTCAATAGTTAAATATGATAACGCTTTTTATTAGAAAAAGTTTAGGCAATCGTTGGCGGTCGTGGGCTGTAGTACATGGTTTTGATAATAATTTGGTTATTGTAACAGTTAAGTGGCGTTTCTGAAATAGGGATGCCAAGAACTGGATTTTCTGTTGCTGTATGTCTTGTTTCATTTCCGTCTTCATCTATGTTTTGATCTTCTGTTTCAGCCGTACCGTCTGAGATATTTTCTGGGATTAATTGATTTGCTTTTTCCATTACAATCTCGTTGGCTATTCGATCTTCATCTGGATTAAGTCAACAGATTCGATCTGTTGACCAGCCATCATCTTCCATGTTGCCTAAATCATCAAAAACTTTCTTAATTTGTGAATCAATATCCTTAATTTTTTTTGTATGTATTTCAATTCGAGACAATGTATCTGCATTGTGGTTGACTTTGCCTATTTTGTAAATTACCTCGTAGTCAAATTCTTCTAAGTTTAAATAAAATAGGTATTGCAAGGGGAGGTGATCTGAAAGTATTTTAACTTTCCTTCCAAATAAGTAGGGTCGGAAATACTTAGTTGCCCACACTATTGCTAATATTTCTTTTTCTATTGTTGAGTAGTTAGTTCCTATTTCATTCAATGTTCTGAAAGCGAAAGCAAGCGGTTTATCACTGCCAACTGGTTCTTGGATAAGTACTGCTCCAATAGCGCAACTGCTGGAATCTGTCGTGAGATTAAATGGTTTGGAAAAACCCGGGTATGGCAATATCAGCTCCTTCATTAATAATTTTTTGCATGTGTTAAAGCATTCTACAAATTTGGCTGTATGTTTGATTCCTTTTTCAAGCATTTTGTTAGAGGTTTTGTGATTTTTGCAAAACCTCGAATAAACTTTCTGTAATATCCCAGGAGTCTCCTAAATTCTCTTATTTCCTTTGCTGTTTTCAGAATTGGGTATTTTTCGATCGCTTTTTTGTTGACTGGATTTGGTTTTATTCCCTCTTGTGTCACTACATGTCCTAGAAAATTAACTTCTTTTTTTAAGAAATCACATTTGTCGACTTTAATTTTTAATCGGCTTTGATTGAAGTACCTTTAGTATCGTTAAAATACCTTTGTGAGATTTACAATGTGTTCATAATACACGATTACATCGTCCATGTAGACGAGACAAATCTCCCTTTGAATTCCTCTTAATACGTTTTCCATCATACGTTGGAACCTAGATGGAGCATTCTTAAGTCCAAATGACATTCTTACATATTCGTAGTGTCCATTTTTTACATTAGTTGCTGTTTTGGGAATGTCTTCTTCAGCCATCTGAATTTAATGAAATCCAGGTCAAGAGTGGTAAAATAATAGTATCGTCCCAATTTGTCGAGGATATCGGTAATATGAGGAATCTTATATCGGTCTTCTTTTGTTTTCTCGTTAACCTTTCTATAACCTACTACTATTCTGAACTTTATTTTACCGGAGGAATCAGTTTTTTTTGCACGATCCATATGGGTGACGACCATGGTGATTAGTTTGGTCTGATGATGCCGTGGTATAACATTGAAGATATTTGTTTCTTTACTTCTTCTTTATGTACATATGGGTACCGATATGATTTCGTATATACCGGCTCTTCATCTTTGGTTTTGATGTGTTTTACTTCGTTGGTAAAGCTTAGAGGAGTGTCTGGTTAGTAAAATATATCAGGGAATTTTCGGCATAGGCAGCGAACTTGTTCCTCTTCTTCTTAGTTAAGATGTTCGGTTTTAATCAAGTTGTCGATGTCTTGGCTGTATTCTGGTCCGGAGGTTGTTTCCATGAAATATATGTGAAAATCATCGAAGTATATTTCCTTAGTATCAACTGGTTTCGTAAGGGAAAGATGAATAGGTTTGACGTGGCTATTTCGGTCCAGACGAGATGATCTTCAGCGTTGATAAGTGATTCTCGTACTATGACGCATTATCAAAATTTGTCTGGGAATAATGATCCATTCAAAGTTTTATGGAATTTAAACAGATAAAATTTCGTCTGGTTGTTAGAAATAAATTCTGAAAATGCAGGAATTTCGGCACAATATTTTTGTGAATAATTTTGACAAATCGATGTAACTACGAAAGATTCATGCTTTAGGTAATTTGGAAAATATGAAGAAATTTTTGTGGATACTGTAACGTGAAAAATGTCCATTTCACGTACAATGTAATTTTTTTGATTAAATATATCTCAGCTCGTTTGTTAAAATAAATATTTAAATAGTCAATAATTGTTCACATTAATTCAAATAATTTTAATTCTAAATGAGTTCCTATTAGGTATGCAACCAGTTAATTATAACCTAGTAATGTGTTTAGTATAACAATCTTATCCCATAAATCAGTTTACTCAGTGTGTATCTATGGAGAACGAAGTTCTATGGGTATGGTAATTTATTTTCTGTCAGTTGTCGATATATTTTTGACATCTGAATAATTCTTGCCTTTCTGATATACGCTTTCGTAGAGGAAAGTCGAATTTTGGTTTCCTTTAAATCAAGGGTAAGAAATTAGAGTCATTCAAGTTTTTTTTCAAAATTTTATGTTAGTTAATTTATTTCAGGGTTTGTAAGAACAAAAAAAGAAAAATAAAACAACCAGAAGGGAATTTTGCATTTTTTGCCGTCTTAGCTGACATGTGTTTAGGCGTCTGGCCTTATCCAGAATTAACTAGTAAAATCTAGTTTTTTTGTTGCAAAATGCTGATGTAAGCAGTAGAATTCACACTGGTGGATGCAGTTTTTTACATACATTCACACAATTCACATTGGGATACAGTATAAGGGATCAAAGACAACTTCCATGAGGTTAGAAGCGGTCTAACAATTTTCTTTTCTCCAAGAATTCTGTCAATTTGAGATAACACTTTGTCCAGGGTAGCCGGTTCTGTGCTCTTGTTGAATAAGGATTCATCTGGAATTTTGTTAAGGCTTTTCCTTCAGCATCAGCCTGTATTTGGGAAAGTCCCGTTTTCAAGCTGAAGTTTCATGTAAAGTTCACACAAAGGTATTTATGGTGAAAATTAAAATATGTATTTTGAGAGACCTTTCTTTAAATTTAAATTTTGAAACACTTTTTTTTATTAATGATTTAATAAATACATTTTGGGTGATATTAACTGGTATATCTTCATAGGGCTAGACAGTTTATCCATATTTTATCAAATATAAATTTGTTACTACCAAATTTTAACATATAAATTTGTTACTATTGTTTTGTCTAATTTTATAACAGATCTTTAAATAATTTCATCAACATCTGTAATGTAAACTATTAATTTTGGAAGTGCTCATGATCTTGATGGGGATGTTTTGTTGTCAATAAATGAGACATTATATTTATGATCTGTGCCAGCTCAGTCAGCTATTATTATGGTTACTCTGATGTCTGACTACATAAAAACAATTTTTTCTTTGTTTAACATTGACTGATTTAAAGAACTCAACCAGAGAATAAAGATAAAAAAATTTTATTTAGCTTTTTATTTCTACAATAGTTTTAATACAACAGGATCTTCTTTGAAGTTAGGAATTTAATGATTTTTATATATGTTTTTTTCCCTATAGTTTTTGTATAAAAAATAGGGTGGCGTCCAATACATCTTTAGGTCTGGTACAAGGTAAGATTAACAGAATCCCCCCATTATCCACTGCTCTACGACGACGACTAGCCAGGACACAGTTTGCAAAGGGATGAGTTTGCATAGATTCTATCCCCTGACAAGAACACTTTAGTAACAAATTAGACTTGTCGAACTGTGCATATTTCTAACCCCTACTAAGGACAGCAAGTAGGAGTTATAATACTGTATCTATAAGAAGTCGTAAAGAAGGCGGAAGAAGGAAGAAATTTTGATATACCGTAGCTCCTTCTTATTTGAAAATGAACGAAGTTCTATTACGTTTCGGCTGTTTATTATTATTATTATTATTATTATTATATAACAAATAAGGGCAGAGGAGCGAGCTCCTATTATGCCCAAAAAGCAAAAATAAACAAAAATAAAATAGATCCTTATAAAACTAATACTAATTATAAAGTTAAGTAGTTAAACAATTAACGAAAATTGAATTGTGACACAATAAATAAATAAATAATGCTGTCCGAGAAAAAATATCCTATCCTATAAAAAAAATAAAGTGCTGTCAAGTTTATTTTTAAAGATGTTGACACTAGCTGCCGATATGGTGTTTTGATCCAAATTGTTCCATATATTAAAGATTCTGTTTGGCAAGAAGTTCGCCCTGGACCTTGCAGTAGTGTGTTCCCTCTTTAATTTGTATTGATGGCCTCTTAATCTATCGTCTTCATTCAAAGTAAATATGTTGTTTAGGTTCCCAAAATTATGTTTTAAAATACGGAAGGACATAATTAGGTCACCTCGAAGACGTCGCTGCTCGAATGTCGTAAGATGAGCCAGGAATAGTCTATCTTCATAATTAGGTCTTACACGGCCGTATGCAAGTCTTGTGGCTTTACGCTGAACGTTTTCAAGTAGGATTTTATCGCGACTAAGATCTGGATTCCACACTGGTCCGGCAAACTCAAGAATAGGTCTAACGTATATTGAGTAAAGTTTACTAATAGAGGTTAGAGATATGCGTGCAAAACACTTACGAATCAAAAACAGTTTCGAGTTAGCACGTTTACACACCGACACTATGTGATCAGACCAATTTAAGTCACTATTAATTATCACTCCGAGATCGTTGTGTAAGGTTACAGAGTTTAAAGGATGTCCATTAATAAAGTACGGAAGTGATGGGTTATTTTTGCCGATATGTAAAACAACGCATTTTTCAATGTTAAGCGGAAGTAACCATTCTGAGGACCATTTGAATATTGCGTCAAGATCTTGTTGAAGAATATGTTGGTTAATAGTTGGATTCACATATAACTTAGTGTCATCAGCGTAAATGGAAACCTTACTGGATACAATGAGCGGAAGATCACTAGTGTAGACACAAAAAAGTAGCGGTCCAAGTACTGATCCTTGTGGAACTCCACTCTTGACTGGCTTATCTAATGAGTGGTCTTCCCCAACACGAACCCTGAAGTATCTGTCGGATAGAAAATCTTGTATCCAAATGTTTAGTTTTCCGCTGATACCATAGTGATCCAATTTAGCTAGTAATCGACGTTTTGGAACACGATCGAAAGCTTTGGAGAAGTCTAAGTAAACTACATCGACAGGATTCCGATTGTTTAAAGATAATGACCAATCATTTACACATTGAAGTAAGTTTGTGATCGTTGAACGACCTTTGATAAATCCATGCTGTTGGTGAGGGATAACATTTTCTGAAGAAGGAACTCGGACATAGCTTCCGAAATAATCGATTCCATGACCTTGCTGACAATAGGAACTAGGCTGATTGGACGATAATTATTGCAATCAAGTTTATTACCTTTCTTGAATACAGGAGTAACTGAAGCCAATTTCCAGGACGAGGGGAGGGAACCTTGATTAAAAGAAGCAGTCATTATGAGAGATATAGGGATGGCTACAGAATCTGCACATTGTTTGAGGAAAAAAGAGGTGAGTCCGTCTAATCCAGGTGATGAATTATTTCGCAGTTTCCTTAAATGATATTTAATTTCATCCGGTATAAAAGATATATTGTCAAGAGTTTTAGACAAACGAGGGCTCATTATTTGAGGAATGGTATCGTTAGATTCATCTGTAAAAACTTGAGAAAAGAATAACGATAAACATTCCGAAGATTCGTTATTCGAAGAACATAAAGACCCATCAGCTTTTTGAAGCAATGGTATGGAGACTTTAGAAGATAAAGATGTACGAATGTACCGATAAACTTTTTTACTATTACCACTTGCAATGATAGATTCCTCAAATTCTGTTCTTAACTTTAGCAAAGATTGTTTGACTCGGTTAGAAAAATTACGGTGAGCGAGAAAATCATCAGGGGAACCAGTGAGTTTATATCTTCGCCAAAGCTTTCGCTTATGTCGAATTAAATGAGTAGCTGAGAGGTTAATCCAAGGTTTTAGTCGATTTCTATATACCTGCCGTTCGGTTGTATGATCAGAAATTGTTGTAATAGCAGTATGAAGAAAAGAGTCCCACATTGACGATGGATCAGAGTGATTAGGAAAAATAGATTGCCAGTTTATCTGGGATAAAACTGAATTTACATCAAAGAAATTTGTAGTGGCATACGTTACGAAATTATTTTTGCAAGGCGGTGTTAAACTAAATTGAATGTGAGCAGTAATAAGCGAGTGGTCAGAAAGACCTACAGGAGAGGACACTTCAAGTGTAGAAATTAATTCATCGTCATTTGTGAAAAATAAGTCTAAAATTGAAGGATTATTGTTGGCTCTAAACCTTGTAGGTTCAGTTATCAGTTGTAATAAATTTGAGTTCATGATAAAGTTTTTAAACAAATTTTGGGAATTAATAGTATCAGTTTTGGAAATAATGGGCCAGCTAATTTCTGGAAAATTGAAATCTCCAACAACAATAAGATTTTCAAGGGATGATAATTCCTCAAGTTTGTTAATAAGCATATTGTCGTGAGTAAGTACTGTATCGGGAGGTCGATATATGCAAACTATATTAAATATGAAAGAGTTTTTAGTAATAAGTAAGTGGATAATTTCTATACCGGGTACGTCTATTGTTTTAATACTGATGGAAAAAGTGTTGGTAATTTCATTTGCTAAATAGATGCATACTCCTCCCCCTCGACGAGTATCTCTGTCTCTACGAAATATACTAAAATTATCAATGTTTACTATAGCATCGGGAATAGAAGAATTAAGCCACGTTTCTGTTAGGAGAATAATGTGAGGTTTTAAAAGTTGAACAGTACTTATAAATTCATTAAATTTGGACATAAGAGAGTTTAGATTCGTATACATAAGAAGCCAATCCGTAAATTTTAGTGCAGAAGAATTATGAACGAAATTTCATTATCTTTAGACAGCCATTCACATATTTAATCGTAAGGTCATTTTCTCCATTATTTTTACGAGTTTCAAGCTCAGTACGAAGTTCCTTTAAACGAAGTTGCTGCATAGGTGTCTTGTCATCAATAACAGAATAAGTTTCAGTAGATTTGTTCTCCAAAAGTTTATTTTTGTTACGAAGAATTTTTCGAGTGTGGTGTTCAGAACTCATTATCACTTTTATCATGCGGGGATAACGTTTATTTTGATTTGGTTTACCGACTCTATAAAATGTAACAGGACTTTCTGGACATCCAATGACTTCTAGGGCTAAATGTATTTTATTCTTATCATGATCTTTGTTATTTTGTGCGTCTCCTGTAGGTTCGGGGACGCCTCTAACCAAAAAATTTTTGGAACGAGATATGCGGTCAGCGGCTTCATTGACAATGCTGTCAGTAAATTCTGTTGTTGTAATAGAATCGAGTTGATTTAATTTATTGCTGAATTCAGATAGTTTAATATCAAACTCTTCAATTTTCTTCTTAATGTCCGCTTTAAACTCGATAAGTAGACTCTTTATTTCATTAATATTTGTAATGTTTGAACTGCATGCATTGCATAGTATACATATCCCACGTACCTTTTGCCTCGTAACTCGATCATCGACCGACAGATCCGTACAAGCAATGTGTATTGGTTTCTTACAGCCATCGCACTGGAGCTTTCTATCGGAGGTAGAAGTTAGCTTTGAACAATTAGCGCAAAACGATGTATTAGGCATGATTAACTTTGTGCTAGTTGTGGATATGAATTATAATTATTGGATTGATAAAACAGCAAATTTGTCGTTATCACTTACTTGAATGAATTGTTCAACTTTTTATAATAAATATGCTTTCTTAAATATATTTTTAACTTTGAAAAATTGTATTTTTATAAATTGTGTCACTTGACATTTGTTTCGCCTGGTTCCCTGGGTCAATTACCACAAACTCATCATAACCAACATATATCACTTAAATAAATCAGAGTAATTTTGTAAATATTTTTAATTCTTGTTTAAAAAAAATTTAAATTATAAATAAACATTTTTTAAAGTATGAAGCTTTGCGCTAGTCTACGATACTACCTACTGTACCTCTTTTCTTTTGTAATTATGAGTGTTTAACTTTTTACCGTTACCTTTTATAATTTTATGACTTCTGCTTAATCGAATCCTTTTTCTTTAATTTAAAGGTAGTAAATAACTAATTAACAAAAAGATGTTAGATTGACGATAACGTCAAATTATACTCTAATGAAGACAAGCTAAGGTCAAATTTTGGTAAACTCAAATATATTTCATTGAGATAACAATCGATACTTTTATGACACAATCTTGGAAGGCGTGAAGGCCTCCATTTATATGTGCCTGAAAATAATTTAATTATTTTAAGGTGTAGCCGTAGCTATTAAAATCGATTGGATCAAATTGAGTAGAATTTTATGGGTAGATATATACCTCTTCGTACATAACAGAAGAATATTATAAGTAGTTAAAATAAATGCTACATCCATCTTACCAATTAGGGAAACTTAATATTTATAGTTTATTTATTCTTACATGTTTCACTAAGTATATTTTATTTTAGGCAGGCGAATTATCATTTTATTTATTCTTTCTTATATACACTGCTAAATTTCTTAGAGTATATTTTAATATGTGTTTCACCTCTCTTTATTTGACGTTTTAAACAAAAAAAATCATAGTACAGTATACTCCTTCCAAAACGAACATGATTATCACGACGTTTCACTTATTTATAACTAGGTACATTAGATTTTTATTTCTTATTTTGTTTAACAACTTTTCGATTTTTGTATTTATAAGAATCTTATTAAAATAAAACAGAATATCCTCTACATACATATACAGTTAAATAATTTTTATTTTCTCTATGTTAAGAATATTGTTAGGTATTGTATATAAGTATGATACGCTTTATTGAGTACTTTATACACATTTTCGAAAATCGCTATTGAATAATCCTTAAATCTTAAGTAATTTCCACCAAAACATACTTTGAAGGTTTCCGCTCTGACGCCCACGCACTGATTCTAAGATTGTCAGGTTAAATGCACGCTTCCTTGCTCAAGATTATTATACACGAGTATTTACTGTGTTGTAACAACTGATCCTATGGTCCATGGTCCAGTAGGCTCCGTTTACGGTGGTCATCCCAGATACTTCAGCTGTCCTTCGTGCCTTTGCGGTTTTTTACTTCGATGAGTTTAAAAAATAGCTCCTCTTGTGTATTTTTCCTCTTCAAATGAAATCTGATTTCATGACTATTGAGTTTTTATACGTTTACAGTGAATTTATCTGATTTTTTTCCGAATTCTGTGAATTAGCCTAATGAATAACGAACTTTTTTTCTATAAATCTACCAATATATTCTATTATTTTCTATTGGTAATACTAATCATACATTGATCTAAGACACAATTTTCCCCATAATGTAATATTTGTATATATATATATATATATATATATATATATATATTATTGTGATATTTAAAGTCTTGGTGCGCCAAGCAATTAATTAGCTAATTAATTAATTAATTAATTAAAATTATTTAAATGATATGATTATGACTCTATCACACTTTTTAATTCTCTTATCTCAGGGTTAAATTCGTGCTTCAATATCTATGCTATTACATGTGGAAGGTAAGGTCCAAAGAATACCGGAATAATAAAAAAAAACATATAGGATCTAACGTTATATATTGAAATAAAATAATGAAATAAAATTCACACTCAAAAGTTTTCGATAAATAAATCTCATATAATGATTCTCAAAATTTTGTTCTACGTACGTGAACCTTCAAAATTAATGGTACAAACAATATTAGTTGAAATCTAAAAATCCAAATATTATTCTAAATCTCCTAATCAAAATATTTATATCCTTTCTAAATTAAGTGTAAAAATTGTGTTATCAATGAAAGAAAAACTGCAGAAAACAAAACTATCTCTCTCTGATGATGAGTGGTCCAAATCCTTGTTATTTGTAGACTATATTATTTACTCGTGGCCGCTCCCTAGGTAATCATCAATCTTACAACAAACTGAATCTCTCGTTGGCCTGAGTGAAAAATGACTCTTGAATCTTTTCTTTACGATAAACCGAATCTCTCGTTGGCCTGAACAGTGACTCTTGGAATATAAGTAGAAAAATATGACTTACAATATTTTACTGGATCAGCTTCTGTCAGATACACTAACTACACGAAAACTCACAAACTTTCACTGCTACTGCTTCCTACCTCTGGGAAACTACCCGAGAACAACGGCCGTTCGCCTTGCACCCTTGGAAACCAACTGACTATCTTTTCTCACCTAAAAATCTAGCTAAACTTTCATTCCTACATACCTATCCCACCTTTTTCAATCTCCGCCAATCAAAGCTCGTCACAATTCCCCCATTTTTTCATTTCGATAAAAAACAAATTTTTACCTATAATTATAAAATTTCCTAAAACTTATTTACAAATAATATTTTTCTACAATTCTCAAAAACTAACAAAAACCTCTTTCTAAATTCTATTCTATTGAACTTAATCACTGCATTAATGTATTTGGAAAAACCCGGTTCAATTGTCTTTGGATTTCACTTAAAATTATGCGGGTCACTCAAGTATAACAAAGAAATAATTTATGCATAGCTTACATTTTGTTTAATACAGGTAATCCAAAAATTTAAAAACTTTCCTTCTTCGAAATGTTTGTTGGTTATTATCCTACTTATCTGAATTATTTTAATGTTTTTAAACTTTGAAATATTTTAATCAAACCAATATTTTTCTCGATTTTACATATCATAACAATATATATATATATATATATATATATATATATATATATATATATATATATATATATATATATATATATATATATATATATATATATATATATATATATATATATATATATATATATATATATATATATTGTCATACTTCTTCTTTTCCAACCAAAGAAAAATAAATAAAAAAATTCCATCGGAATAAAATTTTAAGATATCAGTATAAAACAAATTGTATATAGTAATCTAAGATAAGATTTAGTGTAGATAAGGATTAGAATTCTTTGTTTAGAATTAGAAGACATTTTACCTGTAAGTTAATCTTTGCATTGTTTGTATAATCGAATATTAAATGACCATATTCTAATCTTTTAAAATATGTATAAATTGTGTATTGACAAAACCAATTTTAAAGTAAGCTATTTATTTTTTCTCTGAAACCGAAATTAGGTTTTTTCAAAATCATGGTAAACACAATTTGAGCTTTTGATTGGAGGGTCATTTTTGAATGGGAATTTGTGAGCCGATCAGGAGAACCGGAGACGTTAGTTATAATTTGATCATCGAAGGAAACAGTCGTTTGTCTCAAGATAGGGTGTGTTTCGTGAGTTGGATACCACCATTGTGAAAAGAATTGAATAGTTTGCAGGAGATAAAAAATAGATTAAAAGAGGTCCTTGTATCTACCGTGGGCATTTTGTGAAGATATGTGAAAGTAGTTTTTACAGCAATTAAGCTGATAAAAGGAAGTCCTTGTGTCATTAATAAGTGGCTGAGTTCTTGGAGAAGTGAATCAGGTGTTTTTGGCTAGTGCAGGAGGTTTGCAGAGACGTTCGGAAGGAGCCGAGGTGCAAAAAAAGGAGAGATCCCATCGTTGACGAGACTGGACTTTTCTGGACATGTTCCAATATACAATTCAATAAGAAAATAAGCTGTAAGTGTTTTGTAAAATTAAAATCATTATCTGTGAAGGCTCTGTGTTGACATCATGGTCATTAGCATTCAAATTTAAGAACTGAGTTTGTTAGACTAATCAAAAGTTTAAAATTTGTTATGTTTTTTTGTTTCAAGTAAAGGAAAGTTTAATTAAAATTGGTTTTCACTTAATATAAATTTAAGTAATTTTAAAATCTTATTATTATAAAAATTTCATTTATTTTCTTGTATGCTGATTGATAAGATAACGGCTGAATTTGATAATTGTTTTTATTCGTTCATATAATATAAAGAACACGTAAATTTTTGTAATATAATATTTCTTTTATTATTATCCTTCTTCTCTATCCCGATAAAGGACAACTAAGAAAATCTTTGAATCCATCGAACACAGGTAATATAAGTAGTTTTATTTTACATTTGATAACAAATAAGTTATATTTTTTTTATTGGCTCAATAAACTAAGATCAAAGTCAAAATAAACAATCATAACAATATATATATATATATATATATATATATATATATATATATATATATATATATATATATCATCATCATCATGTGCAGCTTTGTCGACCGTTTCCAATTACGGTGCAGCCTCCCTTATTTCAATGTTATTCTATGTTCTGATTAGTATTCGACGATGTCTTAGTTATTCGTTGTTCTTGTAATTTGCGCTCATTTGCGTCCAAATTTTTCTATCTTGTGCTATTCGAGACCACGTTGTTCCTGTTAATTTTCTTATATCATAATCCCATCTGAGATTCGGGCGCCTCTTTGGTCTCTTAGAGTTCCTGGGATACCACATAGTTGTTCTAGTGGTCCATCTGTTGGACCACAGATGGACAACAGATGGACCACAACATATATATATATATATATATATATATATATATATATATATATATATATATATATATATATATATATAACAAGGATCACTCACACGAGTGGTGGGTTCAAATATCGGTCTACTAGGTGGAGAAATAAAAGACAAAGTTGATTTTACTTCATCTATTTTGAAGACGTTTCGCTATCAAATTCTGATAGCATCATCAGTTCATCTAAAAAATTTTTACATTATGAGTACCACACATTCATGAAGAAGATGTTAAATAGTTACCTTTAAAAAGATATGTATATATAAGAAATAGGTTAATAAGAAAAAGTAATCGGCATAGCTCGCAACAAAGGAAAAAAATATAATAAGATATGAGTATAAGATGTAAGGCAACCGTATATAAGTATTTCTGACTATTAGTCGTCTTCAGTACGGTGCAGCCAAGTTAGGAAACTGGAAATCTCAGAGTCTTCTAATATTATTGCCACAAATTGGTCTTATTGCTCCTGTATTGTTCCGTTCTTAAGTTAATATGATCTTTTCCTAACTTTAGCCCATTTATCTAGAATTGGGATCCAACAATGGGAAATAGAAGCGCAAGATCGTAGAGGATGGAGGGCGATAGTGGTTGCGGCGAAGTCTTACCCCGAGTTGTAAAGCCAGTGAAGAAGAAGAAGAAGATTTTTCACTTTGGCCATTTTACCTGATATTTGCAGATTAGTAAATGTTTGCATTTGTAATGAGCTGCCAATTACAAACAAATAAAGTATAGTAATGTCTGGATTGGCAGAAAATGTACAAAAACAGGAAGTTGAAAGTTTAAGGAAGAGTAGTAATTGAGTTTTTGAAGATTGTAGTTGTCAGTTTATTAAATTATTGTAAAAACGCTGGTATTTGAATAAATTGATTTGAAAGAAGTGTAACAATATTATATGCAAAAGCCCAAAAAAATTAGATTAAGTGAGTTGTATGTTATATTTATGTAGAAGTACTTCTTTTTTTTATAACTAGAATATAAACACTATGATACTATGATTGCAAAGTCAGTTGCAAAATGCAAAATGTAGTATAGAGTTTTATTAAAATTTTTAACTGGGTAGCCTTAAATTCCCATCTACTTTTTAAATGCCCTTATTCCGTTTAATTTTTATAAAGTGTTCTTAAAATTTTGTGTTTGGTTTCTTTTTTACCGTCTAATAACGATTTTTTCAATTTTTAGTTAATATTTAGTATTTATTTTAGTAATTATTTTTATCAAAATGCTACGTCTGGTCGACTCTTCTATATGCAGTTGAAACGTGGACCCTTAAAACATCAACCGTAAATAAATGGTTGTGGAGGCCTTTGAAATGTGGATCTACCGGAGAATAATCAAAATTTCATGGACATCGCATACCTCAAACGAAGAAGTGCTGCATAGAATAGGCAAGGAAAGAGAACTTTTTAACACAGTAAAAGTAAGAAAAACATCATACCTAGGCCACATACTGAGAAATAATAAGTACCAATATGCCCAACTTATAGTGAAAGGAAAAATCGAGGGAAAGAGAGGCCTAGGAAGGAAAAGACTATCGTGGCTCAGAAACATCCGACAATGGACAAGGATAAATTTTGAACAGTTAATAAGAACAGCTGAAGATAGAGAAGAGTTTAAAATTGTATAATAGCCAACTTGTATTGTATTATAGTAGCCAACCTCCGTTGAAGAGAGGGCACTTTAAGAAGAAGAAGTTAATATTTAAAAAACTACAAATTTTTTTATGGTAACTTTTTAAATAAAATATCTCTAAATACTTAAAAATTGTTCAATATTTATGACTAGTTTTAAGGTTGTACAATATCACCATAAATATAGGATCATAAATATTCCTCAAGAACTTACAATTAAGCTGTAAAAGTGTTATTTAACCTAAAAGGCACAACACAGCGCACCTAGTTAACTTTGACAATAAGAGGCGCTGTTTTGATTGTACCTACCAATAAAATCGAGAAGTGTACCCTTGAGATTGGGCCAGGGACGTAGTATAGAAGTGTGAAAGAGCAATGGTAACAGATATTAGCTTTAACAATTTTTGACGTTTGGCTTTCAATTTATTTATTATAATATTTATATTATAATAGACGTAGATAATAAAACCAAGATCAAAGTTATACAAATGTATGCTCCCACAATAACACATCAGGAAGAGGTGGTTGAAATGTTCTACGAAGATTTGATAACAGCATTAGAAGAAATTGATACAAAGTATACCATCATTATGGGAGAATGGACGAAAATGGACGTGGATATCTCCCGATAAAAAAAAAACGAAAAACGAGATCGATTACTTCTTGTGTGGGAACAAAGCAATTTTTGGAGATATAACTGCTCTTAATCGATTCACAATTGGCAGCGATCATTACCTTTTAAGAGCAAGGATTCTTATTAAACAGACGAAAACCGGTAGAAACAGGCCACCTAATTATTGTAATTAGATAGATCAAACTAAAATACGACAGAAGGGAGATGAGTACAGAGAAGTCTTAAGAAAAAATTTGAAGAACATTATCAACAAGAATATTTCGACATGAACACAATTAATAAAGAAATGCAACGAAAGTTCTTAAAAGCAGCACTGGCTGTTGCAAAGAAAACGAAAAATAAAAAAGAAAGAATAAGTAAATGAACAAAACGGTTGATGGAAAAGAGACGGATTTCTAAGCGAAGGAAAGCGAAACACCAATGATTTAAAAGAATTGAATAAACAAATAAAGAAGGGAGTAAAGAACGATTTAAGAATCTATAATCAAAACAAAGTAGAAATTATAATAGAAAAGAATCGAGGCCTGAAATGCTTAAGATCAAACTTAGGAAAGCCTATAATAACCTCATTGAAGGATAAAGATGGAAACTAAATAAGAGCAAAGAACGAAATCCTGAAAGGTACTAAAATATTTTACCGTGATTTATATTCATCAAACAAGAACCCAGATCACTGCAATGAAAGATCTTAAGAGAAAGATAACGAATGTCAACTCAGAAATACGCCCTAACATAGAATCCTTCAAAATAAAACAAGCTAAGGCACAACTAAAGGGCTCAATTAAAAATAAGACTCCGGGCCCAGATACAATACTTGTAGAAATGTTGAAGAAGGGGAGTGAAATTATTCTAGAAGAATTGAAAGTTTTTTTCAACGAATGTCTTCACAGAGGAGAAGTTTATGAGAGTAATATCTAACAGGATAAATGAAAACCAATGAATATCACTTAAACTTATGCATTGGCTTCGTTTATTATGCAAAGGCATTCGACTTCATAGAACTTTGGGCAATAGAGAGAGCTATGAACAACTGCAGGTTAGACTCCCGATACAGAATGCTTATACATAATATTTACAAGAAAGCTATAATGAAAATACAAATAGATGCGAAAAACAAAGCTACACCAATCAACAGAGGAGTTCGCCAGGGGGATGTTATTTTACCAAAGCTACTTACACTTGCCACTAGGAAACTAAGTTTCTGTAGCCGGCTGTATACCATGTATCAAAAAAATGTTTTATTTCAAATCCTTTATAAAAGGTATATAATAAAATACATAAACGGGTTATATCACAATTATATTACAAAACGTTTTTGGAATGAAAATTCCATCATCAGTGTAACGCAAAAAGTGTACATACTATGAGCCACTAAAATCTATAGGTAAAAACCCGTTAAATGTTGTTTATTTAAAATTTTGTTACATTATATGTTATTACAAATTAGGATGTTCAAGTTACCGTTGGTATTGGTAATATGGCGACGTATGACATAGTTAAATTGGTACTGAGACAAAGTGTCTTTGAGAACCTGTTGATAACAACAGGTTGACTTGAGTTTAATTTATTTTTGTAAACAACATGTAAAACGGTTTTATGGTGATAATTCTGGACAACACTGTATATATTGTTACGAACATGCTTTCGGCATGGCCATGTAACGGTCGCATCTCGAAGCGCCGAGAAGTTCCCGGCAATATATATCGAGCGCTGTAAAATTCCACCGTCAAATAACGAATTAGAGGTGGGACTATTCCCGAACTTTCTAGAACATAGTAACTTTAAGAACTGTAAAGTTATAAATAAATATATTTATATAAATTCAAATCGCTCGTTTTATTTAATCTCGCTACAATATACATTTACGTGTTTTTTCAGAAGAGACCAATTTCTTGCGTACAGTCAATTCATAATATTGTTAAAAATTTAAAGAGTTGTTATTGCTTCAACAATTGCTGAAAATGTCACTCTCAAGAACTGTCACCAGAAAAATTTGAGGAAAAAGAATATCGGGATATACAAATTTGTGAGGCAATGGAGGTAGATTTAACACGTTCAAGTAGAAGCCTTGGTAGAAAGTTAGATGTTAGCAATGTTACTGTAGCGAAACTATGGAAAAAGCACGGTTGCAAGAATTGTAAATATCCGAAAACGCAGCAGCAGACCCCTACTTTCGAAGAATGGAGTTTTGTGAAACTCAAATAACAAACGAAAATGATAAAACAAATTTTATTAAAAACATTTTATTCACTAATGAATCTTGTGTTTCGTTTGTACGGAGCCACAACCCATCCATTCTTACGTAATGGACGCTGGAAAACTAGCACAGAAATGTTGTTTACCGAACTCAACGTCCCCAAAAAGTTAACGTCAGGACTGGTATTTTAGGAGATTACATAATAGGTCCATTTTTTATTGAAGGGCAACCTGATTAGTAGGGTATACGTAGATTTGTTACATTATTACGTTCTTTCCGCTTTTCTCAATCTTCCTGATGAAAATTGGAGAATGTTTAGTTTCATCAAAAAGGCTGTTCATACTGTTCATACTTAAACAATCCTTTCCCGAATCGAGTTATCAGTGGAAGAGGCGATATTAAGTGTTCTGCGAGATCTTCAGATTTTATGCCTATGGACTGGTTCTTTTAAAAGCATTTAAAAAGTATATTCCAAGATCATCTTGAGACTAGAGCCCAAAATTTGGATGAATTAAAAAATCAAATGAGAGAAGTTTTAACTTCTGTTATAGCAAAAAGTCATCTTCATCTATCCACAAAAGTTTTAATGGCAGATTTGGATCCTGTTTAGCTGTAGAAGGTCAAATACTTGAATTATTTTTGTAGAGCATTAGGAATTATTTCTTATTTCATTAGAAATTATTTTCCACTTTCAATGGGAGTATATTTTTTGTCTTATCTTTTTAAATAAATGCGCTTTTATTTAAAACAAATTGTTTACAATATTAAAAACGATACAAATGCACCGACTTATAAAGGGCAGTGTATTGTTATCTAGTTTATGTTTATACAAAATGAACCGGGCATACGTAATAAAAACATAAATGACGGACGGAAGTGTATATCCCATGCATTGTTGTGTTACTGAATGGTTTTCTCTTTCTCCTTTCTCCTTTCCTGTCTAGGTCTCGGATGGGATCGGAGAATTACAACTAAGTAGATCAGAGAGGAATGGTGCCGATTTTGGCGCTGTATGTAGTATGCAATATCTAATCCAAAATTTAACGTACTGTAGGAGGGTTGCTTCTTTAATTTTTCCCCTTTTGCAATATGTTTCTTTTATGACTATTGATGCATCTTTCCATTGTACACTGCGCTCATTTTCCCATGCATGTTTGCATATCTTTGATCTATCGAAGTCTCTGTTTTTAATGTATAATTCATGCTCCTTTATCCTAACACTTAGTGGTCTTCACGTTTCTCTCACATCAACATTTTGGCATTTACAAGGTATATAGTTTATTTATGCACTTGTTTGGTCTCTTCTATGCATTCTTATACATATGGACCTAATTCTGTTTTATATTTTCGTTTTTTGAATAACAAATTTAAAGAAAAAAAATTGTAAATAAATATGGTAGATAATGGGTAGTATGGTAGGTATGGTCGTAAATTAGCATTAGAATATCTATGTCTTATGGGTAGTGGGTAAAATCTCCTTCGGACTGTCCTACCAGGGAAAGTGAATCATTCTCTGCCCTCCGCAGAGTCCAGGAGTTTCCTGACGCGGGAAACTAGTACCTGCTTAGGGTTTCTTGTCCAGGGTCACGGATAAAGACCCCAACGGTATCTACAGCGGAGAAAAACATCTTCGGTACGGTGTGTATGGATATTCGATGGATATTCGATGGAATGGAAAGGAATATCCATCGATGGAGAAAGATTAAACCATCTACGTTTTGCGGACGATATACTGATAACTGAATGACATACTACAAGAAACTGGGCTGGAGATAAATTTCGAGAAAACCAAAATGATGACCAATATGGTTCCCAGCGAAAAGATACAGATCAATAACAACAAGGTAGAATTAATCGATAAATACACATACTTGGGTCATGAAATTAGAATAACCAGAGACAACCAAACCTGCGAGCTAAATAGACGAATCATGTTGGGATGGGCGGCATATGGACGGATGAGAGACAGTTTTAAAACAAATATCCCAATTCACCTGAAAAGGAAGGCATTTAACCAATGCATCTTACCAGTCTTGATCTACGGAGCAGAGACCTTAACTTTAACGAAAGCTACTGCCGAAAAACTGAGGGTAACACAAAGGCGAATGGAGAGATCAATGCTGGGACTGACCTTGAAAGATCGCGTAAGAAATAAGGAGATACGCCGACGAACTGGCGTAGAAGATATTATACTGCGAATCAATAAACAAAAGTGGAGGTGGGCTGGACATATTGCTAGAATGGAAGACGGAAGATGGAGGAAGATATTATTGGAGTGGAGACCAAGAGCCGACAAGTGAAGTCGAGGCAGACCACCCACCCGATGGACCGACGACCTAAGGAGAATAGAAACAAACTGGATTGCAGCAGCTAGAGATAGAGAGAACTGGAGACGTTTGAAGGAGGCCTATATCCAACAATGGATGTGAAAATTCGGCTGGATGATGACGGTGTGTATGGCAGAAGTAGCGACCCCCGATTATAGGATTCGTATAAAATTAAAAGGGTGGACGGAACCCGTTAGCGGTAGATCCCGCAATCCGTCTAGGAGAGGGAGACTCTGAACCCAAACCACTGATCCTCCATGTTGGGGGTTAAGGCATTGGGCTAACTTCACAGTACTTGTAAAAAACATAACAATGTTTTTACCCCGTTCACACGCGTCGGAATAGGACGGCACAACAAAGACGACATAAGCTTCGAAAAAGGACACAATTTTTTGGTACATGGAACGTTCAAGGTATATCAAAATAACTTGATATGACTACACACAATAATTCATCATCCCATCCAATACAACATAAACTGGCAGCCTATAATAGAATGTTACATAGATTAACAGAAATTCAAAATGCAACTTTGAGACAGAATTAAATATCATTAAGCAAATAGCAGTAAACAACGGATACAACGAACAAACAATTAATAAAATGTTAAATCAAAAACTACATAAGAAAGCCCTGAAATTAGTATTTCCACCACCAGAGAAAAAACCCAGTACCTTTTGCTCGATTACATATACAGGCCACATATTAACAAAAATAGCCAAACACATAAAAAAGAAAGGAATAACACCAGCTTTCCGAAAAAATAAAAACCTAGGCAAATATATCAAAAACAACAAGAGCAAAAATAAAAAACACTTACACAGTGGTGTGTACAATTTTAAATGTGGCGACTGCCAAAAACTTACATCGGTAAAGCTGGTAGAAACTTTAATAAACGAATAGCAGAAAATAAAATGGCTTTCAATATTAGAAAATCAGATTCTACATACGCACTTCACCTTCTAGATCACAATCATTCTTTTAATAACGAATTTAAAATTCTTCACATTCAAAATAAAGGCCTTAAGCTATCCTTGTTAGAATCTATGGAAATCAACAAATTAAAAAACACAGATATAATTCTGAATGATCAACTTGAGACAAATAGTTCTCCCCTCCTCAACCTATTTCATTAGAACTTTGATGGTACACAAGGCAAATATCGAACACAGTATTTAATTAAATCTTGCCCAAGTACTTTCGATCACAAGATCATCCTCAGGGGCATCTGAAGTAAGCCAAGAAACGTTTTTTAAAAAAGAAATTTTAATTCACTTGGATAAAAACTCGAAGTTTATAGTTGAAAAAAGTTTTTTTATGTGATTAACGTTTATAGACTTACTTCGTCAATTGTGGCCTATCCAGCAATAACCGAATGTCATACACGTAAACTGGGACATAACACATACACTAAAGACAAACAAACACTTTAAAATTTAAATTGGGGAAGATACATTTTTATATTATAGAAGCCGGAGACAGAATGGCTCCCAGCCTGGCGGAGGCGGAAATATTGGGGTGACATGTGACAAATGACAACTTGTGAAGGGCAGTTACAATAGATAAGTGATCTGCGCCTTTCAAGATTCTATGAAACTAGGTATTGACCAAAGGTCCAACTGACACCACTATAGGAAATCAACTGAAGAAATATAAAATTATATCTAATATTTTTATGTAGATTGAATAATCCAGATCTCACACTCAAACCTGTTTATAATAATTAGGATGTTAGTTTGAGAGAAATTGAAGTTGACGTAAAGTATGAATGTAAGAAATAGACTAAACAATATATTAGACAGTGGATAGTTGACTACAATAAAATGGTCTACTAAGCGCTATCAGTACTGTAAAAAGAAAAAGAAAATCTGAATATTCAATTGAATTGCTAAAAATTAAAATCAAAATTAAAAGCAAAATATATAAATGGGTTGTAATCCAAGTAGTTCAGTTGAATCCATAGTCAATGGAAGAACTTTCAAATTAATATGTAAATACTCAGTGCATGAAGTCTAAACAGTCGAGCTGGGCCCTCTACGAGGTGGAGCTGTAATAAAGTTTTTAAATATAGGATTAAATTTAGTACAATTTAAATTAATTTGAGTATTAAGACAGTGAGAGTTTTCATTTGTTTCCCTTGCAATCTCCAAATCTTCCAATAAATCCAACTCAAGATAGTTTTTCTTTCTACTGATGTCATGTAAGATGGATGAACCAGAATTGATGTTAAAATTGTGGTTGCTGGATACTAAGTGTTGACCAAAACTTGAAGAGTTTGGTCTTTTCAAATGTTCAGAGACTCTAGTGGATAACTTTCTGATGGTTCTACCTACATAAGAGGCATTACAATCATCACATTTTAATTTGTAAATACCACTTTTATCAAGTGTATTCATCCTATCTTTGGTATTGATTAAGAAGGAGCCTAGAGTGTTATGTGATTTAAACGAGATTTTGATGTTATCAATTGTAGAAGTAAAAAGTTTAGATATTTTATTGGAAATGCTGCTAATATAAGTGAAGGAGAAATATCTGATGTTATCTGAAACATTAGGTTGAAAAGACTGTGATGAATATGCAAGCTTTTCTGCAATTTTTAGTTTAGCTCTATTTAGAAGTTTGTATATAATGTTAGGATCATAGCCATTATTGACAGCAATCTGTTTAAGAGTATTGAGTTCTGTATTAAAATTATCATCAGAAAGAGGAAATTTAAGTAATCGATGAATGTAACTGTTGAAAGCAGCCATTTTATGCTGAGTAGGGTGGTTAGACGTTTCATGTATAGCGTGATCTGTTTGGGTGGGTTTTCTATAAATGTTGTACTCTAAAGAATCTTTGTTACGGGATATAGTCAGTTGGTGTCAGTTGGACCTTTGGTCAATACCTAGTTTCATAGAATCTTGAAAGGCGCAGATCACTTATCTATTGTAACTGCCCTTCACAAGTTGTCATTTGTCACATGTCACCCCAATATTTCCGCCTCCGCCAGGCTGGGAGCCATTCTGTCTCCGGCTTCTATAATATAAAAATGTAGCTTCTCCAATTTAAATTTTAAAGTGTTTGTTTATCTTTAGTGTATGTGTTATGTCCCAATTTACATGTATGACATTCGGTTATTGCTGGATAGGCCACAATTGACGAAGTAAGTCTATAAACGTTAATCACATAAAAAAACTTTTTTCAACTATAAACTTGGAGTTTTTATCCAAGTGAATTAAAATTTCTTTTTTAAAAAACGTTTCTTGGCTTATTTCAGATGTCCCTGAGGATGATCTTGTGATCGAAAGTACTTGGGCAAGATTTAATTAAATACTGTGTTCGATATTTGCCTTGTGTACCATCAAAGTTCATTTATTCGAACATTCAACCTTATATTGATTTATTTCATTAGAGACTATAAAGTGTAAACGCTTGCCAAAAATAGATCACTTGATAAATGCAATCAGCCGAAACAGCTGTAGTGATAAGAGATTCAATTTTGTGAAAGTTTGAAAACAAAGTTTTCAGTGTTTTACTGTTAAATAAACTAAGAATTATGGTCGTATACGCAATAAATAACGACGCACTAACCAACTTAAAAGACGCATTTTTTAAACAGCTTCACGAAGAAATATCAAAAATAATTCGATCGCGGAAAATAATATTAATGGGAGATATTAACAGTAGAGTAGGAAGAAAAGATGCGGAAAGTTTCTACTGGAGAAGCTGTGGCAATCAATGGAAAGCACGAATATTAATATAGGATTAATAAAAGCCGTCAAAGTGCTATATAACCAACCAATAACAAAAATAAAAGAAGGAACACAAATAACAATAGGATTTATAACATCAAAGGGATTAAAGCAAGGATGTTGTCTGTCCCCCACTTTATTTAAAATGTACATCGATAGTGATTTAAAAAGATGGAAACAAAAATGCAGGACAATGGGGCTACCGCTCACCAACACTATGGTCTATACGCTAAACTTTGCAGACGATCAAGTAATATTGGCTTAAGATTATGACGATTTAAACTATATGGCACGATAATTAATTGAAGAGTATGATATATGGTTGTAGATGTAAATAAAAAAGAAACCAAATACCTGAGCATTTTAATAGAACAAAAAGATTTCGTATTAGACAATAGCACCAAGATATTACACTATTTTTACTACAAATATCTAGGTATCATTATTTTACAAGATAGAACATTAGACAAAGCCATAAGAGAGAAAGATACGTCAAGCAGAAAAATCATCACAATGTTAAACAGCATTTTATGGGACCAATCCATCAGCAAAGAAAATAAAAAGAGGATATATGGGACTATAGTAAAAAGTATTACTTTATACAGCTGTGAGGATGGCCACTGTAAAAAAAACCACTGGCAACGCTGAAAGCGATGGAAATGGATTGTTGGAGAAGAGCCGCAGGAAGATCTAGAAGAGAAAAGATTACCAACGAACGCATTAGAGTAATAGTGGGAATCAAACGAACAGTCACAGATGACCTAACAACAAAACAACTTATCTGGTTCGGACACATACAAAGAATGGATGAAAACGAATACCAAAAGAAATATTAAAATATTAAGCAGAAGGAAAGAAAAAACGAAGTAGATCGAGAAAAAATTGGAGAGGAGGAAAAAATAAAGAACTGAGAGAGAGGGCCCTAGAAGAAGACCAATGTAACAATCGGACGAAGTAGCGATTGGAAGTCGGAAAACGGCGGAGAACGTTATAAACCGAAAAGTAGTAGTAGTAGTATCTATGTCTTTATTATGGTTCTGTGAAAACCACTGAAATTCCATTGAAAGGAATATATAATGCATAGTCTACTCTAGCTATAGTTTTTTTCGATGACTCCATATTACCAGAATTAAGGTATTCAATCTAAAAATCACTTAAATTGATTAAACAAAAATTTAAAATATAGTAAAGTTACAACATTCTGAAATAAAAGTTATAAAAACAAACAATTTAATGAAAATTAAGATAATTAGAACCACTGAAGAATACCAATATTAAGATATTTTAAAATTTTTGCATTTTTAAATTCCTCTTATTAAAAAACATACGCACGCCTTCAAAATGGGCTTTAAGTCACCGCAAAGTACCAAACCTTCTTAATTTTGTAATCAATCGGTGCCGCGCCCACTTTGATTTAATGAAGACATCAAACTTGGCCTTTGACAGACTATGAGGCAGTAAAACTATTGTATTGTGGGCAATTTTATGAATAAACATGAAGGTTAATGGGGAAGTTAGGGGTTCCTAAGTGGCGCAATAACAGTCTACTAACGAGATATATTAACATGATTTACCCCCAATTTCGAAATTCGGCTATCCCTTATGACCACCACCATAAAAAATCAAATTAGCTTTTAAATTTCCTTATAATAAGATTATTTAACCTCCTTTTTTAATGCCGGCATATTTATTGCTATTTTGCAGAAAGTGTACCTAACACCCTGTTGAAATAGGATATAAATCACATTAAATCACTAACTAATAAGCACTGAAAGATATAATCGAATAGAATTTATGAAAATAGATATAATACATCTTAAAGGTATACAAGTCTTTATTACATTACCTACCAAAAAGCAAAGTACGATCTTTTTAATACCAGAGAAAATATAATAGGTATTATGTATAGTTAAAAAAGCATACGATTTTAATTTTATACCTAATAAAGTATTTTAAACAATAAAAAAATATACTTTGATCAAATAAAAGGCAGATATCGAACAAAGTTTTATTAATTAAATCTTGCCCAAGTACTTTTGATCCCCAAAGCATCTTCAGGGGCACTTCGTCAATTTTAATTTTATATTTAGATTCTATACTCAGAATAATTTTACATTCTATAATTGTTGGATAGGCCAAAATTGACGGAATGCCCCTGAAGATGCTCTAAGAAGCGAAAGTATTTGGGCAAGATTTAATTAATAAAACAGTTCTCGATATTTGCCTTTTATTTGATCAAAGTTCATTTATTCGAGCATTCAACCATATATCAATAAAAAAATACTTTGATAATTTAATAAACCAACAATTTGACATAGTAACTACTAAATAGTAACAGTAATACCCAAACACTGAACATAAGACAATGGAGAAGAAGGGCACAAGAGAGATCTGACTGGAAGAACATAGCCAGACAGGCAAAGACCCATCCAGTGTTATGATGCCAAAAGAAGAAAAAGAATACAAAAACAAAATAAAAACCGGAGATTTTCTTCAAACAATATAATAAGTACTGATCACATATCTTTGTAGTACTGATGACAAGTATATGGCTTTCTGGTTCCACAATGGTGTCAATAGCTGAGCGAATATATCCATTTTACTCACTAAGTAGCAAGTTATCATTTTCTAATATCCACGTTAATCTATAATTTATTATTTTCTCTATAAGTTTGCTTATAGAGCAGGTATTGAATATTAGTCTGTAACGTTCCAGTTCAGAGCGGGGTTTACTTCGGCGTTCTTTCTTTTCTAAAATTCAACTCCCACTCTCCATCAGAGGGGAAGTTGAATTTTATGTTTTAATTGAAGAGAGTTAGCTGTTTATAGGGTCTTGTCCCAGAAAATGTAGCAGTTTAATTTTTAGCCTTCTTTAAACGGTGAACTGTAGATTTGTTAGGAATATATTGGTAAGAGATTGTAAACAAATGTACGAGGCCAAGGAAATCAGATGTGTATTCTTTAACAGTTCCCAAATATGTCATTTTGTGAACTTTCTCAACTTGGACTCCGTTCAATTGAAGCTTTGCATCGAGATGTGGGTCACGAATAAACACTAAAAATTTGGTTTTGTTTAAGTTTATTTTAATGCCCATTTCCTCTCATACCTCGTGAGAATTTGAACGATCAAGCAGAATTTGAAGACCTTCAATACTATCTGATAGAATTATTGTATCGCCTGCATATTTTATCCCATTAAGTAATTCCCCATTGATTTTTATTCCATATGGTTGCCTCTCAAGTGCATTTTAAATAACTGGTCCGAGTAAACATTGAACAATGTTGGCGACAGAATGCAACCTAGTCTGACTCCTCGTTGCATGGGGATTTCATCGGTGTAGTTATCTTCAATTTTTACGATAGCACTTTGATTCTAGTACAAATTTTTAATGACACAATTATCCATGTCATTTTTTAGTATTTGCATTAATTTAACATGCTTTACTTTATCGAATACCTTTTCTAAGTTTACGAATCACTGCATTTTTGTAAAGGGATCTTAAGCGCAAAAAGTGCCTCCCTGGTTCCCATAGCATTTCTAAAACCAAATTGGGTATTTTCAAGATCTTCTTCGCATTTGCGTCTAATTCTGTTGTGAAGTATTCTGAGGAAAATTTTAAGAGTGTGGCTCATTAGGCTAATTAATCCATATTCTGAGCATTTTCTCGCATTGTGTTTTTTAGCTATTGCGATAAAGATGGATTTGAGCCAATCTGTGGGAATTGCTCCGGTGTTATCTTCTTCTTTTTACGGTGCCTATCCACTACGGATGTAGGCAATCAACATGGCTATCCTAACTTTGATTGCTGCTATTCTGACTAGTCCGGTTGTCGATGTGTTAAACCACTTTCTCAGGTTTTGAAGCCAAGATAGTCTTCTTCTTCTTCCTGGTCATCTCTTTCCAAATAACTTGCCCTGAAGAATAAGTTGCAACAAGCCGTATCTTTGTTCATTTCTCATAACATGGCCAAGATATTCTAGTTTGCGCTCTTGCGGAGGACCTTAACATTAGTCACACGATCCACCCATGAAATTTTTAAAATACGTCTGTAACACCACATCTCGAATGCCTCGAGTTTTTTTAAAGAAGCTTCGGAAAGTGTCCAGGACTCCACTCCGTATAATAACGTAGAAAATACATAGCATCTAATAAGAGAGATTTTGGTAGTAAGTGGTAAATGGTGACTTCTGAAAAGAGACTTCATCATTATGAACTCTGATCTCGCTTTTCCTATGCGTTGTTTTATTTCACTGGAGTGATCCCATTGGCTGTTAATGTTGGTACCAAGGCATGTGTAGCTGTCCACTCTGTCAATTGGAATATCCGGTGTTATATATTGAATTAAAAAGTCTTACTACTACTTTTACGTTATCATTCTCTATTATTTTCAGCAACTCAGTGGGTGTATCATCTGGACCACAAGCTTTTCTAATTTTAGCATTATTTATAGCATGTTCTACTTGGCATTTCATAATTTCTGGGCCGTCAGTACAGTATTGGTAGAATTCGGCAATATTATTCCTGTCATCTTCAAACAACTCTGATATATACAGCTGCCATTTTTTTCTTATTTCTTGTTTCTTTCTTTCTTTTTTCTTATTTCTTTCTATCATACTTGGAAACTGTGATAACGGACCAACTAGATCCAGACATAGAAATAAAACGTAGAATAGCAATGACTAAAACTACTTTTATGAAAATAAAGTAATTTCTTTGCAATAACCATCTCAGTTTAGAACTAAGGCAAAGAATGGTTAAGTGCTATGTTTGGTCTGTACTTTTGTATAGTGTAGAAGTGTGGACGCTAAAAGTATCGGTCGTAAACAAAATTGAAGCATTGGAAATGTGGGTTGATAGACGAATGCTGAAAATACTTTGGACAGCAAGAAAAACTAATGAAGAAGTAGCAAAGAGCGTCAACAAAGACAGAGAACTGCTAAAGACTGTTAACCATCGAAAAATTTCTTATTTTATCTAGTAAGAGGAGCTCGATATAAAATTTTACAACTGATCCTTAAAGGCAAAATAGAGGGCCGTAGAGATGTAGTAAGAAAACAAGTTTCTTGGTTAAAAAACATTCGTGAGTTTACTCAGATACCAAATGCAGGACAATTATTCCATATTGCAGAAGATCGAGAAGCCTTAAAACGGATGGTGTTAATTGGTTAGTTATAAATGATTCGAGCGATTCGAGGGTAGGCAATCAGCGTTTGGGTTTTTGGGCTTTTCAGTTTTGGTTTTATGAGGCTGAGCAGGAAGAAGAAATGTCTGACTACCAACAGTATTTTTGACGGGTGAAGATAATGTTTCCTCTATGGTTTGTTTAACTAAAGGACAGAGTAATACTTTCGTGATCGCTAGTGAATTCTGTGAAATTATCTCTATTTTTCAGGTGCAGCAGAAGAATCCAGTGAAGTATTTTTATTGTTTTTAGCTTTGGTCGTGGGTTGCTTTAGACATAGGCTGCATAATTTGCACTGATGTAGAGATGAAGGTGTTTGGTGTGGATACTTATAAAAATATTTCAGAATTTTTGTTATTTTGATTATTATTAGAAGTATGACTAACGTGAATACAAGCACTGGTAGAGTCAGAAATTTGAACAGTAGAGGTGGTTAAGGGTCCTGAAGGCTGAGAAGAAGAATTTTTAATACTTGAACAGTCACTAGTAATGTGACTTATTTATTTACATAAATAACATGTCGTACTATCCTTTAAACTGAATATTATATAACTAATATTATTATAATTTACACTAATTTAATCTCATCCTCATGTTTTCAGGAGTTAGTGTATAAACACAAGTCTTCTAAAACTTATATGGCAATATTCCAAAAGGAAGACACTAAATTTTTAGAAAGTGATCGGAGAAACTAAGTTAAGGACGAGATGTTTTAATTCTTGAATGATTACGTCATGTATGATAATTGGACAAACATTTGATAGAACTAGTCTTTCTGCCGGCGGTATAAGCTTTCTGGCACTGACTATTTCTCCATGTTTCTTTATGGACCCAAAAATCGTCATAAATTCCTCAATAACTTGCTTGCTATTTAAATGCATATATATTCGATTGTTAAAACGACAAGACGTGTAAATAAGATGTTTCTGGGATTTATTTAATTATATAAGGGAATAAGGTAATCTTAAAGTTATTATTAATACCGCTAAAGAGTATTGCTTGTTCTTTTGTTGGAACATTTTGCTGGGAGGCTGCTGAAGAATAATATTTATTTTCTGAGACATTCGGATGACATGTGATGACATATTGATAATATATTTTACGGTACCGCAGAAACTAATTACCTTACGTTTCCCGCAAAAAAAACAGACTGGTTAATTATTTATAATCCATAAACCTGTGTCTATCTACAATTTCTGTAGTACACTAGATTAGACTAGATTAGATTAAGAGAGGTGGCCTTTCGGCTGATTCCACTGCGTCCTTTTTAGATCTATTGTCGTCCTCTAGTCCTAGATAACATTCTATAGCCTGACCCTCTTTATAAAGTCTAGAAGCTTCGAGACCGTATCTTCCATGTAGCTATTTGCCGGTGGATTTTCTTCTCCTAATTCAAAAAACCGCACACTTGCCAAACTGTCACACTGACATAAAATGTGCTCTGCTATTTCTTCTTCGAGGTGACAGAATCTGCACAGGTCATTATCTGATAATCCCATTAGCTTCAAGTGCCTATTCAGCTTACAGTGCCGTGTTAGAATACCTACTATGGACTTGACTGTTTTCCTGTCTTTGCTAATTAGGGCTACCGTAAATTTTGGCAAATGTTCTGTAGTTAACTGTTTCGCCTGTCTTTGTCCTGGTGAATTCCTCCACCATTCCAGAGATTTGTGAGCTACCCACTTCTTTGTAGCCGTTCTTGTTACTGACTTTGCAACGCTGCAGAAGGGTTCCGGTCTAATGAATGTAATAAATAATTCCATTTCATCTGCTTTTTTATTGCCCTTATGACCCTCGTCCCCCGGTATCCAGGCTACCGTAACCTTGCTACGGTCTTCTAGTTTATTTAGGGCACACACGCAATTCCATACTAGCTTAGAATTGACCTCTACAGAATTGAGTGCCTTAAGCGCTGCCTGACTATCTGTGAAGATGGCAACTGAACAGAACGTTCTTTCCTGCCTTTCTATTTTTTCCACGCAGTGATGGATTGTAGTTATTTCTGCCTGGAAAACTGTCACATCTAGATAGACTTACCGGGAAATGTATCCCTTGATTTGTCCTCTCTATGCCGGCTCCAACACCCTCCGATGTTTTTGAGCCATCCGTGTACCAGGTAGCAGCAGCAGTATGGGTGAATTTATTGTTAAAGCTATATCTAGTAGCTGTTGCATCGATAGGTTTCCCCATCACAATATCGGCTTTTAGCTCCTCGATTAGTTTTCTGTTGTCAGTACCATGCATCTGGCTTACATGTTGCTGACTATGGATTAATCTGTGCATCACTGATCTGGCTTCACTCTGTATAAAGATATGAAGTAGTGGTAAATTAAACAGAACTTCCAATGATGCAGTAGGAGTTGCTTTTATGGCCCTTGTAATACACAGGCATGCTAGCCTTTGTGTATTACCTATCAGCTTTATTGCTCCTACTTGCTTCGTCTTTGTCCACCGAGTCACCTAGCCATAGGTTATCATGGGTATAATAACCCTTGTGTATAACCATAAAGTTATTTTAGGGTTAAGTAAGTCCCCAATTCTTACCGCACATTCTTCTACGTCTGCCCAAGGACATAGTAGCTTTCTGTGTGGTTTTTAGAATTTGAATATTCCATGTAAGCCTATGATCAAAATATACATCAAGGTAGTTTGTTTCTTTGGCAAATGAAATCTCTGTTCTTGAGTTCCTGAAACTCCTACTAGTGTACTGTGTAGTACACTAACAGGAATGAAGAACTAACGAAACTTGTTTACATACCCAACTTATGAGTATGTATACTACATATGAGTAAATAATATGTATATGTGGTATAAAACATACAGTTTAAAATTAGGTTCCTCACTTTAACTTTATTTTACAAATTAGTCTTTAAGAAAGTATTATTAACATTTAAACGAAGAAAATTAGCTTATTTTGGTCATATCTTTAGAAACGATAAGTATATATTTCTGCAGTTGATCGTTACAGGAAAGATCGAAGTAATACGAGGCAAAGAAGTACTCTTGGCTGTAAAATATACGTCAATATTGAGACATTCGGACCAATATTTGCCTTTTTTAATTACATTGTATTTTCTTAATAATTTTTCCTGGCCTGGATGAGCTCTTTTCATGCCGTTTTTACTTTTAGGGTTCTGTAAAAAAAATGTTTTTATTCCCTAATATTTATCCATGTATAAGAGTGTGTATCGTGGCTCAACGTAGAAGACGTGATAGCGGTCTAGATAACAAGACTTGCGAAACCTAAAAAAACTATGTTGTCATATTTCCCACTACGTTTTTTACATAGCTATGAAATATGAATAGCTAAAATAATACACTGTATTTTTACAAAAATCGTAAACGATTTCTAATCAGGTTCAACACGAAACCACAGGATATCTAGTACATATTGTAAAAAAACTAGGCATGACCTACACGCGCTACATTTGAAAAAATAAGTTCCTGGTCCATGATACAATACTCTCCCCTATATATGAAAACTACTTATCACTAAATTTAAATATCGAGTAATTTTTGCGTGTAATTAAATTTAGGACTGAGTATATTTCTGGATCCATTCGTCTGTAATTACACCTGTAATTAAAAAAAAGAATATCAATAATATGGATGCTTTTTTGCTTAACAAACTAATATTTCCCTTTGCCAACTTCAAAAACTACGACAAAAAATAATATATCAAATTTTTTACTATTACTGTTTTTTTTATTTTCCTTGCTTGACAAAGGGACTAGAACTTTAATTTATAAAAATCTAAAAAAAAATAATTTATAGAAAACAATAGTTATAGTTTTTAGGGATGAGCGAAGTTGTAGCGGCTAAAAAGAGCTTGTTTGTGGTTTTCTACAAATTGGAAACGTTATTTCTGCAATTAAGGAACGATTTACGAGTTTTGGGATCCTATTAAAAATGCGTTAAGGTTCGTAACCATCTACAAATTATTATATACCTAATTTTTGATTTTCTATACATGCTTAATGATCTAAATATCTAAAATATTATTATCAATATATATTTAGTTTTTATAACCAAAATATAACTTGAACAGAAAATAACAAAATGCGGGTATGTAGAGAATAATAGCTTGTTTTATCCATATAACATTTTATCTCTGATGCTGAACTTTTAGAAAAAGTAATATACAGACGCTGCGAAATTTAAAAATCAAGAAAGGACATACGACACATGATTTGAAAAAAATTGTAACTCACGTTTGCTTAGTTTAGACATTGATTATAAACCACTACCTAGACAGCTCACCTCGTGGTAACCGAAAGACGTATTAAAAACTAGATGGCGTTACTCGAAAACCGTATCGAGATTTTCATTCTCTCTCTGACTTGCGAGGAGATAGGAGTGGTGTCAGGGCCGAACTTAGCCTATAAGTGTATTATCTTTTTTTTTGGACTGAGGTGGAAAGATTCGTAAAATCGACTAGGGAAGGTGTCCCTAGTACTGTAAAATTCAACCAAAGGACCAGAGACATACGCCGACGGAACGATGTCAAACTATGTGACAGAGGGCCCCCTTCGGACATCCCTGCCAGGTCGCCTACCAACTAAAACCAGCCCCTCTTCGACCCGTGGTATCCTTGGACGAGTTTATTATTTTCTTACCTAAAAGCAGTAAGCGTGTAGGGAAGGAGACCTAGTTCCCAAGCGGAGAAAGCTTGAGAGCTAAAAAAGGGGGTTACCGTAAAGGGTAACATTTGGTACATTTTTGTACAGAAAAGAAAAAGTAAGAAAAAAAAAGAATGTTTATGTTTTTTTTTATTATTAATTTTTGTATTTGACCCCTCACCCAGGTTGTTCGGCTCTTTCTATTATAGTCTTCCTTTTCATGATACCTGTTATATGGTTGATTATATATTCAAAATTCTCTTTGCTGGTCATTGCAATCTGCATGATGTTGTTGGGCGCGATCGCGCCGAATCTATTCTGTAGCCTTTGTTGTTCGTAGGCAAAAACATTACACAGGAAGATGCAATGTTCCGCATCGTCCCTCTCGTCACACGAGGTGCATATGTCATTGTTGGTTTTTTTGATGCCATATGTGTAGGATCTGAAAGATCCATGACCGGTCAGAAACTGAGTAAAATAGTAATTTACTCTTTTAAATTTACAGTTGTACCATGCTACAACATCGGGGATAAGCGTTTTGGTCCAACGAGCCTTCGTGGTCTGTACCTCCCATTCTCTTTGCCATTGTATAAGCATGTTCACTCGTATGGTCCTTCTTACCTGAGGTAGGTGACCGTCATGGGCTTCATACAGCATTTGTCTTTCTTTGGCAAGCAGGTGGATGGAGAGCGTTCCCGCACTCACCTGTAAGGCCAGCGTAGAAGTGGTTCGGTACGCGCTCACCACTTTTAAAAGGGGCTTCCTTTGGGCTCTTGTTATAATATCTTTGTACTTCTGGTATAAGTATATTATTTGTGTGAAGTGTTGTGACAAGTTATAGCGAAATTTTATAAAAAAAAGGACTCACATTTTAGATAAAATGGCCTGTGTAACGCATAAATGTGTTTACGTGGGATGTTTTGAAAGAAACGATGGAACAAATAATAATATACCTTTCTTTAAATTTCCCCTGAAAGACGCAGATCGCACAAAAATTTGGCAAAAAAATTGCGGGAATATTGTTATTATATTGATGGATATCAGTGACCTAAAACAGAGGGTAATTTGCTAGCATCATTTTGCAGTGGAAAATTTTTATAGCACTTTTATATAAATATGTACGTTTCCTCAGAAAATTCTTCTCGACTTTTAATAATAAAATGTTTCGATATTGATATCGATATTTCAATAGATTGCAAGACGTTGATCTTATTTTGGTGCAAAAAAACGATATTATACTCTAAATTTGTGTCTGAACTAACTTTTGGTGACTGGCTTATCGCATGTGTGATTCTCTAACATCAATTCATTATTCAGTAAATAGAATTTGGAAAACATAAAAGTCTTATCAAAATAGATCTTAGATGTTCTTTGCCTTACGTAGTGGGATTGTTTTGCTGGCATAGAATTTAAATGCGCACGAATGGAATATTTAATACTTTTTGTCTACAGCATTTGCTCTGTTCTTATGACGACAACGCATATCTCCAAGTATACGCCTTCCATCTTCCTAACAATTATTTTTTTTTAATAGCGCAGTAAACCACATATCTGTAAAGAATGTTTTCTTACAAAGTTGGAGTCGGTGTTCTGCTAACTGCAAATTATAATCGTATATCCAGTTTCTTCTGGACCATTTTAACTATGCAACCTTTCTCTCTTTATGCGAACATATCTACATAAATATTCACTCTATTTGTCATGAGTAGCCATTGCCAAAAATTATTAAATAAATTCAGTCATTTTCAGATAATTTCGATTTACATTTCCTGTGACATTTATCGTTACATTCAGTTTCAAATTTTCTCATTGTCATTAATTTTTCAGTTTTGCTAGTACAGTTTTGGTCACGATTCCTCAGGTTATTTAAGACAATCATTTTCCAAACACTTGGATCCCCTTGTTCCTGGTTTCTTCTTTGGTTAATGTTTTTTCCTTGCAGACGTATATAATGATAAACTTTGGTGGAGATGTACCTTGGTACATGTAAGGTTTTCGTCTTCTCCACAAAATGTTAAGTATTGAATGTAAAATCATGGTAAATTGATTCACAATGTTATTTATAGTAATACTTCTCTACCTTGCTTTCTTGTATCACAACTAACAATAAAGTTATAAAAAGTGACTTAATCAATTTTTCGAGAGAAACATTATATAAAATGTATCAATGTTTTTATAAGAAATATATGTCAATAATAAAAATTTTCAATATCGTAAAATTGGTTAAAACATTTTTTTCATTAAGTGGCAAGTGGTCAAAAATTTCCACTTACAATGAGGTTATTTTGGTAAATAACTTTATATTTACATAAGGAGGCATAAAAGTTGTTAGACCAAAATGAAGGTTATACTTTATAGATGTCATTTTAATTATAGTTGAAAAACATTGCAAGTGGAGTTACGATATTATTCATATCATGTATCGAATAAGACATTATGAAATAATAGGAAACTAACGCTAGACTTTACTAAATTAACAATTATGGATAAAGAATAAAAGTTTAACAAGAAAAGTTTCAAAAGGTTCCGAAACTTCTTTTATTTGGCATGTCCATATAATAATATATGGGATTAAGGCAACAATTAATTGTAATAAAAATTGCATTTTTAACTATTGGTTGATGACCTTTTATAAAGGATTTTTAAATAAAGTTTTGTGGTTCATGGTATACAGCCAACTACAGGAATTTCATTTTTATTGTGGATTATAAACTCTTTAATCGTTAATTGATTTAATTTGATAACATATCCACGTTTTTGCTTTAGTTTGGTGCTTTTAAAATTTCTGTGGACCTTATGGTTTATGCATAGTAACGTTGTAGATAAAAGCTTTCGGGGATAAACAATTTCAATTTTGAAATAACTATCACGTGAAACTTCTTGAAATTTTTGTAGCAGAATAATTGTGATATTTATTTGTGATACCAAGTAAGTTTAATCTTTTAAATATTTTGATTATTATATATTGTTAACACCAAATTTATCAAAAGCAAATAACTGTACCAAAACGTTTTCATGTAACAAAAAAGACTTTTTTTTTAAATGTCTTTGTAGTATAGTTTATTTTTATGAACGAGAGAGTAATTAGCATAATTTTAACTGGTACCTTCGACCACTCCATGGGCGTGCTCAAGATTAACTGAAAAATTACTTTGATTATGGCGAATGGATTTAGTGTCCGCAGTCATTTAAACACAAACAAACAACAATACTTTGAATAATTGTAAAAAATAAATGAATTATTTCAGTGTTATAAAGTGTTATGTGTATGTAAACAAAAGTGACCTCTTTTATCACACACTATATTAGAACTGACTGGCCTACATTAAAAAGGGTTTTAAAAAATTCACATTTTTTTTAATTTTTAAAAATTACAAAAGAGAAAAAGAGTTTTTAGAACCGTCTAAGGTATGTTAAATAGATGAATAAAAATATTAATATAAAACTTACAGCTACTTGTTACAAATCCAAATCAGATTCAGAAGATGCACATTCAGAACCAAGATTTATAATATCTGGCTCGATCATTTTATCAGTAATATTGTCCAGCTTCCACATTTTTTCCTCTTCTTTAATAGTGTGATTTACTGCCTTTTCCTAGCTTTCAGGTTTTACATTATTTACGGCCTCCAAAAACAACTGTTTAACATCATGAATTTTAAAAGTGGTATTTTTCCTTGAAACTTCACTCTTTATCTGTGCCCATACCAGTTCAATCGGGTTTAATTCACAATGATATGGTGGGGATCTAAGTACTGTTATTCCACGATTTTTGGCAATTTCATCAATTTCGTATTTTTTAATTTTTTTTTATGAAGGGCACACAACGAATAAAGTTCCTTTCTTATAGACTTGGGATGGTACGTTATATTTTTTGAACTCAGCCAATTCTGCAAGTCTTTTTTTAACCACTTGGTTGTGGGCAGTCCTTCTATAAGTCTGGAGTGATAACTTGCATTATCCATTACTATTACACAGTTCTTAGGAAGAAGATCTATCATTTGTTCAAACCATTCTTGAAAGACATCAGCGTTCATGTCTTCATGGTAGTCACCGGTACGAGTTGATTTAAAAGTTAATAAACCACCTTCAACAAAACCGTCTGAACTGCCAATGTGTACTATTATCAGCCTGCGTCCCTTTCCTGATGGTGGGTTTAAACCAGTAGATAAGTTATTTACAAAAGCGGGCCTTTGACTTGTAACAGTTTCATCCTGCCAAAATTTATTTGGTGTATGACCCTCGTTGATCCATGTTTCATCAAGATAAAATATTTTTCTTTTTTGGTTTCTCATTTCCTTTATGGTTCTTAGAAAATGTCTTCTCCATGTGACAATATCGCTTCTTTCTAATAAAATAGACTTTTTGGGATTCTTTTTCCAGCGGAAGCCTATTTCTTTTAAAAGTTTCCATAACGTACTTCGACTCATTTCTGGGTAATCCTTATCATCTCGAACTGAGACAAGAACTTTATCCAATGTTAGAAATTCTTGTCTAAAGAAGAATTCATGCACTTTCCGTCGAAGTCCTTCTTTAAAATGATATTCTATTTGAAATTTTGGTTTCCCTGGAGCATTACGTGGCATTTGAAAACTACCACATTTCTCTTCTTTAATAACTCTGTAAATCGTAGATTTCCCAACACCAAGTGTACTGCTAACTAACTCAACGGTCTCATCAACACTTTCACATAAACGTTTGTCTGTAAATGATTTAAAACAATTAAATATTAATGTTGTTTCATTAACTGTTAAAGGACCAATTTTTCGGCGTTTACACAACACTTCCAAATTTTCCATAACACTAGTATACACAATAAACTGCACCTTGCAACTGAAGTACCTACTTTTAGTGAACTGTTAAGAATTTTGAATACGCCACTTGGACCTTCCTACAAAATGGAAAAACCCACTATCACATTTTCTGTGGAATAAGTTTAGAAGGTAATTATCAAGTATTGTAGATTTCCGGAATTAAAGAATTAAATGTTTGATTGTTGAAACCCTTACTTCGTGGAATGCACTCATTTCAGATAAAATAAAACGTTTTATTTTATCTAAAGAATTAAACTTTATTTTGCAAATAGGTAAGTACTTATTAAACTTTTATTGGTTATATATAACCAATAAAATAAACATCTTACATTTCTTGCAAATTCATTAGTACCTGTTAACCTCCATCACTCCGACACTGGCAACCTTATTTAGGGATTAGTAACCCTCACAACTATTGTATTCTATTCTGCTCCAACCTTTATACCTTGTGGTCATACTCAATTTAAAATTGTTTTCCTATATACTTCTGTAAACTTGTTGACAAATATCTGTTTTTCATTGAGTCACCCGTATCAACAGTTTAGGGATTTGCATACATAATTTATTGTTTTATTACTCTCTCATACATAAAAATACACTATAGAAGTGAAATACTACAAATGTTTAAAACTGTGCCATTCCGTACATCTAATTGCATGAAATATTGTAAATATTTAAAAATAAAACGTTGATCCTATTCCGTGGTAATTTAAAAAGGGGAAAATAAAGCTCGATACCCAGAGAAAATATATTAATATGCGATCTATTCTTAAATGCAACTAGGAAAAAGGAATTTTTGCCATAGGGTAACTTCTACCTTTAAATTTTAGTATTTTTAAAGTTTTCTTAGGATTTTTATACTCGATATTGGAATCGTGAGTAGATAAAATATAATTTTTTCATCTATTTGGATCTAGATATGTAAGTAAATCACTGCAATTAGTTATAAGTATTATCCAATTTCCATGAACTGGTATCAGAGCGAAAGCTGTAAAACAGCACCGGTTTCAGTCGGATTTTAAATCTATTTAAAAGATGTCATCTTCCAGTCAGCTATCACAAAAGGCATCATACTCAAAAGCAGCTAGACAACCACGTAGTACATTAATTTCAAAAGAGGTCAAGCTATTCTTTAACACTCTAGAAAATTATACAATTAATGAATATCTTGAAAGATTGAGTCAGCATAACCAAAAAATATAATTTTCGCATCCCGTATATCAAACGGTAGAATATTCATATATTTATCATCTAAAAACCTAGTAGATAAATGTATAGCAGAAAAAAAAGAAGATAATAGTAAATGGAAGTATACTAGAAGCGAGAAGATTATTAACTCCATCAGTCCGCTTAGTTCTGTCCAATGCATGTCCAAGCATACCTTCTAATTTTATAATGGACGAATTAATAAAACTAGGTTTAAATACTCTCTCAGATATATCATACCTACGGATAGGAGCTACCAATCCTGCCTTCAGTCATATTCTAAGCCTCCGAAGACAAATTTTCGTTTCACCGTTTCCAAACAACTATGTACTACTTATCTTTTAATCTTTTATCATCGAATTGGAACAAACATCATACCGCATATTTAGAGCCCAAAACAAAACATGTTTCAAATGGATATTAACTGGTTACTAGACAGCTAATTGTCCAGATATTTTATCTTCTAACTATCCTCACAATGACAGTAAACAGAAATGAGACAAAATTTATTAATAAATCATCCTCAACAAGATAATCTACAAAATACTCTCACAATCTCAAATACCACTCCCTTCACATTCTCTATGTCTTCTCAAACCACATTATCAACAGTTGCAATCCCTAATTTATTAATAAACCAAACCCAACAATGCTCACTACAAAATACATCTATATATTTAACCACTTCTTTAGTTAACACTACAATCGCAACACCTAGTACATTGCCTGAGTCATCCTGTAATACTCAAAAATATAAACCAACCTCACTTGAAACAAGTCAATACTTATCTCCAAATAAAAATAAATATATGAATTCTCTCGAACCCAGATAACTTCGAACAAAGTAAAAGAACCCTAGAAGATGCAATCACGCCAACCGCCGCAGAAAACTTTGAAAAACCTAAACTTCAATTAAAGAAAAAACCCAAAACTGATGACAAAACTTAAGATATAAAATAACAAATCTCCAAACATTACTAGAACCAGTTAGAGAATATGTAGAAAGGGAAACGCAATTATTGTTAAGCTTCAATCAAGTAGTGGATCTATTCGAAAATATACAAGGATTAATAGACATAATCAGCGTAACAAAATTGTACTCAGAAGACTCTCATACACTTATAAAGCTTTTAACGAAATTTTATCCATACTATAAAGACAAAAGAATGAAATCCAACAGCACCAAATTAATACGAAAACTTAACAAACACATATGTTTACTCTCTGTAGTGAAAACTTCATTGTCATAACTTCTCTTAAGAATAATAAGATCACTGTTGACTTCGTGTTTGTTCCATCACATTCAAGTATACAAGGAAATGAAGAAGCAGATGAACTAGCGCGTTTAGCATCCTTCACCCAGGACACTTATTTACTTTCTTATTAATGAGATTTCGTCTGATGACTTCAAGTTAGAAATAAATTATAAAGTGTTAAGTGCGTGGCAAAATAAGTAAGTGCGCCACAAAATAAACTCAAGGAAACCAAAAAATTAGTTAAACTGCGGATCCAGTTCACAGCGAATAGAAACGACCAAGTGAGAATAACACGTTTGCGACTTGGACAGGAGAAATTTAACATATAAACACCTCTTTACTTGAACTGTGCCGCCAATGTGTGAAAATTGTCAAGTTATAACACTCTTTGCGAAACATATACTAACTCATTGTAAAACATATGAAGCAGCCAAAAAGAAGCACACTATCTCAAATTATATACAGAAAGGCTTAGGAAAAAACACGAACATTAAAAACACAATAAGTAATGTTAAAGACTCGGAATTGTATCAATTATTGTAATTTTTTCTAACTTTACCTCTATTCTATTTTTTAGGTCGCTAATAACCCTTGTGGTTACAGCGTAAATAAATAAAAAAAATTTTCTTACTGATGTTTAAAACGATCAGGCTATAAAACGATCAGGCTATAAAGTTTACAGTAAGAAAAAAAAACAAAATTGGATATTTTCCTGTTTTAGACAGATCTTAGCATCGGTTTTTTTTTTGCCCGAACCAATCGTTTTTGTAAATTAAACAACTAACAGTTATACAGCTACCTGCAAAATATTGTTTATCTAAAAACTGGTTCCAATTTAAAATATTTATTATATTATGGTCATGAAAGGTTTTAATTGTTGACATTATAGTTCTGATTATAATTTAATTATCTTAATACTTCCATAAAAACAATATTGATACTATAAGCCCACAAAAATTCTAATTTTACTGATAGATACTTCAGTAAATCCTCAAACCGGTCTTCGATGGTTACTAATAATTCCAAAAGGTTGACTTTAAACAACATCTTCACACCATATTTTGGAATATTTAATCCTTTATATTCATGTTCACTTATAAATCAAGCCGCTCACTACCTTGACGAAGTGAGAAATTTCAACGAGTTCATTTAAAAAGCATTAACCAGTCAATTCATAAAACCATAACCTTACTTTGAAGATAAGTCCCCCATTAAGAGGATTATCATAAAGCGATACTCTGAAGACATTTGTCTTCCGAGATTGTGTGACCATTGACAATTTTAGTTGAATAAACTTAAAGAATTTGTGTAGGAAACAGTAGGCATGAGTATGAGAATAATGGAAAAGGCGAGAAAGAATGAAATCTAATTGCATTGTCTATCATAGGGGCGTGAGGTTCCATTCTTCGAGGAAGGTAGAAAGAATGTCAAGTGACACCTTGGTTCCATTCACAAGTACAATACGATCAGGATTTGAGTGCGAATATTTCAAATTTAAAATTTCTACTTGTTTTGTCAGATCCGGATTTACGATTAAGTGCAATCAATACCAATAAAAATTATTCATTTTTTAAGTATCATAAATACCTTAAAGAATGAAATTTATTATTTTTGTTGCGAATAAGCCACAATTTTACTTTATAATTAAATTTGTTTGACGTTTCGATTTCCACTTGGATCGTTAACAAAATACCTACTACACTCATAAACAAAAATATCGAATAGTCAATATTATTTCAAAATAATTTTAGATTACTGATGATACTCATATAGTAGGCTGATGTATTCAACTAGTTTCAAATATTTGTACGTTTATTTCGACATTTATTCAGCGTTTAGTGTCATTTGTACATTTTATCACAAAAAACCTTTTTCACTTAAAGAAAAAAACGAATTCGGTTATTTTTCGTTTAGTTTATTAAGTTTAATTAAATATTGTTTTGATTTAACTAAATTTAAAACAAGTATGTCACCAATTCGACACTGTGATGAAATCCAAGGAGCACCGATTGTAATTATGTATGAAGAAGAATATGTACAAACAGATATCGCATGACGTCTCAGGAAAAGTCAATCTTCAGTTTTGAATACTTTAAAAAGATACCGCGAAATAAAAAATTTTGTACGAAGGCCTGTTAAGAACGTCCAAGGTGCACAATCGCAATAGATGTCCGTTTTTTGGTTCCTTATTCTAAACGATATCGTTCATTGACATAGATGCACCTTAGAAATGAGCTATTAAATTAATGTGAATTCAGAAACAGTAAGGCAAATATTAAAAAAAGCAAACTTAAAGCCAAGACGCCCCGCTAAAGTTCGACGACTGCTACGACTTACTATTCAGTAAAATATCGACAACTGGAAAAATGCTCTTCCCACTGATAAGACCAGAATCCAATGATGTAAGCCATATGGCCAAAACCAGGTCTACAGAAGATTTGGAGAACGCTTCGTTAGCTGCAATCTCGCTTAGACCATTATTTTTGGAGGTGGTAGCATAATTCTTTGGGAAGGTATTAGTTGGGAGGGACGCACCACACTCGCGGAAGTGATTGTATGGATGACTGGTGGCTCTTACGTTTAAAACATCATGCAAGATCATGTTTTGCAATGTGTTGGTTACATTGGCTATGAAAGATTCATGTTAATGCATGATAATGCTCGACTACATGCCGCTGCCATAGTGCGTACTTATCCTAATGAGGTCCAAATTCGAAAATTAGATTGGCCACGGTTTACCCCGGATTTAAATCCAATAGAGTATATATGGCATCACCTAAAACGCGGCATATTACAAAGAAATCTAGTTCCAAATACGACAGAGCAGCTTCGGCTTGATGCGCAGGATGAATGGAATGCAATTTCCCAAGATTATGTTCAAAATTTACTTGCAAGCATGCCGAGAAGAATGCAAGCAGCAATAAAAGCTAGAGGAGGATACTCGTTATTAATCATGCAATTATTTCAGTTAAAAAGACTTGTTTAGGCAGCTTTAATTAGCATTTAAGTTTAGAGTAAAATAACTTTATTTATCTAATATAAAGCATTTATTCTTTTCGCAATTTTCTCCGCATAAAAACTTAAAATTGTTCATTAAACATTATTAAACTAAAGCCTATTTCACAATAAATGACTTGGTTGACCAAAATTTATTTTCAAAAAACAAAAATTATAAAATTCAAAAGCCGCAATACCTATTTTCCTAGTGTTAATTTTCCTAGAACTTAATAGATAAATAGTTAATGCGCTTGACCACGACAGCGAACTATTATAGGTTATGGTTTTCGGAGCGAACTAGTATGTAATTAAGAGGGTTTTTTGACCTTGGGAGCGAACTAGCGTACTTCGTCCAAATGGAAAACCGAGTTTCTGAGAATAAGGTCATCTCCTAACAGAGATTACTCGGCCACGGACTCCACGGTTATTTGAAGATTTAAACAAATAGTCTAATATTTGTCCGTCAATTAAAACCACGTATATTTTATCATCAATCCCTTTCGACAATTCGCACTGTTAAGCCATGACCACCCAGTTAGGGATAGAATATATACACACACGTCTGGACATGTCTGGCTGCTCTTATTTCCTAAAAAAAGTCATAATGGCAATTCGCAGTGCCTTTTTGCACTACGTTATGTCACCAAAAGGCAACCAAATGGAAAGTTAAGTTCACCGGACAGTTAAATTAATGACCATTAGTTCTTTGCTGTTAGTTGTGTATTTTGTTAAGGTAATTGCTCTTAATTTTAATAAGTTACAGTTTTTAGAACATCTGAAAAACTACAAAATGTTTTGTAAGTATATAAATTTACCATTGTAGTGGTTTACTTATAAGTCTTTTCATTCTTTTTGAAGTAAATTGAGAAAGTTTTAAAAATTTTAAAAAAGCTGACTTTTTTTTTTGTCATAATAATAATAGAATAAACGTCTGCATTCATTTGCTAAAAATGCTAAATATATATATATAGTGTGTATAAGCTATAAGTATATAGTTGGTAAGTATCAGTCTACAAATGTGTCATTTACTCTGATGACCACAAACGAAAAATATTATAAATAGTGAACTTTTTTAAATACGGTACTGGCAGTAGTAGTTTGGATCGATGCATTACCGATATTTTATGATGACCGCAAATGTGGTACCTTCTTGGTCAAAAAGTTTCGGGACATTTCATGTGGGTGATCGATACGCATGAACACGGTTGTTATCGCCTGAAATGATCTTAGTGCCGCGATTTTGTGCTTGTCACTTCTAATGCTTTTTTCTTTTATCCACCGAAAGCGACAATGGACACTAGTCTTGAAGGTCGGACGATTATTAATACATCGCCAGTAAGTACCTAGCTGGTATAATGTTAAAGTTAAAGGCTAAATGATTAAGAGAAAATATGGTGTTATAAATTCGTTAAGCCTCGTAAGCAGCAGAAGAGATCGATATAAATATACCTTAATATAGTTTAAAACATTAAAATAATAATATCCTTTGACACTTTCTTGCCATAATATAGTCACGTTAGTCACTTTCTTATCAACTTTCTTATTAGCTTCTACAAATTAAGTAAAATATAGGACATTCGAAAACCTTGTGTCTACAATATAAATGAGAAATATATAAAGTGCTTTACTTTTCTACAATCTATTTCGTTTTATAAAGTCGAGCCTATATTAAATAATTTGTATGGTACCTACACTACCCATTATAATTATGTCGATGACTTAATGATTTCTTATCTTTGTCTAGTTTTTTGATTTATTATATTGTACACAAATATTGTTAATGCATGATTCCGCCAGCTAAATTGTAATAAGTTCCTACTATTCTGAACAAAATCTTTTTTGTATACAAGTAAAATTTCTCGTGCAATTTTCCATTAGAACATTTTTATGCTGATTGCAATACATTTTCTGGAAAATAAAATCCTTTGACCAATAGTTAACAACTAAAATATATCAAAATGTGATATAACTTGTTAGGTTAAGTCTGTTTATGTAGAACATCAACTATTTTCTTCGTAAATACCTTATTTTCCCTTTTGTCCTTTTAGCCAATTAGAAAGCTAATACAGTAGAAAGAGAAACAAGAAAGCAAAAAAAATATGAAATATCAGTAGCAGATGATATTAAGTTAATTTATTTTAAAGCATCGAAGATTTTCAAGTGTTGGTATTCACATTTGGATATACGCATATTCTTGACATAACACAGAACCAATCTTTCAATTCTGGAAGAGCTTAGTATAAAACACAAACTATTAAAAAAGCAAACCGAACATACCTAAATGAGTTTGGCCACATAGTTAGAAGAAAAAGGACTATGGAACTATTGATAGAAGAAAGAAAAGTACAAGGCCGATGACCAAGAGAAAGATCTTCAACACAAGATGAGTAGAGTAAATGAAAATGTGGTAAAGCCCCTACATAAAGATGTCCTTTTGCTACAGCATTGCAGCCAATGAAGGCAGCAAGCTAACAATATTGATAATATGACCACGTTCTGAAAAGGGACCAAGTAATGAGGAGAAGAAGTAAACAAAAAGAGTAGTTAGGATTTTAACGCAAAAGGATGTTATACGTTGTATAAGATTAAATAAAAAATGAAGAAATAAATCGAATTTAATCGTTAAAAATATAAAACATATCGTTCTGAGGTTATTTTATTGCGACATTTTGGAAGCATAGCTTTCTTGTAGCAGCCTACGGATGGAATGGTAGATTGCGCAGAGGCATGACAAAAAAAGACAAACGACTGAAACGACTGAAACAACTATAATGACAGATTAACGCGCGAACCATAGATTGTATACTTACAGATATATACATTATATGTACGGCTGTAGAATAGGTACCCTAATTATTCATGTCTCACTTAATCTCTTTTATTTTATGTGTCTTTCATGGTCACACACTACGTGGAATATTAAACGCAGTCTAATGCATGTTTCTTGTTAGATGTCATGGACCTAAAGTTACTTATTCTCGTCTTTTGTTTTTTTTTTATATCCACAATGGTGGATTTGCCAACTTTGTACTCATTGGATAACTTGTTTGCAGATTCGCCTTTCTCTAACAGTTTATTAATATCGTATTTTTACGAATATTTTCAACTAACAATAATTTCAAAAACGTGACGCAAACACCATTTTGACCGATATTAAATGACCCTCTTTTCTATGTTAAAAAAGGTATTCTACTAAATGGTTACCGGCTAAACAACATCAGATACGAATATGACACCATAGTATTTGCGGACAACTTAGAAGATCTACAAGTTCTTATGAACAAAATCACGTATTACAGTGAACAATATGACTCAATATAAACGTTAAGAAGACAAAAATTATGATAATTAGCAAGAAAAGGATAACACAAGGTCAACTCTACGTCAACAAATCTCCTGTAGAAAGAGTGACGCACTACAACTACCTTGACACCATAATAAATGAAGAATGGACCAACAACCAGGAGATTAGAGCACGCATGGCAAAAGCTAGATTCATCATCAATCAGATGGGGGCCTTCTTCAAGAGTCACAACCTCTCTCTTGATACAAAAGTAAGAATGCTGCGATGATATGTCTTCTCTGTTCTTTTTATGGTGTTAAATCGTGGACTTCGAATGAAGATATACACAAAAAACTGGAAGCATTTGAGATGTGGTTATATCGGAAAATACTTAAGATCCCGTGGACTGACCGAGTCACAAATGAGGAGGTCCTCAGAAGAATGAATGAGAACCGAGAGGTACTGACCACCATTAAATCTCGAAAGTTACAGTTCTTTGGACATATTATGCGAAATGAATCCAGATATACCCTCCTTTAAGTCATCCTGCAAGAAAAAATATTTGGAAAGCGAGGTCGAGGAAGAAGAAGAACATCTTGGTTAAAGAACCGCAGAATCTGGTTCAATACAACATCCGTGCAGCTTTTCCGCACTGCTGCAGATAAGATAAAGATTACCATGATGATCGCCAACAATCGTAAGGGATAGGCACATCAAGAAATAGAAGTCTATGTTAAATGCCGACTGACAATGAATTAATGAATCAGCGTCTTGTAGAAATTGTGGGAGCCGGAAATTCTATTAACCGGAATAACCGATGGTTCGGTTGATTGACGTTCGGATAATCAACGCTCTACTATACAACCGAAGTGTTTTACTTCGATATTCGAGTATTTTGACTATATAGACTTAAACTGTATATGCCATCTTCTGGGAATTAACCCTTTTTACTTTATTCTTTTATCTCCTGGAAATTTTTAATGCATATATGGAGGTCTAGGTTCTGGAATTCGAAATGTTTCCAAAGGCGATAATATATGTTCAAACAAGTGCTAACATAAAATAGGTTTGTTTCTGCAGTGGTTTGCTTACCGTTTGTAAACTATGCACTCTGCGCAGACGTGAAATTAGACTGTTTTCTGACCGTTGTCAAAATTTAGGCTGCACGAACGATTTGCTGATTATCGAAATTAAATTAATCTAACCTAACCTAATATTTTTGGTTAATATCGAGATTCATAATTTTTGTAATCAAACAAATAGATTTCTAATATGGAAGATAAGTACTACTTACTTTTTTTCAAAACAATAACTTCGTCCAAAATGAAAGTTTAACAAAATAATGAAACACATTTTTCTAAACGGTATTAAAAAGGTTACATTTATTTCAGATTTACAAGAGTTTTTAATTGTAAACCAAAGCCCATCGACAAGTGTTTCAGTCAGTATATCTTGGACCCACAACCAGACACTGTCATTAATAGATTTTTATAAAAAATACAGAGATAGGGTAGGAAGTTTACAAATGAAATCCATGAAAATTATGTGGGCAAAGGTAGCAGAACAACTAAATAACTTACATAATCTTAATTTGAATGCATGTCACAGCGAAAATAGATGGCGAGTAATTGAAAGAAATTATAAGAAATATATAGATGAGAGTAAAAAAACAGGAAGAGGCCGCAAAACATTTGAATATAGTAATGAACTAGATGAGATATTTGGGCATAAAAGAATTGTCAATCCTGAATTGCTGTTATTTAATGAAACAGTAGCACATCACCTTAGTTCTACACCAAAATCACTTAAAAGAAAGAGAGAGAAACCAGTTAGCAAAAACAATATTCTTCAAAAGATGTGTGAAGACAAAAAGGCATTTTATACAAAACTGCTAAAAATTCAAAAAGAAAGATTAGAAGTGATCAAAGAAAAAAACCAAACAAAGAAACTGTTTGAAGAAGAAAGACTTTTAGAAATAAGAAAACAAAATAAACTGAGAGAGAAGACGAACGAAATACTTAGCAAATATTTAGTATCAAAAGAATCTTTACTTACTGAAATACTTTAATTTTTAGGAAAGTAAATTTAAGGTTAAGTTTGTAACAGGTTTTTTTTAATAAAAAATCATCAGAGTTATATTTTTATTTTCTACAAATTGAATGTGTAACAAATAAAAAGAATATACATATATTAACTCTAAAACTTAAAAATATGTGTTAAATACATCATACTTTAAGTAATACCTACATGTTTTACAGTCTACATCGAAGAGATTAAAATATTTCAGAATATTAAAAAAAAATTGTAATAAACATGATTTATTTACATAGGTAACAAATTCATGATTTTATTTCTTCTTTCCACTCCATTTCTGTCTGCATGAATTTCATCAATGTCCAAATTAAATGGTAAAATATTTTCATCAATATTTTCTGCCTCATATTCAAATTGGTCTTCGATTGTCATATTATGAAGAACACAACATGCTCTTATAAAATGTATTATATCTGGTACAGCTCTTAATTTTACATGATACAACTGACGGAATTTCTGCTTAAGTAGACCAAAACAGTGTTCAACTACATATCTATTTTTGCTTAATTTCATGTTGTAATTTAACTGTCTTCTTGTTAAGTTACCTCTATCTTTAAAAGGAGTTAGGAGATTGGGCAAACATGGATAATCACTATCCCCTAAAATAAAATAATCTGCACACTTTACAACTATACTCTCAGCTAATGGTGAAGTTCTGAAAACTCTGCTGTCATGTACTGATCCTGGATAACCGACAAATAAGTCCCTTATTCTTCTTTGGTGGTCACAAACTACTTGCAACTAAAAATATGTATAAAAAATCTAGTCAGTTTTTAAGTTTATAAAATATATATTAGTATGTGATTACCTGAATAGAAGAATAATGTTTTCTATTTAAGTATGAGTCTGGATCATTTGTTGGTTTGTCTATTTTAATGTGACTCCCATCAATTACTCCAATAACACCTGGAAAATTGTTTTGCCCAAAGTTTCTCTTAATTTCTATTTTCTCTTCACCTGATGGCTATTTAATTACTTGAGGGGCCATATTGCTCAGAAAATATGTTAACTTTCTAATTAATTTAAAAAGAGTGCTGATAGCAATATCGAATCTATCAGTTACATCTCTGAATGATGCAGTCTGGTGAACAACGAACCATAAATATATTAATGTTTGTTCATATTCTCCAAGCGTTCCATTGCCTCCCGCTTGATAATTAAAATATTGTGAATTTCTGAAGTGGTTCCCATAATTTTCAGCAACCGCACGACTAACACGAAAGTGTTCAATAAATTCACAATCGTTGTAACTTGACATCGTTTCTTCAATATAATTCTTATTTTTAGGCCTTATACGTTCATCTAAAATTTGTAACAAATCTTCATCCGACGACAATTCTTCAATATCAAACACCTCCTCATCAGAAGAAGAAGTTTCAACAGATTAAGTTATTTAGTCACAGTTATATCACGTATAATTACCATGTTGGATATTTAGTCCAAAAATTTATTTAATAAAGAATAATCAATGTAAATACACCAAACGTTGGAATTGAAAAATAACCAATAAATAATCAGTTCAATATAACTTAGTGAAAAATATTTACCATATATTATATACAAGAAACGTTATTTATTTATACTTAGTACGCCTGCGCCAAACTATTAGTTGGAAAATAATCTTCAAACCAGAATGACTATTTGAAAACGATTTGAAAACGGTCGACAAATCTGCAAGAACATCTGACCAAACAGTTGGAGTTTGAAATTAAACCTGCAAGAACAAATTATTTTACTGCGCAAACTCGATCGTTGTAAAACCGTTTCCAACTACTGCAGAAACAAACCTTATATATGACGATTATTAATACATTATTTGAGAAAAAAGTTAAAATACATACATTATTCCACAGAACTATTTTAAAGGAAACTAATGCATTATTATAAAAGTTTTGAGAATTGATGAGGCCAAAAAAAGTTGTAAAAAATTACAATTTCTGAATAAAAGGTAATAACTTGTAAGACTATCAGCTAATACGTTGAGTTACTTGTGCTAAATATTAAGGTTATAAGAAAAATAAACCCAAAATATCGGACAGTATTACGAAAAATCAAATTGTGGATGGTTAAGTCAAGTAATATAAATATAAATAAGATGATAAGATAGTAAAAGTTCCTCATCGAAACGATATTTGATAATTGATAAACCTCGTTGATTGGCATGTCTTGAAAGAATAAGTGGTAAAAAACCAAAGCAGATTTAGGGAAGACAATGATGATACTATTATTTGCTTTTGAAATTTCAATTTAAAATAAATAAAAATTTCAATTTAAATTTTAATTTACATTTTAATAAAAACTAACTTGTTGAAGTTTGTATGAAATTGTGTTGGGTTTTTATAATATTTAAAATGTTACGAACTTCACGCAAAAAGATGCTAACATGATAGATGTCTCTTACGAATAAAGACGCCTTTTTCTAATAAAAGTCCATATATAAACATTTAATTTTAGACAAAAGTTGCACAATCTCCTCCACCAAAAATTTTATATGCAGCAGTATTTTTCTTTATATCGAGATTTCTCCTTAGAGCTATTTTGTGGTGTCCTTGTTTTTTTTATACCAACCTAACCGAAAATATTAAAATTTAATCCATATTGGTATCACATACCGGAGTTCATAATGAAGCTACCTGCCTTGTACATATCGCACGTTCATCTCGAAAACAAGAAGTATAAAAATATGCGGTGGATTTGGTAATTTCAATTATCAGATATCTTTAAGATACAAAGCGGCTCATGTGAAATTGAGATCAAAATTTCCGATTTTCCTGCCTATTGGGCCCGTGTTTGGCTGAAAGTAATTTAAATTTAATTCAGAGAATATGAGGCTCTGAAAGGTTAATTTAACCGATTTTATTTATGACTTTATACAGTAGGTTAGGTACAAATATGTAATGTTTTATTTTATAACATGCTATGAAATTTACGAAGTGTTAATTTGATATATTTTTCTTCTTTTTTACTAATTGAACTTGTTGGTTTAAATTAAATTTTGCACCTGTCATTACTTTAAATTTTGCCTTTTTAATTAAGGGATTTAATTTATTAACAATTATTGCCAAAATGCATATATTTATAGAAACCGCTTACATAATATTAAAGAAATAATTCGCACCAAAAATATATAAATTCTGATTAAAATCAACAATAAAAAGAAATAAATTGTGATTTTTTGTAAATGTAGTAATTTTTGTTCTACTGATAAATAGCTTTTTAATATTGTTCTGAAGCTATTTTCTTGTGGCATTTTACATTAATAGTACATTGTTTACCGGGTAGGAAAAGCTTAACATTCCTGGACGACTGTGAAGATTGCTAAGTCGAGGCTCAAGCCGAGACTTAGCAACACAGAGTCCAGGAATGTGGCTTTTCCTACGAGGTAAACATACTATTTTTCCGCAAATCGTTTAAAATTCGACAGATATTGATTGGTTTAAAAAAACACGATAATTTTATTCCCAAATAAATGGTGCTTTGAAATTCCTAATAAAATTACTTGGGTTACTATGGAAACGTATTGAGGTTGAATTGTCAAACTTTTCTATCATTTATGTAGAACACTAACAACTGTACGGAAATATTATTTCCTTACAGTAAGGAAATGACATTTCCTTACAGTAAGGAAATGACATTTCCTTACAGTAAGGAAGTCCTGACTTTTCTTCAAGAAATTTTGACAGGAATGTCAAAATTTCCTGGCGATTTGCGGAAAATAATATTTACATGGGAATAATTAAAGGTTAAAATACGTTTATTGGCATTTCATTTGTATTTTTATTTTTTAATCGTACTTTAACCTTTAATTGTGACTTCTGAAAAATAGTTTTTTGAAAAACGTTTTAATAAACCTGATTTCATTTTTATTGTATTAGTTGGTATCAGGACCAGTAAGTTCTACTTCTTATTCTAAAAAAAAGAAGTATTCGAAAAAAAAAGTGTTCGAAGAAGGACGAGAATTGCTGATGTTGTGGAACGCATAACGGAACTAAAATGGAATTGGGCAGGCCAAGTAGCTAGAATGTATGACTCACGATAGACGAGCAAAATTGGAGGCTAAGAGCAGACAAACGTAGTAGAGGAAGACCACCTACAAGTTGGGGTGACGACGGGCGTATCACCAAAAATTGATAACAAAGAGCAGAAAATCGCAAAGAATGAAGGAGTTTAAGGGAAGCCTAGGTCCAGCAGTAGACGTGATAAATGAAGACTGGATGATGATGACGATAAAGTTATACTTTACACATATTGAACGCAATTGAAAAAAATCTTAATTTAAAGGACAGTATGTAACAAAAACTTGGAAGACCGACGGACTTCGAAAATTTAAAATACAATTATTCTATAGCTCAGTTTTAAGTAAATCTTAACCATACGCAGGCAACGTGAACTCTTGTAACATAGTTATGCCCGGATTACATGGGGCTAGTTTTTGAAGCTAGAATAGCAATCTAGATATCCCAGTATCCTAGCCTAAGTTACTGTCCTGGCTTGGCGCATGCTAGAATGGTTTACATATGGCCAGGATACTTTCAGCTAGTAGCTAGTACTCTTACAAGATCAAAAGTTTCTACACAAAAAAAACAATGTTCGATTGAAACAGTTACTTCCGAAACTGCGTCAAATTGCATTGGATGAATTAAAAGAAGTTTCATTGAAAAATCGCGTTTGGATAAGAGCATGGATTTACAGAACAGGTATATTACCAAAAGAATGGCTTCTATTAACATTCGTGACTATACCAAAAAAGGAAAACGCCAGACAATGTTGCGATCACCGTACCATCAGTCGAATGTGCCACATACTACAAGTATTCCTAAAGTTTATTCATCGCAGAATATATAAAAAGTTAGAAAAAGACATTGGACAAACTCAGTTCGAATTTAGAAATACTCAAGGAACCAGAGGGACATTATATGCAGTAAATGTGCTAATCCAGAGATATTTAGATATAAACCAGGACATCTATGCCTACTTTTTAGATTATAACAATGCATTCGACATAGTGAAACGTAATTCGTTAATAAAACTACTGAGAACAAAGAACATCAACACACGGGAAATAAGAATCATAAATAATCTGTATTATGAATAAGAACCTGTCATAAGAATAAATAATTTAAAAACTTACCAAATAAAAATCAAAAAAGATGTTAGACAGGGCTGTGTCTTGTCGCAATCACTATTTAATGCATACTCAGAAGAAATATTCAAAAAAAAATTAGAAGATGAAGTAGCAGGCATAAGAATAAATGGCCTACCCATACGTGAAATAAAATATGCTGATCATACAATACTAATAGCAGAAAATATTACAGATCTACAAATAATTTTAGATAAGGTTGTTGCAGCGAATGAAGAATTTGGTCTGTCACTACCACATACACATAAAGGAAACAACATTCATGGTTATATCAAAGAAAAATATTAGACACATCAATTTACACTTCAATAATAAGTTGATATAACGAGTTCAGAATTATATCAATTTAGGAGCAAACATTAAGAAACAAACGATTATTCCAAAGAAAAGAGAGTTTGAATAGAAAAGGCTAGAAATGTATTCAATAATATGAAACAAATATGTTGTAAAAACATTAGTCTAAATCTTAGAAAACGAGTACTACAGTGGTATGTATTTTCTGTTTTTTTATATTGTGTAGAGTCATGGACTTTAAATAAACAATGTCTCAATAAATTGGAAGCATTTGAATTTTGGACATATCAAAGAATGCTGAGAAGCTCCTGGACAGACAGGATAACCAATGACAAAGTACTTAAAAGAATAGAGAAAGCAGGCAGATACTGGATTCCATCAAAATAAGAAAACTACAATATCTGAGTCATATACGTGGAGACAGATATGAATTACTAAAAGTAATAAGGCAGGGAAAGATTCAAGAAAGCACGGCATATGTAGAAGAAAAATGTCCTGGCTGAGAAACCTCAGAGAATGGTTTATATGCAGCTCAACTAAACTCTTTCGGGCTGCAGTGTTAAAAATTAGAATAGCAGTGATAATTTCCAATCTTCTTCGAGGAGATGGCACGTAAAGAAGAAGATCGGTTTTAAAAAGGAATAAACGTGGAACATCCACATTGGTTTTTTTTGTTTTTTTTTTTCTTCTTCTTTTTTGTAAGTAGTTTATTCAGTCCCTCAAATAAAGAAACCTATATCCACGACCTAGCTCTCCAACCAAAACATGAGTAGCCGTTCGCAAGCGTTTCGATTTATTTGCTTACCCTTTCATCAGCCCAGTAATTGCTCAGTTCTCCCTTTCAGCCCCTTATAAGCAATATATTGTTACAACTGGCACCCAACGTAGTAGACAAATGAAAAAATTGTCAGCGTTAGGAGCAAACATATTTATCAAGTAATTGAATTAGTTAAATATAATATAATTTTTTCTCAATATAAAAAATAAATTATTAATAAAAGTACTGTATGTAATTATAAAATATTATTTAAATTTTAAAAATATAAAAAACATAATACAAAGTCTCGCGCTAGTCTACTGTACCGCCTACTGTAAGAACATTTTGTTTTTATTATTTGGATTTTTTTTGGACAAATAATTAAATCAGGCATGTAAGTTGGCGCACCACATATTTATAGACTACAAGGTAGCCTACGACTCTGTAAATAGAAGAGAATTGTTAAGAGCAATGATAGACCTGGGAGTATCAACTCAGTTGGTAAGTCTAATCAAACTATCGTAAGTTCGACACCGTATAAGAGCACTGACCAAATGTAGCATTTTACCATACGCTTTCGAAGTTGAAGTTTCAAGTTATCATTACAGAAGAATGACCTCATTTTTAAAAATTTCGTGCGGGCTATCTCGATTTTACATTTTATCTCTTGATCTGGATCTAGTTGTTCAGTAATATGGCAACCAAGATATTTAAAACTGGACACTCTTTGAATTATATGACCATCAACATATAATCGTGCATCTTGATGTGCTAAACGGCTAAACACCATGTGTTTTGTTTTTGAACAGTTTATGTTTAGGCCAAACTCTCTTCCCACTGTATCAATGGCATTTAAAAGGCATTGTAATCCATTCATGTCATCACTTAAAATAACTGTATCGTCTGCATATCTGATTGTATTTATCAGAATTCCATTAATTTTCACGCCCCATTCCAAATTATGCAGCGCTTCTTTAAATATTCTATCTGAATATAAATTAAATAACAGTGGGGATAGTATACAACCCTGTCTGATACCTCTTCGTATTTTACATATTTCTGTTGATTTTCCGTTTATGCAAGCTGTCGCTGTTTGACGCCAGTATAACTTTTCTATGAATCGTATGTCTTGACTATCAACTCCTTTATCTTTTAATATTGTAATTAATTTGTGATGCTGTACTCGATCAAAGGCCTTTTCATAGTCAATAAATACAGCAAAGACGTCTTTCCTTTGATCTCGACATTTCTGCAGTAATACATTTAGTGCAAAGAGGGCGTCCCGAGTTCCCAGTCCATTTCTGAAGCCAAATTGTTTTTCATCCTGATCTTCTTCACATTTACCTCTGATTCTACTGTGGATGATGCGTAGAAATATTTTTAAAGTGTGGCTCATAAGGCTTATCATTCTATAATCGCTACAGTTTTTCGGACGTTGTTTTTTTGGTAGTGTTATGAATTCGGACTTTAACCAATCTTCAGGGATATCACCAGTCGAATAAACATAATTGAAAAGTTTGACCAGTATTCCAATGTTCTCCTCATTTATAAGCTTTAACATCTATGTCGGTATGTTATTAGGGCCAACGGCTTTCTTGTTCTTTGCTAACTTTATAGCATGCAGTGTTTCTGATTTTAGTATTTCTGGTCCTTCACCTTCAACAAAAGTCTTCGGTTCTTCGTTTCTATCATCATTATACAGTTCACTTATATAATTACACCAGGTTGTTCGAATTTCATGTTTGTCTATTATCATTTTTCCCGACGAATCGGTCATAGTATGTGGAGTTTTCTTATAATAAAGACCAGCTACTTCCTTAACTTTTTTAAACATATTAAACGTATCATGTTTTTCATTCAACTTTTCTAATTCCTTGCATTTATCCTCTATCCATTTTTCTTTAGCCACCTTTATTTTTTGTTTAATTAGTTTCTGTTTTTCCTTATATTCTGTCTTGTTACCTTTCAGTTTCCTTCTCTGCTCCATTAATTCCAGGATTTCATCAGTCCTCCGTTGTTGTTTTTGTGAATGTGTAACGTTGTTGAATATTTTTCTATTACTTCCAAGGTAAGATCTTTAAATGTGTTCCATATTTCTGTGTTGTTTTCATTTATTGATTTCTTTAGCTCATTGTTTAAGTCATTTTCTATTACCGTTTTGTTGGATAATGAGATATTTAATTTTGGTGTTTTGGGGCTTTCTTGGACTTTTTTGAGCTTCACTTTGATGTCAGTTATTACAGGGTGATGGTTTGAACCGATATCTGCACCAGGATATGTAGTTACTCTGGTGACGCCATTCTTAAATCTCTTGTTTACCAGAATATAGTCTATCTGATTTCTAATCATATGTAGTGAATTATCTTCATTAAAATAAATATGTTTTCTGCATTAATAATATCAATCTGAAGTTTACGACAGTAAAATGTTACATATGGTCAAAGCTCTTATTCTTCTTGTTCGCGTGCCATATCAGAATTATCCGACGTTGGCGATCACAATTGCGAAGGCTTCTCGATCTTCTGCAATATGGAATAATTGTCATGGATTTGATATCTGAATCCATTCAATAATGTTTTTTAACCAAGAAACTTGTTTTGTTCCTATACCTCTACGGCCCCCTATTTTGCCTTAAAGCATCAGTTGTAATATTTTATATCGACTTCCCCTAACTATATGTCCCAGATAACACATTTTTCGATGTTTAACAGTCTTTAGTTCTTATACGGAACTGAAATCTGGATTCTGATAGTAGCAACTCTAAAAAAAATCTCGAAAACTTTCTTATCTAGATCAAATTATTCAAGATAACCAGTATTGTATCTCACAACTTATAACAAATGGCAAGATACCGGTAAAACAAATGAAGAAGAATTGGTAGAAAATAAACATCATGCCTGAAGAACATTTGCGATTGGACAGGTATCCGCAATATTCACCAACTGTTTAAACATGCACAGGACCGAGAAAAATTCGCTAGAATTACTGGAGACATTAGGAAGACGGTACCCCCCCAGATGGACAAAACTCTACAAGAAGCCCAGAGTGAGAAGAAATTCCAAATTCATAATACACACACAAGGAAGATAGTTCGTAGCTCAAATCACCCAGATTATCGCACATCACCTCGTTCACAGTGGGCCCAGCAGCTCAACTAGGATACAATCTGTATTGTGGTATCGTATAATATTTATATATTTTCCTTATTATAATATAGATTATACACTAATTATGATTTTTTGTCCACAGGTCACCTACAAAAAAAATTACAAAAAACACAAAAAACCGGCTTCGGCCACCAAAAAAATCAAAAAATACTAACAAAAACCGGCTTTGGCCACTAAAAAAAAATAACAAAAACCCCAAAACCCGGGCACGTAGGGCCCAACCCCCTTGAGCACCAAGTCGCCGAACTGAGCCGGGACTCAGAGCGGAGACTTGAGGCCCAAATAAGCAATTTTAGTTCGCGGATAAGCCATATTAAGATAACGGGAATATAGCGGAGATGCGCTGTCCTGAGTTTTTGCATTCGATTAGGAAACCATGTTGGGATTCTATTACCCAGGACCTCCACATGAAGAGCATTTGGCTGATTGTTGTGCCTCTATAGCGAATCAGATTGCTATAGGGGGAAAGGGATGGTGTAGAGCATTGGAGCACGGTGGGGTGACTCCTGTTTTTACTTGAGTTAACACACCTTGCTCCAATGAATTGTTACACCCGATCGTACTACCTGGGTGAACATTTCTCATAGGCTGGGTTTAATCAAATTGCTTGCTTGCTTAGGAAGACTGTATAATAAGGCACATGAAGAAGAATACTCCCATAATAAAAAACATCACGTATGCTGGTGGGTCAAATACAAAGTTGTTAGTTTTAATGATGTGAATGAATAATATTTTATTATATTCCAAAAGATTTTATTACTAAAAAATTTAACAATACCCAAGGACACTAGTAAAATACAATGCTTATTCGAATTCGTTTATCAGTATTCTTAAGTTTTATGTCTAGCTCCATTACAAATTACAAAATAAACTATATCCCGTATAAAAAGAACAACATCCTTAAACACAAATTACTTACCTCATCCCTATTAGAGTCTACCTAATGATTAGCTTCTATAAATAACCGTGTAATAGGTGCATTGTCTGGCCCTAATAAAATTAAAAGGATGTACTGATCATCCCTTTTCTATAAAGCAACCCTTCCATTGTTCCAAAAATCTTAATCGAGTTCCGAAATTTTCAAAGGCATTCATTAAGAGGAAGCTGAAAAATCTTTTATTAAATTTTGATCTTTCAAAGGGTTGAAATGCCGATAATCGTTTTTAGTTTGGAATTAGGTTTAGATAATTAACTACTTTTTGTTACATTGATTGTTCACCTATTAGTTGGTAAGTTTAGATCATTATTGGTTATTTAGAACGTTTAGTCAATTAGGAAGTTTTTTTTAAGTTGGCATGAGTTGCTTAAATTAATTTTAATGAACAAAAAATGTAATTTAATTAGAACTTTAGCCGCTAGACTAGGTTAATTACTGTCTGTAATGTTTAAATTTGGTAGGTACCAGATACGTCGTTTTATATTACTATCGTGATTAGAAATTATCTAAAAAGTGAATTTATTTATTAGATTACTCTATAATATAATTTAAAAATTACTGCAACCAAGATCTGAATATTAGCACATATTTGTTATCGGTAAAGTTATCATATCCATTTTATATGGCCGAATTTAGATTAAGAATACAATTTACTGTCGGTCAGATAGCTCAGCGGGCTGTACGGCTGCCTCTCATTCGCTTCACTGTCGAATGGTTTAGTGGATGTGGGATCGAGCAAAAGCTCGGTGTACAGAAAACAAAAAGTCTAACGCAGCAGTTTAAAATTCTAGATGAATCTGCGGCTTAGACTAGGATATGCTGGGATCTGATCGGCCTATGGTGGAGCAGTACGGCAAGAGATAAGGGCTTGCGGCTTGGTGATACTCCTCCATAGATCCCTACCGGACAGGCGTAACGCCTAAAAAACCGGATATATATATATATATATATATATATATATATATATATATATATATATATATATATATATATATATATATATTATATATATATATATATATATATATATATATATATATATATTAAATATATATATATATGCGTACCTCGGAGGTAAAGGACACTATGTCCATTTTTATCGAAATTTAGATTGTTGCACTTTTGAATATAACTTTTCTGGCTCTACACATAGGTAAACCATACTATGTCCAGAGACAATTTTACGGCAAGTTACCGACTTTTTAATAAACACCAAGTCCACTTCCAGTCAGAGGTAAACAACACCATGTGGACTTGGTGTTGTTTACCTCTAGTAAATGTGTGCATTGTCATTTACCATCCGGACATAGTGTTATGTACCCTTGTACCTGGCGGAATTATCATGATCTAAAATCATTGCAACCTTTTTATTTAGATCGCAATTGTGTTAGGTTGATAAAAGTTGTACAATAAGTTCGTTGTTTAATAATTGTAAAATGGATCCGAACTCTCGTGGAAAAATAATATTACAATTACTGTCATGTAATATTCCAAATAAAACAACACTTACAGGTAAGCTATTGTTGTTTAACACTAATTTTGTATTTTTCTAACCTCAAATATTTAGTATTGTGTATTATTTTGTATAGGGCTCAGAATTTCAAACTGTACATACATTTTTTCTACCTACCGTTAAAATAAGAAATATCAGTTAGTATGTCCTTGTTACTAGTAAAGAATTTCGTCTGTTTTTTTAAATGACCATAATATGGTATGATTGTTGTCAGTTATTTATGTAACATGCATTGCCATTTATATTATTGTATTGTAGGCATAGACAGGAATTTACCAAGCAATTATCAATATATACTCGTATGGACAAAATACTACAAGAGATTGGGTAAAATTTATTTACCGTTAGGCGTAACCGGTACCCCAAAAATTATTGTTGTTGTTGATACCAACAGATTAGGGTAAACAGATGTTGCCAGATCTATATTTTTTTAATGGAAGTAACGGAAATTGCTCAGTAAATTCCGGTCTTTGGTTATAAGGATTATTTTTGTGTTGGCCAATTATAGGCCTATAAAATTAGTCTATAATTATTATTACAAGGCTGGATTTGTTTCAGAACCACCTGGTCATTACAGTAACTTCCAAGGTAATGGTAAGGAAGTGTACGAAGATGATAATTTGTTTGGAGATGATAATTCGGATATTGATATAACCTATTAGCCTCTAAACTCAGAATCAGGCGACAATGATATGAGACGTATAAGTAAACCAGCGAAAATAAAGATAAAAGAGAAAGCTATTATTACTCCTACGACTAGTGTGGCAATAACAAAAAAACTTCTTAAGGACGATTTATTCCTAAGTAGTGATGCAGGCAATTCCAATGAACATAATGAAGTTATTTTAGAAGAAGAGAAAAGTGTTAAAAGAAAGGTACAAAATGTAACTAAGTGCAAACAAAAAGACAAAAAACGTGTAGTAAATGAACAAAATTGGGTCTGTAATGTTCGCAAATCAAAAATAGCTGGTGGGAAAGAGTATCTCAGTAAAAAAGACAAAAACATACCTGCAAAAATGTTAAAGCTTCCTTGCATGTGTTGCATGAAATGCTCTAAAAGATTGCCAGAATACGAAAGACAAAAAATGTGCAACTCATACTGGACTGAGACAAACGTTTCAGATGTTGAAAAGCAATTTATCTTCTCATGTGTCGACATCCAACCTACTCTTCGATTAACAAAAAAGACCTAAATTCTACCAAATCTAAAAATAATACACCACACTACCTTTTTACAGTGAACAGTCAGCGGTTGAGGGTGTGCAAGGTTATTTTTTCAAACACACTTTGTATATCTAATTTAGTAGTAGTAGTAAACATGTTGAAAAAAATTGAGCCAGGAGGTTTAATCAAAGCTGATCAAAGAGGTAGACACACGCTAATTAATAAAACTCTTACCGAAACCATATATAGAATACATCAACATATTTCATTCCCAAAGTGCGAGATTCATTATTCCAGAGAAAGGAGTAAGAGGGATTATCTTGGCACATAACTTACGATAAAAAAGTTGTATCAACTGTACTTTGATGAATGCAATGAAATACATGTAGATCCAAAGCTCACAGAGTACATGCAGTACATTCTCAGCTCAATTGAAAAATAATCTTATTGCAGATGAACTAACCAGTGTACAGGCTAATCATGATACTCACCTTATTGAATTTAAAACTCGGTATAACTTACAACAATTGGACTTTTTAATGGCTAAAGAGTCACCACAACACAAAGTACTATCTGGTGATTTGTAAAAATGTTTGCTTTCACAATTGTATTACTTTCTACAAAAGGAAGCTTTTGTAGAAGCAGTGATTCTTCTGTACAATGTATGATGTGGGACGAATCGAAAGGGTTCCGAGGTGCAAATGAAATTGCCTCGTGAATTTTGAAATGGACTGACAATACAATTCCAGGTAGTCAAGTAAAGGACGTCACTCTTTGGACCGATAACTGCTATGAACAAAATAAACATATAAGTATTATAATCGCTATTTTTGGATACTGCGTACATACTCTCAAATAAAGATGATCACTCAAAAGTTTTTACTGAAAGGGCACACACATATGGAAGCAGACAATGTTTATGCTTTAATCGAGAGAAACAAAAAGAAACTCTCCAATTTGGCCATTTTAACGCCATGGAACTGGCAACAGCTAGTTAGGCAAACATCAGGTAAATACACAGTGCACAATATGGAACTTGCAGATTTTAAAAACTTCAAAACGCTGTTCGATAAGAAATTGTCACTTAATCATCCTTTTGTAAGCAGAAAAAAGAATGTCAATGAAGATCCTGTTCTACTGTCAACATGTGTTAACTCCTACAAGTCCAACAAGAACACATTGGGAAGCTCTTTTATAAGACCGATTTCAATAATCAAAATATGTATGAACTGCACTTTGCATATGTATGAAGTTTATTGACTTCATTACCTTACTGCCTTTTTCCGTCAGTTTGTCATGCACTTTATCAAAATTTAACACATAGTGATGTAGCCACAAACGATTACCCACAAGAAGATGAAGATGATATGGAGCCTCTTTAACAATTTTGAAACTTGTCGTCTATAATTTTACTTTATTTAACTTTTCCTAATTTAATTATTATAACATTATAATATTTACCTCTAATAAAATAATAGTATAGGCTGTTTAGTGTGTTTCTATTGTTTATTTCGTAGAGACCTTAACATGCAATGTCAAATTATTTAAAAAAAGTTATTTGAGGTAAACAACACTATGTCCAACTACACATTTAAAAAAAATTATAAAGTGAACGGTAAACTTCAGGTACATATCACTTCATGGAAGGAAAAACGATTATACACACCACAATAATAATATATTAATCTTGGTTAAATATAAGAAACATTTGAGTATTTACTGATTAAAAATTTAAAAAATGTTAAAACTGCTCTCCTGAAAAAGTAAGAAAATGGACATAGTGTCCTTTACCTCCGAGGTACGGATATATATATATATATATATATATATATATATATATATATATATATATATATATTATATATATATATATATATAAATATATATATATATATATATATATATATATATATATATATATATATTGTTATGCTATTTAAATTGTATTCTATTGCTTATTTAGAAAAGATCCTGTTTATATTTATTAAATGATCTAATCTCCAATTAATCACAATAAATCAGCATTAATTAATTACAATCTCAGGCTATTTAACTTGTACTATTTACCTTTGATCGTGGATTCAAAATATTTTCCAATTGGCTTCCTAATTGGGATAGGTAATATGAACTGAATAAAATACACAGAATTGCAACTGCACTATATGTGAGATGTCCTTTATTTTAATGAAATTTTATATAACAATCAATCCTGTAATATTTGCAATATAATACTTTAAATATATGAGAAGTTGTTTTCTATCATGGACCCAAATGTTATTTTACATTGATTTTTAATATGTGTTATAACTAAGCTCTCTTTATAATTTTTTTTCTTTAAATGATCGCAAAATTAACTGTCTCTATTATTTATTCAATTTATTTAATTAATAAATGAAAACCACACTCCTACTCTAATGAAAATTGACTGACCTTTCGTTCTCTGCCGTTGCAATTCTATGGCCACGCCATACAAAAAAAAACTTTCTCTGCTTCTGCTCCCATTGTGGTCCAGAAGACGTACACCTTTCTCCTATCTGTCCTTGTATCTGCAACCCAACAACTCGTGTAATTCTATGCAGCCTCCTTTTGAACCAATCTCCACGCCTGTTTATAACTTCAAATGTTTCCGGCTTCGTCTGATATAAATATTCTTATACCCTTTGGTTTTTCTATCTCTCTGTACCCCGTTCCTCACACTGATCAGCTTTTACACAGCAAATAAACACACCCGGTAAATTACGTCTTCGGGACTTCAAACAAACACAAAACACAAAGCTCCTTCCTTCTTGGGCGACGAAAACTGACTAACTCTTTTCCTCTCTCCTATCTCATAGCCAAAACCACTCCCTCCTTGCATTCAAAAATTGACCAATAAAAATCATCCACCTCTGTGACGTATATCGTTACCAACCAACTCTCTCTATAAAACGTCATTCGGCTAATTCCAGAAAACAACATTCTTTAATTATTCTAACTAAATCTATCTGCTTTACAAATATTTCTTACTAATAGCTACAAACGATACCTGTTTCTCAATTCAATGTCTTTTGTTAATAAACTTTTACCGATATAATCTTTCGGGGAGAAAAACCACCGCAAATCTATTGTTTAAACACTGTCTATATACACTTTTATTCCGGGTAAATCCATTCCACAATAACCGAGTCTTGTCTTGTCTCTGAGGCCTAATGAACAATTCTTCGAACAACTTAAAATACATATTTTGTCTTATACAGGATGTTTGAAAATTTATATGCCCGTGTCTTTATGAAATATCAATAATTTTAATTTTTATTTAAGTAATAAAATTTGTATATCGGTTTTTTATTGGTAATGGACATTCAAAAGTACAACAATATATATATATATATATATATATATATATATATATATATATATATATATATATATATGTATATATATATATATATATATATATATATATATATATATATATATATATACAATTTACTGCTAAATAATTACAGAAAGAATAAACTATTGCTGTAGCCGTTTTTGACAAACAATGGTTATGCTTAAATAAGCTATATTTAAATATCAAAATTATAGAAAGTGACACAACTTCAGTTGCTTTTATCAATTCCTCGTAGACACATCGTCTCAGGACCAGCAATTTCATGTGAAGTCATACGTCGCCATGTTACCAAATCCACTGGTAACTTTAACATCATAATATTTAATACCATACAATGTAAACTAAATTTAAGCAATGTTTAACGGGTTTTTACCCACATATTTATTGGTTCAATGCATGTACACCTAGACACTGATAATAGAATATGGATTCCGAAAAGGTTTTGGGATATAGCTCGATTGGGTTTTTTTTTAATTATATACCTTTTATAAAGGATTTTCGATAAATTTTTTTAAAACATTAGTAAATTAAACAAATTTTGTTTTTTTGTTACTTGGAGAAAAATTCTTCTACTAATTTAATTTTATCTGGCTCATTTATATTGACAATTCAGACATATATTATACATTTTAAAGTAGAAGGCTTTAAAATAATATTGCCAATATTGTTGAGTTGCGCTCCTGGGACGATGTTACTTATGGGATAGTTTATTCGATTACATCACATTAACTTTAACTTGAGAATATCCATCAGACAAAATCATACCACGGAATTCGTTTTTAAAAAGAAAAACACATGCCATAATGATAGTAAAATTCTCCTGTTATTGATTCCATAGTAAATTATGAGGGAAAAAGCAGGAAAAAAACCTCATAATTAGACTTCGGCAAATATGCAAATAAAAATGTAGAAAATATGCGCATAAATATGCACGTGTTTACCCGAAAATATGTAAATATTTTACAAAATATGCATACAAATAAATAAAAAAATCGTAAAATAGTAACAATTTTATTTAAAAAAAAAAGTGTACATAACTAAATATTTCCTACTATTCGTTAAGATTTACATTTATTTTAAGTAACTACATCATTTTTAAGTATAAATAAACTTATTTAGAATTATGGTAACAATAAATGACCAAGTGGTGTTCAAAATTTTCTAACATAAACTTGTGGCTTCTGTCATACACTACAGTGGAGTACATACATTTATATATGGAAAAACTTCGTTCAACATCAACTGATGTAACGGGAGCATTTTTCAAACTAGCCAAAACATTTGGTTCTAAATTAATTGTTTCCGAAATATTTCCAGCTAGAACACTGACTACTTCAGAAAGAATATGGTAACCTTTATTTTTTTCCATAGTAGCTTCAAATTTTTTAAAAATATCTTTTATCGAACATACCTGTACTTTCGAACAATGACAGTTTTGGTGATTCTAACTGAGTAATTGTTTTTTGAACAAAACTAAAATTTGATTTTATAAATGAAAGTTCTTGTTGAAGCAAGTTACTCTGAAAAGTTTGTTTAGAATCCAAAAGAGATTGGGAACTTTCATCTGTTAACGTATCAATTATGTTCTTTATTTTAACAAAAAGATCTGCATAAAAATTAGCTGCTTCTAACCATGCTCCCATCGCGTTAAAATAGGTTGTGGTGGAAGAGAAATGTTAGGTAGCATTTCATTATAAAGTTGAATTCTTATAGGAGATTTAAGAAATACTTTTTTGACACTAAATATCATGGTATTTACAAGAGGAAACTTTTTTCGTATTTCCTCTGCAACTCTGTTTAATCCATGCGCTACACAAGCAACATGTATTAAATCTGGGAAAAATATTTTTAAATTTTGTCCTGCTTTCACCATATAAGGAGCAGCATCCGATAAAATAAGCAGTAATTTATTAGAATAGTTGTCTCTTAAAGCATTTGTTTTCTCAAGTTGTTGGCATGAAATAAGATGAGATTTTGGTAAGGTATCTTATTTAAGAACACCAATCAATAAATGAGCAATATACTTTCCTGAGGAATCAGTGGTTTCGTCTACAGATATGTAAAAATAATTATCTGCAATTTCTTCCTTAATATTAATTGACACCGACGAGTATAGCCCGTTCACATTATTTCTTCTTAGAGACCGATCACTTGGAACATTAAGTTTGCAATATTTTTTTAGAAACGAACTAAAATTTACATTTGCTAATTTTGAAAGCGGTATGTTTGCAGACACTAATGCGCGACACAAGTCTTCATTAAAAGTTTCTTGCTCATCTAATTTTTTTGAAGTAGATTGGAAACATTTAGCCATTGAAGATTGATGTTTTCCTCCTATTTTTCCTTTTTTTGCAATGTGTGAAGCAGTTCTCACATGTTGGTCTATCTGAAATTTTTTCTCATATGCTATCTATAAATAAAAATAAAAACCTGTATTTTAACCCAACCTTTAAAATATAAAAATATACAAGGTGTTTTTGGTTAATCAAATAACTGGTTTGGAAAAAAAAAACACTCGCTAAGTGTTTTAAATGCAGTATTAATCCACAAATTAGTTTTTGTTACTAATCATTAGTACATCATATAACTTATTTTAAAATTCAACAAAAGTTTTTTTTTGTTAATTCAATTACAATAAAAATAATTGTGTTTTAGAATAGCTGACTTCATAAAAAAAAGTAAAGGTGAAAAATTTTTCTAAATACACACCATTGTATTGTACCATGGACAATTTTTTCTCACTAAAGGAAGCTATTTTTCATTTAAAAACAACCTACGAATACTAAATTTCAAGTAAATACGTTTATTGGTTTTAAAGTTATTGTTGTTATTAACTAAAAGAATTTAATTTTTTTTAATTTTAACACCCTGTATCTCGAAAAGTAAATACGTTTGACCCTCATTAACTATATCGTTTTGTTCAATTTTTCGAGAAGTATCTACAGTCAAACGTTGTAAGTGTCATTTGGAAACACCCTGTATGTATGAAATATTAGATATTTAATAGAAAATATTAGATACTTACAATTTTGCCACAGACTGAACAGTAGATTTTTCTAATATCCATAGACAGCTCTTTATAAGGTTTAATCCAAGTTGAAGCACTGGTTGTTTTAGGCATTGTAAAATCACAATCTTCCTTTTTATTACGCACAACGAGTGTTTACGCTTTGAATATCAAAACAAAAATGATTTACAAATCTGAGCATCAAATTAGAAATATTTAGGTACTTAATTCAATAAACTAGGACATTTTGGAAAATCTCTAAATTAGGAACAAAACTATTAGCCGTTTACCTGCTGTTAAGATACAATAAATTGTAGATAGATTTGGGGATTAGATCATAAAATGCAAATGAGCGAACCCTTGGCGATTATCCAATAACTGAATGCCTCAGTGACCGAGACTTTCTAAGAATGTTGAGGGCTACTTAAATTGATCTTCTTTGAAATTGTAAATGTTTTGTACCTGTAGAGATTAGGGATGGCGGTTTTTGACAAAACACCGGTTTTCGGTCATACCGGTTTTTTTTGCTTACGGTTTAACCTGGCAGTTATAACCGGCCAAAAAAACCGGTTTTTCCAAAAATCGGTTTTCGGTTTTTTTAATCCAATAGATTAGAAAGTTACATTTACAATGCATTTTAGTTTGCGATACTACATTAGACTCGATATCAATATGATAAAAATTAGTACTATCGAAAGAACATCAATATAAATGTAAATACAACACAATTTTTTGTGTTTTGTGAGAAAAAGATTCCTTAACAAAAATTTTCCAGACTTTCAAATGGGATTTAAAAAAAAATAATATCAACATAAATATTTTACTTAAAAATAAAATGGATAATGCAATAATTCATCTTTTATTTTTACTACCATCAAAAAAAAATTATCATGTATTACTTTTAACTCATTTACGACTTCCGGTATGGGTATAAATCGTTTTGAAAACGTAGGGAAATCCTTGGAGATTCGTATTCGTAATCGGTAACTCGATATTCATAGTCGTTATTTTTGGTAATCAGAAAAAGCCATTCACCCACTTTCAATGTCAAGAGTCAAGTGTGAAAAATATATAACGTACCAGATCACTTCTTATGTAAAAATATTATGATTACAGATACTTTTTCAACGAAATACTATAATAAAATTTAATTGATCCTGGCGCACTTTCAGTTGGCTTTTGTATTTATAAAATAAAATAAAAATTGAATTTTAGTTTTGTTTGGAATAATTACTTGAGAATAATAATTATGATTGGGTGGGATCCAAAATAATACCTAACCTATTCCTAATCACTGTAAAAACCTAATAACCGGTTTTTACTTTAAAAATAAAAAACCGGTTATAACCGGGACAAAAAAACAACCGATAAAACCGGTTATTTCGAAGTAAAAAAACCGGTTTTCGGTTAAAACCGGTAGGTTTTTCCCATCCCTAGTAGAGATTACGTACTTAGATTATTTCTTGATTAAAATGACTACAAAATTTTATACAAGAATTGAAATAAATTGGTATGTTTAAAAATTTTCAAATACAGTATAAAAATCTGAACTTTTATGCACTTAATGCAAACTTTTATAGAAATATGCCAAAATATGAAATATTTGCATAAAATATGCACAATATGCAAAATATGCAATATGCATATTTGCCGAAGTCTACTCATAATACTATCCCGACATGGTAAGTATTTGGTCGTGCTTATAGTTTACCTTTAATAGACACCAAATTCTGATTTTATATGTTTGCTATTTAAAAAATATAAATGATGTATCCTCTATATATTACTGACTTACTAATACTGGTATTTTCTTTTTAATAACTTCCTCTTTCAATATGGATAACCAGATCCTACTACATTCTAGCGAGGAATTTCCGACACAATTGGTCTCATTTAGCATATTAGAGCCGTTTGTTTGATTTTTCTTTTTTTTTAGCCCTATGTTTATTATCCCATGGGTGTTTACATATTTGAAATATATCAAATTCTCTTTGTTTAATATAAGATTGATGTTTACTTATTCTATGGCCTTGATGTTTTTACTAAATAAAACTGATCGTATTCACAGGGTATTTTATAAATGAATTTTTTTGTCCTTTCTTGTTCATTGTTAGGTTTGTTTTTGGACAAAATAGATCTTGACGTGTTTGTTGTTTTGAATGTTGTTGAAATGTTGAAATTATTTCCTATCCTATTAAGTTTTTCTGATAATCCTATGTATGGTATTGTTATTTTCCTCGTTGTATTCCTTGTGTATGCTGTAGGATCTCGTTCTAAGTTGTTCTGTTCTATTCGATCGATTGTTGAAAACTCCTTATTATTAAACGATAAAGGATAATCATTTCTTTTTAAAAACAGATGTTAACAAATGTATTTCCTCCAAAAACGAATTTTCGTTAGAATAAGTAATGTTGGCTTTATCTTATAAGGATTGAATGATTCCCTTTTTAATATTAATATTGTGATTTGATTTGAAATTTAAATATCTATTGGTGTGTGTTGGTTTTCTATACACCTGAGTCTCATATATAGTATCGTTCTTCAAATTAAAACATCCAGGAAAGGTAGTGTGTTATTATATTCCTTTTTCATAATACATGTTATTGTCTCTTCTTTATCCATTATATCATTTAGGAATGTATCCAACAACTCTGATAGTTGAGGCCATATTAAGGATACATTGTCATCATCTACATATCTTCACCATACTGTGGGTTTTAAATTTTGTTTAGAAATAATATTAGTTTCAAAATCTTCCATAAATATATCGGCTAATAATGGAGATAAACTAGAGCCCATTGCTAGACCAAAATCTTGTTTATACCATTCATTATTTAGTTGAAAATATGTATTATCAGTACATAACATTAATAACTCCATTAATTTTTCACCAAGTAAAAAAAAAGAACAAAATTTGTTTACTTTACTAATGTTCGTATTTTGAGAACGATTTCCGAAGTGGAAATTGAAACGTTAATTAACGTACTATAACCTTTAATTATGGCTTATTCCTATTCAAATAGTAATTAGTAATCATGACTACCTGAAAATAAAGCATTATGCTCTCATTAAATCTTAAGTAATACTGTATAGGTAAAATTATTCGACCAGCAGTTACTTATGGCAGTGAAACCCGGATCACTAATCAACGGGAGATAAGTAAGCTGCTGCTATTAAAAAAAAAAAATGTTTTCAAAACTATATTTGATTGTTAAAGAAAAAGAATAGCAGGAGATTGAAGAAGACGTCGCAATTTTGAGTGACTCTATATGGCAGTGAAAACATATAGTCGGTTTGCTATATTTACGCGGGTTTCGGATTAACAAAATTATGCTAATGACTCATTGATAACCAGTTGCAGTAAACGACTTTAAAACCAGAAAATTAGGTAAAAACTGCATTAATGGTCATATTTTAAAATACATTAAAATAACATTAGGGTAGGTATAAATTTGTTACAATATTGCAGTTGAATTGATTCTTTGCTAGTGTTGACATTGTATGTTTGGTGGAAATATTTAAAAATGTCTAGACGTGTGTTAAATGTAGATAGTCTAATTTGTAGTGTACATAAGTATTTTATGGATGAACAAGAAATTGGCGGTCCTGTAAAATCGGTAATGTCTGTTTAACAACGCGTATGCGATGCTCTAGGAATTAGTGAAACCAAACTAAAAGGAGTATTACAAAATCGCAATATTGAACGGCCGAAAGAAGATCACCGAAAAACTCGACTATCATTGAAAACGAAAGATATTCCAGATTGAAAAAAATTTGAAATTCGTGATACCATTTATCGAATGCGAGCCAACAAGGAACATGTGTCCTTAAATACAATTCTCTCGGAATTAAAAGATAGAAAATTTGACAAAATTGGCAGAACAAGTCTATGACAAGTGATACATAATTTGGGTTTCAAATTTCAAAAGAAGGATAACAGAAAAGCCCTTTGTGAAAGAAGTTCTTTTATGTTGTTGCTGTTGTTGTTCTGTTTGCATAAAATTATTAACTTTCTAAGAAAATATTTTAAATTAAAAGAAGAAAGGGCAAATTTTATATATTTAGACGAAACATGGATATTTTCTAGGGGTGAAACTAAGAGAATATGGCAAGATGATAACGTAAAGTCTATCAAACATACTGATGGAGAAGGGAAGCGACACATAATTTTACATGCAGGAGGGAAATCGGGTTTTATAGAAGGCGCTGATTTAATATTTTCATCTAAATAAAAATCAAGTGACTATCACGATAATATGAACACAGAAATGTTTGTAAAATGGTTACATGAAAAACTTCTCCCAGGTTTAAGTAAGCCCAGCGTAATTATTTTAGACAATGCACCTTACCATTCTGAAGTATTAATTAAAAGTCCAATGAATTCTTGGACTGTTAATAAAATTAAAGAATGGTTGACAAAGGAACATATACCATTTATACAACATATTTTAAAATCAGAATTATTACGCTTGGCAAATATCCACGCAAAACCAAAAACCTTTGTTGTGGATCAGATTATTGAAAGTTACGGTCATCAAGTTTTACGTCTGCCACCGTATCATTGCCAGTTTAATCCCATCGAATATATATATGGGGAATAGCAAAGCAATATTATGACAACCATATTGGGCCTGACGGTTATAGCGACGACGCAGTTCGGGAAACTTAGCGAAAGGCACTTTCAATTGTAACTCCAGAAGTGTGGTGCAACTGTATATTCAAGTGCGAAAAACTAATAGAAGATTGGTGGACTCGTGAAAATAAAATAAACGAAATAAGTCCAATCATAATAACAATTAATGGTGATGACAGTGATGATGATGACGATTATGATATTTTTGATGATAATGACTGATTTTCATTTTTGTTGGCAAGAAAATTTTTTTATTTTTCATTAGAAATTCTCTCCATGGAACAAATATACATAGACCATATTTTCTGTGTGAAGTGTAATATAAAATTATTATTAGGTTTATATTAGCTACATTAGACTGCATTAATGAAGTAATTCTCCTTATTATACTGTCAATTATATAAAAGATTTTCAATTATTATTTAATTAAAAAAAGTTATGGATTATTTTTTATTTCATTTGACCAGTTGATATTTCCCCAAAGAGCAGGTAATTAAAACTGGGTACTTACAATAAAATTTTTAATCCGAAACCCGCGTAAATATAGCGAACCGACTATAAGTGTTTTTTAGCTAATATTTAACCAATGACTTCTCTAATTCCTCTTTAATTGCTAATGATATAGTCACTACCTTGCCTTATTAATCACCGACTTTTGTTAATGGTATCCCTGTACTTCTTGACAATATGTTATGAATGTTTGTTATTGTTCTCCATGGTGACCCATTTATTATCACGTTTCAAATGTTTTTCATGGAACTTTAAATGCAAGTATTAAAAGTAAATAAACCGATACATATAAAAGATGCATCTGTTACCAATATTCAATAATAAAATAAATATTCTGTACGCCCACGCAAATCTCTTTTACCAAATAGTAAATTCCTTCTATTTACGTGTGTACTATCAAAACGTATGCTCGATTTATTTACATTTCCTGTGTTCCCTGTGATTGAACGTCGAGGGATCTTGTCATGAAAGGGTAACTGTTGTACTTAACACCTTGCCAAAGTGAAATCAACAGGTCCTAAAGAAATAAGTCTTCCACCCACGCTATTAAATAAACAAGGGGCTCGTGTCACTCTCCACAAGTCGGTAACTCGAACCTTCGGCAAACATTTTATTCAATTCCTTATCGATTTTACTTAAATACATCGTGTATCATTCTTAAAATATGTTCAGAAATTATATTTCGGGTTACAATCTAATCTGAATTGTTTGCTTTTTCTTGGTTATCTGGGGCAATGGTGAGCTTACAGGAAACGGGAATATGAAAGTTTATTTAATGGACGTGTGTGTTTGACCTTTCAATTGATACGATAATGTCTATTACAATCAATTTATGTACTTTATACACGTTGTTATTTCGCAATTTAGCTATTTAAGTACAACAGGAATTTTATTTATTTTAAATAATTTGATAAGTTTGATATATTTTTATTATTTTAAGCAATCATAATATGATTATACGAAATATATAAATTTCAATATAAATATATGATTATACGACGTATATTATACGAAAAGAGGATAAATGATTTAAACATATCTATCATAAATAAGCACAAATAGATATAATAGATTTTATTATACGAATTATACGCAAATGCGAAGAAGATCTCAAAGATACCCAATTTGGTTTTAGAAATGCTGTGGGAACCAGGGAGGCAGTTTTGCGCTTAACATCCTAGGTATTACAAAAATGCCGTGACCAAAGAAAATATGTATTTGCATGTTTTGTGGACTTCTAAAAGGCATTCGATAAAATACAGCATGTAAATTAATGCAAATACTGAAAAATATTGGAATATATGACAAGGATATTCGTGTCATTAAAAAATTGTACTAGAATCAAACTGCCATCGTAAAAATTGAAAATAACTACATCGATGAAATCTCCATACAACGAGGAGTAAGACAATGTTTCATTTTGTCGCCAACGTTGTTCAATGTTTACTAGGATCAGTTATAAACACTTGAGAGATAACCATATGGAATAAAAATCAACGGGGAACTACTTAATGTGATTTGATATTCTTGTATTCACGAGCTACGGAGAAAATGAGCATTAAAATAAACTTAAATAAAACCAAATTATTAGTGTTTAGTCGTGACCCACATCCCTGTGCAAAGCAATGTGGGTTCATAGACGAATGCTGAAGATACCTTGGACATCATAGAAAACTAATGAAGAAGTACTAAGGAGCGTTAACAAAGATAGAGAACTGCTAAATATTGAAATTTGGGACAAAAATTATCTGGGATATATAGTAAGGGGAAGTCGATGCAAAATATTACAACTGATCCTTAAAGGCAAAATAGAGGGCCGTAGAGGAAGTAAACGGGTTTCTTGGTTGAGGAACATTCGTGAATGGATTCGGATATCAAATGCGGGACAATTATTCCATATTAAGGAGCCTTCGCAATGGTGATCGCCAACGTCGAATAAGTCTGATATGGCACGCAAAAAAGAAGAAAGATATATGATATTTTTAACTCACTTTTTTTTAATTTAACATATTTTCTAATTGCTTCTAATATCACGAACGGACTCACAAACCACCTCGTCAACCATGCTCAGTTCACAGCGTTCACAGCCACGTCTGAATACAAACGTAGAGGGAATGTGTCTACAAGACGTTCTAGTTGAAATCAATTGGAAGATTGGCGCAGTCAATAAAAAATCACAGTAGGTCCAGAGAAGTCACAGGCAGTCATGTTCCACAAAAGATTTAGAAATTCGAAATGTCAAGTGAGGATATTCAACACACAGATAGAATGATTCAACGAACTAAAATATTTAGAAATGCTGACGGACAAAATAAAAATATACACACTACATATCAACAGCGCCAAGTCGAAGAACACTTCATTAAAAAGCACGACAAGACCTAATTACAAGAAATAGAAAGTTAAGCCTAAAAACTAAATTAAGTGCAAACAGCATCTTCATACAAGGCATAATGTATAAATCAATAGCTTGGAAAATTGACTTGGCAATAGCTTGGCAAATACTGCGAAAATTTTGACATAAGTACTCGAAAGGTTCTTACACCAAAAAAGTGAGGATTCTAAATAAAATGAATGAAAATGCTTACGGCATCTTCAACGACCTAAGAAATTATCGGAATGAAAGTCTAATAAACTGGACAAACTACAAGACAAAGAAACAATACCAAGGTCACTGGTTTCTTATATACATATTTCGAGAAGAGGCAATTCTAGAGAATTCACAAATAGAAAGGTAAACAAGAGAAAAAGGCTCATAACGCCATCCCTATGACACCGCATAAAGGCTTCTCGTATGCCCCATTTCCCGCAGAATCCAAGAAAAACAAAACAAATGAAGTCTCACCAACGTTATTTCTGCGATTAGGAAAGATCTTTGGAAGAAACTTGGAGAGTCAGGGAGGTACTGTCTTCACGAGGCGTGACCTCCTTGAACTTCGAAGATTAGAACACCCTACTCCGGAAATCTGATGTATTCTGGAGTTGAGATTTACTTTATATGTGCGTGTTTTCTGTTTGCTTGCGTCGCCAAGTTACATGTTTGTTTTCCTTTTCATCGTTTAAAATTCGCTTAGCAGAGATTGTACCATTTCCAACTTTGATTTCTTTTTCGTTGGACCTATTCACCATTCTAACCACCACTCTATTATCACCATTATCATAAATGGCTCGGCAAAACCTTTTTGGGTCTTGATCTGTTCCAGGATTCTTCTCCATTCTGATCTATTTTGTGCTTTTTTTTCTCCAGCAGTAAAATTCAATAAATCAAAATATTTATAAAATATCAAATATCATTCATCCAACAAAATAAACAAATGAGGTGATTAGATATCATATCAAATAAAGTATTTAACCCTAGAATCACAGGGTGAGGTTGGTGGAACGACTCGCAGAAGGTAAGGTCACCGGTGACCCGAAAATATTTTTCAAAGTAAAAGAGATTTAAATCTTTTATAAACTTATTTAAAACAATTTACCAAATATTTCGATTTCTAATCAGAAAATGTATTGTTAGATGACCATAAGGAAAGCTAATATACCGATTTAATAATTTCTTTAATATTATTGTGTATATTTTTCAACTTAAAATAACTTTACTTAAATTGGCTCACAATACATAAGGAAAAGTCCTACAGTAACTTTAAGCTGTGGACATATCAGCTAGACGTTAAATTCTGTGTAGTTAACTCTAGAATACACTGGGGTTCCATACTTAGTTGAGAGGAAACGTGATTGCCAATCCGAGCATAACGTGAGATAGACTGGGAGTACGTTTGGAGCTAACTTGGAATTAACGTTGGAATTAACTTTAAATTAAAAAAATTTGTTAAAATCCTTTATAAAAGGTATATAAAATTGCCTCAAACTGGCTATCACAAACACATTGCAAAACATTTTCGGAATAAACAATCCATCATCAGTGCAAACGGTTGTACATGCTAGTAGCCACCAAAATATATGGGTAAAAACCCCTTAAAAGTTATAAATTTGAAATTGTTTTACATTATTAGTGTTTCTAATTTGTGATGGTTAAGTTACCGTTGGATAGGTAACATGGCGGCGTATGACTCTACATGAGTAAAATGGTCCTGAGACGAAGTGCCTACGAGGACCTGTTGATAACAACTTGTTCTCGTAGGCACTTCGTCTCAGGACCATTTTACTCATGTAGAGTCATACGCCGCCATGTTACCTATCCAACGGTAACTTAACCATCACAAATTAGAAACACTAATAATGTAAAACAATTTCAAATTTATAACTTTTAAAGGGTTTTTACCCATATATTTTGGTGGCTACTAGCATGTACAACCGTTTGCACTGATGATGGATTGTTTAATCCGAAAACGTTTTGCAATGTGTTTGTGATAGCCCGTTTGAGGCAATTTTATATACCTTTTATAAAGGATTTTAACAAATTTTTTTGTGATATATGGTATACAGCCAGCTACAGGAACTTAGTTTCCTCGTGGAAATTTAACTTTAAATTGACTTAAGACTTAGTTAGTAATTAACTATAAAGAATGATTGGAATATACTTGGACCAATATTGGATTATGCTTGGATTCCTATTAGACGACAAGGTAAAAACAGGCAAAGAAAACAAAAAAAAGTGTAACGAAATACGAAATGTATCAAAAATATCTTATTCTTTGACAGGGGTCTCCAAAACACACTAGTCAAACTTAACTACTGCTTAGCAAAAAATAAAATGAATTAAAAAATATATTTCATTTTATAGAGAAAATGTTTAAACAGAAGGTTATATAAATTAAAAAAGTTTATAAAAAAATAAATAAAAATTAGCTACTGTTATATAAAGCAGATTAAGATCTTTTGCAATAAAATTTTATTGTTGTTTAATAATCATTTAGGTACTTTGTGGAAGCTGGCAGCGATTTAACTGCAATCTTTTTTAAAGAAGGTTGACTGTTGAACCTTTATTTAAGAGACTTGTTGTCCGCTTTTAGAAACATATCGCAATATCTTGTTCATTGATAGGCATGCTGTGCAAAATATTAACTAACTGCTTCGAACTTTATTCCGACCTACGACTTTTTGACGAAAAGATATCCATAACTTAATCAAAAACTTCACGTTTAATTCCTACCAATGTCATTAGAATTGGCTATCCTTCAAATTAAAACAAATCCAATCCAATCGTTATTTAACATTACTAAATCTAGTCAGTAAAGCTGTGAAGATCAATATAGATCAAGGTCTGATTTCTCTTAATGGAGAGGAGATCGAAAGGGTAAATCATTTCTAATACCTTGGCAGCTGGTTAAATGTAAATTGTAACTCTGATGAAGAGATAATATCCAGGATCGAAATATCACGTAAGGCTTTTATGACCTGGAAACCAGTTTTATGCAACAAAAATATATCGATGAATATTCGTAAGAAGGTCCTGAAATGTTATGTGTGGTCCATCCTATTGTATGGTTGTGAGACATGGACGTTAAAAACCACAATGCTAAACAAGTTAGAAGCATTCGAATTGTGGTACTATAGACAAATCCTAAAGATATCGTGGGTTTCGCACACTTCCAATGAAGATGTTCTTCAAATGAGCAGAATGTCTGCTTATAAACAACATAAAGAGGAGAAAAACAGAATACTGCTGCCATATAATAATTAGAGGACCTAAATACCATCTACTTCGCCTTATAATACAAGGAAAAGTGGAAGAAAAGGGATGAATTGGTCGAAAGAAATTTTCATGGCTGCGTAATATAAGACAATGGTGTGGTTTCCCAGTAGAAGAATTATTTCGCGCAGCAGCCGACAGAGAAAGGTTTCAAGAAATTGTAAACATGATGACGGCCAACGTTTGAATACGGATACGGCACCCAAAGAAGAAGAATCCAATTGTATTCAAAGCAATTCAATCTTATTTATTGTACATATATAAATATTTGTAATTAAGGTAAATTAATGAAAAAAAAAAATACCAATAAAAACAAAATCAGCATGGTTAGAAACACAATTCTAAAAATCACAAAATTTTTTATGGAAATAAATTACCAACAAATAGAGTTTTCTTTTATAGTGAACTATAGACGACAAATAACAGAAAATGTCAAACTATTGCATAATTTTACAATTAGGGTAACTAATGATAAAATCATTACATATAACGAAAAAACTATAAACTGTCCTACCAATGGTTGACTATACCAAAAGAAATAAAACTGAAATTATAGACATTGTGTCGTTTTGTTAACCCATACGTACAACGGATCGCTATTGTATCATTGTGTGAGAAACAGCAAGTGTTCATCATTGTTCATTGAAAAACGCCTTTTGCCAATTCTTATTTTCGGTTAAAAGCAAACGAAACTCCCATTTTATCTGTTCCACGAACTGACAAAAGTCCAAATAATTAGAGATAAGTGAAGGCATGTGGCACACAATGGGCCATATTTCACACCTTAACTTGTGTCACCAAAACTGTTCTAACACAATTTTAATTGTGCTTCGGTGCTATTTATTTGTTGTACCTAGTTGTTACTTTTCAGATTTTTAGATTTTGGCTTGTGCCGACCGTTATCTTGTTTCCTGTTGTATATAGGACAATGTAATTCTGGTCTCTTGTTTGTCGAAAAAGTGTGAGCAAAAAGTAAGATATCTATAATTTAAATCATTTTGAATGAATACCGAGTTGACAGACTTTTGCAACCGACAATTATAATTTAACGTTTGCAATTTGTATACGTTTCGGTTTTATACAAAGCTGTATCGTAGTACACAAATAAGATTCTTTTACTCTCTAAAAGTATAATAAAAAGTATAGTTACTAAAGATGACACTGTTCAATTTCCATTCCACTCTTTTCGATCCTGTATTTCTGTCTCGAATCTGACAAAGGAAAACGTAAAGAAAAGACTGGAAAAAATCTATTATCCACACAATACTAATAAGGTTTTATTATCATAATTGTCTCTATAATTACAGTAAACTTCTAACAATATGATAACGTGTAAAGACTTACAAAAGTGTAATTCAACTCCATAGACACTTTAACATAAATACTTATGTTTGAAAGAAGTCAATCTAGAGAAATTAGTTTTTCAGATATCATCATCAATTGTGAAAGTGGTCAAATGACTAGTGGTAAGTTCAATTTTATTTTTCTTCTATTCTTCTTCTTTTTATGTAGGTATTACCCTGTGTTGTTTTTCACTGTGCCTACAGTAAGCTGTCGTTACATCGTCTACGTGGTCTTCCTACTGATTGTCCTCCTATTGGGGAACAGTCTCCTGCCGTCCATACTACCTTATTTAATCTCATTCGGCTTATATGATCGTTCTATTCTACTTTTCTATTTCTTACTCAGCCTTTAATGTTCGCCACCTTACATGTACGCCGTATATCTGGATTCTGTATTTATAGATCTGTCTAATTGTGGTTTACTATCAATTTATCTAAGTGTTTTCATCTCTGCTGTTTCTAACATCCTTTCTGCCCTCTATGTGTCATGTTTCTGCCATATATGTGATTATTGGGCTTATGACTGTTTTGTAAACTCTGCCTTTTATTTTTTATTTTTTTTGATATTTCTGTTTTTTCTTATTGTTTCAATCAGGAGACCTGCGGCTCTGTTTGTTCTATTCACCTTTCTGCTCCTATTTACATCTTAGTAAATTTACTGTTATCCCGTGAGGGGATTTGACAGTTACCTCCATCGGGTGCATCCCTATGGGAATAAGGGGAAGCTCGCTGGGTCTACAAGCCAGTAGATTCAGAGGATAGTGAGGAAATAAAATACTCACCGTGAAACAAAAACTGTCCTTGCCCTTCAGGATGGGGTTTGAGGCATTAGACTGGTTCTCTTATACTCCGAAAAATCTAAACCTACCAAACAACCTAACAGAAGCCTCGGAACATTTGACGGATCAAATAGACGACGGACACGGCAAAGAAAATGGAATATGAGTTTCGCTACGTGGAATGTACAGGGTATTAGACTGAAAACGGATATCATTGCATCAGAAATCCAGAAACTAAACATCGATGTTGTAGCGCTAACAAAGACCAAGAAAAAAAGGACATGGTACTGGAGTTATCGGAAAATATATTCAAATTTTTACTGGAGTTCCAAAGGAAAGAAGAGCAGCTAGATGGGTATCCATATTAATAAAGAAAAACTGGAAAAGCAAAATTACAAATTGGAAAGCTGTAGATGAAAATATCTTAACGGTAAACTTAAAACTTCACGGCCATAATATCGGCATTATCACGGCATATGCTCCATTAGACGACAAAATAATAGACATTAAACAGGAGTTCTTTGACAAACTTGACGAAATTCTAGGAAATATTGGAAAATAGAGAAATAATAATGATGGGAAACTTCAATGGAAGAACGGGAAAGATGAACAACAGCCCAGTTGTAGGCCCATTTGGGGAAGAAGTAACCAACGATAATGGCCAAAGGCTGATACATATGTGTTAAACCCACAATCTCAGAATAAACAATGGACTCTTTAAACACAAAGATATTCACCTCTACACATGGACACAGAATACCCGCAACCTAAAATCCATCATTGATTATGTGATCAGTAAACAAGAATCAAATATAGAGGTGAACGACGTAAGAGTGTTGAGAGGACTCACTTGAGGATCAGATCATTTCTTAGTAAAAGCCAAAGTAAGAATAAAATTTAGAAGAACAAATCAGGCCAAAGATGAACATAACAACGATTCCGTACTCACCGACGAAATGTGTACAACAAAGTTTAATTTACAAAGTTCTAACGATAAAAGCAGGATATTTCTTTATCAGAGGCGCCTTGACAGCAAACTATTAAATGCGAAAGAATGCACCTTTTATGAAATCTATGAAAACGTTATCGAAAGTCTAAGAAATGCCACCAGAGAAGCAGTGGGATTAAAGGCAAATGAGATCAACAAAAAATACTGGTGGAACGAGGAGATAGAGTTACTAGTTCAGGAAAAGAAACAAAAATATTTAAAATGGTTGGCAACAAAAAATGAACAAGATCTGGAAGATTATAAACAAACAAAAAGACAATTAGGAGCGAGCATTAAATTAGATAAGAACGAGACGTGGGATAAGAAATGTGAAAAAGTTTACAATTATATCGGAGGAAGAAATTGCTCGGAGGTATGGAAATTTATATCAAATGTCAGAAACCCAGCAAAGGACAGAGCAAATATCCAGATAATCAAACCGGAGCAGTGGATACAACACCACAAAGGTCTACTACAAGAAACTAGACAGAAATACATGATAGAATCTCCAAAACATTTTGTAGTAAATGGAGAAGACGTAGAGGTATCCGAAGAAACAGTAAAAAAGACAGTTTTGAACCTTAAGTTAGGGAAAGTTAGCTGACCAGAAGGGATTTTCTCCAAAATGTTAAGATAAGGAACGGAAAAACTCTTTAGAAATCTAACAATAAATCTATCAATAAATGCCTAAATGAACATCCTGTTCCAGAAGACTGAAAAAACAGCTTATATATTATCCATCCATAAAAAAGGAAATAAACTGGACTGTAACAACTACCGAGGCATATCAATCACGAGTACACTGAACAGACTATACAGTAAAATACTGCGAGATCTAATTGAAGAAGACTATAAAGAGAAAGAAGAAGAAGATCAAAGCGTCTTTAGAGCAGGTAGATCGTGTACCGACAACGTATTTTGTCTTAAACAAAAGTCATAGAGAAGTGATCTGCTAGACATCTGAAAACCCATCTTACATTTGTGGACCTACAAAAAGCATATGATACAGTCCCAGTATCGAGACTGTGGAAGGTATTAGAACAAACGAACATTAATCACAACTATATAGCTGCACTTACAGAACTGTATGAAAATTCACAATCAAGAATTAAGATAGGTAAAAAACTCACAGATGCCTTCATAGTGAATAAGGGACTACGTCAGGGATGTCCTATCTCTCCTACACTATTCAAAATATATGTAGCAGCGGCACTTAAGAACTGGAAAAGAAAAATACACGGAATGGGTATAGAGATAGATGACAGATACCTGTTTACTCTTCAGTTTGCAGATGATCATAGTGGCCAATGACAAAGACGACATGCAATATATGATTAGAAAGCTGATAGAAGAGTATGAGGAATGGGGCTTGACAGGTAACGTAAATAAAACGAAATATCTTTGTGTAGGCTCTCAGAGCAAAAATTTGGAGTTGGACAACGGTCAAGAAATTCTGCAATGTCAAGAATATGAATATTTAGGTATCACATTCGACAATACCGGAACAGATGTAAAAGAGATAGAAAAACGAATAATTTATGCTAAAAAGATAATAGGATATCTGAATGGCATCTTGTGGAGCAAGAAGATAACAAAAAGGAGAAAATTTAATATATACGAGACAATGGTTAAGAGCAGCTATTGTATGGAGCGGAAACATGGAGAATTCCAGACAGACAAAAAAAGAAGGTGGAGGCAGTCGAAATGGACGCGATAAGAAGATCTATGCGAGTCTCTCGAAGAGAAAGAATGAGGAATGACCATATAAAACAACGAATGGGAATAGAAGGTACGATAATTCAGGATATCGAAAAGAAACAACTTACCTGGTACGGACACGTAGAGCGAATGCAAAATGCTAGATGGCCCAAAACATACTGAACTGGACCCCAATAGGGAATAAAAAGCGAGGAAGACCCAAACTAGAGTGGCAGCAAAACATAAAAAAGTCAATGAGCAAACGGAATCTATCATAAAAAGTATCGTATCTTCCAAAACCGTTTCCCAAAAAAGTTTCGAGATAATCGAATTTTAAAGATTACCATAGTACCAGTAATTTTAATATTATGTATAAGGTTACCATTCATTTTTCAAATACTTATTGTAACATTTTGTATGGAACGTTTACGATGTAAGGTGAGAGTTGGGCAACAATACTCGGAGACATTTGAAATAAACAATGGACTAAAACAGGCAGATGCATTTTCACCTCTTCAACTCTTCAAAGCTCTGGAGCACATAATCAGAAGTGCAAGAATCGAAAAACCGAATACGGTAGTTCATCGAGAAGGACCAAACTTACTACTGGTATTTTCAGATGATATCGATCTTTTAGGAAACACACGATTAAGGATAAACGAGACTAAGCACGTAGTCCTACTTGAAGTACTTTAAATTGTATAATATATGTCTGACATTTTAATATAAATCAGTTAGATAGAATTCAATTATTAGAAGAATTTTTGAACCAAGTATAAAAAACAAAATAATGTTTTGTAATTTAAGAACGATTTCTGAAGAGGGACTGAAAAATCTAAACGTTAAACTAAACTTACTTAAACGTAAAATTGTGTCTTATTCCCAACAAATAATGTAAATTGTATGGAGATACCACAAGAAAACAGCTTCAGAATAATATCTGGATATTTGTATACTTTGGCTTGTAAAGTTATTAATAAAAATCTTTTTTTGTTTCTTACTAACGTCTTATTTTTGACTTCTGACAGAAATAAATTGAATAATATTCCCAGCAAGTAATTTCCCAGTAGGTACCTCAACATGAACTCCATTGCCTTGCTACCGTTACAGCTACCTTCTTTATCAGTACCATCCAGCCTCTGCATACAATAAAAAAAAAACTAGACCAACCCAATGACCATGCACTAAAGTATAAAACCACTCTAGATTAAATGATATATTAACTGTAAATAATAGGTAACTATTAGCCCTAATATCGTTTCACAGAACTCTGTTTCTATTATATCGCCATCGGATGTAATTAAGTATTTAAACGATATGATCTCTATGGATTTAAATTTTTTGAGGGCAATTTAGGAGCTATTATTTCAATCTGATATCATAGACCACCACACTACATCAAAATATTGGCAGGAACGAAGCTTTTTTTGTGTATATATTAGATTAGACAATGGAAAGCTGATGACAGGCCCCTTCCAATAAAGCATATGTTGAATGAAATATTAAAAAATTGCTTAAAATGGCAATCCCCTTCGGTCATTAATCTACTGAGATTTTATCTTGGAATTCATTGTCGTGCAGGGGGTATTAAAGTGAAAATACTTCGATTGATTGCTTTAATGAGCAAATTGTTAAAACTGCTTATAAAAATCACGCGCGCAGTTACTGCCAGTATAAGAACACAACAGAAGCAAAACAGTTTACGTTCAGAAATTGTTTTGAAATGTGAGCAGGTTTATTCATTACGCTGTATTGGTGTTTATGTTGATATCTACACTTATTTCATGGGCTATGAAAAATCTTTTGACAAGACATAGCATGACACTTGCATGGACAGTGACAATATTATCAAGAAGATGTTATAAGATCAAAGATATCTTGTATTGGAATCTAACAATTTCTTTTCGAATTAAGAAAAACACATTAAACGAAATACTTATCTTTACCCTTAGTATTTTTTTTATTGAAAATTAACGTGCTCGGCAACAAAGGCCACTTACACGAAAACGGTTACAAAACGGTTACAAATGTAAAACTGTTACAATAATTTACAAAAATATGTCATAGAATACACACTACCACAACACAATCAAAATTATATTCTATAAAATAATTGAACTTACTCAAGTCTTTAATTCCTCAAAGACTTGAGGTTATTTGATCCAAGTTATTGAGTATGTCTTTTAGATCACTTTAAGGCAATAAAATAGTCTTTTTGCTGAATACTGATCATATTCGGTGAGAATATGGTTAACTGTTAGATGTGATTGACAGGTCTCACAAGTGGGTCGGTTGCTGGATGACATCAGATATCCATGTGTTAATCTTGTATGTCCTATTCGTGTTACAATAGCGTCTCGTCTGGACATACTGGCAGAGGTCAAATCAAGGGGGCTATTGACTAACTGTTGGATTTGATGTAATGCTGAGTTATTGTTGTCCCAGTGTTGTTGCCATCGGGTTCTTGTTCGTTTTTTAATGTGAGACTTTAAATCTTTAGTAATTTGTATATTAACCGTATTATCAGATGACGCTGAGGCAAGTTTTGCATGGCTGTCTGCAAGTTCGTTGCCTGTAATACCAATATGGGATGGTAGCCAGATCAATGTAACTGTTATTTTTTGGAAAGCGATTAGTTGGTAACAATCAAGGATCTTATGCACAATAGGATGATCAGTAAATATATTTTGGATAGATTGTAATGAGGCTAGTGAGTCTGTGCATATTGCCATTTGTTTTTATGGAGAAGAAATGGATTTGAGAGCTTGAAATATGCTAAAAGTTCGCCAGTATGAACGCTACAAAACGAGGGGATACAAGATGATGTGATAAGGTTATCTGTACTTAGTATTTAATACATACTTTAAATTAATTTTTAATGAAATAATTGAGGACATAAAAATTGCAGTTGTCAACAAAGTTACAGATTTTTTTTTGTGAATTAAACACGATCAGAATAATTAACGAGCAGTTCTGTTCGGTCCTTAATTAATACTAATAAATATTTAAAACTGTAGTTACATTTATTAATGTTTCTGCAGGGTCTTAATTTTCCTTCCTTTTTTTTATGTAGACATGACTGGTTCTGTTTTTCAATGTGCCTCCAGTAAGTTATTCCGTTTGTTTTCCTATTGATCGTCCTCCTATTGGAGAACCGTCTCTTGCCGTCTTTACTACTCTATTTGTTGTCATTCCGCTTATATGATCGTTTTATTCTACTATTCTATTTTTTATCCACTCCTTGATAAGTGTTTCTAACATCATTTTTGTCCTCTCTGTGTCAAGTTGTGTTTCTGTCACGTATGTTATTATTGGTCTGATGACTGTCTTGTAAAGATATTTGTGTTGCGTCTTCTGCATAGCAGATTGTTTTAACTTGTTTTTCTTCCATTTGGTATCCTCTTTAGTTTTTTTACTTTTTTTATTATTTTATCCATAATTAGGTTAAACCATAAAGGACTCAGGTATTCTCCCTTTCTTATTCCATGGCCAGCTTCAATAGGATCAGTAAGTTCTTCTTCTACTTTTCCTTTTCTTGTGTTGTTGTGGTAGACATTTTCGGCGTGTGCCTAAAATAAGCTACAACGGAATTTTTAATATTCGTCTCTCTCTGATACACAGATGCGTAATTCAATTGTGCGAGTCACGAACATAGCTCTATATACAGATGCGTCTAAATCTCCAGATGGAACCGGATGCGCTTTTTTTATACCATCGTATCATATAGAAAAGAAATTCAAACTAAACCCGGAAACTTCGATTTATACAGCAGAGTCCATTGCAATATATGAAGCTTTATTATATGTAGCTGAAGTTGATTTCGCATATATTATAATTTTGTCGGACTCCTTGGCAGTGTTAAAATCCATTGGTAAATATGGACCACCAAACTTACAAGACTGCCCATACATTTATAGAATTAAACATATTCAAATTTTTTTAACCAAAGGAATCAATGTACATTGTCTCTGGATTAAAGCACATGCAAGATTTGAACATAATGAATATGTCGACTTATTAGCCAAAGAAAGCATTTTAACCGATATTGATATTTTACATAAAGTAACACTTTCTGACAGTATTGTTTCGTGGAAGTCAACATTGCTTCGAGAGTGGAGCTACCAGTGGAATGAACACTCTTTTGTGAACTAAAATAGATACTTGATAATTCAGCTAGATATTTCCAAATTTCCTTGGTACACGTCTTTTAGAGCTTCCAGGAGGCACATAACTTCCATTATTAGAATACGTTTCGGACACGCATGTTATCCAAAGCACTTATTTAAAATAAAGGTTTTGGATGATGACAAATGACAGCATTGTGGAGAGGAAAGTGATTTAGATCATATATCTCTTGGTTGTTCTAAAAACAGAGTCTACTCATCCAAACTTATAAATGATTTATTAAAATATAAAATAGCAGCTCCTTGGAATATGCTACATTTATTATCACTTGGCTCTGTAGATATTTACAACTCTTTAATAAAATTTTTAAAAGACAGCAAATTATCATTATAATTCTCTAAAAATTATTTAGTTAATCTTGTTACCTTTGTTTTAAACCATTTGTATAACTTCCTCCTCTCCGTGACCTAGTGTTGTTATGTCTTATATAAATCAATGCCTTGATATGTCCCTAGGCGAGAAGAGTGTGTCCCTGTTCTCCCAATATCGATGTAATCTTCTATCTTGATAGGGCATTTAGGTAAATAATTATAATGATGACTGTCTTAGTTCTTTTGTGTCTGGCTGTATGACGATAGTCTAAGCCAAAAAAAAAAGAGTCACGTTTGTCATGGTAAAGTGCGATGAGAAGGGAATGAAGGGACCACTCACGTCACCCAGTATTGTAGCAATAACACCGATGCGTTTGACCGATACGGTGTCGGTGATAAGTTCGGCCTCTTTACGAATACAGATAGCTGCCACTGGAGGAGGTAAACGAATCTAGCTTAGACAAGGAAAGACAGATGAAATAACTTATTGCAAGTGTTTTTACACGCACACGCCAAGAAAGATGAAAACGTCTATATGTCAGTTTGTTGTATTTTAATAATTTTTCTTGCACTTGTCTTATTATAAATATAGCTAGATATATTAGGATGCTTGATCTCCATTCTGTTCGGTTCTATTAGTTTTTGGATTAGTTTTATTAGTTCTTTGGTCAGATCTGGTTCTCCGTACTTTAGGAGTTCGTTCGGTATTCTGTCCTCCCGTGGTTATTTTAAGTTTTTTTAATTTCCTTAATACTTTTCTTACCTTTTTCTCCTTAATATTTATTTCTTCGTTTGTCGTGACCTTGCTGATTCATTATTGCCGCTTTCAGCAAATGGGGATCGAAAGTAGTCTGCTATTGTTTTGCTCTGAATGGAGGAGGATTGGAGGATTAACAAAACAGTCATCAGAGCAATAATGACATACGCGGCAGAAACAAGACCTGACACTGAGCGGACAAAAAGGATGTTAGAAACGGCACAGATAAAAACACTTAGAAAAATTGATGATATGTTACTATGGGATAGACCTAGAAGTACAGATATACGACATAGATGCAAGGTGGAGAACATCAAAAACTTGGTAAGAAATAGAAGAGTATAATGGAACGACCATATAAGCCGGATGACAACAAATAGAGTAGTAAAGACGGCAAGAGACGGTTGCCCAATAGGAAGACGATCAGTAGGAAGACCACGAAAACGATGGAATGACAACTTATTAGAGGCACATTGAAAAACAGACAGTCATGTCTATATAGAAAGAAGAAGAAGAAGAAGAAATCTTATTAAGATCTTTTTACTTTTGAAAATTTTTGTTTTTTATTTTTGTTTTTTGATATGTCTATGGCTATGCTTATCTTTATCATAAATATTATTTTAGATTTTTCCTAACAAACTTTAATTGTGAACTTGGTCTATTAGGTTAAACAATATTACCGTCATTATTATTATAAATATTATAAATAGCATATATCAAGCTGTACAAATTAGAGTTACTGTTCAAATAATTCCCTATTATTTCACAGTTACGCCAATGACCACCAATTCTTATGGAAATGGGCCACTGGTGTTCTTGCCGTAGATCATAATACAGCGTAATTAGGGCTCGAGTTAGGAGGAATATAGTTCGGGTTAGAGAAGATCAAGGCGGTTTGTGTGGCTTTTTTCACACCTACTTCATCCGAGATTGAAGATAAATACTTATAAACGAAACTGTAAGGATGAATTGCTTGAGGTAGGCCATTATTGAATTTTTTTTAACAAAAATTTTTGGATCACCCAAAGATTTTTCATAAGTCAACCGTACCTTGGAGCAAATCGATAAAAAACTTTGTGATTACTTGTGATTTATTAATTTTATGAATACATTTTACTACTGATATAAAAGTAAGGTAGATACTTAATACAAAGCGCTAATACCAAGGATAAATAACATTAAAGACTTTTCTGGTTCAAAGTTTTAAGCCATAAACATTGAATATTATTTTAAATAAAAATAATAAACTAGTTTATTAAAGTTATAGTAAAAGCTTCTGAATTATATAATTATTTATTCTTTCTTATACTTACTAGGTGAGCCAGAGAGTATCATCAGGATCGTTGACATTAAACTCCTTGTTTCCTCCTTTAAGTTGTTCAGGTACCTAAATTTTGGCCTTCCATTTATCGTCCCACCGGTCCAAGATACATAAAATATTTCGAGGAACTGACGGTATTTTAAAAATATATTTCTTATTTAATATATATTATATATATATATATATATATATATATATATATATATATATATTATAAATATATTTTTTTTTTATACGGACGAGATTTCTTCAATCACCTTAAGGCCCTTGGCAACACATTAGGCTAAAGAGACGTTATGCGGAACACAAAAAAATCCTGCTGAACTTCTCTGTTTAATACGAATCTAGCACTCTTTTTCTCTGTATGATTTAACATAAATTTATTAAGCTTGGTCGCCGGTCATCTTTGATCTCATTTTTCGTACGATTTCCTCCAGAAGGTAATTGTTTTGTTCTTAACCTTCTTTAGAGTTTCGTACACGATAGCTCCGTGAAGCTTGACTAGCTGTTTCATGTTCCAAGGCAATAGCGAGCACTTCATTTAAAACTTTTGGTCTTGCAAGTCGTAAAGCTTTCTGTAGTTTACTGTCTCTTATTCCATTGTCGAAAGTATCTACAGCAATGTGTTCCAATATGTTGCCTCCAGATAAGCCAACCGTGCTATACGAGCAACATCTGCTTTAAATTCTTGCAAATTCTCACTTGCTCGTTGAATTTTATTTCTTATTTGTAATTTATAGACTTATTGTAGATTGACATCTCTATAGCGTTTTTCTAGTCTAGTGATTAAGGTCTGGTAACATTTTTCTTGACCCTTAGTCATGGATCTCAGGATATCGGCAGCATCAGTTCGTAAAGCAGCAGTCAATCAAACAGCCTTTTCTTGTTTGATCCAATGATTTGCTGTCGCAATTGCTTCAAATTGCCCAAAGTATGTGGACTAAGAAGACTTATCATTAAATTGTTTGATCTTCTCACTTAAGAGTGGCTTCATTCATATAAATGCTGATCGGGCAATCCCTATGTTTGCTGTTTATTTCTGCAGTATGATCATTGGTTTCATTGATCAAAGTTCCCAAGTACTGATATTTTTCTACTTGTTCTTTTAAGTTACCATTGATTGTCAATAGGTGATGTATATTTTGTGGTCGTTTCTAAACACGTACTTCGTATTTTTAGCGTTTATAGTAATTCCCATCTCAGCAGTTACTTAAGCTTTCGATAAGATGTTTTAGATCTTCTATACTCGTTGCTATGATCACAGTGTCGTCTGCGTATCGTAAGTTGTTAATTAATTTTCCGTTAACCGTAACTCTTGAACGTGTTTTAGAAAACGTCTTCAGAATATAAGTTAAACAAAAGTGGAAATAAAATACATCCCTGTTTAACTCCTCTACAGATCTTCATTTCTTCTGAGTGTCGCCCATCAATTTGAACTATGGCACTTTGGTTCTAATAAAATGTTTACACCATATTTAAGAATTTATTATCAATGCGCTTGTTCATAAGTATTGCTACTAGTTTTTCATGTCTTACTTTATCGAAAGCTTTTTCGTAGTCAACAAAGCATAAGTGTAGATGACCGTTTATATCTAGACATCGCTGAATCAATGTGTTGATAGCAAATAGTCCTTATCGAGTACCCATTCCATTTCGGAAACCGATTTGCGTCACGCTAATATCCTCTTCTAGCCTTTCGTATATTCTCTTATATACTTTCAGCAGTACTTTTAAAGTATGGCTCATGAGGTTCACTGTTCGATAATTAGAGCACTCTTTTGCTGCTTGTTTTTTAGGGATGGTTATAAATGCTGACTTCAGCCACTCTTGTGGTAATATTTCCGTATCGTACCAGGGTTGAATAAATCTGCCAATACTTCCAAGTTATCCTCTTCCACTAGTTTTAATAGTTCTACTGGTATTTCATCTAATCGAGCTGCCTTATTGTCTTTATAGTTTTTTATAGCATATTTGGTTTCATCTATTGTGATCTTCTGTCTCTCTAAAGGATTTAATTCTTGTATTTTCTGCGTTTCACCTCTTTCATTTTGAAAAAGTTTTCTAAGGTACTCCGCCCATCGTCTTAATTTCTCTGGTAAATAAATTAGTAGTACTTGATTTTTGTCTTTTATGTGTCCTTGCTGTTTAATTAGACCCATTCCAGACACCTCTCTTAATTTTTTTTGCATATTTCTCATATCATGTTTTGTTTCTAGTTCTTCTATCTCTTTGCATTGTTTCATCAAATAGATTTCCTTAGCTGTTTAGATTTTTTCCCTAATTATTTGTTGTATTTTTTATACTTCTGTAGATCTTTTTCTTTATAATTCCTTCTTCCTTTCATCTCTAATAGTATTTCTTCTCTGACGTATGTTGTATCAAACTTTCTTGAGCTGCTTTCAGTAATGTGTTTTTTATATTATACCACTGTTTATGTACATCCATAATTTGTTTGTTGTCTATTAGCGGTTTTTGCATATTAACACTCACATTATTTTTTAATTCGTTTTTTTATTTCTTCGTTTTTTAGCATTCTTACATTCATTTTTGGTTGTTGTTTTCCGAGTTTAATTCTCTGTAATTTTATTTTCACGTCAGCAACTAACGGACTGTGGTCTGACTTAATATCTGCTCCAGAATAAGTTTTAACTGAGGTTATAGAGTTTTATATCTGATATTTACGAGTGTAAAGTCTATCTGGTTTCTAACAATATGGTTTTCTGTATGTGAAGGAGACGTCCATGTGGATAGTCTTTTCTTAGGAAGCTGAAAACCAATTATTGGCAATTACCATATTCTTTTCTTGGTAGAATTCTATGAGCCTTTCTCCTCTGTCGTTTCTAGTTTCTAATCCCAACTGCCCAACTATATTTTTAACTGTACCTACTCCAATTTTTGCATTAAAGTCTCCTAAAATGTAAGTTATATCTCTAGATTTTATTAACTTGATTGTATTGTGCAATTCTAAATGAACCTTTTCGATCTCAACTTAGGTCTTATCAGCCGTGGGAGCATAGACTTGGATCATATTAATATTACAGTTTCGTGCTTGAATTTTTAGCATTATTATTCTTTCTGAGATTTGAATCACACCTAGCACTGATTTTCTAAAAGTGTTGCTGATGGTGAAAGCTACTCAGTATCGATAATCAGTTTTGTCTCCTCCAGTGTAATAAATATTGTAAATAAATATTGTAAAAAAATAAAAAAAACCACTACGTTTAACAATTTGTACTATTTATTCAATTATTAGTTATTCATGTATAAAGAGTCATCTCTATCAATGTTTACTTTTGTGCAACATGCTGCAATATAAGTAAGTAATTATCAGGATGATGCATTTAAAATGAGTACACTTAAATCAAAAATTACAGAATATTTACCTATATGTCAACATAACTCCCCTATTTATCAATATAAATAAAAAAATAAAACTATTTTTTAACATGCATATATTATACACAGTACGTAGAAATAAACACAGCTGTGATCACAGATTACACAAAGTGTGTTTATCGGTCTCAAAGGGTTTATTGTTATGTACCAAAAATTACTGTAACCATGGCGTTATCTAAAATATGTACCTATATAAAGTTTGTATCTATCACCTGCATTTGGAAAGGTATTAAAAGCAAAACAAATTAAATATCTAGATATATAGACACAAGTCTATTATTGGTTAAGAATATTATAATTATTATTGCTATAACATAATGTGAACATGTGAAAAATAATGCTTTAATTTATAGTCATTTATATATATATATATATATATATATATATATATATATATATATATATATATATCGGCAAAGATTCTTCTAAGGTGTTGTGTAGTTCTGCGTAGGCGTCTACCGTATATTGTCTGTCAGGTAGTATGTTAGATGTCCAGGATTAAATTTATCTATTTTTAGCAGTTGATTTATCATTCTCCTCGTAATATGTTCCCTAAATATAATATTGGATAATTTGTTAGTTGGGCAACGTTTTATGACCAATTATTAAATGAAGTCCCAATTTTAAATCCCTCATACATAGCACTTTTCTCATTTTGTTGAAATTTGCTCTAGCCTTTTATATTCTGATTTTGATATCCTGAATGCCAATATTTGTGGGGTTAATCATTGTTCACAGATGTGCATACTTGTCCCCTTGTTCGACGTTGGTTTCGTTTATTAAAAGATTCTCTTTGTTCTTTTAAGTTTTCGATATTCTCATAAATTTTGTCTCCTTGACGTTTATTGTTAGACCGTACTCCTTTCCATACCAGTCTCCCCGACGATATTTAATAATTTTGGCTAAGATCACAGTGTCGTTCGCATATCTAATGTTGTTAATGGGAACTCCATTTACCTTTATTCTAGCTCTCCAGATCCCTCAGGCTTTTTTAACGATCTCTTCGGAGTAGGCATTAAAAAGGATTGGCGACAATACGCAGCCCTACCTTACTCCACTTCTAACAGCAATTTCTTCTGACAGCTGTTCGTTAAAACGTACTTTTGCTCGCTATTTATAGTATTAGATATGATCCTAAGGTCTTTGTAGTCAATCTTATTTGATTTCAGGACATTCATTATTTGCTCATGTCATACTTTATCGGATGCTTTATTATTTACGTGAAACTTGAACTTCACGCGTTCCTAGGCCTTTACGAAAACCAAATTGTGTATTATTATCGTTTATGTCTAGTTTGTGATATATTCGGTCATGGATGACTTTTAGTAGTAACTTTAGCACATAAGACATCAGGCTAATGGTGCTGTAATCGCTGCATTCCCTTGCGTTTTTTTTTGGGGAGACAAATAAAAATCGACGTTAATCACTCTTTGGGTAATACGCCTGAACTATAAATTTAGTTTAAGAGTGTCACTAAAACATCAATGTGTTTCTTATGTAAAATTTTTAGGATAAAGGAGCATGTTAGTTCAGAGCTTTTCCCACTCTTTATTATTTTTAATGTGTGTTATGTTATATTTTTTCTTTTGCAATATATAGACCTATTTCTTTTAACGTAAGTTTTTGTGTTTCAGATCTCATCTTTAATCATCGGACAGTTCAACGATATATTCTGCTCATTTTTGTACTTTCTCGTCCATCTGTGTTATAGTAGTCCCGTGTCTATCCACAACTGCACCAGTAGGATTTTGGTTTCTTAGTCCTGCCAGTTTTTTAACTTTCTTTTGTAGGTTAAAGAGATGATATTTATTTTTAAGGTCTTCGATCTCTTTGAATTATCTTCAAAGTATTTTTATTTTGCCTGCATTATCATCTTCCTGATCTCGTGGTTTATCTCTCTGTATTTATTGCTTTCTTTGTTTTTAAATTGTCTCCGTGGTTCCATTATGTTGAGTATCTCATCATTCATCCATTCTTCTTTTCTTTTTGCAAAAGTATTTTGTATTACTTTACAGGGTTCCAGTAGATAATGTATCGTCGATCCCAGTCCTTGTCAATATCATTGGTGTTTATGTTCAATTTTTTGCAGTTCATATGCAGTTCATGTTGGAGGCATTCTTTTAGGTTAAATTCTTTCAGTTTTCTTGTGTCTATTGTAGGTATTCTTTGATGTTTTTTAATATTCTTAAGGATGATTGTAATCTTGGTGATAAGTGGATTGTGATCTGAGGCCACGTCTGATCCAGAATACGCTTTCACAGCTTTAACACCATTACGGTATCTTAAGCGTGTAACGGGTAGCTCTTTCAGGACGACAGACTCAGTAAAACACAGGTTAAAATAAAAATACGTCTATTGATCTAATATATGTACAATATATATGAAAATAAAATAAAATAAATCCTGTGCCGTAGAAATTAACTCTGCGCTCCGTCTGGATCCCGCGATGAATGAATCCCCGGCGGCCGCCTATAAAAGAAAGAAAGAAAATAATTATTAATAACAAATAAAATAGGTGTAGTCAATCGCACTCAGACGTATATTCGCTTCCGCTTCAAACCAGCGGGAGCTGCGAACACACTCGTCAACTACAAAATCGCTTATGCAGGTCCGCGATAAAGTTCAAGACACGATATCGGTAGACTTTGCTTAATTATGGACGGAGCATGAACTTCAAAGCAGAACTACCTCCGTCCGGGTGGGCTCGCCAGTTCAGGACACTGGCGAAGAGAGGAGCCTAAGGCGCTAAGCTAAAGACTGAATAAATGCCGCTATTCATATGCCTTAAATAGTTGCTCTGAACCCCACTCACATCGTGCTAAGGAGGTGGAAGCGCCAACGCTGACACTCCTACGGTTCAAGCTGTTGAACGGTGATGACATCGTTACACCCCCTTCTCTTTGGAAAAAAAAAAAAAGTAGCATACCCTTTTTTTTTTGTATATGGCGTCTACAGCCTTGTAATGCCATTTATCCCTCTTGGAATCTTTATTACGATCTTCTTCCTGTTGTTGCAGTACAATCTGTATCTTTTGGTCCCCCTCTCTATTAGGTGTTGTGGGACGATCTCTACAAGATCGGCGTGTCTCCCGGGTTCTGGTTCGCCTGGAGTGGATGCCGACTGTGCTTCAGGTCCGGTTATCGTATCGGGTACGCTTTTCTTCTTCGGTGGTGTTGGTGGTGTCCCAAACAGTTCGTGGAATCTTTTCAACATTCTCTCTGCGTCTTTTCCTGGTGTCACGGGCAGTTCGGGTTTCTCTGGCGTTCCCAGAGGGGTCATCTGTTCTGGTATCTCTAGTATGTCTTCCATGTTAGATGTGGATGAACTGAATTTTGCTTGCTAGCACCGCTCTTTAAATACCGTTTGGTTGTGGTGGGGATTCGATTTGCGTAATGACATTTTCCCCCACCCAAGGTTTTAAATCTTTTACGTGTGCCGTTATCTGCTTGCGGGTATTTCTATCGGCCAATTTCAGTTTTACTATTACCGGTGATATTACTGACGTTACTACGTATGGCCCTGAGTACTTCGGCGCTAGTTTGCTGGTGAAACCTGCACTCGCCGACGATAGATGGTGTTCCTTTTTCATGACTCGATCTCCTGGATGTGGTCGCCAGTCTCTTCGTCTTAGATCGTAATGTTTCTTTTGGTCCTCGAAAGCGTGTTCCATGTGCACTTTCGCCAGTTCTCTTAACGCTTCTAACTTGTTCAAGTTTTCTGCATACCCCTGTATATCTTGTCCACTTGTCGCCTCTGTTGTGTCTAATTCTCTTCCGAAATTAAGCAGCGCTGGTGAAAACCCTGTTGAATCGTGTCTTGACGAATTTACGGCGTAGCAGAATTCTGGTATGAATTTGTCCCAGTCTTTATGGTTATCTTCTACGTATGTGGCTATCATCGTTTTCAGTACTTTGTTCATTCGTTCTACTGGATTGCCTTGAGGTGAGTACGGCGGTGTTAGAATGTGATTTATGTTATAGGACTTTAGGAACGCCTTAAAATTGCTGCTTGTGAACTGCGCGCCGTTGTCCGAAATGATTTTCGTCGGGATGCCGAACTGCATAATTACCTTCGATCGTAAAGTGTCGATGATGGAGTTCGTAGATGCTGCTCTTATTGGCTGGGCAACGACCCATTTGGTAAACCGGTCTTGCGCGACTATTAAGAAAATGTTTCCTTTTGCAGATCTTGGGAATGGTCCCATTAAATCAACTGAGACAGTATGCCAAGGCTTTTCTACAGTGGACGGTTGCATTTTCCCGGCTGGTTGCATTTGAGACGGTTTATATTGGAGGCACTTCGTACAAGCTCTAACGTAGTCTGCGATTTGTTTAAACATCTTAGGCCAATAGTACTTTTGCGCTATTCGGCAAATTGTTTTTGCAATTCCTAAATGGCCTGCTGTGGTCGAGTCATGATTTTCCTCCAAAATGTCTTTCCTTTTATATCTTGGTACGCATAACTTCCATGGGTTATTAAACTCTGGGTCGGCTAAATTACGGCTGCTCCAAATGTGTTTATATAACTTCCCGTTTGTTATTTGTAGATCCGGGAAATCGTCTGGGTTCTGGAGTACATTTCTATATAAATTATCGTACCAACTGCATGATTCCAATTCTGATGCTAATAATTCCAACTCTGGTTCTTCGCTCTGGTTTTCCTGTGGTTGTCGTGACAAAGCATCTGCTACCTTGTTGAGGACTCCCTTTCTATATATTACCTCAAAATCGTACTGTTGCAGTTCTAAACTCCACCTGGCTAATCGACCTGACGGGTTTTTAAGGTTCTTCAGCCATTTGAGGGACTGATGGTCTGATATGACCTTAAAATTGTATCCTTCTATATATGGCCTCATTTGCTTTATCCCGTATACGATGGATAGACATTCTTTTTCCGTTGTGGAATATTTTGTCTCGGCCGGTGTGAGGGTTCGACTAGCATATGCGATTACTTTATCCTGGCCGTCGTACTTCTGTGTTAGTGCGACTCCAAGTCCGCAGTTCGACGCATCTGTTTGCAGGTAAAATGTTTTTGAAAAATCGGGGCATGCTAATACTGGGGCCGATGTAAGTTTTGATTTTAGCTCTTCAAACGCGTTTTCTTGCTTATCGGTCCATTTCCATCTTATCTTCTTCTTCAGAAGCATGTTTAGCGGTCCTGCTATTGTCGAATAGTTCTCTATGAATCGGCGGTACCATGATGTTATTCCTAGAAACCGGCGGAGTTGACGCACATTTCTCGGTGCTGTAAGTCCGGTTATAGCGTTGGTTTTCTCCGGGTCAGTTTTTATTCCTTCTGCTCCAACCACATGTCCTAAGTATCTGAGTTCTGACTGGCAAAACGTGCATTTTTCAAAGTTCAGCTGTAACTTGGCTTCTTTCAGTCTTCGGAAGACTTCCTGTAGGTGATTTAAATGCTCTTGGAGCGTTTTAGATACTACTACGATATCATCCAAGTAGGCAAACGCGAATTCCATATCAGGAGGTATTACCTTGTCCAGTAGGCGTTGGAAAGTGGCTCCTGCGGAATGCAGTCCCAATGGGGTGGTTTTGAACTGAAAATGGCCTTTTCCGGGTACGCTGAATGCTGTCACTGGGCGGCTAGTTTCTTCTAGGGGTATTTGAAAATATCCCTGTTTCAAATCGAGGGTTGATATAAAATTTGCTTCCTTAAGTCTATCCAGAATTTCCGATATTCTGGGTAACGGATATGCGTCCTTATCTGATAGTTCGTTGACTTTTCTAAAGTCAATGCAAAACCTGTACGAGTTATCTTTTTTCCTAACTAGTACAATCGGTGAACTCCAACCACTTGTGGAGGGTTCGATGGTTCCTTCTTTTAACATCTTGTCTACTTCTTGGTTGATGATCTGCAGCATTGCGGGATTGTGTCGTCTATAAGGCTGTTTGACTGGATCGCATTTTGTCTTCAATTTTATTTCGTGTTCTATTAAGTTAGTGGGTCCTGTTATGTTCTCAAACTCCCTTAGTTCTTTTCTTAGAAACCTTTCTAGCTCTGTATTTTTGGTGGAGTCTTTTAAAGTATTACATGCCTCTTCTTGATGTTGTACGAATTGTTTGCTCGTATGTTTATCGAATTTAAGTTCGATAGAATGGTTCCTAAGGAATTCCACTCCTAGTAAGGCATCTTCCGTCAACCCTGGCATTACTATGAATGTTTGTCGGGTTTGTAACCTATCGATCTCGCATTCAATCGTCAACTTCTGGTTAAGCTCCATTGACGTTCCATTTGCTAGTCTTGTTCTCCCGCTGTAGCTATCTAGAGAGTCTTTGTATGTCTTAGCTATTCTATCCCCGACGTAATTTTTAGTGGTTCCTGTGTCGATGAGCGCTCTGTATGTTCTTTGCCCTATTTTCAGCGATGCGAACAGCCGAATGTCATTGCTTGCTGGCTGTGTAACGGCGAAAACGAATGGAGTCGAATCTTGCTTTACAGACTGGGACGACTCCTTGTTTCTCCAGTCTGTAGTTCGTTTCCCTGACGCCTAAAACAGCAGTCGCTACTGTAAACCCCTTCTCTGCCGCAACGCGAACAAAACTTTTTCCACGGGTTTTTGCAGTTTTTACGGATGTGACCTGGCTTCTTGCATCTAAAGCATGTCGTTTTGGCATCGTACTCTGCTTGGTCCGTGCGTCTCCAGTTTCCACGGCAACTCTGATTTGATCGGTTCTTTTCGTCTTCTAAAGCTTCGTATTCTTGAGCTAAATCTTGTAATTCGGCTAAGTTTTCAAAATCTCGGCGGCGAGCATAAAGCTTATATTCTGGTAACAGATTTTTGTATATCCTTTCGAGTTCTTGGTTTCTGGAAAACGATCCTTCTCGTCTGGTTAGTGTTTGAATCTCCGTGATATATCTATCTACCGGCTCATTTTGTCTCTGTTTTCTGTTTCGGATTTGCTCCTCTAGTTGCAGCAAATATCCTCTGGGATAAAAAGCTTTTTTAAAATCTTCGCTGAAATCTGCCCATGACTTCCAATTTTTGTTATTGTTTCTGTACCATAACAAAGCGTGGTCTCCTAATAACTCTGGTAATGCTCTTAATAGATCTTGTTTATCGATCTCGTAGGCCAAGCTTAATTCGTCTATCCTCTCTAAGAATCCTATTGCATCCGAATGTTTCTTGTCGAAGTGTGTGTTCCACCTTCGTACTTGATTTAGCAATTCTGATTGCCCCATTTGTTTCGCTATTGTTAATTCTTGTAATTGTCTTCGGATGCCCGAAATTTCCTGGGCCAGTGTGTCGGATTCTGTTCCCTTGGAAGTTTTTTCTTTTTGCATTGCTCCTGTCGCTTCCTCGCGATTTTTAAAATATATCCTGAGTCGTACTCTCAATTCGTCGACGGTTCCCTTGGAATCTAAGCCGAATTTTTCGGCCTCGCTCTGCAATTCCTCTTTGCAAAGTCGGTTTATCCAGGATGTACCTGTTACTGAGTCTGTGTCCTTATCTGTCGGCATGTTACTAAATTTTTTTTTTTTTTGTAGTAACTTTCCAATCCTCAATTTTTCTCGGGCGCCAATTTGTAACGGGTAGCTCTTTCAGGACGACAGACTCAGTAAAACACAGGTTAAAATAAAAATACGTCTATTGATCTAATATATGTACAATATATATGAAAATAAAATAAAATAAATCCTGTGCCGTAGAAATTAACTCTGCGCTCCGTCTGGATCCCGCGATGAATGAATCCCCGGCGGCCGCCTATAAAAGAAAGAAAGAAAATAATTATTAATAACAAATAAAATAGGTGTAGTCAATCGCACTCAGACGTATATTCGCTTCCGCTTCAAACCAGCGGGAGCTGCGAACACACTCGTCAACTACAAAATCGCTTATGCAGGTCCGCGATAAAGTTCAAGACACGATATCGGTAGACTTTGCTTAATTATGGACGGAGCATGAACTTCAAAGCAGAACTACCTCCGTCCGGGTGGGCTCGCCAGTTCAGGACACTGGCGAAGAGAGGAGCCTAAGGCGCTAAGCTAAAGACTGAATAAATGCCGCTATTCATATGCCTTAAATAGTTGCTCTGAACCCCACTCACATCGTGCTAAGGAGGTGGAAGCGCCAACGCTGACACTCCTACGGTTCAAGCTGTTGAACGGTGATGACATCGTTACAAGCGGATACTGATCATAATGTAGTCTATTTGGTTCCTGGATACTTTCTCCGATGTATCTACGGACGATTGTCATGTATACAGTCGTCTGTTTATTGCTTATAACGACAATCGGTCAGTGCAATATCCGCCATACCTAGCTACCCTCACTTAGTTTAGCCTGCAGACCAATACAGTTGCCCGGCGTGCGGCACTGGGAGCCATAGGTGTAAGTTAGGTGTATTTTGATGACCAGGTATCAAGAACCATCTCCCGTCTATGACACTCTATGTGGTCATTCCGATAAAAGGTGCTTCCTCTATAACACAACCCTACACCCCAAAGAGCACATAAAGATGAACAATGGTTTGATATCCCATTAAAGCCAACTCCTTAGACCAGTGGTAAGTCCAAATCGTTAAAACAATCTTAAAAACAATTTAACAATAAGTTATACATAAATAATATCATTATTTAACTTATAAGGTTAAGATTAGAAGAAAATGTAACGTACAGTGTATAAATGAATGTACACTAAATAAAAAAAAAGAATGGAATAACCACATAAGCAGAATTGGGACGACCTGTGTTTTCAAAATAGCAAGAGATAAGCACCAATCGGCAAAAAAATTATCTCACGACGGCATAAAAGATGAAGTGACAACCTTCCATATGGGTATTAATCCGCCAATGAACAAGCAGAATTGGTTATAAAGAGAAAGGAGAAAAATAAGAAGAAGAAGAAGAAGAACGTAAGTTAAAATTTATAAAGCTTTATATTGATTTTGTAAAAAAAAATAATGGGTAGAGAAATTGTATGAATCTTTGAATAAAATATATTACCAATTGGTGCTAACTGGTGTTAAAAAGTGCAGTAAAAACTTGATAATAACAATGTTAATCTTCTTCTTCTTTTCATAATAATTCTTATAAGAATTCTTTTTAAGGTGACCCATCCCTAAGGACATTAGCGATCATCGTTTTGCGAGTGACGTCTTCCCACTCCATTGTCTGACATTCTTCAACCACGACGTGCGTCTTTTCCCCGGTCCTTTTTTGCTTTCCACCTTCCATTGTATGACCAGCTGCATCAATTCGTATTTCTCGATTCTAAAGTGACCAAAATAGCTAATTTTTCTTTTATTTATAGTGTTAAGTATTTCTTAATCTGTTTTTATTTTTCGTAGCGTTTCCGCATTTGTTATGTGTTGTGTCCAAGATATTTTCCACATTCTTTGATAACACCACATTTCAAAGTTAATGAGTCATTTCTTTGTCACCCGTGTTATTGTCCAGGCCTCAACTCCATACAACAGGACAGAGAACACATAGCATCTCAATACTCTAGTTCCAATTTCAATGTTGAGTTTCCATTGCATAACATTGCTTTCATCATACTAAAAGCACTTCTGACTAACAATGTTAATAACCTACAAAAAGAAATTATTACGGTTTATAACTAAAGAAAGTTAAAATTTAGACAGTTTACATAGTCTGTTGTATTTATTTCTATACTAATTATATCGGAAATTAATAACGTAATAGGTTAATATTTAACCCATTTATGCCCAACGGGTCGTTAACGACCCATCTAACAACAAGATGTTCCAAGCAAATATGTCGAATTTGCCAGTCGCCGTTTCTTGACAAGTTTATTCCTGACTATGCAAGTAAGCAGTTTATTTAGTGCAAACTGTTTATTTTACTCGTAGTGGTTGTAGAGTGCACATCAAAATAGAACTCGAATAACGTTGGCAGCATGGATTCATTGAAAAATTTGTAAGTACAATTAAATAAATCATTTTATTATTTAAAGTCATTTTCTCTAGTTAAGCACAAGTTGTGCTAACATATTATAATAATACTAGTATGAAAATAATTTGATATATGCCATAAATATAATGGTACATTTTAATGGGTCGTTAACGACCCGTTGGGCGCGTGACATATCATACTGAGAAAATGTTTTTTTAGTAAGAAACCACTATCTACTGCAGAAATTCTGGAGGAAATAGAAAGAATTGAAAATAATGAGGTTATACCGGATGACATATATATTTTGCCTCCAGATAATAATGGTTGGTTAACAGATTCGGATTCTGGAGACGAGGAATGTAATGATCGGGATAGACTAAATAGAGGTCAATTGAATGCCGGCGCTGAAGTACAATTTCAGAGGGATGAATAAGCCATAGAAAACGAAGTTCTTCAAGAAGTATCTGATTTTAATGTACAACATCCAACAAAGAAAATAAAGAAGACGCCATTAAAACATTATAAATTTACCAACATTACGTGCGGATTCCGATCTACCGAGATTAGCAGTCTTAACACTTACTTCTGACAGTAATCCAGTTGAATTTTTTGAATTGTTTATGAGCAGAAAATAATAGAGTATTTAGTTAAAGAAACAACAAATTATGCTGCCTCGAAAAATCATAATATTTCAATAGAAGTTGAAGAATTTTATGTATTCTTGGGAATTTTAATTTTAAGTGGTTACGTTCCATTACCAAGGCGAAGAATGTATTGGGAAAACTGTGATGATACACATAATATTTTAGTAACGAAATCTATGAGACGCAATAGATTTGAAGAGATATTAAATTTTTTTACGCTGCTGACAACAATCACCTGTCAAAAAATGATAAATTGGCCAAGATTAGACCTTTCATCGAAAAATTAAATAAAAAGTTTTTAACGTTTGCACCCATTGAAAATCAAATTTCTGTCGACGAATCTATGATTCCTTACTTTGGTCGTAATGGCTGCAAACAATTTATTCGCGGCAAACCAATAAGATTTGGCTATAAAGCATGGATAATGGGTTTATCAAATGGATATTGCCTAAATTTTGACATATATCAAGGCCGAAAATTAGCTACTAGTGTTGATAAAAATTGTGGATTAGGAGAAAGTGTGGTCTTGAACTTTGCAGAGATTTTGCAAAATACATATAAAAATATAAAATTTTCCTTATATTTCGATAAGTTTTTTACAATCATGTCTTTGCTATCATCACTTGGAGAAATGGGATTTAGTGGCACTGGAACTGTACGCGAAAACAGAACAGAAAAGTGTCCTTTAGAAGATAAAAAAATTATGATAAAAAAGCCAAGAGGGTATTATTGTAGCTCTTTTGAAGGGAGCGCTAAAATTGCGGCTGTCAAATGTAAAGATAATAATGTTGTCACTATATTATCCAATGAGCTTGGAACTGAGTCAATACAAAAAGCAAGCCGATATTTAGCAAAAGAAAAACTAAAAATCCAAATAGATCAACCATTTGTAATTTCGCCATATAATAAATATATGGGTGGAGTTGACTTGATGGACAACATTTCAAACTATAAAATAAATATACGTGGAAAAAAATGGTACTTTCCGATATGGCTATGGATGCTGGATGTTTGTGTTACTAATGCTTGGACACTAGCACGACAATTTATATACAAAAATGACAACTTAGAATTTAGAAGACATATAGTACGTACATTATTATCTAATTATGGAAAGTCACCCCGTTCCATTGGACCACAAAATATTGCAATAATTCCTACACCATCCTCATCAACACAGCATCTAATTATTACTGGTGCTCAAAGAAGACGATGTCGCATATGTTCAAACAAAACAACAAAAGCATGCGACAGATGTGAAATTCCACTCCACGATAAATGCTTCAAATATTATCATACAGATTGTTTTAAGACTTAAGTAATATAATTAAACTATGCCTGCTTTATTGTTTTCATTTTAGGGAGTAAATATTTAATTTGTTGAAAGAAAATAAAATAAAATGTAATTGCATAAAAGTTACTATTAGTATTATTTTGTACCCCTATATGCCCAACGGGTCGTTAATTACCCATCATGTTTTTCAAAAACCAGTTTTTGAAAAATTTTTTTAGTAATTTTTTAATATATTTAAGGGTATTTTATTATATTTTTGAAAAAATCATTGAGATATTTTGACAAAAATAGTTGTGGGCATAAATGGGTTAAACATAAGAAAGACTAAAATATTTTTTTCCTTCTGGTTAACTAAATATTTAATACTTAATACTTAATTAGAAATGGTTCGTATTCATAAAAAATAAAGCAATAAAGCAGATTCAAAATAATTTTCATCCTACTGATGTAGCAGTTTGTGGTGACATCTACACAATATATTCCCAAGTAGATTTAGGGGCACCGGTATAATCCCTTAGATTTACCTACTATCTAGGTAGAATTCTACGAGACCATTTTTTAATCAGGTAAGTTAGAAATAAAAAGTTTTAATAAGTTAAAATATCTTCAAGTTATTTTAAAATGGTTTTATAGGACAACATAATTTATTTAGTGCCGTTACAATCGTCCTATATAAAAAGTATTTTATTTATTTGCATTTTGCTGAGTAGAAAATTCAAAATGTTGAAAAAAAATAGGATTTAAATACTAAATAATATCAACTGCATATCCAAGTAAATTAATATTCCATATATCAATGACCTACTTAAAGTGTCAAATAATCTTTGAGACATTATATTTAATATCACATTATTACAAAAAACCCTTCGATACTATTTTAGGCACGATAACCAGTAAGACTAAAGCTGTTTTAATTCTCACAGTATTATTTTTCCTTTATTAAAACTGTCACAACTGTATTGACACCTCCATATTTATTATCCCATATCATATTAATATGATTTAAATATCTTATCCTTAGTAGGGAAAATCCACCTAGGGTGGTGATGCTACTTATTTCCCATCTTTCTCCATCCTTGTTTTTGTTCAATATGCACTTTTCTTAATCCAATGTTTTTTATTATCTTTTTATCTTTCAATTTTTTTATTATTTTCTTGACCAATACCTGCATTTGTCTTTCCTCTTTTGATTGGTGATCGTTAGTAAATATCCTTTTGTCCTCTGTTCTTTGTAGTTTTATTTGATAGCTTTATGAGATATGTTTTATAACCTAACTTCTTCTGTTGCTTTTTATGACGACTATCCGTTCGGAACGTTAATGATCAACATGTCCATACCCTTTCTACTCTGAGCTTTTGGAATAGTCTGGTTATAGACGTTTTAACAAATTTTCCCAAATTTGGAAACCAATATATTTGTCTCCTCTTTAGTCCTCCTTTTCCCTACACTATACTCACTAAAGCCTCATTTTTGTATGTCGTTCGTGCAAGTTCGTGGGTGCCTCCTTTAAAGTTGGTTATGAGGTTAACCAGAAATATCATGGACGTATAAACATAGATGGACACAGCAATAAGATACCTTTAACACACAATGTTTTGAAGCTTCGATAGAATGTTATGCTTCCGCGATGAGCATAAGCGTGCTTGAATTTTTACTAGCGGGTAATTAGTCAGATTAGCTTGAAAGTAGTGATAATGTATAAAAACACGTTCAAAGAATTAAAAAAAAAACGAGAGTTTAACTTTTAACAAATCACGTCTTTATAGAAAAATTAAAATACAATTTTATTTGCTTTAAAATTAATACAATTAAATATAGTTGAATTCAAGTTAATTTATTATTAGTATCAAAATATTGCTACAATAAAAGATCTTTATGTTTTCTCCTTAATTTGCTACCCAAATAGTTCGATCGTCAATATTATTTGGAAACCTACATAGAAAAATAAATGAGTTTTATTCATTTCAATAATTTATTTGTATCCATGAGAAATATTAAATTAAAAAGGTACTAAACAGATCTTTTTTAATCAGATGATGTCTACTTACAATTTATAAATGTCTACAATTTTAATGAACTCATATCTTATTCAATACATTAATGAATATGAATAAACCCAATGGTACGCCTATTAAAATGTAAACAAACACGCTTCCTCATTTCCTCATCTTAAATAATGTAAATTGTATGTACTTACAAATGAAATGAGAGATCGGGATGTAAATATTTCGTTTATTTTATTTAACTTTTCACAAATATCACTCAAAATACAGCCAAAATATCAAAAAATAACTTTTTCCTCATTTACTCTAAAAAGTAAACAAACATGGAACAGCATTTGAAGTTTGACGTAGATCCATAAGACAGAGAAATGTAAACAACCGTTGCCATTTATAAATAGTTTTCAGTGCTTCTACATATAAAATAATTGATTGATATCTATTATAGGCTATTATTAAATGATAATGCACACTATGTGCACACTTGATATTTTGATTACAATTAATATATTAATCGAACCAATAAATTATTATTTTGGTTTGATAGCACCTGTAGAGTATAAAATACGGAGTAATATTTTCAGCGACTCGCGAATAAGAAATTTTAAAACAAAACGTGACAACAGCTGAAGGTGCTGAGAATGTGACCTATTCAAATAATTTTGACTTCACAATTTTATGTAAATAACTGAGTCCATCTGTGTTTATACGTCCATGAGAAATATAAATCAATTCAGCACTTCGATGTCAATGGTTCTGACTATTGCTGATTAGTTTTTATTGCTTCTATCTATAATCATAATTATGTTTTTGATCTAGTGATGAACAAGTACTGCTTTAAAACTTTGTTGTTGTTAAAAGTATTGTACCATCTGCGTATCTTAACTTGTTGATTCTTTTGTCACTAATAGATATGCCCTCTAACTCTAAGATTGCTTTATGCTTAATGGCTTTTCCACAGCCTTATCTTACTCCCTTACCAACCTTAAACAATTTTGATAGTTCGCCATGTATCCTTACTTTTACTGACTTTTTTACGTACTGGTTTTCTAGAAATGTGACCAGGTATTTTGGAGCACTCGTTTCCTCCATATTTTCTTATCTGACACATTTAAATGCTTTAATATAATCTGTAGAACATACGTGTTTCCTTATATTGAATTCTCTTAATTTTTCGATAGGTCAATTTAGTCAACTATTCGGGAGAAGCAAAAAACGATAAATAATCCAGCCCAAAAATCTATTGTTTATCAGCAGCATCAGTTGTCTATAAATTTTTATAAAAACCATGAAATACTGGACTCATCAGAGGAAGAAAATCCAAAATATCATTTTTATTTTGCATTATTGATATAGCAAGGGAGCTTAGCATTAGTTTGTCCTCTACACAGTATACTTAGCGTCAGAAACGCCTATTTTCCATTAAGTGGTGTTTTATAAAGAATAATTCCCTTTTCTCTTATATAACAAAACCAGTTCACATCAAACCAATTGAAAGAATTTCCTGTTGGATCTTTTATACGCATTAGATAGTTACTTTTCAAAAGATCTGAAAAATTTAAGAAATCACCGTGGTAAAGTTCTACAACATTGAATTTCTTCTTTTTTCCTGTACTTCTCACAAGTTGATACCAGTCGTAAAGATAGCTAATTGAAATACTTAACCTTTTTCTTCTTTTTAATCAATCTATGACCATATCAATATCGCACTCCATATGACTGTGTCCACTCACCATGAATTTATGGTCAATAACTTCTAAATTAGTGTTATTTTGCATGGCTACTAAAAACATAATAACAACATGTGAATTTTTGTTCTGACCACCACATGTATCCGAGTACAGGGTTACTTTGGAAACATGTGGGGAAGTGATAATATTTCTTTATAAATACATTTAGTTATATTATTACCTCCTCTTCCTCCTTCACCTTCGTGCCATATGTTACATGCTACACTTCCTTCTTCATTTTCATGAATAGTTAAGATATATGTCCACAACTGTCTTTTGTAAAAAGCAACAGAAGAATTTACGTATTGAGTTGGGAGACACTGCTGCAAGCCAAAAGTGAGTACTAAACCATTTTGCTTTTTGTGTATTGTCGTATTATTGCTCTTCATAGCATATGCATTGTGTGCAGTAATGTGATGAATACTTATCTCATCTTTTATTTTAGTTTTATTATTTTCGCTTTCAGTAACTTTTGAGTTAATCACTCAGCACATCATATTTATGGCATGTATCTACTTTAGGTTTTTTGAATCAAATGTTCGTTTTATGAAACCCTCTTACATAGATAGGTCTAGAGACAGGTGATACATTTTCTTCAAAATATAATTTGTACATTTTCTGAAGATTACGATGGCATGGCAAATACAATCTACTACTTTCTCGTCTAGAAAAAAAAAAAAAGATTCACATAGAGGAAAATAATTTATATCGGTTTTCACTGCATTAATAGTTTCTTCATTATGCTTGTTAGCAGAAGGATCACCTACAACATTGAATTTCTTCTTTTTTCCTGTACTTCTCACAAGTTGATACCAGTCGTAAAGATAGCTAATTGAAATACTTAACCTTTTTCTTCTTTTTAATCAATCTATGATCATATCAATATCGCACTCCATATGACTTTGTCCACTCACCATGAATTTATTGTCAACAACTTCTAAATTAGTGTTATTTTGCATTGCTACTAAAAACATCATAACAACATGTGAATTTTTGTTCTGACCACCGCATGTATCCGAGTACAGGGTTATTTTGGAAACATGTGGGGGTAGTGATAATAATTCTTTATAAATACATGTAGTTATATTATTACCTCCCCTTCCTCCTTCACCTTAGTGCCATATGTAACATGCTACACTTCCTTCTTTATTCTTATGAATAGTTAGGATATATGTCCATAACTGTCTTTTGTAAAAGGCAACAGAAGAATTTACGTATTGAGTTGGGAGACACTGCTGCAAGCCAAAAGTGAGTACTATACCATTTTGCTTTTTGTGTATTGTTGTATTGTTGCTCTTCATAACATATGCATTGTCTGCAGTAATGTGATGAATACTTATCTCATCTTTTATTTTAGTTTTATTATTTTCGCTTTCAGTAACTTTGAGTTAATCACTCAGCACATCATATTTATGACATATCTACTTTAGGTTTTTTGAATCATATGTTCGTTTTATGGAACCCTCTTTCATAGATCTACTACTTTCTCGTCAAGAAAAAATAAGATTCACATAGAGGAAAAGAATTTATATCGGTTTTCACTGCATTAATAGTTTCTTTATTATGCTTGTTAGGAGAGGGATCACGGCCTTGCTGATCATCAGTTAGTCTCTCTGAAGTGTTTAAATCCCTATTTGTAAGGGCCAGTATAATAAACATATTTTTTGAATGAAAAAGACAGCAAATATTTGATTTCACGCAAACAGCGCCTATGTATCTGTTGATACGTATTTCGACCTAATAGGTCTCATCAGAACAGTTATTCATGGATGTTCTCAACGTGAAAGATCAATATTTTCTGTCTTTTAAGAAGCAACACTAAAATGGCTTCGATGTGGACGCAATAGCGACATCTGATAATAAATCCGTAAAATAGTTTCGAAACACAATTCAGATTTCTGCTTTAATCTGTGCTTTCTAAAAATTGCAAAGCAAAACAGACGTTGACAAAAGTGTTAAAAGAGACATGGGGAATCTAAAATTTGCATTCCACGACATGTCTTTTCAACTAAGCAGAAATACTTAGCGAATTGGTTTCTTGTACTCGTACAGAGTAGATCAGAATAAAATAAAGAAGACAGCAAATATTTGATTTCACGCAAACAGGGCCTATGTATCTGTTGATACGTATTTTGACCTAATAGGTCTCATCAGAACAGTTATTCATAGGTGTTCTCAACGTGAAAGATCAATATTTTCTGTCTTTTAAGAAGCAACACTATAATGGCTTCGATATGGATGCAATAGCGATATCTGATAATAAATCCGTAAAATAGTTTCGAAACACAATTCAGATTTCTGTTTTAATCTGTGCTTTCTAAAAATTGCAAAGCAAAACAGACGTTGATGAAGGTGTTAAAAGAGACATGGGGAATCTAAAATTTGCATTCCACGACATGTGTTTTCAACTAAGCAGAAATCCTTAGCGAATAGGTTTCTTGTACTCGTACAATGAGACCTATTAGGTCGAAATACGTATCAACAGATACATAAACGCTGTTGGCGTGAAATCAAATATTTGCTATCAAATTTTAAATTCCCCATGTCTCTTTTAACACCTTCATCAACGTCTGTTTTGCTTTGCAATTTTTAGAAAGCACAGATTAAAGCAGAAATCTGAATTGTGTTTCGACACTATTTTACGAAACATATTTGTCTTATCAAATGTGTTCATAAAACAGTTTTTACAAATTTGAAGTCTAACGCCATTCACTGTTAAATGATAAACATGAGTCACTTTGCTTCTTTTTATCCAGATCTTAAGTCCTTTTTCTAGCGGTTTTAGATGGTTCGGAGTCATATAAGTCTAACAATATATTTAACACGTTTGTTGCGATCACCCATAGACCAATATTGGTCGAATACCTTTTTTTGTATATCTTCTGAAATTTTGTTATTTTGTTATTATTTATTTCTACAGGCTTCAAGTTTTTTCATGCAGCGTGGTAGTTTCACCTGATGTTACACAAGCTTTTGCAAAGTTTTAATTTCTTTCACGTTCCGGTCTTTTTTTTCAGTGAATAAACTCCTTCAATGTTGGAATCAATACTGGTATTACCTGATTTTGATCTTCTCTCTGTATTTTCAGACCTAGTATTTGAAACAGATTCCATTTTTTCTTCAACATCACTGCTAGAGTCACTACTATCCGGCATAAAGGTTTCATCCTCTTCAACATGTTCATCTACATGTCGATATTAGAGTATTGGAGCCAAGAATAGAGTTCACGAACTTGAAGTGTATAAACAGTATAAGTTGACATACACTGTTTTTACCAAATTAAAAGTTCATTTAACTATTTGCACTAAAAAGAATAAAAAATAATTTTATTTAATTTATATTAGCATATTGATTTATTCTATTGATACCAAGGTAAATATAAAATATAGTCCATTACAGTCTTATTCGACAAAAATAATATTTTGATCATTTTTGGCTTATACTCTTTTTACCGAGCACCCTAGATATTTTTTTAATTTAGTCAAATCATATATTTGTGTGCCATTATTTTCCTATAAGAAAAATTAGTTCTAATATTTGCTTTAATTTTGCTCTGTCTAATAATACAAATCAACAAAAACGGTAAAATTCGTTCATAAAAAATTGCAGCAGTCATTACTCAATGACAGAAAGAAAATGAAATAAGAAACTGTTAATACACCATCATTATACGTCGAACCACGCCTCTTACGCATCTGATGACCGAAATTGGCAAAGTGTAGAATTCGGCGAGATTAAAACGACATTTAATTTTGGATTGTCTAGCCAGTACTACCAAAACTGACAATTATTCTGCTCGAGACAGCAATTAAGGAAGATTTTGAATTATATATCTGTAGATTGTATCGAAGGGTTTGATGCCTCGGGTATTTGAAACTTTTCAAATGATAGATATTTCTTTAGGATTTAAAGAATGAATGGTTTGCAGTTTGCGAGATTACTTTTTATATATTTTTGGTTAACGACCAAAGATGAGCGTGTTAGTTTTGTAGAATTTTGAGGACGAGGTCTTTTATTAACACTGCGGTTTTGTGTGATACCGTGGGAATATTATTTCGAATGCCAGTCAGTATATCACTATGACAAAATTAATAGAATTTGAAGTAGGATATTACCTAAACATAGAGGGAGAGCCTGTAACTCCTAGAGATCGCGTCTCCAGGTGGCGGGTAGGTGGGAAATAAAATACCACCCGCGGACCAACAGGTAGGACAGACGATACTTTTAAGATGAAGTGAAAGCAAACCGTTTAGGAGAAGGAAAGCTCCAAAATCAAACACTGGTTCTCCATGTTGGGGGTTGGGGCATCGGTTTAACCACTCGATATTCGTCAAAAATGGTAAAGGTGAAAAACTCCAAAATCTAGCCTCGGAACAGAACTGATATACGACGACGGAAAATGCTACGGAACAGGAAAATGATTTTTGCGACATGGAACATCCAAGGGATCTCAAAGAAAGCTCCAAAAATCTTAAATTAAATCTAGATGCAGCTTTAATAGCTATTGAAAACAATTGGAATTTTATTAGTTCTCACTGCAATATCAGCTTGGAATACTTCAAAAAACTCATTTCTTTTTTGTTTAATAACACCTATTTCACATTTAATAATACTGTGTTTAGACAAAAACAAGGAACTTCTATGGGAGGTACTATCTCTCCCATTTTGTCTTGTTATGTGATGGATCATTTACTGGATATGGTGATCCCAGAATTGTCCTTTTATATTTCTTTTGTAAAGAAGTATGTAGATGATTCCTATAATCCTAGCTATTCCCAGCAATGGATCCACAGAAATCTTAAATGTATTCAATAGTTATGACCATCTATTACAATTTATTACATATTACATTATATACAGATCTTGTTCTTAGAGTTTTCATTTTGGCTCCCCTTAGCATCTGTTTCGTTTTGTTGGTATCTTCGCGCACTTCTATGCCATATGTCATGATCGTTCGTATGCAGGTCTTGGATTATAATTTTACTATCTGTACGCATATACGGATTTGAGCAGACTATCTCCCGCAGACATCCTGACAATGCCGATGCTTTGTTGATCTGACTCCTTAGGTCCTTTACTGGGTTGTGTGTGCTTGATATATCTATGCCCAGATATCTGAATTGCATCACCTGTTCGATGAGGTTATTCTCAACCACTAACTTACATCCAAGCGGATCTTTTGTCATACATTTAGTTTTGTTGGTAGAAATGGTCATATTTATTTGCTGCCCTATGTGAAAGAACTAAAAAATTTTGTTTTGTTAATAAAAATGGTCATATTTAGTTGCCGTCTTATTTGAAAGAACTAAAAGAGCTGTCTCTAAAGATCCTCTTCTGATTCGGCATTGCTGCATCATCTGCGTAACACACCATACAAATTCTTTTGTTGCCCATTCTGTATCCGAGATTGAGAGATGTTACTTTGTTCATAATTTTTCCGATGAGAAGGTTAAACAAGAAGGGGCTTAAACTGTCGCCGTATCTAATTCCTCCTGATGTTGGAGTATTTTCAGTGAATTGGGATCCTGCTCTTACTTTAGTTACATTGTTGATATTTAGGTTATGGACTATCTTTGTTGTATTAAATGGTGATTTATTTTCTATTTATATATTTAGAATGTCTTCCAGGCAAACCCTGTCAAACGCCTTCGTCAGATCAATGAAGCAAATATATTCTGAATATTGCATCTGCTATAGACCAGCCTCTTGTAAAACCTTGTTGTTCTTCAGCATTAGTGATTTGCCTTTCCAATTTGTTATTTAAGAATACTCGTGAAAAGTTTCATCGTTGTATTTAAGAGGGTTATTCCTCTGTAGTTTTGTGGGCAAGATTTTTGTCATTTTTTAAATATGGGGATTGTGATGCGCTTACGCCATTCCTCTGTTGTTTCTATGTCGTTTAAGATTTTGTTAAATGGTTGTGACAGTTTACTTGCAAGTTCAGGACCTCCATATTTTTAGAATTCATTGGGTATACCATCGGTTCCAGGTGATTTTCTGTCATTTAGCTTCTTAATCTCTGCTTCAACCTCTTCATCATTGATTATAACACTTATATCTGCTTCGTATTCGTTTATATTCAGCGTTTCTTCAACATCATATAGCTTTTTAAAATGCTGGTTTGCCATGTCTTTATAGGTCTATGACTTGGTCTGCATAAACTCCTTAACTGGTTTTTTCCTGTTCCAAAGCATTTTCGATACTTTCTTTTGGGCACTTTGTAGATCGTAATCCATGTCGCTGGTAAATTTAGCCCAACGTTCTCTTTTGATTCATTTTATTCTTGCGTTTAGAGTTAATGGATTTTAGGAACAGCTATGACCTTGAAAATGCCACAAAGAATATAACTAAATCTCTTTTCTTACTCAGACTCTTTAAAGTCTTTTACAATATTTTAGAATCGTAGATATGTAATTATATTATTAATGTATTGGATTTTGACAAGACTATGCATTATGCCTATTTAGTACACAAGTTTATGTGAAATGTTCAAGGTCATAGCTGTTCCCAAAATCCATTACCTCTACTTCGTTTCTACCTTGGACATATTCTGCGAGAGCTTCTTCCGATTATGTGCTTTTATATCTCAGGTAGCATTAGCGTTTTAATTTAAAGAGGGCTTTTACCTCTTGACAAAACCACGGTTTGGTATGGTTTATCGCCTTCGTGTTAATTGTCTGCTTTCCTATTGCTTCTTCTGCTGCTTAGTTGATGGATTTATTGATTTTTTCCCAAGTATCTTCTGCTTCCCATTCTGGTTGTAACTCGATCTCTTTTAGTTTGCTGGTAATCCTGTTCTCATAAAGAAGTTTTGTACTCTCTTCTGCTAGCCACTCTATCTTATGTTTTTCGATGAGCATTGGGGGTTTTCTGTTTCGTTGCGGACGTTCTAGTAGCATCTTGCATAAAACAAGGTTGTGATCGGTCCCTAGGTTAGCAGATGTTAGGGCTCTGACATCAAGTACTTATGACGGTGTTATCACTCGATTTGTGATTATAAAATCTATCATTGATCGCTGGCCTCAATTATTGTTAGAAATGTATTTATGTTGGTCTTTATGAAAAAAGTATGTGTTACTAATTCTCATATCATTTCCAGCTCAAAAGTCTATTAGTGCTTCGCTGTTTTCAATAATTATTTATTTGTTGTACTTTTGTTTTATATCTGGTATGACATCATTTCGGATCCGTGCATTAAGATCCCCGAATACGATAATTTTGTGTTCAGCCACAACCACCTTTACTTCCAAGCCATGAAGTAAAAAAGGCAACACCGCATTATATGACGTCGGTAGTCCGATAATCAGCTGTAAGGTCTACCAGTAAATTACCCTAATTTGAATTTTAGGAAACTGATATTATGAAAACTTCAATTCATTACAGAAATATTTTTAGGGAAATTAAATTAATAAAACCTTATATATACCTAATAAATGTTTATAAAGTTTTATTATTATTAAGGTTATATTATCAATAAAATAATCATTAGAGTAAAATTTATTGCACTTAAAATACAGTGTCAAACAGTTAATTTTACAATCAAATGCAGTCAAGAATCTCTAGAAATTTTAAATATTAAATACTTAAGCATATAAATAACACAATACATTAACACGACATTTAAAAAGATTATTAAAAATACAAAAGATATAAAATTTGTTAAGTAAAAACTTAGTGTCACTATTATGATTAAAAAATTCATCCTAAGAAATCAGACACAATATAAATATGGTTCTAAATTAATCTAATTGAAAATTAAATATTTTACTATTTACTTATAACTTTTGTTGAATTTTTATACTTAGGTATAGGAAAGTAGCAATTTTAAATATGAATAGGTTTTTTGTCATATAGACCAAGTTAAAAGAGGTATACATGAAAAATGTGTTGAATGTAACATACCATTTATAACTTGTATATCGATTTAAAATAGCTTATATTCTCAAAAGATTTTTGAATGTAATACTCAAATTTGTTATCACTTATCTAAAAAGCAGATCTATATCGAGAAAGTAAGTTCTCTAATTCTGACCATCTTGTTAATTTACTATTACTAAATATTAACTTTTCAACATGTACATTTTCATCTTTATCTTCTCATTATTCAGTCCGCTGAATATCATCTTCATGAAAATGTTTGGCACATACTACGGAAGATTTGGTAATTGTATAGCCTTCTCTATGAATAGAGCATAACCCAGTATACCTTCTTTGGGGATCTTTAGGAAACGAAAATGTACTTTCTGCCTGTTTCGTTTTTAAAGTACTGGCATAATTGGTTTTGCTACCAGGTACACAACAATGCCAGGGCATCTGTAACAAAAAACAAAAGTATTATTATTGTTGTTTTTAGTTTACATATTTTGTAACAAGAAGCAAAAGTATTATTATTTTCAGTTTGTTTTGTAGGTTATATTTATACTTGCCTTTTAAATTGTCGTTAAGAATCTTCTAAAAGTTCTAAACTTAATGAAATTTCACTTATATTAATATTTTCTAATTGATTTAAACACAATTTACAAATAAAACATTCGAGTAAAGTTAAAAAAACACTAAATTTAACAAACTTTACAAGCCTTCCTATATGAAATGTTAAACAAAATAAACCACAGTCGGACTACCACGCGTTGTTGCCAAATTTCTACTTCATGGCTTGGAAGTAAAGGTGGCTGTGGTTCAGCATTTATGTTATCTACGGTGTTTTGTAATTGCTTATAGAAATTTTCGGTTTCTGCTGTGGGCTTGAATATGTTTGGGGTATATATGCTTATCAGGTGTGTTGCGATGTTACGCATTTTTATAGAGATTTTTTATAACCTATCGTTGATGTATTCGATATCTTCTATGTTTTGCGTGTATTTATCGTGCAGCGAAATTCCAACTCCTGAATGTGCTCTTTCTTGTTTAGCTTTTCCGCTGTATATGAGTGTAAAATCAACAAAAAGAAAATATTGTATTGAAAGCAGATAGGAAGACGAAGAAAAGAAACACCGAGAACAGGATGGTTGGCTGACGTGGAAGACATGAAAACTGTAAATATAAGATAATTGACGAGAAGGGTACGAAAGAGGTCTGAATGGAAAAACTTAGCCAGTCAGGCAAATACCTATCCAGTGTTATGATGCCAAAAGAAGCAGAATAATTATAAACAGATTAGAATTTATTTCACAGAGTGTAGGTTCAGAATAACACATCTTAAGAAGGTTTAAAGAAGATTTCTTGAAGATACATGTGTGACTGATGCCTCCAAAATCAAGGCAAATTAAGTTTTACTCTAAGAAATAATTAGATGACATCAGGAAACTAGGAGGTCCCACATGGCAGAGAACAGCTCAAGATAGGGAAAGATGGAGAGAACTGGGGGAGACCTATATCCAACAATGGAAGGATAGAGAATAGGTTCAAAAAAAAATAAATAATTTATCACCAACAAGTTTCTTTAAAAATGATTTCCAGACTGGGAATAGAATCACTAAAAACCAAAAAATAGTAAATATTCAGTGTAAAATATGCTATGAGAAAATAGTTTCAGAAATAATATTATAAATGGAGATTTATTTTATTTAAGAAGATGACGGCATGATGAACTTAAAATATATTTTCTTGCCATTACCATATTTCTACCTAAACCCTTTAGGATATGTACAAATTATAATCATTTTCTAGTCTCGTTAAGCGAGAAATAAAATTATTACAATAAGTTAAGAATAGAATATTGTTTGAAATATCTTTTATTCAAAATTGTTTTTGAAACAATTGATTATTAATGAAGCAAAGGTTAAAAATAATACTTTATTTCCAAGTGTAGTATTTTTATTCACGCTTATATAAAATCATCTTATTTATCTGCGTTTATTTTTGTAATATATTTATTAATCTTTTCACATGCTTACTAAGAAACCTCATGTTATACAAGTTCCAGAGGCATATAAATTAAAGTCAACTTCTTTAAAGCATTCCAATATATGTTTTAACAGATGTAAAAACTATACAATATCTAAAATATGACATGACCACATGATACGACATCTATAATGTGATCGATACGATCTGGTGATTAGTAAAAGCGGCAGCGCGAGCAACTTCTTGTGGTTTTCTTACAAATAAGAGATAAAATCAGCCGACAAAACGAATACCAACTGTAAAGTAAAATAATCAGAATATTACTATTAAAAGTATAATAACAGTGTACTGAAATTTGTTCAATATGATGATGAAATATTTTATAAAATAATTCATAGAGAGCGGCATCAATTTTACAATGTTAAAGACCAAAACACTGCCTAGACCTCGGTATATTCAGGCCGCCTAGGGAGATAAAAAGTTAGCAGCAACTGGAAATTCGACAATATACTTTTTGAGCATGCAGAGAAGGCATTTGATAGGAAACTTAATTCCACTATGAAAAATGAAAATAAATCATAACCAAGCCAAAAACAAATTGATGACTTTTTTGAGAAATTAACTTTAAAGACTTGTTACTTATCACACTAATACTGAAGACTGGATTGAAGACACAACGAACAACTGTCAACATTACAATAATTGTCCTTACGAACCTATTACCATTAAAGAAACTTCAAATACTATTAAAAAGCTTGATAACTAAAAATATCCTAGACAAGACGGAGTTCAAAACTTGTTTTTCAATGTTGATTAATTATGTTATTTTTAACCTTTAGGAAATACCATAATTTCTTATACAGGGAACCACTTATCTACTACCGAAGGATTAAAATAATACCCAAGATCCAGCCAAGTACCGCACAATTACTTGTGTAGCTCAACGTATCTACCAACACTGTGCTCTAAACAATATCATAGAGTCTCAACAAGAGAAAGGATCCGCTAAGGGCTCCATGGATTGCAAGGAACAACTTATTATCGACTCAGTCATTTCTAATCAGGCATACAACTAAAAATAAACTACTTTCCTACTGCCTTCATTGACTTCGAGAAGGCCTTTGATACAGTATAGCATGAATGGCTTATAGATATATTGGAAATATATAAAGTCGATAATAATATAATGACCTTTTTAAAGCGTATAGTGACGGAGTAGAAGTCTAAAATTCACCTTTAAATATCTGGTGAAAACAATATCAAAACTGAAGATATCTCAATTACCCGTGGCATTTTCCAAGGGGATTTATTGAGTCCATTTTGGTTCTGTGTAGAGATGAAACCACTATCTCAGCTACTGAACTCGACTGAATCAGGTTTTAGTATCAAAAATGACAACAATGTTGGTGGCAAAGCTGTATACGGATGATTTGAAAATATTCGGTTTTTCTCGAAATTACTTGGAGCAGATGCTAAAAACTGTGAAAACATTTTCAAACGATATCAGTATGTACTTTTACTCGACCAATGCCGTATTTAAAATATAATCACTGAACAGGTTTAGCCTGGAGATTTCTCACAAATTCGTAAACACACCATCCACGTAGTGTAATAAAGAGAACATTACCGCGATATCAAGTGAAAGAGGACTTATGGGCATATATCAGCAACTAGAAAAACAAAAACCTAATTTAAGAACCTATTTTCAGTCGCAGGCTAAGACATCTGCTTAACATCGACTAATTTGCCCAGTAAATGATACAACGCCGCTAAAACTGAGAAATCGAGGATTGGGCATAATCTACCTGACTAGGCAAAAAAAATAAAACGTAGAATAGCAATGACTAAAACTACTTTTATGAAAATGAAGTCATTTCTTTGCAATAACCATCTCAGTTTAGAACTAAGGCCAAGAATGGTTAAGTGTTATGTTTGGTCTGTAATTTTGTATAGTGCAGAAGTGTGGACGCTAAAAGTATCGATAATGAACAAAATTGAAGCATTGGAAATGTGGGTTCATAGACGAATGCTGAAGATACCTTAGACAGCAAGAAAAACTAATAAAGAAGTACTAAGGAGCGTCAAGAAAGACAGAGAACTGCTAAAGACTGTTAAACATCGAAAAATGTCTTATCTGGGACATATAGTAAGGGGAAGTCGATATTAAATTTTACAACTGATCCTTAAAGGCTAAATAGGGGCCGTAGAGGTGTAGGGAGAAAACAAGTGTCTTGGTTAAAAAACATTCGTGAATTGACTCAGATACCAAATGCAGGAGAATTATTCCATATTGCAGAAGATCGAGAAGCCTTCGCAATGGTGATCGCCAACTTCGGATAGTTCTGATATGGCACGCGAAGAAGAAGAAGATCAACTGTCAGAAGAGACAATCTTCAAAGAGACTGCAAGATTGTAAAGATGGATGATTATAAATGCAAAAATAATTAAAAACCCAAGTTATTAGGATGACATAGTCATGTTTACTTTAAATTTAAAGATCTTGGCAGATATATAAAAAAAAAAACTAAACAGGAGTTAACACAATTGTCGCTTTCTTGAAGTTATCATATTGTTGCGTAACAACAATATCTAATATTTTTATTTTATTTTTGTTTCGTATCATTATATCACACTGTATATTAGTTTAGATTTATAAAATCCTTTTGAACCATCTAATAATCTGTACAGCGCCGATAGCTTGCATTCAAATAACTTTCTAGACATAAGCTTCTAAAATCGCCAAAAAATCATAACAATGAAAGGATTAGTAATTCCAAATTATCGGTTTGAGTCATTTGAAATTTCCTAACATTAACGAAAGTTGACAAATACCCTTCTCAGGTAATTTTACCAATAAAATGAAAGTCGAAAGTATTTGAAATGTAATCATATCCGTTATATACGTCGAGGGTCAGGGGGGAGATTTCTAAATGTTAAGAAAATTACGTGCCGAGTGATTGAAGGAAGTGATCAGAACGAGTTCAAAATCCAGCATTGGATGAGCGCTAGGCTCCTACTCGCGCCAGCCGCACTTCAGAAGGTTTAACACAGTCGGTATATTAATAAGCTTATTCAGTTCGTGTCAATATTGTATCACCGAAAAGTTATCTAGTTTTTTAGTTTCATAAAGTTTAGTTTCATAAATCAGCTATCGTAAGTAAGTTATCAGCGTCCAAAATACGTTGTAATTGTTTAAATAGACTTGTTAAAACGTATTTTTCGAATTTTTCATTTATCCCAGTTTTCTGGATGGTCCTTCAAAGAAGTATACAAAGTGAACTTATTTCCCTAAGGACAAAACTTGTTCCCCAAGGGAAAAAACCAGCGACCTTTGACAGGTGCGCGAAACAAAGACATCAGGTCAAGGTGTAAGTACAAACAAATCTGCATCTTCGCTCACATATATCTCTCAAACACTAGAGATCTGATAAAATTGACTTATATAAAGCCATAAACCTAATGCTTTGAACTTAATGATCAAAACGAAAGTAGAAAGTTAGACAGAAATGGGAAAGAGCAAATATTTATGGTTGAAAAACATTGGACTAGTTTTGACTACTTCCAATAACTGTTTTGAGCTGTACACGGTACACATTACTTGGCTGATATTATTTTATCGACAAATCTATAAATATTAGTGGAACATTTAACACATACTACTACTCCTATCGGTTTACAGCGTTCTCCGACGCCTTCCGACTCCTAACCGCCATTCTTTTCTATTCAACCATGGGCCTGGAGGAATTTCTCTTTCCTTTAGTTCTTTTTCAATTCCTTTTCTCCAGCTTCTTCTCGGTCTTCCTCTTTTCCTTCATCCTTGTGGTGTCCAAGTCAAAATCTGTTTTGGAATCCTGTCATCTGGCATTCTCTGTATATGGCCGTAGCATATTAACTGTTTTGTTTTTATGTCATCAACTATTGTATGCTTGACTCCCATCATTTTTCGTATTCTCTCATTTGGTATCCTATCTCTTCTTGATTTGCCTGCTGCTCTTCTCCAGAAGTCCATTTCTGTTGCTAGTAATAGTTTCTCTGTTCTTTGTTTCATTGGCCAAACTTCACTGCCATATGTGATTACACTTTTAAGTATAGTGTTGTATATGAGTTGTTTGTGCGCTTTAGATATTAACTTTGAAAAATAAGGCTATTATCGAGCACAAGTTTAATTAAATCTTGCCCAAGTAAAAAACATGAGTAATAACATAAAATTGTACAAAACACTACTTTAAAACCAGGACAAATAGTTTAAAATTACTTAAAAGATTCTACGCACCACATTCTTTGTCAGTATCAGAAGGGAGAATGATCTAAGCGGAAATGATAAGGTGACATGTGACATATGGCAGCTTTGATAGGCAGTCACAGTCATGGATCTGTGATCAGCTCATATTAAAATTCTGTATAGGTTGACATTGGCCAAAGGTCCAACTAAAACTATTGTAGATATTGTCCTTGTTGTATTACTTTAGATATTTTTTGGTCCACAGAATGCCGTTCATCACGGATATGGCTTTTCTACCCTGTATGTTTCTGTCTTTTATGGCAGCATCGAGTGTTCCATCTTGAGTTATCTTCATACCCAAGTACTTGTATTCATCACAGTTTCTAATTTCTACCCCATCGTCTAATATAATGGACTGTTTTGTCCCTCTAATACACATGGCTTCAGTTTTCTTAATGTTGACTTCTAGACTCTATTTGTTATATTTTTCAATCAGCTTCCGAGCCATGTAACTGAAGTCGTCATGATCCTGGGCAATTAGTATTTGGTCATCAGCGAAACATAAGGTGTACAGTGTAGTCTCGTCATTGAGAGGGATTCCCATGCCATAACATTTTCTTTTCCATAGCTTGAGTGCTTGTTCCAGATAAATTTTAAAAAGGGTAGGCAAAATACAGCAACCCTGCTTTAGTCCTTTCGTGACCTTACATCCCTCAGATATCCTCGATCCAGTTTTAATTTTTGCAGTCATTCTATTATACAGACTTTGGACTACTTTGATAAGACCATGCTTAATATTAGTTTGCTGTAGGGTTAACCATAGTTTACTTAGGGGTACACTGTCATATGCTTTTTGTAAGTCTACGTATACCAGGTGAGTTTCTTTATTGAAGGCTGTCTTTTTTTCAATAACTTGCGTAATAGAGTACAAGTGGTCTACTGTGGATCGCCCAGCTCTAAAACCAGCTTGCTCCTCTGCTTCGTAATCTCTATCTAGTCATTTTCTATTTTGTTTTTAATAGGTTTCCCATACATCCTACTTATTGTGCTGTTTACCGCAATTCCTCTGTAATTTTCACACTGATCCTTGCTGCCCTTTTTGTGGATAGTTGACATGACATTCAAGCAGACTTGAAAGACTTTTCTTAACTGTTCCTGGAGTTTGTCTGTACCGGCTTTCACTAATTCTGCAGGGATGTCACCTGGACCAGGGAATTTTCTATTTTTCAGGGATTTGGTTATTTCTTCCATATCTGATTTACTGATTTGTAATGGTGATGAATTTATACGTATACCTATCGTGTTGTCTTCCATGTTAGCAAATTCTGGTCTTTGTTCTGTTAGTAATTTTTTGAAATATTCTTCGCATTTTTCTGTTGTTTTTGTTGATATAACGTCTTTTTTCTTATTATTTCTCATACTTTTAATCAATCTCCAACTCTCTGTGCTTCTTCTACCTCCTATGTAAGTGTTGATCTTTTGGCAGTTCTGTTCCCATGATTCGTTCTTTTTTTGAGTTATCTTTTTTCTTACTTTGGCTTGTGCTTCTTTGTAAATTGTTTTATCGTTTTCTGTTTTTGTTGTTAAAAATGTTTGGTATTTCCGACGTTTATCTTTAATTTCCTTCTCTATTTCTTCATCCCATCAGTACGGTTTTATTCCTTTATGATTTTCGTCACATTTCTCCAGTGCTTCTTTTGCTGCTAAATGAATCGACCTTTCGATGTGTTCGTAGTGTTCTTCGGTATTTTTAAAACTACCCATTTCTAACATTTAACACATTTCATTTACAAATTCTGTGCATTTATATATGATTTATTACTAATTTTGGTCTTTTAAAAAACTGAAATGAATGGTATTAAAATAAATCAAACCTAATTCAAAATTCCTCTCATTTAAAAGTTTACTTGATGATATCTTAATTTAAACTAAAAGGAATCGAACGATAACTACTTACTTGAAAAACAAGTTTATATCCTGCCAAAAAGCCGTTCCTCGTCAAAAGTGACGCGAGTCGAAATTATATAGTCCCATTTCACATAATTCGGTCAAAGTAACCGAAATAATATAATTCGTGATGGACTATAAATTATAATTATGACAAGACTGTCGCCAATTGTCAATTGACTTGGATATTATTTATCGAAATTGGGAAGTTGGTATTCGGCAAAATGTAATAACAAGTTCGACTTAACGAGCAGAAATATTTTAAAGCAGTGCAGTTCCAAAATTTGTATAGGATGAACTTTTAAGTATGCCACAGCAAATATATATCAGATTTTTATATTAGAAATCCGTATACTACGGCGGTTGGATAAGTACTAAGCCTAAAAAAGAAAAACGAAAATTTTGGAAAAGTAACGATTTATTTCTCAACATAGATACTTTAAGCTCGATACACTTCTAACAAATGACTGAAAGGTACGTTTTCTCAAGATCTGCAGAGTATTTTTTCGTGACGGTGGTAATTTCGGTGAAGCAGTGATTCAAGTTCAGATTATTCTGGAGCTAACATGTTGAGTTTTGTAAGACTTAGCTAGGTCGTCTGCCTAACCGAATTTCCTGGATATAGTACCAGGAATATCGGTTATTCTCCTCCTCCTAAGTGCCTTCTCTATTGAGGTTGGCGATCAATATGGCAAATTTATCTCTGTTCTGGGCTTGATGGATTAAGTCATTTCCTGTTGTGTGAGTCCAATCTCTGATGTTTCGGAGCCAGGATTTCTTCTTTTTTCCTATACCTCTTTTACCCTCGATTTTGCCTTCTAATATTACCTGGAGCTGCTCAAATTCCTTATGGCGCATTATGTGTCCTAGATATAACGTCTTTTTAATTTTGATTGTATTAACCAGATGAGGTCGTGTGTTCATTATTTCCAGTACCTCTTTATTTGTAGTTTTGTAATATCGGTTATAATAAGTTTAAAAAGAAGCTAATCTCATACGGAACATCCAAGAGAATATTAGTAAAGCATTTAGCCGTGATAGCTGGTTTACCATGTTGTAATAGTAAGCATAAAAAAATAATTTTAGATCAAGGCTTATAAATTGTTGGCATTGTATTTAATAAATACTTTCATCGCATCGTTTGTTGACTTACTGGGTAAGGCGAAAAGCGTGCGACTGTCACGGTATCCTATGGCCAAGGGTTGCATTGTGCCGCTCGTCGGTTTCGTGCTTCCGATAATGCTTGCCTTTCGGATACCCAACTAGCGTTTTGTGTGCTTCGTTTCGAGTATCAACTTACCTCCATCCTGATTGATTCGAGGACACTGCCAGGTGGGAAGTGTGACTGGTGCGGTATATCTATAAAAAAATAACGCAGGTATCCTAAGACCAGCTCAGCGAGGACAAAAACCTCGCGTAGAGCAAAAGGGCACAAGCTGACTCGATCCTGATGTTCAGTACGCATAGGGACTACATAATCACGGCCTATCGATCCTTTTGGCTTAAAGAGTTTTCAGCAAGAGGTGTCAGAAAAGTAACCACAATGATAACTGACTTGTAGCGACCAAGCGTTCATAGCGACGTCGCTTTTTGATCTTTTGATGTCGGCTCTTCCTATCATTGCGAAGCAGAATTCGCCAAGCATTGGATTGTTCACCCACAGATAGGGTACGTAAGCTGGGTTTAGACCGTCATGAGACAGGTTAGTTTTACCCTACTGATGACTCATCGTTGTGATAGTAATCGTGCTCAGTACGAGAGGAACCGCAGGTTCCTACATTTGTTGTCACACTTACTCGAGCGGGTAATGGTGCGAAGCTACCATCCGAGGGATTATGCCTAAACGCATCTAAGGCATCTAAAGGTGACTTTACTAAGCAATATCGGAGTTCGCTACGATTGTTATACTCCTTATTTCCGTTTAGATTATTGGTTTACGGTGGGATCGATCCCTGCCAGTAGACTAGATCTTTAGATGGATAAACATGAGTATTATAATCTTCTCGATGTTGAAACTGGGAATTGTCTGTAGACAACTAACGTGGCTGGCAGGGCTTTGTACATGGTAAAACAGTTTCCACGTTGCAATGTATTGAGACTCAGGCCTCATTCGTTTTGTCGGTTAGACGAGACCTCTAATATTAAAAAATAAAGAACAAAATTTTTAATACTGTTTTTATGATGATTAAATCAATTATATGGTTTGTTAGATAAATAACTTGATTTGGACTTCGTTAATTTATAGTTCTCAAAGTTTATGTTAGTACAGCTTCCCGTCCGAGCCTTTTTAATCATTCGTTTCCTATTAAATTGCTCTGAATTATTGCTGAAAAATCAAAGAGTGTTTGATATCTTTCAAAGTTTTGCACGTAAAACTTTTGCAACATTATACCATTCGACGGCTTGCTATAATCCCGTAGTTCAATACAGCTTGCCAACATTTATCCTCAAAATCCCTATCTTTAATGAAGAAAGGTTCAATTATTTGGTTTTGCAACATAATTCTTCTTCTCTTCTTCTTCAGCCTTTATTTATCCATTGTTGGACATAGGCCTCCTCCAATTGCTTCCACGCTTCCCTATCTTTTGCAATTCTCATCCACTGTTTTCCAGCTACAGCTGTTTTATCGTCTATCTAATGTCGCTATTTTTCCCATGATGTCAGTTACTTTAGTTCTTCGACGTATTTCGCTGTTAGGAATTCTCCATGGCCCGTTGAGTTACTCTTAATTGTTCTGCCATTTCTCTTGTTATTGCCATGTTTCCAACCCATAAGTTGCAACTGGTAGTATACAAGTGTCATAGGTTTTTCGTTTTAAGTGAATTGGAATTTTTTTGTCTTTTAAAATGAAGCTTGGCTTATCAAAAGCAGCCCATGACAATTGTGTCCTTCTTTTAATTTCTAGGGTTTGGTTTTCCTTTTCGTTTTTAATTGCATGTCCTAGATATATATATATATTATATATATATATATATATATATATATATATATATATATTGGTCTTCTTCTTAACATGCCACACACCAAAGTGCGTAGGCGACTATTTCGTTTCTAGAATTCCGTTCTTGGCGGCGTGACACAGCTCACCTGTATTGTGTATTTCTGTCCATTCTTTAATATTCCTTAACCAGGACAATTGTTTGCGGCCGGCTCCTCTCCTACCTTCGATCTTCCCTTGTAGGATTAACTGTGGTATTTCATATTTTGCTCCTCTCAATATGTGCCCAAGGTAACCAATCTTGCGTTTTTTAATTAATTCAAAGAGTTCTCTTTCCACGCCGGCTCTATTAAGGACGTCATCGTTTCGAACTCTATCCACCCAAGGTATCCGCATCATTCTTCTCAATGACCACATTTCAAATGCTTCAAGTTTGTTGATAGATGTTTTTTTCAAAGTCCACGTTTCCATGCCATAAAGCAAGATGGACCATATGTAGCACTTGACCATTCTGTAGCGTATTTCGAAGTTTAGGTGTTGATTACATAGGAGCGGTTTGAATTTCACAAAAGCTTGTCTTGCCATTTGTATTCGGGTTTTTATCTCGTGTTGTGGATCCGATTGGTCATTGATTGTGGTGCCAAAATGTTGATTTTGAGGCCATATTTTTTACCTATGCTATTCATCCTATCAAGTAATAACTGCTGATCTTCCAAATTATCAGTTATAATCACTGTATCGTCCGCATAGCGTAGGTTGCTAATTGGTATGCCGTTCACCTTAATGCCTAATTCCGTATCTTCTAATGCTTCCGCAAATATATTTTCAACATATAAATTAAAAAGCATCGGAGAGAATATGCAGCCTTGGCGGACACCTTTCCGGATTTCAAATTCATCCGTATATTGGTCTTGATCAATCCTCACCTTTGCCATTTGGTTCCAGTATAGATTCTGAATAATTCTGATCTCCTTTTGGTCAATGTTGGCCCTATGTAGTAGTTCCATCATGATATCATGCTTAACATTGTCAAATGCCTTCTCGTAGTCGATGAAGGTGAGGTAGACATCTTTTCGTTGATCTAAGCAGTTTTGTATTAAGGTGTTCAAACATAAAATTGCCTCTCTTGTTCCTAGTCCTCCCTTAAAACCGAATTGTGTTGACCCGCTAAGTTCTTCTAGTATCTTATACATTCTTGAGTGTAATATCCTAAGGAAGAGTTTCAACAAGTGACTCATTAAACTGATTAAGCGGTGTTCATTGCATTTTGTGGCATTAGCTGTTTTTGGGATCATCACAAAGGATGACTGCAGCCATTCTCGCGGAATGTAACCAGTATCATAAATTCTATTGAACAGCATTACCAAGATTTCGATATTCTCCTCGTCTAGTAGTTTTATTGCTTCTATATTAATTTCAGCTGGACCTGTTGCTTTATGCATCTTTGTGGTTCTAACTGCATATTCTATTTCACTTCGCATTATTGATGGCCCTGATAAGTTTTCGGAAGGAAGTTTGCGCGTTGGTTGTGTTGGTCTTTCGTCATTAAAAAGGCTTTCTGCGTATTCTTTCCACGCCATTGCTATCTCTTCTTCTGACTCTATGTATTCGTTTCTGTCGTTGCGTATTCTTGTTCTGTGGTGGCTTTTGTGTATATTCGATATTTCTTTGATCTTCTTATGTAGTCCAAAACTATCTCCTTTTTCCTGCAATTGTTCTATTTCGTTGCACCTTTCCACCATCCAACGTTCTTTTGCTTTCTTAATTTTCTGACGGATTTCTTTGTGTATCTGTTTGTATTTGTCTTGATTACGTTGTTGTTTATGTTGCCTTCGCTTTTCCATTAGATCCATAATTTCGTCCGTCATCCATTCGTTATGCTTTATCTTTCTGATCTGTGTTTTAACTTCCCTGTTTACTGCCAGAATCGTTTCTTTAATATCATTGACCATCTCTTCGATATCATAATTTTGTTCTATTACTCGCATTCTTTCATTAATTTGATTCGCATAACTCTTCTTCAGATTTTCGTCTCTCATCAGTTCTCTTGTATTTATAGGTGTGCTGGTATTTGTATTTGTTCTCTTAATTTTTGCTAGTTTTAACCTCACATCTGCTATTAGCGGATTATGATCGGATGCAATATCAGCACCTGGATATGCTGCGATTCTTTTGATAGCGTTACGAAATCTTCTGTTTATTAAAACGTAGTCAATTTGGTTTCTAATTATTCGGTTTGGACGGTCTCCTGGTGATCTCCAAGTATATAACTTACGAGGTGGGAGCTGAAACCATGTGTTCATGACGACAAAACCGTTCTCCTGGCAGAATTCACACAGCAGGTCGCCTCTTTCATTTCTAACTCCAAGGCCGTACTCTCCAATTATGTCTTCATATCTTCCTTTACCCACCTGGTAATTATTGGTCTACCTTTTCTATATTGATCTTATCTATCGTGATGTTTTCTAGGCTGTTACTTAATATCTTTGTTTTGTCGAGATTAATTTTTAATCCTATTTGATTCGATTTGTGATTTAAATCTTGTAGCATTAATTTCAGTTCATGGATATCTGTGCTTATTAGTACTATGTCGTCTGCGAAACGCAAATAATTAAGATATACTCCATCTACTTTTAATTCCTTTTCGGCCCAATTCAGTTTTTTGAAAACTTTTTCTAATGCCAAAGTAAATAATTTGGGGGAGATAGTGTCGCCCTGTCTCACACCTTTGCCAAGGTCTATTTTCATAGTTTCCAGATCATCATCTATTTTTACGTGAAAAGTAGTATCAGCGTATATATTTTTAAGGAGGGCAGCATATATTGAATCTACTCTGGCGTCGTCCAATGCTGTTAAGAAAGCCCATTTCTCGATACTGTCTAATGCTTTGTGATAATCGACAAATACCAGATGTAGTGGTATGTTGCACTCTATTGTTTTTTCAATAACTGTCCGGATTGTTTGCAAGTGATCGATAGTGCTAAAACTCTTACGAAAGCCTGCTTGCTCCACTGGTTGTTATGCATCTAATTTAGCTGTCAATCTATTTGTTATTATTCGGGTTAGTAGTTTGTATAGGTGTGACAATAAGCTTATTGGTCGGTAGTTTTCTATATTTGCGGCGTCCCTTTTTATGGAGTAGAATGACTTCCGCATTTTTCCATGTCTTTGGTATTTGTTCTTCCAATAGGCATTTATTCAGTAATGCTCGCATTGCCTCTTCTAATGCAGTGCCTCCCATTTTTAGCATCTCCGAAGTAATTTTATCTTCTCCTGGTGTTTTCCCATTTTTCATTTGTTTTACGGCGGCTCTAATTTCTGATGTTTTTATTTCAGGGATATCCTCTGAGCCCACATTTAAGATATATTTTGTTGGTATACCAGGGTTCGGAAAAGAGAAGTATATAGCTTCTCATAAAATTTTCGTATTTTTCAAACGATCTCTTTCTTATGCGAGTACAATGTTCCACGGTCGTCTTTTATCTTTATGATTTTATTGCTTAAAATAGATTTACATGTTTTCAGTACTTTTATGTTCTTATTGTTCTCTATGGTTTCAAGAATCTGGATTATTCTATAAGCTCTGAGGTCTTTTCGAATATTTTTCTTAACGCTTTTGTTGAGCCCTTTGTAGTCCGGGTTATCTCTGTTCATTTTTCTTCTTTTCTCTATCTGTTCTAGAGTCTCGGGTTTTAGTTTAGCTTCTTTTTGTTTTCTTTTTCTGCAACAAAGTTTCGTAGTAACTGTTTGTATGTCTTTAGATATTTTTTCAGCTAGTTTATCTATATTCTTGTGCTCAAAGGTATTTGCTACTAGTTTTCGTGCTAATTCCTCTTTGTATTTCTCTTTATTACAGGCTAGAATATCTGCCGTCGGTAAAGGGTTTGTTGTTAATAGTTTCCGTCTTTCTCTCTTTACGTTAATACGTATATCAGCACGAACTAGTCTATGGTCACTGCCGGTGTTAAATTTGTTCAACACCTCGATGGTTTTACATATTGATCTATCACTGGAAAGGATAAAATCTATTTCATTCTGAACCTGACCAATAGGGCTACGCCATGTCCACTTTCTTTCTATTTGTTTTTTATAGAATGTGTTCAGGCAAAACATTTTTCGGTGCTTACGTAATTTGCTAATGTCTCTCCTATGGTGTTTCTGTTACCTAGACCGAAATTTCCTATGTAGTCTGAGTCGCCTGGTATCCGCCGCCCTATTTTTGCATTAGAATCTCCGGTGATGATAACATAGTGTGTTTTTTCTAGGTCTTTAGCTCGCGTTATCTTTTCGTAGAGTTGTTCTATTGACTCGTCATCCGCAGTGGATGTTGGAGCATAGCAGTGTATTATCTGTAAGCTATATCGTTTATTCAGTTTTAATACAAGATATATCACTCTTTCCGACAGTGCTGAGTATTTTATAATCTGGTTTTTTATTCTTCGGTTGACCATGAAAGCCGCTCCTCCTTGGCCGTGGTTCTCTTCTGAATTATATTGGTATAGAGTGTGCCTAGATTTTAGGGTGGTCTTTTTCTCTCCTTGAAGTCTCGTTTCACATAAGCTTACAATATCCCATTTAATAGCCCCTAGTTCCTGCTCTAATTCCTCTAGATGGTCGTTCGTTCTCATGGTTCTAATGTTATATGTAGCAATTTTAAATTTTTAAGAATTAATTTGTTTATTTTTGTCCTGTATTTTCGATCTTCTGCCTCCCCCAGAATCCGTGAGGCAGTCCATATTAGAGTAGGATTCTGAGTTATAAACTCTACCCACCTGGGGTACTATATTTTTGAATCTCGATTTATGCATGAACGTATTGAAGGGAAAATGGCAATTAAAACGCCACGCTTGCCGAGCGGGTTGGCGAGTTTAGATTTCAGCCGCTCCTAACCTGGAGTCAGACGCTGTTTGCAGCCGTCCATTCTGGATCAGACGCTGCTTGATTTTATACCAGCAAAAACTCACGTGATTGCCACTTCCGCTGTCCACACCGTACCAAAGGAATTTGCGGAGGGCAGGGAACGATTCCTCTTCCCTGATAGGACTGTCCGAAGAGTTCCTACCCGCAACATACTATTAGAGACTTATTACTTAAAATGGAAACATTTCAATGACAAAATTATGATGACCAAAATGCAGTATCAGAATACCTTTTTCTGCGACGAGGACGTTTACATTAAATAGCGCATAATACTATAGTGAAAAATATATTTTTATACTAAAACATCATATATTAATATAGAGTTGTCGGCAGTTTCATTTTATAATCTTGCCGATAAAATACAGAAATATATCCTTATTTAGTGTTTATGATCAAATAAATTTAAAGCATTCACGTGCTACTACCGCGGAGTATATCGACAGTGTGCTGTACTTTACGATTGCAATATTGCATGAAGTATGCAATAAACATTTATTTTAGTAACGGACCATTTAGCTACACGTCTACATGGGTGTATTATGCGCCTATGAATTTCAAATTGATTAATTTTATGGTGTATGGGAGAACATAATCTGTAAGTTTAAAAAAATGTTGAACAAGACTATACTTAGCAAGGTACAAAACAGTGCCTAAGCAGATAAAAAAGAAGATAAAAAGCCCCTAGAGGTGGGAGAAGTATAAAAATTACGAATATTTTACCATGTATAAAAAAGCAAAAGAACTAATATCATAGGAAAGATAAAGTTCCACATTAAGATAGTCGATAACAGCATTTGATATAAGAACTGTTTGTACCGCAAATTCGCAGATACTCGGATAAAAAACGTCCAGAACAAGCACTTAATATACAAATTACAGAGGTTTATGGAGCAACTAAATGTAAAAAAAGCCAAAAAGACTAGTGATCCAGATAAAGATAAACAAAAATATTTAAATGAGGTGTAGAAAACGTCCTTTATTAACGATATTTCAATAAAACCTATAAATTACGTAGGATTTCACAATACTGGTTGAAGTTTGTTTTTATTTTTAGCTGAAAAACAGAAACGCAAATAAATGCAAAGGTTTTAGGTTAATTAGCTTAATGACCTTAATATTCTGGAAATTATACTTAAAATTATTCTTCTTCTTCAAGTGCCATCTTCGTTCCGAAGGTTTGCGATCATCAGGGCTACATATTTTCGAAACTTCTGACCGAAACAATTCGTTGCTGCCACAGCTATACCATTCCCGTAGATTCTTTAGCCAAGAGTTTTGTCTTCTTCCTTTGGACCTTTTTCCTGCTATTTTCCCTTGCATAATTATTCGAAGCTATTCATGTCTTTCGCCTCTTCTAATGTGTCCCAAGTATTGCAGTTTTCGTTTTTTGATCGTAAATATGACTTCCTTTTCTTTATTCATTCTTCTCAAGACCTCGACATTTGAGACTCTCTCGGTCTATGATATTCTCAGTATTCTGAGATACATCCACAGTTAAAATGCCTCTAATTTTTTTATATCAATATTTTTCAACATCCATGAATCCATTTCGTAGAACAGCGCAGAAAGTACGTAACATCTCATCAGGCGAAGTTTCATTTCAAGGCTCAAATCTCTTCCGCAGAACACTCTCTTCATTTTAGTGAATATGGATCTGGCTTTTTTTTTCTTATTTTGATTTCTGCTGAGCTATCGTTGTCTTCATTTATAAAGGTGCCTAAATATTTGTATTTGCTATACAGAGGCAATATCTGTATTTTGTCTCTATACAGCAAATATTTGGTACATTTATATAACACTAAAAAATTTATAAATTTTGGTCATTTTGTGTTGATTTCGATATTACCATAAATATAGTTTTCTTTACGTTCAAAGACAGTCCATATTCTTCGCTGCAGTCTGCTATCTTATTCTCCAATGTCTGTAGCTCTTCAAGTGTTTCTGCGATAAGAACGGTGTCGTCGGCAAATCTCTGATTGTTTAATCTAACACCATTTATTTTAATTCTACGGATTGCTCAGAGAGTGTTAATTAAACAGGGTTGGTGACAGTATACACCCTTGTCTTACACCTCGCTTTATTTCAATTTCTTCAGAGGTATTATTCTCTACTCTCACTACTGCTTTCTGATTGTAGTACATATTTGCTATTAGTCGGATGTCTCTTTTATCTAAATTCTTTTCTGTCAGGAGTCTGATTAGGTGATCATGCCGCACTTTATCAAAGGCCTTGTTGTAATAGAAACACATGAATACATCTTGATTTATGTCAAGATATCTTTAAGATATAACATTCAGTGCAAACAACGCCTCTCTTGTTCCGAGTCCATCTCGGAATCCAAACTGGGTATTATTGATGTCCATTTCCAGTTTTCTGTGTACTCTAGAGTGTATAATTTTCAGCCCATGGCTCATCAGACTGATTGTACGTTAATCACTACATTGTTTGGCATTTATCTTTTTTGGTACAATAAAAAAGGTGGATAAAAGCCATTCTTGTGGTAATTTTCCTGATGTATAAATGCTATTGAAAAGTTCAAATAAAATGTGAATCGAGTCTTTTTCTATTAGTTTAGGGATTGCCGTTGGTATTTTATCTGGACCTGGGGCTTTACCATTTTTCATTATTTTTAGTGCATACACTACTTCCTCGTCCGTTATTTCTGGACCTTCGTCTCCTTGTATGTTACTTAGCTAAGATTGTTGTCTATCATCTGCAAAGAGTTCTTCAATATAGTTTTTCCATGTCTTCAACTGTTCTTCTAGTTCTGTTATTATGTTTCCGTTGACATTATACAAGGTATTTGGCTGCTTACGTTTTTGTGTACATGCAAGTTCTTTCACTTTTGTATGTACATTAAAAATATCATGTTTTGCCTACAATTGCTCTATTTCTTTACATTTTCTTTTGTAAAAATCTTCTTTTGCTATTCTAATTTCTATTTTGATTTCTTTCTGTATTGGTTTATACCTTTGTTCGTTTTTCCTTTCATTATTCTCCGATTGTCCATTAGAAGAAGGATCTTATCAGTCATTCACCTTTGCTTTATTTTTGGTTTTTCTTTAGTCAGAATTTTCTTCGCAGGATTATCGCCATTTTTACGTTTTGCCATATTTTATCAATGTTGTTCGTTGGCTGAGATATTTCTTTTTCATTAAGTATTTTCAAATTATTATTAATAAATTTTTGCAGTTCCTCTTTTACCTCCAGGTTACATAAATGACGGACGTCTATCTGATTTGCTCTTCTTTTCTGCTCCAATCTTTTTAGTTTAATACTCATTTACGCTATTAGAGGGTTATGGTCTGAAAATACATCTGCGCCTGGGTAAGCTTTAACGAATTTTAAGGAGTTTCTGTATCGTTCGTTTATCAGTAAAAAATCAATTTGGTTTTGAATTATTCTTTTGCCGCCATTGTCCTGGGGTGATTTCCACGTGTGATTTCCACGTAAAGAGAAGACTTTCTCTTTGGTAAGTTGAAGAATGTATTAGATACAATCATGTTATTCTCCTGGCAGAATTGAAGTAGTCTGTCACCTCGTTCATTTCTTTCACCGAGTCCGTATTCTCCTACATGTTTGCCACTTTTTCCTTTACCAATTTTTGAGTTAAAATCACCTAGAATTACGGTGATCACTACATGAATCAGCTTATCTTCGACTCCTATTTGTTGCATGGCTTCTCATAGTCGTTGACTGGGCACATAGTCATATGTCTTTTTAGGTCAATAAAGGCTAGATGGACTGGTCTCTTCTTTGCCATCTTCTTCCCTATTAGCTGTTGTATAGTGTAGATGTAGCAACACATGATTTCTCAGCTGTAAAACCTACCTGGTCGTTCTTTATTTTATTTTGAATTTATTTTTCTATTTTTTGCTTTAATATTTTTTTTATATAATCTTCCTATAGATAGCAAAATGTTTAAACCTTTGTAATTTTCACATTTTCTTCTATCGCCTTTCTTGAAAATAAAGATAATATGGGCTGTCGACCATTCTTCAGGTTGTTGTTCGGTGTCCAAGGCTTTCTGAATCATGGTATGTTTTCTTTCACACTCTTTATCACTTTCCAGGATTCTGAGTTCTTTGTACCTTTTATGCATTGTTCAATGTTCATACATGTTGATTCCCAGTTATCATTTTTATCTTTTGTTAATAATCTTTTTACCTCTCTCTTCTTCTCTCTGTACCTTTCTAGGTCCACTTGGTCTGTTGAGCTTAGCCATTAAACTATAACTACTTCTTCTGCTTAATACATTTTTCCGTGCATTCTGATAGACGTTGTCGATATCTATTTGTTCTTCTCTCTTTGCAACCTAAGGCTTCGGCTGCTGCTTCCTTTATGCAGGATTTTATATGTTCATATGTTTAGTCTATCTTGTCAAAACTAAGCTCCTCTAGATTTTGGCCTAAGCTTCGTCTGTACAAGTCTTTATGGATTCTTCCTTTAGCAAGTATAATTGTACTTTGTTTCGGTCTGCGTTTGAGTTTCATTTACCACTGCTCTTTTTCATTGATTTGTGGTTTTCCAAAAGAATCGCACGTTTGCTATCAGTAATTTGTGGCCAGAACCACACTCCGCTCCCCTTTTAACTCTGACATCTGTAACTCTGATCTGTGTTTCAATTTCCATTATGAAGTAGTCAATTATAGCTCGGAGGTTTCTTGTTTTTTTGGTCCAGGTAAACTTGTGGATATCCTTGTGGCGGTAGAATTCGTTTGTAATGTTCAGTCTGTTTATTTCACATATTTCGATTATTTTTTCTCCATTTCCATTTGTCGCTTCTTCTCCATATGTTCATACTGCTTGACTTTTTTGTTGTTTTCAGAATAAGTTCTTGGTCTTGTTTGACCTTTTCTATTTGATCCTGTAGGGCTGTATCCTGTATCCATGAACTGTTCTTTTTCTGTTTCAAGTCCATCATCTGTATAGTATCTTTTAATTACAAAAAATATAGCTCCTATCGTATTTTCTTTGATAAAATAAGATTACGTATCCTCGCTGAAACTTTTTTGATCAATCATCACAAGATTTATTCGAAGTCCCAAGGAATATTCCCGCTTTAACTGTTACTCTGTCCACCACGTAATGAAATCATTTCTGGTCCGAGGCATAACCCTATTTTTATGAGCTGTATGGTTTTTAAGTCTATCAGTAGTGTGCTAACCTGGCTATAGACCTCGTTTTCCTTTATCCGTGCCTCGAACCGGCAACAGTTCTGTAAAGCTACTCACTTAATCCAACAAAACTGCACAATATGCCTTAATAACACGACCCGATACAGCCACAGCACAAGGGCTACTGGAAGTGGAGTAATGAGAAGAATTACAGGAAATACGCCGAGATATCGAAAGAGACATTCGAAAAAAATGTAACTTACCAAATATAATAAACACATAATATGCAGAATGGTATCGGACGACTGCGAAAACGATGAAGTGACAACCTTTCATAGAGATGTTTTACCACAGTAAACAACTGTGTTGCTTACAAAAAAGAAGCAGAAGAAAAAGGAGTATCTTTTAATTACAAAAAATATAGCTGTTGCCGTATTTTGTTTGCCTTTAATAAAGTAAGCTTACGAAATCCATCAAGGGACGTCCGTCTCAAGGAATATCACCGCTTTTACCTGTCACTGTCCACCACGTAATGAAATCATTTCTGCTCCGATGCATCATCCAAGGACCGACACTATTCCTGTGTATGGACGTCTTTTTCGCTAGCACCATAAGGCATAAATTGCAGCAGTAAACTCAACGATAAAAGGCACGGTTAGATAACTATAAAGAAGCTAAACATTACGAAGAACAAGTATATATAATGTGCATCGAAAATCGGGATATTTAAATATCTGGGGTCTACCATAATCAGACAAACAATTAACTGAGATGATAACAACACACCACAAAGTAGTATTGTCACTATCTATACTGACACTGTAAAATTTTGCAGCCATTTGTGAAATTAAATAGGCATTTTATGTATTTGGTAGTGCTGAACAAATAAAGTACATCTTAGTACATCTCAAAATACAAACATTAGTAATGTTTGTATTTTGAGAACGATTTCCGAAGTGGAAATTGAAACGTCAATAAACGTACTTTAACATTTAACTGTGGCTTATTTCCATTTAAAAAGTAAATAAAAATTGAATACGTTACAATTTTTTGTTGTTATTAATTTATTCGTAAATACTTTTTACGTAATTTAGCTATGAAGGAAAAACAGCCATTAAAGAATATTTAAAGACATTACAAAAACAAATTAGTTCTATTTTAAGACAACATAAAGTATCCACTTATACGTTGCACCAGTTGCAATTATGATTATAATTATAATTATGACAAGAAGTAATCCAATAAGAAATCCAAAACCGAAAACACCTTACCTTTGTTGTATGTGTGGGTGGTCGGCTGCATTTTCCATTTCACAGCAGATGCACCTTGAACCATAAGAAAACCTATTACAGAAAGCGGCTTAACGTAGACGACGCTAACCTAGAGAAAATATCTTCCAAATTATTAAGTTTACTTATTTTTCTCTTATATTGGTTCGTGCTTCAAACAATGTAAGCAAATCTGTTCAACCATCGAAATCAAGTTGTTGCACGATTAGGTACAGCATAAATACAAGCTGTGTGCTTTACAATTAAAATTTTACAGGAACGTACTAAGATGCTAAGAAACATAGGAGGTGTTTAGATAAAATACGTCCACGGTCTTAGTATAAAGTTAAAATTCAAAATAACACTGACTACCATCGCTAAATTAATAAAATTTTGTAAAAGATCTGAAACTGCTAAACCTCCTTGTGCATGAAGCAATAAACGTTTTAATTTAAATTGATACAGTGTCTTGCACAGGTACCTTAATTGTGCTTTGGGTAGTGTTTTTATTATTTATCTGATACCGTTTTATCCTGTGCAATCACAATTTATTTGTAATTCTGCCCTATCGAGAGATTCTTAGCTTTCATGTTCCATTTAAGGACTGTGGTCTCCCGTTGCATTCTTAGATTGTGTAGCTGGAAGAAAATGTCACATATTTGCCCCCGGGATCGAAGAAACTTAATATCGATTTGAGGGTCAACAAAAAAAAACTAGCCAGTATAAAGACACTTCGTTCCATGACATAAGAGAGTCCGAAGCTTGTTGAACGGTTTGAGTATCTCCTTTCTTTTCAATGATTTTTTTCAAAATATTACATGAGATTGTCTTTTTGACTGCAGATAGTGATTACAGCTCGGCTGTTGAATAGTCAACGAGTATCCGATCCATAGGTGAGACGTTTCTTTATAGTATTGTTCCACACATTCATATATTTCTGAAAACGGGAACGGAAGGACGTAAGACGAAACCCTCTAGCAAAGTTAGCAAAAAAGACTTAATAATTTTATGCTCAGAAGCTGCCTTCTAGACGAATAAAATAAACTGGTGTGCATAACAATGGATAAAATCAGCACACAAAGATTTAGTGGCCAAGGGATGTCTCAAAATTAAAACCGTTTGATGTTTAACGGAAGCGTCCGTAGTCTTATTAGCCCCGATTACCACATAAGAAGTCATTTCTACCTCTTTGGTTATTAATCCACGAGCGACAAATATCATTGAATCCACCAGTTCGTTTTGAATAGTTTTTGAAGTTCCCAAAAAGGTGTTTTGAGTTAAATGTTTTAGCGTTTATGTAGTTTTTTAAAATAGTACCAACTTTTTCCATTAAGAATGCCACAGAATTCGTAAATTTCAAAAGTTCATCTTGACCTCTTAGGGCTAATTCAAGCGCTCTACGACATTGAATGCACTCCATTATTCTATTTAAAACACTCCTATTTTTGGTCAGCATCTCGTTATGGGTCTTCAATAATCTTATTAAAGTCGAATCTAACTTTGATTATATATTTAGTAACCCTAATAATTGGTATTCAATACAATAAGAATATGTTTAGAGCTAATACTATGTTTTTGTTTTTAATTTTCGTCCAGTTGTCTTTAAAACAATACAAGCGATTTGTCTCATCACAATCGCATAACCAATCTGCTAAAAATAATGATTGTTGAATTACCACTATTAACACTTTGTACCACCTGAATTGTGTCCAATTTTGGTCTAGGAGGTCCTAATTGTTTTATTTTTAAACGTTTTTTGAAATCCACAGTATTTAACTTAATAAAGCCTACATTATTATTAATTGTTGCCATATTGAATTATCGGAATAATTTCAGAATTAAGAATTGTACACTTACAGATCGAAAACTAAATATCTTGGGCGGTGTCCCTGCGGTCCCTGGATAAGTACAGATTGTTATCGTTGCCAGTTGCTACCTACATCTAAGAATGTTTCTTAGTTCAGATATGGCAATTCCATATCTACCGCGCGATAATTTTCTAACTTGACAGCAATGGGCCGGTCACTGGAAAAATTTCCCATTGTATCCGGTGAATATATAGGTTTTGGACCATCGTCGGCTAGGTTAGTAGTAAAACAAAGCGTTAAGTGGACAAGACATACACAATAAACATTAATTAGTTTTTTAAATAAAGGACAATTCATTTAAAATAGGAATACCTACTATATTGAGTGAGTTAGTTGCAGAGCAAGAAGACAGTGCCTCTAGCGCCTTCCTGTCACAGCCGCAATTGGATGGTCTCATGCCAGAGTGAACCAAAAGCCGAAATTGAAAATTTTCAGTACGACAGTTTAAAGTTATGAAGGTGTTATAAAATATACGCAATATGTTATAATCTCTTATAGGATATAAAAGGTTCTAAGACTATTCAAAAGAACATTTCTTTAAGACTTTTAGTAACAGCACATGATTTTGTCTACTTTTAAAGCTGTTTGGTCAGCATTTGCAGTACATGGTTCACTTTGGCAAACTTTTTAGCACTTAGTTCTGTCTGGCATGAGAAGTATAAATAAATTGTTCTTTTTGTTTGTAATCAAGTTTATTAATACATCATTAAAACTAACAATACAAAAGAATTAAATTTTCAAGAATTATGAGTAATTAAAATTATACAAATGTGTAAAAAAAACTAATAGTGGCAATATTTAGATCGCATTGTTCATCTCATTTTCCTCTTCATTGTTATTGTCATTCTCTTCTTCAATGTCATCTTCCAATACTTCACTTTGTTGAAGTTTATTGTAAAATTGGTGATGGCATGGTGGTACGAATGCAAAAGTGATCTGATATCATTAAGTTTTGCTTGACTTAATTTTCTTCCTTCGGGGTAAAGAATGCTTAAGTTTAAAGAAGCTAGGTTTACAGGTCGGCCTTTCAATCTCTTATTTAGATTTACTGAATAAAATTGTATTTCTTTGTTATGTGTGTATTTAAATTCCATAACTCCTGGATGGTCTTGAGTAAATTTCATTTGTTTTATTTTTAACCATTCTACTTTTTGTTCATCTGAGTCTTTTTTGCGGTTTGCCAGATTTTGTTTTAATCCATCCATACTCTTGAAATCCTCTTTTTCCATGCATACTACTTCAAATTTGTTCTTTTTAACTCTTGAGTTTGAAATTATGTTATGCCATTGTGTAGGCACATAAATTTCAGTATGATATTTCAACTTTTTTTCTATATCACCAAAATCGCTATCGTTTTGTAGATATGAATGTCCTGGCTCAGCAAACTTATGAACTACTTCCTTTATGTTTAAAGTAGGGGACTGCACTATGTACATCCATAACGCGGCAATATTAATGTTGCGGTTTTGGCCGCCACATGAGTCAGACCATGCAATCAATATGTCCTTATGATCATGGGTATTTATGAATTTTAAAATACATGATCCTATTTCCTAGGAACCTCGTGAGGCAGTGCTCTCATCCCAAACATGCATTGTCCCGACATTATTTTCAAAATTATGTATACCAAGATTGTAGCATGAAAGCTGCCTCTTATAGTAAACAACTCCTGTGGTTAGTTTAGAAAGAAGCATTACTTTCTGAAGATCAAAACTAATTACTGTAGCTTTCCCTTCTTTACTAATCTTAACGTCTTCATTTATTTCTGAGCGAGCTAACTGTACTTTTCTGTGGTGTAGTTCCTGGTTTAGTTTCTTAGTCTTTAACATTGCTTCACCTTTGTTTTCCTCAGCTGCCTTTATTTCAATGTTCAACCTGTCACATGTTTGACAGGTATCTTTTCGTGGAGATTTAAAACTAAGATTAAAATCACGTCTGAACACTTTTTCATAAAGCGATTGGCTTGGAACTTTGTCAACATTTCTCTCTCTTAAACTATCAACATAGAGTCTGTACATTAATGACAAATTTAAATTACAATCCAAGTATTTTTTTTGGGATTGAGTTCTACAGTAATGACTTACTATGGTAGGGAAACTTCGTATATGATTTTTTATTGACTCCATTGTGGACGGTGAAGATTTGTTATGAGGCACTTTTTTCCCTCTAAGATCACTTAAATTTCCACTTTTTTTCTTAAGCAAAGCACGATGTACTCTACTACTATTGATTTGTAATATTCCCATAAACATTTTTTTGCATACTTTAATATCTCCGTTTTCAGAAGGGATATAAAATTCACGATTGCCTGTTTTTTTTTGAAATATCAGTGTTCTTACGACGTCTTATTATCGTTCTACATTTTACAGCACCACTTATTATGCTTGTTTGAGTTTCCCAAGACTGTGACTCGTTATAAAACAAATTAAAAAAACTTTCTTTTTCCTGTGCTGCAAGCTTATTTTGGCAGTTTATTTTGCAATTGCAGGAATAGTCATTAAAAGATTTAGAGTGTATGACAGTACCTGAAGTATTGATATATTCTTTACCAGCTGCCCTTTTTTGCTTGCGAATATTTTTTTTCCACTTCTTAGGATCAGATTTTCTCTTCTTGTCTTGAGGTTCTTCCTGCCCTCTGGTATTTTTTTTATCTGTAAAAACACAAAATTATTAATATTTTATATAAGTAAATATTTTACATTACTTTTTTATGTTATAACATAAAAATACTTTAAAACACACATTGACTATGTATAAGACAGACAATTTACGTTCTCTTTTGCCAAAGTGAACTATGTGATTTTAATTTTTTTTTACAATTCCAATATAAATTAATGGAATATATTGCTTCATTCTTATATAGATAGGTAAATACTATGTTCTTAGGTTGGTATAACTGCTCATATTTCACTAGCACTCCCAGTGGACACTGCAAGAAATAAATTTGCACATGGTTCACTTTGGCAAAAGAAACGTTCCAAAACATAACCAAACTTTGATAATGAAGTTTTATGGCAATACATATTATTATCTTACCTGATTCTGTAATATCCGAATCATAACTTGGATGATAATCATCTGAAGACCCATTACTGAAATCAGCGTGTTCATCTTCACTAGAATTTCTATCAACAATGTCATGACGATGTGAACTATGTGCACGGGAAGCCATCTTGGACTGGATGATGGTTCACTGTGGCATATGACTACCAGTACTACCACCCTTTTGCTAAATAGAATTTACTAATTTCCAGCTGATGTTTTCTGTTATTCATAGTTCGTTTTGGCATAAGACCAGAAATTAAAAGTTTGGACTCATAATGTCTCGAAAAAGTTAATCCAAATTGCACATAGTTCACTCTGGCATTCCATTTTTCTGTTTTTTGTGTTGGTTGATAATATAATGTCCAACGGTACTTGTCTGTTTTATCGTAGAGTCGTATAAGTCTATGAGACATAAGTAGTACGTATGATAGTTTTTTCGGGATACGTATGGTAGCGGGATTCAGAAAGGGTTTCAGTACTAGCGACCATCTGCTAACTGTAAATATACTGATTGAAAATTCGAACGAGTATCGAATCCCATTATACATGGCATTCATAGACTTCCGAAAATCGTTTGACAGCATAGAACATTGGGCATTTAAAAACTCACTACAGAACGGCAGAATTGATTACAGGTACACGGACCTAATAACAAACATATACGAAAATGCGAGTACCACAATAAAATTGATGAACGAACACGCTACAGCACCAATAAAATTCGAAAGAGGGATCAGGCAGGGAGACACAATATCGCCAAAATTGTTCAATCAGGCTATGGAAATATTTAAAATATTTAAAAAATTAGAATGGGATACATACGGAATAAGAATAAATGGAAAGCTCTTGAACCACTTGAGATGTGCAGACGATATAGTCCTGATAACAGATAAGAAGGAAGAGTTACAGAAGATGGTTGAAGAACTAGATAGAAAAGCGACAGAGGTAGGTCTAGAGATGAACTATAGTAAAACCAAGACTATGACAAACCAAGAAGACAAATTCGAAATAGTAGTCGAACAGAATAAATTAGAGCAGGTGGCAGAATACATATACCTAGAACAGATAATAAAGCTGAACAGGGACAATAAAACAGAAGAAATAAAAATAAGAACTAGACTAGCATGGGCCTCATTTGGTGAGGCCATATATTCTAAAAAATAAAAAGTTCCCTCAATATATGCGAACGAAAGTACTCAACCAGTGCATTCTACCAGTTATCACATATGGCTCACAAACATGGACTTTCACAAAGGAGAACATCGACAGGATATCTAAAACACAAGGAGCAATAGAAAGACAGATGCTGGGTATCGGTCTTAAAGACATAAAAAGAAACTCATGGATCAGAGAAAAAACAAAGGTGAACGATGTATCAAGACAGGTTGCAAAACTTAAATGAAACTTCGCCGGTTACACTCTCCGGCAAAAAGATGAAAGATGGAATAAGCGAATTCTACGCTGGAGACCATGGGAAAAGAAAAGAAAAAGGGGAAGCTTACAGATGAGATGGACTGACGATCTTAAGAGAACGGCAGGAAAGGACTAGATGCAGATCGCCCAAAATAGAGACCAATGGAGATTAACAGGGGAGGCCTATGCCCAAGAGTGGGCGTTTAAGGCTGATTAGATAGATAGATGATAGTTTTTTATAATCAATAGTTTTGTCAGCTATTTACCTACTTAAAATACCACATCATTACATACTTTGCTGCTTTTTAATATTTTTTGACTATGACTGTTGATATTATTATTATCAGTTTGGCTTTACAACTCTACGTGGCTAGGACCCAAGACCCAAGACCTCTCCTCAAGAATTTCTCTCCTGTCGTCCTTATCCAGCGTCTTTCTCCGCCAAAGCACGTATTCCCATATTTGCCATGTCTTCATCGATGTTATCAAGGAACCTTGTTTTAGGTCTTCCCCTTCTTCTCTGGATAATGCATACACATATTACATATTTTATAAAGTTCGAAGTTGTATTGTCTTCTTCACACTCCATTGTCATTCACTGCTCCATAAATTCGCCTTAGTACTTTTCTTTCGAAACATCCTAACATGTTTTTGTTATTTTTTGTTAGAGTCCAGGTTTCTGAACCACATGTTAGGACTGGACGTATTATTGTGTTGTAGAGTTTTATTTTTGTATTTCTCGATATAATTGTGGATTTAAGGAAGAAATTTTTTCCTTCTTCATGTCACAGCCGCCTTTAATAACTAGACTTGAGTCTCGCTGTCTCATCCAAGTTGGTATGTCAATTAGTTCTATTTTTCTGTTTTCTTCAATATATTGTCCAACTGTACAATGTCAACTGTCTATTGTATCGTAGAATTTTATAAGCCTATGAGACATAAGTAGTATGTATATTTTTTTATAATCCATAGATTTTTCAGCTATTTACATACTTAAGATACCGCATCCTTACATAATTTGCAGCTTTTAAATCTTTTTTGACTATATGATATATGACTGTTATTATTATTCTTCGTATTAATTAAAGACCATTGCCTAATCGTTGTTTTTTTCGTTTATAATTTTTTTAATTATTTTAAAAGGGGAACAATCAAGGCCTAGCTTGGTGTTTAAAAATTCTTAAACTTTTTAAAATCATCTAAAATATAATGACTGACTGCTATATAAGCTAAAGCTCCCCATATATTATAAACCAGTTTAATATTTAGTCTTTTGCAGGGAGTTTGTCTATTTTTCAGCTTAATTTGAGCTTTTGATATATTTCGCGTTACATCGAGTACAATAAACCAGCATATCTATGTTTTATAGACCTGACAAAGGCTTTCGAACGCATCCAAATTAAAGACGTCTTACATCACTGTAAAAAAACATACCAATCAATATTATACAAACCGTTGAAAACATCTACTTCCATAATCGAATACAGGCAAAGGTAAATGGAAAACTAACACAGTGTTTACCAGTACAAAGCGAAGTCAGGCAGGGTGACTCGTTCAGCCCATTTCTTTTTAATATTGGATAAAATAATACAAGCAGTATGTACATGTCATGGCTACAGAATGGAAACAAAGCAATCCAAATATTATGTTATCCAGCCGCATTAATCGCCGATAGAGAAGACGAACTCCAAAGATTATCACACATCTTCAATACAACAGCCAAGAAATACAATATAATATTATCAGCAGAAAAAACCAAATATATGACAACATCTAAATAGCTACTACGATGTAAAATCGCAATTGATGGAAAGATAATAAAGCAGGTAGAAAGGTTTACATATGTGATGACCACTTACCAATCACATCAGATGAAGTGCAAAACGCCATATTACAACTTAAAGATGGCAAAGCTCCTGGACCTGACAATGCATATGCTGAGCTCATAAAACTATTTAACACCGACGGTATTCAACACCTAACAAAAGTATTTAATGACATATATTTAAGCGAAGTAATATCAAGAACATGGCTGAAGTCGACCTTTATTGCTTTACCAAAGAAAACAAAATCCGTATCCTGCAGTGATTTCCGAACCATCAGCTTAATGAGTCATATTCTAAAATTATTTCTAAAAATCATACATCAAAGGATATATAGACTGTGCGAAGAAAAAATCAGCCGTACACAGTTTGGTTTTCGGAATGCAGTGGGTACGAGAGAGGCTCTCTTTAGTATACAAGTGCTATTCCAACGATGTAGAGACGTGAACTGCGACATTTATGCGTTCTTCAGTGACTACCATAAAGCGTTCGATACAGTAAAGCACGACAAGCTGATGGAGATATTAACCAATATTGGAATAAACACCTGTGATTTAAGAATTGTCAGCAATCTGTACTGGAATCAAACATCATCTATCCGGACAGAGGCAGGAGAATCCGACGATATCAAAATCAAACGTAACGTCCGTCAGGGATGTATACTATCACCACTGCGGTTTAATATATACTCTGAGGAAATCTTTCAAGAAGCAGTGGGTGATGTTAAAGCCGGAATTTGCATCAACGAAGAACCTATCAATAACATTAGATACGCGGACGACACGGTAGTATTCGCTAACAGTTCTGAAACCCTCCAAGAGTTAATGAACAGAATCACAGAGGTCAGTCAGAGATACGGACTTTCACTAAACACTAAGAAAACAAAATGCATGATGATCTCTAAGAAGGAACAGCAATTTGGACAAATCAGTGTAAACGGTCAACAAATAGAAAGAGTAAAAACATACACCTACCTTGGTACGAACGTCAATGAAAATTGGGACCATTCCATAGAAATCAAATGTAGAATAGAGAAAGCACGATCTGCATTTAAAAAAATGGCTAAGTTATTCAAATGGCATGATTCATCACTGCCCATAAAAATCAGGTTACTACGATGTTACATCTTTTCTATACTGTTGTACGGAGTTGAGTCGTGGACTCTCACAGACGCCATCTGCAAGAAAATTGAGGCTTTTGAAATGTGGCTTTATCGTCGCATCCTGAAGATATCGTATACCGACCACGTTACTACTAAGGAGAATGAAAAAAGAAAAGGGAGAATGAAAAAAGAAAAAAACAGCGAAAGATATGGACCACTGCAACTAATCTTGCAGGGAAAAGTAGAAGGAAAACGGGGACCAGGAAGGCGAAGGATTTCCTGGCTGTAAAATCTACGAACGTGGTTCAACACAACAACCACAAATCTTTTTAGAGCAGCAGTGTGCAAAGTGCAAATTGCCATGATGGTCGCCAACATCCGAAACGGATAGGCACTACAAGAAAAAGAAGAAGAAAGGTTTAGATATCTGGGAATAGATATAACTAGTTACGGAGATGTTGAAGAAGAAGTGCGACAACAAAGCTTAAAAGCAAGTAAAGCGGCGGGATCTCTTAATGACACAATCTGGAAGAACAAATACCTAAAACAGGACACAAAAACATAAATCGATAAAGCAGCAATTAGACCTATATTAACATACACGGCGGAGACATGACCTGACAGCATGCAGTATAGAAGACTTAAATGGATGGGTGAAAAAACGGAAAGAGAAGTGGAACGAACACATTAGCAGAATGGCAGAGGATAGGATAGTACGAATAGCACGAGATAAGTTACCAAATGGACAAAGAAGTATTGACAGACCAAGAAAAAGATGGTGTGACAATTTAAACAATTTAGGAGGCTAATATTGAAAAAGAAACATGCTTTAAAGCCTACATACAAGAAAGAAGAAGAATAAGAAGACATATTTCGCTTACATAAAATTCCTTAATAATATATAATCAAAGCTCTAGTTTTATTGAACACAGACTCTTGACTTTCCATGCTTTATATATTTATAAGTGTATTATTCATGTCAAAACTAAATTTCAAAATATTACCCCCAACTCTGACCTTCATAATTATCCGACAAGACACGGGAGTTTGATAAGCGTGTGTAAACACTTCAAAACTCTTTTTAAAACTAGTCCTGATTTTGCAGGATCTAAATTTTACAATTGTTTGCCACTTAATATGAGAAATGAAAATAATATTCAAAAATTCAAAAATAAATTAAAATCATGCTTAATCCAATTACGCGTTTACAACCTAAATGGTTATTTTGATTTAATAAAAGACTACAGGGAATGAGAACCGACGGGTTCAGGGACGCTCTATATTGCATATATTTTTTATATTACTATATATTTTGTTTATTATGTTTTATGTGATTGTCCTATATAACTTGTTGGATTAATAAATAATATTCTATTCTATTCTTCTATTCTATTAGAATGTTGTTCTCTATTATGCTTTCCACTCTGGATCAATTTTATTTGTGTTTCTTGATCCATATTGCAAGCTTTATTCTCTTTTGTCAATTAATATATAAATTAACGCCTTTGACTGACGCCCATTTAAATATAGAAAATATACCATTCCAAATTATTACCTAATAAAAAGTTATAGTTACTTATTATAAACTAATAATAGTTTTCGTTGAAAGGTATGTATTAGTACTATTTCCTATAGTACGAACCTGCTCCGACCTATATACATAGATGGACGAATGTGAAAAATGATACCCGCAGAATTTATGCAATTTTTTAAGCTTGCAATGAAATTTTCAGTTAGTACTGAAAAGTACTCAGAACGTGACGTGTGCTGCGTTCAGGTGCAAATTTTATTACTGTCCTTGAACATGTAAGTCAAGAGTCTGTAAAAATAAGATTATATCCCGCCAAAGTAATGGGAATAGAAAATAAAAACAACTATATTTAGAACTTTACAACCCATTTATTATAATTGCTTTTGAATATTTTCTTTTGAAAAGTAAAAAATATTTCAGGATATTAGACCTAATTAATAGTTTTAATTTGCTTTTTATATTTTTTTTATTGTAGTGAGAATTAAATAGAAAATAGGTAATAGTTATTGGAACACACTTAATAAATGGAAAACAGTTTTCAACTTTATCTTCTTCTACTTCTTCTTTTTCTTTTGTGGTTCCATCGTTTTGGTGATCTTCCTACTGATCGTCTTAATATAGGGGAACCGTCTCTTGCCGTCTTTACTACTCCATTTGTTGTTATTCGGCTTAAACAGTGTGGAAACCACTTATGGAATAAAATTGTTTGTGTCCTTATTATAAAAAATAATCAAAAACTCTGGGACACGTTAACTTTTAAATTTAAATGTGCGCTTTATAAACATAAGTTTTAATGTACAGGGTGATCCACGCAAGTCTGACATAGTCCATAATCCTTATTTTTAATGAAACACCCTGTATATTTTTATGTTTTTAAAATACTTTTAACAACCTGATTTCAATGAACTATATCAAGTAGGGTCTATAATGAATAATACAAGGTGCAATTTTGAAATTAATAATTTACCACGTGTTATGGTATTATATTAAAGTAGAAAAGGTTGAATATTGATGTACTGGGTATCAGTAAAGCCAGGTGGCCCACTTTTTTTTGTTTGTCAACTGATGAAGCCACAATATATTATTTCGGTAGCGAAAATAACTAACACAGACACGGCGTGGCAGTAATATTTAATAAAAAATCTAATAGAGCGGTGGAATGTTATTTATTTATTTCAGAAAGAATAATGGTACTGAAGTTGGTGACATTTCATGCCAAAATGAATTTGAAAAACAGTGGAATTATTTTACTGAGACATCAAGGAGGCACTTAGAATAACGAAAACAAGAGAATAGTTAGTTCTAGGTGATCTCAATGCAAAGATTGGAAAGTGACAAAGCAGAAAATGTACAGGAAACTATAGTCTGAGAAATAGAAACGAGAGAGGATACCGTCTGTTACAATTATGTGAAGAGCATACCTTGATTATTACAGACACATTTTTAAGTTACCAAATAGACGACTGTATACATGCTGATCGCCCGTAGATACCTCGGAAAAAGTAAACAGGAACCAGATAGACTACATTATGATCAATAAAAAATACCGTAATGTTGATAAAGTCGTAAAAGCATATCCTGGATCAGACTCAGATCACAATTTACTTATCGCTAAGATTACACTCATCCTTAAAAATATTAAGACATCAAACAATCCCTATACTAGTTTTAAGAAAACTTAAAGAAACTAAAGAAGAATGCCTTCAACATGAACTACATATGAACTGTAGATACCTCGGAAAAAGTAAACAGGAACCAGATAGACTGCATTATGATCAATAAAAAATACCGCAATGTTGATAAAGTCGTAAAAGCATATCCTGGATCAGACTCAGATCACAATTTACTTATCGCTAAGATTACACTCATCCTTAAAAATATTAAGACATCAAACAATCTCTATACTAGTTTTAAGAAAACTTAAAGAAACTAAAGAAGAATGCCTTCAACATGAACTACATATGAACTGCACCAAATTGAACACAATCACCAATGATATTAACGAGTGCTGGGATCGACTAAAACATTGTCTACTGGAACCATGTAAAGAAATACTAAAGACTTCCGCAAGGATAAAAGAAGAATGGATGAATGACGAGACACCTAATATGATGGAACAACGAAGATAATTTAAAAACAAATAAATGCAGAGTGATAAACCACGAGATCAGGAAGACGACCAGAAAATTAAGCAAAGACCTTTAAAATAAATATGATTCGTTTAACCTACAAAAGAACGTTAAAGAACTGGCAGGACTAAAAATTCAAAATCCCACTCGTGCAATTATGGATAGAAACGGGACTACTATAACACATACGGACGAGAAAGTACAGAATATATCGAAGAATTGTTAGATGCTGAAAGAAAAGATCTGGAGCACATAGAATTTACGTCAGAAGAAATGGGTTCACATAGTACAAAAGAAGAAATATTACACGCATTAAAAACAATGTAGAGTGAGAAAAGCCCTGGATCTGACATGCTTCCTATAGAAATCCCAAAACTTTTAGATGAGAAGCACATTAATGTTTTAGTGACACTCTTGAACCAAATTTATAGTTCCGGCGTATTACTCGAAGAATGGTTAACGTCGAATTTTATTTGTCTCCCCAAAAAGAACAACTGGACAAAGACGATAATGATACACAATTTGGTTTTCGCAAAGGCCTAACAACGCGTGAAGATCTTTTCTCACTTAATATTCTAATCCAAAGATGCCTGGACGCACGTTTTATTGACTCTAATAAAGCATTCAATAAAGTACGACATAAACAATTAATGAATATCCTGAAATCGAAGAAGATTAACTACCACTACCTCAGGATCATATCAAATTTATACTATTAACAGCGAGCAAAAGTACGTGTTAACGGACAGCTGTCAAAATAAATTTAAATTAGATGTTTAGTGAGACAGGTATGAGAATTGTCGCCAATTCTTTTTAATGCCTACTCCAAAGAGATCCTAAAAACGCTCTTGAGGTTGAAACAGCTGGAATAAAGGTACATGGAGTGTCCATTAATACATTGGATATACATACGACACTGTAATCTTAGCCGAAAATATTGAAGATCTTCAGATACTGGTGACCAGAATAGCGGAGAATGGGAAAGAGTACGGTCTAATAATGAATATCAAGAAAACAAAATTTATGAGCATATCGAAAACTAAAAGAAATAACGAGAATCTTCCAATAAACGGAACTACCGTAGAACAGGTGGACTAATATGCATATCTGAGAACAATAATTAACTCAGAAATCAGAATAGAAAAGGCTACAGTAAATTACAACAAAATGAGGAAAGTGCTATGTACCAGTGATTTACAATTGGAACTAAGAGTTAGGTGGGCGAGGTGCTATGTTTTCCGACTTTGTTTTATGGAATAGAATCTTGGACCTTGAATGTGACACCAATGAAAACAGTGGAATCATTCAGGCTCTGTATATATAAGAGAATTCTGAAAATATCGTAGACAGAACACGTCACAAACAAAGGGGTTTGAGGATGAAAAGGATGAATAAAGAATTAGAAATTTTAAATACAATTTAAACAAGAAAATTGGAATATATCGGACATATTAAACGTAAAGAGAAATACACCTTTCTCCAACTGATAATGCAGGAGAAGATCCAAGTAAAGAGAAGCATAGTTAAGCGGGAAAATGTACTTTTCAGAGAAGCGGTCTAAAAAGTCCGAATAGCTATGATGATTGTCGACCTCAGCCGCGGAGATGGCACTTGAAAAAGAAGACATATTCTTCATATTGCTGTATGGTATAGAGAGCTGGACACTTACAGCAAAACTAACGAAAAAAGCCTTTGAGATGTGGATTTATCGACGAATATTGTAGATAAGTTGGGTTAATTGAATAATAAATGAAATAGGTTTACACAAAACTAAAAAGAGTACAGATACAACAAAAACATTAAAAAGTTACAATCGACCATGTAATGGGACATCCGGATAGGTATAATCTTTTAGACCTTATAATACTGGGCAAGATTGCCGAAAGAGGACGTCCAGGCCGAAGACGAATATTCTGACTCCAAAATATTTGAGAGTGGTTTCAAGAGACATCCGCTTGCTTATCTATTTTGAGTTGCCGTAAACAAAATTATGACTGCCAATATGATCGCCAACGTTCGATAGTAGGACAGGATACTAAAAAAAATAGAAAAAAACACAAACAGTGTTTCCATTTTTCCTGTCAATTTTTATTTCAAAAGACCAAGCCAATTTTATACGCTGGTGCACTGCGGTGAATGGAACCCTTCTTAAAAACAAAGTGACCTCAAGTTGACCTTAAAAAATCTTTAATATAATGTTTCTCTTAAAATTGCAACTATTGCTCTAATAATTAACCTCTTCTTGCATATTATTCATTCCAGAATACAACAAAATTAAATCAATGTATAGAACTCACTTCAATGTAATTCTTGATTTAAAAATCCCTGGATCACGAAAGAGATCTTTACGCCGGGTTTATCAACTATAACAAAGCGTTCAACACCATCAAACATGATAAACTTATATAACCAGTACATCTTTTAGTACTTGACACTAAGGATATCTAGATTATTAAAAATTTATGTTAAAATCAAACAGTCCAAAAAGTATGAACATATGATGGCTAAAAACATAACCATTTATAAAGGGGATAGACAGGGCTACTGCTTTTCAACCTATACAAGGAACAAATATTTCTGGAAACATTGAAATAGTACAATGAGGGCGGGAATTAAAACTGTACCAAAACCTTTAATATGCAATTGATACTGTTATACTGGCTGATACCATCAAAGTTTTACAGATGATATTTCATAGAGCAAAGACTACATGGAACCAATTTAAACTCAAAAGCAACAGAAAGAAAACAAATGTGTATAGTGATTAGAAAAGAATTTTCAAAATATTCACTTGCCTATTGAAACCGAATATATTGAAAGAGTACACAGGTTCAAATACTTAGGATACCAGATAAAAGATAAGTGGGATTATGATACAGAGATTAAGATCCGAATTGAAATAGCAATATAAATTCGTAAAAATGAGAAAGCTCTTAAGCAGCAGCACTCTAAGCGTTAGCATCTGATGTCGCACCACGTCATATTAGGTGCGCTACGCTACCTTACGGAATAAAAGTTTGACGTTAATAGCGGCAACTATAAAAAAAAGCGCGTTAAAAATGTGGCTGTACCAAGATATGCTGAGAATCTATGAATAGTGTGACCAATAGAGAGGTATTCAGAAACTAAATAAGAGATAAAATTGTTAACAACTGTTAAAAGAAGGACAGCGTCATATCTGGTCATCTATTTCATAACGATAAGTACAGATTATAGTATTAAAGGCACTATTAAAAGTAGAAGAAGGTTGGACAGAAAGAAAAAATCTTTGCTAAGAAAAAAGGAATAGGTTCCAAATACCAGAAGCTGTAAACACAAAACATGCAAAATAAAAAGAGAGAAACACATTGTATAATGGTCGCCAAATTTTGGTAAAAGACGGCACATAAGGAAGAAGATACCTGTAAAATTTATTAATTCATACTGACATCAATGTAATGGGCTTCTGAATTATTTTCCTGTGGATTGTTTAAGTTCAACATTATTTTATATTGGATTAAACCTTAATTAATTGTAACGAGAATTACATTTTATATTAATTTTGATGTTTATATCAAATATAATTCTCATTAAAATCCATTGTCGATTAACCCCATATAAAAGAATATTTAACATACCAATGTAGTTTTTAAACCTGTATGAATTCTACGAGCTGAAATAAAGAGGTTCTTATAAAATGGATTTTACTGACATTGTCGGTGAATTGAAAGGCTGTACATAACTCATAAAATCCGAACTGTTTTGCTTTATGCATCACAAAGTGAGTGATTGATCAGCACTCAAATCTCATCTAAATTTAAAATGCGATCACTTTTCCTCCTCCCTCTGCCACTTTTCAATCAAGTTGAACATAATTAATACGATGATTTGTCCATCAAAGCGTTAGACCGAAAATTATAAGTTTTAAAAGTGGTTAAAACATTACTCAGAGAAACGCAATGTCAGAAAAAAGTTACAACCCTTTTCTGAAGGGCGGTTTGATCAGTCTAGCTAGGGCGTAATCCATCAAAAATTGTTTCTATTTTGTCTATGGGATATTAAATTAATAGATCCAGCACAGAACCGTAATAGCACCTAATTGATTTGTTTATATGACGTCCGAATCTAGTTATATCCGAACAAATAGAATTGATTAAATTTAATACTTGGTGAATACTTCTAGTTTTTTTTTGATAAGTGGTGTAGTCTAGAGAACTGGAATGGATTGGGAAAAAATTAATTTTATAACCAATATTTCAGACCGTAAAATATTAACATATATGTTTATTATTCATTCATAGTCAATATTAGTTCACAACATTAGTTTGTATCGAAACAGCTGTAGTAATAAAAATTTATAATAACATTTTGTGGAAGTTTTGACAATTAAAGTTTTCGGTGTTTTTATTGTTATATAAAATAAATTTCCATTAAGTAACGGTCAAATCCATCACTTATATCTAAAAAATAACCGTAATTTAAATTCATTCTCGGTAGCAACGTGTCTCAATTCGTTTCCATTATCATATGTGCCATTCTTCGTTTGTTTCAACTACTTATAGAATAGGTATGTTTTGTTGCCTTTCTTTTTACTGGAGCATTTACAGGATTATGACAATGACTTTAAAACTTTAATCTTTTTGTTATCATTCCTTCATTTATTTTCGATCGTTCATTATATCGATCGTTCGGAAGAAAAGGGTTACATTTAAAAAATGTTCATTTCTCACTTTATTTCATTAAACTATCTAAAAAGGTGCCTACTACTAGGAACGCATAAAGTTTCGGGAGAATATCTACTACCAGCCAAAAGATGTCAGCATGTAACACAGGGATTTTTGCATTTTTCACAGAATATTTTGTACAACATCGTTATATCTCAGTTTGTCACCGATAGTGTTGTGTTGTAGTTAAAAAATTTAGGAGAAAAAGGATACATTCGATATTGTTGCAAAAAGTAAGTAGTAAATGCATGTAAATTGCACATCAAAACAGGTACATCTCAGAATGTTACCATCTTGGATTAAATTAACTGTTTCGCGTTTGTAACAAAGCCGCAACATTTTGTTTTGTAACAGTTTTGAACCAACTTTTTCAGTTAATTTATTCACATATTATGTCTTATGTCAAAATGTAGCGTTTTTCTTGATTGATTTTTTAATAATACAGTAAAATTAGGACATGTTACACTTTTGAATCAACTTTTGTGTTAAGTTTATTCACAAACTTTGGTTAATGTCATAATGTATCACTTTTCTTAACCCTTTTTGTAATTTTTTACGATAATATTTTAGACCTTTAATTATTTACGTGGACGAAAAAAATATTAAATACCTGGTTTTGTTTCAAATCCAGATATAATATGATTTAAAAATTGTTTGTGTGCCCTTATTAAAAGTTCGATTAATTATTAAAAAAAGCTTTGATGGTTTTTTGACAAAATTAACCAGTTTAGTTAACAAAGGAGTTTTGTATACAGTTTCCGAGGATGTTGCATTTTTGACCTAATGATTTTTTAAATTTTGGTCTGACAAACGACAATAGTTGTTGCCAAATTAAGGATTTTTAGCGAACTTATTTTATTTCTATTATCACGTAGTCTTAAATATAGCATACACAAACCGAACCCAAAATATACTTGCCGGGTGTCGTTCTGATTTACTATTAGATTTGGAAAGGGATGTGTTCCAATATGGGACCAAAGAAATTGATCCATTAAAGTTCAGTAACAATTTCCCGGCCAATACTGATCTTAGCAGTCAGAAATTATCGGGTAACTTTACATTATTACATTATATTTCCTTATTGACTTATTTTACTTTGAAGACATACCAGAAATAATGCACTATGAGATAAAAGAACTTGATATATTGAAAAGTAGTGAAAATCGCATAGTCAATACAGATGCTATTCTTTCAAAGAAAAAAGAGCAAGAAACTAATGCAAACCAGACGTTATAGATAAATTGAAGTTTTGAAGTGATATTTTGTCTATTAACTTAATTTTGGTTTTAGATCTCCAGAATTTGGTTATAGAAAAACACAAAATTATTCATTTGTTTCATCTACCAACAGTTCATCTTCGTCATCGAACTATTCGTCAAGTTCTTCAACAAGTAGTAGTGAATTACTTAGAAGTAATTTTAAACTGTTTGTCCTTGTTTTAGTGTAGTATTTTGTACAATTTTATGTTTGCATACATGTTTATAACATTCTACGCTTGCTGGATAGCTCATATTTGACGAAATGCCCCTGAAGATGCTATTTTAAGCGAAAGTACTTGGGCAAGATTTAATGTAACTTGTGCTCGATAATAGCCTTATTTTTCAAAGTTCATTTATTCGAGCATTCAACCTTATATCAATTTTAAAAAAATGATTAAGAAATTAGGGCTTATGCAAAAAAATATAGAAAACAGTTGAGAAATAGTGACAAAATTTATGTTGACTGAATAAATTATACAGAAAATCAAGCCCCATTTACATTCACGATCAGTATGCTTGTATTATGAGATCAGCAAAAAAATAACTGGAAAAACATACAAAGTAAATGAACTTTGTTTTAAGGACATTGTGGATTTAAAAAAATTAACTTGTTTGTGAATATCCCTAAAAATGAAAATTTTTATAAAAATTATTTTTTAAAAATTCTTTTGAAGATACAGATTTCTGCCAAGCGGAAGTTATTACATTGAGAAAAATTGTTAATATAGAACAAATCCAAATAAAAAACGCATATTCCACGAAACCAGGAATATCAGAGACAAAAAAACACGTTTGATATCATTAGTCGAAAAGAAAAAATGCGTTCCTTCATATTATTTTGATTTTTACAATAATTTGTAATGATTTAATTTAATTCTTTTTATGATTTTAGGTATGTATTAAATAATTATCAATTAAATGAATAATGTTACAGATTATAAACATTTACTAATTTTTATTTCAAAACCGTTGCATGTATTTTTTTATAATAATAAATAAACAGTTTGAAAAATCACAATTATGCCATTTAATTAAACCCGACTTAGCCTACTTAATTAAATAAAAAGCAAAAAATTCTATTAATTTCTGATTAGAAAATAAAAAAATAAGTCCGAAAAAAACTTAAAACCCTTCTTCTGCAAAAGTAGTTTTTTCAAGTTGTAACCCTTTTCTTCCGAACGATCGATATATGTTTACTCCTTGTCTATTATATTAAAGCTCCACAGTAGCGAACTATTTTATTCTGGTCTACTATATTTTATATCATTATGTTATGGTCCAAATTTTTAGTACCTTCAAATTTTTTTTTTTGGTTGGGATGGCCCTGTTTACCCTACGATAATAATTTTCTTTTTATACCAATCTTTTAGAATTCCAAATAGCTATCGTTAATATATCCGGTATTCCTGCACATTTATCGTTGTCTTGTCTGGTTTATCGTAATTTTGATCCATATTGGCTTTTAGTTTATTGCTTATTAGTATTTGTAATGTTCCCACTATAGATTGTCAATCTGTAGTGAGGTAATACGGATCATTACCACACTACAGATTGGCTTGAAAGGCCCCAATGTGGGAAATACCTTGGGGCCTTTCAACCTAATTTATTTTCTATAGGAGTTTTCCATTTCGTATCGTAGTCAATTTGTTTTTTTTTTCTTAATACTTATATAGTATACTTTATGTTAATTAAAATATTGGTTGTTAAATTAAACACATTATATTATTTAATACAATCACTATTTGTAAGGCAACATGGATATCGCAAAAAAAAACTAAAATATGCTTCTAAATGGTGACAAATTTCGAATCCCCTCATGCCATATTATACACAAACCATTCTTATATCTTATAGTTGTTTTTTAGCAGATCTTTTTTACTTACAATGCATTAAACTGCAACAATACTGCGAAATTAAAAATTATGTCGTAATCGCATGTTTAGCATGCATTTTAAGAAAATTGCTATTTATTTCCTTTTCGGTAGCATTAAAGCCCTTAAAACAATGAATGGAAGCACTTATGGGTTTTTAAGTCAAAACAAGATATAATACCAGTCTACTGTACGTTTATGCGATCCAATATTTAGCATGCAACGTTTACCGAACAAAAAACAGATCATTACATAAACTCTTAATTTGCCTAATTTAATTAAGTATGCAAGATCGTATTTTGTAAACAAAAAGGCATTATTTTCCTTCCTGATAAATTTTAACATACCAGTAGTTCTCAAACTATAGGATTTTTCAAAACCATTTTTCAGTTTATAGGTGTCCTACAAATAGGTTTCCGATAAATATATTATATTCATGCACTTTTTTGTATAGCATTAATATACACTTTGCGTACTTATATAGCATTCATATTGTTGTTATAAATCAATGGAATAATAACTATACTTCTGCTTCGATAATCAAATATACATAGCTTTGAATATTTGCCTGACAATAGTGAGAATTTCTTTGATTTTAATAACGTTACATCTGTGCAACCGAATGTATTAGCTATGGGATCACCTCTCTCTCTCATATTAGATATTTTTCTAAATGATGTCGAATCAAATAATATATATATATATATATATATATATATATATATATATATATATATATATATATATATATATATATTATATATATATATATATTAATATATATATATATATATTATATATATTATATATATATATATATATATATATATATATATATATATATATATATATATATATATATATATATATATATATATATATATATATATAGATTTAGAAAGGTGGCCTTTTGGCCTATTCCACTGCGAACTTTTCAGATCTATTGTGGGCCTCTAGTCCTAGATACGAGACGAGGAGTGAGACAGGGCTCCGTCTTATCACCGCTACTGTTTAATTTGTATTCGGAGTCTATATTCAGAGAAGCATTAGACGAGATCCAAGGAGGAATTAAAATTAACGGAATCAGCATAAACAACATCAGATATGCTGATGATACCGTATTAATAGCAAGCAATACACAAGAACTACAGAATATAATAAATGCGGTGGTTCACCACAGCCAACTGTTCGGTTTACATCTAAACGTTTCCAAAACTAAAACTTTAGAATTTTCAAAGACTCCAATAAACGTACATGTGTATGCCAAGGGTCAAATAATAGAACAGGTAAATTCCATAAAATATTTGGGAGTAAATATCAGTAGTCAGTGTAATACAAAAAAAGAAATCCTATCAAGAATCAAACAAGCAAGAAAAAAATTCATTAGCATGAGAACATTTTTTACAAGATCAGACCTTATTCTTATTCTTCTTCTTCTTTTGGCATCATAACCCTGGATGGGTCTTTGCCTGTCTGGCTATGTCCTTCCATTCAGATCTCTCTTGTGCCCTTCTTCTCCATTGTCTTATTTTCATTGTTTTCAGGTCGTCTTCCACGTATTCAACCATCTCGTTCTGGGCCTTCCTTTTTTTTTCGCCTTCCTATGGGCTACCATTGTAACATTTTCTTTGTTGTTTTTGCATCGTTTTGTCTCTGCACATATCCCAGCCATGACAGTCTTTGACTTTTCACAAATCTTACAATGTAATAACCTTCATTTAACTCATTATCTTCGTCGTTTCTCCTGATTCTCCATGTGCCATCTTCCTCTTGTACCGGGCCATATACTTTCCTCAGTATTTTTCTCTCGAATGTCCTGAGTTGGGCTTCATCTTTTTTCGTCATTACCCAAGTTTTACATCCATACTACAAGTCTAATCAGTGTTCTGTAGATAGTCATTTTGGTTCTTTTGTCTAATAATTTCGATGTCATCAATCGTTTATTAGCATAGTATGTACGATTCCCGCTGGAAATACGTGCATTAATTTCGCTACTTACGGAGTTCTTCTGATTGATTTCTGTGCCGAGATATGTAAAGGCATCCACTCGTTCGATAGTACAGTTGTCTATTGTGATATTATTTTCATTGTGAGTTATTCTTTTGACTGTCATATACTTCGTTTTTGCTTCGTTTATTTTGGGACCTCTTTTTCTTGCTTCAGGATCAATTTGTTTGAATACTTCCATTAGTCGTAGCTCCATCAGACCTTAGTCTGCAGCTTAGAATCCGAATGATCAGATGTTACGCTTTTTCTATCTTAACGTATGGCTGTGAAAGTTAGACAAGGGACTCTGAAATAGAAAAAAAATAAATGCGTTTGAGATGTATATATACAGACGAATGTTGAGAATTCCATGGGTACAAAGGATTACTAATCTTGAGGTACTTCATCATATGTGTAAAGAAAAGGAATTACTAAGAATAATCAAAGAAAGGAAAATTCAATATTTGGTCATGTGTTGAAAGGCGAAAGATATGAATTACTTCAAGTTATACTGGAAGGAAAAGTACAGGGCAAAAGATCAGTAGGAAGAAGCCAGAACTCGTGGCTGAAAGGCCTGAGGAGATGGTTTGACCGCTCATCTGCATAAATCTTTCGCGCAGAAGTTTCCATAACTACAATCGCTATTTGGATCGCCAACCTTCGAAAGGAGACGGCCCCATGAGAAGAGGTCCTGAATAACATTCTTTAGTCTGCCCCTCTTTATAAAGTCCAGTAGCTTCAAGACTGTACCTTTCATGTAGCCATTTGCCGGTGAATTTTCTTTCCCTAATGCAAATAATCGCACATTTGCCAGACTTTCATACAATGTGCTATGCTGTTTCTTCTTTGAGGTGACAGAATCTGCACAGGTCATCATCTGATAATTCCATTAGCTTTAAGTGTCTATTTAGCTTACAGTGCCCTGTTAGAAGACCTACTATGGCTGTGACTGTTTTCCTGTGTTTGCTTATTAGGTCTGCCGTAAATTTTGTCAAATGTTCTGTAATGAACCGTTTCACTGTCATTGTACTGGTGAATTATTTCACCATTCCAGAGATTTGTGAGCTAAAAACAATATATACCTAACAATCTATTCTCCAGACACATTAAATTCAACGCATACTAGATTCTGCATAGGGCTCTCACTGCGGACAGTCTCTGGCTACCTGTACTGACATTGTATACTCCAGTAACAGTTCGCATACAGCTAGCATCAGCTTTTGGTTTTTCAGAACGGGATTGTAATGTGCGTTAAGGTCTTTACCCACTAGAACGTATCATACACGGACCGTGCTAATACCGATACAGGCAAAAAAATATTCTTTGCACCATTATTATCGGAAAGCGCCCATTAGAGCGTTCCATCACCGGCCATAACCGTAGCCTGCCATGCCCGTCCAGGTCAACATTTGCCGGCCGGTATATTTTGTCGGTGACGATACGCTCCAAGCATGGTCTGTGACGCCAACAAATACCGTTGCATTCGCGTATGCTTCGTGTTGGTAATCGGTTCAGACACAAAACTTGTGGTAGTTGCAACAAATCACCTAGGTTTGTGGTAGTTGCTTTTTGTGTGCCTTTAAGTAAACACGTGCGCTAATAATAGAAAAATGAACGACGAACAGCTACTAGAATGTGTTCGTAAATACGAATTTCTGTACAATTTACAACATCCAAAGTATATGAATACCGCTAGAAAAAAACGTCGTATGGAAGAATATTTCAGATTAAATGAAACAACCTGGTAAGTAATAACTTTTGTTCCTTTATTTTTATTAGAATATTCTAAAGCTAGTCCGTTGGACTTTATTTTTAATTTTTATTTAAATATTTTTTTACCCAGTCCACTTGACTTTTAATCGTTTGGAAGAAGTCCGCGAATTGACTGCGTACTGCAAAAGTGGAAGAAACTGCATTGCCTCCTTGATGTCGTAGGTTCTGCATAGGAAGAACCTGCAGAGTTGCCGTTTCTATTTCAGTTACTCCGCGTCTTATAAGACGTTAGAACAATTTTTTCCGCATATTCTTATTTCAAATGCATGCGTCTATTATAAATGCGAAATTTTTGACTTAAAATGCCGAATACTTTTTCAACTACACGTCTTGCTCGACTTACAAGCGATCGTTGTAGGGATGTTTTTTATTATCAGTAATTGTCTGTTGCAACAGAAGATCGTAATAGATTATTTTTTGAAGGAAACGCTTCGTCACCTAATACAACACATGGCGCACTTACATTTGTCCCTGGAAAGGTTTTGCTAACCGGAATATTGAACTTATTAGTTAATATAGCTTGCCACAGTTTCGATTTAGAGAAAATATCACCATCGCTATCTTTGCCGAAAGCACCGACGTTTACAGCTGGAAAATTATAATTCGAGTCGATGACAGCCATAAGTACAATGGAGAATGTTTTATGTGAAGAAACCACTATTTGGAGGCGCTACAATCACAACAGGCTTTCCATCGATTGCACCTACACAATTAGGAAAATTTCACTTGGCCCAAAACTCTTCCATGTTTTTTTCCCATTGCTCTGTGGTGTGTGTTGAAATCGTTTCGATCAACATCTTGTTTATAACCTAACAAACCTCAAACACGGATCGTCTAACAGAACTGAGTCCCATTCGATAGCTAAAAGCAATTCGTTGCTTTCAGCTACAGTTGACTCGTTCTAAACGGCTCACCAGTTGCTAAGTACCTGCAAGTAAAATATTGTTATTAATAATGTTATATTGTAAACTTAAAAAAAAACATTATTTTATCTTACAGGTCCAACCTGCAAACAAAGATGGCAAGGTCTTAGGGATTCATACAGACGAGCCTTGAAAAAGAGAAAAGAGAAAAGTGGACAGGCAGCAACAAAAATTAAAAAATGGACGTACGACGATGAGATGTCTTTTGTTGCTTAATTTTTTGCAGAAAAGAAAACTTTGGATTGTGTTCACCTTACAAGTGATGATGATACGGAAGACTAATTAACAAAACTGCTTCTGATGATGTTGTTAATAATACTGAAGGTCAGAAAGTTGAAAGTTATGTGCAAAATAGTAAGCCAGTTAAATCAATAAACTCATACAGCATAGTTAGCATCAGCCGTATTGATGGCAAAAATTGGATAGTCAGAAAAAACTTGCATCTTAGATGCAAACCGAGGAGTTAGATCGTTTTTTTTAATATATTTGACACAGTGAAAAAGTTTTCTCCATACTAACAAGCATTGGTTAGGAACAAAGTTTTTTCTCTTGTTTCTGAAATGGAATTACAGCAGCTTGCACCCCCTACCTCAACGACTAACAACTATGATTTTTCAAATTCCCAAACCTCATCTCTAATAGGTACATCTACTACTCCACCATGCGCTACACCTATGCCAATGTCTCCTAAGAATTGGAGTGTCTACCAGTGAATTAGAACCGTTAATACAATTTTTTTTATATATCTCTGAATAAAAAAATTACAAATTATTTGTGTTTTACTTACCGTAGACATATAACTAGCTTTTCTTTAGGTAACAGACTTTTTCTGAACGTTGTGTTTCTCTTAGTAATATCATTTTCGATTTTTCTGAATATTTCATTAAACTGTAATGACATCATACGGAAATAAGAAAAAATCTTCTTCATCATCAACTAGGTGTCTATATAAGGTCCAATACTCTCCCTTAGTTTTCCGATTTCTTAGAGATTCGTGAATCAAATAGCGTCTCTGAGTCTTTAATGATTTTCACTCCAACTCTTTATCTTGTAAAGCCAGGTTAAAAATTATATCTGAGTAAATATTAAATAACAGCTGAGATAGAATGCATCATTATCTAACGCCTCTTTGAATGTAACATTTGTCGGTTAATCTCACATCGACTCGTGCAAGTGCTTTTTGCTTCGAATATAAATTTTCTATAATAAGTAGCTCTACCATTAATACCTTTGGTGTTCTTAGTATGTTCAAAAGCGTTCCATGCTATACGCTATCACAAGGCTTTTCGTAATCGATAAGATGCCTTTACATCAGTCGCGGCATTTTTGGATGAGTAAATTTAAGAGACACAGTGCCTCACAGATACATAAATTTTAGATGAATTTCTAAATCCAAACTGGGTCTCAATGTCTCTTTTACAATGACCTCTTATTCTTCCATGCATAATACAAAGAAAAATTTTCAGTGTGAGGCTCAAGAGACTAAATAATCTTTATGTATTCGTCGTATTCATTTTTTTCTCTGCTTCTTCGAAATTGTTCTAAAAATAGACTTAACCTATTGCTCAGGTATTTCAGATGTAATATACAGGTCATTATTAACCTCAGTCTTCAGATTTTAAAATATCAGGTCTCTCTTGATTTACATTGCTCTGTATGGTTGGCCTATCATTTTTAATCAATTAAGTTATATAATAGTTACTCCATGTTTTAAGTAACTTGCCTTTATTAATAATAAATTTGCCTGCATCATCTACTAGACTATTAGTGTTTTTCTAATAATCAGCCTACCTGCGAATATTGAACATGTCAAGTTTTTTTTTATAACTATTCCATTTTTCTACTTCTAACTATTTTCAGCAAGACTGATAAAAGATACAATTTTGATTTATTTTTGATTTTGTGCTGTTATTCAAATAAATAATTTTTAAGAGTCTAAAATCTGTTAAAATTTATTTAGCTACTACTGGTTTTTGTGTAAATATGCCAAATTTACTTGTTTAAAATAATTAATGCTTACCGGTAACTTCCGAAATCAGTATAAATTAACATGCGTGATATCTTGGTATATTGCATAACCTCGAATTACTCGAACAATAGGAAGTTAACTAAAGGCAGGTAGAGTCTGTATCCTAAATGTGCTCTTTCACCGTGATCTTATTGAACTTTGGTATTATTTCACAATTTTTTGCACTCAGATTTCATGTAAAATTATTGGTTTGTAAATCATATATCTACCTCATCTGTTCTCGAAAAGTGAATCTTTTATAACTGCTGCTTAACAAAGCAGAAAATATAAATGATTTTTTTTATTTTGAAATATTCGGTAATTAAGAAAAGTACTATTAATAATTTTTATTTTCGATAATTTCCCATAATTGGGGTAGTAAATAGGGATGAGCATGATTAGAGAGGGTTTATGTAATATTTTTTAAAGTACATGCATAACAGAAATGAGTAATAATTTTTAGTAGCTGAAATAAAATATTATAAATCCATCCAATTTCCATCTACCAAAGCCTTTAACTTTGCCACTTAATGACCTGTATAATACCTACATTTAATATATAATACACAATATTAGCTACCATTGTATTTTGTAGATTTCAAAAGGTTAGACTATACTGTCTTATACAAGAGAATGATCCTCAAACTGTGTAGTAAACGATTTTGCTCTGCATTTTCGCTTTGTTAATTTAGCCCAATTTATAAAGATAATATCTGAGTGATGAAACTAAGATTTTGATTAGCGAGCAGTAGTTTGTTATAACTTTTTGCTTGTCTTTGAATCGAAATATTTTCCCAGTATGCTATACTAAGTTACTTCCAATTCCAAATGGAAACAGGTCGAATGAGTCTGGAGTAGATAAATAAAAGAATATATAAAGAAATAGGTACCAATGCAATTATCAGGATCGCCTTCTAATATTGTATCAAAATGCAATATTGGGGACAATATCTATTGTCAGGTATTAAAGCGAAAGATAACTTATAATTTATTCACTATTTAGTTTATTCGTCTTCCGGGTTTGGACCGTGTCATTTGTGAGTGACCCAAAAGTGGGTTCATCTCGACGTTTCGCTACAATTGTATGTAGCTTCTTCAGGAGAACAAAGAAAAAGAAAAAAGAAAACAAAAGAACAGGAAGATGGGTAGTTAGCAACGGTAACTCAGTTACTCAACGCAACCAGAGGCGAATACTAACTACCAAGATGGGCATTTGGTCACAGTAACTCAACTACTCAACGCAGCCAGAGGTGAAAACCAAATGCCAGGACAGGGATTCACGTCCAACAGCTCAGAACACTAACGCGTCGAGAGGCGGGGAGTGAATCCGTTTCTTTTTTCTTTTTCTTTGTTCTCCTGAAGAAGCTACATACAATTGTAGCGAAACGTCGAGATGAACCCACTTTTGGGTCACTCACAAATGACACGGTCCAAACCCGGAAGACGAATAAACTATAATTCTGACTCTGGCCGTGGAAGCCTACGATTTCATTTATTCACTATTTACTTAAATTGTTGGTATACATCTATCAATTTTGAGTAAAAACCTAAATCTAAAATTAATACTGACTTTTTCACTTTCTACGTAATCAGAAAAACGATAAATTGATTGATCAACTGTAAGAATAGCAGGAACTGACAATAAAAGAAGGAAATAAAGAAAAAAACAAACAATTAAAGAAATTATTTTGTATTTAGCATTGTGTTGAATGCAATAAGGCGAAAACATGTATACATTATAAATTTCGAGTAAAATTTCATCACTATCGCCGATCTCTGTACATTAGGGTGGAGCGAAAAAATCGATATTTTTTTGACATGTAATACCTGCAAAAAGTTGACCCTACCTATAGTATACTTGCTCCTAAAATTTCAGTAGAAAATAAAAGTATCTTCAGGGCTCTACCGCGCACCAAAAAAAGAAAAAAGTCAAGAAAAATCGATTTTATTTATTTTTTACTTCTAATAAATAAAAGAAGCTGCTTTTATCGATGTTAATTATTTTCTAATATTTTAGTTAAAAATAATGTTATTAGAGCTCTATCTGTCACCCAAGTAAAACTATGAGCAATATTTTTGGAAATAAAACAGATCAAAAATCTCATCAGATAATGTTCAATGTACGCCTTACAGTTATTTTTTATTAAATAAAGCTACGCCACTGGTAATGACACTTCCCGTGAAATTTTCTTTTCCTGTAAAACTTTTTTTGATCTGTTTCGTGCTAGATCGGTTCGACGAAGTAAGTAAGACGAAGTTAGTTCAGTCTTCAGTCCCACTGTGATAGCCGTAGAGATAAGATCGTTATTGTAATAATTAATCGGTACGTAATGAGTTTGCCAGTGAAAGACACTAGGGGTACTACTAATTGTCCTATATTTGGTGCACCTGCGAATATACCTTCAAATGTTTTGCTAACTATAGAAGATGTTATGATGCGATATCTACTTATTAGAAATGAACTAAAAGGTATACATTCTGGCAAGGATCCTAGTGTTCTAGTTATTTCTCAATTACTTACCAATGAAATCAAAGCCATCTGGGAAAAAGCCTCAGTTCCCACTGTATCAAGCAATCGTATTATTCGATTAATTCGTGATATCCTATGTAAGTATCAAACTCTCATCAGATATCCAAAACAAAAACGTAATGAGACTTATAATTTAAGAGTAAAAAGTTGAAAAGTTGAAGAAGATGATGCAAGAAAAGGTGGGAGATAAACTTCATCGCAAGATAAAAACCGAAGAACACATTTCGTTACTTGAAGAACCAGGTTCTAAATATTTTAATCACATAACTTGAACGTCAGGTACAGGAAGACATATTACACAATACACATCTATATTAAATTTTTTTGAAGAATCCGGTATTGGCACAGGTAATCTTTTAGTAGTAGGCTGCGACGGTACAGCAGTCAACACTGGGAGGAAGAAGGGAGTTTTACTGTTTTAAAAGATAGAACTGAAACGTTCTCTGCCGTGTCAATTTGTCTGTTATACATGAATGAATTGCCCCTCCGGCATATCTTTCAATATCTCAATGGAAAAACTTAGGGACCCCGTGAATACTCTGGCAGTATAGGCAAATTATTGTAGTCTTGCGAAAATTTGCCAGCAATCCATTTTGTTCCTATTCATACCACTCTACCACAATTAGATGCTGCAGTTATAAGGGACCTTAGCAGTGATCAAAAGTACTTATACAGAATTTGTCAATCGGTTTCTAATGGAAAGTGTTCGGTAAATTAACACAGCACGATGGATTACAAAGGCAAATCGTATATTGCGTGTTTATGTCGGAAGTAAAAAATCCGTCTTTGGTTTTAAGATCTTTGGCTCAACTTGTGGTAAAAGTTTATGAGCCAGTGTGGTTTAATATTAAAACAAAGTCATCGTGTAGTGAAGGAGCAAGACACGTCTTTAAAATGATTTAATTGTCACGCTACCTGAGCAACGACTTGAAAGCTGTCATTGAACCTGTTATCAAAAGACATTTATATTTTTATCATTCGGAGAACCTTCTCCTAGCAGTGCTTTCTGATGATCATCCTACCATACGACAACTTGACTTACGCAGAATATTGAAGACGCGCACAAAAATACCTACTTTGGACACGAATGTAAGAGAATTTCTAATTCCTGATTTAAATTTCAATGCTAGTGAATATTATAAACTTATTGATTCTCAAAATTGCTCTGTTACAATGCCTCCCCTTTTATGTGCTACAACTGATGAGGATATTAGAAAATGTATTAATGTTTTGTCATTTCCTTGTCATACTCAAGCAGTAAAAAGATGTGAGAAGGTTGTAACAGAAGCTTCCACTTCTGTCCTCGGCTATCACTCCAGAGATGGATTTGTTCGGACAAGGATTCATTCAAGAACCAGATTACCTTGATTTAACACTAAGGCGCAATACACTGCATAATTTTTTTAGGAATTTAAAGACAAGTAGCAGTTTAATTTCCATTTACCTAATAGTCTAGGATATAATATTTAGTTGAACTTTTTTTTTAAAGAGAACCTGTTTATTTAGTAAATGGTTTGTTTTCTATATTAGAGATTTTTATTGTTTTCTATATTAAAAGTTTTTATAAAATAAGGGATTTGTATTTTCTTGTCTATTTAGATGTATAAGACTTTTTGAAATTATAAAATATGGTAAAAACCCTAATAGTCATTAAATTATTTTAGCTTCCGCGCTATTACATTAGAAAAAAATTTATCATTATTTTTTTCACCCTGTAGAATTCTGAACATGAAATAGTAGAAAAAAAAATAAAAAAACATGGTACTCCACTATGCAGTAAGCAACTTTTCCGAGCTATTACATTTCGAATAAAAAATTTTAAAAAAATTCTTCATGTTTCACTCCACCCTACTGTACATACCACACTTTTACAATGTTATTTTAATTCGAATAAATTATCGATATTGTTGGGTATAATATTTACTTCTAAAAATAATTAAACAATAATGTATTACAGTTCGTATTTTAACTGATAACACTAAACCTTCACTGTCTCTTTCTCATAAGTTGTGCATATGCATATTTTTGTGAATACAATCGGATTTTGCACCATTAAGTCGTCAACACAATGATAAACCAGACCCGAAACTGTCCAGATCCCAATAAATAAACTTTATTCCGTTCTCATGGGTACTAAATAAAGGTTCTCGAAAAGAAATAATCCACATTTAATTGAATTGTCTCAGGGTTTTGGACCACCAGGAAAGGAACTTAAGCTTGAGGAGCATCCGGAGCACCAGTATTTATTCCCTAATCAAGCAGCCTTTGTTTATGTCCAATCACTACTCTCTCTCAGTAGCAAGCAACTGATTTGAATTGCAATCCAAGTAGGCATAAATCCGTTAAGCGTTGGCATTTATTTAGAGTGGTGCCTATAATTTAGACATTTATAGTTTGGGAGCTTGCAACAATTGTTAAAATCCTTTATAAATTGGACCGATACATAACTAAAATTTAAATACTAAAAATGAGGTAAAAAATTAAATCAAGAACTTTATTTTGTTTGCATTATGCTGGTATTTCCAGTACTTGCTGAATGTCATTTTACTTTTCTTATGAGGGATTTCAATGCCAAGGTAGGAACTCAAATTGATGATGCAGAGACGGCAATAGGAAAACACGGTTTAGGAGGTCGAAATAAGAGAGGCCAGACACTATTAAATTTTCTTCATAACCATCAGTAATATTTGATGAATAGCTTTTTCCAAAAGAAGCCACATAGACGATGGACATGGGTAAGCCCAAATGGAAAAGTAAAAATTGAAATAGATTTCTTCATAACAACACATAAAAGATATGTCAAAGATGTCACAGTATTAAATCAGTTTGGCATTGGTAGCGATTATCGAGCAGTGAGTGCTACAATACAGTTAAATTTAAAAAATGAAAGAACAAGATTAATAAAGAGAAGAGAATTGAAAAATGGAGTACACCAGAAAACACAAAAGAATATGTGAAAGCTATAAATCGGGCCTTAAACCACCCCTTTTTCGACAGTTGTTGAAACCGTAAATAATGCAATCACAGAAGCGTTAATGACAGCACAAAAACAGTACTGTGCCAGACCAGCCGGAAAAGAAGAGAAACTGAGCGAAAACACCAAAAAGCTCATTAAAGAAAGAAAAGTTAAGAGATCAGAGCAGAAAGGCGACTCAGCTGAACTCAGAAATCTGAACAGAGATATCTCAAAAGCAATTCGTAAAGATCATAGGAAGTATAATACTGAGAAAATACAAAATGTGATTGAGCAAAATGGAAATATGAAAATACTTAGAAGAAAGCCTTGTGATGGTAAAAAGGAAATTGTTAAACTAAAAGACAAGGAAGGTAATATAACAACAATTAGAGAGAGAATAGTAGAGATTGCAAAAAGCTTCTATGAAGAATTATACAAAAGCCAGTTAACAGAAGAAGACAAAACACAAATTAGAGAACGCAGAGGAATGAACCAAGGATCCGAACTTCTGCCTACCATAACGATAAAAGAAGTGAAACGAACTCTAAAGGAAATGAAAAACAACAAGGCTTCGGGAGATGACCAAATAGTAATAGAAGCTGTTAATTAAACCTAGAGAATTATAGACCGATAAGTCTGTTGTCACATCTTTACAAATGGTTTACCAAGATCATCACAAAACGTTTAGAATGAAAATTAGATTTCTATCAGTCTAAGGAGCAAGCTGGGTTAGGAAAGGTTATGGAACAAATGACTACCTACAAGCACTTAAAATACTAATTGAAAAATGTGTTAAATATAATAAACCACTCACGTTGATTTTCATAGACTTCAAGAAAGCTTTTGATACCGTGGAATTACCGGCAGTATTAGGAGCATTAAAATAAAGCCGAGTAGATATACAAATTTGATAAAGCATATATATATATATATATATATATATATATATATATATATATATATATATATATATATATATATTTATAACAACGCAACAGCATCTGTTAAACTCCATAACTTTACCGATAAATATAGAATTGAGTGAGGAATTAGACAGGGCGACACCATCTTTCCCCAACTATTCACTGCAGCTCTGGAATATGCCTTTAAAAACTAGATTGGGCTAAAAGGGAATAAATATTGAAATATTGATGGTGAATACTTAAGCCACTTGCGCTTTACAGATAATATTGTCATTATAGCTGAGAGTTTAAATGGAGCTCACAAAATGATGGAAGAACTAAAACAGGCAATAGAACAAATAGACCTAAACATAAACTTTGAAATAACAAAATACATGACCAATTTAGTTCCAAGTGGTGTTATGAGGATAGATGGGAACGAAGTACATCAGGTCTTTAGCTATATCTATTTAGGTCATGAAATTAGAATAGGAAAAGACAATCAAACTTGTGAGATACAGCGTCGCATAGGCTTGGAATGGGCAGCATTTGGCAAGATGCGAGATATTCTAAAAGGAACGCTACCGATTTGCTTTAAGAAAAAGGTTTACAACCAATGCATACTGCCAGTAATAACATATGGTTCCGAAACAATAACTTCCTAATATAAAAATAAAACCAAACATTCTGCAAATAAATTGAGAGTAACCCAAAGAAAAATGAACACAGCAATATTGGCAATAACTAGAAGAGATTGGTACCAAATAGGATATTGAGAGAGAGGACTAAAGTGACAGATGTCACAGAAAAAATTGCACAAGCCAAATGGAGATGGGCTTGACATATAGCACTTTTAAATTATAATAGGTGGACCAAAAGACTCATAGAATGGAGACCTAGAGAAGACAAAAGACACCGAGGCAGACCACCAAAAAGATGGATGGACGACTTGAGAAAAACAGTCGGAAATTGGATACAGAAGGCGCAATATAGAGAACAGTGGAAAAACATGGAGGAGACCTATATCCAACAGTGAATGCAAGAGGTTGAGGAATTATGATGATGATGATGACTTATATTGGTAATATTTGTCTTTTATGTCAATATTTTGAAACAAACTAGATATAGATTGGAGAATACTCTTTGTAACCTACTTTTCTCATTTTTAATTATCAGCTTAGTTTTGTTATTATTATCTCTAATCAGTGAGTTACTTGCCACCATGTCATCATTATAAGTGCTTCGACAATTCGTTGTTGATCATGGCCTGCTCACAAAAAAGGCGCTACTCCCGTCAATTTCTGGCAACTTTTCTTCATCTTTTGACCCTTAGAAAATGTAGGTCTTCTTCCACATCATATATGCGCCTTTTTATTTCGTCGCTTGTTGTTTCTGTTTTTTTTACTAGCGATCCAAGATATGTAAATTCTTTGACTTGCTCAAATGAATAGTTGTTAATTTGAATTTTCTGTTGGATTTTTCGGGAGTTTTTAGAAACCAACATATATTTGGATGTTTCCTCGTTTATCACAAGTCTTAATTCACTTGCTGCGTCCGCAAGCCTTTTAAAACAATGCACCATGTCTCTCAAATTTCTGCCCACTATAACTATATCATCAGCGAATGAGAGAATTTGTGTCGATCTATTAAAAATAGTTTCATTCATTTTAATATTTAATTGTCTGATTGCCTTTTCCAAGGCAATATTAAAGAGGAGACACATCAGCGCGTCTCCCTGTCTTACAATATTATTAATGTCAAAGAACGTAGTGTTTTCTCCTTTTATTCTAACGCATAGCTTACGTTTTACATTGTTAGTTGGGTCACATTAACTAACTTTCTTGAAAGTCTATCATTGCATTATATAAGATAGTTCTTTTCACACTGTCACAGGCTGCTTTAAAGTCGACGAAGACATATGTATGTATCTATGTTATATTCTAGTGACTTTTCTAGAATCTGCCTATGTGCTTGAATTTGACGTATAGTTGACTTTCCAGTAGTAAATCCGCATTGATATAACAATATTGACTAACAGTGTCCTTTGTTAAATGTTTAAGTCTTTCAAACAATACATTGCCAAGATTTTATACGCAGATGCTAACAGAGTAATGCCTCTAACAGTTGTTACACTCAATTTGATGCCCCTTTTTATGCAAAGGATATATTATTTCTTTTAGCCACTCTTCTGGTACTACAAGATATCAACGATTCTTGGGGCTTTATTGTCTTTGAGTTTTAGGATGGCATTTAACACTTCTTCTCTTGTTGGGTCTTCACTGTGTAGTTGACGTTGAGATTTTTTTAATTGTTTATGTTGTAACCTCCTTTATTATCGTTTATATTAAGATAGCTAAAATGTTGTGAACCTGTTGAGAACTGAGTTTTTATCACGTAGAATTTCACCGTTACTGTCGTTACGAATTGTAACGACATTAATTGTAATATTTCCTTGTATCTCATTGAAAGTATTCTGTTCGCATTCCCTCTTCTTACGTCGATGGATACTTTTTCTCTGTTCTAAGACGTCTTTACTCTTCTTTTTTCTCCGTCTACAACCTGCGTCGATGGTTTTTTGATATGTTGCGTCTTTGTATTTGTGGCCATTTTGCACTCATGATCAAACCAATGATTTCTTTTTTCTATATTGGTTTTGCCCAATATTTCAACCGATTTCCATAACACAATATCTCGTATATTTGCCCATAATTGGTTAATGTCTTCTTCTTCTTCTTCTTCTTCTTCTTCTTCTAAGGTTGCTGTCCTGATTTGATATTCTATTTGCTGTTTGTATATATTTGTAACGTCGGGATTTTTTTCTACACTTGCCATCATGTGGGAACGTCAATTATTATTTTTAAACCTTGTGGAGTAACCACCTTTAAATGCTATAAATTTCGTCTTTTATATGGATATTTTTATACCAACTAGATATAGATTAAAGATCCTTATTTTAACTTACTTTGCCAATTTTTGATTATTAGCTGATTATCGTAACGTATGAAAAAAAAAAAATTTTTTTCTTTGTGTATGTTGGTTGCCATGTATGGATTGTTAATCCACACCAAATATATCTACACATAAGGTAACTAATGGTAACTGAATCATGAAAATTGTAATAAAAAAGATGTTGAAGAGCGATTTATTAATAAAAATATTTGTATCTATTTGCTACGTCTGGTTATGAAGTGGCTTATAACTTCGTTTTTTAATAGAACACCCTCTATATTTTTAAATACGGTAAAAGTAACGTTCCAAATCTAAAATATCTCCTGACAGAGTTAATTTGTACGAAGAATTTTTTGAAAAGTACTTTGCTGATTCTACCGAGCCACCAGCATCCAGACAGTTTAATGATATATGTTTGACGTATTTTTTGAGTTTAATTTTTTCATTTAAGTCCCCACGAGTTGACACATGTCCAACATGTGACTCAAAGTTAAAACAGACAGAGCTCTACAAGAAGAAATAAAAACAGATGCTAAGCAAAAACTAAAAATTCACCACAGGCAAGCTGACATGGCAAGACAAGAAATAATTGAAGATTACAAAGAATTTAGAAGAAAAAACTCAGATATTCGAATGGTTTAATTTGATCTACAGCAACAGATGTATCTTTTAACATTAACTCATACCCAAATATACTGGGGCCGTCAGCTTGCCTGTATTAATATGAGTACCTATTCAGTTAGAAGACGAAGGAAGGGGCATCATGCTCTTATGGAATAAAACTGCCGGGCAAAGGGGGTTTAAATAGCTTTATTTCTGTAAAGGTTTTTTACCAGTTGCGAAATAGGATTCACTATAGATAAACAAAAGTAAATTTTCTGGTCAGATAATTGTAGTGGCCAAAATAAAAACCAGGCTTTACTTGTTATGTATCTCGTTTTTAATTGCAAAAGGTTTCTTTTTAGAAATAACTCAAAAACTTGCTTTTTCATATCTTCACATATACCTTTCTCGCGTGTGATCGCGATTTTGCCATTGTAGAGAAAGCAAAGAAACATACCAAGCCGCTTATACCAAAAGACCTCATTGAAATTATTGCTAATGGTAGAAAGAAAAATCTGTTCTTATTAAATAAATACTATAGTAAAGTATAGTAATACTACAATATTTCATGATTAATAAATTAAGCTAAATCCACGATAAACACTAAAGACTTGCAGATATCTTCGGCTACTATGATTTCAGTAACATCTAAAAACTTTAGTAAACTATGATTTCAGTAACTTTAAGTTTATATAACAAAAGTTACTGGAATTTGATTCCATGGCTTAAAACTTCAGTGATCAAACCTGGAATTACTAAGGCGAGTTTTGGGGAGTTGAAAAGCGAGATGAAGGAAAACACTGTGTCATTGTCTACCAAAAAAAAAAAAATAAAAGCTATCCCAGCTGTGTTACTATATTTAGCATGAGAAGAAAAACTTAACAAAATAAAAGAAGCGCAAACAATTTTATTTCTCCAGACTACAAATTTGCAGGTCAATAGTGTTAATTGAACCAAAGTATAATAATAAAACTATTAGGAATAAATACTTCGTTCATCATTTTTCAACTAAAACAGTTTTTTGTCTCAACTGAAAACTCTCAACTAATGGTTTGGCGTTTCTCATTTATACACCAAAAATAAATATACACACATGTCCAACAGTTTGGAATATGTACAAATAATATATCTACGCCTATGGTGGTTTTAAGACTGTTGTTGATATTCATTCTAGAGCGTTTTTAAATGAAAATGATAAAAAATTCAAATCGTTTTTGTATGATTTTAGTCATATTCAAGTAATTAGCGCATTTACACATTATTTTAGTCTTTGTTTAAATTTGAATTAAGCAGTTTAAAAATGACTAAAAACGTGATATCTCATTTTGACAGATCTAGACTAATTGTTTTGTTACAACAGGGCTTTAGTCAAAGTTATATCGCGATTATTGTTGATGTTATTGGTGATGGTAGAAGTCGATGTACAACAGCAGCACAATACCCGCAAATATTATTGATAGCTCGTAAAAATTGTTTGGGATCTACAAGTGGTATATCCAGAGAAATTTCTAGGCTTTAAGGACTGAATATTTCACGGCAAACAATAACACGCAGACTAAATGCGGTAAATTTGTATCGTAGAAGACCGCTACGTGTTCCTAAACTAGCCTACCAACACAAAATAGTAAGGTTGCAATGGGCTAGAGAAATGGTGCATCATGGTCCTAACTGGAATAACGTGATGTTCTCTGATGAGTCAAAAATTGGCTTGGTATCTGATTCGCGAAGAACACTGATTTGGATGGCACCAGGATGACAAGTTCGACTAGAAACAGCCCAACCGCGTGTCCCATTTGAAGGTGGCAGTATTATGATTTGGGGTGGTATTATGAGTGGTATATGGACGACACTGCTGGTTCTGGAGAGAAGAGTCAGGGGCAGTAGGTGATAAATTTGTGTTTATGCATGTCAACGCATCTCTTCATCGAACAGCAGCAGTATAAAATTTTCTGGAAGAAGAAGGAATATCTACATTACAGTGATCCTCAAATTCACCCGACCTGAACGTTATTAAATATGCTTGGGACATTCCCAAAACACGCATCAAGAAGCGAAACAATCCCCCTATTACACTTCGAGAACTAAAAGATGCTGCTCGTGAAGAATGGGAGAGAATTCCGCAAGCCCAGGTTGACCAGTTAATCGGCAGCATGCCAAATCGCCTACAGGCATGCATACAGAAAATACTAAATATTAGTTTTATTAAAAATTATTTTTTTCTATACTAATTCATTTTTAAATGTAAGTCGTACATTGCAAGTTTTTCACTAGAAGAGAATAAATAGTTTTTTTTTGCATATCGTTTACCTGGTTTTGGGATTTATTTAGAATTGTTGAGAAGATTAAAATCAATATAAAGATGAATAAATAGTCCAATATTCCAAACTTTTGGACATAATGTGTAACTGTAGTTTAAGTAATTTTTTAATATAGATTATTATATTCACTTTCAGACTACGCTATGATGCTCCAATTAATAGTTTTACAAAACAGGGGCCTATATGTGTTACGTAAATTGTACAAAATCACCACTATCAATGTTTTACGTCTTAAGCCCGCGTACTATTTATTATCTTAGCTAAAACTGCCAAACGATATTCAGATTGCCAATCAATTAATTACCCAAAGAAGAAAATATTTAAGCGCCAGATCTTTCCACACCGCCGACTTTATGAGTTTGTCGGCAATCGGCGTGTTTATTCTTCTTCTTATATAAACGTTATGTGTTTATTTGGGGAACAATTTTGTAGCTGTCATTGTTATAAAATGTTCGCGGTCTCGCTTGGTGGTCGAGACGCGAAGACAAAAGAAGAATTAGAGTGAAGAGTAGGGACAAAACGAGGTAAAGTATTTGGTTTCTTTGGATAATTGACAGTGTGGAAAAGTACCTGAGGATATAGGTAATTAATGAGATAGGTTTCGGTATGCAAAATAGTGGGAGCTACTTATAATTTTCTGTTTTTTAACAGTCAGTTAGTTAATAAATTTAATTGAACTGTCCCAAATTGTCCTGATTAAAAATTTTAAAAATAATCATTACATCGATAGGTAGTTTAGGTAAATACTCAAAAATGTTTACAAACAATTAATCATTTAATAATTAGTGAAAGATTTTAAAATCGTAATAAATTTAAATCAAAACATTAATTTTCATCTGTGATTTATAATATTTATCAGACTATTTTACGAGAGTTGAATAAAAAAATCCAAAAGATTTTACAACAAGAACCTGTAAAAAATAATTTTAGAAACATTTCTCCATCTGCCCTGGATTGTCTGTATGGGCTCCTGGATGCGGTCTGTATGAACATATCGCTCGATTATACTGTTCGGATCGCAATATTGCAAAAAAATTGATTAACAGATAATTAACATTTAGAGTAAAATATGATTAAAATGAATGAGGACTTAAAAAAAATGCACCTTAACTATTTACAAAAAAATATTATGTTACTTAAATATTTACTTCTCCTTGTTCGTTCTTGTATGTCGGCTTTAAAGCCTGTTTTTTCTTCAATATTAGCCTCCTAAATTGTTGAAATTATCGCCTTATCTTTTTCTTAGCCTGCCAATACTTCTTCGTCCATTTGGTGACTTATCCCGTGCTATTTGTTCTATCCTATATTCTGCCATTCTACTAATGTGTTCATTCAATTCCTGATTCCGTTTTTTCACCCATCTATTTATGTCTTCTATATTGCATGCTTTTCTTACGTTTTCATCTACTCTCCCTATCCAACAGACTTTTCCCTGTTATTCTTTGGAGTATTTTTGTCTCTGCTATTTCTAGTAGTCGTCTTGTTTTAGATGTGTAAAGTCTTGTCTCCGCCGTGTATGTTAATATAGGTCTAATTGCTGCTTTATAGATTCTTGTGTTTTTGTGTCTTGTCATAGGTGTTTGTTCTTCCAGATTGTGTCATTAAAAGATTCTGTTGCTTTACTTGCTTTTAAGCTTTGTTGTCGTACTTCTTCTTCAACATCTCCGTATTTTGCTATATATATATATATATATATATATATATATATATATATATATATGAATTTTGATGGTACACAAGGCAAATATCGAACACAGTATTTAATTAAATCTTGCCCAAGTACTTTCGATCACAAGATCATCCTCAGGGGCATTTCGTCAATTGTGGCCTATCCAGCAATAATGGAATGTCATACATGTAAACTGGGACATAACAAATACACTAAAGACAAACAAACACTTTAAAATTTAAATTGGAGAAGCTACATTTTTTTTTTATATAATAGAAGCCGGAGACAGAATGTCTCCGGCTTCTATGAATGATTCTGTCTCCGGCTTCTATTATATAAAAAAAAAAAAAAAATGTAGCTTCTCCAATTTAAATTTTAAAGTGTTTGTTTGTCTTTAGTGTATTTGTTATGTCCCAGTTTACATGTATGACATTCCATTATTGCTGGATAGGCCACAATTGACGAAATGCCCCTGAGGATGATCTTGTGATCGAAAGTACTTGGGCAAGATTTAATTAAATACTGTGTTCGATATTTGCCTTGTGTACCATCAAAGTTCATTTATTCGAACATTCAACCTTATATTGATATATATATATATATATATATATATATATATATATATATATATATATTATATATGTATATATATATATATATATATATATATATATATATATATATATATATATATATATATATGGGACCTAAGCTAGATTTTCATCAACCTCTAGAGCAGGCCGGATTTAGGAGTGGCTTTGGAACAAATGACCACCTACAAGTAATAAAATCCTTGATAGAGAAAGTTATAGAATACAACAAGCCATTGATATTAATATTTGTAGACTTTGAGAACGCATTTGACTCAGTCCAGCATAGCTTCATGTTAAGAGCTCTTACAGAGTGCAGTATTGACCATATGTACACAACTCTTCTTCGAAATATATATGATAGCGCAACAGCTGCTGTAAAAATGTACTATGGTAACACAGACACATTTCCCTTGGAGAAAGGTATTAGGCAAGGAGACACTATCTCTCCTAAACTATTCACCGCCCTATTACAGAGTGCTATGAGAAAAAATAATTGGGAAAATATTGGATTAAATATAAATGGGGAATTTTTGAACAACTTGAGGTTTGCAGACGACATAGTCCTTATTGCAGATCAGGTAGATCATGCATGCCAACTTCTTCAAGACCTTCAGAGCTCTTGTGCACGAGTTGGCCTTAAAATTAATTTTTCCAAAACACAATACATGACCAACCTGGTACTGGCAAAAAACATTTCCACTAATGGCACGCAAATTGAACAAGTGTATTCCTATAAGTATCTGGGCCACGAGATTAAATTGGGAAGAGACAATCAAACAACAGAGTTAAAAAGGAGAATAGGACTGGCATGGGCAGCTTACGGAAAACTGAGGGAAGTCTTTAAATCAGCTATTCCCATGTGCTTGAAGAGAAAAGTTTTTGATCAGTGTGTACTTCCAGTTCTGACATATGGAGCAGAAACATTGACACTTACCAGAAAAGTAATTAATAAGATACAAGTGGCACAGAGAGCGATGGAGAGGTCAATGTTGGGCGTATCACTCAGGGACAGAGTTTCGAGTCATATAGTAAGGAGAAAAACTGGTGTGACGGACGCAGTTGAAAGAATTACAACCCTGAAATGGAACTGGGCAGGACATGTTGCTAGGGTCAGAGATGGAAGATGGACAAAGAAAATTTTAGAGTGGAGGCCTAGACACGGTGCTTATCGTAGTCGAGGACGTCCTCCAACAAGGTGGTCGGACGATTTAAAGCGCATCCAGTCTAACTGGATTCAAGTTGCTCAACATCGGATGCAATCTTCGCATTTTTTGGCTCCTGGTTTTTTCGGAAGTGCAATAAAGTCAGATTTCAGCCATTCTGCTGGTATTTCTCCAGAGTTTGATATGTTGTTAAATATCTTTGCGATTATTGCTATTGATTCGTTGTCCATTAGTTTGAGTAGTTCTGCTTGTATATTATCAGGGTCTGCTGCTTTGCTATTGTTTAGCTGTGTTATTCCGGAAGAAACTTCCTGCTGAAATATTCTTGGTTCATCATTTACCACTTTTTTTAACCCAAAGGTGTTATCTCTTTGGTATTCAAATAGTTTTCTAGATATTTTTTCCATGTTCCTATTTTACTATGTTTGTCCAAGATGTTGTTTCTATCGTAATCAGTTATATTTCCTTTATGTCTTCGTCTAAGTCCTCCTGTAAGTTCGTTAACTAACCTATAGTTTCTTTTTCTTTTTCTTCTCTGATTTTCGTTCGTATTAATATATTTATGGTTTTATATTATTTATCTGGGTTATTTTTGGGTTTTCTTCTCTAGTCCATTAGTTTCAGAATCTCATTTGTCATCCATGATTTTTTCTTCAGTAATCTATTTTTAAGTGTTTATTCATTACATTTTGCACCATTTCTGTAATATGTTTGATCGTTTGTTCTTCGTTCGATTCGTTTGTAAGTGCAGTCACTTGCTCGTTCAACGTGACTTGGACTGTCATCCTCGTATCACAGGTCTTTTAGCATACGTAGATCGTATGATTGTGCTTTCCTTTTCTGCACTGTTTTGAGTTTGACTCGAAATACTCCCACCAGGGAAATGTGGTTTGTCTCCAAGTCTGCTCCAGGATAAGTCGTGACAGATATAAAGCTGTTTTGGAATATTTTCTACATAGGAAGAACTATAGAACGTAGATTGCTTAATATTACAATCAGTGTTCGTATACCTAATAAGGAAATAAGAAAAAGATGAAAGGTAAAAATGTAGTCAAAAAAATGTCTACGTTAAAACAGAACTAGACAGGTCACGTAGAGAATATGAAAGACAATTGATGGACGATGCGAAGCGGAATCTAGTAAGTTTTAATTGTAGTGAGAATAAATATTTTCGATGTGACTGCTCAATCTTGTTTTTTGAAAAAATAATGAAAACAACCACTACAAACGTTGACGGAAAAGTATCTTATAATAACTATAACGATAATTTATCTGACTTACCAAGAAGATTGTAATCGTTTCGTTAGTACGTACCACCAAAAAAATGGTTCGAAATAAAAATGCAAATCAAGCTCGCATTTTAATATGACCACCGTACGGACTGATTACAAACACGATATAAATCAGTATTAACTGACATGTTAAGTGAACCATTTGTATAATTAGACCCATGGGTTTGATCAATTAGCACCTAGGGATGCAAATGTTGGACAGAAACTACTGACGTTATTATAATATTTTTAAAAAACGATTAGGATGGCAGCAGTTGATTTGAAAGGCGAACATCTTATATTAGCCATACTAATTATAGTGTATGTAAGATATCCTGTTGTAATGTATTAATTTTGTTTTTGTTACCGGTATTTTTTCCTTTCGTTATAAAATTAAGTCATTATAAAAGGTCTTTTACTACAAAATAGAAATGTAGAATATTTTTACTTAAATATCCCAAATTCATTATAATTATCAATGCATTTTCTTAAAAACCACACTAGCACATTTTAAGGCTATTTTAAGGTACATAGGCTTTTCTCAACATAATTTGAAATAATTATTTATATACAAGCTTATTTCTCAGCAAACCAACTATTGCTAATGAATATAGCTACGCCTAAAAGGACAAATATTGTATGTCCAAAATTGATGTTTTCAATAATATCAATTTGATATTTTGCGTTAGCCTTGACAAACCATACATCAAAAGTAATTAAATTATCATGTTACACCTTCTTTTATATATTATATAGTTTTATTTCTAACTTTCAAATTTAACAAGCTAAAAGTGACCTTCTGTATGGACATATAGTACATGTAAAGTAGAATATGGACATACAATATGTCATTATATCCATACTGCAATTGTGAAAATAGTATAAAGTCAGGTTTAAAATAATACTCGTATTAGTAGTACAAACACAATTAAAACTTAGTCCATTTCGTATTCAGAATCGCTTGGAAAAATATCTTTAGCCTCTACGGATGTACGTAATGTCTCTACAAAGTTTCTGTAGTCTTCTGGAATTACCTTCTCGCGTAAGAGACACAGAAGGTCATGCTTTTTTTGATTGGATATTGGCAAAAAACTGTTATATTGTTGTTCAAGATGTACATCATGGACATTTTCATACTGTTTGTGTGTTCTCGTTCTGCATGTGCCTATGTCGCCGAGGTTTAATTTAAAAGTCTTTACTTGTAACATACTTAAACAAAATGGTTGTCGGATTTGTCTTTGTGAAGCGTAAACATTTAATTTGCAGCCATTTTACTTAATGTCACACGTAGTATTTACCGTGTAGTAGAATAAAAAGCGAAACACCTAAAAAAATCAATATCGAGAAGGGAGTAAAACAGGGATGTGTCCTATCACCTTTGCTGTTCAATGTTTACTCTGAGAAGATATTTAAGAAAGCTTTGGAAGGCACCTCAGATGGTATAATTATAAACGGGCAATGTATAAATAACTTGCGATATGCTGATGACACTGTCATACTGGCAGATAATGCTGAAGCCCTGCAACGCTTAATGGACCGAGTAACGACCGCCTGTAGAGAATTTGGAATGAAATTAAATACAAAGAAGACAAACACGATGGTCATCAGCAAGCACCAAAACAGAAGGGTGAAGGTTAATGTCAACGGAACAGATCTGGACAGAGTAACAAGAACAACGTACTTTGAAAGTAATCTTGATGAAACTTGGGACCACTCACTAGAGATAAGAATACGCCTGGAAAAGGCACGTACAAAGTTTTACAAAATGCAAAAAGTTCTATGCAACCGCCAGCTGGGCATCTCATTGAGAACTAGAATACTTAAGTGCTATGTTTTCTTCACTTTGCTCTATGATGTTGAAACCTGGACAATGACAGAAGCAACACAAAAAAGAATCCAAGCATTCGAACTCTGGTGTTACCGTAAAATGCTCAGAATATCCCACATGAGCCATACGACAAATGGGGAGAATGAATAAGGAAAGAGAGCTTATGCTTATAATAAAAAAACGGAAAACACAATATTTTGGTCACATCATAAGAAATCAAAAGTATGAACTGCTCCAACTTATAATTGAAGGCAAAGTCAATAGCAAAAGAGTACCAAAAAGAAGACGCAACTCTTGGCTTAAAAACCTACGGCAATGGACGAACATGACCTCCATAGAACTATTCAGGGCTGCTACAAATAAGATTAAATGGGCAAATGTAATAGCCAACGTCCTTAAGGATAAGGCACCGTAACAAGAAGTATTTACCATTATCCTAGAAGCTAACTCCTTAAAATTATAGAAATCGGAGTATGTGACATAGTTAACAATGTAGGGACGAGATTTTAGCCTTGACATTTGAATTAAAATACCCCATACATGGGGGGAGTATACTTTCTTATTCTTTCGAGCACGTTCTATGGTAGCGTGCATCGAATCCACTTCTAAGTATGCATGTCCTGGTTCCAAATATTTTAGATCCATTATTTGAAAATTATCTATTTTAGCAACAGCATACATCATCGCAACAGTAAGATACTTGTTGCGGTTTTGTCCACCGCAAGTGTCTGAAAGTGAGGAAACATGTATAACAGTATTGGGTAAAGATTGCAAATATTCCAGCAAACAAATTCCAATTTCAACTGATCCTTTTTTGCCTTGTTTCTCGTCCCATAAATGTGAATAACCATCTGCATTGGAAGCGTCAAAATTGTGAAATTGTAAACGGAAAGTTTACGTCTGTAGAATATTTGGCTATCACTAGCATAAGACATATTTAGTATTGATTGTAAATCAAATGTAATTGCTCGAAATGTTTTAACTTTATTGTCTACGGCTTTCTGTTTATCAGCTGTATTAATTTCCATTACACTTTTTTCATTCGCTTTCTGTGCCTCCCACTGACTTTGTTATTCTGTTGTATCTGTAGCACTATTATAAACGTTACATGTTATACATTGATCTATTTTCGGTTTATAAAATGAGACAGCTGGATTGTAACCATTAAATATTGGTCTAAATACATTGTAGTTAACAGGTGGTACGTTATTTTTGGGGCAATAGTCACTGCAGTATAAACGATAAATTATCTGATATTTCACTCACTTAACAGATAATGCCTCATAGTATCACGACGACGATAATTAGGAATGTCATTTGAGTCTTAGCATGACACACTTGCTCAGTGGATGATTACAAATCGAAGCTGGTCTTCCTTTGCTATGGTCAAAGTCGACATAAACAGCACTATCTCCACGATAATTTAGTGCAGTTATATATATATATATATATATATATATATATATATATATATATATAGCGAGTGTTTGCAACTTTAATTTTGTCGCTTCTCGCATCCCAATCGCCATAATTTCTTATCGGCCCAGTCTCCTTCTTGAAGACCTCTATTTTCCATTTCTATATGAATATTGGATATCCATTTCTTTCTTGGCCTTCCCCGTTTATTTCTCTGTGTAGGTCTCCAGTTCCAAACCTTTCGTGGTATCCTTTCTTCGTTCATCCGTCTCAGGTGTCCATACCATTTTAATTGTTTTTCGGCTATCGTATCCATTATTGTGTTCTTTACTTTCATTCTCTCTCTTATGTTTTCATTTCTTATGTGGTCAAACAAAGTTAACCCGGAACATCTTCTCCAGTACATCATTTCCGTTGAGAGGAGTTTTTGTGACATATTATTGTTAAAGACCCACACTTCTGACCCATACGTCAGCACCGGCTGAATCATAGCCTGATATATATTTTTCTTTGTTTTCTTAGTTAAAGTTTAATTCCACAGGATCGGATGTAGTGTTTTTATCATGTTTTTTCCTTTTCCTATTTTTCTTGTTATATCTTTGTCATCTCTCCCGTCTTCGCTTAGTGTAACTCCGAGATATTCGTACTGATCAACGTTTTTAATTAATCCGCTTTCTGTTTCCATGTCTTGACCGATGCCTCCTATATTCATGTATTGTGTCTTTTCGGTATTAACCTCTAATCCCCATTTTCTGAATTCGTCTATTAGTTTGTTTATCATGTACGTCATATCTTGCAGGTCCTCGGCAAGAACTACCTGGTCGTCTGCGAAGTGTCATTTACCCATATGCCCATTGGGCTGCATTTTCTCATCCAATGTTTTAAAGCATTACCAAGATATATTTTAAATAGGGTTGGGGAGAGGCAAAAGCCCTGTTTGACACCCTTTGTTTTGGGTGAAACCCTTGGAAATTTGGTTTCCAACCTTAATATAAGCTTGGTTATCTTGATATAGCTTTTTCACGGCATTTATATATACTGCATTTATACCAGCGTTTTCCAATGTTGTCCATAGTCTCTGCAGTGGTACGGAGTCAAACGCTTTACGGAGATCTATAAAAGTGGAGTTTTAACTACTTGAAAACTAAATGCAAATGTAGCACACAAATATTTTTGGTACACACTTACACGTTCATTAAAGTCAGTCAGTAAATAATAATAACGACTATGTTTTCTAGTTTTGTTTCTCTCATTGCGATTTCTTTGTCTGGCAATGTTTTTCTCTTCTAGTAAAAGCAAATAAAAATTTTTTGCTATGTTGAATCAATCTTTACCAGCCACTAGTAACAACTTCATCTTATTTTTTTTTCCATAATTCTGGTTTGGCTACTATCCTACGTTTTATTTCTCTTTGTGCTGAACCTTCTATGCTGTAAACTATAGGAGAAAGTACTCCACGATTTTCTGTATCATGTGTTGTCGAAGCTAAACTACTAGCATTTTGGTCAGACGGGAGGTAGTCACTTTCAGAGTCGTCAAATGGCTCGTCGACACTACATTCTGATAATCATCTTCTACGAGAAGGTTCCAGCACTGTAGCAAACTACTCGTCGACAGTTACACTCTGATAATTGTATTTTATGGAAAGGCACTGCAACTGTATCTAAATAGACATCGTCTTGATTCTCATCTTTTAAATCTGTAACAAAATTCATGCTATAGTTTTTAACATTCATCACTTTAATCTATCCAATAAAAAATATTTATAATCCAACTACTTAAAGTACACTAGCAATAGTTCTTGCAATCTGCTTGCCATTTTATTTTTATATTTAGAACACTACACGCCGGTTTAACAATTACGTATGTAACAGCTTAAGTCTATATACAACACTGGACTTGAACAAGGAACAAGATGACAAGACAAATTTCCACACACACATATAGTTCATCCCAACCCCTATGAAACATGAGTGTACCACTGCTAGACAGTGGGACCCCCATGTTCGAAGATCAGACCGTTCTCGTTTCAAAAGAGGAAGTCATTTTGGCTCGGTACCTATCTGACCCCCAGGGTTTTCCACCACCTCTCCTCTACGTCTGACATACGCAGTGGAGGCTATAAACTGTTACGTCGGGCGATTTGAGAAAAGAAAACACACTCCGTTTTCCTTGACTTGTGGTTAGACCACCTAGCTGTAGGGGTAGCTTAGTGTAGCTTTTCTCCCTATTTAATTTACTGAATTTAATTTGACTTTACTTCGGGCTGTGTGGCCCTAAAAATGTGTGTCCGATCAGGGGGTCGGCAGCAAGCTGTCAGCCCCCTGTTCGGAGGTTGTGTGCTCGGTTCATCATCATCACAGTCATTAACATCTTAGTAGATGTGTTGTGGTTCATAATTGGGCTTCAGCAGCTCGGACAGTTTGATTGATAATATTTCTCCACTGGTCGCGGTCATCAGTTATATGTATTGCCTCAGTATACTGTTTATTAAGAAGCTTTTTAGTAATGTCCGCCCATCGCTGTGGAGATCTTCCGCGTTGGCGTTGAGTCTGAGGCCTTCCTTGGACCACCAACCGCTCCATTTTGTGATCACTTCGATGGATATGGCCAAAGAACTTTAAAATCCTAGAGTAAACGGTACTAGAGAGACGCTGATCCGGTTTAATTTCATCCAGAACCGAGATATTTGTACGGCGAGCCGTCCATGGAATTCGAAGCAGGCGTCTCCATGTCCACATTTCAAAGGCGTCTATACGTCGTCGATCTGATTCTTTGACTGTCCATGTCTCGCATGCATAGTAAAATATGGAAAAGACCAGAGTTGAAACGAGTCTCTTTTTGTTTGTCATAGTAATGTGACGATCACGCCAGACCCCGTTTAGTTCACTCATTGCTGCTCTTGCTAGTTGAATGCGTCTTCTAATTTTGGATTCACAACTGCCTGTGTTGTTTACTAGAGCTCCAAGATATATCATAGATGAGACTACCTCGCATCCCGCAATAGTTTGGGTTTCAGGAAACTGTTGTTGGCGATCAATAACCATGATTTTGGTTTTGTTGTAGTTAACCATGAGTCCAAATTTAGCACTTTCTACCTCGAGTTTTTTTAATAATTTAGTAATTTCTTCTGGAGTTCTGCTCGGTTACACAGTCGTTAATTTGGCAAAACAAATTTTGGTCTCCTTGCCGACTGATGCTCAGTTTTCGCGGGTTGCCTGTCGCAACTTAGTCCTGAAGGGCTATTCCTGAAGGGTATTTGCCTTAAGGGCGTGTCTGAGGAGCCTCAACCTGATGGCTTTAATGATTAGGATTCTGTGTCCTGATTATTCAATTTTGCTTTATTAGTTTTAACAGCCTTTGTTAGTAGGGATTTTGGATGAAATAATAATAGGTGCATTCCCAAGTATAAAACGCTCTCATACATATCGTGTATATGTTTTTGGGTTTTTTTGTTATGTTGTAACTGGTTAGTAAAATAAAAATAACTGAAATAATAATAACTAATGAAATAAAAATATAGGGAGGGTGGGTTAGGATTTTAGGGTTTTTTTGGTGAGCTAGGCTCGTTTTTTGTTTTTTGGTTTTTTTTTGCATTTTTGTGATATTTTTTTTTTTGGATGAGCACAAATTGCTATTTAAATCACTCCCACTCTTAAATGCTACCTTCGCGCAGACGCGTGCAACACGTACTATAGGCTGACGGGCCTCCAATATTGTGGGTAAATAATTGTATATTTGGACATATAATTAAAGAGTCGTTTTCAAAACTAAAGACAAAACAATTAAAGAGTTTCCAAACTTTTTAAAACTGAAAGTTTACCTCTAAGTCTACGACTATTCAAAAATTGTGCTGGGGAGTTGTCTGATCCTGATAGTGGTGTGTTCCCATATTTTAATAAGGTTAACTGAAGATCTTCACACTTCCTGAAAATATTTTTAGCTATCTGGACTGCCCGTTCTGACTGTCCATTTGCTCTACGATATATAAGGCTAGATGTCACAAATTTAAAGTTGTATTACTTAGAGAATTCTTGATATTTCTTAGAGTCAAAAGGCATAATATCAAATACGACTTCCAAAGGAATCCCATGAGTGGCAAACATATTCTTAAACGAATTTATTACTGACTGGGATGTTTTAGACTGCTACGTAACAATTTCATTTCACTTTGTGAGATAATCCATTAAAATTAAATAAGAGGCTCCTTCAAATTCACAAATATCAGCCGCTAGCGTTTGACATGGCAGTTCTGAAATTTCTCTTAGTATTGACGGCTCTTTAACATTATTTCTCTATTTCTCATATGCAATACAATTTCTAACCAAATTAACTATGTCCTTATTCATATTTGTCCAAAACAATACCTGTCTCGGTCTTTTCTATGTTTTTGTAACCCCAAAGTGTGTTAAATGAAGCAAATTTATCATGCTGTTTAGTTTCAACAATAAATTCTTCTCTCCTTTCTTCTTTTATATTTAATGTATTCACTATTTCCGGTACAAAAGCATCATCCTCTACCTTTTCCTTCAAAAAATTTCGAGACAACAAATCAGCTATCAGCATTTCCTTGCCTGGCTTATATTCTACAGTTAAGTCATATTTTAATAAATTCACCTTTATACGTTGTAGTCTAGGAGAGTCTACTTCTGCTATGCCTTTCTTCATTATCGAAATCAATGGCTTGTGATTTGTGAAAAATTTTACCATAAATATAATTATGAAATATAGTACAAGGAAAGGATTGCATTTAGTTTTAATTAAATCTGGCTAAATCTCGTTTCACAATCGGTTAAAAATCTAGAAACAAAAGACACAGGTTTAAGATTTTGTAATAATACACATCCAACACCATTTTTACTTAAATCTATTTGGATTATTATTGGAATACTTTCATCAAAATTTTCAAGAACTGGTGGTGAGCAAATTAATTCTTTTATTAAACTAAATGAGTGTGTGTAACTTCTAGTCCACATTTAAACTGTATTCTTTTTTAACAATTCTCTTAATGAGGCTGATACATCCAAAAATTTTGATATAAAATTGCGATGGTAATTGATCATGCCCAGTATTCTTTACAACTCTTTTTTATTATTGGGTTCTTTCGAATTTATGATAGCTTTAACTTTATCTAAATCAGGGTACTATCTTTATCGAATGTATTTCCCAAATATTTTACTTCAGACATTCTATACTGTATCTTATTAAGATTAAATTTTACTGTAATATTTCTAGAACGTTCTAAACCTTTATTAAAGATTCTATCATTTTCTTTAAGATTATCTGCAAATATTAAAAGATCATCAAAATAGATGAGACATCCATCAATATCACCAAAGTTTTCTTTGAAAAAATTCAAGAGCAATATTTAGTCTGAATGGAACTCTATCAAATTTCTAAATTCCAAAAGGAGTTCCAAATACACAATACTCTACTGGACCTCTCATCAAGCTGAACTTAATAGAATCGGTCTTTAAAGTCCAAAACAGAAAAATAACATTCGTTTTTTAACTTACTGTATTAAACAATATTCCTTTTTAAGTGATTTGTTTAAATCTCTAAATTTTATCAGGATTTTCAATTATAACCAAATTGCTCAACCACTCTGTAGGACCCTCACATTTAGATATATTGCCACGTTTTTCTTAATCTAACAGTTGATTTTTTAATTTCTCTTTAATGGCCAAAGGGAGCCTTTGCTAAAGGTCAAAGGGCCAAAGGCAAAGCCTTCACAAAAGGTCTCTTTCCAAGACTTTACAAGATCTTTCCAAGACTTTACATTCATGAGCTATTCAATCTCATGAGATGCCGTTTTCAGTAGTGCCTGTATTGTGGCTGTATTGAGTCTTCTTTCTGATGCATATGTCATATTAATCTTACACTGGCTTCATACATTCTTGACTTAATTTCAGTGTTATGTTAGTTTTGCGATATTGTGTTATTGAGGCATCCTGCCAATCTAGCCAATCTATTTGCTTTTTGTACTTGATCTCTTACTTCTTAGTCCAGGTCACCCAAACTAGACAGTGTAATTTCAAAGTATTTAATTTCCATTACTTGTTTAATAATAATGCCATAAATTTCTATTTTACATCTGATTGGATCTTTGCAGATTAACTGATACTTAAATTATTTGTCCTTAGTATACATTAGAGTCAACTAGATTTTTCAGAGTTGTTTTCTCATGTCTATTGAACAATTCATTTGTTAGATATTTTGATAGATTTATTTTCAATCCGATTTCTTTTCATTTGTTATTTAGATGTATTAAAATTTTTTCTAGTTATTCTTTGTCTTCTACTAGTAGGACCACATCACATGCGAATCTGTACTTTTATATTTTCTGTTCTATATTTTGCTGTTACTTGCGAAGTTGTATTATTGAGTTTTATGACGAGGTTTACCTCGTCAGGGTAATCTACTGTAATATATGATTACTAGTTTTCTACCTGACAGCAGATGTGTTAATAAAATTTCTACCGTGACTGAAATTGAAAAAATAAATGTTGATACTGATTTTTGTATGCGTTATCCGTTTCTTATCAATCCATTTTCTGTTAAAATCAAATAAGTTATGTTTGAAATACCAAATTTATGAGGTTAATAATACATTTTTGGAAGTACTTCGACGAATTTTTGAAATTAAATTGTACAAAAAATACATAAAAATCAACTGTTTTGTAGAATTTGTTGTTAAATGTATACACTAAAAACAAACTGGTAACCATTTAATAAAAAAGGTGTTTATACCCGAGATAAAAATCTAACAGCAAATCTTACCGCATTTATTTTACGCCAGAAGCAGATGAAAATATGCCAAATGATCTTGTTAGCATAAGAAATGGCCTCAAGAAATGGCAATTTTGGACGCTAAATACAAAGACATTTAGAACGTGCCAGTGCTAAATTTTTTGAATGAAGTCGCTATCACGTTAACATTAAAATTAATTTTACACAAAGTCAGTCTGTTCTAACGCCATTCACCAGTGACGTGGGTCCGATTCGAAAGAATTTTATATAATACTTGTATAAATTAATATAGCATTTATATGGAATTAAGCTACAATTGATTGAAATAAAAGTTACATTTTGTGTGTGTTTTTTTGAAGTTTTAAAACTTCTCAACACTTTCATATCTCGTTTCTAAAGATAGCTTTTGTAATGCTGCAGAATAGTTCTGGGTTCTTAAATATTTTTCTAGATTTTTAATTTGTTAACTAGTCATCCATGTTAAGGACCGTTTTTATCTCATGTTATTTTATCAGAGAAAACCTTACAATGTTTTCCAATTTTTAATTTGGAAAATGAGTTTTTTACCACCAACATTGTGGTATAGTTGAGGGTAGAGTATGATCTTCTTAGTTTCTCTCAATGAAGGTAAGTTGTGGTATTAGTGTATTTAAATTTATCTGAATGATGGATATCCCAAGTATAGTATCTTTTCCTTCTTCTGTTTTCTCTTTATAAGCAATTCAGCTTGTACATTAGCGGATTAATACCTCTATGGAAGGTTGCCACTCCTTCCAATGTGATGGTTCCATTCTTTTTCTTCATTTTTGTTTTCATTCATTTATAAGCTGTACGTTACATTTTCTTCCAATGTATTCACTTCTCGTTCGATCTGTCAGCGTATTTCCTCTAACTCATTTTAGTTCTTTTATCTAGTCGTTTCCAGTATCCTTTGCATTATTGCTGTGTTAAGTCTTGTTTCTGAGGCATAGGGTAGACTGGGGCTAGTTGTGCCACTTTGGACAAAATAATTTTTAACATTTTTTTCGTAATTTTTAGGGCTGTTAGATTACTTTAATGAGGTACTATTTTTAATTGGGAATCATTATTTGGGAACATCAGCAATTTTTAAGCAATACCTTACAGTATGTAAATAGTTTTACAAAATGCACATATTGTCACAATTTGCCCCAATATGGGGTAAGTTGTGACGAACTTGGGGCAGGTTGTGACAGTAAATATTTTTAAATATAATAAACTTTAGTTGGAGAATAATAACAAAGTTTCCATAATAAATTTATTTTATAGTTAAGTATAGATACATAAATGTTTGATAAATGTTTATGTAAGAAACAAATGTGTAGAAAAACATCTAGTGAATTTAAAGTAAAATAAAAAACTTAATCGCTATCGTCAATTTGTGCTGATTCTACTTGTAGTTCTGAAGAGTGGCAGTTTATACAAACATAATAAAGATCATCTTTTGTGCACTTTACATGAGCCCACCTCTTGCATTCCATACATTGCACCCAGTCTTCTCCTAACCTAGACTTTTTATATGGTCCCATACAAACTAAGCAAAAGTAATCTTCTTCCTCTTCTTCTGAGCTGTCTTCTCTTTTTCTTGTTGCGGTCTCTTTCTTTGGCGCTGCTTTTTTCTTAGGCAACAGTTGTTTTGAGTCAAATAATTTTTTCTTTATTTTATCCTCTTTGCACTTTATTGTTTCCTTCCTCTTTAACTCTTCACTGCGAATTGTCTCCTTGACAGGTGTGCTAGTCAAAATTGCAGATGTTAAGCTCTTGCGTTTTTTATTTTTTCGAGGACCAGCTTTTGGCAGAGGTCTTATATCCATAGGGCTGACAGGCAGAACTTCGACATGGAATGATCCTGGTAGGTTGGCCTGCGATGATCCTTGTTGATATGGTCCTGGTTGATAGGTATGGGAGGGTCCTGGCTGGTTAGCATAATATGACGACGGGTTAGGTTCATCGAGATGCTGAAACTCTTTAAGCTGCCCAGCACTGGCTTCCTCATTACCATCTACGATGTCAATAGGCCTATTCAAAGGTCGGTCGGTCACCGAAGAACACAGAAAGTCTTCTTCATTAAAAATGTTTCTATTGAATTCCCATATTCCTGTAGAACGAAATCCTGCCTGAACATTTGTTGGTGTTACAGCTTTAGGTAATGCTGTTTTCACTATACTTGGGATGTCATAAATTGAGACTGTGTTTCCAGGATGAGATTTCATCCATCCACACATGGCGTCGTTTAAAAACTTCTTAAATGGACCAAAAACGGAAACATCCAGTGGTTGAAGTCTATTTGTTGTATGCGGAGGGAACGATAAGAGAGTAATACCGTGCTCTGTACAATAGTCAAGGACTTCGATATATAGGTGAGCACTGTGGTTGTCTAACAGAACTAAAACCGGTGATTTCTTTGAGCACCTTACTTTTTTTACAAAATGCTTCATAAAAAACAAAAAGTCCGGGCCTGTTATCCAGCCACTTGGGTTAGCAGTACCACAACAACCTACTGGCCCATCACGTACAAAATGCTCCTTGTAAAACTTACGTGGAAAAACGAACATAGGAGGAACTGAGTTACCCTCTGCGTTAATAGCAAGAACCATAGTAACATTGGTCCCCCTCTCAGCTGAAGTGACACCACCAACTCTTTTCTCGCCTTTCTTCGCTATGATTTTTACCGGTTTTTGGACAGTCCCAGTCCCTGTCTCGTCTATATTCCAAATATCATTAGCTGTAAAATGGTTTTGACTTAATACTAATTCGAGGTTATCAAAAAGAGTCCGACATTGTGCTTGTTGAAACTTGTACTCCGACTTAAGCTGGTAGCCTCAGGAACACGAATAGACACATTATTGTTACGTTGCATGAAATTTGTAAACCAATCATTACTGGCGTGTTTTGTTGCTACCCAATTCTCAGGCACAAGAACTTTGTTCGCTATAGCAAATTCAAAAGCTAGACTTTTCATTTCTTTTGGGCTAATACCATAAAATATTTTCGCTGCCTGAACAGCATATTCACAGAGCTCTTCTTCTTGTTGTTGTGAAAATATCATTCGAGGTCTTTTGTAACCCATTTCTACCACTCCATCTGGATTGGTTTGTTGTTTTTTTATATATCTAAGTAAGGACATCCGGTTAACGCCATATTTTTCAGCTGCTTGCCTTAAACTACACGATCCAGACTTAACATCTATCGAAGCCGACTCGTAACTGTTTATATTACTCTGACCACGTTCCGTTTTCCTTTTATAATTTCTCACCATTATCTGTAACAAACCCATAAACATGCATTAAAATTAGTAGGGGCATGTTGTGACACTGTCACAATCTGCCCCAAGCCTTTCGTCACAACTAGCCCCACCGTACGCCGGTTTACATAAAGCCACTTGCACAGACCTTGACACGTCGTATAGAAACCAAACTGTGTCTTACTAGAGAGAAATAAACAAACTATCTACTACAACTAGAATAAGTTTCTTACCTTGTGGTTTGAAAGTGAAATAACAATTCAAAGACAACAGCAAAATTTTACTTCGTTACAACGAAATGACATATAATTTTATAAAGCGGCAGAAACGCATAGCATCACAACCAAACTACACAAACAGACTGAGGACATGCGGACGTGGAATTCTGGGTAACCGGGCGACGCTGCTACCTATGGTTAGTCTATAAAACTATTTGTCACAACATGCCCCTGTCACAACTAGCCCCGATCTACCCTTTGTCATTATTGTTCTTACACTGGCTTTATAAATTTTTGACATCATCTCAATGTTAATGTGTCTGTTTCGCCATAGAGTGTTATTAACACATCCTGCAGTCTACTTGCTTTTTGTACTTAATCCCTCACTTCTTTGTCCAGGTCTCCATAGATGAACAATGGAATTCTAAGGTATGTTACTTCCAAATCTTGAACATGTTGCCTGTGTGAGTCCATTTCAAATCGTTAAAAAGAAATAAGAATTAGACTTACTCACAATCAGTAAGTAAGTCTTTCTGATTACTATTTATAACTGGGAATAAGCCACATTAAAGATAAAAATACATTTATTGACGTTTCAATTTCCAATTCGGAAATCGTTCTCAAAATACAAATAGTAAATTAAACAAATTTTGTTTTTTGTTACATAGTGAACAAATTCTTCTAATAATTTAATTTTATCTGACTCATTTATATTGACAATTCAGACATACATTATGCATTTTAAAGTTAACGACTTTAAAATGATATTGCCAATATTGTTGAGTTGCGCTCCTGGGACGACTTTACTTATAAGATAGTTCATTCGATTACATGAAATCAACTTTAACTTGAGAATATCCGTCAGAAAAAATCATAGCATGTAATTCGTCTTTAAAAAGACAAACACATGACATGATGACAGCAAAATTCTCCTGTTAGTGATTCCATAGTAAATTATGAGGGAAAAACCAGGAAAAAAACCTCATAATACTATCCCGACATTGTAAGTATTTGTTCGTGAATTTAGTTTTTGAAACAAATATCATTTCTAAACAAAATTTCAAACCCACAGTATGGTGGAGATATGTAGATGATGTATTCTCAATATGGCCTCATGGATCAGAGTTGTTGGACACATTCCTAAACGATATAAACGATAAAGAAGAGACAATAACATTTACCATGGAAAAGGAATATAATAACACGCTACCTTTCCTGGATGTTTTGATCTCTAAGAACGATACTGGATATGAGACTCAAGTGTATAGAAAACCAACACACACCAATAGATATTTAAATTTCAAATCAAATCACAATATTAATGTAAAAAAGGGAATAATTAAATCCTTATACGATAGAGCCAAAATTACTTGTTCTAACCAAAATTCGTTCTTGGAGGAGAAACATTTGTTAACATCTGTTTTATTAAAAAATGATTATCCTTTATCGTTTATAAATAAGGAATTTTCAACAATCGATCGAATAGAACAGAACAACTTAGAACGAGATCCTACAGCATACACAAGGAATAATATGAGGAAAATAACAATACCGTACATAAAAGGATTATCAGAAAAACTTAAAAGGATAGGAAATAAATTCAACATTTCAACAACATTCAAAACAACAAACACGTTGAGATCTATTTTGTCCAAAACCAAACCTAACAATGAACAAGAAAGGACAAAGAATTGCATTTATAAAATACCTTGTGAATGCGATCAGTTTTATTTAGGTGAATCATCAAGGCCATTAAATGTTAGAATAAGTGAACATCAATCTTATATTAAAAATAGAGAATTTGATAGATCTCAAATATGTAAACACGCATGGGATAATGAACATAGAGTTCAATGGAATAATTCAAATATAGTCCTAAAAGAAACGGATGGTAAAAAAAGAAAAATCAAAGAAGCGGCTCTAATTATGCTAAATGAGGCCAATTGTGTCGCAAATTCCTCGGCAGAATGTAGTAGGATCTGGTTACCAATATTGAAAGAGGAAGTTATTAATAAGAAAATACCAGTATTAGTAAGTCAGTAACATATAGAGGATACATCATTTATGTTTTTTAAATAACGTAACATAAAATCAGAATTTTGATGTTTGTTGAAGGTAAACTAAATTCACGAACAAATACTTACAATGTCGGGATAGTATTATGAGGTTTTTTTCCTGTTTTTTCCCTCATAATTTACTATGGAATCACTAACAGGAGAATTTTGCTGTCATCATGTCATGTGTTTGTCTTTTTAAAGACGAATTACATGCTATGATTTTTTCTGACGGATATTCTCAAGTTAAAGTTGATTTCATGTAATCGAATGAACTATCTTATAAGTAAAGTCGTCCCAGGAGCGCAACTCAACAATATTGGCAATATCATTTTAAAGTCGTTAACTTTAAAATGCATAATGTATGTCTGAATTGTCAATATAAATGAGTCAGATAAAATTAAATTATTAGAAGAATTTTTTCACTATGTAACAAAAAACAAAATTTGTTTAATTTACTATTTGTATTTTGAGAACGATTTCCGAATTGGAAATTGAAACGTCAATAAATGTATTTTTATCTTTAATGTGGCTTATTCCCAGTTATAAATAGTAATTAATTTACAATGCCACAAGAAAATAGCTTCAGAACAATATTAAGTCTTTCTGATTTCCGTTACTCGTTGAATGTTCAATGTTCAACGTTTTGAACAAGTCTAGTATCACTGACATTATTGTTAACATTTAACATACAACTTTCGGAAAAGTGTTACAGCGAGGTTACACAGTTATAATCTCTAATGATACCATACCTGAGCTTCTCAAGGCTTTTGTTTTATTTAATAGCACCTATTTTTAGAATGGCGTCTAAAGAGTTTAAAAAAATAAAGTATTGAAAATAAAATCTGTTGGTAGAAAGCAAATCTTGAGCAGATTTAGAAATGAAAGAACTAAACTGAAGGCAAGAGGGCAGTAGCACTACCAAAACAATTCTAAAAGTATACAAACAACAAATTTATGTTAAAATTCTAGTTCAATATATAATAAGGCTTGGTAGATATTTTGTGTCCTTTATTTTTGTCCTGTTTGCAAACACATCAGTTTTTAGTGTCTGTAAGTATGGTGACAAGAAAGAACTGAAGAATAGATAGTTTTACAAATATTTTTAGTTGTCCCAGTAATGTCTTTTTCATCCAATGATATTGTTGTTATTTTCCTAGCACGAAACTTTCAGTTTACATGAGTTTTGGTTAGTCCACAAAGTGGTACCGCATCTAGAAAAGAGTTTTTAGTCCTTCTGTACTCTGTAGGGAATATTATTAAGAATTAAAATACGATCAAACTATACAGCTTCTAAGATATATTACGCACCTATTTTTAACAGCAGTATGGAAAGTTAAAATTACCATAATGATAGCAGATTTTGAGGATTAAAGAAGAAAAAAAACCCTCTAAAATATGTAAACATTTTTCCTGTCGATATATTTTATCTTCTAAGAAAGTTGACGTATTTCCAGCAAATCTTGGAAGCCTTAAATTCTACAGCAAATATATTTTAAACAAATTGTAAATAATTAGTATGACAAGAATTTGAATAAAATTTAGCTAACAAATAAAAGTTTACTTATGGTACTAGGTGCCACATAATATATCATTAAGATAACTAACTCTTCCTAACAAATATAATTAAAGTTAGCATTTATTTAGTACAGCACTGTCGGCTAAAGGGACCTATGGCTTGGAGTTTATTTACTTCTTCCCTCTTTTCCTAGCAACGTGTTGTTGGCTATTTTCCATTTATTAGTAATGCGGCGTATTTTAACAAATGGAGACTTTTTTTAAATATCTTCTTTATTTTTGAGTTTCGATACACATTCTTTATTTCGTCACTCATTTATCATTTTTCATTCTTAAAGTCCTCTACCTAAAAAAACTAGTAAATATTTTTTTACAAAAAGAAACCCGGCTGAGATATCGAAAAAGTTTTTTAAAAAATTCTACAAAAGTAAGGAAACCAGAATTGAAAATGAATGAGAAATATTATATCAATAAAGAAACAAAAGCAACAGCAATAATTAAGACTTTAAAGAACAAACGATCCCTAGATGTTATTGAATACCGAACAAACTGTATATCGAAAAAAGGTTTACCATAACAAAAAAAAAATATGAACCGAGATACCAAAAGATTGGCATGCCATTATTATACTTTCGATTTTTAAGTAAAGTCAAAGGACGTGCTCGGGAAACTTCAGACGAATAACTCTTCTAAATACGACAATTAAGGTATTCAAAAACCTATTTAAGAATAAATTTGAATAAAAAATAGTAATTAGAGAAGAAGTGCAAGGTTACAGAAAAGATAGGTAAAAAATATTTATTATAAAAGGATCGATAATAAAGATGATAAAAGAAAATAAGCAAGCATAATATGCTGGCTATTTATGTATGCATCGTGGATTTAACCAAAGCATTTAATAGGGCCAAAATAAACGATAGATTAAAACAATTAAGGTAGAATCCGAGTAAATATCTTGGAAATATTAAAACAAATGAACAACAAAAATACGACGAAAATTAAAACAAACGACACCCCTACGGCTAACATATCAAGCACAATGAGAATCAGACACGGAGATAGTCTCAGAACGCTACTGTTTAATATACTTCTTCTTCTTCTACTTATTGGAGATCTTTCGATCTATTTAATTATGAAGCTGTCTTTTGTTAATTTCCTGAGAAGTAGATTGCCAACTATCTTTTAGGTGGTCTTCCGGAAGGTCTTGAACAGGACGGGTAGTTTTCTAGGACAATTTTTGGGGGTCTATCCTCATCCATTCGTCTTACATGATTGTACCACATTCTCTTACGATACCTTCCTCATCTTACAATATCTTGAATTTTGCACTGCTCTCTAACGTTTGTATTTCTCACCCTGTCTTTTCCTGTTTTGCCCACTATTGTTCTTAGCGTTTTCATTACGGCCACCCTTAGCATCTGTTTCATTTTGTTGGTATCTTCGCGCACTTCTATGCCATATGTCATGATCGGTCGTATGCAAGTCCTGTAGATTCTAATTTTATTATCTGTGCCCATATACGGATTTGACCAGACTATCTCACGCAGACATCCTGATAATGCGGATGATGCTTTGCTTAACTGACTCCTTAGGTCCGTTACTGGGTCGTATGTGCTTGATATATCTATGTCCAGATATCTAAATTGCACCACCTGTTCTATGGGGTTGTTTTCAACCATTAACTTACATCTAAGCGGATCTTTTGCTATTGTCAGACATTTAGTTTTATTGGTAGAAACGGTCATATTTAGTTAGCGGCTTATTTGAAAGAACTGAAAGAGCTGTCACGGAACATCTTCTGATTTGCAAATAATTGCTGCATCATATGCGTAACACACCATATTAATTATTTTGTTGCCCATTCTGTATCCAAGATTGAGAGATGTTACTTTGTTTATAATTTTGCCCATGAGTAGGTTAAACAAGAAGGGGCTTAAACTGTCGCCTTGTCTAATTCCTTCAGATGTTGCAATATTTTCAGTGAATTGGTCTCCTGCTCTAACTTTGGTTAAATTGTTGTTATTTAGGTTATTAACTATCTTTGTTGTGTTGTTTGGGTTATTTTCTAATATTATATTTAGAATGTCTCCCAGGCGAACCATGTCAAATATACGCTGGCATGCCGAACTCTATAGCTTTTTTATTTGGTTTATTACGAATACTGCATCTGTTATAGACCGCCCTCTTCTAAAACCTTGTTGTTCTTTAGCATTAGTGATTTACCTTTCCAATTTGTCCTTAAGAATACTGGTGAAAAGTTTTGTCGTTGCATTTAAGAGGGTTATTCCTCTGTAGTTTTGTGGGCAAGTTTTTGTCCTTTTTTTAAATATGGGGGTCGTGATGCTCTTATGCCATTCCTCTGGTGTTTCTGTGAGGTTTAAGATTATGTTAAATATTTGTGATAGTATACTTGCAAATCCAGTGCCTCCATATTGTAAGAGTTCATTGGGTATACCATCTGTTCCAGGTGATTTTCTGTTTTTTAGCTTCTTGATCTTTTCTTTTACATCTTCGTCATTGATTGTAGTACTTATGTCTAATTCGTATTCGTTTATATTCAGCGTTTCTTCAGCATTATATAGCTCTTTAAAATGCTGTTTCCATGTCTTTATAGGTACTCCCTTGGTCTGCACGAACTCGTTAACTGGTTTTTTCCTGTTCCGATGTATTTTCCATACTTTCTTTTGGACACCATGTAGGTCTTTTTATAACGCTGGTGAATTTAGCCCAATGTTCTCTTTTAATTGATTTTATTCTTGTTTAACATACTAATGGGCGAAATAATAGATGTGGAATCGCTGTGACTAGAATCCAGATTCGGACATAGTAGAATTTGTATACTTCGCTATACGTGTGAGTCAGCTCTAATTGCAGAGAAAAAGGACGACATACAAAGACAACTTTACAGATTCTATCAAGCATGCCGAAAATGAAATAAAGTTAGCTTAACATGAGCATATTCACTTAATAAACAAAGAGTACTTCTTCGATTAAAGATCCCATTAGATGTCAGCTCGTAGTACAGCTGAACCAATTCATATACCTCGTCGTAGATTTATCCAATTACAATGACTTACATAGAGATTTATGAAGACAGGTAATTAAGACCGCAGTTATATCTGTATGTTTAAGATATGTTCTCTGGATTAACCCATACATGCGAATGGGCAGCAAAGTAAAAATTTATAAAACGTGTATCAGAGCAATAATGACTGATGGAATATAATCACGAAAATATATCATTAAAACCAGAAGTATGCTATGTACAACTGAAATAAGGGTTCTAAGAGCAATATAAAGGAAAAGGAGAAATGACAAAATAAGAAGCATACTTAGTTGAAAACAATGTAGTGTATAAGATGTAGAAAGATGTGATAAGATTAGCGTGGGCAGGATTTGGAAAACTGAATTGGATCTTAAAAAGCACTAAAATACAACAATATTTAAAAAACAAAATTTATGATCAGTGTATCCTCCCTATACTCACATATGGCTTACAGACGTGGACATTCACCAAGTCTAACACGGATTAAATGGTAAAAGCACAAATAGCGACGGAAAGATCAATGCTCGGAGTGGGACGTATAGACAAAAAACAAACAAATGAATGTCCTTCGCAGGACACAATGCCTGACTGAAGGATAAGAGATGAATGCACGAAATACAACAATGGAGACTATGGTTAAAAAAGAGAAGCAGAGGAATACTACAAATGAGATGGGCGGATGATATTAAGAAGGTCGGAGGACACAACTGGAAGCAAGTGGCGCAAAATAGACGACACTGGATTGATTTGGTGGAGGCCTATGTCCAAAGTTGGATTACTTACTTACTTTGGAGACCACCAAAGAGATAAAAAGATAATTGGTAGTCTACTTCTAATCATATACTTTAGCAAGTAATTAACAGATCGTCAGATGTACAGCAAATACAAGAAATAAACTCTTACAAACATATTTTGTAGTAAATTTCGTTTTAAAACATTTAAAGAATGTTCTTTTAGCACTACTATTTATCACTATAAATCGGATTATGGTTATGATAAAATTATTATTATTTTGTGATTACTATTATTCTGATTCAAAATGATAAAATATCATTTTTTTTATTTTAAAATTTAGTCAAATAGCCCCCTCAAATAAATTTACCTTGGTACCTTACCGTTTGCTACATCACTGGGTGGCTACTTATACAGTTGTTTAAAAAAACAACCTGTTGAATTCTAATGGCGTTAATTAACAAGTAAATTAATATTGCAGGTTACTAACTTACGGAATAATAAGAGACGTTGTTCTTCTATTATCATTCGTCACTGGCTATTATCGTTTGATATTTCAACATTTCTTTGAGGATTTCACAATAATCTGCAGCTACATCTGCTGCACAGCGCGATTGTATGGCTATAATGGACAGAAAATTTAAAATTTTTAGATTTCGTTTGGCTGATAAGGGATGAAATAATGAATGCTTTGTTAAAGCTTAGGCTTGAATTAAGGAATGCCGTTGTGACGGGTATTTCTAAATTATGCTAGTGTTAGGATTCTTAGTTGAAATAAAAATTTTGCAATGTTATAAGCTTTAAATAAACAGCTAGTTTCAAAAGACATTATAAATAAAAACGTTAATTGAACTACTGATTTTATATTAAAAAACCTAAAAATAAAATAAATTTATCTAATCAAATAAAATTTGAAAAAAATATACATTTTAAACAAACTAGAAACAAATCGATATGAAGAAAGAGTTGATTAATAACGAAAAAAATAGGTGGTAGGGTGAGAAAAAAATTCCTATTCTTTCACGTTATTAAGTTATATGAGTGAGTTCTATGTCCAATAATCCTGTGGTGTAGCTTTTCTCATTTAGTCATTATTCAGTATTCAAAGCCCACTTTTCAATTACAATCATTATTGCGGCCCACTACTTTTCTGTTTCATATAATAATAAAATACGACACATATTAGACGTTAAAAATTTTGATCCTACTAATCCGCTTAGTGCAGCGTGTTTTTAATGCCTTTGATTCTAAGCCTAGAGCTCTAATATAAAACCTAATTACAGATCTTTAAAATTGCCGGGAATAAGTAAATTTATTGAAACTCTGCTGTTACATTCCATATTGGTATAGTATCGTTTACTAGCTATATAAAGGATGATTTATTTAGAGGTATTTTCTTCAATAAGGAAAAACAATGAAAAAAATAAATTTTATTCGAAAATGTTTATTATCATACCAAAAAAAACCATTCTTTACAATTACCTCCAATTACCAGATAATTACTTTAAAATGTTGGCTATGACTACGATTAAGTTGGTTCATTCTGAAGATCCAATTCTCGATGACTCGTTCCAGTATTTCCATTGGTATTTTACTAATGACTCAATTAATATTGGACTTCAATGCCTCAATCGTATCTGGTTTATTCATGTAGACTTTGGATTTTAGATAGTCTCAAAAGAAAGAGTCACGACTAGTTCACTGGTCCAAAGTGTGAAATAATTTGTTCACTGGATCGTTCTCGCAGTAAAGTCATGCTTTCAGGGGTTGTATAGCAAGTGGCGCCATCTTGTTGGAACTAAATGTCGCTGAGACTACGAGCTTGAATATTTGACCTCTGTTTTAAAGAAATGTGGACCAACGATTCCACCAGCCCATAAACAACACCAAACAGTTGCTTTTTCTGGGTGGAATGGGAACTCTTGAACCTCTTTTGGTTGTTCATCCCCTAAATTTGGGCATTTTGTTAATTAAAGTACCCATTATGGGCCTCATCTGAAAATAAAACTTTTCTCGAAAACAGTGGATTTTCTAAAACCTTATCGAAAGCTCATCGACTGAAACGGTGACCACTCGGAAGGTCGGTCGGCTTCAGCTCTTGGAGTTATTAATTTTTGTATGCTTTTAAACTAAGATTTTTACGTAAAATACGTCAAGTTGTTGCATATGACAAGCCAAGCTGTTAATAACGGTGCCGAATCGATTCTTTATTATTTTCGAGTACACTCTCCGTAACCGCCGCTAAATTTTCTTTAGTACGTGGTGAATGTGATCTATTTGGTCTTGTGTTATCCAATAGAGTTTCAAACTATTTAATAGTAAAGCGAATTGTACGTTCGGTAGGCCGATTATGTGGACCATAATGGACCACTCTAAGCGCAAAAAACACATTATTCACATAACTCATTTTTTCAAAATATAACTTAACAAAAACGAAAGCGCCAGTTTAACAGTATTCATGCACGATCTCCAATCAAATCCTCACCAAAAAAAGTACCTCTAAATGAACCACCCTATACAATACAAGCCAGATATTTTTCATCTCTTTCGTTTGCTCGTTTTGGTCTCTGTCATTTACGATGATTATTAAACATCCTTGTGGCTTACCATCTCTATGAGAAGTTTTGGTCTTGGCTTCCATTAGTTTGGAATATTATAGTAGATACTGCTCAACAGCGGAGCAAGCGTGTGTAAATGTTGCGGTAGTTAGAGGTTCCTATCAGTTTTTCCTTATAAAAAGATAAAGTTTAAATATATGTCATTGAATATTTTTGTTAGTCGTTGAGTTCCGTCAGTCAGTGTTAAATAGCTTTATGAGTTCAGGATCATTCTCAGGTCCAGGAGCTTTGCCATCGTTTAGTTATGATATTGCTTTTTTCACTTCATCTGATGTGATTGGTAAGTGGTCTTTACATATGTAGGACTAAAGTTGTTCAAATCTATTATCATCAAAGAGTTCTTGTATGTATTTGGCCCATATGCATATTTCTTAATTTTTATCTGTGATGATGATCCATTATTGATCTTGCAGTTTGCTAGCTGTGTTGGATTTTTGAAGACCAGCTGCGGGTTTTACGTTTTTATGCATATTAAATGTATCGTGTTTTTGTTTCAACAATTCTATTTCTTCACACTGTGTGTTTAACCAATGTTTTGTGGCCTTTCGTATTTCGGTTCTCTTGTCTCTGATTATTTTTGTACATACATTCTCTTGTTATTCTTTGTTTTTCTTCTTTCTTTCATGAATTGTAGTATATTGTCATTCATCCAACTTTTCCTCTTCTATTTATTTTCTATTAGATGTTCTTCTCTGATCTTGTTAAAAGTTTTACATACATTCTGGAGTGATCCTTGTTGATCGTATGTTTGCTCAATGTTACTTAACATTTTTGAAAGAATCCTTGCAACTGTCTCCTTTGTTTTCTTATATTTTAGTCTTCTCATATTACATTTTTTTATTATTCTTTTTTGTAACTTTTTTAAATCTAAACTTAAATTTACCAATAACAGGAATATGATCTGACGATACGTCAGCACTAGGGTAACTTTTAACTGACATCCATTAGGTATCCATTACTGAATCTTTTGGTCACCATCATGTAATCAATTTTATTCCTTATTATGTTTACTGGTGATCTAGCTTAGACACCCAAGTATACAAACGTCTTGGTGGTAATATGAAGAACGTATGAAGTACGTTAGGGATGCTAGTCCAAATAATTATTCGTCCCAAACTGGATCACTAAAAGGGACCTGCAAAATGAATCTAGTAAGAAGAGATCAGAAACTGAAGTGCTGAGAGTTTAACTAGGTTATGTAATTACCCTCTTGTTAAGTATTTAATGAATGAACGAAACACAGTAAACTGATTCGTTCGTTTTACATCCCGCGATCTAATCACTAGATTCTTCTATTTTTTAAATTGTTTTAATTAATTATTTTATTGCTCTCCGAAAGTCATGTCTATTGATGTAACTAATAACAATTTGAACGAATGAATCATTGGACTCCGGTTTAACTGGAACACTTAATAAAAAGTAAATTGTGAACTGCAAATTGGAAATGCATAGGAAGTTACACAAAAACGTCTTGTTTAAGGAGTCGATATTTTCTTTCCAGTTCTTCACTTTCATGCATCCAAAAGGTTTCTATTAAAAATCTCATAAATAAATGCAGCTAATCTCAAAAAATTTAATTAATTTGTTTTTATAGTAATGACAGTATCTTATTATTAAACCAATTTTTGGTTTTCTCATTGATCTTTTAGTTACATATCTAAGTATTATTTGCTCTTTATGGTGTTTTACTACCAATAATAAAGTCTTGACAAAGTTTACTTAAATGTTTTAACCGTATGTTCATTGTTCACTTCAGTATTTTTACCTTGTCTGTATAATTTGCAATGTTTACATTTTTTGACGGTGTTGGTACGATTTAAATAAAGAAAACGAGTGACTTTAAAATGTATTTTCAAGGGAACAAAGCAACAGGCGACGTCAATTTTAAGGTCGGGTAGTCAAGCGTTTCGTAACTTGTTGAACCCTGCAGGTTTAAAGAACTTAAAACTCGTAACGTTTTTCTCATCTGTTGCGTCAATTAAGGCATTTAGTAGATAATATAATTTAATAGTGTATTGAAGCATTTCATAGTGCGTATTATAAATTTGTGTATTATTTTAAAATTTTAAATTGCAAAAAATATTCTGTGAATCTTGTTAAATAATTTTATTTTGATGTCTTTAATTGTGTTCGTAATGTTATTGGATATTTTTTTGTTTATTATATTATCCTGGTTTTTGAATACGAATGTTCGGTTTCTTTACGTAGTTTTATTAGTTACAGTTATTCATTAGTCAAGTTAAGTTTATGTTATACAAGTTTGGCATGTAATATACGTTGTTCGTACACTTTTTGTCAACGTAATATCTCAATTTGCGATTAATGTGCTCCTTTGTATCTTACCAAATCATAAGCTGTGGATCAAGTACATTATCATTTTTAATGTTTAAATCTATAATCTTCGTTTGTCTGGAAACAAGGACTAATCTGAAAACTGATCCGTGCCATTCCGTGTGAAAAGGTGACTGAACTCATTGATAGCATGCTCACCGATAGACCTTTTCAAATGAAGCTCAACAATGGACTGCCACAGGGATCTGTTTTGGTACACTTACTGTTTAATTTACACATCGCGGATCTAACTGTGCAACCTGGGCCATTGCAGCAAGACATAATAACATGGTTATTACCGAAACAATACTAAAGGATGACCTTGCCGTTATAAGAGAATACTTTTGCAAATGGAGGTTGCGGCCCAATGCAACGAAACCATAAGTGTGCTGTTTTCATCTGAATAATGCACAAGCTAACAATAAACTCTCCGTTCACTTTAAAAATAGACTGCTCGCTGAAAACTCAAAACCAAAATATCTTGGAGTGACTCTGGACAAAACATTGAGTTTTAAAGAACACCTACAAAAAACAGCAATAAAACTGAAAACCAAAATAATATAGTTTAAAAGATATGTGGTACCACATGCGGGTGCTCAGCCTTAGTACTCAGATCATCCGCTCTCGAAATTGTATACTCAACGGCTAAATATGCTCAGTATGGCTAAATTGCAAACACACGAAGATTACTGACACCCAATTAAATCAGACAATTGGAGTGATCTTAGGCACAATTAGACCGACACTGAACTATTGGCTTCCCATTCTGAGTCACATCCCACCCCCAAAACTGCAGAGAAGTCATTCTCTTCTTAGAGAATATCGAAAAATCGAGGCTAACCATCAAGTACCCATCCTTCTTCTTCTAGTTTCATGACCGTTATCGATCGTTGGATATCATGTTGGCTACCATATTCGCTATCGTGACTTTATTGACAGCAGCTCTAAATAACGATGTAGTTGATTTTCCATACCATTGCCTTAGATTTTTCAGCCATGATGTTCTTCCTCTACCAGGACCACGATTACCTTGAATCTTTCCCTGAATGATCAGATGTAAAAGATCATATTTTTCAGGGTGTCTCATAATATGACCAAAGTATTCCAGCTTGCGTTTCTTTATTATATTGACCAGTTGTGTTGTTTGGTTCAGCAGTCTAAGGACCTCCTCATTTCTAACTCTGTCGACCCAGCTTATTTTCAGTAGTCGTCTGTATACCCACATCTCAAAGGCTGTCAAGCGTTTAAGCATAGCCTCAGTTAGGGTCCACGCTTCTACTCCATATAGCAGGACAGGAAAGATGTAGCAAGATATCATACGAACTCTAAGGTCAATGCTAAGATCGTGACTGCAAAGTAAGTTTCTCATTTTTACAAAGGCAGCTCGGGCTTGTTCTATTCGGCTTTTAATTTCTGCGGTTGGATCCCAGCTCTCATTGATATTACTGCCGAGATACACGAGTTTCTCTACTCTGTCCAGTGTGGCATCTCCGACTTTTATACCGTCATCATGTATATAATTTTGTTTGCTAATTATCATATATTTAGTTTTCTTAACGTTTTAGTTTTAATCCATACTGATCACAAGTCTGTTTTATTTTGTTCATTAGATTTTGAAGGTCTTCTCCGCAATTGGCAAGGACTAAGGTATCGTCGGCATATCTAATATTGTTGACGGTTACTTCATTCACAATAATACCTTCGGTTGTCTCCATTAAGGCTTCCTTAAATATTTTCTCCGAATATCAGTTAAAAAGTAAAGGCGACAATATACAGCCTTGTCTCACTCCTCTTTTTATATTTATTAAATCCGACAGTTCTTGTTCAACCTTTATTCTTGCCACTTGATGCCAATATAGATTTGTAATTAGGTATTCGTAGATCTTTATCGTCCAATGCAGTGTTTCCAATATTTCTAGCATTTTGTTATGTCGGACTTTGTCAAAAGCTTTTTCAAAATCGATTGCACAAATATACACATTTTGATTTATATCTCTGCATCTCTGTACTAGCACCTGTATACTAAACAAGGCTTCTCTTGTACCCAAGCCACTCCTAAACCCAAATTGAGTATTGCTAATTCTGTCCTCTAACAGCGTGTAAATTCTGCTGTGTATTACTCGCAGAAAGATTTTCAAAACGTGACTCATCAGACTTATTGTCCGATAATCACCGCATGTCTTTGGACAATGTTTCTTAGGTATTGTGACAAATGTCGACTTTAACCAATCAGTTGGTAATATCCCAGTGTCATAAATTATGTTAAAGAGATTACACAGAGCTTTAATTCCATTTTCTCCCAAAAACTTTAGTATTTTAGCATTTACTTCATCGGGGCCAAGTGCTTTTCCATTTTTTGCCGTTTGTATTGAACGTCTTACCTCACTTTCTGTTATAGATGGACCTGATATAGCAATCGGTGTATAGTGTTCTACTCTCTCATCTTCAAATAATTCAGAAATGTAGTTTCCCCATTCTTTTAACTTTTCATTTATGTCTAATATTCTGTGTCCGTTTCTGTCTTCTAAACTTTGGGATACTTGTTTCCATTTGTTTCCAGCGACCTTTTTCAATTTCTTGTGCAGATGAAATGTATCCTGTTTCTTTTCATATTGTTGAATTTCATTACATTCTTTACTATGACATTGTGTTTTCGCGTATCTTATCTTCTGCCTGATTATTGCATGGATCCTTTTGTATTCGTTTTTATCTTTATTTCTGACTTCTCTTCTTTGATCCATAAGTCTCAGTATTTCTGCTGTCATCAACCCTTGTTTTTTTCTTGCTTTTAGCGCACTCAATTTTGTTTCTTGAACAGTCTTTAAGATGTCTTTAATTCTCGTCCAGTTTTCCTCAGTACTTTCTTCTTTGTTTGATGTAAACTTCATCTTTTGTTCTAATATACTAGTTATTTCTTGTTTTACAGTATCATTTAGCATCGTTTCTCTATCAATAGTAACTATTTGCTTATTCGTCCTTGTAACTCTTTTTAATCTCAGTCTTATTTTTTCTACTAAAATATTGTGATCTGTTGGTACATCTGCCCCTGGATATGTTTTTACTGATAATACTGAATTTCTATATCTTATTTATACATATGAAGTCTATTTGGTTACGAAAAACTCGTTCAGGTGTATCTGCTGGTGATTTCCAGGTGTAAAGACGACGTTTTGGAAGTTTGAAAATTGTGTTCATTATTACTAATTGCTTTTCTACCCATCCCATCCCCATAATCCCCATAAGTACCCATCCACCATAATAAAATTGATATCGAAATAAACAGACTGCACTCCAAATATATTTTATTGCTAAGAACCAACTCCTTGCAATAATCTACCATTTTGCCAATAAAACTTTATCAAAGAAATTTTATAATTACAAGTTGAAAGAATTGCACACCCACACAATTTGTACATCTAAGCTTATTCATTGTCATAAAACTGTCACCTTTATAAAACAAATACTCAATAAATAACACACATTTCATAAATATATCTCTCGAATAAGTATGAATAACTTTTAAATAATACAATGGTATATAACATCACTTTCATCTAACAAACAATCACACACCTATCTCTACTTCAATGGATCAAATCTATCTCCTCAAGAACTTCACGTTTACTGTCAAACAACTACAATAGCAGACTTAAGTTCTCCATTCAACAATACATGATAGTTTTAACCATGTTCTACCATCCATCAATTAATAGAGTACCGGCATCATTTATTTAACTTTGTATCGAGACCTGAAGATGCTTTGCATATTGTAGAAAGGAAAACCGGTCGTCTGAATAGTTAAATGAAATTGATTGTGAGTAAGTCTTATTTATTATTTCTTTACCTATTTGAAATGGACTCACACAAGCAACACATTTATGATATATTATATTTGTTTGTAGATATGTAATTTCGTTTGCAATATGTATTTCTTTTACTGTTGGTTCTATTTCTTCGTGGCTTATTCCAAGCATCACTTCTGAGTTGACATTTATTATTTGCCTTTTTAAGTTTTGTTTTGAGGAGTTAGGGGGGTTGTTTCTGGAATGGTACAGATCGGCTTAGAACTTTTCAATTGAGTTTGCAATATCAGATTTACTTTTTTCTAGTTGTCCTTGTTCATTTTTACTGGTTATTATGTTTTTCTTTTCTAGTTTCGGTTTGGTGTTCTATAATTTGTTCTTTACGGTCTTCTTGATGTTTTTTGATGTCCTCTTATATCTGTTTTTTATTTCTCGAGTAAGTTCCTTATATTCTGCAGTATCTCTTTTGTTTTGTCACAGAAGATATTTTCTTTGTTTTAGCATGTTTTGTGATTCTACATAATTTGAATTTTTGTTTTCTGTTAGCGGTTGCCACTTCTGAGCTTACATTTAATAGTTCTTTTGTTTTGACTTCATTGATTTCATTTAAGCTAAGTTTATCTAGATTTACTTCTTTCACGGATTTTAACTTGCTTTTATAATATTCTGTATTAGATTTTAGTTTATGTGTGTCTATATTCCAAGTTTTTCAAAATTTATTTCTATTTTTATTATTTTTTATATGTATATATAGTTTTCGGTTTTTTCAAGTCATTGTCTGATTTAAGCGTTAAATTCTCCTATTACTATCGTATACATGCTGGGATAATTCATGCTAGTTTCTGCAATTTTCTCATAAAATTCGTCTATCTCTTCATCGAGATGTGCTGCGGTTGGAGCGTATTGTTACGATTTTAAATGTTATGGCATATAGAACTGTAAATATTTTATGACTAATTCTTTTTATTGATTCTCGTAATTTGTAGGTCAAAATATACCTGAGCTTAGCTACCAGTTGTTTACCAGAAATCTCTAGACACTAATTTTGGTGAGTCATCCACGTCTCGAGGTTGAAAAACGAGTCGAGCGCCTTCACCAAAATACGAGACTATTCAAGAAGTCCGCCGAATTCTCTAGATGACACAGTTGTGTATATAAATGAAAGATTTTTGTTTGGCAGGCAGTTATAAGAAGCTCGCGAACCGCGATATTTAAATGTAACGAAACGTTAATAAATTATTTGTAACTAGGATTAATAAAGACTTTAATAAATTCGTAATTAGTTATCGTGAGTTTTAATAAATTAGATTATAGACAATAAATTAGAATAAAGACAAATAAATTAGAACTATACAAACTTCAACAGTGGTGCAGAAGTGGGACTGTAGATAAATTTAATTTGAATTTTTGAAAAGAAGTGAAATTGGTGAACAATGGCTACGATTTACGAGCTCACAGTTACGAATCTAAGAAGGCATCTTGAGGATAGAGAATTAGCTTCTACCGGAAAAAAAGCTGAGTTAGTCCAACGACTAAAGAAGGCTTTGGAAGAAGAAGGTTTAGATCCGGAAACTTATATATTTGAAGATGCTGTCATCTCATCGATTAACAAGGTTTCCTGTGATATCGCATCATTGGAGAATAAAGTTTCTAACGAGATCTCATCCTTAGAAAGCAAAGTTTCTAACGAGATTGCTTCTCTGGAAAGCAAGGTTTCTGCTAACATCTCTAAAGTCACCTCTGAGATGTCTGCCCTCGACGATAGAGTGTCTTCATTAAAAAACCAAGTTGCTGCCGATATGATGGCCTTCGAAGAGAAGATATGGAAAGAGTTGGAAAGGAAGATTGAGGGAACAGACACAACAGAGAGAGTAAACAATCCAATTACCATAGAGACACAAGAAGACGAGACGAAATGTAAGTTAGAAACACGGCCGAAATTTGAAGGAAGCGGAGGTTATGTTCATGTCAAGGTTCCAACTTTCGACGGAAAATCATCATGGAACAACTACATGAAACAGTTCGAATCAGCTGCAAGAGCGAATGGATGGTCTGAAAAAGAAAAGGCTGTAAACCTGACTATCGCTCTTCGAGGAGATGCCTTAGATGTGCTCCAGACCATAGCCGTAGAGGAGACGGATGATTTCGAACAACTGAAGAAGAGGTTAAATATGCGATATGGCCACGAACACTTGGAGCATGTATATCAGTCGCAGCTCAAAAATCGAAGACAAAAGAAAGATGAGGCTCTTCAAGAATATGAAGTAGATATCGCCAGATTAGTGCGATATGCTTATCCAACAGCTCCCGAAGACATGATGGAAAAGTTGGCCGTTCAAACGTTTATTGATGGTCTTCGTGATCATGAGATGCAAAGAACACTACGATTAGCTCGTCACAAGACGCTGGTTGATGTCTTATCCGCCGCTCTTGAATACGAGTCAGCCACGCAGGCCTCTGGCGGGTACAGTAAAGTTAGGACTGTAAAAGAGGAAGAAGATGAAGATAAACTTGACCAGCTCGTTAATATGATGAAAAGCATGACATACAAGAAAACGAAGACCATAAGATGCTGGAATTGTGGCGAAATAGGACACGTACGAAGTTCATGTAAGCATCCTAGATACGACACAAATCAAGAAACTCACCATCAGGAAAACTAGAACGGGTCGGCCTTAGGGGGGCAGCTTCGACCCAGAACTTTTCCAAAGACCCTCTCATACTGATAGCTTCTTTGAAATGTCGTGAAGATAGTGTATATGTAGATGGAGAAATAAATGGTAAAAAGCATACGTTATTGGTGGATACTGGAGCGACAAGAACCATTATTCGCCCGACAGTTATAAACAGCCGTAAGAAACTGTTACCAACGAGGTTGCGACTGCGGACCGCTACAGGTGAAAATGCTAACATTCATGGAGAAATCCAGGTACAATTAGGAATTGGAGCAGAAAAGTTCGTCCATACTGTTATAGTTGCTGACATCGAAGAGGATGTTGTATTAGGAATGGACGTAATAAATACGCATGGATTCCAATTGGATTTTAAGAATAAGGTAATCAAAGTTGGTAACGAGGAGGTATTCCTCCATCCACATGATGACAACACTATGCAAGCAGCCGTTAAAGAAGATACAGTCGTGCCTGCGAGAAGTGAAACGATAATAGTAGCGCGGCTACAGGGAATTGTGGACGAAGGAACACCTGTTATGATGGAGCCCTGGAATCACGACGACGAAGTTGGCCGTGGAATCATAATTGGAAAAGAATTAGTGACTTCGGCTAAAGAAATTCCTGTAAGACTTATTAATGTCAATGACTACCCAGTGACCATCAAGAAAGAGACAAAAGTAGGAACTTGTGTACCTGTTACATCCATAATCCGTCAGACGACAACGTCTGATAATTCCAACGACAAATTTGATCAAATGGTTGCAGTTGCTGGACAGTCTCTGAATCAGATTGAGAAAAGGAAATTAAGGGAATTTCTTCGGCAGTATCGTGATATTTTCGTACCGAAAGGAGGAAAGACGGGAAGAACTACCGTTGTTAAGCATAGAATTGATACTGGTAATGCTAAGCCAATTCGTCAAACAGCTCGACGATTACCACAGGCGAAAAGAGAGGAAGCTGAAACGATTGTTCAGGAAATGAAGAAAGACGGGGTGATAGAACCTTCTACGAGCCCATGGGTCTCTCCGGTAGTCCTGGTTAAGAAGAAAGACGGAACAACGAGGTTCTGTGTGGATTACCGTTTGCTGAACAACGTTACCAAGAAAGATAGTTATCCTCTGCCTCGGATTGATGACACATTAGACACATTGGCTGGAAGTAAATTATTTTCTACTTTGGATTTGAAGTCTGGATACTGGCAGGTAGAAATGGACCCGGTAGATAAAGAAAAGACAGCCTTCACCACAGGATCTGGATTATGGCAATTCAACGTTATGCCATTTGGACTTTGTAACGCTCCTGCGACATTTGAGAGACTTATGGAAAATGTGTTGAGAGGGTTATCTTGGAAAACGTGCCTAGTTTATCTAGACGACATAATCGTCTTGGGGGAGACATTTGAGGACCATCTGAAGAATTTAGAAAACGTTTTTAATCGACTTAAAGCTGCCCAATTGATGTTAAACCCCAAGAAGTGCCAGTTATTTCAAGGTAAAGTCAATTATCTGGGTCATATAGTCAGTAAAGAAGGAGTGGCCGTGGATAAGGGAAAAATCGATTCCATTAAGGAATGGCCAAAACCAACTGACAAACATCAAGTGAGAAGTTTTCTTGGACTATGTACTTATTACCGGAGGTTTATTAAGAAGTTTGCAGATATCGCTAAACCATTAACGCGACTTACAGAGGAAGCAAGAGAATACCGCTGGGATGTAGACTGCCAAAATGCCTTTGAGACCTTAAAAAAGCATTTAATCACAGCACCGATTTTAGGGTATCCACTGCCAGAAGGAGAGTTCATCTTAGATACAGATGCAAGTAATGTGGGAATTGGAGGAGTGCTGTCCCAGATTCAGGGAGGACAGGAAAGAGTCCTTGGATATTTCAGTAAAGTTCTCTCAAAACCTGAGCGGAATTATTGCGTCACGAGAAGAGAACTTCTGGCAGTAGTGAAATCAGTAGAGCACTTCTATCAATACCTCTATGGAAGGAAGTTTTTAATCCGAACCGACCATGCCGCCCTTAAGTGGTTGATGCAGTTTAAGAATCCAGAGGGTCAGATAGCCAGGTGGATCGAACGACTCCAAGAATATGATTTTAAGATTGAGCACCGGGCCGGAGTTAGCCACCGAAACGCTGATTCTCTTTCCAGAAGGCCATGCCCAGCAGAGTGTTCTCACTGCAACAAAACGGAATCCAAGGAAGCAGCAGTGCTAAGAACGACGGTGGTCCACGACGACTGGACGCCTACCAAGATCAGGGAAGAACAAGAGAGAGATCCAGTTATACAGGAAATCCGAAAATGGAAAGAGGAAAACCGTCGACCACCTTGGCAAGAAATATCGAACCTAGGCTCAATAGTTAAGACGTATTGGGCCCAGTGGGACTCATTTATCATGGAAGATGGCTTGCTCAAACGAGTCCTGGAAAATGATGACGGTTCAGAGAAGAGAAGACAGTTGGTGATTCCAAAGAGCAGAATAGCCGAAGTACTTCGTCAGTTACACGACAGTCCATCAGGAGGGCATTTTGGTGTGAAAAAGACCCTTCAGCGAATTCGGGAACGGTTTTATTGGATGAACAGTTCCGACGATGTAAAAGACTGGTGTAAGAAATGTACTATTTGTGCTACGAGTAACGGGCCTTATCGAAAAAGGAGAGCTCCTATGAGACAATATAATGTTGGAAGCCCGTTTGAAAGAATAGCTTTGGACATTGCTGGGCCATTTCCAGAAAGTGATAATGGAGGCAAGTACATGTTGGTAGTAATGGATTACTTCACTAAGTGGGTCGAGATTTACGCACTTCCAGACCAGAAGGCGGCCACCGTTGCAGATAAGTTGATCCAAGAATATATCAGCCGATTTGGAGTGCCTTTGGAGATCCATAGTGACCAAGGCAGGAACTTCGAAAGCGATTTATTCCAAGGAATATGTGATAGACTAGGTATGAAGAAAACAAGGACTACGGCTTATCATCCGCAATCGGATGGTATGGTAGAACGAATGAATAGAACAGTTGGCAAGTATTTGACAAAGATGGTGTCCGATCATCAGCGAGACTGGGACCAATATCTCCCGTTCTTCACAATGGCCTACAGATCTGCTGTTAATGAATCAACAGGCCAGACACCAGCCAAAGTCCTATTCGGACGCGAGATGCGACTATCTTGTGATCTAGAGTTTGGGTGTCGACCTGGAGAAGATGTAGCAGGTGAAGATTATGTGATCGAATTACGAAGAAGAATGGACGATGTACACGAGTTGGTCCGTTCCCATCTCCAGATCGCTAGTGACCGAATGAAGAAACGGTACGATACGCAAGCAGAAAAGGGGTGTTTTAAGAAGAACGATAAAGTCTGGCTTTATAACCCCAAAAAGCGAAAAGGTTGTTCTCCCAAATTGCAGCAGTTTTGGGAAGGTCCATACCTCATTATGGAGAAGATCAATGATGTTATTTACCGAATAAGCAAGATTCCGAGAGGAAAGCCGATGATAGTACACCATAACCGGCTGGCGTCTTTCGAGGGTGACCACGACGTAGATGAAGAAGTGGAAGTAAACCAAGTCCAAGATGTGTCTGACCTCACGTTTGAGGAATTCATGGGTGCCTATGGAGGTACCGGTAAAGCAAGACATGGTGTTACCACTGAAGAAAGGCAAGATCTACTCGCGCTTCCCGATGACTACTCACTGGCCCTTACCATCCCGGCCAGTATCAAAGATGCACCAGGGTTGGCATCCGTCTTTCGAAGGAAGTTTGGTCGAGTTGCAGAACTTCAATGCCAAGTGCCAGCTCCTGGTAAAACCTTGAAACTTCAAGATGCATCACGTTACCTTTTCTACCTGGTAACAAAAGACACTGCCCGTGACCAACCTACCTACCGAGATGTATGGGAAGCCTTACTTCAGTTGAGAGAGCACGTACTAGAGTCCGACGTGCAAAAGTTAGCCATGCCAAAGTTGGAGTGCCGCCAATTAGATTGGAGGGTTATACGAAACATGGTGGAGGAAATCTTTAAAGACACCGAAGTCCAGGTGTTAGTCTGTTGCAATCCGCATAGTTACTGCTGCGGAGAGAAAACCGTCCCTTGTCATTTCTATACAACTGGAAGTTGTAAAAGAGGGTCCAGTTGCCGATATCAGCATGTCGTTCCAGTTCCAGTCCCGACAAGGTTCCAGGAGGAACCATCTTTTAAGAGGGGGGCAATGTTACGATTTTAAATGTTATGGCATATAGAACTGTAAATATTTTATGACTAATTCTTTTTATTGATTCTCGTAATTTGTAGGTCAAAATATACCTGAGCTTAGCTACCAGTTGTTTACCAGAAATCTCTAGACACTAATTTTGGTGAGTCATCCACGTCTCGAGGTTGAAAAACGAGTCGAGCGCCTTCACCAAAATACGAGACTATTCAAGAAGTCCGCCGAATTCTCTAGATGACACAGTTGTGTATATAAATGAAAGATTTTTGTTTGGCAGGCAGTTATAAGAAGCTCGCGAACCGCGATATTTAAATGTAACGAAACGTTAATAAATTATTTGTAACTAGGATTAATAAAGACTTTAATAAATTCGTAATTAGTTATCGTGAGTTTTAATAAATTAGATTATAGACAATAAATTAGAATAAAGACAAATAAATTAGAACTATACAAACTTCAACAGTATACTTGAATCATTTTCAGGAAGATGTTATCGTTTACATTTTATCTAATCATTGCAAATCCTATCAGATATTCCTATCAATTGATCTACTTTATGTACATATTTATCTTACGCCATCTAGGCTTTGTTGTTCTCTTCCTTTGTAATATAGGACGTTACCGGACTCTAGTGTTATGCAATCTTCCCGTTTGCTTTTTTCCTCTGCTAGGCCAATTATGTCCAATTTTAAGTCCTTGATGTCTTCTTCGAGTTCAAAGACTTTTTCATTTTTGATTAAGAACCTTATATTTAGAGTTGCGATGTTCAATAGTGTGGTTTTTAGCGATTTCTTGCTTCCCCCAGATTCCGCGAAGCTGTCTTTTTTCCAAAGGAGTGGGATTTGCCATTACTGTATGGTCTACTTACTTGGGGATCCATTCCTTTTGTTTTATATATCCCCATATTCCTGTTAGGAGGTTTTTTAGTCTTAAAACACCACGCTGGCTAGACGGGTTGGTGTGGCAATCAATAAAATCAAGGAATTGTTATCATCATTTGTCATTATTTGTCATGAGCTCCAGAAAATAAGAGTTATTTTCTTTTTTAACCCGGCTAAACATAATAAACCCACAAATGACCGTAATTAAGTTTTTAAAATATTTTTTGCATCTCGATTCTTGTCCTTGTAATTGGTATGTAGAAGTATATGTTCTATGACGTTGTCCGTAAAAAAATATCAAAGGTTCTTTTTTTTTTTAAGTGAGATTTCGTTTCACTATAATCGTTATCACATTTTTAATTTTTCGCATTTCTTTCTTAACGATTTTATGATTGACTAATGGGACATTCTCTTTTTTTTTAATCTTCTCTTTGTAATTGCCCTATTTATTTATTTATTTTTTTATAGTCATCTGATTTCAATTAACAACTCTGAATTTAAAACGGCATTAAAATAATTATTATATTTATAATCCCAAGCCTCCGTGGCAACTTCGCGCTAATTTGTTAATTAATAAGGTGTTCAGTCCAACCGGACATTTTAAATTTGATTTGCCAAATTTATCGCAAGTACTTAACTTTCCCGTTACAAATAATTCTTTTCTTAATCGCACCACTTTTTACAACATTTTTACTGCAGCATTCAGCACGTGTAATGGCCCCAGCGTATATTTTACAGAAAATCCAAGTTTAAAAAATAATTTCACTTCTGTAAAAAGTCACTAAATGAACAGCTAATTGACAGTAATTAATTTGTTCCTTTAAACGTGTTTTTACATTAAATTACGATACCCGCAAAAAATGAACTCGCGGTTTTCAACAGAAATAAATTAATATTTATTGCATTTAATTAGCAGCATACAGGTCCCGTCCCAAATCAAAGAAATTTCGAGTATACACAAGAAACATTATGAGACTCGCCTGAAGAATGATCAAAGAAACTACGTTCATACCCAGGAAAAACTAGCTAAAATCTGGGCAAACTATGTATCGTCCCTCTTTGCGGATAATAGACGGAATCTGCAAACTACTAACTTACCCATGGAAAATTTATCGGGCCCTCCCATTATTCGCGCCGAGTTAGAGTACGCTATAAAAATAACAAAACTAGGCAAGGCCTCTGGACCGGATGGAATTACTACCGAAGCCATAAAACTGTTGAAAGATGATAACATCTTGATTGTTACCAACATGAAATGTTGGTAACAATTTTCATTATTATGCAATATTATCATTCAATATTAATGCTTTATTTAACCTTTATAATGATCTCTAAATCACAAAGAGCGAGAAAATGTAAAGACCACAGACTGATAAGTTTAATGAGCCATTTGCTTAAGGTGAATGGGTTAATGACGTAATGATAAAAATGCTACACAACGCTAATATTGACGAGATTGATATAGAGTTGTCCAGAATCTCTATTGAAATGAAAAAGCACGAGTGAGATTGAACAAATCAAACAACATAGAAGAATTTTAAGCCCCGCGAGCCGCATCCGGCTATTTGTTGTGTTAAATGCTGCCACTGTGAAAAAAGATTTTGAATTTATTTATATTTTATGGTTTAGCAGTGTTTTTACATTACAAGTACTGTACCGCGTGCCGCTTCGCGGACGTGTAACGAACACAATCGTCCTCCACCACTATGAGAACTGCACTGATTACTGCGCATCACAGTTCACGCAGGCCACACCTCCCACTGCTTACCATCCGTCGACAGCCGCCATCGTGCCAGTGTGCTACTGACACGTAGGCTAGTCGGTTAATCTATTACGTTGCTAGTAAACAGTAAACTTGATTAATTCTTTGTCTTGATTCCTCTTATATAAGAATGAGTGTAAAACCAATAAAACGGAAAATTGATAGTGATAACAGAATTTAAAGAATATAGTAAAGAATAAAGTAATTACTTTAACATGACACAAGTAAATAGCTTCAGAACAATATTAAAAACTATATATAATAATCAATATTCTTATGACACATACAGAATAAGATAATAAAAGCCTTTTATAATAACATATTTTTATTGATAACAAACTTGAAAAAATTAAGTACATTATTGTTTTATATTAAATATCACATATCCAGGTACATTCGTAAATACCGATAATTTTAATATTCTAGGATTGCATCTACGCAGCTGGTGAAATTCCTGGCTATAAAAATAATGTCTTTATCAATTTGAGTTAAGCTTATCTTTGTACATCTCAAACTTAATTGGTATGCACTATCCAACAAACTTGTTCCCAAAAGTTTAGTAGATTTGAGATCTCTTTCCCATTCAGCAATTTTGTTATCCAAACAACGTTTTGTATATTGTTCAGTTTTTTCTTCTGTACAACTATTTATATCCGAATAAAACTCTTTATGTTTGATAGATAAATCGTTATTCAAACCTTCAATGTGTTGCGTAAAAGGTAGTTGAATACAAATATCGATGTTGCTTACGTCTATTGTATCTATAATATCTTCACCTAAGCAATTGGAAATAGTTTTATTTTCGTTTGCTGCTTCCACCTTGGTTTCTCTCATGTATTGTTTGAGTTGTTCTAATTCAAACTCAAGTGATTCTTTCGCCATGTTAACACTTGATTTTAACCTTTCTTTTCCGTTAACTAAAATGAGAGAACATTCTTTGATTTCTGATAAAATTTTTTCATGTAGAATATTGAGTTTACTATTGTATTCCTCTGGTATTACGGCAGGCGAAACACGTGACACCTAGAACAAAATATTCTGATTACTGCATAGTGAACATAATAATATACTGTAAAACGGGGTTACTTTGCACCATTTTTTTTTTAGTTTTATTTTCGTGGAGTGGATATAATGTCAATTAAAAGAAGATCCGAACTTTTTATTATAAACATCTATTGAATATATTTTTTAAGTATATTGCATAATTAAGAGAACAATCTTTTGTTATTAGTTGTGGAAAGTATACCCCAGAAAAGTGATACTTTGCACCACTCGATATTTTGATAATATTTTACTACAAAATTCTTGCTGGTTCATAGTAATCCTATAGGATTTTAAACGTTGCACCAATTTATTTATTTAAATATTTATTTGTGGTCAGTATCTCTTGATTTTTCTTCATTCTTTTAAGGACCCCTTTATTTTGTGACTCGTTTAGTCTATTAAAAAGGACAGAGAAGACGTAGCATCTTAACATTCTTACTATTATACCACGATAAATGCTGTGGCACTTGATGAAAGTCCCCATCCGGTTGAAGGTAAATCTAGCTTTTCCGATGCGCGCTTGTAGCTTCTGGTTATTGGTCAATTGTTTTTTATTATGATGCCGGGGTGTTTGTAGTGCGACACTCTTTCTACTGGGGTTTGGCAGACATAAAATTGTCCTTCTGTTATCTTTTTCTGGCTATTTACGATAATCTTTTCTCTTCTTTTTGTTTAGTTTTTAGTTTATTGAGTTTATATTGTTGACTGAAATACGTAATTTTGTTCATAAGGATTTTTAGGTCTTCTAGGTTGTCCGCAAACACTATGGTGTCAACTCCATACCTGATGTTATTAAGCAGGTGTCTGTTTAGTAGCATGCCTCTTTTAGTTTCGTGCAAAGCTTCTTTAAATATGCTTATAGAGTAGAGAAAAAAGATTAGAGGAGACAAAATTCAACCTTTCTACACTTCTTGCATAATTTTCACGTATTCAGTATGTTTACCTACAATTCTAAGATTTGTGGTCTATACTAAAATCACAATTCAGATGCACTAGAAATAAATAAACCAAGACACGTTAAATGTTACAAGGAGCACCCACAAATAATGATTTACAATGTATATACATTGTATAAACCCCAAATCTTGATTTACAAAGTTTATACATTGACCAGAAATACTAAAATCAGAAATACTGTATGCTATAAAGTTAGCAGAGAACAAGAAAGCCGTTGGCCCTGATAACATACCTACAAAGATGTTAAAGCTAATAAATGAGGAGAACATTGGAATACTGGTCCAGCTTTTCAATGATGTTTATTCGACTGGTGATATCTCTGAAGATTGGTTAAAGTCCAAATTCATAACACGACCAAAAAAACAACGTCCGAAAAACTGTAGCAATTATAGAATGATAAGTCTTATGAGCCACACTTTAAAAATATTTCTACGCATCACCCACAGTAGAATCAGAGATAAATGTGAAGAAGACCAGGATGAAACACAATTTGGCTTCAGAAATGGACTGGGAACTCGGGACGCCCTCTTTGCACTAAATGTATTACTGCAGAAATGTAGAGATCAAAGGAAAGACGTCTTTGCTGTATTTATTGACTATGAAAAGGAATTTGATCGAGTACAGTATCACAAATTAATTACAATATTAAAAGATAAAGGAGTTGATAGTTAAACATACGATTCATAGAAAAGTTATACTGGTGTCAAACAGCGACAGCTTGCATAAACGGAAAATCAACAGAAATATGTAAAATACAAAGAGGTGTCAGACAGGGTTGTATACTGTCCCCACTGTTGTTTAATTTATATTCAGATAGAATATTTAAAGAAGCTCTGCATAATTTGGAATGGGGCATGAAAGTTAATGGAATTCTGATAAATACAATCAGATATGCAGACGATACAGTTATTTTAAGTGATGAGATGAATAGACTACAATGCCTTTTAAATGCCATTGATACAGTGGGAAGAGAGTTTGACTGTTCATAAAAACTGTTAAAATAAAAAAAAACATAAACTGTTCAAAAACAAAACACATGGTCTTTAGTCGTTTAGCACATCAAGATGCACGATTATATGTTGATGGTCATACAAATCAAAGAGTGTCCAGTTTTAATTATCTTGGTTGCCATATTACTGAACAACTAGATCCAGATCAAGAGATAAAATGTGGAATTGAGATAACCCGCACGACATTTTTAAAAATGAGGGTCATTCTGCTGTAATGATAATTTGCAACTTCAACTTCGAAAGCGCATGGTTAAATGCTACATTTGGTCAGTCCTCTTATACGGTGTCGAAGCATGGACATTAAAAATATCCACCATTAATCGTCTGGAGGCCTTTGAAATGTGGCTGCACAGACGTATACTAAAAATTCCATGGACGGCTATGCTGATAAATGTGGCAGTCTTTGAGAGAGCAAATGCTGCTTCGCGTGCTGCTTGATAACATCAAATTTAAAAAGATGGCCTATTTTGGACACGTAGTAAGGGGAGACCGATATAATATTCTTCAACTTATTATGATGGGTCAAATCGAAGGGCGCAGAGGAATTGGTAGAAAGCAGGCCTCTTGGTTGAAGAATTTCAGGGAATGGACAGGAATAAGGAAAGCTGAACAACTCTTTAGAATAGCTCGAGACAGAGACAGTTTCGCCATGTTAATCACCAACGTCAAGGGGACTTGATAAGGCACGTTAAGAAGAATACATTGTAAATCATGATTCGAGAGTGTTCCTTTAAAACATTTAAGTGTCTTTGTTTGTTTATTTCTAGTGCATCTTGATTGTGATTTTGGTTAATTTACATTAAAGGTTTTTAATTATTTTTAAATTTTGGCTGTTAATTTCAGCTTCTTTTAGTATTTGCATTATCTTGGAGTGCTGCACTTAAAACGCTTTTACTAAAAACGCTTAAAACTAAAAAGAGATGCATATATGTCGCAGTTGATTTTTCTGTATCTCTGGAATAAGACTTGTATTAAAAACAAAGCTTCTCTCTTATCAACAACATTTATTATACCGAACTGGTTGAGAGAAAGTTGACCTTAATAGAGCTTGTAAATTCCCTTATGGATTATCTTTCGAATCAATTTTAGGAGATGACTCTGTTTATCCAAGATAATGTTTCATAAAAATTAGTTAGATTTCCTCTCTATGTCTGTCTAGTCCATGCGTGGACTAGACAGACATACGTTTTTTTTTCGCTACTGCGATTATCCTAGGTGTTCAAACTATTGACTTCTGTTGATAAACTGGCAATTGTTCTTCTGTTTTTCCTTCCCCACTCGTCTCAAAAATTACAGGCCTTAGATCTCAGTGTGTAGGGACCATTAAAATCTTATCTGAATATTTGTATGGATGCTTGGATAAAGAATAATTCCAGTTAAACTATGACTATTTATGACTTGACGTAGCCTTATCACTGAAGCACTACCGTAAGCTTATAATCCAATATACTAATTGATTTGCAGTGACTGAAATATTCCCTTTTAAATGGGATGTATTTGAAAAGCACAAGTTTGCACCCTTCTTATTGTTTTACTTATCGTTTTATACCTCTCTATTTCATTTTTGGCTTTTCTTCTTTTGTCCATCAGCTTTAGGTGTCATCTGATATTTAGGATTTTTTCTTGATTAGTCTAATCTATAAGTGTTTTTACGATTGTAAGTAATCTATTTGATTTCTAATGACTCACTGGGTCTTGAGATTTTCACATGTACAGCTTTCGACAAGGTAATTTCCTACTAGAATGTGTTGGTAACTACTAATACTAATTATTATTATTTTTTTTTTATTTTGTCATTGCCCTCCACATTATTTTAGTAATTCGTTAGGTAGCTCGTCTTTACCTGCTGCTTTTGCGTTCTTCAGCTTTTCAAGTATTTGACGAACTTTATGTCTATTTAGATTAAGTTCTTTACAAAAAATATTTTTGAAATTCTCAACTTATCTGACATAAATAAAACATCTTACCTGAAATAGGAATATGGTAGCGATGGTTAGTATTTTCCAATCCATAGTTGAGTAATGGTAGAACTTTCAATAACAGCAGTATTAAACTAACTTTAAATTATAGTGTATCACGCTAACTTCATTAACTTGTAATTAATGTTTTTTTAAAAAAATGTATACCAATTGTAAATATTTAAAGCTGTTTAGTTTTCGCCATGACTTACATTATCTTATTTGCTAAGTTATTTAAATGTATTAGTTCAGTTGACTCTAGAATATAATAAATGAAAGAGACATTACATTCAAAACGTGTAATTCTTTGTTTTGATAAATTCTTATAAAATGTCTAATGAAATCTTAAGCTCTTTTATTTTTTATTGTTTTTTAGATAACAATTTTCTTATCACTAGTTTGCGAAAGATATTATGGTTTACTTCTTTTACCAAATATTAAGATCTTGTAAATTAAATATTAATATAACAATGACGGCTTCCGACAAAACAATTTATTTTAATTATATAGGTGTAGATATGTACATATGTATGTATATACGTCAGAAACCAGATTGATTATATATTAAAATTAATGGGAAAATCCCGGTAGTTGGCTGTATTCCATAGGTAAAAGGCTAATAAAGAAGTAAAAACTTTAAAATTTTTGAATATTGGTATAAAAACTTTTTTTATTAAAACTTGTTAAAAGTATCGTCCGAAAATTAGAGATGCATAACGTTTTCGATCTAACTCAGATCACCTTCAGTGCATTCTGTTAGTTCTTCTCAGCCAGTTGGTCTGTGTCGTTTGAACTGACAAGAGCCACGTGTTCCAGTCAACCAAGAAAGCATGTTGCTCTTTAAGTATTAACATTTACTATAGTCGGACAATTTCCAATTAAAGGTGACTAATCTACAAATTGAACTAAACGGTAACGGCAACCATGTTAAATACCTGCAGTAAATACCTACCGGGTTCATTTTTATTGTGTTTACTTTGCCCATGTAAATAAGTGTAAAAGTAATATAGTTTTCATAAAATTTGCCCCTGTAACAATATAAATTGGTGCGATTCACGAGTGTATATTAGGGCAAGTTTATTGAATAGTTTAAAACATCGATCGGTACACTTATCAATATTTTGCTGGTCTATATATATTTACGTTCTAAGAAACAATTTTTCTTAGTTTATTCTTTGAACATTATATAGGCGTAGTGGTGTGTTCTATTCCTTGGGAATATATTTATTAGATAGACTTTATTATTAACTTTAAAATAGTTTTAAGGTAAGTAAAAGTTTTGAGGCAAGTTTATTCTTTACATAGTATTAACCCATTGACGGCCGCTCAATGTACAAAGACACATTTGACAATTAATTTATTAGATTGGAATAAAAACACATAAATTAAGAATAATTTACAAACAAAAAGATTTTTTTTCTTAATTTCAAGGAAAACAGTACAATTTTTAGTAAAATAACATATTGCATCTTAAATGTAAATTAAATTTTAAGGTAAAAATTTTCGCTATCAGAGTTATTAGAAGCTATTAGAGGCACACCAAAAGACTGGCTACTATCAATATTCATTCCACTTCCTAAAAAAGCCAAAGCTAGAAAATGTGAAGAACATAGATTAACTAGTTTGATAAGCCATGTACTTTAAGTACTCTGTACTATTTACACTACACATTTAGAAAAAGAAAGTTTTCGAAACATTCGGGGTGTAGATGCATTCTACATTTTTTACATAAATACATAGTATTACTTTTGCACATCCTGCATTCTTGTATTATTGTCTCTTTTTGTAATGTGGCCAATATTGTCGAATCTGGTTTCATCTGGTAAAGCAAATAGAGATTGACGTCCATGTACTAAGTTTGACACTAACGTAGCGGTTTCTTTACTATTATAAATTATAAATATAAATGTATGTCGGCTCATGCTTTCTCTTCTGCACTTCTTTATCCTCATCCTTTGACTAATGCATATTAACTTGAAGGAGACTGTGAACCAGATAATATAAATATGCTAATATTTTTTTTTAAATCGATGTTATTCATTTCAAAATCGTGACGGTTATTCTGCGATGCATAAATATTTGTAAAATATAGAATGCTCTCAATTAGTTTTGTATCAAAAAAGAGTGAAAAAATTTCAATATATGACGCCTCCATGGTTGGCTTTTATATTACCTAAATATCAATCAGACTGATGTTGAATTACTAGTGGGCACGAAGGCACGAAGAATAATCTGTTGTTACAACTTGAGACAAATTTGGAGTAACTGTTTTCCTGGTTTTTTCTTTAGACGATTTATTTGTGGTTCAGAGGAATATCATAATCAGAATATCACAATTATATTTTTTCAGTTTATGTACAAAATAAATGTAGTATTAAAATCTGGGTTTCTAAAAATTTCTTCATAATTTATCTTTTCACACCCAAACGGAAAAGAAAAGGAAAACTCTAGTACTGGCAAATTAAAATTTTCATGTAAAAGAGCATGTAGTTAAAAACAATAATAGTAGCAGTTATGATATAAAAGCTGTCAGCTTTTATATCATAGCTTTCGCTTTCTCAGCTTTTTTTCAGATCATAAGTCATCAGGCAGGCTGCAGTTAGCTTGAAACGTTATGAAATATCATTTAAGATTAATTACTTAAATTTTTCCTATTTTAATTGCATAAAAATGAAATTATGTTATATTTACTTTTTCATATTAATAGCAGGAGTCCATCTTTTTCCTTTCTCCAATTATATGTAATCTTTGGAAACCTATAAAAACTACACTCACTATTTTTGCTATTATTTGCACAATTAAATACGCAAAATGTATTTGCACCCATTTTTGATAAAATTTATGCGTAAAAGATAGGTCAAATTTTGTCATATTTCACCGCTACGCACGCTGGCATTGTTTCAAGGTACCATGGTTAGGCACGGAGCGAATAAGATACCTGTTAAAAGACACATGATAATTTAATTACTATATCGGCCTTAGATTTGATTAATTACTTATGTGTTTAAATAAATAATTAAAAATTTTTTGGTAAGCCTCTGCAAAATTAACAATTAAAAATTGTTTTAGTATACCATTGTCATCGACCTAGAATCGTATTATATTTTAAATTTTTAATATGTAAACCATATATTGATAATTGCAGCTCCACTGCAATTTTAGTGTTAGCTACAAGTATTAACAGAATGCTTTGAAGATGATCTGAGTTACATCGAAAACGTTATGCATCTCTAATTTTTGGACGACACTTTTAACAAATTTTAATAAAAAAGTTTTTAGACCAATATACAAATCATAGACAATCGAATGTCTTTTGGTAGTCAATAAAGCATATATATTGTCATAGGTACTTTAAATTCTCTCGACTTTTCAATGAGTTGTCTCAGGATTAGGAATTGGTCATGTGGACCTTTTCCCTTTATAAATTGCGCTTATTCGTTGCAGTATTTGATGATCTATTTTTAAACTGTTTTTCGTGATATACAATAACATTTTACTGACATGTATTAAAATAACACTGTAGAATAGTTTTTATATCTGGTAGTAGCTGCTTTTTGTAGCTTGTGGCTTTTTTGTTCTAAAGCTATTTTTGTTGTGGCAAATGCAATTTACTATATTTGTGGTTATGGGTATTTTTTTCTGCTACATTTGCAAAAGTTTTATCTTATACCAATGCAATCCTGACGTTCTCTATATCCTCTACATTTGTTGGTATCTCCTAATATAGCTTTTGTAGTTTCTTACGTCTTTCTCGTAATTATCTATTCTAACCTAAATATTAATACAAAATTATAACCTCAATATGATACAACAACTATAAACCTGACCTTTAAATTAATAAAATTAAGAAAACGGTAATTACTTTCTTACGACAGGAGAACGTTCTAAAACGTAAAATATGTGGTACTTTATTCGTCAAACAGTAACCCGTATAAATATGTTAGGCCTGTCAGACCCACGGCACCCTCTATTCGAACTCGAATTATTAGTAACTAATCATTATTGTAATTTTAACTGATACAGAAATGTTTACTGCTTACATTGTTAGGAAGGTACACTGAAAATAAAAATTGTAGATATAAACTGGTGCATTTTATCGCGAAGAATAAAACGTCATAGACCTGATTGGCCCAACGCTTGTTCTGTATGCATTTCTAATAAACTTGACCAAAGATTTATCCAGCTTATACAATCGAATATCTTTTGGTAGTCAACAAAGCATATATTATCATAGGTATTTAAAATTCGTATCGAAAGTTTATTCGATTAAAATGAAACGAGGAAATACTATAAATCCTTAAATACTAGCCGTCGAGAATTTAAGCCACGATTAAACATTTGTAAAGACTAGAATTCTACATAATAAAAACGCCGTTCTCAATAGATAGGCACAATATTTCAGCGAACATCTAAAATAATATCAACGATATTCAAGGAGGTTACAACATAAAAAATCAACAAAATCTACAACGTCAACTACACAGTGAAGACCCAACAAGAGAAGTGTCAAATGCGATCTTAAAACTCGAAAGCCAATAAAACCCCAGGAAGCGATGAAATCTGTTCGGAAATGTATAAAAAAGGTGGTGATCAACTTTTTGCAGTAATCCATAAACTAATAGTACTTATAAGGCAGAATGAATGGGTACCAGGAAAGTGGCTGAAGGGAATAATATGTCCTTTATATAAAAAGGGTGATCAACTGGAGTGTAAGAACTACAGAGACGATAATTTGTTAGCATCTGCGTATAAAATCTTCGGTAATGTATTATTTGCAAGACAAACATTTATAAAGGATATTGCTGGTCAATATTAATGCGAGTTTACTGCTAAAAAGTCAACTACACATCAAATTCAAGCACATAGAGAGATTCTAGAAAAGTCACTAGAATATAACATAGATACACACCATCTTTTCTTTAACTTCAAAGCAGCCTATGACAGTGTAAAAAGAACTGCATTATAAAATACAATGATAGACTTTGGAATCCCACCTAAGTTTGTTAAGTTGACCCAACCAACAATGCAAAACGTAAGCTCATACATTAGAATTGAAGGAGAAAATTCTCTGTTCTTTGACAGTAATAATGGTCTAAGACAGGGGGATGCGTTGGCGTGTCTCCTCTTTAATATTGCCTTGGAAAAGGCAATCTGACAATTAAATATTAGAATAAATGGAACTATTTTTAATAGATCGACGCAAATTCTTGCATTCGCTGACGAGCAGTGTTTTACAAGGCTTGCGGACGCAGCAAGCGAATTAGGACTTGTGGTAAACGAGGAAAAAAAAACCAAATATATGTTGGTTTCTAAAAACCCTTGAAATATCCAACAGAGAATTCAAATTAACAACCATACCTTTGAGCAACTCAAAGAATTTACATATCTTGGATCGCTAGTAAACGCAACAAACACCACAAGCGACGAAATAAAAAGACGCATAGCAATAGCAAATAGAACTGTTCACGGTCTTCAGAAACATTTAAAAATAAAAATATAAAAAGTGCAGTAATACTTAATATATACAAGACCTTAATAAGACCGGGTTTGATATATAGGGCTGAAACGTGGACATTGTCTTCAAATGATGAAAGACTTCTTGATATTTTTGAGAGAAAAATTCTTAAAAAGATTTTTGGGACTGTAAATGGAAATGGATTAGGGCGTAGAAGATACATCTTTGAACTATATCATTTATACACCGATCCAGATATTGTGAAATTCGTTAAAGTGTAGAAACTAAGATGAGCTGGACTCATTGATAGGATACGGAAAAAGACCTACAGATTCTAAGGGTTAGAAGATGGAGGGAAATTGCCAGGAATCGATGATGACTTGAAATTCTCTCGACTTTTCAATGAGTTATCTCAGGATTAGGAATTGGTCATGTGTACCTTTTTTCTTTCTAAACTGAGCTTGTTCCTTGCAGTATTTGACAATCGATTAAGTTTTTAATCTGTTTTTCGTGACAAACGACAATATTTTACTGGCATGTGTTAAAATGATACTTTAGAATAGTTATTATATCTTTTATACCTGGTAGTAGCTCCTTTTTGTAGCTTTTTTGTTCTGAAGCTATTTTTTTGTGGCATCTTAATGCAATTTACTATATTTTGTTGTTTTGGATACTTTTTTTCTGCTACATTTGCAAGAGTTTTATCTTATACCAACTCAATCGTGACCTTTAAAATACACAAAAAATCTTAAGAGATCTAAAACATTTATACTACTAACGAGTACCTATAATTTGATCAATCTTTTTTCTCCGCTTTCCTCTAACAAATCTCAGCATTATTACTCTTAGATCCATTTTAAACTTCAAAAAAGTAGGAATTGAAACAAGCGCCAACATTGTTAGCAGCCATATTATATAAAACATTTTTAAAGTAATTCAACCAAATAAATGAGATTTAATTTTTTACTTTCCTTTTTTCTAGCTAACCACATACTGAGACTTATAGTTATCCATACCATATCAGCACACAATCTCACACAGTATTTTATTAAATGCATGCCACTGTTATTTCGTATGATAACTATTTCAAAATTGTTGGCTTTCAACTCATTTTCTATATAAATGGCTGGCTCATAATTACAATGGGCTGTTAAAGAAATATATGGCCGTATCATCGAGATTTATAAGGGTATAGAAGAGCTCGATTTAACGAAAAGATGAGATTTTGTGGTGTTCGGAAGAAATAATTAACGTAATATGATCTGAAACTAGGATATTAAAATAAGAATTAAATTTTACGTGAAGATAATAAAATTAAAATAGCCCAAAACAGTGGAAGTAATGGTATTTATATTTTTAATTTATTTAATTATTTAATTTAAACAGAAAATTGCGTAATTTGCATAATTTCGAAACATTGTTGACATCCTTCATACTTCCTGGACATTAAGATCTGATAGATTTTAGTAGATAGGGGAGACCAGAAACAGTCATAGCAATTTCTGTAGTACTGCGTAATGCATCGTGCTTCTTTAGCACAATTTTAACCAATTTTTTTAAAACTGTTTTAGTAAGTTTTTGCTATATTTTAGGGGAGATAGAAACACATAGCTCATTTATTTACCTAATAAAAACATAATGAATATAGCTATATCAATTGTCACAATTGTACCTCCCCTGGTGACGATTGTAGCCAACTTTGGGACAATTGTAAGAACTTGATATGTATTACAAAAAGTAAAACAATATTAAGTACAAAATAATATTTTTTTCTCCAAAACAACTATAATAGGTAACAACTATAACAACTATATTACAGGTATATAATATTGAATGAAAACTAGAATTTTAAAAAATATGAAACCCAAGTATTTATTCTTATCTGCAATGAATGCAGTAAAAATTAATTATCTGCAATGAGAATGAACCTAACCATTGGAGAGTTGGCGATTAAGTCATTCCTCACCATGCTTGTCATTAAAGTGTGACTGGAAACAATATAAGCACTGAGTATCATCATCATCCAACTAGCTCAACTCTGTCTTTTCTTCGAAATCATTTTTTCACCTTATTGGCATTCTTTTTTCCTATCTTAGCTGTCTCTTTTTTTCAAGTGCGATCTTCTCTGGTGTTTCTGTTAATATAACTGCTTTCCACTTTGTTTCATTTGTGCTATTGTTCTTAGTAGTCGTAGAAGCTTTTAAAAAGGGGGAAATACTTTCCAATGGCTCTTTAGAAGTATTTAACAACGCTTAATTTCGGTTAACTCTAGATATTGTTGAACCAATCTCCGATGCTATGTCATTCTCGCCAGTTTCATCGGATATAGATCGAAGTGGTGTTTTAGAGGTAGATCCTAGTGATAGCACAAGATGTCTTGTGGCAGATTCAACAAGGGTAGGATCATATAACATGTCACTGGTAAAGATAGTGCAAACTCGTGCTCTTCAAATAAATCTGTACTAAAAGGGAATGTTCCACTCATTTTAAAATCACTTAGTATATTGGCAGTAGAAGTAGCTTTGGGTGGTGCTTCAGTGATAATTACAGGTAAGTTATTTATGGTGATAATTTAACAGGGATTATGTATCATCCAAGGATACATACAATTATTTAGACAAGATTTTAGAGGTCCGCAGACAATGCGGTCTAGGCATATTTTTATGATGTGTATGAAGGGAAAAAGCTCAATAGTTTGAAGACCTAGGTGCGATTTATGGTTATCCAGTATAAGTAGTACCTTATTTTCAGGGGATAAGCGTCAGTTCAGGTAAGCCCATAATAGAGGTCCGCCGAATTTCGTATACATTCACACAATCATAATTTATATTCCCCTGGTAATCTTTGTTTTGTGAATTGTAACCAATGTATCTGTGCAGGGTTACATTAAATAGTAGAAAAGTAGGTTACGTGTAATACAATTCTCAGTACATTTGTACCTCGAAATCAAATTGAGTATGAATTTTTTGGTCCACGTGACTTCTATATGTGTGCCTCCCATTTCGCTTACTATTCTGCTGGTAGAGCATCTGCCGTTCTTTCGATAGGAGGTGAATGTAGAGTGTAGTCGCTATCACCTGAAGTGTCATCGTTGAAGTAGTGAAGTAGTCCGGTACGCACTTGTAACTTTTAATAGGGGCTTTCGCTGGGATCTGGTTATTATGTCTCTATACTTTTTGTAATTTACTACATCTGCTTAAATAGGGTTTTCATATAATAGGTTTAATTGTATCACTTGCAGGTATATTTGTCGTTTTTGGCTGCTTGGGCCTCCTACAATCGGCATGATCCTTTGTAGGGCTGCCGTGGTGTTTCGTGAACCTCAGGCCTGTATCGATGTATAGGCATAAGTAGGTACTTCGCATAGTTTTTAAAAATTATAATAGTACTACAAATTTGTATTATTAAATCGGGTCTTTATCGTGGTCCTTCTAGTATGGCCACTTCCGTTTTGCTTCTTGTCAGTTTAAGATCGTTTCTAGTCATCCAGTTGTTGACTTCTCTGCAGCATAAATTAACATTATCTTTGTTTTCCCAGTTCATGTCTGTCGTCACTGATATGGCCAGGTCATCTGCATATTCAATAACTAGAGTATCTTCACCATAGTCGATTTCTAGTACACCGTTATATAATATAATATAGAGTGTTGGACCTAATACGGAACTTTGCGGTACCCCGGCTGTTAACCTCTGTTTTGTATTTTTTGTAACTGTAATGTTTCTATTAGTAAGATATCCTTTAATGATATTGATGAGATACCCTGACACTCGTGCTGATTTTAATTTTGTTATGATATATGCCCAGTTGGCAGAGTTGAAGCCATTCTTTACATCAAACATAACTAGTATGGACCATATTTTCTTTGTGTTCTTGTGGTCTCAGTTAAACTTTTTACCTCGTCTATTCCTGACTTAGCTTTTCTAAATCCGCATTGTCTGTTAAAGATAGTTTCTCTTGCACTCAATTCGTCTTTTAGGGAATTTTTGACATGATTTTCATTGAGCTTCCCCAGATAGTCTAATACATATAGGCCTGTACGAATTGGCTTATTAAGCTGAAATCCGGGTTTTTAGCGGGTTTATGTATCAGTGTAAGTTTTGCTAATTTTAGCTAGTTTAAGCTAGTTTGGAAATTCTTGTCGCTTCTGGACATTTACTTACTAGTATTTTTATTGCCTCTAGTAGCACACGGTTGGGTCTAGAAGATTTACCTATTTTGATGGAATTGGCAGATCTGGTAAGTTCAGCCGCCGTCAATTCGTCGGAACAGTTCTCGTTGTCTCGAATCAGAAAGTCGTTTATGGTCATATTAGGAAACAAGGTATTCGCTATTGCCTTTCTTGACGAACAGGCCTACAAATTATCCTAGATCTATATTAACACCAAACGGCAACAATCGCAATAGAGCACACAACATCCGAATATATACAAATCAGATGAGGAGAACGACAGGGTTGCGCTTTATTACCACTAATATTTAATCTATATTTAAAGTCTATGAGATGGATTAGAGGAGGCAAAAGGTAGCATCAAGATCAACGAAACTATCATAAACGACATCAGGTGCGCTAATAGAAAACCATGTCCAAGAAATGCAAAAAAAATAATCGGTGTAAATTTAAATGTTTTCAATACTAAAATTTTAGTATTTTAAGACAGCAATAAGCATAGCAGTCAATGTAACTCAAAAATATAAATTTTATCAAGAATAAAATAAGCAAAAATAAACACAAAAAATCCAAAAAACAGAAAAAAATTAATGTCTTTAAAATTTATATATACGGGTGGACGCTGAGAATTTCATAGATACAAAAAGTTGCCAATAGTGAAGTACTTCGGCACATGAGTAAACAAAAAAAAGTGCTGAGCATGCTCAAGGAGAGCTTATTTCAATAATTGCGTCATGTGTTGAGACGTGAAACATATGAATTTCTCCAAATCACATTAGGAGGTTAACTATAGTATAAAACAAAAAATCGTTCATGTAGAAGTTTCGACAGCGACAATTGCCATTAAAATCGCAACTTTAGAAAGAAAAGGGGCAATAAGAAATTGAAGAATCTCGAGTGGTAACTGGCATTGTTTATAACTACGACAAAAATGATTATTTGAACAATATAATCTTCGAAAATTACAGCAGTAATAATTATTTTATGGTAGTCTTTTCATAGAGTTTAAAAGTAAATTTAATTAAATTGAATCAAAAAAATCTTTATCATCTCCAATATTAGTGATAATAAAACAGTAAACTTTAATCAAGTGGTCATTGTATTTCACTTAGTAGACAGACCTTTATTAAACGCCTAAAAAACATTTGTAACATGGTTATCCTGCCAAACTTTTCTTACAAAATGGGTTGTGGCTCTCCCGGAATGACTTTGAAGGGGAAGCATTATCAAATTACCTAATTAAAATTAAGGAAAAGTGAATTAAAAGAAAATACATAATCTAAGTACTGTCTTTAATCTTTAAGACTTTAAATCCTTTATAAAGGGTATATACATATATTTAAAAGACCCTTTCGGGCTATATCACATGCAATGTTTTCGGACTCAGAAATCCATCATCAGGTATACGTAACAATTTTTTTAACAATGATATTAAATTTTTTATTTATTACATCTTTGCTGTATCTATTCGTGTGATGTTGAAGTTTTAAACAGATTTACTGTTTATCGACGCAAGGCCCTAATAGGGATTGCTGACCCTGAGGCTCAGTCTCTATACCTAGGGCTTGCATAAATTCACTTGTTTTACCCTGTCACAGTTGAACACTGAATTGGCGCCATTTAAAAACGGTGGTACAGAATTGTATCAAAATCTATTACTACTTAGCGATAAAGACTTAAATGATTCCGTCACAGAAATTTTATAAAAAGAATAAACAGGTTTCCTATCCAAAAGTTTAATATCGTAACGTGTTTAAATAAAAGGAGCAGTTCTAGTTTACAGCAGAATATTTATTTATAAGCTTATAGCACGATATTGTCTTATCAACTAACTAAAACTAATAACAGGGCTCCTTATAATATATATGAAAATATTAATACCAGAATCATCTGGAATAGTCCACCTCTATATATTACTAGACGAAGTAGAACTAGGCGAAGAGAAGTCGCATGATATTCGTAGTCGCTGAACTTCGATCAACTTCGCGAGTAGTACCTTCGCTGCTGAAGGTTCTCGAACATGCTTCATCGTTCTGAGAGATGCGACCGTTATATGGAGTACGTCGAAATTAGCTTAATAGGTGTTTCTTCTGTTTTCATAATAACGTCACAGTTATAGGGTGCCTTAACATCTTACTGCATACCTCGTATATAACATATAAATACTTTCTTCAGTAGATGAACCTAATACTCAGAGAATGAAATGAGTTTATTTATTCTGGAAACCTCGCTTTCTACTTCTTTTTTAAGTGTTCTCTGATCATTAGCAAGTTGGCGACCATCAACTGGAATTGTTCCCTATCTTGTGGTAATCGTAATATTGTGCCGGCCTCCTTGATGTTGAGCAATTGGCGTAAGTTTCGCAGCCAAGTTTTTTCCTTCTCGATCTTTCCTTTAACGATCAACTACAGAAAATCATACTTTAAAAATATGGCCAAAACTCGCTTTAGTGTTATCATAAATGTTGGTAGCTTCTGCTAAAATATAGTGCTCATTTTAAAAACTAGAGAACTCACTCTTAATTGAAGTGATGTCTACACTAACTTGAGAGTTCTACTGTATTTATAGCTCATTTAGAGATGAATCTAACTAAAAGTGGAAGTTAATCTACGTTTAACTACCTACTTGTAAATATGTTTATGTTTTTATTGGTATTTGCTTCACCGAAGTACCTATCTACAGAATATGGAAAAAATGTTTCCAATTAAAGTTAAAATGAGACTATTCAACTGCTTCAACGAATTATATAGTACTTGTTGATTAAAAAAATAAAATTATCAGTTCATACATTACAATTCCGGTGTAAATTAAGAAATAAATTATATTTTAATTATAATTGCCATGTTGAACTTATAAAAATATATCACATTGATACGATGAAACAGTCAGAGTTGGACTGGACCTTTGCGGATATTGCAAACTCTCTCTTTGGTAACTGACATTTAAAAGATTTATAAAGTTGCTGGCTATCTGATTAGCTATTACTAAATTAAAAAATGCATATGTAATATTTACTCTTAAAATAATTGTAAACAAGAAAGTAAAAATAAAATGAAAATGATTCTTCATATTACGCTCATGCAAACCGCTAAGGTTTCAAAAGAAAGTTTTCCTGGTACTACAAGTTTCTATAAAATGTGTATTTTTCCTTCCTTTATATTTTTCGTTTTCCAGCTTTTTCTTATCCACTATTTATATAAGAACTTTTCATTTTCAGTTTAGTACGGTATATATCCAATGTTTTAAACGGTATTTTGGATATTCGTCTTGCCATCTCTTCTACCGTCTTTCCTCAATTTATTTTGTTTCTCCGAGATGCCGAACTAAGAGATTATGTATCTGTCTATCCAGGGGATGTGGAATGTGACCAATTTTTTACCATGTAAATCTAACTGTTTTTTCAAGAATGTCTGTTGATCGGATTTGTCTTCGAGGTTGTTTTTCTGTTCATGTAATGTGTATAGGAATCTGTCACTGATAAATCGGACTAAATAAGTGGGTTATTTTAGATTAGGACTGTTACGTGGGGTACAATACGAACCCCTGCTACAGGTGAGAACCAAAACGGCAACGACGGTGTAACCTTCGCAGAAACATAGATCAAGCTATAATGATTTAAGCTATTGTCTTCGTTCTTCTTTAGTTTTAATAATCAATCTTTTATATTAAATGCCAGCATTCTTTCTTACCGAATTTAACCTGACAGATATTTAGTTATTTAAACTTTTTCTTTTAATGTATACTTTCTTGTTATGGCTTCTTCTTCAATTTTCATTTATTGTAAGTTGTAGATTGTAGATTTTAAAAGGGTCCTTTTAAAACCTGAACTGAAAGATTTTTTGTATACACTGTTCATCATTATCATTCTGGCTTTACAACTCTCCGTGGGTTCTAGCCTCCTCAAGTATTTCTCTCCAGTCATCCCTATCCATCACCTTTCCTTATCGATGTTGTCAAGGAGCCTTGTTCTGGGTCTTTCTCTTCTTCTCTGACCAATGGGTCTATGAAGGAGCATTTTTATAGCTGTGTCATTTTGCTCCATTCGCATTACAGGTCCTTTTCACCTCAGACGTCCTATCTAAATATGTTTTACGATGTCAGGTTTCTGGTATATTCTATAAAGTTCGAAGTTATATCGCCTTCCCCACACTATATTGTCATTAACTGCTCCATAGAGTCGTCTTAGTACTTTTCGTTTCATTACCTAACCATATGTTAGGGCTGGGAATATTATTCTTTTGTAGAGTTTTATTTTTGTATTTCTCTATATAATTGTGAATTTAAGGAGGAGATTAAGCCCAAACTAGTATCTGTTGGCCGTGCGCATTCTGCAGTGGTATTATTTTCAGTCTTAAGGAGCGAAGTCAGGTATACAAATTCATTCACTGCTTCGATGACGTTGTTGTCTATGACGGGTAGTCCTAGGATTTGTGATTGCGTGTTTATTTTCATATAGTTGTTTTGTAGGTGTTTATTATTGAACTCATTAATGTAGCTGATTCTTTTACTGCTACATACGCCTCTCGTACAACATTTTTCGTTATCCCAACAACATTGATATCATCAGCATAGGCCAGGATTTGCTCTGATTTATTGAACGAGTTATTGTGATTTGTGTCATACGTATTGCTTTATTCAGAGCCAGATAGAGCAGTATACAGGAGAGAGGGTCTTCCTGGCGCAGCCCATTATTTGTTTTAAAAGATTTAGACAGTTCCCCCAAATCCGTACTCTACATTCAACTTTTTCAAGAGTTAGTTTTGTTAAAGTTATTAACTGATTTGGTATTCCTAGCTTTTTCATTGCTTTGAACATGTCTTTTTAATTCAGACAGTCGTAGGCTGCTTTGTAGTCTATAAATATATGATAAGTAATAATTTCATATTCCAGTCGTTCTTTACAAAATTTGTTTTAGAATTGCTGTAATCTGCAATCTGATTAATTGTAGATTTGTACGTCTGAAACCAGCCTGGCATTTTCCTACTATCCGTTTCTTATATTGTGCCATTCGGTGACATGATACTGTAGAAAATATTTTATACGCTGCAGTTAGAAGCATAATTCCTCTGTGGTAAGAGCACGGCGGAGAAGCGGAGCTTCGGTACGGTGTGGATGGCGGAAATGGCAACCCTCGATTTTAGGGTTGATATAGAATCAAAACAGTAGCGTCTGATCCAGAATGGACGGCTGCGAACAGCGTCTGACCCAGAATGGGCGGCTGATATAAAACTCACTAACCCGTCTAGCCAGCGTGGTGTTTCAAGGCTAATCATCCTTCCAAATACAGAAATGGCGAATACTAAAACGAAACGGAACGGTCCCCAGGTGGGTGGAGTATGTTATGCCAAATCCCACACCCAGAAAAGGGTCTGCCTCGTGGAATATGGGGGAGGCAAGAATTCGCTTAGTACACACAGAATGCACATCGGAACATATAATATCAGAACGATGAGGACAGAAGATAACCTAGAAGAGTTGCAAGAAGAACTTAAGACCATCAAATGGGACATAGTAGGCCTATGCGAGACAAGGCTTAAAGGCGAAGAATCGACTCTACTAAAATCAGGGCACACTTTGTACCAATACAATTCAGGAAATAACCAAGGTATAGGAGGCGTAGGCTTTTTAGTACATAAGAGAATTGAAAACATGGTAACCAAATTCCAAGCAATTTCTAATAGAGTTATCTATATGGTAATAAAACTAAATCGTAGATACAGCATTCAAATAATCCACTGTTATGCACCAACTTCTTCTGCAGATGACGAAGAGGTAGAACAACTTTATGAAGACATTACAAGAGCCAGAAACCTAGAGAAAACATATTACGTAATAATTACGGGAGATTTCAACGCTAAAATAGGAAAGAACGAAAATAACAACGACAACGAATATATTGGAAATTTTGGACTGGGAAGTAGAAATCATAGGGGAGATATGCTCGTAAATTTCCTCAGCAAAGAAAAACTATTCTGCTTAAATACCTTCTACAAGAAAAAGATGCAGAGAAAATGGACGTGGTTAAGCCCAGATGGCAAAGTAAAAAATGAAATTGACTTTATACTCTCTAACTTCAAAAACATTGCTAAAGATCTTACTGTACTAAATTCTTTCAACACTGGTAGTGATCATCGATTAGTTAGGACGCGAATAGAAATAAATACGAAATTAGATAGAAGAAAATTATTAACACAGGATAAATTGCCAAACATAGAAGCACTCGAAATGAATCAAGAGGAATATCAAAGTGAACTAAAAAAGAAACTAGGTTCTCTACCAGTATTCAACACGAAAGATATAAATGAAATAACACAAAAATTAACGAACGACATAACGTCAACTGCAAAAAAGATCTGTGATAAAAATAAAAATCCCAGAAAAACGAAACTGAAACAAACAACACTTAATTTAATGGAAGAAAGAAGAAGAACATCGAAAGAATTACCAGAGTATAAAGCTATCAACAATAAAGTTAAAAAGAGCATAAGGTCAGACTTGCGGGCTTATAAAACAAAACAAATATTGCAAACCATCGAAAACAATAGAAACATGAGAGTATTGAAATCAAATTTAACTAAAGGAAAATCAAATATAACTAAAATCAAAAATCAACAGGGGAATACGGTGACCGAAAAAACTCAAATAATCAAGGAAATACAAACGTTCTATAAGAATCTTTATACATCTACTATACAAAACCCCGAACCAGACCACAGAACAATTCTAAACGTCGGCTCAGAAACCCTCCCTAAAATAACCTCTTCGGAAATTAGACATGCCTTACAGCAAATGAAAAACAAAAAAGCTCCCGGCGAGGATCGTATAACGTCTGAAATGTTAAAAATGGGCGGCAACATCGTTGTAGAAGTTGTGGAAGTCTTACTGAATAAGTGTCTAACAGAAAAAAGAATACCCAGCCTATGGGAAAACGCCGAAATAATACTTTTACACAAGAAAGGAGACACTACTAATATTGAAAACTACAGACCTATTAGTTTGTTGTCACACTTATACAAATTGTTAACAAGAATAATAACCAACCGCATAACACAAAAACTTGATTTATATCAACCGGTTGAACAGGCGGGATTTAGAAAAGGGTTTGGCGCTAATGATCACTCATCAGAACACTAGTAGAAAAAACCACAGAATATGATGTACCTTTACATATGGCATTTATCGACTTTCACAAGGCTTTCGATAGTATTGAGACTTGGTCTTTTTGTCAGCCCTGAAGGATGCTCGAATAGACTCACGGTACACTACACTCATTAAAAACATTTATGAACAGGCCACATTCCACATCAAAATCAATGAAGACGAAAAAACTGAAAAAATGCGCCTTGATAAAGGTATTAGACAAGGTGATACTATTTCACCAAAGCTTTTTACCTTAGCATTGGAAAATGTATTCAAACAGCTTGACTGGGAGGAAAAAGGTGTAAACATTGATGGTGTACGTTTGAGTCATTTGAGGTTTGCGGATGACATAGTATTATTTAGTACAGATATCAAGGAACTGGAGCAAATGTTGAAGGAATTAAACCAGCAGTCAAATAAAATAGGTCTCAAAATGAACCTGCAGAAAACAAAAATAATGAGTAATTTACAAACTAATCTTGTTATTGACAACGTCAGTCTTGAAAATGTAGACCACTATATATATCTTGGACATACCATTAAAATCGGCAAAGAAAATCAAATAGCCGAAATAAAAAGACGCATACAACTGTCTTGGGGAGCTTTCGGCAAATTAAGCTTTATTTTGAAGAATAAAGATATACCAATGTGTCTAAAACGTAAAGTTTATGACAAATGTATCTTGCCTGTAACTACATATGGACTGGAGACCATGGCCTTCACAAAGAAAACCTTAGAGCAGCTCAGTACAACCCAAAGAGCAATGGAGAGGGCCATGCTAGGGATTAGTTTGAGAGACAGGATTCGAAATAACGTCATTCGTGAAAGAACAAAAATTACTGATGTCTCAGAACGTATTGCAAGGCTCAAGTGGCAATGGGTCGGACACGTTGCCCGAGATAATCCCGAAAAATGGACACAAAGATTAACAAACTGGAGACCAAGAGAGAACAGGCGAGGAGTAGGCAGACCGCAGAAGAGGTGGACAGACGATATCAAACAAGTCGCGGGCAAGCAGTGGATGAGAATTGCCAAAAGTAGAAATCGATGGAAGCAAATGGAAGAGGCCTATGTCCAGCAGTGGACGAACACAGGCTGAAGAAGAAGAAGAAGAAGAAGAGCATTCAAAGAAAGCTCCTTTTTTGTGTATGGTACAAATTATTTCAATACTCAATTCATTGGGGAGAGATTTCTGTGTTCATTTTTTTTTTATAAGCTGCTGTAATGCCATAATGGTATCATGGCTACCTTCTTTATATAGTTTAGCTGGGAGATTATCTTCTATTTTGGGTAATTTGTTTCTGGCTAGTTTTTGAACTGCATTTTTAACTTCAAGAATCGTTGGTGGTTCCTCTTCCCTATCATCTGCTCCCCATACCTCATCTCTTTAGTCTTCTAGTTTTTTTTCTTTTTTCTCCATATCAAGTGCCTGGTTAAAATATTCCACCCATCTACTCAATACATCTTTTCTTGTTGTTAATAGGCCGCCATTATGACTTCTGCATTGTCTTGTGGTTCCATTGAATTTTTTTCATGTTGATGTTAACTTTCTTATAGAATGCTCTGAATTCTTTCTCTCTGTTAAGGTTGTCTATATATTTAAATACCGTATTTCGTATTTAGTCGTTTTTTTTTCTTTTGTATATCCGCTTTTCTTCTCTTTTTTTTTTCTGGTTATTCTCTATAATTGTTCTAGTTCGTCGGGTAAGCATTTTTCTGTAGGTTTTACTTTTTTCTTTTGTTGCATGCTTGCATGCGTCGTCAATGATTTTTACGGGTACAATTTTCTGTTCCTATTTCATCTTTCGCTGCTGCTTAAATGTCTTCCTTTATTTTTGTCCAGTAGGAGTCTGTATATGTCTGGCCTTCTTCAGTTACATTTTTATTCCTTAACCTGTTTGTGATGTTTTCCGAGCACCGTTCCATAATTGTCGCATCTTTCAGCTTTTGCACATACCATTTGTTTGTATACATTTTTTTTTTATTTTTATTATTTGTCATGAAATGGGCAGTGCGCAAAGTACAATAGGTATCTTAGAAAATGAAGTATTGTAAAAATACGTAGATGAGCTTGAAAAGATCACACTAAGAAGTAATGATAACAGAGATACGATAACCATCTTTACGGTACAACATTTAGGAAGGTGCCCCCAGGTTGTTCTCGACAGAGATTAAGTGACAATGTGAAGAGAAACTCAAAAGTCTCTCTTATTATACTTTTCGAATCCTAAACACAGAATAGAAAGAAATGGCAAGACTTTATAGAAAAGGTCAAAACCCTCAAAAGGTTATTGGGCCACGGAAAGTTAGTAACATGTCATATAGTATTTCAGAGACTGTCTGATTTGTGGCCATAAATGTGCGTGCATCTTATTCATTATTGTCTTAGACATTTTTATCAAATACTGACCTAATTTTTCTAGATATAACTTCTCCTGCTAAAATCCGATCCTGCAATCAACTAAAATGACGAGGATCCATAATAATCGCCTTTGCCTACCTGTTGGAAAGTAATTCGCGATTCTGATATCAGATTAGATAAATAAAATGTTTAATTACAGATTTTACTTTAAACGGCTGCTGTATGGAGAGTGGTGTATTATTTTTTTTTATAATTGCTATAGGTGGTAGTAAGGATGTCGATTTTCAACTGAAATTTTGAGATTTATATCGTTATTGATTTTTGATTGCCGGAGCGAGGTTTAACTGTAACAAACATTAATTATTTAGAGTAATGGAGTTTTTATTAAGACTTCGAAACTTTTAATTAGTAAAAATAATAAAATAAACATATTATAAATGGATTATCTTTTATTAAAGACTTGACCCAGATACTTATATATTGTCAGTATATTTATCTGTCTGAGTATATATCTGTTTGTCTATCTGCACAATAACTCTAAAGGAAAAGTCGTAAAACTTGAAATATTTAAACTTCCATTAAATTTACTTTATTTAATAGGAATAAACTACAATGTGAGCACCGCAACCAGTCGTCTCGAAGATATACTTGAATAAAGGTCTTTAGAGTAATTGCCAGTAGTCCTTTTCATCGTCTTTAAAAATATTACGAACATCTTCTTCCTCCTTATTTTCTTCAAATAATTTCTTGGTGGTTTTGCATTTTGTTTTTTGTTTCCCTTAAGCACTACTAAAATATGTTATTGGTATTGGAAAATGGGAACAGAAAAAGCAGAAGACGATTGACGATTACTGGTAGCAGCAGTAGTTTAAAAAACTTCTAGACGGGAGTTTGTTGTCAAAGTCTAAGACGAATTTTTAGTTTTTGAGTTGGTACGTGCTGTTATTTCGGCCTTATTATTTTCTTCAGAGATCGTGTCATGGTAACATGGCTGAACGAATGGTAAGCACCAGCTACAGCGACCTGATATGTATTTTTCACATAAACTGAATCAATGGCTTGTGAAGGATATGTCAAAACCTGTTATCAACAGAGCTCATAACGTTGCAAGCTGAGGAGGCTAGTCATTGGAGTTGTTTTCCATCAGTATATTAGTAGTTTTAACAGAATCGTACATATAATTCGTAAATATGTCAGTATTCAGCAACCAGATGTCAGTATTTTTTAATACGTGGCATGCCTTTTGCACCGTAGCTACCTTGAGGCATGCTTTATTAAACAATTTGGCTATCTCAAAATGCATAATACCACGTCCAGAATCTTCCTTCAGCCATTTAGCAATTTCTTTGTTATAGTATGTCTTCAAAGATCCAAAAAAATGACAGGCCAAGAGGTCAGGAGGTTTCATATTAAAAAAGCAATGTGAAGGCAGAAAAATAACATGAATATTGTTTTTGTTTGTATATTCCAAAATTAGAACGCCTTTATAAATTTCACGTCCATCGACTTATAGAATTCAGAAGGAGCTTCATCTATAACTTTGTAGTCCAATTTTTTTTAACTAGGAAATTTTTTCATCGGCGGTGTCCGACTTGTTTGCTTCCCGTGGTACCTAAAATATTTTTAGGATTTTGTACTGTAGATAGCCAATATATTCTAGCAAGCTTTCGGATAACTGATACGACTTTTGAACTTGCAAACGATTAACATCCTAAGAGCGACCTGCTAAAGTAGTTTCTGGTGGCTTCTATGAAATCCATTCAACCAGTCTTGCCCTGCCTTCTACCTCTGGATATTTTTATAAACAAAATCGTTTTTTTTTTAACTATTTAAAAAGCTTATTCTTATACTGATGCTAGTTTCAATCCAAAGAAATGACTATCAAGCATTTTTATGTGCTTAACTTATGGCTTTTTTACAACGTCTTTTAAATTTGACTTCAAAGTTTAATTAGTGCCTAAAATATGCCTGCGAAGAGTTGCTTGAGGAACAACAAATATTTTTAAGGCTAATAACTAGTCCGTTTTATTATCTCGAACTGCCTCTATAGTTTTTTTATTGTCTTCTTACTCGAAGATTGCTAAGTCGTTCGTTTATAACCGCGTGGAATTTGGGTATCTGATAATCATACATACTCACATATGACACAGAAGCCACATATGACCAAAATGACATATCTATATAATTTGTCTGTTACATATATTAGTCGTTTTGTCTGTAGAGCCTGTTAAAACAATAAAATTTGTAAATAAAATACACACAACTGTTTAAGGAACGAAACTTATGCTACATAAATAAATACATTAACGTTTGAACCAAAGCTTTGCCAATATAAAAAGAACTTGCAATGTGTAAGTAGCTATTATGTGGTCGTGGCACCAAGACAAACGAAATGGGTGCGTTCAAAATTTGACAGATTATAGAGTACCCTTAAAACCGCGTGATATAACTGTCAGTTTCGTGTTAAAACTCCGCCATACTTAAAATGTAATTTTGTATGTCTATGTCACTTTGTACATATTTTCACTTTGTATGTATTTCCCCTATAACTAAAGCCTACTCCTTGTAGCCATAGCAATTAAGTATCTCCAGTTCCATCTCCACAACAGATTCCCTTCACCATTTTAAGAACCCCAATTTAATTATATTAAATTTAAATTCTTTTTAATCACAGCTACAATGTTGCGGTTAATATGATTTTTATTTCTATTTTTTTTTTCTCTTTTGGTGTATGACGGATGAGAGACGATATCACCCACTGCAAATCCAAGCCCAATTAGTACTTACATCACATTATTATCGTTTCAAGAGCTCATGAGCTTCAGTAGTAGCTGTAGGCACCGAGCAATGAATAACATGCAAATGAAAATCAGATAAAAGTATTATACGAATTATTATACAGAGTGAATCTCTGTCTCTTGAATTTTATTATGAATACCAGTAACTTTGTACTTATGTCAAAAATAATAAGATTTTTTTTTAACACCAGACATTATTTTAGTTTTAATTTGTTCTTCATTAGTTTTTTACAGTAATTTATAATCTTACCGTTATTGGTCTCAATTTTATCCTGCATAACATTTGAGGACCCTAGACTAAAAGGGTATAAGCGACATTTTTGTAAATATTGAGAAAACTGCATCACTGAACTGGAAATGTTTCATTCTAGTTACAGGTAATTCAAGTAAATCGAGTAAATTAAGTTAATTAGCCTCCAAGCCAACGACGAGTAGGGTTTGGAAGAGAAGAGATACAAGTTCACTTGTACCCTTATTACGCGGTGACTGTTACTTGAGTTTGTTATAATTTTGGATGGATAGTGGTATAGCTCCTACTTGATATTTTAATATAAACTGCTGCGATTTACGATATTAAAACTACAGTGTTTTTAAGAACAGTTTGTTTTGTTTCTTTGCAGAATACGGAGCCAGTGATAGATGATTTACCTTCTATTGCGTTTCCACCAACAAAGCAGAATAGCAAGAAAAAACGATTCGGAGGCCTGATAAGTGAAAAAAGGGCTAAAATAGCAAGAAATTCAGGTGAAGCTTACATGGACAAAAACATAATTTTCATGAAGCTAGAGAGTTACGAGAACTTAAAAATCATCATTGTTGGAATAAATGCACTAATGTTACTTCACAAGAACCAAGACTTTAACTTTCTAGAGAGTATTGAGCCTTTGGCACTGGAATCTCCCAAACAGCTTTATAATCTTGAAAGTTATAGAGTATGTTAACAGTTTATAATGAAAATTCTTGATGTCTCCAACAAACGTTTACAAAATGTAGTTGAAAGCAAAAAAGTCTCCTCAGGCGTGTCATGAATAGACAAAAGAGGAAAGAAATCACCCCAGAATAAAATTTCTATAAGGGTAATTGAAATCATTAAAGAGCATACTAATAAGTTTCCTAGGTATCCAAGTACTACACTAGAAATAAGACTTTGAAAAAGAGGTATCTTCCTTAGAAACGTAATTTGAAAATAATTTACAAACTTTATTTTAATTTCTGTAAGGAGAAAAAACAGGAAAAAACTGTAAGTGGAAGGTTTTACAGGAATATTTTTAATACTTAGTTCAACTAAAATTGATTTCAGATAAATAAATCTGAAAAATTTCAGATAAAAATAAATGGTTTGGCAGAAGAAACCAGTTTAGCTCAGACAGAAAAAATCTTATACTTGCGTAAGGTGACAGCCGTAAGAACAGCAAAAGATAAGTGTCATGACCTAAAGGAGGCTAACAAATTTGTGATCATCGTTGACTTTCAAACACCTATACCAACTTGTCTAATGTGTCAACGTCTAAAGCATATTATTTAAGGGAACTATTAACGTATAACTTAGGGGTCCATATCCTACGGACTAGAATGATCATTTCTTTATGTGACAGGAAGGCCAGGGGTCACGTGGATGCCAGGAAATACATTGTCTCCTAAAATATATCAGAAGTCTTCCCCATCTGTGAAACTGGCCATGGTTATAATGAGTGTGACCAAGACTGTGGTTTAATAGAGTTAAAAAAGAAATGATCTAAAAAGTACCTTTATGTACCTCACCATTGATTAAAGCTGCTAACTTCTACAAGTAGAAAGTTCTTTACTGGACAGAGGCAAAATAACGATTTTTTAAACTTTCAAACACTTACGCCGTACCTCAAGAAAAGCGCAAATAAAATACAGAGCATGAAATGGTTACATTTTCAACAGGATAAACCTTTAACTCTGTTTTAAAATAAAACAGCTGGAAGTATCAAAGATGAGTTTAGAAAGCCTATCTATGAAAACCATTCGAGCTGGCAAAAACTCTTCCATTCTGCCAGATCACTTGCCAGTACCAATTGACAAAAGGCCTCTCAAGCAAGCTAATTGTTCAAATCTTCAACAGGTACTCAACTACGTACCTCCAATTTACCGTCGAGTTTTTGATAAATGTGGGACATAATGGTCAACAACGACACTGATGTTAATGAATGATAAGTTAATTACGTATTAGAGTTTTATAGTTATAGTGAAGAATAAATTTGTACAAAAACTTTTAGAAGTAAAAGGTATAAGTGCCACTTACAACATAAAAATAGCTCCAAAATAAATTAAGTCAATAAAATTATGATTTTTTTATTACTATTTGAATAATAATAATAATGCCTACAGCCATTAAACCGGAGAAGAAAAACTAGCATTAAAAAATCATGGCAATAACAGTGAAGGCTCAAGTTTGAACGGCTTTACTCAAAATTTACTTTTTGTCACTTGTTCCCCTTTACTTCCATGGTCCCCATTTTTTACTTTTAATAATAATAATCCATATTTTTTACCGCATTTTCATTTTTTCATAATATGTATTAACATTTGAGTATAAGCTTAATCTCCTTGATTGATCGTTGTTAGATCTTATGATATTTTGATTTTTCTATATTATCTTAAGGCTAATAAATGTTATATAAATATCTGTTATTTGTTATATTTGGATTTGCATTTTTACCTTTTGTCTAAATTATTCTATACCTAGTTGGAATGTAGGCATAACTAAGACAAAAAAAACCGTTTAACTTTAGACATAAGTCTTTTGGTTGGTAACCAGCCCAAACGTAGACAACACATGTGTACCTATGCAAATCAATCAATGACCACAAACCCATCATCATACGTGAGGGTTCTTTTTATCAATGACATAATAGATTAACAGAAAAAAATTAATAAACTTAAATGTACTTTATATTTCTTTCTTTTTTTGTTTTGCATCTTTATTGGTAGCGGGTAGAAACACTTTACAATCTTAGTAAATTTAGGTCTATTATAGTTCCGGGTGACTATCCTGCCTTTGCGAGTCATGGTATTCTTTTATTTTACATTAGTAGCAACTTATGGCTTAAAAGCGATGGCTGTTAAAAAAGTCCGCAAACCGATTAACAGTTAACAAAAAGCTATGGTGCGGATAATGCTCGGTATTAGTTTTAGAGACAGAAAAAAATCAAGAAATCCGTCATGTAACCAAACTTCAGACGTGTTATATCAGATGGCAGAACTGAAATGACAATGGGTACGACATACAGCTCCGCAATATCAAACCAGATTGATAAATAATCTGGCATAATATCGACCAAAACAAACAAAAAGGTAGCGTCGAAAGATCCAGAAGAGATGTCTTAATGATATAAAAAGGTGTACAGAAAATAGGTGGTTTCAAATTGCTCAGGAAAAGGTAGCATGGAGAAATATAAAAAAGTTGATTAGCTGTGGACAGAAAGTGACTAAAAAATAAAGGAAAAAAAGATTATAGCCATGTTGGTAATCCTCAAGTATGAGTTCCCATTCCAGAGATTCTCTAATTTTCTGTATTATAAACGCTGCATGGCTCATTGTCGCCATGCAGGTCAAGCATTTGGTTCCAAAATTGATGCTTGTCTTAAATGTTTATATTAAATAAAAGAAAAATTATTTCATTTTATACTTTTATAGATGATGTTGAAGTTTTTACTAATCGTCAAAGAACTCGTTGCGATAAAAGCGAAAAATCGTTGTTCATTTATAAAAATCAACACAAAATATTATAAGATGTGATCCTAAAACATAAAAACTCAATCATTATACAGTTTATACTACAATAACTGGACACTCTGTACATTCATAAATAAAATTCCAAACCATATAGTTCCCGAAGTGCACTCATCGCTAAGCAGAATTTGATGAATAGTAATTATCAAATTATAAAAAGGAACATTACTGCCTGAAAGCGACAGTTCGACCTCTCGTGTGCAAAAATGACGAACAAAAAGATGACGTACCTTCATTTACGGATCTTGTACTGTAGGTATATCCGTATATTAAAGTCTCACCTCTGGACGAATTTCATTAGTTACTTAACGTTGTGAATACGTGTAATTAAAATTGTGTAATGTACTAAGTGGATAAGTGTTAATAAGATACAGAATTAAAATATTATAAATTTTAGTAGGGAGTACAATTTGAGAACTTTTTTAAATAAAACTTTTATTTAAAAAATTCTTTATAAAAGGTATACCTATGTTATGTTCAAAAAATACCCTTACGGATTACATCACAGAACGATTTTAGACTAATCATCAGTGCAGTTATCAGGTATACATGAGTAAACCAACTAAATATTTACTTAATTAAAAACGCCCACATGCACGATGATCTGCAACTTTGAGGTTTTTAGCGACGCACGGGGAAAACTTATGAAGATCTCAAGTTTTCTACGTGATTTCCATATTCGCTCTCTGTCGTATGATTTCTGAAACGTGTGCTGCTATTTATAGTGTATTAAGGAAAGAATATTTAAAAGTGTGTAAAACGTATACTAATTTTTTAAGAACAATGCTTTAATCTGTGGTATTAAAGTTACGTAAATATTGGGAGGCTGTTTGTCAACCCCATATGAAATACATAGGGGGTTAAGGCAGGGAGATGCGCTAGCGTGTCAGCTTTTTAATGTCGCACTAGAAAAAGTTGTACACGACTCTAATTTAGATAGCAGTGGAACAATATTTATTAAATCAGTTCAAATTCTAGCATATGCAGACGACGTGGACATTATAACAAGAAAACTGCGGAAATCCTAACCGAGCTCGTAGCAGCAGCAGAACGAATCGGGTTACATACAAATCAAAATAAAACCAAATTCATGGCGACTTATACAAACACAAAAGCTGGAAAAGTTGGCGCAGATTTAATTATCAATGACCAAAACTTCGAGGCAGTCAAAGAGTTCATATATCTAGGGACATCGGTTAATCCCAATAATAGCACATCTGAGGAAATAAAAAGGCGAATAATAATTGCAAACAGGTGTTATCATGATCTATGAAAGTACTTCGCTAACAAACGTCTGTCTCAAAAAACTCGTATAAGGCTGTATAGAACACTGATAGTCCCCATTGTTGCATATGGATTACAGAGAATCCGCTCTATTGATTTTTAAAAGAAAGGTGCTACGCAAGATATTCAGAGCAGTCTGTTAGAACGGAATATAGAGGCGTAGATATAACCTTGAACTGCAGAATATCTACAAGCATACGTTTGGTGGTAAATATATTACCACTATAATCAAGCGAAACCGCCTGCAGTGGGCAGGAGGTGTAGCCCGGGCCCCTGAATCGAATATGATAAAATATATTCTAGCAGCGCAACCCGTGGGAATGAGAAGACGGAATAAAGCAAAGCTGAGGTAGATGGACGGGGTAACACAAGATACCAAGAAGATCGGAGTCGGCAACTGGAAAATTCAAGCAAGGGACAAAACAGAATGGCGTAGAAAGCTTGAGAAGGTCGAGGCCCTCTAAGTACTGTAGCATCAAGATGATGATGATGATGTGAGGCTGTTTGTGAGTCACTAGCAGCTTGTTTAGGTTGTTGAGTATGTGCTGGTTGCGTATGTTAATAATACGATACTGTTGGTGAACGTGGTTATATGTGGTACTGAGAGGATGGTCCTGTTGATGAAAGAGACGTCAGCAAAGATGACGTCAACTTCTATCAGTTCTATCTCAACAGAAGGTTTTCATCATTATAAGCGACTTTAATGCCAAGATTGGAGCTGCGGATAAGACACAGTATATCGGAGTACATAGACTTGGAGTCAGAAACGAGAGAGGAGACCTCCTAAAAAAAATTCGTAAAAGACTCAAAACTCGTTGTCACCAACACATTCTTCCACTTACCACCTTGCAAGCTGTACACGTTCAAATACTCTCAAGAAAGACCAAGGAGAATTATTAGGAATCAAATAGACAACATTTTAGTAAATAAAAGATTCCAATACAGCTTTATATCTATCATGACTTATCCTGGAGCAGACTAAGGAAAGCACAATCATACGAACCGCGTATGCTGATAGACCAAGAACAGCAGACCGTTTATTTCTCAATAATACAGTTACAGGTAAAGGATGGTAAAGCGGCAGGCCCTGATAGTATACAAGTAGAACTACTCAAACTAATGGAAAACCAATTAATAGCAGTAATCACAAAGATATTCAACAACATATACAACTCTGAAAAAATACCAACAAAATGGTTAAAGTCTGAGTTTATTGCACTTCCAAAAAACCAGGAGCCAAAAAATGCGAAGATTACCGTACTATAAGCCTCATGAATCATCTCCTAAAATTGTTTCTAAAGATAATTCATAAGAGAATTTAAAAGGTGTGTGAAAGCCAAATTTCCCCCAACCAGTTTATGTTCAAAAATGCTGTTGGTACTAGAGGAGCTTTGTTCTTAGTACAAGATTTTACCAGAGGTGCAGATATGTCAACTGCGATGAATACGCAAGTCTGGTTGACTACGAGAAAGCGTTTGATCGAGTACAGCGCGCCAAGATACAAATACTAAAAGAACAGGAATTAACAACGAAGATCTGAAAATAACTAGAAATATTTACTGGCTTCAGGCAGAAAATATCAGAGTTGAAGGTGAACACACTGACTATGTGAAAATCATACGTGAAGTGGTTCAAGGCTGTATTTTGTCTTTAATCTGTACTCTGAAAGAATATATATCGAAGCTTTGCACGAAATTGAAACAGGTATTCTACTAAATAGTTACCGGCTAAACAACATCAGATATTCAGACGGCACCATAGTATTTGCGGACAACTTAGAAGACCTACAAGACCTAGAACACAAGGCTTATAATAATTAGCAAGAAAAGGATAACAGAAGGTCAAATCTACGTCAATCAATCCCCTGTACTACCAAGAGTGATGCATTACAACTGCCTCGGCACCATAATAAATGAAGAATGGACCAACAACCAGGAGATTAGAGCACGCATCTGAAAACCTAGATCTACCTTTAGTTGAATGGGGACATTTTTCTTGATATAAAAGTAAGAATGCTCCAATATTACGTCTTTTCTGTCCTTTTTTATGATGTTGAATCGTGGACCTCGAACGAAGGTATGTGCAGAAAACTGAAAGCATTTGAGATGTGGCAATATATCGGAGAATACGCAAGATACCATGGACTGACCGAGTCATAAATGAGGAGGTGCTTAGAAGAATAAATAAGAACTCAGAGGTACTGACCACTATCAAATTTCGAAAGATACAATTCTTCGGACATATAATGCGAAATGAATCCAGATATGCCCTCCTTCAAGCCATCCTGCAAGAAAAAATATTTGGAAAACGAGGTCCAGAAAGAAGAAGAATCACTTTAACAAGAAGGTTAAAGTACCTCAGAATCTGGTTCAATACAACATCTGTGCAGCTTTTTAGCGCTGTTGCGGATAAAATAGAGATTGCCGTGATGATCGCCAACATTCGTTACGGATAAACACATCAAGAAGAATTTAATAATAAAAACTGAGCAATCCGTAATTTTTAAACGGACCATAATGTTTAGTAAATATTTGCCAACAGAAAAATAATTAAAAAGAAGGATTATTAAGAAAGCTTTCAGTACGTGAATTTATTTTAATAAAAGAAGAAGCTAAAGAAAAATAGTAAAGACGAGTGTATCAGATTTTGTTTAAATATTCATAACCTAAACTGTTATTAGACGAATCAGTAAAGAGATAATATATTCATATTAATTACCTTTGAGGCGACAGATAATGTCTTCTACCTTTAAATATTTGTAAATATCGGTATAGCTGCTTAAGTCCATAAAGTAAAGATCCGTCGTTAACACATTCACACTTGTATATCAACCGTTTTATTTAGCATATTTTAATAATTCCGTAACAAACGATCTGACTTTCTCCATAAAACAAAAACGTTATTATGGAATGCCATAAAATGTGGTGTCGTTTCAATAATCTTTTATATCGTTTCGCCGCTCAGCAAGAGATATTTTAGTTGAAATACAAGATGAAAATTACCGAAGAGAGCATAATTCCGAATGTAAGAATGTTTTCTTTGAGGTTACTAACAAGACAAGGGACAAAATGTTTTTTAATATGACATATAAATCAAAACAGTTAAGAAATGCTAGATTTGAGATAATATTTTTTTAATGTTTAGTTATAATGGATTGATGTCAAAAGTATATAAACTATAAAAATATTTGGAAAACAACTTAGGCTCGAATATTTAATCAGAAATGCAAATATTTTATTTAACTTGAAAAAGAGGAAGAAAAAGTATATGATGGTGGCGCGACGAGTTCCTAGAAAAATTATTGAATTACAAAGTTCCTACCAAAAATTAAAAAACAATAAATATATCAATCGGTTTTAAAACGTCTTGCGACGTTATCCGATGCCTAATTTCCATGACACTCTATCATCCCATTGGTCCTCTCTAAGATCTCTTGCGCTCAGCTCCTTCGTTACTCCCTCTCTCCAAGATTTCTTGGATCTTTCTATTTTTCTGCGGTTTGGTGATACTAATTGTATAATTAGTTTTGGGAGTCTTAAGTTATCCATCCTCTGGACGTGTCCGTACCATATCAGCTGTTTTCTTTCTATGTCTGTTGTTAGAGAGCCTTCAACCGCCATTTGCTGTCTTATCTCATCATTACGTATTCTCTCTCTCTGCGTAACACTTCTACTGATCTATAAGCGTCCATTTCTACTGCCTCCAGTTTAGTTCTGTTGTTTTCGGTTATTCGCCAAGTTTCCGCTCCATACAATACACTGCTTTTAATAAGAGATTCGTAGATATTGTGTTTTCTTCTTTTTTATATTTCATAACTCCTCAGTACGCTGTTTAGGCAACCTATTGTTTATCCAGATTGTGTTATCCTTCTCTTTATTTCTTCATCATCTTCTCCGTTGTGTCAAAAACGATTCCTAGGTATGTGTAATGGTCGCAGGGCATGATGATGTCGTTATTTTCCAATGTGATGTTTGATAGTTATAGTAGGTATTTTGTTTTTTCTGTATTAATTTCTAGTCCTCACTTTCTATATTCTTCTTGTAATTTCCTTGCCATGTACTCCAGATCATCTTTATCGTTTGCTATTACAACCTGGTCATCAGCAGACTGCAATGCTTACAAGCAAATCCCTCCAAGGTCTACGCCCATGCCTCTGAATTTTCGTTTCCACTCTTTCAATGCTTTTGTAACATATATTTTAAACAAGATCGGTGATACACAACACCCCTGACGTAGACCTTTATTAACCAGGAAGCTTTGCGATAGTCTGTTTCCATTTTTTATTTGTGATGTTGACCCTTCATATAAATTTCTTAAAGCTTTTATTAAGGTGACACTTATATTCGTCTGTCGTAACACGTTTCAGAGTTTGTTTACAGGAACTGTATCATACGCCTTCTGCAAGTCAATAAACATGAGGTGGGTTTCTTGATTTGTGCTTAATGTTTTTTCTATTAGTTGTTTGAGGCAGAAGATATCAGTACAGCTTCTTCGTGTTCGAAAACCCGATTGTTCTTCTTCCTCTTGGTTTTTGTATTCCTTCTCAATGCGGTCTCTTATTATTCGTTCATTAATCTTCAACTTAAAATCATACCCCAAAAGAAAACAAATATTTTTTTTAATTCGAAACTTTGCAACAGGCCTGATGAACTCTAGAGCGAATTTTTGAAAGTTCAGCGTAGAAAAATTTTAACGATCCAGCAATATACGCCATGGTTTTATCCGAAAACTAAGCAATTTTAGCATAGCATAAATATATTTGTGTACATACAACGCTGAATCTTATTTTAATGAATAGTATGCTGGTAAACAACAAATCGCTTTAGAATATAGATATTCGTTTTTACATACATATATTTCGCAAAATTTACGTAGTATCCGGAATATATCAAATTTTGCCGTGAAATCGATGATTTTTGCATAACCAGGCTGGACTAAAATAAAATGTATTTGATTTTGGTTCTCTATTTCTCTATATTCGAAATCGTAAACTTTATTACCTCCTTTTTTAAATTAAAAACTTCATTTATATTTATTCTTAATATATAAAAGATAGACGGGAAATGGTCTTAAAAGTGATCAATCGGAGATCCCTCGAGAAGTCACTCAGTCATTTTTTAAACACTAGAACCCATTGAAATCGTTCATATACAAATTTAAATGATTTATGTTTTGCTTTTAATAGATTTTTTTTTTTCGTTAATATTTTTAATCGCACGGAATTCATTAAAGTCTTACTTTTATTTTTCTCGGACGATCAATTATATATTCGGATTTATGTAGTGGAGCTTCTTGAAGAACAAAAAGTTAAATTAATTTAGTGTTACAAAAGATCTTCATGTGATATGATAAGTTGATAGGTTTTTTGTTCGATCTGTTAATGGATATGATACTGATTTTTTTAATGGCATTCTGTGTTAAGATAATGGACCGGTTTGTCATCAATATACGTAGAGTATGTGCGAAATTTATCATCAAAATGGATATTGTAGATAGGTAAGTAATTAAAAACAAAGTAAACCATTAGTCTATATTGTTGCAATTCAAAAAATGGTGTTACAAGCTATCATAATACAAATATATTGTGACTATAAAAATGATATGATAATACACGTCGAAACACAAACGTGTAAACTAGCAAAAGGAGATATTTCTTCTTCTGAGGCTGACACTTCTACGGTTTTTTGATTTATCTCTCGCTATTTTAAACAGTTTTTGTTCTTCTTAGGGTGCCTGTCTGTTCCGAACGTTGGCGATCATTCTGACTATAAAGACTTCGTTGGTTGCTATACGGAATAGCTGTGTTGAGATCTTCCTTTACCATGCTCTTAGGTGAGCAAGCCAGGATATTCTTCTTCGTCCTGAGGCCCTTTTTCTTTAATTTTACTTTGCAAAATGCAGTGAAGTAGCTCGTATCTGCCTTGATTTCTTATTATATGTCCCAATTACTGCAGCTTACGGCCCTTCACGATGTTGTTATGTTTTCTTTGCTGATGATCATTAGCTTGGTTTTGCTGGTATTTATATCCAGTCCATATGTTCTACTTGTTTCGTTTATTTTGTTTATTAAGTTTTGCAGCTCTTGTATGGTATTGGAAAACACTATTGTATCATCTGCATACCGCAGGTTATTGAGCTTAATTCCATTTATTGAGATGCATTTATCAGTATCTTTTAGAGCCTCATCAAAAATGTGCTGAGAGTACAGATTGAATATCATTGGTGAAATTATGTACCCCTGTCTCACTCTCCTTAAGATTTTGACCTGATCTATATATTCTTTATCTATTCGGAGCACTGCTGATTGATTTCTCTATGGGTTAGCTATTATTTTTAAGTCTCTTCCGTCAATCCCTGTACTTTTTAGCACTTCCATCATATGTTTATGTCTGACTCTATCCAAAGCCTTCTTGTAGTCAATCAAACAAAAAATCATTACAGCTGACATCTCTAAATCAAACAATACCTGCACACTAAATAAAGCTTCCCTCGTACCAACATCATCATCATCTTTTGCTCGACAATCCTCTGTGGATCTTGGCCTGCTCTAAGATTCATCGCCATTCTGTTCTGTTTTTGGCAACATGTTGCCATCTTCTGATTTTTAATATTCGTAAGTCGGTTTCTACTCCATCTAACCACCTAATTCGCGGTCGGCCTTTACTTCTTTTTCCTATAGTGTTCCTGTGGTTAGCTTTTTAGCAATGGTATTTTTTGGCATTCGTATTATGTGTCCAGCCCATCTAAGTCGCTGTGTTTTAATGAACGTTATGACATCTGGCTCATCAAAGAGCTGATACAATTAAAAATTATAACTTCTGCGCCACTGCCCTTGGTCGTTTACAGCTCCAAATATTTTGCGGAGTACTTTACGCTCAAATATTCCCAAAAGTCTTTCATCTTTCTGCGTTAGTGTCCATGTTTCTGCTCCATATGTGAGGACCGGCCTCAGCAATCTTCTTCTTCTACGGCACTACAGCCCAAAATGAGCCTTGGCCTCCTTTATTTTTTGCCTCCATCCTTATCTGTCTGTGGCTGCTCTTCTCCATACACGGACTCCTAAAAGTGCTTGTGCGTCGCTGCTTACTGTGTCTTCCCAGCGCTTTCTTGGCTTTCCAACTGGTCTCTTTCCCTGCATTCTGGCGTTCAGTGCTCGTTTTGGTAGCCTATCCTCTCCCATTCGTATCACATGTCCGACCCATTGCAATCTTTGTATTCTAATGAAGTCTGACAGGGGTGTTTCCTTATACAGTTGATAGAGCTCGTTGTTATATCGAATTCTGAAGATTCCGCTTTCCCTCACAGGTCCTAGTATTCTCCTCAGTACTTTTCTTTCGAATGTGTCGAGTTTGTTTTTGGATGTTTCTTTCAGGACCCATGCTTCGCTGCCATAACATGCTATTGGCCGAATTAAAGTTTTATAGATTCTCATCTTTGTATTTCGGTGGACACTTTTAGACCGAAATGGCCTCAGCAATGTTTTGTATATAATAATTTTAATTCTTCTTTGAATGTTTCTTGAGTGGAAATGCTTTAGGAATCCATAGTATGCCCTATTTGTAAGATTTATTCATCTTTTGATTTCTTCGCTTGTTTTATTGGTAGCAGTCAATAGAGACCCAAGGTATGTGAAGTTGTCAACACGTCCAAAGGTATGACTTCCAAAGACTGTTTCTCGTTCCTCATTTGCTATCGGATCCTTTGTAACCAACATGTACTTGGTTTTGTCTTCGTTGATGACTAGACCGACCTGTTTCACCGCTGTTTCCAATTCTAGGAAATATTGCTCAACATCTCGCTTGCTACGCCCTACTATGTCAATGTCATCAGCATATGCTAAGACTTGTATCGATCTATTGTAAATAGTACCGCCATCCCTAATTCGTGTATCTCGGACTGCCTTTTCTAAGGCAATATTAAATAGGAGGCAAGCCAGAGCATCTCCTTGTCTGAGTCCATCCTTTATCTCAAAGGATCTAGAACTCTCTCCCTGTATTCTAACAGTGGCTTCTAAGTTAGACATTGCCATTCTCGTTAGTCGGATAAGTTTTAAGTTTCTCTGGTATACCAAACTCATGCATTGATTGGTATAGCACTGTTCTCTTGACACTGTCGTATGCGGCCTTGAAGTCGACGAATAGGTGATGGGTTTCAATATTGAATTCTAATATTTTCTCGAGAATCTGTCTTATTGAATGAATCTGGTCAATTGTTGATTTTTCTGGAGTGAATCCAACTTGATATTTACCAACTATGCCCACTGTGTAAACTTGCAACCTTTCGTAGAGAATATTTGCTAGTATTTTGTAAGCAGTTGTTAACAGGGTTATACCTCTATAGTTGTCACACTGGAGCTGGTCACCTTTTTTATGTAACGGGCATATCACGCCTTGAGACCGTTCACAAGGCATGGTCTCATTATGCCAAACAAGAAGTAAAAGCTTATGCAGTGTCTGTAGTAGGGCATCGCCACCATTCTTGTAGAGCTCACTGCAAATTTGATCCACTCCTGGTGATTTATTATTTTTAAGCTTTTTAATAGCTTGGGCAACGTTTTCGATGGTAGGTGGTCTTTCGTTTGGGTTGAAAGGATTCCAATCATTTCGATTTGCTAGGGTGTTGTCTGCTTCTTCGATATGATGGCCATGAAATTTTGCATCGAAAAATTCAACTCATATGTTTAGGATTGAGGCCGTATCATTTAGGATGTTTCCTACTGCGTCCTTACAGCTCCTTATTCTTGGCTTTTACTCTTTGCGCATTACGTTCCCTCGTATCAACGGCGTTCACAAATCTGACCTGATTGGGCGCAATTTATTCCTCGCATTTCCGGTAAATTCTTTTCTGTATGACTTTTAAAAACAGCTTCAGCAGATCATTAGGCTTATGGTCTTATAGTCGTCCCAAACTTTTGCTCCTACTTTTTTGGGCAATGGTACGAACTTCGATTTGAGCAGCTCTACTGGTATTTTTCCTGACTTGTATATCTCATTAAATATTTTAGTTCTTATTTTTATTTGTTTTGCATCTAAAACTTCAGCAGTTTTGCAGAAATTTCATTAAGTCCTGGTGCCTTTCCATCCTTAATTTGTCTGACGGTTGCCGTTATTTCTTCTGGTAGGATTTCGGCACCTTTCTTGAATGGTGGGCTCTTGTATTGTTCTAAGGTCATGGAAAAGTTTCTCCAAGTATTTTTCCATACTTTCTTTTTATAAAAAAATACAGAAATTAAAACAGTTCACAATTTTATTTAGGTATAAAAAACATACAGTTAAAACTTTTAAAAAGTGTCGTCAAAATTTATACAGTAGCATAACGTTTTCGATCTAATTAGATCATCCTCAGTGCCTTATGTAGTTGAAGCTAACAATAAAGTCGTGGCTGTGACATCCATATATGGGTTTATATCATTTCAAATTTAAATTATAATGTGACACTAGGTCGATCTACATGTTCTGCATGTCTATCTGCTCGGTTTTTTAACACGTGGTTCGTATCAGTTAAAACGACACAGACCAACTGACAAGAACCACGTGTTAAAAACCGAGCAAGGAGACATGTAGCTCCTCAAGTATTAAATTTTATTCAATGTCATCGACTTAGAGTTACAAGATAATTTAAATTGTGAATGATGTAAACCCATATATGGATTAAATACTATTTAACTGGGAATAAGCCACAATTAAAGATAAAAATACGTTTATTGACGTTTCAATTTCCACTTCGGAAATCGTTCTCAAAATACAAACAGTAAATTAAACAAATCTTGTTTTTTGTTACATAGTGAAAAATTCTTCTAATAATTTAATTTTATCTGACTTATTTATATTGACAATTCAGACATACATTATGCATTTTAAAGTAGACGACTTTAAAATGATATTGCCAATATTGTTGAGTTGCGCTCCTGGGACGACTTTACTTATAAGATAGTTTATTCGATTACATGAAATCAACTTTAACTTGAGAATATCCGTCAGAAAAAATCATAGCATATAACTCGTCTTTAAAAAGACAAACACATGACATGATGACAGTAAAACTCTCCAGTTAGTGATTCCATAGTAAATTATGAGGGAAAAACCAGGAAAAAAACCTCATAATACTATCCCGACATGGTAAGTATTTGTTCGTGCATTTAGTTTACCTTCAATAAACACCAAAATTCTGATTTTATATGTTTCGTTATTTAAAAAACATAAATGATGTATCCTCTACATGTTTCTGACTTACTAATACTGGAATAATACGAGGAAAATAACAATACCGTACATAAAAGGTTTATCAGAAAAACTTAAAAGGATAGGAAATAAATTTAACATCTCAACAACATTCAAAACAACAAACACGTTGAGATCTATTTTGTCCAAAACCAAACCTAACAATGAACAAGAAAGAACAAAGAATAGCATTTATAAAATACCTTGTGAATGCGATCGGTTTTATTTAGGTGAAAGATCAAGACCATTAAATGTTAGAATAAGTGAACATCAATCTTATATTAAAAATAGAGAATTTGATAGATCTCAAATATGTAAACACGCATGGGATAATGAACATAGGGTCTAATGGAATAATTCAAATGTAGTCCTAAAAGAAACGGATGGTAAAAAAAAAGAAAAATCAAAGAAGCGGCTCTAACTATGCTAAATGAGGCCAATTGTGTCGCAAATTCTTCGGCAGAATGTAGTAGGATCTGGTTACTAATATTGAAAGAGGAAGTTATTAATAAGAAAATACCAGTATTAGTAAGTCAGTAACATATAGAGGATAAATCATTTATGTTTTTTAAATAACGAAACATATAAAATCAGAATTTTGGTGTTTATTAAAGGTAAACTAAATGCACGAACAAATACTTACCATGTCGGGATAGTATTATAAGGTTTTTTTCCTGGGTTTTCCCTCACAATTTACTATGGAATCACTAACAGGAGAATTTTACTGTCATCATGTCATGTGTTTGTCTTTTTAAAGACGAATTACATGCTATGATTTTTTCTGACGGATATTCTCAAGTTAAAGTTGATTTCATGTAATCGAATGAACTATCTTATAAGTACAGTCGTCCCAGGAGCGCAACTCAACAATACTGGCAATATCATTTTAAAGTCTTCTACTTTAAAATGCATAATGTATGTCTGAATTGTCAATATAAATGAGTCAGATAAAATTAAATTATTAGAAGAATTTTTCACTATGTAACAAAAAACAAAATTTGTTTAATTTATTGTTTGTATTTTGAGAACGATTTCCGAAGTGGAAATTGAAACATCAATAAACGTATTTTAATCTTTAATTGTGGCTTATTCCCAGTTAAATAGTATTTAATTTAAAATGCCACAAGAAAATAGCTTCAGCACCATATATGGATGTCAAAGCCACAACTTTATTGTTAGCTTCAACTACATACGACACTGAGGATTATCTAATTAGATCGAAAACGTTATCCTACGTATAAATTTTGACGACACTTTTAAAAGTTTTATCTATATGTTTTTAATGCCTAAATACAATTGTGCAGTGTTTTAACTTCTGTATGTTTTTTTAAACGGTGGTATACAGCCAACTACTGGGATTTTTTCATTGATTTCTTTTTATCTTATTATGGTTATGATAATATTACCTTCACCACCTGTTATTTTGCCGCTGTTGCGTTTTCGAAACTTTCCACCTATTTCCTTCCCCTTTCGATAAACATTAAAGTTATTATATCGACTCTGATACTTTTTTATTTCTTGACATTGTTCTTTTTTTTTGTTTCTCTTTGGCTTCTCTTTTTTTCTGACGATGTTGTCTTCTCTTATATTTTTGGAGATTTTCCTTTTTTTTTTCTCTTATCCATAAGTTTAAGTATTTCATCGGTCATCCACGATTTCCGTTTCTCTGTATCTTTCTTTAGTTGTTGTTATTATATTTCTCTCACTGTTTCTTGTATGATGGTAAGGCTTTCCTTTGTAGTTCCTGCAGTGCTGAATTTTAGCACCTTTGTATTGAGGTGAAGTTACCCATGACAATTGTTCGGTCTTGCTTTTTTAACCTTTTTACGACTTGAATAATACTATTGTATAGTTCTTCTATCTCTTCTTCTGTTGCTTTTGTTGTAGGTTTATACACTTGAATTATATTGATGTCGATTGGTATTGCTTTTAGTTGTATGAGCATCACTCTCGCTAAGATTGGGATGAAGTTGTCAACAGATTTTGCCACTTCCATTTTTTTTATCATCTTTTCCACACTCCATTGTCATCCAACGCTTTAGGTATGGGCCTTAGAACTTTTTTTTCGGACCATCCTAACATGTTTTCATTACTTTTTATTATTATAGTCCAGGTCTCTGACACATATGTCAGGACTGGTCATATTATTGTTTTGTAGAGTTTTACTTTTGTATTTCTAGCTATTCTGCGATTTAATATCTGTAGTAGTATTATTTTCAGTGTTAAGAAGCGCTCCAGGTATATAAATGTATTCACTGCATCGATGACGTCATTTTTATAACAAGTGGTCGTAGGATTTGTGATTGTATGCTTATTCTTATGTACTTCATTGTGTTGATGTTTATTTTTAAACCTATTTTGTAGCTGCTTTTTTAGTGCTACATACGCCTCTCGTACAACGTTTTCCGTTCTCTCTACAATATTGATATCATCAGCATAGGCAAGAATTTGCACTGATTTGTTATATACTAGCTAACAAGCCAAATTCGTACGGCCTCAGAATTAAATATTGTGTCTATAGACTTAACAGAAAATAAAACCAAAAAAACACTCAAACATAAAAAGCATTAAAAAATTTGAATCAATTTAATACTTTCTGATAAAATTATTTTTATTTTTTTGCGTTAAAAAAATACAACGATGACGGTTTCCCGACACGCGAATTATTGCCCATACGTGAAACATGGAAACTCTAGTTAATTCTAAACGTAACGGGTAAAAGATCAAGAGGAAGATCTCCAGTACAATGGTCAAACCAAATAAAGAGGATGACTTGTTACATTCTCCAAAGCAAAACAACACGTACAGGTGAGAGATAATTGGACATAAATAGTCAAACAAATTACATGACGCCACTAAATCCTTACGAAGAAGAAAATATTGAGGAGGACAATTTTTGCAAGAAGCAATTTTCCTAAGAGAATACTCCTGTTAGAGATTAAGGGTTCTCAATAAATTTAATTTTTATTAGCAGAAGTATTGGGTTAAGTAGAGTTTTGAGTATTATCCTAATAAATATTGTGAAAAAAGGTAAAGTTTTTTTATAACGTTATATCTTTCTTTCAATTTAATAGCCTAATTGTAAGTTATGTTAAAAAAATATATTCATTGTGTAAACGAGTACCAAATACAAACTAGATTACATATTACGAAATCTTACTACCAATAAATAGGACAAATTTCAATCTACCTATTTTTATCATCAAAATGAACTAAATTTTAATTTATGTTCTGGTAACAGTAAAAAAGAGCTAAATGAAAAAATAATTAACTGATCGATGAAATTAGACTGCAAGTATTTGACACTAACTACTCATTTGGCTAAAAAATGAGGTACTAAAACGTACCTACAAGACGATATTGCCTATTAGTAATAAATATTAAAAGAAACCGATTTTCTCAAAGTACACTTCTCATCAAAAACCTGAACTTAATCAAGCATAACAACTTAATTTAGACGTAGCCGTAAATTTTGAATTTAAAGTTCATGTAAACGTTGTTGTACAATTCAATAAATATCGAACGGCTCTCACACAGCTTCTACATTCATTAAGAAGAAACTCACAGGTAGCACAATTAACAACATCGAGAAACATAACAAAAAAAGACCTAGACGCTACTACAAACTCGGCCTGTTTCAATTTTGTTGTGAAATATTTTAAAGATGAAGATGCATGATTTTACATATGATATTACATAAAATAATTAATGTTTTTGTTATTTGTGTAACTCCAAAGATTAACTGCATCAGTTAATTTGTTGGCGAGTTGAATTTATAAGCATCCATAATTTGTAAAAAAATAAATTGCTATCAATTCATAGAACTTGAATTGTAATACGTAATGTTATTTAATAGATGCGTATAATAGGCACGGAAACTTTCCTGTAACTTACTATAGTCGGACAATTTTCAATTTAAGATGACTAATCTACAAATTGAACTCAACGGTAGCGACAACCATGTAAAATTTCATTAGTAAATTCTTACCGGGGTCATTTTTATTGCGTATACTTCGCCCATGTAAATTTGTAAATTTGTAACCCATGTCAATTAAATTTGCCCCCGTAACAATATAAATTGGTGCAATTCACGAGTGTATAGTGAGATAACTCCATTGAGTAGTTTGAAACATCGGTAAACTTATCAATATTTTTTTGGTCTATATACATTTACGTTCTTCGAAAGAATGTTAATGAGAGAAATATGGTATCTTAGTTTATTCCTTTCAGATTATATACATATGTGCATAGGCGTAGTGTGTTCTTGGGAATATATTTATTAGATAGACTTAATTATTAACTTTAAAATAGTTTTGAGGTAAGTAAAGTAAATTTGAGGCCAGTTTATTCTTTATATAGTATTAAACCCTTAACGGCCGCTCAATATACAAAGAGAAATTTTAAAATTAATTTATTAGGTTGGGTTAAAAACACATAAGTTACGAGTAGTTTACAACCAAAAGATTTTTTTCTCATTTACAAGGAAAACAGTACAATTTTTAATAAAGGAACATATTGTATCTTAAACATAAATTAAATTTTAAGTGTAGATGCATTCTACACTTTTTTCATAAAGAAATAGTATTACTTTTGTACGGCCTACATTTTTGAACTATCGTCTCTTTTTGTAATGTGGACAAAATTATCGAATCTGGTTTCATCTGGTAAAGCAAAAATAAAAAAACATATATAAAACGAGACGACTGCTAGCAACAACAGATATGAAAATATCAAGGATCATGATCCACGAATATCAGGGAAAATTCTGTTGGATAGGGTGAGAAGCAAAAACATAAGAAGTGCATGCAATATAGCAGACATAAATAGATGGGTGACAAAACGAAAACAGGAGTGGAACGAACACATCAGTAGAATGGCAGAGGATAGAATAGTACGAATAGCAAGAGGTAAGTCACCAAATGGACGAAGAAGTATTGGCAGACTAAGAAAAAGATGGTGTGACAATTTAAACAATTTAGGAGGCTAATATTAAAGAAGAAACAGGCTTTATAGCTTACATACTAGACGGAAGACGAAGAAGAAGATCAGTGTCTTCTACATCAGAAACTTTCTAATCTAATCTCGGCGGCAAATAAACCACATTAAGTGAGTCAGAATTTTCACAATCTGAGTCTTCTTCTAACAAAGCTATTAACTCTTTAGTAGTTAGTGCCATCTTCATTTTACATTTTTTCGAAAATTTACTGAAATAAACAAATGCACTACTATATAAACGCATTCACGTGATAATAGTTTAGTTTACTTCATTTTAATTTATATGAACTTCATCATATATTTTCATATTTATATAAACAAATAAACACCGGGAAACTTTCAAATTAAGTTAGAGAAACAAATATAACGTTTACAGCACACAACAATTCTATAAATAGAGAATGATGTGAAATTATGTGTAATTAAAATTACAGATTGTTTTTAGTATAATGAAAAAAATACGTGTTTTCCAAAGTGTTCTGTTTTTGAAGTTCTGTATTAGATACTCTCTAATAAGAATAAAATTTTACTTTATTTTGTTAGACAACTATAAGATACCTGTTAAAAGAGACATAATAATTTAATAATTACGTTTAATAATTTACGTTTAAGTTTTTACAAAAATAATTAAAAAAAATTTTGGTACGCCTCTTCAAAATTGATAATTTGAATACGATTTCGTTGAAAAGTTATCAATTAAAAGTTGTTTTAGTATATATCATTACACTAATACGTGAAGCTAGAATAGATCAATTTTGTTTAATTTTTGTTATGTTATGAATAGAAGTAATTATATTAAGAATTCATATAAATAAGTAAAAAATGTACTGTTGATATCTTGAATTCCTCATAAACACAAAACTTAAGAAATACTTTAAATAAATCGTTAAAAAAAGACAGTTAAGATTTGATTTCACGTATGGTGTCTCTGTATATTCGTTTATACGTATTTTATCCTACCAGAAATCATCAGAGCGACTATTACAGAAACTCTAAAAGTGAAATCAAATCTTTTTTGTCAGAAGAAGCAACAATAAAACAATAAAATGGCTTCAATATGGACGCTACAACGACATCTAAGAATAAGTCACCAAAGTAGTTGCATTCCACAACATATCTCCTAATCTAAGCAAAAATCCATAGCGAATTTGTTTCTTGTCATCATAAGGAGTAAACCAAAATAAAAGATAAGACATTTCCTCCCTTAAGAGCAGAACTATTCTACGTCTAAAATTTAATTTTGTGGGATTTTTTGACGAACGTATACAATAAAGGATGCTTGATTTGCAGCAAACGCAGTCAAAGTCCAAGTGGCAGTAAAATTACACCCTATTAACTAGTAAATATGTTAAAGCGTCGTCAGTTTAGTGTAAAAATATGCTATATATGCAACGGTATACTATATGAGTACGTGTTGTATAGTTTTAATGGTCATATGTGGAATGCCAAACACATCACATGGGGTTCCAGATTAATCACGCCTAAAGGTAGAGCATTGATGAATATCATTCAACAAAATAAGTTAAAATACTTGTCAACTGGAGTAACCTCATACTGGCCTACGGACCCAACAAAATTCCAGATTTATTGGATTTTGTTGTAACAAAAGGGATAGCTGATATTTATAGTGCAATAAAGAAAACTTCGAATTATCATCAGATCAGAGCACAATAATAATAGCTTTAAGCACAGACACAATATGAAGAACATCACCACCCAAACTCACAACTAAAAAGACACACTAGGATGTTTTCCACATTTTTGTAAATACAAAGATTGGATTCGATATTAGGATTAAAGAAACCTAAGATGTAGAGAAAGCAATAGACTATTTAACAACAATTTTACAAATAACAGGATGGGAAGCAACACCATAGCGCCAAAGAAGTGTGCAAGAAAACTCGACGAAGTGTGTTCGACGCATATGGCAACAAACAAGAAATCCACTAAATAAAACGTACCTTAACCGGATAAGTCATAGACTAAATAGAGCATGACATGCAGAAAAAAACGACTCTTTCCAGTTTTATGTTCCAAACCTCTCACATAAAGACCACTCTATATAGAAAGCTACAAAAAATTTAAACGACCGGCAATAACAAATTCACCTTGAAGAAAAACAGACATGACCTGTATTCAACAGTAAACAACAGTATTCGCAGAGCATCTTGCAAATGTATTCGTAGCACCAGATACTAATAACGATGAATATAATAATATAAGAATGTATCTCGAGACTTCATGTCATCTATCTCTTCCTTTGACAACATTTTTTCTGACACAGGTTCAATAAACAAAAATGGCAAATCCTACGAAAACTCCTGGCTATGATTTGATAAAAGAAGAATTACTTCAGAAGCTACCGAGAAAAGCAGTCATGTTATAAACAATAATAATACAACAACATATTACGTCTTCGCTACTTACCAATACAATGAAAATTTCATTATATTGTTTCATTAAATAAAAGCAAATTCATATTGCTCTATAAGTCTACTCCCAATAATGTCGAAAGTACTAGAAAGGCTACTATTACATAAAATCAAGCAAATTGTTCCCAAAAACCAAGTTATATCACAAACATTAATTCGGATTTAGACGTGAATACTCAACCATCTAACAATGCCACAAAATAGTAAATATAAATAAATCAACTCTCGAAGAAAAAGAGTTTTGCGGTGGAGTGTTTCTAGATGTACAACAGCTATTTGATATAATATTGCATAAAGGTCTCCTCTAGAAACTGAAATTACACCTAACAGACCAACTATACTATATACTAAAATCGTATCTAACTGACAGTTACTTTCAAGTCAAAATTGAAAACAGCTACTCAAATTACCACATCGTACAATCTGGCGTACCTCAGGGTAGCATTCTGGGCGCATTTCTTTATATAATAGTTATAGCAGACGTTCGAACTAGCAATGATACGTTCTTAGCCACCTTTGCCGATGACACGGGAATCTTGGCAGTGGAAATCCTAATGTACCATCACAAAAAGTACAAAATCATTTAGACCAAGTTTTTCAACAAGAAAATATACATGTCCACAAGTTTCTATCAATAATACTCCCATTCCCATAAAACCAGTTGTCAAATACTTGGAATTGCATCACGATAAAAAACTAAGCGGAAAGAACTAGATCTTAAACTAAAAAGTATGATCTGGCTATTTAACAAAAGGTCTCTTGGTTATTTCTCAAAAGGTTATTTCTTGAAAATAAACTCCTTCTGTACAAAGCTATACTCATACCAGTTTTGGCATATGGAATAGAACTATGGGTATGTAGTAAACCTTTAAATATGAAGATACTTCAAACAGTCCAATCCAAAATACTCCGTATGATAAGTAAAGCTCCATGTAATTTATCTAACCAAACACTTTACTAGAATATCTTGGCCATGTTATGAGGAATGAACAGAGATACGGCCTGTTGCAACTCATTCTTCAGAGCAAGGTATTTGGAAAGGGAAGACCAGGGAGAAGAATAATATCTTGTCTTTAAAACCTGAGAAAGTGGTTCAATACATGGACAACCAGACTATTCAGAATAGCAGCAAGCAAAGTGTACTCCGCCTGGAATGGCTGTTGGGTGGATCGAGTAGCTTAACAGTCATTCTTGCCGGTCCCAAGCCCGGATAAAGGAGGAGGGTTAAGCGGAAGGCCAACAACCTGCCCTTCTAAAAAACAGCCTGTTATAAAAACTGCAAATGTGTCTCGGAATCGAACAGATACATATGTAAAACGACAATCGCAATGGACAAGGACTTTGAATGTTGGAACGTGGAACGTTTTAAGCTGGTACTGGACAGGAGCAGCCATACACGCAATAAAACAGTTAGAAAAAGTAGGAATGGACATTACGGCAATACAAGAAATAAGGTGGCCGGACAATGGAAACATAAGAATAGACAAGGCGGTCATTTTTACAGTGGAAACCAGACAGGAAAACATGAATTCGGCACAGGTTTCGTGGTCCGAGAAGAATACTTAAACAGTGTTATAAGTTTTACGCTTATCAGTAAGAGACTGTGTTATATTAGACTGAAAGGAAAATTGTACAATATCTCAATTATATCCGCACATGCTCCGACAGAAGATAAAGAAGAAACAATCAAAGATGACTTCTATGAACAACTCGAAAGAACGCTGGAGAAAATTCCCAAACAAGACATGCAAATAATCTGCGGAGACTTCAACGCAAAAATTGGCAAAGAACTTAACCTAAGACCGACAATAGGACAACACAGTCCAGTATCCACGATATCTCAAACGATAATGGACAAAGGCTCGTAGAGCTAGCATCGGCTAACAATATGCTTGTAAAGTCTACTATGTTCCAACATAAAAACATTCATAAACAAACTTGGGTCTCTAATGACAACTCCACACGGAACCAAATTGACCACATAATTGTTGATGCTAGACACGGAAGTAATGTCCTTGACGTAAGAAGCCTCAGGGGCGTAGATGGAGATACAGACCATTACCTAGTAAGAGATAAAATCAGGTTGAGAATATCATCACAGAAACTTAAAACGAACGAAGCATTGGGACAGTGGAACATTGAGAAAACGCAAAATAAGGAAATCCGAGACAATTACGTACAGGAAATGGAACAACATCTAAATAGAATAGACCAGAGCAATGATGTCGAAAGGCTGTGGCAAAAAATGGAAAAATCAATTACAGAGTCAGCAGAACTAATAATAGAAAAAAGAAGGACGAAAACAAGGAAATGGTTTGATAAAGAATGCCAAGAAAAACTACAAGACATACAGAAAAAGCGAAACATTATGCTTCAACAAGAAACAACAGAAAGTAAAGAAAACTATACAACATCACGACGAGAAACAAGAAAACTAATTAGAGAGAAAAAAGAAAATACGAACAACAGCAGTATAAAGAAATGGAAAGAAATAGTCAACAGTCAAATAGTCGAACATTTTACAAATCTGTGTCAAACGAAAAGAGAGGATTCAGACTTAACTGCATGTCTGTACTGAGGAAAAATAATGATGAATTAAAAATCAACGAACAAGAATTACTCCGAACATGTCAAGAATATTTCAAAAATTTACTTAATATACACCAAGATGAAGAACATGGATACGATATATACCTTGGGGTGGACCTACCGGTAGAGTACCCAAAAATAGACAAAACATTGCAAGCAATTAACAAATTGAAGAACGCAAAAGCTCTAGGCTCTGACAATATACCAGCCGAATTTCTTAAGTACGGAGGAGAAACTTTACATAGACAATTACACAAACTAATAACACTTATATGGAACGAAGAGAAAATACCAACAAAATGGCACGAAAGTGTAATAATTCCTATCCATAAAAAGGGAGACCAAGTGCTCTAACTATAGAGGCATCTCCCTACTTAATACGGCGTACAAAATCTTATCGAACATCCTATTAAGTAGACTAACACCTTTTGTAGAAAATTTCACAGGGGAATACCAAGCCGGATTCAGAAAAAATAGATCGACCATAGATCAGATATTTACTTTAAGGCAGCTGCTTGAAAAAGGATGGGAATTCAATAGAACCATTCATAATCTCTTCATAGATTTCCGACAAGCATACGACAGCATTAAAAGGGATCAGATGTGAAATGCAATGGCAGAACTTTCAATTTCAAAAAAACTTATCCAGCTGGTTAAAGTTTGTGTAAATGGCTGTAGATCTAGAGTGCGGATGGGTAGCAAGCTCTCAGAGTCGTTTGAAATAAACAGTGGACTGAAACAAGGAAACGCGCTGTCACCTCTTCTTTTTAATATAATCCTGGAAAAAGTAGTAAGAACCGCCCAAATTAGAACAGAACTACTGACAGTAAATGGACCAAAATTACTACTAGCATACGCGGATGACATTGACATTGTAGGAAATACCGTCACCAATGTAAAAGAAACCTTCAATAAATTAGAGAGAGAGGCAAAAAATGCCGGTCTGAGGGTCAATGAAGAGAAAACCAAATATATGTGAATTAACAGACAAAAGAGACGAGATAGAATAGGACAAAATGTAACAATAGACCCCTATAACTTTGAAAGAGTGGAGAGTTCTAAATATCTCGGAGCGACTATCACCACAGATAACGATATCACGGAAGAGATAAAAGGGAGAATTCAGGCAGCAAACAGATGTATGTATAGCCTCAACAACACTATTAAATCCAAGAGTCTAACACGAACATCAAAAATCAGGATATATAAAACAGTAATTAGACCGGTGCTCATGTATCGGTGTGAGACGTGGACGCTGACAAAAGCAATGGAAAGTAAACTTAGATGCTTTGAGAGAAAAATCCTCAGAAAGATCTTCGGTCCCTATCACGATCCGAATAATAACCAATACCGAATGAGAACAAATGCCGAGGTCAAACAAATGTATAGTGCTAGCGACGTAGTCCAAGAGATTAAATCCCAACGTCTAAGATGGACTGGCCATGTTCATAGGCTCCTTAATAACCGCCTTACCAAGTTAATCTGGGAAGAAGTCCCGATAGGGAGAAGGCCCTTAGGACGTCCACGAATGCGATGGAGAGATAATATATGGTCAGATTTGAGAACAATGGGGCTACCCACTGACTTAAACATCATGGACGACCGTTCGAGATGGAAGCAGGTTGTGCAGTCAGCCAAGACCCACCCCGGGTTGTAGTGCTACCAGAAGAAGAAGAAGAAGCAAGCAAAGTTAGGATAGCCATATTGATCGCCAACATCCGGGACGGATAGGCACCATAAGAAGAAGAAACACTTCACAATAATCTTGGAAATCCCACTTAATAAAACATGAAAATCGCACCACTGGTTCACAACAACAAACTGATAAATAATTTATTCACCCAACCATTTGTAGAAAGAAGATTGAAAAAAGTATGGCCAGAAGACCTACCGCAATAATACTGGAGAACCGTCACTGGAGGGTACCTAACTTACATTTATTTTCTAACAGACTATTTACTTATTACTTTGTGTTTAGAGTAAATTGTAAACATGCAATGTAACAAAAAAAACTAGTTTCATAAGATTTATATATAAAGAGTATATAAAGAGATTTATATAATATAAAGTTATATAAGATTTCATAATCTTTAGATTTACCGTTTTTTTTTTATATATTTTTTATCTCCATTTTGAAGAAGGTATGAATGTGATATTTGTAAAAAATATTTTTGATAATTTTAGTCCAAAATAAATAATTTTTATCATACACTTATATTCAAACGTTCGTACGTCACTTTTTAGCACCTTTGAATCTTAAGTGAAAGATAGAAGAATTTTTGACATAAAAAGAATAAATATACAAATTTTACTATGTATATTGCAAATGATGCCACGTAGACATTCTCGTTTATGCCAGTTTTAAAATTACGTCTGTATACAAATTCCTAGAGACAAGAAATTCAATACACCGATGACAGGTCATATAATATCATCCAGCTTAGGTAAAAAGTTACGTCGAAATCTCTAAAATCTCCATTGAATGTCCCGGGTGTTTACTGAAATGTGGTCAGCACCCAGCGGTCATCGTCTTTCAAATTTATATTCGTCAATAGATCATCAATCGGGTGGAAGGTCCCGCTTTATTGAAGAAAAAGTTATTTCTGTTTATTTTTTCTTTGTGTCAAAGATTTCTGATATTCCGTTCTTTGTATAGAAACAAGGTCACACATCGTGCATTCTAAGGTAGCCGAAGAATCTTTTGTAACTTCAAAAATTCGGATTCAAGTGGTCGGAATAATGCGTTTTCTCGAATGTCGTCAGTTATGTAAGAAGTTAGATGTTAGATATCTAGGCAGATTTGTAAGATTAGCTGCATGTTTTATAGTTGCGGTTATCTATTTCAATCTTGGCTTAAGACCTTGCTGTTAAAGTTAAAATATCAGTTGGTTTAGATAAAGGTGTGAACACAAGCTTACAATTTATATTATCCCGTAGTGGGTACCTCGATTACTTTACTTATGAATATGTGAATCCTATGTGCGAGCCAAAATAGAGATCAGCCAACAGACGTTATTCAATTTAACATATTATATCCAACCAAAGAAAGTATCTCACTGTTTAAAAAAAGTTACAAGTAAGTCTGTAAGCACTTTTAGTGAAGTTACTAATTGACAGGGTAAACAGAAGTGCCCATATATACTGTGTGTCCAATTAAGTTCACACTATTTAATAACTTTTTTATTTTTAGTTTTATAAAAAAAGTTATTCTCTATAAAAAGTTCTGCAGGTTCTAAAATTAAAATATACGAACATAAAAATATAAACATAAAATGCATGCAATTCATATAACAACTAGTCTAAAGGTAGGTGAGACACTGGTAGATTTCATGGGAAGGTAAGATTACACCAAGGTTCAATGCTTAATCTTTATTTATTCTCATTAGTTTTCGATCAAATAACAGCGAAACTACAGGGTAGCTAGCTTTAACCTTTTATTTTTGGTAGAAGTAAGAGATACTTAATTTCGTGATGATATAAACGTGATTGTCCCCATTAAGGATCCTCTTCAGGTTTGTTGTTGAATTTGTGTCGCACAGTAGCAAAGCGAAATTGAATTGGTGAAGAATAAGAATTGGTGGAGAAATCATAAACACCATGAGATTTGCAGATGACACGGTAATTATGGCTGAGAGTATAGAAGATCTACAAACTTTACTAGATGCAATAAATAGTGAATGCATTCAAATGGGACTTGACATCAACACAGATAAGACCAAATTTATGATAGTGGCAAGGAGTCCAATAAATAATGAACAACTAACTCTTGGTGGACAGCAAATAGAGAGAGTGACAAAATATAAATATCTGGGAGCTTACATCAACACAGAATTAGATCCAGACCAAGAGATCCAGATACGAATAGAAATGGCAAGGGCAGCATTCTTAAAATTCAAACAATTGTTCTGTGACAAAAATCTGAATATTGCGCTGAGACTGAGGTTTGTTGAATGTTACGTCTGGTCGCAATTATTGTACGGGGTAGAAACATGGACACTAAAAGCGCAAATAGTTAAAAAGATTGAAGCCTTTGAACTTTGGATATACCGGAGAATGTTGAGAATCCCATGGACTGCCAGGGTCACCAATGAGGAAGTGCTGAGAAGAATGGGTCGAGTCAAAAAATTGTTGAGAACGATAAAAGTACGCAAGACTGCATACCTTGGACACATACTAAGAAATAATAAATATAGTCTTCTGCAGGTCATCATGCAGTGTAGAGTCGATGGCAAAAAGGGAATAGGTAGAAAAAGGAAGTCATGGCTGCGAAATATTCGAGACTGGACAAACATGACTGTAGACGAATTATTCCACGTTGCAAAAGACAGAGAAGCTTTTAAAAATGTGGTCGCCAACCTCCGTTAATGGGGACGGCATAGGAAGAAGAAGTAGCAAAGCAAAACAGTACCAAACATGTCACTGGGGCAAGTTGTCTTTGGCTTTTGTTAGCGGGTACATTGGAGGCTGTTGAGATGTAGCCGGTGTTGTCGAATCAGAGGTTAGAGGTTCTCTCTGGATGTTGATGTTCTTTCCAGATTTGTGTGTGTGTATGAGTGTGTGTGTTTATGTGTAAGTGTGACAGAACTGTGTCTTTAGTTACTATTGTCCCTGCAAGCTGTTTTTACGTCTACGACCAATATTGCACTATAATTCTGTTCTTGGTCGTTTGTGCTAACGGCCAGGACTCATCAGCTTTCAAGGAACAATTCTGCCACAAATAATACTGTGTAAAATAACATGTTCGTGATGGACGCAAAGATTTCAATATAACTTTGGTTTCGCGAGCCGTTTTTACGTTCTAAAAGTACTACGTTGCACCTGGATTCTGTCGTCCACTGAGTGCGCTAACGGCTAGATCACGTTTAATAGCAAGAAAGATTAACCCTTTCACTGCTATGCCAGAGAGAGTGTTGTTGTTCGTTTGCCCTTAAGGCCAGGTCTTGTCGGATAGTATACACTTGATATCCAAGGGAAATAAACGGAAGTAGAAATATGTCTGAGGCATAGTTGGTGGAAAAGCAAAATCCCGATTAAACTGTGCTGGTTTACAGTTTCCGGTAGGTCGTATTCATCGTCTATTGAGAAAAGGGAATTAGACCAAAAGAGTTGGTGCTGGAGCTCCTGTATACTTGTTTTGTCTTGTCTTGTTCAATACACAGTTCTAGTTGGAGCCAAATCAGTTCAGAAAATAGTTGCGGCTATTTTCTCAGAGGACGGATGGGGGTATGGCTAAGAAGTGAGATTGGAAAACCGCAAAAACCAACCTCCCTCTGACCGGGGTACGGAACAGATTGGATTAGACATGTGCGAAAAGCTAGTGGTGCAGTTTAGAGAATGTCAGCTTACTCCAGGAGTTCGTTAATGCATATTTGCATTAAAATAGACGGCAGAAGATTTTTTTTTTGGTTTTGGTTACATGCACGTCCGAAGATCTTCTCATTGACGTTGCTTGTAACCATCGTTATCAGGTCAGGTTTTTCGGAGAGAATGTTTAGCAATACAATTGTATTGAAATAATAAAAAGGTTACTCAATACAAAAAACTGTATTGCGTTTGATTTTTTATATCTGTGGTTAGATCGATTGGTAAGATTGCCTTTTAGCTCGATAGGTGCTGTACTTGAGTTGAATTGGGCCTTTCTTGTCTTTTCGAAAAACGATTTGAGTATGCAGGATAGTCACTGCTGCAATTTGGGTATTTTAGCGAGGTGCGATTGAGGCAATCGCTTGATTTATGATTTTGGCCACAGTTCGGACATATGAAAGAGCATTGTCTGCATTCACGAATTGTGTAGGCATTTATGCAGCATTTGCTACAGTATTTAGGAGTGTGAGTAATGGCATTTTCGTTGTGCGGCAGTTTTGTGTGATAAGTAAGTCCATTGATTTAGATTTCACTACTAGTTTTTTCCATTCTCACAGATTAGCTCAAATTTCTCAAAAATTATCATTATTTATCTATCTATTGTCGCAATACCTAAAAAACACAATGCTAGAAAATGCTCAAAATATCGATTAATTAGCCTAATGAGCTACATTCTAATAATTTTCCTAAGAATACTTCACAACAAAATTAGACGCAAATGAGAAGAGGATCTCGAAGATACACAATTTGGTTTTAGAAATGCTACAAGAACCAGAGAGGTACTTTTTGCGCTTAATATCCTATTACAAAAATAACGTGACCAAAGAAAAGATGTATTTCATGTTTCGTGGACTTTGAAAATGCATTTGATAAAAGACAGCATGTAAAATTAATGCAAATACTGAACAATATCGGAATAGACGACAAGGATCGTAGTCAGACAAGTTGTTCAATGTTTACTCGGACCAGTTATTTAAAAAGGCACTTAGATAAAGCCACAACAGGAAACTACTTAATGTGATTAGATATGCAGACGATACAGTAATTCTGTCAGATAATATTGTAGGTCTCCAAATTCTGCTTGATCGTATTCACGAGGTAGGAGAGGAAATGGGCATTAAAATAAACTTAAATAAAACCAAATGTTAAGTGTTTAGTCGTGACTCACATCCCGATACAAAGCTTTAATTAAACGGAGTCCAAGTTAAGAAAGTTCACAAAATTACATATTTGAGAACTGTGATAACGGACCAACTAGATCCAGACATAAAAATAAAACGTAGAATAGCAAAGAATAAAACTACTTTTATAAAAATAAAGTCATTTCTTTGCAATAATCGTCTCAGTTTAAAACTAAGAAAAGAATATTGTTCTGAATCTATTTTCTTGTGGCATTGTAAATTAATTACTATTAAACTGGGAATAAGCCACAGTGGCTTATGCCCAGTTTAATAGTAATTAAGAAAAGAATGGTTAATTGCTATATGTGGTCCGTACTTTTGTATAGTGCCGAAGTGTAACAACGCTAAAAGTATCGATCGTGAAAACAATTGAAACATTGGAAATGTGGGTTCATAGACGAATGCTTAAGATATCTTTAACAGCAAAGAAAACTGATGAAGAAGTACTAAGGAGCATCAATAAAGATAGAAAACTGCTAAAGACTGTTGAACATCGAAAAATGTTTAATCTGGGACATACAGTAAGGGAAAGTCGATATAAAATATTTTAGCTCATCCTTAAAAGCAAAATAAAGAGCCGTAGAGGTGTAGGAAGGAAACAGGATTCTTGGTTGAGGAACATACGTGAATATACTCGGATATCCAATGCGCAATTATTCGATATTGCAAAAGATCAAGAAGCCTTCGCAATGGTCACCGCCAACGTCGAATAATTTTGATATGGCACGCGAAGAAGAAGAAGTAGTTCAAGACATGCGTACATTTTTTATAAGGAATGGTCAATCATTTAATAAATTTGGAGTCTTTGATAGTCTTTGTAGTGATAGTGATTGTACCCTCCAAAGTTTGGCGATAGGGATGTCTTGTTCTACTAGGATTTGAGATAGTTCTTCCTCAGATTATTCTGGTTTTACATTTATAATGCCAAATAGGAATGCTAAAGGCCTATTGTTTGAAATGTTGTTATATGGATTATTTATATTTATGACTTTAATGGCTATTTGTCCACTTGACAAAATGTTTTGTCCATCTGTTGTCTAATAATCTGGCAACGTGTCTTGTCCCATTTGATTTAAATACATAGTTTTATTTTTCAAACGCTGAACAGGCTATTCCTATGCGACACAATATCCCTTCCACCAACAGCAATATTTCGATTTAGCACCAGGTTAGTCATTATTAATGTTTATTCCGACATCAAAGGAAGCGTGAGATAATTTTTCAAACAATATTATTGTGTAGCGTTATAACTGCTACATTGCCTGCTTTCTTTCTTATGTTAATATATTTCGTTAATTCTATTCTCCAATTTCCGTATCTTCTGTCATAATTCATATTCTTTTATATCCTCCATTGTATCTCTTATTTTTCTATATATTTTCTCGTAATAGATTGTATCAGAATTATGTCGTTACTTAATTGATTCATTATTCTCTTTTCATTTTTACTGGTATTTGGTATAAAAACCAGTTGGCGTCCAATTCTATCTTCTTTATATATATGTATGTATGTATATATATATATATATATATATATATATATATATATATATATATATGTATATATTATTATCTACCTTTCCTATTTTCTTAATAATCATCATTTTTATCTTTTACTCAAGTTTCTAAAGAGTGAATTTTATTTTCATCTCTATTTCCGTTACTTTGGAACGAGAGGTCCCATCTTTATTCTCTGTGACATTTCTCCTTCCCGTTCGATACAAAAGTCCATATAATCGCTTTTATTTCTAAAAATGTGGATTTTCTTCATGACTTCTCTAGGAAAAGAATAACCAATTGTTGTGTCGTCTCCAGATTTGGAGTCAACCTCCGGGATACATTTCTCAGGTGCGGGTCAAATTCTATTAACATCCAGAAGACCAACCGGCCTGAGAATGGAACCATCATTCCAATAGGAGAGTTGACTCCGGAGCAAGAAAATCCACCACTAACAACATGGCTTGCTAACAACCAGAGCAGAAAAGACCAGGATAAAACTTAGGATTTGGTGACAAAAATTGTTCTTTTATATACCTAATGTAACACTGTAGCAAGAAGTCGAATAATTTTTATTTAAATTCAATACGATACTTAACATTTATTTTGCTGTTTTTTTATATTTCAATAAAAATGTGTTAATTTAACTGTGTATTGTTTCTTCTTTTTACTTGTTTGTGTGTGTTGCTCCAGAGTAGGCCATATTCACGTCCTGAGTGAGCTAGCCAGGGAGTGTTTCGTATAACGTCTAATGTAGCAATTTTGTAATTGACACATTAGGGGTTATGACGTTAAAAATTGGTCCCAACGAGAAACGATTTGTCACTCCAACGTTGTTAGTGATGTTAGTCAGGTTGTAGCAGCAAACTAGGGTTTGCGGTTACAGGTTGACAACAGCAGCTTAACGTTGGGATGTTACAAATTGAGCCTCGAAGGGTTACAAATTGGCACCCAATGAATATTTGTTGGCACGTCATAGATTGACGACCAAGAAATGTTCGTTGGAACGTTACAATTGCATCATCCATACGATCGGCTATAAGAACGATGTGATCTGCAGATTTTAAATGACTGAGCTTCTCTTCCTTTATGCTGATACCAAGCTGTCGTAAATAACGTTAGAGAGACGGTACCTCTTTGCCATAGTCCTCGCTGTATATAGAATTTATTTGTTTCTTGTTTAGATAGTCTTACGCTAGCTGTGGCATTTTGGAAGATATATTTGATTATATTAGGACGGCCACTCTCTATTAGACATTCTCTTAATGCTTTTAACATTTTTTCATGGCTTATGGTATCTAATGCTTTCTCATAGTCCACGAATATTAATGTTAATGGTTTGATGTATTCTGCAGACTTCTCTATCAGGTTCTTTATTACGAGTAAGCGGTCATCAGTGCTGTATAGTGATCTAAATCCAAATAAGATCTCTGCTCGTTTCTGATAGTATGGGCCAGATATTCTCATTTGCGCTCTTTAATTGTATGGAATATCTCGCAAATCTTCCTCATTCTACAGAAAAGCTTAACATCTCGTTAGCCGATTCACCGACTAAATTCTTAGGATGTATCGGTAATACCAGATCCCAAGGTCTTCGAGTTTTTTAAAAAATATTCAGTAAGCGTTTAAGTCTCTATTCTATTTAATAAATCCTGACTCCTAAAGAAAGATTTTATATTAAAGCTATTCTTCTTCTTTAAGTTCCATCTTCTATCGAAGGTTGGAAATCATTATTGCTATGCGGACTCTGTTGACTGCCGCTCTAAAAAGTTCTGCACTACTGCATTCAAACCATTTCCTTAAGTTCTTAAGCCAGGATATTCTTCGTCTTCCCACATTTCGCTTTCCTCGGATTTTGCCCTGCATAATAAGTTGTAATAATGCGTATTTTTGCCCTCATCACATGTCCCAGGTACTCAAGTTTTCGTCTTTTAATAGTTAATATTATTTCCGGCTCATTTCCTATCCTTCTAGTTACTTCCATGTTTGACATTCTTTGAATCCATGATATTCGTAGGATTCATCTGTAACACCAAAATTCAAAGGGGGCCAGCTTATTCAGATGAACTTGTTTGAGTGTCCAAGCTTCCAGACCATAAAGAAGAGTAGAGAACACGTAACATAGAAGCATTCTCAGGCGTAGTTTTAACCTTATATCCCGACAACAAAGAAACTTTTTAAGTTTAATAAAGCTATTATCAGTTCATAATTTACTGATATCTGATATGCGTGATATTACTGTATGTAAAATATCTAAACTGTCTAATTAAACATTATATATGTTAAATAACTACGGTGACAACGTGGACCCTTGTCTGACACCTTATTTATCCAGATTATCTTTGTCAATCGCTCGTTGACTTTAATTTTGACCTCATTGTTTTAATATAGCAAATATAGATTATTTTTGGATCTCCATTATCACGCGCCTGTTTTAAGATTATTATAAGTTTATGATGTTTATCCTATCAAATATAATTTTGCAGTCAATAAAAAATATTTACGCTAAAGGTGACATCTTTGTATGAGGTTGGATGCAAAAACCTTGATGTCTTTGTTTTAACTACAGTCATAACTATATTCATTATTATGTTAATTGTCATTATGTGGACGGTAGTTAGATATATTCAAAACTCCAAGATAGGCAGAAAACAAAGACATCAAGGTTCTTTCATCCAACCTCATTCAGCGCCTCTAACACATACGGTAACACAACCAAATTTAAGTCAACTTTAGAGAAAGCCCCTCCTAAATCAGTTTTAATGATTGATCTTAGATTTGAATTACATAATAACATTAATACAAATTACATTTAGTTATAAATTCTAAATATTCAAGTTATAGGTAGCACTGATCGGGTGAGATAATAATTCAAAAACCGAGTGAATTAGTGTTACGATTATTGTTATGTTATTATTATTTTATATTTTATATTTGTTTAGATATTTTCTATTGGTCATCTGTTTCTTTTAAATAGTGGCCAATATGTTCAACCAATTGATCATATTGATCATCATTCATACAATTAATCCCTTAATTTGTAATCTCACATTATTCTTAACTTCTTAACCTTTTGTTTAAATTTTATGGTATTACCTACTTTCCAATTTTAAAATATTATATTTTGCCGTTTTTTCATATTTCTATTTTTATTTTATCAAATTTGTATTCTTTTATAGCATTTTTAACATCAAATTTCTCCATTTTATTGTTTGGTATTCCGTATGGCCGGAATCATAATTTAACAGTTTGGTGAATATTTTTTATACTTTACACGCTTTTTTCATTTTATTCAACATTGTGAACGGAGACTCTAACATTCTTTTACAAAAACCTAATCTCATCTTAGTACCATAAAAACTCCTGTGCTGTGGCAGTTACCGTCGAATGAAAAATTAGCGTCTTCATGGGAGGCACTAATTATTTCGTACTATAGGAACGAAAAAACGTTTAATGGTGCTACATTTGTAAGTCCAGCCTAACTACTTAGCTACTAAAATGATTCAATTTCATATAATTATAGTGTCAGGAAAATTGAGAAAGGATTGTTTGTTTAAATCGTTTTAATTTTTCAATAGTTCAGAGGATAATTGAAAAACGCCTTTAAGTCATTAGCGAGGCCTTCCCTAGGTCGCCTTTTAGTCTTTGGAATGAAATAGTAGGAACTAACTTGACTACCATTTTTTTGTTGTGCTATATTTGGGAAATACATTATAAACTATAAATTATTTTAAATAAAATTTTAAACAAAATAATTTTAAATCTTGCCGATTTCACCACAACAATGATAAAATAAATTGGCAATTTTGATTTCTAACGTCAAGGTTTTCTAAAATTCGACACAAATATGTAATTTACTATAACATGAATAAAAAAATAATGTTCTTCTTTATGTGCCGTCTTTTACCGAAGAATGGCGATCATCAAACGATAGGTTTTTCTATTTTTTGCCGCATGTATTACTATTAAGAAAATTATAAAAATTAAAGGTTAATATTTAAAAGACATTTTATTATAGACTCATGACTCTATTTCACGACAAAATAGGGCCATCTAATGAAAATATTGAAGGAGTGCTGGGACAGAGAAATGAGAATGACGACCGTTTAGTGGAGTTCTGTGGAGAACAATATTTTACAATTACAAACACATCAACATCTTCCACCGAGATTATATACATGGCCTTAGGCCAGATGGATGAACAAGGAATTAAAGAGACTACATCCTAATAAAATCAAGATGGAAGTCGTCTGCCATTAACTTAAAACATATCCTGGCGCAGACCGTGCAAGCGATCATCAACTCCTGGTATTGAACGTTCTATTTCATTTTAAGTCCCCAAAAGAAGACTTCTTAGAAAAGTGTAACGATATAAACGTCGCATCTTTATCAATTTATATTTAATTAATTATTTTATTTTATTATCTTTATATTCCCTTACTTTCAGCTTCGTTTTTACTATTTTTTCTTCAAAAAGTAGTTGGCGCCCTCTGTCTTTCTTTTCTCTCTCTTTTTGTCCTGTGGAATAAATATTCGCCTACTCTCTTTCTATCCGGTAGACTAAATATTCTGTTCTATGTTGACACAAGAGGTAATTTCGTCATAGGCATACGTCCTATGTTATCAGTGCTAACTTCATTGCAGTATTTTCCTACTTTCTGTCAATCACCTTTTCTAAGATAGTGGGATTATTTTTTGTCTGTAATTAAAATTTACGAAAGAAGGTAGGAATTATTATAAGCTTCATTTTATGGTCTACAGAATTTTCTTGGAGTGAATACTTTCATTGTAATCTATATTATATAATTCTGACAGCAGTTTCCATTTTCATAACCTTACTTCTTTCGAAAGCACGTTTTCCGTTATATGCATAAAGGAATCTTACAAAAAATTAAACTAAGTGTAATAATTATTATACTTATTTCATTTTATCCTTGTCATCTGATATTTATTTTATTGTAATTTGGTAAAATGGTAAGGAAGTTAAACCCCTTTTGATGTGTCTCTAATGCAAGTTGTTGCTTATATTTTAGTTTATTTGCCATATTATGAACTTTTTGGCCGTATTATGAACTTATTGGCTGTATTATGAAATTACATTGGTATTATTGGAGAACCTATTGACTTTATTGGAAGACCTCTATTTGGAGCCCACACAATCACCCATTGATGCCATTTTATATTTACTGTAAAGCATTGGCATTTGGCCATATTTTTTTATTATTTTTTTTTATTTTCTTTTTGTTTAATAAATGTGAATAGTTAAATAGGTGTTTTATTTGCTGTCAGCTGAGGGTTCATGGTTTAATTCCTAGTTTAAGATAAAAGAAACTCACAAAGAAACTCAAGATACTGAGCTGGGCAAAGCATAGACGACAAACTCCCATGGATTGAGATAATATTTTTATAAGAGTATTTCAATTCTCTTTGGCAGTCTTATCGTTACAAAAGTCATGTCTCTAAATCCGTCAAAAACCAATCAATTCTAACATAACTAAGACTTCTTAGATAAAAAAGGTAATTTAAAGTCCGATTCTGACGAAATATTGGAAATATGGTGAAACTACTGTGGCGAGCTAAATAAAAATAACGAGGTAGTAGCAGAAAATCAGTGGCCCTCTGACTACCCTAGAGAACTTACTGTCTTACACGCTAAAGTCAAATATGCAATTAAGGTGCTAAATAAAAATAAATCTTCAAGCATTTATTCAATACCAGGTGAAATACTACAGTTACTAGGTAACAAAACATTATATATCATCCATTCTATCTGTGATGCTGCTTGGAATTCAGGAAAATGAACATCTGATTGGTGTACCTCAATTTATATCCTGCTACACAAAAAAGGAACTACTACAAGAAGTGAAAACTACCGCACACTGGCACCAATAACACATGCTACTAAAATCTTGTTGCATATCATCAAGAACAGATTAAAAATCTATCTACATTACCAAATACCTCAGGATCAAGCGGAGTTTGTAAAGGGTAAAGGTACACGGGAACAAATCCCAAATCTAAGAAAACTCATTGAAAAGTCTAGAGAATTTCAAGTACCTACCTATGAATATGTGTATCGTTGACTACCAAAAGATAGTTGATTGTGTAAGCTGGATAAACCAATGCACCTGGTGACACTTATTAAAAATCTGTGCCAGTCCAATATAGCAAAAGTACGAATATATTAGAAGTTCTTAAACCAATTCAAGACCGATAGAGTTGCTGGATAAGGATACGTGTTGTCACTTGATTTATTTAACATTTATGGTGAACATGTCATGAGAATCGCGTTAAATGGATGGGCCGGTGGAGTAACAGTGGCTGGTATAAAAATCTCAAATTTAAGATTTACTACTAATGACACTACACTTATAGCAGCAAATGAGAAAGAAATGTTTAATATTCTGGAAAGAGTTGAATACGAAAACAATAAAATTGGTCTGAAAATCAATAAAGCTTAAACAATAATAATGAACAGATTCCATAGATTACTTTTCAACTAACTAACATGTTACACGAATACCAGATAGTGAATAGTTTTGTCTATATCGGGTCTAGGATAACCACCGATTAACAGATCAGATGACAATTTAACAATGCTAGTTTAGTATGGCAAAAAATGCGATTAGTCGCCTAACTAAAGTTTGAGAAGACAGATCTATTTTTCAAAATATCAAGATGAGACTGCTGAATGCCCTTGTATTCTTAATATTTCTAAAGGGGGTAGAGACATTTCGCGGACGCGAGCGTCAAAATATTGATGCCTTTGAGATGTGGTTGCTGGAGAAGAATGCTGCGGATATCTTGGACAGCTCATAGGACAAACATTTCTATTCTAAACTTACTTGAGTTAAAAAAAAACTGTGCACAATATGTCTGCAATGTATTCTGCAATTTTTCAGTTAAGTGTTTCGCAGAGGTGATGATAGTTTGGAGAGAATAATGGTTTCTAAAAACGTTTCGGGAAAAAGATCAAGAAGACAATCAGTAACTAGATGGTCCGATCAAATTAAGAATTCAGCTGAAAACTCATTTAGTGAACCTCTCAAAGCCTCTGAAGATAGGAATATTGAAAGTAATCACTATCCTCCATAATGGGGGAACAACAAGAAGGCAATGAACAATTACAGTATCTAAATTATTTAACCACTTACAATTTGTGAATTATGTAATCTTAGATATTCTAAGAAATTGTTTTTCCTAAGCTAGTCTATTTAGTCGAGAACTAAAGCGATTAAAATGGGGTTATCATTTTTAGGAGTACTAATGGGGTAGTGATGCGTCTCAAATAATCTCTGCTGCTTAAATATCAACCTGACTTTCACGTTGAAGGACCCTGTTATCATAAACGGCAGGTTTTAAAAGCATGCCACACATACCCTACCGCAATAACCAAAACAGAGACAGAATCGGTCAGAACATTACCATCGATGACTTTACCTTTGAGCGCGTTAGAGAATTCAAGTATCTTGGAACAACAATAACTGAAGACAATAACGGATCACAAGAAATAAACAACAGGATTCAGGCCGACAACAGATGTATTTTTGCCCTTCAAAACCTTATAAAATCAAAACAACTAACACGACGTACGAAGATACAGGTCTATAAAACAATCATAGGACCCGTTGTGATGTATGGAAGCGAAACGTGGACGATAACAAAGGCAAATGAAGAGAGACTACGTGTTTGGAAAAGAAAAATCCTAAGGAAGATCTTTGGTCCGATGCTTGATGAAGCATCAGGACAATATAGGATAAGAACTAATAAAGAGCTTGAAGAACTTTACCCAGACGCCAACATCATAAAAGAAATAAAGTCCAGAAGACTCCAATGGGCAGGACACCTCAGAAGACATTCTGACGAACGAATAGTAAGACTGGTGTGGGAGGAAGTCCCAACTGGAAGGAGACCACGCGGACGCCCTCGTCTCCGGTGGCGAGATAATATAGCAGGAGACCAAAGCACTATGGGCGTAAAGAATTGGATGGAGGTTGCTCAAGACAGAAAACAGTGGAGGCATGTTGTCGAGTCGGCTAAAACCCAAGAAGGGTTGTAACGTCACGGAGTAAAACACATACCCTAGTAGAGTAGGAAAAAATTTCCAGAATCTCAGATTAATTGCTATATACAATGACACGTTCCTAGCAACAAAAAAAAGAATCACATAAATGACAACAGAAATGCAAGTGAGAAAGCCTGACAAAACTGAAATCAGGTCAGTTGTTTTAATGGATGGTCGGTAGTGAATCTATATCAACGAGAGGCATTGCCTTCTTCGTACATAGAAACAAATTAAGCCATATTATATTAGTAAAAAGGTTCTTTACTAAAGTAGCTAACATAATAATAAAACTATATGAAAGATATACTTAAAACTCATACAAGTATACTAAGCAATATATTACCACAACCATATCATGTAAACTTTAACATTGGTACCGCTAAGTCGGTAAAGTTCCCACAGGGTACGCATGTGGGAACTTTATCAATCGCTAAATTAACTGCTTCTTTAACAAAAAAAGAGCATCGGATATAAACGTGGAAGAGCGGAAATAAAAAAACTAGAAACGAGATCTTTTTTATGATCACTGACAAGAGATCTTTAGAGAGGTTTCAGTCCTAGACCAGTTGGAAAATGGCAAAAAGAAGTTTAAACTTACTTAAACAGAGTTTAATTATTAAAAAGCATTTAAAAAAACACGTTAACATTAGCATTCTCGAAGGCAATAATAATAGAAACCTACATATCAAAACCCTAAGTGACAATAAATTAAAAGCTATAGAAGAAAACCAAAAGACATATTGCCAAAAGGAAACTTCAAAAATAACAAATCGAATAAACGATTAATTGTAATAAAAACCTCATAGTTCTAAGGACCAAATTATCAAATGATAAACAGAAAATAGCGAAAGTAAAGGATAAAGATGAAAATGCTATCATCAGAATTAGAGAAAGAATTACTAAGAAAAGTAGAAGATTTCTACTTTTTTCAAGATTATAAAACGTTAACAAAATCAATTGAAAAGTTAAAAAATTCAGAAGAAGGATTAGTCAACCAAAGATCGGAATTCATGCCTATAATATATCAGCAGACGAAATAAGGAACATTATAATATATATACATCAATATAAATATGAATGTTGGTAAGATTATAATATGTTAATGAGTAATGGCCTTTCGAGTTTGGTAGAAAGTAGACATATAGGAGAATAGGTATTTGTACGATAATATATGATAACAATAGGGGTTTCTCATAGACGAATAATGTTAATAGACCAATGATATAAATTTTAGAATATAAGGTCTTTTGTTTATAAAGAAATTCTATAAACAATTAGAAAGTTTTGTGATCAGGGTGAAGCATACAAGAACCAAAGTAGTATTAGTAGGAACTTGGAAACAAAGAAAAGACTTATTTATGTGAAATTTGAAAAAACCAATGTTATGTGACATCATAATAGCAGTAAGTTTGTTTTTGAAAATTCACAGAATTTGATTGATCGAAAGGGATGGCGTAATATGTAGGATATGTGTGTCTAACTGGTGAAAAGAAGAAGAAGGGATTGAAGTGAAGAAAGTTATATTTTGCTCGGGAAAAGGAGGATTACTGCGATTTGAACGTCGTAAGAAGCAAGTTGTTTTTGTTCCATATCCTGCAGTGAAAATTAGCAAAATGTATGTCAAATATCAATGGTAAAAGGTGTTTTGTGTCCGTGGAACAAGCCCCAAGGATTGGTAGCAGGGGACAATGAAGGTACATCTTGTAATAAACAAACAGGTATATAGTATATTTGGTAAAAGTTGATTAAGTGAAAATCTTTTCGACTGGAAAGAAATTGGGTTTCTGTGAGATAGCAATTTGGTCCAGGTTTTTTTGGAGAGACTGTTGTGGCGATAGTGTGTGTGAGAGACGTTGACAAGCAGAGGAGATAGCAGGCGTGTGTAGAGCAACTGAGAGTACGAGCAAAAGTTGAGCAGATCACAGTCGTAAGAAGAAAAGGGACCAGTAGAGAATTGTTAGGAATAAAAAGTTAGTTTGCCGTATAATCCACACAGATTTTTAACCACGATCATAATTAATTTAGTTTTTTTAATATTTGATTCAGTGATTTAATTTTAAAATAAATATAATCTTTTAATTCAGATATAAAAAATTAAACGAGGTACTATTTCTTGAAAGAAAATTCTTTGTTTTGATTTAAATTAGAAAAGAAAACACAGAGTAGAGATCTTTTATTTGAATACAAGTATAAACGATTATTGATAATTTTTATAGGAATTTTAATGAATTTGTTATTTTAATAAAATTGTCTGACTTTAATAATTTTCTAGTTTAATATCATAAAATTATTTGGTTTAATTTATTTTCCTCTTATCCCTCCTTTCCTCAAAGGCAACTACTTTAGTATAATTAATGATAAAAGGAGCCCTGCGCTTTAAGTGGGCAAGCTGATTGTAGGATTTTCAAAGTCATTCTAGCTTTGCCAAAGCTGTACCTAATTAACGACCATAGGTAGTCAAAACGTGCGGTGTTTTGGACAAAAAAATGCTAAAAGCGATACGAATACAATCATTTAATAAATTCTACTCTTTGAACAAACTTCATAATCTAAAATACTTTTAAAATGTCTTTCCTATACAAGCTTTAGTTTGCAATAATATAGTATTAAGTCTTCTGTGAACTCCAGAATTAATGTTTTTAGTACACGAATTAGAATTGGTTATAAGTTTTTTCAGTTCACTTATGTAGTCCCGTTTTACATAAAAGATTTGCTGATATATTTTGTTCACCTTTTGTTGTACACATATCTCCAATTTAATATGTTGAACGGAATACCTACAAGATTTTAAAATACGCGAAGCAATTTTTTCAAGTTTATGAATTCTACTTTTGATTTTCTTCAGATAGTTGAAGATATCTACCGTAGGGTAACACTGCTGCAAATTGCCCTTGGCCATTAACTTCTTTGTCTCTTGATTTTCGTAGTGCATACAATTATTTTTTATCATATTAGACATAAAAGGCTGGTTTCTATGTTTGACATATTGTAGGTCATTCATTTTTTTCTGATACTCTTTAATGGTTTTCTTTTGTTCCCATTGCTGATCGTGTATTGTATGTTTTATTGAATTTAAAGCATGGATTTCCAGTTCTTTTAGGTATTCCTGTGACTGTTTTATTTTTCTTTTCAGAATCAATATTTCGGTATCCAAGTTTTTTTCAAATAATAAGTTGTAGGTCCAAATTACCTAAAAACATATTTAATAATAGAATATAAAAATTTAACGCCTTGATTAAAAAAAAATCACGAAACTCCTTAAAATAAGAAGGTCTAACTAAATCTTAAATATAACCTGAAAACATATCCACTAAATTTAGAGAAATCATACGATTTCGTATTTTAGAAATCCTATGATTTCTCTTTTTGTTCTTAGATGACGTAGTTACGTCTTTATATAGTTTTTTTTGATGACTATTGTCTACGACGGGAATAGATTTTGTTTCGATATGGAGTAGTTGCTATATCGCTCTGAAGAGACTTAAAGAGGTCGAAATACGTATATGCGGCTTGTCGCTGCTCTGTATCGAACCAAAATCTAGTACCTTCATTAGGTTAGATTTTTAAAATGTTTGAAAATACTGGGATCGTGATTCATGTATCAGATCCAATAAGTTCCCGATCCATTACAGGCTAGTTTGGTATTCATTATTTCACAGCACTAAAACTGTTCAAGAAACATCATTTCCTTTCGTATAAACTTCAATGTCATCATGAACTAGTGAAACGATATGCTCAGAGATGAGGGAGAGAGGGCAAAACCGCAAAAGCGAGAGAGCAGACAAAAATTTTTAAAATACATTATATTTAGTGATAAATGTACACTTACATTCAATAATGAATGCAATGTTCAAAATTATTGGATCTGGTTAACAAGAAAACATAAAATATTTTTGAAAATAATACTCAATTCCGTCAAAAAATAAATGTTTCGTTAGGTATATTTAGACACAATATTATTAGACTATTCTTCTATGAGGAAAATTTAAATTCAAAAAAGTTTTTTGACTTTCTACAAAAAGAGATTTGACTTGAAGATAAAGAAAACATTTGGTTTAAAATAAATAAATGCTCTTCATACAATAGCCAGGAGATTAAGGAATTCCTTTAAATCCTTTTTATTAATTGTTTGATTGGACGTAAATGTAACGTGGCCTCCGAGATCCGAAGATATAGCTCCAAATCATTAGCTTATCTGGAAGCATCTTAAATCCAAAATTCCATATTTCGCGCCATAAATACTTACAGATTTTGAAGCAATAAACCTGCGAATTATAATAACGCGTAACGAAATAACGCAACGATTTCTGGTTAATATTATAAGAGAATTTTAAAATTGATTGAGATACTGGTTGGTACAAAATGACGAATTTTTTTAACATTTGTTAGAGTTTTATATTTAGAAACTGTCATAAATAATTTGGTATTTTTTACATAATAAAAATATACAGCTAGATTTAGAAATCACAGCCTTAGTAACTTAAAACTTTCTTAAAATCTTTTGAAATTTTGTATAACCTGAAACTGGTCTATTAGACCATCTTACGCTAAATAAATTTCTGATTTATCCTCAACTGAGTACATTTCATTGACTTTTTTGTTTTTTAAACAATAAATCATAAACAAAATATTTACAATTTAAAAAATGATAATATCTAACTTTATTGTGACGTAACACAACACGTTTATTATAATTTGGCCTTAGTCCATTTCTCTTAAAATGAAAAAGAGCCAATATAAATCTAACTGCAGTTTGGTCTTTAAAATATTATTATAAATAGATCTAATGTCCAGCTTCCTAAACATTGGCCTCTTACTCATTTCTTTCGTCGATATTGGCCCTAATAATAAATCATGAAAGGAAAATAAAAGAAGAGATCTGAAAGAGAATGGGAAAGAGTATGTATCTAAAAAAGGAGTTATTAAAAAAGAAAACCCAATGAAACGCCCATGTGATTGTCGGAAAAAATGTTATCAAAAATTCACTGAAAAACAAAAGAAAAATTGTGTGAAGGTTTTTATAATTTACCAAAAGATGTACCAGATCAGTATATTATATCAGAGACTGTTAAAGAAACGACAAAAGTAAGAACAAGAATTACAAAGGAAAGTGAAAAGTTTGATGATATTTGCCGAAAGTAATTTACTAGAAGGTATTGTTTAACTACTGATGAATACCAGTTGATTGAAATATGCATATTATAAAACATTATAAAATCCGGGAAGGTAGAAAAGATGTGATTGGGAAGCATATTAATAGTTTTCTGACTTATACTAGCCACTACTCCCGGGAACGTACTTCCAAAAAATATCTGAGCCTGTAAAGTACTAATCTTTCAATGGCAAAAATGTATCGACTGTATTGTGAATATTGCAGAAATAATAATAAAAACCATGAAAAGGAATAAATGTATACCATGATCAGTTTAATGTAAGTCTAAGAAGTATGGAAAATAAGCATCTAACTAAAGAAGAAGAAGAAGAACAGGGATAGCTTTTACTTGAGAGGGAAAACATTTAGATTTAGGTAAAAGTGCTTATAAGCAAAAGCTGTTAGACAAAGAACGAAGCAAAGTAGACCAATCGTTTGTGGTTGGTGGAAGGAACTAACAAAGGAAAAATGTCTACCAACCGCAAACCTCCGAAACGGCGCTTCGTTTTATAAAAGGCAACTATGGACCTACAACTTATCAGGCAATGTGGAAATTTGTTTACTGTGTAACGAGACAGTGGCTGGTCGTAGTGGGCAAGAAATAGCTTCACGTATAAAAAAAAATTTTTGTCGCTCCGAATAGCAGTAGAAATACTTCATGTATTTTTGTACAGTGATTCTTGTTCTAGCCAAAACAGAAAAAATTTTGTGTCCACAATAATATTGATAGTGATGCGTGAGATGAAAACAAAGAAAACAGTTGAAAGACGTACATCATAAATTTATGGAACTTGGTCACACCAATATGGAGACAAACACAATTTATGCAGCCATAGAGACAGCTAAGAAAAAGACAACATCTAAAATTAAAGTTCCACGAGATTGGAGTAATTTTATCAAAAACGTACGAAAGTTTACGCACATTTAAGCACAATGAGTTTTTTTTATAAAAAAACTCATTGTGCCCAAGACTGCGATGTAGTGGATTAAAGCCCTTCCCCCCTTTTAAATTCAATGTTTGTTTCGTCCCTTTTAAGTGTTTTCTGTTTTAGTGTGTTTAAATTGTCCTTAATTGTTTGTATTTTAATATTTTATTTACTTGACTTTCCAATAGTTTACTAATTGCCAATAGAACTTTATCAAAGTAATTTGATAACTACAAGTTGAAAATAATTGCACACCCACACAAGTTTTACCTCTAAACATATTCATTGTCATAAAACTGTCACCTTCATAAAACAATTACTCAATAAATAACACACATTTCAAAAATATATCTCTCGAAAAAGTATAAATAGCTTTTAATAACACAATGGTACATTACATCACTTTCATTTAACAAACAATCACACACATATCTCTTCTTGATTGGATCAAATCTATCTCCTCAAGAACTTCCCGTTTACTGTCAAACAACTGCAATAATAGAATTGAGTTCTCCATTCAACAATACATAGTAGTTTCAACCATGTTCTACCATCCATCAATTAATAGAGTACCGGCATCATTTGTTTAACTTTGTATCCAGACCTGAGGATGCTTTGCATATTGTAGAAAGCGAAACCGGTCGTCTGATAGTTAAATTAAATTGATTGTGAGTAAGTCTTATTTATTATTTCTTTACCTATTTGAAATGGACTCACACAAGCAACACATTCATGATTTGAATAAGTACATCGTAAAAGGAATCATGATGGGGAAGCTGTACCATAGATGCAAATAAATTGGTTAAAATACACTTAAGAACATAAGTTATAATGCTTTTATAAAAAAAATGTTTGGCAGACGCTGAAGCTATTAAAAAAATTTAGTTAAGTAGGGGTTCTACTAGAAATCAAATAAACGAAATGAAAATTAAGCAACCAGTACCCATTACTTCAGAACCTTTACCTCTAATCGAAATAAAATAAAAAATATGTTGAATTTACTACCCTACATTAGTGAATACGATAGGCCATTTTATTAAAATCTTGAAAAATCAAACGACATCGATGCTGACACTATTTCAGTTCCAGACATCAACGACGATAGGGTTTATATTAAAAAATTTTAGAAGATTTAATTCAATTTCTTTTTTATTTGCCATTTTAAAAAATAAAGAATTTTCTTCTAAATCATAATATTTTCTGCTCTGATGCAGGGCCAATGTCCTTATCTGACAAAATCTGCACAAGGTCAATGTCCATGTGTTTTTAGGTATAAAAAAAAATAATAAAATAGTATTTACTGTAATAAAGTCTGGCATTATATTAATATATACTTAAAAAAACACCAATATATTTGATAAACTGATTAGATATTTAAATAAACAATATACTTCAACCTGTTAACCCCATTTTCTCCAAACAGTAAAAATGAACATTGGCCCTTCTTCTATTAAGGTACAGAACCTTAATAGAACCAAAATTAGCTTATTTTTCAAAAAATAACTAAATTAAATTTCGCAAAACTGTTTTAACCCTCTACCGCATGGAAATAAATATATGGATTCGGTAGTTTCCTATTTTTTTTTGTAAGTTTAAAGCTCAGCACATACGCAGGCATCGCATAACGTGAACTGAACATGTGTTTGGAAACGTCTATATTTTTCTAAAATCTGGCAACTCTGCTAGACAAGTCAACCCAATAATTTTAGTTACACAAGTAAGTATTAAGTAATCAATTTTTTTTATTATTTCATGTCTAATTGATTTTTGTTTTTTAAAGGTAGATGATATTTAGTGATTCTTTACTTGGGTTTGTCAGAGAAAACGCCATTTAGTGATCATCCATATATGGCTTCTTATGCATTATCGAAAAAATATATAAATTTTGTCGAAGCCATATATGGCTTTGTATGCATTTAAAGATGTAGATATTATTTGTTTTCAGAAATGAATCCCCAAAGGTTTTATCGCAGTTCTAAATATGTAAACACTATTCCCAGTGATGGAGAATTAAGCGACGATGATTATACTGATTCAGACGAAGAATATTTACCTTCTTCATCTACAAAACAACGTCTTGAGTCCGTAGTAGTATCTGAAACTGATTATTCTGAAATAGAGACATCTTATGCCGAATCAGAAATTGACGATGTAAGGGCAACTACCTCAATCGAACTTAAAATAGCAGACAAAAATAAATCAATATCTACATCTAAAAACAAGAAAGAGAAAATATTATGGAAGAAATCAAAATTGAAGAGTTATTATGAAAATTATTATGCTTTTTTGGGAGAATCTGAATTACCAGAATGCATGCAGAGATTGGAGAGTCCTATACTTTTTTAAATTCTTGTTTAATGACGACTTATTGGAGTTAATAATTAATAACTCAAATTTTAAATTAGTGCAAGATAACGTCAACAAACCCGGTAACATTACGAAGTATGAAATTGAACAATTTATTGGAATCAACGTATTTATGTCAATTTTAAAATTACCTTTTAGTAGACTCTACTGGAACTCACGTTTAGGCCAACGACTTGTTTACGAAACTCTGAGTTGTAATCGGTGGGAAGAGATTAAAAAATGTTTACATTTCAATGACAACAATAAGTTTATTCGAGCTCGTTTACCCGTTCACGTTATACTTTTTAAAATAAGACCTGTCATAATGAACATACATGAAAATTATTATTATTTTCTAAAGAAGAGTATCTCTCTATTGACAAACAAATCATACCTATTAAAACAAGACACGGTCTAAAACAAGACACAATCTAAAACAATACAATCCTAAAAAACCCAAGAAATGAAGGTTTGGTACTTGGTGGAGTTTCAGGATTCAGCTACGATTTTGATATATTTGCTGAAAAGCAAAGTGATATTATATCTTACGGTGTACCATATCTTGGAGCAAATGGAAATGTAGGTACAAAACTAACTAGTAGAATCCCACGGCACAAAAATCATAAAGTATGTTTTGATAATTGGTTCAACAGTCGTAACCTACAAGTTTATCTTTCACAAAATGGATTGCTGCCCTTAAGGACAGCTAGAATTAATAGAGAAGCAAACTGCCAAATGCCTACACCAAAAGAGTTGAAAACACATGGTCAAGGTACTATGGTAGAGAAAACTGCTGTTATAGATGGAGTAGAAACCTCTTGTGTTTGTTGGTATGACAACAAACTGGTTACCATGCTCTCAACATACGTAGGTAGTTCTTCTATTACTTCCAGAGAGCGCTATTTTCGAGAAGCTAAAGAACATCGTAAAATTCTTTGTTCTAAATCAATAGATGTTTATAACAAGCATATTGGACTAGTTGACCTATTGGATTCCATGCTAGCGCTCTATAGGATTCAGTTAAGTTCACAAAATGGTACAAGAAAATATTTTTTCATCTGTTGGACATGTGCATTGCGAATACATGGATCCTGTGGTACCAAAAGAGTGTAAATTATATGCCATTATTTGACTTCAAACAATATATTGCAGAAAAGTTATGCAAGGTGGGCAAGAATAGTTTGTCAAAAAAAGGGGTTGACCATTATCAAATGTTAATTGTCCAAGCAGTTCCATAACTGAAGCAGAAACTCCCAAATCCAAAAAGCGGCTTACTTTGGGTCAAGATTATCCAAGCAATGAAGTTTGTATAGAAGCTATTGGCCACTTTCGCCAGTGGAATGATACAAGATTGTTGTGCTGTAATGACTGTAAATTTAGATCTCTTGTTAGATGTACTAAATGTAACGTATATTTATATTTAAACAAAGATAGAAACTGTTTCGTAAAATTTCACAACTAAAAACAATAACTAGTTTTAAGAGCATGAGAAGCCATATTTGGACATGTCTATTTTTGTATATTTTAGATTTATTGAATAGGAAGCCATATATGGCTTATTTTTTTATTTTTTTAATTAGTAGAAAATTGTTGTAAATTATTTGGTAAATATACTTCTTTATAACAACAACATTTTTAATTTTGCAAAAAATTTGTTTTTATATCTAAAACATAACTTATGCAGAGGGTTAAGCGATCTGACCATCTTTTGCAAACAAATCAAATAAGATAGGGCTCTCAATTTCAAGTACCTACATCTAAACAAATTTTAGTAAATAATTAAAAAGTTACTAAAAATACTCAAAAACAGTGACTGTGCTGTTCATTTTGCAATACCTTTTTTTATTTATTATCCCATTTTAATGTATTCTATTTTATTGTGTGTATTTTTATTTCTAAAAAGGTAGCTTTGAACGTCAAATCACTAAATAAATAAAGTTTTGAAGTTATGAGCAAAATAATGAATTGAACGTTTTGATTCTGGTTTAAAAAATAGTTCCACTAAAAAACTGATAAATCTCTGGACGAGAGTTTTTTAATAATACACATCCCATACCAAAAAAATCTGAGAACAAACATAAAAGAAACAAGTAGAATAGATTTAATAAAAGAAAAATCTTGGATCGAACACTACTCACAACTTTTGACTGAAACAACACCTCATTTCATGAACATCAGTACAACAACATATGAACTGGAATTTAGTGAAGACGACGAAATAACAGTACAGGAAGTCGAGAATCCAATACGAACTCTAAAAAATGGGAAGTCATGCGGACCACAAGGTATACCAAATGAATTATTAAAACATAGCCCACAAGTATTACGGGAATTACTGGCGTATGTCTTCACCTTATTCTATAATGGACACGACTTACCACCAGAGTGGACAAAAGCACATATTAACAACATATACAAAAAAGGAGATAGAAAGAATTGTTCAAACTATAGGGGGCTAAGTGTCATAAATTCACTCTCAAGACTGTATGGAAAAATAATAAAAAATAAAATTGAAAAAGAGATGACAGATGTAGAAGAACAGAATGGCTTTCGTGCAGGCAGATCCTGCATGGACAGTATATTCTCTCTAAAGCAAGTTATCGAGAAAAGATTAGCCAACAACCTTTCAACTCATATAGTCTTTATAGATCTGACAAAGGCATACGATAGTGTACCACTTTCAATGCTTTGGGTAGCAATGGAAAAACAAGGAATAAGCAAAAAAAATATACAAGCAGTACAACAACTCTACAAAAATATGACGGCAAACATTAAAACTGGAAATAGATTAACTAGAGAAATTCCTATTAGTAAGGGCCTAAAGCAAGGCTGCTGCATATCACCTACACTCTTCAAAATATATCTAAATGAGGCACTCTCACTGTGGAGAAGAAAGTGCTGCAATATGGGCATCCCAATCGGAGATGATAGATTATACACGATACATTTCGCTGACGACCAAGCCATTCTAGCTGAAGACGAGAGTGATATAAGCTACATGCTTAGAAAACTGGAAGATAAGTACACCAAATGGGGCCTCACAATTAATATACAAAAAACTGAGTACTTAGTTGTAGGAGAAAAACCAGAAAGCCTACAAATCGAAATGGGAACTATAAAACCAACAGACAATTTTAAGTACTTGGGAGTCCAAATAACATCAAAAGCAGGAAGTAGCGAAGAAATACATTCCAGGATTGGCCAAGCAAGATCAGCCACCAGACAGCTACACGGACTATTATGGAATAAAAAAATAACAAAAGAAAATAAAAGAAGAATTGAGGGGCTCGGCAGTAAATAATGGTAACGGACAAATTTTGATTTTTCCCGAAATATTATGTAAAAGATGGCAAGGGACATGGCAACGCAGAAAACTTGACTTATTTTATCCTCCGAATAATAGGTGGCGTCAGATTAATTTCTTAAAATTTGGTAAGGGACATGCATAAGCATGAAAATAATGTTATGTGTCCATGATGGCGGAATACAAAGCAGGTTGTTCAAATCTAAATGACTTTTTTGATGTTAATAGTGACAATTCTGAGAGCTATGATGATTACGACTCAGATAAAGATCCTGAATTTCAAATATTTAGTGAAGCTAGCTCGATTAACTTTCTACAAAGAAGGTAATTTATTTATATTCTTAGAATCATTGTTTGCAAGTAAAAAATGGTAAAGGATGTACTTAACATTGTTTACATCCACATTCACTTTGCATAAAAACTTAACATTTTTTACTTGCAAATATGAAAATGAATTCTCTGCAGCACTATAATACTTAATATTATTTTTATTTATGTTTTAGAAAACTTTTGAAAGAACATGGACTTCAAGAAATTTCTTCTCACACATACCCAGAGTCCAGTACTGAAGAAGAAGAGGAGGAAGAAAAAGAAAATAGAGGAGAATTAAATGAACACAGTAAACAAGAAAAAGAATATTCTGTTTCAGACACAAAATCTAGAAAAAGAAAACGCAATTTAAGTAAGCAATTAAAAACAAAAGAGCTCAGAAATCGCGGAAAAGAATATAAACAATACAGAGGTAAGGGAAATATTGTTTTATCAAAAACACAAGGTCCACCGTGTAGTTGCCCCAATAAATGCTATGAGTTATTTGCTTCTCATGAAGAACTACAGACAATTTTTGTTAATTTTTGGGGCATGAACAGTTTTGATACACAAAATGCTTACTTACAAGGTTGTATGAGATCTAAAAATGTGACTAGGAAGAAAACTAAAGCACTAGTGTCAAAAAGATCTCAAACTATTGAATATAAATTAAAATCACAAGGGAAAGATGTTAAGATATGCAAAATGGCTTTCCTAAGTATCCATGGCTTACAGAAAAATCGAGGTCGAGTTGAAAATCTAGTAAAACAATTAAAAACTGGATCAAATACTCCAAAATCAGATCTAAGAGGTCGACATTCAAATCATCCTAAAAAATATTCCAATTCTGATATAGATTTTCTGAAATCTTTTATTGAAAGCTTACCTAAGTACAAAAGCCATTACACCCGTGCTGACAGTTCTAGACAATATATGAGTATGGAATATTCTATTCAGACTTGTTATGAGAAATATGTAGGAGAATGCATTTTGAAAAAGATAACTCCAGTTTCTGCAGATAAATTCAGAAGAATATTTACTGAAGAATATAATATAAGTTTCAAAACTCCGAAAATGGATACATGTCAAGCATGCGATAAGTTTTCAGTAGCTTTAGAAAATGCTAAGTTACACAATGATGAAACTGAGGTTAAAAAAATTAAAACTGAACAAGAATTACATCACAGAAAAGCTGAAGCAGGTCAACAGGCAGTCAGAGACGCAGTAGAGGAAGCAAACTTAAACCCAGATGTGCATGCAATTAGTTTTGATCTACAGCAAACCCTTCCCACACCAAAGCTTACCACTGGTCCCATGTTCTATAAGAGAAAATTATGGTGCTATAATTTAAGCATACATTCCCTTGGAGATGGTCAGGGTCACTTTTTTATGTGGGATGAATCCACTGCTAAAAGAGGGTCGGACGAAATAGCTAGCTGTCTCAAAATGTACTTTGAGAAAAATAATATTCATGGCAGAAAACTAATAGCTATTTCAGACAATTGCTGCGGACAAAATAAAAACTGGACCATCATTGGTCTTTGGCTATATCTTTTACAAAATGACTATTTTAAAGAAATAGTTCATATATTTCCTCAGGTAGGACATACAATGTTGCCAAGCGACAGAGACTTTTCTGTTGTAGAAAATTATGTCAAGAAAAACTGTGAAATGGTATATTCGCCCAATCACTGGGAAGATATTTTGAAGAAGTGTCAGAAAAAGAAACCTTTTCTAGTAACTAGGGTCCAGCAAGAGGATATATACGATTGTTCAGTACTGAAAAGCTATTTTAATCAACCGGTAGGTATTTTACAAAGTAGTGTGAAATTATGTCTATCTTCAGAAGTTCCCAGAAATATACAATATTCAGCATCATACAACGGATTATTTAATTCCATGTCCTTGAATAAAAGAGGAAGACCAACAGCTACAGAAGAAAAATTTCCTACACTTACTCAAAAATATAATCATCCCCTTAGTATTCATTCAGAAAAACTGAAAGATGTAAAATCATTCTTGGAATGGATTCCAGCTGTTTATCACGAATGGTATATAAATTTAAAATAACCTCCTAGTACCTACCAAATTATGTTATGTTAAGTCAACACCACTTAACATGTTACGTTAAATTTTTCAAATATTTTAGGTAAATAATGTTAAGTTGTAGTACATATTTTCATATTTTCCTCAATAAACATTGTAAAAAAAATATTTGGTATTTCATATTTTGCCTCCTGATTAACAACATAATCAGCTAATTTTAGCATTATTCATAGTTTTATATTTTTTAATAAAAAATATAACAATATTTTTTTTTAAATTCAACACTTCAAAACTCAAATCTTCTTTATTGTCCCTTACCATTTTTTACTGCCGGACCCCTCAATTTATAAAACAATAATAGAAAGTATTGGACTGTATGGCGCCGAACTCTGGGAAATAAACCAAAGAAACAAATCAAAAATTAAGGCAATGGCAATGAACTACTGGAGACGATGTTGCCAGCTCACTAGACTTGATAGGGTGAGAAACGAAGATATTCGGAGAGAAATGGTAATCGATCTAGACATAATAGACACAATCGAAGCCAAAAGACTTAACTGGTATGGACACCTTCAGAGAATGCCGGAAAATAGATGGCCAAAAAAAATAGAAGAATGGACTCCGCCAACTAGAAGAAAACGAGGTAGACCAAGACGATCCTGGAGAGACGATGTCGACGATGCAATGACCGCCAGAGATCTAACAACTGAAGATTGCTTCGATAGAAAACGCTGGAAATTAGGACGCGAGAAGCGGCGCCAGCTGTAGAAGACTCGCTTGTTATATATTATATACATCCCATACTACACATTTCAACTATCAAACTCGTCTTTACTTTTTGGTCGAGTAAAAATATCACTTAATTGGACTAAAATGTATTCTAAGAATACAGTGTTAAGCACGGATTACTAAAGGGACTGCATAAAAAATTACAGTTTTAAATAAATTATTGTTTAACCAAAAGCTAACCACTACAGAAACAATAAAATGTTTAAAACATATTCTATTCTGATTGATAGAAACAAAACCAACCTATCGGAAAATACAGCAACAACAAAGTTGGGAGCATGTTTCATCCACGTTGCTAAAACATATTAAAATAATCTTCTAATACGTCAAAATAAAAATAAGATGATTATAATCTTGATAACCTCCAATGTAAACATAAACTTTAAGAAGAACATCGACAGATCCACAGGCAAACGATAAAAGTTAAGTTGAAATATAAATAATTTGTAAATATGTGTAATACATGGAGTTCCCGCTGTCTTCACGAATATAGTTGCAAGTAATAAATACCTAATAAATAATTTATTTAAGCAATTTTAAACTCAGCAAGGTCATAATACCTTATCGTGTCATTTTCATAAAATTTAACTATCAAACGAAGCACTTAAAAATTTAATATGAAAGAGTATTTTTAACTTACCGGTAGAAACACTGAAAATATGATCACTTTATAAAAGTACATATTTGTTTAAGGAAAAACTATTAGCACTATCTACCTGTACAAAATTACCAATAAAAGAAAAATAACCTGCATTTATAATTTATTAGCTACGATTTGTTTATTTATTATTTTCGGAGAATCATAGCTTTTGCACATAATACGGAAGGTTAAAAACCAAGAACTTGGAGTCATTATCTTATTGCGAAAACTACGATTCGTTTACAGTTTCATCATTTATTTAATTATCTAACAGTAAGTATTACCGATTTAATAGAATATATTTTAGTAAATATATTATGATAAGCTTCTGCCAATATTATGTTCTAACATTCTGATATATATTTTTTTATTTCGAAATATGTTTCTCGACTACTGACTACTGACAAGTCGTTGACTCACATATAAAAATACTTATAGACATTAAAATATCTTCTAAAACAAAAGTATATAAACTGGGACTTTTAAAACGTTTTTAAGTCAACTAAAATTAGTTTACATCATCATAATTTAGTCTTTGTGGCAACATTATGTGGGTCCTACCCTTATCATATTTCTCATGTCTTCATCGACGTTAGTAAGAAACCTTGTTCTATGTTTTTCTCTTTTTCTCTGACTAATGGGTCTATCAAGCAGCATTTTTCTAGCTAAGTCATTTTGTTCCATCTGCATTACATGCCCTATTCACCTTAAACGTTTTATCTTAATATTTTTTACAATATCTGGTTCCTGGTGTATTCCATAAAGTTCAAAGTTGTATGGTCTTCATATTCCATTGTCATTCACTGCTCCATACATTCGCCTTATATTTATGTTATATTTCTTTCGAAACATACTAACATGTTTTCATTATTTTTGTTAGAGTCCAAGTCTCTGACTCATATGTTAGGATTCGGCATCTAATTGTTTTGTACAGCTTTATTGTGTTTCTTGATATAATTGTACATTTGAGGAGGAGATTGAGCCCAAAATAGCAGCTGTTGGCCGTGTAAATTCTGCAGTTTATTTCTACGGTAGTATTATTTTCAGTGTTAATGAGCGCTTCCAGGTATATAAATTCGTTCACTGTTTCGATGACGTCGTTTCCTATAACAAGTGTCATAGGATTTTTTGTGATTGCGTGCTTATTTTCCTAAACTTCGTTTATCGGTAATGTTTATTATTAAACCCATTTTTGTAGCTGATTCTTTAAATGTTACATTCGTATCTCGTACATCGTGTTCCGTTCTCCCAACAATATTGATATCATCAGCATAGGCAAGGATTTGCACTGATTTATCGTATATTAAACCAATGGTTGTGATTTGTGACATAGGTATTACTTTTTCCAGAGCTTGATTAAACAATATACAAGAGAGAGGGTCTCCCTGGCGCAACCGGTTATTTGTATTAACAGGTTAAGAAAATTACTCCTGAATTCGTACTCTACATTTAACTTTTTTAAATTTACTAACTGATTTTGTAATCCTAGCCCTTTCATTACTTTAAACATTTTCCTTTTATTCACAGAGTCATAGGCTGCTTTGTAGTTTATAAATATGTGATAAGTAGTTATGTCATATTCAAGTGTTTTTCTTCTAAAATTTGTCTCAAGATTGCAATCTGATGAATTGTCGATTTACCACCTTTGAAACCAGCCTGATATTTTCCTACTATTTAGAAACATAATTCCTTTATGGTTAGAGCATTCAAAGATATCCCTTTTGTCTATGGTGCAAAGTATTTTAATATTTCAATCATTGGAGAGGGATTTCTGCGTCCATATTTCTTTTATTCTTTATTTAATCTCTTTAGAGATTAGATAATCCCTTTAAAGATTATCTATTCCTGGTGATTTGTTCCTAGCTAGTTTTTTAACTGCATGTTTAACTTCAAGAATCGTTCGTGGCTCGTCTTCCTTCTCGTCTGTTCCCCTTGCCTTATCTCTTTCTTTTTCCAGATTTTCTTCTTCCTCTATATTAAGTGCCTGGTTTTTAAGTATTTACATATCTATGCAAAATATTTCTCCTTGTTGTTAATAGTTCGCCATTCTGACTTTTCATTTACTTGTATGCAAATGATGTATGAAACCAAAACCTAATAATCTAAACAAATTTAACTTTATTTGACCAAAACTGGGCGACTTGGCTAGTATTTTTATCGCTAGTAGGAGATCTTTCAATATAAAGGGTGCCGGGCATTTTGGGTAGCTGTATGAATGTTGGAAATTTTTTAGTTTTTCGTAATCGCATTAGATGGGCAGGTCACCGAGGTAATTCCATCTAGCCAGATTATTTTTGGTATTGCCTACTTTTGCTTCTGTCTATTTAGGCTCTTCCATACCCTTCTGTTCAGGTCTCTGTGAAATGACTTTATTATATTAACTGGAGCAGCTGTCATTATATATGTATATCATTAAAGTTTTTTTTTAATTATGACTCTGTTTATTTTACATGTACAGAGTTTTTCCAGAACATTCAAAAATATTTTGCTGCAGAATAACATAAGATCAAGACTGAGGTTGTTAGTTGTGGTTTTTTATTCTCAAACACTACCAGAACTATTAAAATCCGCGATAATAAACTTGGTTTTTGGTTGTGGCGGTTGTCAGACGGGCTAAAGCCAAATCTCACATCAGGTTTGTAAATTAGTTATAGTGTAATTATTTAGCTCCACAGTTAGTATCTCTATGTTTTGGTCGGCGTTAAGGAGTCCGTTATTATCTCTGGTCTAACGAAAATTGTTCTTCCATACTGCCTGTGGGGTATTTTAATGGCTAGACGGATGTCCTGTAGTTTTGGTCTTCGCATTATCTATATGCCTTTCTAATATCTAGTAAACGACGCTAAGAATACAATTCTTTGGTAGGTAACTTTCGGGAAAGCGTCAAAACAAGGATCGGCTAGAGATGGTATAAGCCAGTTTGGTGTAGAACTTTATTCTAAATGTGAAATTTTCGGTGATAGGCTGTCACCTTCATCAGCAACTAAATGGAAAACCTATTCAGTACAAGTGGTGGAAATTAACATGTAAATACCTACATTTAAAATGTTCAGTTGGTCCTAGTGGTGAAGAACACTGTCATAAATATGTTAAAAATATTAAAAAATACATTTAAAATTTTAAATAAAAACATTACAATACAAAAGGGTATTTTTTTTCAAATACAACACAAAAAAAATCTAAAACACACACAAACCGCAACTTTATGTTAAAGGTAGAAAAGAAGAATTATTTTTCTTTTTTGATGACAATGTTTCTGATTTCTGTCAATATCCCGATGTCATATGTAACAAGGTTATATTTACATCTGCACCTCATGGAAGTTGGAAGGAATCTTTTTAAGAACCAAAATCAGCAGGTAAATGAAGACTGTTCTCAAGTGCAGGTAGGTCATCTGTGTATGTTATGATAAGTTCCCTACATTCTCCAATCTGTTACATCTTGTCAAGTTCTGCTGAAGCAAAAAAGAATAAATTTTCTATTTAAAATAGATTTTTTTGTGTTATATTTTACAAAATACACTTGTACTGAATACGTTTTCCATTTAGGTGCTGATGAAGGTGACGGCCTATCACCGAAAATTTCACATTTAGAATAAAGTTCTACACAAAACTGGCTTATACCATCTCTAGCCGATCCTTGTTTTCTTTCCCGAAAGTTACTTACCAAAGAATTATATATGTATATACATATATATATATATATATATATATATATATATATATATATATATATATATATATATATGTATATATATTTCCTTATGAAGTAGTGGTATTTGGTAATTATCCAGTAAAGAAAAGCAGCAGAAGTTGTCTTGCTAAAGAAAAATTTCAAAATATTATATTTAAATATTTTCAGCGGACTGGGAATAAATAAGTCTAACAAAGACGAACACGATGTTTTACTTAACGACATACAAAATCCACTAGTACAGACAAATTTTGGAAGGAATAAGGTCTCCCAATTTTAATTAGCTAGTGATTTATACAGATTTATCTTTTTCAGGCAACTGTGTGTTTGACAAAACGATAATCTCTTCCTAAAAGTGAAAAATAATAATTAATTCTTTGTAGTTAAGATACAGTTAAACACACGATATTTTTGGTAATTTTCCACAAAATATATAACCAGTAACAAGGGAAGTGAACAATACTGCATACTAGTATGTAGGAATTCTCCTTGTTTTGATTTTCAACTACCCTATATTAAAATACTGGTAAATTTTAAATAGGGATTATTTCTTTCTATTATATCAGCATCACTTTCCCCTCTGCGTGTGCTGCCAATTATCCACCCTCCACCCCGCTATCACCGCGAATATATCGGCATCTTTATGACATGTGCCACGTGTGCATTTATTCACAACAGTACATCTACCACCCTTACTGATTTTGAAATGACTTCACAACATAGACGTAGTTGTATTGTAAAGGGTTATTTAATAGACTAGTAGTTAAATTTATATGCTGTGCAGTTTCACACGTGTGCTGTACACGCCCATATATAGATCTCATAAGTATGTAAGATGACCGTTTGCATTCATCTCATCAAAAATTATTTTTTCTAGCATGCCACTTTTTAGACAATGAATTTGTTGTATCTTCAAAAGGCTAACCCTTGTAAGGATTGTACTATAAAATTAGCGAAATTACTTTACATTTGACATTATATTGTTTGCTTTTCTTTTTCTTTCAGTCAATACTTCTTACTATGGTTTCCATGTCTCTTCTATTTTTATATTCGTTTTAGGTTAGTTTGACAAAGAAAGTGTATATGTTTAATGCATACATTCATTGCATATTTTGACATATGTAAAAATGTTTACTTTGCACTTATTAACCCAGCAACAGAGTTTATGTTACTAAGTAACTAAAAAAGAAAAACCAAACACAAATAAAAAATAAATTTTATTTTATTTGAACTTGGAAGGAAGAATACTCTATATAGCACTAAGATTTTTAATGTCTTCTGTTTTGTTTAAGATGTTTTGTGTAGTTTTAATTAAACACATTTCTAGAAACAGTCTTTTGTTGATATTTCTTTCCCTTCTCAATATTTGTGCTTGATCATAGTTATGCGTGTGGCTTATCGTTAAAGAATGTTCACTTATTGCACAAGCTTGTACTTTTTTCAGATTAATATCCTCTTTTGCGATGTTAATCTTCCGGACAAATTTCTGGACGTTCCTTCAATATATATTATATTGTAATTATTACAGGATAGAGAGTACACTACATTGAAGCTTTGTTTAATATTTAAGGATGTTTTAAGTTTGGTGTGTAATTTCGATATTGTTTTTATATTTCTGATTCCAATGTTGATATTAGGTACTTCTCTTAATGTATCTAATAGTCTATTTGTTAAACCTGGAATATGTGGAAAAGAGTGGCACAAAGTATTTTGGTTGTTTGTTGAAACTTCTGTTTGATCTGTCGTTATGACTTGGAAGACACCAAAAATAAGTCTATTTAAAAGTTTTATATTCAGAATGTGACAAAGTTATAACTCTACTTTTTATATTTAATACTAGGTTGGTCTTCATCGTAGATGAATGTGCTGAAAAGTAATTAATAAATCTGTTACTACATATTGGTTTGCTATACCATTCTGTTTTTAGAACGTTGAATGAAGTTTGTATAGTGTGTCCATTATTTTGTCTTTTGGGAGTGCAAGCCTTAAATCGTCCATGTATATCTTTAAAAATGGGACATTTAATAATAACTTGCTAATAGAGCTTTTAATTAAGTCAACCAGTACAAAGTGGCATAGGATTGGTAATATTTCCGTGGGTGTACCATGTATTTGTTTGTAATATACCTCATTGAAGACCAGTATGTTTGAGTTAAATTTGAAGGATAGTATTGTTACAAATAAATTAAAATCTATTGAGCTGTGTTAAGAGATGTTTTCCCATTGTTTTTTATAGTATTCATGATTTGCTGAAACGACAAGTTGTTGACCAATGATACTACATCAAAACTTACCAACACATAATTTGGGAAAATACTAAAATTGTTGATAAAGGAGCTGAAACTAAATGAATCTTTTATGTAGTAATCATTCTTTCTGTTGTATAAATGTATTTATTTATTCTTTGGGTTTATATTCTGCTGCCTAAATATTTACATCCTTTACACTTTATTTTCATATATTCGTTCTAAGTCTAAGTCCTCTTCCGTTGTCCTTAGATACTTTGTTTTTTGTATATTTATATTTAAACCCCAATTTTTATGTTTTTTTTTAAGATTTAATAGCATGTAATGACGGTCCTTTTCATAGTTGGCAATAATAACTAAATTAATCTTCATTCCGTCACTCTTTTTTCTTTATCTTTATCCTTCAATTGACTCTTGCATATGTATTTTCAGTAAGGTAGGCGGTCAGCAACACCGCTGCTTAAGTTCCTTTGTCATCTCGAACGGTTCCGAAACTTTTCGGCTCGTCTTTATTGCAGTTTTTTGTTACTATATTTATTTACACTTCGATTTATTCTTATTATTTATTATTTTGCCGTACTATCGCCCCATTGAACTGATGATGCTCAGTCCTCTGGATTTCCCACAAATATTTTGTCTAATTTTTTTATATTGATCTTAAATATAAAACGTTCCAGTCTGGTGGGATCTGGTTGCCCTTTATCAAGCTCTTATTAAATAAATCTGGTAACATTTCCAGTTAAACGCCTGGTTCATATTTTACCAGTAGAAAAGACATATTTCCGAGCGCCTATGATCACCCATAGAGTGGCAGCAGACACAGTGCTATAGGCACATGCTACCGCAGCAGCATTTTGTCTGTCTACGCGTACCATGAGCCTCTTATAAGTTGCTATTTCTTCCGCCTCACTACTTTCGGATTTGTGTCCATCAATATTGGGCATGATCCTCTCCCGGCGCAACTATTCTTTGAGTAGCTCTGCAGGTCACTTTCCTCAAATGTTCTACCCAACTCCCACCCTAGTGGAAAGTAACTTCCAAATATGTACTTGACATACTTAGTAGGCGTTACTCTCATTTCCGCGCACTCAAATACAATACTGTCTCTCTGTCTGTAGCCTCTGGGTACTACAGTATTCTTCTTACCCTCCGCGAAAGAAAGATTATGCTCGCTCATCCAATTCTCAACGAGGACATAAGTTCGCATAATCCAAAGCAAGAGTTCCTTCAGTTCTCATACCGCCTTCAGCATAGCAAGGTCGTCAATGCTAAGAGGGTAACACCCTCTCTATACTCACAGTTCAAGACCCCTTCATATGCCAGACTCCACAGCGTCTGATCCACGAAGGAGCCGTGCAGGACCCCGACTGTTATATCCACCATTACACCATTTTCCACCACAGTCTTCCTCTCGGAAAGATAATCAGCGACTACGTTCCCGAGATGTTACTTAACCTCTACCCCAATGACTTATGTTTAATGAAAAATGACATACGAAAAATTATGTAGCTTATTACTAAGCTGACAACATCAATCAGGGTGTAGAAGGAGTTCATACTAGGAATAGAAGGAGTAAATGTACGACCCTCGTTTTCTAAATACTTAGTTACCTCCAGCGTATGAAAGTAAAAGAGTTATAAGACGCATTGGCCCATATAAAATGTTTCTTTTACTAAAGAATTTGTCAAATTTCTTAAACAGTCAGAAAACCATTCATATTAGTTGATGGTGGTTAATAATTCACTATGTCTTTCTAACTTTATATTTCCCAGAATATAACCTCTTTATTGGTCCTGTCACTCGTGTCTACAATACGAAGTCGGAATAGTTTGCAGGTAAAATACGGGCAATTTCGAATTGGGTCTACTAGGTATATAGTAATGAATTTTGGTTTAATTTAATTTAATAAATGTAAATAAAAACTTAATATATAGCAAAAAAAATAAAAACTCAGATTTATTGCAGCATGAGGATTACAATTATTATAATGAAACCATTGACAAAAGACAGAACTAGAAAAATAAATTTTTATATTACATTTGCGTAGAATCAAACCATGTAACTTTTACAACTAACCGTCTAATATGTCCACCTGTACAACTAAACAATCAAGATATACCGCAATCCAATAGTGTAAAATACATACACATCTTTAATAAACGGAAACAACTCGGATTAAAATTAAGACAACTTTACTGGCTACTTGGAGGAAAATCTGAACTATCACTAGAAAAGAAATTATTAGTGTATAAAGAAATTCTAAAACCCATCTGGATCTATGGCATTTAAATGTGAGGGTGTGCAAGCGAATCTGATATTGAAATGCTGCAGATAATAAGAAGCGATTATTGTACTTCTTCACTGGCTTTACATCGCGGTTGAATTCCCAGTTTTTCTCTAATATTTTTCGAATGGAAAATATCTGATCTATAGTTGACGTTCCAGCACGAAAGCCTCATTGGTAGTCGCCTTAGAATATCTTCCGAATATGGTGTGGGTCTCTTTAGAAAGATAATTGGTAGCACTTTATATGATGTGCTAATAAGCGATATGCCTCTATAGTTTCGGAATTGTTGTTTGCTTTATTTCTTATATATGGAAATTATAACGCTTCCATTCCATTCTCTAGGCGTTTTCTAATGAAAAAAAAACAATAAGAAACAATTGAATATTTTTATTCAAGCACGTGGTCATGAATCTAGGATTATGCAAAATACCTTTTCATTGATATAATATTTCATATACGCCTCTGCCTCAGTGCGCGTATACGGTCGAATAAAAATAATACTGATAATCATACAAATGTATACACTGCGGGGTGATATAAGCACATGTTAGATTTATGCATGTGCAACGGGGTGATAGCGGTAAGACCGGTAGGAAAGGGTGTGGGTTGAGATAAAATAATGATTGAAACTTGATTTGGTTCATGCATATGTTAAATGACCCGCCCGGTATGTACGCTAGGTGACAAAACTCAGAGGTTCCAAAACAATTGAAACGCAATTCTTCATATTTACGCAGTAATATAGAAAAAATTTAATTTCATATGAAAACCACCAGCAAAATTATCATATCAAAGTCAAAAATCTTAATATTTTTCGACAAAAACGTGATTTTATATTATGATTAGCATACAAGTATTGAAAATACTTTAGACTTTGTAATAATAACAATAACCACAATGAGTCGACACTTTTTCATACACTTTTTCTATAGAATCAAGAGTTCCATCTAGATTCCAGTCTTAAAGCAATAGCAATAACCACTTGGTGTCTTTGTACAATTGTAATATGCAACTTATATGTTTCTCCAAGTTGCAAACTATCTCCAACTGAAATCACAAATTTACTAAATTACCTTCCATTTATTCTAGTTGGTGACTTTAATTCACATACTCCTATGTGGGGGTCCAGATACATCTCTTCGCATGACAAAGTAATTAAATAAATGATTTATATATAAATGTTTTTAATAACAACATATATCTTTATGGCTAATCTGGTAGTACATCCTCTATTGATCGAAGTATTTGTGACCCTGGTTCTGCCTCTCTCCTGTCCTAGCATTTCAGTAAGACAGCATTTCTATAAACATAGCATTCAGTTAATTTTCAGTAAGTCTTCTCGCACCCTTGAGCCTTGCTGCTTCAACGTTTAGTATATCGATGTAAAACTTTAAAAACGATTTTGTGGAAAAAATCTTTTTCAAGTGTGTGTGCTTTCTTTCATTCTTTTATAGAATTTTCTGCTCTCATATTTGTTGTTATGTTTTAGGATTTCTTGTACTTCTTTTTTAAATCCTTTCTTTTTTTTTTCTTCTGCATTTTCAACTCGATTGTAATATCTTTTGGTATAAATTTATCTGCTATTTCTAAAATTAACATATAAAACTATCTTTAAAATAATTGCCTATACTACACTCTATATGCTATCTTTATTGCCAATATTTTTTGCACGTGGTTTTTTTCTCCCTATTTTTATCGGCCCTTATCTCGTACAAAGAGAGAAATGTTGTTCCAAACATAAATATATCATTCGTGTAAAAGTGTTTTTTATGGCTTTAAGAGTTGTTAATAAGTCAAAAAATCTATTTATCACAAAAACATTATACTGCAAAGATGTTTAGAACTAGTGAAGCTAGAGCAATTAGTTCGTTGGATCCAACAAGGCATAATTCAACAAGAAGTTGCTATGAGGCTAAATGTGTCGCAAAGTGTGATAAGTCGTGCATGGAATCGGTATGTAGCAACTAGATCTGCAACATACAGGCGTGGAGAAGGAAGAGAATGATCTACAACTCGTCGGCAAGACCGTTTTGTAGTTCTGACTGATTATACTGCAAAGATGTTTAGAACTAGTGAAGCTAGAGCAATTAGTTCGTTGGATCCAACAAGGCATAATTCAACAAGAAGTTGCTATGAGGCTAAATGTGTCGCAAAGTGTGATAAGTCGTGCATGGAATCGGTATGTAGCAACTAGATCTGCAACATACAGGCGTGGAGAAGGAAGAGAATGATCTACAACTCGTCGGCAAGACCGTTTTGTAGTTCTGACGGCAAGAAGAAACCCAACATTCACGGCTTCCAGAATTAACAGTATCTTCAAGCATGCTACTGGATGAGAGATTTCCAGTGAAACTGTCAGAAGACGGTTACATGTATTCAATTTAAGGGCTAGACGGCGCGCTATCCATCCACGACTAACTAGGTAGCAACATGCATGCAGATATCGCTGGGCGATGAAACACTATCAACGGAATTTTGAAAATTGGAGAAATTGTCTCTTTACTGACGAGTCCAGATTGCGTTTGTATACGAATGATGGCCGAATATTGGTGTGGAGGGAAAGAGGAGAGCGTTACAATGAAAATCTGAGATTCCCAACCACTCTTTTTGGAGATGGATCCGTTTGCGTGTGGAGAGGCATATGTTTTGACGATCGCACGGACTTAGTCGTCTTAATTAATGAGACAATGACTGCTACACGATATCGAGACAGAATCATAGTACCAAAAGTTGTTCCATTGATGATAATGCTCCCACTTACCGTGCGAGAATTGTCAATGAGTGTATAGAAGCTCACGATATTACAAGAATGGTGTGGCCACCATGATAACCTGATATAAATTACATTGAACATGTTTGGGCCGAAATGTCTACAACAAAACAGGCTCCTTCAGCTGCCCCAAACCTTGGATCAGTTGGTCAATACATTACGCGCGTTTTCGGAACGTATACCGCAGCAGTTCATCAATAATTTAATAAGAAGTCTTCCAAATAGAGTTAGAGCACTAAGACAACACAAAGGTGGACCCACACATTATTAATTTTTTTGTTCGGGAAATTTTTTAGGTTAGTTTTACATTTTTTGTTTATTTTATATTTTTTTTTTAAAGAATTTCTTTCTTTCGGTTCATCTGTATAAAAATACGAAGTAAAAATAAATCTTTATTAATATCACTCCATTTTTCTATTTGACCTTATGAACAAAAAATAAAATACACATTTTCATAATATCCACTTCAATTGTTGAGAAGTGTAGTTAAGCCTAGCTTGTGTTTTTTCCTCTACTGCAGTTTTGCATTCATCATCATACCTTTAAGCATTTCTTTGCCTTTTGGCTTTTCCGATAGTTGCCTCTGCAGATATCGATCCTAAATAATGAATTAAGAAAAGTAACGTACGCATATTAAGAAAATCATTTTTGTTGCATTATATATGTTTAATATTTTAAGAATACTGTGGTAACTCATATCGTTGAAATTTTTTTTAACTTATAAAAATTCCATATTAAATGCAATCCTTATTAGTATTTTTTAGAACCTCTGGTATACAAGTAAGAGTCGCAGAACGTGTGCCGGTTATACAGTGAAGGTATTGTACTAGCGATGCATGTGTGTTTCTAGTTATACTTGTTGGATTAGGGGTGGTTTTGGCGCTTTGTCATTTCACGTGCGCCCGCTAAGCTTTTTGTGCATTAGCCCCATTGTCATTGCGTTTATAATGATAGTATTCTTTATTTTCGACAGCACGGGCAAAAAAGCGTTAGATTCAAGTAGTGGTTCTGTGCGGGGTGTATGTGTACTTGTGGCTCAATTTCCCCCGTTGTCATTCTGTCATTATGTCGTTTCGCTTGAAGAGTTGATCAATGAACCTATATATGCTTAAACGGTTTGAGTTGGTGATTTTAAATTACATCAATTGAAAACATTTGGCTATACATTTTATTACAAAACTAGCTTTTATCCTTGCCCAACAAATAGTTCGTTACGAGACTCGAACAATATTTGTTAAGAAATATAAATGTAGAAGTAAAATTATAATAAAATTATCATGAAATATGATAGCAGTAAAAAGAATATTAAAAAAACTTAAAAAACAAACTAAAACCTCTGATGACGACGATATTTGTTCTCTAGAATTGGTAAAAGATAAAATTGAAAACCGATCACCCCCATTCACATTAAATTTTAATGGAATATACGACTTTCTAGTTAATACGTTTTATGCTAAACTTCCTGAAACTATCTCAAATAACTACTCAAATGAACCTTCCGAATTTACCGATATCCTTAATTTTATTCATTGTTACTAGCACAACTCTAGATTAAAAAACAACATCGCCAGATTAAAGAAAAATAAAACTTGTGTTACTCTCACAACTCTAGATTAAAAAACAACATCGCCAGATTAAAGGAAAAACTTATCTATAAATAATATCTAAAACTTATCTACTATAAATTTATATTAAGAAAAAAATTAATTATTACGCTGATATTTTAATCAGAAATATTTATAATCCGAATGAAAATTTTCTTGCCTTATATCCTGGCAATACAGAAGTTTTATTAGATGTCATTTTTAGTAAAATCTACCACATAAATGATATAAAAACAATTTAGATACCAATGTATATATATTTAGGTTAGAATGTATATAAAATAAAACAGAGATAGTATTTCTCACCATTTCTTGTTTATATTTCATTAGCGCTATAACCCAAAGAAGCTTTTAATCACTGTGTTTGAGCTTGCAAGATTGTCCGTCCAGCGCCGCTTACCTATAAGTTCTAATATTCATCAATTTTGTGCATCATCTGCTACTTCATTCTCCAATCGTAGTCTTCCTTTTGGTCTTCTGTCCTGCTTTATATTATGTAATGATCTTCTTCGCAGTTTAATATCTTGGATCGGTCGATTCTTTATATGCTGTAAAAGGAAAATTGTAATGAAAATTGGTATAACGAGACACCCACCTTGGACAACAAGGAGAAGTTAAGAAAGCTAAAATCAACAAGTAAAAATAACTCGATACAAAGTAAGTCAAAATTAAGAGTAAAAAACGCCATAGTCCTACGTAAACTAAAAAGTAGCTTCATAGAGAGTAAGGAGGAAAGTGCCAAGCTTTTACTTGAAACGAACTTTCTAGGGAGCGAACCCGTTTCTAAAATAAACGAAGCAGAGTATTAAAGAAATCCTGGTTCGCTGCTTCAATAGCCAAGCATATATGAAGCGGCAGACGGCTGGACAATCATGAAAAACAGCTGAACGGAAAGGGCACAAAAGCTCTATTTACTGCAAAACTGTTCTGAAACTTTACAGGAAAAACTGGAGGATGTAACTCAACAATCCTGAGGTAAATATGATAATAATTGTGAAACCATTTATCATTTACGAAGTAGTGGCCTAATAAAAGTAGAATCAGGCTAATCTGGCACATTGACTTAAATGACTTAAATAACAGTCAACAAGTTTATAAATTTAGATACGTAGTACTAAATGATAAGTGGGATCCAGATTTAGAAATAAACACACGTACATAACAGGCTAGGAACAAGTACAATTAATGGAAGCAAATTATCTATAACCGAAAACTAAGCTTAGACCTCCAAAGTATAGCTATTAAATGCTGCGTTTGGTCAGTCCTTCTATATGAAGTTGAAGCCTGGATGTTAGAACTAAATACTATGAGATGACTTGTAGCCTTTGAAATGTGGCTTTACTGCAGAATTCTTAGAATATCATGAACATATTACGTATCAAACAGTATCAAACACTATAAACAGAAAGTTAGAACTTATAACAACGATTAAGAAACAAAAAGACTTTGTACCTAGGGCACATAATGAGAAATGACAAATATAACCTTTTACGAATATTAATTGAATATAAGATAGAGTGCCGAAGAAGAGTAGGCAGAGGAGCTATGTCTTGGCTACTCAATATCAGCACTTGGACGGTCATGAACGATTTACAATTACTCAGAGTGGCGCAGAATAGGGAACAATTTAATGTAGTGATCGCAAACCTTCCATATTGAAGATCATTAGAAAAAGAAGAATTAAAAAAAAGTTTAAAAATATGCTTATTTCATAACTTATTAAAAGTATATTATTCACGTGTTGTTAGTTTTTTGTATAAAAGTTAATAAAATATAATAAAAGTAATCGAAAACGAAAATTAAAACGGATCCGTCGAACATTTTTAACTACTACAATAATTTACTTTTATTTAAAGTTAATCTTAAATATCTTGTAATGCAGAGTTTAGTTTCCACATTTCACGAACGCGCTATAAGTAAGACCTGAATATTTTGTCGAATAGCATAGGTAAAATGTATAAAATCTTTCATACCAAACATTGCATTTCTCTATTAGTGCCTGCGTTCTGTCATGGTATAACTTATTTTTATTTCACCCAAAATCGAACATTTATATTGTAGATGTCAACAAACCTGAAATACGCAATTATTTAAAATTCACTTTACCAGAGTATTACCATAAAAGTTTGGACATACTCAATGAGATACTTATTTTTTCGCTGTTCATACATCAACATCGAATTCAAAATGAATTTGGTACTTCTTTAAGAATACATTTCTTGTGTCGAAGAAACATAATATTACAAGATCTTTAAATGAAGGTAAGAGTTTTGTTTGCACAACAATTTGTTTATGTAGATATCTTCTTAAGTTGTTAATAAATAACTTATGCTTTACACAAATAAAATTATTTCTATTATTATTTTTCTTTAAATCAACTTCCAGGACCTGTTATTAGGGCTTTGCAGTAATCTTACTATTTTTTCTACTTAACATTTCCATATTTCGATCGTGTCTTTGTTTTCTTAGGTTTTTTTGATATTTGTCTCTTGTTTTGTCTAAATATCTCTCTATATTATATTATTTTCCGTTTTTTTTTGACCACTTAGGTTAAAGCTTATATATATATATATATATATATATATATATTCTATAATCATATATATATATATATAATATATATATATATATATATATATATATATATATATATATATATATATATATATATATATATATATATATTGTTAAGGTTCCAAAAAACTTAAAGAACCATACAAATTGTTATTTGGAAATAATCTGGACAAAAAAATAAGTAAGTTTGTTTACTTAAGAAAATGTATAAAATTATTTTTGTCATTAAATATAAGATATGTAAATTAGTGGGCTTATAAAAAATGAAATCAATTTTTGGATAGAAAGTGACAGTTTTGACTTTTTGCGTGGAAAATAACTTTGACAAACGTCACTCTCTTTAGAATTTCCGAAGGAAGAACGGCTGTTTTGAGAGTTTCGTCGGTGCTGGTGGTAGAAGTTTTGATGCAGTGAAGAGTCAGTGGAATGGTGAATTTTTGTGTTGTTTGCTGGAGCTGAGAAAGTTAGAATTTAAAATTGCCAAAGGGTAGTCTTCGTGGTTTTGTTTTCCTGGTGGGCTATATAGAGGTGTTTCGAGAGCCCTGAAAAAGAACCTTACCAGAACTGTAAGTTTGTTTCTTTATTTAAAAATTGCCGTGGCGAAGTGAAATCTTGCAAGAGGGACTTAATTGACTTTTGAATTTTTTTATTGTCAGGAACATTTGCTGGGTTTATATTTAAATAATCGAAGGACTTAAAATTTAGTACAATAGTATTGTTTTTCATAAAGGGTTTGCATGGATAAATGTTAATTAATATTTTTTTTTAAATTTGTTAAATATAATCTGATTTGTTTATTGATTGAATATTTGTATATTATTTTATTTCTTTCCTTTTTGTCCTCTTACCTAAAATACAACGAGATCGATATTTGAAGCACGATCCTGATAATAAATTGAGGATTTGTTGGTAAGTTCTTTTTTTTTTAGTAACAATTAATTGAATAATTGGTAAATATAGATTCTACTTACCATAACAACTGGCGCCGAACGTGAAGGGCTAGAAAAATATCGAGTTGTTTTTTAGTGCGGAGGCAATTGGGAAACTTATACATTTTCGTGCAGTTTGTTTCCATTTAAACATTAATATTGGGATTCTATATTCTATATTCTAATTAAGGTAATACATTTGTGTGAGAGATTATTTTTTGTCGACAACAAATTTAAATTTTTTATTTAAAAATATCTTATTGTTTGGCGGGGATACAAATCCGTCGGAAATGTCTACGACAAGGAGTAAAAGTTCAGAAAAACCAACGATGGAAAAAGAAAGCCAGGGTTTATCAGATATGGATAAAATCTTACAAGCAATGCAGAATATGGAGCATAACATAAAAAAAAATCAACAGGAAACAATCCAGAATATGGAACATAAAATGGAAAAAAATCAACAGGAAACAATGCAGATGATGGATCATAAAATAAAAAAAAATGAACAGGAAATTAAAGGATGTGTAGAGGGAATAAAGAGAGAAATGATACAACGTATGGAAGAGATGACATTAAAGAATGCAGAAATTAAAAAGGAAATAGAGGATCTAGAAATAAGAAGAAAAGAAGACAAACAAAAAATAGAACAAATTGCAGAAAATTTGGAGGATTTAGGACACAAATGCGAAAAAGCGAGACAATTAGATAGGATAGAAATCGATAAACAAATCGCAAACATAAAAAATCAACAAATATTCGGAGCAAGAAGGGAAGTAATTATTCATAGCACAGGAGAAGCGAAAATACAATTTGGCGGGGATGTGCGAAAAACACATCCGGTTGTTTTTATTAAGAATCTTAAAAAGAAATTGCAATATACCGAAGATTTCGAGGCGTGCAAAGAAGAAATTAGAAACCGCCTAAAGGAAGAAGCTAGTCTGTGGTTCGATAGTAAAGAAGACACATTTAATAGCTGGGAACATTTTGAAGAAAGATTTCTACAATATTTTTGGGGAAAAATCCAACAACTAGAAATAAATAAAGAGCTTCAAAATGGAAAATATAGTGAAAAATTAGAAAAGTCAGCGAAAACATATGCATTGCAAATGTACAACAATGCAAAACATCTCCAATACAATTATTCGGAAGAACAACTTGTTGATTTAATTGCGAGACACTTTGAAGAAACATTGGAAGACCATGTTACTTTGCAGAATTATAAAAACATCGATGATTTGTGCCAATTCCTACAAGTCAGAGAATCACGTCAGCAGGAAAGAAAAAACAAGAGAAGACAAGAAAATTACCCACACCGGGAAACACAGCACAACAGAAACCAAGGACAAGGCTATTATGCAGAAAGACCAAGAAGAGATTTCGTACCAAGGAGGGAATATGAAAGAAGACACGAAAGAGAAAATAATTACGAACCAAGAAACAGACTAGGGAACGAAAATAGAAATAGAGACCAGCGTGAAAACCATAATGCTACAACACATCAAGAGAATAGAAATAACAGACGTCCAAATGAGCAAAGGTATCAGGAAAATCGATACAATGATGATCGACAAAGAGGATACAGAAGAGAAGTAAATAACACTAATATTGAGAGAGTCGAGGAAGACATACACGATAATGAAACGAGGAATCAAGAGACACCGCAGTCGGCTTTTTACGAAAGCGCCCACTAAAAATAAATAAACAGACCGGAATTTTTTGTCACCCAAAAGAATTTATTAAACTTGCTAAAAAAAATGATAGAGAACAGGAATCAAATTTACAATTCGTGAACGGTTTTATAAACAATAAATCGATTAAAATTTTGATAGATTCTGGATCAGAAATATCTTTAATAAATAGAAGATTGGTAGAAGAAGTAAGTTTGACTAATTTGATTTATAAAATACCTAGGGTGAATTTAGTGGGCGCAAACAAAAAGACATTAGCAACGATTAACGAAGGAATAAGGATTAGGATACGGGTGGGAAAGAGATATTATTCATTACAATGTGTAATAATGCCAAATATGTCCCATGACATGATTGTGGGGGTGGACGAACTGTCAGAAAAACATGTAGTGATAGATTTTAAAAATAAGCTGATGAAAATGGACAATGAAATCGTGGAACTGGAGGAAAAAATTAAGAAAAGCAAAGAAGAGGATATAAAATATTTGGAAGCAACTAAACAACGTGAAGTAGAAACAAATATGGCAATAAAGCAAGTAGGAGAAATAAATAACTGGGAACCATCAAAAGAAATTGACATAAATGAGGAAAATAACAGTGCTTGGAAGTCATGGTATGGATTGAACTTAGAAGAGGAAAAGAAAGAAGGAGATTTGTTTGTAGAGAAAGAAAGAGAAAAGGAATTGAGTGATGATAAAGCTGAAGAAGAAAAGAAAGAAGGAGACTTGCTTGTCGAGAAAGAAAGAAACAAAGAATCGGACATACAAAAAGAAGAAGAAGAGTTAATGGAGACTTTAGTAATTGAAGAAGAACACGTTTCTCAACAGAACTTGGAATATGAAATTAACATATGTGAGCAAAAAGGAAAAGGTGAAAGAAAATTTATATGTGGAGAAAGCATGTACAATGAGATAGATCAAATTCTACAAAACTACGAGGAATTAATAAATGAAGAAAATAGAGTGGCGAAAAATTACGAACATTCATTTGAGGTGAAAGATCTGAAAAATTTCAGATCAAAAACGTACCCAATCCCTTATAAATACAGACAAAACGTCAAACAAGAGATTGAGATAATGATTAAAGATCAGATTATCGAAAGATGTGATTCGCCATATATAAGTCCCATTGTAATTGTAAAGAAAAACAGCGGAGAATTGAGGCTATGTCTTGACGCAAGAAACATAAATCAACACACTGTGGCACAATATGAATCACCTTTGAATATTGATGCTATTTTTGGAAGAATAACAGGAACACATATATTTTCAAAGATTGATTTAAAACATAGTTTCTGGCTGATTCCTTTAGCAGAGAGATGCAGAAATTTTACCGCTTTTTCAATTGACGGAATAGTATATCGTTTTAAAGTGGTTCCATTTGGATTACAGAGTGCATGTGCAGCCCTCGTTCGGGCATTAAACACCATTCTAAATCGACATGAAGATTTCGTGGTTCATTATATAGACGATTTGTTAATTTTCTCACCAAACGCTCAAAGTCATTTAAATCATATAAAAATTGTATTAGATGAATTAGATAAAGCGGGCCTTAAACTAAACATTGAAAAGTGCCAATTTTTCCAAACAGAAGTGGTATATTTAGGTTTTAAATTAGATACAAAAGGGGTTAGTCTAGCGGAGGATAGAGTACAGATCATAGATGAATATCCGAGGCCGAAAAATTTAAAGACGTTAAGGGGTTTCCTCGGAATGATAAATTATTTTAAAAAACTGATGCCAGATCTTAGTGAAAAGGAAATACCTTTGATTAAACTATTAAAAAAGGATAAAAAATGGCAATGGAAAGAGGAACAGGAAGAAGCTTTTGTACAGCTTAAGAAAGAATTTGCCAAAGGAGTTAAAATTTATCATCCGATATATGAAATACCATTTATATTAAAAACTGATGCGTCTATTAACAAGTTTGCGGGAGTATTAACCCAAATGCAAAGTAACCAAGAAGTCTCTATATGTTTTGTATCCAGAGTAACAAAAACACATGAAAAAAAATATAGCGTTACAGAGTTAGAATTTGCGAGTGTTTTATTTTGTGTTAACAAGTTACGATATTATCTATTGGGTGCTAAATTCACAATAGAAACGGATCACGCGGCTTTAATACACATAATGAAGAATAGACTAGTGAACAATAGGATACATAGAGGAATACTATTACTACAGGAATATGATTTTGAATTTAGATACATAAAAGGAAAAGATAACATTCTGGCAGATGCTCTTACACGAGATGAAGAGACAGGAAAAAAGGAAGCGATTCAAATATATGTGGGATTAAATGTATTAGTAGACGAAGAAGGGATATTTTCATTGAATATGATACGTGAGGATCAACAAAATCTAGATGATAAGGAAAAAAGTAGGCAGAAATGGAAAATGAAATATTATTCAAAAGAATAGATGGAAAAGAGTTGTATTTGATTTCACAATTATTGGGTAGAAAAATAATGGAAAAGTTACATCAGGAGAATGGTCATATGGGCAGCCGAAAAGTTTGGTTATTGTTTAGGGAGAATTATGTATGCAAACGAGATTATAGCGTTGCAAAAGATATAACAAGAGAATGCCACATATGTCAGATATATAAAAGTCGAAATTTTCGAAACGAAAATGTGACAAAAAGTATAATGCCTCAGCAAAAGTTGGATATTGTTGCCATCGACATGTTAAGTGATCTGATTCCTACATCACACAGAAAGAAGCATGTTTTGGTGATGGTTGATGTTTTTTCAAAATATGTCAAATTATATAGCTGCCGTACCACCAAAGGAGGGGAGATATTGACCAAGATAGACAATTTCATAGCCAGTGTGGGAACACCCAACAACATTTTGTTGGATAACGCGACATATTTTAGAAACGATCGTTTTAAGGGAAAACTTAGAGAGAGAGGAATTGAGACAAAGTTTGTGAGCATTCGTCATCCTCAAAGCAATCCCTCAGAAAGGTTCATACAAGAGGTCACGAAGTTCCTTAGAATTGCAGCTGATGGTCAACACAAGCAATGGGTCAGAAAATTAACAGATATCGAAAGGTATCTGAATTCGACACCAAATACCGTTACGAAAGAGACGCCAGAGTATGTGATGAAAGGGATAATGCCTCCACGACCATGGATAGAAACAGAACCCAGAAATTACGAAGAGATAATGGAAACTGTACAGCAAAGGCTCCGTAGGAGCAGCGAAAAATACCTTCAAAGGCAGAGCCGAAAACGCCGAAGACAACCAGTCACTTTCCAGGTTGGAGAAAAGGTATTAGTAAGAGCGCTAAGAGTGTCTAACATTACAAACAATGTTTGCGCAAAGTTCCTTCCTGTATTCGAAGGCCCATACATTATCAAAAATGAAAACGGTATCAATAGTTATGTTTTAAAACAAATAGACTCTGATAATATACGGGGTATTTTCCATATACATGACATTTATAAATATTATGAATGATTAATAATAATAATATTTGCTAGTTTTATTTACTTCAAGAAAATTTGTTGTCGGTAGAAAAAATTTTCATTTCAGCAAATAGCGGGGAGTTGTTAAGGTTCCAAAAAACTTAAAGAACCATACAAATTGTTATTTGGAAATAATCTGGACAAAAAAATAAGTAAGTTTGTTTACTTAAGAAAATGTATAAAATTATTTTTGTCATTAAATATAAGATATGTAAATTAGTGGGCTTATAAAAAATGAAATCAATTTTTGGATAGAAAGTGACAGTTTTGACTTTTTGCGTGGAAAATAACTTTGACAAACGTCACTCTCTTTAGAATTTCCGAAGGAAGAACGGCTGTTTTGAGAGTTTCGTCGGTGCTGGTGGTAGAAGTTTTGATGCAGTGAAGAGTCAGTGGAATGGTGAATTTTTGTGTTGTTTGCTGGAGCTGAGAAAGTTAGAATTTAAAATTGCCAAAGGGTAGTCTTCGTGGTTTTGTTTTCCTGGTGGGCTATATAGAGGTGTTTCGAGAGCCCTGAAAAAGAACCTTACCAGAACTGTAAGTTTGTTTCTTTATTTAAAAATTGCCGTGGCGAAGTGAAATCTTGCAAGAGGGACTTAATTGACTTTTGAATTTTTTTATTGTCAGGAACATTTGCTGGGTTTATATTTAAATAATCGAAGGACTTAAAATTTAGTACAATAGTATTGTTTTTCATAAAGGGTTTGCATGGATAAATGTTAATTAATATTTTTTTTTAAATTTGTTAAATATAATCTGATTTGTTTATTGATTGAATATTTGTATATTATTTTATTTCTTTCCTTTTTGTCCTCTTACCTAAAATACAACGAGATCGATATTTGAAGCACGATCCTGATAATAAATTGAGGATTTGTTGGTAAGTTCTTTTTTTTTAGTAACAATTAATTGAATAATTGGTAAATATAGATTCTACTTACCATAACAATATATATATATATATATATATATATATATATATATATATTCTATAATCATATATATATATATATATTCTATAATCATATATATATATATATATTCTATAATCATATATATATATATATATATATTCTATAATCATATATATATATATATATATATAAAATCTTAGTGCGCCAAGCAATTAATTAGCTAATTAATTAATTAATTAAAATTATTTAAATGCTATGATTATGATTCTATCACACTTTTTAATTCTCTTATCTCAGGGTTATATTCGTGCTTCAATATCTATGCTTTACATGTGAAAGGTAAGGTCCAAAGAATACCGGAATAATAATATAATATATAAATTTTGGTTAAATATCAGAAACATTTGAGTATTTACTGATTACAAATTTAAAAATTGTTAAAACTGCTCTGCTTAAAAAGAAGGAAAATGGACATAGTGTCCTTTACTTTCGAGGTACGGATATGATATAATAATAATGTACCTATAATATGATATAATTCCTATAAAATGTCTTCCGACGTCCATTTTTTATTCAATTCGGTTGTTCCATTATTCTTTTAGTACTTTCGAGCTCATTGAGTTTCTTATTTCTTCCATCCGTGTTTTCTAAGGTAGTCCTCTCTTCTGGATTCCTGTATGTGAACATACAGGTACTTGTTTCGGGTGTCTACTGTCTTTCATTCATTGGACATGTCCGTACCATTTGAGGTGCTTTCGTTGTATGCCATCCATGACTGTACCTTCTATTCTCATACTTTATTACATTCAGTTCGGCGACATATCGGTTGTAGTGCTAGAGAGAGTATGTCAGCTGAGCCAAAACGAAAAATAATTCCTCTTATTGCTTCCACTGGAATATGCTTGACCGTTCAACTGGTCCCGGACTACCTCCTTCTAATTCTTTAAACACCTGTTTTGAAATTACTAATTTCAAAATAGTACTCATTATTTTGTCTAATTACCTATTTAGTTGTCAAATCAGATACATTGTTACATAAAGAAGTGAAGGTGGTTCAATTTAGAAATTATATAGCAAATAAAAAATATTTGAAAACTGATGAACATATTCCTCCAGTGATTTGGGCTTCAAGTACTAATTTTATAAATCGCATCACTAGTAGTGATGCCATTCTTTCCATCTCTAGTGTAAGGAATAGATGTGTGTAAATTCTGCTCCATAAAAATTTCAATTTTTGGTTATTGTGAGTCGATAATTTTGCTGATTTTGCGTGCAGTGTGTAATACAAGAATAAAAGTGTTAAGGGTAATTATAGCAAAGACATTGGAAGAGAGGTAAGTGCATAACCTCGATAAATTTAGGAAGGCGAAGGAAATTTTATTTACTCTCAACACAAAAAACTAAAAACAAAACCGGACCAGGTAATTAACACTATATCAGTTTTAAAAGCTAGAGGTGGGCGTTGCCACATCAAACCGTTTCAAAGTAACTGACAATTATTTTAATTTAAAATTAATTTATCCAGAAAGAAAACGAGAAAATAAATTACTACAAGCTACTACTTGAGAGAACTATCTTCCTTCGACGCGTTGAGTGGGGAGGTTGGCTCTATCGCGAGTAGTAGCAGCAGAAATATGGATTCAGATGACAATACATCCGATGAAAATCGGAAAAGAAATAGAGAAGAAGAGGAACTGTTATTTGGTCCCAGTAAAAAAGTACAAAGAAGCCCAATTAAAAGTAACAAAAATGAAAACAAAATAGATCAAATACTAAAGATGATAAAAAATTTAACAATAGAGTTACAAGAATTAAAAACTGATATAAAAGAAGTAAAAACGGAACAAAAACAATACAGAGAAGAAATGATGGAACTCAAAACGGAACTAGCAGAACTAAAACAAGAGAATAGTGAAATCTGGAAAGAAAATGAACAAATCAAAAAGGATCTGAATGAGACAAAAGGTCGCCTTGAAAGGCTGGATAGAATAAGAAAAGAAAATAATGTGATAATACAGGGAATGACAATAGAAACTGGAGATAGAAGAATACTAAAAGAAGTGATAGAAAATTTTATGACAAAAGAGCTAAATATTACCGTAAATATAGATGAAGCAGTGAAACTAGGAGATAAAACATGTTTAGTCAGATTGCCAAACAAAGAAGAAAAAACAAAAATTATGGAAAACAAAAGTAAACTTAAAGAAGTGAAAAAAGAAAAAATATATATAAACAATGATCTAACGACAGAGGAATTACAAATACAGAAGGAAATACGAAGAATAGCAAAAGATGAAATAAATAAAGGTAAACGTGTCCAAATTAAAGCCAACAAACTTATAATAGATGGTCTAGAAAGGAGATGGAATAGAAACACCAACCAGCTGGAGGACCATCATGGAGGTGGTTCCAAAAACTAGCAAGGGATGAGAGGATACATTATTCGTTGACGAACAAGGCAAAGAAACAGGAAATAACTGCAGATAAACCCGGGCACAACAAAAGTGAAATAAAGAAAAATGGACAAGAAAACAAAAATAAAGGACGAAGACAACAGAACAAAAAAAATAGAGTTGAAAATAAGCACATGGAACATAAGAACTATGCTAACTCCAGGAAAAATGCTAGAAATAGGAAAGGAACTCAAAAAGTATAAAATAGATATTGCAGCACTACAAGAATTACGCTGGGAGGGACAGGGACAGATTGATAAACAAGACTTTACAATGTTATATTCAGGAGGAAAGAAGCAAGGGCAAAAAGGCGTGGGATTCATGATACTTAGTCACCTAAGAGAGAAAATTATAAATTTTAAGCCAATATGCGAAAGGATGGCCTATGTTAGAGTCAACAGCAAACCATTTAATATATCAGTCTTGAATTTATACGCCCCCACAGAAACAAGCAATGCAGACGAAAAAGAAATCTTTTATGATAAGGTCGAAGAGGAGATAGAAAAAATACCCAAAGAAGATGTCATATTTGTACTGGGAGACCTCAACGCCCAGATTGGAAAAGAGGACTTTTTACAGCAAATTGCAGGAAAGCATACAATACACGAAAACACGAATGACAATGGGCAAAGACTATGTAACCTAGCAACAAGAGCAAATTTGTTAATAAGCTCGACAAAATTTGAACACCCTAAAATACATAAGGTAACATGGAGGTCACCGGATCAGAAAACATATAGTCAAATTGATCACATAATGATTAATAAGCGAAAACAATCGTCAATAAAAGATGTAAGAACGTTCAGAGGTGCGTGTGCAGATTCAGACCACTATATGGTCACAGCCATTATAAGACAAAAAGTTAAAATTGAAACAAAACAAAAAAAACCAACATAAAAAGTGGAATGTCAATAAATTGAGTAATGAAGAAGTAAGAAAAAAATATGAAGAGGCAGTAACAGTTCAAATAAAAGAGAAATATAAAGCAGAAGATATAAGCACAGAATGGGAGACGATCAAAAAATCAATAGAAGAAGGTGCAAATATGCAGATAGGTAAAAGTCAGGCTAAAACAAAAAACGAATGGTATAACCAAGAATGTAGAGAAATAACAGGAAAAAAGTGCAAGGCAGAAATAAATGGCTAAGAACAGATAAAGAGGAAGACAGAGAAGAATATGAAAAATTAAGAAGGGATGCTAAGAAAGTGATAAGGCAAAATAAAAGAAGATGGGTAGACAAAAAAATGCAGGAAATAGAGCAGGAAAGAACAAACAGAAATACAAAAAGTTTTTACAAAAAGATTAAAGAACAAAACAAAAAATACAAGGGCAAAACAAACGGAATAAAAAATAGAGAGGGAATAGTGATAATAGAGGACCAAGAATACAAGCAAGTATGGAAAGATTACTACAGAGAGCTCTTGACGGAGGAAACAACAGAAGAAGAAATGCATGACGAGGAGGAAACAGTACACGAAGAAGAAGCAAATGAAGTAGACATCAAAATTTCAAAAGAACCAACATTAGAGGAATTGGATGAAGTTATACAGAGAAGCAAAAATGGAAAAGCCCCAGGTAAAGATGGAATTAATATGGAACTAATAAAATACGGGGGAAGGGAACTAAGAGGAAAAATACTGGCACTATTGAAAAATATATGGAAAGAAGAGAAAATGCCAGGTGACTGGGAGGTAGGACAGATTATAACAGTACATAAAAAGGGAGACCAACAAATCTGTGAAAATTATAGAGGAATAACATTACTAAATACAACATATAAAATATTGACATCAATAATAAAAAAGAGGTTATCAAAGATCACAAAGAAGACAGTAGGACAGTACCAATGTGAATTCACAGAAGGAAGATCTACAATAGATGCAATACACACAATAAAACAAATAATGGAAAAAGCAAACGAGTATAAATTAGAACTGGAAATGTTATTCATAGACTTCAAACAGGCATTTGATTCTATTAAAAGGAGCGTATTAATGACAGCACTTAAAAAATTAAAAATTCCACATAAACTCAGAAAATTAATAGAAATGACAATGAGAACTACAAAAATAAGCATAAAGACACAAAGAGGAGAGACAGAGGAATTCAGTATAAATAAAGGGATGAAACAAGGAGATGCCTTATCAACAACGCTATTTAATCTGGCATTAGAATATGTACTGCGAAATATAAATAAAGGAAATCTCAGAACAAGAGGTGGTCAAATAATTGCATATGCAGATGATATTGCTATTATTGCAAAGAACAGAAAAATAATGAAAGAAATGCTTGAAGAAATAAGAGAGAAAGGGAAGGTAATGGGGCTAAGATTAAATCAAGAAAAGACAAAAATATTAAGATTAGGGAAAAAACCAATAAAGGAAAAGATCAAAATAGGAAGTTCCGAGTTTGAAGAAGTAGAATACTTCAAATACCTAGGAGTTACAATAAGTAAATCCGGAGAAAGGAAATCCGAAATAAAAGAAAAAATATTAGCAGCGAATAAAGCTTATTTTGCAAACAAAAGATTACTTAAAAGCAAAACACTGACTAAAAAAAGCAAGATGAGCATTTATAACACCATAATTAGACCAATATTATTATATGCACGGGAAACAATGACGATGGTTAAAAAAGATGAAGAAGACTTAAGAATTGCAGAGAGAAAGATTATGAGAACCATACTAGGACCAATCAGAACAGAGCAAAATGAATATAGAAGCAGAACAAATGCAGAAATTAAGGAAGAACTTAAGGAAGACATCGTAACTAAAATAAAGCAATGCAGAGTTAGATGGTTAGGTCACATTTGGCGAGCAGGCGATGAGGCAGTGACATACGCAATGATAGAATGGAATCCAGGAGGAAGAAAGAGAAGGGGAAGACCGAGATCAAAGTGGCTGCAAGAAGTTGAATGGAGAGGAAAAACTAGAGACAGGAAAAAATGGAGAGATATTGTCAAGAAGATAAGATAAACAAAAAAAAGACTGATCCACTTAAGAAATAGGATCTAGAAAGCATTTGCGGTTTAACCCCACGCTGGGGTGTATAGCCATTATATATATATATATATATATATATATATATATAATATATATATATATATATATTATATATATATATATATATATATATATATATATATATATATATATATATTTATATATCACTAGTAGACGTAAATCCTTTTATTTTAATTTCATAAATGTTTTTATTCACCACATCTCAACATTTTCCATTTCAGAATATTTATCATCAAACTGTAATCTACGTTAAAAGCCAATTTGCTAGTAAAAAAATAACAAAAAAAAACAAAAGAAAATAAAAGACATATAAAAACGAATTCAGAAATACTGTGACCTCAAAATATCTTGTTATACATACCTGTATGTGTCTTTGCTAAGTTGTGAATTAATTATTTAATAAATAATATAACTCTTGTATACTCATATTATTCTAATTGCTCCATAACCGTACTGAATAGAAGACTACCCGCTCGCTTTATTGTATAGACCCAAAACTTTTCTTAACAGTGGGTGGGTGTCTGGTTGTAAGTAGATATAAAGCAAAACTTTAGTACACGATGACGTTTAGAATATTCATCGTGAATGGATTTTGTTTTCGTAAAGACAGATCTTTTTGAAATAGATATCCCACTGAATTTAACAGTTAGGATTTTCGAGGATAAGCCCTAACGCTGTATAGCCATAATGTTGACAAGGGCATTATCTTATAAATAATTGATGGATTCGACCTTTACTTGATGGAAATTCATTTTATGTAACAATAAAATAATGAAAACTTTGTTTTCAAACTTCCACAAAAATTTATTTTAACTCTTATTTCTTAAGTGAGAAATCGCCACGCTTAATCGCATAAAGGCAATCAGCCGAAACCGCTGTAGTGATAAGAGTTAAAATAAATTTTTGTGGAAGTTTGAAAACAAAGTTTTGAGTGTTTTATTGTTGCATTATCTTATATTTATTAAACAACGGTTTGTAAGATTCAAAGTAGTTCAAAAGTACTTTATTTTCAAGGTATTAACACTTGTAACAAGTTTTAATTGTCTAAGTAAAAATAAGGTTTTTAGCGCATCCTTTTTATCATCAAGTTCAAAATGTTTATATTTTATTTATCAATAGTTTACCATTACTTTGGTTATTACCAAATGGTGGTAAAGTCTATACTTTGCATTACGAAATACCCTTTTCAAAGGGTATTTCGTAATGCAAATTTTATTGCTGGATAAAATTGTTAACTATTGATTTTAATTGATTCTTAACTTCCTCTGTGGCTCAGTGGTAAGAGCGCCTGCCTTTAAACCTAAAGGTCGTGAGTTCGAATCTCACCTGGGTGGAAATTTTCGTTTATTAAAAATTAATGAATGAAAATAATTTCTATCCTTGTGCGATCGGTACTCACCAGAGGGACAGCAGACGTTCGGATACAATTAGCGTCTCTTAGCAAAGACAATGACGTCGACTTTGCTAAGTATCAAAAAAATTACTCTACACACACACTACACTAGGTACCTGACTGTACCATGCCAATGATCATAGTTGTCGAGGCATTAACTCAATAATAAAAAAAATTGATTCTTAAACTATATTAATGTTATATACGTCTTTATTTAGGAAGAGTTCAATAAATATTTTAAGAGATAGACTTTGAGATAAATCTAAAAGTCGCATTCCGTTGTTCAGTTTTTCTTCTCCATATTTTCCTATTACTAGGGCCTTATTCTTTTTACCAACTCACGAGTTAAAATCACACAATATACAAAATTTTTTTTTGTTATAATACTACTTATAGTATTTGTTAATTTACTAAAAAAGTAGTCTTTTGTGCTTAGGTCGGTATTGTCACTTGGCGCATAACCTTTTATCATCATTATTTAGTGACCATTTTTTTCTATTTCTATTAAAATTATTTGTTCGATTAACTCTTCCCAACTTTTTTTAATCTTCCTATACTTTTAACACAAAAAATAATTACATAAATTAAATTTTTATTCAAAAGTTTTCGTTTTCATTTTAATAATTAATTCGATTTTTAGATAACATCCGCAATGCACATACAAAAATAATATGCCCGTTTTAAAATTTTTAATATACCGTTTTATTGGTTTTTACGTTAACATGTCCATAATTTTGAAACAAAATTCATGTTTGAAAAAGAACCATCTATAAATTTCTTTATTTTTACCACTGTCATTCGGTCCACATTAAAAACAAAAGTAGTACGATGTAAGCGATAAGAGAAAACTACTTATTATTCTCAGATTCGATCTTGTTTTCAGATCGTCCATCGAGATACACATCCAAAACATAACGTTTCTTGTAAACCAAAATATTTGGTAATTGGCTAGATTTAGCAGTTTTAGTGCATAGATTCTCGATTTAGGGCCCATAAATAAAAATTTAATGAACTACTAACCATCGACGTACTGGAAGCACTATCTACATGATCAGAAATGTTTTACAGGTTGTTTGACGAAACGACCGAAATAACGATGGTGAGTATGTCAAGTTAAAAAACTAGAAGAACTTTAGAGAACGTGTGTATGGGAAATTTTTTAAATGTTCGTTATATGTGGTCTTAATGTTTAGCTAGAATTATGGCACTAATCTATTGACAACTCATTAACTCAAGAGATTAGGCGGAAGCATTTTTTTATGTTATTTATGTTCCCAAAGATTTATTACTCTCATACATTAATTAGAGAGATTACCTTAATAAGATGCAGTATAGTTGCAGTTACTATAGGTTTTTTGTTTTAATATTAATGGTTCAATTGTGCCTTTAATTAATTAAATCATTATTATTTAAATAAAAAAAAAAAAGTACGATTACAACATCGATGTCTCAACTGTCACAGTCCGATGAAATTATTAGGAAGAATTTGTTAAGTTCAGTAAGAAGGTATTCAAGAGAGGCTTAGCAATAATCCAAAATAAAGCAAACACAACCTATATGCTCCACAAAAAATATAGTTAATATGACAGAAATAAAGACTGGAGATTATATGTGTTCGAAAATGTTCGAAAAAAACACTAAGTTTAATTCAAGAATTTGACAGATTTTGCATAATAATTTTGCAATCCAAATTTGTTAAAAAATTAATTTTGGTCAAATCGTGCACAACACAAACTAGATCATATTGCTAATATTTTTATAAAAAGTACATACTTAACATATTTATCTTACATACTTTATGAAATTGATGTTGGATTATTTGGACGGTCTCAGGAATATTTTAAAATTACAAACAATTTTTTGGCTTATAAACAAATAGAATATCTTGGTAACTATTAGCTTAATTTAAATTCAGAAAACGGCGTTGAAAAGATTCAACAAGATGTTTCTTGAAAAAAAAAAAAGTTAAATTACAAGCAGTGGTTCCTGAGATACAAACGGACAAACTTGACCGGCATTTGCGACGAAGTTATAAATAATAGGGTCTTTAAACCGTTACGTGTTTATATCTTTCAAATATTAATGTTCAATCATAAATTAATCCCTTAATTTGCAAGTTTACATTATTCTTAACTTTTTAACCTTTTATAGTGTTACCGTGTATAATTGAAACATTGTGAAACATATCGAGTAACATTTTAATCATTAGAGTTCATTAAACCTGAAAATCTGCCAACTTAATAAATTATTAATAATATATTTTCTAATTGAACTTCCTAAGTGTTGCAAAAACGGCCTAAATTAAATTTTATTGTAAGCTCATAGTTCAAAGTTTGTTACTATGATAGAAGCATTAACCTCTGTGCTGAGGTATACATTATTTGTGAAATTATTGAGCGCAGTCTATTTTAGAAATGTTCCGCATATACGAAAACAATAACCCTTTAACGCCTATCCTCCACCTGAGGAAAAAGTTCCCGTATTAAACGGAGTTTCTCCTCCTCAGGCAGAGGGTAGGCTGTCTTTTTCCCTTTCAATTCGGTACAGACAATCTTGAAGCCCTGCCCCCAGATATCCCTTTCGAGATCCTGAAGCAGGTCACTCCACCTTTCTTTCTTAGATCTTCTCATCTAATTCCTGTATTCATTCTGCATTCGATTTAATTCATTTATTCTCTCTTCCAAATCTACTGCTTGTACTCTTCTTAACCTTTTACACTCCCTTCTTACTCTCATGCAGTTTGTCATCAGATTTTTCAAGCTGCTCGTTCCACCAGTATGGTTGTTTTCTTTCATACCTCCCATTTGATCTTACACAAGCTAATTTGTCACCAATGTTAAAGTATTAGACTTCTTATAAATCAATTTAATTCAAACTTGAACTTTTTAATAATACTTTAAATGACTAACAACTATAAACTTCAATACTTAAAATGCTACTACTCGAAACTGTCAAAAACATCTGTTTATATATTTATTTTCTGCTGTTCCAAATTTCACTGGACATTTTTCATGAATTTTTAATGTTATTTTGAATATTCTGGAAGTATTTTTTCTTTTTCGTCAAGGGATTTTTGTATGCGGCATAGATCTTACAGAAGTTTCGTAACAGTATTATGAGGTTTTTCTCCCATTTTTTTCTCGTGATTTATTATGGAATCACTAATAGGAGAATTTTACTGTCATCATTGCATGTGGTTATCTTTTTAAATATGAATCATATGTTATAAGTTTTTTGACGAATATTCTTAAGTTAAAGTTGATTTCATGTAATCGAATAAACTAGTCTACTATGAAGTGGTCCCAGGAACGTAACTCAGCAATATAGACAATATCATTTTAAAGTAGTCTACTTTATTTTCAGATTGGTCGGTCTCTTTACCAGATAAACTTTGAATCTGCTCTTCATTTGATGGATTCCAGTCAATATCACTGACCGAATCATGATTACTAATAATATCATGGTTACTATCGCTTTGATCGCTGCCATCGGCCGTTTGGATGATATTGTCTCCTGCTTGTATCTCCTCAGCACTCACTAAAACATTTGTTGAAGACGACGCCGACGTTGACGAAACATTTTCCGGATCATCAACCCAAAAATTCTCACTTTAAAATAAGGCATCAATGTCTTTCACGGTAAGAGGTTTATTTTAAGCCATTTTAAACTGAAAAGAAGAAAATACATATTATATTAATAAAAGAAATCGAAAAGAAAAACAAATTTCAAATTAAATAAATTAGGATATACTCAATTACGTAAGGTGGGGAGAGTGCTTGGTTGCCGAGAACTCCCTTGTCTGACAAAACCACATTATACCCAGATTATCAAAAATAGCAATTGCATTAAGATTCCACAAGAATATAGCTTCAGAACAATAAAAACGAAAATCTGCTTTTATGTTTGCAAATCATGATATGTTTATAATAAAAAAAAATTAAACCTATTTTCGACCTGTATACCCAAATGACACATTTTATAAAACTTCCTTTTCCATTCTATTGATCGGTATTAGTAATCTTTATCGAATGATCTAAAATGTGCAAATAAGATCAGAATGAAAGACAAAGGAGGTACAAAAATGTTGAAGTGACTGCTGTCCCTTATTTTAACGAGATATTTTAAATCTGTGGTAGCTGTAAAACGGTGACTTTAAACACAGGCCCTGACATTATTTTTAACGTTGGACCGCCGTTGCGGAATACTTAAGTGAGTAATTAATTGCTTGCAAAAGATGCTCCAATAAATTTCGGGTTAATAGTTTGAAGCGTTCGACGTGTGAGGGTTCACTGAAATAAATTTTAAAGCCGAAAGACGAGTATTACTTTTCAACCATTTTAAAGTGGTTTTTCACAAGCTATAATATATTTTTTAGCTTTTGTCATTTAATAAACATTATTAAGTATTAAACTTATGTTAAAAACTTGAAGACAAACCGTGATAAACAGATTTATTGCGCATAGACTAACGGCCGGTTTCCGAAACGTTATTCAAATCTCCAATCATGTAATCAAGTGTCAAATTTGATCAACTGTTAACAAGCGACAGGTTTCCGAAACGAAAAATATGGTAAAATTAGGTGATCACCGATTATAGATTATTTGACATACGATTTTACATGGAAACTGTAGAATCGATTATAATCGTCTATTATTTCTGTACGAATTGTTCTTTATCTTGCTCTAAATTAAGAAAGTAATGTTGCTGTTTCAGTCTACCGTCATTTCTGTTTATGTGTAATCTGCATTCTGAAAATCAACAAACAAACATAACCTAACTATTAATTTTGTGTCGTTTGTTAATGTTTGCCAATTTGTCATTTATCAATCATCATCATATTTAATATTAAATATTAGTAAATTGTTTACCTTTGTAACAATATTTTTGAGTTCTTTCTAAACAACAGCTTTTTATAAAACACCTTAGGTTTATGTATTTACAACGTAACCAAAGATTTTATTTTATTTACTTACAACCATTGATATATAACCAAAGATTATAAGATTAATCGTCCAAAAATCTCAGATTACCTGACAAGCTAGTATGACAGTTGTTTGACATAGATAAAACGATAATTAGCGTTTCGGAAACCCAAAATACTTCTGACAGGCTGTTAATCATCGATTATTTGTTTATTAGATTAGTTAATGTGTGTTATGTGATTGAAGTTTGATCAATGTTTCTGCAACTCAAAATGCATTTAATCGACTGTTAACAGTAGATTACCTAATTTTGATAATAATCAGCCTTTCGGAAACCGGCTGTTAATCTGATATAGTCAGTACACAGTATTGTTAAATCTTTAACCCTTAACTATTATAAGTCAAAAGTAATTACATAAGTATTACAAGTGGGTCTATAAGACCCATTTTTTATATACAGAAAACAAACAAATTTTTTGTGAAGATTTTTTTATTTATAAACTAAGATTACAAAATGAAGTACTATAAATGGTATAAACACAAATTAAAGTAGTTATTCTTTGCATTTTTTGCATACTTAAATAGAAGATTGTAAACATTTAGGCATTTTACACTCTGTGCCAACATAGTTCGTTTTTCTGTACTTCTTGGCTGGACAGAGATGACATCCCTTTCTTTTTCGATTCTCATTGGCTCAACGAGATTTAGGAACACTTAAAAATTTAATGCCAAGCATATCTGGCGCAATAGCTCGAAACTGTCTGGCACATTGGGAGTTAAACATTCTTCTCTTCATTTAGGAATTTTCTCCGAGGGATAGAATTTCCTTTAACCACAAACTGATAACACACTCTGGCGGTAATACCTGCAATATTTAGAACAGAAAAAAATACTGCCATTGGCCTTCTTTGTGATCTTCCAGCTACAGAATAATTGGAAAATTTCTGATCCAGGGCATCGTCATATTTTGTTCTCTCATCAACAACATTGTCATGTCAATCCAAACAAAAAAGTATCAACTGACTCTTTGAGATAGAATTTCTGGTGGAATTATATTATCTTATAATATAAAAATATAATTAAAATATTATATATTTTTAACTGTGCCAACGTAAGTAATATCCTTTTTTTATTCACGGACCATTTCTACCGAAGTGTATCAGTTATCGCCAGTCACATTAGGTCTTTGAGTCATCAGTAAAACCACTTCGGTAGAAGAACAGAAGGGTGATTTTGCAGTTTTGTTTTCGTTTTCGCCATTGTATATTTCTGCGTTATATATGAAATGCGTCTTTGAGTCCGCCAAAATTTATATTTTTAAGCCATACTTAGCTAGCTCATTCGGAATGTCCATTCTGAAGCCACATCGACCCTTGAATAAAACTAAAATTTCATCAATAGTAAAAAAAAATACCCAAGTAAGTAGTTGTTGAAACAATTTTGTACAAACTGTTGAAGTATATTGATCAATAGGGTCAATTTCGTATGTTTTATTCTCTCAGTTCTTGTCGTAGCATCACAAATCTGAGACACATTATAAAGGAGAATTCTGCTAGTGTCATTTTACATCGAAGTAGATCACGGCTTGTTCTATCAGTTGCCCACATTGAACGTAAATCCTCGTGTCTAGATTTAAATATACCTTGCAGTTAGAGCAAACCCATAAACACTTCCATTTCTGCAATATCAACGGGATGTATGAAAGCAGCACCCAATCAATTTCTGGAATATTTATTTCGTCTGAATGTCTCGTATTGCTGTCTGATAACTTCAATTCTTTTGTTGGTCCAAAGCACTACTTCTTCCAATATATCGAAGTAATCAGAAATTTCCATGTCTATAATACTGTCAGAAGTATTAGCGCGAATAGAACCTTTTAAACCAGGTAGAACTGTCACAATATTCTCTTTGAGAGCTTTAGGCTTTTGAAATAGGGCATCAGTATCTTCGACGGTAAGAGGATTATTTCGAGCCATTTTAAACTTAAAAGAAGAAATACATATTACATGACTTAAAAAAACGACAAAAAACAATTTTAAATAAAATAAATTAGGATATACTAATTTTTTTTTTGTTTTTTTTTTAATTAACGCATCAACCACGCAGGGTCATTAGCGTATTTTGATTATGTAACATATGTGACAGTTGATACAATATGTGAATATACATTAGTTTACAATAATAATTATAATAATAATAATAATATGTATGTGTGTTAAAATGTATGTTTTAGATCTTTTGAAGAAGTTAACAGATAGAAGAATATTTTTCGGTTACCTGTATTTTCTTCTAGGGCATCTCTTAGGGAGTTCGGTATGCTATATTTGAGTCGTTCACTGTTTTGGGATATTTGGGACACTGTATTAAAAAATGTTTTACCGTTAGAACACTGTTGCACACTTCACACACTAGTTTGTTTTTGCGCTGTAATAAATAGTCATCAGTAAGTCGTGTATGGCCGATACGGAGACGGATAAGTATCACTTGCTCTCTTCTGTCTTTTATTGTTGGTTTCCAAAGATGTGGGTATTTGTTGACTTCGTATAGCCTTGATGGAGTGTTGTTCCAAGTTTGCTGCCATTTTTGAATTATTTTTTCTTTTAAGTATGGTTTTAAATCGTTTTGTACCAATATGTTACTTCCTTTGGACATCGGGTTAGTTGGTGCGTTTTTAGCTAGTTTATCTACAGCTTCGTTACCTTCAATTCCTACATGAGAAGGCACCCATAAAAAGTGCACTTGGATGTTCTTATTAGAAATGTTTTAAAGTTCTTTTTTAATAAGAATTAGAAGTGGGTTGTCACAGTATAATTGAGTCAGTGAGGCTAATGAACTTAGAGAATCTGTGATTATAAAATAATATTTACCTTAAACACAATAATTCTATAAAAATCGCATAATTGCTAAATGCGCTAAAATAAAAGTGGGTCTAATATACCCAGATACGAATATAAAAGTCGTTAGTTTTAAACAAAAGTTATGCACTTTTCAATATCGTATTTTAGACTAAGTAAGCTGAGAACAGCCGAAGCCGCAGCCAAAACTCCGCTTGATCGCCGAGAGCTCTCTGGGTCTGACAAACCCAGATTATAGTAACTGAAGGTTAATAATAATTATATATTAATTTTGAACTAATTTTCTTTTCATTAAGTTAAAGATGGAGTTTGGGGTGGTGACACAGACAACGACATAAATGAAGCGTATAAATGCAAAACCAGACATATGACATTTCTTTAAAAAATAAGTTATATTTCCATATGTAAACATTGATGGGAATCCGATTTTCAGATTCTTATATTCACAAACAGACATTTAAATGGCATTATTCGCAGTTTAAATTTAGCCTCAGATACAAAAGCAAATATTTGTGTATACTTGTTCCGTGCAAAAGCAGACATTTGCCTTTAAACCAACCGGAATGCTACTTCTTAGTCACGTGGCATCCCGTTTGCGCAGTTTGTTATTGGATTTGTATTTCATTCTTACTTCGTACTCACATTACGACCAAACATGGTATAGGTTATGTATTGTAGCTCATACAGGGCCGGACTAAGGCCTAGGCAACCTACGCACGTGCCTAGGGCTCGTAATTTTTGGGGCCCGAAAATTAGGTTTTTAATTTTTATAATTAATTATGCCGAACCGTTATTTGATAAAGTCGGCAAGTGTGGCCGCGTTCCTGTGCTTATGCATGCACATCCTTAAGTGTCGATGTGTGCAAATACGATAGAGTCTCGCGTCTATCTAGTTTAAAAAGTCAAATGTAGCTAGTTAAATCAGTCGCCTGAATGTTACGTATTGTATCTTGTGTGAGTTTTGATTGAAAATGGTGCAATTAAGGCTTAGGTCCTAGACTTAATTGAAAATAGATTGTTTTAGATTCATAGTTAATATATTTTGAAATTCCTAAATATAGAAAACCAATCATCAGCCACTTCGGCTACGTCGGAATCTGGAACGTCAGAAATACCTTTACCATCCAAAAATGAAAAGAACGCATAAAATCCAAAAAGGGGTGGTTCTTATCTTCAAGCTATCAAAAAAAATATCGCTGCAAATTACAAAGTAAATGTGGAAAATGTTGCACCGTTCATCAAAAACTCTTTACCTACATGCTGCAGTTGCTACTGGATCGTTGATGTAAATAAAGGGAAAGTAGCGTCAAGATCTGCAAGTTAGCTTCTATCTCATCGTGTTCTCAATCTACAAAGACTAGTTCAGGAGAAAAATGAAGGCTGTGAGAACAACTAAACAGAAAAAAATTCTCTGCCAAACGTTCTGCTACCAGCGAAAAGGCAAAATTTGTAAAAAAAGTGACTAAGGCTAAAAAAGCAGCATTAAACACAGAGAAAAAGCCAGCTGAGGCGAAAAAAGTTCAAAAGGAATCATACTCCTAAAACGGCGTTATCTTCATCTCCAGTTTCGACTTCCGCAGAGGCCAAATTAAAAACAGCAACACGAGCGAAGAAATTAAATAAAGGCAGTCCTACGAAAAACGTTCGTACGTACGATTTACCACTTTTGAAACCAGCCTGGTATTTTCTTACTATCCGTTCTGCATATGGTACCATACGGTGACATAGTACTGAGGAAAATATTTTATACGCTGCATTAAGAAGCGTAATTCTTCAGTGGTTAGAGCATTCAAAGATATCTCCTTTTTTGTATATGGTGCAAAGTATTTCTGTGGCCATATTTTTTTATAAGCTGCTGTAATGCCATAATGGTATCATGGCCAATTTCTTTATATAGTTTAGCTGGGAAATAAACATTAATAAAATGAATCACATAAAAATATAAGCATTTAATCACAAATCCTACAACCACTTGTTATAGAAAACGACGTGAACAAATGCTGTTTCCAAAATTTTATACCTTTTTTTTTCTACTAGTTTGCTTCGTTTTACAAATGATATAATTTCCATTTGATCATCCATTAATATGCTATGTTATTAATAATATGTTATAAAAAAATATTACAGGCATAGAATCAGAGGAAGAACAAATATAGTAGAATTCTCGTATTAAATTTGTCAGTACAGAGTTCAGTTTTAGGTAAACAAAATATTAAAGTCACGGATTTGAAGAAAGTAGAAAGTAAGTAGCAGAATTTTTCTATTACATGTTAATACGGCCTTAAATTTTAGAAAAAAACATTTTTTGTTGCTAGTAATATCCATAACTTTTCTTATACATAATTCAACATAATTTCAAATTTCCTAATATAAAACTTTGTAAAAAATCTAAACTATCTATAATTTCATAATTGAGATATTCTGCATTATAATCGGTTTCTTATATATCTTCAATTCAAGCCAATATAATCATCATTCCGTTTCTTAACGAGCTGTCAGCAACGATTTAAGGGTTATTGATTTTCAAATTTATTCAAAATCCCTATTGATTTCGGCAGATCTATTCGTCGGCATTATTGGCAATTTCTCAAAGATGATGGGATCTCTATCTGAAACAATACTTCTTGGCATACACTCACAAAAATATTTACTACAAAAAAGTACTAACTCTAAAAGATCGCCTTTTAAATCAACTTGTATATTCTATCTACAAAATGTTAAAGTTTCAATAAAATAGACAATGATAAAAACATTTGTACTTAAAAAATATTTGCAATTTCATTATTTATAAACATTATTTGTAAAATCGGACCGTGGCATAAAATTTATCATATTTCTTAAAGCTCTCGGTATAAGATAGCATAATATTATATTGAGACAATTCCCAAGAACTAAATAACTAAAATATTTTGGAAATACGGAAGTTTTAGTTAACTTCCGGTATAACCGCTACAGTTAGAAGGCTTTAAATATTTTAGAATCATTAAGCATATCGTCCGCTTACTATCAATACCTCCTATCTCCATTCAGGCTGATTGTACAGGAGAAGCAAAAAACTGTTTTTATTATTAATGGTTATAAATAGAAACAAAATAGGTTTGAGGTATTGTTTTGTTTATATTATTAAGTACCTTACACAGCACCAATTTGATTTTTGACATACAAAAATCTCTCTGTGTAAGTTAGTATATATTGGTACAAAATAACACTTACTTTATTAGAACTTAAAAGTTATTTCTACTCATTTTTAATGAAAAAATTAACAAGTTTCTTTAAATAATAATTTATTAAAATAATTTATTAAGTTATTCTATCTAATCTTAAATCGAACGTACCTACTAATAATATTTTTTAATTCTTATCCGCTCTAAAAGAAGAGTTAATATTTAGTTTATTGTGTTAGTTATGAGGCAGATGATCATAATAGATGTGACAATCAGAAGGAATCACTTTTTTTAATTTCTGCAAGCGTTTATATATACTTTAATGCAGTAATGGGTATTGGACTACTGTGTACAATCTTATACTCATAACAAACTATAATTTGCCGAGTTCTTATTGGCACTTTTATCCATTCTTCGTCAAAGTTAAGCTTCACCTAACCTAACCTAACCTAAAAATATCCAGTAGGTTTATAATCAATAGCCCATATATCTACTACTTTAGGATCATCTGCGTTTCGTTCAGATCTTATTGTCGAATATCTACAAGTTGATTCATTTGCATAAATTTAAAAAAAGAGTGATGTACCAACTGCGATTCATATGGAAATAGACGTTGTCTTGCTTCCTGTGATGCAGATACGTAATAACAATGCATGTAGATACTGCGACTTTTTAATTTTCGTTCAATGACACTATGTATTGAGTCTCATTCCATTTGAGTGTTACCGACTTCTAGGTATTTGAATAATCAAGGATTATGAATCATTGCAAAATTAAGCAAACCGTTGGAAAGGGTAATATTTCTACTTTGATTTGTGCAACCATCAGTAAAGGTTACAATAGGTAAACCTTTAGGTAATCAGTGTCGTGTCAAGTAATCAATTGTAGTGATGCATAGGTAAAAGCGGTTAGGTCTGCTTCAGTTTCGCTAAACCAATAACATGTGGTATGATGGGATGTATCAGTATAAACTGTATAATTGTGCATAGATAATTTTTTTGTCTTAAAATATGTTGCAGTAGCTGTGATTCGAGGACAAACTTAAACTGCCTGGAGATCAGAAGTGAGTTCAATGCACTCACCCCTTTCCGCTCTTAACTTGTCAGTGATATATTATTTGTAAAGTTTGTAAAGGTGCGCTTGTGACGTACATGGGTTCAAGGAACAATTAACTTGTATTTTGCCTGTTGCTTATGAGAACGCATCTTCGGTAGCGAGTAAAAAAAATATTTAAACCTTTGGATTGTTTTAAAACTGTTTCTGGAACAGTTTTCCTACCTACGGTTTGTATTTTGACTGTCCTGGAAAAGCTAGATACCATAAAAAAAAGTCTTGACTGAACGGTGAATTTTTAATGAAAAAATGTTGTGTTTAAAAACATACTGCGGCATACTGGAATATTTTTTGTACCATTATCATCTTCAATGGGCAGTGAAAATTTTAGTTTGTTGCTTCTATTCGAATTTCCGGGTATCGTTTTTTGAGTTGTACTTTTTTTCTGTACATTGGAGTTGTACATAAATGTTAACTATAAAATAAGCATAAAAATAATACCAAATTGTACTAAAGAGTATTATAATACTTATATTTTGGTGGCGTATCGCTGGTATTCTCTAATTCCATATAAAAATAGGCAAATTAAAGATAGGAGCTAATGCTTCCTAAAATTTGACAGTTTAAAATAGAATGTATTTCCACTGACCGTAACTTAATATTTACGACTTGATTTAAGATGGGATGTCTTGGCATGCGGTGACTTTAATAATTTTATATCAGATGGCGTTAAAAAGAAATTTTGTCAAAATTTCGAAGATAGGAGGTATTGGTAGTAAGCGGACGATATTCTAACACCGCTAAACTTATAGTCCAATGTTATTTTTAAGTTTACCTTTGCTGTTAAATTAATTTTATCCCTAATATTTTCCTTTTCAGCTAGGAATATCACCTATTTTAATATTTTTCATCAATTTTTATTTTGCTGACAATTTTCTTATATAAATTACTCCAAAATTTGTTTAAAACTGCTATTATTTATTTCTATGCCAATTTAATCACATACACAATCGTTTCTTTTATTCCGTAAGGTATCACAGGAGGCGTTAAGATTCTGATAAATTTTCTTCATTCTTTTCTGTTCTTCGATATTTATGTTGCTTCTTGCCAAAATTTACTTTTGTTTAGTGGTGTCTCTACAATGTCGATTAACCACTATTTTATTGATCTCCTCCTTCTATTTTTCCCAAGTTATTGATGAGTTAAGGAAAAGGAAAACTCGACGTTTAACATATGAGACAATTGATTTAAGAAAGATTCCAAAAGAATGACAAATATGATCAACCTCTCTTTAAAACCAAAATACCTACATACTTCTTATATAAATACATTTATATAACTAGGTAAAGTAGAACTGTTAATTTCGTAAATTAAATGATACTCAATTTAAACAGTAAAAATACACAAAAATATTATAATATTACCTTTTATTAGCATATCATGATATGTAGGTATGACAACTTTATTATCTAGGAAAATATACCTACATTATAAATCAATTGTATAGTATTGTAAAGTAGATCAACCAATCAAAAAGTATAGTAATTATTATAGAGTACTGAACATATAAAATTTTTGTGCATGAAAAACAAAGGTTATTCTAAATACAAAAAGATAGGTGGACATACCGTAAAGAAAAAAACTAAGCACTGCACTGCACCTAATATATATGAAACAAAAATTTAAAAAGACAGGTATATTTCCTTCGTTCACCATTAGAAAATATTCAGAATTTTGTTTCCATCTGTTCTGACAGGTTTAAAAAAAACTTACCAAGAATTCTACTCATTTACGTCCAATCGGTAGTGAATTTAAACGTTATTCAATTTAAAACACTTAAAAAACCATTTCTGCTTAGCTGCTAAACTGTATTTCTTGAATGAGTGTTACATTTAAACTACACTTAAACGACTGTTACATTTAGCTGGTATTATCAGACATTTCTAATAATCTCTTTTTCCAGCTTTCGTTGACGAAACCTACCGATCTTTTTCCCCTGGCTTCCAGACCAAAAGTCGACTTTCCATCTCCGTCGATCAAAGGAAAGTCCGGCAATGTTAAAATTTATTCTTTATAGCTTATAGCTAGTGTGAGAACTCAACGTTTATTTTAAGATCTTATGAGACTAACTTTAACATACGTTGGTATTGAACCATTTGCTTGAAACCGTCCAGTAGAGACTTTCTTCTTCTTATGGTGTCCTATCCAATTAGTGGATGTTGGCGACAATTCTGGAATACTCCTCGCGATCTTGTGTGGCTCTAAAAAGTGCATGGGCATCGAGATTTGTCAAATCCCTGATGTTTTTAAGCCATGAGTATTTCTTTCTTCCGATGCCTCGTTTTTCTTCTATCTTTCCTTCCATAATAAGCTTTAAGAACTGGTACTTGGAATTTCGAAATATATGACACAGATAAGCAGTTTTTCTTCTTTTTATTCTTCTTCTTCTTCTTCGTCTAGCCATTCACGTCCACATCTAAACATAAGCCTCTTCAAGTCTTCCTTTCCATTGTTTTTTATTGTACGCTACTTGTAGCCAATTTTTCCCGGCAGTCCTTTTCAGATCATCTGTCCATCTCATAGGAGGTCTGCCTCTGGGTCTTTTGTGTTAACCTCTAACCTCTCCAGGTTAAAATTGATCTGTGCCATTTGTTTAGAACGCTCCTAGCTACATGTCCAGCGTATTCCCATTTTAGCTTTAATGCTTTTTGCACCACATCGGTGACTTTGGTTTTCTGTCTTATCCATGTGTTTGTTTTCTTGTCCTTAAGTGATATACCTAGCATTGCTCTTTCCATCGCGTGTTGAGTGACTCTAAGTATATTCATATTCTTTTTTGTGATTGTCCATGTTTGTGCCGCATAAGTTAATATCGGAATAATGCATGCATCAAAAACTTTAGATCTAAGATGTAATTGAATTTGTTGATTTCTGAGTATATAGTTCAGTTTACCGAATGCTGCCCAAGCTAACTTTCTTCTTCTTTTTATTTCTTCAGTCTGAATTTCCCTATTTAGGATTATTTTTTGTCCCAAGTATATATATTCTTCAACTTTTTCTATAACTTTATCGTTTATTATTGTTACGGTGTCTTCGGAGTGCATGACTTTTGTTTTGTTTAAATTCATTTTCAGTCCTATTTTAGAAGATTCGGTATGAAGTTCTACAAGCATGGTTTGCATTTCTTGTAGGTCAGTAGCTATCAGGATTATGTCATCTGCAAATCGTAGATTACTGAGGTAGCGGCCATTGATGTTTATTCCCTTATATTTCCAATTTAGGTTTTTAAAAACGTCCTCCAAAACTAAGGTGAACAGTTTGGGTGATAAAGTATCTCCCTGTTTGACTCCCCTGTTTAATGGTACAGGGTTCGTGTGTTCATTTTCATTTAGGTAGTATGTAGCTGTAGCTTGGTTCATAGTTTCTTTTATTAAGTTAATATATCTGCTGTCTATTCTACAATTTTGCATTGCGTTTATTACGGCCGTGTGTTCTATGGTATCGAAAGCTTTTTCGTAGCCTACAAATGCAAGGAAAACTGGAAACTTGTATTCGTTACATTTTTCTATTAATATTTTTGTGGTTAACAGGTGATCGGAAGTTGAATAGCCTTTTCTAAAACCTGCCTGTTCATATGGTTGGTATTCGTCTAATTTCCTTGTTAGTCGAGTAGTTATGACTTTGGTGAGTATTTTAAACAGGTGTGATAATAAGCTGATGGGTCTGTAGTTTTCCAATTTTCGACTATCACCTTTCTTGTGCAATAAGATTACTTTAGAGTTGTTCCAGCTCTTAGGGACTTGGCCCTGATGTAAACAACTGTCCACAAGCTTAGTTACAATTGCAATTAGTTCCTTACCTCCTTCTAATATCATATCTGTGGTAATACTATCTTCTCCTGCAGCTTTATATCTCTTCATGTTTTCCAATGCTGTAGTTACCTCTGAAATTGTTACTTTTGGCATTATTTCTGATCCAACATTTTTTATTAATTTCCGTGCTGGTCTCATCTCATCATCTTGTTGATGTGATCTGTAAAGTTCTGTGTAAAATTCTTCTATTCGTGTCAGTATGTTTTCTCTACTTGTGATTTCATTTTCGTCTTTTCCTATTAATGATATCATCTGACGTCGTCCTAGTGTCGGTCTGAGACATTTCATACTCTTATTTTTTTCAATAGTTGTTGTTATTAATTTTTCGTTTTCTTTTCTTTTTTGTTGTCTGATTCCTTTTCTAATCTGCCTATTAAGTTCTCTATATTCGTCGGTTCCCCTTTTGTTAGATTTGTTTAAGATCTTCCTTCTTTCTATTTGTTGTAATATTTCTTTGTCTAATTCATTGTATGTTGTTTTCGTTTTTTTCAGTTGCAGAAGGCTTTTATTCACTGTTTCGGTAATAAGGTTATTCAAATCATCAATATCATTGGAGTTTATCTGCTGCATGCTAACTTGATTTAATGCATGCACTATCTTTTTATTAAATTCACTATTTTTGATTTCTTCAGATGTCCATTTGTATCTTTTTTCATGTATTCTTTTTCTTTCTAGTTTTTTGTTAATTACTAGTTTTGTTCTTATTAGTCTATGATCGCTTCCTAGGTCAAACTGATTTAATACTGATACGTCTTCTACTAGGTTTCTATTCTTCGTTAAGATATAATCTATTTCATTCTTTGTCTTTTTATCGGGACTCATCTGTGTCCATTTTCTGCTTGGTTTTTTATTGAAAAAGGAGTTCATTGAGTACATGTTATGTTCATTCATGAAATTGAGAAGCATTTCTCCTCTATCGTTTCTTTTCCCGTAGCCATAGTTACCAATTAAATGTTCATAATCTTCCTGTTTTTTGCCCAATTTAGCATTAAAATCTCCTAATAGTATTTCGTAATTTGCTTTATTTGTTTCTATAGCTGTTCTTATTTCATCATAAAATATTTCTACTTCTTCATCGTCGTGGCTTTTGGTCGAAGCGTACACTTGGATCACTTTCAGAGTGGTTCTTTTATTAATCCTGATGATGAGATATGCTACTCTGTCTGATATGGGCTTGAATTCTTCGATACACTGTGTGAGGCTTTGTTTTACCAAGAATCCCACTCCAGTGTATTCGCCACCTTTATGCATAAAATGTGTGCCATTTTTTAGTATTATATACTCATCACTTTTTCTTCTGGTCTCACATATACCAAGGATATCCCATTTTATATCCCTTAGTTCACTTTCTATTTCTGGGAATCTATTGTCGTCCGTCAGTGTTCGAATATTGTAGGAGCATAGCCAAATTGTCATCTTGTGGCAGCCGGGTCTTACCCAGGGATTCTTAGCACCCCCCCTTCCGTTAGTTGTTTGATCGCTGCCGTGATCAAGACTTTGGGAAGTGCTGGGCACTGGGGGCCTTTTCTTTTTTGTCCTGTACATTGACTTGAAGGTTTGGACCGTTATCTCCTCACGCTGGTCCAGTGCGGGTTGAAGAGGGAAGGGAAGGATTTGGGTAGGTCTGGGTTGGTGGGTAGGATTTAGGGATTAGGATCCGCTTCTCTCCCGGAAGAAGATTGAGAGAAAAAGCCGAGCTCGCGTGGGCAGGGGCGCATCCCTGAAGCATACCTGTCTTTACCGGGATCGTAAAGAGTGTCTACCCGCTACCACATTCTTTTTATTATTGGCAGTAATTCTCGTTCTCTGCCCATTCGTTTTAATACTACGACATTTGTTGTGTGATCTGTCCAGGAAATTTTAAGTAGTCTTCTTAATACTCAAATTTCAAAGGCCTGCAATCGGTTGATCAGGTTAGTAGAGACTTAACCAGTTAAAACTTCACGATATGATCATGAAGAAAAAAAATACACTGAAGTAGAATGTTCACAAATAATACGAGAGTATAACAGTCACCTGTGGTGGGTGATGTAGACTTGATGGATTAACTGATAAGTTGTTACCACATCAGACTTAAGAGTAGGAATCCAATGATTCAGACATTGTTTCATCTGATAGACATGGGCGCAACAAATGAGTACATTCTATATTGTTGAGTCCATGCTGAATAATCTCTTAATAGTGATGTACCAAAGACTAAATTACAGCGATTTCCTCAATTTCGTGAACAGATAGCTGCTGGTCTTGTGGTTTAAAAAAAGAGATGTGCTGTTGGTCAGAAAATTAAATATCCTGTCGCCGATGTCAGATACGACGACTGCGACCATTTTCCAATATGACTAAGTAAATCAGGAAAAAGAAAGAAATGTCAATATTGCAAAGACTCGGTAACCCAATGTATTTGCCAAAAGTGCGACCTACCTTTATGTTGCTTTAGTTCAAAAAATTGTTTCTACGATTATCATCATAAGTAATATAATTTTCTCATTCGCTATTTTGTTTCAATAAAAATAGATTTAATAGAATATCCTTTGTTTTATTAACTTAACCGTTATGTCGTCCGTGGGGACGTCGTACGCGAATCAGTCTATGGAGAAATCTTTATGTGAATTTCATATTCGTCATTATCGTAGCAAGAAAAACTAGAAACAAAAATTATACATGAAAATATGCAATATTCCAGATTTTCCAATTAGGGGGATAACACTATTATTAAAATATTTTCATTCTAAACCTTCAAAACGTATTACATATTTGATAGTCTGCTTTTTATTTATCTGTTTTTAAGAATTATAATTTCCAATACAAGAACCCATTTTTATGGGTATATCTGCAGTGTGATTTGCAACTTGGATAGCGGTACTATTCGTACCAAAATCTAACTGACGGCCATTATACACAATATAAAAACGCATCTGCTCATTTTAAAAAAGCCGATTAATTCGAAGAGTCGGTCGCGTGGAGGGCTAACTTTATATTTTGTTTCATTGATTGACAATGATTAATATGAGTCTTGGTTGGTGTAGAAGGCTATTAACGGGGCGTTTGAGATTTAAATACCACCCAAAAATAAGACGAATGTTTTATTGTCTATTGGCAAACAATTTACATTTACATTTACAACTATTTCTGAAGTCTAATTATGTTAGAACCGCATTATATTTCGAGATGTATTTAAATATGGCAGTGATTATTATTTTTAATGTAAATTTATTATTAATTTCAAATAAGGACACTAAAAGACTGTTAAAATTATAATAATTGACAATATTTATTCTTGAAATTAAGGTACATGGTACGAGCTTCTAAAATACGGAGGAGAATGTATAACCCTAGAGATGACAAAACTTATACAAAAACTAATATTACACCGCAGGATACCAGACGCATGGAGAAACAGCATAACGATACCAATGTTTAAGAAAGGAGATAAAGAATATCAAAATTATACAGGTGCAAATCTACTGAACACCGCACTTAAGAAGAAGAAGTACGATGAAAAAGCTTAAGATAAGTTACCGAATACCACGAGATATAAGTCATCAAATGAACGAAGAAGTATTGGAAGCCCAAGACTGATGGTGGGACAATTTAAACAATTTAGGAGGCTAATATTGAAGAAGAAACAGACTTTAAAGAAAAAAAATCCACTAGGAAACTAAGTTTCTGTAGCTGGCTGTATACCATATATCACAAAAAAAATTTTCAAATCCTTTAGAAAAGGTATATAATAAAATGCCCAAACGGGCTATCACAAATATATTACAAAACGTTTTCAGATTGTTAAATCCATCATCAGTGTAAACGAGGTATACATGCTATGAGCCACCAAAATATATGGGTCAAAACCTTTAAATGATATAAATTTACAGTTGTTTTACATTATATATGGTTACAAATTATGATGTTTAAGTTACCGTTGGAATTGGTAACATGGCGACGTATGACCCTACATAGGTAAAATGGTCCTGAGACGAAGTGTCTTCGTTGTTGATAACAATTTGTTATCAAGAGAGTTTGTCTCCTCTTTGTCCATTTCATTATTATACGAACACGAATTATACATCAACAATTATAACGAAGTCAGCAGTTTCCTCTGCTGACTTCGTTATAATTGTTTTTAATTGTCTCCATTCATCCTCTGCAGTATTTTCCTCTCTAGTTCGGTTGAGTTTTATTTGGAGAGCATTTCTGTAATCTTGTCTCTTTGTTGTGCTTTTGAATCCTTCGACATTCTATTTTTTGATTAGAATATTTTTTCCTTTTTGCTACTGTCGCTATTTTCTGCCGTAATTTTGCCCCTACAAGATAGTGATCTAAGTTAGAGTTTGCCCCGCGATACGTTCTGACATTAGTTATGTCTGTTGCCCATCTTTTTAAGATGAGTACATGGTCAATTTGATTGGCTTCGTTAGTTCCTGGTATTTTCCATGTTCCTTTATGGATATCTTTGCTCTGGAAGTTAGTACTGACAACTACGTAATTATTTCCTGCTACGAACTGTGCCACCCTGAGTCCATTTTGACTGGTTTCAGTGTGCAAACTGTGTTTCCCAAATAAAAATGAAATATATGCTTGTAAATAATTAAAAATAATAGATTGGTATAACTCTAAATTATTTTTAAATATACAGAGACGCACTCATCCTATAAAAAGGTTGGATGGCAGCTAAAAAGTCAGCTAAGTGTCGTAATGCAACAAAGGATGATCGACGTCAGCCAGATGACGTCTTCGACGAGTTGACGGGTTCTAACTGTATGTTCGCGTCACGATTTCTTGCTTGGGCTTGCCAATTTTAACAAACTTTACTATATAGGTGTGTTTAATTAACTCGTTGAGCTCAAAGGTCATGCAAATTATGTATCCCTTATACTACTTCCAGACAGGCCTAGAAGTGTTTCTTCAATAGTGTCCATATTTTATAATCATAAGTCACAATGAGTCTTATTAGTATTTTGTACAATTGAATCTTAGAATTCTGCCCTAGTATTTTTAAAGCTTTTTCAGTTTTTTATGTGCTTATTATCTAATGTTTCCTTTGTACAGAACAGAGTAATTCTTTATTTATACACTATTTGGTTTTATTCTGATTTATGTTTAGTCCTACATTTCACGTCGCTTTCTTAAAATCATCAAAAGTCTTCTTAATGCTTTTTCATTGCGAGTAAGTATTATGACGTGTCATTTTTATATGCAGCTATTTGCTTGCTCTTTGTTATTTATTTCTGTAATCTGTACCAATCTGACTAGGTATTTAGGTGTAACCATAAGCACCAGTTTTTCATATAGTTTTTTGTAAAATCCTTATTTAAAATCAATGAATAGGCCACAATTAGTTTTAATGAGAATTATATTTTATAAATCTTTTTACATTTCTTTTGTTTAATTTGATTTGCCAATAAGAAGTCGCTTTCAAAAATTTCATTCGTTAAGCTTTACAATCTTTACTCCTATCTTTATAACTAACGCCATAGTGTTTAAAATCCTATTCTTGGATGAAGTGGATTATTCCGGAATGTCGTTTATACCTTACTGTGTCTTTACTGTTGTCTTGATTTTTTCAATTCTTCCTGTCCTTGCACGTAATTTTGCCAGTCTTTTACATTTATTGTTTTTATATCATCTTCTACATCATCCAGCTATCTTCTTCCAGGCCTTCCTCTACTCTTGGGCTATGGTGGTGTCCAGTTAGTTGTTCTTTTTAGTATATCTGACTGTGGTAGTCTCTGTATATGTTCTTTTCGTCCTACGTGAAGACATTCTAAGTATCCGACTATATTTTCTCCCTTTAATTCTTCTTCAATTTCAGCATTTATTTTTATTGTTTTTTCCACATCTCTTGTTAAATTGGGGCCTAGTATCGTTCTTATTATTTTTCTTTCAAATTTCAGTAATCTATCTTTCTCTTTCTTGTTAATATTCGTTGTTTTTATCTTACAGGTATGTAATAACAGGTCTTATCAAGGTTGTATATAGAGTTACCTTTGTTTTCTTACTTAGAGTCTTACTTCTCAACAAGTTTCTATTCAAGTTACCATACGTTTTTTTACCTTTCAGATTTTTTTTCTCTGTTCTCTCTTTTTCAGTTTTTTCCTATTGCTGCTTCCAAGTAGCTAAAGGTAGATACGGTTTCAAATTTGTGGCTTTGTGATATTAGATATTACTTGGTTGTTTTGCCGTCCTTTCCTATTGTCATGTTTGTTTTGTGCTGGTTTATCTCTAGCCTTATTTTCTTTGCTTCCTTATCTAATTTTTCAATTACTCTTATAAGTGTCTTCTTCGTCTTTGCTATAATAAAATATGATCTGATTCAAAAACTACTGAAATAAAAATTATAAAAGATCTTAAGGTGTAAGGGTTTAAAATCGACGGTAGCTCTTAATACCAATTTGAGAGGTGTCTTGGATGGTCTCAATGTTTGTTGCATTAGACATGTTTTAAAATGAAATTCTAAGTCAAGCTGTTGTACCCATGTTTTGATATCAAATTATGTTCGTACTATGCTTGTAAGAGTTAATCATGGATTATATATCTCTAATCCGCCATTATATATCCAATATCCAACTATTCAACATTGGAACGCCAATAATATAATAATAATAATAATAATAAATCAGTAGGGAAGATCCTCCATCAAGAGATAGCTATTAAACTGGGACTTCTACAAACAAATCATCTCCCATATTATCAATACGTTCCAGAGAGTATGCTTGATAATGACAACTACAAGCTATACTGGGATCGCACTGTGCTCACAGACCAAACTGTAGCACATAATAGACCAGATCTCGTGCTAGTTAATAAACTAACAAGACAAACAACTCTAATCGATGTGGCGATACCTAACAACAATAATCTGCGTGTTAAGTACAACCAAAAGATCGCCAAGTACAGAGATCTGGAAATACAAATAAGAAGACAATGGAGAATGGAAAGTACCCAGACGATACCTATTATTCTTTCTACCACTGGAGTCATTTCGAAGAACCTCCTAGAAAACATAAAAAAGCTGGGTCTAAATGAACATCTATATAAGGTCATGCAGAAAGCTGTGCTACTTTCGACGTTCAGATGCGTGCGAAAATTTTTAGGAGATACACCGACGTATTAAGTCACCTAGGACTCGATAACATGGAAAGAGTCCCACCAGAGCTCAATCCTTTTGATACCGTAGGTATCTGGGATGAGTGAATTTTCCCCTTAGAGGGAGTGTGAGCCGTATGGCTAAAGCTGGATAATAATAAATCAAAAAAACCAAATATATGACCTTCAGTAAGAATCCAATTCATGACACCAGTATTACAATAAACGGTATCCAACTTGAAAAAGTATGCGAATACAAATACTTAGGAACCCTCATTAATGAAACAGGTGACCAAAATTACGAGATAAAAAGACGTATTGAAATTGCCAGGTCTACCTTTATAAAAATGAAAAAATTATTTTGTAATCGTAATATTAGTATTTATCTACGAACTAGAATGTTAAAATGCTATGTATTCAGTACTTTGCTTTACGCTGTTGAGGCATGGACTCTTAAACAGAGGAATATTAAAAATCTTGAAAGCTTTGAGATGTGGTGCTACCGCCGTATACTAAGAATAAGTTGGGTGAATAGAATTACAAATGAAGATGTAATACGCAAAATAAATAACGATCCAGAAGTTATTATGAATATAACAAAGAGAACACTTGAAGACGTAGACCACCTGATGAGAGGACAAAAGTACACGTTCCTACAAAATATAATGCAAGGAAAGATAACAAGGACGCAGAAATCCAGGCCGTAGAAGAATGTCCTGGATGAGAAATTTAAGAGAGTGGTTAGGCTGTACCACTAACGAATTATTCAAAAGTTCAGTTAATAAAATTAGAATCGCCATAATGATATCCAATCTCCGATAGGAGAGGCACTCAAAGAAGAATCCGCCATTAATTCGTTAGTGTTAGTGTATTTTTATTGCGGATTATTTTTTACTATTGATTACATTATTATTAAAATAATGACAGAAGAATTTTGTTTCATTCCGACCTTACCACAAGTTCTCTCTGAGGAGTCCAAAAGTAGTAAATATTTATAAGAGAATAGGTTTTCGGTATTGAAATAAAATTTTAAAAACTTATTGAATTTTTTATTTACTCATGCAATATGATTACCAGAAATCGATTTGCGATGGATTTTTGCCTAGATAGATAAGTTGACGTCTTATGGAATGCAATGTTTAGACTTGTCATGTCAGTTCACATTTCAAGCACAAATTTGACATTTTCCTAAATTGAATTCCAATGGCGTTCTATTGGTTTTTAATAGATGTCGCTGTAGCATTTAGTGTCTATTATTTTTAAAATAATTGCTAATATTTATATAAGAAACAGAAAGATTTTGTTTTATTTAAATCCTAACACAAGTTCTTTATGAGAAGTCAAAAAGGATGTAATACGTATCAGTGAAAATTAATTAATTAAAATCACTATTAAAATTAGATTTTAACTGTCTTTTTTATAAAATAATGACAAAATTAAGCCCCTATAAACATAAAGGAGGTAACAAAGGTAGAATTTGGAAGATATTTGCTTAGATACTGATTCATTTATAAACATCCTCGTATACAAAATAGAAAGATTAGAGAACTTCTGCCGTGCGTAACCAAGTATAGATTACTATCGAATTAATTGTTTAATGATCAAAAGCTGCTGATAACTAAATATTGGAACATTTTTTGCTTTTCCTTACTTCTCTTAAATTGTATCAGCCTGACGGAAAAAAGGTTTGAAATCAAACATGCGAGTAGGTAGGGCGTTGTCAACAATGATTGTCAGGTGTCATTTCAGTATGTATAATTAACACCGTCAGTTTCATTACGAGGATAATTTTTCGACTGCTCTAACAACCATTCAAATTTCGTCATTTTGTGTCATGTGGAACAATTTCACCCAATCATATCAACATTAGACTGATAATTGCATTCAGTGCAATTTTCAATCCCTATGACAACACGATCGAGTTTGACAACTTCATCCAAATAAATTTCAAAATGTCAAGATTATAAATATTATGCGTGGTAATAGATCTTCTATAGTAGAGAACAGCAATGAATCTAATGTTAACTTAAATTTTAATAATTGTACTTTTACTAACTGTAGTTTTAATAAATAAATGTTTCGTTATGTTGAGTTATGATTTTTTTTTTTCGAAAAATTATCTGCCGAATATCCCTCGGACATTGATGAATGCCTCATAATTTTATGACAAATTTCTCAAGCTCGTTGCTTGGTAGCAGCACTCAGCCTTCGGCTTCGTGCTATGACCAAGGAACGAGCTTTCGATTGTCATGAAATTATCTCGTCTGTTATCAATGTCCTAGGGATATTACTACTGAAAATATAATATTGGCGCGTGGAAAACCTACTCATCCAAAAGTTCGAGAAATTATGGTTCATCAGTATCATAAAAGGAAAAAAATGCGTAAAATTTCCAGTAAATTGATTGAAGTAACAACTACTGTGTTTGATATTGTTAAGAAATATAGTGAAACTGCCAGGATTGATGTTCGGGGCAAAAGCTCAGGCCGTCCAAAAGCTGTTTCTCAAAGGAGTGTAAGGCATTTAATTAGAATATGTACGTCGGGAAGAAGAAATACACTACGAGAAGTAACTGCTAGGTGAAATGCAGAAACTGACATGAATGTTTCCAGAGAATGCTGTCTCAAATATATCCACAAAAGCAGTCTTTATGTTTGATAGGTATGTTTGATAAATTCTTCTTTACGATATAAATTTTATATTTATTGATTTTTTTTTCGAGTAGGCCAAAGAAAAACCATTGTTGACGACAACTCAAAAAAGGAATCGTTACATTTTGGGCTAAATCAAAACTTTCATGGACCAAACTAACTGAAATAAAGTTATCTATAGCGACGAAAGCAAATTTAATGTCTATATGGGCGATTATTGAAAGCGTGTGATTCGGGAAATAGCAGAAGCATTCCATAAGGATTGTCTCAAAAGAAGTGTAAAGTTTCCACAGGACACTATGGTGTGGGGTTGTATGTCGGCCAAAGGTTTGGGAACTTTACATTTCATTGAAGGCATAGTGAACGCAGCCAAATATCAAGATATTCCTGAACATTTGTTTCTACCAAGTGCGGAAAAGTTATATCCATCTTGAAACAGAAGATTTTATCTTTCAACAGGACGGAACCTCATACGGCTAAATCTACCAAAAAAATGGATGGAAGAACAAGACAGTAAAGTTTTTTCACATCCTTCTAGTAGCTCGGATCTAAATCCAATAAAGACACTTTGGCACAAAATGAAACAACGCGTAAGAAATAAACCTCAGCGAACTTTGCTACACCTACGTGCTAAATTGCAAGAAATATGGAATAGTTCTACCCCTGAATTCTGTGAAGGTCTATTGATACAATGCCTAATAGAGTTCAGGCTGTAATTCAAGCTAAGGGCGACGTTACACCTTATTTACATTTATTTTAATTTCTTAAAAACTTGTTCCAATATTTAGTTGACAGCATTTTTTGATTATCAAACAATTAGATAAATAGTTATTAAAATAAAATATATAATTGAACTGTAATAATAATTCTATTCATCATAAAAAATGTTAATTTCATATTTACAATAAAAAATTTAAATAAAAAAATGTTGGTAAGTTGGTATTTTATTCGCAAAATACCTGCTTGTTCCAACATAATAGTTGTTGTTAGTCATTTTCCAAATCATATACCCATGTCAGTGCATGACTTATTTGTAATTTATGCATTATCATTGTCGATATAAAAAGTGTTTGTAAACAGATTGTGTACAAAATCATATTTAGAAAATTGTAAACAATATTTGTACAAGTTTCTAGAATCCGAAACTGCGGCATTTTTGTTGCAGTGACTAGGTACTCTAGTTAGATTTTTTTTTTGATTGCTCCATACTCAATAAAATGACCAGGTGTACTAACAAGTATTTATGTAAAAGTTGATGTTTTTCGAATTGGTTCTAATTAATAATGAATAAAATGTGTAATAAACATATTGTATTACTTGTTTCAAATGTCTACGAAGAACATAAATCATTAAAAAAGCATTTCCCGCTTTTTATGGCATGCAGGGTAGGTAGTATAACTAGTTGTTCCACCATCGTTTTGGATGGGTCGTCGAGTGAAGTAACGAGACGGGGTAGTCTGTGGCAAGGGGGTGAAAGTGGCCCCCGACAAGCCAGCTGCCAACACCTGGACTACCAGAGATACAGTAGCGTAGGTCAGACACAAAAAAAAATAAAAATCCTGTTTTATCTCATACCATAAAAAGACCATTATTGGAGGCTTTATTGAAAAAGCTTGATTTGAGATTCAATAAAATTAGCTGTATTAATTTTAATGATAAGATTTTTTAAGTAAAAGGATATTTTTTGTTTCCAGAAAAGAGACATAGATTTTAATCATTCTAATTTAGTTTTATAAAAAAATATCACATTTAAATTATTTCGTTTGAAAATTGTTTTAAGTAAAAAATTGTTTGAAAATTGTTTTAAGTAAAATTAAAAAAATATACGAGATGGAAGAAAACTTTCGTAAATATAATATTAGTCATTTCATATTACTAGTAAATTGGTTTAAATATAGAAAACATTATATTTTCCATGTAAGGTAAGTTATCGTGGGTGGGTACTATATAAAGTTTTCCAAAAAATAAAATCATTCGTGGAGCAGACAATGAAATATTGGAGCAGATGTTTATGGAATAAGAACCGTGTCAACAAAAAATAAGCAGATCTTTATTATTACATGTCCTATCTCGAAACGTCTTAAATTAGACCACATTGAAAGGAGGTCATGTCAGTATGTCGACTTTTCACATTATTTACGTTGTTCTTTCTAATCTGTCCTTCTTCTTCACGTGCCATCTTCGCTACGAAGGTTGGCTATCATCATGGCAATTTTGACCCTGGAGGCTGCCGCTCGGAACAATTGTATGGAAGTGCAAGCAAACCACTCCCTAAGGTTTCTCAACCATGACACTCTTCTCCTACCTATGCTGCGCCTACCTTCAATCTTTCCTTGCATAATCAGTTGTAACAGTTGATATTTATTCCCACGTGTAATATGTCCCAGGTACTGTAGTTTCCTCATTTTAACACTCAATACGACCTCCTTTTGTTTGTTCATCCTGTCTAATACAACTTGGTTAGTTATCTTATCCTTCCAGGAGATTTTTATCATTCTTCGGTACGCCCACATCTCAAATGCCTCCAGCTTACCCATACATTGCTTATTTAGTGTCCACGCCTCCACCCCATATAACAGGACCGAGAAAACATAACATTTAAGCATTCGTATTTTCAGCTTTAGGCTTAGGTTACGGCTACACAACATTTGTTTCATATTGTTAAATGCACTGCGGGCTTTCTCTATTCTTATTCTTATTTCTCTGATGTATTCGTTTGACTCGTTAATATTTGTTCCGAGGTAATTGTAATTTTGTACTCGTTCAATGAGATTCTCTAATCTGTCCAGATTAGTCCATATATATATATATATATATATATATATATATATATATATATAAATATATATATGGATATATATATATATATATCCATATATATATATATATATATATATATATATATAAATATATATATATATATATATATATATATATATATATATATATATATATATATATATATATATATATATATATATATATTGAGACATAGGACTGACTCCCTCTCTTTTCACCATCGTTTTCTATATTATCCTTGATATTGTTCTATCGTGTTGGTCAGATTAATTTTTGTTGTTTTTAAATCTCTTTCATTTAGACACGTCAGTTAGACATATTTACTATATTGTTTTTATGTTTATAAAACATATGAAAAATAAAAGAATTTGTTTTTTACTATGTTCTGCCTATCTCAGAATATTTGTGATACAGAGTATGTTTGTTTATTCCTAAATGGGTTTTCTTCTACTTTTCGTGTTAATTCTAACAACATACAAGTTTTCTTCCTTTACTTATGTTTAATCATCACGTCTAAAAATCATACATGGACAAATATTAAGGATTTATTGGACATTAAGGCCTAATTGGTAAAAATGGTGTTAAGAACAAAGGAGAAAGTGTTTCTTGTAGAGCATTATTTTCTCTCATACGGAATCGGCCAACGCAAGAGTGCAAGTCTGCAATACGTGTGTGATGAATTCACAAAACAGTTTAATAAACGTTCTTGTAGAAAATTATTTACATTTTCTACAATACTTTATTTATTACTCTAATAATTATTATTATTCCACTAAATTGTCTTTTAAATTAAATTAAAGTCTATACGATCAGCACGGCATCCCTTCTTCGTGCTGTTTCGTATCTTCTGCGCCTGTCAGAATTTTACATTAAACTATTCAAATCAACTACCCTTAACTTCACTTCGTTTCTGCCTTTTCAAATAGAAGGACGTAAGTCAAATCATTTTCTCAGCTTCTCAAATAGAAGCAAGTTATTGTTTTCACGCTTCTCAAATAGAAGCAGTTTTCAATTAACACATTTTATTAAATAGTTAATTAAATTAAACTCAGTGTCTGTGCATAAAATATGTAAGTACCTGAAATAATTTTTTCATACAAAAGATAATCTACGGTTTCGTGCCAACCTTTCATGAATGCCGGTCCGAAAAATTACAGGGTTGCCGGATTTTCAATAAACTACATATAAACTTTATTGTTCTATAACTTAATATAAACAGTTGTGCTTAAGAACATTGTATATAAACATTTACATTTTATTAGTATAAAAAGGGTGATTGGTTGGCGATTCCGCTTTTTTATCTATTTTTGTAAATAATGTAATAAACATATTTCTAGCTTGTATTCTTATTTTAATTATTTCATTTTCTATCTTACTACTCACTACATAATTACATATCCGCAAGTTTGCGACCTATGGGTCGCTGGTAATTCGAGGTTTAATTTATTTTTTATCTACCAAATGTAGGAAGGTGAGATCATAATTTTTCAAATATTTATTTACTTTTAATTTATCGAACCAGCTACCTCATCCTTTTCCCTACAGTTCTCCAAGTAATGCTGTAATCTTATAGATTACTGAAAAGTTTAGAAATACGGGTAATGTAATGTGCCAACGAAAAGGAAACTCAATGCGTCCCAGGGCAGTTAACAACAACGATAACCATGAACGTGTTTTAGAGTGAATTTTGGAAAATCCGAAAGCCAGCTAGACAAGAACAGCGTTGCATCTTGGCTTAAAACGAACTTCCTTGCAAAGAATCCTGAAGGTGCTGAGTGCATTTTCGTATGTGATTCAGCTACATCAACAATTAAATCCCAGGGATTATCATAGTAAAGTGGAATATTGTGCCAGAATTCTTACATTACAGTATGAAAATCCTGAATTTTGTATGGTTTTCAGACGAAGCAAATTTTCATTTGTCAGGCCATGTAAATCATCGCACAAATAGATTTCTGGGATTGGCCAGACCAGACTAAGTTCAAGAAATTCCTGTATATTGCGCAAAAGACAGTGTCTGGTGTGCATTTCGGGGCACGGAATCATTGGTCCATATTTTATCGAAGAAAATAATAGGCAAGTCACACTTAATCAACAGAGACACATACAAATTTTAACACGCTTTATCCCTGATCTACACCAATTTTGTCGTGCACGTAATTTGGAATTTTAAGACCAATTTTTTCAGCAGGATGGGGCAACTTGCTATATTGCTGTCGCAGTTCGTCAATTTCTTCAGGTACATTTTCCAAACAAATCCATTTCACGATTTACTGACTTCCTCTATCCTGCACATTCTCCAGACTTAAAATCTTCAGACGCATACATTTGGGGCATGGCTAAAACTGCCGTTTTTAAACGGGCAGTAGAAACCATCAATGAGTAAAAGTATGCCGTTAGAGCCTTTTTCGCGGACTTGAGACAACCTTTATTTCATAACATTACGAAAAATCTGTATTATCAATATGTAGTCTGTCTTGAGAGAGGAGGAGCTCATTTATAACATGTTATAATGTGACAATAATACGTATTTTTTAAAACAATGAACTAATTACAAGTTCAGTACTGTTTATTTAGGGCTATACTGTATTATGACGAAGCCGATAAATTAACAGTGATATGAAGTTAATACAATTAGTGTAAGACCAATAATGACATAATATGCACCAGAAACAAAATCAGACAGAGCCACAATCAGTCCAGTAAATTAACGTGAAATACTGCCATACCCTGTAATTTTCCGTATCACCACCGAATTGTATAAAAATTTATATTTAGGCTCTACTTATCCTTCATTTCACTTTTGAACTTATCCTGTTCAAAAGTGCAAAAAAATTGTATAAATGTAAATTAAAGAAATTAGTTGAATGAAATATTTTTTTTAGTGAAGTTAATGAATGTCAGTTAATATTAAACAACAATTTAAGATTTGATTATAATTTAACCCCTACATCTAACCCAATAGAGTAGATATAATTAAAACAATGTCATTGAATTTACTAATTTGCATGTTAATTCATGCATCCACTTCAAAATTAGACTTGTGCCTTGGTAGCTTTTTATTGTTTAGGGGTAAAACCGGTCCTTATTACAAAAAATAATATAATTGTAATTCAAGCAATTTTAAATTATTTAATTATACAGAGACATTAAATTTAGATTCTTTTATTATTTACACTTTTTACCACATAATTTCTACCCTGTATAAAAACTACCCCTTGCGAAGAAATTCGAATAGTTATAGTATCTTTTTTTTTCATTGAAACTATAAATGCAATAATCTTTTAATCAAAATATTATAAATTAATTTAATTTCAACTTTAAAAATAACCCATTATGTATATCTTACAATGCTTCAGTATATGCGTTCTGATGTCTTCTAAAATACGTGATTGGTTTTATACTAATAACTGGTATAGGTTTTAAGCAATAAAGTACTTAAAAAAACAAGTTGTAGGGCTCTTTAAGGCTAAAAAGATCATTCAATTTTTTTTAATAAGCTCTTTAAGCCAGTTTAACTTACAAATCACATAAAAAATACACAAATAAAATAAATAGTAAAGCGGTAACGGTTAATTTAATTTTATTTGGGGTGCTAATCAGGGGTTGATTTTCACTATGTTCAGTAAAAAAAAAGAAACTAACTTTATTTTGAGTGTGTAACTCACCTATAAAAAACAATTAAATTTTATTTACTAATTTATTTATTTTATAAATGTTTTTTATGCTTTATTTATTTGTATTTATATATATTTACTTTTGCTTTATTTCAATACTTTTAAAAGACTTAAATGAGTTTTTCCCGAAAACTGTTTTATTTTTTGGTTATTTTACGTTAAAATGTTCGATTTGGTATTTAACAAATAAGAACCTACTTTTCATAAGCTACAACTCTGCTTCTACTGTCTGTGCAGACTTTATTAGTATATAATTGTTATGTTTTTGTATTAAGCTTCATTTTTGCTAGCAAAAATGTTTGTCCATAAATACTTATCTTTTGAGTTATATGTGAAAAATCATCTGAAAGCCTAATTTCTATTTTGGAAAATTAATATTTTTAATAGCATTTAACTTAAAAACTGTTCACTTAGTAAAACAACTTAATAAATTAAAAATTGTTTAAAATTAATCAATTTATCCATTTCTTGACTTAGTTTGAACGTATGTTTTTCACTCCTTAAAATGGGTGGCTTTCACCTCCCAATTAAAAGCAACCCCAACCCCAAGGCCACAAATTAAGTAAATCGTAAGAGAAACGTAAGCAGTGATGAGAGTACTGAGGAGAGTTATAGGAAATACACGTTCATAAACGAATGCACACTTAATGGAAAAAAGAATGGAGTAACCATATAAGTAGAATAAGGGATACACGTGTAGTCAACATAGCAAGAAATAAATTACCAATCGGCAGAAGAAATATCGGATGACCGCGCAAATGATGGAGTAACAATCTTCCACAGAAGAAGTACTAATCCGCCAATAAACAAACAGAAGAGTGTCTAAATTTTCATTTTAGAAATTGGTTTTAAATTTCCTTAAAATAAAAATTAAAGAGGTAATTTTTAATTAAGTTTTATTTTAATTAATTTATTACTAGCGGACCAACTCGACATCGAGTTTTGATGTAAGTTTTGCTGATATTTAAGAGGGGCAAAGTCTAACGATCCATCGTTTCTGTCGCCTGGTGTAAATGTTCCAAAAATCCTAAAAATAAACTGTATCGACGCCAATTTTTTGTAAATTGAAAATCGATACAGTAGTTTTTTAGCATTTTCAGGAAGATTTACATTAGGAAACGGAAACAATATGATTGTTAGACTCCGCCCCTCTTAAATAAAAAACGGAAGTAAAACCGGAAGTAACTTTTTTGCATATTTTAGGTTGTAAAATGCCACATTCAAGAAAAAGAACTCGGTTTGAGAACTCGCGGCCTCGTCCATATGCTCTGGAACACCGTGAAAGAAACCATAATTTTCAAAACTAAATCCGGAAGTAGGGAAGCAAATACTTCCGGTTTCATAATTCTGAATTCAATCAGTAAGTATAAGAAAAAAGTAGACGCGCTCATATTTTAAAAATACATTGAAAATTAAGACTGTAAATTTTAAAGAATGAAACCTGTAAAATTCCTATACTTTAGTATAGGAAAAATTCATTTTATGGCCGCTATTTTTAAACCGGTTCAAATTTTTTAAATTTGAAACCTTAGGGGGAATCTACTCAACAATCTGTTTAATTATTCGAAAAAATTCTTCTCCTATCTATCACCGTTTAGGAGGAGTATTGCGCACAAGAAGAGAGCTTAGCCTTTTAGTATATAAGATTCCAGGCTAGCAATTAAAAATGCTGAAAAAATCGTATACAGATATTTAAAGATTTTAACAGTTTGACTGCGTTACCGGTTTCCTGTGACCGGTGTTCGTTATTATTAAAGTGCGGCGTGTAAAAACTGCAAACTTTTAAAAATTGCGAAGGGCAATCTTCGTTAATATTCGTTTGTTTTAAATGCTAAAAACAGCATTATACTTGTCTTAAGATTTTAAACGTTTCTAAAAGAAAAAATATACCGGGCTTTGGGGGCCGGTAACGCACATAGATTACAATTTGTTACTCGGGTGCGAGACCGGTTCTGCGAGACCGGTGCATATTTATATATCTGCATGCATTCGCAGTCAATCGACATTTAGTATCGTTTGTATTTTAATAGTAGGTGTGGTTACGTCTGTGTTGTACGTGGTTTTACTGGTCTAAAAATGTCATGACGCGTTAAACAGATTTTGTTTTTAGCTCAAACAGCTGATACAAACAAAACAAAAACTGTAGAGTGTAACGAACCGAGTACTTCAGTTGAAAATAAAAAATATGACAAGATAACCCAAGTATTGTAAATTCGCGCCAAAGTCTAACTGATTTAAGAGACCATATGCTTGCAGAATTGCCAAATAGTGATTTGTAACTCGCAATGATTCTATATGGGTTCATTTTTAAAGTATTTTAAAAAACTGTTAGGTTATTTTAAAACTGTGTGGTTATATGTGAGCATATAAAATATGTTCCTTTTTAATCGCGTTTTCTAATAAAGTTTTATTAATGACTTTATATATTTCAAAATAAAATATTTTGGACTATTTTGTTTTTTATATTAATTGTTCTTTAAATAATCAAATCATAATTTATCAAAGCTAGTTTATGTTTATATTTATTTTGAATTTTTTTTGTTTTAGTAATCGTATATCTTAAAGAAGGAAGGCTTGTTTCCAGTCTGCTTTAATTACATTTTTTATTGTTCCTTGTAATAAAGAAAATCAAAGAAAACGTGGACATGAAACTCAGAAAAAAAAATGATAGATTAGGCAAGTAACATTATTTCTTAATCATTTATAGATGCCCTCTCCAATTTTCACTACCAATTGGCAAAATAATCGCTTTTTGGTTCTTAACATGTTTATCTCTACTTGTCGAATCTCTCACATTTTTTAGCCAGGAGTAATAGGGTATAGAGCTGTTTACCGACAGTTAATTCAATATATGAAATAAATTGTACATAATAAACTGAATAAATATTTCCAATACATCCTGAACTTTTAACTATTTTATTATTTATAGGAAAACAAATTGGTCTACGCCTATGTCTATTAACCCCGCCCCTTCCAGTCCTTGGCTCGAGCCACAACCGAAATGAAATCATGCAAATGCACTTGATTGGAAAATACCCGAATTGTTCTCTCCAAAAAGCAGGTTCGATTATTACTCACTTGGATAATTCGGTAGGTGGTGGAATTATTTTGTTTTATTGTCCAGGCCTTTCTAAGCACGCATTCAATGTAACAATGGATGTAATTGTAATTAAGGTATAATTATCGAAAGTGTTCTTCTATTTCCACATAGTGTTTTGAGCTTCATAAGTATTCGCTCATTATATTTTTTTTGAAGCGAAGCTTTTATACTGAAGTTGTATTACTTTTTTTTTTCTATAGTAAACTGATGAGGTGAGCAACACGGAACTGGCGTCACGAGAAGACGTCACGGATAACGTCACGAAATAGGTAGGTGCTTTTCATATCGATTTAGTACTCTCGATTAATTCGTTTCTACTTACAATTTATTTATTGGTAAAACAAGTTTAAATTAAAAACTGCATAAAAGTAACTAACAACATAGACACATTAAATAAGCATTAAATAAGAAATAAAAAAATTTAAAAAATTCTGTCTAGAGGTAGGTATTTTGAAGGATTATTGATCTCAATTCTTGAGGAATTCTGTTTTGTTGTATTATAACAGAAAATTGAAATTACACGTTTTTCCAAGCAACGACAGAAGTATGTAGGTTCAGAATTTTTCATTGATAGTTTAGATAAAATTGATGTCACTAATAAGTTCACCTATCTTGGTCTTGTTTTTATTTATTCTAGTCTATTTCGATAAATGGCAGTATCAATAATATCAAAAGCAAAACTTGCCATCGCTTCTGTCTTACCACTTTTTATAAGAAGTAAAATCCGTTTTTGAACCTTTATAGTTCATCTTTTTGAATCCCTAGTTTTAAGTATTATTTGCCCCAATCAATGCTGAAAAAACCTCGAATACACCAAACTATTACTCTAAATAAAACAAAAGAGTCACTCCTAGTAAAAGTGAAAAAAAAAAACAACGTTACGAAGTCAATTGCATTTTAATGCTGAGATCCCTTTTATCTTTTTAAAATAATTATACCGTTCGTCTTTATGCCAAAAGCTATTTTCTGTTAAATTTGCCAATCCATATAACCCAAATAATAGCGCAGTTAAGAGTTTGCAATATCCATAAACTGAAATTTACTCTTAGTGGAGTAACTCACGGCATTGAAAAGTGATGACTGCTTATTCAGTTGAAATATTTTTTTTCTCTTGACAATCTAATACCTGATTCCGCTAAAGCAATTTTTAATTTAATCTCAAGTGGACAGATTCGAACGTCGTTATAAGGATCGAATCGTTTTGTAATGTCCTTTTGGCCGCTTCTTCTCGATCGACGATAGTAAATACAATTAAACGTTAAAGTTGTGTAGTACTACTAGTTACACTATAGATGTTGGTTAGGTAACTATCTATAATAGACTACGCTCAAATGAGCTCAAATCCCCAATTTATAATTTCACAAATAATGTATACCTCAGCACATAGGTTAATGCTTCTATCATACTAACAAACTTTGAACTGTAAGCTTACAAATATACAATTTAATCTAGGCCATTATTGCAACACTTAAGAAGTTGGAAATATATTATTCGACATTTATTAAGGGCAGGTTTGCGGGTGAATGGACTTTAATTATTAAAATGTTACTTGATATAGTTTTCACAATGTTTCAATTATACACGGTGAAAGTATAAAACGTTAAAAACTTAAAAAAATGTGAGATTACAAATTAAGGGATTAATTTGTGATTGAACATCAAAAATGTGCTTAAACTTGGGCATTTATAATCAATGAATAATATATGTAGATACTTTATTCTGTATTGTAAATATTGTTATTGTATAGTTTTGTTCGTTAGTTTTTTAGATTTAAGATATTTGTACGTTTTGTGTCTAATTGTACTACTTTTGCTATGTAATCATGTTATTAAAAGCAATAAAGTAACCAAAAATAATTATGTTTAAACATTTTATTAGTTTATAAAATAAATAAATACACCATCAAATAATATTTAGTTTCATCATTTAATATTTCATCTGAATTTGACAGGTCTGTCAGAAGTAAACAATGTATGCTTTTTTATTACGTTAACAGGTGGCGTTAGGAGTAAACATAATTAAATTTTTTTTATATAATATTATAATTTGTTTATAGTATATATATATATATATATATATATATATATATAATAATAATAAATAACAAAATTACTTTGTTTAATTTTAAAAATCCACTAGGAAATTAAGTTCCATATGTACCTATACGGTGTATCACAAAAATGTTTTATTTCAAATCCTTTATAAAAGGTATATAATATAATACCATCAATATAAATTCCATCATCAGTGTAACGAAGTATACATGCTATAAGCCACTAAAATATATGGGTAAAAACCCGTTAAATGTTGTTAATTTAGAGTTTTTATACATTGTATATTATTACAAACTAAGATGTTTAAGTTACAGTTGGAATTGGTGACATGGCAACGTATGACTCTACATAGGTTACATGGTCCGTAGACAAAGTGTCTTCAAGGACCTGTTGATAACAACTCATAGCATTTAACGTTGATTAACAACATTTAACGGGTTTTGGAGTTTGGAGCTTGTGGTAAAGACATCACGAAATTTTCACATACTGTTTGTCTTTTTCTTTTATTATCAAAAGAAACAGTAGGCGGAATAGCGAGCAGGGAAATTGGTAGGATCCAGGAAGTACACTGCGATCTGGTCAGGGCACAATCTAAGCAGAATCAAGGGAAGATAGTCTGTTTGAAAACCAAAGTTTTGAGTTTTTAAATAAATTCTATAAAGACATTCTATCACGATCATCTATCAACATTCATGTCAATTGTTTGTAATTTGCAATATTTTTATAGTTAAGTCAAGGAAGCAATAATTCTTTCTAAAATTTTTATATTAAGAGATGTTTGATTTAGAAATATGTATATTTAATTTTTATTGAGCATTAAGGGATATGTGATTTGATGGATGATTGATTATTATTTTCTATTTATAGCGTATGGTGTAAGATTTATCCTCAACGGAATTTTAAATTAATTGAATATATTTTAAAATAAAGGACAATTGTTTTAATATCAGAATTGATTGATATTTCTTAAATGGACCTAGCAGAAGATACTTTGAAGGCACGTTTTAATTAAAAAAAGATAATAATTATTTTTAGCCCTGAGATATTCTCTGCGTTTGATTTGTTTGATAAAGATAAATTTATTAAATAATTGATTGATTTCCACCACCAGAGAAAAAACCCAGTACCTTCTGCTCGATTACATATACAGGCAAAATAACAACAAAAATTGCCAAACACATAAAAAAGAAAGGAATAACACCAGCTTTCCGAACAAATAACAACCTAGGCAAATATATTAAAAATAACAAGAGCCAAAATAAACAACACTTAAATAGTGGTGTGTACAAACTTCAATGTGGCGACTGCCCAAAAACTTACATCGGTCAAACTGGTAGAAACTTTGATAAACGAATAGCAGAACATAAAAGGGCTTTCAAGAATAGAAAAACAGATTCGACATACGCACTTCACCTTCTAGATCATAATCATTCTTTTAACGACAAATTTAAAATTCTTCACATTCAAAATAAAGGCCCTAAGCTATCCCTGTTAGAATCTATGGAAGTTAACAAATTAAAAACACAGATATAATTCTGAATGACCAACTTGAGACAAACAGTTCTCCTCTCCTCAACCTATTTCATTAGAGACTATAAATTTGTAAACCCAAGCCAAAATAGATCACTTGAGAAAGGCAATCAGCCGAAACAGCTGTAGTGATAATATTTAAAATAAATTTTGTGGAAGTTTGAAAACAAAGTTTTTCAGTGTTTTATTGTTACATAAATTTATTATATTTCAGACTATATAAGTAGATACCTATATATATATATATATATATATATATATATATATATATATATATATATATATATATATATATATATATATTGTTGTACTTTTGAATGTCCATAAGCAATAAAAAACCGATATACAAATTTTATTACTTAAATAAAAATTAAAATTATTGATATTTCATAAAGACACGGGCATATAAATTTTCAAACATCCTGTATAAGACAAAATATGTATTTTAAGTTGTTCGAAGAATTGTTCATTAGGCCTCAGAGACAAGACTTTCAAATATTATCGATAAGAAATTTAAATAAGTCGGTTATTGTGGAATGGATTTCCCCAGAATAAAAGTGTATATAGACAGTGTTTAAACAATAGACCGGGATTTGCGGTGGTTTTTCTCCCCGAAAGATTATATCGGTAAAAGTTTATTAACAAAAGACATTAAATTGAGAAACAAGTATCGTTTGTAGCTATTAGTAAGAAATATTTGTAAAGCAGATAGATTTAGTTAGAATAATTAAAGAATGTTTGTTTTCTGGAATTACCCGAATGACGTTTTATAAAGAGAGTTGGTTGGTAACGATATACGTCACAGAGGTGGATGATTTTTATTGGTCAATTTTTGAATTGGAGGTAGTGGTTTTGGCTATGAGATAGGAGGGAGGAAAAAAGTGAGGAGTTAGTTTTCGTCGCCCAAGAAGGAAGGAGCTTTGTGTTTGTTTGAAGTCCCGAAGACGTAATTTACCGGGTGTGTTTATTTGCTGTGTAAAAGCTGATCAGTGTGAGGAACGGGGTACAGAGAGATAGAAAAACCAAAGGGTATAAGAATATTAATATCAGACGAAGCCGGAAACATTTGAAGTTATAAACAGGCGCGGAGATTCGCTCAAAAGGAGGCTGCATAGAATTACACGAGTTGTTGGGTTGCAGATACAAGGACAGATAGGAGAAAGGTGTACGTCATCTGAACCACAATAGGAGCAGGAGCAGAGAAAGGTTTTTTTTTATGGCGTGGCCATAGAATTACAACGGCAGAGAACGAAAGGTCAGTCAATTTTCATTAGAGCAGGAGTGTGGTTTTCATTTATTAATTAAATAAATTGAATAAATAATAGAGACAGTTAATTTTGCGATCATTTAAAAAAAAATTATAAAGAGAGCTTAGTTATAACACATATTAAAAATCAATGTAAAATAACATATGGGTCCATGATAGAAAACAACTTCTCATATATTTAAAGTATTATATTGCAAATATTACAGCATTGATTGTCATGTAAAATTTCATTAAAATAAAGGACATCTCACATATAGTTCAGTTGAAATTCTGTGTATTTTATTCAGGTCATATTACCTATCCCAATTAGGAAGCCAATTGGAAAATATTTTGAATCCACGATCAAAGGTAAATAGTACAAGTTAAATAGCCTGAGATTGTAATTAATTAATGCTGATTTATTGCGAGATTAATTGGAGATTAGATCATTTAATAAATATAGACAGGATCTTTTCTAAATAAGCAATAGAATACAATTTAAATAGCATAACAATATATATATATATATATATATATATATATATATATATATATATATATATATATATATATATATATATATATATATATATATATATATATATATATATTATATATATATATATATATATATATATATATATATATATATATATATAATTATTATTAAATGTATCGAGGTTTTTATTAAAATTAACCTTTTTTAATCTGAATTCGAGGCGTCTCTGCAAGCAGATGTTTTTGACTACCAGGAAAAAGGAACCACTTCTGTTCGTTTCAGTATCGAACTAATTGTAATTAATGAAACGTGAAACACATATTATTTGTCGCGTTCGAAGGTATTGAATATTAAACAGACACTATTTACATATTTCAAAACTTTTACACGTGTTTGTCAACTACTTAATTAACTGACAAAATGAATATCACGAGGTAGTTAATTAAAGAAGACGACGAAGGAATCGATAGAAATTTAGATAAAAGATAACAAACTTTGAAGAAATTAAGCAATCGTACTTAACTTTTATGAAGACATAATATTAGTTAATGAATTTAATGGGGAGAAAGTAGCTCCGATGGATACCCCACAGAATCTGAAAAATATGATCCATTAATATTAAGTTATACATATAAATATGAATTGTTATAAAATGCCAGTAAAAAAGTAATATGTTATCAAAACGTACATTTCAGTTCCAAAAAAAAAAAATTTTGTTAATTTGTCATATAAGAGATATGTAAAGAAATACTTGATTACTACCAATTTTGATTTTCGTTAAATATCGTTATATATCTCGGTATATAAATACAGCTACCTAGCCAACAGATGGTTCAGAGTTATATATAATATATAATAGGGGCAACCCTGTCCGAAGTCGGGGCCCTGCAAGCAGGTGTGCCTCAGGGAGCTGTGCTATCGCCGTACCTGTACACCATCTACACGACCGACACGCCAAAAGAACCAGGATCGTTGCTAAGTCATTACGCTGACCACACAGCAATAGCTGTCAGCTGGAGAAAGCCAGATCATGCAGCTAATCATCTGCAGAGAGCACTGAATAGATTCCAAAGATGGTGCATAAAATGGAAAATAGCCTTACACCCGGACAAAACACAGGCTGTAATGTTTAGTCACAGAAAAAGTGTACCAAACCGAGAAATTACGATTGGTAATACTCCAGTAGAATGGACCAACGAGGCAAAAGACCTAGGGGTGTTGCTCGATAAGAAACTGACGTTCACCCAACACATAAATCAACAAACATGCAACGCAAAAGGGCTGAAAAGTCAGCTCTCAATGCTGATTGAAAGAAGAAGCAAACTGAGATTCAAAACCAAAATCAGGATTGCGAATAATATCATCCTGCCAGTCCTATCGTATGCTTCTGCTGCGTGGGGACACACCTGTACATCCAACAGAAAAAAAATACAGGCAACACAAAATCAAATAATTAGAGATACCCTGAAGTTACCAAAATATGTACCTCTGAGAAATTTATACAGAGACTCAGGACAAACAAGAATCCTACACACGTTAGACAAGAGAGCACACGAACTATTTAACGGACTGAACAACCACCAAAGCAGTATGTTAAGAGAGCTGACTAACTATAACGAAAATATCAGGACGGTACACAGAAGACCTAAACAGAATAAATAAAAAATGAGATGGTCGCAAAGTTATCAAACAAGAAGAATGCAGTCAATCAGAAAACAACTACCAAAAAACTCTGGCGAGAGTATACAGGTGCCAAGGCACTTAGGTAAGAACACTATACACGGGGTGTGTGAAGGCCCTATACACCCTGTAATGCACACCCCAGTACACCCACACACCATAGTATTAGATACAAAAAGTGTAAGAATTGTTGCCAGGCATGTTAGAGTCCCGAATCTACAAGGAAGACCCTCAAAACAAAATTTATTTTGCCAAATCGGCGGCTGTGTGACCGAACACACACTCTTTTCCGGACATGAAGTCGCCAGCTTAGGCTGGCGGCTGCAAGGACGGAACACAGGCTTTTTTTTTCTTTTTTCTTTTAGGGACTCAAGTCCCAAAGTGATGATAGAGTAAAATCAATAGAGTCAGTAAAGTAAATAGGGAGAAAAGCCTAGATGTGGCTACCCCTACAGTTAGGTGGCATAACCACAGTCAATAAAAACAGAAGGTGTCTCATTACCCATGGCACCTTAAGTAACTTTCAGATCATAAGCCTCCTCACGTAAGTCACACGATGTGGAGGGGTGGAGGAAAAGCCTGGGGGTCAGATAGGTACCACTTCAACTAGTGAAGTGTGACCGGTTTGATATTCGGACATGTGGATCCCATTCTTAGATTGGTATACATATATTCCTAGAGGCAGAGTTGATCACTGCGTGTATGTGTGTATATAAATCCAGATATTATGGAATATTAACAGGTTAAGTGCCACCATATTAAAAATTTTATTGTCTTCATTGGTCGATCATCTTTTTGTTTAAAGTACTTCTATTACTTGCTTTAACTTTCAAATTGCAATCTAACACTATTCTAAAATTTAGAGACTAAAATACGAATTTTGGTTAAAATTTCGTTGTTCATAATGTGAGTTCACGTTGGTGTTTCGCGGTCACCAACAAGATTTTTATCACAAAGTACCTATGAGAGTCCAATGTGGTACTACGCCTTGACTTGTCTATTCCTGTTAAAAACGTGTAGGCCAATCTAACAAGCAAAGGTGCTGTTAGGTGTTTTTCATGTTCTGTTAGAACATGAAGAATCGGATGAGTTTGGCGACACGTATTTTTCGGACGAGTACCATCCAACTGATTCTAGTGACAGTGAAAATTAATCGAATACTCTGGAACAGAATTAAAAGAGAAAACGTGTGACAGGAAATACTACACCGTTGGCACAAGATGTATCGGCGTCCACCAGTAAAGAAAAAGAATATACGAATTTCGAAGAACATGTTGATGCTGCTATAGAATCTGTCATTGCCCAACATTCTAAAGCCTCCTAAAAAGAAATTTTAAAAGAGCCAATAGTATTCAAAACAATGAACAAAGATTTTGTCTGGGGGTCGGTCAACAGCGAAAATTTACAGAAATTTACATTTGCGGACTATAATTCTGCAGGTTTTCATACATAATTATACGGAAACTTCAACAACAAATCGCCCTCTCAATTCTAAGAATATTTTGTAGACGATGGTTATATCGAATTTATTTTAATTAACTGATTTTAATTTTTTTTAATTTTTAGGTCAAAGGAACAAATCGTTATGCCCTGCAGTGTCAGGAAAGATATCAGAAAAAATTGCGCAGGTATTACCGCGCGACACAACACTGATGTGACTGAGGCCAAAATAAAACGATTCCTGGGTATAGTTATATGGATAAGGTTATGTCATTTTTTATCTTTTCATTTGAACTGGTCAAAGAATGATCTTTGTGTGAATAATATCAAAAAAGTAATGTCAAAGAATCACTTTCAGTTATTGTGGAAAACGCTGCATTTTAACTATAATTCAGTAACAACACATGGCCGTTTGTAGAAAAGTGTTCCCTTGGTTAGCAGACTAAAGGATAAATTCAAGGCTATCATCGTTTTAAAGAAAAACTTGTGCATTGACGAAACTTTAGTGCCTTTTCATGGGCGACTAAAACTCAAGCAATATATTTCCAGCAAGAGGTACATATTTGTAATAAAATTATTGAAACTTTTTATAGAAGGTGGTTATGCCTACGATTTTAACGTATTGGCGACGTCCAAGTACTTGGATGTGATACGAGAAACGATCGTGCGCGAGTAGCGGAGAAATCTTGCATTTTTTACTGCACATTTCATAGATTTCATAAATTCATATTGTCAATTGTCATATTTCATATTCGTTTGTTTATTTACACCTTCTGTCACTGAAGAAAATGGTATTTAGGAAATGCTGAGTGATAAATTGTAAAAATACAACAAAAAATTGTCAATTTAAGTTTTATTCGTTTCCAACTTCGAAGCACAAATTACTACAAAGGGAAAAGTGGATTTTTATCATAAAAAAGCATAAGTAATATAACCTAAATTATGCATTATTCTTGCGCCCGATTTTAAAGTCAGTTTGAAATAAATAATAAATAAAAGTTCACTTTTAAGTGTAAATTTTAGTTTCATAATACTCACTTAGAGTTCATTTTAACCCAAAAATCAAGTTTAATGTTTAAATTTTATTTTTTTGAAGTTTTCAAAAATGCATCAAGTTCAAGTTTTTCTGAAGATGCATTAAGATATATTTGCTGTCCAATAGTTTACAGGGAAAGAATTAATTGTTCAAACCAATATGATGATATCATGGACTTAACCTGCTAATTTATGCATTTATGCATTAGCATTATTTATGGTAATTTATTTTCCTTAATTCTTCCACATAATTCTTCCATTCTTTTTTGACATTTGCCACTACTAAAGCTTTTCCCTTTGACTCAGTGCTTGGTTGAAAAGTTATTTGGTGATTTACTTTCTCAAATCCAGTTTTTATTATTGCAACCATATTAACAGTGATGCTGTAATTTAATAATATATTTATTTTTATTTACACTACATACAACGTTTACTTTTTAATAACATACCGACTGTCCGACATAACCTCAATCTTACTTTTTCTTCTTATTTTTTTTTGAGCTACGTCCTTGACAGTTATCCAGTAACCTCGATCTAACATGAAAGAGCAGTAAATTTTGCTGATTTACGACACCAGGTGTCGCTGTTCCGAACTTGCACGGTCCCAATATTGTGAAAAATCACATACTAAAGGTAGTACCGTACCAACAAATGTAGTGATGAAACTTATGGATGGACTGCTTGATAAAGGAAGAACACTTATTGATAACTACTACAGTTCTGTCACACTTGCACATGAACTCCTATACCAAAAAACTTATATAATTTGATTGGTACAAACTGTAAATATAATTTCAAAAACATCACTTGCAAAATATTAAAAGTAGACGAACATGTAGCTGATCAAAGTAATTCGGGCATCGTTGTTCAGAAGTGAAGTCGCAAGTAAGATGAGCTGATGATTAGTACCAAATTCGCTGAGGAAATGGTGACAATGCAGAAGGCACGCGGTGATGTTTTAAATTTAAAGAATGTCATCGAATATAATAAATATAAAAACCAAGTTGAAAAGTTGACTAAGTAAAAAGCTATAATTCGCCATTACGTAAAGGAATAAAATGGTACAGAAAATTATCAATGGAGCTTTTGACTGGCACAGCACTTATGTCACCTATGTTGCACATCAATGCATTGCCAATGAAAGCATGACGATTACCAAATTCAAGGAAGTCTAGAAGGGACAATTTTCTAGACTAACTTAGTGATGATCTACAGTTGACTTTTAGGTCGAGTGAAAGGGTGGTTAAGCGCGCATTCCTATTAAACCGAACCTAACCCAATTCTTGCGTTTATTTAGTATTTCTAGTCTCATAGTAGGGGAGATCCTTGTACTTTGAGACCGCTTGTACTTTGAAACGTTCGGACTTTTACAGCATACTAGCGGTTCGGGTGCATTAATGTTCAGGTGCATATTACGTTCCCATGCGCTCACAGAGGGCAGAACAAGTATTATGAAGCAGATCGGTCTAAAACTCGACATTTAAATTTGTTTGTTTTTGGCGTGCCATCGAATAAAATAACTGTAAGTATATTAATATTCTTATATTTTGTCTATGTTTACACAAAAATAGAAGTTTTAAGCTATATATTTTCTTAGTTTTTGCAGAGAATTGTGTTTATTTTGAGTAATAAAAAGCGAATATTTTAAACATTTGATTATAGTGTACTTTAAAACGTCGTCTGAATTGTACTTTGGACTCTGTTCCAAAGTAGATGGACGTGTTATAGTTTATTCGTCTTCCGGGTTTGGACCGTGTCATTTGTGAGTGACCCAAAAGTGGGTTCATCTCGACGTTTCGCTACAATTGTATGTAGCTTCTTCAGGAGAACAAAGAAAAAGAAAAAGAAAAAGAAGACAGGAAGATGGGTAGTTAGCAACGGTAACTCAGTTACTCAACGCAACCAGAGGCGAATACTAACTACCAAGATGGGCATTTGGTCACAGTAACTCAACTACTCAACGCAGCCAGAGGTGAAAACCAAATGCCAGGACAGGGATTCACGTCCAACAGCTCAGAACACTAACGCGACTTATAGTTTTCCCTTAGGCAAAACTATTTTTAAAAAATAATTACTTTATTAATTGATGACAAAATACGAAAAAAGATCGGATAATTTTTATATAAAATTATAATGTTCTTTCTTTGAAGTTTATATACAGACTAAAGTATATCTAATTAAAAACGCAATGGTAAAAATGATAGCTAAGTAAATATAAAAATGTAAACTAATCTGATTGCAAAGTTCATTAAAACACAAATCCTAGATCATCATTCTTAGGCGAATGACTGGAACAGGGCCGGCTTCCATAACTCGCGTCGAGTGGCGGGGAGCGGGGATTCACTCCACGCCTCTCGACGCGTTAGTGTTCTGAGCTGTTGGACATGAATCCCTGTCCTGGCATTTGGTTTTCACCTCTGGCTGCGTTGAGTAGTTGAGTTACTGTGACCAAATGCCCATCTTGGTAGTTAGTATTCGCCTCTGGTTGCGTTGAGTAACTGAGTTACCGTTGCTAACTACCCATCTTCCTGTCTTCTTTTTCTTTTTCTTTTTCTTTGTTCTCCTGAAGAAGCTACATACAATTGTAGCGAAACGTCGAGATGAACCCACTTTTTGGTCACTCACAAATGACACGGTCCAAACCCGAAAGACGAATAAACTATAATTCTGACTCTGGCCGTGGAAGCCTACGATTTCATTAGATGGACGTGGTCCAAAGTACAAGTTGTATGAATTGTAGACGGTTATAAAAATTTAAACACTTGTTTTTTGGCTTATAGATGCCGAGAAACAAAACAGAATAAAACCTGTAGCCAAAAACGTCGAAAATGCTGCTAATGCTGTATTGCAAAAACAGCTCAGACTAAGACAAGCCAGCGCAGATTTTAAAGTATTTAAAGCAACTTTACAGTCGTCATGCTTACTTTTCCACCCCACACCAGCCACAATATTATAATACAGCTTGTTCTTACTGGCTAATTTCAAATCCTACAAAAACGATAACAATCTATGATATTGCTTAGTGTGTTGGGAATGTATATCCACAGGCATTTACATAGAAAAATACTCAGTCTGGTTTTACCGTTTCTGGAATTTTTCCATTCAACAGAAAGATTTTCGAGGAGCACGAATTTCTTGATTCATATGTTACGGACAGACCACTAGTTGCCGAAGAGTCAAGAAATAATCAAAATACCTCCGAAACTAATAGTTCCTTGAATATTTCTGTAGAGGGTCTGGGAATACCTTTAGGAACAACTAGTATGTTTAATGATTCTAGTTCTTCCTTAGTATCCAATGAATTAAATTAACATAAAAGCCCCGAACAAATTCGCCCATTTCTCAAGGCAGCTGCGAGGAAATTTACGAAGAAAGTAGGTAAGAAACTAGGGCGCTGTAGAATAGTTACAGATACCCAAGAGAACAAGATTGAAATGGTGGCGCTCCTTAAAACCACGAAGAATTTTGTTTAAAAAAAAAAACAAAAAGCAACCAAAAAGATTCTTGATAGTAGTTCTGATGAAGATGTAATAAAAGAAAGCGAAATAACGTGCGATGACTCACTAGATGACGTGGATTTTGCCAATGCAGAAGAGGAGGATAAAAATTTTCTTGAGTCTGGCAACAAGCCCTGCGTGGGAGATTTTAATTTTAGCACAAATTGCAACAAAAACGACAAAACGATATTTTGTTGCTAATGTCGTTGGATTGAATGATGATGGGTTTAAAGTTAGATACCTAAAAAGAAGTAACTTTGCGGCCAAATTTCTTTTCGAAAATTACACTGTCTATGACTTGCCTGACGAAGATATGGTAATGAGACTAGGAGACCCTTCAGTAGGGGGGGCACTGCCAGAAGAAATGCTGTGATGACATTTTCTATCGATTTATCTGCATTTAACGTCCAATAAATAAGCGTTTCAAAATACACATACTTATGTTTCAAAGTACCAACCTCGGTGTGTACTTTGAGACCTTTAGAATATGGTGAATTTTTCTGTATTCATAAGCATATTTGCCATTAGAAATAATATTTTATTTTTTTACATAAAAATACTCTATTTCAAAGAAAAATCTCAGTTCGAAATAAAATTTAAAAACTACTGAAACCTTCTTTTATTTTAAAAACCGTTCCAAACGGTTAACAGTTGATTGTCTTTTTAAGGTATTTGATTACTAAGATTTAGGTGCTTAATGGCTATAATTAATTATTAATTTATGTAGCTAAAATATGTTTCCAATAAAACTTTTAGTTTTCCGTATTAAAGTTTCGGCTAACATTATGGAACATTAGTTTATAATTTTTCAAAAGTTAGCAACTGAAACAAATTTTTATATTTGATTTTAACTTCTGATAAAACCATCAGTAAAGGATGGAATTATATATTTGATATAAAAGTCATAACAAATTCAAAGATATATAAGAAAAACCATTAGTATGTTTTCACTTTCTGCTTGGTATGCTTTTTCGAAAAATACCAAACAATTATTCCTTAATTATCTGGTAAAACAATAGAGCCAACCATTCTAACAAAACCTAGATAATAACAACAAAGAATTCATATTGTCATATCCTACCATAACGAATCGAAATATGATGCAGTCGTTTTATAGAGAGATATGCTCATTAATAACGATCGATGGAAGAAGTCATCACCCATCCCATAAAACACAAAAAACAAAAATGATATGTCATCCAATGAAGAGTCAGTGGCGTCGGTACATTATTTATTTATTATTTAACTTAATTAAGAGATATCAAATCCTATCTATTGTAGATCAGTATTTCAATTTTATTTCTTATTACATTCTTCTTCTAGGGGTACCTATTTTCTAGTGATATTACTGGATTTACCAACCAGTGTTAATAATTTCTTTGTCTTTTCTTATTCTTTGGAGAATAGTTATGTTACTTGTGAGGTGTATATATGAGACCTATAACACACGTTGGTAGCATCACATTTTAAATGCCTCTAACTATTTTATTGTCTAATACCTCTAACTATGAGCCAATTAGGCTTAACCACCTATACAAGCTCTTTATTCGAATACTGACAAACAAATTAGAAGCAAAACTCGATTTCTATCAATCAGAAGAACAGGCAGGATTTCGAGCGGGACACGGACCAAACGACCATTTGCATTGCCTTAAAACTCTAGTTGAAAAGTCTATCGAATATAACAGTCCCCTTGCTCTTATCTTTGTCGACTTCCATAAAGCATTTGACACAGTCGAAACAGTTGCTATCTTAAAACTACTATCAGAATGCAGAATAGATCAGAGGTATGCAAATATTATTCGAAATATATACGAAAATGCGACACAACGGTTAACCTCCATTGCATGACTGAGAAGATAAATATTGGCAGAGGGTGCAGCAGGGAGATACCTTGTCGCCAAAACTATTTATAACAGTTATGGAGTACGCATTTAAATGGCTGGAGAGGGAATCAAAGGGTATTAGCATCGATGGAAAGATATTCAATCATCTCAGATATGCCGATGCTATTGATCTCAAAACAGACAACTTAGGAAAAGCCAGAGTTATGCTACAACAATTACAGCAAGTAACCCAGAAAGTCGGTTTAAAAATAAACTATGGAAAAACAAAAATGATGACCAATCTCGTCCCCAATAAACTAATAGAAATCAAAAAGTCGCCCATAGAACTTGTGGAAAAATATGTGTATTTGGGTCACGAAATAAGGTTAACGCGAGATAACCAAAAATGCGAGCTACTCAGAAGAATAAATCTGGGTTGGGCTGCATTCAGAAAAATGAGAGACGTATTTAAAACATATATACCGATCCATTTAAAAAGAAAAGCTTTTAACTCTCACAAAAACATCAGCCGAAAAATTGAGAAGTACACAACGAAAGATGGAGAGATCAATGCTTGGAATAAGCTTAAGAAATAGAACAAGAAACGAGGAAGTTCGTAGACGAAACGGAGTGGAATGCATTATCGAACATATTACATGGCAAAAATGGAGATGGGCAGGACATGTTGCAAGAATGAAAGACGAAAGTTGGACAAAAAAATTGCTTAAGTGGAGACCACGGGCTGACAAGCGAAGCCGAGGAAGACCCCCAACGCGATAGACCAACGACCTCAAAAGAATCGTGACCAATTGGATAGCAGAGGCGCAGAATAGAAGCAGATGGAAAAGTCTAGAGAAGGCCTATGTTCAACAGTGGACAACTCAGGGCTGATTGATGATGATGATGATAACTATTTTATTACATCTTCTGCAAGAATCCAGCTTTCTAGTTTGTAGTAAAGGACAACGCAAAACTTTCTACTTCGCAAAATACATAACATTTATAAATACTTATGAATATATTGATACTTAAAGATAAGTTGTAAACATTGTTTTTAAAACGGTTAAAGGACATTTTGGCTTTTGATTGAAAACGATTAATACGAGATGAATATGACTCCAGGCATCCTCAATCTTACAGTTTAGATAGCATATTTTCTACACTCTTTCTAACGGTGTATCGTTTATTCCAAATTTGGTATATAGATTAATATTTCTCACCAATAATCATTACTTTTGTCTTCTTTTCTAGCCACTGTACACTTCCTGCCAGCAATATGGTATCATATGCATATCTAGTATTGTTTAGAAGTTGAAATCTAGTACTGAGTATATTATGTTTAATCAGGGGTGTCCAACTTGCAATGCCTCAAGGGCCAAAACTAAAACCTTTGATGTTATCGCGGGCCATAGAATAATTTTGTTACAAGTAATAACAAAATAAAGTGAGGTATAAAAATAATTAAAACAAAAAAGAGTATTATTTCTTTTATTGCTCAACAACTACATTTTTTTATAAACGGAAAATTTATTGATAATACTTTTCAATAATCAAGACAAACATTGCAAAAGCAATAAAAAGATGTATCCAATTAGTGTGAGTACTGTTGTCGATCGGCTTCATCCCCCAATGAAGAAATGTCCACTTCCAGTTCAGTTGTAGACACTCTCATAAGATGACGTAAGGAAGAATCGGTAAGGTTGCTTCTGTTTTTATTTTTTATGTATTTCATGGAGGAAAAGGCACTTTCACATGTATATGTGCTTCCGAACATTGCCGTCATTTTCAGTCCATAATCTCGCAGGTTTGGGAATTTTTTTTTTTTCGAAAAACTCAGGTCCCTTTTCGTGTCTGGTGATTAGGAACATGTCTGCTTGAAGATCACATAACTCAAGCTGTAAGTTGGGTGTTTGATCATCAATGGTTGCTTCAAGAGAGTTATTATAAAGTAGTGTACTGCTTTTGAGACTTTCAATTTCTTCAAATCTTGTATTGAATTCATCAATAACTTGTTCAATTTGTGAAATGCAGGATGAAAACTCAATATTTTCCTCACCGTTGAATTCTTCTGCTATTTGCAGACAGCTAGGGAAGTGTGTCAGGTTGTTCTTTTCCAAAGCACGTTTAAACACGTTCAGCTTATTGCAGAATCCGTTTATCATTCCGATCAAATCTGAAACCGTCCGGTTTCTTCCTTGAAGACTCAAGTTTAACATGTTAAGATGATTAGATAGATCTGTTATAAAAGCTAACTGTCTTAAGAATTCTGGATCCTTAAACTTCTCTTCCAGTTCAGTTGTGTCAGATGAAACATATTTGTTGAGGAATGCAGGGATTGTCTTTCTTATGGCAAAAAATCGTTCCATGCACTATTGTGCACTCAGCCACTTTACATGGTTGTACATTAGCAAGTCTCCATACTCAGCCACTGTTTTCACTAAAAACTGCTCAAGTTGCCTATGTAAAAGAGATCGAGTTCCACCTCTAATCATATTTATAATCTTAATCAGGGTTTGGAAAACTTAATCTTCCTTGACTGTTTTCCACATAAAGCTCCCTGATGTATAATACAATGAATTGTTGGGCAAGTGACACCATTCTCTCGAAGCAGACCCACTAATCCAATTTTTTTACCTGTCATTGATGGGGCCCAGTCCGTTGCTATGGCTGAACATTTATCAAAGCCTCTAATTCTGCCAACTGTTTTCTACGCAGCCTCAAAGATGTCTTTTCCTTTTTTTGTTCCATAAAGAGGACAAATAACTCTTCTTTACTGGTAAAATTATCAAAAGTAGTGCGCACAAATATTAACAGCTGACTAACATTGGTTTGATTAGTGCTTTTATCCAAACAAAATAAGAAATATGAACTTTTCTTAACCAGGCTAAGCATAGATTTTTCTACTTGCTCACCCATAGCAACAATCCTTCTTTGTATGGTTTGATGTAAAAGTGGCATTGATTCAAATTTCTCCGCCATTTTAAAATCATCGAAAGCTTTGGCCATTTTAACAGCACATTTTTTTTTATCAAATTGCCATCAGTGAAACGTTTTTTTGCCTTTGCCAGCTCAAGCGACACTGTAAGCACTGCAACTTTCCAATATTGTTAGCAATCAAGTAATCACTCTCCCAACTTTCTTTGTAAATTCTGTTCTCACTATCAATTTTCCGTTTTACTGGTTTTACACTCATTATTGTATAAGAGGAATCAAGACAAAGAATTAATGAAGCAGTAGACGGTGAGACTCGCTACCGAACAGTCGCATAGAGAATCACAGTCTATTTTCCGCTCCTTTGCTCTGGTCCGAGTGACTGACAGCAAACACTTTACCCAACCCAATCCAGTCGGCGGTCAACTGAACGGTTGACGTTGACTGAATTTAATTGTATAACGAAAAATCAGGATATCTCTGATTTAGTCTTTTTTAAGACTAATACAGAAGATAAAACTGTATTTACAAACAAACTAACTAAAATTATTTCAGGTACAATTCCGATAAGGAAGGAATATCCAATACATAGGAATCTCTTTAGATCAAGAAAATTCAGGCCCACCTCAAGGAGAGGTGGACCCACCCAGGACAAGGAACAGTTACAGAGGAACGATTCCGAAGATTCAATAAACCAAATAAAAGAAGTCACGGATGAGATGGCATCAAACCACATAGAGATAATGGAAGAAGAACCTTTCCAGCAGGTAAAATGTCCAAGAAGAAACTCAAATGAGGGAATATCCGGAGCCAGACAACGTCCAACTGCAAGTAGCAGTACAGGAACAGTTACTACGAAAAATCGCTACCAGATTTTAACAACAATAAACACCGAAGAAACAACCACCACTACGACAACAAAGAAGGAACGAGTACCCCCACTGGTTATTTCTGGAAAAATAACAAGTTACTCCACCCTAATAAAAGAAATGACAGAATTATTAGGGCATAAAAACTTCCAGATCTCACCTGCAGGAAAAATAGGAACAAGAGTATACCTGAAGACTACAGAAGACTACGAAAAATTGAAGCAGGACTTCATCTCAACATCGGTTGAATTCCACACATACACGAAAAAATCAGAGGTCACTAAGAAATTAGTGATGAAGGCTGCCCCTGGAATGGACCTGGATGAAGTCGAGGCAGAACTACGAGAGCAAGGTATCGTTGGTAAGGTGACGGAACTAAAAACAAGAAAACCAGGAGCTACAAGCAGCTCATACCTCCTACAAGTGGACAAGGCTCAAGACCTCAAAGAAGTTAAGAAAATTAATGGAGTCCAAAACATCAGAGTTAGGTGGGATGCCTACTCAAAACCAGCACGTGCTACTCAGTGCTTCAACTGCCAGGAGTTCGGACACTCAGCTAGGAACTGCTTCAAGGCTCCAAGGTGCATGAAATGCGCCAACAATCACCAAACGAGACATTGTCCTTTACCAAAAGGACAATTGAATAAAGTGAAGTGTTGTAACTGCCTGGAGGCACATACTTCAAACTACCCGATGTGTAGCAAACACATCGAATATTTGGACAAACAAGCAGCAAGGAGGGCCAGAAACCAGCCTCAACAGAAGACTACACCAGCACCACCACACCCATCAACATTTAGGACGACCACAAGTGGACTATCATACGCACAGGCCAGCAAAGGACAGCAGCAGCAGCAACCAACCATCAAAAGCACATGGGCGGAGATTAACCAAATAGTCAACGTCGAGAAGATGGTAGCAATACTCCAGGATATGAAAAGGGATCTAATTCAGGCAAAAACTTTTGCAGAAAAAGCAATGGTTTTCATGAAATATGAAGAAATCTACAATGAACCTTAGGCATCTCAAGATTCTACAGTTCAACATAGCTTCACTACGGCTAAGAATCAGCGAACTTCGGGAGGCAGTCATAAGACATAACCCAGATGTCATATGCCTGTCTGAAACAAGATACATGACGAACACCCAACTTCCAAGGATTACCAACTACGATGGATTTGGAAGAAGAGACGAACCAAACGACAGAGGAGTAGCCATCTATGTCAAGAACAACATAGAATGGAACCAAGTTTTGATGGAAACACGCCATTTTGAAAGTATAGGTATCAAAGTAGGTATAACTAATATCTTTTCAATTTACAGGAAACATTCAGAAGACCTAGCCTTAGAAGAATTAGATGCCCTTCTCAACTCAGCTCCAACCGTGGTCGTAGCAGGAGATTTCAACGCCAAACACACAGCATGGGGATGTATGACGGATACCGCTCCAGGAACAACACTCCTAAGATACTGCGAAGACAGAAATATGATGTTATTCGCTCCAGACGAACCAACAAGGATCAGCCCTATAGGAAGACACAACAACTCAACACTGGACCTTTTCGTCACCAAAGATGTAATTATGGAAGACGTCAGAGCCTACTTCGAATGCAGTTCGGACCACAAACCAGTTATGGGAAGGATGACATCAAGAGTCGACTTGCCAAGAATAGAACCAGTGGAAAGATGGAGATGGAAAGACGCTAACTGGCCAAACTACAGAAGACAGCTCAACCAAATGGAAATGAAGAGGGAGTTCCAATCAGCAGAGGAAATAGAAGAAAAAATAGAAGAAATCACAAGAAGAATTCAACGTGCCATGGAAGCCAACATTCCAAAATCCATGACGAACAACAGAGGACTGGTCATTCCAAGAGAACTACAGGACATGATCAAGGACAGAAACAAGGCCAGAAGAGCATTCCAAAGGACAAGAAGACAGGAATTCAAGGAATACGGAGACATCCTATCCGAAGAAATAAGAGTAAGACTGAGAAGTCTTACTGAAAACCAGTGGCACAACAACATCAGAAGAGCTGAAGAAAATCATGGAAACGTATGGAAAATGCTGAAGGCAAGAAGAAGAGGTAAACAAAAGATGCCACAAATCATGGACAACGAGGGAACATACTACGACACCCAAGGAAAAGTTGATGCAATATCAAGAAAGATGGCAGCCACACACAGACAAAACCAGAACATGTCGGATGCAAGAACAAGGAGGCAAGTCGAACAGGAATACAACAGGATCAAAAGAAGGAACGAGTTCCAAATAGATGATGAAGACCATACCAGCCCAGCAGAAGTTGCCAAAATCATCAAGAAGCTGAAAGGAAGCAGAGCACCAGGACACGAAGGAATCCATAACATCACCCTCAAGGAACTTCCAAAGAAGATCATAGTACAGCTGTACTATATCTTCAAATACTGCTTGGAAAAAGGATACTTTCCGAACAACTGGAAACACGCCAAAATCATACCTCTTCTGAAGCCTAGGAAGGATGGAAGAAGACCAGAAAGCTACAGACCAATATCTCTCCTGGAGTCGATGGGAAAAATATTGGAGAAGATCATCTACAAGAGACTGGTGAAACACTCGGAAAGAAGAAGAATCATCCAAGAAGACCAGTTCGGATTCAGAAAAGGAAGAAACTGCGAACTTCAACTAGCAAGGATAATCAGCGACACGAAGATAAAATTCAACAGGAAACAGAAGACAGGATTAGCCATACTGGATATAGAAAAAGCATACGACACGGTTTGGAAGAAGGCACTAATCTTCAAGATGGACAAGGCTAGACTTCCACACTACCTCATCAACATCTGCGATATGTATCTATCTAATAGAACATTTCAAGTCTCAGCGGACCAAAAGATGTCGATGATCCAAGAAATCCAGGAAGGAATGCCTCAGGGCAGTATTTTATCTCCAATATTGTATAACATTTTTGTTTCAGACCTTCCAACAGATCCCAGGACCTCAACAGCCCTGTATGCAGACGACACAGCAGTGTATGCATCCGGAAAAGATGAAAGACGTATCATAGATGACATGGAATACCACTTGGAAAAAATCACGAACTACACAGAGAAGTGGAAAATCAAGATCAACGCAGAAAAGACGCAGTTCATCGTATTCACCCAGGAAAAACAACCACCACGGAACGAGATCACAGTAGGAGGCAACAGAATCCAGGAATCAGAGACGGTGAAATACTTAGGAGTCCACCTCGACAGAAGACTCAACTTCCGGGTGCATACACAAAAAACAAAGGTAAAAGCTAATGCAGCTAAAAAACTAATTCTGCCTTTCATTTTTAGGTCCAGTCCATTATCGAAGGCAAAGAAGATGCAACTCTACCAAGCATATGTTAGGTCGGTGATTCTGTATGCTATTCCAGTATGGAGCTCCATTGCGGAGTCACACTGGAAAAAGTTAGAATCTACAGAAACGTCATGCTACCGAATCATCGACGGAGCAGCATGGGAGGATAGAGTTACAAACGAGACAATAAGGAACAGACTAGGATACACGCCACTGAGGGAAGTGGCTGAGAATAGAACCAGGTGGTTCTTCAACCAGGCCACTAGAAGAACACGTCAGACCAGGGACATCCTCGAGAAGAACAGGGTCCAGAGGATGTTTAGATCCACCCATAGGCTGATCGACCATCTGATCAGGGTCTGATTCCAGGGATGCAGGGAAGTAGGTACGTTTGCCGATACCAGTACCTACAGAAGCAGACGAGGACACCACCCAGGAAGATCCAGGAACCGAGAGGATGAAGAAACAAGAAGCTAGCGGTGCAACGGCGGTACGCTGAGAAGAAAGAAGGCAAAAATTCTTTAAGTTTTTGAAATGTACATATTAGTTAAGGCAATAAACGTTTTTATTTTTATTTTTATTTTTATTTTTATAATTAATGAAGTTCACTGTTCACTAGCAACGTAATAGATTAGCCGACTAGCCTACGTGTCAGTAGCACACTGGCACGATGGCGGCTGGTGACGGATGGTAAGCAGTGGGAGGTGTGGCCTGCGTGAACTGCGATGCGCAGTAATCAGTGCAGTTCTCATAGTGGTGGAGGACGATTGTGTTCGTTACACGTCCGCGAAGCGGCATACGGTACAGTACTTGTGATGTAAAAACACTGCTAAACCATAAAATATAAAATAAATTAAAAAATCTTTTTTCACAGTGGCAGAATTTAAAGAAAATATATGCTTTTCGAAAATCTTACATGGGTCACAACAAATAGCCTCGCGGGCCGCCAGTTGGACAACCCTGTGTTAAATAGTGCTGGTGACGGTATGAAACCCTGTCAAACTCCTGTTACGATTGTAAAGATCTCGGACAGTGAATTGTTGCTTTTTGTTGGAAATATAATTTTGAGATTATTCTTATATCCTTACTATCGGATCTTGATGTTTTTAAGATATCGATTAGTTTCCTATGTGGTGCTCTACCAAATTCCTTCTTTAAATCGAATAATCACTCCTACACATCGCAGTTGACATCTTGTTCTCTAGAACTTACAATCTAAAAAACACTTCTCTCGTTCCGAGTTCTGCTCTGAATACAAATTTAACTTCACTTAACTGTTTTTGTACTATGGTGTTTATAACGAGTACTTTAAGTCCATTACTTATCAGTAGTAATATCCCTAGGACATTGATAACAGAGGAGATAATTTCATGACAATCGAAAGCTCGTTCCTTGGTAACAGCACGAAGCCGAAGGCTGAGTGCTGTTACCAAGCAACGAGCTTGAGAAATTTGTCATGAAATTATGAGGCATTCATCAATGTCCGAGGGATATTCGGCGGATAATTTTTCGAAAAAAAAAATCATAACTCAGCATAACGAAACATTTATTTATTAAAAGTACAGTTAGTGAAAGTACAATTATTAAAATTTAAGTTAACATTGGATTGGTTGCTGTTCTCTACTATAGAAGATCTATTATCACGCATAATATTTATAATCTTGTTGTGGTGTTCTTGATCGAGATTCAAGTATGGTTTTATAGAAACGTGACATTTTGAAATTTATTTGGATGAAGTTGTCAAACTCGATCGTGTAATGTTGTCATGATTGGGTGAAATTGTTCCACATGACACAAAATGAGGAAATTTGAATGGTTGTTAGAACAGTCGAAAAATTATCAAACTAATAAATGTGTGTTCTTCAAATCAATAATTTACTTTCCATAATAAAGAATAATATTGTAAAAAAGGATATGGAGGGAAAAATATTTCCTAAAGTATGTAGGAGATATGATATTTTGAGATAATATTATCAAATATTTAGTATGATACAACCAATGTTACAGTTTTTTATGAGGTTTTAGTAACTGTGATTGAGTTTAGCAAACCATTGGCAGAGGACATACAATATATTATAATACACTAAATTAAAACATTTGTAAAATAAATATAAAAAATCAAGACATATCCACATCAGACGTTGCCGTCATAGCTCATTACTTTTTGTGACAATCGAAAAACAAAAAACATTTAAAACGCATTGCAAATTCAACTTTATAGAGGACAATTATTCCTAATTTTGTTCCATTTGGTTCCATAAATATTTTTTGAGGAATAGTGGAGCTAAAATTGATTCAGAAAAACTGATGATGGATCAGAATTTAGTATCAGTGTCAGAATTCAGTAACTTTTAAAATGGGAAGTATTTAGTTTTCATTTCAAGAAAACTCAAATAAACGCATTAGAAAAGACATACACATTGGCATATTAAAACAAAAAGAAAAATATAAGTGTAAAATAATCACAAGACAATAAAACACTGAAAACTTTGAATCTTGAACTGAAATCTGAAATTTTCGAATCCATCAATTAATCACAAGACAAAAAACTAAACATAAAAAGTTAATTAATCAACAAAAAATTACATTAGCGAGTTAACGACAAAAAATTCAGTAGCGCAATGGTTTAAGACACTATATATCTAAAAAATAAAACAGAACAGCTGAAAAAGGAATAGAAGATAAGAAAACACTTTACAATTAAATAATAAGCAGCCCATAATTTGATAGTAACGCTACTGAGTGAATAAATGTAATTTACATTTCCTAAAATCTTTGAATAATTTTAACGCAGCAAAAAACGTAGTCGATCACGCACCGATATTTCTTTGTCGGTGTCCGATCATCGGCCTGTCAACTATCTTCACGTACAACATGGAGAGAATCCCAGAAATAAATTCATCATTATTTTCGTGATTAAGTGTGCAAATGTCATAAGGTTTATTAAGAGAGTCAGTAATAATTTTTATAATTGCTCCCAGCGAGTCGACGACCCAAATGCAACATTGTTTTAGAGTGGGTTGTTTTATTGCTTATCACTCAATTAGTGCAGGTTTTAAAGATCTCTCCTCTGGTTGTTTTATAGCAAAATATAACTGATTATTAAACTCATAAAATATATTGTTTATTTCATACGTTTACTTGTTACACTGCAAATTGGATTTGAATTTCACTTTTAACTGTTGGCGTATTTTTTAGCTACCTTTAATTGATTTTGTTAAAAGATTTGATAGAAAAATATATAAATAATGACTCACTGTTTAAATTGAGGTGACGGACTAGAAATATTCGCAGAAGATAACAAGCTAGTGGTTCTGAACACATTTTATAAACTACCGCCGAGGAGATTGTATACATGGAAGGCACCAGCAGATAAACCCGATAACGTAATTAGAAACCAGATAGATTATATATTGGTAAATAGAAGATTCAGAAACAGTTTTAAATCCGTCAAAACATATCCAGGAGCGGACATTGAATCTGACCACATACCTTTAGTGGAAGTCATGGATGTGAGACTGAAGACAATAAAAAAAAAATCTAGACCTAACTACGACATGACAGCCCTGCACCATCCGGAAGTTAAAAAGCAAGTGGGGGAATATATTAACAACCAAGTTAAACAACTAAAAGAAGAAAATAACATCCAACGAGAAATCAATCAATTCGAAGAAATAATTAAGAAAACTAAACAAAATCTGCTAAAACCAAACAAAGAAACAAAGAAGAAATCTTGGATGACTCCAGAAATCCTTCACTTAATGGAACGCAGAAGGTTAATTAAAGGAAATAAAGATGAGTATAAAAAAATGCAGGCTTACATCAGAAGAAAAATAAGAGAAGCTAAAGAAAAAGAAGCTGTAGAGAAATGTACAGAAATAGAAAGACTACAAGCCAAGCATGACAATTATAATGTACAAAAAAAGGTTAAAGAAATAACGATTACTTTTAAAAAGCGAACACAAATGAAACTCATAGACACCAATGGAAAATTAATCATTGACACCCAAGAGATGAAAGACAAATGGAGAATATATTTGGAGATATTTTTTCAAGATCAAAGAACGGATTATAGGCATCCATTTTCAGAGAGGATGACGGGCCCGGACATACTTAAATTCGAAGTAGAAGAAGCAATAAAACGGATGAAAAGCAGGAAAACTGTAGGGCCTGATAATATCGAAGCTGAATTTTTAAAACTCTTGGAGGAAGAAGGAATAATTTGGATCACGGCTGTCTTCAATAAGATATACAATACAGGAATCATCCCTGATAATTGGCTAGAATCAGAATTCATAGCGATACCTAAAAAACAGAGGGCTTAAAAGTGGGAAGAATATCGAACAATCAGCCTAATGAGCCATATGTTGAAACTGTTTCTTAGAGTCATCCATGGAAGAATTTAAAAGAAGTGCGAGGAAAAAATATCGAACAGACAGTTCGGCTTCATTAACGCAGTGGGTACCAGAGAGGCACTTTTCGGAGTACAGGTACTGATTCAAAGATGCAGGGACGTTAACTGCGACGTATACGCGTGCTTGATCGACTATGAAAAGGCATTTGACAGAGTTCAACATCAAAAGATGATAACCATTTTAAAAGAGGCAGACCTGGATGACAAAGACCTCAGAATAATTTCAGAACTCTACTGGAATCAGACCGCATACATGAAAATTAACGGAGAAGAAACAGATCACATAAAAATACTACGTGGAGTTAGACAGGGATGTATCCTATCGCCGTTGATATTTAATATGTACTCAGAGAAAATTTTTAACGAGGCTCTTTACGGAATAGACGAAGGCATCCTTCTAAATGGTGAAACAGTAAACAATGTTAGATATGCCGACGACACCATGGTGATAGCAGATAGTTTAGAGGGACTTCAGAGGCTAATGGACAGAATAAACGAGTACAGCCAACAGTACGGACTAAACATTAATACCCACAAAACGAAACAAATGATTATCAGCAAGGAGAATATAAACGGGGCTTATCTATACATTAATGGGACGCAGATAGAGCGAGTAAAACAGTATTGTTACATGGGAACTATTATTAACGAACAGTGGACCAATTTACAGAAAATAAAGTGCCGCATAGGAAAGGCAAGAACGGTCTTTAACAAAATGAGCGCCATCTTCAAAAGTCACAACATATCCCTTGATACAAAAATGAGACATTTGAGATGCTATGTTTTCTCTGTGTTGTTGTACGGGGCGGAGGCATGGACGCTTACAGACACCACTATTAAAAAACTTGAAGCATTTGAGATGTGGCTTTATAGAAGAATGCTAAAAATATCATGGACAGCAAGGATCACGAACAAAGAAGTTCTAGGAAAAATGAAGAATGAACCAGAGATTGTGTTTACAATCAAACGCATAAAATTGCAATATCTGGGACACTTTATGAGAAATCAGCACCGTTACTCCCTGCTACAGTCTATATGCCAAGGTAAAGTCAAAGGTAAGCGAGGATCCGGTAGAAGGAGAATATCATCGCTGCGGAATTTAAGAACATCAGCAACAGCGAGCAAGGTTATGATTGCCAATATGATTTCCAACATCCGAAACGGATAGGAGCCAGAAGAAGAAGAAGTTTAAATTTTAAATAGCCCTTTTCTTATTGAATCTAGTTTGTTTCGATTAAGACGGTTACCTATTTCGACATAAACTTAATTTCGATACAACTCCCCGAATTTTAATTTATATACTTGCTTCTTCCGGTAAACTCTCACTTTATTGTTATCGTGATCCCTCTGTAAATTTTGAAATATAAAAATTCTGTTCTGAACTAAATTTTGGAGCGGATTAAGATCTGAGGGCTAAATTGATTATTGTTCTCCTATAAGTAGAAGAGAATTTTGTTACACTATGTGTTGTCCGGTTGTATTATTATGTGCATTCAATTGCGATTTTTTAGGATCCACGTAAATGGACATGGATCATTACAGACAAGCAAACTACGAACGAAATAGACTACATCCTCTCCAATAACAAAAACGTATACACCGACGTAACAGTACTAAACAAATTATATACCGGAAGTGACCATAGATTGGGAAGCACTAATATTAAAATACAGACGAGAGTAGAACGAAACAAACTTATAAAAGGAGAACGATACCCAACCACCAATGTCCTGTTTCAAAAACAAACCGAATACCAAAAAGAGCTAAGCACAAGACTAAAATCAATAGAGACACTGAAACAAATGGATATAAACGGACTAGTCAATAAAATAAAAGTAACTGTAACAACATCGGTTAAGAAAATATGCTCAAACACAAAAACAGCCAAAACATCTAAACGACAATCTGTTACAATTAAACTACTCCAAGAAAGACTAAACAGGATAGATCGAACTTCGAACAGATTCAAAAGTTTAAACAAAAATGCGAAGAAAGAAATTATGATCGATCATAGAAACTATACTAGTAATCTAATAAAATATATAATACAAGATAACTGCAATATGAAAGCACTGAAAAAAAAACTGAAACGGCATACCAAAAATCATAGAAATAAAAAAAATAAGAAAAACGTCACCGTCCGAGACACAAAGAAAATAAGCGAGGCAATTGAAAAATTCTACACTATATTATACTCGGTAAATATACACAATCACAACAACGACGTACTGAGTGAACAATAATTAACACCGGATCAGAAGAAATACCGTACATAACCGACTATGAAATAAGAATGGCCCTAAATCACCTAAAACGAATAAATGTCCGGAAGAGGATAAAATTACAGTTGAAATGTTGAAAATTGGTGTCAGAAAAATGGAACAGGTATTAAATATTTTATTTAACAAAGTAATTGATGAAGGAAAGGTTCCTTAAGAACGGTACAACTCCGAAGTCATTCTATTATTTAAGAAAAGAGATAAAGCAAACAATGAGAATTACCGACCAATAATATTTTTCCTATCACATCTGTATATATTACTAACTAAAATCATAGCCAACCGCCTAACATATGCTCGATTTCTATCAACCTATCCAGCAGGCTGGATTCAGAAATCATTTTAGTGTCATAAACCACTTGCATACCTTAAGAACACTAATAGAAAAATGCACCAAGTATAATGTTTCAATTATTATGGCGTTTGTCGATTTTTATAAAGCATTCGATTTCATCGAATTATGGGCAGTGCTTGAATCTCTAGAAAATACACGTAAAGATTCAAGATACACTAAAATAATTAAAAACATATATGAAAATACCACCATGCAGAAAGCTGGACAAAAGCACAAAAACTAATCCCATAAGACAACAACGGGGAGTAAGACAAGGAGACATCATCTCTCCCAAACTATTTACCCTTGCTCTAGAAGACATTTTTAAGAAACTACAATGGAACAACAAGGGTATCAACCTCGACGGTTCATAAATAAACCACTTGAGATTCGCAGATGACATAGTTTTAATAACCGATAATATTCAAGAAATAAATGATATGTTCAACAACAATTCAATGCAGCTTTAGGAGAGGTAGGCTTAGAAATGAACAACAGTAAAACAAAAATACTGAGCTGAGACCAGACAAATATAAGAATACAAAATCATACCATATAAAATGTTGAACATTATGTATATCTAGGTCATGTCATCAAACTAGGAAAATCAAATCAAGATGCTGAAACTGACATGAGGCGCTTTCAGCAAACAAGCATATATCTTGAAAAACACCTCCATTCCTGTAAACTTAAAGAAAAAGGTATTATATCACATGCACACTAGCACTTTGTATCTACGGCTTAGATACAGTAGCCCTTACCAAAAAATCTGCTAAAAAAATAGAAAAGAACGCAAAGAGCAATGAAACGAATCATGCTTGGAATATCACTGAGAGACAAGATTAGAAACACCAAGATAAGACATAGAACGAAGATTAGGGATATTGTGGAAGAAATTACAAAAGTGAAATAGCGCTGGGCAGGTCACGTAGCCCGATATACTGACAACAGATCAACACCGAAAATTCTAGAATGGTGACCAAGGACGACAACAAGAAGCATGGGAAGACCTCAAAAAAAATGGCTAGATATCAACGTTAGTGGCTGGCAAACAGTAGATTATATTGGAGCAAGATGGAGAAAGATGGAAGAAATTGGCAGAGACCTACATTCAGGAGTGGATAGAAAATGGTTGACAAAGAGAAGTACCATGGATGTCGGGGTTTCTCATCTTGCAGCGGATACAATTTACCAGGGTTGGGTTAAGGCGCTCACCTAATCCTTTTAAAAAAAGACAGTCAACTGCTGTAAGAGGTTAAGTTATGCCACAGCTTCGTATTAATGATTTGAAGTCATTTGAGTTAATGTCTGTATAACGATCAGCAAGGAGAACTTTCACCTTATTATTCTCAAAAATAGAACGTAAAAACCTAACTAGATCTTTGGTTTTCAGAAGGTCATGTATATGCAAACCTAGTAAAATGATATGCTGAAGGATGAAGATAACGTTTGTGTGAGTTGTTTCCTGCAAACCAATAAATAGTGTCAAGCGACATAATTTCATATAGTTTCTTGGCTGGCCCTAAATATGAGAAACGATTTTTCGGCTTCTTCTTGATTTGTTTTTATTGCAAATATCACATTAGTTACAAAATTTTGATGTAACTCCATCCATTGGTTTATAGTAATAAAAGGGTCGTATCTTTGCTATCATATAACCAATTCTAATATGGCCATAGTGAGAATGATTTTTTTTTTAACCAACTGTAAACCAAAATTATTAGATACGAAAATATGTTCTTTGTTAATTAGTTATTTATAACGAAGTTTGCCCTTTTTAATGTACGTTGGTCTAAAGATATCTCAGTGCGATTATTTTGTTAACCTTTTTTGATCTTAGATGGCACTTGTAGTATGTCCTCATTATTATCAAAAGATAGAATATGTAATAGTAAAGTCATATTGAAAGACATAGTACACTAGGTCTACAAATTCTATATTGGTTGGTACTTTTATTTTAAGATTTTCTAATGGCTCACGATCTGTGACGACCTGAAACTTTATCCATATTGACCAATGCTTTCAATAACGCAGCGCTTCTCTTATTGCAAAACACTCAAAATAAACTGAGTTTTTCTTTTCTTGTGATGAAGTGAAATTCTTTAAAAAATAGGCCAATGGATGCAACTAACCATTGTGATGTGTCTGTTTCAAAACTGCTTTAATTAGTAAAGACACACACATACACATACAGATCAAGCCTGCCCATAAGGAACATGTATATACCATTGTAAAGTGGGATCTACATGTCCAAAGATCAAACCGGTCACACTTCGATATTGAAGTGGTACCTATCTGACCCCCAGGTTCTTCGTCCATCCCTCCTTATCGTGTGACTTACGTAAGGAGGCCTATGATCTGAGAGTTACTTTGGATGCCCTGGGTAATGGAACATCCTCTGTTTTTATTGACTGGTTAGGCCACCTAATTGTAAAGGTAGCACACATATCGGCTTTTCTCCCTATTTACTTTACCGATTCTATTGAAGTTATTCTAACTTCACATCGGGATTAGAGTCCCTAAAAGAAAAAATAATGTGTTTTGAACTGAGGGCCACCGGCCTGATCTGATCACTCTCAGTCCGAAAAAAATATGTGTACTCGGCAACTCAGCTGAGAATTTGGCAAAATAAATTTTGTTCTCCTGACCGGTTGAGCATCCGAGTGAGGTACGGCCACCCAATCCATGTATGCCGCACATGACCTAGGTACTCAAAATGCGCGATAGGATCTACATATGATCTATCTGAGGGGCATAAGCCTATACGACTGGTATAAAAGGACTGATGGACCTTTTATATATTATGATTATGGTTTGGTTTCATAAAACAGAACTTTGGTTTGATTAGGACAAGAGCGATTTTTTGATTTTTTTGTCAAAACTACCATTACTAAGCTAACTTAACTATAAGCTGTGCATTCTCAAGTGTATACTGCTCTTGTGGTGTATATGTTTTTTTCGGTTTTTTATATTAAACTTTTTATTCTGTACGGGATATGGTACCAAAGAAGCTATATTCGTAAAAAATATATTGCACGATACATATGTGTTAGAATGTCAACAAAACGTCCATGTTTATAGGAAACGGATTTAAGGGAGACTTATATTTGTCAAAAAAACTAACTTTCAAGAGTAGCTTTTATTTAAAAAATTCTATTAAAATTCTCTCAAAAACATCTTCAAAGTACCAAATTTACATGTTATATAATTGCATATAAGTCGGAAAACTGAAAAATTTATACAAATAATATTCAAATGAAAATTTACCGCTACAGTTCGCTGAAAAATATTCCTAATTTCAGGTCCTATTCGACAATTCTTTTTGATTGCACCAGATTCGAAACGAAATCAACTGCTACAAATAAAATCTATCACACTATAGAAATATATTTAAATTCCAAAACTAAAATTACAAAGAAGACGACTAACTTAATATAATCTATTTTTCCTCTGAGCTTCATAGATTATAAATTTGTTCCACGGCACTCAAATATTTAATTTTTACAAGACGTCACCCTACTACGACATAGAATATTTCGTAAAGGTCATAATAGAGAAAATTTATGAATAACTGTTATTAGGGACCATCTTACCTAATTAAATATCCCTTTAAGATACTTACCCGGCAGTAAAATATTTTACATTTTCATAAAAAATCGTTATATCAGGTAGAAGATGGGCGACACGGGTTTATTTAAAATATGATAGGACTCAATGTGTGGCATTTTATTATTTACCAGGAGTCCTCTGGAAATTCGTTACCATAAAAGAGTAAACCATATATTTTTCAGAATTTTTACTCTTAATATTGTTGATTTAAACGCCAACACCAACAAGATTACTTGGTTTGAGTATAAACTTAAATAAATTACGAAGAATAGTCTTTATCTACTAAATTTACGCCACAACTCACAGCTCTTTTAAGAGCTCGTTATTTTGGTAAGCATAATATAATATGTAATGCAAGATCTACAAACAAGGAAACAAGGAAGAGTATGTGATTGCAGTATCCTAGATTTGTTTAAATGTCTAGTGTTCTAAAAATTGTTTGAGAAAACTATATATATATATATATATATATATATATATATATATATATATATATTGGATTTGAAACTTCCGCGGGAGCTATATGTGACTTCAGTTGTTTTCCGGGTTTGACTCCGCGTTAAGTAATTTTGGTTTTTAGAAAAACCATTGTTTTGACGACGTTTCGGCAAGGTCACACTTGCCATTGTCAAGTCAGATTAGTTCTGCTTCGTCTTGATGTTTCAGGAGAACTGATTTCTCGGTCGCTGCTCGCTAAGTTTAAATACCTTGAAGCGCTTCTTGTTATTGGTCCTGTGCGCAGAGTGGGCGGGGTCTTCTTCGCTATTTTAATTTCTACGTTTTTCTGTAGAATATGTTTCCACGTATTTGGGAGTCTTTGGGCATCGTCTCTGGTATTTAAATTTTTTGGATGTTTTTCGATCTCTATGGCTTCCCTGATTACACGTTTGGCTTTATTTTCGATATTGGCTAGCATTGTTGTTCCATTTAAGTCGATTTTGTGTCCTGTGTTGATGGCATGTTGTGCTAGAGATGAAGTTTTCTGTTTTCTTTCGATGGCGTTTCGATGTTCTTCGCGTCTAACTTGTATCCTTCGATTTGTCTGTCCGATGTACGATTTGTCGCAGTCCTCACACGGGATTCTGTATACACCTTGATTTTCCAATGCAACTTTTGTTTTTGCCGATGGTAATATGGTTGCGATTTTTTTGTCGGTGTTAAAAATAGTCTCTATGTTGTTTTTACGTAGCACTCTACTGATTTTGTCTGTCGTACCCTTTATATAGGGCAGGATAGTTTTTCCGACTGGTTTTTCCTCTTCTTCTGGATCTTTGATTTTGTTTCGGGATTTCTGTGCCTTTTCAATCGTATACATGGAGAAGCCATTTTTTCTTAGAGCTGTTTTGACTTTTTGCATTTCTTCGTTCTTATGTTCCTTATCTGCCAGTTTCTCAGATCTTGTTATTAGGGTTTTTATTACCGAATTTAATTGTGCAGGATGATGGTGTGAGTCTGCGTGTAAGTACCTGTCAGTATGGGTTGGTTTTCGGTATACTGTGTGTCCTATGCTTCCGTCTAAAATAGAAACAGCAGAGCATAAACCCAAACTGTGGCTTAGGTATGTTGATGACACATTTATTATCTGGACACATGGAGAAGAGAAGCTTAACGAGTTCCTACAACACATTAATAATATCCACCCAAAAATACAGTTTACCATGGAACGGGAGAATAACCAACAACTTCCATTCCTAGATGTGTTAGTTATTAAGAAAGAAGACGGAAGCATAGGACACACAGTATACCGAAAACCAACCCATACTGACAGGTACTTACACGCAGACTCACACCATCATCCTGCACAATTAAATTCGGTAATAAAAACCCTAATAACAAGATCTGAGAAACTGGCAGATAAGGAACATAAGAACGAAGAAATGCAAAAAGTCAAAACAGCTCTAAGAAAAAATGGCTTCTCCATGTATACGATTGAAAAGGCACAGAAATCCCGAAACAAAATCAAAGATCCAGAAGAAGAGGAAAAACCAGTCGGAAAAACTATCCTGCCCTATATAAAGGGTACGACAGACAAAATCAGTAGAGTGCTACGTAAAAACAACATAGAGACTATTTTTAACACCGACAAAAAAATCGCAACCATATTACCATCGGCAAAAACAAAAGTTGCATTGGAAAATCAAGGTGTATACAGAATCCCGTGTGAGGACTGCGACAAATCGTACATCGGACAGACAAATCGAAGGATACAAGTTAGACGCGAAGAACATCGAAACGCCATCGAAAGAAAACAGAAAACTTCATCTCTAGCACAACATGCCATCAACACAGGACACAAAATCGACTTAAATGGAACAACAATGCTAGCCAATATCGAAAATAAAGCCAAACGTGTAATCAGGGAAGCCATAGAGATCGAAAAACATCCAAAAAAATTTAAATACCAGAGACGATGCCCAAAGACTCCCAAATACGTGGAAACATATTCTACAGAAAAACGTAGAAATTAAAATAGCGAAGAAGACCCCGCCCACTCTGCGCACAGGACCAATAACAAGAAGCGCTTCAAGGTATTTAAACTTAGCGAGCAGCGACCGAGAAATCAGTTCTCCTGAAACATCAAGACGAAGCAGAACTAATCTGACTTGACAATGGCAAGTGTGACCTTGCCGAAACGTCGTCAAAACAATGGTTTTTCTAAAAACCAAAATTACTTAACGCGGAGTCAAACCCGGAAAACAACTGAAGTCATATATATATATATATATATATATATATATATATATATATATATATATATATATATATATATATATATATATATATAAGAAATACTGGATATTAGTGACTGTCGATATAAACAAACAACACAGTTTATTAGGGTTGCAGTCAGAATATTGGCCGGGATGTTAAAAAAACACTCTTTTGACTTTTTGTCGAGCTTTCGGAATGGTTTTATTCATTTTTCAAGACACTGTAAAAGACAATTATGTAAATATTTAAAAAATATCACAATTCTTCAGTGTAACTTACTAGTCGTTGAGATTATTTTTGTATGCCTAGACACTCAACATTTATATCACACATTAAAATATACAATTATGGACAAAATACATCATAAAATTTTTAAAATTTGTTGTAAAAATAGTAAAACTTGATTGATGGCATGTTTTACTGGTGTATATTAACTCATACAGAAAATGGAAAGAAAAACAGTGTAATTAATATGTAATTAGGTGTAATTGATGTTATCTTTCTTTACAAGAAATACTAGAGGCCCTTCTTAGGTGATTATACTTTTTAAACCTGTCTTAATGGTATGCAACATATTATACAAAGGTGTAATTTTTGTACAGGTAAATACCTATTTATTTTATTTTTGGTGTTTTTCTAGTAAATATCAATAAATGTTACTTAATTTGTCTATGTCGGACTTTTTGTTGATGCAAGATGTGCTAGATTTTATGAAACACATTTCCAAAAAAACACGTTTTGAATGGTTCTCTTCTTTTGCCAAAATACAGGAATCATCGAAATTGAATTCATGTTTTAGAGTTAGTGCATGTTCTGTCAATGCACATGCATTGATTTTTTTGATTTTTATATCACTGCGATGTGATATCACCCTGCTGTGAAAATTACGAGATGATTCTCCTATGTAAATTTTATTACAGTTACTACACGGTATAGAATAAACAGCATTCGATGACTCCTGTATTGTGAAAGGATCTTTTGTTTTTGTGTAAAGCTTCGATACTGTTTTCACATTTTTGGTTGTAATTTTTAAGCCACTAACATTTTTAAAGATGTTCATTAGCTTAGATGTCAAAAATGGAATGTAGGGTAGGCAACCATAAGTTATTTTAGATGGTAATATTGATGCGTTATGTGTCAATGTCAATTGTCGGATCTCATTGTTATGAAAATTTTGGTTGACAGAAACTTGTGAAGAAAAGGAGAACGGAAAATGAGTTTATTTAACAGCCCTATGGGATAAGAATTCTCTTGTAGTATGGATCTCAACTTTTTTAGTCCCTTGTCTCTGAATTCTATATGTGACAAATTGATAACCCTAGTTTTTAAATCCAAAACCAAATTTGTTTTCATCTTAGGTGGATGTTGGGAATAAAAGTTTATGAAACGGTTACTGAAACAAGGTTTACGATACCACTCCGTCTTTAGCATGCCATCATTGCCACGATGGATTAGCATGTCTAAAAAAGGAATCATATTATCAGCCTCTCTCTCAACCGTAAACTTCAAGTGTTCACATTGGGCATTAAAAGTGTTTAAAACATCAGTTACCTTGTTTTCAGGGACCGATAGAATCAAATCATCTACATAACGTTTAATAAATGGTATATGAAAAGGTATGTTTTCTTTACACGTTGTTATAAGTTCATCCAAAACAAAATTACATAGTATGGGGGATATTTTACTGCCTATTGGAGTGCCAAAAATTTGTTTAAAAAAATTACCATTGAATAAAAAGATGTTAGAATCAATTACAAAAGTTAACATTCTTATGAAATCATCTAAACTGATCTTAGTATGTGGAGAGATGTTGTTCCAGTTATTTTTAATGCTGTTAAGAATAGCATCTAGTGGTAAGTTTGTAAACAGTGACACAACATCTAAACTAATCAATATATAATTATTTGGAACTTTAACATTGTTAATGAAGTTACTAAATGAATAAGAATCTCTAATATAGAATTCATTGGATTCGTTGTAGGAAATTGTGAGAATATATGTAAGGTGTTTAGCACGTTTACTATTAGGAGCATCAATGGAAGATACAATAGGCCTCATTGAAATAGTGGGTTTGTGAACTTTAGGCATGATGGTTTCGAAAAGTTGGCATTCTTGGTTTATTCTTTTAAGGACATCTATATTTGTTATTTTCGCTGTCCATGGTATTTTTAGGATACAGCGATAGAGCCACATTTCGAAAGATTCTAATCTGTTTATATCCCTCGTCTTGAGTGTCCAGCCCTCTACGCCATACAGCAGCACTGACCACACGTAGCACTTAGTAAACCTTAGTCTGAGTTGAAGACTGAACTCTGAACAAGTCAGTACCTTCTTGAATTTTACGAAAGCTTGTCGAGCTTGCTCAATGCGACATTTTACTTCCCTGTCCGATGCCCAGTGTTCAAAAAGCCACGATCCCAGGTATTTAAATTTACTCACTCTTTGAATGGACTTAGTATTTAGTGTTATGGTGGAGTTTTCAAGTGCATCCAAGTTTCTGGAGATGATCATAAATTTGAAAACTGACTTCATCACTGTATCACGAATGGTGGAAAAAGTGGAACTCAATGAAGAAATGGTTGGATCACGATCGACTGTTTGGATTCCGCTGATGAAAGAAATAACAGTAATGGTGATTCAAGTAAGTTAACATATGTATGAAGATCCCGAAACTAGATAAAACTATAAACTTAACTATCAAATATTTGTAGAATAAAATATATACCTATAATTACTCAGGAAGACCGAAAATAATCCAGAAGTAAAATGAAATAATAAATAAAACATGCTATAAGTACACAAAAATAGATATAAAGCTCCTCGAAATTAAGAAAAAGACTTAAAAACATTTAAAAATTATTATATTAGGCATATTTATATTTATAATATTTAAAATTTCCCAAACAACCCTTGTATTCTTGCTCAAATTGCAACAATGTAGGTTCGGTTTACATTTTTATTTAAAACTTACAGCTTTATTGGGCTATTAACGTCATTGGATTCTATTAAGTGCTCTTATTTTTAATTATATCATTAAAATGTTCTGCAACTGAGTTGAAATAAGAGTCGGTATTAAAAAATTAATGTTACGAATTTTTTGCAGAAATTATGCAGTAATAAATTAACCATTGTCTGATAAAGATGCTTTATTTTTAATTTTGCTGTTAGTGGTATTTAAATTACGATTTTAGTTTTGGAATATTAATTGAACAATGAACTTTACATAAAATTTCGATGACTTGTGATGCCAGTTCTAATGTACTCAATTATAAGATCTGCGGAAACTAAATTTTCTTCCGTCCTCGAGTTATATTATTGAATTGATGGATTCAACCGTTACTTGATGGAAATTCATTTTATGTCACAATAAAATACTGAAAACTTTGTTTTCAAACTTCCACAAAAATTAATTTTAACTCTTATCACTACAGCGGTTTCAGCTTATTGCCTTTCTCAAGTGATCTATTTTTGGCATGCGTTTACACTTTATAGTCTCTAATAAAATAGGTTGAGAAGGGGAGAACTGTTTGTCTCAAGTTGGTCATTCAGAATTATATCTGTGTTTTCTTTATTTATTGATTTCCATGTATTCTAACAAGGATAGCTTAAGGCCTTTATTTTGAATGTGAAGAATTTTAAATTCGTCGTTAAAAGAATGATAGTGATCTAGAAGGTGAAGTGCGTATGTAGAATTTGCTTTTCTATTGTTGAAAGCCCTTTTATGTTCTACTATTCGTTTGTTAAAGTTTCTACCAGTTTGACCGATGTAAGTTTTTGGGCAGTCGCAATATTTAAGTTTGTACACACCACTGCCTGTTAGTTCCTGTGAAATATACTAGTACGTCATCTACGTATCTCCACCAATATAAAAACTGTTTAAATGCGGGATGTTTTGAAATCCTTATCTCTAGATGATCCATAAAAATATCTGATAGCAATGGGCTTAGAGGATTGCCCATTATAAGTCCTGCACTTAATAATTTTGGCTCTTGTTGTTTTTGATAAATTTGCATAATTTGTTATTTGTTCGGAAAGCTGGTGTTATTGCTTTTTTTTTTGTGTGTTTGGCTATTTTTGTTGTAATTTTGCCTATATATGTAATCGAACAGAAGGTACTGGGTTTTTTCGCTGGTGGTGGAAATACTAATTTCAGGGCTTTCTAGTGTAATTTTTGATTTAACATTTTATTAATTGTTCGTTCATTGTATCCGTTGTTTACTGCTATTTGCTTAATTATATTTAATTTTGTCTCAAAGTTGTATTTTGACATCGGAATTTCTGTTAATCTATGTAACATAGTATGATATGCTGCCAGTTTATGTTGTGTTGGATGGGATGATGAATTGTGTATAGTCCTGTCAGTATGGGTGGGTTTGTGAAATATGGAGAAGTCATGTTTGTTTTTAAATCTGATAATTTTTAAATCCAAAAAATTTATAGATTGATTTTGTTCTATTGTAAATTCAATGTGACTATAAAGTGAATTCATATACGATAAAAATTGGCGAGTTGCCTGTTAGTTCCTATGAAATATACCAGGATGTTTTAAAATCTTTGTCTCTAGATGATCCATAAAAATATCTAATAGTAATGGGCTTATAGGATTGCCCATTATAAGTCCTGCACTTATTAATCAAATATATACAATTAACAGTGTATATATTTGATTAATTAACATAATTCTGAATGACCAACTTGAGACAAACAGTTCTCCCTTCCTCAACCTATTTCATTAGAGACTATAAAGTGTAAACGCATACCAAAAATAGAACACTTGAGAAATGTAATCAGCCGAAACAGCTGTAGTGATAAGAGTTAAAATAAATTTTTGTGGAAGTTTAAAAACAAAGTTTTCAGTGTTTTACTGTTATAATTATTGTTTGACTCAATCTTAAGTTATAACTTCAAAATATTGCTTTTAACTCAATTTATGTTTTAAGGTCTTTAAGGTAGTTTAAAAGTTTACAGCAAGAGTTTATACCTTACTGGGTCTAAAATGGTAAACTGCATATCTGTACTGTACTTTTCGACTTTAGTATGGATAAAAACAGATGATAAGCTAATAGATCACGAAACCAATCATAGTTTAGAAATTTATCACGAATAGTGGTATCACGTCTCGATCGCCCGGATCGTAATTCTTCATCCCCTTTTATCTTGGGCTGCCAAGAAAGTTTTATATAAACTGTGGCCAGTATAACTTCTCTGACGTATTCCACCCAGCGCACCGTGTGGAAATCCTCCATCGTTGACGTTTACCATTCGTTTTAGCCCCGACAATATGGGTTTTTAAGTGTTTTTTAAATATAGTTGGAAGTAATGTTTTTATTGTGTAATGTACTTTCTTTTTATTTTGAATATAAGTTTGTTTCTTTACTGGTGGGATTTATTTATCCCATCATTCAACAGTAATGGGACATATATGCCCCATGTTTTTTCTTAGGATAGGCAACAATGTAAAATAAATCAATTGCTTTGTTTGGTCTCCAGGTATCAACGAATATCATTAAAGTCATTTTAAACAGTTTTATTTTGCTACAATGACATTAATAATGAAAAAGTAGTCTCTTACATAGTTGACTGTGAGTATTTATTGATTAAACCTTTTCTCTCCATATAATAAAACACGAACTATTTTGCATCTACTCATATTTATTATTATAGAAACGCACCAATATAAATTGATACTTAAAATAAATAGATGCAGATTCGTGCAGAAATAAATTTCTGAACGAATAACAAACCAACAATAAACAACTCATTTTTTGACCACAAAGATCAACACAAATATACATTTAATAACACGCGTGGCCAAAGATACATGATAGATTTTGTTATAACCAACAGAGATATACATGCATAGAAAATAATCGACGTAACATGCCTCAACTCAGCAGATGTAGGTAGCCATACCATAACCGTAGCCTAGTTTTATGTAAAAAAAGAATCATCTCGAAATACTAGCCACCCAAGAGAGCGGCGAGAACATAAACAAAAATCAAAGTCGAACGACTAATTACGGAATCCACGAAATACTTATACAGGAAAACAATATCAGAGAAGATCGCTGGGAATGAAATATAAGAAAACGATAACATCGATAAAAGCTGGGAAAAACTAAAAAATAACATAATTAATGCAGCATCAATTGGGGAGAGAAAAGTAACGAATACTGACATATCAAAAAAGAAAACATCAAGGTTTAGAGCGGAAGTCAAGAAGAAAAGAAGAAAGCCTTTTTATACTACTTTTGACTACTTTCGATCCCCATTTGCTAAAGCTGACGATAATGACACCAGATGTGACGACAAACGAAGAAATTAATATTGAGGAGGAAAAGGTAAAGAAAACATTAAGACAAATAAAAAATACAAAATCACCAGGAGAGGACAGGATACCGAACGAAATCCTAAAGTACAGAGGACCAAATCTGACCAAACAACTATTAAACTTAATCCAAAAAATAAAAGAACAAAAACAAAATTCCTCAAGAATGGGGATCAAGCATTCTAATTGGGAATTAATTTTTTAAACATAACACTAAAATTAACAACCAAATTGAGAAAAAATAAACTGAATAAAATTATGACACTAGCAGAAAAACACAAAAAACATCTGAACAACTAGATGAGGAAGCAGAGCTGTTGTTCGAAATATACAAAAATCAGCATTGGAAAACACTCCGCTTCACTCTCTCCACTTCAAGTATCAAAGTAAAAGAAAACAACTGTCCGAAGGAAATTAAAAAGTTAATTAAATAGAAAGGAAAACTAAGAAGGCGACGGCAACTAACCAGAGCTCCTCAAGATAAAACGAAAGTAAACAATGCAACTCAAAAGATTAAAAGAGAGATTTAAAATATAAAAAATTATTTAATGAGTTCTTACCTGAGAGAATTGACGGATAATAGCAGTACTGTATACTCTCTACGGAAAGCAACGATAAGGCTTAAAAGACCAGTTATCCATTCTGCACCCAATAAACTGAAAGATGGTAGGTCATGAGCAATAAGCAAAAGGCAGAGAGATTTGCTACATATTTAGAAAATACATTCATACACATGAAAACCAAATTAATGATCAAATATATATAGAGCCTAATCAGATAGAAGAGACAATCAGACCAACATCCCCAAAAGAAGTAGGCGATGAAATAAAAGAAAACATAAATCTGAAGAAATCTCCAGGATACGATCTAATTACTGGAGAATTACTAAAAAACCTGCCTCGCAAAACCATAGTAAAATTAACCAACCTAATTAATGCTGCTTTTAAATTAAGATATGTCCCGAATTTATGAAAAATAGCTAAGGTAATAATGATACCAAAAACAGCGAAATCACCAATAGAAGTCTCTTCTTACATACCAATATTACTTTTAAAAGTGGTGTCAAAGCTGTTCGAGAAACTCTTGCTAAAAAGAATGAAAACGATAATAGAAGAGAAAAAACTTAATATTGTTCTGAAGCTATCTTCTTGTCTCATTTTAAATTAATTACTATTTAACTGGGAATAAGCCACAATTAAAGATAAAAATACGTTTATTGACGTTTCAATTTCCACTTCGGAAATCGTTGTCAAAATACAAACAGTAAATTAAACAAATTTTGTTTTTTGTTACATAGTGAAAAATTCTTCTAATAATTTAATTTTATCTGACTCATTTATACTGACAATTCAGACATACATTATGCATTTTAAGGTAAACGACTTTAAATTATATTGCCAATATTGTTGAGTTGCGCTCCTGGGACGACTTTACTTATAAGATAGTTCATGTCGGGATAGTATTATGAGGTTTTTTTCCTGGTTTATCCCTCATAATTTACTATGGAATCACTAACAGGAGAATTTTACTGTCATCATGTCATGTGTTTGTCTTTTTAAAGACGAATTACATGCTATGATTTTCTTCTGACGGATATTCTCAAGTTAAAGTTGATTTCATGTAATCGAATGAACTATCTTATAAGTAAAGTCGTCCCAGGAGCGCAACTCAACAATATTGGCAATATCATTTTAAAGTCGTCTACTTTAAAATGCAGAATGTATGTCTGAATTGTCAATATAAATAAGTCAGATAAAATTAAATTATTAGAAGAATTTTTCACTATGTAACAAAAAACAAAATTAGTTTAATTTACTGTTTGTATTTTGAGAACGATTTCCGAAGTGGAAATTGAAACGTCAATAAACGTATGTTTATCTTTAATTGTGGCTTATTCCCAGTTAAATACTAATTAAGAGAAAAGCTTATTCCAAACCACCAATTTGGCTTCAGAAATAATCACTCTACTATTGATCAAGTACATAGAATTACTAATATAATTGAGAAATCGTAAGAGGAAAAAAAGTCTGCTCTACAATATTTTTAGACGTAGCTAAGGCATTCGATAAATTATGGCATGAAGGTTTAGAATAGCTCGAGACAGAGACAGTTTCGCCATGTTAATCGCCAACGTCAAGGAGACTTGATAGGGCACGTTAAGAAGAAGAAGGTTTACTGTATAAACTGAAATTCTTTATGCCTAGATAATATTCAGAAATTCTACTGCCATACATATGACTGATAGATACTTCAATATCAAACAACAAGAGGTTTAAACAAATTTAATAGAAATTAAAGCAGCAGTCTCTCAAGGAAGTGTATTACGTCCGGTCCTTTACCTGTTATGCACATGCGACATACCTTAACTAGAAAATGATGCTATAGCCACCTTTGCAGATGATACTGCCATTCTAGCAACAGGTGATACCAGTAAAGAAGCAGCAGAAAAATTACAGTTGTCAATATATAAAAGAGTCTAAATCAATTCACGTTAATTTAACAAACAAAAAAATCCAAAACATTCCAATTACAATAAATGATGCCAAAATACCGCACGCATATACTGCAAAATACTTAGGTATCACACTTGATGCAAAGCTTCGCTGGTCCAGATTCGCTGGACCAGATTCCAATAGTACAAACACAGTAGATGTTTGTACCATTGATATCTAGTCAAAAAAAAAAAGAAAAACAACAAGGTTTTAGGTCGGGAAGATCATACACCAACGCTATATTTATAATGAGGCAAGTGCAAGAGAAATAATCAAAACGATCGCAAATTTCAACCAAAACAATACAATAAAAGTAAAAGTAGAACAAGAACTAACCGACCCTTTGAAGCTGGTAAAGGAATAAGACAGGGAGATTCACTGAGTCCTCTATTGTTTAACCTGATTATGGATGAAATAATAAAAAAAGTAAGAATTAAAAAAAGATACCAAATGGAAGAAAAACAACTTAACATAATCTGCTAGCAGACGACGCAACACTATTCTCTCAAAGTGAAAATGATTTACAACGTATGCTGCACCAATTTACTAAAATCTAAATTGAAACTAAAAGGTCAGATAATAGAACAAGTGATGGAGTTTAAATATCTAGTCATAACATTATCTTAATACGGAAATCTCTAAACTGAAGTGGAAAATCAGAAAAAATAGAGCAAACAGAGCCGCAGGCTGCCTGAATGAAACAATATGGAGAAATAAAAATATCGGGAAAGAAATAAAAAGCAGACATCAGAACAATATGAACAATGCTATACGTGGTAGAAACAAGACCTGACACAGAGAGGACGAAAAGGATGTTAAAAACAGCAGAGATAAAAACACTTTGACAAAGTTATGGTAAGACACTATGGGACAGAGCTAGAAATACAGATGTACAATGTAGCCGCTAGGTAGAGAACATCAAGAACTGCGTAAAAAATAGAAGAGTAGAGAGGAACGATTACATAAGCCGAATGACAACAAATAGAGTAGTGAAGACGGCAAGAGACGGTTCCCCAATAGAAAGACGATCAATGGGAAGACCACGAAAACGATGTAACGACAACTTATTGGAAGCACATTGAAAAATAGACAGAGTCATATCTAAAAGAAGAAGAATAGGAAGAAGGAAAAGTTGAACAAAACTGTTTAGTATCAAACTTACTAATTTTTCAAAAAAAGTCAAAATTTTCTAAAGTATAAGAGTAATTTGTAGACCCAGTCACTCTTTGATTTGTTTAGTCTAAGTTAAAAATACAAAATAAATATTTTTGACAAGATCATGTGTAAAAGTTTTAAATGATCTGAATAACTTCGTAACTTCTGAATAAATATATTCAGAATCTTCATATCATATTGGATTTTGTCAAATGTTTTCCAAGACTTTGGAACTTGCGGGTCATCGTTAATCCTAATTACTATTTAACTGGGAATAAGCCATAATTAAAGATAAAAATACGTTTATTGACGTTTCAATTTCCACTTCGAAAATCGTTATCAAAATACAAACAGTAAATTAAACAAATTTTGTTTTTTGTTACATAGTGAAAAATTCTTCTAATAATTTAATTTTTTCTGAACCATTTATATTGACAATTCAGACATACATTATGCATTTTAAAGTAGACGACTTTAAAATGATAGTGCCAATATTGTTGAGTTGCGCTTCTGGGACGACTTTACTTATAAGATAGTTCATTCGATTACATGAAATCAACTTTAACTTGAGACTATCCGTCAGAAAAAAATCATAGCATGTAATTCGTCTTTAAAAAGACATACACATGACATGATGACAGTAAAATTCTCCTGTTAGTGATTCCATAGTAAATTATGAGGGAAAACCAGGAAAAAACCTCATAATATTATCCCGATATTGTAAGTATTTATTTCGTGAATTTAGTTTACCTTCAACAAACATCAAAATTCTGATTTTATATGTTACGTTATTTAAAAAACATAAATGATGTATCCTCTATATATTATGTTACTGACTTACTAATACTGGTATTTTCTTATTAATAACTTCCTCTTTCAATATTGGTAACCAAATCCTACTACATTCTGCCGAGGAATTTGCGACACAATTGGCCTCATTTAGCATAATTAGAGCCGCTTCTTTGATTTTTCTTTTTTTACCATCCGTTTCTTTTAGGACTACATTTGAATTATTCCATTGAACCCTATGTTCATTATCCATTATTATTACCAATATTGAAAAAGGAAGTTATTAATAAGAAAATACCAGTATTAGTAAGTCAGTAACATATAGAGGATACATCATTTATGTTTTTTAAATAACGTAACAGATAGAATCAGAATTTTGATGTTTGGTGAAGGTAAACAAATACTTACAATGTCGGGATAGTATTATGAGGATTTTTTCCTGGTTTTTCCCTCATAATTTACTATGGAATCACTAACAGGAGAATTTTACTGTCATCATGTCATGACGTGTTTGTCTTTTTAAAGACGAATTACATGCTATGTAACAAAAAACAAAATTTGTTTAATTTACTGTTTGTATTTTGAGAACGATTTCCGAAGTGGAAACTGAAACGTCAATAAACGTATTTTTATCTTTAATTGTGGCTTATTCCCAGTTAAATAGTAATTAATTTACAATGCCACAAGAAAATAGCTTCAGACCAAAAGAAATCGTTAATCCTATTAACGATTTACATGTGCTCAAACCACTTTTGCACGAAATGAATTTCTCAAACTTTGTAGCATTTTTTAAAACATTTTCTTTGTAGATTCGAATTTGTAGCACTTAAAAAAATATCTTTAAAATTTTACTCATTATATCTCTAGTTAGATAATAATTAGGTTTCTGCTTTTTAAAACGTAAATTAAGATCTACAAATATAATGATTATAGAATTTCTTAAATGTTGAAGTTAACAAGGATCATTCGTTATAGATGCTTTAAAATTTTGTTTACGCCGTAAACAAAGTTGTCTCGAAAATATACGGGGAATAAAGTTGAGATTATTTTTATGAAGTAGAATTCGCCTTTCGTCCAAAAGTCGGAAGACAGGTGTAAGTGGACCGGTCTGAATGTGCCAATCTGCCAAAAATACCAGAGCACGTGTATACGTAAGAGTGCGTACGAAATTGCAGTCAGCGTGGTTGGTTGTCTTGTACCGCTTTGAATAATTACCACTTATTTTTTATATCGCTCTTATTAATTGATATCGAGCGTTTCCTTTTAAAAAATAAGAAGACGCAGATGGAGCACTTTATACTATTTATATTAAGGTTATGGTAATAATATTAATTATGAAATTAACGAGGCAGTTGGAATATTGGACTAATTTTGAAATACCTTAAGATATACCACTACAAAGTTGTAAAATGTAAAATGTGAATCTACTGTTATTTTCCTTACTAATAAATTAGTACTACAAATAGTACTTTAACATAAAAGTTAGATATAAAATTCAAAGGTTTGGTTTTTTTTAACGACGTTTTTCGTTAGTAATTTTTACATGAAAATAATAATTATCAATAATATTGCCCTTCTTTCCTAATAGTCAATTATTTGAAAGATGTAAAGAGAACATGACGATATAGACTGCAATTTCGATAAATTTCATGGTACATACAGAACAAACATTTTTTAAATAATTATACTTAATCATCATCAGTAGCTCGACAACCCTTTCTGCGTCCTGGCTTGTTCTAGGATTTTTCACCATTCTGTTCTGTTCCTTGCCATGTTTTTCCAGTTGGTAATCTTAAGTGTTTTTAGATCTTGATTCACTTGTTCCATGTATCTAAGTTTGGGTCTTCCCTTTGACCTTCTCCTTACTGGTGTTTATCTCATTATATGTTTTGGCGTTTCAGTCTTCAACATCCGTTCAACATGGCCCATCCAGCGCGGACGTCCGATCTTTATAGATGTTATGATCTCGGGTTCATTGTATGCTGTGTATAGTTCAAAGTTATGTCTTCTGCGCCATATGCCAGTTTTCTTTAACCCCTTATATATGTGTCTAAGGATTTTTTTCGATCTTTACTCACTGAACTTGAATGGTTCTGGTTATTCAGACATACAGCAGCAGCACGCTGCATTAAATATACCTGTGATGTCCTACAGGCAGTATGCAAAACATACGGAGACAGTTGCAGATATCATCGGCCAAACACTTTGTGATTCCGTAGAAGAGGCTGGACGGGAGGAATTAGCTTTAGCCAAAGAAATTGGTGAAGTAGATTCCGACGGAAATGGGTTAATAACCGTTATAGCTGATGGTACTTGGTCAAAAAGATCGTATAAACTAAATTACGATGCTTCTTCAGGTGTAGTACCTGACGTTGTAAAATTTATTAAATTAGTACGCCTTTGATGGATGGGACATGTAATTAGGCGAGATGAAGATGAAACGATCAGAAAAATTTTCGACCGAAGAGGACCAGTAGGAAGACGATCCAGAGGAAGACCAAAACGTAGGTATCAAGATAACATAGACGATGATCTAAAATCCATCGGAGTTAAAGCATGGAGAAAGTTGCCAGAGGCAGGGGCGAATGGAAGATTGTTCTGAAGAAGCATTTGGCTCATGACGAGCTGTAATGCCACTGATGATGATGAAATAACTATACACGATTTGTGTTTTATTCATCTATTGAATACTTTTCTTATGTAACTGCAACCTATAAATATATTAAAATAATGTATATTCCATTCAGAGAACTTTTTCCTCGCAGTGCGTCGCCTCGAAATACTTGCCAGATAAATACATTTACTATTATGATGGTTTCGCAGGTACCAATTTTTTATAAATAAATAAAAATATTTTTTGTTTAATTTTTACTACGCTAATATCAGTTTTCTCTAACACATAAATAACTTCTTGAAATAATTTTTAAGCTATAACTGCGAAATTGTTTATTTGTTTGTGACAACAAATTGTAATTTTTTTGATAATAATATTCTTATGGTCTTTTAAATTTATTATAAATAAACACCATGGTGTTTTTTGCAGTCACGTTTCACAAATTTTTATTTAATACTATGTTTAGCTAAGACATATAAATTAAAAATGTGATTAATTCTTTTTAAAACATTATCTACGATAATCAATCTAAAAAAAAGTATTCCAACAAAACTAATTTGAATGGAGAATAATGCAGTTATTGTCATTAAACAACCCGTGGGCCGGCGCCACTGAATAAACATCGAAACTGCAGATTTCAAATTAGGAAGTCACGTAGGGTCTGACATAAGCAGTGTATAAAAGTAAGTGATACGCCCACTTCAAATCGCAGTATGCTATACCTGCGAAAACAGCCTTAAAAGAAAAGCAGGAAAAACGAAAACAAAAAAAGAAAAGGAAAAGAGAAGAAAATTAATCGAAAACCAGTGTAGCACCAAAAAGAATTAAAAAAAGTCAAATGTTCTATTTCTTCAAATGATATTCAATCGAATATCATTTGAAGCATAGACATAGACATTAGATATAGACATAGACTGTAAGCATAGACATTATATATCTAACGATGAGATCTATTTATATGTCACGACTGCTTCAATCTGCAAGATAGTGATTCCGATGCTAATAACAGTAAACAAGACAGTGAGGATAAGGACATTGACAAACATTTCACTCAATACAAAGAAGCACAGAAGCAAGTATAAAATTAAATTGTGTCAACTGTATATAGCTATCTCATACCGCACAGAAATCTTTGGTTTTTCTTGTAATTTTGATTTGTTTCTAGTATCTGATTGTGCTAAAACAGTTGTCCAATAACTAATTTTGAGTGTCCTATAACTAAATAAACTGTCCGATAACTATAATTTTTGTAAGTATTTTTAATAAATATGTATTAACAAATAAGATTTACCACTTTCTGTAAATCCTTTTAGCCATTAATAAAATGTTTAGACTACGTTTTCTATAAATTTTAATTCAATCTGCAGACAACAATGTTAATTACGAATTTTTAAAGTTGAAATTTTCTTAGGTGTCCAATAACTGTATGGTTTACCATAGATATAAAACAATGTAAGGTATTAAAACACACGATTTTTATAGAAACGACGATTTTCAGTTTGGAAAATTCTTTGGGTATTCGCATTGGACTGAATACTATGCAATATGTACTTATAACAGAATAATAGCCTCAGTCCAAATTTTCGCACGCACGAGGTAACCCGTTGTAAGAATTTTAATATCAGATGTTAAACTTTATAAGGATATTTTGTATTTAACTAAATCATTATCTTATTTATGGCTTATGAAACGTTTAAGAGTAAAATGTCGATATTACCATTAAACCGGAACAATTTGGATACTCGCCATGAATATATTTTGATTCGAAATTGTTCGAATTTTAATACAAAATTTTGAAGAAATGAAGTATTGAATAATTTCGAAGGTGGATTGTTTTTTAATATTATTTAAGCCTTCAGGTAAATTGCAGGTAGAACGTATCAAATAGTAGGGAAATTACTTAATAATAACTTTTTATGTGTTTAACCCTAAGGGCATCCAACATTAAAAAGGCTTGAAAGATGAATGCACGTGGAAGGAATAATACTACTTGGTTTTAATAAAAAATTTATTTAACGTAATGAAAGCTTTTGCTGAATATCTAACGGTTAACCATTGGGTTAATAACATGGGTTAGGAAAATGTGTTTATTTTTCATTTTATATTAAAAACTTCTTCCTACTTTATAAATAGGATTAATGTCTGTTTTACTTTGGTTTTTAGCCTCAATTGACGCTGTCTGACCATCTTTTCCTCGGTCCTCCCAATAATCTTCTTCCGTTTGGCGATTTGTGTCTTGCTATTCGTACTATTCTATTTTTTGTCATTGTTTCGATGTGTTGATTCCATTCCACTTTTCTTCTTTTGGTCCACGCGTTTACTTCCTCTATACCACTCGCTTGTATTTCCTCATTTCTTACACTGTCTCTTAGAGTTTGGTTTGTTATTTTTCGTAAGACTTTCGTTTCTGTTGTTTACAGCAGTGTTTGTGTTTTCGCCTTATCTGCTCTTGTTTCCGCTGTATACGTCATTATCGGTCTTATTGTTGATTTATATATCCTGGTTTTCGTTTCCGTTGTGAGGTATTTGTTTCTCCAGATTGTGTTGTTGAGACTTTCTGCTGCTCTGTTTGCTATGTTCACTTGTTTTTGTGCTTCTTCTTCCACTTTTCCGCTTGACAGTTTTATTCCCAAGTATTCAGTTTCCATCACTTGTTCTATTATTTTGTTATTTACGACTAGGTTACATCGTCTCGATTTCGCTGATATCACTATCGCTTTAGTTGTCTCTGTTGAGATCACCATGTTGTATATGAGCGCCGTATCTTTGAATTCTTTAATTAATCTTTGTAGGTCATCTTAGCTAATATGGCTTAATTTGCCAAATGCTGCCCAAGTTAGGCCTATTCGCCTCTGTATTTGATGTGTTTGATTGTCTCTGCTTATTTTGATTTCGTGTCCCAGATATTTGTAAGTGTCTGTTTGTTGTATGTTATTATTGTCAATAGTTATATTTCCACTCATTACGAGATTTGTCATAAGTTTAGTTTTCTCAAAGTTTATCTTTAATCCTGCTCTTTCAGACAGACTTTTATGCGAATGCATCATAGAAACTGTATCTTGTAAATTATCTGCGATTAATACAACATCATCTGCAAATCTTGGGTGGTTTAATCTTTCTCCATCTATATTAATGTCCATATCTTGACATTGCGTGCTCTTAAATATTGACTCTAGAACTGCCGTGAACAATTTTGGTGAAATATTGTCTCCTTGCCTAACTCCTCGACCTAAGCTGAATTTTTCTGTGTCTTCGTGTAGTCTTATATTTGATGTAGCGTTCTCGTAGATGTTTTTGATTAGTGTCGTGTACCTGTAATCTATTCGGCTTTGATTTAGAGCTTTCAGTATTGTTTCAAACTCTACAGAATCAAAAGCCTTCTCGTAATCGACAAATGCAAGAACCAGTGGTATGCTGTACTCGATGCACTTTTCTATTAAGATCTTTATGGTATGCAAATGGTCATTTATGCCATATCCTGCCCTGAAGCCTGCTTGTTCTTTGGGCTGATAGAAATCAAGTTTAGGTGTTAGCCTCTTTGTTAAGATTTTCATAAAGAGTTTGTACGTATGTGTCAAGAGGCTGATGGGTCTATAATTTTCTAATTTAGTAATATCGCCTTTTTTGTGTAACAAGACTATTACTGCATTGTTCCAGTCTTTTGGAATTGTACACGCATGTAAGCATTTATTAAACAGTTCGCTTACTGATTTTAATAAAATTTCTCCTTCTGCTTTTATTGCCTCGATAACGAGTCCATCATCACCAGGCGATCGATGGTTCTTTATTTCCTTTAAAGCTGCTCTTACTTCTGACACAGTAATGGGTAAAAGTATTTCCGATCCCTGATTTATGAGAGTCTTTACTCGTGTCGGGAAATTGTCTTGTGGTCTTTGACTGGTATAGAGGTCTTTATAAAACTCTCTGGTTATTTTCAGAATATTTTGTTGTTGTTGCCTTTCCGTCTTTATCTCTCAGCTTGTATATTTCTTTTTTACTTTGTGTGAGTTTTCTTTTCATTATCATTAAACCTTTGTTCTTTTCTACTGTTTGAGTAATTACATTAGTATTATATCTTCTTACATCTTTTCTAATTTCCGCTGAAATTCTTTTATTTAGTTTTTTATATTCTTCTTTGTTTCCCTTTTCGTTCTCGCTTAGGTTTCATCGTATTTCCATGAGAGCTTTTTTCCATGAGAGAAATACGATTGAGTCGTATTATTAAACATATTCAGTAAGTCAGAACGTTGTTTCTGTGTTATTACATGGAAGCATCGGTAACGTTTACACCTACCACCAAAACTGAAGTCATAAGCATTGAGAAAATAACTTGATATTATCGAAAAACTTACCTACAGTCATTTCCTGTTGTTGTTGCTAAAATATCCGTATCATCTTTCGCTTTGATAAACTTTTCTTTTTCGTTTTCGTGGTTGATCTGTAGTTCGAATATCACGAATACTACCATCTATAATATTCTAGGTATTCTGTTGAACAACTTTCGCCATGCTGAACTATTTTTCTAATACAAAAGAAACAAACATCACCTGTTATAAACAAAGAACGCACACAACTGATAAATTTATAGGCAAGATCATTTACGGTTAGCGATGACTGTTGATCAAAATATGATAAGTGTTGCTTTTACAACAAACCTCACGAGCATCTGTTGTTTTTCTAAAACTATCCGAATTTTCTATGTAGTTTACTTCGGATATCTGGGATTTTTACACAATTGAATGTGTGAGATCAAAAACAAAACTGCTATTCTATGCGAACAACACATAAAGTCAAATTTGCAAAAATAATAACATATAGTATTTTTCAAATAAACGCTTCAATTGATCCTTTATCTTTCACTTTCAAGCACCTAGTCATCCAATCATTATTCTTTTGCTTTTCTAATGTCTATTCGTACTTGTTTGTCTACTTTTTTATACATAGATGTGCCTCTATTCTTAAATGATCTTCTTTTGTTTATCATCTGTAATAGGTCTTCAGTCAACAAATATGAATATTTTTTCTTTGGTCTATATCTAAGTGTACTGCCATTTAAAATCTTTCAGTCTAGCTTAATATTTTATAGAAAAATCGTGGGTAAATACAGCTGATACATTCAAATGTGCTTTTGTCTTTATCTACACTCATCAAAATAATCTAGGAGACAAAAACTAAATTCAATATTACAGAAGGATTTCAAATAATTTATTTCAAATATGTGTAACAGAAAGTTATTAACAAGTGTTCCAAAATTAAAAGAAAACTCCATAAGTCAAAAAATGACAACAAAAAAGGTAAAAAAACTAATTTGTTGTCCCTCAACTCCCAACCAAGTATTCTTTAGGTTTTAATTAGTATCGTGCATTACCTCCACGGTTGTTGGTTACTGTCCTACATCTACTCAGAGAAATTTTTTAACGAGGCTCTTTACGGAATAGACGAAGGCATCCTTCTAAATGGTGAAAGAGTAAACAATGTTAGATATGCCGACGACACCATGGTGATAGCAGATAGTTTAGAGAGACTTCAGAGGCTAATGGACAGAATAAACGAGTACAGTCAACAGTACAGACTAAACATTAATACCCACAAAACGAAACAAATGATTATCAGCAAGGAGAATATAAACGGGGCTCATCTATACATTAATGGGACGCAGATAGAGCGAGTAAAACAGTATTGCTACCTGGGAACTATTATAAACGAACAGTGGAGCAATTTACAGGAAATAAAGTGCCGCATAGGAAAGGCAAGAACTGTCTTTAACAAAATGAGCGCAATCTTCAAAAGTCACAAATATCCCTTGATACAAAAATGAGACATTTGAGATGCTATGTTTTCTCTGTGTTGTTGTACGGGGCGGAGGCATGGACGCTTACAGACACCACTATTAAAAAACTTCAAGCATTTGAGATGTGGCTTTATAAAAGAATGCTGAGAATATCTTGGACAGCAAGGATCACGAACAAGGAAGTTCTAGGAAAAATAAAGAAGGGACCAGAGATTGTGTTTACGATCAAACGCATAAAATTGCAATATCTGGGACACGTTATGAGAAATCAGCACCGTTACTTCTTGCTACTGTATATATTGCAAGGTAAAGTCAAAGGTAAGCGGGGACCCGGTAGGACTAGAATAACATGGCTGCGGAATTTAAGAACATGGTTTAAGAAAACTTCAACGGAGCTGTTTCGAGCCACAGCAAGCAAGGTTATCATTGCCAATATGATTTCTAACATCCGAAATGGACAGGAACCAGAAGAAGAAGAAGTCCTACATCTGTAAGGCAAACTCATGATCAGATGATCAATATCTTGCTGTGGTATTCTGTTCCACTCCAATAAAAGGCTCTCATAAAGATGCTCTCTTGTATTTAACGCAATATTTTGTTGTAAAGTACGTCTTCCTAATATGTCCCATACATGCTTCTTCTTCTTCAAGTGCCATCTTTGTTCCAAAGGTTGGCGCTCATCAGGGCTATACGTATTTTCCAAACTGCTGACCGAAACAATTCGTTGTTGCTACAGCTATACCATTCCCGTAGATTCTTTAGCCAGGAGTTTCGTCTTCTTCCTATAGACCTTTTTCCTGCTATTTTCCCTTGTATAATTATTCAAAGCAGTTCATATCTTTCGCCTGTTGTAATGTGTCCCAAGTATCCCAAGTATACATGCTGAACTGGGTTTAGATCTGGCGATTGTGCAGGGCATGGTAAAACCTCAATTTCATTATCTTCGAGGAATGTTCGCACCACCCTGGCAGTATGCGGACGCGCATTGTCGTGCAATAATTGAAATTGGGACTAGCTTGTTATGCAAAGAGTACAACAGTAGGTTCAAGAATAATATCGCGGTCGTCTGTCGCATTTAAAAACCGTTTCATACAAACGCGACTGGTTCTTCCAAACACTTAATAAAATCAAAAAAGAGGAAGTACTCGATTTTTGGAAAAAATTTACTGATTGCTAAGCTATTTCTAATTCGACGGATCTACATTTCAGTAACACTAAAAATATTACGAAGAGCTCTGGCACAAACACTTATGGATTGTTGATTTTGAGCTTTGTTTGTATCTTCATTTCCACTGTCACTAGCAGTACCTTGTTTAGGTAAAGCAACTTGTGAAATACAATTGAGTCGTATTATTAAACATATTCAGTAAGCCAGAACGTTGTTTCTGTGTTATTACATAGAAGCATCGGTAACGTTTACACCTACCACCAAGACTGAAGTCATAAGCATTGAGAAAATAACTTGATATTATCGAAAAACTTACCTACAGTCATTTCCTGTTGTTGTCGCTAAAATATCCGTATCATCTTTCGCTTTGATAAACTTTTCTTTTTTGTTTTCATGGTTGATCTGTAGTTCGAATATCACGAATACTACCATCTATAATATTCGAGGTATTGTGTTGAACATCTTTCGCCATGCTGAACTATTTTTTTAATACAAAAGAAACAAACATCACCTGTTATAAACAAAGAACGCACACAACTGATAAATTTATAGACAAGATCATTTACGCTTAGCGATGACTGTTGATCAAGATATGATAAGTGTTGCTTTTACAACAAACCTCACGAGCATCTGTTGTTTTTCTAAAACTATCCGAATTTTTTATGTAGTATACTTCGGATATATGGAATTTTTACACAATTGAATGTGTGAGATCAAAAAAAAAACTACTATTCTATGCGAACAACTTATAAAGTCAAATTTGCAAAAAATTAACATATGGTATTTTTCAAATAAACGCTTCAATTGTGTTTTTATCTTTCACTTTCAAGGACCTACTCGTCCAATCATTGCTCTTTTGCTTTTTAATGTCTATTCGTACTTGTTTGTCTACTTTTTTATACATAGATGTGCCTCTAGTCCTAAATGATCTTCTTTTGTTTATCATCTGTTATAGGTCTTCGGCCAACAAATACGATTTTTTTTTCTGTGGTCCATACCTAAGTGTAATGCTATTTAAAATTTTTCAGTCTTGCTTAATATTTTATAGAAAAATCGTGGGTAAATACAGCTGATACATTCAAATGTACTTTTATCTTTATCTACACACATCAAAATAATCTAGGTGACAAAAACAAATTTCAATATTACAGAAGGATTTCAAATAAGTTATTTCAAATATGTGTAACAGAAAGTTATAAACAAGTATCGTAAAATATTATAAACAAGTGTTCCAAAATTAAAAGCAAACTCCATAAGTCAAAAAATGAAAACAAAAAAAAGTAAAAAAAAAACTAATTTGTTGTCCCTCAACTCCCAACTAAGTATTCTTATGTTAAATTAGTATAGTGTATTACCTCCACGGTTGTTGGTTACTGTCCTACATCTACTCAGAGAAATTCGTTTAACGAGGCTCTTTACGGAATAGACGAAGGCATCCTTCTACATGGTGAAAGAGTAAACAATGTTAGATATGCCGACGACACCATGGTGATAGCAGATAGTTTAGATGGACTTCAGAGGTTAATGGACACAATAAACGAGTACAGTCAACAGTACGGACTAAACATTCTTCTTCTTTCAGTGCCTATTCGTTCCGAATATTGGCAATCATTCTGGCTATAATTATTTTATTGACTGATGCTTTAAATAGATTCGTTGTTGTTGTGGAAAACCATTTCCTCAGGTTCTTCAACCATGATATTCTCCTTCTCCCAATTCCTCGCTTTCCGAATACTTTACCCTGTAGGATTACCTTCAGTAATCTGTATTTAGTGCTGTTTCGCATTATATGTCCGAGATATTCCAACTTTCTCCTTTTAATGGTATACATCACCTCTCTTTCTTTGCCCACTCTTCGTAATATGGTCTCGTTGGTTATCTTGTCTGTCCATGATATCCTTAGAATTCGCCTGTATAGCCACATCTCGAAGGCTTCAAGTTTTTTCTCCATTTCTTCAGTTAGTGTCCAGGATTCAACTCCGTAATACAATATTGAGAAGATATAACATCGTAGGAGCCTTACTTTTATCTCCAGATTAAGATTGTGGCTTTTAAAGAGTTTGGCCATGATATTGAATGCACTCCTAGCCTTCTCTATTCTACATTTTATTTCCTGTGAGTGATCCCATTGTTCATTTACTGTTGTTCCAAGATAGTTATACTGTTTTACTCGGTCCACTGGTGTATTATTGATAAGTAGTTGAGCGTCTCTAACTTTATTTTTGCTGATGATCATAAATTTAGTTTTTGTTATATTTACTTGAAGTCCAAATCTTTCACTTACTTCATTTACTTTGTTTATTAGTTGCTGTAAACCGTTCAAACTGTCTGCAAAAATAACGGTGTCGTCTGCATAACGAATGTTGTTTAGGCGTTCTCCATTTAGAAGTATTCCATGTTCGCATTTTTCCAAGGTTTCACTAAATATTTCCTCTGAATATAGATTAAATAATATAGGTGAAAGTATACAACCTTGTCTAACGCCTCGTAGAATCTGGATGATTTCCGTTGGTTCACCTCCAAAATTCGTTCTTATTGTGGCTGATTGGTTCCAGTATAAATTTTGTATTATACGCCGATCTTTATCATCCATTTGGGCTTTTGTTAGAATATCCATCATTTTTTGGTGTTGAACTGTATCAAATGCTTTTTGGTAGTCCACAAAGCAGGTGTAAATATCGCAAGTCATATCTCTGCATCTTTGAAATAATACTTGTAGACTAAACAGTGCATCTCTTGTACCTACGCCTTTCATGAATCCAAACTGTGTGTCTTGTATTCTCTCTTCGCATAGCTTGTATATTCTACGATGTATAATTTTAAGAAAAAGTTTTAATGTATGGCTCATTAGACTTATTAGCCTATATTCTCCGCACTTTTTTGCTCCCTGTTTCTTTGGTAAGGTAATAAATTCTGAAAGTAGCCAATCTTTTGGGATATTGCCTGTGTCATAGATATTATTGAAGATTTTACATAGTACTCTTAAAGATTCATCATCAAGAAGTTTAAGAAATTCAGATTGTACTCCGTCTGGTCCTGGAGCTCTACCTTCTTTTAGTGATATTATGGCTGCTCTTATTTCTGCCACTAGTATAGGTGGTCCTGTTTCCGTAGGTATTGGGGGCTGGTTCTCTCTCTCATCAAAAAATAAATTTCTTATGTAATTTTTCCAGGTATCATTGATACTCTCTTTGTCCACGATTATCTCTCCATTGTCATTAACAAGTTTACTTATTCTTCTGTTTTTACATTTACCTGTAATTTCTCTTACCTTCTTATGCACGTTGAAGTCGTCGTATTTACTTTGGAGAATTTCGATTTCTTGGCATTTTTTTCCAGTTCTTTCTGTTTGGCTTCTCTGATCTTTCTCTGTATCTCTCGCTGTAATGTTTTATACATGGAGTTATCGTTCTTGTTTTTCCTTCTTTCTTCCATTAGTTGCAGAATCTCTGTCGTCATCCATGTCTTATTCTTACCTTCTTCGTTCTTCATAAAATTGTCTTTAATGTCGTCTATTGTTTTCTTAAGGGATTCTATCTTATCTTCTGTGCTTTCCGTTGTATTATCGATTTCTTTAAATTTTCTATTTAATGTTTTGCTGACTATTTCTTTTACTTCGCTACATTTCAGTTTTCTCATGTCATGTTTTTTTACAGTTTTTCCGCGTATTTTCTTTAGCTTAGTTCTATACACGCCCACTAAAGGATTGTGGTCAGATTGAATATCAGCGCCTGGGTAGGTTTTAACACTGTTGAAACTATTTCGATATCTTTTGTTAACAAGCATATAGTCAATTTGATTTCTAATAATAACGTCTTCTCCGTTGTCTCTAGGTGATTTCCACGTATACAGGCGTCTAGGCGGTAGTTTGTAAAATGTGTTTAGCACGATTAAGTCATGCTCAGCTGCAAAGATACTCATTGTTTCTCCGCGTTGATTTCTCTCTCCTAATCCATGTGGACCAATATGTTGCCCTTCTTTTCCGTTACCTATTTTTGCATTGAAATCTCCCATGATTATAAGGAGTTCGTGTCTCGGTATATCTCTTATAAGGTTGCTTATTTGTTTGTAGAATTCTGATATTTCTTCATCAATATGGTCTGCTGTAGGTGCATAGACTTGTATGATGTTTGTGTTCACCGGTGACGTATTTATTTGTAACAGGAGGATTCTATCGTTCACTGGTATGAAGTTGTTGACTTGTTTGGCTATACTTTTATGCGTGATAATTCCAACCCCATTCTCATATTTACCATTTTCTGATCCTGAATAGTATACTCTGTAGTCTTCTATATCACAATAACTTGAGTCAGGCCACCTCATTTCACTTATGCCCATTATTTCTATTTTCATGCGTTCCATTTCTTTAATTGCGCATTGGAGTTTTCCTGATTGAGCCATCGTCCTAACGTTCCAAGTGGATATCCTCTTCAGACAATTCGTGTGGACTTTTCTTAAAGGTGTTTTATTGGGTATCTCACAGGGATTTTGCATATTAACGACCTGAGAGGCCCTGTGGTCATGGGAATGACCTCTCTTGCCGGATCTTGGTCTCCGATGTCCATGATCAGTATGCGAATTTTTATTGAGTTGTACAGCCATTATAATTGTACTAGAGATATCCATAGGGATCTTTAATATAGTGGTTTCTCGTTGCCTTCTATATTCTTATGCCGTTGACCAAACCATTGATTCTTCCGCCTTTGGGGCCGGTTTCTCAGCCCCAGGACAAAAGAGTGCCCTGCCACCTACCAACTCGTCCGCCCGGAGCCGTTGGTCGGTAAGTGGGGGACTGCTTATACCGGCAATCACTAAACGGACTAAACATTAATACCCACAAAACGAAACAAATGATTATCAGCAAGGAGAATATAAACGGGGCTCATCTATACATTAATGGAACGCAGATAGAGCGAGTAACACAGTATTGCTACCTGGAAACTATTATAAACGAACAGTGGAGCAATTTACAGGAAATAAAGTGCCGCATAGGAAAGGCAAGAACTGTCTTTAACAAACTGAGCGCCATCTTCAAAAGTCACAACATATCCCTTGATACAAAAATGAGACATTTGAGATGCCATGTTTTCACTATTAAAAAACTGGAAGCATTTGAGATGCGGCTTTATAGAAGAATGCTGAGAATATCGTGGACAGCAAGGATCACGAACAAGGAAGTTCTAGGAAAAGTGAAGAAGGAACCAGAGATTGTGTTTACGATCAAACGCATAAAATTGCAATATCTGGGACACGTTATGAGAAATCAGCACCGTTACTCATTGCTACAGTCTATATTGCAAGGTAAAGTCAAAGGTAAGCGGGGACCCGGTAGAAGGAGAATATCATGGCTGCGGAATTTAAGAACATGGTTTATGAAAACTTCAACGGAGCTGTTTCGAGCCGCAGCGAGCAAGGTTATGATTGCCAATATGATTTGCAACATCCGAAACGGATAGAAACCAGAAGAAGAAGAAGTCTTACATCTGTAAGGCAAACTCATGATCAGATGATCAATATCTTGATGTGGTATTCTGTTCCACTCCAATAAAAGGCTCTCATAAAGATGCTCTCTTGTATTTAACGCAATATTTTGTTGTAAAGTACGTCTTCCTAATATGTCCCATACATGCTTCTTTTTCTTCAAATGCCATCTTTGTTCCAAAGGTTGGCGATTCAGGGCTATACGTAGATTCCCGTAGATTCTTTAGCCAGGAGTTTCGTCTTCTTCCTATAGACCTTTTTCCTGCTATTTTCCCTTGTATAATTATTCGAAGCTGTTCATATCTTTCGCCTGTTGTAATGTGTCCCAAGTATCCCAAGTATACATGATTAACTGGGTTTAGATCTGGCGATTGTGCAGAGCATGGTAAAACCTCAATTTCATTATTTTCGAGGAATGTTCGCACGACCCTGGCAGTATGCAGACGCGCATTGTCGTGCAATAATTGAAATTGGGACCAGTTTGTTATGCAAAGAGTACAACAGTAGGTTCAAGAATAATATCGCGGTCGTCTGTTTCTTCCATCAAGACATCACACATGAGTCTGGTTCTTCCATCAAGAGTGTTTCCATTCCATCCCATTATACGTCCGCTTTGCTGTCTATGGATCTCCAGTACGGTGGCCAATCGTTCAGCATTGCCAGATCATCTCCAAATTCTTGCCCATCTTGTATCTGGTACAAATCCAAATTGGAACTCATGTGTAAACAAAGTACTAACGTCCAAGTATTCGCGTCTAACCGAATTTGCGTGTTCTTGTACCCACTGAAGTCGGTGAGCGCGATTTCATCTGGATATAGCAGGCACTCTTACAGGTCTTCGAGCATTTAATCCTACTTTATGCAGTGTATTTTTAATGGTTTGGCTACTTAAAAACACATAAACGAGTCTCTTGCAGCCTCATTTTTAATTATGATGCAGTTACAGTGTGATCTTGCAAAGCCTGTAACCGAATCAAACGGTCTTCAGTTTTGTTGGTTACTCTTCAGCAACATTACTAGTTTCTTATGTTTGTTAAGACAAAAACGGTTATTGCAATTATGTTTGTGTGAAGGACCTCAGCAACGTCTTTTTAAATTCTGCCAGCTTGAAACATCCCAAAGACACGCCAATGTGGTTCAAGATTTAAATGATTCTCTGATGATGTGGTCTCTTCATTTTTAATGGCAATTTCAAAACTAAATAAAAATCCACGTAGACATCAAAAATCAAGTACCAATAAAGAAATATTATACAATCGTAAAATAGTTTCGAAACACAATTAAGATTTCTGCTTTATAATCTGAGCCTTCTAAGAATTGCAAGGCAAACAGACGTTGATAAAAGATGTTAAAAGATGTTAAAAGAGACATGGGGAATCTAAAATTTGCATTCCACGACATGTCTTTTACAACTAAGCAGAAATCCTTAGCGAATTGTGTTTCTCGTACTCCCACAGAGCATATCCGAATAAAATGAGAAAAGGCAGCAAATATTTTATTTCACGCAAACAAATCCTATGTATCTCTTGATACGTATTTCGACCTAATAGGTCTCGTCAGAAGAGCTATTCATAGGGCTTCTCAACGTGAAAAATCAATATTTTCTGCCTTTTAAGAAGCAACAATAACATGGCTTCAATACGGACGCAGTAGCGACATCTAATTAAACAATCGTAAAATAGTTTCGAAACACAATTCAGATACGATAGATGGGAGTACGAGAAACACAATTCGCTAAGGATTTCTGCTTAGTTGTAAAAGACATGTCGTGGAATACAAATTTTAGATTCCCCATGTCTCTTTTAACATCTTTTATCAACGTCTGTTTGCCTTGCAATTCTTAGAAGGCTCAGATTATAAAGCAGAAATCTGAATTGTGTTTCGAAACTATTTTACGATTGTTTAATTAGATGTCGCTACTGCGTCCGTATTGAAGCCATGTTATTGTTGCTTCTTAAAAGGCAGAAAATAAGAAAATATTGATTTTTCACGTTGAGAACCCCTATGAATAGCTCTTCTGACGAGACCTATTAGGTCGAAATACGTATCAAGAGATACATAGGATTTGTTTGCGTGAAATCAAATATTTGCTGCCTTTTCTCAAAGAAATATTACTTTTTATCTTACAAACACCAAAAAATTATATATGAAATTTTGTTACATTTTTTATAGCAATTTTTTTTTATCAGCATTACCGTCCACAAAAAAAAATAAAAAGATTAAAAACAAATTTACTGTTGTATTTGCAGCAAACATTGATTTAAAACTATTAATATAAGTGTCCCCTAGATTATTTAAATGTGTATATTTTAGATTATTTTTATTTGTTTGTTTTAATTGAAATATATAAATAACTGTTATATTTTTCAGTATTAAATTCGGTACGGGTTCCAAGAAAAGTAAATAGGTATTTTTCCACTTTGTTTTGTTCTCTGTTGTGGAGTACAATAACGAACACTACGCTTTTTTACGTATTAGTAGACTAATAATGTATCGTTTACCACTAATAACCTTTATTATAATTACAAAATAAGGTCATTAAGGACAAAAACATGCCAAACATATCCGTAAAGTTCCCTGTTGAGTTGTTGTAAGAATTAATTTGACGTACATACAAACGAAACGTCTTACGATTGTTATCTCTTAATTGAATTAATGACGCTGACAGTCATATAATTAAAAGAACATAATGTTCGAATTTTCTTTCTGACAGAGGACAGACCACATATCGCTTAACGGCGGGTTAAATGTTCAATGTGCCATATGAACAAGACGACCTCCAACACGTTCTCGATGTTGGTTTTCGAACACTGAATGGCTTACTGAATTGAAACTTTTTTCTTTTATCGCTATTTTGTGTTAATGAGATTAACGATCAAATAGAAAAAAAGCCTTTAGTAAAAAGATATTCTAACGGTATCTATTTACTACAAACTATGAGATGTTATCTATTACATAAAAATGAATTATCAGTCTCCCACTAATTACCTTTTTTGACGAGACATTTAGTAGGTATTTGACATTTTTATTCTTGTGTAAGTAAAATAAAATTTCTTTATTCGTTGAATTTCACTAAAATTGAACCTACAACCCTTCACGAGTCGTCATTAAGAATCTTCCTTATCACCCGCAATTATGTCATTATATTATGCTCACTTGATATATTGTTGATTCCTAAGCAACCGGAACATCAGAATAGCCACAATTAACTTATAAATTCAGATTTTTCAAATGCCACGGGAGGCTCGGACCAAATCGATACAATAAACTACCCTTATGCCTCGAAATGTGAAAATTTATACGTATGCTTAGAATATACTGAATGTATTAACTTGGTGGATGTCTTAAGGTATGCTACGTCTGAAATAGAGAAAGATAAGGATATATAGAAGGTGCCAAAGAGAGTAGCAAAGCACGGAGTAGCTGCTGCTAAGGAAAAATCGTCATCACAGCTGTATAAAGAGTTAGAAACACACAAGGGGATGAAAAGGTTATACAGCATTGCTACAGAAAGGGACAAGCCATCAAATAACTTAACCTATATGCGGCAGATTAAAAGTGCGAATAGGAGAATGTTAAGAACCGATGTTCAAATAAAGTAAAGATGGTATGAGTACTTTAGTAAGTTGCTAAATGAAGAACGCTAGAGGAGAGACAAAGTATGCGGGATCCCAAATAAGAATGTAATGCCAGGGATAGCGGATGATAATAGGTCTAGGAACGGTGTAGAAGAAGGACCTGATAGAATACCTGTGGAAATTTGAAGGCTCAGCCTGTAGAAGAGGACGAGGTAGATATTTTGTGGTAAATGATGAGTAGGATATATGAGGAAGAAAGAATTACCAATGCATGAAAAGAGAATGTGATAGTATCATAGTATTGTAACATTACGTTTTAACTTGTATGTGTTAAAACACTGAAAAATATTCTTAATCTTTTTGTTGTATCTCTGAAATTGACAAAATGAACATTTTTAATCTGTTTGTAATTAATACAAATCGGTATTTCATTTATTCTTCATTCCGCTTGGATATTGCGTTGCAAGTAAATATAAATCTTTCCACTTAGTTTGGTGATACGGGGAGAGCATTTTTTGTAAAAATGATATGCCAAAATCAGTTGCTATCATTGTATTGGGTCCGAATTTTGGTAAAATTCGTTATAGTTATTCGTTTTACGTTTTTTGTCATTGAAAAATGGTATAAAGTATAGAAGCAGTAATGGAGAAGCTGTTTGGGTTCGGGACAAATAAGATCTCAGCATATAGTTTTCAAAACCAGCATTTTTTTGCTTAATTCTGTAAAGTTTAAAGTTAAGAGGTGAATTTAAACTCAAAATGCTATTTAGCAGTCTTTGTTTAGTGAGTTAGTTATTCACCGTCTTGTTGGAAGCTATATTCAATGAGAAGGGTTTTAAAACACAGCATTTTTAAGGTCTTAATAAGTAAACATGGTTTTAAGTGAGAATTAAGCAGCCGAGTTTTAAAGAATATATTTTTTATCATCTAGGATAATCTGAAGTCCATTCAGGACTCTAAGAGCTATAGCTGGATAAAGTTAACGTCGCAAACAATGAAAATTTGGGGAAAAATTGCAGAGCAAAGGTTTAGGATAGACACATTCATTGGAGAAGACCAGTTTGGGTTTATGCCAGGTGGGAGGACAACGGCTGTCTTGTTTGCGTTGTGACAGTTGTTAGAGAAGTTCAGCGAGCTAAATTTAATATTTATATATCTTAAGAATGCTAACGACATAGTTCCTAGAGAAGAGCTGTGGAGATCAATAAGAGAGAATTCCTGAGAAGTACGAATGACTCTTGAAAAATATGTATAAGAGAGCGTACACGAGACGAATACCTATAGACCTTAAGTTTTGCCGACGATCAAGTAGTCATCGCACAAGATGAAGAAGATCTCAGCTTTATGCTCAGAAAACTAGAAGATGAATATAAAAACAACGGAATGGAAATAAACTAAGAGAAAACCGAATACCTAACCACAGAAAACAAGGATATGAGAAACCTAGAGATAGACGAAGAAAGACAAGTAAATGGAACAGATAAATTCAAGTATTTAGGAACCATAATATAGAACCAGGGAACAACAGAAGAAGATATAAACAACAGACTAAGACAAACAAGAAACTATATAAGACAACTAAATTCAGTGCTGCGGGATAAGAACATTACGATAAAGACAAAAAAGAGAATATATAATACCCTGACAAGAAGTATCCTGACATATGGGTCCGAAAACTGGACAATAAATAAGAGAAATAGATATAGAATAAGAGCAGTAGAAATGGAGTTCCTGAGGAGAAGCTGTAGACTTACAAAAAAAACAGAATTGAAAACGTAGAGATTAAGCGGAGAATGGAAGTGCAATCAGACATAATCGACTATATAGAGGAAACGAGACTATCCTGGTACGGCCACGTCAGAAGAGCGGACAGAGTACGCTAGATAAACAAAATCACAGAATGGAGCCCGATCGGAAGAAGAAAGAGAGGAAGACCCCGAAGGTCATTCAGAGACGAAATCGACGAGGCTATGGAGAAAAGAACCCTGCAAGATGGAGACTGGAATGACAGGGAAAATTGGAGAAAACAGTTAAGTGAAGGAAGACAGTGAAAACTGTGGAAATTTTTAATAGTAGTAGTAAAGAGCAAAGCAAGGACTGCTGTCGGATTGACCAAAAAAATTTCTATTGACAGTTGGTTTACATCAAGGTTCTTGACTGTGTCTATACCTGTTTATTCTTGTTATGGGTGTACTGACAGAGAAAGTAAGATAAGGACCTCCCTGATCAATGCTCTGTGTTGATGATATCATGCTATAAAAGGAAAACAAAAAAATGTTGGAAGTTGTAGTGTTGGAGAAGGGCTATTGAAGAGGGAGGACTTAAAGTTAGCAGGTCGAAAACAGAGTTTATGTGGTTAGAAGAAAGAGGAATAATTGTGGACGTTGAATTGCTTGGAGAAAAGCAAGTAACATTGTGGAAGAATTTAAATACCTTGGCTCCTACATAACGGGAAATGGGAAACTAGATCAAGAAATTGTCCACAGGATACAGGCTGGTTGATTTAACTAGAAGCGAATTAGCGGTATACTTTATGATAGGAAAATCAGGGAAGTGATGAAAGGAATGAAAGGATGAATTAAATAGCGAATCAACAAAAATAGGTCTACAAATGAATTATATTAAAACAAAAATTATAACCTACCAGAAGAATTAATAATTACAATTGCACAAACAACTATAGAACAAGTAAAAAATATGTGTATTTGGGACAACTAGTTAAATTAAATAAAGAAAATCAGACCGGAAAAAAAAGAGAAGGATACGGTTGGCTTGGGTATCCTTCGGAAAACTTTCCTATATACTAAAAAATATAAAATCCCCTTAATATTTAAAAACAAGAGTCTTTAACCAATGTATACTTCCTGTTCTTACCTACGGTTCTCAAACTTGGACGTTTACAAAGGAAAACATGGAAAAATTAGCAAACACCCAAAGAACCATGGAAAAGCAAATCCTGAACATCAGGCTATCAGACAAGAAAAGAAATACTTGGACCCGGAACAAAACAAAAGTGACCGATGTATCAACGCAGATAGCAAAACATAAGTGGAAGTTCGCTGAACATACCATAAGACAGAAAGACGACAGATGGAATAAGATGATTTTACACTGGAGAACATATAGTTACAAACGAAAAAGAGGAAGGCCAGAAATGAGATGGTCAGATGACTTGAAGAAACACGCAGGCCCGAAGTGGATACAAACTGCCCATATTTGAGAGACGTCGAAGAAGGAAGAGGAGGCCTAGGTCCAAAATACGACAGCAACGGCTATATAGATAGATATAACACATTTTACTCCTTTATCTTTCCACTTATACATAGATATTTTCCCAAAACTAACCGAATCTGACTGATTTTGGGAAAACTCTTTATCAACACATAATATTTGTTTTTAAAAATTTTTTCTTGTTTACTTTACAGTGCCACAAACAAAAGTTTTCTTTTATAGTTTTTTTTTAGTCATGAAAAAGTTATCAAAGTATATGCAATAACCACGATTTTGATATTTTGACGTAAGGTACAAAACAACACGTTCTCCTAGACAGATTGAACGAGTTAAATTCGGAACATACGAAATATATGTGTTTCGGCTCAACTCCGGTCTAGGTGGCTGGCCAACAAAAGGGTGTCAAATACTTATATTATAAAAGTCCAATACTTCAGCGGGCTGCTGGATTCTGAACTAATTTAAGAAATCATTCATAGGTGGTCAAACCACCTATCGCTTCCTAAAGCCGGCTACTCACGGTACAGCGGTGTCGTTCGACATAATCGGACAAAGGCGTTGTTCAATTTGTTGGTATATCTGGTGCGCCCACATACCATACTGCGCCGCAGCATTTGTTCGGTTCTCGACCACGTCAAATCAAACAATCATTTTAGCGTCTCTTACTTTGTGTATAACTAAGCGTAAAAAGAAACCTAAAATAAAACGTAGATTCTGGTGCAAAGAATCCAAGATTTTGGTACAAAATAAATCTCGTCTGCCCCTGCACCCGATTTACTGGACTGCAATGCTAATTTTAATTCTCTTTTATAGGATTTTCTAAAATTGTTAATTTTTTTTCTTATATACTCTTTATTCGCATCTTTGTTTACTTCTTGGAACTTTAAAACTAGAATGTCCATTGCCTGTTTTCGGGCGTTTCTATCGTGATACGTTTTACCTTTTATTCGCTATAAGCATTCTTGTATTTCATATAATTCAAAAAACTCTCTTAAAAAATTTTCGCTAAATTGAGCCATGTCGATTTTCTATAATATGATCAAAGCAAGTGTAAAGTTAAAAACGAAGTTGAACAACGCCGCTGTATCGTAAGTGGCCGGCTTTAGGTAAGCCCCTCTTTCGTTTATCGGAGATGGAGATTTTGAGCGATGTTGCCAATATCATTCCCCTAGATGTTTCTAAAATAACTACAAACTTCTGAAATAACTACAAACCATTAGGTTTATTTTTGTTAGTCTGTTGTAGTAGATTGGTAAATACAATGAAAAATATAGGCAAATATCCGATTTATTTAAAGATACGAAGAAGATATAACTCTCAAAAAGATCCGCAAAACGATATTTTATACAATGTCTATCACCGGGTATGGGTTTATTTTTGTCCAAGTTTTATATTGGTCCACTATTTCAAATGCAGTTCAAACAGACATATATATTAAATTATATGATCCGTTTTAAATTCGTTCAATATGTATGTGAAAATTTAATAGGTATTCCGTTTTAGCACATGCCAATGCCCAAATTTTAAAGCTCCTTTTTATTGGTATCATTGGCGTGTACTGTTTTTGTGATGTACGTCGTTTGAAAACACACATGTTTTCGTCAATAGATAGGAACATACATAGATATGGCCTAAAAGCATTTTGGAAGGTCTCTGAAAGATGGTTTATGAGTGGTGTAAGATTGTAGAGCCTATCAAACTCTTTAGTTTTCGGTTGGGGCCTGTTTTTATTATTGTTTAGATGCAAAAATCTCAAGGCTTTCAGAAACCTTTTTAATGTAGATACTTTAGTCACACGTTCAACATGGAAGTTTTCATTGCTGGACTAGTATGACCTTTTTGTTGGAATGATGAAGAACCAGATGACTAGAAGTAGTCCCAAGAAAGCGTCAAATTCTTCCATTACCATAAAAAGTGGCGAATTCTTCTGGAAAGCGTAGAGGTTCTATTGTTTGACAGATACTCTTACTAAAGAAAACTCTGAAGAAGTCGATTGGCGCACGGTTCTTTTGAGGGGGTCATCACGGTTATCTCGTTGGGGGTCTTCCTCGGCATCGCTTATCAGTCCGTGGTCTCCACTTAAGCAATTTTTTTGTCCAACTGTCGTCTTTCATTCTTGCAACATGTCCTGCCCATCTCCATTTTTATAGGAAATAACTTTGCCAACTTGTTATGTTTGAAACCAAATCCATCATCTAGATCAAAGTCAGGATCTTGATTCGAATCATCAAAATCTTCATATTTGCTGGAATTTTTTGACTTTCTTACATTGTACATTGTACATTGGCGTACCCTTTTGGTACAATCTTCAAAATGATTAAAAATATTTTCGTAGCACTAATGTCAAACAACAATATTGTTTAATACCTGGCATAATTTTCAAAACTAAGAAATAAAAATTATTTGTACGACGGGAAAAATAAAACAATAAATTTTGGGGCTAGAATTCTTATAAAATATATTTATTTCTGCAATTACTATTCCAGTGATTTTAAAGAATTGTCAGCTAGTTAAAATTAATAGAAAAAGGTCACTTGACACTTACCTTTAATTTTTGTCCAAGTATTTTATTTTTTTTTATTTCAAATGACACATGTACAAAAAAACAAAAATAAAATTGAACGATTTTTTACATAGACTGTTACAGAAAGCCACGCTGGTAGCCAATCATACCAGTTTTGTGAAAAACACGTGGTTACGAAGCTGCATACAGGTTTTTGGTATTCATACCTACCAACACGTATAAGGATTTTTTTCACGGCAACTCTGATGACAACATAAGCCGTAATAGCTTGTGGTATATATTGCTACCAAAGAGCCTTAAAGGGCTAAAATATTAAAATTATATTAAAACATTTATTGTTCCTCTAAAAAACAACGGCTCTTTACGGAAAAGACGAAGGCATCCTTCTAAATGGTGAAAGAGTAAACAATGTTAGATATGCCGATGACACCACGGTGATAGCAGATAGTTTAGAGGGACTTCAGAGGCTAATGGACAAAATAAACGAGTACAGTCAACAGTACGGACTAAACATTAATACCCACAAAACGAAACAAATGATTATCAGCAAGGAGAATATAAACGGGGCTCATCTATACATTAATGGGACGCAGATAGAGCGAGTAAAACAGTATTGCTACCTGGGAACTATTATTAACGAAAAGTGGAGCAATTTACAGGAAATAAAGTGCCGCATAGGAAAGGCAAGAACGGTCTTTAACAAAATGAGCGCCATCTACAAAAGTCACAACATATCCCTTGACACAAAAATGAGACATATGAGATGCTCTGTGTTGTTGTACGGGGCGGAGGCATGGACGCTTACAGACACCACTATTAAAAAACTTGAAGCATTTGAGATGTGGCTTTATAGAAGAATGCTGAGAATATCATGGACAGCAAGGATCTCGAACAAGGAAATTCTAGGAAAAATGAAGAAGGAACCAGATATTGTGTTTACGATCAAACTCATAAAATTGCAATATCTGGGACACGTTATGAGAAATCAGCACCGTTACTCCCTGCTACAGTCTATATTGCAAGGTAAAGTCAAAGGTAAGCGAGGACCCGGTAGAAGGAGAATATCATGGCTGCGGAATTTAAGAACATGGTTTAAGAAAACCTCAACGGAGCTGTTTCGAGCCGCAGCGAGCAAGGTTATGATTGCCAATATGATTTCCAACATCCAAAACGGATAGGAACCAGAAAAAGAAGAAGAAAAAAACAATAAAAATTACGTTTTGAATTAAATTCTATTGATTTTCTAGATTATATAAACAATATTGATTAAAAAATCATCTTTTATTTAGAATTTGTCACTTTTCCACCACACCAACTTCCACAAACTTGATTTGATCGCGTAATATGTAATGCATACAACGATATCAGTTTCAGGTACATCGAGAAAATCCAGTTACACACAAAAACAAATAGTTTATAAATTGGGCCAAGAAAAAACTCAATGATATCATCTACACATTAAGTTTAATTCGGTGATTTTTTCCTTCTACGGCTTCATTAATGGTTCCACTAAAAAACAACATTCTTGTTATTTGATATGCATTATCGTAATACGGGAGCAACAGTTATTTAATGTAAATTACCAATTTTATTATAGAAATCCGATATCATGCATATGGAAACTGCAGCTTTATGGTGTGTGTTCTTACTTAATTAAAAGAAGCTGTATAATAGGTCTACTGAAACCATAACAAGAATTTACGATTTTATACAATAACAATCAAAATCCTTGTAAAATCCGTAAAATAGTTTCGAAACACAATTCAGATTTCTGCTTGTTATCTTAGCCTTCTAAAAATTGCAAGGCAGACATTGATAAAAGGTATTAAAAGGGACATGGTGAATATAAAATTTGCATTCCACGACATGTCTTTACAATTAAGCAGAAATCCTTAGCCAATTGTGTTTCTTGTACTTGTACAGAGCAGATCCGAATAAAATGAAAAAGACAGCAAATATTTGATTTCACGCAAACAGCGCCTATGTATCTGTTGATACGTATTTCGACCTAATAGGTCTCATCAGAACAGTTATTCATAGGTGTTCTCAACGTGAAAAATCAATATTTTCTGTCTTTTAAGATGCAACACTAAAATGGCTTCAATACGGATGCAATAGCGACATCTAATAAAAAAATCCGTAAAATAGTTTCGAAACACAATTAAGATTTTTGCTTATAATCTGAGCCTTCTAAAAATTGCAAGGCAAACAGACGTTGATAAAAGATGTTAAACGAGACATGGGGAATCTAAAATTTGTATTCCACGACATGTCTTTACAACTAAGCAGAAAGCCTTAGCGAATTGTGTTTCTTGTACTCGTCCAGAGCAGATCCGAATAAAATGAAAAAGACAGCAAATATTTGATTTCACGCAAACAGCGCCTATGTTCAAATGTTAAGGATTTACATTGATATTTGCCAAAAGACATAGACGAAGCAGACGAATACATTATAATTTATAAAAAAAATATCTATGAACCTAGCTAGCTATGCTCCAAACAATGAAATCAGTTGATAATCGCTTATAGTGTACTCAAGAGAAATGCTCTAGAGTCTAGACCAGTACTCGCTTTTAATTATATAAGATTCACTAACATATTGTAGACTAATAATCTAGTATAGCTAATAGATTTTGACAAGAGCTATGACCTTGTAAATAACAGGTAAACTTGTGTACTAAATCGCATGACTCATAGCTCTTGTCAAAATCCATTACCTTTAACTGCAATGATTAGAAAAAAAATTATTTTACCATTACCAAAAAATATTATCAAAAAAAAAACATCTGTAATAAGCTCAAACGTACAAACATTTAAAGGCTGAGACTATAGGTTTCTATTGCCCTATTTATTGTCATACTGAATGCAACACACAAAAAGCAATATGAAATATGCCCTAGCCGTCTTAATTTAGGCTCCTATTCTGACGATATAAATCTAGATTTTTCGTTATAAAATATTTCTTATAGACGCACCGGCGCACCCCTAAACAGATGTATAAAAAACCAAATAATCCCCCAATAGAAGATTATTAATCCAAACTAAGTATAATCGATTCTTTATATAATTTTAAACAAAATACATAAATGTTTTTGTTTGTACGAATGGTAGATAATTTGTTATTAATAATTTATTGTAAAGTAAAAATATAGATAAAATAGGTAAAAAAAATGCTTTTTACAGGTAAATTTAGCAAAAATAAATACTTTCTGGCACATGGCTTAAAAAAACACCCATTTCGAGTAGTGAGCGGTTTAAAGGCGAAATCAAGCAAACAATCAGTTGGGGCATATGCATTGATCAAACTATTACGCACTATTACTCGCAAATAGCACATTCTTTGACTGTAGGCTTTAAAGTCAATAATAAGGCCTTTTGTTCTTCGGTTTACAATAAATCCCACCTCATCTGTGTGTTGCGTTTTATTGCAGCTGTAACAGCTGTGAGTTCTCAAGAAGTCAAGAGTTCTGTCCAGCTAATAGTTCCTGAGGTTACGTAACATATGTTTTTTTTTACAGGAAGTGGTTGTCAGCCTCTAGCCCAACCCCCAACATGGAGGGCCAGAGACTCTTCTGTTGAGGTTGACATACCTTAGACTGATTTGATTCGCGGTTGTTATTTTTTATTTCTCAACTATCCATCAGTTCTATGACCGGTTATGGCGTTTCGCTATCCTTCATCTGGGGCTGCGTCCGATGGGAGACAGACAACTCCCCACGGATTGATGACAAACCAGAAAAAATAAAAGAATAGTTTTCCGAAAATCCAGAGTAAGCCTACAGGAGATATTAAGATTGTATTAGGGGACACAAATAGCAATACACAACATAGCCTACACAACATCGGTAGCGATAATGGATAACGACTAATAAACTTTGCAGCAGCACTCAATATGACAGTCGCCAGCGTCCATTTTAAACACAACGACATACACAAGGTGACCTGGACCTATCCTGATAGAAGAACAACGAATCAGATTGATCACATCTAAATAGATTCAATGCATGAAACAGACGTAATAAACTGCAGAAGTTGTAAAGGCGCAAACATATACTTAGATCATTGCCTAGTGATCTCAATATTGAGGGCTAGAATTCCAAACACAAGTAAAGAAAATAAAATAGATACAAAAAAATGAAATCTGTAAAAGCTAAGAGATACGACAATTGAAGAACGGTATTCGGAAAACATCACCAATAGTCTAAGGAATCAACATGTAAATGAAAAAGGCCAGATAAATATAGACTTCTACTGGACCGAAATCAAGGAAGACATTAAAGCATCAGAGAAACAGGAAATAGAAACAGAAATTTGTGCCCGTTAAAATCAATAGTTTGACGATGAATGCAAGAATGCAACGAAAGAAAAAATAAAACCCACAGAAAGATGCTTACCCGACAAACTAGAACAACTGTAGACAGTAACCAGATAAAGAGAAGAGAAGACAAGATGATACACAAAAGAAAACAACAAAACCACCCAAATGAGGAACTTAAATATATAAATTATCTCAACAGAGGGAAATAATTAAGAGCATTCTATAAGAAAGTTAACATCAAGAGAAAATAATTCAAGGTAACCACAAATCAATGAAGAAGTCAGAATGGTGACCTATTACCAACAAGGAAAGATGTATCGCATAGATAAGTGTAATACTTTAACCAGGCACTTAAAAAGAAAGAAGAAGAAAATCTGCAAGACTAAAAAGATGAGGTAAGGGGAACAGACGAGAGGGAAGACCAACAATTCTTGAAGTTAAAGATGCAGTTAAAAAACTAGCTAGTAACAAATCACCCGGAATAGATAATCTCCCAGCTGAAGTATATAAAGAATGTGGCCATGATACCATAATGGTATTACAGCAGCGATGTCAGTTGTGATGTCTATATTTGTTTTCTTGACTACGCCAAGGCATTTGATCGTTGACACCACCAGAAGATGGTCACGGCCCTACAAAGAGTAGGATTGGATGAGAAGGACATTCGGATCATCATGACCATACTGGAACCAACGTGCTCAAGTCAAGGTCGAAGACCAGCTAACCGACCAAGTGAAGATCATGCGAGGAGTGAAGCAAGGATGTGTGCTATCGCCGACTCATTTCAATATATACTCTGTGGAGATTTTTACTGAAGCCCTCACAAACCTAGAGATAGGAATCCGAGTGAACGGTGAATACATCAATAATATACGCTACGACGATGACACTGTGTTACTAGCAACCAGCCTAAACGATCTGCAGGCCTTACTAGACCGAGTGCGAACTGTGAGCGTAACATACGGACTGAACCTTAATATTAAGAAAACTAAATTCATGGTTGTCAGCCGTACAAATTTAGATCCCGGGGCACTAATGGCAGGTAGCGAAGAGATCCAGAGAGTCGACAGATTCACTTACCTCGGAACTACCCTCAACTCACAATGGAACTACGCTCGAGGGATTTAGAATAGATAGAGCTCGAGATAGATTTAGAATTGAAATGGCATGGTCTACGTTTATTAAGTTGAGATCCTTGCTGTGATGCAGTGATCTTAGTTTGGGAACCAAGATGCGGATAGTGAGGTGCTACGTTCTTCCAGTGTTATTATATGGAGTTGAAGCCTGGTCACTAACGCAAGCCACTGAAAAAAGAATCGAAGCCTTCGAGATCTGGATATACAGAAGGATACTAAAAATATCATGTGGACCATGTCACCAACGTTGAGGTCCTACAGCGCATGACAAAAGAAAAAGAAGTGCTTAATTTAATTAAACAACGTAAGCTTCAGTACCTCGGCCACGTGATGCGGAACGAAGAAAAATATCGAATTCTTCAACTCGTTATACAGGGTAAACTATTTGGCAGAAGAGGACCGGGACGCCGTCGTAGCTCGTGTTTAAAAAATCTCCGACAATGGTTTGGGATGACCTCAGCGGAGCTGTTTCGAAGAGCAGTCAACGAAACCAGGATAGCCTTCATGATCGCCAACATCCGGACCGGATAAGGCACTGAAGAAGAAGAAGAAGAAGAATTACAGCAGCTACAGACTACAAAGCAGCCCTCGACTCTGTGAATAGAAATGAGATGAGAGCAATAAAAGAGCTAAAAAGACCAAATCAGTTGGTAAATTTAACAAAACTAACTCTTGAAAAAGTTGAATGTAGAGTATGAATTCAGGGAGAACTACGTGAATCTTTTAAAACAAATAACGAGATGCGGCAGGTATCTCTCCCCTATATTGTTCAATCTGTCTCTGTGAAAAGTATTACGTATGTCAAAAATTACAACCACTGGTTCAAGATGTATTAAATCGGTGCTAATCCTGAGCTATGCTGATGATATCAATATTGTTGGGAGAACGGAAAACGCTGTACGAGAGGCGTATGTAGCATTAAAAGAATCGGCTACAAAATGGGTTTAACAATAAACTCCAACAAAACAAACGGATGTGGATGTTTTGGAAAAAAAAACTACTAAGGCGAATCTATAGAGCAATGAATGACAATGGAGTGTGAAGAATACGATACAACTTCGAACTTTATAGAACATGCCACGATCCTGATATCGTAAATTATATCAAGATAGGACGTCTGAGGTGAATAGGACCTGTAATGCGGATGGAACAAAATAACTCAGCTAGAAAAACGTTCGTTGATAGACCAATTTGTCAGAGAAGAAGAGAAAAACCCTGTGAAGGTTCCTTGATAACATCGATGAAGACATGAGAAATATGGGAGTACGTGCTTGGCGGAGAAAGATGATGCGTAGGGACGACTGGATAGAAATTCTTGAGGAGGCTAGGACTCACGCAGGGTTGTAAAGCCAGAATGATGATGATGATCATCAGGCAAACAATATTTTAGGCTTCTACTGAAGCAATCGTACTGAACACCCTCGCAAATTTTTTGTTTAGACATATACTTTAACGTTAGTTTTTTGTAACTAGGAAACTTTTCATTTAACCCGTAATTTTTTACAAAAAAAAACTGTTTTTGCTGTTTCTAGCATAGATGGTAAAATTAGGATGAATACCAAGGCACACTCCTCCTCCAAACTTATCGATTCCATCGCTCTTCTAATTCCTTCATTCCATGAGCGTCGATGTAAATAAAAGTACGCAAGACTGCATAAGTTAGACACATACTGAGGAATGATAAATATAGTCTTCTGCAGATCAGCATGCAGGGTAGAGTCGATGACAAAAGGGGATAGGTAGAAAGAGGAAGTCATGGCTGCGAAATATTCGAGATTAGACAAAGATGACTATAGACGAATTATTCCACGTTGCAAAAGACAAAGAAACTTTTAGAAATGTGGTCGCCAACCTCCGTTAATGGGGACGGCATAGGAAGAAGAAGAAGATGAGCGTCGAGGTCTACCTCTTTTTTTCTTTCAGGGGGCTTCTATATATGAATTTTATAAACTGATAGGAGAAAGCAGCGTAGGAAGAAGACGCGTTTCCTGGTTGAAGAACCTGAGAGAGTGGTTTGGTTGCAGCTCAAGGTAATTGTTCAGAGCAGCTGCCTCGAACGTCAGAATAGCCATGATGATTGCCAACCTCCGTCGCGGAGATGGCACTTAAAGAAGAAGAAGATCAACTGATAAAAAAAAATTTTAAATAATTTTTAATAAACTAAAAATTGTTTATCAGTAAATACTCACCTATGTCATTCATTCGTATTTTACCCCCTACGCAAGAAACAGCAACATGCCATGTTTTTTTTTGTTGTAAAAATGAATGGGCTATGAAATAAAAAAATATGTTAAAGTAAAACGTGTCTTAACAAACATTTTGAGAGACAGTACGTTTTAATTGCTTTAATAGAATCTAAGATATTATTTTTTTAAATTGTCAACTCCGACTAGATTTCGCCCTTAAGTAGCTCATAACTCGAAGGGAACGATTTTTTTTAATCCTGGTTCTGGCAATTAAATGAAAGGTAATCAAACGCCATTTTACTTATTTTTGCAAAAGGAACCATTTTCATAGGGTTAAAATAAAATATCAATAGTGTAAGTATAAGATACAAAAATTTAAACAATTAAATTGTAAGGATAACTGGACAACGGGAGGAATTCTCTGCTTAGAATAGAGTATATGTTTTTTAAATATCGTCTTTTCGCATGAAAAGTATCCAATCTCCAAATTTTTACGAAATTGAGTTAAGTATATAGAAATGCTCAGTATCATCAATATTTTCTCAGGAATAGTGTCAATCAATCGTAATTCAAGAAACACCCGCTAGGGGGCGCATTGGTTAGTTTTAAATTGGAAGGATCGTTCAAGTACGCACGCTGTTTCGCTTAAAGAGTATACAAAACCAAAATATCAACTTGAAGGTAAGCTTTGTGTTTCATTAATAGTGTATAATCTCGAATTTATTTAACTTTGCTCATAATATTTTCAAACATTCTTCTATTTAAAATCATGTAATTTTGAAATTGTATAGTTTTCGTAAAAAAATTTACTGGTATATGATGCAATCTTCATCAGTGTAATAGTAGATTTCCGTAATTGCGTAATTGTACACTGTTTCAGATAAAGATGAACAAAAAATTTATTTAAATTCGTAATTGTATTATTTTAATTACACACTTTACATCGGACTAGGTTTAATTATGATATTGTATTCTTTTTGACGCATTATTTAACGTTAGTTTTCTGTTATGTTTTCGTTAGTTTCCGTTAATGTCGCATATTTACTTATATTGTTTGTTTTGCTAAAAAAAATAATAGTATCTGATAAAGTTATTTTTTACAGATCCATATAATTTTTGGAAATGGCAAGCAGAAGAGTATTTTTGGAAAATATTAAAGAAAATATTAACGCCAGAAAAACATTAACAGAGTCAAAGGAAAATAGGAATGTACCTTTTGTCTAGCAGAGAATACATCTCAGCGGGTAAAAATCTTAGTGATATTTATAGGGATTATGTAAAAATGTACACTGACAAAAAAGAAAAGTATATTAACTTCGTTATGTTTCATAAAATCTTTAATACGGAATTTAATATTAGTTTTTCATTCCAAAGAAAGACGCGTGTGAAGATTGTACTACCTACAGTAATACTGTTGGAAGTGAAAAAGGAGTAATAAGAAAGTTATACGAAGACCACATAAACGAAAAAGAATTATCACGGTTAGAAAAAGACAAAAACGAAGCTCAGTGTAGATCATCGCTAATCGTTTCTGCTTAAGATCTTCAAGCATCATTGTCTTGTCCAAAATTACGTCTCGAAATTAAATGCTTACAATTTTTTAGTGTTTTTTCTGGCATGAGGCGTAAGGCAGCAGAGGAGCTAGCAAGATAGCCTCATGCGTTTTTAAGCATATCCAGAAGTTATCTGCTAGTGCAAATGAAGATATAGACATAATGTTTTACAGTGATAACTGCACAGGTCAGCAAAAAAACAAGTTTTAATAAGTATGTACATTCATTTTGTGGCAGTAATTCCTAACCTTAATTAAATTACTCACACATTTCTAAATAAAGGGCATACACAAAATGAAAATGATTGTACTCATTCCGTAATTGAGAGAAACATCACAAAAACCCCTAAAATCTGGACCTATATATACTCCTGATCAATACGATTATTTAATAAGGCCAGCCAAGAAATCCGTTATTCCTTACAAAGAAAATGAAATTGTTAAAATGAATGATATAAAAATTTTACAAATTACAAAAGCTAATCGTGGCAGTTTTTTATAAGACTTCATACAGTCAAGAACATTTTAAAATGGTAAAAGATGTATCTGGTAATTCAAAAGCTCTAAGAAAAAACTATTTATTTAAATCAATATACCACGTACTTATTAAAATTTCACAGCAGAAGAAAAATGGTTTATTGGGTTTATTGCAAAAGAAAACCATTCCTGGTTTTATCTTGGATTCTATGAAAATCTTTAAAAAACTTTCCCGTTACTTTTAATTTGTTTTTAATTTATTTTACTTTAATTGATTGCTTGTATTTAATACTAAATGGAATTTTGTTAAATAAAGAGTTTTGCCTTCGGTACACTCATTTGTAGGACTCAGTTGCATTGTAGGGTTCATTTTTTTTGTATGTTGTAAATTCTTACGTTTGTGCCATATTACTGTTTGTTATAATATTTTTGAGAATAAAAATTTACTTATAATCCTAATTTTTCATTGGACAAATCCTATTTTATCATAATAGTACTTTTTAAACATCTGTATAATAATGGAAATTAATATTATTTTCTCTCAAAATGTAGCAAAATTTAAACGTCTTATTTAAAAAAAAATTTTTTTAATATTATTATTTATATGGTTGAAATATTTTCATGTTTTTTCGACATAGAAAAGATACAACTAATACAAACTAAAACAAAAACCTGCTAATGTTTATTGTGGAAAATTTTATTAAGCGATAAATCTTAAAAATGCTCTCCTGAAAAGTTTGTAAATTTTGAGATTGTGGATTCTTTCTAGTTGGATGTCTTTATTGTGGAATATTTCTGATGGGTGTCCCATTTATCCATCTTCTTAATCTTCACGCAATGTTTTGTATTTTCATTAAAGAAATCTTCATAAATACGATAGAAAGAAGAAGCCATTTTTTATACTACGACATTTATTGAATCATTAAATTTTTATTAGATTTTTATATTTATTTATCTTTCAAACACTAAAAACTGTAACTATGTATATAGAGTCTCTCTAATCCAAATTCCATAAAATCTAAAAGAATTAATTAAGACAGCCATAAAATGAGTTCTATAACTTGAAAATAATTTGTACAACTATAAATTATTATAAAACGATACCGACGTGTAGTATCTAATAGCACGTGACACTAAACTTGACCAGAATTAAGTGGGCATATTTAAATATTGACCAATAACATACCTCCATAAATTATTCTCACGAAATCCAATCAATCGTTTAAGATTTTGGTTGTAAAGGTTTTAACACATAGTTAAATAGAGACATTGCTGCAGTAAATTATTTTCAAAAAAAAAAAAATAGTATAATGTGGTATTATCGACCAAATTCATTATTTAGTAGATATTGAAAGAAAATTTTAAGATATTTATATAAAAGTTACTAAGAATTCAGTCAATTGATAACCTGCATTATTTAATCCTTACCTATATAACATTTTAAACTTGTCAAAAATTTACGGCATCTCAAAGTTTGTGGAAATTGTTGACAATATAATAGTGCAATTGCCAATTGGGTACTGAAATTAAAATAATCTGAAATGATTTCGATAGGTGAACATGCTTGTTGTGATTCTGATAGCAGTTTATCGTGATGATCCTCTTTTTGGCAGGCAAAATTTAAAGAAACTAATTATTAAAACACTAATAAAAATCTGGGTTTCCTTATCATTTGTATATTCCTGTATAAGCCGTTATGATTTAACACACTGCTTACTTTTATTACTTGTTCTTATATTTGTAACTACCTGGTGCTCGAAAGAAATACTTAAAGAACATGAATAGAATAGCATTATAATTATCTACAAAAGATATATCAAGCACTAAACAATAATCTTTACACAGCCACTTTTTGTGTGACTATGCTAACTTTTATATGAATCAAGTGGCATATGTGAGAGTAGGACTGGAATCTAAACCATATTTCTCAATCGAAAAAGGTGTACGACAGGGTTGTGTTTTGTCACCCCTCCTTTTTAATCTTTACTCTGAAACAATTTTCGATAGAGCCTTAAGATCAAAATCAATGGACAGACTATTAGTAATCTTCGCTATGCTGATGATACAGTCATAATAAGTCGAAAGAAAATGCAAAAAAGTATTTTTGAAGTGTGTATATTTTAGGCAATTCCTAGCTGAGCGCTTTCGGCTTTACAAAGCCATCATCAGAGCTATGCTACAATAAAATGTTCTTATAAGTACTAATTGGTAAAGATTATAATTTTTAACTTACGTCAATTTTTTAAATACCACTACAAAGGAGAGATCTCATTTCCTTATATTTCAAAAATAATGATTTTTTTAGTTGTAGAAATTTGTTAAAACATATAAAAAACATATAAAAAGCCGACACTGGACTTCACAAACACGTAAAAAAATTGATTCAATTTTTGATTCAATTGATTCAATTTTTTAACGTGTTTGTGAAGTCCAGTGTCGGATTTTTATATGTTTTTTTATATGTTTTAACAAATTTCAACAACTAAAAAAATCATTATTTTTGAAATATAAGGAAATGAGATCTCTCCTTTGTAGTGGTATTTAAAAAATTGACGTAAGTTAAAAATTATAATCTTTACCAATTAATACTTAGAAGAACATTTTATTGTAGCATAGCTCTGATGATGGCTTTGTAAAGCCGAAAGCGCTCAGCTAGGAATTGCCTAAAATATACACACTTCAAAAATACTTTTTTGCATTTTCTTTCGACTTGTCATAAGTGTGTACAAAAAAATATCAGTCTTTTGACAGTCATAATAGCTGATAGCCAAGAAGCGCTACAACGACTAATAGATAAAATAAACACTGAAGGGGGCTTAAAGAATAATATAGACAAGACGAAGGTAATGGTGATTAGTAGAACACGAAATATGCTATTAAATATAAGAGTTAATAATTAGAACATCCAAAAAGTCCCCAAGTTCTGATATCTCCGTAGTTGGATAACTGAAGATTTAGATTCAGACATAGAGATACGTAGCAGGATTAAGCAAGCCAGAACAGCATTTACTAATATGAGAACCTTGCTAAGCAACAGCAGCCTTAAATTAACGCTTCGATATCGCTTTGTTAAATGTTACATTTACTCCATACTGCTATATGGTGTAGAAACCTGGACCATAAAGGCCAATGGGATGAATTGATTGGAGGCCTTTGAAATATGGGTATTTAGAAGACTACTTAAAATTCAGACATTTTAATAAAAAAAAATAATTTCTACGTAACTCAGGGTATTTCTTTGAATTGGTTACAATCTTACTTGAAGAGTAGGAAACAACTAGTTAGAGCAAGTAATACTGATTCTAGTCACAAAAGCATTATAACGTGAAGTACCACAAGGTTTAGTATCGGGTACAATACTTTCCTTACCTTTTTAAATGATATTACTAACTTAAAAATCAATGGAAATTTTTTTCTTTTTGATGATGATACCAGTATTACCTGGAGGAACTCTAATATTGCAACTCTTCATGTAAATATAACTTTTGATCTGCCTAAAATAAAAACCTGGTCTGACTCTAATTTACTCGTTTTTAACGTGGATAAGACAGTATCATTATCTTATAAAGGAGCTTAGAATCCTATTAAAGGAGTGTGATTTTTGAAGTAACTTCTGCAATGTGTTATTCTAGTGAGACCAAAAAGATACCGTGTTGCTCTTTTGTGTAATTTAATAATAACACCAGATTGGGCAGCTGTACTAGAATTCCAAAAAGGAAGACCATGTCGAAGATGAGAATCAAAAAAAGAAAAATATGTAATTTTGGAAGATGCTAAACTAATTGTCCTCAAAAACAAATATTATTGCATGGCAGGCTAAGGCTAGTTTCATACTCAACAAATCGATATAAAGGGATTATTTAAAGTTGCTGTCTATAAAAATACCAATAAATTTTACAGAATCAACAATACAATAGAGCTCCTTTGCAGGATAATGCTACTATATTATTCACTTCAAAGGAGAGTAAATTCGAATCAGGCCAAGTTTATTATCAGAAAACATAGCATCACTGGTACATAAGTCAGGCTCTTATAAGTTGCTCAGTAATTTTGGATAGAACCGGTAGTCCTATCCAAGGCAATAGGTTCATTGTTACAGACATTCGATATTTCACCTCTTTTGAAAAGAGGAATAATAATGCACTTAGGTCTTTAGGCACTCTGAAAATATACTGTTTTCAGAGAAATCATTAATTAGTGAGACCAGGGCTTCCAACACATTTTTTATCAACATACAACATTTTTTATAAGAAATAATGTTGTATCACTAAAAGGTATTTCCTCAGAACTAACTGTAATTTTATAACTATGGGATGGCTAACAGCGCGAGTAGAACTGCATGCAAATAGTTTTCTTTGCATTTACTATTAAAGAGTTCCCTTTTGCAGCAGGTTGTAAATTCCTGTGCTACAGTGTGAAGTTCATTTTTGATATGAGTTCGACTTTAGTAGACTCGTCAACTACAATTGTTGAATCATCTACATAAAGAACTGTATGGTCAGCAGTTAAGAAATTTGTCAAATCATTGACATCTAAAAGAAATATTAAGGGTCCCAATACGGAGCCTTGCTTTATACCTGGATCAAGATTAAAAACAGATGACTTCTTATTATCGATTTTTACTAGGAATTTACGATGTTGTAAGTATGACCTTAACCGGTTCCAGAAATGACCCCGAAAACCAAGGGCTTCTAATTTATGCAGTCTAATTTCAATGTCAATAAAGTCAAAAGCCTTAGTTAAGTCAAAAAAGAGTGCACCCACATACTTTTTTCGATCCAAAGCAGCGTGGATATAATTAAATAATGAAATAGAAGCACTCTCTGTAGATTTATTAGGAAGAAACCCATGCTGGCATTTATTTAAGATATCATATTTATTCAGAAAATTTAACATTTTACTGTAAATACACTTTTCGATAATCTTAGAGAGTATACTTGTTACGGTGATTGGCCTGTAATTATCAACCAAACATGGATCTCCCTTTTTGCAAATTGGACTAACTACTCCCGTTTTAAGGTCACTTGGAAACTTGTCATCCTTGACAGATAGGTTGATGATGTGAGGCAGAACAGAAGATGTATATGAAGAAATATATTCAATTATTTTAGTGGGGATTTGATCAATACTTACTGAGCTGGTATAACTTAAGGAAGATATAGCATTCTCAATATCAAATGGTGAGACCTCAGAAAAAAAGAATGTGTTGTTAATTGTCATAGTTGTTAAATCGTTAAAGGTATAGTTATTGAAATGTTTTAATAATGTGTGTGACTGATGTACAAAAATACTCACCAAATTTGTTTGCTATGTGTTCTGGATGTATCAATAATTTATTATTATCAGTAATACTCCACTCAAAATTGTTTTTATTTTTACCAGTTTGACAATTCAGTTTTCCATATCTCCTTCCATCGTTTATTATTATTTTGATTATGTAAATAACTTTGATATGAGGTTTTTTTTTATATCCTTTACCTTACGAATAAAGTTGGAATTTTGTATTTTATAGTTATACATTAAATCTGGATTACCATTTGCTATCCAAAATAAATCTTTTAGCTTTTTACTAAGCTGAAGAATTTTAGTATTGATCCATTTTCTGTTGGTATTAGTAGTTATGCGTTTTGATATTAAAAGACATGTTGTATCAATATAATAGGAGACAGAGTTCAAAAAAGCTTTATATGCATCATCTACATCATTTGAATATGTATAAACATTTTCGAAATTCCCAGAATCAAGACTCAACAAAAGATTAGACAAACAATTCTTTGATAAGTTTCTATAAGTAGCTATCTTAGATGTAGCAGTATTGTTACTCTCAGATATGTTTAAACTAAAATGAAATCCTAGATGATCACCTTAATTGTAGTTCACGACAACTTCATTGTATAATTGAGGAATATTGGTAAGAAAATAATCTAGTTTCGATCGTGAAATTACACCGTTTTTGTTTGTAAATATTCTAGTTGGTTCAGTATTTTTACAATTAAGTTCAAAACTAATCATGAAATCCATCATTATAGAGTTTTCCCTTGACTCTAAGATAATCGATGTTAAGATCACCATAAATAATACTACAATCATATTTAACGTAACAAATATTAAATACATGATATAATTTATGTATAAAAATATCAATATCCCCATTAGGAGAGCGATACACATTGAGTAAACAAAATTTTTTTGAGTCACATCTAAAACTAATACAACAGCACTCAAAGGTAAAATCTTGACAGATGTTCGTGAAAAAACTTGGAATATTAAATTTAAAATTAACCTTTACACAAATGTAAGTACACCACCATGTATATGATCACTTCGATTATAGTACGAACCTAAGATATAATTTGGAAGATAAAAAAAATTTATATTATTGTCACTACACCATGACTCGGTTATATATATATATATATATATATATATATATATATATATATATATATATATATATATATATCCGGTTTTTTAGGCGTTACGCCTGTCCGGTAGGGATCTATGGAGGAGTATCACCGAGCCGCAAGCCCTTATCTCTTGCCGTACTGCTCCACCATAGGCCGATCAGATCCCAGCATATCCTAGTCTAAGCCGCAGATTCATCTAGAATTTTAAACTGCTGCGTTAGACTTTTTGTTTTCTGTACACCGAGCTTGGGCTTGATCCCACATCCACTAAACCATTCGACAGTGAAGCGAATGAGAGGCAGCCGCACAGCCCGCTGAGCTATCTGACCGAGGCAGCCACACAGCAAATCCGGACTTTCGGTTTTAAGCAATAATTCAATAAGACTTATTTTGTTTATTATAGATTGTGAATTAATATATACGATCTCCAGTTTGGTGTTGCCTCCAAGCTTATTTGCAGCATCTAGATTGCCCAATTCCGGGCTCGTACTGTAACGGATATGAAACTTTGAAACTAGCCTGGTACTCGGTAACCTTTATCTTTTTGCAGTAGAAACTGACATTTCGAGCATTTACGTTTAGATAATTAGTCAAGTCTTTGGGTTGTCGTTTCGGTATACTCAGTAGCAAAGCTGTTGGTAGTAAATTTCTTGATGTATAGTAGTAAACGCATATTCTCGGCTGATATTGTGATCATCATCATCATTGGCTTTTACAACTCTTCGTGAGTTTTTGCCGCGTTTACTATTGCCTTCCATTGATTCCGATCCTGTGCTATTATTTCCCATGGCCTTACTTCCATCTTCTCCAGGTCTTCCCTGACAGCGTCTTTCCACCTTTTTCTAGGCCTTCCTGTCGATCTTTTACCATCTGGTCTTTCCCAAAATACATTGCTAATCAGTCTGTCGTCATCACTCCGTACCACGTGGCCTGCCCATCTGATATTGTGATGATTTGACTTAATTCTAAATAAAGAAAATACCTTATTGAAAATACAGAGAAGCCTATATAAAAAATCACTGAAGTTATAGTCCACGTCCACAAAGGGAAGTGCCACCCAGAAGTCAAGCACAAATTTTGGAATCAAAAGACTGATATTTTTTTGTACACACTTATGACAAGTCGAAAGAAAATGCAAAAAAGTATTTTTGAAGTGTGTATATTTTAGGCAATTCCTAGCTGAGCGCTTTCGGCTTTACAAAGCCATCATCAGAGCTATGGTCAATTTTTTAAAAATACCACTACAAAGAAGAGATCTCATTTCCTTAAGTTTTAAAATTATGATATTGTAGGAGTTGGAATTCTTAAAACACATAAAAAACATATAAAAAAAAAAGTCGACACTGGACTTCACAAACACGTTAAAAAATTGAAAAAATTTTTGTCATGGTACGGGTTTTAAGACCCGACCATCTATTGATGTGAGGACGTAGAGTCTACGTCCTCATATCAATAGATGGTCGGGTCTTAAAACCCGTACCATGACAAAAATTTTTTCAATTTTTTAACGTGTTTGTGAAGTCCAGTGTCGACTTTTTTTTTTTTTATATGTTTTTTATGTGTTTTAAGAATTCCAACTCCTACAATATCATAATTTTAAAACTTAAGGAAATGAGATCTCTTCTTTGTAGTGGTATTTTTAAAAAATTGACCATAGCTCTGATGATGGCTTTGTAAAGCCGAAAGCGCTCAGCTAGGAATTGCCTAAAATATACACACTTCAAAAATACTTTTTTGCATTTTCTTTCGACAAATTTTGGAGTATACGAAAGTTAATACTAAAGTCGTTACTAAAGTTTTCTTAACTTTTCTGTGATAGTATGTTATTCGTATTTATTATTCAGATACATTTTTTTATGTGTGCTTTTTAAGCTCTAGACATTTCGGCGGGTTAGTGCTTATTTGTTCCATCCATACCACATGTTCTACTTTTTCGGATTAAAAGTTGTAATGAAACATTGCCAACATAATAATGTATTTAATTTGGCCCTGATAACTCCAACAGCCAAGACTTTTCTGTAATACCTTTGTAACTTTGTGCCATATAATTATTTTATGGGTTATTTCAGTGCTTAAGTGTTCCATATGCAAATGCCAATAGGAAGCCAGTATTTCACACGCGCATTTGATGCTTCGGTGATTGTTTGTGTAATGCCAGTGTTATGCAGTGAGTTGAGGTTAACGTGTCTTACTTCTTGTATGGTGGCGACTGGATGTGATAAATAAAAGTACAAAACGGATAAGTAAATGCATATATTATTTATTTACGTGTGTAAAAATGTAAATGCAATATTGCAATGTCTGAATGTTCGTCCCCTACGCCGTCATTACCTACTGATGTCGAGAATAAGTTTGATAGTGACGATTCAGTCTAGGATCCTGATTATAATGCAGAACCACGCAGAAAAAAATTTGACTATAACAGTGATTCAAGTTCAACTTCTTTTAATGGAAACAGACAAAATACAGAGAGTTCTACAAAAATGGTGTCAGAATGTGCCGAAAAATGTACAGAAGAAAGCTCAACAGAAAATAACATGGACAATCAAGATGTCCCAGCAAGCAGCAAGAAGACTTCTAAAAAAACAAGAAAGCGATTGAGAAATCCTGAGAACTGGACTAGAAATGTGAAAAAAGTTCAGCGAGCAAATGGGCTTCAATATAAGGACGAAAAGGAGTTGTCCATGCTCCAAGGCAATGTCAATCGAAGTGTTTGAAAACTTGTACCTATCAGTGTATTAAAAATATTAATACGAACGAAAGGGAAGTTATATTTAAAAATGTTTGGCAGTTAAGTGATAGCAAAAAAGGCGCATTTTATTCAAATATTGTAAAAAAAAAGTTCACCAAAACGAAGGTATGTGAAAACAGAAAATATTTCGGACTGCCAGAAACAAAATTGGTTTCAATATAGCCTTGAGGTTTTAAATAAGCAAATTAGAATATGTAGGGATTTTTTTTAACTACTCTAAACATTAGTAAGCAGAGAATTTATTATTTCTTTAAAAAACACTATAAGGATAACTCAGGGATTGCTCGGACACCTTTGAAAGGAAAATACGTAAACAAAGTCTTACCATTAAAAGCTCTAGATGGGGTACGAAAACATATTGAGTCATTTCCCCATATAGAGTCTCATTACTGTCGATCAGGAATTGAAGGTAACGAAGCTGTAGATAAACTAGCTAAAAACGCACCAACTAACCCGATGTCCGAAGAAAGTAACATATTGATACAAAACGATTTAAAACCATACTTGAAACAAAAAATAATTCAAAAATGGCAACAAACTTGGAACAACAGTCCATCAAGGCTATACGAAGTCAACAAACACCCACATCTTTGGAAACCAACAATAAAAGACAGAAGAAAGCAAGTGATACTCACCCGTCTCCGTATCGGCCATACACGACTTACTCATGACTATTTATTACAGCGCAAAAACAAACCAGTGTGTGAAGTGTGCAACAGTGTTCTAACGGTAAAACATTTTTTAATACTGTGTCCCAAATATAACAGTGAACGACTCAAATATAGCATACCCAACTCCCTAAGAGATGCCCTAGAAGAAAATACAGAAAACCGAAAGATATTTTTCTATATTAAAGACTGTCAACTTCTTCAAAAGATTTAAAACGTACATTTTAACACACATACATATTATTTTTATTATAATTATTATTGTATAAACTAATGTATATTCACATGATCGTGTTAGATTGTATTTAGATCCGTGCCTCTATATTGAAAAAATATATCGATTATACCTAGAAAGAGACTTTAGTAAAAATTTTTCAAGAGAATATAATTTTGGTTTTCTTCTACCAAAAAAGAATAGATATAATACCTGCGAGAATACAAATTAATTGAAAATAAAAGTGAAGAAAATAAAAAACATTATGATTTTCACATAAAAAATAAAATCGAAGGAAAAATAGAAAGAGACTTCGATAGAAAGGCCTACAAATTTGACCAGTCTACTGCTGTTTTATGCTTTGCTATGCAAAATGTTTTTACTCTACCAAAAGCTGAGGTGTCAAATTTTTTTTATAAAAAAGTTTTCAGTATATAATTTAACTGTTCACTGCTCCACAGATAAAAATAGTTTAATTCAAGAAATCGACTCTGTTCACAGTAAAATAGAAAAGTATTTAAACATAGGGAAATATACACCCCTTTTTTACTCTTAAGACACCTCGTAAATATACCCCTCGGTAAAGCACCTCTCAAGGTACTGTAACTAAAAAAAGAAGATTTTTTAAATCTTCAAACAGTAAGCCAAACTCTAAATTTTAAAGATCTGCCTTTTACTAAAGTTAAACAAATTAACTATAAAAAAGATGACGTCATGTAGCCTAAGTAGAAACGCAAAGTAAAATATTTTACTTAAAATGTTATTATATAATTCAGTTTTGTACTTCATTGCGTATGGAACAAATGTGCAAATTCTTGTACAAGTTTTACTTTTTGTTCCATAAGCAAGGGTTTTTATTTTTTTTTGTCAAGTTTAAAAAGAGTCAATAAAAATTTGAAGTCATAATCCAGCAAACCATTTTAAATATTTGTTTTTAGAATTAACATCATTTTCCTGAGTTTTAAAATAAACAAGTAAATATTACCAAAATATTTAAATGTAAATATCTCAAAATGAGAATTTGGCATATGGAACAAATAAGTACTAGCCCGACGATTTTTCCGTAAGTTTTTTCTTAATTCTGATTTTACCACTTAAATCCTACATCATCATTAACACAATATTTCAATGATATTTGGTTTCAGTTGTTTTCAGTATATATTTATTTTATTACTCCTTTCATCCCACTCGAAAAATTTCAAGAACAAGCTGCAGAAGTCCATTAAGGTATTGCTCGAGGTACGTACAACTATCTAAATAAGGTTATATCAACAGAACGTCATTTTTCTTTATAATAATTTTCGTTATTAAACTGTCTTATATTGTTCAATTTATTATGAATTTGTATTCAAAAATTACACCAAGATGTCCCTCCGCATAAAATATTTCTTTATTATGTCCACAAACGATTAATCCGAGAACCATCATACTTCTTGTTTAAAATAGCTAGAGGGCAGATCTGGGTACTTATATACATGAAATATACAGAGTGGTCTTTTTGTAGATTCTTTTAAATTTTTGTAAACGAAACAGTTAATTTGATGAGTAGAAGGTAAAAATTAAATTTTGAATGAACTATGTAACCAACATATCTCTGGTGTATGGGTTTATTACATTTAGGTAAAATTGCTTCATTCCGTTAATACCTAGTTTGATAGGAATTATTGTCAAAGTTTAAAATTATCTTTTTTTATGTAGGTATATGAATAAGGGCTTTGTAACAGAATAATTTTGCTTTCAGTTAAAAATTGACTTTCGTTATATAACAGCTCGTTAGAATATCTTACATTTTTCTCATAAATAATTATAAATAGCCACTTCTAAATAATGTTTATAGAATCCAATTAATTGTGCCGTATTCTACCCCATCCTAAAAGGCCATAGGTAAGTTGTGCAGGACTCCATAGGATATAATTTTTCTGCAGTATAATAATTGCAGTACAATAAGGAAATACTGTATTAGACAAAAAAATATAAGCTGCAGTAATCTGTATCAGTTCTCAACCATGGTCTTTTACATTGCAACAATCTACAGCCTTCCAAGGCATAATATCACCACAGCAGAATATGAAGACTTCTTCATGCATCTATCAAACAAATTCTTAATTGGACGGGGGGGGAACCTTCTTAATTGAAAGGGGAAGATTCTTAATTGAACCTTCAATACAGACAGGGGGGTCAAGACTATGTACGACAAACTAAAAAAATCTCAGACAAGTCATAGCTAATACAAACAGCTCTTACTTATCTACAGGGCAACCACCTACTAGTTATCAGATCCAAACAAAATCTTTTATCTATTCGACTTCTTTATCCACCATAGCTTGGCCTTAAATGATTTTGACATACAAGAATCCTGGGATCTGTCCACTGACCATACTCCCATGATTGTCACACTATCTACGCAAATTATAAAACGTCCGAATATCCCGAAGTTTACAACATCAAAGACCACTTGGAATGTATTCGAGACCTACATAAATAAAAATTTAAATTTAAATATAAGATAAAGCAACCAGACGATATCGATAATGCTGTGCTTCTTCTCACCCAAACTATACATGCAGCCGCTGAAGTAGCTACGCCCCCTCAGAATGACAAAAAAGCAAGTGGCATTAACATACTCATATATATATTTATATATATATATATATATATATATATATATATATATATATAGAAAAGAAATTTAATCTTTGCAGATAAGTTAAATAGTAAACTCTTAAATATTGGGGAAATCTGCAAAAAAAACTCTAATGTGTATCAATTATTTCACCTAACGTTTTCGCCAAAGAGAATTTGGCTTCTTCAGGGCTGAAAGAGAATAAATTATAATTAGCTACCATATATTATCTAATAAAAAACATTTACCTTACCATGAAATTTTAGAAATGTCAAGTTATGATGTTAAAAAACTTTAGCTAGTAACAAGATAGTGGTGTTTTTTTTGTTACTATGTGCAAAAAAGTTTATTTGTGAACGTTGGAAATGTATGGTAGCTTTGAACTTAAAACGCAAAGGTTTACCCAAGGACAATCGAAAAACCCAATGTAACTACATTTAAAGGAAGTAATTCTTTGAATTGTCGGCAATAACTAAATTTTTAATTGTTGTAAAGTTTAAATGTGAGCTTCTGTTTTCATAGAACGCAAGCGCCGAAACAATTACAAGTAGTTCTTTTGATATGAATGTCGTTAAGGTTCATTGGTAAAACCGATGAAGTTAGATCTCCGTCTGGGGAGATATTAGTTTAGAATTTCTAATTGAAATTCTTTTATTTTTAATTAGTAAATTGTTTATGTATTATTGTAATAATATCTTATTGAGATGTATCTAAGAAAAGCAATGGAATGTTATCTTTTTTTGTTAATGAAAATTATTATTAAAGTAGGTTAGTTGTTAATAGATATATCAGTCAAGTTGGTTATCTGTGATGTTGTATTGTTCTTGGTATCTGATTTAAGTAAGAAGTGGTATATATCGCTTAGATTCTTAATGTCACTCTTAACATTGATGGAAAAATCGTTAAGGAAAATATAAGACATTTCAATGAACTCTCTTTTAGATTTATTGCTCTCACGGTGGAGAATTGTAGTGTTCGTATAGTCCATGTGATGACCAGTGGAATGGACATGTTTGGCTAATGCACAGCGGTCAGGGTGAAGTCGAGGATCACTTTTGTGTAGTGTAATACGTGATTTCAATAATTGAGATGTTTGGCCGATGTAGGAATTGTTGCAAGAGAGACATGTCTACATTGTCTACAACATTCCATGTCTCTCTTGCAACAATTCCTACATCGGCCAAACATCTCAATTATTGAAATCACGTATTACACTACACAAAAGTGATTCTCGACTTCACCCTGACCGCTGTGCATTAGCCAAACATGTCCATTCCACTGGTCATCACATGGACTATACGAACACTACAATTCTCCACCGTGAGAGCAATAAATCTAAAAGAGAGTTCATTGAAATGTCTTATATTTTCCTTAACGATTTTTCCATCAATGTTAAGAGTGACATTAAGAATCTAAGCGATATATACCACTTCTTACTTAAATCAGATACCAAGAACAATACAACATCACAGATAACCAACTTGACTGATATATCTATTAACAACTAACCTACTTTAATAATAATTTTCATTAACAAAAAAAGATAACATTCCCTTGCTTTTCTTAGATACATCTCAATAAGATATTATTACAATAATACATGAACAATTTACTAATTAAAAATAAAAGAATTTCAATTAGAAATTCTAAACTAATATCTCCCCAGACGGAGATCTAACTTCATCGGTTTTACCAATGAACCTTAACGACATTCATATCAAAAGAACTACTTGTAATTGTTTCGGCGCTTGCGTTCTATGAAAACAGAAGCTCACATTCAAACTTTACAACAATTAAAAATTTAGTTATTGCCGACAATTCAAAGAATTACTTCCTTTAAATGTAGTTACATTGGGTTTTTCGATTGTCCTTGGATAAACCTTTGCGTTTTAAGTTCAAAGCTACCATACATTTCCAACGTTCACAAATAAACTTTTTTGCACATTCTTCTTCAAGTGCCCTGTCCGTTGCGAACGTTGGCTATTAACATGGCAATTTTGATCTTGTTTGCGGCGCTTCTGAATAGTTCGACCGATGTGAGCCCGAACCACTTCCGCAGATTTTGGAGCCACGAGTGTCTTCTCCTGCCTGGCCCGCGCTTACTGTCTATTTTTCCCTGGACAATCAATTGTAGCAGACGGTACTTATCGTGTCTCAATATGTGGCCTAGATATTCAAGCTTTCTTTGTTTAATTGTATTCACGATTTCTTTCTCCTTTCCGATTCTCTGGAGTACCTCTATGTTGGTGACATGTTCGGTCCAGGATATACGAAGAATGCGTCGGTACACCCACATTTCGAATGCTTCTAGTTTTCTCGTTAGCGTCTCCGTCAGCGTCCAGGCCTCCACGCCATACAGCAAGATCGGAAAAATGTAGCATTTAACTATACGTAGTTTTAGGGGAAGAGACAAATCCTTGCTTATGAGGAGCTTTTTCATATTGCTAAATGCTGCTCTAGCTCGTTCTATTCTCGCCTTAATTTCTATGGTCTGTTCCCATTTTGCATTTACGTTGGTGCCAAGGTACACATAAGATTCTACATGGTCAATTAATATGTTACTTATCCGTAATTGTCGAGCAGGTTGTTGCTTTTTGCTTATCAGCATCCACTTTGTCTTCTTGAAATTGAGGCTCAGGCCGTATTCCTCACTAACTGAATAAAGTCTTTCCATTACTTAATGTAATTCGTCTATGGTACTGGCAAGGATCACCGTGTCGTCGGCGTATCTTATATTGTTCGTTAACTCGCCGTTTATTTTAATGCCCTCATTTGCATTTTCCATACATTTGTTAAATATTTCCTCGGAATACATATTGAATAGGAGTGGGGATAATATACACCCCTGTCGGACACCCCTTTTGATCTGCACGTAGTAACAAAGCACAATAGTACCTTGCACATAGTAACAAAAAAACACCACTATGTTGTTACTAGCTAAAGTTTTTTAACATCATAACTTGACATTTCTAAAATTTCATGGTAAGGTAAATGTTTTTTATTAGATAATATATGGTAGCTAATTATAATTTATTCTCTTTCAGCCCTGAAGAAGCCAAATTCTCTTTGGCGAAAACGTTAGGTGAAATAATTGATACACATTAGAGTTTTTTTTGCAGATTTCCCCAATATTTAAGAGTTTACTATATATATATATATATATATATATATATATATATATATATATATATATATATATATATATATATATATATATATATATACGTCTTGTTGCATAAAAAAGGAGAGTCAGGCGCATATGGCAAAGAAGTCGCAATCCTATAGATAAAAATGAATACAATAAATTAACACGGTAACTTAAAACTGCTTTACAAGACGCGCGAAATGATACATTTGAACTATTCATTAACAGCCTGTCAAAAAAAGACCACAGCATCTGGAAAACGACGAATTCATTTAAGAGGCCTACACAGCACATACCACCTCTAAAGAAAGCCTAGGGGAGCTAGCGAAAAACTGATCAAGAAAAGGCATCAATCTAGGCTGCGTTATCTTTAATCTCTCACACGTTTTTGGTGCACCTGAACTTAATAACAATAATAACGAAGAACAAGTTGAAAACTTCTAAGGCATTCCATGCCTAATGATACTACCAATTAAATGCTTTACTCCTAATAATGTGAAAGAACAAATTTCTAGATGCAATAACTACAAAGCACCAGGCTTTGACATGATCCTGTGATGACATGATAATTGTCCGACTAACAATAATATATAATAGTAATATAATTATAAATAGATTAATTGGAACTTCGCACAAATAATTATGATTAGTAAACCAAACAAACCACCAAATATTACTACTTCATATAAACCAATCAGCTTACTTTCAATAATGTCATAAATCTTAAAAAAACTTCTGCTCCAAAGAATCTCAAAAGACGTCGAAATTAATTCAGTGATCCCAACACACCAGTTTGGTTTCCGCGAAGTCCATTCAACTCTACAATATTGTCGTAGGATTGGTAAAAGCATATATGTATGCCCGGAAGAGAAAAAAATTTGCACTGCTACCTTCCTGGATATAGAACAAGCCTTCGACTGTGTTTGTTATGACGACCTCCTGTATAAACTTAAGTCATCCTTTCCCACTCCTCACTATCCACTATTAAAATCATATCTCACAAAACATCACTTTCAAGTCAAATTCCTTACAGAAACTTCTCATTACTATATTATAAAATCAGGTGCCCTTAAGGAAGTGTCCTGGGTCCCCTCCTGTACCTCATATTCTTCTTCTTCTTCTTCTTCTTCCCGTGGCACTACTAGCAGGATTGGAAATCATCATGGCCACTGCGACTTGTTAGCAGCGCACCTGAAAAGTTCAATCGAACTACACCCGAACCATTCACGTAGATTACGAAGCCACGATATTTTTCTTCTCAAGTATTCCATCTTTCTAGTTTTTATCTCATTTAGAATTTCGCATCTTTTGTCTAAAGTTTGGAGTACTTGCGTGTTAGTGACGCGGTCCATCCATGATATTCTGAGAATGCGCCTATAGCACCACATCTCGAAAGCTTCGATGTTTTTTATGGTCAACTGTTTTAGTGTCCAAGCCTCAACTCCATATAACAGGGTAGAAAAGACATAACACCGCAGCATTCGTATTTGTAACTTTATATTGATATCACGATTGCAAAAGAGTTTGCGCATTCTATTAAAGACTGATCTAGCGATTTCTATTCTACATCTAATCTCTTTTGTTTGATCAGTATCGTCTGTGATCCAAGCACCTAGATATTTACTAGGTACCTCATATACACTGCTGATATCCCAACAACAAATACGACCACAGTAGCCATGTTCGCAGATGACACCGCCATAATATCCATCGATGGTAACCACAAAGTAGCATCAGGAAACCTTCACATACACCTGAACGTACTACAAGACTGGATGAATAGATGGAAAATCAAAGTTAATCATCAAAGTCTAATCAAATTACTTTCACCAAAAGAAACATCATATGTCTGAGAATCAGACTGAACAACATATAACTACCAATAAAAAGAGAAGTCAAATACCTGGGAATGACACTTGATCAAAAGCTCACTTGGAAAGCACACATATTGTGAAAGAAATGCTAATCAACATGAAAATACGTCAAATGAATTGGCTAATAGGCCGAAAATCACAGCTATCTACAGATAATAAACTTTTCTTATATAAGTGCTTAATAAAACCTATATGGACATATGGAGTGCAATTATGTGCTGTGCAAAGCCTTCTAATATCAAAATAATTCATAGAATACAACCCAAAATACTTAAAATTATTTTCAACGCGCAGTAGTACGTTAGTAACAAAACAATGCATGATGATTTTGGTATACTTAATTCTTACTTAATTAATCTGGTATAATTAAATCCAAGGCATATTAAATCGTACGCTATAATTACAAGTTGAAGAAAACTTTTGACAATAACTAAAAGAAGCACGTCTAGACGGGGGTAAGGAAATCTGCAGAATCATAAGACTGAATATAAAGAAGAAATGCATAAGTTGGTGGAGTAATACTTAAACTAAAAAACTCTGAGCAATTTAAGAACACAGAAAAGACAACAAACATCAAACTAAATAAAAAACAAAAACTGCTACAAGAACGAAAGTAGTGTAAATAGATGAGCAGAATATTTTGAAAATCTATAGGTCCGAAAAGACACAGGCAATGAAAAATATACTACTATTACTAAAATAATTGCACATGAGAAGTAAAATGAAATGAAAACTAAATAAAAAAAATTAAAGAAAAGAAACAATATATGAGCTAAAGAGAAGAAAGGCAGTTGGTTACGATAAAATAACAACAGATGTATTAAAAACTTTGAGCGAGAAAAGAAATGAAATGCTTAGGAAAATATGCAACAAAGTGAAGAACGAAATCAAGACACCAAAAAAATTGGGACCTTAGGATTATAAGCTATAGAGGTATAACTCTCCTCAGTATGCATTTCAAAATATATTTTTCTTCAAGTGCCATCTTCATTCCGAAGGTTGGCGATCATCAGAGCTATACGTATTTTCGAAACTGCTGACCGAAACAATTCGTTTTTGCTACAGCTATACCATTTCCGTGGATTCTTTAGCTAGGAAAATCATCTTCTTCCTATGGACCTTTTTCCTGCTATTTTCCCTTGCATAATTATTCAAAGCAGTTCATATCTTTTGCCTCTTGTAATGTGTCCCAAGTATTGCAGTTTTCGTTTTTTGATCGTAAATATGACTTCCTTTTCTTTATTCATTCTTCTCAAGACCTCGACATTTGTGACTCTCTCGGTCCATGATATTCTCAGGATTCTGCGATATATCCACGGTTCAAATGCCTCTAATTTTTTGGTATCAATATTTTTTAAACATTTCAAAATATATGAAAATGTAATAAAAAAAAATACTTTTAAAAGAAAAGAACAATAAACTGGAGCCATCACAGGATGATTGAAGAAAGAAATGAGCATTTATAACTACATCAAGCAGCTTAATACATAATACACGAAATTCAAGTATAGTAAATACACTAAATTAAGCCGTTTAGATTTAAAAGAGTATCATCTAATTTAATCTCGCTGATAGAGATCGGCAAATGTTAAAAGAACAAAAAATAAATAGGTAAAATATAACTCTCATTATAATTAATTGTAATTCGTTCCTATATGGAGTAGTATTTAACATACCACAAGAAAACAATTTAAAATTAATGATTTAAGTGTTTCACCGTGTACAAATATTCCGTCATCTGAAAAATTGGAGATTAAGCATAAATTGGGTTAATGACAGCCACAGAAAAGGGCATAATTAAATCCACGTCATAAATATTATAACGAGGCTTCATTTCGTTCAAAGCACCGACCAAAATTATGTCAAGTGCAATGGTAAAATCATTTGACTACAATTAATATCCATCTTTTCACTGCCAAATATTATAACGGGCATTTAATGAAGATGTTTAATGTGCATTTGTATTCATATCCATAGAATGTTGAACTAATAAAAATGTGAGGAGGCGTAGTTGCATCTAAGTTGCATCTAAGAAAAACTCATTTTCTTAGATGTAGTCTATAAATATAATACAGGTAAACTTAGAAAAAAATACAATAATTGATACAGTCCTTAGTCTTAAGATAACTTATTGTGTATTTAATGTTCATGTTTTCTCCTAAGGCTTCCTTTATATTATTTGGGATAGTGTGCTTCTTTTTTGCTGCTTCATATGTTTTGCACTGAGTTAGTATATGCTTCACGGGGGGTGCTATTTTACAATTTTCACACATTGGCTGCACAGTTCGCGTAAAGAGGTGTTTATACAAGGTGGTCCAGAATTATGTACATTAATTTCTAGAGCTCATAGTACGTCAAAAAATAAGGGTACTTCTTTATGTACACTTTTTTATAAAACTAAATAATAAGGGAGATACAACCTTTTAAAGGGGTGAATTGAAATTCTTATTTTTTCAAATATCTTCCAAACGGTTTTGAATACGGAGTTCATATTTTGGGAGTGATTATAAGACATTAGGATAATTAATTTCATGTCACCACCTACCACATCCTATATTAATACAGGGTAGTTTTGAAGGGTAAGTGGGGGTTATTGCGTCACATGTTTTTTAATTGTTACATATTTTAAAAAAATATTTTAAAAATTGGCAGGTGCTCTTGTAATATTTCGATAGATATCACCGTTTTCGATTTATTTAAACTCGAAGGTATACATGTATTTTATTGTAATCGTTAAATTTCTTAATATTGATCAAGTATGCTTTGAAATTGACACTTGTGTTAGCAACAACACTTTAATCTCAAGTAGTCTATGAATTGTCAGTGACGTTTAATAACAATTAAATTATTTTATCTACACTTCTATTGTACTCGACAGTGAAATTTGCTTAACACTCTCTTTTGCTATATTTTTAAATATGGCACACTATTCAAATTCTGAGATGACAGACATACTTTTAGTATTAGCGGAATGTTCGGAAAATGCTGCTGCGGCTGTAAGACGCTACAGAGAAAAGTATCCAAACAGAAATATTCCCAATGCCAGGACTTTTGTAAGTACTGAACGACGACTGAGAGAAACCGGTTGTTTTCAAAGAAGGAATACAGATGCTGGTCGTCGTAGAGAAGCAAGAAATGTTCGCGTTGAACAGCAAATATTGGATACTGTAATAAATGACCCCACAATAAGAACAGGCAGAACGAATATTTCCCATCAAAGTGTTTTAAAAGTTTTGCATGAAGGGTAATTACCTCCTTACTACTATCGACAGGTGCAGGAATTGTTACCTGACGATATGCCACTTAGAGTTGATTTTTGTGAAGTATTGCAAAATAAAGTTCAAACTGCACCAAATTTTTTAAGCAGCATTCTGTTTACAGGCGAGGCCACATTTACAAGACAAGGTATGTTCAATTCTAGAAATATGCACTTCTGGGCTGAAGAAAATCCAAGGGCTACAATGGAAACTCACTTCCAACACACGTTCAAGATAAACGTTTAAGCAGCTACTTTAGGAAATAGTTTCATAGGATACCACATCTTTCCCGGAAATTTAAATGGTAACATGTATTACAATTCTAGACAATATTTTACATGATATTTTGGAAGATATTCCATTACAAATACGAAGAAACATAGTTTTCATGCATGATGATACTACACCACATTACACGAGAATTTGTAGAAGGTGGTTACATGAACATTTCCCTGATAGGTGGATAGGCCGGGGTGCGGATGCACCGATTCATTGGCCTGCTCGTAGTTGTGATCTTAATCCAATGGACTTTACAGTATGGAGTTATTTGAAATCAAAAGTGTATAACACTCCAATTTATACAGTAAATGAGTAAAGAGACAAAATTGAACAAGTATTTACCGATTTACAAAACGATCCGGTAACATTAAATGGATTAATGCGTTCGCTAAATAAAAGAATTAGATTATGTATTCAACAAAATGGAGGACATTTTAACAGTTGTGAAATAATATTTTCGCCATTAATTAAATGTTAAGTATTAATTAAGTTTTCCATTAATTTGTAATATTATTGCTAACACAAGTGTCAATTCCAAAGCATACTTGATGAATATTAAGAAAATTAACGATTACAATAAAATACATGTATACCTTCGAGTTTAAATAAATCGAAAACGGTGATATCTATCGAAATATTACAAGAGCACCTTTTTTGCGTAGAAAAGTCTAAGGAAACAATTTTTAAAATATTTTTTAAAATATGTAAAAATTTAAAAACATGTGACGCAATAACCCCCACTTACCCTCCAAAACTACCCTGTATTAATATAGGATGTGGTAGGTGGTAAAATGAAATTAATTATCCTAATGTCTTATAATCACTCCCAAAATATAAACTCCGTATTAAAAACCGTTTGGAAGATATTTGAAAAATAACAATTTCAATTCACCCTTTTAAAGGGTTGTATCTCCCTTATTATTCAGTTTTATAAAAAAGTGTACATAAAGAAGTATCCTTATTTTTGGAAGTACTATGAGCTCTAGAAATTAATGTACATAATTCTGGACCACCTTGTATAAAGTTACAGTGTCCTAGTCGCAAAAGTATTATTTTCACTTGGTCGTGGTTCACTAATTGTTTGATTTCCTTGAGCTTATTTTGTGATACACTCCACTTATTTTGCCACGCACTCAACACTTTATATTTTATTTCTGACTTCTCTGTCATCTGAAGAAACCTTATTAATAAGTATGAAGTCCTGGCTGAAGGATGCTAAGCGGGCTAGTTCATCTGCTTCTTCATTTCCTCGTATACCTGAATGCGATGAAGCAAACATGAAGTCAACAGTGATCTTATTATTATTTAGAATCTCTATTTAAGATTGAATATGTGGGACAATTGGATTATTGGTATATAAATGTTTGATAGTGTGAAGTGAGCTTAGTGAATCGGTTATTATGAAAGACGGAGACGGTTATTATGAGAGAGTTTCCACTCTTTTATGTGGATAAGTGTTTTTAATATTGCAAACAACTCTGCAGAGTATGACGAAGTAATGGGATTGAATTGAGATTTTAAGGATGTAATGAGTGTGAGGATGGCTGCACCAACACCGTCTGAAGATTTGGATGTGTCAGTGTATATCTTATAATGATTTTTTTAAATTTCTATTTCTATTAAGAATGACTGTTTGGTCGTTTGAATAAACTATCACACCATACTCTAGTTTGAATATTACTAAAGATTTATATATATGTAATACTATATTTTGATCTGCTCCCCAATTTTTACTGGAAATAATTTTCATAAAATTTAATCCTGCTTGGCATGATTTTTTAAGTTTTTCTATGTATTTTTTTTTAGGAGAGCTTTTGGTCCAAAACCATACCTAAAAATCTGATATTATTTGTGAAACTGAGGGTTTGATTATATAGCTTCAGATATGAAGTTAGAGTGCTAAATTTTCGTGTGAATAAAATACATTTAGTTTTGTCGGTGAAAATTGTAATTTGATAGTCCTAGATCATGATTCTAACCGATTGATTGTTTGTTGTAAATGTTTTGAATACTTATTTAATAGAGTTTTTTCGTTTGACAAGTAAAACTAAGTCATCAGAGTATAAGCTTCCTTTAACAATCGGTGAGCATTGTTAAAGTACATTGTTTATGGCTATTAGAAAAAGGGTTGAGCTTATAACTGATCCATGTGGTACTCCGTTTTCTTGAACTTTTATATCTGAGTTAACGTTGTCTGATAAACTATAAAGCTAAGACGTTTTTTTTTTCATAAGGCAAACACATAAACAAACACAAACATAAACATATATAAAATAGTGTCACATTATGATGGTTTTAGTTCCATTTTTATTTTTTATTGTTGAAAGGAATTGAAACTGAAATTAGAAGTTTTCTTTTTGTATGACATTATCAAAAGATCTAAAGTGATTCATCATTATTATAAAAAAAATTAATGTAGTTACGTATAACTATGTTATAAAAATATTTGTTTACCAGTATGGTTATGCTTTATTTTTAAGGCACGGGGCAATATATACTTTTTTAAATAGGGTGGAGCACGATCAGCATGATCAGTACCTACTATGTTTAGTCCCCAAGGTGCTTGACCTTTGGGTTCACTGTGTAATTTAGAGTAACGCCTTGATAACCAAAGGCCAATTATTAAATTGAAATACTGGCTCCCAGGGGTTCTATATCGAAGGTATCAAGATGGATTGAAAGTGTACGTATGTAGAAACGAGATATGTGTATCACAGTTTTAGCAAGTTAGTATGTTTGCTGGTTAGTTTTGTTAGTTAATATTTGTATGTTGATTATTTTAGTAACATTTATGAAAATAATTACATGTTTATTTTATATAGCAATGTTAAGGTATGAGCATATTTTATCTTCACTTCTTTTTAATTTTTTCCTTAGAAACAATTATAAAGCAGGTCGTAGAAAATCCCCAAAGTATTGTCAATCTTGGCATATTAAATTTGGATGCTTAGTTAATAAAACTTAAATTTTAAACACAATTCAATAAAGAAAACGAAATATATTGTCATATATATTTATTATTATATGGTCAACTATGGTCATTGGTACAGGAACAATAATATATAATAAATAAAGGTCGCAAATAATAATTATATTGATTTAACTAGGGTCAATTAGGTTCAATCTTGTGGTAGAGTTGAGCGGTTTTTATAAACTGTAAGATCAATTAACAAAGACATATTTATCGTAAAAGTAAAATATTTATAAAAACTAAGTAAAAAAAATACTGTACAAAATATGGTACACCAGGCATATAAACTACTATTAAATTTCAGTGTCGTATGAAACAAAACATTTTACATGTAAGCCTAAGTTGCATGTTAAACACCTCATTTTTGCTCTATCGTGGGACAAACCACATAGGTTTTTCCTCTGGTATTACTAAATGGTCTAGTCGATTATAGCGAATATCAATGTTTTCATTGGCTGATGGACAACCTCGAGAATAGGAAGTAGGTTTTTTTATTTTGTTGTAACAATGATGTTGCAATGCGTCTTCTAAATAATAGCTGGTCCAGTTTTCCTCCATGCAAACGATAAAGTTGCCAGGCATTCTGAACAGCCTTATCAATGCATTGATTGATCAATGAAAAGTACCATTTTTTGCCACGAATAGAAATGCGGTAAAGACTAATATTTTTATCACTACGATCTACTTCGCCCATGTTTATAATATAGTCATGTAAGAGATGCGGTTGTTCTACCTGAAATGATAAATATTACTAGTATTACAGAGAAAGATTGTCTATTTTGTTTCATACCTGGATCCTCTTCTTCTCCATCTGTAACTACCGCTTTACAAAATGAATTGGTTAAAGTCCTGCTGAGTTTGAACAGAGCGTTACTAAATTATTGTCATGCTATTTTACCGCAATTATATTTTGGTCAGAAATTTTTCCGTATGGTCATATGTCCCTTCTTTTTTTTCATAATTTTTGAATCTTGTAAGTGTAGATTTTATTTCTTAGACTCTTTAACTGTTCCTTTTTCTCCCTGCTCAGGTAATGCAGAAGTTTGTAATTGCGACCCAGGTAAATTATCCAGCAACATTATATCTTCATCACCAGAGTCTTCGTCTGTTATGACATGACATGCATTTATTGGAGGCATCAAACTAATACTATCTACATTTGCTACTAAATTTCCATCATCTTCTAACATACTAAGCGCATCCTTCAATGAAAAGCCCCTAAAAATAAATAGTATGGTATTTTCCTGTCATACAATATTTTGTACACTAAAATCAAATGGCCTAACTCTAGTTATAAAATAATAATTTGTCCAATTTATAAATTTAAATTGCAATATAAATGTGTTTTCTACAACTAAACACAAAAAGAATATTTTTTTGTATAAGTTATATCAAATATTTACTTACTTAGCAAATCGTATTCCGAATTCGGCCATGTTATAAAGACTGTAAACTTTATCACAATATTATCGCCAAATATTTCAAAGCCAACAATTCTCAACTGCACTCTATGGTTGACTACTACATACTGAAAATATTTAGACGGTTATCAAGAGATATGAAACTTATAGGTAATCAAGGTAAAAGATATTTGTGGTGTACAATTTATTGTACGTTAGGCATATCTGGGTTAAGAGTAGGTTTAAAGTCCAATTCTTTATACAGGTTGATGAATTATTTGCAGTCGGTGAGAATGTGTTTTACAGTCAGGTAAATATTGCAATGGTGGCAAGTTGGACGAGTTCTAGAGGACCTCAAGAAACCATGAGTAAGTTTGGTGTGGTTGATTCGTAGTCTTCTAATAATCGATACTTATCTTCTAGTTAGGAACTCTAAAGAGAAAGATGACCAATGAACGGTTGGATTTTATGAAGAGTTGTTCTGCTCTTTTATTTTAAAGACGACTAAAATCAATTATTCTTCTTCTTCTTCTTTTTCCTTCTAGTATGTAGGCTTTAAAGCCTGTTTCTTTTTCAATATTAGCCTCCTAAATTGTCGTATCATCTTATTCTTGGTCTGCCAATACTTATTCGTTCATTTGATGACTTATCTCGTGCTAGTCATACTATTCTATCCTCTGCCATTCTACTGATAAGTTCGTTCCACGCCTGTTTTCGTTTTCTCACCCATCCATTTATTTCTTTTATATTGCATGCTCTTGTTATGTTTTCGCTTCTGTCCCTATCCAATAGACTTCACCCTGATATTCGTCGGAGTATTTTCATCTCTGTTGTTTGTAGCAGTCGTCTTGTTTTAGATATGTCGGGTCTTGTCTCCGCCGTATATGTTAATATAGGTCTAATTGCTGCTTTATATATTCTTGTTTTTGTGTCTTGCCTTAGGTGTTTGTTCCTTCAGATTGTGTTATTAAAAAAACCCGCCGCTTTACTTGTTTTAAGCTTTGTTGTCGTACTTCTTTTTCAACATCGCCGTAACTAGTTATATCTATTCCCAGATATCTAAACCTTGCTTCCTGCTTTATTATTTTCCCATCAATTTCAATTTTACACCGTAGTGGGTATTTAGATGTTGTCATACATTTGGTTGTGTCTACTGATATTATCATATTGTATTTCTTAGCTGTTGTAGTGAAGATATGTGTTAATCTTTGGAGCTCGTCTTCTGTCTCGGCGATTAATGCGGCGTCGTCTGCGTAACATAATATTTGGATTTCTTTGTTCCCCATTCTGCAGCCATGACCTTTACGTACTGCTTGTATTATTTCATCCATTATTATATTAAAGAAAAGTGGGCTCAAGGAGTCACCCTGTCTGACTCCGCTTTGTACTGGTATACACTGTGTTAGTTTTCCATTTATCTTTGCCTGTAAAATCAATTCTCTTACTAGAAATTTCCCAAGACCAATGCGGATTCGTCCCAGGTAGAAGAACGAGAGGACATATTCTTAATATTCTTAATATTCGTCAAATTATCGAAAAATCTCGAGAGTTTAATATAGAAACATATTTATACTTTGTTGACTATTCCAAGGCCTTCGATATCGTAAAATGGGATAAAATGTGGCATATACTTAGAGAAATGAGTACGCCAGAACATCTAATTTATTTATTACAAAAACTTTGTGTTAATAATGCTGCTAATGTAAGAGTTAATATTGTGGTTTCGAAAAACTTCAAATTAAAATCTGGAGTTCGACAGGGATGCATAGTATCCTCTATCATATTCAATATATATAGTAAATATATTATGCGTCAAGTTTTTAAGAAATGACAAGATGAAGCAACAATAGGAGGAAGAAAAATCAAAAACCTACATTATTCTAATGACACTGTTATATTGTCGTCATCACCAAAAGAACTGAAACAAATTATGAATAGGCTAGGCACGATGAGTACGAAATGTGGTTTAAAAATAAATATGGAGAAAACCAAAGTGGTGATCATCGATAGAATCAGAAACAACCAGGCAGTGATTAGAATCATGACAGGTTAAGAAGTGGTCAGGCAATTTAATTACTTAGGCTTTGTTATTACTAACAGTAGAGGATGCGATGACGAGATCCGTCAACACATCACAATAGTCAGATCGGCAACAGCCAAACTTATAAAAATTTGGAAGAACACTGACGTCACAAAAAACACAAAATTACACCTTGTTCGAGCATTGATATTTCTTATCACCACCTATGCTTCAGAAAGTTGTACAATAAAAAAAGCTGATCCAAAGCGTATAATGGCAATTGAAATGTCGGTCTGTCGTAGAATATTGCGCATACCATGGACCGCACAAATAACCCAATTCAAGTAGAACTTAACATAAAAACTAGACTCATCACAACTATTAACTAAAATATACTGAGATCTTTCAAACACATAATGAAGAAAAAACAAATATCAAACTTAAATATGTTTGCCCCTTTCATAATGTTTTTTAAATTATGTTTACTAGATAAATAAATAATACCTAATTATACCTAAATACCTATTAGCACGAGAATTATAATGTGTAAAGCTATAGAATAATAATAAGAGGTATACTTTATATTTAACTAATATACTTAAAAATATTTGATTTCAAGCAAGTTCAGTATTTCGAAGCAAGTTGAGTAAGTCCACTTTCAGATGAGTAAATCAGATGAGTAAGCAAAAAGACTAATTCGTGTGTAGCAAATTTTAATTTTAACAATTTATTTGCACTGAACGGTAACAAGTCAGTTCTGTAAATAATATAAAGTGCAGTCCTAGTAAGCTGTTCCAGAACTATTGCTACCTGTCGCAAAGACAACTCGTAACATCATTAGGAATTAATAACATCAATAGGTATTGTTTACTATTATAATACTGCGGTGGACTGGTTCATCCCAACAGCCTCAGGTCAAATTTCTTATATTTTGAAACAAACTATACTTGTGTGGTGTATATATGAAACCCTTAACATACGTTGGTAGCACCACATTTCCTTCTTCTTAACGTGCCCTATCAAGTCCACTTGACGTTGGCGATTAACATGGTGAAACTGTCTCTGTCTCGAGCTATTCCAAAGAGTTGTTCAGCTTTCCTTATTCCTGTCCAGTTCCTGATATTCTTTAACCAAGAGGCCTGCTTTCTACCAATTCCTCTGCGTCCTTCGAGTTTACCCATCATAATATGTTGAAGAATATTATATCGGTCTCCTTTTACTACGTGTCCAAAATAGGCCATCTTTCTACATTTGATGTTATCAAGCAGCTCGCGAGCAGCATTTGCTCTCTCAAGGACTGCCACATTTGTCAGCATAGCCGTCCATGGAATTTTTAGTATACGTCTTTGCAGCCACATTTCAAAGGCCTCCAGACGATTAATGGTGGATATTTTTAATGTCCATGCTTCGACACCGTATAAGAGAACTGACCAAATGCAGCATTTAACTATGCGCTTTCGAAGTTGAAGTTGCAAGTTATCATTACAGAAGAATAACCTCATTTTTAAAAATGTCGTGCGGACTATCTCGATTCTACATTTTATCTCTTGATCTGAATCTAGTTGTTCAGTAATATGTCAACCAAGATAATTAAAACTGATCACTCTCTGAGCTATATGACCATCAACATATAATCGTGCATCTTGATGTGCTAAACGACTAAACACCATGTGTTTTTGAACAGTTTATGTTTAGACCAAACTCTCTTCCCACTGTATCAATGGCATTTAAAAGGCATTGTAGTCCATTCATGTCATCTGATTGTATTTATCAGAATTCCATTAAATTTCACGCCCCATTCCAAATTATGCAGCGCTTTTTTAAATATTCTATCTGAATATAAATTAAATAACAGTGGTTATAGTATACAACCCTGTCTGACAATTCTTTGTATTTTACATATTTCTGTTGATTTTCCGTTTATGCAAGCTGTCGCTGTTTGGCGCCAGTATAACTTTTCTATGAATCGTATGTCGTGACTATCACCTCCTTTATCTTTTAATATTGTAATTAATTTGTGATGCTGTACTTGATCAAAGGTCTTTTTGATAGTCAATAAATACAGCAAAGACGTCTTTTCTTTGATCTCGACATTTCTGCAGTAATAAATTTAGTGCAAAGAGGGCGTCCCGAGTTCCCAGTCCATTTCTGAAGCCAAATTGTGTTTCATCCTGGTCTTCTTCACATTTATCTCTGATTCTACTGTGGATGATGAGTAGAAATATTTTCAAAGTGTGGCTCATAAGGCTTATCATTCTATAATCGCTACAGTATTTCGGACGTTGCTTTTTGATAGTGTTATGAATTCGGACTTTAACCAATCTTCACGGATATCACCAATCGAATAAACATCATTGAAAAGCTTGATTAGTATTTCAATTTTCTCCTCATTTATAAGCTTTAACATCTCTGTCTAAGAATTATTATGCGTATATTAATTTATACTTAAAGATACGTTGCCGAGAATCTACCTACGGCTGTTAAAAGAGCTTCTGGCTTTTTCAATACGTGTATCGTCTATTGTAATTTGGGCGTTTATGTTGATGTTATTACTAATGATCATTATTTTTATCTTCTTGCAATTTAATTTTAGGTCGTATTTGTTACATACTTCAACAACGTTATCCATCGTTCTTTGAAGCCCCTGCGCACTATCTGCCAGCAACACTGTACCGTCTGCATATTTAATATTGTTTAGTGACTCCTAATAAGGTTTTATTAAAATATTTTGGCTCATTTTACTTTCTTTCTTTCTTTTTTCCCTTCCTTTTATCCTATCAGGGTGTCGGATTTGGGCTAGCTATTTTAATTTTCTTTTACTCACCTCTTCCATTCTTTTCTGTTTCCTGCCATTATTTTCAATTCCTCGAGTGATTTTTGTTTAAGTTTTCCCGCCTCTACTACTTGCTGTATCCATTTTTTTCTTGGTCTGCCTCTTTTTCTTTTTCCGATGTTCTTTGCTTCATAAACCTTTCTTGTTATTCTATTGGATTGCATCCTCATCAGTTGCCCATACCAGTTCATTTGTCTCTTTGCTATTTTGCTCATTATCGGTTCCTGGTTGGCCATTCTCCTAATAGTCTCGTTGCTTAATCTATCCCATTTTGTCTTTCCAACTATCCTTCTTAGATGTCTGATCTCCATTGCCTTTATCCTGCTCTTATGTTTTTCCAGCATTGTCTAGTTTTCACTTGCATAGCGCACAGTCATTATCACTATTGTGTTATATATTTTTATTCTTGTCTTTCGTGTAAGTTCTCGTTTTCCCATTATTGGGGCTAACGCATAGTATAACTTGTTTGATTTCTTTGCTCTATTCGTAAGTTGTTACTATTTCCAATTCTGAGTTTTTACATTTTATCTTTATTTGATTATCTTCCTGATCTCCTTTGCCACTGATTATCATTATCTTACTTTTTTCCTCGTTTATCTCCATTTTTAGTTTTTCTATTTGTTCTAACCATATATCCATTAGCTTCTGCATTTTATTCTCGGAATCTGCTATTAGTACTATGTCGTCTGCATACATTAAGGACTCTATTGTTACCGGTTGTAATCTGTGGTAACCTATTATTTTCTGTAGTTGATTGGTTCTGACTCTAGTGTTTCTTATCAATTCGTTCATTGCTATTATGAAGAGCAAAGGGGGCTCATTTTACAAAAAGTTTAATTTGATGTACGGCAGAATATTTTTTTTCGATAGTTACTACTTCCCACATAATTGTTTCGTAAATTGAAGTCAAAAACCTCCCAAGGCTATGTAAATATAACCTTTCTCGTACCGAAATCAATTGACTATAACACCTAACTCTTTTGTAAGCCAATTTCGCGGCAGTTTAACATCTTCGAAAAGATTTTAAATCGTTCGGTGATTTATTACGTTCCCATACGGTTCAGATACGAAAATAGAATAAAACCATCACATTAACACTCCCAAAATCTTTACCCAAATTAAAGTACTAAAAGAATATATACACTTAGGTACAAAAAGTAAGACAACCAGCCGTTACCGTAGTTAACTGTAGCTAAAGGATTTAATTTAATTTTTAACTAAAAGATAAGTATCCTCGTATACATAATCATTAAGCGAATTTGCATAGAAAAAGTTTTAGAATCTTTAAGGCACCATGGTGATACAACTTTCATACAAATTTGTATTCATTAGAGTACAGAAGAAGGGGAATTGAAGAAAATGATAATATAGTCGTCTTATAAATATTATTTTAGATAGGTATTAATGATTGTGACATACGGACAAAAAATATTAATCAAAAATACCCCTCTATCACATAGGTAGACTAAGTAAAGAATGGTGCAGGAAAACACCAAGTTTGAGAATTAGTAAAAAATGTTTGCAAATGATCATTCTTCTTAAGGTGCCGGTCCGTTCCAAACTTTGGCGATCATTCTAGCTATGATGACTTTGTTGGTTGCTATACGAAATAGCTGTGTTGAGGTCCTTCTATACCATGCTCTCAGCAAGCCAGGATATTCTTCTTTGTCCTGGGGCCTTTTATCCTGTACTTTTACCTTGCAAAATGCATTGAAGTAGCTTGTATCTGCCTTGATTTCTCATTATATGTCCCAAGTACTGCAGCTTGCGGTCTTTCACGATGTTGACCAAACCCGCGGTTGTGTTGATCCTCCGCAGTATATCTTTATTGGTCACTTTGTCTGTCCATGGTATCTTTAGGATCCTTCTGTATAACCTTAGCTCAAAAGCCTGAAGTTTTTATCCTTCGCCTTCAATGTACACGTTTCTACTCCATACAGAAGCAATAAGTACACGTAACCTTTAAGGAGCCTTATTTTTGTTTCTAGGGCCTCATAGTCAAGAATACACTTTTTGCCTTTCCGATGCGACATTTAATCTCTTGGGTATTGTCCCACGACTCATTGATTATAGTTCCCAAGTAGTTGTATTGTGAGACACGTTTAATTCTCATTTGGTTTATACAGTAAAACCTCCCTTCACCGAAACCTTTTTAGCCGAAACATCGTTTAACCGAAACTGCTGACAATTTCAATAATTTCGTCAATAAAAAGTAAATTTTTATCGCAAAATGTAAATTCCAATAATTTCACTCACCGATTAATGCCTATCTGCGTTGGCAAATCAAAAAAACCAAGAGCTCTAAAAGATATTTGAGAAAAAGCACTTCCAGTTTTTTATAGAAGCCAAAAAAGCTTATGGATGTCGACCACTTTATTTTTACAATTGTTCGAAAATGAATTCGTCCCAAGCGTTAAATCCTTTTTAAAATGAAAAAACCTTCCCATTAAAGCATTGTTGCTTGTTGACTCAAAATATGTACAATAGTGATAATTGTCAGATAATTTTTACCACCGAATGCCACAAGCTTAATTCAGCTGTTAGACCAGGAAGTAATAGAGACATTCGAGAGACATTATAGAAATCCTCAAATGTTCAGCAATGAAACATGTTGTTTATCGGTGTGCTGAGTTCTGGGCCAAGATCAAATCTTCAACTTTGGAAAAATGGTGGAAAAAAAACTTTTTGATAGGATTTTCATTGACGATCCTGTAGAAGAAAATGGCAAAGAAACGACAGAAGGAATTAAACCAGAAACTGAATTCATCGACCAGGACATAATTGATATGGTTCTTCATCCAGACAACCTGAGCGTATCAGACGACGATGACGACCCAACAGACAACAGGCAGTATGAGACCGCCGAAGAGATTTTTAATGCCTTAAGGATAAGAATTTTATACAGTAGGCATAATTTGTTAAGGACACGACTAGGTTCTTAATTTTTGTTGTCATTGTATAAAATTTGTCCTTTTCAGATTACTTTACGTTTCGTCGAACGATGAAATGAGACAAACTCACGATGTTCTGCAAATAAACGATGGAGATATATACCTGCAAAATATCGTTGTCAAACGATAACGTAAAAGAAAATGGAAGATTTGTTTAAAAAACTTGTTAAACTTGTTCATTTTTCTTAATATTATTACTTTATTCTGTATTTACTTATTAGAAAACATTACCAAACCACCTCATAGTATTTTTTTATTACCAACACTTTAACCAAAAATACTATGAAAAAGAATGTTATTTTTAACCGAAATTCTTGTTATTCGAAACGGCCTTCCCCCCAATTATTTCGGTTAACGGAGGTTTTACTGTATACAGATTTGCTCCAGTTATGTTTTCCTTGCTGATGATCATTAGCTTGGTTTTGGTGGTGTTTATATGCAGTCCATATGTTCTACTTGTTTCCGTTATTTTGTTTATTAAGTTTTCCAGCCCTTCTGTGGTATCGGAAACACTATTATATTATCTGCATACCGCAGGTTATTGAGTTTGACTCCATTTATTGAGATGTCTTCATCAATATCTTTTAGAGCCTCTTCAAAAATGTGTTCCTTGTACAGTTGAATATTAGTGGTAAAATTAATAAATTAATAAAATAAGTAAAGTTAATATTTAGACCTGATCTGTATATTCTCCATCTATTTGGAGCACCGCTGATTAATTCCAATACAGGTTAGCTATTATTTTTAAGTCTTTTTGTTCATGCCTGACTCTATCGAAAGCCTTCTTGTAGTCAATCATGCATACAAAAACATTACAGTTGACATCTCTACATTTCTGAAACAATACCTGTACCCTAAATAAAGCTTTCCTCGTATCAACCGCGTTCACAAATCCAAATTGATTGGGTGCAATTTGTTCCTCGCATGACTTTGAATGACTTTTAAAAACAGCTTCAGCAGATGACTCATTAGGCTTATGGTGCTATAGTCTTCACAAACTTGATCATCATCATCATCATCATCACGTAGCGCTACAACCCTGGGTGGGTCTCGGCTGACTGTACAACTTTTTTCCACTTTGTTCGGTTTTCCATCAACCTAGGGTCAAATAGAATGTTCATTTTCCGGAGATCTACTTAAATGTTATCTCTCCATCGCATTCTGGGACGTCCAAGTGGTCTTTTGCCTGTGGGAATCTCCTCCCATACCAGTTTCACAAGTCTTGTTAAGGTAAAATGAGAAAAAATATTTTAATAATAAAATTCGAAAGAGGCTGTTATTTTTAAGTATTAAATGTACAGCAACATCTTTTAGTTTACATGAAGCATAAGCTCCGTTTTAGTTTCAAATTTTTATTGGTTTTGTATTTTCTGTGCGCTTTTTTATTCGGTGTAAAACTATTTTATTTGTTATTCGATCAATCTAATTCTAACTCTAACTTTCGCAACATTCATTGGTAATCAATATCTCAAATACCTTAAGTTTCTTCATTAGTACCCAGTAAGAATTCAGTTTTCCATGCCAAACAGTAAGGTGGGGAATTGTAGCAACATATTAATTTCATTTTAAGGTTGAATGTAATATCTCTATTAATAAGAATTTTCTTTAGTTTATAAAAGGCGATTACAGCTTTTTCAAAGCGTATACTTGTTTCTTTGCTTATATCCCAGTTATCGTTAACATTTTTAACTCTATTCCATACACTCTAATGTTTATTGGCTGTAACTCTGTTTTGTTCACAATCATAAGTTTTGTCTCAGAGGTGTTAAAGCTTTAGCCCATATTCAACACATGTTTCGGTATGCGTATCTGAAATTGTTCATATTAATTCCGTTGATTTTAATGACTGCATCTTCATTTAAGGCTTCTTTGAAAATATATTCGGACTATATATCACATAGTAAAGAAAATAAAATACAGCCCTGCCTCACTACACGTCGTATTTCACTGCTTCATCACATGTATTTGTTATTACAATGTTTTAGTTATCTTGATTGAATTTTGGTGTCTTTCAGTAATCGTTATATAGTCGGTCTGATTTCTTATGATCTTCTCTTAAGTGTTTGCTGGTGACTTCTATATGTATAAACGACGCTTGGGTAGTTTAAAGAATGTATTTGTCACATATAAATTGTTCTCCACGTAGAATTCTACAAAACGATCTTCTCTGTCATTACTGAAAGTCCGAAATTACCTTAAATGTTTTTTGTCTACCTTTTCCTACTTTGGCATTGAAGTCGTCCATTATTATATTAATGTCTTTATTTTTCAGATAACTAGTTACCATCTTTATATCATCATAACATTTCACTATGTCTTGTTTACTACCGCTCGCTGTGGGCGCGTAAACTTGGATCAGATTAATATCCACCAGTTTTGAGTTTAACTGCATTATGATGACTCTGTTCAAAATTTAACTTACAAATTTAATATAACGAGAGACTTCTTTATGTATAATAAATGCTACGCCATTCCGGTAATTATTGCCTTTTTGTCCAGAGTAGAATGCTTCGTACACAATAACTGGTATATTGAGCCTTATTATTTCCCTGAAATACTTATATTACAATCAAGTAGCCTCTATCCAAATTGGAGACAGTCAGACTGAAAAACTACCCATCAAACGTGGAGTACGGCAGGGTTGTGTTTTGTCACCCACTCTTTTTATTCTGTACTCTGAAGAAATCTTTAGGGAGGCTTCGGATGACAGACAAGAGGGAGTTAGACTAGGTGGAGAAGTAATCAACAATGTTAGATACGCTGACGATACAGAAATTCTTGCAGAAAATTTACAAAATCTCCAAACATTACTAAATCTAGTCAGTGAAGCAAGTTATCGAAGAGGCCTTAAAGTCAACATTTCAAAGACAAAGTAGATGGCAGTTATAAAGATCAATATAGATCAAGGTCTGATTCCTCTTAATAGAGAGGAGATCGAAAGGGTAAATCATTTCAAAAACCTTGGCAGCTGGTTAAGTGTAAATTGTGACGAAGAGATAATAACCAGGATCGAAATATCACGTAAGGCTTTTATGACCTGGAAACCAGTTTTATGCAACAAAAATCTGTCGATGAATATTCGTAAGAAGGTCCTGAAATGTTATGTGTGGTTCATCCTATTCTATGGTTGTGAGACATGGGCGTTAAAAACCACAATGCTAAACAAGTTAGGAGCATTTAAATTGTGGTGCTATAGACGAATCCTAAAGATATCGTGGGTTTCGCAAACTTCCAATGAAGAGGTTCTTCCAAATGATCAATTCAGAACGTCTGCTCATAAACACCATGAAGGGAAGAAAAACAGAATACTTCGGCCATATAATTAGAGGACCTAAATACCATCTACTGCGCCTTATAATACAAGGAAAAGTGGAAATAAAGAGATTGATTGGTCGAAAGAAACTTCCATGGCTGCGTACAATTAGGCAATGGTGTGATTCCACAGTAGAAGAATTATTTCGCGCAGAAGCCGACAGAGAAAGGTTTCAGGAAAGTGTAAACATGATGACGGCCAACGTCTGAATACTGACACGGCACCCAAAGAAGAAGAAGATTTCCCGTATAGTGTTTTGTATCTTACCGGGCTCTTAGACATTTCTAATATTCCATGCGCCTATTTTCATACCTGATTTTATTCTTATATCTTTTCTATCGTCAGAAAGATTTCACTGGATAACGGCCTGGGAAGCCCTGTGTGCTTATTTTCTTCTGTCGGATCTTCTTGTCCGAGGACCATGATCAGTATACCTTTTCTTATCATATACCTATTAGTGCCATTACGAATGAACTAGTGAAGTCAATTAAGTAAGATACCTATTTTGTTTGGATCCGTTGATCAATAGGTAAGTTTGCCTGTATGTAGAATATTGCCTTTAAATCGCTTCTAATCGCTGCTAAGCTACTTTTCTAATGAAATTATGATGTTGATCCATTAGCCAGTTTATATAGGTTTCCTATTTGACTGCATTTTAAGAAAGACAATATAGTGCCACATAGCTAATTATATAATTTTTCATGGCTACGTTGACAGGCAAGTCGTGACTATGCTGTCTAATATCCTATCTCTTTATAGTTATTATTATTTTAAATAAGTAACATTACTTTTATAACAATCTACAGTTTGATAATTTTTTTATAATACCATTTTCTGCTTCTACTCTTGAGATTGCTTTGTTGCCTGATTATTTTTTTATAATTGTAATATAAACATCTTGTAACCAGTAAAACATACAGTATTGTGGGAATTAATGTAATCATTGTGACATTTTTTAATCTTCACAGTTGGCAATACTCTCCATACATTTACAACTAACCGAGCACTGAAAGCATAACCTAACTTTTCTCTGTCTTTTATTTTGAGGGTAATGTAGAACATTTCCTACTTAATTTGTGTTGTTTTGTACTATTTTGTGTTGTTTTTGGTAATTAGTGAGTTTGTTTCGTTTAATGTCATTATTATTATACCTAGGAAGCGTGAAAAGATTATCACGTTAAGGGTACACACTTCTAAGTCATAGAGAAATAGAAAAAGAACATTAGCAGATGAAAAATTTTACTTCAAGAGAGTAAATTGGACACACATTTACAACTGACCAAGCACTGAAAACATAACCCAACTTTTTTCTGCCTTTTATTATTGAGGGTGTTTTAGGATATTTGATATTAAATTTGTATTGTTTTGTACTATTTTGTGTTGTTTTTTATAATAAGTAACCTTGTTTCGTTTAATGTCATCATGGATATTACGCCTAGGAAGCGTAAACAGATTATCACATTAAGTGAACACACTTCTAAGTCATAAATAAAGAGAAAAACAACACCAACATATGAAAGATTTTTACTTCAAAAAAGCAAATTGGACACAAGACTCAAGACACAAGTGCTCCAACAAAATCTAGCAGCAAGAGCAGCAACAGAAGCTATTCTGAGCCAAAAAATACTTTAATTGCACTGTAGATGACTGGAGAAAAGTCTTATTTACACATGAAACTTACTTTACAGTTTAGGGAAAGCGGTCGAAATTCATGAGAAAGTTTTGACAATGAAAACCTTCCTTACACCATCTCATATTGATCAAACCGTAAAACATCAAGTTAAAAAAATGTTTTGGGGATGTTTTTCATACATAAGAATGAAATATTTGGGACCGATTGAAAGCATGATGAACAGCCAAAAATACAAATCCATGTTGAAACATCGTTTGGACACAGAACTCCAAAAATGTCAGCCCCAAGGAGTAGCGATTCTTCAACAGGGCTTCCTGTCATAAGTCAAAGCAAGGATGGATTTTTTTTTTTTTTTAATAAGAAGATTAATGTTTCAGATTGGCCCGATAATTCGCCAGACCTCGACTATATTGAAAATTTATACGCCAATTGCAAAGCTAGACTGCACAAACTCGACTGTACAAACATAAAAATAATAAAAGCGGTCATTTATATTTGGTTTTGCGATGAAATATTATTTGGGAACTGTCAAAAGCTCGTAGAATCTATGCCAAAACGTGAAAAAGCCGTAATTGCAGTCAAAGGGGACGTATTTCCTATAAAATGATGTAAGTTTATAGTTTTGTCAAAATATAATTTTTTTTCTAATAAACATTTTTTCATTCGCACATTACTATAACTTTTAAATCATAGTTCTGTCAGATTTACAATCAAAGTCCTCCCACCTTTTATAAGTATAAAGCACATGAACTGCCAAAAACAATAAATACATTTGTCAGTATGAGTGTATCAAAAATAAAAAAATAATAATCTAAACCAGTTATTCCATTTTCTACCATAGGTGGTGTTTTCCTTGCTCTCTTAAAAAACTTCTTTAGGAAATTATTAGAATTTCACCGAAAAAATTACTTCTTCTTCTTCGTGCGATTAGGATTACTCCTTTTGTTGCCTCTTGTTTGTCTGCCTCTTATTCTGTTTCAGTCGTTGTTGACTGAACAACATCTTTCAACCTTTTTGGCGGCCTTCCAACGGATCTTCTGCTATGGGGCTTGTTGTTTTTGCAGATGTTTGCTAATCTAGCTGGTCCCATTCGGTTTACATGTTCGTTCCAGTTTTTTTTCTTGTTTTTATCCACCTGTTAATATTTTGAATTTTGCATAGTTCGCGTATACTTCTGTTGGTTTGTCTATCTCCTAATTATATGCCCGCTATTGATATTAATACTTTCATTTTGATATTGTTGATTTGTTGTTTTGTCTTTCTTGTATCGGTCCTTGTCTCCGTTGCATATTTTGGAATTCGTCTTAATGTTGTCTTGTATACTTTCATTTTGCTTTCCGTGGTCAGATATTTGTTTCTCCATATGGTTTCTCGAAGGCAACCACTTACTCTTGCTGCTTTTGATGCTTGCTTTGTGGTCTCTGTCCTTGTATCCCTGTTGTCCCAATTTTGTTGTCTATTTCTAGTTTATATTTACGCGGCTCATAACTGATCACTATACATTTAAATTTTTCTACTGAAATTCTCATATTAAGTTTGTTTGCTGTGATATTGAAGGTGTGGAGCTGCCTTTGTAGGCCCTCTTCGTTATGAGCAATTAGTACTGCATCATCGGCATAGCATATTATCGTGATATTATGCGCTCCCATGTGGTATCCGTGTCGTTTTCTTACTTCATAAATTATTTAATTTATTACCATATTGAATAACAGTGGGTTGAGCGAGTTTCCTTGGCGAATTCCTCTTTTTAGTTCTATGCATTCTGTTTCTCCTGTTGGAGAAACAGAATTCCATTTAACTCTGGTCTTGTTGTTTTTGTTAATTTCATTAATTGTCCTTATAATCTGATGATCTATTTGTTCAGCATGTAATAAATTTAAAATGTCATTTCGCTTCACCCTGTCAAAAGCACTTTTTAAATCTACAAAGCACATGTATGCTGGTTTTTCATATTTAATAAACTTTCCATTATTTTTCTGATAATAAAAATTGCGTTTATTGTGCTGCTGTTCTTCCGGAAGCCTTGTTTTTCATCTGCCATGTTCGCTTTTTCCTCGATTTTATCTTTTATGACTGCCGTTAACAATTTTAATGTACTATTCATCAGACTAATGCCTCTATAATTTTCAGGATTTCTCGAGTCTCCCATCTTCCCTTTTAAGTAACGGTAGCAGGAAACTTTCCTTCCATTCCGCTGGTACTTCTGCTTCTTGTAGTGCCTATCCGTTTCGGATGTTGTCGACAACCACAAAAAGATTTGTGGTTGTCGTGTTGAACCACGTTCGTAGATTTTTCACCTTCGCCTTCCTGGTCCCCGTTTTCCTTTTACTTTTCCCTACAAGATTAGTTGCAGCAGTCCATATCTTTCGCTGTTCCTCATGATGTGACCGAGGTATTCGATTTTGGCTGTTTTTATTGTGGTTAACAGTTCTTTTTCTTTTTTCATTCTCAACAGAACACCCTCATTAGTAACGTGGTCGGTATACGATATCTTCAGGATGCGACGATAAAGCCACATTTCAAAAGCCCCAATTTTCTTGCAGGTGGTGTCTGTGAGAGTCCATGACTCAACTCCGTACAGCAGTATAGGAAAGATGTAACATCGTAGTAACCTGATTTTTATGGGCATTGATAAATCATGACATTTGAATAACTTAGTCATTTTTTGAAATGCAGATTTTGCTTTCTCTATTATACATTTGATTTCTATGGAATGGTCCCAATTTTCATTGACGTTCGTACCAAGGTAGGTGTATGTTTTTACTCTTTCTATTTGTTGACCATTTACACTGATTTGTCCAAATTGCTGTTCCTTCTTAGAGATCATCATGCATTTTGTTTTCTTAGTGTTAGTGAAAGTCCGTATCTCTGACTGACCTCTGTGATTCTGTTCATTAACTCCTGGAGGGTTTCAGAACTATCAGCGAATACTACCGTGTCGTCCGCGTATCTAATGTTATTGATAGATTTTCCGTTGATTCGAATTCCGGCTTCAACATCACTCACTGCTTCTTGAAATATTTCCTCAGAGTATATGTTAAACAGCAGTGGTGATAGTATATATCCCTGACGGACGTCACGTTTGATTTTGATATCATCGGATTCTCCTGTCTCTGTCCGGATAGATGATGTTTGATTCCAGTACAGATTGCTGACAATTCTTAAATCACAGGTGTTTATTCCAATATTGGTTAATATCTCCATCGGCTGGTCGTGCTTTACTTTATCGAACGCTTTATGGTAGTCAATGAAGCACGCATACATGTCGCAGTTTACATCTCTACATCGTTGAAATAGCACTTGTATACTAAAGGGTAAAGAGAGCCTCTCTCGTACCCACTGCATTCCAAAAACCAAACTGTGTACGGCTGATTTTTTCTTTGCACAGTCTATATATCCTTTGATGTATGATTTTTAGAAATAATTTTAAAATATGACTCATTAAGCTGATGGTTCGGAAATCACTGCAGGATACGGATTTTGTTTTCTTTGGTAAAGCAATAAAGGTCGACTTCAGCCATGATCTTGGTAATACTCTGCTCAAATATATGTCATTAAATACTTTTGTTAGGTGTTGAATACCGTCGGTGTTAAATAGTTTTATGAGCTCAGCAGATGCATTGTCAGTTTCAGGAGCTTTCCCATCTTTTAGTTGTAATATCGCTTTTTGCACTCCATCTGATGTGATTGGTAAGTGGTCATCACATATGTAGGATGGAGGTCGTTCGGATCTAGTATCATCATAGAGTTCTTGTATGTATTTTGTCCATATGCGGATTTCTTGATTTTTGTCTGTGATAATATTCCCCTGTTGGTCTCGCAGTTTGTTAGCTGTGTTGGATTTCTGAAGACCAGCTGCTTGTTTCATCTTTTTACCTTTTTACCGGTACTACTCCGGTATTTATTATATCAACGAACAATTTTAGAAGCCATTTGCGTAGTGTTGTTCCTCCATATTTTAGCAGTTCATTGTTTATCTTATCAGGACCGGGTGCTTTTTTGTTTTTTAATTTTTTTATTCGTTCGTGTAGCTCTTCTTCTGATATTAGTACATTATATAAATTTATATTATTAGTATTAATTCTCTAGTATTAGTACTCTATATAAAAAATTATGTTACATTTAAATAAACTCTAATAAAAGCTGACAATTTAAAATTAACTTAAATACCTTTTCACCATGACCCTTAAAACCACACGAACCTGCTCGGCGGTGAACACCATATGGGTGGTTTATTGATCGCTGAAAAGTCAGGGAATTGTTTTATTTGCGTATTTTGAAAAGTGAATTATCTGCGGTCAGAGGCAGAAGTCGTTTAAGAAGTGGCGATGTGCCGCCGAAGAAGGTGATGAGCCGGACCCATGCTGGGAGAAGATGAATATCGTTAAATACTACCATCGCACGGTCATCCAGTTATCGTGCGCGGTGGGGACCGGTCAACTCGACTGGATTCTCTTAAATCACACGAGTCTATTGAACATGTCGATTAGATTCCACTCGATCATTTAAGAAAATATGCTTTAAAAAGGCAATTTGTTATTATTTCCACATGAACTTGTAAGTACCGAGAGATTTATCGAAGTGAATTTTTTCGCCGTTAACTAATAGGCAGTACCCCGTGTTGAGGTGGAATACGATAATTCATTGGTCTTGAAATGTCATGAGCGATTATGGTTTATTTAAAAAAGAACCAAAGGTACTTAGACACATATTGTTTTTACATATATATCAAATTAATATGAAGTTCCTGCCAAATCGTTTTTACTGTACACTTTAATACTAATCTATAGTCTAGTAAATTAATAAATCTATGCACTATCGAATTTTCCTTAAAGCAAGGTGGATTTTAATGTGATTTTTTTAAATTCGTAATTATCTGTACAAAGTTTTTGGCAATATCTGATGGCGAAGAAATGGAAAACTGCATTTATGCAGTAGAAAAATGCATTTTAAAAGTAAATTTTTAAGTATTCAAAGTTAAAAAATGTATAATTCGCTGAATATTGATAAAAATAAATTAATTTTGTTACTCGGTAATTTTTGAGGTCGATGGATACAAATTAGGGATGGGAAAACCTACCGGTTTTAACCGAAAACCGTTTTCTTACTTCGCAATAACCGGTTTTATCGGTTGTTTTTTTGTCCCGCTTATAACCAGTTTTTTATTTTTAAAGTTAAAACCGGTTATAAGGTTTTTACGGTGATTAGGATTAGGTTAGGTATTGTTTTGGATCACAATCATAATTATTATTTTCAAGTAATTATTCCAAACAAACCATAATTCAAATTTTATGTTATTTTATAAATACAGAAGCAAACTGAAAGTGCAAACTCACGTCAGCCAGAATTAAGTTTTTTATTATAATATTTCATTGAAAAGGTATTTTTAATCATAATATTTACAAGTATTATCGAGTCGAATGAAGTATCGCAAACTAAAGTGCATTGTAAGTGTAACTTTGTAACCTATTGGATTAAAAAAACCGAAAACCGGTTTTTGGAAAAACCGTTTGTTTTTTTGGCCGGGTATAACCAAAAAAAATATAAGTAAAGTTTTTGAATTTATATACGTGACAATTTTATACGAACAACATGATGATGAATACACTGTTTTCATCCAGTCCTTTACGTCTACTACTGGACATAGACCTCCCTCATTTTTGTCCATTGTGCTCTGTCTTGAGCACTTATGATCCAATTTCTTGACATTTTCTTGAGATCGTCAGTCCAACGAGTAGGGGGTCTTACTCTATTTCTTTTGTTTAACCCCAGTCTCTACTCAAGTAATCTCTTCGTCCATTTTTCATCACAGATTCGCGAGACGTGTCCGGCCCAGTTCCATTTCAGTGTGGCAATTCGAGAAATTACGTCGGTAACTCCTATATATATATATATATATATATATATATATATATATATATATATATATCAGATACCAAGAACAATACAACATCACAGATAACCAACTATCTATTAACAACTAACCTACTTTAATAATAATGTTCATTAACAAAAAAAGATAACATTCCCTTGCTTTTCTTAGATACATCTCAATAAGATATTATTACAATAATACATGAACAATATACTAATTAAAAAAAAAAGAATTTCAATTAGAAATTCTAAACTAATATCTCCCCAGACTGGGATCTAACTTCATCGGTTTTACCAATGAACCAACGACATTCATATCAAAAGAACTACTTGTAATTGTTTCGGCGCTTGCGTTCTATGAAAACAGAAGCTCACATTCAAACTTTACAACAATTAAAAATTTAGTTATTGCCGACAATTCAAAGAACTACTTCCTTTAAATGTAGTTACATTGGGTTTTTCGATTGTCCTTGGGTAAACCTTTGCGTTTTAAGTTCAAAGCTACCATACATTTCCAACGTTCACAAATAAATTTTTTTGCACATTGTAACAAAAAAACACCACTATGTTGTTACTAGCTAAAGTTTTTTAACATCATAACTCGACATTTCTAAAATTTCACGGTAAGGTAAATGTTTTTTATTAGATAATATATGGTAGCTAATTATAATTTATTCTCTTTCAGCCCTGAAGAAGCCAAATTCTCTTTGGCGAAAACGTTAGGTGAAATAATTGATACACATTAGAGTTTTTTTTGCAGATTTCCCCAATATTTAAGAGTTTACTATATATATATATATATATATATATATATATATATATATATATATATATATATTTAACATGATTATTTCGACCAAAAAACAATTTATAAGTATGTTGGAAATATCGGGTATGTGGTCTCTATTAAATAAAAATCTTCGTTTTTACTAAAGCTCAATATTTCGCCATTTATTTAATAGCTTCATCGGGAGTAACTGCAAAAAAAAAACATTAAAAAAAACTGACGTACACTTAAATTTACAATGCTTACAGAAATTAAAAGATTTCACACATAAATAAAATTGACATTAAAATAACATTATTGCTGGTGTATATGTAAATCAATAAAATACATGTTTAAATTTAAATATCTTTGAGCACGATCGTTAACAATAAAGAAGATGGAACAAGTAAAAATTTATTTCAAAATGCAAAAAAAAACAATGTAAGAAAACATTAGAGAAATATCATTTCTTTAATTAATCATTAAGGTGAGTGTAGTAAATGTTGTTCAATATATTGCAATATATGTTGCTTAATTGCCCCGTGTCTGTTTTAAAATTTAAAGTTTGTTTATTTTTGTTGAAGTGGTACATCTCCAAAAATAACCTACTTGTGTAATTTTCAGTCTGTGCCAAAATACAAGGATTGTTGTAGTCTAACAGATGACTGGTCTCTTCAAAATGCTCGACTACTGTACAAGTATTTTTTCTTAAGCGGCAATCACTTTTATGCTGTGTGATACGTTGTTTTAGTCATTGCGATGTATGGCCAATGTAGCTTATTTCACATCCTATAACGGTATTTCATATACCACATTGCTCCTATATAAGGTTGGTACTGGGTCTTTTATTTTAGAAAAAAGTTGTTTGCTATTTATGGTATTGCATTTAGCGATATATATATTGGAAACATCGTTAAATATGGATATAACAGAATTTATTATTACAGATTAATTTTCGTAAGATAGAATGTAATTATAGATATTGCTTAGTTTGTTAATATCAGTTTTTTTATTAACGCATTGATATTTATTTATGTATACCATTTCTAAAAATTCTATTTTATTTAATTGGTTTTCACGTCTTAATATATTAGTTTCATTAAAATTAAATGAATGATTATTATTAATTGCATGATCTATTAATGCACACGTATTTTTATTATTTCTAAGGTCACTTTTATGTGATGTTAGTCTACCTATTAGATTTCTAGATGTGTGTCCGATGTATGCCTTATCACAATTTTGGCATGGTATTTTATAAACTATATTTGAGCTTTCCATAATGCTAATAGGTGATTTAGTTTTTGTATATAATGATGCTAATGTCTTAACATTTTTAGTTGCAATTTTAATATGAGAATGGTTAGCAAAGACTTTAGTTAATTTGGGTGTTATTGTTGGTATGTAAGGTAGTGATGTGAAAGTAAATTGAGATTGCATGATTTGTTGATTTGGTTCTATTGTTTAATTCATGTCAATTATTCTATTATTAGGATTGTTAAATAAAAGTTTGTTAATTAGTTTAATTGGGTATGAATTCTCTAATAAAATGTCTTTCAGTTCTATTAACCCTTTGTTGATGTTATTAGTGTGTGATAATTTGACTATTCTGTTTTTTAAAGAAAATATTAAATTTATTTTCATATGAGGTAGATGTTGGGAATAATAATTAATAAATCTGTTACTAACTATAAGTTTTCTGTAGCATTCAGTGCTTAATATATTTTGTGCATTTCGTTTGATTCTTATGTCAAGGTATCTCAAAAATGTTTTTTTGTTAATTTTGCAATTTATTTCGATTTCATCCCAGTGTTTGTTTATACCATCATTAATAATATGTAGTGGTAAGTTAGTAAATAAAGATATAACGTCAAAGCTTACTATTATATAATTATTTGGTAGTTGATAGTTATTGATAAAATTACTTAGTTTAAAGGAATCTTGTATAGAGAAACTATTGAAAATATATATATATATATATATATATATATATATATATATATATATTTATATATATACATATATATATATATATTTATATATATATATAAATATATATTTTATTGTTTATATTAAATTTGTTCAATATTAATAAATAACGTGCTTCATTTGGGTTAATTTATCAAAGGTCTAAAGTAAACTTTGGTTTAATTTCTTTTTGAACTCTACCAGGAGACTACAGAGTCGACGTCACACAGTGACAGATTGCTTAGAACATATAATTGAGCTAGCTGAGGTATATATTAAATTAAACAACGAACCACATATTTTAAAAATTACATTTATTATAAATAAAAAATAAAATTAATAAAATACAACTTTATCAATATATATATATATATACATATATATATATATATATATATATATATATATATATATATATATATACATATATATATATATATACATATATATATATATATACATATATATATATATATATATATATATATATATATATATACATACCTTACTTACCAACATTAACACCCAAATTAACTAAAGTCTTTGCTAACTATCTCATATTATAATTGCAACTAAAAATGTTAAGACATTAGCATCATTATGTACAAAAACTAAATCACCTATTAGCATTATGAAAAGCTCAAATGTAGTTTATAAAATACCATGCCAAAATTGTGATAAGGCATACATTGGACACACATCTAGAAATCTAATAGGTAGACTAACATCACATAAAAGTGACCTTAGAAATAATAAAAATAGGTGTGCATTAATAGATCATGCAATTAATAATAATCATTCATTTAATTTTAATGAAACTAATATATTAAGACGTGAAAACCAATTAAATAAAAGAGAATTTTTAGAAATGGTATGCATAAATAAATATCAATGCGTTAATAAAAAAACTGATATTAGCAAACTAAGCAATATCTATAATTACATTCTATCTTACGAAAATTAATACTTTAATTTTCTAATATATGATTTTCTGACTATAAATACTATATTTTCAAAAATTTAAATATTCATATTTGGCGCCACTTTTTACGTAATATTATTACGTAATATTTATCATATTACGTAATATAATTTAGATAAGTTAAGAATGTTTTGTGAATTTAATAATTTAATGGTTTAACCTCATGTTGTAAGTTTTTATATTAGTTTTATACAATGTTTTTTAATTCTAATTTCATTGTATTTACCATAACATATTTTAGCATATCCTGATGAAGCAAATAAATTTTGCGAAAGCTTGATTTAAGAACAAAGAGTTTAACTTATCCTGCCCTACTTAAATAACTGCATCCTCAAAATAAAACTTTATTATATATAAATATATATATATATATATACATATATATATATATATATATATATATATATATATTTATATATATATATATATATATATATATTTATATATATATATATATATATATATATATTTATATATATATATATATATATATATATATATATATTTATATATATATATTTACATATATATATATATATATATATATATATATATATATATATATATATATATATATATATATATGAGAGGAAGCAGATACAGGATAATGCAGTTGATACTCAACGGAAAGATCAACGGAAAAAGGAATAATTGGTAAAAAGAAATACTCATGGCTCTAAAACCTTCGTAAATGGACTGGCTTATCAGCAGATGAATTATTACATGCCGCGCAATATCGAGAACGATATTGCGCGTTAAACTTGTGCACATCTAAAACTTGTGCACGGTACTCAAAGAAGAAGATATGAGTATGTGAGATTAAGGAAAATAAAGAGGGTGAGCCTGTATACAAATCAAAATTGGTTGTCAGCGGATATGAGCAGACAGATTGTGGAGAATTGTCTTAGATACATGCTTAAATTGCTAAACTCTCAAAATTGAGACTATAGTTATGTATTTGTAACAATTATAATTATAATAATTTAATTTTAGAATAGTTAGATGTAAAAATGCTTTTGACGCTTTGAAGCTTTTATACTAGCGTGGTATTTTGCTTGTTTCTATATAATGAAAGGCCCTGAACTGATTTTGTATATAATCAATTACTTTGATTATTTTCTAGCAAAAATAAAGTGAGCTAACATTTCTTGTTGCAGGAAAATAATTGAAAAGGAGTCACTTTTTGTTAATAAATATTTGCTATTAATATTTCAGACCAAAACTTAAAAAAACAGCCTATCGCATATATCTAAACTATTACTTCTATTTAATTTAAGACTGGACGTCCACATACACTCGTAATAAAATAACTAGTCAAATACATTACTTTAATACTCAAGAATGTATAATCTTATGAATTACGTACTCTTAGTAAGGATAATAAAACTAATTTCAATCTAGATATTTATTGCCTTCTATCAGATTAATAAATCCTGTGTTCTTTATTCTAATGACAACTTTCAGGTATTTTTACAGTTTGAATAGTACGTTGCAATTTCCGTTTGGTTCTTGGTGATTATGTGCTTATAGTAGCTTATCTTTACTTTCTAATCAGCCGTAGTAAATGTATCTTTAACAAAAGTCTAATAGGTTCCTTGGGGTAAAAGTATACTTATGGCTTTATTTTATTTTTTAAAACCACATGCTGTTTATTTTAGAAATCACTTTAAAATGTTAAAGTTTATTTCTTGGTTTAATATTAGTATTATAGTTATTGTGTACAATCAGATACAACTATAGTGTATTTTTATGTATGAGAGAGTAATAAAACAATAAATTATGTATGCAAATCCCTAAACTGTTGATACGGGTGACTCAATGAAAAACAGATATTTGTCAACAAGTTTACAGAAGTATATAGGAAAACAATTTTAAATTGAGTATGACTACCAGGTATAAAGGTTGGAGCAGAATAGGATACAATAGTTGTGAGGGTTACTAATCCCTAAATAAGGTTGCCAGTGTCGGAGTGATGGAGGTTAACAGGTACTAATGAATTTGCAAGAAATGTAAGATGTTTATTTTATTGGTTCTATATAACCAATAAAAGTTTAATAAGTACCTACCTATTTGCAAAATTAAGTTTAATTCTTTAGATAAAATAAAACGTTTTATTTTATCTGAAATGAATGCATTCCACGAAGTAAGGGTTTTAACAATCAAACATTTAATTCTTTAATTCCAGGAATCTACGACAGTAATTGACTAGATAATTACCTTCTAAACTTATTCCACAGAAAATGTGATAGTGGGTTTTTCCATTTTGTAGGAAGGTCCAAGTGGCGTATTCAAATTTCTTAACAGTTCACTAAAAGTAGGTACATCAGTTGGAAGGTGCAGTTTATTGTGTATACTAGTGTTATGGAAAATTTGGAAGTGCCGTGTAAACGCCGAAAAATTGGTCCTTTAACAGTTAATGAAAAAACATTAATATTTAATTGTTTTAAATCATTTACAGACAAACGTTTATGTGAAAGTGTTGATGGGACCGTTGAGTTAGCAGTACACTTGGTGTTGGGAAATCTACGATTTACAGAGTTATTAAAGAAGAGAAATGTGGTAGTTTTCAAATGCCACGTAATGCTCCAGGGAAACCAAAATTTCAAATAGAATATCATTTTAAAGAAGGACTTCGACGGAAAGTGCATGAATTCTTCTTTAGACAAGAATTTCCAACATTGGATAAAGTTCTTGTCTCAGTTCGAGATGATAAGGATTACCCAGAAATGAGTCGAAGTACGCTATGGAAACTTTTAAAAGAAATAAGCTTCCGCTGGAAAAAGAATCCCAGAAAGTCTATTTTATTAGAAAAAAGCGATATTGTCATATGGAGAAGACATTTTCTAAGAACCATAAAGGAAATGAGAAACCAAAAAAGAAAAATATTTTATCTTGATGAAACATGGATCAACGAGGGTCATACACCAAATAAATTTTGGCAGGATGAAACTGTTACAAGTCAAAGGCACGCTTTTGTAAATAACTTATCTACTGGTTTAAACCCATTATCAGGAAAGGGACGCAGGCTGATAATAGTACACATTGGCAGTTCAGACGGTTTTGTTGAAGGTGGTTTATTAACTTTTGAATCAACTCGTACCGGTGACTACCATGAAGACATGAACGCTGATGTCTTTCAAGAATGGTTCAAACAAATGATAGATCTTCTTCCTAAGAACTGTGTAATAGTAGGTAATGGATAATGCAAGTTATTACTCCAGACTTATAGAAGGACTGCCCACAACCAAGTGGTTAAAAAAAGACTTGCAGAATTGGCTGAGTTCAAAAAATATTACGTACCATAACGGATCTATAAGAAAGGAACTATATTCGCTGTGTGCCCTTCATAAAGAAAAATTTAAAAATACGAAATTGATGAAATTGCCAAAAATCGTGGAATGACAGTACTTAGACCCCCACCATATCATTGTGAATTAAACCCGATTGAACTGGTATGGGCACAGATAAAGAGTGAAGTTTCAAAAAAAAATACGACTTTTAAAATTCATGATGTTAAACAGTTGTTTTTGGAGGCCGTAAATAATGTAAAACCTGAAAACTGGGAAAAGGCAGTAAATCACACTATTAAAGAAGAGGAAAAAATGTGGAAGCTGGACAATATTACTGATAAAATGATCGAGCCAGTTATTATAAATCTTGGTTCTGAAAATTCATCTTCTGAATCTGATTTGGATTTGTAACAAGTAGCTGTAAGTTTTATATTAATATTTGTATTCATCTATTTATCATACCTTAGACGGTTTTAAAAACTCTTTTTCTCTTTTGTATAAATTAAAAAAAAATGTGAATTTTTTAAAACCCTTTTTAATGTAGGCCAGTCAGTTCTAATATAGTGTGTGAAAAAAGAGGTCACTTTTGTTTACATACACACAGCACTTTATAACACTGAAATAATTCATTTATTTTTTACAATTATTCAAAGTAATTTTTCAATTAATCTTGAGCACGCCTATGGAGTGGTCGGAGCTACCAGTTAAAATTATGCTAATTACTCTCTCGTTCATAAAAATAAACTATAATTTAGAACTAGATTCTCGTTTTCTCCTTATTGTTACTTTTATGATAACATTTTTATGTATGATATTAAAATATCTATTTAAAAATTATTTATTTTACGAAATAAATATATTTTAATATTTTTTTTTTGTCTCAAGCAATTAAATTTAATTTTAGTTTAGTAAGCATTTTATTTTTTTATCTAATACGTTGTCTTTCTAAACATTATAACTAATCCGTCGCCAAATTTACCTGGTAAATAAATTAAGTAAGATACGCACTTTCATTCTTTTTAAGTGCTTTCCTTGAATTTTTTTATGCGGGGCTAGTGTCACGAACGTGTTCCAGTAAATGAAGGTTTTGGAGGGTACTAATTTTCCTCGTCATTTTCGTTTGTCTAATTTGCTTGAAAATTTTGATTTAGGTTCCACTTACACTCTAATTTACTTTTGGACTTAAGCCAAGGGTTGATTTTACTTGGGAGGTGAAAAACATTGGTTCAAAATAAGTCCGAAAATGAATAAATTGACTAATTCATAACAACTTATCACTTTTTTCAGTGTAATACTGATCAAATGTTGCAGAAATTATTTGTCCGTACTTACTTAAATCTTAATTCGGGTCAGAAATCCTACTACCTACTCTGAACAACTAAATTAACAAAATTTCAATTCAAAAACATCCTCTTTTCTCTGAAATTTTCCAACCTATCATTCTGTCTGTTAAAAAGATAAATAACTGTATACCTCTAATAGAAAGAATAAAAGTCACAAATTTTAACATGGATCAACTTAGTCTATTGCTATATACAAATGCAATCTCTCCTCCATGAACCCGCCTACTGACTATTCCTCTAACACTAAGAAAGTACCTCAAATAAATTTGCAGAAATCATATCCCATTACCCCAACTACTTATAAATCTTTTCTGTCGCCTCTAAAACCCCAGATGGACATGCTACTGCTTCCTATTCTGATGAAGAAAACTCCTACAGCATAAACTTACCTACAAATTGTAGTACACTCACAGGCAAGACCACAGCTATATTAAAAACCTTAATTTTTTTCAAAACGAGTAACACGATGAAGTGCTCATCATTATAGATTCCCTTAAAGCGTTATTAAAATTAAAGTAAATGTTTACAAGAAATCTCATTATACAAGCAATAAAAAATAATTAAACAATACTTTATGCAATGTTAAAGGCATCGAGCAAAAAGACAAAAGAGGGAATGTAAAGGTAGTGGGGGCAAAAATATTGTTAGACAGGAAGTGCGATCTTTAGAGGCCACATTAAACAAGGAAAGAGAGTCTCTCTCCTTGTTTAACATTAAATTTAGTTGGGTTATGTTATTGTTTGTCCCAAATGTCACATGAAATATTATTTATATTAAAGTTTTTTAACAATTGTGTCACATTTTAGACTATTACCGTTAATAATTAATTAAAACTTTCTCGTCTAAGACACTCGTGTCGGAAAATTTAAATTTGGCGCATTCGCATTTCCGGATATGTCCGCCATCAGAGGCCACTTTTTTTGGTCTCCTTTTGATAAGGATTAGATTTTCTTTTGTCTTTTTGCTCGATGGTTAAAGGACACAGATTGTATTTGGGTACCATTGCACAATTGAATCTGGGGAAATGAAAAACTATATACAGAGTGGCCCAAAAGTCTGGAAACGGCTAAGTATCTCGTAAAATGCTAATCATAATTGTACAAAATTTGAGGTACACCTATTTTGGGATACGGAGATTCCATATTTGATATTTACAATGTTGCCAGATTTGCCGTTTTTCTTATATTATTAGTAACTTTGGTTTTTCAAATACATCACCCTGTATATTCAGTCATTATTGGAATCTCCTAGTCAATACGAGTTCAACCATACGTAACACTTATGATTTTATGTAATCTGGAAGGTCAAAAATACATAAAACCGAAGTCTGGTAACGCCTAAATTGTTTCAAAAAATTTTTTAATACTAACTATTTTCAAATACATTAAAACGTAACAATTGATAGTTTAGAACATTGTGTAACATAGTAGTTACGTTATTAAGTGTTCACAATGTGCTCAATTTGTGAGTTGACAGCACCCTAATCGATGATAGAAGGCGTCTACCACATTTCTCCATGATTGTCTAGAAATTATTCGAGATTCATTGATAATTCGTTGCCTTAGCTTTGCAAGACTTGCTCGTTAAGTTCTGTAAACTGAATTTTTCAAGTACCCCTAATAAAAATAATCTTTAGGATTGAAATCGGGTGAACGTGGAGGCCATTCAATTCTACCTTGTCTATCAATTTATCGTCTAGGAAATATCTCATCTAAATATCGCCGAACATTTACACCAACTATGTGATGGTAAATTTCTATAATAATTAAATGTTATTAGCCGCTAATTAGCCGTTTCCAAACTTTTGCGCCACTCTGTATATACAGATTAACTAGCAACTACAAGCCGTGTCAACTTATAATAGCATACTACAAAAATTACAAAATATCCTTATAGTAATATGAAACATCTGATTAGTGTTTATTGCAATACCCTTTGGCAAAATTTCTGGAAAAACTCAGCAATCAAATTAAACCCAATATGCCTAAAGGCCAACAGCTTTTTGATTAACCCCACAAGTAGACGAGATCAAGTCATTATCAACCGTTTAAGAATTGGTCATACTGCTGTCATACACATTTTGATTCAGTAAAGATCATATTTTTAATTCCGCAGGGTTCAGTACTAGGCCTTATTCTGTGGAATGTCCTGTACGACGAGGTGTTGAGGCTACAGATGCCAAAGGGATGCACTCTGGTAGCTCATACCGAAGATCTCGCAATGGTTGCAAAGACGAGTCAAAAAACATACAAAACTAATGTGGTTAACACAGTCCTGCGTCGCATTAGTAGGTGGATCAGAGAGAACGATCCACAGCTAACGCCTCAGAAAACTAAGGTGTTAGTGCTTAACGGAAGCCGGGAAAAATCGTCTCTTCGCTTCATAGCGGAAGGTATGGAGGTTATATATATATATATATATATATAATATATATATATATATATATATATATATATATAGCGAGTGTTTGCAACTTTAATTTTGTCGCTTCTCGCATCCCAATCGCCATAATTTCTCATCGGCCCAGTCTCCTTCTTGAAGACCTCTATTTTCCATTTCTATATGAATATTGGATATCCATTTCTTTCTTGGCCTTCCCCTTTTATTTCTCTGTGTAGGTCTCCAGTTCCAAACCTTTCGTGGTATCCTTTCTTCGTTCATCCGTCTCAGGTGTCCATACCATTTTAATTGTTTTTCGGCTATCGTATCCATTATTGTGTTCTTTACTTTCATTCTCTCTCTTATGTTTTCATTTCTTATGTGGTCAAACAAAGTAAACCCGGAACATCTTCTCCAGTACATCATTTCCGTTGAGAGGAGTTTTTGTGACATATTCTTGTTAAAGACCCACACTTCTGACCCATACGTCAGCACCGGCTGAATCATAGCCTGATATATATTTTTCTTTGTATTCTTAGTTAAAGTTTTATTCCATAGGATCGGATGTAGTGTTTTTATCATGTTTTTTCCTTTTGCTATTTTTCTTGTTATATCTTTGTCGTCTCTCCCGTCTTCGCTTAGTGTAACTTCGAGATATTCGTACTGATCAACGTTTTTAATTAATCCGCTTTCTGTTTACATGTCTTGACCGATGCCTCCTATATTCATGTATTGTGTCTTTTCGGTATTAACCTCTAATCCCCATTTTTTGAATTCGTCTATTAGTTTGTTTATTATGTACGTCATATCTTTTAGGTCCTCGGCATGCATAGTGGAAGGTATGGAGGTTACACCGGTTAAATCGATTAAGTATTTGAGAGTCTGGTTGTCGGGATGACTAAGGTTTGGGGTACACACCCAAAAGACGGTAGAAAAGTCAAACAAATGTCTGGAGGTGCTAATACGACTGATGCGGAACATTGGAGGCCCAGGTAGCACCAAAAGAAAAGTGCTAAATGGAGTTTTCCAGCTGGTGATAACCTACGCTACCCCTGTGTGGTGTAGTGTAATAATTACTGCGAAATACGCTAAGCTGATGGAGACATTGCAATGGCAAATGCGCCTTAGGGTATCTAGCGCCTATACGACGGTTTCAAATAAGGCTCTATATGTCATTGGAGCAGTGATACCGATTGTTGTGCAAAGAGTGAGCGAGGGTGTATGTGTGGAGGTTGGATGAAATGATAGACGAAAATAAGAGGGAAAAACGATAGTAAAGTGGCAGAGTGAATAGACGAATGATAGCGGAAGGGCAAAGTGAACAAAGAAGCTTATTTCTAATCTAAGGCCGTGGTGGGAATGTAAGTTCAGGATACTAGACTACTTCCTGGCGCAGTTTCTGACCGGAGATTGTAGTTTTAGCACATTCACAAATAGAAAAGGCAAATCTACCTTGGTAGACTTTACTGTTTGTGAGGGGCCGGACGCTCTCGCCCACATTTTTAACTGCTATAGATGGGAAAATGAGAGGGGAGATTTCGAGAGGCAAGAAAGAAACATATTAAACATAATGTTGAGAGGAGAGAAAGAATGGAGAGAATACACTTTCTTATTTCTAGGATGATGAAGAAAAAGGAGCAGGGGGACAAAGGAGGAAATTAAACCAGATCTAAAATTTATGGCTAATATTATTTATTAGTTTATGGCCTAACGTCCAAAATATTTTCTGATTTACTATGGTAATAGGTATGGTTATTTATAAGTTTTCAGTTTTTTATTTTAGTTGTCTATTGAGTTATTCCGGCACTACACTGGGGTCTTCTGCCCTAGTATCCTACTCGGCCGAAAGATGGCAGGGTGTCTTGCTCCGTGACGTCGACGTCCAAAAAAGATTTCCCCCACCGTTGCCTGTCGGAATTCTGTGAATACCTTCTTAGGCTCTTACTGCAATCTGGCAATACGGTAATTAAAGAAAAAATCAGCTGACTACAGCAACAGCTGCTATACTTCATTGACAGTGAAACACTTCCTGGTTGATTGCCCATGTTTCCAAAATCAAAGAAGAATGCAAGGAATTTCAGATGATCTCAAATCCATCCTGACAGATAAAAATTGAAATTGTATTAAATTATTTAAGAGATATAAAATTTAATTATACTATTTAATATTTGTGTTTGTTATCCCACCCTTCGTGGTGGATCTTAAATAAGTGTTTTAAATAAAGGAATTAAAAAAAAACATTTTTAGTAGCTGCTGCTGTCATTTTAGCTAACCTCATATCCACCGATTTCCCTCAATGCTTCCACAATTGAAGTAACACATAAATATATATTAAATGAAATTACTTATTGAAATGGCTTATAAAAACTGATTAAAAAATAGAGATGAATATAAAATTTAAAACTTGAAATCAATAAAAACTCTAACAATTAAAATACACTTTAAAAAAATTAGGAATAAGCGGAATAAAACTATTCGTGAGAGGGAGAAAATAACAATAATAGATAAGGAAATCAACGAGGATTAAACAAAATATTTATTTGCATTTGAAAGAAATTTCCAAGAAAGTCTTTCAAGTATCAGATTAAAACGGTGTTTTGTACGGTTCTAGACATAAAGTAAATTCCAATATCGTAATCTGATCAAATAAGTCCCTACAGGTAAAATCAAATTCAGACAAATAAAAAAAATCAATTAAAAATTAAAGAAATCTCGGAGAAAAAACATCAAATGAATCAGGTCGAATTATTTTCACCCTTTGATTTTTATCGAATTCAATCTCCGACACCCTATTAGACAACAAAAAAATAACAAGACAAGAAAACATTTTTCAAAAGTCTTGTTAACCTGCTACCGAAACCTTATCGATACTTCGTATCGCCTAAATCTTCCTAATTTGGACCAAATTACTAAAAAATGTTTCACAAGAGAGATTCTAACTATTTGAAACATTTTGTTCTATTCTTTTCGTTTAAATGATATGTGATGGACGTGAAGTATTCGACAAAAGGAGGACTGGCATCGCTAAGATGAGTATCTTTGAAAGACTTATTCGATTGGAAGTAAATGTATGGCACATGTGTGCACAACACCGGATTTTTAAAGTAGATACGGCGTGCTAAAGGAATGTAATCTGGTCTTTTAGTGGATGGTATAATCAAACACCATATCAAGTAGATATATTGTAGTTATTTATTCGACACTGTTAACAAATTATATCTAGAATTGTAGAAACATTAGCTGACCACTATCAACTATATTTGGGCAATGATTAATAGAACTCTACATTCTTAAAACAGAAAGATAAAACCGAATTGCCATAAATCAAACTAGAAGATATTTTATGCCCTCTCAATATACCGATTACACTAAACGAGTTAAACGAAAGCCTAGGCGATGCTAAAGAAACTTTTTCAGGACCTGATGATAATATTCCAACAATATTTATTGAGAAACTACCTGAAACAGTACAGACAATTTTATTTAACATCTTTAACAATATTTACATAAATAAAACGTTTCCTTTAATATGGCGTCAAGCAATTATTATAATACCTTTTTTAAAAATTAATAAGCCAAAAAACTTACCATCCTCCTATCGTCCAATATCTCTCGCCAGTAACATTTGCAAAGCAATGAAGAGAATTTTGAGTAAAAGACTGAAATGGCAATTGGAAAAGGAAAAACGTTTTACTCCAATACAAAGCGGATACCGTTCAGACAGATCGACAGCTGATAACAGTGTTGCTCTAGAATCCGAAATCGATAAAGCATTCCACAAACATTCCACCGATAAATCCACAAAAAGTATCGCAACAGTTTTCGACATCAAAGAAGCTTTCGACACAACATGGACGCATTATATCCTCAAACTTCTGAAAAACTGGAAAACAGATGGTAACTTTCCCGCTTTCGCCAAAAACTTTCTTCAAAACGGGTCCATACAAGTAAAAACGAATGGATCCATGTCAACATCGAAATCACTCTATAATGAAATTCCTCAAGGATCGGTCTTAACTATTATTCGTAATCGCAGTCAATAATATAACAAACCACATAAAGCTTCCCGTAAAAGCAAATCTTTTTGCTGATGGTCTAGTAATATATGTTAAAAGTATACATATAGAATTGGCTACATAAATTTTACAGAGAACAGCTTAGAAATGTGGTATTTAGTCTTGTCTTCTAAGGTATAGTGGTATTTCTCCTGCTAGCACTTGAACGCTTTTTATGGGAGTAGTTCTATGGAATTCTAGGCCCCAAAGATTAGTGGTAGAGATGTGTATGATTCATAACAGATGCATCTGTAGTCGAATTTGCTTCTTATTAATGTCTGATACAAATTTGAAAGAATTTTAGTATCTAAACCCATCTATGAATGGATAAAACTGTTAGTAAGTTTATTCTTTGTTGACAGGATTTGATCAAATTGTTGATATGTGAAGTCCATGTGAGTTTTGAGTCAAATATTACACCAAAAAAATTAAATTCGCGGACTTGTTTCAGAGAATGACAATTTAAATACAAGTTTAAGTTGTATTCTGCTCTTATTTTATCAAATATTATTACTTTAGTTTTCTTAGTTAAAAAAAGTTAAACATATGTAATCGAGCAGAAAGTACCGGGTTTTTTCTCTGGTGGTAAATTGTTTGTTCGTTGTATCCATTGTTTACTGCTATTCGCCTAATGAAATTTAGTTCTGTCTCAAAGTTGTATTTTGACATCGGAATTTCTGTTAATCTATATAACATACTATGATAGGCTGCCAGTTTATGTTGTATGACCAACTTAAAACAAACAGTTCTCTCTTCCTCAACCTATTTCATTAAAGACTAAAAAGTTTACACTTTATAGTCTTTAATGAAATAGGTTGAGGAAGAGAGAACTGTTTGTCTCAAGTTGGTTGATCCTATTCCTTCCTCAACCTATTTCATTAATGACTATAAAGTTTACACTTTATAGTCTTTAATGAAATAGGTTGAGGAAGAGAGAACTCTTTGTCTCAAGTTGGTCATACAACATTTAACTGACCGTACGTTCATGAGATTTGACGTAACAAAGGCGATAACGATAAAACTAAGCGCCAATGATGGGTAACACGTTTCACTATTAGATTTTACTATTTTTTAACAATTTTCTTCAAAGTTGGAACACACGCTTTTCTCGATTACTACTGGACACACAAAGGTGAAACAAAAATTAAGAATTACAGAAAAAAACTCTTGCAAGTGATGGGCGTAAAAAGTTTGGTTATAATACAACGTTAAACAGTATAATCCAATTTTTAACAGAAGTTTAAAAAAATTAATAAAGTAAAACCATCATTATAAGGGCAACATAATTTCAAATAACGTGTCCAAATTTCGAGACATTTTGTCGATAAATAACAGAGAAAACACTGTCCCTAGGTTTTGGTGCACCGATAAAACAGCCTTAAAAACAAGAGCCGAAACAAAAAATAATTTACACAGTATGTACACACTTAAATGTGGCGATTGCCCAAAAACTTACATGGGTCAAACGGGTAGAAATTTTCATAAACGAATAGCAGAACATAAAAGGGATTTCAATAATAGAAAAACAGATTCTAGATTCTAGATACGCACTTTACCTTCTAGACCATAATCATTCTTTTAATGACGAATTTAACATTCTTCGCATTCAAAATAAAGGCTTTAAGCTATCTTTGTTAGAATCTATGGAAATCAACAAATTAAAAAACACAGATTTAATTCTGAATGACCAACTTGAGACAAACAGTTCTCCCCTCCTGTTTCAATAAAGACTATAAAGTGTAAACGCGTGCCAAAAATAGATCACTTGAGAAAGGCAATCAGCCGAAACAGCTGTTGTAATAAGAGTTTAAAATAAATTTTGTGTAAGTTTGAAAACAAAGTTTTCAGTGTTTTATTGTTACATAAAATAAATTTCCATCAAGTAACGGTCGAATCCATTAATTACTTTGTTAGTACTAATAAAAACACTTTCTTGAGTAGTGGAAGTAGTACTAGATCTACATATATCTAAATTTGGTCCATTAAAAATTGTTAGGCAAGAATAAAGGTTGAACAAGAACTGTCGGATGAAATAAATATAAAAAGAGGAGTGAAACAAGGCTGTATATTGTCGCCTTTACTTTTTAACTTATATTCGGAGGAAATATTTAAGGAAGCCCTAATTGAGACAACCGAAGGTATTATTGTGAATGGAGTAACCGTCAACAATATTAGATATGCCGACGATACCTTAATCCTTGCCAATTGCGGAGAAGACCTTCAAAATCTAATGAACAAAATAAAACAGACTTGTGATCAGTATGGATTAAAACTCAACGTTAAGAAAACTAAATATATGATAGTTAGCAAACAAAATTATATACAGGATGACGGTATAAAAGTCGGAGATGCCACACTGGACAGAGTAGAGAAACTCGTGTATCTCAGCAGTAATATCAATGAGAGCTGGGATCCAACCACAGAAAATAAAAGCCAAACAGAACAAGCCCGAGCTGCCTTTGTAAAAATGAGAAAAGTACTTTGCAGTCACGATCTTAGCATTGACCTTAGAGTTCGTATGACATCTTGGTACATCTTTCCTGTCCTGCTGTATGGAGTGGAAGCGTGGACTCTAACTGAGGCTATGCTTAAACGCTTGACAGCCTTCAGACTACTGAAAATAAGCTGGGTCGACAAAGTTAGAAATGAGGAGGTCCTTAGACGGCAAACAACACAACTGGTCAATATAATAAAGAAACGCAAGCTGGAATACGTCGGTCACATTATGAGACACCCTGAAAAATATGATTTTTTACATCTGATCATTCAGGGAAAGATCCAAGGTAATCGTGGTCCTGGTAGACGAAGAACATCATGGCTGAAAAATCTAAGGCAATGGTATGGAAAATCAACTACATCGTTATTTAGAGCTGCTGTCAATAAAGTCACGTTAGCGAATATGGTAGCCAACATGATATCCAAAGATCGATAACGGTCATGGAACTAGAAGAAGAAGAAGAAGAAAAATTGTTAATAAATCTTTGATTTTGTACGCCTAGATATTAAATAATTTCATAAATATATTAAAAAGCATGTGTAACATTAAAAATATAAAAGTACCGACTAGAGATAAAATATCAGCGATTAAGCTACCCATTTACCTGGCATGGTTTTAAAAAAGGTAGCAAGAGTTCAGTAGGCCCAAAAAATAAACAGGAAATTAGACATTTAATAAGCTCAGCCTTTATAAAAAGCTGAAATTATGTTAAGTACCGTTACTGCTAATAGCTTAATGAAAAAATTCAGAAACTAATTACCAAAATTCGACTGATGAATTTTGGTAGCATTATTACATATTACAGTAAAGCACAATATACGAGAACCCATTAAACTCTAAAGATTATGTCCAAGAGGCCATATCGCACGTTCAAGTATGTTGGGGAGCGCTGTAAAATTAAGCAGGAAGTAATTTTAGTACCTAGCAGGCTTGTAATTTTAAATAATTTCAGACGAGTTTTTGAACAATATGTATTTTGTTTTAATGGACGAATTGATTTTATACAGCGTGACGTAAAATAAGGCTATTTCAGAAGTTATAAATGTTTTGATTTTTTTTTCCATATACGCTTGGTGTTCAATATTTACAATGCTTCTGCGTTAATTTTATTTCAATTTTTCAAGATTAATATTTACACCACTATATCTGAAAAAAAAATCAATAATTTCACTATTTCAGCTGAATTTGCTTTGTTTTTTAAACAATCTAAGATATTGCAAATTTTATCCACTCTAAAAAACGGAGCTTGGTCAGTTCTCCCCTTTACTTTTCTGTGGCGTAATTTTACAAGTACCATCACTTTAACGGTTTCTATATTTTTATTTCTTCACTGTATATGCCAATTCGACACCCCCACCGAACAAGGTAGTAACTCAAGTTATTTTTTCACATTCACATTAGGCTATTTTCACATTTCAACACAGGCAAATTTAGTGAAAAATTGCGCACACGTCAATATACACCACATATCTTAATTCTTAATAGTTTCGCTAATACTCCGTTGAAAAAAGTTGGTCGTTACGCATAAACGGGCACTCTAACCTAACCAAACTTTTATATGACATTTAGCATAGCTTAAATGGTGTCAGAGTTGCCAAGTCTCCAGTTTTTTCATACTCTCACATAATATTATACAAATGTTGATTAAAGTGATATAAAAAATTAATAGTATAGATTTTAGTTAAATTAAAGATAATAGTCAAATGCATGTACAATAAAATTGATTAAAATGATATAAAAAATTAATAGTATTAACTAAATTACCGTATATAATAGAAATGCTTTTACATTTTTGACCTAGCCGTGGTTATAAATAAATACCCTTTTAACGGTCGCCCGCAATAAACTTCTTAGGAAATGTACAATTTATGATTCACAAGTGTCATTGTAGCGGGTTGACCATTCGAACCTAATAATAAGGTCCTAATAGATAAGATTTGGAAAGTGCTAATTTACAATATTTAACTGCATTTAAAGTAACAGAAAATATTTTTTTATACTTATTTAAAACTTGTAGCTTCTCATAATACAAATTATAATTTCGTAAAAGTAACTTATATTTTAAACCTTCATATACCTACATTCTACAAAAAAAAAATACGGCAAGTTTTATACTTATTTAAAATTTGTAGCTTCTCATAACACAAATTATTATTTCGTAAAAGTAACTTTATATTTGTAGCATTCATATACATATTTTACTAAAATAAATACGGCAACACTGTGACGCAGTGCCTTGAGGAAAATATATTTGGTTAGGTTAGAGTGCCCGTTTATGCGTAACGCCCAAAAAGTTGTACTTTAAGTTACGTGTGTCATTTTAGCGTAAAAAAGGCAGTAACATGTTATTCCCTATGTCAAATTTTTAGTTTCTATATATTTGACGATTAATAAGGTTGTTAAAGAAGTTACAGCGTTGTTGCACGTATGTTTAATTTATAAAGTAATCAAACATACGGTGTCAATCTAAGTCAGTCAAGTCAAACCGAAGTCAATCTTCTTGTATGAATAGTTTAACGGGGAATCCCATACGCTATATGAGTTGCTGCTTTGTTTGTGTTCTACTAGTTAGAGTATATCCCATTTACGTGAATGTAATTGCGAATGTAATTGCGGACGAATTATTGCACAGTTTGGATACAGTCAGACGACAAAAATGGATGGAAACTGTGAAAAAATTAGACTTTAGTAAATCAAGCAGAAAGACATGGTCTTTACTTAGAAAACTTGGTAGTAGTAGCCTACCAAATAGAGAAAAAGTACCAAGAGCTCCAAACAGAGTGGCCTCCAACATTGTATCAACCTCAAGAGCACCTAGAGATCGTGATCACACCACCAAAGTCAAACAAGAACTTAAAGTACTAAAGTCTGCATGTCCGCCTACTTCTGAATATTCTGACGAGTTTACTCCAGAAGAAATTATTTCAGCCATATCAGAAATTAAGTCTGGAGAGGCACCCGGCTCCGATAAAATTCATCCAGAATTTTTACTCCACTGTGGCAAATATGCTAGGAAATGGCTGGCTGATTTCTACACAGATATGTTAAAATCAGGAGAAATCCCCCATTCATTAAAAAAGGCCTCCACTATAGCCATATTAAAACCAGGAAAGGCAAATAATCAGCCTCAAAACTACCGTCCGATTGCTTTACTGAGCTGTGTATATAAACTGTTGGAATGCTTAATCTACAACAGAATTAGTAGAAACGTATTTGAACTGATACCTATTGAGCAAGCAGGATTCAGACCTAACCGCAGCTGCACAGATCAGATCCTATCCTTAACAACACATATTGAAGCTGGTTTTCAAAGAAAACAAAAAACATCCGTTGCTTTCATTTCGCTTTCATTTCAACTTCGCAGAAATTTGGCTACGCTGACGATTGGGCCATTGCAGCAAGACATAATAACATGGATATTACAGAAACAATATTAGCGGATGACCTTGCCATTATGGGAGAATACTTTCGCAAATGGAGGCTACGGCCTAATGCAACGAAAACCGAAGTGTGCTGTTTCCATCTGAATAATGCCCAAGCCAACAAAAAAAAACCCTCCATCCACTTCGAAAACAGACTGCTCACTCATAACTCAACACCAAAATATCTTGGAGTGACTCTGGACAGAACATTGAATTTTAAAGAACATCTTCAAAGAACGACAGCAAAGCTGAAAACGAGAAATAATATAGTCCAAAAGCTATGTGGCACTAGATGGGGGTCCTCAGCATCCGTACTCAGATCATCCGCTCTCGGACTTGTATACTCGGTGGCTGAATATGCTTCCCCGGTATGGCTCAATAGTAAACACACAAAGATTATTGACACTCAATTAAACTAGACAATGCAAATGATCTCAGGTACAATTAGACCCACACCGAACTATTGGCTTCCCATTCTGAGTCACATTCCTCCGCCGAAACTGCGAAGAAGTCATTTTCTTCTCAGAGAACATCGAAAAATTGAGGCTAACCATCAACTACCCATACACCAAGATAAGCTTGATATCGAGATAAACAGACTGCGCTCCAGATATCCTCCATTGCTAAGAGCCAACTCCTTACATCAGGAACATTTCAACCTGACCAAAGCTTGGAGAACACAATGGGAGAGCGACTCATCACAGGAAGCACATCAAATGGCCTGTATCAATCAGAAACCGCCAGGCTTTGAACTGACCCGCAATACATGGACAACGCTAAACAGAATAAGAACAAGCAGCGGTAGATGTGCTGACAGCTTATATAGATGGGGAAAAGCCCTTACTCCTGGGTGTGACTGTGGTGCACAACGACAGACCGTCCATCACATTGTTAAAGAATGTCCCCAAAGGCGATTCCCTGGAGTTTTCGATGAGTTCCTGAATGTGACCGAAAATGTTATACATTATATTAATAATACATTAGATGTTCGTTTGTAATACTTCATGTAACGGTTTATATTGATTTTTTAATTGTGTGTTCTTATTGTATGCCATACGATAAATAAAAATAAATACGTGAATGTAACTTGTACATTATTTAATTTAGTTGAGATTTTTAACTATACAAGTGTTTCAATATCGAGATATATTTTCAAAATGAGTCCTAATAGACGTATATTAGAATTAGCTTAGAAAAATAGTGAAATAGACACTGAACCTGGTAAGTAATTATCATAGCCATAATTTTGTAAGTAAAAATAAGTAGTTTATATTTTAATATAGATATGGAACAAAATTTATTTTCTGGCGAGATGGAAAACTTAGACATTGTTAAAAAAGATTTTGATGTCACAGAAAACCCTTTATATGCAAATACATCATATGTATCATCCAATGAAATACTTATTCAACATGGCAATGATTTATTCGAATTTAAAAAAAGTTACGGCCTGGTTGTAGCAAATTTCTAGATTCGAATGGTAGTGATGTAGAGTCTAGTGGTCATAGAGAGTCTTTCTCTGCCGATGTGTCCGAATATGTATCTTCCAGTTCTGAAGGTAAGATGTCAGTTTTTAGAATATCCATTGCCATTTACTTTTTTCTTGTTAATAGACACGACCACAATTTCCTTTTGTTACAAATTGTTAATTTCTATTTCTATTGTTATTTTGTGGTCTTCAGGTAGATATACAAAAAATAATTTTGTTGTAGGTAGTAGCTATTCGGATGGACCAAAAGAAAAGAATCTACAAGAAATAGACGAGGTTAAACCGAAAACAAACCTAAATATACAAACCCAATATAGTGCTACTGATATACAACATAATTCGCATAAGAAAAAGAAACGAGATATGCCGGGAAAATGTACTTCTGGTCGTAAGAGGACACGTAATACCAACAATTGGAAATGTAACTTAAATAAAAGGAAAAAAATTAGGATTCGCATTCACGAATAAACGAGGTCAACAAATCCGAGAAAGGCAAATGAAACAAGGGTGTACACAGAACTGTTCAAAAAATATATTTAAAAGTTATCTTTAGAAATGAGAAACCACATTTTTTCACAATTCTGGGCTCTTGGGAATCATAATCATCAAGTACACTTTATAAATAACTGTGTTGAAAGAATATCTAAAAAACAAGCAGTACTTGCAACACTTGCAACTTCAAGACGCCGCTGGTCATATAAATATTCATTTCTGGTAAACGATCATAAAATTCAGGTATGTTAGAAAATGTTTTTCGATACTCTAAATATTATAGATAAAGAGTAAAAGTTAATAAGAAAAGAATTCATCGAGAACGCCTTATAGTGACACTAGTGCCGTGACTTTTACCTTAGCATTTTACTGTAAAGAAAAAAAGTTACATAACGCCAGTATAGAAGCTTTTCTTTAAATATAAACTAACTTAATTGTTAAAGGTTAATTTTAAGTTGGAAGTAATAAATTATTAATATGATACACTTGAAACAATTTTTAAATAATTTTCCTTATTATCATCCTCTGGCTTTGCATAGCTTAGGATTACATGAGAGAATTATATTTATAAAATTTGATACAAAACATATTCATTTCAATCTCTTATCCTTAACAAACTTTTTTATACACACTTCCTGCGTTGTTTAAATTTGTTAAAAGGGTGGTTACGGTGCTGTTGATAAAATGAAAAAAAATATATATTATTCAGGACACCTGGCCCAGGAGATTGTTTCGACTAGCGCTGCAACAGGAAATGTTGAGGTATGTTATATAGGACACGTGTGTGCGCAGACCACCATAGCAAAATGTATATCTTTAAAAATTCACTTGAAATGCGCACTTGCCAGATATGTTTTGTTAATGAGAGATATCTGAATCACTCAATTTAGAAAATTAACATGAGGGTATGGGAGAGTGGCATGTTTTTGAGTAATTAACTAAGATTGTCTCATACTGCACGTGTTAATAATCTCGAAAGAATCTGTGTACTTTCTTAGGAATAAGGGGGATTTAATGGGATAGCTAGTCTAGTCAGTTAATGACGAGTTTCAGCGTAAACATTATTAATGATAAACAGGTTAAAAAAATTTGTGTCTAAATGACTTCATGTTGGTAAAGTATGTTTCTTTAAACTTAATTTTTATTACAAAAAATAAAGTCTAATATGAAATTTGTGTAGAGGCAAAATGATATAAAGGAACAAGTTTAATAAAGTAATCATTCATTTTAGTTTGAATATATTATTTCTGTTATTCTTGTCTTGCATCATTCCACCATATTAATCCACTACTTCTTCTGGTCACATCATCAGTCTCATCAATGTCTCGTCCATTATCACAGCAGTGATATTTCAGGAGTATTGTTTAAGGTCAAATTGTTATAACTATATACTTTACTATGGTAATATATAGTACGACGGCAATGAAAGGAAAAGGAATACGAGGTACTATGGAATCAAAACTTTTGTATGTATATGATTTCAATACATAAACAATATATCCTCAATATGTTATTAATTTCTTACTAAAATGTAGTAAGATCTTTAGGTCTGTGCAAGGCTGTAAAGGATATCTAGAATCACCTAAAAATATATTTAAATATTATTTATTCAAAAAACAAGTTTAGTATACATACCTAACAACCAGATTGTATCTTTCTTCCATATGTAAAGAATTAATAGTGTATACTCACCTTCTGTTCAGGTATGCAAAGCCTAGATGTAAAGGATGATCTACAGTAGATGCCACTATAGCAACATTGTGTGCAGTCAATGCACCCTATTACTTCCGGGAATTTAAATTTGGTCATAAAGCTAAAATTTAAACCACATTTTTAATAATTTTTCATTAGTCAGATTAACAGATTCAAATAAATATAATTACCTTGAGGTATTGTGTGTATTTACAAAAACGGATCCTAAAAACTATAGAGGGATAGTAGTGATTGCTACTATAGGCCGATTATATTCAAAAGTATTGAGAAACCTGATAGAAAATGATATTAAAGATAAACAACCCGAAGAACAAGCGGGATTTAGGGCCGGATGCTCCACTATGGATAATATTTTCACATTAAAAATTGCAATGGAAAAACGAGTGCAGAGATATAGAGAAACCCATATAGCTTTAATAGACCTGAAAAAAGCATATGATAGTATACCGATCTCCTAACTTTGGATAGAAATGGATAACTTGAAAATAAACCCAATTCTTATTAACGCCACTCAAAAATACTACGAACAAAACTTTGCAAGAATTAAAATGGGACAAGAAATCACCTCTCCTTTTCAAACAACAAAGGGACTAAGACAAGGCTGCTGTCTGTCACCCACCTTATTTAAAATTTATTTGGACAGATCCTTAGTGAAACGGGTAAAAAAATGTAGAAACATGGGAATAACGGTGGAAGAAACACGCTATATACACTTTTCTTTGCGGATGACCAGGTAGTAATTGCCGAAGATAGCTACGATCTTAGCTATATGGTAAGAAAACTGCAAGAAGAATATGAAGTGGCAGGTCTAAACATGAATATGACAAAATGTGAATATCTATCAGTGGGAAAAGATGAAATATGTGACCTAGTCTTGGAAGACGACAAAATCAAAGGCGTACAATCCTGCAAATATTTGGGGGTCATTTTCAATAAGAAGGGAAATAGCGCAGATGAAATCGGGGAAAGAATAAACAATGGTAGAGCAGCGACCCGTGCCTTAAACTCTCTTCTCTGGCAAAAAACAATTCGACGAGAAACCAAAAAACACATTTACGGTAGTATAGTCCAAAGTATTACACTTTACGGTTCGAAAGTATGGGACGTCACCAAAGCTAATAAAAACAAACTTATGACGACGGAAATGGATTATCTGAGACGAAGTTGCGGTAGATCGAAACTATAAAGAGTTAGGAACGAACAAATAAGAAACGAAATGAAAATGGAGCGAAATATCAATGATGACATAGAAAGAAAACAATTAATCTGGTTCGGACATGTTAAAAGAATGCCAGAGTACAGATGGCCTAAAAGAGTACTGGAATGGATCCCCCTTGAAAGGAGAAAGAGAGGACGACCACGGAGAAGTTGGCGCAACGATATTGATGAAGCAATGGCGGCAAGAGACTTAGAAGAGGCAACTGCGTATGACAGAAAAAGATGGAAATTGGGGGCAAAGAAGCGGCGGCAGCCGTAACCAATCCGTTATTATATTATATATATTGTGTGTTTTTCTTCTATTATACTGGGAAATTGAATGTACCTTTCACTTATTTGAGTTGAAAATATTTCACTAACACTTTTTATGCACCGGCTAACTATTGGCTGACTCATACCCAATAAAAAGTCTTGTCCAACACTTTTTGATAATTGCCTTGGCAATAAAAATTTAAAGCACACAAAACCTGAAAACAAACTTATTTAAGCAGGTACCTCATATAACTTAGTATATACAAGTATACTTTATTGTAGTACACATAACAATATTTAATGAATAAGTTATATCTTAAGTTGCTTTACCTTTAAATGATTCGGTACATGTGTAATTCTTTTTTGTTCAGCCAAAAAATGTTCAATTTCATTTATAAGATCAATTGCTATTTCTTTGGGTAAACGGTACAAGCACTTAAACAAGTCTTCAGGGATTTCGAAAGGATTACTTGCATTGCTAACAGTTTGTCTTTAAAGATTAAATATTTGCCTACAGAAATAAAAAGTTGGTGATAAACAAATACGCATGTATCTTTTAAAATATTTTCGATACAAAAAGTTATATCACATTTTTTATTACAAAATGTTCTGATTACCTAAAATCACCTAAAATTTTACAAGAACTATAAATATATATATATATAATTTTAATTTTACAAGAAGTATAAAACCCCTGTTTTTCCTCTGCTAATATTCTCTAATTCATTAATTAGAGAATTTTAGCAGAGGAAAAACAGGGGTTTTATACTGGAAAATGGTACAAAGATACTATATTCCTCCTTAATCAAATTACTAAGAATTGAATGGAGTATTTATAATCTATCGGCATTTCTGTCTCTGATAGACTTAAAGTAAGCATTTAGCAAAGTAAGAGTTACATACGTAATTCATATACTATCTGATAGAAGTTCCCCCAAATATCACAAAAACTATAGAAAATATGTATCAAAACAACAAAATGGAATATATAATAAATGGACAACTTACAGAACTTATAGACATAAGAACTGGACGGTCAAGTTGCGGCGGATAGCTGTTTTAGACAACAGACTCAGTAAAATATAGGTTTAGTTTAAATAAAAATATATTCGAAATAAATTAATAATAAATCAAAATTAGATAACGTCAATGATATGGGCGGCGCTGTGGTCTACTGTTTTATACTTGCAAAAAATAAAATGAAGTTGATGTCATAAAATCTAAATGGTCATTACAATGTGTTAATATACACTCTTCTCAATATTGTATTACGGAGTTGAATCCTGGACACTAACTGAAGCAATGGGGAAAAAACTTGAAGCCTTCGAGATGTGGCTATACAGACGAATTCTAAGGATATCATGGACAGACAAGATAACCAACGAGACCGTATTACGAAGAGTGGGCAAAGAAAGAGAGGTGATGTATACCATTAAAAGGAGAAAGTTGGAATATCTCGGACATATAATGAGAAACAGCACTAAATACAGATTACTGAAGGTAATCCTACAGGGTAAAGTATTCGGAAAGCGAGGAATTGGGAGAAGGAGAATATCATGGTTGAAGAACCTGAGGAAATGGTTCTCCACAACAACAACGAATCTATTTAAAGCATCAGTTAATAAAATAGTTATAGCCAGAATGATTGCCAATATTCGGAACGAATAGGCACTGAAAGAAGAAGAATATACACTCAGCGAAGACGGAAAGAAATGGGTCAAAAAAATATAGATGAAACGGATCAATCAACCCTTGGTCCGGTGAGGAGCGGACAGCGACTAATCAGTACTTAGTCATAGGAAAGAATAGGTCTGTCTCAGATCAATACTCGAAGATCGAGTACCCTAACGCCAGTGAAGTTATTATCAGATCAATTCTCTGACGGAACGCGGCTTTCTCGTTTGGCGGCTGCAGTTCTATACGGTGGTAGGCCTTTTACCTCCTATAGCGCATATAGATGAAAGAGAAGCTTGTGGTAGGAATGCTTGTGTACGGAGCGCTGACGGGACCGAGGCGATACATATCGTTACAAAGTACAAAATACAAATACACTGACAGGACGCTTAATTATCACTATATAGCAGAACCGACATATTAACTCTGACATGAAGTCAAGAAATTATAAAGCCAGTGTAAGACAAATAAGCTACAGCACAAAAAAAAGATGATCCATCATTTGTTATACTTCGTTAGTCATACATTATAATTTTTTGTAGTTTCTCTTGGGACTATGACTTTTATTTCTAACGTAACTATTCTGTTCGTTAAAGTATCTCAATATTGCTCCTTATATTTTATATAGTCGTTGGTATCTATCTATAGGTAATAGTGTCTGGTTTACTTATCACCTTGAATCCTTTACCTCTATCTCTTTATTTAAATACCTAAGTTGGTAAAACCATCTGTTTTAATTTTTTTTTTTCATATTGTTCTGAAGCTATTTACTATGCTCACTTTCATATTATTTGCTATATTTTTGGGAACTAACCACAATTTCAGATTCATCATCATCAGGACCTTTTCCTCCTGATGAAATGTTTACCACTCTTAATTAGAGCTCTTTGATTTATTTATTGCATTATTCTTGTGTGTTTTCAAAGTTTGTTGTGTGACTTGGTTTCTGTTGAAATTCTCTTCCACTTATTTCGATCTGTGCATAAATACCTTCAGTTTTTCATTTCACTTTTTTTTTAATATCACTTTTTACCTTAAGTCAAAATATTACAAACCATGAACTAGCAAAGGCATCTGCATATCAGCCGACAATATTATGTTAAATACTGTACATCAAGAAATGTACTACTAATATCTCTATCACTGAATGTACCACCAAGTACAGAGAAACCCATCTAAAACTTATTAAAACAGCTAGAAAAGCATAATAACAAAATCGTCTGAGAAACTCTTAAAAGTGTTGCAGGAGAAACTTATTCCATATTAAACGATCTTTGACATAAAACAAACACAGCTCAAACATTTTCCCTCCCAAAACCTAAGAATCTTAATGAATACTTCGTTAGTGTGAGTAAAATTATAATAACAACTATTTTGTCACAAGATTCCATTTTTTATTTCCCCAATTCAAAAAAGGGCTTAAATTTATTCAAGACAATAATAGATACAAATAATCAATAGTATCAAAAGAAAATTTTCCTATGATGGAATATCCATAAAAAATTTTTCAAATCTTCCACAAAATATGTTGAAAGTCCTGGTCCTACTAATTAATGATTTCCTTGAAAACGTTAGTTTTTCAAAGTAGCTAATTAAATAACTCGTTTTCAGACTCGCGTTTTTAAAAACAATTTATTTAAAATTAACTAAATACAATGGTTAAATAACGAATCAAAACAAGTATACAATAACAATAATAAATCAAGAATGAATGTTCACAGCCGTGGCTGCACTATATATAACGCACTAATGACTTGGACTATGATGTGTAGATATCTCTTTTATGTCTATATAATTCCTCCCTCCTTAAGCTCGGAAAACAAGGGAGTTGGATTTTCTGAGCCATGTGCCTCTCTTGGTCGACTTCTTGTGATGGAGTTGAGTTTGGATTTGAATACTTTGAAATAAGCTAAAACAGAGATTATTAGTGTAATAAGGATGATGAGAGATGTGTTGGTCCAATTGTGATACGTCGGGGCTTCTTTTAATTCTGGTAGTTCAATATTCTCTGCTACGGTCTGGATATGCTTGATTTTTGCGTCGTCTAATGTTTTTAGTTTTATTGTTGGAACTTGGGTTAAGTTACTTTGAAACTCGAATTTGGGTAAATCGAATACATACTCTTCGTGCATTGTTTCTTCTTGTTCGTAAATTTTGTTGTCGATGGTTATTTTACATTTGTCGATGGTTATGATGGAAGGTTTGTCTATTTCGTATATACCGTTCTTTTCACAATCTGCTTCTATTCTTATGGGATTGATGGGTACGATTACTAGCTGGTTTGAATTAATTGTGGTTATTTCAGTCTTCTTCAAATGGATACTCGTGCTTATACATTTATTCTTGCCAGTTCGGATGAGTTTGCTTAAACAAGGTTGTGTATTTTCTTGTAGGTACTTCTTTGGACAGTAATAGTAGTTTTCGATTTCGGGACATTGTTCAGATGTTGTCCAATTTTCTTCGTTACTGAGAAGCAGGAATGGTTGATCGGGTATAATTGTTAGGTTGTTTAAAGGAATAGGATATATTCGGAAATATTTTAAGGGATTACTAACTATTGGGGTATGAATCTTGAAAATTACCAAGTTCCCATGAATATTCACCTGAGTTGAGAAGAGACTGTAATAATTCATAAATTTTTGAAGTTTTGGTACATTTCGTACCGTATATATTTTGTTTAATTTTAGTATTATTGATTCTAATTGCAAAGGATTAATAATTGAGCTATGAAGAATATTTAGTTTTGCTAGTGATATAGCGGTTTCGATGTTATTGACCAAAATTTGTAGGTCGTGTAGTTGATTTATTAGGTTATCTATTATTATATTTATTGAGAAAGCTTTTTCTACATTTATTAATTCTTTAATTTCTTCTGAAATTATTGTCATTTGTTTGCTTATTATTATTTGATTTTCTTTAATTGTTTCAAATCCTTTTGAGTACGTTTTCGACATTTCTATTAACAAGGTGTGATGCTGAAATAAACTTGAATTTATCTTATTTTGATTGTCATTGAGAGTGGATAAGTAGTTGTTGTAATAATTTTCGTCATCAGTGTCTAAGGTGCCAAAAAGCCATTTGGATACCTTTCCTATTGCGTTAATTAATGCTCGTTTGGTTCTGGGGTTTTGTGGGTATGTTTCTAATTGATTATTTATAGCTTTACTTAGTTTTATGGCATGATCTATTTTGTTTATAATTAATATTGAAAAGTGATTGTTTACTTTAATAGAATTTCTTAAGTTTATTACTTCATTATATATTTGATTACTTATTTCTAATGGTTGGGATAAATTAATATGATAAAGAAATGTATGTTTTGATAGTATCCTTTTTGCTTGTCCAATTTGAACAGGTAGGATGGGATTATTAATTTCTTTTATTTCTAACGTTTGATATCCTTGTAGATAGAGGAGTATCGTCATCGCTAGTATTTTCATGTTGATTGTAGTTATCTGTAACAATACGTTGAGGTTTTATACTTCGCAAGTGATATACTTTATTGTTGGATAATATTTTATTATCTCCAACTAATTTGGGATTTACTAATTTTTGATAAGGTTGATTACATTTTGCTAATCTTTGTTCTGAACCTTTTAACTGATATATGGGACGATTCGTGTCTAATTTTATTTCTGATTGTTTAGATTTATTTGCACGTTCTAAGTTTTGTGTTTGGTTTTTATTTAGTTTATTAAGAATAATATTGTTAAGTAATTTTAGGTTTTTTGAGTGATCATGAATATATTGTGTTATTCTTTCATTCTCATCTCGTTCGAAGGGGTTTTTATAATCTAGTTTGCCTCGCATTATTTGAAAGGGAGTATAGCCTGTAGCACTATGAATACTATTGTTATAAGCTAATATTGCGTAACTCATTAACTGAGAAATAATGATATTTTCTTTTTCTTCTTTAAGTATTCTCAAACTTTCTATGATTGAAGAATGAAATCTTTCTATCGGACTGTTGCTATTTGGGTTGTAGGCGGTTACGTAATGGACATCTATATGATGTAAGAGACAGAGATCTTGAAATATTTTATTCCTAAATTCTGTGCCATTGTCACATGTGATTTTGTTGGGTATTCCGTAGTGACTTATAAAGAATGTTAATTTGTTAACAATTTCCATAGCGTTTATTGAATTTATGGGATAGGCTTGACCGAATTTAGAAAAGCTATCTATAATGGTAAGGAAATTTTGGTTACTAAACTTAAATGTATCGATATATATGTGTTCCATAGGGGAATTGCCAATTGGTGTTGGTTTGAGAATAAGTGAGGTGGGATGTCTTTCGTACTTTGATTTTTGACATAGGTCACAAGTATTGACGTAATTTGTGACATCTTTGTCCATGTCAGGCCAGTAGAAATGTTTTTTGAGTGCTGCAAGATTTTCATTAATGCCTCTGTGGTTTGTTTTCGTTTCGTGGTAAAATTTTAACTTTTCTTGTTTTTCCGCTTCTTCCGTTATATCCGTTAGAATTTTATTTGAAATGACTAAGGAAAATGCATTATTTTTAAATGAGTTTGTCATAAAACGAATAAAAGGTATTTCGAGGTCTTTGTTTTTAAATAGTAGGCAATAGGTCGTATTGGGTTTTATGATTTCTTTAATTAAACATAGAAACTGTGTTTCTTCAAAATCATTTTTTGGTATTTGCCAATGATATCTATTTTTGTCGAATATTTTTTCGTATGTATATTTTGGTTTCGATATATTTGCAGAAGTTATTATTATTTGATTTTTGTATATATTTATGGCCTTTTCTGTATACGGTATATTTAATATGGGATCTTCTTGACTAGTATGCACCGTTTCTAAATCGTCAGATTTCTCTTCTGTATTTGGTATTGCTATATTTTGAAGAATTTTTATTTTCTTATCTTTTTTGGTATTTTCTTCTATGGATTCTACAATATCTTCTTCTGGTACTGGTAGTTCTTTGTCGATTATTTCGTTAATAAATTCTTGTGTTATGTTTTGGTATGGATTAATATTTATAATATCTTGTATATCGTTGTGATCAAGAGCAGGTTTTAATATAATATCATTCGAATCTAAGTCTCTAAGTTTCGACATTTCGTTTGTTGATTCTTCAAGATCAATAAATTCGTTGTGGTCTAAGTTCATTATAATGGACAATTTGTCGTTATCTTCGGTATCTATGGGATGAATTTCTACTCTGGAGAGAGCATCTGCGTTTGTGTTTAATTTGCCTTTCTTATAAATAATCTGGTAGTCGTATTCCTCTAATTTAAGTTTCCATCTTATTAGTTTGGAATTAGGTTCCTTTAAGGAGAAAAGCCATTGTAAGGGTTTATGGTCACAAATAATGTTGAATTTTGTGCCGTACAAGTATGGTCTGAAATATTTAACAGCATATACTATAGCTAAGAGTTCTTTTTCTATGGTACTGTAGTGACATTCCGCTGGATTCAAAGTCCTAGATGCAAAAGCAACAGGTAAGTCGTTTCCTATTGGTCCTTGAGATAGTACTGCTCCGATTGCGAAATTTGAAGCATCTGTTGTTACATTAAAAGGTTTGCTAAAATCTGGGTATTGTAAGATAGGATCATTCATTAGGATGTTCTTACAAAGTTCAAAACTTTCTATAAATTCAGGAGTGTGTTTGATTTGCATTCCTTTTTTTAAGCATGATGTTAGCGGTTTAGTCAATTTAGCGAAATTTTTTATAAATCTTCGGTAATAGCCTATGAGTCCTAAAAATGATTTAATTTCTTTGGCAGTTTTTGGGATGGGAAATTTTTTTATTGCATTTACCTTTTTCGGATTAGGTTTAATGCCTTCTGGCGTAATGACGTGTCCTAAAAATTCTACATCTTTGCAAAAGAATTCTGATTTGTCTAATTGTATCTTTAAACCAGCTTCTCTCAATCTCTTAAAGACTTGTTTTATATTACTTATGTGTTCTTGAAGTGAAGTGGAGAATATTATTATGTCATCCATATATACAAAACAAATTTTATTTAAAATATCTTTGAGTATGTTATCCATTACTCGTTGAAACGTTGCAGGTGCATTTTTAAGGCCAAATGGCATACGAAGATATTCATAGTGGCCATTTTCGACATTGAAAGCTGTCTTAGGAATAGACTCTTTCTCCATTTCTATCTGTGTAAATCCAGAAGCTAAGTCAATTGTAGTAAAATATTGGCATCTGCCAAGTTTATCTAGTATATCCTGAATGGAAGGTAATGGGTAGCGATCGTCAACAGTTTTTTCATTTATTTTTCTATAGTCTACCACGATTCGCCATTTTTGTCTTCCTGAAGCGTCTAATTTCTTTGGAACAATCCAAATGGGAGAACTCCACGGACTCTGTGATGGTCTGATTATTCCATCTTCTAGCATTTTATTGATTTGTTTTCTTATCTCCTCCTTATGTATGTGGGGGTATCTGTATGATTTTGAATATACTGGAATTTCATCGGTGGTATTAATGCTGTGTTTTACTTGATTTGTGAAGGTCAATTTGTCTTCAGGGTTATGAAAAATATCTTGGTATTCTTCTACTAATAATTTCAGTGCATGTTTTTCTTCAAGATTCAAATGATCTTGTCTAAAATTTTCCAAAGTTATTTTCCGGTCCTTAGTGTTAATTGTATTGTTTATAGTAATGTTCATAATTTCTTCCATTGAAAAGCAATTAAAATTTCTTGTATCAAAATTTTCCGCAAAATTATTTAGAAAGTTGTTATCGATATTAATTAGTTGTGTGTGGAATGTTTTATTAACAAATTCAATTTTTACACGTCCGTTTTCAACATGAACTAGACTTGATGGGATTTTTATTGTTTTTGTTTCATTAACAATGTCGTTAAGAAAGATATCTCCATCTGGTAATGATGTCTGTATATTTTTTATTACAGACGAAAAAGGTGGAATTTCTATCTTTTGACTATTAAAATCTTTTCTATAATTAAGAGGGATCTCTGAGTTTTGATTAAAAAGGATTTGGCGATTTAAATCTAAATTTAAGTGTAATTTTCGAAGGTCTCGTATTCCTAATATACCGTCAAAATAATTATGGAAATCAAATAAGACAAAGTCGAGAGGTTCGGATATGTGAAATTCTTGCAAAAGGGGGATTTTGGCTTTGAATTGGGATTCTCGGGATCCTGCACACGTAATAATCGGAGTTGTGTGTCTTGTGATTTTTTCTGAAAAGTATTTTTCGGCAATGTAGGGTCTTAGGAGAGATGGGTGACAGCCTGTGTCAATTAGTAATTTAATGGGAGTTGGAAAGTTTAATTGAATGTATGGGAGAGAATTGGGAATTGTATTATTTAGATCAATGTGTTGGGTTAATCGTCGGGATTTTCGTGACGATCCTCTTGAAAATTTTCATTTATGTTTACAGAGTCTGTTTGGGGATTTGGGAGGTGATTATATGCATCACAATATTGGTTATCTTCATTTTCGTCTTCTACTTGATAAAGTTCTTCGAATTGGAAATTTGGAGGGCCTCTCTGAATAAAGGGAAATTTTTGTTTTCCGGAAGAGATTCTAGATGTCGTTGACATTGGTTCCGGTGAGAATGTATTTTTTGGGACATTCCTGGGATCAAATACATTTTTTGGTTTCCCAAAAACTTGTTCGTTTGTAAAATATTTAGTTTGAATAGGTCTAGATTGAATTTTTATCGGTTGGCTTGGAAAATTTTGTTTTGATGTATTTGGTTGATTGAAATGACGATTAGGATTAGATTGGTTGTAATTGGAAAAGGTTTGCCTTGATGTATTAGGCTGATTGAAATGATTATTTTGTTCATGGTGATTTGAATAATTAGAATTAGATGAATAACGTGTGTTATAGCGATGATTAAAGTTTGGATTAAGATTGCGGTGTTGTTGGTTATAACTTATTTGATTATTTGATTTTGAATTTTGAAATTGAGGTTTTCCTTTAAATTTATTTGAAAAGTTTATTGAATCGACTCTTTGGTCATTATAAAATTGTCTATTTAATATGTCGGATGCTTCTATAAACGATTTCGGTTCCTTTATTTCAAGAATCGTTCTAGCTTTCTCATCTACGTTTGCAAGTATAATGTCTATGGAATTTGCTTCATTTTGTTCCATTAGTATCGTTTTCCGTTCAGCACTTAAATTCGTTTCTGAATTTATTTTAATTTCCAATCTTGATTTGAGTTGCGATATTCTTGCTAAAAAGTCTATAATATTTTCGTTTTTGTATTTTGTTGTTTGTAGGAATTCTTTATTCAATGTTTGCCTGTCGATTCTGTCGCCGAAGTTATTTCTCAATGTACTTCGAATCAATGGCCAGGTATTTAAATCTGGTCTACACATTACGAAGTTTAATACGTTGTCTTGTAACTTCGAACATAATACATTATATGTAAAATCGTTCAAGGTATTATCCGTTGTCTGTCCATAAGTGCGATAATACTGGTCGCATCTTTGGATAAAGCTTTCCAATTTTAACGGATCCCCATTAAATGTGGGTAAAAAGTCAGCGAGAGCTTTTGCCGCTTGAATTGTGGGTGTGTTATTTAATGCCATTTTGTTTAAGTTACAAATTAAATTATCAATATCACTTTGCATAAAAAACGTTTTTTAAAATTACTCAAATGAAGAAGATTTATTACAATCTCTGACAAATGGTAAAAATAAAATAAAACTGGTAATAATTTTCAAAATATAAAGGAAAATAAGAAGTAAGGAAAATTCTCAGTAACTTACTTGTTTATTGTAGGTTCTCCGGATAAATGGTGGACACCAACGGTTGTACTGCAATTAACTGGAATCTGCTGCAACCTTCAGGTATCCTACTGACTGCGCCAATTAAATAACTCGTTTTCAGACTCGCGTTTTTAAAAACAATTTATTTAAAATTAACTAAATACAATGGTTAAATAACGAATCAAAACAAGTATACAATAACAATAATAAATCAAGAATGAATGTTCACAGCCGTGGCTGCACTATATATAACGCACTAATGACTTGGACTATGATGTGTAGATATCTCTTTTATGTCTATATAATTAGCTAAATACAGCCATTATTATTATTGTTGCCACGACATTGGTGAAAAATCGTTTGATACAGAATTCGAGGTATTTCTTTGAATTGGTTCCAATCTTACTTAGGAAATAGGAAACAACTGGTTAGAACATACTGACTCTAGTTACAGAATCCTTGTATGTGGATTATCACAAGATTTTGTATTTGGTCTTTTACTTTTCTTTATCTTTTATAAATAAAATCACTAATTAAAAAATCGATGGAAAAATTTTTTTTGCTGATGATACCAGTATCACCTAAAGAAACTGTAATATGGCAACTTTTCATACAATTATAACTTCTGATCTACTTAAAATAAAAACCTGGTCCGACTCGAATCTGCTCTCTTTTAAGGTGGATAAGACAGTAGGATTATCATAAGAAAAATGATTTTCGTCTCTACAAATCGTGGTATAATGGTATAATGTATGACCAGTCTTTTTGTGACACCCTGTAATTCTTAAGTGGATACGGTTTTGATTTCATCAACAAATTTCGATTTATATTATTTGATATTCACCCCTAACATTCTATCTTTTTGTACAAAACAAGAAATGACGTCATATCCTTTCTATTTCCGCGTTAGTAAATTAGAAGTGTGTCTGAATATTAAATTCATTAAATAGGTTAAGCAAAAAGTGTGCCTAGGGCGGAGTTGTGCCACTTCCGTTCTTTTAAATAAATCGCTCTGCTTGGTGGTGGAAGAACCCTCAGAGAACACGTGTACTTAAATTGGTTTTTCATAAATTAAATGGACTACTGGAGGGTTTAGTTTTATTAATTGGTTTATGCTTGATGACGGAATATTAGGTAATTAAACGTTTAACGCTGAGGAGGAAATACAGTTTAAGTGACCGCGTGCGTAAATATACCTTGCGGGAAAATTTGTCGATTAATGTAATCTACGCTTCGTCGAAGTCACTGTGTAAAACAAGAAGAGGTAAATTTGTTTTTTAAGTAAATACCTTAAAATATATATATACATACATATATATATATATATATATATATATATATATATATATATATATATATATATATATTTATATATATATATATATATATATATATATATATATATATAAATTATCAAAGAGAAAGTATTTAAATTTCTGCATTTACTCATAGTATGTCCATCCAGATAGAGAAGCCTCTCCGTGAAGACGGTTCGTATGATCGGCATCGTCAATTATTGCTTGACATTAGTAAGCACAGCAAATGCTTATTGAAATCGTGACACGTAATAACAAAAATCTGCGAATAAAATAGAGTGAAAAAATCACTATGTAATCACTTAATAAAATCACAAAATAAAAATAGGGGAGAATAAGGTAGGAAACATAGTCATACATTACCTATATGTTATATACTACAAAATTTTCTAGTACATAATAACTTTGTATATATATATATATATATATATATATATATATATATATATATATATATATAAAATAAGGATCACTCGAAGAGTGGCGGGTTTTTCGGTCAAGAATTTGAGAAAAAAGACAAAGATGACAAAGAATATCAAATAATTCTTTTAATGACACTGTTCGGCCTCGTACTGCACTTGGGACTCCTACCACCCACTATTCACCTTTACCTTACTTTCCTCATGTTACTGATAAACTTATTAAACTGTATAAATAGAAGAACATTCCTGTTAAAATTGCGGTTAAGAATGCCAAGACTGTCAGAAATTTGTTTTCAAAAATCAAAACACCCTTGTCCCCTCTGGAACAAGTTAATGTCATTTATCATTTACCTTGTGCTGATTGTGACTCGTGCTACATCGGTCAGACTGGGAGATCACTGAGAGGGCGTCTTACGACACACCGCAGTGATATCAACTTATCTAAGCATACTTGTGCCCTTGCACAGCATGCTATTAACACTAAACACAAAGTAGATTTTAATGAAGTTAAGATTCTTGGTTCTGAACGTAATCTCGTTAAAAGACAGTTTTTAGAAATGTGTCATATACTTAAACACCCTAATACTCTTAATAAGAGAACTGACATTAGTAACTTGAGCCAAATTTATCATGCTCTAATATTGCAGAATTAGGCTTACTATGTTATTTACTTTAAAAATTGTCACCTAAGGTGTTTTCTTTACATAATTTCTCTTTAAATAATTTTCAAATATAAATTAAAATAAATTAAATAATAAACTTTTCCTTTAAATTATCCTAGATGTATGCAACCTATATTTCATGACTGCATGATTTCATGTCAACGTTGCTTTTGTACAATTGTATTAATTGTTTCCATACAAATAGTTTAATACAACTTTATTATCATAAATTGATTCATAGAATCTTATTAAATTCAGTTCTAGATGTGATGAACCTTGGACTGTTGGAAGTTTGATCATCCTTCCCCTGTTGGCTGGCTAACCAGTCACAACGTAGACTATTAACATATGATTTTTTGGATTAACTTCTCTTGTTTGTTCTTTATTTCATCTCAACCGATTACTAGAGAGAAGAAAGGAGTTCTTAACCACCTTTTCCTTTCAGTTTTTTGGTTTTTGCATTTGTCATATTTTTTAAATAAACCGCTCTATTGTACTGGAGTTGGTAGTAATACACCTTGTTGATCTGTCACTAGTTGACCTCTTGGCATCTGTCTTTTCACGTTGTTGACGTTTAACACCTGTTGCCTTCATTTCACCATCAGCACTCGACAAGCTCTTAGTGGTAACTTCATTATTACTTTTAAATTACTAAAATTTTTAATTAAACATTAGAATAATGCCACCTAAAGTTAAAATGAAATCTTAATTATTTAATTACTGTTGGAAGTTCATTCTTGGACCTTTTAGTTCTTTTCTACACTAATTTTGTTTTTTATACATGATAAAGTTTTTACCTATATATTATTTTAACATACATGTACAACTACCACATGTTTTTTTGCTGTGCTAATTTTATGAAAATTGTTAACTATATTCAGTTTAATTTATTGTTTATATAACATAATTATACATTGTCCATTGTCGTAAGCTTCTTTACAATAATTGTGAATATCTTTGACTGCTACATATCTTTTTAAGGTAACATACTTAATAGCTTTTCATTGGATGTTAGGTTTTTCATATTGTTCTTTTTAGATGAACTGATGATGCTATCAAATTGGATAGCGAAACGTTTTCAATAAATAGATGAAGTAGCCATCATCTTTGTCTTTTTTTTTCAATTCTTGACCGAAAAACTCGCCACTCTTCGAGTGATCCTTATTTTATATTGGATTGACGGTCGTACTCCTTTTCTTTCTCGATATATATATATATATATATATATATATATATATATATATATATATATATAATATACATATATATATATATATATATATATATATATATATATATATATATATATATGTTATATGCATTGTACCAACGAATGTTCCTTATCACGACGATTCCCAGGGTATCAGGTTTCCACTTCCAACAACCTGAGCCGATAAGGATCCTTGCACATGCAGAACCAGCAGAGTCAGCGGCACCCAAGCTTTTTGCACTTTTCCACTGAGTCAGCAATTACAAATATTATAAAACCAGTTGTCGTTCTTTATTTTAGTTCATTATATTTTTACATTTCATTCATTATATTTTTATAGTTTATTACGTTTAAGTATTTGTAACACGTAACTTTGCTAATTGTATTTTTGTAATAAATTAATTTTTTTAAAAAGTCAAAAAGTGTTTCGTGATATAAAAAGTGGCGCAGTAGCAGTAGGATCTAGAAACGTTGGCAGAACAAGGAAGAACTTAACTGACAACGGTGGATTCCAATCCTTTAATTATAAAAAGGACCAGAAAACTCCAAGAGGCAGTGCCGTTTCCAGACTTCTGTGTTATATGTTTAAGACCTTCCAGACTAGAGAAAATTATACGTGTTACATATGATTAAACTCATATTGAATAGGAGATTCCAATAACGACTGAATATACAAGGTGATAAATTTAAAAAACCAAAGTTACTAATATTATAAGAGAATAGCCAAATCTGGCAACATTGCTAATATCAAATATGGAATCTCCGTGTCCCAAAATAGGAGTACCTCAAATTTTGGACAATAGTGACTAGGAATTTACGAGATAACTGGCCGTTTCCAGACTTTTGGGCCACTCTGTATATACAAAAATATAACTCGACGTTATTTTATTGTCAAATTTTTTTGTAACATTCTTAATATTAAAAAAAACAAAAACTATTTAAAAAAGAAGTTTGATAAGATATTTGTTTCAAAATAATTGTATGAACATTATTCTAGATATTTAAATAAATTAACATCTAAAAGGTGTAAATATTGAAAAATAAATAATACTCCTGACTTAAATAGCTACATTTTTCGAAATTAACAGAAATATTTAAAAGCTTTTCAAAAGAACTCAATTAATAAGCACAAATGATTATTCCTAATAACGCATTCAGTCCAGAATAAGTTTCTCTCATAAATTCAAAAAAATGAATAGATTCAGAAACGCGTTAATAATCTCCTCAAATAAAGGCATACCCACGAATTTTAATGGTAATGATAGCCACGGTTGGCCCTTTTCAAAAAGAATTAAAGAATCGAATTTAACTTTTTATATGTGTATAATTCACTACGTTCCATAGACGTAGACTATAAAAAAGATACAATTATATAATAAAAGTATAATTAAACTTACAAAATTTTTAAACTGATAATAAGTTGTAATCTTAATCCTCTTTTTCTCTATTTTCGAATATATCTTTGTTTAAAATATTTAATAAAATATTTATTCCAAATCAAGAGAATGAGCGCCTACGATTGCACATGGAGATATGGTATAGTAGAAAAGCTTCACTCCTGGGGTATTAATGGAAAATTTCTAAAATTTATTCAAAATTTTCTTCAACTTGGAACATTTATGGTACGAGCAAATGGAACACTATCATTATAATAGTGTTCCAGATATTTCTGAAATATTATCATGGTGATAGAACATTTCATTTCTGTCTAGATGATATTTCTTATTGCAATTAACGACATCTTGGAACAATGTCAACATCCAGTAAAAGCAAGACTATACGCAGACGATCTGGTTATCCTACTAAGAGAAACAAATCTAGAATCCACCCAAAGAATCCTACAAGGCGCATTAAATAATCTCCAGAAATGGTCTGACAAAACAGCACTCAGTTTCTCTAACGAAAAAACCAAATGCTTGCTATTTTCAAAAAATCGAAAAGAGGATAATCCAATTTTAACATTGAATGGTAAGAATCTGGTCTTTGTATCTTTGTTAAAGAAATAAAGTTCCTCGGTCTTACATTTGACAAAACATTGAATTAGAAAAGTTACAATAAAAATCTAAAAGGTACTTGCCAGCAAAGCAATAATATTTTGAAGACACTGTCAAACATCACCTGGGGCAGCGATACGGCAACTTTTCTGCGAATCCTTTCATCCTTAGTTCGATCAAAAATTGACTACGGCTTAGTGGTATACAACTTAGCCAAGAAATCTGTTCTTAAAGAACTAGATGTAATTCAAAATACGGGACTGCGAGCTGCTTTGGGTGCCTTTTAAATAAGCCCCATACTAGGTATGTGTAGTGAGTCTGGGCAAACCTCTTTAGAATTTAGAAGAGATTTTTTAAGTTTGTCGTTTGCTTGTAAAGTTCTATCCTCTCTAGATAAACCAGTCTACCACAACGTTCATAGCAATCGTTTTAACCACTACTTCTCATCTCATCCTCAATGTAATCTGCCTTTCTATGATCGAATTAACCGATTACTTCATAAATATAGCATAATATTCCCGACAATATACCACCTTTCTGAAAACTCTTCTCCTACATGGACTGTAAATAAACCACCAATAATCACTGGTCTATCAAAATTTAATAAACATAAATCCCCACCAGCCTTATTAATAAACCACTTCAAAGATATTTGATGGATTCGACCGTTACTTGATGGAAATTCATTTTATGTAACAATAAAACACTGAAAACTTCTTATCACTACAGCTGTTTCGGCTGATTGCCTTTCTCAAGTGATCTATTTTTGGCTTGCGTTTACAATTTATAGTCTCTAATGAAATAAGTTGAGGGGGGGGGGAGAACTGTTTGTCTCAAGTTGGTCATTCAGAATTATTGTTGATTTCCATATATTCTAACAAAGATAGCTTAAGGCCTTTATTTTGAATGTGAAGAATTTAAAATTTATCATTAAAAGAATGATTTTCGAATCTGTTTTTCTATTATTGAAAGCCCTTTTTTGTTCTGCTATTCGTTTATTAAAGTTTCTACCCGTTTTACCGATGTAAGTTTTTGGACAGTCGCCACATTGAAGTTTGTACACACCACTATGTAAGTGTTTTTTATTTTGGCTCTTGTTATTTTTAATATATTTGCCTAGGTTGTTATTTGTTCGGAAAGCTGGTGTTATTCCTTTCTTTTTTATGTGTTTGGTTATTTTTGTTGGTAATCCGCGCGTGTAATGGAAGGATAAATCTAAGTTGAGTATTCTAAGTTGGTGTGCATCATTTCTTGGTGTGCATCATATCCGTAATTTTATGGTAAAATGGCAGAATATTAATTGGACATTTAGCCTTCATACTGGTCGTTATACGTTCATCCAATTTGATACCTACTGCTGTGGCTTAAGTTTTTGAGATTGTATTTATAGATTACTTTATTTTACTTTTTGCTAGTTTGTGTACTATAGTCTCTTGGTACTGGTTTGAAGAAGTAATTGCCACTATTTGATACGTATAGCTGACTAAAATGTTCTGGTATGGCTCTAATCAGAGATTTGTAATTTATTTTTGCGGAATTTATGAATGTTTTACACTTGTGATTTTTCATATATTATTTAATTTAGATGTTATCAACTAATCACATTATTCACTGTTATATTAGATTTACGCATCTACATACAAGTTTTCGCAGGAGTGCAAAGTATTTAAAACTAAACAAAAGTGAGTGTCTATAGAAATGTAAAAAAGTAATATTGCCTTCTAATTTCCCAAACGATACGCTCCATAATCCTTTAAAGAAGCCGCAAGCTCGGAGAAGTCAGTAATGCCATCAAGACCAAATTGAGACGTCCAACGTGTGAAAACAGCACCGTAACTTTTTTAAGTCTGATGTATGAGTCAAAATGTTGTGACAAGAATAAGCCTTTTGAGAATACAATTCAACAATAGCTAATATCATGATAAATTTGATCTTTATAACCTGCCTTCATTTTCATACGCATTCTTACTTTCAAATTGTAAGAAGTCATATTTTTGGAAGCAGAGAATATATAGAAATCGGCCATTCTTTTGTACGGAAACGTGTCCAACAATAAGTTAATCTGGTATTATAAATGTTGACTTCTTAACAAGTTGAAAATTTTCCAATTTACTGAAGAGTTATATATGAGTTTGGTTAAAAATATGTCTTTAGCAGGTGTAATTGAGTTATATTTTAGTGAAAGCATTCTCTACCACTGTGGTAGGTATTTATTATACAATAAAAATAATTTTTATATAAATTAAAGAGTGTTTTATAATTTTTATGTTATTAAAACTTCTTTAACTCTGTATCTTTCATTGCAAGAAAAATTTCTATTTTTTTTTGTGTTTCATTATCTTTAGTGTTCTACGTCCTGCAAATGCTTGGTATATGGGCGTTTGTCGTCATTTAACTGTTGTTGAAATATTCCATGGGCATATGTTTCCCTTTTATTAATATGTCTTCTTTTGTGATGTAATGATGAATTATATTGTGACTGCTGAGAACTTCGTTAACAAGATATGTTTTTCTGACGAAGCAATGTGTGGGAATTTAAATCGCCAAAATCTAAGCTATTGAAGTAAGGTAAATCAACACTGAATACGTTAAAACCATATGCAAAGACCACAAAAAAACTAAATATATGATCAGATATAGTGGGTTCTTAGTTAATTGGGCTGTTTTTATAGAAGGAAATTTAACGAGCGATAATTATGAGATGCTTCTTCGAAATAGATGTGTATCTGGAATAAAAAACAAGTATGGAGCGAAGTTTAATGAGATATGATTGCAGTCAAACAGAGCTCCATCTCATTTTGGTGTAACTGGTCGTTATTACGATTAGATTTCTCGGACGATGGACTGGTAGATTAGGTAATTTTGAATAGCCTCCTCGTTCACCCGATTTAAATCCTCAAGATTATTTTTATTGGGAAGAAATGTAATAGATGCATTCCACCTACCATTGTGTAGGATACTGTTAAATTTGAATATTTTGAACACTTGATTAGGTAGACCCTTTAATTTAGAAATGCAGTAAACTTTGAATAAATATGTTCAAATGTAGTTATACATAATCGACATAAACACTAAAATACAATCGATACGTAAAGGTACGTACTTTTTACAGGTAGGTATATTACAATACATTTAAATTTAAGTCAGTTATAAATATCCGCTTCTCAAAGGCCTCTAGGATTTGTGGTGCTGTTATGTATAATATGTGATTGGTATGATCTGTGGCTAATGAATATAGTTCAAAGCCAAACCTCTCCCACATATGTGTGTTCCAAAACATTTCCTCTTCTTCTTTCGTTTCCGCGGTTAGTACAATTAAATCAAGACATTGAAGAAGACATCCTAGAGGATGTCGAAGGCTCGGTGCAATAATAATCAACGTGGTTCAACCACGAAGACTGTTAATTAGTTTTGCCCAAAATCGGACCAAAACCAAGATCGACTAATTTTAGCAATACCAAGACCAAGACTGACCATGCAAGATTTGAGCAAGAACAAGACTAAGCCTGCGAGACTCTTGCGTCTTGCAGTTTGGACTAGGAGTGTCGTTCTAGGGAGTGTTTATAGTAGTTCGAGTATATGCTTAGAGACTATATGAGACGGAAAAAATATATAACAAAAATTTGGAAAATTGGACTTATGCGCATTACGACAATACTATAAACAAACATAGCGAATTAAAATATTCATTAAAAGAACACTTGACACATTTTACACGTACTTAGAGGTCATAATTACAACGTAAAAATAAAATATCGGCAATACGACTGCAAATAACAAATGTATGTATAAACTGAACAAAGAGCTGCCACAATTTGATTCAATCAACATTTCCGGTGCTTTGCCCACATTTTGAAGCTTTATGTACAAGACCTTTATACCGTAAATCTGACAGTAACGTACAAGAACAGTAGCATGAAGCCTATGAAGACTAAACTAGGGAAGATGAAGAAGATGCGCCAAATATTACTGACACGTATGGCTATAACAAAATTACACAGTATTTTCAGTAAAATAAAAATACGTGAGATATTAAAAGAGTGCTTGTGAAGCAGCTGACGTGCCATCAAATCTGAATTTCATACTTCTGTCCAATAATATGGAATTTCAGGTATGATATGATTGGATTTGGTTTAAAAGTAAGAACTGGCAAGAACATATTGTGCACATCTGTCATTGAATTGAATGATTTTTCAAATCAAAGGCAGTAAATGGGAAATACTCGAAAAAGTACGTAAGTTTGACTCCCGTGGGGCATGGTAAATAGCTTAATTAGTTAGAGCACAGGCACGGATAACTTAGATGGACAGTTAATAAACAGCAATAGGCTAATGGCTAACTGTGAGACTTGCAAGACTCTTGCTGCTTAACCAAGATCAACACTAAGACCAGGTGTATTGGCGCAAGCCAAGACCAAGTCCAGGTATATTGGCTCAAGACCAAGACCAAGACTGTCTAAGTCTCGTCTTGTTCTTGCATCTCTGCAACATTAAGTTTAATATTAATTCTTAGATGGAAAAATGTTTAAAGAACAAAAGAAAATACAGAGGACCATATGCAAAGATCATTTTATAGTCGGAATAAAAATGAAGCAGCTTATATCAGTTCTTAAAAACCAACGAAAAAAAATATAAAGCAGCTAAACCTACTAGACTACTGTCAAAAGAAGAAGAAAATAAATATGAAATAATAGACACCAGAGAATTAGATTATCTTGCTATTTCGTAAAGCAACCAATAAAATCATTATAGCCAGAATGATCGCCAACGTTCGGAACGGACAGGCACCCTAAGAAGAAGAAGTTCGTATTGACATATGGTATATCTTCGAGGCGTTGGATGTGGTTGGATGCAAGAACTTGATACCTTTGTTTTCTGGCTCTCTTGGAGTTTCGAATATATCTGACTACCTTCCATATAATAACAATCAACATAACAATGAACATTACCATATAACGACCATATGATGACTACCAACGCCACCTGCAGTATAATAGAATACACGACAAACGAAGCCAGTTTGTTGAAAATGAGCACACTGAAACACACCGCTACTCATTCCGTACGCTATAAATTTAGCTATAATGTGCGACGGTTCTCGATCTTAACATATAATTAATCAAACGAGTTTACTAAAACTATCCCCAAAATGCGTTGCTTGACTCGAAACAACATTACTCACATCCAGTAATGGATTGGAAACAGCGATTGTAAGTTATTTAAAGACTTCCGTCAGTCCCATTGAAGAGCTTATGCAGAGGCCAATTATAAAGCAGAACAACATTCCCAGACATAATATAGATATTCAAGGAGATGTACTGCCAAATATTGTACTTGATGCAGATTAGTTTGACCAAAATATATCCGAACACACGTAGAAAACCTTTGCTAACCATAAGTTGATTCCTCATTTACCAACGGGACTAGTCACTATATTCATTGTTATGTTGATTGGCATTATATGGAAGGTAGTCAGATATATTCGAAACTCCAAGAAAGAAAAAAAACAAAGGCATCAAGGTTCTTGCATCCAACCTCATTCAGCGCCTCGAAGACATACGGTATCACAAACAAATTTAGGTAAAACTTTAGAAAAAACCCTTCCTAGATCAGTTATTTAATGAGCTTAGATTTGAATTAGATAGTTTAGCTGAAACATACATTCTAAATATTTAAGTTGTAGGTAGCACTGCTCGGGTGTGATAATAATTCAAAAATCGAGTGAATTAGTGTTATGAATATTGTTATATTAATATTTTATATTTTTTTTATGTGTTTAGATATTTTCTATTGGTCGTCTGTTTCTTAAATATAGTGACCAATATGGTTAATCACAAATAAATCCCTTAATTTGTAATCTCATATTATTCTTAACATCTTATATCTTATATGCCATAAACTTAATATTTGGAGATCTCGACATTGGTTCCAAACAAGGATTTTATGTGTAACATATATGAAAGGTTGCAAATATTGATATCTAAGAACAGACGTATACTAGCACTCGCAAAATCAGAATTTAAATATACTTAAACAAAAGAACACTGATTTTTTTAGATAAATATTACTCTATTATATTTTAAAGTAAACGACAATTATAACAATCAAACATACAAAAAGCATTTTGACAATGTAATTCATGTTTTGTACACAGCTATATACAAGATATTGATCATTCTGGGATCTCCAGCGTCCATGAATAATTTAACATAAATAGTAGTAGTTTTATTTTATCTAAATAATTAAATTTTTTTAACTTTGTATCCAGTTACTTTATATTTCATTTCGATGCAATATATAGGTAGAGGATCTTACAAAAATAAAAGTGTTTTTATTTAAATTCATCGTTTCCGTATTTCACTAAATTAAAGAAGATCTACAATATCCGGTGTGCTTACCACCTGGTACAAAACCTCCAGATGAATATTATATCTCCAGACGAATCAAATAGACTGAAGAAGGCCAATTTCTGCATTTTCAGAAATAACTTCAAATCACTCTCACTTCAAAACACTTGTGTCTGATGATCTGATGGGGTGTAGGACTTTAAAGTTTAAAACCACTTTCGCAAGAAAGACTAGAAGACGCATTAGCCACATGTGCATCCATTCGCAGGTCCATGAGTGGCATCTGGCACGCTTATGAATATCCTTGATTAAGCACTGACACTTGTTTTTGGAATTTTCGCTTAAAATAGAAGTATGTTTATATAGTTACACGAAGAAAAGTATTCGAGAAATTGGAAAATATGTTACTAAAATTTTAATGCTATAGGATAAGTATGCCTGTCCGTCTGTCCATATGTCTTTCCAGTCTTAGATTGAAAAAACTGTAATATCTAGATACTCTTGTCTTCTGGTTTTGAGAAAATTATTAAAAAGTGTATAACTCGCAAGTGATAATAGATACACTTATTAACTCTTATTAACCTAATAACTAAAGTTAAAAGTAATTACATAAGTAGTACATGTCGGTCTATAATACCCATTTTTTACATAGAGAAAACAAACAATTTTTTTTGATATATTTTTTTTTATTTTTAAACTAGGATTACAAAATAAAGTGATATAAATGATTTGAACAAATTTAAATTATTCTTAGCATATTTTCTATACTTGAACGCAACATTGTAAACTACAGGCATTTTACATTCTGCTCAAACATAGTTCGTTTTTCTGTTTTTTTTTGGCTGGACAAGGATGGCATCTCATTCTTTTTCGATTTTCATTGGCTCGAAGAGGCTCACAAACACTTCAAAATTAGGTGCCAAGAATATCTGAAGCAATACCTCGAATCTGTTGGGCAAATTGGAGTTATATAATCTTCTCTTCATGTTTGTAATGTACAAGCTTCGGGCTAATTGTTTTAGGAATTTTTCCTGGATAAAATTTCCTTGTCTATAATAATGCCAGGAGTATTAGCGCAAATGGGCACCTTTCAAACCAGGTAGAACTGTCACAATATTTTCTTTTAAAGCTTTAGATCTTTTTCGATGATTTTGGTGTGTCTCTTTCGTATTAGAAATTTCTTTGATTTTCTTCTTCCATTGCATTTTTACTTTCAGATTGGTTAGTCTCCATACTAAATAAAGTTTAAATCTGCTCTTTATCTGATGGATCCCAAACGATATCACTGACCGAATCATGATCACTAAAAATTTTATGGTTGCTATCGCATTGATTGGTGCCATCGGCCATTTGGATGATATTGACTTCTGCTTTTATCTTCTCAACACTCACTAAAACATTTGTTAAAAACCACGAAGACGTTGACGCAACATTTTCCGGATCGTCAATCCAAAATTCCTCACGTTGAAATAAGGTATGAAGATCTTCGATGGTAAGAGGTTTATTTCGAGCAATTTTAAACTGGAATGAAGAAAATACATATTATATTAGTTATAAAAACGAAAAAAATTTCAATTTCAAATAAAATAAATTCGGATGTACTAAATTTATACTAAATAAACAACATTGGAGACCTTACGAAAGTAAACGACCAAAAGGAAGACCACATATGAGATGGGTTGATGACATTAAAAGAATAGCCCAAACAAATTGGAAATATGTTGCTCAGGATAGAGACCGATGGAAGGAGTTGGGAGAGGCCTATGTCCAAACATGGACAACAGAAGGCTAAGAAGAAGAAGAAGAAGATACTAAATTACTGATATAAAATAATATTTACTTTAAACACAATAATTATGAAAAAATTACGTAATTGCTATAAGTTTGCTACGTCTATAAAAGTCGCTAGTTCCAAACAAAATGTATGCACTCTTCACTATCGTATTTCAGACTAAATAAGCTGAGAATATTTAGAGCGTCAGCCAAAAATTACTTAAGTTGGGGAGAGTGCGTGGTTGTCGAGAGCTCTCCAAATCTAACAGACCCAGACTATAGTAGCTGAGGATTAAACAACGGATTCGCGATTAGCTTGTAAAAATACATCTCAAAATATGTCTTGATTAACTTCCGGTGAAAATGTTTTTACTTTCGGTGTACTATGAAATGTTCCGTCCCTCTGGTGTTTCTAAATTCAGGTATTTTTCTCTTTGTCATCGATGCTAATAAGTGCTAGTTACAAAGCGATTGAGGTATCAAATAAAAGACAGTCGGTTTTAGGCCGATATAAAAAAAAATCATCAACATTCTGGTTTTACAACCCTACGTGGGTCCTAGCCTCCTCAAGAATTTTTCTCCAGTCGTCCATTTTCATCCCATCCCTATCCCTATCCATATTTTTCATGTCTTCATCGATGTTATAAAGAAACCTTGTTCTGGGTCTTCCTCTTTTTCTCTGACCAATGAGTCTATCACGGAGCGTTTTTCTAGCTAGATTATTTTGTTCCATCCGCATTACACGTCCTATCCACCTCAGACGTCCCATCTTAATATGTTTTACGATATCATGTTACTGGTATATTCTATAGAGTTCAAAGTTGTATCCTCTTCTTTACACTCCATTGTCATTCATTGCTCCATAGGTTCGCCTTCGTACTTTTCTTTCGAAACATCCTAACATGTTTTAATTATTTTTTGTTAGAGTCCAGGTCTCTGAGAGTTGTTGTTTTGTAGAGTTTTATTTTTGTATTTCTCGATATAATTGTGGAGTTAAGTAGGAGATTGAGCTCAATTTGGCCGCACAAATTTAGCGGTTTTTCTCTGTAGTAGTACTATTCTCAGTGTTGGGTATGAGTATCAGTACTATGATTTAAATATAGGTTTTTTAGATTTAAAAATTAGCAGACTTCAAAACAAACATGACTTCTCCATATTTCATAATTTTATGATTTAACCATATTTTTTTTAGATTTAAAAATTAGCAGACTTCAAAACAAACATGACTTCTCCATATTTCATAATTTTATGATTTAAACATATTTTTTTTAGATTTAAAAATTAGCAGACTTCAAAACAAACATGACTTCTCCATATTTCATAAACCTACCCGTACTGACACTACTACACACAATTCATCATCCCATCCAACACAACATAAACTGGCAGCCTATCACAGTATGTCACATAGATTAACAGAAATTCCGATGTCAAAATACAACTTTGAGACAGAATTAAATATAATTGAGCAAATAGCAGTAAACAACGGATACAACGAACAAACAATTAATAAAATGTTAAATCAAAAACTACACAAGAAAGCCCTAAAATTAGTATTTCCACCACCAGAGAAAAAACCCAGTACCTTCTGCTCGATTACATATACAGGCAAAATAACAACAAAAATTGCCAAACATATAAAAAAGAAAGAAATAACACCAGCTTTCCGAATAAATAACAACTTAGGCAAATATATTAAAAATAACAAGAGCCAAAATAAAAAACACTTAAATAGTGGTGTGTACAAACTTCAATGTGGCGACTGCCAAAAACTTACATCGGTCAAACTGGTAGAAACTTTGATAAACAATTAGCAGAAAATAAAAGGGCTTTCAAGAATAGAAAAACAGATTCGACATACGCCCTTCACCTTCTAGATCATAATCATTCTTTTAATGACAAATTTAAAATTCTTCACATTCAAAATAAAGGCCTTAAGCTATCTTTGTTAGAATCTATGGTAATCAACAAATTAAAAAACACAGATATAATTCTGAATGACCAACTTAAGACAAACAGTTCTCCCCTCCTCAACCTATTTTATTAGAGACTATAAATTTGTAAACCCAAGCCAAAAATAGATCACTTTAGAAAGGCAATCAGCCGAAACAGCTGTAGTGATAAGATTTAAAATAAATTTTGTGGAAGTTTGAAAACAAAGTTTTCAGTGTTTTATTATTACAAAAAAAAAACATTTACCATTTAGATTTTTTTAGCAGTTGATTTTTCTCCAGGAATTTAATTACCTTGTTGATTTGATGTGTGCTATCTTCTTCTTTAAAGATAGGACTGATAACAAGCCGCTGGCGTATTTCAACATAAGATGGACATATAGCGCTAAAGTAAGTTTATTTTAATGAATTTACCAAGAAGAAACATAGATTAAGCTTCTTCTTGCTTGCTTTTAGATTGTACCAATAAATCCGACATGAGATGGTACCCATATTAGAGTGACTGTTGTATTTTGGTTTATAATAAGCTAATAGGTATATGTCATAAATATCTTGGACGAGAGGATGTTTAGTGGATATAGTGTTAATGGAGTGTATAGAGGAAAGTTAATTAGTATAAATATATGGCTATAGGTCTGTTTGAATATTGCTTAGCATATTTGAAATCACAGGAGATAGTTAGTAGTTTATTAGTGTAGATACTATACCAAGGAGAAATATTATATAGTTCGGTAGGCTGTTGTACTGTGGTTACAGAATATCGAACTCCACTTTCAGTCTTTAACGAGTCAGTGTAAAAAACTTTGTTAAATTTATTTTTAATTATTAGTTAGAGAAAGCGAACTCTTAATATATACACTGGTATTTTCCTTGTTTAATTTGGTGAGAAAAGTATCATGATGTGGGATTATGTCGGTCCAATAGGGATTATTGGAGAATGATAGAGCTCTAGTTTCAGAAAAAATTATATCTTCTAATAACGGCTGTAGAAGACTAGGAAAAGATGTAGGTTACATGGAGAGTTTTATGGGGTTAGTATGATAATGTAATTAAAGGATATACTAGATTTGATAAGTTGGAAGAAATTGCAGCAGAATAGGAGAGCAGAAGATATTTTTGCCTAAGCCAAAGAGGAAGGTTCATTAGATTCACAGTAAAGATTTTCTGCTGGACTAGAACGAAATGAGCCAACACATAAGGGGATAGCCATGTTGTGTACTGTATTTGGTAAGTATGGGGTTGATTTAGTTGCAGATAATATAGATAGCTTGGAACGGATTATGATCTATAAAATTTTAGTAACACAGTTTCTTTCGCGCCCAAAATTATAGTGAGAGAGTGTTTTAATTATATTTAACTTTTTAAACAAATTTGTTTAGTTTTTTGAATATTGTATTGTTTCCAGGCTAATCGTGAATCTAATATTAGCATTATATAGTTTACAATTATCAACAACCGATAATTTAAAGTTGTTGATAGTGATTTCAGGATTAAATTAGTTAATTTTTTAACCCTTTAAATTTAAATTTGTTGTAATTTATTAGATTTTCATGTCTTCTGTTTTAATATTTATTAAAAGCTTTTTTGAATAGACGAATTGCATCTTCACAAGAAGAGTTCCGCCAAAGAACTGCTATATGATTTGAACAGAATGTTGCCAATGTGAGTCTTATCAACTGAGAGAATGATGTCTGATATTATCGTTAACAAGTAGTCAACATCACTGGTTATTTTATGACCATGGGCGAGCAACAGAGTGCCAACAGCTTTTAAATATTCTAGCCAGTTTTATTTAGGCGCCAACAGCTTTTAATTATTTATTGATATTAAAATGGATGATTCAAGACTCGTGTCAGTGGAATGAGTTTTTTTCACACCAGAACTGAAAGAAAAAGATACTAGTTTTACAGATTGTTCATTTGAGATTGCTTAGTTAGTAGATGTACCATTTGCACAGATTTCCACTTTAGTAAAGCAGTAAGGAAGAGATATACTAGAAGAACGATCACATGAGATTTGGCTAGAAGTTATATTTAGGGAGGTATTGCTAGATATTTCTAGATGGTTAGTGCAGGAGTCTATAGTAGGTCCAGATTGTTTACATAAAAAGCATTCAAGTTTGTCTGAAGTTATCTATAATTTCCATTTTAATGTAGTATTACAATTGAAATATTTAACTTAAAATTTTTTTATCTGGTACTACATAGATAGAGCGTCGAAAACTAAAAATATGGGCATATTCGTCTTCCAATGAACTGTATCTCCGGAATTACAATTCATTAGATAAAAGAGATAGAGAAAGAAAGTTGCAGCAGGTGTATTCGGGATTGACTGGCACACATTAGATAGTAAATGCCTCATTGCAGCTGTAATAAGTCTGCGAATAGATATTATTTGATTCATGGCAGAAAAAGCCAGAACAATTTTTAAAAGATTGTCTACTATGGATACGGAAGAAAGATAGATGCGTATATGTTGGTTAGAAATATATAAACCTTTGAGTACAACAATAGGAAAAAGAAGCTTAAGATCGCAGAAGATAGAGGGCTATGGAGGAGGATAAGAATGAGAAAAACAACTGACCAAAATTTATATGCTTAAATGATTACTAACCAATAATTATGAACAAAATATAGATTTGCATATGCTTGAATGAATTAGATCACTAGAAATTCAAAAGCAACTGATACGATTAGTTAAAATGGCGCTAAATAATACTGTCAATCAAGTCATGAAAGAAGGAAGTCTTTCAAATCAGTTTAACGTTAAGAGAGAATTAAAACAGTGAGACCTCCTGTTAACAGACTTATTCAATATACTGCAAAAATTATCAGAGGAGCCAAGATATAGAAAAGCAACACGATTCTGACTAAACAATTAAACTAAAGACTACAAGACAAAAATACATTCTATTATGATGTTCACTACTTGACAAAATGAATATTGATATCAATTGATAACAACAAAATAATAACTGACAGAAAATTATATTGGGGTAAAACAACTAAAAACATTGGAAGACAGTCCATTTAATACGTGGGTAGAAAACCCAAAAATGGAACGGAATAAAAATATTGGAACAATGGGGCAAAATAAATTAATTAACAGTCCAAATCACTTATAGAGTAAAGAAGCATTGGACGTCATAAAAACCTTTTAGAACGTCTTTCGACGTTGTCTGATGCCTAACTTCCACGTCCTTCAATCGTCCCATTGGCCATCTCTAAGATCCCTTGTACTCATTCCCTTGGATACGCCTTCTTTTCATGTCTTTTTGGGTCTTACTTGTTTTTTTATGGTTTAGCGGTACCCACTGCCTATTCTGTTTGGGCAATCTTGTGTCTTTCATTCTTTGAACATGACCATATCAAATTAACTCTTTCCTCTCAATATCTGTTGTTAAGTAACCGTCCACTCCAATTTCAAACTATTTCCCTGCGGGATATATCTAACGATCTTCTAAACACATCCATTTCTACAGCTTCTAATTTTTTTTCTGTTGTTTTCGGTTAATTACCGTAAGCCGCTAAATTTCTGCTACGTATAGTAGGCCGCTTTTAATGAGTGTTTTATATATATTGTATTTTTGCTTTATTCCTATTTCGGAGCTCCGAAGTATTCCATTTAGGCAGACAATTAAATACAAACAACTTAAACAAATAGTAATAGATTCTTGTTTGTTAGTCTGTCGTCCTATTAGAAAGTAAAAACAGTTACTACATTTTTTTTACCAGCATATGTTCCCTTTTACATTATTAATCAATCATAATTCTTCTAAAAACACTTTAGTGTCATATTGCCATTTTTCAAAATTCCTCATTAAGGGCTTAATATTTCTTTAGAGATCGTGCGAAAAATACGCCCAAACACGCCCCTGCAATCTTTTAAAGAGTCATTTCTATTTTGCATCATTTCGGATGAACATATGGTCACTTCATTATCAAAAATTGCTTTGGAAATATTGACAGAATGAAAATAACAGTAGGCAAACGGCAGTGATTTAAAATAGATAAAATATGTCAAATTAACTATTTTTATGGACTTTTTTACTTTCTTCTTTATATTTTTACAAATGTTGCATATTGAATAATAAAAACTAACCTGGCCGCATATTTGTTTTTTCGTGAATTTAGTCGACTATTTAGTAGAATTTAGAATTTAGTAGACTATTTAGTTCAAAATACTTTAAACTAGTACCGTAAGAAGGATGTGATGCATTCTGTCAGTTATGAAACGAGTTTGGTTGGCTGTATGAATGCATTTCTTTGTATCGTTTTATTAAAATTTCCTCTACAAGTCCTCTCCCCTCTCTCCTATTTTTGACTCTTCGCTTGAGTTCCCCCCAATTTATTCCAATTTTTTTATCTTCTTTCGTTGTAGTTCTTTGCTGGATATTATCCGGTTTCCCGTCATCTTTTTTCTTTAGGTTTGTACTTGAGTGCCTGCTTGGAGGTTAGTTTGATCATCCGTTAGCGTAAGCCCAAGCCATTGGCTTTTCTCTCTTTAAATGATTATTGTTATGATCCCTTCCTTTGATATTCTTCATACTTTGAAATTCGATATTTTCTTAGGTTAGTTTTATAAGGCTAGTGACTTAACTTTAAGAAACATTTAAAATATTTTTTTGGTTGTTTCCTTGTGTTTTTCAGTCTCTAAGCAATACAGCAACTTTTGAATATTTTGAATTTTGTTAATTCCAATATACTGCATGCGTTCCATATTTTTTTCTTCACAATTAGCTATAATAGCGTTCTAATCTGCAAATAGTCATTTTTTTTTCAATGTTTAGTCCCGTAATATGTGAATCTGTCTACTTCTTCCAATTCTCTTCCATTTATGTTTTCTGGCTGTTGTTTTTAGGACAGTTCCGTTTTCTCTATATTTATTTTTGGGCTTATTATGTCGAAATATTGTGTAATGTTTTTTTCGGTCACTCAAAGTCGAAGGACTAAATATGAACGTGACGGAATACTTATACCGAAAACGAATTACAGAGAAGACGCTGAAAATAAAATATTAGAAAACGATCAAATCGGGGAAAGCTGGGAAAAACTCAAAATTATCATAATTAACACAGCAACAGAATCACTTGAACAGACGAAAATAACGTACGCTAACATATCAAAAAATAAAACACTATGGCTTAGAGAGGAAGTGAAGACCAAATGTGAAGAGAAGAATTGTAACGAGTACTTTATTTTGACAAATAATAAGGGAACACTGGTAGAGCTTCTTAAAATAGATGGAACACGAGTTCTATGGAACACAAAAAGAAATATGGAGAAATAACAACGAAGAAATAAATATTGAGGAGGTAGAGGTAAAGGAAGCATTAACAAAATTCAAAAACAGAAAATAACCAGGAGAGGGCAGAAAATTGTATGAACTCCTAAAGTATGGAGGACCAGATCTGACCAAACAACTATTAAAACTAATTCAAAACATAATAGAACAAAACAGAATTCCTTAAGAATGGAGATCAAGCATCCTAATACCTCTCTTCAAAAAGGGAGACAGATCGGACCCGAAAATTTACAGATGAATTAATTTGTTGAACACAACACTGAAATTAAGAACCAAAGTGATAACAAATAAATTGAAATTATTACACTAGTAGAAGAACAACAAGGTTTTAGGTCGTAAGGATCATGCACCGACGCTATATTTATAATGAGGCAAGTGAAAGTGAAATCATTAGAATACACCAAACCGGCATATCTATGTTTTGTGGACCTTACAAAGGCTTTTGACCGGGTCAAATTAAAAGACGTTATCCACTTACTGTATGTGAGAGATACCTCTAGGAATAATTAAAAAGAAAATATCTAATAAAACCAACCTCAGGAGAAATTGTAACATCGGAAACCTTTTTTGGATGGTGCTAGAAAGGTCACCAATGGAGAAACTGTGGACGGCAGCAAGATGGTTGGTGGAAAGCGAGTCGTAGGTTCGAAACTATTTTGTAACCGGGAATGGATCCAACGGACAAAATAAGTAAAGTTAGGATAGGATAAGATATATTAGAAAAGATACAAAAATAAACAAAAAGATAGATGGGTAAAATTACCAAAGATAAGATAAAATAGAAAAAGGGCGCCACTTAATTTTTTGGGGTCAAAGGGAAAAAATAAGAAACCCCAGACGAAAAGAGGTAAGAAAAGATATTTAGATTCTGAGACCAGATCCAAGAAAAGATATTACCAGTTAATTATTAAATAACTTTGATCAACAGACTATATAAACAAATAATAAATATATTAGGTGAACTCTGTCCACCTAAATACCTACGAAACTTAATCAGCCTGATCCTTCTTCTGGTCGAAGGTATAATAATAATTTAACATGATAAACAAATGTTCAGATGTATTATTTGATCAGGAATCTTGTTCGGAGTTGAGATGTAAAATTCATACATAAAACAAAACAACAACCGATTAAACTTAGATCAATCTGATGATTTTAAATATGAATATAAACACAATTAAAAAAAATGCACCGTCAATTATTAAATTGTAGTATACATATAAAAATAAACAGTATTATGATTGAGAAATACCTTTACAAATACAGTATGACAGAATCATCCATAAATTAAATTATCAGCGAAGAGAGAAGAGAGTCTGATAGTATATAAAAAAATTCAACCAAAGTTAATTAAAGAAGTATCTCTTAGCTGTTTATGGGCTTATCTCGAGATAAAGGGTAGAGTAAATAAAAAAAATGAATAACAATTATAGCAAATAACAAAATTAATTAAATTTAAATTCAAAAGAATAACAAAAAGTTTACAAGAATTCTTAATTATAAAAATTAAAGCAACCCGCACTTGGTTGTAAGTAAACTATCTGTATCGCACTGTTGTTTAATGACTGACTGTTCTTACTGAGAATTAAATATTCACAATTATTATTTATTAGAAGTTCTTAATAGCCGATTGAAAGTTTGTATAAAAATATTAAATATTTCTTGATTGAATGCTAACTCAGTAGTTAACCTTTACTACAGGTGACGAAATAGTCGACGTATATTCACCCAGATAGTTGAAGATAATAATATTATCTTCAACTATCTGGGATAATATAATATTATGATTATTATAACATACGATAAATCTTGATGACTGCTGCACTACTTCACTGAAGCTAATATAATACTTTACTTGTATTAAGCACTAAAGTTAATTAAATTAAAAGTAGTTTATACCAATATTTAATCTAATATTGTCTTTAGAGATTAAGACACTCTAACAGCGTATAATTACTTAAAGAAAAAATTCACAGAGACTATAAGATAACACAGAGATGGTAAGATACGCAAGCGTCTTTACTGGAAGACCGCCCTGCCAGAAGTGACTATCTTCCTCACCAAATTTACCAAAACTACCTAAAAGAAAGGTTTGATAATCTTCACTTAAATATGACAGGCCAGCCTGTATGTACTTCTAAGAAGATAAAAAGGTTCTAACGATATCAGAAAGACCGAGAAGAACCGTAAGGAGATATAAAATCGTTTAGATTGGGTTTTCCCAGAAAAATACTATAACGTGCTTTCGACGATATTTACCGAATTTATAAAAAAAACCCGCCTGCCAACGGAAAGGATTACCCAAGGATTAACCAAGTACATTCTTCCGTAATTTGGGAAGTCGGTACGTTCCAATAAAATTTAACAAGCTATTTGCGAATATGACAATCGGCATTTCAGCAACAGGGGTAAAGAGATTAAAAATTGTTTAATATTTTAATTATAAAAAAAATATTAGAAAATTTCACTAATAAATTAATTTTTTTAATCTCTTTCATTAGCGCAAAAAATAAGCTAGCATAAGATATTAGTTTGCCTAAGCATCTATTTTATCATATTACACACTATTACTCAAGTTGACATGGGTCAAATGCAGGATCACACTTTGACTTCGTTCATAATATTAACTGGATTTTGTTAACAAGCAATTTAACTGCATAATTATTAAATTTATTAAATTTATCTTTTTAACTTGAATCTTTCCTTTTAACAAAATTTTTAAATTTTGATTCAGCACTATGTTCCTTTAAAATTAATTTTTACACATCTTTATTGAATTATTGTTTGAGTGGTTGCCAAAAATCCACTATCCGCTGTCTTGAGAGCCTGTCAATTTCAACGAAAATTTTTACTTTCTCTCTGGCCTAATCAATCGGCTGTTACCATCAGTTTGACAAAATAGTCCACCGTTTGGAGCATGGAAGTATGTTCCCTTCATGTTAAATCTCATACATAACATCGAACGAATGTTATTAAAATATTAAAATTTACCATGATTTACTTGTAAGAAAAGTGTTTGTACATCTGTTTACGTAGCAAGTTTTAACTACGTTTAATGTAAGTAATTTTCACGTGTTTTGTAACCTTTCAGTCAAAATCTTACCTTATGTTTTTTATCATATAAAGTGGAAATATACTTTCAGGTTTATTCGCTGATGACGGTCTGACGTCTTACTTTGAATAAAATTTTTAACTATTTTAATAAATAGTGTGGCATTTTACACAAGTTCTTTTTTCTATGTACGTACAGGTATACTTACAGTAATTATGGTTTACAGTCAACCACAGGAATTTCCCTTTTTACTTTGAAATATATTATTGATCATTGAATTTGTACCATGTTTACTGATAAAGAAAAAATAGTGGCTATTAATTAAAATTACCCGATTGTAATTAAATTTAAAGTTGCTTGTGGCCTTCATTTTTGTACAAATCAATTAAAAATATTGATTTATTCACTATATGAGCAGATCAATATTTCACAGCACATCAGACTCAAATCAATTAGCTCCAAATTTCTCGATTAGTCCTAACCAAATAAAATTCCGAAATTAATTTGTTTCCATACCACTCAATATAAGTAAAAAAATCGATAAAGCCCACCCCAACACTCCGAAGAAAATAATGCACCATCCCATCTACCCCTCACTGGGAGTAAAGGGTATGCGGGTATAAGGGATGATAATTACGATTGGAAAATCGACAAAAGCTCAGTGGGTGATTATTTTAAACGGTATGATTTATATCTAACTCTTCCATGCGTTTTTTTCCGAAATAATCATGCGTATGGCTCAAGTACTTGTTTTTAAGAGATTGGCATTGAGAAGCAAATTTACCACTTGGGTTGGTTTCATTTGGAATTCAAGTGGCTAACATATGAAGAAGTTTCTGTTTGGAGATTTTTATTGTTCTTGTTCGACAGTTTGGATTCTCGTTCCGATCACTTCTCAATTTAATCAATTTAATAAAAATAATTGAAAGTTTTTTTACATATATATATATATATATATATATATATATATATATATATATATATATATATATATATAATAAAATGTTGATATTAAGAAAGAAACAGGGTGTTAAAGAAATATAAACTTTAATTTTTGCTGTAACTTTCATGTTTGTAAATTTATATGTATAAAAACTCATAACTGGGTACTATTGAACATCAGAAATTATAATTTGATGCATACTTTATTGTAGCTATTAGAGGGCGCCACATATGCCACATTTATGGCATACATTAGCACTTAATTTTATTGCTCATACATTATTTTAACAAAAAAAAGAGTATACTAGTTAATAACTTAAAAACTTCACAGTTTTTGAGTTAATCGCATTTTACAAATCAATTACATAATTCTGATTAAACAGATTAGACAAAATAATTAGACAAAAACATCAATACTTCTGAATTTTGGTATAAAATGAGTTTAATATAATAAGAACAAGAATAATTGGATTTTACATCAAACATTTTACTTTTTATATTAAATTAAAGTCATAATCAAACTATTTGATTTATAAACCAATTTAAGAAATAGTTCTCAAATAGTGTCTCATATTAAATAGCATCATTGGTTTTAAAGAAACTGCTGCAGTAGTTATAATAAGTATTATAAGTATAATATATAATAAATATAATATAATCATAAAGTATTCGTTTGAGATTTCTATAAATTAAATAATTATATTAATATTTCACCGCATGACCAAGGAATATGACTACCACAAACAATCCAACTGTCAGGAAAGTTAATTATGTTCTCACTGCCCTCTCTCTATAATGTGGTGGTGTACCATCTCGCATAAACCAGACATTTCGCCATAAGTTTGATGATAATTCTTCCAATAAATCAATAAAATCATTTTAGAAAAAATGTAAATAAATCTCATCATTCAAATTACAAGGTAAATCACATGTCCGTAAAATATAGTTACAAATGGTACCAAGCCATGCAATATGCATTTTAAACATAAATTTTAACTAAACGTATGGTTTGGACGGATGTTTGGTTTTTTACGGGCATACGAAACACCTTGCAATTTGAATGGTAAGATTTATTTACATTTTTTATAAAATGATTTTATTGATTTATTGGAAGAATTGTCATGAAACTTAAGGCGCAATATGCGGTTTATGCAAGATGGTACACCACTACATTATAAAGAGAGGGCAGTGAGAACATACTTTTAACTTTTCTGAAAGTTGGATTGTTCGTGGTAGTCTTATTCCTTGGTCATGTGTTGAGATAGTAATATAATTACTTAATGCATAAAAATCACAAAAAAATAGTTTCTTTTGTGATATTGACAATTTGATATTGGTTTTAAAAAACAGAATAATCAAATTATCACACACTAATATCATCAACAAAGGGTTAGTACATTTTATTAGAGAATTCTGACCTAATTAAACTAGTTAACAAATTTTTATTTAACAACCCCAGTAATAGAATGATTTGACATAATATAGTCATAGTGTATATATATATATATATATATATATATATATTTAATAATTGTGTCCATAAATAATTTTAATTAGTTTTAATTATCAGGTTGTAAAAAGACGGTTTATTTTTATATCAGAAATATAGTCACTGGCAGTTACTTTCTGTTATATTTTTTTAATAACTGGATTAGCAACATTGTAGGGAATAATCAAATTTCTTTATAAGGATATAAGATCAAAACGATAAAATTAAGTTGTATTAAAAAACAATTAAGTTTTATTATCTTTTTATTATTTAATTCAAAGAAGAACCAATTTTAAAAGTAACTGCTGCCAATATTTTTTAGAGGTGGGCATGTCTAATATTTTTCGGAAGAGTGTTATTGCGAATATTCCGTTATTATTGTAACAGGGCGACTCTTGCCATTAATCTTTACTATTGCATTATTATATATCGTTATATATCGTTATATATCGTTATATAGCGTTATATTACATTAATCAAAATCAACTATTGTGGAATATGGAGGTAAGCTAATTTTCCATGCTTTACAGTGTTAACAATTTCTTTTTGTTTTGTTAGTCTCCAAAAAATAGTTAGTTGTGTGGTATATACATTGTGGTGTAGACCAGTGGATCTCAACCTCGGAGGCGCGCCCCCTGGGGGGAGCGTGAGAGAATTTCAGGGCAGGCGTGAGGGTACAAAGAAAAAAAAAATTAAATTAAAAAATATATATTTAGTTAAAAAACAAAATATTTTGTATTTCGTATGCGCATATACCGAACGGATTATTTAAAATAAAGATTCTGAACTACACCAGACTTGCCGGTCTTAACATTTTTTTGTAATTTTTGAAAAATAAAGACGAAAAATTTTCAATTTCATAACTGGTTTCCATATACTATTTACAGGGGTCGGCAACAAATACATAAGCCAGGCAACAAATTTGGAGTAGGAAGCTTTGAATTTCTAATAAATCTAGCTATGTCTTGTCTAGTTCTTTCAGAATCTTCGAAAGGTAAAGTTAAGATCGCGTTTTCAATTTGACACATAATTGTTTCAATTAAAATGTGACTTAATGTTACAGAGTAATTGAAACATCTAGCTAAAGCTTGGGTGGCAATGGTCGAAATAGGGATATCAGTCGTAGATTCGAGTGTTTAGGACTGCCTGTGTGTTGATTCTGTCGAAAGTGTCCCATAATATAGGATGTAGATTGCAAGAATGATTAGATGACCAGATATTGAAAATATTGATATTTGTGACATCTAATTTGCGTCTAGTGGACTGAACAGCTTCACGAAAAAACGCAAAACTGGCCTTACTAAGAATTTGAGTGAGAAGGGGAAGTATGGTGTCTGAGTTTTAAAAATTTGGGAATGACTTTATAGTCTCGGCAGGCTTTAAGGAATGTTAAATCATAAAAAAGATTATTCTTACGTAGCAGCAGATTGCTATATGATTTAGTGATGTAAAATTCCTCCCGGTAGACCCAAATAATAGATTCCAAAAAATTTACGCAGTTGGTACAATTAAACCAAGAGCTAAGATTAATACTTATACAAAGTATGAGTATGTGTTTAAAGTATGCAGGCGATGTGGTGTTAGTAGGGAATACTGAAAGGGAATTCGAAATAAGACTAAAGTGGAGACAGTGTCTGCAAGGAAAAGGTTTAAAATTGAGTAGGTCAAAAACGGAGTATTTAGAATGTCCATTTAAAGATGGAGTTATAAATCCAAACAGAGTGGTAAATCTGGACAATGGGTCTATTATAAAAAGTGATACGTATAAGTATTTAGGATATGTACTGCAGAGTAACGAGGAGATAGATGGAGATGCCCGCAATAGAGTAAGAGCTGGCTGGATGAAATGGAAGGAGGCGAGTGGTGTATTGTGTGACAGAAAAAGTCCTATAAAACTAACAGGTAAATTTTACAGAAAGACAGTGAGACCAGCCAGAAATAAGAGCAAAGATGATGATTTGGACTTCTTATTTGAAACAATTTTAGTAAAAAAATAAAATATCAAAACCCTGTAGAAAAATCATGTGTTTTAACAGCAATAAAATATTTTAAATTTTTATTGGTTATAAGCTAAATTCACATTCATTTCATCTTTACCATTTACAATTGATAATTTATTTACATTTAGCCCAAATTAATTCAATAGTATTAAAGTTACAATGATAGGGTGGTAGCCGTAATTCTTCATGATCATGCTGTAGTAAAAGTTCATCAATAACATAAACATTCTCTTTTCCATTCATTTTGGCAAATTGTAGCAATTCGGGTCATGTAAGGGTTTAATTAAATAAATATTATTTTCTTTAAGCCAAATGATAAATCGAATCCGTCAGATTCCAGTTGACCAGTACGATTACTCGAATAATAGTTTATACAATCATTATCTCTACTCATGTTGAATGTTTGTCTAAGAATTACGTTAGAAGGACAGAAATAGCCAAGTAGAAGTTTAAATGTTCTAAATTAATTTAACTTCATTTAACAATTGTATTGCCCTCTCACTCTGTCAAGTAACTGCGTATGTCTTAGAAACTAAATCCAAAAACTAAAATAAAGATCGTGCAAGTTTATGCTCCAACTAAAAAAGCAACCGATGAAGAAATAAATTCTTTTTACGAAGACGTTAAAAAAGCTATTGACAACAACAAGGAATCCAAAATAATAATAATCGGAGACTTTAACGCCAAAATTGGAAGTAAGATTGAAGACTCTGAAAGCAAGATTGGAAATTTTGGACTCTGCACAAGAAAGACAAGAGCAAAAAAACTCATGGAATTCCTCGAACAAGAAAACATGTATGTTATGAATACCTTCTACAAAAAGAAACCTAACAGAAAGTGGACACGAGTCGTACCTAACGGAACTATCAAAAATGAAATAGACTATTTTCTCTCAAACAACAAAGGAATATTTGAAGACGTCACAACAATAAACAACGTAACAACGGGTAGTGACTATCGTATAGTCAGAGCAAAAATAAATATTAACATGAAAGAAGAGAGAAAAAGATTAAAAAAAAAACAACCAGGATAGATGCCTTTAAACTAAGAACAAATGAAGAGCAATTCCGAGAGGTCTTAGTGGATAAGTTCAAACCTGATCCTTCACATAATCAGGATCAAATTGACGCGATTAATAAAATCCTAAATAAAAAACTTCTCGCAGCAGGACTACAGGTGGCAAAGAAAACAAGGACTAAAGAAGACAAAATAAGCAAAACAGCTAATGACGGAAAGAAGACAACTACTAGCGCAAAACAAACGTCATACTCAAGAATATAGAGAACTTAATAAAACAATTAGAAAAGAACTAAAACTCGACATACAAAAATGGAACGAGAACTTAATAGAGCGAGTCATTGAAAACAACAGAGGCTTAAAATGTCTAAGACCCGCACTGGGAGTTTAAAAACATATACATATACATATACATAATATATAAGAAAATGCAGCTATGATAGTACAACTAGACGAAAATACAAATACCATCCCCATTAAGAGAGAAGTGAGACAAGGAGACGTAATATCGCCAAAGCTTTTCAACCTAGCCCTAGAAGAGGTCTTCAAAACTACAAATTGGTCATGTTATTAATGATGGCATTAATGTTAATGGAAATAAGTTAAACCACCTCAGATTCGCTAACGACATAGTGAATATAGCGAGCACATTCTACGAACTGCAAATTATGTTGGGGGAACTAGCAGCCAGCTCCCAATACGTCGGCCTAAAACTGAATATGAAAAAAACAAAAATAATGACAAACACAGATGACCCCAGACATATAACTATAAACGGCAGTGAGATAGAACAAACCCAGGAATATATTTACCTAGGCCAAATCCTGAGACTTGACAAAGAGAACCAAAGTGCGGAAATTGCTAGAAGAGCAAGACTAGCCTGGTCAGGATTTGGAAAACTTAGTTGGATACCTAAGAACCGCAGAATACCCCAATACTTGAGGAGCAAAGTGTTCAACCAATGCATCCTTCCTATCTTATCAAACATGAATAAACTAGCCACAACAGAAAGAACAATGAAAAGAGCAATGTTAGGTATACGGCTGTCAGATAAAAAGAGGAACGACTGGGTAAGATCCAAAACAAAAGTCGAGGACATAACAACAAAAATTGCCAAACTTAAATGGAGCTTCACCGGCCACACTGCTAGACAGAAAGATCAACGTTGGAATACTACAATACAACATTGAAGACCTTACGAAAGTAAACGACCAAGAGGAAGACCACAGATGAGATGGGTTGATGACATTAAAAGAATAGCCGGACCAAATTGGAAATATGTCGCTCAGGATAAAGACTGGTGGAAGGAGTTGGGAGAGGCTTATGTCCAAACATGGACGACAGAAGGCTAAGAAGAAGAAGAAGATGTTTTGGATAACGTTTTTTTTTTTAGTAGACAACACTTAATCATATATCCCTCTCGTTTGTTATTTATAGAAAAATACAAGAAATTCAAAATATGTGCTTGATATGATCGTTTTATTTTTCTGACTGTATATAGCCCCTTATTCAGAGATCCAGAAGTGACAAAGTAACAGTCATTCGAATAGTACAGCATCTCTAATATTCACCTAAAGATTTGCCATATTTTCTCTTGCAAAGGAATGTTTTCATCTGTGTATATAAACAAGTAATCAATGATTTTCATTTTATGTCAATAATCTTATCTGCTAAAGTTATAAATTCATTCTCCATAAATTGGGGAATGCGGCCAAATGATCCTCTTATGGACTATTCGTAAAAGTTCAAAAGAAAATAACAATCTAAAGCATTAATTTTTATCTCCAATTTAAGAGAGTGAGAAACTGTAGTATTTCGTTACTCAGTACATGGATAATACAGGGTATTTAACATGTACAGTATACTAGACCTCTCTCTGAAAATAATAGAATTTGAAAATTTTCACTTGATCTCCACAAACCGCTAATCTTGCGTTTAATTATTTATAATAGAATTTTCTGTAATTGTGTAAATTATTTAAAGAAAGTTTTTTTTTTATTTTAACATATAATCCACATCAACCACGCAGGGTTATTAGTGGAGTAACATAAACAAGAATTCATTTTATTTACATAAAATAGATGTATATAAACGTAAATCTTTTAAATAATTTATTACATGGTCAGTCTTTATGGTTAATGTGGTTTTGATGTCATCAGAGATTCCATATTTTCTTCTTACTTTTTCGTGGTACTGGCAGTCAATCAGAATATGCTTCACCGTCAATGGGAGAGAACAGTTTCTGCAGGTTGGAGAAGTTTCTTTGTTGATTAAGAATTTATGGGTCAGTGCAGTGTGTCCAATTCTTAGTCGGTTAATTATTACTTGGTCCCGTCTATTGGATGGATTATTCAAGGTGGTCTTCACATATTACTAATTTCTAGATTTGTTTGTGTATTGTGAGTTTATTCGACTTGTGTTTGCTAGGCTATCCACTTTCTCATTTTCAGGTATTCCTACATGCGACGGTACCCAGATAAATGTTCGATAAATCGAAAAGACGGTACTCTTTTTGATTTGATTGAATTATATTTAACTCATTTTTTATAGCCCAAAATATTGGATTTGCAGGGTATATTTATTTTACACCTAATAGATCATTTAATGAGTCAGTGATGATAACACATTTATTCTTACTATGCGTTTTGATGAAAATTAAGGCTTCCAAAATGGCTGTGGCCTCGCCTGTGAGGATGCAGCTGTTAGTAGGTATGGATATAGTGTGAGAAGTGTATTTAAAATAATATGCAGCATGAGCATAGTCCGTCATCACAGAAAATTTGGAGATAATCAAGATAATGAGATATCACTTCGGAGTACAAGTGTTTAATGAAAATCGGATTTGTAGTTGATTTGGGGTATTTTGTGAGGGTTAAGTCAATGGTAAGTGGTTGGATTGTCCGTGGAGGAAAATTTACACTGACTTGTAGAGATCGATTTAGCTTATTCATGTCAAAGTTAGAGGATTTTATTCGTACTATAAGGGGAGTACTATTTTTAGTTAGTTTTGTAAAAGCAATACTGGGATGGCAAATTTGGGAGAATACTGGATGTTGTTTCTGTGCTGATATTTTGCCTATATAGTTTAGGGATAGTTGTTGGCTAAAGAAAGTTAAAAATTCAAGATAATTAAATTAAACATAGATGGTTCGTCTACTTACAAACCAAAACTGTTCTAAGTCTGTACACATAAAGAGTAAGTGAGGTTCCTTTAGAATTTTATTTTAAAATTTCGATTTCTAAATACAGAGTATTTGCTAATAACATTATATTTTTTCATATAATGTTATTAGCAAATATCAATGTGTCAAATACAGAGTGGTGAATATCAATTCACCACTCTGTACTTAATGGCTTTAACGAAACAATAAATCAGTTGATTTTGATTGTCTTTGTATGGCTTATAGGTCATCGTGTGTATTTATTCCAGCGGGATCTGCTTTGAATTGGACATTTCCATAGGAGTCTCAATTTTGCTGGAATCACGTAAATGGCAATAATCACGATATGCGATAGTCGCAAAGCTTATGCTTAATTTTTTATTTAACAAAATCTGAAATAAATCCAAAATTTTTGTATTTTATGCATTTCTGCTTAAAACTCGAGAGATATTGCTAGTACAAAAAAAAACTTATAGATGGTAAAAGTTTAATTTTTCAGGTTAACTTAATATTTATTCGACTAGCTACAAATTAAAAAATTAGTTTGTACTGCTTAAAAATAGTAATAATGGGGGAAAAGTGCAAAAAAGGAGTTTTTTCTTTAAATTTTTTTCGAATCCTTTTCGAATGTATTAACATACATTCTTCATACTCTGCCTAAAAAAATTTATAATACGACTCAACGTGTGCTAAATTTAATTGGGATCGGTTAAAACCTGTAGATAAAAAATGTTTTGTCAAACGTTTATCTCTGAAATTTAACCAATTATGTATTAATATGTTTTGGGATATTTTCTCTCTAAGGCTACGGTTACTATGCATGCGAATTCGTACGAAATTTTGTTCTTATGTGTTCTGACGAATTCGCTTGAACAAACAAATAAATGATTTTCAATGGAAGTGTTTACAGTGGGTGCGATTTCCTCGTCAGAATACGTGCGTCGCAGTACGATTTGAGAGTTCAAACAACTTTGTTATTTTCGTACGAATTCTTCCGAATAGCGGCTGTTTTGCGACACATACCAGCAGTAAGTAAAGTTTTTTTTTTTATTAAGAATTTTTTAGCGAATTACACCTAATCAAGTAGAATTATGATGTTAACAAACATGTTTAATTTGTTAATTCCTTTTTTGCGTTAAACCTTTCAACTATGGATGTTTAAAAACAATAACATAACATGGATGTTTTGTTCTAGGAACTGCGGACTGTCCACCATAGACATTGAAAAATTAATTGCTTGTGTTCAAGAGAACAAATGTTTGTGGAACATGAGGGACAAACATTACCACAACAGAGATGTTTGTCGGCAAAGTTGGGAGAAGGTTGCATCACAACTCGACACCAGCAGTAAGCAAAGTTATATTTATTATGAATTTGTTTGTGATTACACATACATTAGTTACGGATATATTAATTTACACGTAATCATAAAGCAAGTAAATTACCTAAGCAAGTAGAGTTATAATGTTAACATTTCACCCATCAATAACAAATCTTATAGAGCTGGAGATTATTATACTAGGTCATATTGATACGGAACCTCACCTGCTGGGCTAACAAAATAAGTCTCTGTATCATCATTTGCGCTTCTTCCGTAGTTATTATATCTCCGTGAAACTGGAGCATTATTTTTGGGTTCAAGTCCCATCGCAGGAATATCAAGGGAACTCAGTTCTTTCTTATCAACGATTATGTTATGCAAAATACAAACGCATTTAACTACGATGTCTACTTTATCTGGATCGATTTGCAGTTCGGTTTTTAAACACCTCCACTTGGATACCAGGATACCAAAGGCACATTCCACACACCGTCTAGCTCTTGATAGTCTATAGTTAAAAATCCGTTCTTCAATACCAAGTCTTTGTCTTGAATACGGCTTCAATAAATAGGTTTTCAGAGGATAAGCATCATCAGCCATAGGGTGCTGGAATGTTAGTTGACGGAATATTTTTATTCTCTGGTATGTTTAGAGTTCTTGCTTCCAACTGTTGATAAATATTTGAATCTAAAAATGTTCCCCGGTCACTTTGCCTACCGTATCCCCCAACTTCAACAGCAATGAACTTGTACTTTGCATCGGCTACTCCTTGCAGTACAATTGAAAAATAGCCCTTGTAGTTAAAATATGTCGACCCAGTTTTTTTGGGCATTTCATGCGAATATGTTTGAAATCTATGCAACCAATGCAGTTGGAAAAATTCCATTTGTTGTAGAGGTCACTCGCGATGTTCTTCCATTCCTCTGTAGTTGGCAACGACATATGTGTACCGCAGAAGCACTCCCATATAGCTTGACATGTGTCGTAAACTATGCTTCGAATACCACAGTGGGAAATTCTGTATGAGAAGCTAAGTGCTCGAAAAGACATCCCAGTAGACAGAAATCTGAAATAAGAAACAAATCTACTACACACTAAATCAACATTTTTTAACAAAACAATAATTTAATACACTAAAATAATAGTAGGTTACAAATGAAAATGGAAATAAACATAAAAAAGACCGAATATATGTGTATCGGTGGGACACAGCAGGACCTTACACTGGGGAATGGCGAAATTATTAAACATTGCGATGCATATAAATACCTGGGTATGACCATCACACAAGAAGGAAACGTAGACCGGACGATAGAAGAAAGAAACAACCAGGGAAGAAAAGCAATTACCCTTCTCAATAGCATACTGTGGGACCAGGCAATATCAAACAACAACAAACATAGAATATACAATACAATTGTTAAGAGTATAATCACTTACAGCAGTGAAGTATGGCAAATAAAAGAAAGACACAAGAGAAAACTTGAAGCAACAGAAATGGATTTCTGGAGGCGCTCAGCAGGAAAATCAAGATTAGAAAGGGTAACCAACAACAGAATTAGGGAAATAATGAATGTCAAACACACAATAGTAGATGACATTAGTACCAAACAGCTTAGATGGTATGGACACGTACAAAGAATGTCCGAAGAACGACTCCCGAAACAAATCCTAACGTGGACCCCTCATGGTAGACGAAAAAGAGGAAGACCCCGCCTTAGTTGGAGAGAAGGCATAAATCGAAGTATGAGAGAAAGAGAATTAGATGAAGACCTTTGGATGGACCGAAGTGAATGGCGACTAGGCATCGGAAGACGTAGGAGAACGTTTTAAAACCGATATATATATATATATATATATATATATATATATATATATATATATATATATATATATATATATATATATATATATATATATATATATATACAAATGAAAACAAGATTAATTGGTTCTCATTTCAAAAATTTCAGGTGAAACAGCCAAAACTAAGTGGCGAGGTTTGAGGGACACGTTTCGCAAGGAATTGAGCAAGTATCCTGAAAAACGAAGCGGAGACGAAGGAGGAATCATCAAAGAGTCTAAGTGGGCCTATTTTAGAAGCATGGAGTTTTTAAAGGACCAATTTCAAAAAAGACAACTGCAGGGTAATGTCTCGAGACCCACCCAGCCAACATCTGATAGTGAAGAAGACACCCATAATTCACCTTTTAGTTTTCCCCCTGATCCCGCTGAAGACGAACCAGATTTACATACAAAAACTCTCGTATCACCTCATAACACAGTGGATGAAACAACGCCACCACAAGCATTTTCTGCACCCAAGAAAAAAGTAGCGAAGATACACAATGCCACTATCGTCAGAAAATTGATGGATTTTGAAGAAGAGAAACTTCGAATGATCAAGGAAAGAAATTCATCTCCACGAAACGACGATCCGGACTATCATTTTCTGATGAGCCTACTCCGTTATTTGAGGAAAGTGCCAGATGACAGAAAACTGTACGTGAGGACTAAACTCCAACAAGTTTTTTGCGAAATGGAGGAAAGATTTGGAGGTAAATATACACCACAACCAATTCACCATCCAACTCATACATTTTCCACTTATTCATCGACGAGTGATAGTCAACAAGATGACCTTGCTTCGTACTTTTCTAATGTAACACCGGACGACAAACATTATTAAAAACTAAGCGCTATTTGTTTCTTCAATTTTGCTGCGTTTAATTTAACTTTTTGTATTTTATTTTATTATTGAATATTTCAAATTGTTATTGAAATAAAGAACTAAATATATAGTATACAGTGTAGACCATCTTTTTCTTATCTTAAAGTTACAGCCAGTCTGTGTTTTGGAGAAATACATTCGCGAAAATTGGAGAACTTTTCGATCCTTTTTTCAATCCCCTTTAGTATGTAGTCGAAAGTTTCAGGTTTCATCCTGAAGTACTCGAAAAACTTCTCTGGTTGGTCCCATATCTCTCGAAACAACATACGAAACTCTCCTTTGTCGTCTCTACCGCTAAACAACTGGCTCACGTGCTCCGATTTTCCACTATTTAAAATTAATAACTTTAATAAAGGATTATCCAAAAAATATAGATCATCGAGCTCGCCCATTTTCTCTGGGTGGCAGAAACGTACTGACGATCAAAATGCGTCCACAGTGTAACCACCTTGCTCTGACGACGAGTTCGTCAGAACACGTAAGAACTAAATTTCGTACGAATTCGCATGCATAGTAACCGTAGCCTAAGGCTGGTCGTCCTTTGAATGCGTTTTCGTCACGTTTTCGTGCGAATTACCTTCGTCAAAAATCGGACGAAAAAGTGCGAATCAGCCCATTTCATTGAAACTTATTAAAGCTCGTATAAGCGTCTATATTCTTTGCTCGTACACTGCGTCCGAACTGCTTCGTACGAATTCGGATGAAAACATGGGATGTGGGAGTGCGATCTATCCGAAACAAATGGGATAGTTCGCAGTTGCTATGACGAATTGATAGTCGATTTTTATAATAGACCGAGTTGGACGTTGAAAAGTTAATTATTTTAATTTATGAAAAAAATCCTCAGTGGGATATGACCGACAAATCATATCACATGAGAGACATAAATAGAAAATAATTGTGGTAGGAAGTGGCAGTTTAAATACGAGTAAGTTACATCCCATTTGGGTCTCAGTTATGATACATTTGCAAACAAACAAAAATTAAATTCATCTCTGATATTATAAGCTGAACTGGTGCCTCTGTTTTCACCCAAGGTTCCAAATCTTCGCGTTCTTGAATGTGTTTGATAAGGGTAATTGGGGCTCGAATGTACATGCTATTGGCTGCTCTCCTTTTTGTATCAATTATATAAGCATTTAATATATGCATTTAATAAGTTTATCGGCAGATTCGCGATTTACTTCAATTGATTTTTGTTATAATATCCATTTGCTACTCATATTTCCGAATGAACATTCAACAACTTGTCTTGCTTGAGAAAAATGCTCATTAAAAATTATTTCTGAAGGTCCTAATTTTTATACTGGAAAAGGTCTCATTAAATAAGTTTTGAGTGGATAAGCTTCATCTCCCAAAAGAATATGAGGTAATTTAATATTTATTCCCGGCAGTGAGCAATATCTTGTAACAGCTAATCCTCCGTTTTCAAGCTTTTGGTAAACATTTGAATGCAAAAAAATACCACCGTCACTTTCTTTATCGTATGCTCCCAGATCAATTGCTATAAATTTGTAGTGTGGTCCAGCAACAGCTTGTAAAACAATTGAGAAGTATTGTTTGTAGTTCTGATACATGCTTAGAGTGCTTAGAATTCTGTATGCGTGTGTGTTTCTCATCTATGCATTCAACACAGTTTGGAAATTTCCACTTATTTAAAAATTCTTGAAATATAGACTCCATGTCTTCTTCTTCTTCTTAACGTGCCCTATCAAGTCCCCTTGACGTTGGCGATTAACATGGCGAAACTGTCTCTGTTTTGAGCTATTCTAAAGAGTTGCTCAGCTCTCTTTATTCCTGTCCACTCCCTGATATTCTTCAACCAAGAAGCCTGCTTTCTACCAATTCTTCTGCGTCCTTCGATTTTACCCATCATAATAAGTTGAAGAATATTATATCGGTCTCCCCATACTACGTGTCCAAAATAGGCCATCTTTCTACATTTGATGTTATCAAGCAGCTCGCGAGCAGCATTTGCTCTCTCAAGGACTGCCACATTTGTCAGCATAGCCGTCCATGGAATTTTTAGTATACGTCTGTGCAGCCACATTTCAAAGGCCTCCAGACGATTAATGGTAGATATTTTTAATGTCCATGCTTCGTATGGACTGAAAACCGTATAAGAGGACTGACCAAATGTAGCATTTAACCATACGCTTTCGAAGTTGAAGTTGCAAGTTATCATTACAGAAGAATGATCTCATTTTTAAAAATGTCGTGCGGGCTATCTCGATTCTACATTTTATCTCTTGATCTGGATCTAGTTGTTCAGTAATATGGCAACCAAGATCATTAAAACTGGACACTGAATTTTATAACCATCCATGTCTTCATTTTTCTTAAATGGTATATGTACAGTAGCTAACTTTTCCCAAATAGCATCACGTGTTTCATGAACAATTCTACCCAACCGTGACGTCTGATTTTCGAAGCGAATACCTCAATGTATTGAACGAGGAACTCGTTGCCAAATAACTAAAAGAAAAATAAATGGAGGGGGCTGCGACACACATTTCGAAAGGAATTCAACAAGTCGAAAAAACAGAAATCTGGAGATCGTGCAGATTCGGTAGTTACCTTCAAACGCCATATTATAAAATACTGCTGTTTTCGTCTAAAACTGTTAAGCGACGTAAACTGCATGGAAACATATTTTCGAACAAGGAAAACAAGAACAACTCTTTTTCCGTGACAGAATACACATTGGAAGCTGCATGTTCTCAATCAACCATTCAGGAGTCATTACAGCAAATTGTAAATACAGATATACACCAGCCATCCACATCTAGTAATAAGGTTACAAGTACATTCAGTACACCTAGTAGTACAACTTTGCAAACTAAGAAAAACACAAACAATCATCTAAAATATGCTAAGAACTCCGACACAAATTCAATGAGCGACATGTTTCTGGAAAAAGAAAGAGCCAAATTGGAAATATTGTCCCAACATAAAAATAGAGGAGACAGTGACAGTGAACGCTTATTCCTACAGAGTCTCCTACCCTTTTTAAAGACTGTACCTCAAAATCGACAAATGGTGAGAAGTAAGTTGCAGCAAGTATTTCTTAAAGAAGAACAATTATCTACAAGACACGCGCCCGGAGCGGCATATCGTTCCAATGAAACAATTACATCAACACCGTTGGCTCTTTTCAATGTCTTAAATGGACACCGATTACTCCAGAGTCTCATTCTATTGTATTGACTTAATATCAACACCACATCAATCTTCATCTATGAAAAACTTAAATATAGCGGGGTCTCACAATTTAAATGAAAGAAGAGAAGATGTCTTCTATCAACAGCCGTTGATTCTTCAAATCCTTAAACCATTCTTTAAATCATCATATAAATGATGAAATTCTCCGAATTCTTTTCGTTTTGCTAATATGTCATGAATCCAACACTTTTTTCTTTTTAATTTAAATGAAATGATTAAAAAGAAAATGATCCATATTATTAATAATTATTATAGTATGCTTATTTGTTAAAAAACTACATACGGCTGACTTCGTACAATGCGAAAACTAACGAAATCTGACATGCGAAATCTGACGAAAATATTCCTCCGATTTCTGATAAAAATAATAAGGAGGACAAAAACGTATCCAAAGAACGGCCGGCCTAAGTCTCAAGTATCTTCTTCATGTAATAATTCATCTGCTGATAAACCAGTCCATTGACGAAGGTTTGGAGCCATGAGTATTTCTTTCTACCAATTCCACTTCTTCCGTCGATCTTTTCGTTGAGTATCAACTGCATTATCCTGTATTTGCTTCCTCCCATTATATGCCCCATATATTCGAGTTTTCTTTTTTTATGTCTCAAATATATAGAGATATAAATGTTATATATACTGATATATACGAGATGTAATTTATAATAATATAACCTTGCCTTGTGGCCATATCGTTCAAAATACTTTGGGTTGAGAAAATATGAGCTACAACAATGTCTGGTTGTTTCATCAAATAATTAGTTACATTATTTAACAAGTATATAGCGATATACTTATAATAATATAACTGATTATTTGATGAAACAACTAGACATTGTTGTTGCTGATATTTTCTCAACCCAAAGTATTTTGAACGATATGACTACAAGGCAAGGTTATATTATTATCATTTAGACAAACGGAATGAAACGAAAGTTTCTTATATACATATTCATGAATGTAAAGATGCATGTGATCTGATGGCCATCGTAAACGGCGTACTGGTGAGCCGGGTGTTTTGGCAGGTGCCTTTTTTAATTTCCTCACTTTTCTACCGACCGGCCGGCTAATATTGTCTGAACTGTATCAGTGACCAGTTTGTAAGGACATAAGTGTTTAACCGTTAAGATACCATTGCGCAATTTATTCAATTAAAGAAATTTATTGATTCCTTGTTAAAAGTTATGAAATATGATCAGCTATCAGACCTCTTTGGTATCTCAGTCATTTAGTTTTACTCAAAGTTTACCATTTTTACATATTAATGTTTAACCCACAATTATATTTCTCTCAATTTTTTTTTATTTCAGCATTAGTTCTATAGTTCAGGTTGTAAGGCCGCATAGTGGGACAAAAACGGTAAAAATGCTTAAAAATGATTAAATCCTCAGGAGATTCAACAATAGCCGGAAAATTTGGCAGACTTGTTTGTGTTAGTACTAAGTAGTTGAATAGTACACTCACTGGTACGAAAAACGGATCAGTTGCATTTTTAAAATAAAAACTTTAATTCTCTATAAACGTTCATTATTTTAATAACGTAAACACAAATAAAACAAACTGTTTTAAGTAATTTCTAATCAAAATTTAACTGTTAAACAAAGAATTGTTTTAGTAAATAACAATTTTACCATTGAGGAAAAAACATAAGTAAATTTTGTAACAAAATGACTCTCAATTAATAAAAACTTAAATAATGTGTCTGGACAAACTGATTTTAATGAATGTTTCCTCCAAGTGCTCTAATTATTGCTTTAATTCTCATTGGCATGTCTAGAATCAAATGTGGAATGTCCTGTTAAGAAATAAGTTCCTATTCCTCTAAAAGGGCTACTTGTAACTGTATTATTTACTAAACTAAACGAGATCAAAAGATCACTTTAGAAACACCACTCAAAATAATAGAAAAAAACCGGTTACAAAGTGAAATGGACATTAACCCACAAACCATTCGGACACTCAGTAAAGACATATCGAAAGCTGTGAGAAGAGATATTAGAAAATTTAAACATGACAAAAGCGTACAGACTATAGAGCAAACAAGAGCATGAAGGTAATGAGACGAAAAATGACGACAAGTACAGACAGAAAATGCTTGAAATAGTCAAAGAATTCTACACTATATTATACACAAACAAAATTAACAATAACTTTGATCAATGAAGACGGTAGACAAAAGTCCTCAGATCCCTGGTTCAAAACCGGGGATCTGAGGACATTCCAGAAATTATTCAAGATGAGGTACAATATGTACTCAAAAAAATAAAAAACAACAAGGCGCCAGGAGATGATGGAATAGTTACAGAAGCTATAAAACTTGGCGGAACTTCTCTTCTGAAAAAAATACGAGACTCTTCAATCTCTGCTTGTATAGTCAAAAAATTCCTATAGCTTGTAATAACTTTATTACAATTGTTCTGCATTAAAAGGGTGACAACATGAACCTAGAGAATTACAGAATAATAACCAATCGATTGGAAGCAAAATTTGAGCTATATCAGCCAAGAAAACAGGCTGGTTTTCGCCCCCAATTACGGTACAAATGACCACCTACAGTGCATAAAAGTCTTAATTGAAAAATCAATTGAATACAATAGACCTCTAGTTCTAACATTTATAGACTTCCATAAAGCGTTTGATACTATCGAACTGCCCGCACTTCTAAAGACATTGGAAGAGTGTCGAATTGATCATAGATACACCAATATTATAGAAAATATAATACAGAAATGCTACAATAACTATAAATCTGCACGATCCTACGAATAAGATAAATATCAGGAGAAGTATTCGACAGGGAGATACTATGTCGCCCAAGTTGTTCATTACTGTACTTGAACACGCTTTGAAGGTACTGGAATGGGAAAGTAAAGGAATAAATATTGATGGTGAGATGCTTAGTCATCTACGATTCGCAGATGATATTATTCTGATTTCAGATGACCTAAAGACTGCCAGTGATATGTTAAGTATACTCAGCGATGCAGCACGTAAAATAGGTCTAAATATTAACTACCAAAAGACAAAAATGATGACTAATTTAGTTCCGGGCCATTGTTTAAGGGTAGAAGACGTCGAAATTGAAATTGTTGACAGCTACATATACCTTGGACATACGGTTAAAATTAGCAGAGAGAATCAAACTGCTGATCTGCTAAGGAGAATAACACTGGGATGGGCACCATATGAAAGACTGCGTGATATTTTTAAAGGTGATATACCTATCAGCTTAAAAAGAAGAGCCTTTAATCAGTGTGCTCTGCCTGTCCTTACATATGACGCAGAGACACTTACCCTAACTAGGACATCTGCACGAAAACTACAAGTGACGCAACGTAGAATGGAAAGATCATTGTTTGGCATAACGTTGCGAGATATGGTAAGAAACGAAGAAATCCGTAGAAAAAGTGGTGTAGAAGAGATTACAAAGCATAGCCAAAATTAAACGGAGGTAGGCAAGTCACGTGGCTAGAATGAAGGATAACAGGTGGACCAAAAAAATCTTTGAGTGGAGGCCGAGAGCGGATAGACGAAACCCGGGAAGACCACCCACAAGATAAACTGACGACATAATGGAGGTTTTTCGAGGAGACCTATGTTCAGCAGTGGACGACTATGAGCTGATGATGATGATGACTTAAAACAGTGTGTTTCGTTTGTGTTTACGTTATTTTAATAATCAAAATTTCGAGAGAATTAAAATATATTTTATTTTAAAAATCGTCCGTTTTTCGTTCCAGTGGGTGTATTAATCAAACGTAAAATTTTTTTCTATAAATGATAACTTTTTACTCTACTGGTTATTGAGAGGTAATTTATAAACTAACCTTATACATTTATCTTTGCATATATAATGCTGAAACTTAAATAAAACGATTGCGAAAGCAAAATTAATAGTATTATTTGTCGTAAATTAGTGACCACATTCATCAACATTGCTACCTGAGACTGGAGCTCATTAATATTATAACCAAAGGAGCGACAGGCGAAGAAAATATTTCATAGCAGAAAATCATTCCCATACTTTACATCCAAGGGATATAATACGTAGTGATTTTAAGATATATTACCGTACACATGTATACGATCCTGTGAAAAGCAAAGAGGGGTGCGCAACCATTACTGCATGAAAAACAAAAAGTGATGGGAGAATTATGGTAATGTACTTAAAGATTAGATACAAAAAATTGTAGGTACCCATTTTTTTTTGTCCGTTGTAGAAATGTCAACCCACCTTATAAATTACACGAAATCCGTAGAATAGAAGGTCACCCTAAAATATACATACGTTTTTAGTTTCATGAATACAATTTTTTGAAGTACATAATAATATGATGTTATATTATATTTGATATCACAGACTGGGAAACAATTGATGAGAATATTCTAAGAATAAATATAGACATATATGGGCACAAGATTACCATGATAGCCGCTTATGCCCCCTCTGATGATGCAACAATCAACATGAAAGATTTCTTTCAAAAAATCGAGGATATAGTTAACAACGTAGGAAAAAACAGAGAAATAATTATGCTTGGAGACTTCAATAATAGAACGGGATATCAGAAAAACAGTAGAGTTGTAGGACCTTTTGGAGAAATGGCAACTAACGATAATGGCGGTAAACTTATACACTTATGTGAGAGCTATGAGTTAAAAATTAGCGATGGATTCTACAAACATAAGGACATACATAGATATACCTGGATTCAACAAACACGCAATCTAAAATCAGTGATCGATTATATTATTAGTAAACAAAAATCTGAATTGCAGTGGAATGATGTAAGAGTTCTCCAAGGAATAACATGTGGATCCGATTACTACTTAGTAAGAGCGAAAATTTTGTTCCCACTTAAGATAATACCCGAAAACCTAGAAGACAAGCAAGACAGTGGACACTCCGAAGTACAACTTCAATAGTTTTATAAATGATAGTACTAAACAGCTATACCAATGACGACTGGATGAAAAACTACGAGAAATAGGGAGACAAACATTTTCAGATATTTACGAGAATATTATTGCTAGTTTACACCAGGCCTCTAAGTAGACACTCAGGACACAGCAAAACAAAATTAGTAACAAAATATGGTGGAACGAAGAAATCGAATATATGGTAAAACAGAAAAAAGAACAGCATCTAAAATGGCTGAATACAAAAAGTTCTGAAGACCATTAAGCTTACAAAGAAACCGATAGACAACTACGAAAAATTAAAAAACAAGGAAAGAATAAGACATGGGATCAGAAATGTCAAGAAATTAATACATACATCGGAGGGAAGCACTGTACAGAGGTATGGAATTTTATACAATCAGTAAAAAATACAGGAAAAGACAAAGCACACATACACACCATAAAACTAAGACAATGGAAAGATCACTATGAAAGTTTGCTGACAGAGACAAAACAAGAACACCTAGCGAACTCCCCAACACAGTCAGTACATATACAAGGAGATGAAGCGAGAGTAGACATCGAAACAGTAAGGAAGGCTGTAATGACCCTAAAGAATGGTAAATCCGCTGGACCTAAGGGAATCTATGCTGAAATGCTTAAGAATGGAACTCATAAACTATTTGAAAACTTAACGTATGTGATCAATCAGTGTCTAAATGGACACCCAGTATCAGAAAAATGGAGAACGGCATATATGTCCTTAATACACAAAAAGGGAGACAAAAGGAATTGTAATAATTATAGAGGCATATCGGTAACCAGCACCCTGAGCAGACTGTATGGACGAATTTTGAGAAATATGATCGAGGAAGAATATAAGCACAATGAAGAGGAAGAACAAAGCGGGTTCCGTGCAAGAAGATAGTGCACCGATAACGTATTTTGTCTTAAACAAATAATAGAAAAAAGATCGGCTAAGAATATAGAAACTCATATTACTTTTGTAGACCTGTGAAAAGCATATGACAACATCCCTTTAACAAAATTGTGGACAACGTTGAAAAGATCTAACATCAACCACACATTGATAAATGCTGTACAAGAACTATATAGAGACTCAAAGGCACAGACAAAAACAGGAAAATATCTAACGGAAGAATTCCTGGTTACAAAAGGCTTGCGACAAGGATGCTGTATCTCACCTACCTTATTCAAGATATAGGTTGCAGCAGCATTGGAAAGATGGAAAAGAAAGGTACATATGATGGGTATAGAGCTTAGTAATGAATGTATATATACACTCCAGTTTGGTGATGACCAGGTAGTACTAGCGACCGACCGACCGACAGGGAAGACATGCAGTACATGCTTAGAAAACTGATAGAAGAATATAACGACTGGGGAATGAATATCAATACAACAAAAACAAAATATCTTTGTATTGGAAACGAGTCAGACAACATAGACCTCGAAAACGGACAACATATTTCCTGCTGTCAGAGCTATGACTACTTGGGTGTTGCCTTTGACAATACAGGGACTGATACACGGGAAATAGAAAAACGAATCACTCAAGCAAAGTAAGTCTTAGGATGTCTCAATGGTATACTGTAGAGTAAAGAGATAACGAAAGGAAGAAAATTTAATATATATGAGACCATGATTAAAACTACTCTTCTTTATGGCGCTGAAACATGGAGAATTGGTGAAAAGAACAAAAAGCGAATAAAAGCAGTAGAGATGGATGCAATGAGAAGATCTTTAGGTATTTCCAGACGAAACCGAATCAGAAATGATGTAATAAAACAAATTATGAGAATAGAAGGAAATATAACTCAAGATATAGAGAAGAAACAATTAAGGTGGTATGGGCATGTTCAACGGATGCCAGCAACAAGACTCCCCAAAAAAGTAGTAGAACGGCAACCGATAGGTCGATGAAAAAGAGAAAGATCCAGATTAGAATGACAACACGGCGTAAATAAGGTCATGAGCGAAAAAAATAACAACAAACGACTGCGAAGATAAGAAGAGATTTTTGATAACAGCTTGCAGTCATTAAGAAAGGCGAAAATATTTTTAGTATCACTGTCTTTTCCAAGAGCACTATTTAATGAACTATTAACATATCGCTGGATATGAAGTAATAAATAATTTTGTATATCTTGATAGTGCTGTCAACTACGAGAGGAACAAAAAATTTGACGAAATATTTATATAGGCAGACCACGTATAAACAACCCCACTAAAAATTAATTTTCTCAATATTTAGTTATGTCCTTCAAATTTTTACATATAAATAGAGCTAAAAGAAGAATTGACGTATGGGCCTTTACAAAATAAAAATTTCGAATACTATAGACAGCCAGATGGACATTCACATCTTATTCTTCAAGTTACGCTCCTATCGGAGATTGGAAATCATTCTGGCAATTATAATTTTGTTGGTTATGCTCCTGAATAGTTCAATTGAACTGCATTCAAACCACTCACAGAGATTGTGTAGCCACGAGATTTTACGTCTTCCTACTCTTCTTCTGCCTTTGATTTTAGCCTGCATTGTATTCCATAGTAATACGTATTTTTCACTTCTCATGATGTGAATTTAAAACTTCGCATTGTTTTCCTAGGTGTTCGAGAAATTGTTCGTTTGTTTTGCGATCCATCCATGATATTTCCAAAATTCGTCGCTAACACCACATCTAGAATGCTTCTAGGTTTATAATGTTGGATTTTTTAAGTGTCCAAGCTTTAATCCCATATAAAAGGGCAGAGAAAATATAACTTCGAAGTATTCTTACCCGGAGCGATATTGATATCGCTATTACAAAAAAGTTTTCTGATTTTATTAAAAGTTGACAGTGCAATTTTAATGGGGCATCTTATTTCTTTTGTTGATCAGTATCTTCTGTGATCTATGCTCCAAGGTATTTGTACGAAGATATTTATTTAATTTCTGTATTATCTAGTACTAGCTTAAATTTGATGTTTTGTGCTTTTGTAAATACCATGAACTTGAATTTCTTCAAATTTATTTTTATTCCATAATAGTTGCGATATATCAGCAAGGTGTTGCAGTTTTTCTAGTGTTCCTGCCAGAAGGACGATGTCGTCATTATATCTTATGTTATTAAGGGGCTCACCGTTTATTATAAGGCCCTCACTGACCTCGGCAAGCGCTAAATCTAAGATGGCTTCACTGTATAAATTGAATTACAAGGGTGATAAAATGCATCCTTGGCGGACCCCATGGCGAATCTGGATATCCTCGGCCAGTTCATTTTCAACTTTCAGTTTTGCTGCTTGGTTGCAATAGAGGTTACATATGATTTTAATGTCTCTACTATCTATGTTTTTATTTAATAACATTTCTTTAAGCCGATTATGCTGCACTATGTCAAATTCCTTCTCAAAATCAATGAAACAAGCATATATCTCGTGATTTATATTTAAGCATCTCTGCGAAAGAACACTTACTGCAAATAGTGCATCTGGTCTTCCCAATCCTTTCCTAAATCCCATTTTTTATTACTTATGCCTTCATCTAATTTCTTATGTATTCTATTGTAAATACAATTTTAAAACAATTTCAAAACATGACTCATTAAGGCTATGGTGCGATGTTCATTACATTCCTTTGCATTGGCTTTTTTGGGAAGCAGTATGAATGTTGATTGGAGCCATTCTTTAGGTATTATACCTGTTCTATTATATGGTATTGAATTTTGAACAGAAGCCCAAAAGAAGATCAAGGGATTCATTATTCACAATTTTGAGTAATTTCGATAGGAACTTCATCAGGCCCGGGAGATTTACCACCTTTAGCTCGTTTCATTGCATATTCAATTTCTTCTCGTATAAGGTCAGGCCCAGTATCATCCTTAAATTCTGTTGGTGCTTCTGTTCTCTCTTTGTCTTCAAAAAGTTGTGTTATATATTGTGTCCATCTCTGCATTTCTTAATTTATCTGTCATAAGTGCACCACTTTCATCTCTTAGTTGCCTATTTTCAAGTGTTTTTCTCATTCCTGTTAATTCTCTAATTATTTTATGCATGTTAAAAAAGTCATATTTTTTCTCAATTTCTTCTAGTTCTTGGCACTGCTCATGTAACATTTTCTCCTTAGCTTCTTGTATTCTCTTTTTAATTAATCGATCAGTTTCATTATATTTAATTGGATGTTTTGTTTTGAATGATTTTCTTTCATTCATTAATAGTAGTATTTCTTCAGTCATCCAGTCTTATGTTTTCTTTTCTTTAGTTTTAAGTTTTCATTTGCTGATTTAATCATGGCTACTTTTATATTTTCCCATTTCTGATCAATGTTATAGCTTCTTTTATTCAGTTCTTAGGCATTACGTAGATTTTCAGTAATGCCCAAGCGAGCATTCAATTTCAGAGTTTTTACAGTCTGTTCCTTTGTTTGTGGTTCCTTTAATCTCTTAATATCAATTCTATTTTGTGTGGGTTTTTTAACCAGTTTCAATTTGGTTCGTAATGTGACTACTATCTTAGTTGCTACTCTGTGAGAAGTTTTACTCCTTATTCTGATAGGATCTTATCAATACAACTTCAGTCTGAAAAAGGTATAGTAAATTTTATTCAAGTTTATGCTCCTACCGCAGATAAAGATGACGACGATATCCAATTATTTTACCATGATTTGTCAATGAAGAAACATCACACTACAATAGTAATGGGCGACTTAAATGCCAAAGTTGGCCAGGGAAGAGTGGATGGATATGTGGGGTAATATGGTCTAGAAAATAAAAATGAACGTGGTGACCGTTTGATAAATTTTGCCAGAAGGAAGAATTTGTAATGGCTAATACACTTTTTAAGCTACCAAAAAGAAGATTGTATACATGGAAATCTCTCGCTAATACAACGAATATATTAATCCGAAATCAAATTGACTTTGTCCTCATTAGAGAAAGATTTCGTAATTCTATACTGTCTGCCAAAACTTACCCTGGAGCAGAGCAACACCATAGCGATGATTGACCTCGTTGTTACCTGAATAATACATGGTTTCATTATTTGTAATTTGTTTGCCTGAACCTGACCACTGTACGTCACTTATACCCACAATTACATCAGAGATCAAAACGGAAGGCATTTAGTTGTGTAAATTCCATATCATATATCCTATTGTTGCACTTTACACGCACAATCAACGCCGAACATATTTTAATTATTGTGGAATAATTTTGTTACAAGCAAAACATATGAAATCTTTGAAAATCGATCTTGATCCATAGTTTCTCTGTGGATTGGAAGCATTTCAATTAACAAATAACAATATTTTAATTTTTTTAACTACCAGTATTGTTACATCCATCCGTCTTATCTGTTAAACTTACTCAAGTAGGTAATCATATTTTCGTTTTAACATAAAACTCTATCATGTTTAATTTTTGTTGCTTGTTGGTCTGCAAAAAAATTCGGTACGACCTTCATACTACCGGTTTCGGTGCATATAAAACGCATAATCATATCTAACGGAAACTGGCTCGTCTCCACGCGCACTTTAAAGTCTAAAAATAAAAAGAAAACAAAAAAATGCACAAGACGATGACGAGGTCCGAGATAGGTGAAGAGTGTAGATGAAGTCTCCATTCATTCTTCGAGAACACGTTCTTTTTCAATGTTGACGTCGCTTGACGGTCTCTGTGCGGAAAATAATAGATCTCGACGGTCGCGTCTAACTTATTCTCTTCGAAAAGTTGCTTGCGATCATCGCCAAGTCGCCGTGCTGTTTGTATGAATGAATGCAAGAAACTGGATCACATTTTACTCGTACAGAGGCGTGCTCATCCAATTTGTCGCTCTTATTTTAATAATTTATTGGAGGTCATGACGTCATTACAACCAGAATATGCCAAGAATTTTTTAATTAACTAAATTATTTTTCAAAACTTCTGTCATAAATTGTATCTTAAATAATATGTAGTGTCGGCAGATTAAAGTACGTAAGTCGAAAACTGATTTTCAGAAATTGAATAAAACTATATAAAAAAATAATTTTATATTTCTTAAAAACGTTTATTGCATTTTATGAAACTGTGTACAATATATTTACTAGCAGCTGAGTCTGACTCTATAAAAATGTATGGAAAATTGGTTTTCCTGACTTAAGTTAAAAAGAACATTGGCATATATGACTTATGTTGAACAGCACAACTAGGTATTTTAGTTTGTTACATTACAATATTTTCTTAATATTATTCATCCTCATCATCTAAAATATCAGGATCCATATTAGCTACATTTTCCTTACTAGGCAAATATATATAAAATTTATGGAAAACATTTGGTACCAATATTAGTAGAGATACGTACCAATACGCAACCATGACCGTAATTCTGAACGACAAATTAATAACAGATAATATAAAAGTTAAACGAGGAGTCCGAAGGCGATATAATTTCACCTAAACTGTTTACCTTGACCCTCGAAGACATAATAAAATCAACAGATTGGGAAAACAGAGGAATATGTATTAACGGAAAATACCTAAATCACCTTAGATATGCGGATGACATACTCCTGATCTCCTCGGAACGACAAGAACTGGAATTAATGCTGAATGAACTTCATGAAAAATCACTGCAAAAAGGCCTAAAAATTAACTTCAACAAAACAAAAGTAATGACAAACACGGAAGACCAAGAGGCAATAAAAATAAAAACAGAAAAAATAGAACAGGTAAATGAGTATTTCTATCTAGGACAAGCAATCAGAGCTAATAGAGAAAATCAAACAGCCGAAATATCGAGACGAGTAAGAATAGGATGGGCAGCGTTCGGCAAACTTTTTTACGTTCTAAAAAATCAAACAATTCCTCTATACTTACGAAGCAGGGTATATAACTCCTGGATCATACCGGTGCTCACCTACGGAGCACAGACATGGACATTTACACAGGCCAATTTGGATAGGATAAGGAAGGCACAAAGAGCGATGGAGAGACAAATGTTGGGTGTATCACTTTGAGATAGAAAACGTAACCAGTGGATCAGAACCAGAACAAAGACAGAAGACGCGATAGAACAAGCAGCAAAACTGAAATGGAAATGGGCTGGACATAATGAACGTCTCCAAGACGGACGATGGAACAATGCCATCGGAAAGTGGCGTCCATACAATGCAAAGAGATCAAGAGACAGACCACAGATGAGGTGGAAAGATGACATCAGGAAACAAGGAGGTCCCACATGGCAGAGAACAGCTCAAGATAGGGAAAGATGGAGAGAACTGGGGGAGACCTATATTCAACTATGGAAGGATAGAGAATAGGTTCAAAAAAAAATTAGTAGAGAAATTAATTCCTCTTTTTTTCTTTTGATATAGGTAAAGGCAATAGTAATATAAGTGTGATGTTATTAGGTATAAAGGATGTCCTCCATCTCAAATTTATGTTGTAAAATTGTGATTCCATTTGCAAGGCGTCTTTGTAAAAAACCATTCCAAATTACGTGACATAGCGGAGCCACCTTTTGTCCAACCATTTAAACTGCTTTCCATCTACATCTTTATTTTTTTAAACCAAATAACCTTTCAGTAACGATGCAAATTCCAAAAAGTCAGTATTTTGTATTTCCACAATTTTAAATTTGTTACTGCTGGACCTGATAAGTTGTATCCAGTCATGAGGATGATATATTTCGATTTCTCTTTTCTTTTTTTTATTTTCTATTATCCCATGATCTGTATCAACTTCTAAATGGCTGTGACCGGGAACCATAGATTTATGGTCGATTGTCTCTAACTGTAACTTATATACAGCCCGTGTAAACTTAGAACTGACTTGAGAATTTCTGTTCTGATCTCCACAGGTATCGGAGTAAAATATTACGCTCCTTGTGTTATTAGGTGGGTTTGTTTGAAGATGTTTAAAGTACAAGATGCAATCTGTTTCATACCACACATAACATTCCGGTTCGGTCTTTTTGTCATGTATGGTCAAGTTGAAAGTCTACAACTGACGTTTATAAAAAACTATGGAAGAAGTCAATGGTGGAGTCGGTAAACACTGTTGTAAATCAAATCTATACACTTGTACGGTACTATCATTTTGATACATCTGGGTGTCATTTTTTTTTTTTTCGATTCTGCTTAATCTTAAGCTTTATTTCAGCAGTTCTTTCATGAATCCATCAACGATAAATTTTCCTTTAAGAGTTTTATATGACTTATTTTCTTAAGTCGATTATTTTTTTTTTTGTTTTTTCTCGTGTTTAGTGAAGCAAAGACTTTTTTCTGGTAACACTGTCGGAGAGATTCTTGACGTCGATTAATCACTTAAACTTGAATGTACTGTTTTGTACTGATCTTGTACGGAATACGGAATCATCTCTTGAAAAATCCAAATCTTATGGAATTAACGAGTTCCCATGAAGGCCTGATGATATTGAAGGTTCATTCTCGATCAAATAACTGCTTGTTGGTTGCTGATTTCGGTGACTTGAAAAATAAAACATAAAAAACCTAATTAGGAATAAAGATATTCATACGAAAACTCTTCAAATTGCCTACTATTTATTTAAAAATGTTTTACACTTACTTTAGACCAATAGCAATTTGATTTAACACCAAGTTTACTAGTTTTTTTCCTCTATAAGAATCCATTCTTGTGGCAGTAGAACAAAACTAACTGAATTTATATAATTTAAACTTAAAATAATCATTGTTGTTTACATTACTTTTCCTTCATAGACTAAACATATTTTAAGAAGGTCCCAAAAGTTAAATATCTGTATATTTTTTAACATGTAAGACGATCACGTTAAGCACTTGAGGTAACTATGCATTATAATTCACGATTGCTTAATGAAGTACTTTCCTCTCACAAAAATTATAAAAAGTCTAAATTAGATGTATACATTATCAGTGGTACACGAGCAGTCATCATGTGAGTAGCATTCTTAGACATTCAGGGATTCGATGTGGACGGATGGTTTGTTCCCAAAGAACTTACTATTGAAATAGGTTTTAAACGAAGTCATTACATCTTTTTGCCTCAGAAACCATTTAATGCGCTAAGTAATGGGGATAAGAAGACTGCATCATATGTGGAGAAAAAACTGCTTGGAATTCGATACTCTGATGGACAAGTAGAATTGTCCAAAATCAATGAAATACTAGAAACCAAGTTGTTGTATGCAGCAGATTACATCTACGTTCGAGGAGAGCAAAAAGCAGAATATTTGGATAAGAAACGACGCGTTTTTGGAGTTTTTCCCATTATTATTGATGTTTGCAAGTTTGATGGTACGCCTCGTGCTACTGGCAACGTTGGCCCTACTGCAAATCCATGTCGCTGGATTATTTTCATGTACCAAAAGAAATGTAGATCGTCTACGTCACTGGTTTGCCAATAACATAATGCCATTATAATTTTTTTATGTATAAATAAATATATTAGAAATTAAACGCTTTTTTATTTAAAACATCTTTATTGATCGAGTATTATATTACATGAAGATTCAAATTTTCTCCTTAAAATTTCAAAAATAATTTTTAAAATTAAGATAAATACAGATGCTGATATTACACAGGACATTGCAAAGACATTGTCTATTTCACTTTTCATATACTCGCTAGTGTTGTTGCTGACACTCGTGGTGCGGTTGCTAACAAACATGGTGTTGGTTGAATACGTCTTAATGGATATGTAGCTGGTGGCAGTTTTCTACAGCAGTAAATCCAGGTGTCTTGCTGCTGCTGTAGATTCAACTCTTCGGGTTTCCACGTTTTGTTATCAAAATGCAGACTATCTAATTGTCTTTTAATTTGTTTTATATCCTCATATGATTTAATATCTTTATTTAACTGATCAAGTTTTCTTTGAAATTCTATTACTCTATGTATGTACTTGATGGGATTCATATTACTACTGAATATGTCCTATGTAGAATGTCACGTTTTATGTCAAGTGACATCTTGACTGACACATAAATGTCACGTTCTGCGTCGAATGTCACATAAATGTCACGTCCTGCGTCGAATGTAACATAAATGTCACGTTCTGCATCGAATGTCACGTCATTTCACGTGACATTTTACGTTCTGCGTCGAATGTCACGTCCTGCGTCGAATGTCATGTCATTTCACGTGACATTTCACGTCCTGCGTCGAATGGCACGTCATTTCACGTGACATTTTACTTTCTGTGTCGAATATCACTTAACTGTCACGTCCTGCGTCAACGTCACGTTATTCACGCGGCATTTCACGTTCTGCGTCGAATGTCACATCCTGCGTCGAATCTGACCTCATTTCACGTGACATTTCACGTCCTGCGTCGAATGTCACGTCATTTCACGTGACATTTTACGTTATGTGTCGAATGTCACGTCCTGCGTCGAATGTCACGTTATTCACGTGATATTTTACGTTCTGTGTCAAATGTCACATAACTGTCATGTCCTAAGTCGACGTTCTCTTAGGCACTGTACGGAAAAGAAGAAGAAGAATGTTCGAGCGTTGACATGGCTTCTGTGTGTGTAACCAACGCTTTCATTTGACACATCATACGTCAAAATCAGACCAATAGCAACGAAGATACAATATAGTGCCGTTATGGCATTATCTTTGCGCTTGATTTTTATTTTAACATATTCGTTACCACCTCCCCTTTCCATCGATACCTTGCACGTTGTTGAACGTTGAACCATTTAGACGTAACAAGCTTAGTGTCCGGCAATGCCGCCATGTTTTCTTTCTATGTCTACGTAGTTGTTGCCCCGTCGCCTTTCCATCGATACCTTGCACGTTGTTGTACGCTGAGCCGTTTAGACGTTAACAGCTTAGTGCCGTTTTAGCAATGCCGCCAACGTTGTTTTTTTATGTTATCGTATTCGTTACCCCCTCCCCTTTCCGACGATACCTCACATGTCACGATCGGACGAGCAGTCGCGCCTCTTCAACGAAAAGATCAAAAAATGACCAGAATTCACCTTAGCGATTTCCCATGTTAATTTCCATAAGAGTTGTGCTTGTTCCCGTGCTGCCCCTTTACTATCAATGTAAAATAAACGTGTAGAACTTATGTGCTGAAGTCAGTCGATAGAGAAAGAATATATAGACATAGGCATATACAAAAAGAAAAATCGATTTTTTTTTACTTATGTGCTTTAGTCTGCAGGCCTTATGACATCGTAAGAGGGAAAATTTTGCCGGCAATATTTTCTACTGGTATGAAAGTTTGTTGCCTGGCAATTTTCGCTAATTACATTTGATGTTATGGAAGACCTGTTAATCTAATTATTGTTGATTCCAAGTGGACAGTTTTTGAACCAGTTCTGGTGAAAGGTAGAAAAGAATCTGTCTGATAAACTCTTTGGTCCCCTTGTTTCCATTCAGCTCAAAAACAATCTAACTGGGCATACATTTTCGCATTTTTCATAATGCTTTATTATTCAATTCGGTTCGTAAATTCTTCCATAATATCAAATTCCTTCTGAAAAAAGTGAATCTTGCAGTTTACGGCCTCTCCCCAAGTAAGTTCAAATGAGCAAAGGTGAAAAAACTTTTTTGTGTTTCATCAAGGAGTTACCTCATCGTAGCTTTGGATGAGTTTAAATACTTCTTCGGTGGATAATGCTTTTGCACTAGAATTTCTTTTTTGTTGAACACTTTGATGCTGCCTCCGCTTGATATCCTTGGCCAATCTTGCACATTTGAAAGATATATCTGCGAACGGGTTGATTTTTATGCTGTATTCCATAAAATATTTTTCTTGTACCATTTTTGCTATAGTATGTCACATTGATTTTACAGACTGCTCTTTATAGTCTTCGCCATTACCTCTTTTCATGTTAAAGGCATAATCCTCGAAAATTTTTGCTACTTCCGTTATGGTAGTATGTACATCTTTCAAGCATAAATTTTCTCACCCGTAGGAACTCTAAAAATTGGGTCCAAATAGAGCTTCTAAACCTTCTGAAATTTTTTTATTTTTTTTTTTCGTGACTGGCATACAAATCTTGATTTTTTTTGTAGATTCATTATATCTGTCCAAAATTGATTACGCCTTAATGACGTTTCTGAAACTGACAACAATAGAATGGCCCGAACCGCCACAGCTAAACTGTTTACAATATAAAAAGAAGAATTCTACGTGTTTCCTGGAAAAAAGCATAGAACCAACCTATAACTTCTAGAAGAGCTTTAAATAAAATATAGGTTATTAAAAAAAATATACCCAGCATGCCTAATTTAATTCGGCCACAAAGATAGAAGGACTTGGACCATAGAACTATTGGCAGTAGAAGGAAAGGTAGAAGGTCAAAGAGTAAGAGAGACATAAGAGAGAGAGTAAGAAGCCGTCCATATGATACAGGATTGCATCTAACCGAGACATCTAGCATCTAGCTTATAATATTTGAACTGTCACCACACCATGACAAGAGCCCAAGGAATGAGGAGAAGGAGGTATTTAAAATAACAGCCAAAGATATACACGAGATGGAAAAAAAGTTGAGGTGTAGAAGTTATCACCCTCTAACCTCATAATACCAACGGAAGATCACCGGAGAGACCGGTCCAAACCAAGGAAAAATATCTTGCCACCGAAATTTTTGAAAGAGGTATCAAGAGACATCTGCTAATCTGTTTCGATCTGCTGTAGACAAATTTATTATTACCAATATGATGTCCAACGATTGATAGTCGGACAGGGTACTGAAAGAAAATCTTTTATCTTTGGTCTGCTAAGTATAAATTTTATGACTATAAGCCGCTTTAGATTCGCGTTTTAATGCATTAATAGTATCATTTCATAGGTTGTTCTGTAAAACGGTTTCCAAAAGTCAGAATAAATATTATAATAAAAATAATAAAAAATAAAATATTATATTATTTAAATAATAAACAAATTGGCACGTATTATTTGAGTATCCATTTTCTACGAAATCTTTCCTAAGCCCTTATAACAGTATATGTATTTTGTATAACTAAAGATATTCAGAGTCAATTTAACAATACTAACTTAATTTTCATGGAATCTTTGTAATGCGATTTTCTGTTATTATGTAGTATCTGGGACACTCTGGATTAAGATATGTGACAACTATATACAATTTTGAATAAAAACTCAAAAACAACATTGTTATATAACTTTTCTAATTGAATGAAATACTGATTGATATCCACGGCACTGTCAATCAATATTTAAGGTCGCAGACTTGTTGGGTTCAATGTCAGGGACTTGTATTTATGCTGAACACAAGCAGAAATCACATGAGTTCTCTATTGTGCGAGGAGAGGTAGAAGGTAAGAAATCAGAGCATGCCTATTTAAATATCAGGTCCCTATTGAATGGCTTTGTTGATGGGAGACGGAATATTTCATGGCTTAATGATTGATAAAAGCGACACTTTTTTTTAATCTAGGGGGTCGATTTGAAAGCAGGTAGGTTCCGATGGGACTACTTGAACGATGTACTTTCCAATATCATTAAGTATGGGTATATTGATTTTAGTCTAATTCTATACTTTTCCAATTTAGTCACAAATATGTTGTAATACCATGTAAGAAAAACAGAATAACAGTAATATGTATTCAAAAATAAAACAAAAATCAGTATCGTGTATTGAGGATGGCTTCCCAACACATTATTTAAGCGAGTAAAGATATACAGTGATTTTCAGATAAAACTATCCACCTTAAATATCTTTTGAACCTCTAATTTTTTGGAAAAACGCAAAAACACTTTAATTAATATCTGAAGGGGGAGGCATAATATCATATTTAAGGTTGCTGGAAAATGCACACTCTCACCCCCTGTATCAACCCTTTATTTTTTTTAAATTTTTGTACTGATTTCAGAAATGTAAAATACATGATACTTGAAGTGATTAGTTTATGAGAAAAGTAAATACAAAAGCAAGAAAATTGGATTGAAAAAAAAAATTTTTTAACAATTTTATTACACACATTTAGAACAAACATTTCACTACTAAAAATTTTTACAATATTAGTTAAAAATGACTGCCTTTCACTTCCATACAATAGTACAATCTATTTTGAAATTCTTCTCTGACATTGCTTAACACGTCTGCATTTAATTGTCGACATTCATCCTTTATTCTTTGTTGTAAATCATCTAGATATTCTGGTTGAGTAGCATAATTTTTGTTCTTAAATACTCCCATAAGAAGAAGTCTAGGGGTGTTCAATCCAGTGACCTAGGTGGCCAATCGTTCATCTGTCGTCTTCTACCTATCCAAGGACCGGAAAACGTTTCGTTTAAAAATTATCACACAGGTAAAGCAAAGTGTCGAGAAGCTCCATCATGCTGAAATACAACCAAATCAGCGGAAAGGTTATCATCATTTGCTACTATTGTTCTAACGATCAACCACTTGCCTATATAATTCAAGATGCGATGCACCATTTAAGTTTCCAGTGATAAAGAAGAGTCCGATAATGTGATTACGTAGGATACCACACCATACTTTTAACCTTTGAGGATGCTGTGTGTGAAATTCGCGTACAATATGTGGATCACTCTCAGCCCAGTATCGGCAATTATATCTGTTCACCAAACCGTTTAATGAGAATGAGCATTCATCCGAGAAGCAAATATTGTTTAACAATTGTGGATTGTTAATGATGCATTTTATCATTAATTTGCAACATTCGGGACGACGACCAAAATCTTCTTCATTTAACTCTAGTACTAATTTAATTTTATATGGATAAAACTTAAATTTATGGAGGACTCGGAAGTCTGTAGAAGATGAAACACTGATTGCTCTACTTATTGTTTGTTGACAGTGACTGTGATTGTTACGAGTCTAAGTTAACTTGCCCTAAAACAGCGACTTGGATTGCTTTTTTATTTACAAGTTTCTGTAGGTTATGTTTTTTATTGCAAACTGACCCTCTTGATCTAATTTTTTCTGCATCAGTTCAATCACACACTTATGAGTTGCTTGTCTATTGTGGTGTGTTTCATAAAAAATTCTAGCAGCAGCTCTTCCACAATTATTATTTTTGTAGTATAAACCTACAATTTCGATTCTTTCTTGCAAAGTGTACACCATTTCAGCGATCAAATTGCACACGTATCAAAATAAGCTGTTACTTACAAGTTATAACAAATTGTCGCTATTAACCGATTAAAACAAATGTAAAAATGATATCGAAAACCTTTGATAAAACTTGAATAAAAAGTGAATTTTTTGTTTCTTGGTTTTTAAAGGTACTAAAAATAGTACGGTTAAATATTTAAAGAGTTTAAATTATGCTACAACCTATTTTGTTACAGTCAATTAAGCTGAGGGAGATACTGTCTTGTTAACAGGAAAATTGTCTGATAAACTAATCACTTCAAGCCATAGGTATTATACATTTTTGAAATCAGAACAAAAAGGAGAATCCAAATATAAAACAACAAAAGGGGGAAGTAATTTAAAAAAATAAAGGGTTGATACAGGGGTGAGAGGGTGCATTTTCCAGCAACCTTTAATATGATATTATGTCTCCCCCTTCAGATATTAAATTGACGTGTTTTTGCGTTTTTCCAAAAAATTAGAGGTTCAAAAGTTATTTAAGGTGGATAGTTTTATCTGAAAAGCACTGTATATTTTCAACTCATGTATGACCTACAGTTGTAATAAATTTAAAAAAAGAAAAATATTTATCCTACAAATGACAAATTTGTGAACGAATATTGGGAAAGCTATTGCAATCGGAATAAGAAGTAACTCAAATTAATGAAAGTTATATTAAATACAATTCTAAAAAAGAGAATGAGAAATACAGAAATAAAAAAAACTGAAGTGTAGATGAAAAAATCGGTTGACGTTGGTTACAAGAAAATAATGGGAAACGTTTACAAGTTTCGTCCTTCAAAAACCAAAATGATAAACCCAAAATATTAAATTAAAAATATTAAAAAAAAATTTAATTTCGTGAAAACAACAAGTAATAAATAAAGATGTTATGTGTAGACTAAGGGCGTATACTAGTTCGCTGCCGCGGTCAGATTTTAATACCCCACAGAAAAGGGGCATAGGTAAATTCGCTCCAACCATATATTTCTTTGAGCTCCAGATATTTGAATAATGCCTTCTCAAACTTTGTATTTACCTATTAATACAACACTACCATCATTGTTTAAAAAAAAATGAGTCTTTTTAAGTATTATTATTATTATTATTATATTATTTTCAAGTATAATGATGTTAGAGCTCATATTCCCTTGTTCAATAGTTGATTAGGTTTTGCCGTATCAAAAGTTGCAGTTGATATATTTCTTTGAAAAGATTGGTAGGTAATTAATAGTCTACCTGAAATTTTATGATAAGAAATAGGGGTGGTGCGAATCTTAACATTATCACTTTGGTTCCAGTTTGAATGTCGTTATAACTAGTTTATGATGGAGAAATCTGAAGTAAGTGAAATGTTAAGTGAAAAGGGAAAGTCAATGTCAGTTATTGGCAATTACAAGTATAACTCCCATAAAATGCTTGCTAATAATATCGAACGTTAGCAGTGTGTAGAAAGAAGTTGCAAAGCATTTAAAACTTTAAATATTTATAACAGTGTAGTTGAATGTAGTTATAACCATACCCATGAAAGTTTATCAAAAAAAGTGTTAAACCGGCAAAAATTAAGTAATAGTCAACCTAATAGTCATTGCCTTCCGAAAAGCGGAAAGCAATGGATGATGTGTGTGAAAAACCATTGAAGTTGATGCACAGCGAAATTAATCAAAGAGGCACTAGAAGTTTTACTGTGAAAGACGTAAATTTGATATAAAAAAATTATAATGGCAGAAAACAAGTTATTCCCAAAATTCTGAAGTGCGCGCAGGAAGTGCATGACTCGTTAAACTCCGTGGAAGTGACAACCAACCAAAAAGAACAATTTTTATTGAAAAATAATTCGGTAAAAAATTTGTTGCTTTTTCTTGTGTATTTAACTTAACATTTTTAAGTAAATTAGAAACAATTTATATTGATGGAACTTTTAAATACTGCACTAATTTTTTTATTTAACTATTTACAGTTCAAGGACTCGAAAATAGGCACTATGTGCCGTTGGCATTCTTTTTGCTTTCGAATAAATTAACAAACTCATATATGACTGCCTATTTGTTTAAAGTCGGAGTGTCAAAAATTGAACATAAATTTTAGTAACAAGGTTGTGTATGCCGATTTCGAACAAGCGATCCATGCAGCTGTAAGTGAAATGTTTCCATCTGCGAAAATAAAAGGATGTAGGTTTCATCTCGGACAATCATGGTGGAAAAAAATTCAAAAAGTTAGTCTAGCTACTGATCCATTAGAAGTAGGTGAGAGTTTCGCTTTAGACTTTAGTGAAATATTACCAGTACAACACCAAGCTGTACAACAATTTTCTGACTACTTAGTGGACAACTATATATCTGAAGAGGCAGAGTTCCCTCCTGAGATATGAGCGGAAAGCAGTTCATCACTTGAGCATACAACCAATGCCTGTGAAAGTTTTTATTCTAAATTTAATTCGTTTTTTTACAATCCGCACCCTAACATATTTTATTTTTTACAAGTTTTAAAAGATATTCAAATTGACACTTATATAAAAATACGAAGTTCCACAAGTGAAACCAAAAGCAGGTGTACCAAAAAGTAGTTCTAGAGCGTCAAAAATTTGTTGATCACAAAATAGCGGAATTAAAGCAAAATAAAATTAGTAGATTTAATTTTGTCAAATGTATTTCATTTGGATTTCTAGAGAAATAAATGCCTCGTTTTATACTAGCGGACCAACTCGACATCGAGTTTTTTAAATGAAATTTTTATTTTGCGAGAAACATTAAGTGATCAATACAAACAATATAAGCAATAATATACATAACATTCATCAATAATAATGCAAGTAAAAAGTGTATTAAATATCACGAGATATTTCGTCGAAAACAATGTTTTTTGTTACAATGTCTCAATTTTCTGAAAACTTTTGCTTGGCACCGGGAGTTATGTAAACTTTTACCTTTTACTTTTTAATAAAAACGAAACCGGAAGTCGACCTCAAAACCGGAATGCAATTTTTAGTTCATCAAATGTCGACATGGATATCATTTAGCATTTAATTTTGCATGCTGATCACGACTCCGGTGTTTGACGTTTTATGCACGTTTCGGGTCACTTCCGGTGTCGGATCGCAACCGGAAGTACATATTTAGATTCGTCTCGACGAGACCTTTCGATCCATATATACATTTATACATTTTGGGGTCTAAAACTTAAAGTAAATTTTAACTTCCGGTCATCTCAAAACCCGAAGTGAATTTTTGTACCAAAAGTATATCTTGACAATCTCATACGTAATACTAATAATATTCCGAAAAAATATTTCAATTATCTAATATGGTTTTTGAGTAAAGTGGTGGACAAGAAAAGGACTTAGCGTTTTACTATATAAGATTTGTTTAATTTTGTAATGGTAGAGAATATCCCATATTATGTTAGTTTTTACACTTGTATTTCATTCTCATTATACCTATATTTTAGAATAGGCACAAAAATTATTTCAGTTATTTTTAAAACAGTTCAAAATTTCTAATATAATTTCTAAATCAATCACTAACATTTTTCAAAATATATAACAGTAATGAGCGCGCTAATAACCGGCAAAATATCGCAAAAGATGGAAAACATATTAAGTTGTGAGATAGATAGAAATGAAACTAGTGGAGATGTGAAATCTAGCGATAGAACCTATAAATTTACATTTCATTTATTGTTTCCCACATTTAGACGTGAGAGTTTGAAACTACCGCTGTTACAGTGACAGTTTTAGTTGACATCCTCCTCTGATATGTCTTAAGGTGGGAAACAGTAAATATAATGTAAATTTATAGGTTTCTATCGCAAAATTTCTCATCTACTTTATCTTAAAACTTCATAAGTTTTCCATCTTTTGCGTTATTCTGCCGGTTATTAGCGCGCTTATCATTGTATTTATATAAATATGTAACTACCAATATTTGATATAATTCCTAATATTAAATACAAAAGCCGCAGTACCTATTTTCCTGGTGTTAATTTTACTAGAACTTAATAGGTAAATACTTAATCCGCCTGACCACGAGAGCTAACTAGGTTATGGTTTTCGGAGTGAACTAGTATGTAATTAAGTGGGATAAATCATTGCTTTCCCAGGAGGTGGATCGGAAGACGAGGTTTTATAGGGTTGCCAGCAAGGTCGCCAGATCTAACACCTCTAGACTTTTTCCTGTGGGGTTACATAAAATAAAAAGTTTATGTCAATAAACCCCAAAATTTACAGGACTTGAAAGATAAAATTAGGCATAAAATGAATCTAATTACTCCAGAGGTCATCCTCAATGTACTCGTAAATTCGCATATTGTCGAGAAACCGATGGATGGCATTTCGGAAGTTAAAATAATTATTATGCATAATTTGGTTACATTAAAGTACATTATTAATTAAATCATTAGTTGTAAATTAGTTGAATTTGAATTAAAAAAAATTGTTTTTGTACCCTTAAAAAACTATTTTAGTTTAAAATGTAATGTCGTTAAATAGAGAATTAAATTATCCTTCAAATGGGGTGTCGCATTATACCTATTTCTATTTAAAAAAATTAACGATTACGTCACAACACCCACACCGGTGACGTCTTTCCTACTCCATGTACGTTAGAAGATGGGTATTTTATAAGAAAAATCGACCTGTTTCGGATTTCCCTCAAAACTCGACGGTTCTCGAAATAATGATAATCTTCCATAATTATGCCGTTCACTCTATGCCACAATCAGTCACAAATATTACTTTATTCAATTTCTTTTAGGCTCTAAAAGAACAGTAAAGTTAATATAATTTATCTAAATCAATAAATTACTACTGAATATTAGTTACTTACAGAGAGAGACATCTTTTTTTTTTGTCAAATTTATTATATAACTGGCGTCTACTTACTTTAACAATACTGTGAAAAATGTAACATTTTAATAACAAAAAACAAGTTAGAAAGAATAAATACTGTAATTGAATGCCATTAAGAGTAAAAATAAAATAAATTGTTTGGTCACCCTATATATTGGCAATTGTTCCGGACCACCCATAATTCCCAATCTATATATACCTTCCCACACTTCAACCCTTACCTGTACAATTTATTAGACGTATTTTTTACCTGTCAGCAAAATCAATAGGACTTCCTCAGTATGAACTAGAATAACCTACTCAGGCCTTTAGCCCTTTGACGAGAATACAAATATAAACGATTAATGGATTTATTGAGGGCCGGGTTGAAAATTTGCACGCAGAGCAAGTTCATGTTTTGTTAAAAAGAATTGGAAGATTTAGGAAGGTTGGGGTATTGTTGTTTTAAACGTTTTTTTATGCTTTACTACTGGTCAATGAACTGTGGGTCTTGATATAAAAACCTAAAATATATAAAAGAATATAACCAACTAATCTAAAGAATTAATGAGGATAAATCATGACAGAATGTATATACAGGATGACCGGACGAAAACGAAATACAAGCATCAGGAACTACGACAACTTTAAAAAACTCAGCTGCAGGTTAATTTTTGTTTAAAGGGGAACATTTGTTCCGGTAAATTCGATTATTTTACTTTGACCCCTTAGTCAGGGTAAGAATTATCCCAACATTTTTTAATGGCAATTGGGGTTAAATAATATGTCGTTTGAAAGCTCTTGCAATTCCCTATGTAGTCGTCTTTAAAATTTTCAATTCGGTCCGTTCCATACTCTATTTGATTTACTAAAACAATATACGTTTTAAAATTTATATATTTAGCTGGTTTTTCTTTACATAGCTTATTTCTTAGTTGATCAAAATAATGGAACAATCACTTTTAAGTCTCTTCAATTTCAAAGGAAAATATATAACGAGAAAACCACGTAATAAATGTTGCTCTATCGTAGGCAAAATGATCTCAGACCATAGATATACAGACTATACAACTCTACTGCATCGGAAAAATAAATGTAAAGCCTTCTACAGCTAGTTTAAACTGAAAGCGATAAATGTGATTTCAAGATCAATAAACAAAAATTAAAATTATGATATTCGATATTCAGTGGTGGGGGGGGAGCATGAGAGGGGTATTGCTAAGTGTTCGGAAGACCCAATCTTATCCAAGCTCAACCAAAAATTAAAATGAAGAGAAGATAGAATATTCATATATGCAATGTAGAATATACAAGGATTGAACAAAAGGGCGACGGAATTGATCAAGGAGATTAGAGAAAGCAACATCGACATACTAGTAACAACAGAAACCAAAATGAAAGGAAATGGAACGGAAAGAATAGAAGACCATATACACTACTATAGCGGAGTTAATAAGGAATGTAGAGCAGAGGTAGGAATGGAAATAATAATCAAAAATAAGTGGAAGAACAGGAGAACGTTATAACATCGGAGCTAATCAATGAGAGAAAAATTCAAATGCATACAGACATATATGGTAAAGAGACAGTGATACTTGGAGTATATGTACTAACAGACGATTCCTCGAGAGTAGAAAAAGAAAATTTCGCGGAACAAGTTTAACACCAAATAGAGCTAATCAAGAAGAACGTGGAGACAATTATAACAGGAGACCTTAACAGCGGAACCGGAAGAAAAGAAACCAATAAAGTAATGGGGAAATTTGAATTAACAAAACGATAACGGAGAACGTCTTATTGAATTATGCGAACTAAACAACCTAAATATCACCAATGGATTTTTCAGACATAAAAATAATCATAAATAAACAGCACTATTATGAAATAAATAATCCAACAAAAAAATAATTGAAGAAAAAAAGCAACTACACATAAAATGGCTACAACGATAAAGTTTATAAAGACTATAGACAAAAAAATAGGGAGGAGAAAAAATAAATAACACAACAAAAGAATGATGAATTTGAGAGTACCTGCTTAAATATTAAAACATACATGGGAGGTATAAGAACTTCGGAGTGATGGAAAGTACTAGAAGGATTAAAACAAAACTCAAAAGAAAAAATAAGATTGGAAAATATACAGGACAGAGAATGGAAGGACTATTACATGGAACTGTTAACAGAACAAAGACCACAATTCATTGGAAAAGAAAACAGGCGAAGACGAAGCAGATCCCCACGCCAAGAAATAGAAATAACAGATAGGGAAATGAGGATGGCCATAAAAGCAATCAAAAATAAGAAAACAATGGGACCTGGAGGCATCTGACCTGAGCATATAAGGTATGGCTAAAAAAAAATTACACCGGCTTCCAAAAGAATCGACGGAGGCATATAACATCTCTATTTAAGAAAGGGGTTAGAAAACGATGAGAAAACTACAGAGGAATAAGCGTAATATCATCAATAGGAAGATTATATGGGAAGATAATGCGAGAAATCATAGAGCAAGCGATAAAAGGCAAAATAATGAAGGATCAGGCAGGCTTCACGGCAGGAAGATCATGCATAGACCACACAGAGTTATTTATTCAAAAAAAGTAGTGATTGCACCAGACCAAGAAGATTTCAGTTACATGATGAAGAAACTATAAGAAGAATATACTAAGGCTGGCCTAGATATTAACCTCCAAGTGAAGAAGACAGAAGATCACCAGATTGACGACAACGTAACAATCAAAGGAAAGGATAAATTCAAATACTTAGGGTTTATAATCACAAAAAAGGCAACAACAGAGGAAGAAAGAAAGCAAAGATTTGGATAAACAAGAACAGCAACCCGACATCTTAACTCAGTATGGTGGGATAGACACGTAAATATGAAGACAAAAATACATATTTATAAAACAGTAGTGCGAAGTATTATGACATATAGGGTTGAAATTTGGAATATAAACAAGAAACACAGCAGTAAGATAGTAGCAACAGAAAACGAATGCCTGCAAAGATGCTGCAGAGTAACAAGAATAGATAGGAGAAGTAATGACGAAATAAAACAAAGAACATCAATAGAAAGAGACATACTAACACATGTAAAACAAAAAAGACTATGGATATATAAGAAGACCTAGTGACAGCAGAGAAAAAAAGGGAATAAACGAATAAAGTTGTTTAATTTGTAGCATTTGTAAATGCCTTGATATATATCGAAATCCCTCGTATATATTTAAAACATCGAAGAATGTTATTAGTGTATTTTATTTCCTATTCGTAGAAGTTAAAAACACCGAAGAATATTTCAATCCTATGTACGGCGCAGGTACGGCCTATGATATTTCCTAGGCCTTTCTTTTATTTGAAATCGCCTTGGGATTTTTGTACGACGAAGAAATAATATATTTTGCGTTTCCGTTCTCGTTGTAAATGTTTTCTTTATACCAAGTTCAGAATGATTTTTAAGAATTTACTCACTCTCGCTGAGGCGTTTGTCAAAAGTAGTTGCTTACAGTGTTAGTCCGAATTTTACTTCAAATTCATGATGGATTTTCCTTATTGTTTCTTTGTTATGGAAAATAAGTAGTTTGGTGGCAGTTAATAGTAAATTAATAGTTACTGTTAAAGTGAGTTTTGAAATGTTGCCATTGTATCCAGTTGTACCTATTCCTGTTTAGTAAGAAGCCAAGCCATAGTGCCATTTTAACCTTTGTTTGTGGTCCTCATTCCAGACCATTGATGTAGTCCAGTTTTCGCAGAAATTGTAAGGTCCAGTGAGGTCCGGTTTACAAGTAAAAGTACATTTTGGTGAAATCAGGTTACTTTTTTTTTTTATTAAAATTTAAAGTAAAGATTACCATTTTTTTTAATAATAATTTGCTTTCATAATGTAAAGAAATTGTAATAATTAATATTGTACTATCTAATCATATTTGACATTAGTTTTCTTCGTTTTTTTAAGGTTAACCTCTATGCAGTAACAATTTTTTGTAAGTTTTCACATCTCTCTCTTATAAACAGAGTTTGTAAACGAACAGGACATATTATGAAAGTTTTTCTTTTTATTATATTGGTAAAAATCCTTGTAACTATTTAAAACGTAAGTATTTTTGTATTGTCTATTTTTGTAACTGTTTGTAGTGAGACAACAATAAATGTTTAATTTATTTCTCTAAATCATTTTTGTTTATTTTTTTTAGATAAGTCTCACAACCCCTTTTTGTATTTCTTATTTTAGGAAAGAAGAGCTTTTTTTTCCTTTTTCCAGCAAGACAAGGATCCTTCGAAGCGGCGTCCCTATTTCAAATAGCTAGAGGTATTTCTTGTTGTTTTTGTTTGCTCGTTTGTCCAGATGGTTTATGTTAGTACCCTCTTTTTGTTTCATTTTTGTAGTTTCCCCAATCCGACCCCTTGCCATTCAACTTATCTACGGCCCCAGATCTCCAATTAAGCCCTGTGTGCCGTTCTCATAAGTATCATTTATTTTGCTTGCTTTATCTCTAGCCCAATAGTTTCTGTCCCAATTTTTAACCCCCATAATAATACCCTATGTGGTAGGCAAAATATAACTCGTTACACATTTAAAATTATTATTGAGTTCCTGCGACTTGAAACTAAAAGAAATCGTATCATTTGTAAATAACTTGTATATACAAATTAGATTTTGATGTAAATTGCTGAAAGAACATTACCTACTCTTTGTGAAAAGGTTTTTAAGACTTTCACTTAACTTTGAAAAGTTTGTCTCGCTCTGTCTAGATTTTTTAAAAAAGCTGAAAATCTCAAAACATGTTTTGGCATATGGTACCTTCTATATATTTTGTCTAAAATTTTACGTATAATTTAAAAATACAATAATTATAGCGTGTTCTATTTAAAATACCAAAGTTGTTATACATTTCTGATAACCGGAAGTGATATGTCTGTAAAAGATTTTAAGTTTGCAATAACTAGAGGCTGGATTATATGCTCTAAAAAACGGTTAAAATATGCATGCAACATGCACTTAAAAAGTAACCAAATATGCCTTTATTATATGCAATATGCATTTATATATGCACTTTTAAAAAATATTTTTTAATTTTTAGGGCTTAGATTTGGTGAGAAATAAAATTATAGGATAACTTAGAGAGGGTTTATTTATTACTACATTTAATAACAAATATAAATGAAAATTCACAAGAAAATGTCCGCAAAGAAAATGACAGAATCAACAATGCAAATACTATCATTTTAAGATAATTTTTGACTCTCTAGTTTTGTAACAGAGTTTACAATTACGTCAAAATTTGCTTTTATATAGGACAGTTCATTCTGAACAGAATTCTCACTAAAAATATTTAGACATTTCTTAACAGCAATACAACAAGAAGGATCAAAATTTGGTATAACATTTGTGAATATATATATATATATATATATATATATATATATATATATATATATATATATATATATATATATATAATTATTTGCAAGAAATTTGGCACTATTTAACTACGTCCCCTATCTAGTCAACACTGGTTCCGGTGGCAAAGGGATATCGGGAAGCATCTCCCTATATACTTCTACTCGCAATGGTGCTTTAGAAAATACTTTCTTTACATTGTTGATTAAAGTGTTTACAGTTGGAAACTCGAGTCTAACTTTCTCTGCCACCCTGTTTAAACCATACGCTAAGCATATACAATGAATCAAATTCGGAAAAAAAATCTAAAGACTAGTAACAGCTTTAACCATGTAGGAAACGGCATCGCTAACTAGTAGCAAAATTTTTTCAGAAGGTACTTGATTCGGTAAAAGGAAATTTGTCAAAGATTCATTAACAAATCGAGCACTTGTTGCATAGTTGGTTTTTTGTAAACATTTCACCCTGATTAAATACGACTTGTTGGAGTCATCAGCTGAACTGTTTAAAACTCCAATAATTAAATTCGCGATTTGCCGACCCTTGGCGTAAGTAGTCTAGACGACAGATATCCACAGATATTCATCTCTTACCCGGCTTTTAATACCTTCAATAATGTCTTTGTAAGATGTCCTCACATATTTCTTGCGAAGAGTTGAAGAACTTGGTACGTACCTGTACTGACTTATTTTTAACTTTACAATATGTTTTCAAAAAATTTTGACACACGTTGCTATCCATCTTTACAATGGGATATTGCAACTTACAAAAAAATTGCATACATATTTTGCAAACATTTCTTGCCCCGTCGATGTGTGACGATTTTGAATAATGTGGTTTTGCAGAAGCTGCTGGCGTGGTTTCTTAAAGTCGTTAGATAATTTATATTGGTGAAGAGCCGTTTTTAGGTGTTGGGAAATTTAGAATTTTTTTTCACATGGAATCTGTAATAAAACGTTTCAGTAAATAGGAGTCTAATGCAATAATATAGACTTCAAATTTTTAAGATAACTTATATTTTTTTTTTCATGAAACTAAAACTACCGCCCATAGTCAAACTGTTACATGTTTAGTATAGTTATACCGATTTTTATGCAAAAATGAAATTTTAAATTAAATTTTTGAATCGGTAAAACATAAGTGGACTCACCTTTTTATCACAAATAGTACAGAAAACACTTTCATTATCTATAATCTTCATTTTACTGTTGCCACCAATCCAACTCCGCAATAGACTTGATTTTTGTTTCGCTACTTTCGGCATATTTTCAAAAAAGAAATTATTTTTATTTTATAAGCACAATATTCGCAATTACAAGTTCCTTTGCCAGCTGGTAAAGAGAATTTAAAAACAAATTTACTGTATAATTCTTCTGATAAATAATTCCCAGATTGGTTTTCCCAAACAATAAAACTTGTAGACTTAGCAGATATTTGTAATCAAATTATTTCGTAGTCACCTTACCTAGTACCTGCTATGAATAATTCCAAGAAAATATTATCTAAATATGTACAGAAAACCATTTTATTTATGTGATATTTTCAAATATATGGCAATATGCTCTTAATCAAGTAAATATGAATAGCATATTATGCATTTATAAAGAAACCCATAAATAGGCTGCATATATATGCACATTCATTTTGCATATAATCCAGTTACTAGTCATAACTTATAATTCCCACAAACCAACCTTCCTAAATATCGTGTAAGTAGTTTGCGATATACAGATAGTGTAAACTCGTCGTTAAACACCCTGTATATAGGTTACAATTTATTTTATGAAATATATAATATTGTCTTACGTATTATAATACATAGATGAAAATATTTTCATTAATTTACAAATTAACATTTTATTTATCGGTTTCTTAAATCTAATTTTATGAAATTCATATTTATCAAAATGATTTTCATACCGAGTCATCTAATAGCGATCCATCTCCTCAAAATTATTTTAAAAGCAACCAAAGTGTTTACTCACAGTCACCGAACTAATGGATATAAAATTATAGTTAATGTAACTGCAACCGAAAAAATTACTTCCTTTGACACTATCCTAACAAAGTGTATCGACTGTTTCCCCTAACAATCCAAAAAAATCGAAACTTGCCCGATCGTTAATAACGTTCATCTACATTTTAACGGTTTTCCACGCCAGAAGATCTAACAATTTTCAAAAGATTTTGTACCAAGTTTCGGAGGGTAAACTAAGCGGACAGAACCTGCTTGAAGAGTACAATAGAGCACCTTATTTATTTTTTAAACCGTCCCATACGGGAATATTCATTCCCACGAACATACTCGACTCAAGAAAACTTGTTTTTCGATTTACAGGTAAACTTTAAACCCAAGGGACTAAATAACTTGTTGGCTTGCAAAGCGCTCTATTTTTCATATTAGAAAAGAAACCAGCTCATCATTCAAACTTCAACGGACTCGAGTTTCTGGTTTTTTGACGTTTGCATTTGTTTGACCGCAAAAGGTAATGTTAAATTATTTGTTTTGATGGATTATATAGGTACCTACTTACTTACGGGTCTCTTTTCGCAGGTCAGAATAAGATTTTATCAGCCTAATATAAATACATCAACAAAACGCTTAAATTGTTATAATTTGAAAGAAGCCCAAAAACAATGACAGTTTTATATAAATAATTATTATTAAGATAATAAAAGATGATTTTAATTCTTGTTAAATACGCTTATAATTTTATAATTTTAAAAAAGTCCAAAAACAATGAGAGTTTAATATAAATGAATGGCTTCATTTCATAGACCAGTCATGCAAGACTGCAAGAAAGTGTCATGCAAGAAAAATTGTAATAACTTGGTTTTTTTTTTTGTACACAGCTGCTACTATTCTTTTTATGAAAATCTCAATTCCTATAATTTTAGCGAAGGCTTTAAAAGTAATCTTGTGGACATTATGATATCAGAAATGTATGAAATTAATATAAAAGCATTATTTGAAAATACAGATGTCCGCTTTTGGAACCAAAATGGGTAAATGTCCATGTTTGATCCAAATGTGATGGTAGGTTTTCGTTTTTGATGCCAAAAAAAAATTGTATTTGAAAGAGTGAACCCTCGGTTTGGACCAAACTTAAAATTTAATGCTTATAACATTCATATGGGGAATCAGGTATAAGCTTATAAAATATTTACACTTTAGTAACATTCAAATTGAAATTAACACAAGATTGCCATCAAAATCAGCATCCTTATTTTCACGCTCACCTGAATCGTCACATTCAGTCGATGTTTCAGGTTCGGCTTGCATTATGTTTTTGCACTACTGCAAAGTACCATTCTTCCTTCATTTTACTTCAAAATGTTTTTTAAGCAATGTAGCTACGTCCATACGTCCTTTTCTGCTTTAGCGTCACACTAATACGAATTTCTTTTGGGTTGATCTGTCCAATAGTGCAGTTGGTCTTACAAATTTTCCTCTGCATTGTTAAGGTTGTAAGCCATATCTCCTTTCACAACGATGTTTCCCAATTTAGTTTTCCGAAGAACTGTTCGTCGGCAGGTGGAAATTTTGAAATGAAGTTGAGCCGCTGTTTGCATAATACTTTTCGCTTCTTGTTTCCAATTCAACGGTACCCAATATCTTCCAATCAACGTAATCATACCATACTTCTTAAAAATTTCTGTTACTTCTTAAAAATGTTTTCTCTATCATGTGCGGCCTCTTACAGGAAAGACTGTTTCAATTTTTCGTATGCTTGTTGGAGCACAGCTATCCAGAAACTTGCAGTACAAAGTTAAAATATGTATATTCTTATTTTGTCCAGCGCAACCATCAAACACCAAACGAACGGAGACATATCCTGAGATATCAACTGATCTTAACTTATTAAATACAATAAAAGCAACCTCGTTGGATGATTTTTTGCTTCGTCTTCCGTGTAGGTATAAATTGAGACAGTACTGAGATTCAAGGATTCATTTGGCAATTCTTTAACTACTGAAAGGTTATAACAGTAAAATTGTCGTGAACATTACGGACTTTAGTCAGTTACTTTTGGCAAAATAAGGTTCTTCTGACTATCAAAACTCAAAATAAAACATCCTTGTGGTTTTTCTCGTGTTTTTAGAAAATATTTTTCTGAAAAATCCCTGAGTAACCTTTTCAGATTCTTATTTAACCTAATTAAACATTTTCCGCGTTTTGGCGATCTTTAGGTCTGATGGTAGGCAGACACGTAATAGCTTGAAAACTACAGATGAACTTTTTTACTTCTTTTCTTTTCGGAATAAACTTAACTTTCTTGTGGTTTCCGCCTCGGGTTTCCACTTGGACATAAAATACACCGTTCTCGAGTTTTCGGAACACTCCTATAATTCTATGCTTAATAATAGGTTAGTAAACACCTTGAGAAAAGCATCCCGGCAAACGTTGAGATTGTTGCCAGCGTGATTTACAACCGAATATTGGAAGATTGTGTTTTTCTCCTTTATAGGCTCAAGCTTCTTGCTTTTGGGATTGGGTGGGTAAGCCCGCTTTGTGGAACTCCATGACATCACGCATTGTTGAAAGCTGGCACTGGCATCCAACTCGGTAATGACAGGTGGGGTATAGAGGAAGACCTTCCTCTGAATACCTGCATGAGCATAAAAAACGAGGAATTAATTATGTTTATTAGTTAATTAAATGAATAGTTTATTTATTGGTCATGTTGGTCATGTTTCTACAACTAACTTTCAAGCTTTTTATTTTAAAATTACAAATTATCATCACTTAAAAACTATTTATAACTCGGATAAAGACATACAGTAACTTTTAACATATAAACTTCCACCCATCTCTTGACAATTTGTTACAGCAATCAAGTGTTAAGTACATAAGTTCAATGATTATACTTAACGTTGTCGTTTCTGGTTGTTTTTTTTTTCATTTTTCGAGATCGCTCTTTCTCTTACGCGTAGTCCCTGAATAAACAGATATATTTAACTCCATGAATCTTCTTTGTTACTAATAATATGCGAAAAAAAAAATCAGTATAAACTAGTGATAAACAAAAATAAAACGATTAACATCAGACTATTTTGAAAGCAACGGCGGTCATTGTTGATTTCTGAAATCCCTTCCGAATACACCAGACGACACAATGTTGAACAATCAAAAATTTTCAGCTCCATCGAATTAAATTCAAATTGTTTGGATACTAATTTGCTAAACGTTTATTTTATCAAAAGTACTAGTGAAATAATTACTAAACCTTTAATACATTTCATTAATAGTATTTTTTTAATCGAGATATTCCCAACTTCATTTAAATACTCTAAGATTGTTCCTATTTTTAAAAAGGGCGATTTTGACCTTGTAGACAATTATAGACCAATTTCGATCATTCCGATATTCAGTAAAATAATCTAAAAAATCTAAAAAAGCTTCTTATATCGTACTTCGAAACAAATAACTTTTTTACTAGTTCACAATATGGGTTTAGAAAGGATCGTTCCACAACACGTGCACTTTTAGATGTGATGAGTACCATAGTTGATGGGGATTGAGAAGCATAATCACTCTGCCATAACGCTGTGTAATCTTTCAAAGGCATTCGACTGTATTTCTCATGATATTTTGCTAAAAAAACTGCATTTTGACGGTATAAGAGGTCCTCCTTTGGAACTAATTTTATCGTATCTAAAGGATAGATACCAATCAGTCAAGTACGGACATTGTCTCTCTGAATTTAAGCAGATAAAGCATGGAGTTCCACAAGGATCAGTTCTGGGCTATTATCTATAGTATATGTTAATGATGCCTAATTTCGTGGCTCCATTTAAAACAGTTTTATTTCCAGGTGACACTACTTTTGTTTTTTCTGACAAAAATCGTTCAGTTTTAAAAACTACGTCTGAGTATGTAAATTCCAATGCTCAATCATAGTTCTTAGCAAATAAACTTAAACTAAAGGATAACAAAACTCAAAATGTAGTTTTTTCGTCTACCTTCGATGTGTGTGTTGAAAAAAGTAATGTCAAATTGTTGGGCATAACAGTTGACAACACATTGACTTGGAATAATCATATTGACCATCTTAAAGGTAAACTTTCTAGTACCTTATTTTTACTCAGACAATTAAACTTGTTATAAGTGTTGATACCTTGGAAATGACCTACTTTTCTCTTTTCCATTAATTTTTAAGCAATGGTGTTAATCTGTGAGAAAACTCTTGCAATGCCCTAATAATATTTAAATTGCAAACAAAGCAATAAGAATAATTGTAAAAGTTAGCTACTTAGAATCTTGCAAACCGCTGTTTATTAAATATAAGATAATGTCCTTGGCAACATTATGGCTATACAGCGTTCATGTAGAAATACATAAAAAAGCTGATACTTTAATTAAACACTTTGACTTACATAACCATAGCACAAGGGGTACAAACAACATCAGAACAGTTAAGTATCGTTTGAGTAAATCACAAAAAAACTCAATTGACTATAATATATGCAATGTAGTATGATGAGGTAAATCATCGCTATGGTGTTGCTATCTTAGTTGCAAAAAAGGTCAATTACTCTGTGGTAAGTTTTACTCCTTATTCTGATAGGATCTTATCAATACAACTACAGTCTAAAAAAGGTATAGTAAATTTTATTCAAGTTTATGCTCCTACGGCAGATAAAGATGACGACGATATCGAACTGTTTTACCATGATTTGGAACAAGTCTTAAAATCAATGAAGAAACATCACACTAGAATAGTAATGGGCGACTTCAATGCCAAAGTTGGCCAGAGAAGAGTGGATGGATATGTGGGGGAATATGGTCTAGGAAATAGAAATGAACGTGGTGACTGTTTGATACAATTTTGCCAGACGGAAGAATTTGTAATAGCTAATACACTTTTTAAGCTACCAAAAAGAAGATTGTATACATGGAAATCTCCCGGTGATACAACGAATAGAATAATCCGAAATCAAATTGACTTTGTCCTTATTAGACAAAGATTTCGTAATTCTTTACTGTCTGCCAAAACTTACCCTGGAGCAAACATCGGTTCAGACCATAACCCTATAGTAGTCACATTACGAACCAAATTAAAACTTGTTAAAAAACCCACACAAAGTAGAATTGATATTATGAGATTAAGGGGACCACAAACAAAGGAACAAACTGTAAAAACTCTTACTGAAAATCTACGTAATGCCCAAGAATTGAATAAAAGTAGCTATAACATTGATCAACAATGGGAAAATATAAAAGTAGCAATAATTAAAACAGCAAATGAAAACTTAAAACCAAAGAATAGAAAACATAAAGATTGGATGACTGAAGAAATACTACTATTAATGAATGAAAGAAAATCATTCAAAATAAAAAATCCAATTAAATATAATGAAACTGATCGCTTAATAAAAAAGAGATTAAAAGAAGCTAAGAAGAGAATGTTACATGAGCAGTGCTAAGAACTAGAAGAAATTGAGAAAAAATATGATTTTTTTAACATGCATAAAAGAATTAGAGAATTAACAGGAATTAGAAAAACACTTCAAACTAGGCAACTAAGAGACGAAAGCGGTGCACTTACAACAGATATAAACCAAAAAATGCAAAGATGGACACACTATATAGCACAACTTTTTGAAGACAAAGAGAGAACAGAAGCACCAAAAGAATTTAAGGATGATACTGGGCCTGACATTATACGAGAAGAAATTGAATATGCAATGAAACAAGCTAAAGGTGGTAAATCTCCCGGGCCTGATGAAGTTCCTATCGAATTACTTAAAATTGTGAATACTGAATCTATTGATCTTCTTTTGGATATATTCAATACCATATATAGAACAGGTATAATACCTAAAGAATGGCTCCAATCAACATTCATACTGCTTCCCAAAAAAGCCAATGCAAAGGAGTGCAATGAACATCGCACCATAGCCTTAATGAGTCATGTCTTAAAATTGTTTTTATAAGTAATTCACAGTAGAATACATAAGAAATTAGATGAAGGCATAAGTAATACACAAATGGGATATAGGAAAGGACTGGGAACACGAGATGCACTGTTTGCATTAAGTGTTCTTTCGCAGAGATGCTTAGATGCAGCATAATCTACTTAAAGAACTTTTTTTAATTAAAAACATAGACAGTAGAGACATTAGAATCATCTGTAACCTCTACTGGAATCAAACAGCAAAAGTGAAAGTTGAAAATGAACTGACCGAGGATATCCAGATTCGCCGTGGGGTCCGCCAAGGGTGTATTTTATCACCCTTGTTATTCAATTTATACAGTGAAGCCATCACAGAATTAGCGCTTGCCGAGATCAGTGAGGGCCTTATAATAAACGGTGAGCCACTTAATAACATAAGATATGCTGACGACACCGTCCTTCTGGCAGGAACACTAAAAGAACTGCAACACTTTGCTGAACAACTAAATATATATTGCAACGATTATGGACTAAAAATCAATTTGAAGAAAACCAAGTTCATGGTATTTACAAAAGCACAAAACATCAAAGTTAAGCTAGTACTAGATAATACAGAAATTGAACAAATATCTTCGTACAAATACCTTGGAGCATGGATCACAGAAGATACTGATCAGACAAAAGAAATAAGATGCCGCATTGAAATTGCGCGGTCAACTTTTAATAGAATGAGAAAACTTTTTTGTAATCGCGATATCAATATATCGCTACGGATTAGAATGCTTCGATGTTATATTTTCTCTACCCTTTTGTATGGAGTTGAAGCTTGGACACTTAAAAAATCCAACAACCTAGAAGCATTCGAAATGTGGTGTTACCGACGTATTTTGAAAATATCATGGATGGATCGCCAAACAAACGAACAAGTTCTCGAGCAACTAGGAAAACAATGTGAAGTTTTAAATTCCATAAAAATCAGGAAATTGGAATACTTGGGGCACATAATGAGAGGTGAAAAGTACGAACTACTAAGGAATATAATGCAGGGTAAAATCAAAGGTAGAAGAAGCGTAGGAAGACGTAAAATTTCGTGGCTACGCAATCTCCGTGAATGGTTTGGGTGCAGTTCAATTGAACTATTCAGGCGAGTAACCAATAAAATTATAATTGCCAGAATGATTTCCAATCTCCGATAGGAGTGGAACTTGAAGAAGAAGATATGTAATGTCCTACCTAAGGATTTAAAATAACTTTTGATAAATAAATTTAAAGTAAGTCTAAAAAGATACCTTTTGAGATTTGCTTTTTGTTCTGTTTGTGAATGCTTTTATCACTTCAAGGAAGTAACATGAACATGGATGTGCTCACTATGTTGGTATATGTTTTATTTGATATGTTTTATTTTATGCGCATTAATGTATTTTCATCTCCTATTTTATTTTGTGTATTTTATATATTATCTTTTTTACTTATACATATAATTGACTTACTACAAACAAAATGTAAAATTTGTAAACGTAGTTAAATAAATCTTTAATCTTGAATCTATATTTGTAATCTTTTAATATTGTTGTGTGTGAACATCGGTGTTTAATTCACTACTAAGCATATTATTAGGAAATGTTAGAGAAACATAATTTTAATTAAAATATATGTTTAATATAAAAAAGTGCATTTATAAAAACATACATTCTTACAAAAAATTAATAAATAAAAGCAATAAAAATAAATCAAAGAAACAACTTTCCCTGGCACTAAACTTCTTTGTCCGGTAGTCCCAAACAGACATTCGGAAGTAAATATTTGACAAAGAATAGAATAACATTCCTACTTTTGTAGACCGATGTTGACAAACTATATTTCTTCCTCTTTTTGTACTGTCCCTTTTTAAATATTTGTTTGATTAGGTTCTCTTAGGTCGGTTTTGTTTTGTTTGAACTGTTTTTTATGCCCAAGGTCTCTATAAACTTAATACTTAAGAATACAGTCTGAGATTATTTTAGATTTTGTTAGGTAGAAAAGGAAGCGAGCACACGTGTGCAACTTCGCCACTTTAATCCTTTCATACAAATAGGACCTGTTAATAGAAAAGAACCGTGAGAGTGCTAACGAGTGGGCGCAAAAACTCAAATGTTTTTATCATTTTGTTCTTCGCCAGACTGTTACAAAAATACAAATATTGTTATATACAACAAACAATAATCACGATAAATAACTTTAATAGAAATAATTTATATACAATTGGCAATGGAAACGGAACATTACAGTATATAACTTTATGAATTTGAGAATAAAAAAAATTGAACACAAACATTATCTATCATTTTTCCAATGCATACAATGCAAACAATGCATTACCAATGCATACAAAAATATAATCATAACAAATTAACAGACGTAATTCAACTTGAATAGAATGGAAATATGCTTTATTGTCACTGAAAATTGTACAATTTTATGGGCAAAGATTACAAAAAATCAGAACATAACAAAATACAATTACAATTACCAAATACAATTTACTCAAATTACATCATATAAATCGTCAACATCACAAAATAAAAGATAATGAAATAAAGAATTCATTGCAAAATTTAAATAAATTGCCAATTACATTATAAAACCTTATGAATTAGAAAGTTGAAGTTACTGCATATGATAACCAAATATAGATAAAAATACTTTAGTTACTTGTACGTAAAGGTAAGCTATAATTTCTTAGTTATTCATTAAAAAACTAGTCTGCTGGATAACATGGTCTTTCAGATAGATAGGCTTTTGTCATTTTACTGAACTCGGGAAAAGATGGGGAAGAATTAAGTTGTAAAGAGAGATGGTAGTATAATTTTTTTTGCCGAATGTTTCATAGATTTCTTTACGGGACGTGATCGGAAAATAAACATCGAACGTTAAATTTCTGGTAAAGTAGTTATGATTGCTGATGATACAGTCATAATAGCTAATAGCCAAGAAGCGCTACAACGACTAATAGATAGAAACACTGAAGGAGAACGATTGGGCTTGAAGATTAATATAGAAAAGACGAAGGTAATGGTGGTTAGTAAAACACGAAATATGCTATTAAATATAAGTGTAAACAATAACATCCAAAAGGTCCCTAAGTTCAGATATCTCCGTAGTTGGATACCTAAAAATCTAGATCCAGACATAGAAACACATAGCAGGATTGAGCAAGTCAGAACAGCATTTACTAATATGAAAACCTTGCTAAGCAACAGCAGCCTTAACTTAACGCTTCGATATTGCTTTGTAAAATATTACATTTACTCCATACTGCTATATGGTGTAGAAACCTGGACCATAAAGGCCAATTTGATGAACCGATTGGAGGCCTTTGAAATGTGGGTATTTAGAAGACTACTTAAAATTCCCTGAACAGATCACACAACAAATGTCGAAGTATTAAATCGAATGGACCGAGAACGAAAACTGCTGCCAATAATAAAAAGAAGAAAAACTGCTTATCTGGGTTATATGTTTTGAAATTCCAATTACCAGTTCTTCAACCTTATTATAAAAGGGAAGATAGAAGAAAAACGGAGCATCGGAAGAACGAAATACTCATGGCTTAAAACCATAAGGAATTGGACAAACCTCGATGCCCATGCATTCTTTAGAACCACACAAGCTATGATTAGGTTTTGCTACATGTAGTAGGGTACTTATTAAGCAAACAGTTTCTAAAATAAAACGGAAGCGTTAAAATCCTTCTTCTTCTTCTTCCTTTTTATATGTAGGCTTTAAAGCCTGTTTCTGCTTTTATATTAGCCTCCTAAATTGTCGCACCATCTTTTTCTTGGCCTGCCAATACTTCTTCGTCCATTTGGTGACTTATCTCGTGCGATTCGTACTATTCTATCCTCTGCCATTTTACTGATATGTTCGTTCCACTCCTGATTTCGTTTTGTCACCCATCCATATATGTCTTCTATATTGCATGCTCTTCTTATGTTTTCGCTCCCCCCCCCCTTATCCAATAGACTTCTCCCTGATATTCGTCGAAGTATTTTCATCTCTGTTGTTTCTAGCAGTCGTCTCGTTTTAGATGTGTCAGGTCTTGTCTCCGCCGTATATGTTAATATAGGTCTAATTGTTGCTTTATAGATTCTTGTTTATGTGTCTTGTCTTAGGTGTTTCTTCTTCCAGATTGTGTCGTTAAGAGAACCCGCCGCTTTACTTGCTTTTAAGCTTTGTTGTCGTACTTCTTCTTCAACATCTCCGTAACTAGTTATATCTATTCCCAAATATCTAAACCTTGCTTCCTGCTTTATTATTTTCCCATCAATTTCGATTTTACACCGTAGTTAAAATCCTGTAATTTATTAAGTAGGTTCTGCAGTGGGTTGTTCTTGTAAGGCAAAATAGATACTGTATTGCTCTTTTTAGTAATATAAAAATAACATCAGATTGGGCAGCTGTACTAAAACTCCAAAAAGGAAGACCATATCGAAGATGAGACTCGAAGAAAGAAAAATATGTTATTTCTGAAGATGCTAAATTGATTTTCTTCAACACAGATTTTATTCCATAGCAAGGCTGAGGCTAGTTTCATATCTCAAATCAATATGAAGGAACCAGTTAAAGTTGCTGTATATAAAAATACCAAATTTTTCAAAATCAGCGATACTGATATTATTAAAAAGCAAGGGTTAAAAAACTACTTTATAGGAGTCTCTCTTATCAACGTTAAGTTACGTTATAAGAGTCGGACCAGGATATTATTGTAAGCAGATTAGAAGTTAGTTGCATAAAGAGTTGCAACATTAGAGTTTCTCCAGGTGGTACTGTATTATCAGTAATAAGAAAAATTTTCTTATTACTGATAATACAGTACCACCTGGAGATACTTTATATGGAGATACCTTAAAAGTGATATTATTTATAAAAATAAGAAAAAGTAGAGGTCCGAATACTGACTTTGTGACTAGATTCAGTATCATTTGCTCTAACCAGTTAACCTATTCCCCAAGTAAGATTATAACTAATTTAAAGAAGTGCCTTAAATTCTGTAGAAATTTAGTTTTTTTTTTTATTAAAATGTGATTTACACAATTAAAAGTGACTTTGTAACTAGATTCAGTATCATTAATTTGCTCTAACCAGTTAACCTGTTTCTCAAGTAAGAATATAACCAATTTAAAGAGGTGCCTCGAATTCTGTAGAAATTTAGTTTTTTTTATTGAAATGTCGTGATTTACATAATCAAAAGTTTTGGTATAGTCACAAAAAACAGTGGCAGTGTAAAGACTGTTGTTTAGTGGTTAACCTCATATAGTAAGAAAACATACCATCATTGGTGGTAAATTTATTAGAAAAAAAGCCGATCTAATTTTGTTATAAAATGTTGTTTTCATCGATAAAGTACAAAGTCGGGCTTTTATAAGTCTCTCAATTATTTTGAGAAGCAATAGGTCTATAGTTGAAGGCATTAGATTTTTTGCCATCATTATAAGGAGGAACAATAATGGCTGTGTTAACTCACAAAAATATACCTTTTTTAAATAAATCAATAATTAGTGAGACTAAGACTTCCAACATTTTTTTTTGAGATCTTAGAAACTTTTAAATGGAGGGTCTATCAGTTCTATAGAAAGATTTGCTTTTAATACTATCGATTTCTCAACTGGTCTTCTTCTTCTTCTTTGAGTACCGTGCCCAAGTTTTAGGCGTGGGTAGCTTCTATGACGATTTGCCGATATCGTTCTCAATCTTGCGCGGCATGTAATAATTCATCTGTTGATAAGCCAGTTCTTTGACGAAGGTTTCGGAGCCATGAGTATTTCTTCATACCAATTTTTTTTTTCCGTCGATCTTTTCGTTGAGTATCAACTGCTTTATCCTGTATCAACTTCCTCTTATTATATGCCCCAGATATTCGACTTTTCTCTTTTTTATCATCTTTATTAAGTCACCTTCACCTTGACCTACTCTGTTCAAGACTTCTCTGTATGAAATGTGTTGAACCCATGATATTCTGAGCATTCTACGACATAACCACATCTCGAAGGCTTCTAATTTGTTCATCATATTAACCTTCATATTCCAGGTTTCACATCCATACAGTTGTACAGGATACACATAACATTTTAGGAACTTCATTTTCAGCTGTAAACTCAGCTTAGACCTGCTCAGAATAGATCTAAGTTTTAAAAATGCTCCTCTTGCAATTTCTATATGAGTATTAATTTCTTCATCCGGATTAAGTGTCTCGTTTATCCAACATCCTAGGTATTTAAAATGGTTACCTTTTGTTATGGGTTCATTATTGACAATTAGTTGTATAGCGCCGAGGTCTTGTTTACTAACCACAAGTAACTTTGTCTTGGTTGTATTTATGCTTAGTCCGTTATTAGAGCATTTTCTAGTGACTCGATCTATAAGGAATTGAAGATCCTCGATACTTTCGGCCATGATTGCCGTGTCATCTGTATATTTGATGTTGTTAATAGTTTCTCCTCCGTTTCGAACTCCACATCGCCCTTCCAAGGCTTTGTTAAAAATTATTTCTGAGTAAAAGTTATAAATGATTAATTCAAGATTTTCTTCAGGGAAGAACTTTCAAAAAGCGGGGAAGAACTGAAAGGAACGATTTACAAGACTTTGGTGAGGCCTGCGTTGGTGTACGGCGCTGTGGTAGGTAAAGGAGATTCAGGAAAAGAGGATGGAAGTAGCTAAAATGGAAATGTTACGAAACATGACCAGCTTGTTACCTATCGTCGAAAAGCTGCTTAAAGAAAGGGTGGATATGTGAGGTATAGCTGAGAAGAAAATGCACGGACTTTAAAGATACCTGACCTTGTCACGCAGCAGGGGGATCGGGTACTCGTCGCGGACATTGCAATAAACTGGGAAGGTCCTAAACCTTTAAGTATGGCTGCCGTCAATAAAACGATGCTATAATACACTGAGCCCCGATTTCTTCAAACCATTCAAACCCAACATCCTGGCAAAACGATTTGCATGGCGCCTCCATTCGTCGTAGCTTGCGGAATATGGTGTCAATTAAATTTTAGAATGTAGAGAATTCCTAACCTTTTACAACTTAATGTCCACAATTTTATTACTACGGCTGATCAAGGCAGCATTCATATGCATAGTAATTTTATAGTAAAGTTTCTAGAATAAACGGCTTATGAGAATTTTTTACTTCGAGTGCAAGTACCTGCTTTTTTGCTATCTATGATCTTCTAGCTAGAGTTTATCTTAAGACCTTTTGAAAAATGTTCTGTGAATGCCATTTTATGTTTGTGAATGTTCTTTTTTCTTTGAATGTATCTCGTGTGTTCTTTTTTTATATTTTTTTAAGCACGAGCATTTGTCGATTTCCGGATCAGAACAGGGAGCATCAGACCAGCAGGCAGAGGCCAGATCGATAGACGAGAGTTTGGTTAACTGATAAACGAAACCACTTAACCGGCTATGCCCGGTCTGCAAAATAAAAGAGGTTATGGCTTCACTCTGATGGACGTTAAGTAAGACCAGGAGGTATAGAATCAAAAACACCTGGATTGTAGAAAGTGTCGGGGTGACTACAGTCTTCAAAAATATGCAAGAACAAAGACTGCAATGGTTTGGTCATGTCAGACGTAGAAATAAAAACTATGTGAGACGAAGAATAGAGCTATTTGAAGTTGATGGAAAGATAATTAGAGGAAAACCGAGTTGAAGATTGAAGGAGAATGTGGCAGAGGACTTGAGAAAGAAAGGTTTAGGTGAAGAAGACTCGATGGACAGAAATGAGTGGCAACGAACAGTAAGGAACAGCGACCCCCTAAAAAGGGAAATGCTAAGGAAGAAGAAGAAGAAGAGGCAAACTCTAAGTTTTACAAATATTTTCATTTTTTAGACCTTTTTTGACTTTTTGGCTATATTTTTGGTGATTTTAATCTATTCGCCTTATATGTACTTTCTCAGTAATTGATTTATTTAGATATTTTTGTCGTTATTTGGTCAGTAATTCCTTGTAGTGAATCTCTATTTCTTCCTCTCACCTTAAACTGTCGCTTGCTTTTTTTTCGTAAAGCTTCTTCAGCACCTTCGTGTATTCTTACAATGATGATATAGATATCTTAAAACCGGAGGTCTTCAAAGCTTGAAATCAACAAAAAGAAACATAATCAAAGATCTTTTTGATAATATTTAGAAACATTTATAAAGCCGCTTGCTTCCGCGGTTCTAGTGTTAATAGTTATATTCATGATATTTTTGGAATCTTTGGACCTAACAAAAACAGTCTAATACTTATTTTAACTATTTTGTCAATATTTTTTGATATAGCATTTAAAAATAATTTATTATACTTTACACTATACTAGTATACTTTAATTTTTTACAATGTTTATTAAACTTTCGAGTACACTAATTTAAAATCTGCTATCATTTTTTAGTGTATATATTTTGATGCTGAAAAAGTACTTTTTTGTAGTACTAAATATTTTCAAGTAGCTCATTATTCGCAGAATTGTCTCGGAACCGGCCCACTTTGTATTGTACGAAAGCGCTGCCTACTGCTTATTACAGCCGTTGTTATGTCATGTCGACAAAATTTACGAGCCTCCGATTTGAATAAACAATAAAATATTTTCGACAATTCAAATTTGCTAATAATTTATTTGTTCAAAGCAATGTTTAAGTTGATTTGTAGTTTCTTCAAATTGAGTTTTGCAAAATAAATTTTCATTAACTGAGATTTATCGCACTTCTTCGCTACAGTTGTATCATTTCTTGTGTTGTCGTTAACCATAAAGAAAGGCAATCCGGGTCCGTATATCATTTCAGTTTTTATGAAGACAAGAACTCTTTCGATTCTTTTATGTAAATTTTACTCCTGATGGGAATCTGAAGATTCGTACGTTGGACAAAAAATTTGTTTAAAAAGTATGCCGTAATATTCATCCATCTTGTTTTTTGTAAGAGGTTTCACGAAGAATTTCGGTAGTATTTTATATAGACTTTTTACTGCTTTAAAAGTACCGCTGGCATGTCCAGATTTCTTTACGACAACCTACACTCAACAACGATATAAAGATATTTTACTATTTTAATATTATTATAAAGACGTATTATTAGAATTCGGCAGAACGCCACATGAATTGATAAAATGTGACGCTGCTGAAAAAATTAACCAGAGTTTTGCGACGCCGTTTAGAGAAAATATAGAACAAAATGAACGGAGACATCGAAAATAACAGAAATAACAATAAAGTAAATGACAATTACAATTACATTACAAACATGTGCAGCTACAGCATGTGCTACAAACATGTGCAGCAACAGCAACTGCTGTCCCTACAGCGTACGGACATTGGACAAATAACAGAATAGATAAGAGCAATAAGAAGTAAAAAAATCGTCAAGAGAGCTAAAGAAATATTGTTTAACACTCTAAGACACTCATGACATGATCCAGAAAACAACACACCTCAACAGTGCCTGGACACATTAAAACAAAAACCATCTATTTACTCAGGCCACCTGAGGAGATACAAAGTTGGTAACAACAGGAAATGTAACAATATACTTTTTATTAAAAACATCGATGCAATGGGTGAAAATGATATATATAAATATCTTGGAGTAAAACAAACGCTGAAAATTAACCATAAACAAATGAAAACTGAACTAACTTTGGAGTTCGTGCGAAGAGTAAGGCAACTAAATCTGTAATATATTAATAGTAAAAATTTGTTTAAGGCACTAAATACGCACGCCTGTTCCGCGCTGAGCTACTAAACTGATCAAAAACATCATCCACGCAGTGCAGTAGAGACAACAAAATTACCGCGGTATCAAGGGGAAAGAGGACTATGGATATAGGTAAGCAATTGAATAAACAAATTGCAAATTTAAGAACTTATTTTTAGGTACAGGCTGAGACATCTACTTTACATCAAGCAATTTGCCCAGTAGATGATACAACGCCGCTTAAACTGAGGGAACTAGAAATGTGCATAAACTACCTGACTCAGCAAGAAATAATGCACACCCGGATGAGTAAACCTCTGCATGGGCAACATCTCAATGAGATGAGCCAGGAATATGTCGACAATACAGCGTCGAACTATTGGTTATCAGGAAAGATGCTTCCTGAGACTGAGGATTTCCTACTTGCCATTCAGGATCAGGTTATACGAGCTAAAAAATACTTGAAATATATTGCTAAAGATTCTTAAGTTCAAAATGACAAATGCCGATATGGATGCTAAGCCCAAGAAACCATCCAAAATCTTCCAGTGGCTGCTAATCATTTGTCGGTACTTATTATAAAAACGCCATGACTCAGTAGGAAAAATAATTCACCAAGAACTAGCTGACAAACTGGGACTTCTCCAAACCGACCATCTTCCTTATTAGCAATACGTCCCTGACAGAATGCTTGAAAATGATAACTACAAGCTATACTGGGACCGCACTGTGCTTACAGACCAACCAGTGGCGCATAATAGGCCGGATCTCATACTAGTTAATAAACTTGCTAGACAAACAACACTTATTGATGTGGCGATACCCAACACCGTGGGTACACGGATTTACGTGTTAAATATAACGAAAAGATCGCCAAGTACAGAGATCTAGAAATACAAATTAGGCGACAATGGAGAATGGAAAGTACCCAGACAGTACCTATTATTCTATCTATTACTGGTGTTATTCCCAAAAACCTTTTAGACAACACAAAACAGCTGGATCTAAATGAACATTACTATAAGGTTATGCAGAAATCTATACTCCTCGGGAAGTCCAGATGTGTACGAAAATTTTTGGAAGATACTTCAACATACCAAGTCGCCTAGGGCTCGATAACACGGGAAGAGTCCCACCAGAGCTTAATCCTTTTGATACCGTAGGTATCTGGGATGAGTGAATTTTCCCCTTAGAGGGAGTATGAGCCGTATGGCTAAATCTGAAAGTAAATTATAAAAGTCATAAAAGTATATGGTTAAGGTTAACTCTCTTGTCAGTCTGGAAGTTGTAAAAGTTTGGAACGTAGTGTCATCAGTTGAAATTCAGTTTTGAAAGAAGTAATGCTTAGAATATTAAAGAGGATCGACCTATTTATTCACGTAAATAACTTTTCTGACAGTAAGTTTTAAAAAAATCGTTACAAATATTGTTAAAAGTGAAATAAATTGAAGTCGTGTTAGATAATAAAAAATTAATGATAAGAAGAAAAAACCCATAAATTTTCAACGTAAAAACAAATTTATAATTTGGATTACCACGTTTTAGGATTTACAAGACAATAAAAAACTAAACACATTAACTACTAAAAATGTTTTTCGAAAGAAACAGAACATGATATTTATGATCTACAAATGGAAATACCATGCGGTATAAGAGGTCAAAGAATGAAAGTACATGAAGTAACAGATCTAAAATTCATAGAAAAGGATACAAGGATTGACTATCTTAAGGAGCTCTATACAGAAGAACAACAAATGATGTTAGAACCGGAAGTAGTTCTTTTCTTCTTTCTTCTTCTTCTTTTTCACGTGCCATCTCCGCGACGGATGTTGGCAATAATCATGGCTATTCTGATCTTAGATGCTGCTGCTCTGAATAGTTCATTTGATGTGCATCCGAACCATTCCCTTAAGTTACGCAACCATGAGATCCATCGCCTTCTTTCACCAAGTGCTGATTTCCATATCTTATGTCTTCATCGATGTTATCACGAAACCTTATTCTGGGTACTCTTTATCTCTGACTAATGGGTCTATTAAGTAGCGTTTTTCTAGTTGGCTTATTTTGTTGTTTCCGCCTTATATGCCCTAACCACCTCAGACGTCCTATCCTAATATATTTTACAATATCTGGTTCCTGTGGTATTATATAAAATTCGAAATTGTATCGTCTTCTCCACATTCTATTTTTAATCACCGCTGCATAGATTTGCCTTTTTACTTTTTTTTTTCGAAATACCCTATCACGTTTTCATTACTTTTACTCGACATAGCAAATCGACCGCACTTACACCCAAGTGGTAAATTCTGAAGTGGTAGACAGATTTATATACTTGGACTCCCTGATAACCAACAATGGTAATTGCTCCATAGAAATAAAACTTAGAACACATCTCCAACACGATGGTTAGACCAAATAAAGACTCTGGTGAAACATTCCCTGCATGAAACCTTCAATTTGGCACAAGATCACGGCCAATGGAGGCAGCAAGCCAATAATATTTAGAGTGTCACCACGACATGACAAGGGCTGAGGGAATGAGGAGGCGAAGTAATATTTTTAGTGTTAGCGATCTCTCTCAGCAGGTATACAAATTCGTTCACTTTCTCCTTTTCCATAACAAGTGGTTGTAGGATTTGTGATTTCGTGCTTATTTTCATACTTTGTACTTAATTTTGTTGGTGTTTATTATTAAACAAATTTTTGTAGCGGATTCTTTTAGTGCTACATACTCCTTTTGTATAGCTTTTCCCGTTTTCCCCACAATATTGATATTATCACCATGGGCAAATATTGGAACTGATTTGTTATAATATTGAACCTTTGTTATGATTCGTAACATAAGTATCACTTTTTTTAAAGCCAGATTGAACAGTATGCAGGAGAGAAGCTCTCCCTGGCTTGATGAAGTCAAGAATTTTTAAAGTTAGTGTAGGACTAATAATGACGTCTGACGTCTACACCAGAAATAAGACCCGACAGCGCTATTGGAAACGGTGGAGATGAGAGTACGGAGAAGAGTTACAGAAAATATGCTTAGAAAACGAAAATAAAGTAAGTATATCAGAAAAAAATTAAACGTACAGTGAGTATAGAATCGAGTGTATACTAAACAAAAACAAAGAATGGAATAACCACAAAAGCAGAATGGGGGTGTCCGGTATGGTCAGAATACCAAGATAATACCAAGACATTAAACCAGAATTGATAGAAATGATAAATGATACATCAGCAAATATGTTTACTTTTGTTTACGCTTCTGCAGTTTACGCCATATTCCTAAACTAGCAATATATACGGTTGTTTTGATTCCTGACACATATAATCTGGTTTTACATTTTTTTCCAGTTTTGTCAATTTTATGTCGAAATATATTTTTATAGATCCTTATAATTTAATCCTAATCCTCTTTTAAATATTTTATCTTATGTTTTATCAATTTTCTTATCGAGTGTAAGAAATACTCGTTATTTAATGTAATACTGGAACTTAACATTTTTATTATATCGGTAGTGTTAAAATATTAGGTATTATCGTCACAACAATCATGCCAAATTTTTTTTTCAAGATACTTATCTTTACACAAAAAATATTAACCAAAATATTTACTTACAATACATATTCGACTGGGTCCGCTGCATCTCACTGAATGCATTTTTAATTTCCAACCGCCAAAGCAAAAAAGCGCTTGTAAAGGAATAAATCAGCATAGGCAAAAATCTCACAATGTCCATTGGTTTGGAAGTAATTCCTGTTCTTCCGCGTATCAAAACTCGATTGAAAGAGATCTTGCATCCCATTCTTTCATTCTTTGACCTTACCCCATGCAACTTGTAAAACCGAACCGATTCAAACCATCTGCCGCATACAAAAACTCGACAAAATTATGTTAATTATCCTGCACCTTAAAATAATGGAAACTTTAATCCTTATCCAAGCATGACAGCTAGGATGAGTCCTATTACCATTTTTTTTAAGTGAAAAAAATTAACGGAAATGTGACTGCTAATAACGGAAGTATATTACCTATGAATTCGACAAAATGTTTGACTTCATAAAATCGTTCTTATTTTACAAAAGGGATGTAATGAACTAATGTAGATGTAATGTAAACCAATTTAAAAATTAAAGAACAAAAATTATTGATTTAATGATACTAAAATAATCTTTCTTTATCGTAGGGGAAGTTCCTTATGAACATTTTTACTGATATTTGTCATTATTTAATAACGACTTATAACTGATTTTTCACAAATACACAATAAAACAAAAATATTATGTTTTTTCTTTAATGAGACTAAATGAAAAGGCTACTATTTAATTGAAAATAGCATAATAATGTTTAAACAAAGTTAATTTAAAGCAAAGAAAATATATATGCCATGAATTCTCCATTTGATTTTTTAGCATAGATACACCATAGAGTATTTTCGGATGTATCTGTATCCTGTGTACCTCTGCATCTAATTTAAAATGAAAGCTGAAATGATATTTAAGATATTTAAAGCAAAAAGCAAAAGGTTCTATTCCCTTCTTTTGCGATGGAAATAAGTTTGTTCACTACTCGTTCCTTCTAAGATTTAAGCTTCACGACCCGTGTAGATGTTACACTCATAGGCATATTCAGTAAACAAATCTGATCTAAATTACATTTTGATTCCTCTTTTTACTGATTTTTACGGCACATATATAGTGTTTAAGTGACAATAGACCTATGAATTTCGTCATGGACTCGTCGATACTTTGAAAATGTCAGTCTTTATTTCAGTCTTTTTATTACAATTAGTAATTTTTATTGTGTTTTTCAAACATTGTTTGTATCAATGTCATAAATTTTTGAATCTTTCAATAGAAATGTTTTCAAGTGAAGGATGAGTTGATCAATAATCATCAATTTGTGGTACACGCTTGTACATAACTATCATAAGATATGATGATTTAAGAACAATTCTGTGGTCAACACTTAAAAGGGAATAAGTCAATTTTTTGGGAAATCGTGTTTTCACTATAAAAACATCGTAACATAATTATTCTTTAATATACTAAAAGGATATAATTAGATATAAGTCTAGTAAGGCTTATATCCTTTAGACATTAGAATTATCTCTAAGATTTATTATAACCAGAAAGCAAATATCCGAATAGAGCAAGAGACAACGGAGGAAATCGAGATCAAGAAAGGCGTAAGACAGGGTTGTATACTCTCACCGACCTTATTCAATCTATACTCCGAAGATATTATAAACACAGCACTTTCGGATCAAAATATAGGTATTAAGATAAATGGCATCCGAATAAACAACTTGAGATATGCCGATGACACGGTACTAATCGCAGAAACTTGGGAAGATCTTCAAATACTAATTAACAAAATAGTAAAATGCAGTGAAGAACACGGATTATCACTTAACATAAGCAAAACAAAAATAATGCTAATATCTAAATCACCACAAAACTTCCCTGACATAACCGTGCATGATCAAAGAATCGAACGTGTAAGAAGATATAATTACCTGGGAACTGTTATCAACGAAAATAATGATTGCTTTGAAGAAATCAGAACCAGAATAGAGAAAGCTAGAGCCACATTTACTAAATTGAAAAAGGTGTTCTGCGGAAGAGATCTAAGTCTAAAACTTAAAATTCGCCTTTTGAGATGTTACGTTATGTCAGTTCTCCTCTACGGGATGAAAACATGGACATTGAAAAAGATCGATACTATATAGACAGAAGCATTTGAGTTGTGGATGTATCGTAGAATATTAGGAATACCCTGGACAGACAAAGTAACAAATGTGGAGGTTTTGCGGAGAATGCGGAAAGAGAAAGAGCTGATACTTACTGTTAAAAAGCCCAAACTACAATATTTGGGACATGTTATGAGGGGAGATAAATACCAGTTGCTGCAATTGATTATACAGGGAAAGATAATGGGAAAGAGATCTATAGGAAGAAGAAGGCATTCATGGTTGAAAAACTTGAGAGAATGGTACAATTGCACCAATTACCAACTGTTTAGATCTGCAGCATCAAAAATACGCATAGCTTTGATGATAGCCAAACTTCGGAACGAAGACGGCACTTGAAGAAGAAGATAGAATTTTTAGAGGTTCATTCGTTTGTTTGGTCTCTGACGAATGAAGTAAATATATTTATGCCAGTTCCATCATAACACATCTAAAACTTAGCAGACTAAAATATTTTATAAGGCTACACATATAGGTGGCGTAAAAATCATTTTAGATTATTGGTAACTAAGCTGGTGGTACACACACATATATATATATATATATATATATATATATATATATATATATATATATATATATATATATATTTAGAACTTTTATTATTTTTAACTAAATTTTAAAATGTATTGTATCCATTATTGTATAAGTTATAGTTTATATGTTTGTCATTAATGTTGAGTGTCATAGCTTCTTACAAATAATCTCAATATCAATATCTCAATAATCGACTAGTAAGTACACTGACATTTTGTGATATATTGTAAATATTTACACATTTTTCTAATTACAGTGTCTTGATAAAGGAATTAAACAATTCCGAAAGCTAGACCAAAAGTCAAAAGAGTGTTTCTGTAACATCCCGGCCAAACTTCTGACTGCAGCCCCAATAAACTTTGTTGTTTGTTTAAATTGATAGTCACGAATATCCAGTATTCATTATATATATATATATATATATATATATATATATATATATATATATATATACCTGAAGTCTCTAAAGGGGTTAAGTAATACAAAAGAAAAAAAGTGCAGATTTTAAAGGGAAATTTGGAACATAAATAAAATAAGAAAAAAACTAAAAACACATGCAAAATGTTTTCTCTCACTCTCTCCAATTTTGCTTTAGCCGAAATCGAGACTGGGCCCCCCTCAAACTATGCCTTTAACCTTGCTGATCCCGCGCCAATGTTCTCCAGGTTATTACGTTTAGCAAATTTTTCGCATCTCCTGCCACTTCATCCCCCTACCTTTTCAGTAGTCTTTCTTTTGGTCTTGGATCTCCATACTCCGTTTTCGTTTCGTAAAACGAAAAATGTTTTACTTTTGTTAAAACAAAAGCAAAAGCTAAGACAGTGAAAATAAAAATAAATATGTGTAAAAATAAAACATGATTCAGTAGAATAAAATTTTTATTGGGAACATTAGATGAGTTAAGAAAAGATAATTATTAGGCAAATATTGTTCTTAATACTTGTCAATGTTTTAACGGATATAAAACATTCAAAGTTATAAAGAAAGCTCTATGACATAATTACCTGTTAATTTAAAGACTTAGAGATATATTAATATTGATGTCCTTAACTTTTTTCTAGATTAAGCGAAAGCTTTTGACAAAACTTTCGCTTAAGATAATTTAAGATAATTAAAATAACTACACTGAAACGATTTTCGGTAAGCTGATGATATGGTCTTATCCAGGATATGAATAAATGAGCTTTAATATGGATAAAACGAAATAAATGAGCAAAAATCTCAACGTAAATTACCATTTTTCCACAAACCGTAAACATATGAAAAACAATCTATTTGTTTATAATTGGGATGTGAATTGCTTGATAGTAGTAATAATCACTCTCGAGAAATTCTTTCCAAAAAAGCTGTAGATAATATTCTACTTTATACCTGTTTATATATTTACATATTTACATTAAAACTAAAAAAATACTGCCCTAAAAATAGAAGAAAAAATAATTTTTGTTTATGGAAATCAGAATATTTTTCAAAGGCTTTTTAAAATTTTAAATCTCTTGTGAGAATAATATCAACTAAATTGAAAATGATTTTTTTAACCTTTAAAATCAGAGACATTTGAGTGCATTTCTTCAAAAGTTCATGCACGTTGTCAGATTTTTCTTTCATAAAAAATTATTATATTCATATTTTATAGAAAAGTATTTTGTTGTCTTGTTCATTGTTAGGTTCAAGTATTATTGTTTATTATTTATTTGATGTTATTATAAGTATGGTAGAATATATGGTGAAGATTAAAAAAATTAAAATATTTCTCACAATACCTCACAATTATTGGTTACATTCTCGTTGCCTAAAGTCGAAAAATCTCTTAATAAGAAGGAGAAAATAAAGTAAATCTTACAAACAAAGATTCATATTAAGACTTTATTTCAAAACTTAACAATTTCACATATTATTTTGAAGTATAAATTATCACTGAGTTTATATACATTGTAACAAATAATATCAACAATTGCAAATGTACAAATTATGAACCATTTCGTTTAAAACTTAAAATATATCCACTTACAAACTTAAAAATAGTAATGCTGCTTACAAATTGGTTATAAAAATTAGTAAAATAAGAAAACTTCTATCTTCATGTTTTTGGTCATACAATTATTTTTAAAAACAGAAATTAAGAATTCATCTTAATAATCATATCACATATAAAAGAACAAAAAAGGTTTAAACTGGTATCCTATGGGGTATGGTCTATATAAGGATATGGTCTATAAAAGAAACTAAACATTTGGACAATTATAATGTCAGTTCCACCCTCTTTTTTATATTTACCTTTTTACCATTCACTTTCTGTTTTAGAAAAGATAAAAAAAAATTTAATAGGCAGTTACATAAAAAAACTGTAGTCCAAGTTAAAGTTGAGATGAGTTTTATTGTAAAGAAACACTTACACTTACTTGAAAACTTGAGATTCGACTTGAGTGAATTAAAATCAAAATTTTATAAAATAGGTAAGCTTTGAGTGAATTAAAATCAAAATTTTATAAAATAGGTAAGCTTTCACAAATAATTCGGTTAGGTTTCTTAGTAGTACTTTACGTAAAGGAGTAAAATTTCTTACTCAGTATGAAAGGAATGCTCAAAATACGTTTCCGGTACCTATAGAAAACACGATTATTCTATCTTGTTTAAACGTTTATTTAAAAGTTATTATGCAAGAGACACTAAATCTATATTATTTAATACAGAACTCTAGTATGCCGAAGATACCGCGGTAATGGTTAGAATATTGAGGACCTATAGAAACTTCCTTCGCTTTTCTGATTTTCGTTCTTATTAATATAAGAAGCCAAGAAGGGAAAGAAAAGTAAGCAAGGGAAAGATGCGAAGAAATTGAGACTGTGCAGTCAAATTACAATAGTCACAATGTACATAGGAAAGTTAAAGAACTTACAGGGGGACTAAGACGAAGGCAGAAAGGAAATATAACTGATTCTGCCGGAAATATCATATAAAACAGAGTAAAATAAGAACGTGAAAAGAATATCTAGAAAACTATTTAAAGACCAAAGAGACAACACCTTTGGGCTTGAAGAAAAGGTAAAAGATGGACCAAGAATATTACAGCAGGAAGTGTATTCCCCAATAACACAGTTTAAGGATCGCAAAGCGAAAGGCCCTGATAATATACAAGCTCCTTCTTCTTCTTAAGATGCCGTGCATTTCTGCGTAGGCGTCCACCGTACATCGTCTTGTCAGGTGAGATGTTAATTAAATAATTCTGTTTTTAGCAGCATTGCAAAGCATTTTATAGCTGTGGATTCCTGTCCATTGGCGAATATTGCGCAGCCATGACATTTTTTTACGTCCCAGACCTCTCCTAACCGCTATCTTCCCTTCGAGTATCAGTTGCTGAAAAGTGTCTCTTTCTCCTCGTAATATGTGCCCCAAGTAAACAGACTTCTTACTTTTTACATAACTAAAAAGTTCCCTATCCTGTAAGCCCGCTCTTCTGAGTATCTTCTCATTTCTGACCCTGTCCGTCCATGATATGCTAAGCAATCGACGCAGGCACCACATTTCAAACACTTCAAGTTTGTTAATGGAACTGGCCTTTAACATCCATGCTTCCATTCTATACAAGAAAACAGGCCACACGTAACACTAAAGCATCTTGTATCGGAGATTGAAGTCCGATTTGCGATCATAACCCAAGTACTTAAATTGCCTGACCTGTTCGATTTCTTCTACAGATACATATATCTTTGCGGTGGGGTAATCATTTCTACTTATAATCATTCTTTTGGCTTTTTAATATTTATTTTCAAACCTCGAGCTTCACTTGCGAGAGTTAGATCATTTAAAAGGCATTGAAGATCTTCGATGTTATCTGGCACAATTAGTTTATTATTAATAAATATGCCGTTAACTTTAGTACCCTTATTAGAGTCTGCCACTGCTTCTGCGAAGGCTTTTTCTACGTATAAATTGAACAGCATTGAAGACAGTATACAACGACAGAGTTATTAGAAAGAATAAAGTACAGAAAGAATACAAAAAAAACAGTTATTAACAACCAAGATCTGAAAATAATTAGAAATCTTTATTGGAATCAGACAGCAAATCTCAGAGTTGAAGGTGAACACACTGACTATGTAAAAATCATACGTGGAGTGAGGCAAGGCTGTATTTTGTCTCCTCTAATCTCTAATCTGTACTCTGAAAGAATATTTATCGAAGCTTTGCACCAAACTGAAAAAAGGTATTCTACTAAATGGTTACCGGCTAAACAACATCAGCTATGCAAATGATATCATAGTATTTGTGTACAACTTAGAAGACCTACAAGTTCTTGTGAATAAAATTACGTACTACAGTCAACAATCTGGACTCACTATAAACGCTAAGAAGATAAAGCTTATGATAATTAGCAAGAAAATGATATCAGAAGGTCAACTCTACGTCAACCAATTCCCTGTAGAAAAATAGACGCACGACAACTACCTCGGCACCATAACAAACGAAGAATGGACCAACAACCAGGAGATTAGAGCACGCATCGAAAAAGCTAGATCCACCTTCAATCGGATAGGTACCTTCTTCAAGAGTCACAACCTCTCTCTTGATACAAAAGTAATAATGCTGCGATGCTACGTCTTCTCTGTCCGTTTTTATGGTGTTGCATTGTAGACCTTGAACGAAGATATGTGCAGAAAACTGGAAGCAATTGAGATGTGGCAGAATGCATAAGATCCCGTGGACTGACCGACTCAGTCCACCGGAAGAAGCTCCTCAGAAGAATGAATAAGAACCGAGACGTACGGACTACCATCAAATCTCGAAAGTTACAGTTCTTCGGATATATTATGCGAAATGAATCCAGATATGCTGTTCTTCAAGCCATCCTGCAGGGAAAAATCTTTGGAAAACGAGTTCCAGGAAGAAGAAGAACATCTTGGTTAATGAACTTTAGAATCTGGTTCAATACAACATCGGTGCAGCTTTTCCGCGCTGCTGCAGATAAGATAAAGATTGGCATGATGATCACCAACATTTGTAACGGATAGACACATCAAGGAGAAGAATAGAAACTTCTATATTATAGATTAAACATGAACGTGGAATAATTAAATATTTTATCTTCTCTAGGAAAATCAAGTAATAAGGCTCATGTTATTATTGTCAAACAAAAAATCAAGCGTGCACTCAAATAATAATAAAGAAAGAGATCCTTAGTTTCGACAACCAAGAAATCTTTGGATTTCTACTTTTTGTTTTTTTTCTTAGATGGCGCCATGGCTTCCATATTTATGTTATGATTACTTCTTCTTAACTTAAAAGATTTGTTTTCACTTTCAGGACTTCTACAGAGTCGCTCTGGTGAAACCTGTTAAGACGAAATACGTATAAACAAATAAGCAGAATCAATAAAAGTGAAATCAAATCGTGACACAAAAGTGTCTTGCTTATCTTTGTTTAATCTTTATGAGTATAAGAAACAAGTTAACGAAAGGTTTTTGCCTAGATAAATCGATATGTCGTATAATTCAATTTTAGATTGCCCATGTCAGTCCTTTTATCGTTAGTTCTGTCTTGTAATTTGCAGAAGGTGCAGATGTAAGAAACAATCTGAATTTTGGTTTTACCTACCAGGAACAACTAAAAATGAGAATAACCTTAAATACATCTTAAACCACTCATTTTAAGATGTAAAATATTTAGTACCAACTATAATACTTTAGTAGCTTACAAAACCTATAAAAAAGTAAAGTTATCGAGAAACGCATATTAAATATATCTTAAGTGGATCTTGTTACAAAGGAAGAAGTATTGACAGGACTGTAAAAAGTGACAGATTTGTAGTTATATTGAAATAATTTCAGGAAAACTTTACATTCGAAGAAGACGAAGCTCCTGTTGCTGTAATGTCAAACGTTTTTTAATTTCCATTTTTTCTACTTTTTTGTGCAAAATATTATTGGAAATATTTATATATAGTTATTTATAACTTTATTTTTTGAGATTGGTGGAATTGCTATTTACCACTTAGTTGTATCTGATTTATAAACCAATCATAATACATAAAAAATTGTATGAACAAAAACAAACTCACAAATTTGCTACGTAATATAAATCCACTAATTTTTATAACGAAGCAAAATGTTTAAAGTAAAAGGGCATTACAGAAAAGGAAATGTTAATACTAATTGTAAAAAATAAGTTATTATTTTAACACTCTTATTTGTTTTCAAGTGATAAATATTAAGAGTTTTCTGCCCTTTTACTTTATTTCATATCTTAATCAACTAACATACTTATCGTTTACTATTTTACACTATATAAAATGTTTATTTTATATAGTGTATAATTTTACACTATATAAAATTTATTACTTATTTTAAAGTATGCCAGTATTTATAATTAACTAGGTACTAATAAATAATTAGAATGTATTTGATCTATATCTTTTATAAGTACAAAATAATGTGACAGATTTCAATATAAATACAAATTTAATAATACAACCATTATAACTCCAAATTATCAAAACACAAAATACAAATATTATTGGAAATACAATAATACAAAACAATAATACTTGTTTTAACTCGGCTAAATTAAACTGGGTTTAAATAAGCTTTTTTTTGTGACACTAATCCGGCTAGTAAAACGACAAATTGTTTTGTCTAGTATGGATCTCTGCAACAAACACCTATGTTTCCTGCAGTCAAATTTTGGACTTAATTAGTTATTTACAAATTAATATCAAAATCGGTAAATGTTGTCTTGTTCGTCTATTAGCCAAAAATGAAGAATTTAAAACAAATTTGAGAGTAAGAAATATATGTCATACAAAAACATTCAAAGTAACGATTTTTAAATGTTTCTCTCCTTATTTGTTGCTTAGGTAGTTGCAAAATAAGTCAAAAATTTTGATTTTTTATAAATGCTAATTTGTAACTTTTTTAAAAATAAACATGGAATGTTGGGTCCTATAGTGTTAAAAATATGGCCAAAATTTAAAACTGATAAGTCAAATACTTTAAGAGTTATATAATTTATTTATCCCAAATTAAATTTTTTTGCAAAATTTTGGCAGCTTCTGAAAGTAGAAAATTTATTCTATTAATATTATTTCAAAAATATGAAGAAATACAATTTAAAATATTGAAAAATAATTTTGCAAAAATATGTCGATTTTTGGCTTGAAAACAATTAGGACAACTTTTTAACCATTGCTTGCAACATAATCATTTTTTCATATTTAAAAAGCCTGCATGTGTTCACATATTTAAAAGAAAAAAAACTGTCCTAGGACAATTTGCGACGCAGTTCGCCTTTTTTTTTAATTGATGGCAGATTTGTTTATAATAAGAATGAGATCCTATTAGCGTCATTTGAAAGAAAATACTTTTTGAAAAACGTTTTAATGTGCAGAATTTAAAAAATATTTCTTATTAATGGGATCATTTGCAACAGCTCAACAAAAGCTGCCGGAACTCGCGGAACAGTGTGTCAATGTTCGGAAAGAATTCTGCGGTTAGTACAATGAAACCTAGTAGTGACAGTGAAGTGAACAGTGACAAGTGTAGTAGTGTCTGGAAGCTCGGGAGACTGAGAACTCGGAAGCCCTGAGAAAGACATCAGAGAGGATGTCGAAAGCTCGGCCCAATGGATATCGACACGGTTCAACCCGGAAGACTGGTGAGTTTAAAATAGTAATATTATTAACTTTAAGTTTCATATATATATATATATATATATATATATATATATATATATATTTATATATATATATATATATATATATATATATATATATCTGTATGTATATACATATATTAACGAACTTATTTATATTAAATATAATACAATATATTTAAATAATAATACAACATAATATGTATTGGAACATATTAATAAAACATAAATTTATTTTAAAATATAGTCTAAGTTATGCACTTATTCTTATAATATTAATTGTACAAAAATTGCAATGTTTGTACTGATAATAATGCATTATTGAATACATTATTCTGAGAACCATGGATTAAAACAGTATTTAAGAAATTACAACAACATATTGAAATATTCTTTTAACCCATGAAGGACTGGAGTTGCCATATGGCAACACTGGTATTGACGTACGAATCTTATTATTTTGAGGTTATGTTAGTTTGTTTTGTTTCCAAGAACGTGCCGGTCTGCAGAAAATAAGTGATTTGAAGATATACACCTAACAAAAACTTAATTCGTTGGTGTTTGTGAGATTTTATAGTCACCGTTTTTGATAGTTGTAAAAATGGATATAAGATTTGTGTAAGTAGCTCAATTTGTCAATTACTTCTGAATAACTATTACATCTAAGTGGCTAAAGTAACAATTATGCTCTAATAGAAAGGTCATTTTCCATCTGTGAATATTTGACAACCCTTGAAAAAAAGCGATCTTTTACAATATTTTGTTTTTATTCATCGCGTTGCTATATGGCAACGCTAGTATCTACAGGCATCTTGTTTTTTCAGGCGGGGTTTATCTCTACAAGAAGCTTTGAACATGGTTTACGAAGATGACGTCAACGTTAGAAATATTTATGTTGAGCCTCCAAATATTGGAGACCTCACTGATGAAGATTCTGGCGAGGAGGATGGGGGAGGATTAATCGACAATCTGTCTAGAAAACAGCTGGAAGCAAATGTTGAGGTGCAAATGTATGGCGAAGAAGCAGACAAGGAGGATGACGACATCGAAGAAGATGAAGTTCAAGCGATGGATATTTCCCAGGAAAGCAGCGGAAGTTTCATCCCACAAACTACCTCTCAAGTGAAGAAAATTGAATACGAGTCCCTAAATTGGATAAAGGTGATTTGGTCGACAATGCCGCTAGTTTCCCAGAATATAGCTACAAACCATTCAATACGTTGACACTTGTCGAGATGGTCGAATTATTTTTCGACGAGGATATAATTAGTTACATTCTCAACCAATGCACGAGTTATGCACTACAGAAGAACTTTTCCGACCCCAAAATTTCCGCAGGAGAAATTTTGGGGTATAATTGGCTCCCGGGAAAAAAAATTTTACTGGGATACGAAAGGCGATATGGGTAATGCAATGGCCATGAACGCTATGCGAAGAGATCGGTTCCTTACAATTTGGCGTTTTTTCCACCTTGCAAATAATGAAGCCATCGATGAAAGGGACAAATATTACAAGATCAGACCCTTAGCTGACTATTTACAGAAAAAATATAAAGAATATTACGTCCCTGAAGGCGAATTAAATTACGACGAATCTATGGTGAAATACTTTCGACGCCACTCATGTAAACAGTTCATAAAAGGAAAGCCGATTCGTTTCGGATACAAAGTTTGATGCCTCAACACTAAAAGTGGGTATCTAGTAAGCTTCAACATGTACCAAGGAACCGATCCCAAAGCAATTAATCATTATTATAAATTTTTTGGAGCATGTGCGGCTCCATTCGTCACAATGCTCGATGAACTGCCCAATGATAAATCAAGATTACCCTACAAATTTTTCTGCGACAATTTATTTACGAGCCTCCACCTTTTGAACGATAATGAGGATCTGTAGAGGAGTTAGACAGGGATGTGTGTTATCACCACTTTTGTTTAACTTATATTCTGAAGAAATTTTCCAAAACACGCTCAATAATAACGAATCGGGAGTCACCGTTAACGGAAAATTAATTAATAATTTAAGATATGCAGACGACACTGTGATCATAGCAACGAGTATAGAGGATCTACATCGAAAGCTTGAGTATAAATAGTTCTGAGATGGGAATTACTATAAACGCTAAAAAAACGAAGTACATGCTGATTACAAAAAGGCCACAAAATATACATCACCTGTTGACAATAAATGGTAACGTGATAGAACAAGTAGAAAAATATCAGTATTTGGGAACTTTGATCAATGAAACCAATGATCATACTGTAGAAATAAACAGACGAATAGATATTGCCAGATCAGCATTTATATGAATGAAGCCACTCCTAACGTGCAAAAATCTAAATTTGGAGATCAGACTACGTACCATTCGCTGTTATATATTTTCAATAATATTATATGGAGCTGAGACTTGGACATGAAAAAAATGTAATTTAAAAAGAATCGAGGCCTTCGAACTCTGATTATACCGCAGATTATTGAAAATATCATGGACTGATAGAATTACAAATAAAGAAGTACTGGAGAGGGTTGGTAAAGAAACAGAACTAATCACCACTATACAAACCAGAAAACTGGAATACCTAGGCCACGTTATGGGGGGACCAAAATATGAAATTTTGAGACTGATAATACGTAATATCTACGTAATAATATAATAATCTAATAAATAATATATATATATATATATATATATATATATATATATATATATATAATAAATATCTAATAATAATATCTACGTAATTGGTACCAATGCAGATCGATTGATTTGTTTAGAGCAGCAAGTTCTAAAATAAAAATAGCCATTATGATTGCCAACCTCCGTAGGGAGACGGCACTCTAAGAAGAAGACCTTTTGAAACATATAAATAATCGTGGCTATAGCCTTACCGGAACAATACGGGAAAATCGCATTCCCAAAAACTGCCCTATAGAATCGAAAGCTAATATGCAGAAACGCAAAAGGGGTGATGTAGAGTCAATTCTCGAGAGAGAAACTGGTATTATAGTTGTAAGATGGTTGGATAACAGCGTCGTAAGTGTAGCGTCAACATGTTATGGGGTGGAACCACAATCGCTCGTGAAAAGATATTCACAAGCTGAAGACAAAATCATCCAGGTTCAAAGTCCATGCCTGATTGGTAAATATAATAATGCAATGGGGGGCACCGACCTAATGGACGAAAATATAAACCGCTTTAGAATAGGAATGAGGGAATGAGGGCAAAAAAATGGTACTGGAGCTTGATTACCTGGATGCTAAATGCGATTATACAAAATGCGTGGGTGCTACATAAAAAATCCGGCAACAAGTTGACACAGTTAGAGTTTAGGCGTGAAATTGTGCAAGCCTATCTGACCAAATACGGAGTGCCTGCAAAACAATGTGGCCGACCGTCTAGTTCACTCTCAAGTCGTTCTTTTCATAGAGTATCTGATGATATTAGATTCGATGGAGTTGAACCAGTACCAAATAAAAAGAAAATTAGGTGTGCAGGTGAAGAATGCAGGTCGATCATGAGAACAAGATGCGCCAAATGTGAAGTAGGTTTGTGCACAAAGTGTAATGTTAAATTTCATACACAGCTATAGAAATTTTTTTGCCGATTATCTCTCAATTTCATAGAATATTTTTTACTTTTATTTCATTCGGTTAATGTAGCCATAGGAACCTAGCGTTGCCATTTGGCAACAGGCAATATTTTTAGGTTTAAATATATTTAATAATTATTTTTGTCTTTTTCTAAGTAAGTTTTGTCCATTCATAAGAGTTATTTGTATTATTTATGTAAAATAAAGATTTTCGAAAACTTCGTCCTTCATGGGTTAAAATAAAAAGTAGACATCAGTAATATTTTAAGGTCGAACAAAAATTCTTTTTTTTGATGAAATTTGTTTCTGGCTCTAGTATTTTATACAGTGTAAAATTCAATAAATATTTAAATTTATAATTTTTTATCAAAAATAATTTTGTATAAATAATTCGTGGTAAAGATAGGGTCATGTATTTTCAAGGACTAGATTACAAAGACCCTGTTTACCTATTAGAGTAACACACGAAGGGCTAGTCTTGAGATCAATATACACTGGCGTCAATTATCTGAAACAAAAAAAAATATTTTAATATATAAAAAATGATTTCAATTTAAGTGTAAAAAGTGTAAAATTTTTATTTTATTAAATAAGCTTGTTATGTAGTAATAATAATATCGTATGGCATTTTTTACAACTAGAATTAATGACCAAGGCTTGCTAATGTACTCTGAACTCTTAATTGACACCAAACGACAATAATCGAAATAGAGCACTCAACATCAATAAATATATAGATTTCAGGAGACGTGCGACAAGGTTACGTCTTATCACCGCTATTTAACCTGTATTCAGAGTCAAAGTTAGGGTTTATTTATTTAACTATATTTATTTAACAAATACAAATTTTTTGTTTGTAGCAAGTCAAAAAAATACATAGTATATAAAAAGGAATATATAACGTAACTTAAAATATATGACAAACAAGAACACATACATTGAAAACGATTTATGGCAAAGTCTCAGTAAGCAGTTCAATGGATGTTCTGCAATGTCATATATTCTTCTAAGCAGCAAAAGCAATGTTTCGGAACATATTTTTTAAAACTGTTGGCCATCCGATACTGGTAGTAATAAAAGCGATTTAAATAGTTCTAATGAGATTAAAAAATATTAGTGCTGTGCAAATAAAGTATGTAAAAAATTTTTCTGCATACAGTGCGGTGTATGCAGAACATGATAGTTGTGCAAAGAAGAAAAATATTAAGTTTTTACAAAAGAATCATGTGGTATGTTGTGAAAAAAATATAATCAAGGATGTCATATTCAATACTCATTTAGATGAACTAAGATCTAAGAATCATATGTTAAAACCCCTTGACTATTTTACCCCTTCTGATATTGTGTGTTATCAAATCTGAAAAGGTGGCTCGTAAATAAAAATTTCAGCTCGGACTAAGGGATAATTGTCAAAACAAACGTCTATTTTGCAGAGCTAAGGTATAAAGAAAATGGAAAATCGTTGTAATCGTTATATTGAGCTAAAAGGAGAGATATTATAACGAATAACATATTAAAATTATATGAAATATCATGTTGTTTATTTAAAAGAAAAAATACCTAGTAGATTAAAAGAGCGATATAAAAAATGAATATATCAAAGTATTAGTAATATGATGTAAGACCATGTAAAAAAGATGGTACAGTAATGGGTACAATAGACTAGCTCGAAGCTTTATACTATGTTTTTCTATGTTTTTAAACTTTATTTATAGTTTAAAGTATTTATAAAATGAAATGAAGCAATTCTATTATTTACTATTTTCCCACTGGTATTTTACAATTAATCTATTGGTAGTTAACATCAGACTAAAGCTGAAGAAGATAGAGAGGGCAAAAGCAAGAAAATACGATTTAGGACCATTAAAAACTGAAGACACCAGGCACCAGATACAAACCTATATAGAAAAATAATTAAAAAATTCAGACAAAGCTAATGAACCAGATAACGAAATGACAAATCTACAACAAATTAACCAGACAATCCTAGATAAACATCTTCTCCCAACAACGGTTAAAAAGAAAGAGTGGAGTACTGATAAAATCCTAAATATGATGGAGAGTAGAAGAAGAGATTGTAAACGAATTGACAAAGACATAAAAAAACTATTATAGGAACCAAAAACAAATGGTTTGAAGATCAATGCAGAGAAATAGAATCATTGGAAAGTAGACACAACTCGTTTAATCTTGGGACAACCACAAGAGATCAGGACATATGACTGATTATCATGGCTACCGGGTAATAGATATTAAACAAACAAAGAATATATGGAAGAGATACGTCAAGAAGACATTCGATGACGACAGAGACAACAACCAGATAATTATGAAATACGACACGGGACCACCAATCACTCAAGACGAAGTCAAAGCCGCAATTAAAGCAACCAAAGAAGGTAAAGCACCAGGGCCTGACAACTTTCATTCATGCAAGACGAAGGAGTAAAATGTCTTAGGACAACGTTCAATAAAATCTATGACTCGGGAAAAATACCAGAGAGCTGGTTAAAATCTATATTTATTGATATACCTAAAAAACCTAATGCAAAAAAATGCAAAGAGCATCGTATTATCAGTCTAATGAGCCACATTATTAAGGCCTTCTTAAAGATAACAGAATTTATCAGAAATGCGAGTCACAGAACTCACGAATGCAGTTTGGATTCAGGAATGCGTTAGGTACAAGAGAAGTCTTGTTCGCGGTTCAGGTATTATTGAATAGATTATATACTAAAGGCAACTGATCTGGATAACAAAGACCTTCGAATAATCAAGAACATATACTACAACCAATCAGCAACCATTCGGGTGACAGACCAACTAACAGAGGAAGTTGTAAAAACGAGAGGAGTACGACAGGGCTGCATACTCTCTCCCCTATTATTTAACGTCTATTAGGAACACGTCATAAGTCCGGCCTTAGAGCATATTGAAGAGGGTATTCTCATAAATGGTGAACGCCTGAATAACATCGGACATGTTCAATAACAACAACATCCTCTTTGGAGACGGAGAATTGAAAAAGCCAGGTCAGCGTTTGTCAGAATGGGCAAGATATTTAAACTCGAGGCGTTTGAGATGTGGTATTATAGACAGATACTGAGGATCTCCTGGGTGGACCGAGTAACAAACATTGAGGTTCTACGTCGGATGAATAAGACATGTGAAATTATATCCACAGTGAAACAGCGCAAGCTAGAATATCTTGGACATATAATACGAAACGACCATAGTTATAACCTGCTGCAACTTATATTACAGGGAAAGGTCTACGGAAAAAGGGGACCAGGAAGAAGAAAAATATCATGGCTCCAGAATTTACTAAAATGGTTAGAATTGCCATGCTAGTTGCCAACATCCGTAACGGATAGGTACCACAAGAAGAAGACTATTTTCCCTGATGCCAAAAATTTATTATATATTTATTATTTATATTTTAAACAAATTATATTGTTTTTAAATAATTCAATAAATTATTATGTCTGCTCCTAGCGCCACCTGATATCGTATTAACAAAGTATGCGTTGTTTACTTCTGACAATCCTGTCAAATTAAGACGAAATTTTAAATTAATATTAAATTTGAAATAAATATCATTTGACAGTACATTTAATTATTATATAAACTGCGAGATGTTTAAAAATAAAAATTGTATTTATAAGAAATTATTTTAAACGGAAAAGTGTCATAAACATTTAAACAGATAATTTAATGTTGCATTTTACTGGATGACATTTATAACTTTTAAATTTTGACAATCATTACAAATCGAATCTTTTATTGGCAGAAATCCTTTAATTTTTTTTACTTTTCATTTCTGTATTTTGTAAGTACTTTATATGCAGTCTTTAATTTAAATCTAGTAAATATTTTTATGATGACTAGAAATGAATTTACCGAGAGTAGTGAATTAATGTAAAACCGCCATGTCATAATTCTATCCGTGTCCTCGTAGCGCTAGTTCTGTGACGAGTTCTCGTGGCGCTAGTTCCGTGACGCTTGCCTTAGCATTTTACTATAGAGAAAAATGTAATACAACGCCAGCATAGAAGCTTCTCCTAAAAAAGTTTATAAAAAGAAACAATTCGTCAAAAGACACATATGCACTAAGGAAGTAAAAATGTAGATCATAAACCGGATATGTACATAAATAAAATTGTGTTTTTAATTCTTTAATGATTTGCTCGTTAATGACTATAATAAATGTACATTAAATACAGTTTCATGATTGGCTATAAAAGATCATTTACCTATGAGATTAATTGAAACAAGTTCTCAAAAGACCTGAGGCAGTTCATCAAATATTAATTAATAATCCAATAGCATCTAGACAGACAAAAATATATACAAACCGAACAAAATTAAATACGTATATGTTAACCTGCCTGCTAAACGTAGACTTCTCGTAAACTATTCCACTTATTTCTATCCTAATCTTTTTGCGTCAAATTCATGGTGATGTGCTTTAAATCATGAATTCATCTAGTCGGTAGGCCTCTTCTGCTTCGATATGCCTCTTATTTCAATCAGTCAATGCTCCAAACATTTTTCACAAATCGATAGTAAACCCAAGAACACACCCAAAAAAGAATGGATAACTAACGGACTCATGAAGTCTATAGTACGAAGGGACAAACTGTTGACGTTGACCTGGCTATATCATAAACATCAAGAGCATCTTATTTAGTTGTTCCGCCAAAGTTATTTGGATCCTGTCAAGCTAACCTGTCATCCTCGGAGACACAAAATTCTACCTAAAATCTCAGATTGAACATGGAACACAGCAAAATTCTTTCCATACAAGCTCATTTCGTTTCAACCCTATACCGAAAATTAACAAAAGAGCTTCTACTAGAGGACGTAAAGCAACCAGTTATAACTTCTTTTCTTTACAAATCGCAATTAGAAGAGGCTGCAACTATTAGAGAGGAGAAAGTAGCTAAGGATAGTAAACAATCGACACGTGGTAAAAGTCGTGGTTCAAAAGAAAGCTAAGGAAAGTCTTACGTTTAAGGGAGAATCTAACTTCGAAGAAGACTCGGACGACACCATTTCCTCAGGTTCTTCTGAGTTAGAAATTCCACCAGGAGAATCTTCCGTCACGTCTGAAGAGAACGCGGAGTGTTTGTTTTGTTGTGTAAAATTTTCAGATTACTGTAAACAAGAGCGTTGAGTTAAATGGCTTATGTGTTCCCTCTGGGCTCACATTCAGGCGCAGAAGACAACTATATGCGATTATTGCTATACTTGACTGTCAATTATTATATTTTCAATGTAAAATTACAATTTTGTCCATATAAATTGTTAGTTTTTTATTTTTAAGATTTTCTTAAAACTTTCTCTATTTTTTTAGGGGCCCACAATAGGAAACATTTCTCAAACACAAAAAAATGCAATGTTCAAGAAAAAAATTGCATGCCTACAAAACTTAATAAAGATCTCAGAAAAGAAGAGAAGTGCATTCATAGAAGGAAAAAGCGAACTCACGAAAATAGAATATTGGAAGAACTTGAGGTATTAAAAAAGGAAAACCAAACAAGAAAATTTTACAAAACTCTGAATAACGCAAGAAAGAAATTCAAACCAAGGCTCAGACTATGTAAGGATAAGGAGGGGCATATACTAAATACAAAAGAAGAAGTACTGAAAAGATGGGTGGAACACTTTAAAGAACTACTTACTATAGAAGTAGAAGATCCAGATCCAAATTAACCACCCGGAGGAGCAAGCAACAATTCACCATTAGAACCTCCTTCAATTCAAGAAGTACGAGATGCAATAAAATACCGAAAAACAATAAATCTCCAGGAAGTGATGGTATACCCGCGGAACTTATCAAATGTGGAGGTGCTTCTGTGACTAATCAAATATATAAAATAATACTGAGAGCCTGGAATGAGGAACAAATCCCGGAAGAGTGGTGTATTGGAATCGTTTGCCCGCTACACAAAAAGGGGGACCAATTGGAATGTAAAAACTATAGGGGAATAACCCTCCTTAATACAGCATACAAAATATTTTCGAGGATCATATATGGTCGCCAAGTACATATTCATAAGAACTTCTCGGGGAATATCAAAGTGGCTTTAGGCCTGGTCGATCAACAACAGATCAGATCTTTGTGCTAAGGCAAATACTGGAAAAAACCAATGAATTCAATATCGATACATACCATCTTTTTGTAGACTTCAAATCTGCCTATGATAGTGTCCTAAGAAATAAATTGTATGAAGCAATGAATGAATTCCACATCCCCGATAAACTGATAAGATTGGTTAAGGCTACAATGCGTAATGTGGTTTGCAAAGTCGAAATACAGGGCGAACAATCACAGGCGTTTGGAACGTATGTTGGGCTGCGACAGGGAGACGCGCTGGCGTGTCTTCTTTTCAACATAGCACTGGAAAAGGCGATCAAAGATGCCCGAATAGACAACAGAGAAAATATTTTTAATAAATTATCCCAAATTTTGGCATATGCAGATGATGTGAACCTAGTTGCCCGCACAACACGCAAGCTAGAAGAAATGTATACCACCTTCTTAAATGCCTTAAAATCTATGGGCCTGCAAGTAAATGAGGGGAAAACTAAGATGATGGCATCAACACCCAACAATAGAGCCAGGAACATCGATCCCCAATTCACGGTTGATAACTCTACCTTTAAAGTGGTTGACAAATTCACATACTTAGGCTCCCTGATCACCAAAGAGAACGCCATAACGGAAGAAATCTAGAAAAACAAAAATAACTATATACAAAACCCTTATATAGCCAGTGTTGACATATGGATCGGAGACATGGACCATCTCCAAGGCAGACGAAGACCTTTTGCTTATATTTGAACGAAGGATCCTGAGAGGAATATTTGGTAGCATCTGTGAAAATGGTGTTTGGAGGAGGAGATACAACTACGAGGTATACTACAGATATAAACAAATATTTGGTGGTAAAGACGTAGTATCTCTTATAAGAATAGGAAGATTAAGATGGGCAGGATATCTAGCAAGATCACAGCAGAACAACCCTCCTAGAAGAATCCTTATGTCACAACCCGTGGGAAGCAGAAAAAGGGGTAGGCCAAAACTCAGATGGAAGGATGGTGTAGATGAGGATGGTAGAAAGATCGGCGCAGCAAACTGGCAACGGTTGGCAATGGATAGGACTGCCTGGCGTAATAGACTTGGGAAGGTCGAGGCTCTTTCATAGGGCTGTAGCACCATTGATTATGATGATGACAAAACTTAATAAAAAAATATAAAAAAATAGACACTTATGTAAAACATGGTAAAATATGTATTGAAAAATGTTTTTTTTTTCGAATTTGACTTTTCTAAAATTTAAAAACAAAGTGGGGGCCCAGGTTTAGGCAACTTCCTCTATGTAAAATTAGAATCAAAAATAGTGAGATTGAAGATCATTTTTACCGATCATATCGAACGTCAGTTTTTATTGCTACAAATAATACAAATAAACCGTTATACTTTTAGTTGTACAAATTGAAAAAGGGGAAATTAATACTTAAATAAACCTAAATGTTGTTCTCTGTTTTTTAATCAATTTCTTATGGTATATTTAATGATCAATTAACGACAGTCCATCTCTGTTTTTACATTTATCACTCTGTTGTTGCTGTTATAAAAAAAGACAGATTACGTCATATATTCCTTAATAACCTCCTCAACAACAGCATAAAGCAGACATCGTTTTTGCAGAATCCAAATCGATGAAGAATGTAGACAACTTCCGTTCTTCAAATTGAAAAAAAAATACGAACCGAATGGATAGACAACCCACTGATGAACATGTTGGAAGAAGAAGCAGTGAAATAAAAACGCTGGCGACACAACAACAATATATCAAGTGGGATATTTATCTGGAAGTCAAGTGATTGCCCCCGATGCTTCAACGGTGATGTAAATTGTCTACTACTAGTAGTAGTAAGTAAACTTAAGCTCCTAAGCATTACTGCTCAGTGGCGGAGGGAAACTGTTTTTTTCGATAAAAAAATTATTGTTTGCACATGACGTTTTTCTTGATCTAATGTTGGAGCATATTTCCAGCCTACTGTGACTTTTCCAACTATGGTCGATTCAGCTCCCGCTTGTTTGTAATTAATCTTTAATCTCTCCTTTAGTTTATGGTATGTATATGTTTAAATAGTCTCAACTGTAGGTTATCTCACAAGTTTGTTGAGCTAGTATCAAGAAATATTTTGAGAATAAACCACAATTATTGTAATTAAAGTTATGCTTTTTTTGTTTTGTGATAAAGTCAGAAAACCTTTTTAAAAAATAAAATTATAAAAAATAATACAGCCTCTAAAATATTAACTTTGCTAATTGGTGGTAACCGAATTCTTGAAAATTTGGACTTGATTTGGTCTTGATCTTGAAGGAATCACCCATGTACAATTTTAAAACTAAAAGTCTTGAACGGTATACCCTAGATTGACATCAAATTCTGTTTTTTTTTGGATATTGTTATTAACGAATGTAATAATATACTTAATTAATTATTATTAATAATGTGTTCTTGCAACAAGCATAATTTTATAGCTTTTACAAATTCACAAGAAAATCAAGTTGGCCTTGAGATTTTATTTAAATCGTTCTTTGACAACTAAAAATAGTAACAGCTAATATATCATTTCTTGTGTTCAATCACTAGTACGTTCATAGTAGTTTTAAAACAAAATTTTGACATATCGTGAGTTTATACAGTAGTAAACTATTAACACTTCCATAATACGTAGATATGTTGTTGATTTAGTTGAAAATATAAACAATACTCGAAATAATCAAGCCATATACACAGAACGCTTTTCCGTAAAAAGAACACCGCCTTTTGTATCTTTTCCTATGGGTGAGATGCAGCAAGGTTCATTTTCGAACGATAAACATCCAGATCATGTCAAACCAATACAGATCGAACAAAATTTAGTGAACGTTTTAGTACATGTAAGGAATAATCCACATGTGTCCATAAGGTCCTTCGCAGCAGAAAAATTGCAACTCACAGATTTGAAACGAAGACCCGTCACTGCGGTATTGCTAGTGAGGATGCAAGATACTCATGACTTTTTATTTAAAATTTTCTAAAGTGGTGAATCTCGTTTCCATAATAATGGGATTGTAAGGGCCGTAACTCTCTTATTGGTTAGTGGAGAAGCCGTACTGGTTACGGGAAACTCGCTTTTAACTCGAAGGGAATAAATTATTGGTGTGAATTATTTAATAGGTTTTAGAAGGTCTGTAGTTTTTTTAAGAATATTTAAATGGTCAGACATATCTGAATTTTCTGAAAAGTGATCTATCTTTGTTACAATAGAATACTTATTTGTGCGAAAGAGGAAAATGGATTGGAATTAATAATGAACCCGTCCGATGGCCTCCAAGATCGCCTGTGCTATCACTCTTAGATTTGTTGTGTGGGACTATTTAAAAAGAATTTTTTATAATAGACAACCTGCAGATGAAGATGATTTAAAAACTAAAATAAGACATACGTGTACCCTGACTACGACAGAGATAATTCATGCGACATGTGCAAGGGAACTGATTTGACGGTTTGACGCTTGTGTAAAATCAGAAGGATGTCATTTTAAATACGTCATATAAAATTATTTCACATTTTGAATGTTATTGATTATTTTTGAAAATAGACATTAAATTGAATATTTAGGGTACTAAGTTAAATAAATATATTCATGAATCCATGTGGTACGGTTTTGCCATTGTAATAACGTCACAGCACGTGTAATGACGTCACAGATCAGAACAGTACAGAAAAGATGGACATGAAATCAAGTTAAACGAATGAATAGTGAGAGACTTACTTAGGGAAAACTGTCAATAGAAATTAGAATTGGAGTATTAAGATGCTACATATTCTCTGCTCTTTTATATGGAGTTAAAGCATGGAAAGATGAAAAAAGAAACGAAATACACAACACTATAAATGAAAGCAAAATAAGCTACTTTGGTAACATACTAGGAAATAAAATATATTGGTCCTCTTCTTCTTCTTATTCTTGCGACTAGGATTACTCCCGTTTGCCTGCCTCTGTTCTGGTTCAGTCGTTGTTGACTGCACAATATCCTTCCACCTTTTTGGCGACCTTCCAACGGATCTTCTGCTATACGCCTTGTTGTTTTTACAGATGTTCGCTAATCTATCTGGTCCCATTCGGTTTACATGTTCGTTCCAGTTTTTTTTTTCTTTTTATCTGCCTGTTAATATTTTGAATTTTGCATTCTCCACGTATACTTCTGTTGGTTTTTCTGTCTCTTAATGATATGCCCGCTATTGATCTTAATACTTTCATTTCGATATTGTTGATTTGTTGTTTCGTCATTTTTGTATCGGTCCTTGTCTCCGCTGCATATGTACGGATTGTTATCGGCAACATATGTAAGCATATGTTGCCGCTTTTGATGCTTGCCTTGTGGTCTCTGTTCTTATATCCCTGTCACTAGTGATCTCTACTCCTAGGTAATTAAATCTCATTACTTGTTCTACAATTTTGCCATCTATCTCTACACATGTAGTTTTTTCTACTGATAGTCTCATATTAAGTTTGTTTGCTGTGATATTAAAGGTGTGGAGCTGCCTTTGTAGGTCATCTTCATTATCAGCAATTAGCATACTTCATACTGCATCATCGGCATAGCATAGTCTCGTGATTTTATGCACTTCTATGTGTTATCCGTGACGTTTTCTTACTTCGTGAATTATTTGATTCATCACCATATTGAATAACAATGGTCTTGTTGTTCTTGTTAATTTCATTAATTATTCTTATTACCTGATGGTCGTACCATGGAGTCTTTCGTCGTACCATGGAGTTTTGTATTCCCGTTTATTTCTGTTAACTTTTCTTTTACCTAAAGCTTCTTCCGCTGCTTGTAGGATACATTTTTTAATAATTTTCCAGGTTTCTCCATAGTCTCTAGGTTATGGCTGTTTAGTTTTTCTGTTTTTTTTATACAAGTTGTATGTTCCTTCTTCTTCTAAGCCTTCTATGTTTACCTTTTCTTCTACTTTTGTATTTCGCTTGCCTTGTTTGCTTGATTGCTATATTTATTTTTCCTAGTACCAGGCCATGGTCGGATTCTACATTGGCGGAAGATAAAGTCCGCACATTTATTATATTCTTGAGTTGTATTTGTCTGTTTGTTATATTGTAATCATTGTTACTGCAGTTATTAAAACATTAGTTGACGCTGTTAATTATACACGGACAAGTGAAAGGAAAAAGAGGATCAGGGGGACGGCGCATGTCCTGGTTGAAGAAAAATTAAAGCAGTGAAGTGGAAAAACAACAATAAGACTGTTCAGAACTGCAGCAGACAGAGTAAAATGGGCTGTGCTGATTGCCTATGTCCTTAAAGGATGAGGCATATGAAGAAGAAGAAAGAGGGCGAGATAGTTACTCGTAAACACGAAACATACAACTACATCCTTAAGGTTAAACATGAATGGGCCTAAGGCTTAATATAAGAAGAAGAAGAACTGCTAAACGAACTGTTTAATAAGAGTATTTTCTTTATCTTCAAATAGCTTATTCTTTATTTAATCTTAACTACCTAAACAACTGAAATTCATGTAGACTTCTTTATTATACCGCAGCAATTGTGTAGACAAAAAAAAAATACTATAAAAATTTCTGGTTACAGCTATTAGTGTTGTTTAACAAAGTATTTAGACGTACTCAGTTACACAAAAATTTTAAATAAATTTAAAGAAAATAAATAATTTACCAATATTTCTTTCATTATAAAAATATGTGATTATTTAACGAACTCGTCTTACCATTATTGTTATTGTTATTACCTAGTCAACATCTGAATTCTACATAAACCTTATGACCCAGTTGTCGTGCAGCCTTTGGTCAACACTTATTAATATCAGTCGGAGATCTAGATAGATTAAATATTCAACACGCAAAGCGAAGACGCGCATTCATAAAGTTACCGATGTTACAAGGACATGAATAAGCCTCGCTGAAAGGAGCTTATAAACACTTCAATGAAGTTATAGCTGTGCTATGGGATATCCGATAGTTCTTAGTCTCCTGTGATTAGAACTAAGAAAAAATAAAAATAGCAAATAGCAAAAAGACATGAATTGAATATGCAGATTGCGAGAATTAATATTATTGTTTTAGTAATAAAAGTTATATAAGGGAACGAAATTAGCAGCATGATATCCTAATTTATTTCAACATCAGTATTGTTAAATGACATGAAATATAAACAACGAGGCAGAAATCGTCACTCAATCAGTCAAATTAGAAGACATCGTGTCTAAGAAATGCCACTGATAAATTTATTTGCTTTTATAAATAGGTGTATTAATTTCGTCATTATTTGTAGATGTATCGTAGATACAATAGTAACGTGCTTGGTTTACTAATTGCACTAATGTCATTATTATTCGAATGTGTATTATTAATGATGACTGTTGATTTGCTTTTATTAATATTTATATTAATTTAATATCATTCATCTATTTTATCTCTAATTAGCTTTTGCATCCCTTTATCAACAAGATTTATTAATTTTATCACTTATTAATTGAGCTTTTATTGACAATTAGTTGAATTATTATGTATATGTTTATATCATCAAGCAATGGAATTCTCAAATTCCTTTGTTAATAATGTATTTTTACACTTTTACCATAGTGCTTTTACAATGGCATGCGATGGTCAATGTTATTTATTTTGTAAGATACTGTCCGTTTTACATTATTGTCACTTTGTTTATTCAAATTTAATATTCACATGTAATATTTATCCAATAGTCATAATGTAATGACTGTATTGGAAGAAATAAATTATTTATTGAAATGAAAAATCAAGATATACCAGCAAAATTAATCAGATTAACAAAAATGACCATGCATCGAGCTTGAGCTAAAGTAACAACAGAAGAAGGTAACACAAAATTAATTGCAATTAGACTAGGCGGGATCTGTAGAAATTCAGACCATAATGGACATTTTCCATAGGAAGGTATGTTTTTGCTGGAATCCCTTCAGGATGTGCCCAATATCGATAAAGACGATATGCGTCAGTCGCAAACCCTGTGCTAAATTTTTTATTTAACAGAAAATGAAAACAATTGAAAATTTCTCATTTTTTTGCTCCTATTTTCGTTTATAATTCGGAAAATATTGATCCTAGAGAAAAAGTTAAAAGTTTCGGTATTCAATTTTTCACAATATTTCGTTAGCTATAAATTGAAAATTTAATGCTTAGTGTTGAAAAAATAGCAATACTTGGAAAAAAAAAGTACAAAAAAATGAAGTTAATCCTTTAAATGTTTTCGACTTTCTAAACTTGACTTACAAGTTCAATATTTCGCCTAGAAAAACGTTTTAGAATGTTTAAAACGTGTGCTAAATTTTGTTAAGATCGGCCGAATACGTTTTGCATAATAATTTTGCAATCCAGCCTACTGAAAAAAAATAGCAAATTTTCAAATTTATAGTAGGCCCTAAGTAAGACCCTTAGATAGTTGCAAATTTTTTTACATATAAAGGAAGGCTCAAACTTTCAAACGCTTTTTGTAAAATTCAAATCGGTTAACTAGGAGAGCCTAGAAAAATGTTTTAAAGTTTTTTTAGGCTTTTAAACAATTTCAAAATTTATACACTTAAAGAACATTAAAAGACGCTTCTTAAAAAAAAAGATACCTTCGACTGGTTGCCGAGATATTGAAGGTCAAAGTTGGCATACATTTGCCGTGTAACCATAAGTGATAGAGGGCTCGTTTTTCAAATAAATGCCCTCGTCTTGTCAAGTACTTTTTATATGAAAAGTTTTACGTAATGCGATTCATGGCAACATTCATAAAAAAGGCAAATAAAAAACCATTTTCGCGTAAAATGTCGATCGTAATGCATGAGAGGTGGTGGTGTGGGACATTCACTCGAAATGTGAATCAGCGAGTTCAAAATCATAGCGCGCGCTAAAAATTGCATTATCTCGGGACCATACTTCAAGTTAAAGTGCAAGGGAAAAGAGATCCAGGACGGAGATGAATATCCTGGCTGCATAACCTGCGAAAATGCTTTAACTTAACCACTACCGGATTTTTCGGGGCAGCAGTCAACAAAGTCAGAATAGCCATGTTAGTGTCCAACATCCGTAACGGATAGGCACCATAAGAAGAAGATATTGAGGTCATCTTATAGGAAAAAAACAACAAAGACAACATACTCAGTTGCTCAGTTACATCGATTGATGTAAGTGGTTTTATTTGTGAAAAAGCAATGCCAAGCGTATAAATGCATCATTAATGAAACCTGTATCTACTAAAAGAAGAAAACGCATATTATATTACTTTTACCATGTAGTTGGGCTTGTCTTCTTATTTTTTCTTTGGCTTTTTCCCACCATGAGTTCGCTGTTTGTATATTCCACGGTACTCTCTTCTACCTGTCACCTTCTCTGCGTATTCTGCGTATTCTTCCTACGTATGTTTCCAATTTTGTAAGAGGTGTTCCTTTCTGCCCTATTTCCGGGGTCACTGTTCATTATTATTTTTGGCCATCTGTGCTTTGATATTCTTTGTATATGCCTGTACCACTGCAGGACTCTGTTTTCCAACTTTTTTGTAAATGAGAATTCTACTTCCATTCTGTTCCATATTTCCTCATATATATACATATACATATATTTAGGGATTATACAGTATTCCCTGCCTTTCCTCCCTGAACCGTTTCCATCTCTCTCTGTTGTCGTTACATGGCGTCGTCTATTTCGTTCTTCCAGGATCATCGGGGTTGACCTCTTTTCTTCCTTTCTGTGGGGCTCCTATCGTTTATTCTCTTTATCCATCTGCTGACGCTAGTTCTTCTTACATGTCCATACCACTTTAGTCATTTTTGTTCTATATATATATATATATATATATATATATATATATATATATATATATATTAGTATATCTGTTTCTATTAATGTTCTTTGCCTTATTTCGTCATTACTTCTCTTATACATTCTTGCTACTCTGCAGCATCTTTACAGGTATTCCATCTCTGTTTCTACTATCTTACTGCTATTTTTTTACTGTTCTTCCACTTATTTTTGATTAGCATTCCCACTCCTGCCTTTGTTCTACATTCCTTATTAACTCCACTTCAGCAGTAGATAAGGTTCCGTTCTATTGCTTCCGTTCCATATCATTTATTTTTGGATCCTATTGTTACTAGTGTATCGATATTTCCTTCTCTAAACTAGTTGGTTACTTCCGTGGCCTTTTTGTTCCATCCTTGTGTATTTCACGTTGCATATATGAATGTTCTATCTTTTCCTCGTTTCGATTTTTAGTTGAGCTTTGATAATACTGGGTCTTCCGAATCGAGTTAACTGTTTTTATTTATTTTCGTATTAACGTTGTCTTGACCATACTTTTGCTTCACAAAAGGTAATATTGATCACTATGATCTGAAAGATACTTTTCTTGTTTTCTTTATTTATATTGTTGATCCATACAGTGGCGCACCTAGAAATTTTCTCTGGGGGGTTTTGAGCACCGAAATTGTTTTATGCTACCTCCACCATTTTAAGTCCTTCAAATTTGTGAGTAACACTATCGGAATATAGTGCCCTGGGGGGGTTTAACCCCAAAACCCCCTCTCTAGGTGCGCCACTGGTTCCATATGACTTGATGGAGTGCTTTTGCGGCTTGTTGTTCCTGTGCTATTTTCATTTCTATATCTTTTGTACTCTTCTTCTAAACTAAGTTTAAATCTGCAACCTCGGATTCAATATATAAGTATTTGGTCTTGCCAATATTTATCTTGAGCCGCCATATCATCCCTGTCTTGTGCAAAAATAACTTAGTAAATGTAACATATTCTCTTGTACTGGTATGTCCACTGTTTCGCATTTTGTATTTTTCAGGGTTTTCCAAGCCTGATCTATATTTATGTTAAATAGTGTAAATGATAGACCACATTCCTGTTTAAGATCTTTTATTGCAGTGAATGTTTTTGTTATTTTATTGACTAAATTTATTTGTCCCTGTTTCTTTACACAATATTTGTAATATATTTATCTATTTCTCTCTAACGTGCATTTTTCTTATTGCTTCTCGTAGTTGGGCACGCTAGGATACGCTTTTTCCAAGTCGCTAAAGGTCATATGTGTTTAAATATTTTTCCTTTTGTACTTTTCTATCACCTCTCTCATAATGATTATATTATTTAGACCCGATCTGTCTCGTTGAAATGAACTTGTTTTTCACTATAATGATCCTTATATTCTTCTATTTTTTCTCTTATACCTATAGAAAAGATGATTGCTATTAAAGGCATTACACTGATCCCTTTATTGTTATTGGTTGACCTTTTACTACCTTTTTTAATATGTAGAACATATATGATAAATTCCACTCCTCTGAAATCTCCTTGCCTGCTTTAATTTCATTGAAAAACACTCCTCCATAATTTCAGCAGTTCCATTTTTATGATCCATGTTCCTGGTGCTTTGTTGTTTTTGACTTTCTTCAATACTTAAGTGGTATATTCATCTGTGATTTTATCTTGCGTTGTTGTCCCATGGTCCTGTGAGTTATACTCCGGTCTTTTCTCCTACAATAATTTGTTATAATGCGTTGTTCACTCCTTACTTTACTTACTTAGATATTTATGTAAAGAAAACAGATAAAGATGTGAGCAGATAAAGTTTTAAGTTGAATCTTACAGTTTAAGGAAAATATCTTGTTTTCAACTAGTAATATAAAATAAAAAAATCTAGAAAATTGTATCGAGAACTGAAACCCCTCTTGAAGGCCTGCAGTATAACTATTGTGACAATATATTGAATAACAAAACATTTTTTCTCTATATATTTTTTTTGTTTTCCCGTTTATAACTCCTGTTTAGGAATGTTCAAGATTTCTAAACAATATTTGACAAAATCCTATACCTATATCAACAATTATTCCATTAAAAATTATTGTCCACTTTTGGTTCAGTGTTGGCTATTAGGTAATTAAAATAATTTGTCTCTTTCCTAATTATTTGTTTGATGCACTTAAATTTTATAATTTTAGATTAGTATGAACATTTGTTTCGATCAGAATATTTTCATATCTACATGGCTTTTTTTAATGGCTTAATAACATCCTGTAATATCAGGATGTTTAAATATTTTTCAGAACCTCGTACTCTACCAAGTAAATCATCTACGAAGTGAGGTAAAAGTCTTATAAATCAGTACAACCAATTAACGTCATTTATTCACATGGAATTCGCATGAAAACGAATCAATTTTTACCATATATACGAGTAATTAATAGTGTCACATATTTTAAATGAATACTGCACGTATAAATGACTTGAGTTATTAGTTTATAACCGTCCATTTTGGAAAAATATTGTATGCTCAGTGGCGTTGTTCTCAGGCATTGGTTGTTAATGATAAAAAAATGTTAGTCTGTATTAATGTAGAATACTCCAAAGTATTGTTTTTGATAGTTAAGACAGGTAAATTGTAAATCATCAATTAACACAAACAAGCAATTGAAAATATGCAAACAATGTTTGGAACAGTATGTGACAAATAAAAATCTATTAATGTCATATTTTGAGGGAGACAAATATATAAAGAAAGTAAGCATATCATTATTAATAAATTGTGAAGGTAAAAATATAATTTCATTTCCACTTTTTTTATTTTCTTCTCTATCGTGTCTTATTTTCCGTGTTATTTTTGATGATTGTATCGTTGATTGAATAACCCAAATTGTCGTTGGAAAATGTCGTTGGAAACTGTCGTTGATTGGGTTATTTAATCAACGATTGTGTGGATTACATTTCTCTTAGTTCATGCAAAATTTCATTTTAAATCGTTTGTTTTTCCATGTGCTACTTATTTAGCACTTCTTTTTGCTTATTTATGTTTTAATTGCCTTCGTTTTGTTTTATTTATTTTTTTGTTTTTCAGTTTTGTCCCTTGTATTATTTGTTACCATGGTATGTCTTGATTTATTATATGACTAATTATTTATTGGACTCTATTTTTTGATTGGCAAGATTAGTAAACTATAAGTCGTAAAAATGAATTCCGCTCAAAGAAATAATGTAAATCCTCGAAACCTGATTGGTAATATGACGACGACAAAAGCAAGAAATAAGGACACGAGAAACGCTGAAATGTTGAAAGAGAAACAAATAGACATGCGATCTATAGGAAAAACAAAGAAATGAAGAAAGACGATCAAAATTAGGTGAATATATACTCATCTACACTGAAGTAATAAAAGATAACAGAGCCAAACAACGTGTAGGTTTTTTAATACACCAAATATTACAGCAAAGAATGCCAATACATATGAGAAAGGATTGTAACGACAAAGATCAGAATGGAGAAGGAAGATCTGAATATCATCGAAATATAAAACCCAGAAAATAATAACAGGATACCTCAGAACCTCAAACAAGAAGTGAAACATTTTATGATGAATTACAACTAACAAGTAGTAGATCAAGTCAGAGCAAAGATGATAATACCGGGGGATTTTAATGCATGAATAGGCAACCAGTAATACTTGGAATTAAGCAAAAACATAACGAAAATGTCAAAAACAAAAATGGAGAACTAATGATAAATTTTTGCACAAATAACGAACTTATATCCTCAAATTACAAGACTCAAACAACAAGGGAAGCGTTTCTACGACCAATTACAACAAGTAGTAGATCAAGTCGGAGGAAAGATGATAATATTGGGGGATGTTAACGCTCGAATAGGCAATCAAGTAATACCCGGCGTTAAACTAAACATAACGAGAATATTAAGAACAAAAATGGAGAACTGATGACCAACTGATTTTTTGACCTCAAAGACCAACACAAATATACATTCAATAACACCTGTGGTTACAGATCTATCATAGAATACGTTATTGTAGATATATACATCGACTAAAAATAATTGAAGCAAGATAAGACCAACCCAAACAAAAATCAGAGTCGAAGAAAATACTGAGAAATACTAAAGATTTTTGAGAATAAAATATTAGAAAACGATAAAATCGAGGAAAGCTCGAAAATTAGCAGTATATCTCTCCTAATCACACCACTAAAATTAACAACCAAAGAGATAACAAAAAACTAAATGAAATTATTTCCCTAGATTAAGAGCAACAAGGTTTTAGGTCGGAAAGATCATTTACCAACGCAATATTTATAACGACGCAAACGAAAAGTGTTTGCGTGGACCTTAACCCATTAGTTTCTAGCGTTATAATTATTTAAGGGTAAAGTGGTGCCATCTAAAAAGATCCTCTAATATGAGGACCTCTATTGCCTACTACGTCGCAAATTTTCAGTTAAAAACAGGTCAGTTCTTGTCAGAAGGTGCTATTGTTTATATCATTATAAATGTGCGATTTTATTAGAACTTCGTTTTGAATCTGTGCCTGGATAAAATATAACGAAAGAAATAAAGCTTTATATAATGAAATTCGTTGGTAAAGAGTAAATATATAAATATTATTTTGTATACTAAAGTTAATATTAGAAAACAAATAGTATAAGAAAATATAAGTTACGAAATTGACTGTTGCATATTTGTAACGCTAGGATATAATGTAAGCATATTTTGTACCAATATATCATATATTTTATTTTCATTGTATGGTATTTTTAGTAACATTTTTCGAAATAAGTATACAGAGTGTTTATAGAACTTTAAAATTTAAAAATTTGACATTTAAAAATGTAGTATGTACCCCCCTACCCCCTAATTAATTTTTTTATTTCTGATGCCTTGCTGCAGTCCTTTAAAGAGGCCTGACTGTTCAAGAAGCTATTGATCTAGCCTTTGGAGAATACGACGAGATAGATGACTCTGTACTGGAAATTTATATAACGCCACCGGATCTGGCTACTCTGACGGATGAGGATTCCGGAGATGAGGACGAGGGCTGAGATTTCGATCATTTGAGTAAACGTCAGCTACTTTCCGACGCAGAAGTTAGAACTGCTGATGGAAATATACTAGGAGAATAAATTCCTATTTAACAGTCAGAATCGACAGAAGGTAACATTTCTTTGGCAAATGATATCGATATTACACCTGCTCATATGGAGTATCCAAAAGTTTCATCATCCTAGGATTGGGTTTCGGGGGATTTCACATATAACAAGAAACAATTTTCTCAGTCAGATTATTCACTGTTTGAAATTAAATCAGTTGTTCATATGTTCGAATTGTTCATAGATGAAGAAATCATTTTATTCCTTGTACAGGAAACAAACCAATATGCTACTTCAAAGAACCTACCCGACCCAGGAGTTTCGCCAGAGGAAATAAGATGTTTCATTGCTATATTGATTCTGAGTAGTTATTATAATCTTTCCAGCAAGCATATGTATTGGAAGCAAAGTCTTGATACTAGAATCGAACATGTATATATTGCCATGAGACACAACAGATTTGAACGAATTTTGAGGCTTATTCACTTGAATTCTAACGCAAATATTGACAAGGGTGAAAAAAAAGTAAAGAACAGAATCAGAATGTATTTTGTTTCTAAAAAAGATCTGGATTTTGACGGAAGTATCGTCAAATACTACGGTAAACATAGCTGCAAGCAATTTTTAAGAGCCAAGCCCATACGATTTGGTTATAAAGTCTCGTGCTTAAATACAGTGATGAGCTATTTCATCTATTTGAAGATATATCAAGAAAAATTTATAACTCCTAACATTGACATAGAAAGAAACTTTGGAAAGGCGGCAGCACCACTGGTAAAAATGATAGAAAAACTACCTGATAATCTGACATCTTTTCCATTTCTATTTTACTTTGACAATTTATTTAGGTACTACCTTCAATCCATAGTTTGAAAGGATACGAAGGCACGGGGACTATAAGGGAAAACCGTTTACCTAGGAGCTGACCTTTATTAGCTAAAAAAGATATTCAGAAAAAGCAAAGGGGATATTATGAAAGAACTTTAGTAAAATGGATGTTGTACTAGTAGCTTAGTGGGTCGATATTATTTTGCATTGCTTCAAACAGATATGGCATTAATCCCATAACAAATGGTAGACGTTATTAGCAAAAGAAAAAAAATACACATACAAGTTAGCAGACCAGCAGTACTTGCAGAGTATAACAAAAAAATGGTTGGTACTGATATCTCCTAAACTAAAGTGAAGATGATTTACAACTTAAATCATCTTCACGATTATTCACACAAATCATCGCCAAAAAATTTAACATGTTAATTTCCTCCAAAAAGATAAATAGCATGGTTGTAGCAGCAAATGTACTAAGATGTAAGTTTGAGCTGGAGGGTCAGGTAATAGAACAAGTGTTGAAGTTTAAATATCTAGGCATCACAGTATCTAGCCACAAAAATTCCAAAACAGAAATGAAAGATCAAGTAAAACAGAGGCTCAAGATGCTTAAATGAAGCAATATATAAAATAGTAATATCGGAAAAGAAATGAAAGGCAGAATTTCCAAAACGATCAATAATGACCTATGCAGCAGAAATTCGATATAGGGTTTGAACTCCTTTCCTTAGGTAGCTGTAGCTTTCTCCATAGTTATTGTTAGTTGTTGTCTTGAAAACCATCAGGGTGTTCTAACTTTATTGCCACAAAATCACATTGCTCCTGTAGTGATACTTTTCCAAGTTAACATGTTTTCTTATTTTTTTTTAAACATTTTTCTAACTTGACGACTATCACTTAATGACGACCAAATAGTCAGAAATATATATTTACAGTTGCTTTCCGTCGATATACCTATTATACTATTCCTCAACTTATTCAGCCTAAAACATATATAAAAATACATCACTTGAGAAAGTCGCTCAAAAACCAAAACCAAAACAGCTGATAATAAATTATAATGAAATTTGTTGCAAACAAAAGTTTTTAGTTTTTTATTCTTAGATTAAAAAACAAATTTGCCGTTTTTGTAGAATCCGTATTTCTACCAAAGTATTAACGTTTTGTAAGTTATTGTGTTGTATATATTTTAAACTCTTTGTTTGACAGATTAAGCGTAACTTCAAACACTCTTTTTGGATCAACATCTCTTTCCCTCGATTTTAGTATTTTTTATTTTGGTACATTGATGAAATTAACCCTCTACATAAATGCTTTCAGGTTAAAAAATTATTGAAAAAGCAAGATATAAAGATATTTTGAGATTATAAGTAAAAATCAGAATGTTATATACAATCTACTACACTTTATTATTTGATTTGGTGTTTAGTTTGTTAGATACTGTAGATACGCTCGGGGCAAAGCTTTCTAGATTCGGTAGTAAGCAGTGGAGCGAGGGAGTTGCAATTTTGTAGTAGAGTGTTAATTGTAATGTAACTTGGCTATTTTAAACATTTTGAACTACTATGTTAGTCTTTTTTTGTTTTCTGGCTAGATCATTCACGTAAATTCAGTTCCTTGGTGAATTTGCAATTGGCTAATATTTAGTTAACTTCACAAAATTACCCCTCCCCCCTTCATGCAGGTTTGAATCAGCTGACCTTTTAATAAAATTTACGATTTACAATGCAATCAGTACAGAGCGGACTTCTATCTTATTTTTAACTAAATACTTTCTCTATCTCTCGGTCACGCGCATGTAGCGAAAATTGTACCCATACATATTAATGGTTAATATAAAGCAATCATATAAAGGCAAACAAACCATTTGCATTCGCTTTTAGTCATGGATTATTCAGATATTCACGTACAGGTTGGTTAAAAGCAAAGGAGATGATGATGGTAATGAAATGTTGAATCATGGATATATGCATATAGACTCGAAATTCAAGAGGAAATTTTACGAACTGTTCAAAACATGCAAATTCAACAAAGGTGTCAAATATAGATATTTGTTTAAGCGCAGTGCTAAATATGCTTGGCATGTTGCCAGATTGACGGATGATGGATAGTTTCTGCAATGGCGACCATTGATCGGGTGATATAAGCGAATCACCAAAAATTGGATGAAAGAAACTCAAGGATGGACAGATATAGGCTAGTTAATGATAATACTAATAAAGTGGAATAACATACAACTGAATAATTTTAGTTTTTTGAAAGTTTTATGATCTAGTTGTTTTCGAGTTATTGCCGGATCAAAATAATATATATTGTCGGTGTATTGCTTTAAAACTTTGAACATCATAATTTAATATATGTGAACCAATAAAATTATACCTTGTAAAGATATATGTACTTGTCAAAAAAGATTAATTATTTTTAAAAAAATCGAAAGCTATCGAAATAAAGACTATATCGCTTTCAGTATGGGCACCCGCCGAAACCGAATATGGCACCGCAAGGCAAATACCCTCAATAATTAGAGCAAAAGCTACTTGTTGCGCCAATGCTTCGACATTATTAATTACTGGTTATTAATGCTTTGGTGCAATTTATTTCAAGAGCACGTACGCACGACAATGATTGATGTTTCACACTGCCGCATAAGTACAGAGAAAAATATAATTTATTATAAAAACCGACATAGGCTTTTCTTGAAAATATACGGTTATCAACTTCAGATGAATTCGAAAAAGAGAAGAATGACGATGCTATTCAGTAATTTAGCCGTCAATTAATGGTGTATGAAATTGTAATTGCTATTTATATGTCCACCAATTTTAAGTCAGCTGATGATAGGGACCATCATATTTCGTACTGCAAAGATTTTTTTTACTATTAAACACCTTAATACCTCACTGAGTTACGGTAACGGTGTGCATCTTTAATGAGTCACTTTTGCCTATATTACTGTCATGCATTAATAGAGGCACAGTACATACACGATAGACAGACGACATCTAAAAAGTCGCTGATAATTGGCTGTAGGAAGTGCAAGACCGATAGAACTGGAAGAAATTAGGTGCCGTGAATGGTGCCTGATATAAATTTGGACATATAGAAAAAAGTAATACTAGGAAGGGAGCTGCATAATTGCTGAAAGATAAATGAAAGAGTATTAGAAACTGTACGGACGAGAATAATGTGAAATTTATATTTAATGTGTTAAATACTGTGCTTGTTATTATCTTCATGAACTCGAACTGAATTATTGAAATATTGTGGAACAGCAATGACAGAACAATTAACAAAATTAATTTATAAAATTATAAAACACAAAAAAATACTGGAAGAATAGAGAACGAGCGAATTCGTTCTAAAACGTATAACTAAAATTTTACAAGTGCTAATAAATCAAAGGATGAATTTAGCAGATAAACAATGGGGTTTTCGTAGTGGAAGATCGTGTACAGATGCAATATTCGTTATAAAGCAAATTACTTGATTATGTCATTAGAGCAAATGTCATTAGAGCATAGTAGACCAGCGTTTCTGTGTCTGATTGACCTAAAGAAAGCGTTTGATAGAGTAAAACTCGAAGATTTAATTGAATAATAGAGTTTTCCTTTTTTTAAGTAAAAAAATAGATAACTTAAAAAAAAAGAACGAATTATGGGAACAGAACTGAAAAAAGATCAACACCTATATAGGAGGTAGAAGAAGCACAAATAGTTGGAGATTGATTAAAAGTATAATAAATAATAATAAAAAAGACGTTGTGTCACCAATAATAACAGAAAAATTGGAAGAATATTTCAAAAAATTACTAACCGAACAAAAACCAGAATTTACTAACATGGAATACAACACGATAGGTATACGTATAAATTCATCACCATTACAAATAAGTAAATCAGATATGGAAGAAAAATGGAAAATCCCCTGGTCCTGGTGACATCCCTGCAGAATTAGTGAAAGCCGGTACAGTCAAACTCCAGGAGCAGATTAGAAAAATCTTTCAAGACTGCTTAAATAGGGCCGAATTACCAAAAGAATGGAAATTATCTATCATGTTTACAAAAAGGGCAGCAAGTCATGTCAACGATCCACAAAATTACAGAGGAATTGCGGTAAACAGCACAATAAGTAGGATGTATGGAAAATTTATTAAGAACAAAATGGAAAATGACTATAGAGATTACGAAGCAGAGGAGCAATCTAGTTTTAGAGCTGGGCGATCCACAGTAAACCACTTGTACTATATTACGCAAGTTATTGAGAAAAAAACAGCCGTCAATAAAGAAGTTTACCTGGTGTACGTAGACAAAAAGCATATGGCAGTGTACCCCTCAGTAAACTATGGTCAACCCTACAGCAAACCAACATTAAGCATGGTCTTATCAAAGCAGTCCAAAGTCTGTATAATGGAACGACTGCAAAAATTAAAACTGGATCAAGGATATCTGAAGGATTTAAGTTCACGAAAGGACTAAAGCAGGGTTGCTGTATTTCGCCTACCCTTTTCAAAATTTATCTGGAACAAGCACTCAAGCTGTGAAAAAGAAAATGTAATGGCATGGGAATCCTTCTTAATGACGAGATTACACTGTACACCTTATGTTTCGCTGATGACCAAATACTGATTGTTCAGGATCATGACGACTTGAGTTACATGACCCGGAAGCTAATAGAAGAATATAACAAATGGGGTCTCGAAGTCAACATTAAGAAACCTGAAGCTATGTGTATTGGAGTGACAAAGCAGTACATTATATTAGACGATGGGGTAGAAATTAGACGATGGGCTAGAAGTTAGACACTGTGGTGAATACAAGTACCTGGGTATGAAGATAATGCAAGATGGAACATTTGATGCTGCTATAAAAGACAGAAACATACAGGGTATAAAAGCTATATCCATGATGAACGGCATTTTGTGGGACCAAACAATATCTAAAGCGAACAAGCAACTAATATACAACACCATACTTAAAAGTGTAATCGCATATGACAGTGAAGTCTGACCAATGAAACAAAGAACAGAGAAACTGTTACTAACAACAGAAATGGACTTCTGGAGAAGAGCAGCAGGCAAATCAAGAAGAGATCGTATACCAAATGAGAGAATACGAGATATGATGGGAGTCAAGCAGACAATAGTTGATGACAGAAAAACAAAACAGTTAATATTGTACGGTCATGTACAGAGATTGCTAGATGACAGAATTCCGAAACATATTTTGACGTGGACACCACAAGAAAGAAGGAAAAGAGGAAGGCTGAGAAGAACCTGGAGAGAGGGAATTGAAAAAGAACTAGAGGAAATAGAAATCCCTCCAAGCCTATGGTTAAATAGAGAAGAATGGCGGTTAGAAGTCGAAAGGCGTCGGAGAACGCAGTAAACCGATAGTATTAGTAGTATAGAGTTCTCCTTTATAGATAGAACTTAAAAACCTACAGAAATAGGCAGCGTAATGAGACAAAGAGATTAATTGAGTCCCATGCTGAATCAAATCTTTTAGTGACTTAACTTTAACAAATATTTTAATTTTGTACTTCTTACTTAATATCTATATTTTTCTAATTATTTTTCATGCAGTTTTTTAATTTAAACCTGCTTAAAGTAAATAATATAATGACTAGAAGACAAGAATCGCTGTTCTATGACGCTACACGTGACGTCGCTGTTTTGTGACGCTAGTTTTATGACTCTCGCTTTAGCATTTTAATGTCGAGAAAAAAAGTAATACAACGCCGGTAAAGAAGCTTCGCATTAAGAAGTATAAAACCATTTATATTTACAAATTAGGGAGATTTTAGAATTGGCACCAGTTGATGTCAATATGAGAGGGATAATTTATTTTACTCAAGAATATTGTTTTAAGAGCTTCTTTTGTACCTCAACTTTAATCAAATATTTTTTATGATCCAAATTTTTATTTTAAATAATATGTTTCTCTACATACCCATTTCTTTGTTTCCCTACTAGTTTTTTACCGTTTTTTCTTTCTCTACTATTATTTTTCTTTTATTCATAAATAAATTTTTCTAGGAAGAAAATAATTTTCATTTAACAAATGATCAAAATAGTTTAAATGACAGGGATACTAACCTATTAGTATAAAACAACCAAGTATGTATTAAAAAAACATATCATTTAATTTACATAATTAACGACCAAGAATTAGTTCCAACTAATTTTTAATATTTAGCATACAGAGAAGTTTCTTTGTTTAGAAATACAAGAACACCTTATACCAGGATACTGGCACCCACTTTAGTCCGTTCATACCATTAATGGTTAGTAAAATAAAAGAAATATGAATTCAACGACTTCTTATAAAATTATAAGAATTACACGCATTTACTATTACCTTTTTATGTACATAATAAGTATTCTCTGAAAAGAATGAAAACTATAATATGATAGTTGCTATGTACCGGGAATACATTGTTTTAAATTATAATTAGGCCATTACGAACATTTTGTACCTTATGAGCTTATACTTTATGTATTTTTATACATATTACAAACGTTTAGTCTAACAAAAGCACAGCCAAAAATAAATGGAAGGGAGTGTTTGCTTATTAAAGAATATAAATCTGAGAATATAGAATATGTTTCCCAGAGAAAACATTTTCTCTCTTGTAATCTATGTTTAAACCTTAAGAGGGAGACTCTTGGGAAAACGTCCATGAGCATCAATCGAATCCTTCCTAGAATATAAAATCTTTTTCAAAAATAAAGTATTTAACCATGGTTACTATCTGTGACTATTCCTGTTCAAGATTTGGAGCAAATACTGATGTCTGTAAAGAAGACATATAAAAACCTGAAAATACCTTTAGATCATAACACCATTTATACTATTTAGTTGCAAGAACCTACTGCTTTAGAGATACGTATTCGGAAAAAAATTAATACCAATACTATTACTAAATAATATCTACACTTTTATACAAGACGTTTCATCATATAGTAGTTACACATGGCAATTTCTATATGAGGAATTAGAGAAAAAACTTAAAATCCGTGAAGTTCGAACCTGTGAAGAAAGATCGGCAGGAAGATTGCTGGAAGATTGGAGAAAGTACTTTGACAGTTTATTAAACGAAGACTTTGGTAGAAAATCAGTTGAGTTAACGGAGACAGTAGCAGCAATTATTAACAAAATATGAAACGAGAGGTTCAAGTACTCCAAAAAAATAAAAATAAAATAAAAAGAAGTGTGACCAGGTGATATTTCTAGAGAAGTGTGGTGAGCATTATGAGAAACAGGGAGAAACAAGTTGGCTAACAGGTTTATTAAATAAAATTATGGAAGTTAGATAAACGCCAGACGAATTGAGAAGCAGTAGGTTAGTATATGTTTAAAAAAGCAAGGTAGATATACAACAATGTACAAACTATAGGACCATTACGAGTGTAACTAATAAATGCATAAAGAAACCAAAATTAGTTTTCGTTGTGCAAGGCAGATCAACAACAGATGCAATTTTCATTACAAGTACTTAATGGAAAATACAGGTATAAAGAAACAAAAGCTCATGCAATATCTCTTGATCTTTAGAAAGCATATGATAGAGTTTCTCGAGATATTCTGTGGTAGGGGAAAAAGGAGCTTCCTGTGAATATGTAAAGATTGTGGGATATATGTATGAGGAAGTAACAAAGAGTGTTAGAACAGGTAGTGTGGGAGAGACTAATAAAGTTTATCTAAAAGTAGGATTTCACCAAGGCTCAGCGCTTAGCCTTATTTATTCTCATTAGTTTTGGATAAGATAACAGCAAAACTACAAAATAACATTCCCTAAAAGTACATGCTGATGATGTAGTGTTAGTAGGAAATATTAAAAGCGACTAAAAACAAAAACATGAACAGTGGAGTTAGTGTACAAAATTTTTTAAAACTTATTAGGACAAAAACAGTATCTATAATGAGTATCTGGAATGTGTATTTAAAGATGGAGTTGCAAAAAATGAAATGCTATCCTTGAATGATGAAATGATGAAAGAAATGAGAGAAAGTCTTCTTCTTATTTTCGTTTAAACATGACTCTGTCTATTTTTCAACGTACCTCCAGTAAGTTGTCGTTCCGTCGTATTTGAGGTATTCCCACTGATCGCCTTTCTATTGGGAAACCATCTCTGGTTGTCTTTATTACTCTATTTGTTGTCATTCGGCCTATGTATTCGTTCCATTGTATTCCTCTCTTTCTGACCTTGTCCTTGGTGTTCTCCATCTTGCATCTGCGTGGTATACCTGTAGTTCTAGCTCTGTCTCAAATGGATGCGTAAAGTGACAAAAGGATAAAATTAAGACTGATTATATTAGGGAAAGTCTAGAAGTTACACCAATTCATTTAAAAATGAGAGAGCATAGGTTAAGATAATTTGGTCATGTTCAACGTCCAAACGATAGTTATCCAATACGAAAAATTGCTAATCTACGGGTTCCTAGAATAAGTAAGAAGGCGGAACGAAGAAGGCCTGGGTAGATACGCTTAAGTAGGACATGTTGGTATAAGGAAATAATGTTGATATGGCCCAAGATAGAAACTTAGGGAAGCCAACTTCACATAGGGCTAAAAGCAAAGAGAAAGATCATCAGCAAGATAATTGCGACGATATAATATTCTTCACTATCGCCCTCCATCCTCTACGATCTTACGCTTCTATTTCCCATTGTTGTATTCCAATTGTAGATAAATCGGCTTCAACACCATCCTTTCCTCTTTTTCTCGGTCGGCCTACTGATATTCTACCATCTGGTCTTTCAAAAAACACTGTCTTTAACACTATGTCATTCTCTGATCGTACCATGTGACCTACCCATCTTATTCGGTTTACTTGATATTCTTTCACATACTAGAAGCTTATTGATTTCCAGCTGGTTGAGAGTCTATGTTTCACTGTCATATGTAATAATTGCGCGAATAATCAGCTTGTACAGTGTTAGTTTAGATATTATTTTTAGCAGCTTCGCTCTTAATAATGTTGAAAGGGAGTATAATGCTCTATTCCTCCCAGCTATCCTTGCTGAGACCTCTTTTTCTATGTGGTTGTCAGCTGTGATTATCGCCCCCAGGTATTTACACTCCTTTACTACTTCGAAGTTGTGATCATTAATACAGATGTTCTGCCCAACTCTTGGTCTTGATTTTTTGGGTTACTAGCATGTATTTCATCTTTTCTCCATTTATTCTGAGACCCAGACTACCTGTTTCCTTCCTGCATCTATATCATCAGCAAAGGTCAGCAACAGTTTTGATTTTTGATTAGCAAATCCTCCTGTCAGCTCAGACGATAATTTACTTATTGCATATTCTAAAGCAAAATTAAACAGCAACGGTGACAAGGGCTCCCCCTGCTTAAGTCCTCAATTTATACCAAATGGCATCGAAGTTCTGCTCCTATTTTTACTTGCACATATGAGTCTGTCACTCACATTTCCGTGAATTCAACTAATTGTCTTGGTATTCCCATTTCTAACATTCTTATCCACAATTTACTTCTTTTTATGGAATCATATGCTTGCTGAAAATCTATGAAAATTTGGTGCAAATCGCGGTTGAATTCTAAGTTTTTCTCTAACATTTGTCGGATGGTAAATATCTAATCTATAATTGACCTTCCAGCACGAAAGCCGCATTGGTAGGCACCTAGAATATCTTCCGAATATGGTGCGAGTCTCTTACTTACAATATTATAGGACATTAAATCTAACAACTAAATCGATACGAAGATGTCCAAAGAGTGGCAGAGGCAAAAATATATAAAAAATGCTAATATGGCAATATTGGTAAACTATTACCTATACAACAACATGCTTGGAATACAGTTCACTGTCGAAAGTAGACGGACTAACAAATACCACAAAAATATTGGTAAAATATTGAATTTTATTTTTTCAATAAAGTATTACTTCTATAAAGGATTAAAAAATTAGATATAGGTAACAAAAATAATAAGCTGTTAATTAATTTTACGCGAAAATATTAAAAAAACAGTATTAATATTAAAACGAATATAAATGGAATTAAAAAAAAAATCAAACAATGGTAAAACTAATAGTGTAGCTTCTTAACGACATCAAAAATAAGTTAGTAATAGCGTGTTAAATAAGTTTAATGTGAAACTTCTGAAAAGTTCAGATAACAGGCTAAGACATAATGTATTCGCCAGAAAAATATAATCGTAATTATTGAGAAAAAAATATACATTAAAATTAAAAATTATAAGTTAGATTAAGGAAACCGAAGATTGGTGTATTCCTAATATCCAAAATAATTTACTGCAGTAATAGCTCTTGAACTCAAAATAAATTTTAATGCAACTTCAATTCAATTCAATTCAAATCTAGTCAATATTGAAGTGTATTAAAATAAATGTCAGTGGTATTCGCATAGAACTGAGAAAAAATATTGCATGAAAGATTCAACACGATGCGAAATAATGGCTGAGAGATCATAAAAAAGCCTACAAGTTGCAATAGGTTTGTATATAAAATAAAAAAAAATCAGCCATGTCCTTCAACGTCGAAAAACGCAAAATAACTCAAGTACACTAACTTTACAGAAGTACAGTAAAAAATATATTTAATAATTTCATCTAGATATTTTTCAAAATTATATAAAAAAATATTTGAATGAATGAGCATAAAATATGGAGTAGGCAGGTACAAATCATTCAAGAAAATTCTAGTAGCTTCTAGTAAAAAAGTTTTTCAAGTGACAAAATATTTCCTGTCTACTGAAAAGGTATAATATAAAGAGGTCTCGCAATAGGCACTTGGCTACTATGGGATTATTAGTGGTTTCTGTCTGGAACGAAAAGCTGTTTACCGTTATAAGAGAATATTTTCGCAAGATATTTTTAAAGATCCTATTACAAAAATGCCGTGACCAAAGAAAAAATGTATTTGCATGTTTCGTGGACTTCGAAAAGACATTCGATAAAGTAAAGCATGTAAAATTAATGCAAATACTAAAAAATATAGGAATAGATGACAAGGATATTCGTGTCATTAAAAATTTGTACTGGAGTCAAACTGCAATCTTAAAAATTGGAGATCACTACACCGATGATATCTCCATACAACGAGGAGTCAGGCAAGGTTGCATTTTGTCGCCAGTTATTTAAAAGTGAACATAAGAGACAACTATATGGAATAAAAATCAACAGGGAACTACTTAATGTGACTAGATATGCAAACGATACAGTAATTATGTCAGATAATATTGAAGGTCTCCAAATTCTGCTTGATCGTATTCACGAGGTAGGAGAGGAAATGGGCATAACAATAAACTCAAACAAAACCAAATTTTTAGTGTTTAGTCGTGACCCACATTTAGGTGCAAAGATTTAATTAAATGGAGTCCAAATTGAGGAGGTTTACAAACTGACATATTTGAGAACTGTGCTAGCGGACCAACTAGATCCAGACATAGAAGTAAAACGCAGAATAGTAATGACTAAAACTATTTTTATGAAAATGAAGTCATTTCTTTGCAATAATTATCTCAGTTTAGAACTAAGACAAAGAATAGTTAAGTGCTATTCCATACTTTTGTATAGTGCAGAAGTGTAGACGCTAGAAGTATTGATCATGAACGAAATTAAAACATTGGAATTACGAGTTCATAGACAAATGCTGAAGATACCTTGGACAGCAAGGAAAACTAATTAAAAAGTACTAAGAAGAGTCAACAAAAATCAAGAACTGCTAAAGACTGATAAAAATCAAAAAATGTCTTATCTGGGACATATAGTAAGCAAAAGTCGATATAAAATATTACAACTGCTCGTTAAAGGCAAAAGAGATGGCGGTGTATGTGTAGGAAGAAAACGGGTTTCTTGCATATTGCATCTCTTTATATTGCAGAAGATAGAGACGCCTTCGCAATGGTGATGCCTAACGTCGGGTAATTCTGATATGGTACCCGAAGAAGAAGATTTCCAAAGAAAATCAGACAGTTGAAAAAAAATTAATCGATGTCTCGAGAAGTCTTAAAAGTGGCAAATTATATTTTAGAAATGCAGCTTCAGTGTCAGTGGTTTTTGAGTGAAACAAATAACTTCTCAACATAATCATTAGATATTTTCGACAAGACCTTTTTAGCGTAGTTCAGACGAGACTATTTTTTCAAGCGTTACCCATCAGAACTTAGCTCAAAGTGCAGAAAAATACACCAGAAGGTAAGGCTTTCAAAAATTCTACTTTGTATCAATGCAAATGAAGACAAAGAAAGAACATCAAGCTCGTAATAAAGGATTATCACAAGTGCCTAATTAATTTTAATAATTTATTTTGTCTCTAGAAGAATCTAGAGAGAAAAATTAAAAGAACTTGAAGTCCTAGAAAATACTTAGCTAAACTTGAGTCTTATTTATTACACTACACAACTAATCTCATGTAATGTTAAACTATTAATTCTATCATCGAAAATTACATTTGAATGGCAGCTCTTACAGCAAGGGGTTAAAAAATTATTTAAATATTACAGAAAATTTTTGATACAAAAGCTACTGTCGTCGATGACAACATTTAATTCATAAGAATAGCTTGAAAAGTAAATTAACTTTAGAAATGCCTTAATTCCTTGGAGAAAATTGCAAACGAAAACTGTTTTTTTAAAGCAAAATTGGGTACACAAATCAACGTTTTCTAAAAAAGATCCTGAGGAAAGTTACCATTTTCTAAGTTGTGTAAAAAAAGTAAAAAATTATTACGGAAAATATATGATAGCTATTTTTATACAGAAAATATGCATAGTTAAATCCGAGATTCAGGTGAACAAAGTTATTGCAAAGTTATATAAAAATGAAAATAACTTCTAAAAGTAAATACTAAGTGGAAAAGGGATAATGAAACATAGAAGAACTTGAAAATATTAAAAAAAAAATTTCTTATGTTATATGGAGAAAGTAATTTAATATTATTTCAAGCTGTAAATTCAATAGAAAGTCAAAAAACCAAAAATTATTAATATTGCGGCTTTAGTTTATTTCTGTTGTACCAAAAGGTAACAAAATATAAAAATTGTTTAGATGTAAATTTTGATTTTAAAAAAACCTTTATTCTAAAACTTAAAATATCAAATAAATAATTTATTTTCCAATTATATATATATATATATATATATATATATATATATATATATATATATATAAACCTGGTTTATACAGTAACTAAAACTTAATATTTCCATATTAATTTTTTGGCCCCCTACAGATATCTACTTTCTTTTAATTAATATCATAGATTCATTATCAAACAAAAAATAAATTTTAAAAACCATAACCATAGAATAAATTCAGAAATATTTAACTAAAAAATTATGCGTGTACATACCTACATTATATTAGGAATCATTAGTTATTATTAGCTGCCCCTGGGTTGAGGTCGCTGTTCCCACCATTGCAGAACATCTTCAATATTTTCTTTGTGTTCTTCGGTCAACCCGTTTTCAGTCTTTAAGTGAATAACCGGAAGTTCATTAATGTTTGGTTTCACATCACATAACTGTTCTTCCCTAGAGTTATTAAACACTGGTATGTAACAGTTGGGATCACTTTTTTCCAAAGATCCAGGACTTAGAGAACTGTCACTATAGATACCTGGAGAGATTGATCCTGTAGTATGCATGGTATTTAAATAACTTAAGTCCTGAGCGTTAACGTTAAATGCTAAATTGGGATCTAATAAAGAAGGATCTGTGAGCAAATGTTCGTCGACCAGAGGATCCAAATTTTCGTCATCTTCATAGATGGTGTTTGAAAGAACTTGAAAGGCTCCTGATGAAGTGTCGATCTTGATGAATTGTTGTGGTGAAGAAGTAGTAGTAGAAGACATATCATCGTCGTCATCTGGCGGTGATAGTATTTGATACGTATAAGTAACGTTGTTTGTAATTTGGTGGTTAGGAGATGCTGAAGACGTTGGTGATGGATAGGGATGTTCTGGTATGCCATCCGTGCTATCCATAGCTAAGATATCTTCCAAACTACGTATATATTCAACCGCCATCCGAAGAGTTTCTACCTTACTAAGTTTTTTGTTGCCACCTCTTCCATTACTAGACTCAAAGGCTGCAGCTATGAAGTTGGGAATATGTTGCCTTAAGTTTGCAAATCCATTGTTGACTTGTTTGACCCTATTACGTTCTCTAGCATTTCTTCTAGCTACTGATACCGGCGCTGGACTTGTTTTAAGTTCCTTTGCTGGTTTACTTGTTGACTTCTTTTTGGCAGTGTTGGTGATAAGGACGTCATCTCGATTAAAATCCTTGGGTTGAGGAAGAAGTTGTGGAGGTTTTCTTAACACAATAATCTGCCGTTCACTTTGTTTGTTATTAACGTTATTTTGCTGTAAGATGTTAAGTTTATTTAACGGAGGATTATATTGTACGACACTGATTTGAGACATTGTAGAGTGTTCGTTCGAGTTCTCAGAATAGACTAATTTTCGCGCTCGAGTTTGTCATCACTTAGAAAGTTCACTTCTGTCACTAAATAATAATATGAGATCTCGTAGAAGCGGCTGCACCGGATGTTACAATTAGTTTGGCGCTATTATAGATTTGTCGCGTGCGACAGTGTTTTGAGGAATGAAGTTTTATATCAACTAATTTGAAAAGAAACACATTCGCACATGGCACGAGGCAAACAGTACAAACCCCACCCATTTTCGAGGGGTGGTTTCTGGATCACCAGCTGTTGGGTTACGTTAAAAGGCGGCATATAAGGGACCCGTACGGTAAACATTCGGAATTGGACGTGCAGGTCCGACTTTACCCATATTTTTAAACTAACGTGAATGCAATTTGCTACCATAAAAATGTATATTATTATATTCGTTGTGAATATTTTTTAATAAAAGTGGATCATTTATAATTATTAGTTCGATTTAGAAAATAAAAATACAGTAACTGAGAATATTGAATTTTTCAGGTTTAAAAGACATGTATTATACTAAAATAAATTAATTGTTGAAAAAATGTAGTTTTGGTGTTTTATATCTCGGGAAAATTTATGTCTATCCATCAAATAAATTAATACAAGGAAAATAAAAGCAGTTAAAAAATAAATCAACAAAGTACTTCAAATGAAATGATCAGGTATTAAATCTGTTTGTCGGCGGTAAACTACACTATGTCATAAAATATACTTTTGAGAAAAGGCGGTTTATAGTATGCCTTACCTCGAAAATAATAATAATTATTAAGCCTTTTTTAATAATTATCAACACTAAATGTAAATTTAAAAGACATATAAAATAATTACCTACTTTTGTATGTATTACTGTAGTTTAAACATAATTTAGGAAGATGTGATTTTTTTTAATAAACATATTATTGTTTACCCTCTAATCGTTTACATAAGTTTGTGACATAATGTTATAGCTCCTGATACTGGTGTAATCATCATCATCACAGTCATTAACATCTTAGTAGATGTGTTGTGGTTCATAATTGGGCTTCAGCAGCTCGGACAGTTTGATTGATAATATTTCTCCACTGGTCGCGGTCATCAGTTATATGTATTGCCTCAGTATACTGTTTATTGAGAAGCTTTTTAGTAATGTCCGCCCATCGCTGTGGAGATCTTCCGCGTTGGCGTTGAGTCTGAGGCCTTCCTTGGACCACCAACCGCTCCATTTTGTGATCACTTCGATGGATATGGCCAAAGAACTTTAAAATTCTAGAGTAAACGGTACTGGAGAGACGCTGATCCGGTTTAATTTCATTCAGAACCGAGATATTTGTACGGCGAGCCGTCCATGGAATTCGAAGCACTGCTGACTATCAGCTCATTTACTGGAGCTCCTGCAGAAGTAAATAAAATAAAATACAATATAGATCATAAACGTTAAGAAAGTTTACTTTCATTACTTTCCGCTTAAGAAATCGATGTATCTTCTACATTTTTACATATCGACACATGGCTATCTGCAAACAAAAAATATTATTTTAAATAAAATATGAGATGGGTCATAAACGTTAAGAAAATTAACCTTTATGAAAATCTCGAAGAGCATGGCAAACTTCCATAACTGCCATCTTACACCGATCATATTTCTAAACACAATGAATCGCATGTTACCTATAGGAACACTACATTATATCCAGATAGTATAAATGAAATGCGACAACCTTAATAACAAAACAACACCAAGTACTGTTGGTGATATATACCTTTATAGAAATTAATAAATAGTGTAATATACCTTTCAGAATAATTCTTTTATATTAGAGCTAGAACATAATGGATTATACCGTTAGAAAGAGAATGTAAAATACGTAACACTATGTCAAACTCTCAATATTACACTAAAACGACATAGTGTAGTTTACGTCCTACACCCAGAAATAGTCTCCAAATCTATTATGTTGTGTTTTTCCACTTCCAATGTTTATTTGGCGATTTATGGTTTACGATTTATAACTTAAAGTAAACTTTCAAAATAAAGCTCTCCTAAAGATGTGAAATTTCGTGAAGGTATCGAGTTCGGAAGTAAAAATAGCCCTATGAATAAGATAATTAATGACATTTTTTTAATCTGGATGCTAGTGCAAAGAAAAGTGTAAATAACGATTTGAATGTGTGTTTTGTTTAAACCGAATTACCAACTTAATCATTTGGCCTGAATTAAATTTATTTTCGTGAAAACTTCTTTTTTAAAACTTTATTTTCAAAAATACAATACAATATACTTGTTGCCGAACTACAAATAAACGCTCTAAATACTTCTTCTTCTTGTAGTGCCTAGCCGTTTCGGATGTTGGCGACCATCATGGCAATCTGCACTTTGCACACTGCTGCTCTAAAAATATTTATAGTTGTTGTGTTGAACCACGTTCGTAGATTTTTCAGCCAGGAAATCCTTCGCCTTCCCGGTCCCCGTTTTCCTTCTACTTTTCCCTGCAAGATTAGTTGCAGCAGTCCATATATTTCGCTGTTCCTCATTATGTGACCGAGGTATTCGATTTTGGCTGTTTTTGTTGTGGTTAACAGCTCTTTTCCTTTTTTCATTCTCAACAGAACACCCTCATTAGTAACGTGTTCGGTATACGAAATCTTCAGGATGCGACGATAAAGCCGCATTTCAAAAGCCACAATTTTCTTGCAGGTGGCTTCTGTGAGAGTCCATGACTCAACTCCATACAACAGTACAGGAAAGATGTAACATCGTAGTAACCTGATTTTTATGGGCATTAATAAATCATGATATTTGAATACCTTAGCCATTTTTAGAAATGCAGATCTTGCTTTCTCTATTCTACAATTGATTTCTATGGAATGGTCCCAATTTTCATTGACGTTCGTACCAAGGTAGGTGTATATTTTTACTCTTTCTATTTGTTGACCGTTTACGCTGATTTGTCCAAATTGCTGTTCCTTCTTAATACAATTAACAATTAAATTCTTAAATGCTTAACTTATTAATAATTTATTATAAACAAGTGCTGGCCTATTTATACCTTCTGATCGGATGGACCGTGGTCATCGAATTCTATATAATTTCGGTTAATAATTATATAATCGGTTTATATAATTCCTGTAAATTATCAACAAGTTGAGTAGGGAAGGGCCGTAATACCTAAATACCTTCATTGTGAATCTTGGATCTTGTGAATTTGGGTATTCTGTATTAGGATGATAAAGAATTAAAGAAACGGTGATTTAAACGTCAAGCTATGAAATTAAAGAGTATTTTATGGTGTTTCATTTATTATTTTTTAAATCAGAATAAAATATATTTAATTTAGATTTAGTGTATCTTTTTTGTTATTGATTGCGTTAGAATTTCGTTTTATTTCTAATTATTCGTATCTCCCTCTTCCTTTTGTTTTACTCGTTTTTTAAATTTTGATGTTTCTTCTCATTCGCATCACTGCTCTCAAAAAATAAAAAGGCACTCTTCTTTTTTTCATCATTTCTCCCCCCTTCAGTATTGGTTTAACATTTTGGTTACCTGGCATTCGTATGATGTGATCAAACAATCAGTCTAGCTCTTATTTTTGCCGTAAGTAATAGTTTCCCATGTTAAATACGGTCCGTTCCGCACTTATGAACGGCTGAAGAAATAAAGATATCTACTGGTCAATTGAAGAGGATTCTTAATTGAAGAAAACAGAAGAGGCGAAATACGAACAACATAGCTAACAAAAATATGTTCAAAATAAAAAACAATGATAGAAACATTATTACTGATATAACAAAAGTTTTAAGTTACCGAATCCTTTTATCACGAAATGTATGAGAACACCGACGAAAGGCAAAATCAGCCCCTATCCAAAATCACAAATTAGGAATCAGAATTAATGTCAGAAATAACTAACTCCATACAAAATCAAAACGGCACTTTTAGAAATCAAAAATAACAAATCCCCTGACGATCATGGAGTTGTGATCGAAGCCATTAAACTAGGTGGAAATAAAATTATCCAGGCTTTCTCCAAGCTTCTATCAAGAAAAAACTTCTTCTTAATGAAATAATCTAGTCATTGCTTTATCACAAGTAAGAAGACATAGATTTAAAAAACTACCATCCTATCAGTTTGCTTTCACACATATAAAAGCTTTTCACAAAAATTACCAAAACAAGATGGAAGAATAAATTAGACTTATATCAGCCTAGAGAACAAGCTGGATTAACACCAGGTTACAGCACTAAGGACCACTTACTAGTGATCAAGAACCTAATAAAAAAGTCTGCAGAATACAACAAAACATTGGCACTAATATTTGTCGACTACGAGAAAGCATTCAATACCATAAGCCATCAGAAAATGTTAAAAGCATTGACAGAACGGCGAATGGACCATCGCTACACTGATCTAATCAAATATATCTACCAAAATGATACAGCTAGCGTAAGACTATCTGAACAAGAAACAAATAAATTCTGTATACAGCAAGGAGTACGGTAAGGGGATACAGTCTCTCCAAAACTAATCACGACGCTTTTAGAACATACTTGCGAGAAGGTACATCTGAACGAGCATGGTATTAACATAAATAGAGAGAATCTCAGTCATTTGAGATTTGCAGATGACATCGTCTGCAGATGATGCAATAATAATGTTTAAGAAATTATAACACGCTTCCTTGGAGGTCGGATTAAATATTAATATGTACCAGACGTAAATAATGAATAATTTGGTGCTAAATCGAAATATTGCTATTGATGGAAGGAATATGGAAGGAAATGACATTTCTGTTAATACTTTGAACCAATCTCTCGTGTTATCGACCAGAATTTAGCTTCGACTACTTTTAAAATAATTTTAAACTGTTTGTCCTTGTTTAGTGTAGTTTTATCTATAACTTTATGTTTAGTTTTATGTTTATAACATTCTGCGATTGTTTGGATAGCCCAAAATGACGAAATGCCCCTGAAGATGCTCTAAGAAGCGAAAGTACTCGGACAAGATTTAATTAATAAAACTGTGCTCGATATCTGCCTTTCATTTTTTGAGTGACACAAATCCTTACGTCTTTTGTAAAAAGTATACTCAATTTCTAGAAAAAGTAATTGTTTTGTGTATGTTAATTCTTGAAATTCTAGAAGATAGTTCTGGTAAATTCGACAAATTAAAAATAACATTTTAACAAGATGGTGCTTTTTCACAGTACTATGCTGCAGTAGGAAGTTAACTGCATAAGGAATATCGTGGTAGATGGGCCAGCTTGGTCTTCGGACCTCTCACCATTAGATTTTTTTCTGTGAAGTATTTTAAGGCTAAGGTTGACTTTACAGCACTTGACAGTATTGACGTTTTTAAACAACGAATTATGAAATACTGTAGGCCAATTTCCCCTGACACATTAGAACGAGTACGACAAGGGTTGAACAATATAATGCACTACTGTCAGGAAGTAGATCGAGCATATTTCAAACAGTAAATATAGGAACTGTTTCTGTAATCGATATTAATTAAAAGCGAAATTACAATTTTATAATCTATATTTAATTAATTAGTCAAAATTAGCTTAAACACAATCAAAATTAGTATAATTAAATAGGTATTTTCAAAAACTTTTAAACGGGATACCACTTGCCATAAAATCCTATTTAAAATTATCGGTTACATTGGCTTCATAACGTTATCTATCATTATTATGTCACCTGTTATGACTAGTTGAGGAGACTACGTCCGTTTATTTCCTGCGTCCAAATGTCACTGTTATAAGTAAAGGGTGTTTTTTATAGGTATATAAATGTATGTTGGTAACACTTTTTTAACTGCCGGCCATTTTGACAGCTGCCAAGTGATTTATGTCAAATTAAGTTTGGCATTTCAGCGTGAACGCATGACGCCTGAACAACCCTTTCAAATTGTACAAATTTACTTTGAAAATTGTTGTTCTTTTTGAAATCCGTATCGAGCATTACGTTTATTTTATGATCAACATAATAGTCCATCAATTCAATTACCATGGAACTTTTTGCACCTCGTTTACTCTAACTGATAATATGCATCCACAGACACATATATACAGAATATATACACATATAGAGAAGAAGTTGTTGCTGCTGTAGAGCGTAGCATAGAGGAAGACCCATCGAGCAAAAAGACAGGAAAGGGAATGTAAAGGTAGTGGGGCCAAAAATGTTGTTAGACGAAAACTGCCATTTTGAGAGGCCACATTAAACAGGGAACGAGAGTCTCTTTCCTTGTTTAAGAAATAAAAATTTAGTTGGGTTATGTTATTGTTTGTCTGAACTAACACATAAAAGCTTATTTATATTAAAGTTTTTTAACAATTGTGTCACACTTTTGACTATTATCATTATTTAACTAAAACTTTATTAGCCTCTAGTATTAAAAAAGTATTTTTAGTGTTTGGAAGATAGTGCTTATAATAATATTGGAACATAGACTTAAATTTAGCGCCTTTGCATTTCCGGATATATCCGCTATACTAAGAGGCCACTTTTATGAATGTTTGTCTTATTTTCATAACGATTAGACTCCCTCTTTAGTCTTTTTGTTGATGGGAAGACCCAAATCAGTCTATATGCCATCGTGCACAGCAGTTGAATACGTATTTATCCATTTTATAAAAGATTCTGTGAGATCTTGATTTGCGTGCTTACAAAATCCAACTCATGCAAGAATTAAAGGTACATCATCACCTAGCAAGGCGTAGATTCATAGATTAGGTGAATGGGTCCAAAAGAAAATTGCCGTTTATTCCGATTTTCATAAGCTACTTTTGTTTAATGATTAAGCTCACTTTTGTTTATATGGCTACGTCAACAAACAACTTTAAAAATGATGCTGACAAAAACGTTACAGTCAATGGTGACCTCTACAGAGCCATGATTACTGCTTTTTTCATTCAAAAAATTGAACAGCCATGGTGTGCAGGAGCTGTCATTTTAATAATATGACGCAACATGTCACACAGCTAGTGCCACAATTGATTTATTGAAAGAAACCTTTGGTAACCGCATAGTTTTACGTTTCGGACCTTGAATTAACCTCCAAGAGTATGCGATTTAAGACTACTAGACTATTTTTTGTGGGAGTATGTAAAGGTGCTAGTCTACACCGATAAGCATGAAACGATTGACCACTTAAAGGACAACATTCGCCGCGTTATTGCCGATATACGGCGATAAATATTGGCAAAAGTGATCGAAAAATTAATTTAAAATCGAGCCAGACCTGACGGTCATATGCCAAAAATCATATTTAGATTATAATGCCAAAAGATTATATTTTGAATAAAGTCAATTTAATGTCAATTTATAAAAATCATCTTTGTTTTATTTCATTTCAGTTCTATACGTCTAAAAAAACACCCTTTACAACCATTAAAAAAATACAAGGAGGGAAGGAAACTTTTGGCTAGCACTGAATAAATGACACATAATATATACTTACTCTTTCTTGCACCAAGCAACTATGAAACTTGACCGTAAAATTTAAAAATAACAGAGTAAATCTGAAAGGGATTCTTCTTCTTTAAGTTCCATCCTCTATCGAAAGTTGGAAATCATCATTGCTATGCGGACTCTGTTGACTGCCGCTCTAAAAAGTCCTGAACTACTGCATTTAAACCATTACCTTAAGTTCTTAATCCAGGATATTCTTCGTCTTCCCACATTTTGCTTTTCTCGGATTTTGCCTTGCATAATAAATTGTAAAAATGCGTATTTTTGCCCTCTCATCACATGTCCTAAGTACTCAAGTTTTCGTCTTTTGATAATTAATATTATTTCCGCCTCATTTCCTATCCTTTCAGTTACTTCTACGTAATGTTTTTTCATTCTGGTAAAGGAATACAATCAGTGGTTACTTTCATTTCTTTTCAGGTTATTTCAGGAAAATCTTATTTCTTTTTTTTATTTATTTCTGGATCTTTTTTATGTTGACAAGTTTAATTGTGAGCCACTTCTTGTTAAAGTAGTTTATTTCTTTTATTAATTTCTTTATCTCGTTAGACAGTCAATGATGTTCTGTTTTTTTCCTTCCACTTTCTGTTTCTAATACTTCATCCGCAACCTTACTTATCACTCATTTTAGATTACGATATTCTTCTTCTATGCTATTACTTTTAGTTATATAATTTAATCATCATCATCATTGTGGCTTTACAACCCTGGGTGGGTCCTAGCCTTCTCAAGAAATTCTCTCCAGTCGTCCCTATCCGTCACCTTTCTCCCCCAAGCACGTATTCCCATGTTTCTCATGTCTTCATCCATGTTATCAAGGAACCTTGTTGTGGGTCTTCCTCTTCTTCTCTGACCAATAGGTCTATCATGGAGCGTTTTTCTAGCTGGGTCATTTTGTTCCATCCGCATTTCATGCCCTAACCACCTCAGACGTCATATCTTAATATGTTTTACGATATCAGATTCCTGGTATATTCTATAAAGTTCGAAGTTGTATCGTCTTCTCCACACTCCATTGTCATTTTTTTTCAAAGCATCTTAACATGTTTTTATTATTATTTTTTTTTTCAGGTCCAGGTCTATGAACCATATGTAAGGACTGGCCGTATTATTGTTTTGTATAGGTTTAGTTTTGTATTTCTCGATATATTTGTGGATTGTGCAATTTAATTTGAATTTGAAATATTCTTCTTTAGAATAGGTATTTGAAACTGTCGTGTTTTATAAGAAATAATTTATATTTTATATTTTTTTCGTCCATTATCTACAGAAGCATTCTTCTGTTCGTTACGTTTTGTGGCGGCATTCTCAAATATTGTAATAAGGATTGTGTCAGAGATATGACAGTCGATTTTCTTATAATTATAGCTCACTTATATAAGCAAATTTAATTTAAATCTAATGTAAACTCTTTAATATGCCAACTCAACTGTCTATTTACCTACAGTAATTATAATAACCTTCAGATTTTATTTTATACTAGCGATAACATGACGGTCCCCAGGTAACCTCAACATTTCGTTGCCAATGACAAGCAAAAAAAACTTATATTATTAAGTGATTAGAGAAAATCATTGTATTCAAGTATTTAAAAAACGAATTACCCTGAAGTTTTCAGGAAAAGTTGATGTGTATGTCTCGTAAGTAAATTTTGTTGCAAGTAGGTATGTTATCAAACCACACTTCTTTCGGAAATATAAAAATAAAATGGTTATGTAGAATCTGTTAGATTGAAAATAGTATGAAAATTTTTATAATAAATATTTTAATTATAATTAAAATGACGCTTTGAAGGTTCATAAATCGGTATTTTCGTACTGACTCAAGATATATGTAAAAACGGCCCTGACAATGTGTGAGCGTGTGAATATTTGAGCTAGGTAGTGAGAAGAGAGAAGGCAATCTGGATCTGTTTTTAGAGAGTAGATAGCGGTACTTGACATACGTGAAATCGGGAAGTTTTATGGTTTTACGATTTTGACACACAGGAATGTTTTTAAGAAATGGGAAATATGAGACTACCATTTACGTTATGCTTATAATAGACTGTATCGTTAAAAAATTTTAATTATAATATAATTTTATTTATTTATTTTTACGCACAACAGGCCGTTAAGGCCTAGAGCATTTTTTTTAAACATAATCCTAATATTAACTAATTACAATTATTTTAAACAAAACTTTAACTTAAATATGTATATACAACATTCTTAACTACTCTGAAGGACCTGGTGGACAATATTTCTCCATTCGGTTCTATTTTGTGCTTTTCTTTTCCAGTCCCTCACCTTCACGTGTTTAAGGTTTCCTCCACTTTACTAATCTACCTCGTTCTGGGTCTACCTCTTCTTTTGGGGCCGATTAGTTTTCTGGTTATTACTAGTTTAGGCAATCTGTTTGCTGCCATTCTTTCCACATGTCTCAACCATCTGATTATTTGTAACTTGACGAACTTGGTAATGGTAGGTTCTTATTAATTTATTGTTTAATTTATTGTTGGTTCTTCTCTCCCAACCATTTTGTCTTCCGTCATCCGAATATGCGTCTTAATATTTTCCTTTCCCATCTTTCCAAAGTATCCTCGTCCTTCTTATTTAATGTCCATGTGTCACCGGCATATGTTACTGTGGGTCGAATTACTGTTTATATATTCTGAGTTTACCTTATCTAAAAACGTATTTTGAGTTCAGTAGGGCTCTTAAACTACGTAATTTTTTATTCCCCTTTGCTATTCTGGCTTCGAGCTCCCATTTCTCTTCTCCATTTTTATCGAAAGCTACACCCAGGTATTCAAATTTGTCCACCTTTTTCAAGGAAAACCAACTAAATATCAAACTGATAAAATAAATGTAGTTTCAATCCATCAAGGAACAAAGACACCGAGCACTTGCTAGTAAGTGGCCATAAAAATCAATATCACTAAAGAAGCAAAAACCAAATACAATATTATGATGAAACTTAAATAATCCAAGTAGAAAAAATATACGAGAGAACCAATAAACAAGGAAAAGAAAAAATAATCCGCCGAAACGAGGGTTATTTATTAAAACCAGCGGTTCAAAATTGATAACAAACATCTAATAAATTATTAATCAGCGTATGGGTAAGAGATGCCTGAAGACTTAAGGGACGGTAAGATAGGGTTACTATTTAAAAATAGAGAACTTACAAACTGCAGTACCTGACTATATATTATGGAATAATATTACTGAATGTGATATATAAGGCAACAAAACATCAGTTAATGGCCACTACTTTACACAGAGAAGAAAACTAAAGATTATTAACAAAATCTATGGTAAGCAGATTAAAAACAAAGTGAACTGTCAAGCGTCGGTTTTTCTTGGTCATTCCTAACTACTTCTTGGGGGTGACTTTTCAAGGTTTCTTACTGTTACCCTGGAAAGTCTACATCCTTACTCTTCTTTCCATATTTTCACGGCTTGCATGTGAGAGTGATATTTGGCTATTTCCACGGTTGTTGAACCACCAACCAGTAGTAGTACTAACCAGTACTTGACCAACCAAAAAGATTACCAGGTCTTAAGAGTCTTAGGCTTGCCGTCTTAGCTGATTGGTCAACAATGTGGTTGCCTTTATTTCCATCGTGTTCCTTAACCCACCTCAGGATGATGTCAATAATATCCAAGCTTGAGTTAGTGACTCATGGCACTCCATTGCTAACCCTAATGTAACATGTGGTCTATTCAAGGTTAGTACTACTTGCCTGCTGTCCGGTATCTCTTTTGCGGCTATGGAAATACCAGCTAGTTCTGTCAGAACTACACAGGCATTTTTCCCATACCCAACTTTATTCTTAGGTTCAGTGATCTGGAACAAATATCGCATCTTGAATCTTCTTACCTGCCTAGATTAGAGAGATATCTCCTGGTGACTTGTCCACCTTTCTGGAAATGGCATTATGGACAATGAGCTAAGGTTGGTATGGAGCTAAGATGATGACCAATGATTTAATTGTGGCGTAAGTGCTGTGGGACTGGACTTGTTCGTTCTGCTCTACAGAGAGAACGAGAGAGAGGGAGAAACGTAGTAAAGAAAATATGCCTCATGCAATAAAAAAAGAGTAAAAATATTTAAAAGAATAATTTTGCGAAAAATTGTAGGCACATAGGAACGAAAAATGTAGATTAAAGATTAAGAATAAGGACAATAATGTATGAGATAAGCAACATACTAACTAGGGAAGGTGTAGCCAGATTCGTCAAAGTATAGAGACATGCCAAAAAGACACATAAAACAAAGGGTTCTCTAATTAAGAAAGGCAAAATTTCCTATACTAAGAGGAGAGACTAAATAGATATAAGAGAAGCAAATCAATAGACAACAAAGTAATAAAAAAAGAAACTAAGGACTGAAGAACTATGTAAAAATAAAAATAAATATAATAACATTTTAACTAAACTTAAGTTTCTGGAAAACTCTGAAATTACAAAAAAGTGAGGAATAATTCATCGGAATAAGCTCTTAAATCTTTTATTTAGTAATAAAAAGCATTATTAATAATATCTGTAAAAATGGCAGTTGACACTTGATGATATATTGTGACTTGTTGTCTTAAAATTTTTAACATCTATCGTCCGTATGATTATTCCATGTTTTTACCTTATTTAGCCTTCTGACTCTTCAAAGAAGGGTTGCTCTTTTTTGTCTGAGGAGGCAAGGGCTGTGGTAAACATAAGGGTGATAAGCGTGTGGGTTGTAGTGGCGGAGTGCTAGAAAGCTGCGGTTCAGAAGGTCGCGTATTGTAATAAGGAGCGCAAAAGAAGAGTTGTTGGTAAGCGAAATACGCCAAAAGGAGGTACTTCAAGGTGTTACCAGCCATACTAGGAACGGCACTTAATTAGCGTTTTTCTAATAATTGGAGATTTCATTGCCAAATTAGGGAGAAGAATAGATGGAGAAGAACACAGAATTGGAGAGTATGGATATGGCGAAAGAAATAATAGAGGACACACATTAATGAGCTACTTGGAGGAGAGACGACTTTTTGCTATGAACTCGTTTTTTAACAAAAAACCACAAAGAAAATGGACATGGATAAGTCCCAACGGTAATACAAAAAACGAAATAGATTACATCCTTGTCATAGCCAAACTCAGGATTAATAGCCAATTCGAAACAAAAAAGAAAATGGAAAATGTATCGAAACTAGATATGGAAAAACTTAAGCAATCAAAAGACGAATATAAACAAAAAATAAAGAAAAGTATACCGGTCACTAGAGATTTGGAAAACAAAAATATCGATGAAATAAATCACCTATTAACCGATACATTAGCAAAGGCGGGAAAAGAGGTAGCACAAACAAGAATAAAAAAGGAAAACTATGTATCCCAGGAAACAAAAAATCTCATGAGTAAAAGAAAAACATTACTGGAACAAGAGAAACACAGTAGATTACAAAGAGGCAAACAAGGCTATCAGAAGAAATATCAAGGAATATAAAAGGAGCGTACAGAAAGAAAAAATAGAAAAAGCAATTGAACAAAATAAAAACATGAAGTGCTTAAAACCACAGCTTGACACCATACAAATTAATGGTATGAAGAACAAAGAAGGTACAGAGAGCAATAGTATAGAAGAAATCATACAGATAACACAAGAATATTATAAAAACCTCTACAATACAAAACAGAAACCAACCCAAGAAATCCTTAAGCAACTACAAATAAAAATAAAAAATTTTGATTCCGACTTACAACCAGAAATCAATAAGAACGAGATAAGAAGAGCACTCAAAGAGATGAAGAATAATAAATTGCCAGAAAAAGACAAGGTGACTGTAGAAATGCTAAAACATGGTGGGAAAACAACTAGAGAAGTTTTGTACATACTTATGAATAAAATACTAATGACAAAACAAATACTCAACGGTTGGAACGAAGCAATATCACTGTTACTATTTAAGAAAGGAGATAAAAAGGATCTAAAGAATTACAGACTCATAACTTTACTAAATGTGATGTACAAACTATTAACCAAAATATTAACAAATAGGTTAACAACTAAATTAGATGGATACCAGGCAAGAGAACAAGCCGGATTTAACAAGAGCTTCAGTACAAGTGATCACCTTTTAACGATGAAGATTTTAATCGAAAAAACTAACGAATATTATATCCCGCTATACATGGCATTTATTGACTTCGAGAAGGCATTTGATAATGTGGAACACTGGGCAGTACAGAATTCCCTACAAAACAGCAGAATAGACTACCGATATACCGACTTAATTACAAATATATACAACAAGGCAACAACAACTATTAAGCTAATGAAACAAACGGAGCCTATTAAAATAAACCGAGGAGTAAGACAAGGAGATACTATCTCGCCCAAGCTATTCAACCAAGCGCTAGAAGATGTTTTCAAACGACTACACTTTGATGGCTTGGGAATTAACATAAACTGGCAAAATCTGAATCATTTACGATATGTCGATGATATTGTATTATTAACAGAAAAAAGTGAAGAATTACAAAGAATAATGGAAGAACTAGATAGAGAATCGACAACAATTGGACTCAAGATGAATTACAGTAAAACAAAAACCATGACTAATCAATCAGAAGAACTAATAATTACAGTGGAACAAACAAGAATCGAACAAGTAAAAAGTATATATATATCTAGGCCAAATCAATAAATTAAATAAAGATAATCAGACCGAAGAAATAAAGAGAAGAATAAGATTGGCCTGGGCATCATTGGGAAAACTGTCTTATATTCTAAAGAATTCAAAATACCCCCAATACCTAAAAACGAGAGTCTTCAATCAATGTATACTCCCTGTCCTCACATATGGCTCTCAGACATCGACGTTTACAAAGAAAAATATGGAAAAAATAGCAAAGACACAAAGATCCATGGAAAGACAAATGCTGAACATTAAACTATCAGACAAAAAAAGAAACGAATGGATCCGTAATAAAACAAAAGTGACAGATGTCTCAACCCAAGTAGCAAAGCTTAAATGAAAGTTCGCCGGACACACCCTAAGGTAGAAACATGAAAGATGGACTAAGACAAGTATACATTGGAGACCATGGAATCACAAACGAAAAAGGGTAAGGCCACAAATGCGATGGTCAGATGACCTGAAGAAACACGCCGGGTCAAAATGGATGCAAATTGCCCAAAATAGAGAGGCATAAAAGAAGGTGGAGGAGGCCTATATCCAAGGATGGATGTTTAGGGCTGTATAAATAGATAGATAAAATATGTTTTAAAGGCTAGTTTAACTTCGTCTGCGCAGTTCAATTTGTAAGGATAAGTTAATACTGATATGTCATAACCAAATCGTTTATACGTGCAATAATTTACTAAGTTATTTTAACATATTATATTTAATTGCATTGAACAAATTTTAATTTTATTTATTTCCTTCTACTCCTGTATTGTTATTAAAGACTAGACAAAGGTATCTATGAACTCAGATAAGAAGCCTGAGATAGAATAAAAAACTAATTAATAATTTGGCGTTTGTAGTTATAATTATCCATATAATATCTTAATTACAAACTATTTGTATATTTCGTTTGGTGTGTTTTAACTGTATTGAAATTAGTTAAAATAGGAATTTTATTTCATTTTTAAATATATTTCAAAATCACACTAAAACTATTCATGTATAGTATCGTTTCCTTGTTGACACTTTTTTATTAAATAAGCAATATTATTTAAAATTAATAAAAATATTGTTTATTTTTGATGACAGAAAGAAAATGGTACTATTCTTGTACCTATATAGATATTTTAATTTATTATCAAATGCCTTTTAAAAGTGCTAACTCATTTTAAATTTTAATAAAATAAACAGGCAACTCACTGTATCCCCCATAACAATAGATCAAATAACGTCGAAATTAAATTTAATATAAGGATCCTCAATAACACATTAACACAATAGTTGTATCAACAACCATTGTAATATTTAAGAAAGAGAATCACCTCTTTAACCTCCTTATATAACAGAATGTTTACTACAAGTTGCTACAACTAAAGGTAGACCACATGTTAGTGGGTGCAACGTGCAATTATGGGCACATGTGGCACTTTAAAAGATCTATTTTTATAGCGATGCATTTCATTTGATCCAACATTTGGCATCCAGCTCGGTGTCGATCGAAGAGAGAAGAGGGAAAGAGAAGGAGATAGTTCCTTGACGTTAGCGAAAACATATCCACCGCGCACAAGACCCATATGGCCCCTAGACACGACTCTTCGTAACCCAGATGATTCGTCTGGTTTTGGGTTTTAAGAAGAGAGAAGTGACTTGAAAATTGGGTAATTTATTCTAATATGCATGGGAAACACAAATTTTTCGGAGATCTTAGGAAGAACATGTGGTTGTTAGAGTATTTTAAGATTTGAAGTAATTATAGTATACAGGATGGATATATCATCCACAAAAATACACGTATATACATGTAGAGGCAAACATTTGAAGGCAATTAATATATTTGTGATGAAAATACAAGCAATAGGAATAGTGCCAAATAATAAGATCAAAACGGTCAAATTTTATAGAACATATAAATAATATATATCTAATGCGGTTATCACAAAATATACTTATATTTCGGGCAGTCATTTACTTCTTAAATTAAAAACTGTTCTTTCAAAGTCCTCAAATTAATTAAAAATCTTTTGGGCCCCTCTGCTTATTTCATACATATTTGAGTAATTTTTAAAATTATTATCTACAAATAAATTATAACAACCTTATCTACAGTTTTATTTGATACTATGATACTTTAAATGTCATATTAATATTAATTGAAATGTCTCTATCAATTCACTAAACATATCATCAAACTGTCCCATCGTTTAGGCCTCTCTCTCTCTTTCTATGGAGCTCCATTCGATTATTCCTTTTAACTATCTGCTGTCGCTAGTTCTCCTTACATGTCCATACCACTTTAGTATTTTGTGTTCTATATATGTTAGTATGTCTGTTTCTATTGATGTTCTTTGCTTTATTTCGTCATTACTTCTCCTATCCATTCTTGTTACTCTGCAGCATCTTCTCAGGCATTCCACCTCTGTTGCTGCTTACTATCTTACTGCTGTTTTTCTTGTTTATAATCCAATATTCAGCCCCATGTGTCATATTACTTCGCATTAATATTTTATAAATCTGTGTTTTTGTCTTCTGAGTTAAGTTGTGGGATTGCTGCTCTTGTTTGTCCTAATTAAATTTTTGCGTAACTTCTTCCTCTGTTATTGCCTTCTTATTGATTATAAACCACAAGTATTTTAATTTATCCTTTTCTTTGACTGTTACGTTGTCGTTAATCTGTAAATCTTGTATAAGAATGTATAGGTTTTGGAAAGTGGGTTGGCAATCCAGCAAGGTGAAGTTTATCAATCAAGTCTGCTTGTCACTCTTTTCTTAAGGACCCTCTTGTAAACTTTACTTAGAGTAAAATGAAATGAAAAAGACAGCAAATATTTGATTTCACGCAAAGAACCGCTATGTGTTCTCAACGTGAAAAATCAATATTTTCTGTCTTTTAAGAAGCAACAATAAAATGGCTTCTATACGGACGCAATAGCGACATCTAATTACAAAATCTGTAAAATAGTTTCAAAACACAATTCAGATTTCTGCTTATAATCTGAGCCTTCTAAAAATTGCAAGGCAAACAGACGTTGATAAAAGATGTTAAAAGGGACATGGGGAATCTAAAATTTGTATTCCACGACATGTCTTTTACAACTAAGCAGAGATCCTTAGCGAATTGTGCTTCTAGTACTCAAACAGAGTATATCCGAAATAAAATGAAAAAGACAGCAAATATTTGATTTCACGCAAACAACCCTTAGATAAGATTACTATGTATTACTCGTGTAGTGACCCAACAGATAGACATCACCGACATGGGGTGGCTATTGCTCTTGACAGGAAGACCAGTAAATCGGTGACAGATTTTGTTCCAATTTCCGAACGAGTCATGTTGATCAAAATGACAGGCAAACCAGTAAACATAAATGTGACACAAGCATATGCACCAACAGCAGATAAGTCAGAAGAAGAAATAACTAAGTTCTATAAAGATCTGGAAAAAGCAATAAGACTAACAAACAAAGAGGACATAAACATAATAATGGGCGACTTTAACGCCAAGGTGGGTAAAGGAAGATATGAAGACATAATTGGAGAGTACGGCCTTGGAGTTAGAAATGAAAGAGGCGACCTGCTGTGTGAATTCTGCCAGGAGAACGGTTTTGTCGTCATGAACACATGGTTTCAGCTCCCACCTCGTAAGTTATATACTTGGAGATCACCAGGAGACCGTCCAAATCGAATAATTAGAAACCAAATTGACTACGTTTTAATAAACAGAAGATTTCGTAACGCTATCAAAAGAATCGCAGCATATCCAGGTGCTGATATTGCATCCGATCATAATCCGCTAATAGCAGATGTGAGGTTAAAACTAGCAAAAATTAAGAGAACAAATACAAATACCAGCACCTATAAATACAAGAGAACTGATGAGGACAAAAATCTGAAGAAGAGTTATGCGAATCAAATTAATGAAAGAATGCGAGTAATAGAACAAAATTATGATATCGAAGAGATGGTCAATGATATTAAAGGAACGATTCTGGCAGTAAACAGGGAAGTTAAAACACAGATCAGAAAGATAAAGCATAACGAATGGATGACGGACGAAATTATGGATCTAATGGAAAAGCGAAGGCAACATAAACAACAACGTAATCAAGACAAATACAAACAGATATACAAAGAAATCCGTCAGAAAATTAAGAAAGCAAAAGAACGTTGGATGGTGGAAAGGTGCAACGAAATAGAACAATTGCAGGAAAAAGGAGATAGTTTTGGACTACATAAGAAGATCAAAGAAATATCGAATATACACAAAAGCCACCACAGAACAAGAATACGCAACGACAGAAACGAATACATAGAGTCAGAAGAAGAGATAGCAATGGCGTGGAAAGAATATGCAGAAAGCCTTTTTAATGACGAAAGATCAACACAACCAACGCGCAAACTTCCTTCCGAAAATTTATCAGGGTCATCAATAATGCGAAGTGAAATAGAATATGCAGTTAGAACCACAAAGATGCATGAAGCAACAGGTCCAGATGAAATTAATATAGAAGCAATAAAACTACTAGACGAGGAGAATATCGAAAGCTTGGTAAGGCTGTTCAATAGAATTTATGATACTGGTTACATTCCGCGAGAATGGCTGCAGTCATCCTTTGTGATGATCCCAAAAACAGCTAATGCCACAAAATGCAATGAACACCGCTTAATCAGTTTAATGAGTCACTTGTTGAAACTCTTCCTTAGGGTATTACACTCAAGAATGTATAAGATACTAAAAGAACTTAGCGGGTCAACACAATTCGGTTTTAAGGGAGGACTAGGAACAAGAGAGGCAATTTTATGTTTGAACACCTTAATACAAAACTGCTTAGATCAACGAAAAGATGTCTACCTCACCTTCATCTACTACGAGAAGGCATTTGACAATGTTAAACATGATATCATGATGAAACTACTACATAGGGCCAACATTGACCAGAAGGAGATCAGAATTATTCAGAATCTATACTGGAACCAAATGGCAAAGGTGAGGATTGATCAAGACCAATATACGGATGAATTTGAAATCCGGAAAGGTGTCCGCCAAGGCTGCATACTCTCTCCGATGCTTTTTAATTTATATGTTGAAAATATATTTGCGGAAGCATTAGAAGATACGGAATTAGGCATTAAGGTGAACGGCATACCAATTAGCAACCTACGCTATGCGGACGACACACTGATTATAACTGATAATTTGGAAGATCAGCAGTTATTCCTTGATAGGGTGAATAGCATAGGTAAAAAATATGGTCTCAAAATCAACATTTTGAAAACGAAATATATGGTCATTAGCAGAAACCCTCCAGAAAACCCGATGTTATGCATAGGTGGCAATCGTATAAATCGCGTGAAAACTTTTAAATACCTTGGCACCACAATCAATGACCAATCGGATCCACAACACGAGATAAAAACCCGAATACAAATGGCAAGACAAGCTTTTGTAAAATTCAGACCGCTCCTATGTAATCAACACCTAAACTTCGAAATACGCTACAGAATGGTCAAGTGCTACATATGGTCCATCTTGCTTTATGGCATGGAAACGTGGACTTTGAAAAAAACATCTATCAACAAACTTGAAGCATTTGAAATGTGGTCATTGAGAAGAATAATGCGCATACCTTGGGTGGATAGAGTTCGAAACGATGACGTCCTTAATAGAGCCGGCGTGGAAAGAGAACTCTTTGAATTAATTAAAAAACGCAAGATTGGTTACCTTGGGCACATATTGAGAGGAGCAAAATATAAAATACCACAGTTAATCCTACAAGGGAAGATCGAAGGTAGGAGAGGAGCCGGCCGCAAACAATTGTCCTGGTTAAGGAATATTAAAGAATGGACAGGAATACACAATACAGGTGAGCTGTGTCACGCCGCCAAGAACAGAATTCTAGTAATGAGATAGTCGCCTACGCACTTTGGTGTATGGCATGTTAAGAAGAAACAACCCTTATCCTTATTTCTTATTTTAGAATTTTCCGCCATTCTGTTTTGTTCCTTGCTTTGTTTTTCCAGTTGATAGTCTTAAGTGTTTTTAGATCTTGTTACACTTGTTCCATGTATTTAAATTCGGGATTTCCTTTTGACCTTCTCCCTACTGGTGTTAGCCTAATTATATGTTCTGGTGTTTCAGTCCCCAACATCCGGTTCAACAAGGCCCAGCCAGCGCAGACGTCCAATCTTTATGGATTCTATGACCTCGGATTCATTGTATGCTGTGTATAGTTCAAAGTTATACCTTCTGCGCCATATGTTATTTTCCTTCACCTTCACCTCCCTATATTTATATAAATGACATACTCTTTTATGTCATAGAAGTCCAGAAGTAGGATATACAAAAGTATCATAGAAATCAATTATTGGAGAAGATGTTGCCAACTCACTAGAAGAGATAGAGTAAGGAATACTGAAATCAGAGAGCGTATGGGCATAGACATTGACATCTTGGAAACTTCTTCTTCTTCTTCAAGTTCCACTCCTATCGGAGATTGAAAATCATTCTGGCACTTATAATTTTATTGGTTACTCGCCTGAATAGTTCAATTTAACTGCATCCAAACCATTCACGGAGATTGCGTAGCCACGAGATTTTACGTCTTCCTACGCTTCTTCTACCTTTGATTTTATCCTGCATTATATTCCTTAGTAGTTCGTACTTTTCACCTCTCATGATGTGCCCTAAGTATTCCAATTTCCTGATTTTTATGAAATTTAAAACTTCGCATTGTTTTCCTAGTTGTTCGAGAACTTGTCCATTTGTTTTGCGATCCGTCCATGATATTTTAAAAATACGTCGGTAACACCACATTTCGAATACTTCTAGGTTTTTAATGTTGGATTTTTTAGTGTCCTAGAAACTATAGAATGCAAAAGGCTAAAATGGTATGGCCATGTAAAAAGGATGAATGATCAACGATGGCCAAAGAGAATGTTACAGTGGATCCCCACCAACCGCCGGAAAAAGGGAAAACCAAGAAGTTCGTGGAGAAGAAAATGACTGGAACGATCGCAAGCGTTGGAAGCTAGGTTGCGAGAAACGGCGGCAGCTGTAATAAACTCGTTATATATATATATATATATATATATATATATATATATATATATATATATATATATATATACTCTTTAGTCATAAACGAGAATTCTCTCATTGATTTTTAATTTTTGATTATCCATTTCTTTCAAGAGTGTTTCTGATTTTTTCACACAGTATATAAAAAAACTGCTTACATTTATATGTATACCCTGTTAGCTTAGAAAACATATACATATTCATAAATATTTTGTAGTTCTAGATGTAGTTCATAAATATTAATATTCCAATACCGATATAATTTCAAAATTCAATCCCGATTTAAATATAAAAAGAAATCAGATCCCAACACTTTTCGTACATGCCCTTTTTATTTCAATAAAGTGCATCCATATATTCGCGAGTCACAGCGAGGGTAAAATAAATTATTTTTACCTGTCGAGACCCCAATTCCCCTACAACCATTCGCATACAAAAACTTCCTACTTTTTGCTACAAAACTAACAAAAAGCCCTTATCCCAAATTTTTTACCTTATTCTGTAAATCTGAAAAAATCCGTTATTTCTTTTGTGCTTCCGGGAGCATTATTTTAAGATTTATTTTAAAATATAGGGAGGAGGCTTGCGCATCTATCGGTAAATCTCTTTTGTTCGAATATTTTTCCGAATTTAATTTTAAAGAAACCGTGGGGATGTATTTTAGAAATATAATTTGAATTGCCATGTAATCCAAATTTCGAATTTCCAAAAATCAAACACATGGGTAATCCAAATTTAGTAAACTACAAAAATTAGTTCTAACTGAACCTATATTCTCTTGTTGACACGAGTACCACGAGTAATTTTCTTATTTGAATGTGTTTCAAAGAACACATTTATTTAGTTTTACTATCCAAAGGAAAAAACTACATCTATTCAATAACATTTACAACAATCCATCAGTTAGAATCATGGTCTAGGACTATCGGATTACAATTTTGACCCACAAATACTAAATGTATTTTATTCACACGAAAACATAACACTCTAACTCCACATCTGAAGCTATATAATCAAACCCTCAGATTCACAAATAATATCTGATTTTTAGGTATGGTTTTCGACCAAAAGCTCTAATGGAAAAAACATACAGAAGAACTTAAAAATCATGCCAAGCAGGATTAAATTTAATGAAAACTATTTCCAGCAAAAACTGGGGAGCAGATCAAAATACTGACTATTTAAATGGTAATAAGCCACAATTAAAGGTTAAAGTTTATTGACGTTTTAATTTCCACTTCGGAAATAGTTCTCAAAATACAAACATTAGTAAATTAAACAAATTTTGATTTTTTTTTGTTACTTCGTAAAAAATTCTACTAATAATTTAATTTTATCTGACTCATTTATATTGACAATTCAGACCTACATTATACATTTTAAAGTAAACGACTTTAAAATGATATTGACAGTATTGTTGAGTTGCGTTCCTGGGACGACTTTACTTGTAAGATAGATCATTCGATTACTTGAAATCAAGTTTAACTTAAAATTATCGGTCAGAAAAAATCATAGCATGTAATTCCATAGTAAATTATGTGGGAAAAACCAGAAAAAAACTTCATAATACTATCCCAACATGTAAGTATTTGGTCGTACATTTAGTTTACTTTCAATAAACACCAAATTCTCATCTAATATGTTTATTATCTAAAAGTGGTATTTTCCTTTTAATATCTTTCTCTTTTAATATGGGTAACCATATCCTACTACATTCTGCCGAAGAATTTGCGACACAATTGGTCTTATTTATCATAACTAGAGCCGCTTCTTTGATTTGTCTCTTTTTATCATCCGCTTCTTTTAGGACTATGGGTGGAATGCATAAAACGTAGTAAATGCTATTGCTTTAGCAAATAGTATCTAGTTTGTAGCATTTTCTTTTACATAAAAGGAGGTGCTTTGTTGAAAAGACCGTACTACACAACCGAAGAACTCGCTACTGACCTGAAGGATCTGCTACTATACGTAGCGCCAGCCGTAGTGCGCATCACAACAATCGTATTAGAACTAGTTTTTTATGTGGTTTTTCATATGCTTGTGTTTTGTGAATAAATATTATTAGAATAAGTGAGTAGTGAGTAAAAATGAGTGGTTCAGATTCCGAAACGACAAAAGAGTTAGGTGAGGACAAAAGTGAACAAGTATTGTTTGTTAATCTTCTTGAAAATTATCAAATTTTATTTGATAAAAGAATGATCCCAAAAATTAAACATAAAAAGGAAGCTGCATTGAATAAATTAACTGCTGCCTTTAATGAAATTATCGAAAAAAAACCTGGATTCAAAACAAATTTTGAAAAAATTCAACAACATGAAAACAAAGGTTAAAAAAATTGTTGACATAAAGAAAACTGGAAACAAAAGAATTGTACTAACTGACTGGCAAATAAAATTCTATGAGTTATGGAACATTGGAGAAAATCCAGTCTTGCACAGGGTACCAGGTGCTTGTTAGGCCGGTGTAACAGAGGAGATTGGGGTTTCATCAAAAAAACAAAATGATGAAAACGTTATTTTTAGCTCCAATTCTGGTTGCCAAAAACTAACAGGCAGAGCTCCCAAAAGTTGAAGCAGCCGAACCTCAAATTTCTTGTGCTCGAGCTCAACAGTCTTCGGCAAAAGCTCAGGAATGAGCCGCAAATGCATTGATAAAGTTTGCTGAAGCCGGTGTGCCATTAGTCAACCATATAGTTTAACGTGATATGGTACAGTGACAAAATTTGTACATATATATATATATATATATATATATATATATATATATATGTATTTTTATAAAAACAAAGTTATAAACTATATTAAATAAATATGTTAATATGTTGTTAAGCGTCTATATTCTTTGGTAATAATATATGTGTTAGTTGGCATTACGAAATAGAACCCCACTAACCTCATTTCTACGTTGTGTGCCTCGATTTCGAATTTGTGCTTGATTGCCTTCAGGTATCTCTTCATTTGCATCTTACACTATAATTTGAACTGGATCAAAATCATGGTACGGATCCTGCAAATGTTAAGACATGTTGTGAAGTACAAATCCACTTACAATACGTTTTGGAATGTTTTCAGTTTTTAGGCGAATAGTATACTTTAACATTGGAAAACGCCTTTTCAACTGACCAAAACAGCGCTCGATGACACAACGTTCCCTCGCATGAATTGTATTATAATTTTGTTGAATAGGTGTGGTTGGATTTTTAAAGGTGTCAACAACCATGGTGCAATACCATATCCTTTATCACCTATCAAGGCTGCTCCTTGTACATTATTATACATAATTCGATGCACTACGGAGTTTCGCCAAATTCTACTATCGTGTACGGAGCCTGGCCAACTCGCATCGACACTGGTAAACATTTCTTGGGCGTTACAAGTAGCTTGTACAAGAATGGAATATACTCCTTTTCTATTTACGCATTCTTCACCATGGATACGAGGCTTTGTTATTTTAACGTGGGTACAATCAATAGCACCTATTACATTGGGCATTTGCTTATTGGTATTTGCCCACTGATTAATAGCAAGTTCAAATAACTCATTAGTATTAGGAAATGTTATCCAGTTATTTCTCTTTAAGTAAATTGCTTTTGAAACACTGATTAAGTTTCTGGATACAGTACTCTGGTTAACATTTAAATCAACAGCAACTCCCTGCCGGTATCCAGGATCTCCTGAAAAGGTAATATTTATATTTTTCAAAGTTTACAACTTATTTCTAAAACTAACCTAAACTTCTCAAAGATATCTTCATTTTCCGAGTGGGTGACAAGGCTCCACCTCTTGTTTCTACGGAATCGTTATCGTCAAGAAAATGACTAGCAAGCCACTCTAACATTTTCTCTGTTGAATCTAAAGCAAAAAATATGAATGTAAATTTTTATAAAGATTTTATATTAATACCTAAATAGATATACCTACATATGCAGTACGCGGAAATAAGGCTTACCTACCCTACTTTCCTACTTTCCCATTAAAACAATCAAAGTTATGACTGTCACCTGAAGAAGGATTGCTTAAAGTTCGAAACACATTGATTCTATAATATACTATGATTATTTTAAAAATCGACCTCTCCGAACGTTTTGTTAACTAAAAATATACTAAAAATAAATGAGATAATATGGGGGGTAACACTTATTCCAGCGCACTGTATGAATAAAACGGCATTATTCATGATAATTACCTGAATATTTTACGATAAATATCGTCATTGTATATTCTTCCTGGTTTGTAGAATTTTCTACGACGAACATTCATAAATGCTGCCATTTTTTAACAAAAAACACCTACGCCGAAGTCGTTCATCCAGCAACTTCACCTAAATTGAAGCAAATTCTACTAAACTAGTAAATACTTCGAAAGCGTAGTACATCCTTCTATGTATCTGGTAAATAGTAACAAATACTACGGATGAAAGCAAAATGCATTGTAAGTGTAGCAAGTACTATTTGGAAAAAATATGTAAATACTTTTTTCTTTTTGGGTGTGGTAGTCAATAAAAAATAGAGCTTTGCTAAGGCGTACTATTTATTCTGAAATCCGAGCTTTCGGTGGTTGTTTGCCACCTTTATCAAGATCTACAATGAAAATTACTGTGTTATAAAATTAGGCTGATGTAATATAAAAGTTATAAAAACTTAACAGAAAGTAAGATTCATAGCATATAAAACACAACGTTAAATAACATAATGTGATCTGAATTACTGAAGGCATTAAAACTTAAAAACTTTAAAATAACTTAAAAATTAAAGAACATGTTACAAAGTTTAAAAAGTAAAAAATAAGACGACATGTTTGACAAAAAACAGTCGTCTTCGCAGGTTTGAATTCAGTGAGATGTGACTCACTGAAAAGAAGAACAAGCAAGTTAAAGAGAACTGTAGGTTACACATACCTAAAGCCAGTTAAGATAGAGGCATTATTATATGCAGAAGACGTGGTACTCAAAACGAGGAAAAGAAAAAATGAAGGAAAATATCATCAGTCAGTTCTATCCATTGCCAACTGTTGCCAGTTCGCTGCGCCTATTTTTCTACCATCCTCATCCACACCATCCCTCCATCTGAGTTTCGGCCTACCCCTACTTCTACTTCCCACAGGTTGTGACATAAGGATTCTTCTAGGAGGGTTTTTCTGCTGTGATCTTGCCAGGTGTCCTGCCCATCTTAGTCTTCCTATTTTTATAAGAGATACTACGTCTTTACCACCAAATATATGTTTATATTTGTGACATATCTCGTAGTTCACTAACTCACACTTTTTACACGGGGTGTGTGAGAGCACTATACACTTGGGAATGCACAGCTCATTACATTTCTCGTATAATATAACTTTTAAATTTTATATAATTTTAAATCTTTTAAGTTGTTTAAAGCTACATAAAAAATAACATATATTACTGCCATGTCTATAATAGCTTGAGGCAAATAGGACTATTACAAAAATAATTGAGATAACACATTTTAGTATGAATATCTTGTAAAACTAATTGGAATGACAGGTACTTATAAAAACACGTGTTTTATTCAATGGAATATAAGAAAAAAATTACAGTTATAGATCTTGTCCACCCTAATTGTATGTTTAAGAATGTAAATATATTTATAATTTTTGTTTTCATTAACTAAATACAGAACAAAGTTGTATGTGGGTCAAAAACAGCTGGAAGGCGCGTAAGATTGCACAAAGAAGTAGTTTATGTTGGCGCGGCCAACAATTTTCGTTTGTCACTTTTGCTCATTATGTTGATTAAAAAATAATTTTGGGGAAAAGAGTAAATATAATTACAGAATATTAAAGAAATGGTGAGATTATTTATGCAAGACTTTCCAAAACGAGTTATTATTTTAAAGAGGTAAGAAATATTAATCTTTTGAGGGATCAGTCTTGATGTATGAATTCGCACTTTATATAAAGGTTTGTTTTAAAAGAAATGAGAACACCAAACTTTAAAAAAGGTAACAAATTAAGCTAATTAAGCTAAGATTAGCTAGCTTTGGACAGCATAAAATTAAAAATTTTTCGTTTACAAAAAAGTTTTATTATGTACATATCTGTGTGTCGGAGGTAAACTACACTATGTCAACTTAGTGTAATATTGAGATCTTGACATAGTGTTACGTAATTTTAAATTCTCTTTCTAAAGGTATAATCCACTATGTCCTAGCTCGACTATAAATGCATTATTCTGGAGGATATATTACACTATGTATTAACTTCTATAGAGGTATATATCACCAACAGTACTTGGTGTTGTTTTCCTATTAAGATTGTCACATTTCCTTTGCACTATGTGGACATAGTGTAGTATTCCTCTGGGTATAACATAAGATTCATTGTGTTTAGAAACATGATCGGTGTTATTTTTGGCAACTATGGCAAGTTTGTCATGGTATTCGAGATTATCAACGTAGCCTAGCAAGTTGTTATAGTGGGTTTTATTGTTTATTTGTTTGTATTAACTGTTAGTGAATCATATTATTAGATCATGAATTCCAGAGGGAAAAAGCTGGTACAAATGGTTGTTTTTAATATGGCAAATAACGAGAATTTTGGTAAGTAAATGTGTTGCTAATAATAATAATTAAGGTTAGGTTGTAAATTTAATTTTACGAGTGAAGCACATAAGGTTACGTATGGTTGTTTTGCGACGTTGCCAGATCTTATATTCTATATTAGATACAAGGAATTTTGTTAAAGATTTTTTTTTGTTTACAGATAGCGATGTGTCGATATGTAGAAATATAGAAGATGCACCAAATTCTCAAGTGGAAAGTAATGAGGGCCATACAGGTAAACTTTCTTAATGTTTATGATCCATATCATATTTTATTTAAAAGAATATTTTTTGTTTACAGATAGCGATATGTCGATATGTAGAAATGTAGAAGATGCACTGAATTCTCAAGTGGAAAGTAATGAAGGCCATACAGGTAAACTTTCTTAACACTTATGATCCGTATCATATTTTATTTTATTTACTCCTTCAGGAGCTCCAGTAAATGAGCTGATGGTACCATCCTGTAGTCAGCGGTCCCGATGTTCTTCATTTAGCAGCAATACAGATGATTCTTTTCTTGATGAAACATAAATAATCCAAGTAGTATGGAAGAATCTGATTCAAGTTCAAACACAAATGGAAATCTGTACCGAAAGACGAAAAATGAAACCGCAACATTAGATTATAAAAAAGCAAATGGTAATTTAGATTCTAATAAAGGTGTTATTGGAAAACAAAAAAATACAGTTAGAAGCACGAATGTTTCAACTGAACAAGAACATGCGGATAATATTACTCAAAAGAGAAAAGTCAAAAACAAAACGGAACTTCAACAACTGGGAAAAAAGAAAGTCGTACACGTTAATAAGTGGAAGTGTAATAAACGAAAACTAAGCTACGCAGCTGGAGAAACATATGTGTCCAAAAAAGGAAAGACTGTTTCTGCAAGAGAAATGAAAGCCGTCTGTTCTTGTAGAATGAAATGCTTTGAAAAATTTACACATAGTGATAGGCTCACTATTTTTAATCACTATTGGAGCTCTACGGCTGATTATAATATCAAGCGTCAGTTTATTGTTTCTTGTGTGGAAAGTAAACCCACAGCAATAACGAGACGAAACGTCACAAAACCAAAACAAAGTACGCTGATTTATAAGTTTTTCGTCAACAATGTAGCCATTAAAGTATGTAAAACTATGTTTTTAAATACTCTGGCAATTTCAAATTCAGTTGTTATAACTGCTTTAAAGAAAAGACAACCTGGAGGAATAATTGAATCAGACCAAAGGGGACGACAAGTTCCTAGTAACAAAACATCCGAAGTTATTATCCAGAACGTTACTCAACATATACTGTCGTTTCCTTCGTACGAGAGTCATTACTGTAAAGAACAAACTGAAAGTAAATTTTTGTTTCCAGAGTTAAATATCGAGAAAATGTATCAACTTTACATAAAACATTGTAAAGAGATCAATATACCTACCTCTGCCATTGCTAAAAAATGGGTTTATACACATGTTTTTAATACACAATTTAAATTGAAATTCAAAGTTGTAGAAAATGACACATGTGATACTTGTGATATGTACTGCAGCCAATTGAAAGACACCCTTTTAAGTTCAACCGACCAAGAAACCCTACAGAAAAGCTATGATGCTCACCTAGCCGATGCAAAGCAAAGATATGATTTGAAAAATGCTGATAAGGATATTGCCAAACATAATAATAAACATAAAGTATTGACTGCAGATCTGCAAAAATGTTTGCCGACACCGATGTTGACATGTGGATTAAATTTCTACAAACGGAAATTATGGACATTTGATTTCACAATTCATGAAGCTTCAGACGGAACAGCTCATTGTATGATATGGGACGAATCAAAAGCTGGCCGTGGTGGTGACGAGATAGCATCGGCCCTTCTCAAATGGGCAGAATTGGTAATTCCCAAAGCTGATGTCGAAGAAATAACCTTATGGTCAGACAATTGCTATGGGCAAAATAAGAATATTATGCTAATAGCCTGTTTATTTTGGATTTTGCATAAATGGCCACAAATTAAGATTATTAATCAAAAATTTTTGCTTAAAGGCCATACGCATATGGAGGCTGATACAATACATGCTTTAATTGAGAGAAAGCGCAAGAAAACGAATAATATGACTATCCAAACCCCTTGGGATTGGCAACAATTTATACGTGGTTGTTCACCAAAAATCTCAGTTCATAACATGGAATTAAATGACTTTAAAAAGTTTACTGATCTGTATAAAAAATCCACAGGCATTAAAGAAAATTTTAAACAGGAACAAATACCCTTGGTGTACAGAAAATTTTCGATTTCCGAATGTGTCCACATCCAGGTCCGCCAAGAAAACGTAGGAGAGCTCTATTACAAAACAGCTTTTGACGAAGAATTTAAACACCTTAGCTTAAAAAGAAGAAACGCTACATTTCCTCAATGTCTTGCCGTAAGTCGAACACAACAAAAGCCAATATCTTTTGCAAAATACAATGATTTAATGTCATTATTGCCGTTTTTATCGAGTGAATGTCATGCTTATTATAAGTCTGTGCCTAAAGCAGAGCATGCTTCCGATTTTCCAGAATGTCCAATGAATGATTAATAAATGAACTGATGACTTTAATTGTTTTTATTTCAAAACCGGAAACCCTTTAAAATATGGTTAATTACCATAACATATTACAATCGTGTCAGGAACTAAAACATTATGTCATGAACTCATGTACACGATTAGAGGTAAACAACACTATGTTTATTAAAAAAATTTTTTCATCCCTTCCTAACTTAAGTTTAACTGCAACAACACGTGCAAAAGTAGGTAATTATACTATATGTCTTTTAATTTGCAATTTAGTGGTGATAATTAAAAAAGTCTTAATAATAATTATTATTTTCGAGGTACGGCATACCTTAAATCGCCTTTTCTCAAAACTACATTTTATGACATAGTGTAGTTTACCTCCGACACACAGATATAATATGCAAGAATTTTCAGTAAAGAATATGTTCACGTTATTTAGCAATTACATTTACTAAAAAGTAATACTACAAAATTGTGTTATTTAAACATTTAAACATTTATATACATATATATATATATATATATATATATATATATATATATATATATATATATATATATATATATATATATATATATAGAGAGAGAGAGAGAGAGAGAAAACGATATTATTATATCGTTTTTGTTCATGGCCGCCAAAGCAGTTGGCGCCCTGTACGCTAACCACTGCAGTGGTGAAGCTTTAGGAGACGGACAAGGCTACTCCTAGGTACTCCAGCTTTGTCACTTTTTATTATTATATCTTCTCTTGCTTCTCTAAATTTTAACTTTCTAATTACCGTCCAATTTCTGATTTTATTCTTTGAGGTTCTTTTTCATAACTTCTTTTCTCTGTATTATTGTCTGATTTAAGTGATATTCTGAAGTCTGATTTGTTGTTAGAGAATAGTAATACTTGACTTGAGAAAAGTTCTCTGGGTTCTTGGTGATCCGCATGTTCCTCGAGTTGTACACATATGTTTACAATATAATTCTTTGTCCCTTCTTTACAGGTGTTTTACAGTTGTTGTATTTATGGTGCATATCTCTATTTCTTTTTGTTTTGAATTTGATGTGCCGTTTCTAAGATTTTGTGTTTCGTCTACAAGATTGAAAGTCTCTTTAGTCATCCAATGTTTTTCCTAGCTGTTTTGTCTTTGGAATTAGTGTTGTTGATGGCTTTAATAATCCATTTTTTGTGTGTTTCCTCATTTTTTCAAGACCTTCAATAGTCACTGGTAGTTCAGTTTCTGCTAATGATTCTCTAAACTGTTCCGGGTGTTCTGAAATACATTTTTGTCTTTGATTTGTGATTGTTTTTAAACATTGTGTTTACTATACTAAGATCCATATCGATGGAAAATTGTAGGAATCATTCACCTCTTTCATTTCGCTCACCTAAGCCATGCTCACCTACGGTTCTCTTCAAATGGTCATCTATTTTACTTTTTTCCATTTTTGCATTCCAATCTTTTGTAGCGTTATAACTGCTACATTGCCTGCTTTCTTTCTTATGTTAATATATTTCGTTAATTATATTCTCCAATTTCCATATCTTCTGTCATAATTCATATTCTTCTATATCCTCCATTGTATCTCTTATTTTTCTATATATTTTCTAGGATATAGATTGTATCAGAATTATGTTGTTACTTAATTGATTCATTATTCTCTTTTCATTTTTACTGGTATTTGGTATAAAAACCAGTTGGCGTCCAAATCTATCTCCTTTATATATATATATATATATATATATATATATATATATATATATATATATATATATATCTACAGTATTTCAGTATCTACCTCTCCTATTTTCTTAATAATCATCATTTTAATCTTTTACTTAAGTTTCTAAAGAGTAAATTTTATTTTCATCTCTATTTCTGTTACTTTGGAAAGAACAGATTTGTTGACATATCCCACTTCCCGATCGATACAAAAGTCGATATAAAGACTTCTATTTTCTAAAAATGTCGATTTTGTTCATGACTTCTGTCAAAGTATAATAACCAATTGTTGTGTCGTCTCCTGATTAAGGAGGTAAGAGTATGATATATTTTATCGATTTTTTGATTCTACCTGTTGTATAAAAATCTTTTTAGAATTTTAACTTTGAAAATTCTAAGCTCATTATTTATGATTATGGTATGACATGTAAGTAGATACATATTTTGTGGATATTTCTTATGTTTTTTATTTTAAATAAAAAAACTAGCGATAAGAATATAGTTTCTTTAATATAGTATGTAAAAGTTTTACGAATATTTTTATAGTCTTAAATACTAATTTTAAATCCTTGATAATATCTTTTGATTTTAATAATAATTAACTTTTGACAAACTACCATTTCTATATAGAAATGTTTCTAAATTCTAAATTATCTAGCTTTTCAATAAATATATCTTGTCATTTTTTCCGAACTCACTTTTTTAATTAACATTAAAATATTTCAGTTGTAAAAAGTAATTATTATTTGCTTTAAAAATTATATATATATATATATATATATATATATATATATATATATATATATATATATATATATATCCTTACTTTTACTTACTTGTCTATGATAAGTACATAAATAAGAATTGTTTCTCGACTTGCTTGGGTGAATAATGATAAAATTTTGTTAAATTTGATTGGTCACCTTTTCATCCCCCAAGCAAGGTCTCTCATTTTGGTTTCACCATTTTCTGAAGCAAGGTGTGTTTTTCTTCATTTTAGTCAACCTCCGGGATACATTTCTCAGGTGCGGATCAAATTCTATTAACATCCAGAAGACCAACCGGCCTGAGAATGGCACTATCATTCCGATAGGAGAGTTGACTCCGGGGCAAGAAAATCCACAACTAACAACATGGCTTGCTAACAACCATAGCAGAAAAGACTAGGATAAAACCTAGGATTTGGTGACAAACATTGTTCTTTAATATAATGTTACACTGTGGCAAGAAGTTGAATAATTTTTATTTAAATTCAATACTATATTTAAACATTTATTTGTCTTTTTTTTATATTTTAATAAACATGTGTTAATTTAACTGTGTATTGTTTCTTCTTTTTACTTGTTTGTGTGTGTTGCTCCAGAGTAGGCCATATTCACGTCCTGAGTGAGCTAGCCAGGGAATGTTTCGCATAACATCTAATGTAGCAATTTTGCAACTGATACATTAGGGGTTATAGCGTTAAAAATTGGTCCCAACAGGCAACGATTTGCCGCTCCAACGTTGTTAGTGATGTTAGTCAGGTTGTAGCAGCAAACAGTAAGGTTTGCGGTTACAAGCTGACAACAGCAGCTCAACGTTGGGATGTTACAAATTAAGCCACGAAGGGTTACAAATTGGTATCCAATGAGTATTCGTTGGCATGTCATAGATTGATGTCCAATGAATGTTCGTTGGAACGTTACACTTTTATTACCATCATTGGTTCTTTTTTAGGAGTGTTAGGGATGGTTTCATGTATCAAGTGGTATGATTCTTCTACTATATCTTCTGCCACTTCGGATGTTGGCGTATATACCTGTATAATATGATTTTTGGCTGGTTTAGCGTTTAGTGATTTTTTCATTGTTCGATCATTAACTAAAAGGTATTTATGTATCTATTTTGCTCAAAGTTGTGGAATGAATTGCTACGCTTTTTGTCCTGATTTGTTACCTCTTGACATTAAAATTGTGTACTGAGTGGCGTCCTAATGTCCTTGGCCTTCCCAGTGTGTCTCAGATATCCCACAGATATCTATCTTCTCCTTGGTCAGTTCATTTTATTTTATATACAATTTGCCTGTAAAACTTTTTACCTTTTTTCATGTTTACTTATAAAATAAGGGGCTGTAGCAGCAACCTAACATTCCATGTTGATATCCCACAACCATTTGCCCGGTAGCCCATTTCACATCACTCGACCCGGAATCAATATGGCGTCAGTTGCTAGCCGGATTGCAGACCAAAGAATTTTCTTGCTTAGTCGTCATTTCATAACGCTCTCTGTGAAGATAATCAGGTGGTTTCCCGTTGTCTGTCTGATCGCAGTCTCACAGCCGGTTGAACTAAGATATAGTTGCCGCCTGTGAGTAATTTACACTAGACATATATGGATCATACAGCCCCAGTGCAATTATAATATAGCTGTTGCCCTATGTCATGCCCTCAGTTGATTTGAGGGTACGTATTTGGTTGAACCTTATTCTCACTTGTCCTGCATCTCTACAGAAACGTTTTCTATAAACCATTGTACTGAAAAAAAAGCTCTTCCCCACGAAAGCTACAACCAGCACAGATTCACACAATGCAAGAAGTAAATTGTATGGGAGAAAAATACCCTGCAAAATACAGACAAACTCAAACAGCTCGAAGTTACTTTGGACAAGTACAAGAAGTGGCAAAAACTGTAAATTGCAGATTCTGTTCGGATAAAAGTTTTGATAGGATAAGGTTTAATAAGTTTAATTACTATCAATTCAAACCCTACGGCTTAGTAGAAGTGTTCCAGAAGACTGTGAAGAATATTAGTGTGTCCTTGTGCCTTCATACATCTTTCGTAATATCTTTCTTTTTCATGGTTCCAGTTTCTATGTATTTTTCTGACTTAACACCCAAATTTCGCTGAGATGCATAATCGTTTTTGTAAATCCTGATTTTCGTATTCATGGATACTAACTTAGATTTAATCAATATGTTTATTGCTCCTACTCATTTAATTTTTTTATTAATTCTTTTTTCTATTTCAGCATCTTCTGCGGTTCTATTTTTAATTGTCATTCCAAGCTATTCGAACTGATCCACGTTTTTAAGACAATATTCTGTACTTCTGCTACTTATTCCTAGGTTATCTTTGAGCTCTATTTTCTTTGCTTTTTTTTTCAAAGTATCCTATTTTATTTTTGTTTATACAATAGTCTGAACTATTTTAATGTTTCCATTTTTTTAACTATTCTTATATGTTCTGATTTTGTCTCTACACTATATTGTCGTAGGATAGCTTCTAGGGTAAGGTTAAATTATAAAGTCGTGGAACGTAAATCTCCTTATCTCAATCCCTTCCTTACCGTGATAACCTTCTTTCCAAAATCACTTTATTTAATGTTTCTTTACGATTATTTTTATTAACTTAATATGTTTGGTCGGTATTTTTAACAGATTAATCAGATTTTCTCTATCGATTGAGTCGTATGCCTGCTTAAAATCTATAAACAGAATGTAAAAACCTATATTTTGTTCGTAGCTGTTGTGCAATATTTGCTTCTTCTTCTTTTTCTTCTTCTTCTTAGCCTTCTGTCGTCCATGTTTGGACATAGGCCTCTCCCAACTCCTTCCATGGGTCTCTATCCTGAGCAACATATTTCCAATTTGTTCCGGCTATTCTTCTAATGTCACCAACCCATCTCCTCTGTGGTCTTCCTCTTGGTCGTTTATTTTCGTAAGGTCTCCAATGTTGTATTGTAGTATTCCAACGTTAGTCTTTCTGTCTAGCAGTGTGGCCCGCGAAGCTCCATTTAAGTTTTGCAATTTTTATTGTTATGTCCTCGACTTTTGTTTTGGATCTTACCCAGTCTTCCTCTTTTTATCTGACAGTCGTATACCTAACATTGCTCTTTCCATTGTTCTTTCTGTTGTGGCTAGTTTATTCATGTTTGCCTTGGTTAGGGTCCAGGTTTGACATCCATATGTCATGATAGGAAGGATGCATTGGTTGAACACTTTGCTCCTCAAGTATTGGGGTATTTTGCGGTTCTTAAGTATCCAACTAAGTTTTCCAAATCCTGCCCATGCTAGTCTTGCTCTTCTAGTAATTTCCGCACTTTGGTTCTCTTTGTCAAGTCTCAGGATTTGGCCTAGGTAGATATATTCCTGGATTTGTTCTATCTCACTGCCGTTTATAGTTATATGTCTGGGGTCTTCTATGTTTGTCATTATTTTTGTTTTTTTCATATTCATTTTTAGGCCGACGTATTGGGAGCTGGCTGCTAGTTCTCCAAACATAATTTGCAGTTCCTCGAATGTGCTCGCTATAATTACTATGACGTCAGCGAATCTGAGGTGTTTTAACTTGTTGCCATTAACGTTGATGCCATAGGTTGACCAATTTGTAGTTTTGAAGACGTCTTCTAGGGCTAGGTTGAAAAGCTTTGGCGATATTACGTCTCCTTGTCTCACTTCTATATCTCTATATATCTCTATATATCTCGAGTCTATTCTACTATTATTTATAGCTTGATGGCCCACATCTCGATACTATCAAACGCCTTTTCATAGTCGACGAAGGCAAGAAATACGGGTAGTTGGTAATTATTTGCCTTTTCTATCAATGTTCTCATTTTCAGCAGATGGTCTGATGTACTATATCCTTTGCGTAAGCCAGCCTGTTCAACCGGTTGGTAATTATCCATTTTGTAGGTTAACCGGTTATTAATAATTTTCATAATTAGTTTGTATACTTGTCTGAGCAACGATATAGGTCTATAATTCTGTAGATCACATTTGTCTCCTTTTTTGTGTAAGAGTATTACTAGACTCTCGTTCTAGTCTTTAGGGGTCTAGCTATTATGGAGACATCTATTAAATAGCTCTGTTAGTACAGGGATTGTTAATGTCTTGCTTGTTTTCAAGAGCTCGGCAAGTATACCGTCGTATCCTGGAGCGTTATTATTTTTTAGTTCTTTTAAAGCTCTTTCTATTTCGTATCCCTTTATATTTGGTAGTACTTCTGATCCCACGTTTTTTATTTTTCTTTTGACGTTCTCCTTTGTCGTTTCATTAGGCTGGCCTTGCGAGCTGTACAAGGATGTGTAGAAGTCTTCGACAATATTTGTTATTTTATATTTGTACTTCTCGACCTTATTGTTAGCGTCTTTAATTTTGATGATTTTTTGAACTCCCAGTGCGGGTCTTAGATATTTTAAGCCTCTGTTGTTTTTAATGACTCGCTCTATTAAGTTCTCGTTCCATTTTTGTATGTCGAGTTTTAGTTGTTTTCTAATTGTTTTATTAATTTGTCTATATTCTTGAGTATGGCGTTTGTTTTGCGCTAGTAGTTGTCTTCTTTCCGTCATTAGCTGTTTAGTTTCATTGCTTATTTTATCTTCTTTAGTCCTTGTTCTCTTTGCGACCTGTAGTCCTGCGGCGAGAAGGTTTTTATTTAGGTTTTTAATAATCTCGTCAATTTGATCTTGATTTTGTGAAGGATCAGATTCGAACTTATCCGCTAAGACCTCTCGGAATTGCTCTTCATTTGTTCTTAGTTTAAAGGAATCTATCCTCGTTGTTTTTTTAAAAATCCTTTTGCTCCCTTCTTTCATGTTAATATTTATTTTTGCTCTGACTATACGATGGTCACTGCCCGTTGTTACGTTGTTTATTGTTGTGACCTCTTCAAATATTCCTTTGTTGTTTTAGAGAAAATAGTCTATTTTATTTTTGGTAGTTCCGTTAGGTGCGACCCATGTTCACTTTCTGTTAGGTTTCTTTTTGTAGAAGGTATTCATAACATACATGTTTTCTTGTTCCAGAAATTCCATGAGTTTTTATCCTCTCATGTTTCTTGTGCCGAATCCAAAGTGTCCAATCTTGCTTTCAGAGTCTCCCATTATTATTATAAGCGTTAAAGTCTCCCATTATTATTATTTTGGATTCTTTGTTGTTGTCTATAGTTTTTTTAACGTCTTCGTAAAAAGAATTTATTTCCTCATCGGTTGCTTTTTCAGTTGGAGCATAAACTTGCACGATCTTTATTTTAGTTTTTGGATTTAGTTTTAAGACCATGTATGTAACCCTGTCTGAGATGCTGTCAATTATTTGAATTTGAGATTTTCTCTTCTTCTTGATTAAGAAACCTACTCCACCGTATGTGAAGTCTTCCCTGCCTTTATAATAGAGTCTGTTGCTTGAATGTAAGTCCACATATCATTCACCTCTTCTTTTAACTTCTGACAGTCCCAATATGTCCCAATCAAGTTCCCCAATTCCTCTTCTAGTTCGTAGAGTTTTTCGTCTTTTGCCATGGAACGGATGTTGTATTTTGCTATATGGAGTTTTTTGTTCTTCTTCTTTTTCAATGTCGACTTGCCCCCCCCCCCCCATAATCCTCGGGGCAGACCATTGTTACGGTGTGGGACTGTGGAATAGAATTCCTACCCACCTGGGGTACCTTCCGTGTTTCTGTTGCAATCGACATGTTTGGTTTTGGAGGTTTTGGCCATAACCCACCACGCTGGCCAGACGGGTTGGTGGGGTATAAGAATGTATCGTGTCCACCATTGTAACCGAGGTTAGCGGCCTACTCAGTTTAGCCAACACCCCTCAGAAAAGATGGGTCGGCACTACTCATTCTTAATGGAATTACATTTCCTTAATTCCGGGTATTACAGTTATACCGCTGATACTCGGTCGTCAGAGCCTCGTTTGTGATAACAGGGTTCACCAACGTGAAGGTGAGGTTGACATTTGAGTAGGAGAGGCTGTTTGAGACGCATCACTACCCCCAGAACTCCTATTTTCTTCATCGCCTATTATATCAGATTCATATGTTGTTAGTCGGTTTCTTATTAATAAAGTCAATATCTTATGCTATATCCAATAAAGTAGTTCCTCTATAATTTTGGCATATACTTTTATCTCCCTTTTTGCGGATCAAGAATATGGATGCATTTTTAAAGATTTGTGGTAATTTCTCATTTTTCCAAATTCGTTTGAGATAACAGATCGCTTCAAGTGTTGTTGCTTTTGAGTGAACGGTTCATTCTACAAACAGTTTCAATAAACATTTTTGTTCAGAATTATGTAAACCTTATTTTGTGTAATAAAATTTTTATTTGTGATTTTCTGATAAGATTTTTGAAAATTACTTTATTTTATTTTCAGATTTACTTTTAGATGAAAGAGATACTAATGCATATGTTTGATATTAAAGATAGCACAATTGTAAGTATTGTTAAATTGGTTACAAACTCTAATATTATATTTGTAAAATTATTTTTTGAAAATTTTGGGAATCTTTTTTATTTTACAAGAGAATTACTTAATTCAATATTTTTTTAAGTATTTTATGTTTGGTCAAACTTTATTCTGTAATTTATAATATACTAGGGTCACTGGACCACAAGATGCATACCTAATTGGTATGTTTAGAAGTGGGTAATAATACGGTAAACAGTTTATGTAGTGAAACGCCCCAAAATTTTAGAGCCCCTGATTATTTCCAGAAGGGTTTAACTTCGGGAGTTGCAGTGGCACACGCCACAAATCACCCCATTTTCCAAATGGTTTTATCTTAAATAAAGATTTAAGAAGAACAATATTAAATTTTAAAATACGGTTCTATATATAAAAAATAATTATTAGAAACTTTCACCGCGTTTTACTTTATATACAAACATTTTTAGGTTTTTTTTTTCAAGGTATGTATACTCCGTTTGAAACACAGCTCCATTGTAATGTTAAACCAATTACGCCAAATTTTCTATCTCAAATGCTACAGTTATTTTAATAAACCAATAATATGGGTACCTACATAATCTGTTCATGTGTAAAATATAATCATTCAGAAGCACCTAAGATTCTAAAAAAGGATTAACATGTCCAATGGACTTTCATTTTCAAAATTATTTCAAGAAGTTCTAAAATTATTGTCTTGCTGTATGTGTAGTTTATTGCTGATTTCAAATTCAGTGGCGAAAATTTCTCGGATCATGTAATGCCTAAACTAACGAGGTGGTATCGTTCCAAACAATACTCATGGTTCACAGTAGGTTAAATTAATAACTCCTAGTGCCTCCTAGGAAATAAATCGAAACTACCAACTGATATTTCAACGTACTGAGTTATAATAATTTTAATTATATTCTTCTTCTTTAAGTTCCATCTTCTATCGAAGGTTGGAAATCATCATGGCTATGCGGACTCTGTTGACTGCCGCTCTAAAAAGTTCTGCACTACTGCATTCAAACCATTCCCGTTCTTAAGCCAGGATATTCTTCGTCTTCCCACATTTCGCTTTCCTTGGATTTTGCTTTGCATAATAAGTTGTAATAATGCGTATTTTTGCCCTCTCATCACATGTCCCAAGTAGTCCCAAGTATCCTTTTCCTTTGGTAACGCTTTTGATGATTTCATCCATGATCAAATTGAAGCATGGGGTCCAATGAATCAGCTTGTCATATTCTGCTGCCTATTTCTATATTCTCTGTAAGTTGTCCATCTATTATTCTAACTTCTATTTTGTTATTTTGGTAGATATTTTCGATATTTTTTATAATATTTAAGAAAACTTTTCTATTATAAAGAAGAAGGATTACATCTTTTAGTCTTACTCTGTAAAACGCTTTCTTTAGTTCAATCAGACACAGAAATGCTGGTCTATTATACTCTAGTGATTTCTCAATAATTTGCTTTATAATGAATATTGCATCTACACGATCTTCCACTACGAAGACCCTGTTGTTTATCTGCTAAACTTATCCTCTAATTTATAAGCACTTGTAAAATTTTAGTTGTAAGTTTTGGCATAGTATTTAACCTAAGTTTAATATAATAACCATACGTTTATAGCTCTGTAGTTATCTTGCTGTGTTTATCTCCTTTTTTGAATAGTAGAATTAGTTCGCTCGTTCTTTATTCTTCCGGTATTTTATTGTGTTTTATAATTTTAATAAATAATGTTGTTAGTTGTTCCGTTATTGCTGCTCCACAATATTTCAGTAATTTGTTTGGTATACCGTCTTTATCTGCCGCTTTTCTGTTCTTTAGGGTTTCAAGTATTTTTCAAACTTGATGTACATTTATATTATGTTCTTCATCTGGTATAATTTCTGTTGCATCTGCATTATTTGTTCTTCCTCTGCATAGAGATTTTTTAAGTAGTAAATCTACGTATCCTTCTCTATTTGTTTTGGTTCTATTGGTTTCTTTACCTCCGTTCTTTGACCTCTTATGAAGCGTCATATTTCCTTTTGCAGTGGTGATGTATTTCAGGTAAGCTTTTTCCTTTTTTTTTTTCATTTTTCCTTCACTTCTGCATAAAACCATGGAGTGCTTCGCCTTGCGAACCATTTATTTTTATTTCTATTACTTTCACAAAGAACTTCTTTGGCCGTGGCTAAGATATTAGACTTAATTTTTGCCCAGCTGTCTTTGACCCCGTCACTTTCTGTAATAGATGTGTTTCTGCTTTTTTCGGTTACTCTTTTTTGGAATAGATATCTTGTGGAGTCACCCTGTACGCTTTCGACTTTTATCTTTGTCAATATAAGGTTGAATCTTCGAATAATTAAACTTTGATAGTATACAAGGCAACTATGGAACACAGTGATTAATTAAATCTTGCCCAAGTACTTTCGATCAATAGATCATCTTCAGGGGCATCTGAAATAAGCCAAGAAACGTTTTTTTATAAGAAGGAAAATTAATTCACTTGGATAAAAAACTCCAAGTTTATGGTTGAAAAAAGTTTTTATGTGATAAACGTTTATAGATTTACTTCGTCAGTTGTGGCCTATCCGACATGAGTAGAATGTCATAAATGTAAATTTGGACATAACAATACAATACCCAAAGACAAACAAACACTTTAAAATTTTTAAAAGGAGAAGCTACATGTTACATAGAAACCGGAGACAGAATGGGCTCCCGGTCTAGCGGAAATGTTGAGATGACATGTGACAAATGACAGCTTGTAAAGGGCAGTTATGTGATCTGCACCTTTCAAAATTGTATGAAACTAAATATTGACCACAGGTCCAACTGACACCACTATAGGAAATCAACTGATGAAATATAAAATTAGTATATTTTTATGTAGATTGAATAATTTAAATCTCACACTCAAACCTGTCTATAATAATTAGGATGTTAGTTTGAGAGCAAATGAAGTTGACATAAAGTATGAATGTAAGAAAAGACTAACAATATATTAGACAGTGGATGGTTGACTACAATAAAATGGTCCACCAAACGCTATCAGTACTGTAAAAAAGAAAAATCTGAATATGCAGTTAAATTACTAAAAGTTAAAATCAAAATTGAAGACAAAATATATAAATGGGTTATAGTCCACGTAGTTCAGTTGAATCCACAGTCAATGGAAGAACTTTAAAATTAATATTGAAATACTCAGTGCATGAAGTCTAAATAGTCGAGCTGGGTCCTCTACGAGGTGAAGCTGTAATAAAGTTTTTAAATATAGGATTAAATTTAGTACAATTTAAATTAATTTGAGTATTAAGACCGTGAGAGTTTTCATTTGTTTCCCTTGTAATCTCCAAATCTTCCAATAAATCCAACTCAAGATAGTTTTTCTTTCTGCTAATATCATGTAAGATAGATGAGCCAGAATTGATGTTAAAATTATGGTTGCTGGATACTAAGTGTTGACCAAAACTTGAAGAATTTGGTCTTTTCAAATCTCTGAACATTTCTAACAAAATAATGTTAGTTTATATTTACTTGTTTTAAATGTAAAAAGGTTATTATTTTAAAAACTTAATTTTTAATTAGCCAATGATGACCTACGCTGGTTTTAGTACATAAATCAATTTCATGACACGACTTCACGCAAAAGTTGAGCCATTGACCGAAAGATTTGTTATGAAAGTTGCACAGCAGACTAAAATATCGTTTGGTTGTCGTCCCATCCTTAAAATAGGGGGAAGTCAAAAAATTTAGTGAAGTGACTGTAGATGGCAATTAATTGAATTCCCCATCGCATAGCGACGGGCAAAATCACTATTTAGATTATAACTGGCAACATATTGAAACATATATTATATAGAAACATTTTTGGGTACATCATATCATAATTTTCTATGTTACTCACTTTCATAATCAGTTCCATTGTCTTCGTCAACCCTTAACACCTCAGTAATTATATCTAGGCGACGTTCATTTTTCAAGTACTTAGTTTCAACCTTGACAACATGTCCATATACTTTCTTCTAATTGTCTACCATTCTACTTCCTCGCATATTCAGCCATTCTCTACCTTTTTGGTCTTTAATAGAATGCGCAAACTCTTTTGCAATCGTGATATCAATATAAAGTTACGAATACGAATGCTGCGGTGTTATGTCTTTTCTACCTTGTTATATGGAGTTGAGGCTTGGACACTAAAACAGTTGACCATAAAAAACATTGAAGCTTTCGAGATGTGGTGCTATAGGCGCATTCTCAGAATTTCATGGATGGACCGCGTCAATAACACGCAAGTACTCCAAACTTTAGACAAAAGATGCGAAATTTTAAATGAGATAAAAACTAGAAAGATGGAATACTTGGGGCATATTGTGAGAGGTGAAAAGTACGAGCTTTTAAGAAACATCATGCAGGGCAAAATTAAGGGCAAAAGAAGTGTGGGAAGAAGAAAAATATCGTGGCTTCGTAATCTACGTGAATGGTTCGGGTGTAGTTCGATTGAACTTTTTAGGCGCGCTGCTAACAAAGTCGCAGTGGCCATGATGATTTCCAATCTCCGCTAGGAGTGGCACGAGAAGAAGAAGAACCTTTTTGGTATGGGCCTCTGTCTTTGCTCTTCAGAATTCTTAATTCTGGGCTAGCCGGTACCAATTAAGTCCCATGTTTTTTTAATTCGTCGTACCATCTTGGTTACATTTTTCGTGTACTTCTTTTTTTTGATCGTGGTCTTCATCTAATCACAAATCAACTTCAGCTTTTTTGACGTCTAGCCACATGTCCGTCCGGTCCAGATCATTTACGAGGAACGTAATCTTTGTATTATATATTCAACTTTTGTCCTTTATCTAATCCATTTGCTAGTTTTATTCCTAAAAGTTTTTTGTCTATAGCTCCCTGGTGTACCTGTAGTTTAGTTATTGTCTTCTTGTCCAACACGCATGTTACAAAACATTCACTAATCACTCATGGAATAGTTGTTTAAAACGCACTATTAGATCGTAAGCTCTAAATAAGTTCGCTTTAATGCTTAGTGACTTCTGAAATCATTGTAGGTACTTGAATATAGAGCGTCACTTATCATCCAATTGGAAGTTACCTTAGATAATCTTTCTTTTTCTTTTGTTTAAAGGTTCCTCAATCTATTGAGAATGCATCTCCGTGTCTACTTATTTTAAGACATGCATTTTATCCATCCTTGCAACATGTTTAGGTGGCGTATTTTCCTGTAGTTCGTTTTCGTTAATTTCTTCTTCATCAGACACTAGATCAAAATTTTCAGGTGAAAGTTCATTAATATCAAAAGTATCTGTTTCGTCACCACTACCATTAAACACTACGTTTGAGTTTTTGTGGGATAATGATCTTCTAGAGCACAGGATATCTAAAAAGATTTGGGAAATATAAATAGGTATTGTTTATAAATGCCGTGATCCCCAAATGTGTGTCAATATATTTAGCCATATTGTAATAATCATACCTAAAAAAATCTATGTACCTAATACAGTTTAGTTTGAAAATATAAATAATTAATTTCATTCTACAAAACTCATCTAAGCACCAATTTCGAAAAAGAATCTACAAAAGAACAGAATTTAAAAATTATTTCTGCCAAACAGATAAATCTTTTACTGCTCACGTAAATAATTTTACTTTTGATTTTTATATTGAGACTAGATAAGAAGATATAGAAGTTTGTGTATACTTCAGCAAATTAACCAAATATTTTTTTGTTTTCCATAGTAAGAAATTTTGGACCTTTTTTTATAAATACATTTATTCTGTACTTTGTATTTACTAATAACGGTATCTAAAAAATCTTACACTGCGTAATAATACAGCCCCACCGAGGTCATATTCAGTGGTTCGTCTATAATCAATTTGATACAAGAACCTAAGCTTACATAACATGAAATCATTTTGATCCCCTTTACAGTCAACCACGATAAATTACCAATGGGTCGCTATGGTATAACGTCTGTATAAAATAACTGGCCAACTGTAGAGTGGCAGTTACGAAGTAGAATAGAAAATCCCGTCAATTGTTGTGCAAATTTAAGCTAACAGTCGCGTGGCAAGAAGTGTGACTGGCTAGACATTCCCTCTAAGTTCAGGTATTTTTCGCTCTTTGTCAGAATTTAGTTGTTGCCTGGTAGGGGAAATTGGGGTTATTTACCAAAATTTGTTGACATATCTTTTCGTATAGAAAGGATTGTCTAATCTACCAGGATTGCCTAATCCTGGTATACGAAATGTTAATAAAAATATGGGCTCGTAAGAAATATTAAAAACATATTTTAAACATGTAAAACATGAAAAAATTAACTATTTAAAGAAATTTCAGCAGTTTCATCGGAGAATGAAAAAACAAAACAGAAAAAACGATGTCCACCCTGTTGATCTTCAATAGAAAGTTGTATGCCTTTTAGTTCTAATTAAAAACGCGAAAATGTATTGACGACTGCAAAAATTAGTATAAGATTAGCGTTAAATTTTTGTTTCTCCCGTCACATTTTGGTTAAAAAAAAAAATAAAGAACCAAACCAACTAGCCTGCTCAGAATTCTTTAGGCCAGAATTCCATTATTAACGAAGTTTCCGTTTATATTAACAAAGTTTCTTCTTATGATTAAATCTGGAAGCAAATGTGTTTGATACGTGGCAAGACATGTAGAGTGTATTACAAAATAAACTAAAAGAAATTAAACAATTAGTAAAACCGGCGCCCCAAATAACATCGAACAGACCACATCGGGTGAAAATAACTTAATTATGCCTAGGACAAAGTAACTTAAGTAACCCATAGATACTTCTTTACGCAAACTGTGTCACAAATGTGCGAAAATTGCTAAAGAACCCTTTCCGGAAAACATATATTAACTATATAAAGCTACAATAAGAAAAAACACAACATTCCAATAAATATAAAAGAATCCTTCGAAGAAAACATGAACTATGAAGATAAAAGAGGTTACTTAAAAGACACTAGCTTATTTAAGTTATTGTTAACGTTAATTGTATTATAAATTATGTCGCTACTTACCCTTGTGATTGCAGGGAACAATAAATTATAAAAAAAATAGTTATGGTTCATAACTTTTTATAGCAGTCTGTATTTCTTCTTTTGTTATTTCTGAAAAATCCTAACACCCCATTATAGCCCATTGTATTCTTAACTCTTGGGTCAATTCTAGTAGAAGTGTGGGTCGGGGGTAGAAGTCCTGAATGTGCTTTGCAATATTTCTACAGAAATCAGAGTAACACAATTATTGTGTTACCTTGATCATCCTTCATTTAGATAATTCTACGTTTGCTCAAGGATTTTTTGTTTTGATTTTTTGATCTTAAAACCCTCATATTTGTATTTTCTTTTAGTGTGTAAATTTTGAACGTTCTTTTGCACTATTCCATGTTGTAATAATCTCTTTTGCATTTTGGAGTTCTTCTTCTTTTTTGACGATGCACAAATTTCCCTCGGTGTAAAGTTTCCATGCTTTCTGAGTCTGCTATATTTTTGTGGCCAATTTTAGCATTTAAATCACTACTTATCATCCTATAGTTAGTTTTTTGTACACTCATTGCTTTGGGTATGACTTTAAGGAATGTTTCCATATCTTTATTGTTTGTCTGGCTTGTGACTGAATCCCATGAATGAACTATATAAGTGATCAATTTGAACGTTACTTTACGGAAATTCATTTTATTTAACAATAAAACACTGAACACTATTTTAAATACTATCATAAAATTATAAAATTGATTATAATTTATTATTACTACAGCGGTTTCAGCAGAGTGCCCTTTTCAAGTGATATATTTTTGGTATGCGATTACACTTTATAGTCTTTAACTGAATAAGTTGAGGAGTAGAGAACTGTTCGTCTTAAGTTGGCCATTCAGAATTATGTCTATATTTTTAAAATCTGTTAATTTCCATAAATTCTTAAAGATAGATAAAGGTCTTTATTTTTAAATGTAAAGAATTTAAAATTCTTTATTAAACGAATTAATATGGTCTAGAAAGTGAAGTGCTTACGTAGAATCTGTTTTTCTATTATTGAAAGATCTTTTATATTTTGCTATACATTTGTTAAAAGTTTTGCCAGTATGATCGATGTTAGTTTTTGGGCAGTCAACACATTTAAAAGTTTATATACACCACTGTGTAAGTGCTTTTTCTTTTGGCACTTGTTGTTCTTAAAATATTTGCCTAAGCTGTTGTTTGTTTTAGAGCTGGTGTCATTTCTATCTTTTTTTATATGTCTGGCTATTTTTTTGATGTCTTGCCTGTTTATATAAACCAACAAGTATTGGGTTTTCTCTGGTGATAAAACTACTAACTTCAGGGCTCTTTTATGTAGTTTTGTAATTTTGTAATTTCTTTTAACCTATGTAACAGGCAATAAATATGTACTATATCCCTTGTTTGAGTTATATATTACGTAGATAATTCTCTCAAAGATGGCTATAATTTCAGTTACCAAGTTGCTTAGTCCTTTGTTAGTAATAAATACTTCTCCACCTAGTCCCCTACGTTCATTTTGATATGGTGTTTATCCTAATTGCACAATGGTGGTTATTTTCCTGGTAGACGTATTTTACGAAGATCAAATACGTCATATTTTATGTGTAAGTTTATTTCTAGCGTGATAAGGTGCTCTGGTGTGCTTATTGTTCTAATATTATATGTTGCTACTTATAATTATGTTGTATTCAACTTATGTTTTACTCTAAAGTTCATTCGTTTAGCAAATTCCCATGTGTCAACAAATGCACGTGTTAATATTCGGCCTGTCATTTGTCAAGAGGCTATTAAATATAATTTATTGCCCTAATCCAGATAGATTCTCATAGTACAGATGCAAACTTGACAGTCTGTTTAAATTAAAATTGTGTCATATTGTGTGTTATATTTATGTTATAGTTATTGTTAAGTTATTTACTGGTCGTGTTATTTTTTAGAATTTAGTTTAATTGTGATTTAATAATTAAATTTTAAGAAATTCTTACACTTATAGCTTCAAAAGTAAATATCTTTAAAAATCATATGATACACATCAGTACGACCCTGTTTCGCTTCCACGTGCTTCTGTTGATAATTGGGAATATGTAAAATGAATGTAGCTTAAGTTACTACAAACCTTCCATGAAAAAATACCATGGTCGCAGCAAGGTGCCTTTTAATCTTTTAATGGGATTTCAAATTTGGAGAAAGCAGTAATGGAATCGAAATCAACACGTTTTTTTAGCTTTAACTCAAATACAAGTTAACTTTATCCAGACAGGTCACGTTCAAATAACTTTATATGTTTAATTAAATTTATAAATTTATAGTTATATTTTAAAAACTATTGTTTTCCTACGTAACGTCTTTAATACTATTTGTGCTTTATTTTTCGAAAAACAAAAATAAAAAACGCAAATTTAACAAGCATTTTATTGATTACAAATACAGACAAATTTAACTGTACCAATGTGTAAAATAAAGATTTAAATAACACCAAACCAGCCCCAGTCTCTCCCACATGTAATGGTTAAAAGCGAGATGCAATATATACGAATCTGAAAGCCGAACATCTGGCGTAATTTCCTTGCCATTCTTTACATTTAATTCGTCGACCCTTAATTCGAATGCAATGCCCTTTGGATTTTTGTATGTGCAGGATTCTAAGGATGAGGTATTGCATGGACAAGAGGTGCACCAGACAGACACAAAACCAAAAAGGAGCTTCCGCTTAACCGGTTCCCGCTGAAAATACTGTTCAATTTTTATAATCTGTCCTTCTAACTATTTTAAACCAAAACAAAACTTATCATTTTAATATATTTTCTTAATGATTACAGTATCAGTGGCATTGATAACTATCATCTATTTTAAGACGTTTTAGATGTTAATCAATGCCGATCTATAGCATACCTATAAGCCAAAATTCTTTTAAATCGTTTAGTGGATATAGGAGCTTTGTTTTTTGCGGATTATATTTCAATTAAAATAATATTTTTTAACATGAAAAATGTTCGTATTTTTATACAAAAATTTCGTCCATGCTCGATTTGGAAATGCAAGATATCGCAGAATGCAAGATCCTAACGATCTTTATACGGTACTGATAAAAGCAGACAAATTAACATGGATATGGGTGCCGCGTTTGCTCACTTCGAACAGCAATCGCAACCGTGAGACCATTTCAGAATATTTTTTTTTTATTAGAAAAAGATGTCGCATCCACCAAAAGGTTATTAGCGACGGAACAAAATATAAAAAACAAAGTTAAACACCTACAGATTGTACAAAATGTTTATGGATCTAAGATTATTCACTATATTGTTACAGGAACAGTTTTGACCTAGAGCCTGTAGTAGAGCGTTTGGGATCTTGTAGCGCTGTCTTTCTTGGTCATATTTACTACAAATTGTTAAAAAAATGTTCGACTGTTAATCGGACGTTACACTGATCACATATAGGTGGATTTTTCTTTGTGAAAAGGTAGGAGTACGTTAATCTGGTATGTCCTAGGCGTAAACGCGCAACCGCAACCTGTTCTCGTCTATTGAGCGACGATGGAAACCACTGAGACACATTATTTTTGATTTTATTTAGATTGGAATTAGTTTCAGACCACTCATTTTGCCACAAACACCACACTTTATTTTTAAAATAAGCTTCTAAGTCACTAAAACCACACTTGTCTATCGGCTTTGACAAATCACTTAAAATTGCCTCTCGTGCAGTCCTGTCAGCTTCTTCATTTCTTGTTATTCCGACGTTTGAGGGAACCCATAAAAATTGGACGCTTCTTCCATGTTCATAAGAAATAATAATATCTGGAGAATATTTAGATAGAAGAAGCTGTAGCATAGGGAGACGATGAAAAAATCCATCAATGTTCCATTGAAGTATCGAGTTGAATGTTGTTAACAGATTCGGAGTTCGATGATACTGAACAATTGTCTACAGAAGAGTCACTATCTAAGTCAGAAATCTCTTTCTCTAAATGGTTGTATAGTTTCTTTTGAAGTTTTGTAAACTTGCTTTTTGTAGATCTATCATTTGCATATTGATAGCTGCTATGTAAAAGACGGAGTAAACCATCGATATCAGTTGTAAATTCTTTGACGACGCTAATAGTGTCGGAGGAGCCTTGGACATTATCAATCAGTAAGGACAATTGGTGGTAATTTAAAACGAATTGTGGGGTATGATTATCAATGAAATTTTCAAGAGTTTCTCGTGTAGATGGGACTTTATATGAGCGCGGTTTTTTTGGTTTAGAGGGTTTGGGTTTTGCAAACAGATTTTCTGATAAAATTACTGAGTCTGAAGGAGGCGTGACGATCTCACCAATACTGCGTTTTATGGAAGAACTTGTGTTTTCGGAATTGTTATTAGAGTTTTTACTTAGATGCTGTGGCTTTATTACATTTGGAAGTACTGGAGCAAACTTCTTGGTAGTGACAGAACTCGAGCTTGAAGTTTTATTTGTAAGATTGGTTGAAATGGTTGTTTCAGAAAATTGTCTTGATGTATCAGTTTTATTAGAATTTTCTGCAGTAGTATCTAATGAAAAAGGAGCTGATATATTGGAGGATATTGCTTCCGAAGTTTGTGAAAACGGTATTGCTACTGAATGAGGTTGATTTAAAGTGTTGTTATGAGTAGGAGCGTTAGTACCTAATTTCTTTGTCATAAAGATTTGCAGGTGTAGGTGATATGCTTGGATTTGATAATGGATAACTTGATGACTGCTGGGTGTTTGGTACCTTGTGTAGTATACTTGTTGAAGCTGTTTGATCTGGTACTTCATTGTTTGACTCAATATGAGTTGATTCCGTTACTGAACTGTTATTGCATTGGGATTATACGTGTCCTGTATTTTTGCAAATAAAGCAGGTAAGTGTACCTTGTGACAAAATATGCGTTAAGGTGTTTGATCGAAATTTATTAGAATAGAATCTGGAATTTGTGATGTTATAGGGATTATATAAACTTGCCTCCGAAAGCTCAATATGTGACTATATTCGGGGAGAGTCGAACTAATTTTCAGAAATGATATTGGGGAAATAAGCTTTAAACTAATATTCTGCAATTCTCCAACTAATACTTGATGAGGAATTGACGGGCAGACTCCAGACAAGACTAGTCTTTCTGCTGGAGAGACAAGTCTTCGTGCTTTTACAACTTTGCCGAGTACTTATATAGAGCCATGTTGTGTCATGAAGTTATCTACTACGGTTTTGTTGGCCAAATACATGCAGGTTCTATTATGAGATAGTCCAGATGAAAAAATAATATTTTTGGGTTGACGATTGTGCCCAAAGGAATGAGATAATCCTGCAATTTAGCATTATCGATGCAACTAAATACAATTGCTTGGGTCTTACTCGGAAAAGAGTATGAAGTGGCTAATGAATAACTGTTTGTGATATTCGAACGTTGATTTACTGGACTGGTTAGATCGGAAGGTGTGTTTACATTCTGTGAAGTCATTTTAAGCTATTGCGGCGAAGGCCTTACTCCGACTCTGGTAAGTGAAAAACTAACCGCATGCTACTATAAGGTAGGGGAAAGGCGTGTACCTTGGGACGGTTTTACCTTGGGACAATCATTATAAAAATGTAACCGTTGTAGCGAGAAATCTGAGAAATTTGTAATATGATGGCAACACTGTCTCCACTTACATCAAACATTCGCGTTTCCGTCAGCAGCCATTTGATGTGACGACAAGTGTAAAACGTTTTGGTGTCCGTGAAGTAAATTTTATCCATCTTTATAAAATAATAGGAAAAGCACGGTAAGAACTATTGGTTGAATTTTTTCGGCGTATTTCGTCTTTATATATTTAATGCTCACTGTAAACTATATTTTATGAGAAAAAACTTTACTTTAAATTGATGAGGTTAGATTTAGTAAAACATGTGCTTGGTTGTACCTTGGGACGTTGTTATGGTTGTACGTAGGGACTTGTCCCAAGGTACAACCAGATATTTTTCTTCACCGTGTTAATGTTAATCTTATTGTTGCAGATGGGAAGAAGTGCTACAGGAAAAAAAAAAGGGTGAAACCAGATGCAGAAACATTAGAAGCAGCTGCCAATGAGATACTGGCGCATAGTCGGCGCACAATTCCTTTGAGAGAAATAGCTAATCTGTATGGTGTTTCAAAAAGTACTCTTGGTAGGCATATTCAAAAACATAAAGTGTCTATGAAAGCGACTTTCAAGTATGAAGCGAATAATTCAACACGCAAAGTCTTCAGTACTGAACAAGAAAACGAACTGCTCACTTACATTATCAAAGCTGCACAGTGGAACTATGGTGTCACTGTTGAAGAAATGCGAAAACTAGCATATCAGTACGCCAAACTCAACAATGTGAACTACCCTGAATCATGGGATAATAATAAAACTGCTGGTAGACAATGGTACCGATGTTTTAGAACTTCTTATAATAACAAAATATCTCTTCGGAAGCCTGAAGCCACAAGCTTAGGTCGAATGGCCTGTTTCAACAAGCCAAACGTTTTAATATTTTTTGATAAATTGGAAGAAATTTATTCGAGATTAAAGTTAACACCTCAAAATGTGTGGAATATCGATGAGACCGGCTGCCCTACTGTTCACAAGCCAGTTCGTGTGCTTGGCGATATAAAAGCTAAGCAAATTGGAGCAGCTACTTCTGGCGAGAGGGGTATTAATGTTACTATGATAGCCTGCGTTAGCGCTGCCGGAACATTTATTCCACCAGGTATAATTTTTCCACGTGTTCACTTCAAAGAGCACATGATTAACAACGCACCACCTGGAACTATTGGTATGGCAACTTCTAGTGGTTGGTCCAATGCTGAATTGTTCGTTGAATATCTTCAACATTTCATTTCAGTTGTGAAGCCATCTCCTGAAAATAAAGTGTTGCTTATCCTCGACAACCACGAAAGCCACCTCTCATTGGCTGCTATACACATAGCTAGGGATAATGGAATAGTAATTTTAACCTTTCCTCCGCATACCAGTCACAAACTTCAGCCGTTGGATAGGTCTGTGTTTGGGCCATTTAAAAATTATTTCAATAATGCTAGCAAAGATTGGATGCTGAACCATCCGGGAAAGCCTATATCTATTTACGACATGTCAGAGCTGATAGGAAAAGCATTCCCATTGGCGTTTACCCCAAATAACATTTCGTCAGGCTTCAAAGTAGCAGGTATATGGCCATTTAATGCAAACGTGTTCGGAGACCATGAGTTCTTACCAGCTGAGGTGACCAACAGGCCATATGAACCAAAAAAAAACTGATATTGAAGAGACAGAACTTATGGAAGTTGATGAAGCCATACCATCAACAAGCAGTGCGCCATGTTCCACTACTGGAATGACCCCTGAACAAATTCGCCCATTTCCGAAGGTTCCACCGCGTAAGACTGGTGGAAGGGGAAGGAGACCGGGAAGATGTATGATTGTCACAGACTCACCGGAGTTGCAGAAAATCAAGGAGCAGAAAATTAAAATATGTAAGCCAGTCCCGAGGAAAAAAGAGGCAGTCAAAAGAGCACTAGTTGTATCTTCTTCTTCGTCTGAAGATAAAGACGAGCTCGAGCTTAAAGACATCTCTGATGGAAGCAGATTTGACTCAAGTTCCGAAGATGAAGATGTTCCTGATTTCTTTCCATCAGACAAAGTTGCACTCAATTTTACCATTGGCAGCTGGGTTGTGGTAAAATTTGAAGTCACTGGAAAAGCTACATCCACTGATGTTTACTATGCTGGTTTGGTTCAAGAAAGCATAAACCAAGAAGTTACTGTGAAGTTTCTCCGAAAACGGAAAGTTTATTTTGTCTTCCCAAATGTTGAAGATATTGCCGTCTTGAAGCATTCAAGCATAGTGAAAGTGTTGCCTGTGCCCAAAATACGGCGAGGATTTCATTCATTCAACATTGCCTTTCCACAAAATATTTCTTTTAAATAATATATAAATACAATAAAATACTTTTATTGGTTTTTTCATCATTAAAAAAGTTATTTCAATATTTGTTTTATTTATATAAATACAGTCAGTTCATGTCCCAATGTACAAACAACACTGTCCCAAGGGTAAACCACAGGTTGAACCTTGGGACTAATATCACTGTACACTTATATGGTAATTACTGATTTACTCGTTGGTTGTTATCGATATTTTTAATATCAGTCCAGTGCCTAAATCTTCATTCTTTTACATGGATCAAATACATTTCAGTTTCAGATGAAAGAAAAAAACATAAAAATTTAAAAGTAAATTTTGTCCCAAGGTACACGCTTTTCCCCTACTTATAACAGCTAACCTCACAAAATGATTATACGGTAGTATATATTTATTATTGACGTTTTCTTTTCACACTAATAAATAATAATTACGTATAGATATCTTACGTAGTAGAATCTAGTAGATAAACACTTTAATTTTAAAAAACTATTTAATAAAACCACTTGTTTTTATTAAAAACTAGGAGTACGATATCAGTTATTTTCAGAATATTGTTTAACGCCATTTAAGCGTAATCCGAAGAAGTATTTTCGTTGGCGAAACCTAGTAACAGTCGAAACAGTGCAGGGCGCACAGCTAACGTGCTCAGAAGAAAGAGAAGACTGTCCTATCTTCCGGAAAGGTGATGGCTACCATTTTATGGGGTTCACAAGGTGTGATTTACATTGACTACCTGGAGAAGGGCAAAGCGATCAGAGGGCTCTACTACTACAGTTTTGGCCCTACGCGACTTCTTTTTATTTGCCTCGCAGAAATTTAGGTCTGAAGCCTATTTTGCAGACCTCGAGAAAACGTATTTTTCAGACGGAATAAAGAAGTTGGAGCATTGCTGGCTCGAGTGTATCAAGCTAAAAGGAAACTTGAAAAATAAATCGCCACTTTTCCAAAAATTTTCGTTTTTTTTTTTGTAGGCTAAGTACTCTTCAGATCGCTCTATTAGTTCTCTTCGGAGTACTTTTCCAAAATTTTCGTTCTAGTTTTGGAAAGATTCATAGAGAGGTTCTCTTTTAGACACCAATTTTAGTTGTAATAATTTGAAACAAAATAGTACTGGGACATTTTCCCTGGTTACTATTAATTCGTGACTGTTAAGCTCATGAATCAGGTCATCAACGACTAATGTGCCTTTTTTCCTCATAAATATTTATTCTGTCTCATAAATATTTATTCTTACTGATCCTTCAAAAATACACTTGTTATTAGATTTTAAAATGCAGTCAAACTAGCCAAACATGACCATAAGGTTAAATCCTACAAAACAAAATTAATAATAATATTGATATTGGTTTTGTTCTGATGCTGATATGTAAAACTCACTCCGAACAACCGCAGTGCTTTAAATGCCCTAGTTATATAATATATAGCATTCATTTGTAGTCATACAAAAGCAATTAATTAAGCATCATGATCATATTGTTAAAGATTATTGAAGACTATTTGCACCCTACCATCATCTCAGTTGAAGATTGAAAAAACCACTAACGATATGATACTATCCCGATATGTAAAGTATTTGATCTTATATGTCGTTTACTCTCAATATTAACATTAAACTCTAATTTTGTGTGACGTTACAATTTAAGTAATTATGTATCCTTGATATGGTATTGACTTCTATTACTAATAGTGGTATTTTCTTTTTTTATTGATTTCTTTTTTAATATTAATAAATCGTTCAGCATTGCACGATTCACGTGCAATGCTGAACGTGACCCTTCGAGACCACATAACAAACCAACAAATCAGGCGAAGATCAGGAGTTCAAGACGTCATCGAAAGAACCACGACGCTTAAGTGGAACTGGGCAGGGCACTTAGCCAGAACACAAGATGGACGGTGGACAAGACGTATTATGGAATGGAGGCCCAGAAATTATAAAAGAAGCCGAGGACGACCACCGACTAGATGACATTAAACGTGTAGCGGGGAACTGGCTACAAGCGGCCCCGTGTAGAGAACACTGGAAAGAACTGAGGGAGGCCTATGTCCAGCAGTGGACGCGATTGGCTGATTGATGATGATGATGATTAATAAATCAGATACAATTACATTCTGCCGAAAAAATTTCACTTGAATTTTTTTATCATGAATAAGGCCATAAAAATTGTTCAATGTGTGGCTTATCAGACTAATTAACCCACTTTCGTTCTTCTTAAGCCTTTATAATTACGAGCTAAAGCCAAAATAGTTATTTAAATTATTTATTATCCACAATTTTCTGCTATCTTTAATTTTTCGTCTAATTTATAGTTTTATATAGTCCAGTTTAGAAATTATTTACTATTCTAATCGATGTGTCAGTTTGATGATGTTAAAAAATTACATTTTCTTGTCTGAAGCCCCTAATTAATATTTCATATACATAATATCAAGAATGTCATAAGCCGCACATCTTTTGTCAATTTCCCTGATTAATGTCTTTAGTGTATGTTTACATTCTTAATTCTTAGTAAATTGTCTACGGGTTACATTCATTTTTGACAGTGGGGTTCGATTTTTATTTTAAAGGGACTTGTTATTTAATTATATACAGATGATATTGTGAAGAGTCAATACAAATGAAGAGACGTTTAAAATTTACGTCAATACGTCGTATGTACGTCAATATAAATCAATTTAATTAATGTAGTAATATCTCCCCAATACGAGATAATTAATAAGTTTACTTATTGATGGATTCGACCGTAACTTGATGGAAATTCATTTTTTGTAACAATAAAACACTGAAAACTTTCAGTGTTTTATTGTTACATAAAATGAAGTTTTCAAACTTCCACAAAATTTATTTTAACTTCTTGTCATTACAGCTGTCTCGGCTGATTGCCTTTCTCAAGTGATCACTTGAACTTTACAGGTTCAGTGATATAAAAAGTCCACAGCTAATGAAATGGGCATATTTTTGTATTGTTGTAGTCTTGGATTATAACAGAAGTTTGTCTTTTGCTTTTTTGTACATTGCACACAGGAACTATAAAATTTATTTGTTCGGCTTTCTTTGGCGATACTTTCAGTCTGCTTTTTTTGGCATAAGCCGAACTTGCTTTCATTTAGTGCAGATATCTTTTATGTATTATTTACCACGATCTTTTAGGTTTAGTAAAGCATCGCAACAACAACATGTTTTCACACTGCTCTGTATCGCTTGCCAACAATACATTAACATAATGCTTCAGTAATACTTCCATCCATGAAGAGGACCAGTTTTACATTGTATGTAAGTGCTTTGGGCATTTCACTGTTGACTTGCGCTCGGTAAAAATAAAATTCATCTGTTTTTGATTAACCAATAGCTAACAAAAAATTATTTTGTATCATACTGTAGTTTTCTCTGTGAACTACGACACACATGCTCATTCCTTCTGGTAACTTATAAATATATAGAAAATAGTTATTTATGTCAACGAAATCTATAAGACGAATTTCTGAAGAGTAGTGAAATCCACATCAGTGACCATACAATGTCATGTCGAAAATTATTATTTCGATCATATGCAGCCCAACCTAGAATATAATATCTTCTTGTTCTAGTTCCATGACCGTTATCGATCGTTGGATATCATGTTGGCTACCATCATGTTGTCACTATCGTGACTTTATTGACAGCAGCTCTAAATAACGATGTAGTTGATTTTCCATACCGTTGCCATAGATTTTTCAGCCATAATGTTCTTCGTCTACCAGGACCACGATTACCTTGGATCTTTCCCTGAATCATCAGATGATCAGGGTGTCTCATAATGTGACCGAAGTATTAAAGCTTGCGTGTCTTTTTTATATTGACCAGTTGTGTTGTTTGGCTCAGCCGTCTAAGGCCTCCTCATTTCTAACTCTGTCGACCCAGCTTATTTTCAGTAGTCGTGTAACGAGAATATTTTGCCTACCACAGGGGGCATTAATACGGGAGATAGAAAATTGGGGGAAAAACTATTGGGGGTGGAGATAAGGCAAGCAAAATAATCGCTACTGATGCGAACGGCACTCAGGGTTTCGTAGGAGAGCTGGGGTCGTGGATAAGTAAAAGATAAGGGCATTGGAATGGGGCAACTACAAAAAAATGAAATAAAGGGCTCTTGGGATAAACAAAATAAAAATAAACAAGAAACACCTCAAGGAATTTAATATAGGGCGCCACTTGAGGTGCCTAATTATGCCTATTACAACCACTAGTTGTAACTAGGGAAATAATTAGAAAATAAAATCAAAACATAAAAAACATATCTTTTTCAAATAAACTCAAAAAGGATTAGCTCAAAAAAAAATAAATAAAAAGTAAAGAAAATAAAATTTAACTTTTATTTATGTGCCACCACAAACAGTTACAAAATTGAGAAATACAAAATACAAAAACTTACGTGTCATCCGCTTACAAACTCCAGGAGTTGGAGATACTACATAATCTTAAAAAATTTATATGGAGGTTAACCTTGTTTAAAAATAAAACAAACTAATAACCAAAAAAATAATAAAAAACGAGCTGTCATAAGTTAGCATTAGATTTCAAAAAAAAACTAAACACACAAATTGACAGCTCAACTCAAAATCTAAAATTTACAATTTTAAATGTCAACAAAAGCAATTATTTAATTTAAAACTAATTGTCTGTCTTTACTTTAAAATTTGATCAAAAAGTTACCTGGATTTTTACTAACAAAATGCACTAGAATTTGTGGAACCAGACGCCACTGGAATATCCGAAACCATAACTGGAACTGAGGGCTTTACTCTCTTTGCAATGAACACAACTATCTATCTCCATATCTTCATATCTCGAACAAATCTATCTCCATACTGCCAAAAGCCTTGGATGATAACCAGGGAGAAACAAAACGAGGATGGAAACGACGATTCTTCCAATCCTCACTCCAACATTTACTGAACCATTAACTTCACACTGCTACACATTTTCTTCATAAAAAAAACGAACAAACGTCTTCATAAAAAAACACAAACAACGAGGAACATTTCGAATTTGAAGTCAAATTCGGACATAACGTTGACCGCTTTTCACCACGGCTCCAACGATAGTGAAGAAATTCTATTAAAATTTTTTAACGCATACATATAAACGCTGACATAACAAGACACCACGAAACGACGTACATATCCTTTTGCGACGCATAAACTTGAAAAGAAATTGCCGAAGTAAAATAAACAACTCTCAAATGGTTTTATTACTCGGCGACGAAACACTTTTGGGTACTTTGAAAGATACGAACTAACAACACGGAAAAATTCTTCGTTTAATTTTTTAAAAATATATAAGGAGTTTTTAATATATTCTATTATACGAGGAGGTTTCAATATACTCAAAAGAATCAATGAAATTGAAAATGCTACAGTCGTCTGTATACCCACATCTCAAAGGCTGTCAAGCGTTTAAGCATAGCCTCAGTTAGAGTCCACGCTTTCACTCCATACAGCAGGACAGGAAAAATGTAGCACGTATGTCGTACGAACTCTAAGGTCAATGCTAAGATCGTGACTGCAAAGTACGTTTCTCATTTTTACAAAGGCAGCTTGGGCTTGTTCTATTCGGCTTTTAATTTCTGCGGTTGGATCCCAGCTCTCATTGATATTACTGCCGAGATACACAAGTTTCTCTACTCTGTCCAGTGCTCCGACTTTTGTACCGTCATCCTGTATATAATTTTGTTTGTTAACTATCATTTAGTTTTCTTAACGTTGAGTTTTAATCCATACTGATCACACGTCTGTTTTATTTGGTTCATTAGATTTTGAAGGTATTCTCCGCAATTGGCAAGGACTAACGTATCGTCGGCATATCTAATATTGTTGACGGTTACTCCATTCACAATAATACCTTCGGTTGTCTCCATTAAGACTTCCTTAAATATTTCCTCCGAATATAAGTTAAAAAGTAAAGGCGACAATATACAGCCTTGTCTCACTCCTCTTTTTATATTTATTTCATCCGACAGCTCCTGTTCAACCTTTATTCTTGCCACTTGATGCCAGTATAGATTTGTATACTTTTTCCAATGTCAGTTTGCCAAGCATCGGCTTTTGAGATTCTTTGATGCCAATGCCGACCATTGGCGTGGAAATTAAGAAAAGGGATCAGTTCATCAAACGCATATTTCAAGAAAAATCATATAATTTTTATTAATTTTTACATAATTATATTCAGGAAAATTTCTCAATTTTTGGGCAGAAATTGTTTAAACAATTTTTTAAACAAATTCAAAATATCACCTTCTGTGCTCCAAAAAATATTTTTTAGGTTTTACTCTAAATAAGATCTATGTCATTTTTCTCAAAAGTTAATAGTTTTGGAGATATACGCGATTGAAAATCCGAAAAATGCGATACCTAATATGCATCTTCGCATTATCTTAAAAAAATGTGCACTATCAACATGTATGACTGTGCAAAATTTCAAATCTGTATGTATTTTGATAGCTGATATATAGAGGTGTCTATATCTTAAATGCGACACACTGTATAATAATGAATACTAGTGTTCAAGATGCATCGCGATAGATGTAAAGAAATTAATTAGAAGGACTAAAAAGAATCGTCAGAGTCTTCTGAAGTCGAATCGTTCCCAGGTTGGATAACTATTGGTGCTATTGCCGGTAAAACAGGATATTCGTTTTCTATTTTTACAACATGAGCTTCGCAATTTTTCCACACATCGCTATTAATGCCAATAATTACTTCTCGAATATTCTCAATGGCCACTGCGCTTAATGTTGGAGACTGATTATATTTTCGCAATCGTTTTTTTACGGTACCCCAAACCATTTCAATTGGATTAAAAATGCAATAGTATGGGAGTAATCGCAAAAGAGTATGGCCGTGCCTGCTGCAAATGCTGTCAGTAACGTATTCGTTTTTAAAATTCCGACTTTTGATTATTCTAATTAATTTTTTCTTTACTGGAATCTTTTTAGGAACAGTAATGTTTTTAAGTTGCATAAATTTTAAAATTTCGTCCTTTTTCGTGTTATTATTAGGTATTTTATTTAATATGCGGGAATGATACGAAGCATTATCCATAACAATCACTGAATTCGGCGGAATATTGGGCAAGAGTTGTTCAACAAACCACTTTTCAAATAAACCGGCTGTCATATCTTCGTGATAATCATTTGTTATAATTATTTGTAGATCTTTATCGTCCAATCCAATAATATAATATAGAATACCTAATCAGTTTCTGGACAGGTAAAGCAATAAACATCTGGCAGTGACACAATATCTTTCATACATATATCAAAAGTGATGATTTATAATGCGTTTTGTTTTAAGACAGCACAAAACTGTGTTCAATGTATGTATCAAAAATTACCATATTTTAATTATATGATAGTATTAGTTCAAATCCAAATACTCAGATTAATATGTAATACTCAGACTAATATAAAAATTTCTATTATGGTCTGAGATGAGCCAAAGAAATAAGACGATGATTTATATAGTTTACTTTTCGATAATGTCTTCCTTTTTTCCAGTAATTCTCGTATTTCTTCTCAATTTTTTTATAAAGTCGCAAATATATCAAGATCCGTATTTTTCTTGTCATAATTTATTAAATCACAATAATTACATCAAAAATACCATACAAATCCAAAGAATTGTCAAAATTTGTTGACCTCGAACTAACTAGCGCACCCAAGCGTGAGCAACCGCATATATCTTCTTCTTCTAGTTCCATGACCGCTATCGATCGTTGGATATCATGTTGGCTACCATATTCGCTATCGTGACTTTATTGACAGCAGCTCTAAATAACGATGTAGTTGATTTTCCATACCATTGCCTTAGATTTTTCAGCCATGATGTTCTTCTTCTACCAGGACCACGATTACCTTGGATCTTTCCCTGAATGATCAGATGTAAAAGATCATATTTTTCAGGGTGTCTCATAATATGACCGAAGTATTCCAGCTTGCGTTTCTTTATTATATTGACCAGTTGTGTTGTTTGGTTTAGCCGTCTAAGGACCTCCTCATTTCTAACTCTGTCGACCCAGCTTATTTTCAGTAGTCGTCTGTATACCCACATCTCAAAGGATGTCAAGCGTTTAAGCATAGCCTCAGTTAGGGTCCACGCTTCTACTCCATACAGCAGGACAGGAAAGATGTAGCAAGATATCATACGAACTCTAAGGTCAATGCTAAGATCATGACTGCAAAGTACGTTTCTCATTTTTACAAAGGCAGCTCGGGCTTGTTCTATTCGGCTTTTAATTTCTGTGGTTGGATCCCAGCTCTCATTGATATTACTGCCGAGATACACGAGTTTCTCTACTCTGTCCAGTGTGACATCTCTGACTTTTGTACCGTCATCCTGTATATAATTTTGTTTGCTAACTATCATATATTTAGTTTTCTTAACTTTGAGTTTTAATCCATACTGATCACACGTCTCTTTTATTTTGTTCATTAGATTTTGAAGGTCTTCTCCGCAATTGGCAAGGACTAAGGTATCGTCGGCATATCTAATATTGTTGACGGTTACTCCATTCATAATAATACCTTAGGTTGTCTCCATTAAGGCTCCTTTAAATATTTTCTCCGAATATAAGTTAAAAAGTAAAGGCGACAATATACAGCCTTGTCTCACTCCTCTTTTTATATTTATTTCATCCGACAGTTCGATGGCTTAATCTGCAAACAAGCTAACTCCACTTTTTTCGAAAATCGTTTTATTTGTTTATTGCTTTCTTTACCCAGCTATCTATCAGTTAACAAACCGATAACTCCTAATTTTTATCGTAAAGCTTTCAAATAGCCCGCCCAAAAACAAGCTACCTCCGTGCATAAGACTCCCACTACGGTAAAAGCGCCAACTGCGTTTTGCGCCAACCGTTAGAAAGTAGTAGTTAAATCGTGGAATCGTGCCCATGTGGTTGTTATCACGTTACCTTATCAAACGTGTTTTAAGTGTATTTAATAAAGACAAATAATTGTTAAAAATTATTCAAGGTACGTAAGTTTCTTTTGTAAGCTAAAAATTTTAATATGTAATTAAATAAAATCTTTTAAAAATCGATCAAACAGTCTGTTTTGGAGTTAGCTGATTTACAGGGAAATGAATTTAATAAGTTGAACCATTTGAATGGAGTTAACTTTTTTGTGGCTTATTCATTAATTTTCAAAGATGTTAAATATATTTTTTAATTTATTAGTCCTATTGCATACAAATGGTAATTTATAGGTAAAATGAACAACTTAAAATATATGTACACTTTTATTCCAAACAAACTTTATTAATAAAATATTAACTGGCCATTTTAAATAGGAAAGTGTCTAGAAAAAGTTTATCAGCCTATTCATTATATAAAATTATTAATTCTCGGACATACAATTAAATTTATAATTTAGTTTAAATTACAAACAGAAATTTTAATGGGTGGGTATGTATATAACATGTTTTTTGCAGATGTCGCGTTCGGACAAAATTTTAAAATTAGCAAGAGAAAAGTGGGAAATCGAGTCAGACTTTGATGAACCTATGATAACTGACTTAACTGCAATTTGCGACATGCCTATAATATTTCTAGATAACAGGGTGGACAATCCTTTCCCTAATAAATTGGATGTAATAAATTCTCCCCTACGAGCAACTTACCTACCGGAAGTTTTTGAAGGCAGAACAGAAAATGAACTCATTAATGTAGAATCACAAGAAAATATATTAAGCATTCTTCCTGAACCAGACAATTTAGGCCTACTACATTCACCAGATATTTCCTTTCTTCAACCAAGCAATAGTATGGGAAATTTTATTGTGTCGTTTCCTGTTGAAGCCAGTGAGCCAATTATAGAACAACCAAATCTTTCACCAGTTAAAGTACAACCAGTAAGCTGTTTAGGTGCCACAATTACTAAAATGCAGTTAAGTAATGAAAAGCATGTAGGTAAACCCTTGGTATCCTACTCTGACAGCGATTACACTGATTCTGACTATTCCTTAGGCGAGCCAGAGAACCAGAAAGTAAAAAGGAGAAAGAGATGCCAGGTAAATGCGAAACAATGGCTTGATCGCTGCAATGCTAAAAAAAGAGAAAAAGGTCAAGACTATTTTGGTAGAAAAAAACAAGATAACAAGTGGGACAACAAAGTGCCAAGAATTGCAAGAAAAATGAAAGCTCGTTGTTCATGTTCGTCGCTAAATGGTGTTCTTAAATGTCCCAAAATATCAGATGAAGCCAGGAAACAAATATTTGATAGTTTTTGGCTATTAAACTGGGGAGAAAAGAAAATTTATGTTGACGGCCTTGTAAAAATGATACCCACCAATAGACCAAGAGGTAGAAAAGACACATCATTATCAAGAAGATCGCATTCAATGTACTATCATCTAAAATTTAATGATAACTTATTTCGGGTCTGCAAAACCATGTTTTTAAATACGCTGGACATAGGCAAAACGGCTGTTTGGAACTGAAAACAGTGCTCAAAAGAAAACTTTGCAGTTTCAAGAGAAAGCAATCACTCCGCTACCGAAATAGCCGCTACAAAAAAGGTTCGAAATAATCCATTTCAAAATCAGGTTGATTCCTTAAAAACATACCTTAATAGGTTACCTAAAATGGAATCACATTACTGTCGTAAGGACACGTCGAAATATTATCTCTTACCCGAATGGACATCGAAAAAGTCGCTTTATGATTATTATGTTTCGGACTGGTGTTCTACAAACAACGTATTGCCTGTATCAGTGGCAAAATTTAATAACACTTTAGATACGGAAAACATATCATTATTTCATCCAAAAAAAGACGCATGCGAAAAATGCATGTCATATAAATTGGGTTTTGTATCTGAAGAGGAATACAAGAAACACACAACAAGAAAAGAGCAGGCTCGTGCTGAAAAAGAAAAGGATAAAAACCGAGAAGATTACGTATTTGCAGTTGATGTTCAGGCTCTGCTATCAGCACCAAAATCTAATGTATCATCACTGTATTACAAATCTAAACTTAATGTGCATAATTTTTGTGCATTGGATTTAAAAACTAAGGAAGCATACTGCTTTTTATGGAATGAGACAGAAGGTGGAGTTTCCGCTGAAGAATTTGCTTCTGTGATTTCATACTTTCTTATAGATAAAGTTCTACCACAAATCTTGGACACCAGAGACAAAAAAGTAGTGATTTACAGCGACGGATGCGCAGCGCAAAATCGAAACGTTACGGCCTCAAATGCTTTGATAAATGTGGCGATGACCAGAAACATCGTTATTGAACAGAAGTACCTTGAAGTAGGCCACACACAGATGGAGGTAGATTCTATGCATGCCTCCATCGAAAAAAAACTTCGAAATAAGATTATTAATATACCTGCTGAATACATTGGTATTTGCCGAAGTGCTCGTAAAAATCCAAAACCATACAACGTTGAATATTTAGAACATTCGTTCTTTAAGTCGTTTGATGATGTCAAATTTCTTAAATCCATTCGACCTGGAAAAATGAAGGGGGATCTCAAGGTAAATTTTTTTTTTTCACCTTTGGTAGGTAGGGTAGTAAATATTTAAAAATTTTTTTAAAGGTTAATGAAATCAGGGCCCTGAAATATACGGCAAATGGTGACGTGTTTTATAAAGTAAATTTTGAAGAAGAATGGAAGTTACTTCCCCAACGGCGTGAAAAAATGACTAATCCAAAGGAGTTTGCTCAGCTGCCGAACTTGCATTCTGATAGATTGCCACTAACCATCAGAAAGTTCCAAGATCTTCAAGACCTAAAAATCTGCATCCCAACTGATTATCATTCCTACTACAACAATCTACCTCATAAATAAATATTTTTTTAACAATCTAATTTTTTATACTGTAATATTTTATCTACCTTATAAATAAATCTTTTTTAAATAATCTAATTTTTTATACCTACTCTAATATTTTATTTTTTCTTGATATTTTTGAATTTAAGTTCTTTGCTTTGTTTTAAAAGATGTGCAAAAATCGGGCTAACTCCTTTTTTTAATTTCTTACTTAATATGTAAAAAAGCTAACTCCTTTTATGGCGCAAAAAAGAAGTTTTAGGTCAAACAAATTCATTTTTGATTAATTATTATTAACACCAAGCATCAAAAGAAAGAATTAAGATTGAATACTTAACCGTAAGTATAATTATTCATGAACTAAACAGTTTTATGTTCCTCCTGAAAAATTTGTCAAAATGGAGTTAGCTTTTCTGCAGATTAAGCCATCGAGTTCCTGTTCAACCTTTATTCTTGCCACTTGATGCCAGTATAGATTTGTAATTATTTGTAGATATTTATCGTCCAATCCAATAATATAATATAGAATATCTAATCAGTTTCTGGACAGGTAAAGCAATAAACATCTGGCAGCGACACAATATCTTTCATACATATATCAAAAGTGATGATTTATAATGCGTTTTGTTTTAAGGAGCACAAAACTGTATTTAATGTATGTATCAAAAATTACCATATTTTAATTACATGATAGTATTAGTTCAAATCCAAATACTCAGATTAATATGTAATACTCAGACTAATATAAAAATTTCTATTATGGTCTGAGATGAGCCAAAGAAATAAGACGATGATTTATATAGTTTACTTTTCGATAATGTCTTCCTTTTTTCCAGTAATTCTCGTATTTCTTCTCAATTTTTTTATAAAGTCGCAAATATATCAAGATCCGTATTTTTCTTGTCATAATTTATTAAATCACAATAATTACATCAAAAATACCATACAAATCCAAAGAATTGTCAAAATTTGTTGACCTCGAACTAACTAGCGCACCCAAGCGTGAGCAACCGCATATATCTTCTTCTTCTAGTTCCATGACCGCTATCGATCGTTGGATATCATGTTGGCTACCATATTCGCTATCGTGACTTTATTGACAGCAGCTCTAAATAACGATGTAGTTGATTTTCCATACCATTGCCTTAGATTTTTCAGCCATGATGTTCTTCTTCTACCAGGACCACGATTACCTTGGATCTTTCCCTGAATGATCAGATGTAAAAGATCATATTTTTCAGGGTGTCTCATAATATGACCGAAGTATTCCAGCTTGCGTTTCTTTATTATATTGACCAGTTGTGTTGTTTGGTTTAGCCGTCTAAGGACCTCCTCATTTCTAACTCTGTCGACCCAGCTTATTTTCAGTAGTCGTCTGTATACCCACATCTCAAAGGATGTCAAGCGTTTAAGCATAGCCTCAGTTAGGGTCCAAGCTTCTACTCCATACAGCAGGACAGGAAAGATGTAGCAAGATATCATACGAACTCTAAGGTCAATGCTAAGATCATGACTGCAAAGTACGTTTCTCATTTTTACAAAGGCAGCTCGGGCTTGTTCTATTCGGCTTTTAATTTCTGTGGTTGGATCCCAGCTCTCATTGATATTACTGCCGAGATACACGAGTTTCTCTACTCTGTCCAGTGTGACATCTCTGACTTTTGTACCGTCATCCTGTATATAATTTTGTTTGCTAACTATCATATATTTAGTTTTCTTAACTTTGAGTTTTAATCCATACTGATCACACGTCTCTTTTATTTTGTTCATTAGATTTTGAAGGTCTTCTCCGCAATTGGCAAGGACTAAGGTATCGTCGGCATATCTAATATTGTTGACGGTTACTCCATTCATAATAATACCTTAGGTTGTCTCCATTAAGGCTCCTTTAAATATTTTCTCCGAATATAAGTTAAAAAGTAAAGGCGACAATATACAGCCTTGTCTCACTCCTCTTTTTATATTTATTTCATCCGACAGTTCCTGTTCAACCTTTATTCTTGCCACTTGATGCCAGTATAGATTTGTAATTATTTGTAGATATTTATCGTCCAATCCAATAATATAATATAGAATATCTAATCAGTTTCTGGACAGGTAAAGCAATAAACATCTGGCAGCGACACAATATCTTTCATACATATATCAAAAGTGATGATTTATAATGCGTTTTGTTTTAAGGAGCACAAAACTGTATTTAATGTATGTATCAAAAATTACCATATTTTAATTACATGATAGTATTAGTTCAAATCCAAATACTCAGACTAATATGTAATACTCAGACGAATATAAAAATTTCTATTATGGTCTGAGATGAACCAATGAAACATTAAGACGATGATTTATATAGTTTACTTTTTTGATAATGTCTTCCTTTTTCCAGTAATTCTCGCATTTCTTCTCAATTCTTTTATCAAGTCGCAAATATATCAAGATCCGTATTTTTCTTGTCATAATTTATTAAATCACAATAATTACATCAAAAATACCAGATAAATCCAAAGAATTGTCAAAATTTGTTGACCTCCAACTAACTAGCGCACCCAAGCGTGAGCAACCGCATATATAGCTGCCATTGACCAGGAATGAGTTTGTCATAATTTTTCATAATTTGTTTTTGCATTACTAATTGACCAGTAATGAATTTGTAATAGTTTTTTTAATTTGTTTTTGTACCTATTTAAGGAATACGTAGACCCCATTCCAAATCAGCTAAACTGTCGTTGATCGCAAATTAGACGGTAGAACGTAAACCGAACCGGCACCTTTCTTTATCTATAGTAAAGATACTTTTTTGTAAATGTTTTGCTTATCTTACTTATTTTAATAAACTATTTAAGTCTTTTTTGTCTTAAGGACAATTTCAGTCGATATATTTTAGTTCATTAATAGGCAAAATGGAAAAACTGGCTCCCGCTCTAAGGTAATGAGCATCCTACGGATAAACAGGTTTGTGCGAATTGGCTTCCCATAAAATTGTCGGAAATTTATTTAGGTAAACAATGGATTACATTAAGATTGTCAGTAATAAACTGGATATTTGCGTCATTCTTAAAATTCGTATAGCTCTTCGCTGCAAACTTGTATTAGAAGGTGCAAGCTTAAGATATGTTAAGTGAACAGGAAAAACCCGCGCTAGTGTTGCAGTTTCAAAAATAATTTTTATAAATTATTGTCTGGAGAGTTTAAGCGATGGCAGTGTGCACACCACGTATGTAAATCATATGTAAAAAGGAAACTTCCGCATCATACACAGTGCTCGACTTTGGTGGTAAGCACAACCGTGAGAGCAGCAGTCTGAAAACTTTAAATAAACCCCCAATAACTCAACAATTAACCGAAGAGACAGGCCGCTGAAGACATTTGTGAGTAGTCTATGAAACTTCTTTACAAATAAGTTAACAGTTCTGACATTAAAACGCTTACTGTGAATGATGTACATTTAATAAAGAATATTACGAAAACTACAAATGAGTGTAAAGGAAGTGCGTGAAGTGTTAAATATAATTTAAATGACACAGAGTAACAAACGAAGGAGAGCAGTTCCCGGTCTTTAAAGAGGTGTGTACAAGTAGAAGCATAATTTTTGATCCAGCCCTTTTATATGTGGATTTTAAAAAAGCAAACCACAAAGCAGTTCGCCTATTTACATAAATTCTCATTTGAAAGGATGCCGCTTGCACCTTGGACATAGTTTGTAAGTTTATTAAACGATTTCTAGTTTACGTAAATTTAATTTTAATTATATTTAATAGTTCTGGAGTTCAAATAATTAGAGATTTCGTCTTACTTAAAATACGTATTTGGTCTTTTTTTTACAAAGACAAGGAATACAAAAGTGGCGCTTTGTATTCCTTGACCATGTCTCGACTGTGTTTAGTGTTTCCTATCACCTACACAAGTGCCTTGGTCCGTTTTTGAACGAACCACATTGAAAATTGTTTTTATTGGCCAATAATAGATAGCATCATATGTTGCGTTCTGCACATACGATGACCTCAATCTAACAACTAAGGTCATCCTGAAGGGGGAGAGATATTCTGTTCAATCTAGAACTCGCTGGTTTCCCCCTTTCGAAATGGGTATGTATATTCAAATAAAAGAAGAGAAATGAAAGGCAGCGAACTGTATAAAACTCTATTTTAAAAAGCTGTAAAATTAAACATAAATATACATAACTAAATATACCATTATAATTAAAGAAAAATATATTACTTAAAGAAGAAGAATATATTACAAACTTAACTATTAGCTACTAAGAAACACCAACAGACACACCAAAATACACACCAAAAGACAACCATAAACCAACCAAAACAAAAATGTCGATTCTTTAAAAAACCACTGACAAAACAAAAGACAAAATCTACCATAGCCGCAAACATATACTATACATAAAAAGATAAAAGATAAATTAATAATCTTACAAAAAAATCAACCTAAATAAGGATATAACATTTTAACGTTGTAAAAGCAAATTAAGAATGCGGTGCATACAAATAATTAATAAGTACAATTATTAATACAAAACATAGAAGAAATAAAATCGGTGTTAACAAAATACAAAAAATAAGAATATAGTAAATAAATCGAAACAAACGCAAAATGTCCAATTGACAATGTTCAATTGGACATTTGCGACAATTGCGGCACAAATGCGATGAAGTTCCAGCAAATATCAAATAAATATACCAAGTGCACGTACTTGATATATGCAGCAATTTATATATATATATATATATATATATATATATATATATATATATATATATATATATATATATATATGGTGTATTGTTCCTTACCCTATGAAAATATAGCACTAGGGCTATCTCAAATTACGACTTCAGCGGCCGACTTCAACTACACAAGTTTTTGATGCACATTTTCGTCTTTTTTGGTCAAAAGACCGAATACTCTTCGTCTTCACATACACATGTTCATCGTTTGGGAGATACTTTTCGACTCTGGTTTTGTAACAAACGCAAACCCTTATTTTAACTTTAAAAACACATGTGGCATGTGGAAATCGTCCTTTATTATCTCGCAGATGGCCGTCTTGGTTGGAATGTTTAGCCCTTATCTCTTTTTGGCCCTTAAACACCACTGTGCAATTGTATATGTAAATCTCAGTTTAAATATACGAGGAGAGTCGAAACTATTAAAAAGTGTATTCATATATTTACAAATGTTTATATACAGTTGCGAAACTGCAACATCATAGGAAAAAGAGCAAGAACGACTAAAGCGTGTATTAAAAGACTGCCTCAGTAAAGATGAGGTCGATGAGGTCATTATGAAGTCGTTGAAAATGACAAGGACGAATACAACAAAGAGAATATAGTAAAGATGCCAGAAATATATTCTGATTCTGAGAATGAAATTGAGGATGAATGTATAGAGGTCAATCCCTCACAAGTACCTTACTTGATTGGAAAAGATGAAAAAATAAGTGGGCGAAATACCCCCTTTAGACATCACGAACACGGGTAGTAAACTTGACAACTAGTATGTGTTAGTTATTGTGACAGAAGAAAAAATCGAGCAATACTCATGTAAAAAATATGTCAAATTCATGTGCCTTGAACATTTAACTTGTGTATATGCAGAGTGGTATTCTGATAATATGGTTTAAAGCAATACCTAACTTATATTTTTTATTTCTTTAGAAAGATAAATCACACATATAAAACTACCCTTTCTTGAATCCGGCGACACTGGTCTACTAATTAAACGTAAGTCACCAAACGAGCACTGCCAACCACTTGGGTGGTCTTGGACAACGACAAATTAGCGTATTTTTTTAATAGCAGCTCATTGTCAACTGTCTTTACAACCGCTCTTTTAATATCAATAAATAGGGTTTATTAAAATTATTGCCTCTTTTTCCACGAAAGTGCGTGCGTGATGAAGTGCTTTTTATTGTCTTTTAAGAATAATATCTAATAAGAGTTTTAAAATTTAAAATTATAAACTCACACACATGGCTAAGATTTTACCTACTGGTAATCTTTCAATTTTAAGGTAGAATTTATGTACCCACTCTAAAAAAATCTACTACTAGATTGTCTTGTGTCTGTTATAGAATGTCTCGTTACAAATAAATAATATGTATATATATATATATATATATATATATATATATATATATACATATATATATATATATATATATATATATATATTTACGGCATAAAGTGGACTCCGCCCATGTTAAAATTCAGGTTCAGGTGAGCTCCGTGGTCAAGTGGACACCGATATACGGAGCTCACTTGACCATTCCATAATATTGGCTCTGTCGATTCGTCAACATGTATAGTTTCATAATTTTTAAAAAAATTTTGGAGCCCATAATTATCCCTGTATCATAAATGTATATCGCTTAGTTCACGTGTATATATTATAGGGGTCGTTCAGATCTTTTTCACTGTATATTGGAACCATATGTATATCGGTATAAGTAAGCTCTGATAGTTTGGCAACTCTGCTATAAGATGTATAATTCTCGCGTAAAGTCTGGACGGTTTATATGGACTCCTTAGTTTTGTTATCATTCATACGCATTACAGTGTGTAACAGATATGTATACTATTAACTACCTGTTTTTGGTAGGTACGAGTTTTCTAAAAATAGCTTTATAGTTACAAAAGGATTTCATTACCAAATTGGATTTTGTTTCATATGCGGAAATTTCCTAATGTATTTTGTTAACGTGAATATGTCTTCATAAGTTTTATTTAAGAATCCGATTAATAAGAACTTCTTTTATTTCATCCATTATTTTATGATATCTTGTATACAGCTTTTTTATTATTTTATTTCTGGTTTTATCTATGTACTACATATAAGTTTGGATAAAAGGTTATCTCAAAATAAATATTTAAGTGCTAAAATAGATATTATTGTGTAAAAATGGGTAGTAGTGCACAAAAAAAGAAAGAATTTATCTAACAAGCATTATACCACTTCTCCAATATTACATACTTCTGAATGTTTTATTTTCTATTTAGGGGTAATATGTTATCAATATAAGTGGAGTTAGTTTCAAATTTGCAATGATCTTTATAAGTAAAAGCTTAATGGCTATACTTTACATGTTTAGTTCAAATAAATAAACCTTGTCCCTTCAGAAAAGAGCGATTTGAATGGAAAAGTCAACTAAGAAAGTTATCAAATATCTTGCAGATGTGATGATCTGATGACTGACTAATTTATAGCTAAATATACTTACGTGTTAAGTATGTGTTTTTGTCACCCATACTAGCAAGGTATATTCGGCAGCCTAAGCATAGAGTTTAAGTCTACGTTTTAAGGGTGAAAGAATGTGCTTCCTATTTTGAGCTGACAAGTTTGCGGAGAATATTATTTTTCTGGTTCTAGGTTGCCATTTGGTTTTAAACAAAGTTCTGTGCTAGAAACTATCTTCAAGGTATTTATAGCAAGTCCAGAGTTTAAAGATTTCATGACACTATTGGTTCAGATTTGTGAGAACGATTTCCGAATTGGAAATTGAAACGTCAATAAACGTATTTTTATCTTTAATTGTGGCTTATTCCCAGTTATAAACTATTGGTTCAGGTATATCTTCAGATTTGTGAAAGCGTCTCTATTAGGGACATTTCCGGGGTTTGGCTTAAAATTGATTTATAATCTATTTTTATTATTTCTAATCCTATTCCTATTACTACTTAAAACTAAACATTTGTCATCATTGTCCGGTTTATTTAGTAATTCTTCTTTCTCTACTCGTTGCTTGGCCTCTCCTTGGTTCTTTTTATGTTGCTCTGGTAGTTTTTTGAACACGCTATTTCCAACACCTTTTCTTCTTTATAGCACCATCTCCATTCCTTGCCGTCCACTGTGATTTTATTGTATCCTATTTTGACCATTTTTCCATTTTCCCTCATTTCTCTTGCTTTATCTCTTAAAGCTTCCATTTTCTCTCTCTCTCCTTTTGTGAGATCCTCTGTAATCCATATTTTTTCGATCTTCACATTCTTAAGTTTGTATTTGTTTCTTAAGATTGTTGTTTTTTCTTCTTCACTTTCAAGTTCAATTAAGCATGTTTTTGTTCCTATTTTTTGTGCTCTTTTAATATTGGTTTTGACTCCAAGATGATTTTCTAATATAGTAGTCATTCCCTCTTTCAATGTTTTTGGGTCTTCAGAGTCTATTTTTGATCCACTGATGATTATATTCTTTTTTCTTTGTCTAACCTTTCTAATGAGCGTTTTAGATCATTTAATTCTTCCGTTATCTTTTTGTTATCGGTTTTGGTTAGTTCGTTTTCTCTTTTCAGTTCTTCTTTCTCTTTTGTCCATTCTTCCTTTACCCTTTCTATTTCCAGTTTTATGCTTTTTATTTCTTCGTTATTTTGTTTTATCTCTTCTTTAACTTCATTTATATATCTTCTCATCTCCCTATTTTCTTCCTTCATTTCTGTTTTCAGCTCTTTTATTTCCGTTTTAATCTCCTTATTTATTTCTTGTAGTAGTTTCTTTAGTTCTTCCATTTCGCGATTTTTTATGTTATCCTTTGGAGATGTTCTTAACGTGGCTTTGCTTCTTTTGAAGGCTTTCTCCTCGTCGAATGAGTTATCGTGTTCTGGCTTATTTCTTTTGCTGTTCATTCGATTTAGTTATTGTATTACATTTACTTTTAATTTATTATTTTAATTTAATTTAATTCTAATCCCAACTTTAATCAAATCTATTTTAAGGCCAGATCTGGATTTTTGTAATAAAATTATGTGGCTTTTATTTTGATCATTAATTTCTTGTTAGCACTAATTACTTTCTTATCTGCCAAAAAAAAAAAAACAAAAACAAAAAACGCGTAGGAATGCCCAAGCAGGTCGACCCTTCGAACATTCGCCAAAACCACTTTTTTAATCTTTCACTCAATTATTCATTTACTTAAGACTTGTTAAAATTATTAAAATAGTTTTATTTTACTTGTCTGATGGTATTTTCTTTATTAACTACTATCACCTGTATGCAGTTAACTTTTGATACTTATTTTTGAACTCGGTTGAATTTTCTAACTTTTAATTCCCGAATAATTTTAAGTTTATTACGAAGCGAAATTAAATAAACCTACTTTTGTCACTTGCAGGACCGTTTCAAATAGTCAAAAAATTAATAAACAGCCTACTAAAATAGAAATATCGCCTATTTAAGACGTAATCCATTACCGGCCCAAGGTACAAAGCACTCCTGATAATGATATAGATCTCATAAGAAACTCTCTCGTCCGCAAACATCTTCAATAAAGTGAAGAGAGCACGAAAAATTTTTCACTTAAAATCAACGAAATGAAAACCAGATACAAGCGAATCAACAAAGGAGACCAATTCAATAAATCTAGATAAAATATTAAAGTTAACAATCACAATTTCCAAAATATGGAACACTTTAAATATCTTATAAGATAAATTATCACGGTTAATAATAATACCACTAAAAAATACAGAGAATAATTCAAACTTTAGACCTATTTTAATACATAGATGCGAATCATGGACAATGAGTAAAACAAGTAAGGAAGAATTACGAATATTTGAAAGAAAAATATTAAACATTTTTTAACATCATTATCATATCGCTACAAATCTGCATAGAATAAGAACACATACTAAATAAAGAAAGCTCTTATAACGATATTTTTCCGGAAAATAAATCCCTTAAGGTAGATCGGACACATGCATAGACGCCAAGATGTCAAACTTAGAAGTTAGCACAGAAAATGCCATATTTAAAAAAAATAACATTTCAGTTGATTACAGATTCGTGGAAAATCGATCAACTTGGAGAAAATTTGTAGTTAGCGAAGACCCACCCAGTGTTGTAGCGCTACGTTATGATAATGATAAAGACAAAGGAGAAACAGTGACAAAAAACAACAAACATGGACTAATGGAGTGAAGCTGCTTTAAAATCTTGATTGGAGAGGATTAAAATGAAAGTGTAAGAAATACAATGTACTTTCTTAGCAGTGTACTTTTACTTCTTTCAATAAAGTATGTTTATATCGACTTCTTATTTTTGTTATCATTCATACGCATTACAGTGTGTAACAGATATGTATACTAATAACTACCTGTTTTTGGTAGGTACGTGCTTCTCTAAAAATAGCTTTATAGATACAAAAGGATTTCATTACCAAATTGGATTTTGTTTCATATGCGGAAATTTCCTAATGTATTTTGTTAACGTGAGTATGTCTTTATACGTTTATTTAAGAACCCTCTTAATAAAAACTTATTTTATTTCATCTCTTGTTTTATGATATCTTGTATACAGCTTTTTTATTATTTTATTTCTAGTTGTATCTGTGTATTACATATAATTCTGGATAGACGGTTATCTCGAAATATAGTGCTAAAATAGATATTTTTGTGTAAAAATGGGTAGTAGTGCACTAAAAAGGGAAGAATGCTTAATTTATCTAACAAGAATTATATCACTTCACGATCATTACATATTTCTGAATATTTTATTTATTATTTAGGGGTAATATGTAATCAATATAAGTGGAGGTAGTGTCAAATTTGCAATGATCTTTACTTTATAAGTAATAGCTTACTGACTGTACTTTACATGTTTAGTTCAAATAAATTAACCTTTTCCTTCAGAAAAGACCGATTTGGATGATAAAGTCAACTAAGAAAGTGTGATGAATCTTGTACCACCCCACATTCACATAGGTTAACCGGAGTCCTCCTGGCAGATTTAAGGAAGATAACTACCATCAGGAAGTTTCTTTCGAGGGTTCAGATGTCGAGGAGTAGCTTACTTTTTTTTGTATATCCTGCAGATGTGTTGATCTGGCCAGTTTTTTCTTCGATTCTAGTCATAAAATGGGCTGGTATGCGTGGAGTTGATGTTACGAATCTAGACTTTATTTCTTTCGTTCTCTAGCTACTTATCTTCGGATATTAGGTGGATTGATAGCTACGATATTGTAGAGCTTATGTATGGATGTGAGTCTTAATATAGGTACTCTCAATTTGACTGACTAATTTATAGCTAAATCTACGTATTAAGTATGTGTTGATGTCACCCATACTAGCAAGGTATATTCGGCAAAAGCATAGAGTTTAAGTCTACGTTTTAAGGGTGGAAGAATGTGCTCCCTATTTTTAGCTGAAAAGTTTGCAGAGAATATTATTTTTTTGGTTCTCATTTCATTTTTATAGTAGTATTAGGTTTTCATTTAGTTTTAAACAAAGTTCTGTGAATAATAAAGTGTGATAGAAACTATCTTCAAGGTATTTATAGCAAGTGCAGAGTTTAAGGATTTCTTGACACTATTGGTTCAGGTATCTGTTCAGATTTGTGAAAGCGTCTTTGTTAGGAACATTGAAGGAGCATACCTAACTTTTTCCGGGGTGTGGCTTAAAATTGATTCAGATTCTATTTTTATTTTGTTTAAGGTATTATTTAGATTTTTCTCTACTTTAGCAACAAAAGTTTTTGGTTATGCAACAATAGATGTATCGTCTACATAATAAAAGTCCTACTATTTACCGGTATGGGTTGTGTAAATGTTATACAGCGTAGGTGCAATTACGGTACCCCAAAGAAGACCGTTCTTCTACGTTCTCCATCTGCTATTCTTACCGTTGAGTGATACGAAAAATCTTATGTTGTGTAGGCATACACAGATAATACAAGTGAGTTTATTACCTAAGGGGATATCACATAGATTTTGAAAAAATGCCATCTAATTTAAGGTGTCGTAAGCGGCATTGAGATTGACAAATACGACTCCTCATACCTGATATTTTTCATACCCGTCTTCGCTGTGTTGGGCAAGATTTAGTATTTGTGATGTACACGATCTTCCCTGTCATATATAGCCACTTTTGTCTTTTAGTTTGAGTTCTTCTTCTATTATCGGTTTATATTAAGGATCATGTGCAGATTTATTTTGTATAGCTGACAAAATAAATAGATATATTGGCCGATAGCTTTTGTGGTCGTTGGAGTTTTTGCCAGGTTAGAGCATAGTGATAACTTTGTCTTTGCTTTGCTTGTCTACAGACTTTAGATATTAGCCATTGTAGTATTTTTGGTCAAAATTTTATAATTAGTTTTGTGCTCAGATCCTCAATCGGGAGCCGTAATATTGTTTATTTTATACGTGGATAGTGGATCCAAGCTCAACATAGTTAAATGGTTCCCGCAGTGACTAGTTTGAGTCCTCTCTCATTTTAAGTTTTTCTTTGCTTCTTTGCCGGCACTTATTATGTAATCTTCTGCGATCAGTTTTATACCAAATACCCTAGGTTTGGCCCTCTATGTGCTTACTGCACTAGAAATACGTCACATTTGTGTTAAGCGTTTATATCTGATAAGCTAAGGTAAAGTAGAGCGTATGTATAATACCCAGTTAAGTGACAATCATATTATTCATGTTAATGTAAAGTTAATATACTTTTTGCTTATATAATTACTTAATATAGTATTTGCTTTATTTATTACACCTTCCATCAGGCGACTATTCTTTAAAAACATAACTAAGGAATCATACACTGCTCTCGAGTCTAGTGATATCCATGAAAATTTAAACCTATGGAAATTGGCAAATTACAAAATACAGACATAATTCTGAATACCAACTTGGGACAAACAGTTTTCCCCTCCTCAACTTATTCAGTTACAATCTATAACATGTAAACGCATACTTGTTTTATTGTTAGATACAATGAATTTCCATCAAGTAACTTTCAGCAATGTGACAACAAATTGCTATATAACAGTACGAGGCAATATCATCATATTTGCGTTACATTAATATTTATGTGGCAATCAGCTGTAAAAGTCATTGCCGTTTTTCCGATCGTATCATATTTTAGCATAGTCACATAAGAATTCTTTTTAAGCAATATACTGTGTCATATTCTTCTGATTTATTTTGTTGACAATTTATTTATGCTTATTCGTTCACCTTTTGTAAAGCAGTCTGTTTAAATATTAGGGATTTATATAATCTTTTGTTTATATAATTTGTTTATCGATTTTACTATTTTAGATAGAGTTTCATAATTATAGTTTTTTTTTTTATTTTTTCTATGGTAATACATATACATACCCAATTCGAAAGGGAGAAAACCAACGAGTTCTAAATTGAACATAGACGTTATTCTCCATTTCTTCCTATACGTTATATAGAGATCATCGTCATCGTATAGTCGGAAGGCAACAAGATTTTATTACCATTTCTTCCTTTTTGTCTCCTCATTCCTATTGCAAACTCAGCCACATAAATGGCGTTTTAAAAATATATGTCAATATTGCCGAAGTGCCTTTCCTAGGATACTTTTTTTAAGCCTAGTTCGTTTGATTACATGTAATTGATTTGATAGTCCTCAACAGATATGTATTGATTGTAGGTAGGATAGCAGGTGTTGATAAATATGATGATTCGGAAAGTAGTTTCATTATTCCTAAATCTGCGCCCTTCATCCGTGGACATCCTAAGGGCATTTTTTCTCTCGGGGCATCCTACCAATTTAACTTGGGAATGCAGTTAATGAGAGAGCCTTTGGATAAAGCCAGCGCAACTTTGGAGTTGAGATTTAGGTTCTTGTACCTCGTTGCTATCTTTATATATGTGTTTGACCTTGGCATTAGTTTCGTTCGGTATTGGTTAGTACTCGGACCTTTGTAAGTCGGGAAATACCACTGATGGCTTTTCTAGCAATCCTGATCTAAATAATACGTTCTCGTTACATATCCACACATTAGCACTGGTTCACTGTTTTATATATCCTGATTTTAGAGATTTATATTAGGCTTCTGGATTTAAAAGTGTTATAAGGGTTCTATAAATATACATCAGTTAGCTACCTGAATTTTTCCTTTTATTTCTTATGTGACAACGCTATCTACGATATCTAAAACGCTGCAATCTTTCAAAATTATATAGCTTTATTGTTACGTTATGCGTTACTCTACATCCTTTCTTTTGTATGTTAAAAAACATTTATTTGATTTTCTCATTAGTGACTATTATACCGTTTTTGCTGCTAGTAGCATTATTTTATAGCATTCTAATATTTAATTTATGGATTATATTCGGATAGCAAATAAATATTCTTTACTTTCTCGGAGAAATAATATTCTAACACACAAAATCCTATTGAATTGCCAAAAACCTCCGTACATATTCTATTCACTTATGAGGGCAGTATAGTCCTGGACTGGCTAATTTTTGGATAATAGGAAACATGAGTGTAGCAGTTTTAATGTTTTCGGGACTACTACTTGGTATCGGGGAGCAGAAATATCATACCAAGGTATTGCATATAGGAATTGTTGCTTGAACTTTATTATTATTAAACAACACTATATTTCCTAGTAAAATCATTATGACTTTACAGTAAGATAAATTTTCGATGTTGGTTATGAAAACATCATGTACATACCACCGGGTTCCCTATGTCGATCTCCAGAAAAATCTTTGTAATAATGATACGGGACACAAAAAACCAAGAATGAAAATATGCGCCAAGAAACTCTGTGATATAACAGTCGAATAAAATACAGATTGTCGATTCAAATAGTCAAAAAATTAATGAACAGCTTACTAAAATGGAAATATCGCCTATTTAAGATGTAATTCATTAAAGGCCCAAGGTACAAAGCACTCCTAGCATATGCTAATGACATAGATCTCATAAGAAACTCTCCCGTCCGCAAACATCTTCAATAAAGTAAAGAGAGCACGAGAAATCAACGAAATGAAAACCAAATACAAGCGAATCAACAGAAAAGACCAATTTAATAAATCTAGATAAAATATTAAAGTTAACAACTACAATTTCAAAAATATGGAACACTTTAAATATCTTAGATAAATAATCACTGTTAATAATAATGTCAATAACTAAATACTTTTAGCATAATTCAAATTTTAGACCTATTTTAATACATGGATGCGAATCATTGACATTGACTAAAAAAAATAAGGAAGAAGTACGAATATTTGAAATAAAAATAATTAGAAAAATGTTTTAACCTCATTATCATATCGCTACAAATCCGTATAAAATAAGAATCCATACTGAATAAAGAAAGCTTTTATAACGATATTGTTCAGAAAAATAAATCGCTTAAGGTAGATCGGACACATGCATAGACGCCAATATATCAAACTTGTAAAACTGGTATGGAAGGAAGTTAGCACAGAAGAAAAAATGCCGCTTAGGCGTCTCAGTAAGCAATGGAGAGAAAACATCCAATTATATCTCAAAATATTAACATTTCATTTGATTACAGATTCGTGGAAAATCGATCAACTTAGAGAAAATTTGTAGTTAGCGAAGACCCACCCAGTGTTGTAGCGCCACGTAATGATGATGATAATGAAAAAGGAGAAATAGTGACAAAAAGTAATAAAAATGGACTAATTGAGCAAACCTGCTTTAAAATCTTGATTGGAGAGAATTAAAATGAAAGTATAAGAAATACAATGAATGATTGATGGATTCGAGAAACTTGAGACTTGAGAAAAGCACACTGACGTGTGTATCCATATTAAATTCCTTAGATTTTTATACTTTTTTTTAGACTTTTATACTAATAGCTTTAAAATTGAATGTTTGGTGAAAATAGCTACGCGACTTTAATGCATCAAATATTTTGTTAATTAAAAATCAACATATTGAAATTAGACAGCAAAAAATTATAATATTAAAGATTAATTTATAAATTATTATAGTCTAATTTTAACTACTTCATGAAATAAATATTACACGCCATAAACTGCAGTAATTGAAAAATTATAAAGATCTTACAGAAGAGTTTCTTAAACTGTTAGACGATTACGCTACTCGATGTTCATATTAATAGGTTCCAAAATGTACCACCTATAAAATTTAAAAATCTACTACTAATACAATTATTGGCAACATCGCAGGAGTTAAGAAGTGTACGGGAAAAGTTATATACGGATCCCAAAAATGTTTGATCCTATTACGGAGTCCACTTGATCCGACGTATTGGTCGGAGTCTACATAAAGCGCTACTCAGATAATAATATACACGGCGTATATTCTCCTGGAGTTAATATAATACCGTTTTAGTACGGAGCCCATATTAACCGCTAGAAGTATATATATATATATATATATATATATATATATATATATATATATATATATATATATATATATATATCTACGGCATAAAGTGAACTCCGCCCATGTTAAAATTCAGGTTCAAGTGAGCTCTGTGGTCAAGTGGACACCGATATACGGAGCTCACTTGTCCATTCCATAATATTGGCTCTGTCGATTCGTTAAGATGTATAGTTTCATAATTCTTAAAAAAATTTTGGAGCTCATAAGTACCCCTGTATCATAAATGTATTTCGCTTAGTTCACGTGTATATATTATAGGGGTCGTTCAGATCTTTTTCACTGTATATTGGAACTATACGTATATCGGTTTAAGTAAGCTCTGATAGTTTGGCAACTATGCACTAAGGCCAGCGTTCTTAATATATATATTTTATATATTTTAAACGGTTCATACGGACTCCTTTTCATACGCATTACAATATGTAATCTTCTTCTTCTTCTTGATGTGCCTATCCGTTATGAATGTTGGCGATCATATTGACAATATGTAATAGATATGTATAATACCAAATACCTGTTTTTGGTAGGTACCTGCTATTCTAAAAATAGCTTTATAAATACAAAAGGATTTCATTACCAAGTTGGACGTGTTTTTTCATATGCGAATATTTCCTAATGTATTTTGTTAACATGAATATGTCTTTATACGTTTTATTTAGGAATACGATTAATAAGAACTTTTAGTTAATCGATTGTTTTATGATATCTTGTATACAGCTTCTTTATTATTTTATTTCTGGTTTTATCTGTGTACTACATATAATTCTGGATAGGTTATCTTAAAATAAATAAGTGTAAAAATAGATATTTTTATGTAAAAATTGGTAGTAGTGCACAAAAGAGGGAAAAATGCTTAATTTATATAAGAAGAATGTACCAGTTCACCAATATTACATACTTCTAAATGTTTTATCTGCTATTTAGAGGTAATATGTAATCAATAAACGTGAAGTTAGTGTCAAATTTGCAATAATCTTTGGTCAGTTTTTTCTCGATTTTAGTCATAAATTGAGCTGGTATTCGTTGAGTGGATGTTGCGATTCTAGACTTTGTATCTTTTATTCTCTAGCAGTCTAGCTATTTATCTTCGGATATTAGGTGAATTGATAGCTACGATATTGTAGAGCTTATGTATGGATGTGTGTGTGTGTGTGTGTCTTAATATTCGCTGAATTTGGCTGTCTAATTTATAGCTAAATCTACGTGTTAAATATGTGTTGGTGTCATCCATACTTGCAAGGTATATTCGGTAGCAGAAGCATATAGTGCAAGCGTCTACGTTTTAAGGATGAAAGGATGCTTCTCATTTTTAGCTGACAAGTTTGCAGAGATTATTTTTCTGGTCCTCAGTTTGCCTTTTGACAAAATGTGATACAAACTATCTTCAAGGTATTTATAGCAAGTCCAGAGTTTAAAAATTTCATGACACTATTGGATGTTTAGATTTTTAAAAGCATCTCTGTTAGGGACATTAAAGCAGGACATCTGACTTTTTCTGAGGTTTGGCTTAAAATTGATTCATAGTCTATTTTTATTGTGTTTAAAGTATGATTTAGATTTTTCTATACTTCAGCAACAAAAGTTTTTGGTTGTGCAACAATATAGATGTATCGTCTACATAATAAAAGTCCTAGTATTTACTGGTATGGGTTGTGTAAATATTATACAGTGTAGGTACCATTACGCTACCCCAAAGGAGACCGTTCTTCTGCGTCTTCCATCTGTTATTTTTACCATTGAATGATACGAAAAATCTTTTGTTGTGTAGGCATACCCGGACAATACAAGCCATTGTTGTATTTTTGATCCAAATTTTAGAATTAGTTTTGTGCTCAGATCTTTAGTCAGGAGCCGTAATATTGTTCATTATATACGTAGATAGCAGATCCAAGCTCAACACCGTTGAAAGATTCCCTTAGCTGACTGGTTTTGTCCCCTCTCATTTTAAGTTTTTCTTTTCTTGTTTGCCTATGTTTGGCCCTCAATGTGTTTCCTGCACTACAAATACGTCACATTTGTGTTAACCGCATATGTCTGATAAAGTTAAGTAAAGTAAAGTACCTATCTTTATCTCTGGATATTCCCTTCTCTAATATTTATAGACATAATTAGGATAGTTGGCATTAAAAAGGCCGATTTGGCCGATCTTTAAACCCTATAAAATATGGCTAATCTTTTACTTTTCATTAAAAATTTTAATTTTACATACTGTTACTTTTAGACAATATTTCGATCAGATTTGTATAGTAATAAATGTAGTTAATATACATAGAGTCTCTTTGTGAAAAATAAATAAGTTTGTAATTTCGGTCACAACTCATATATGGATAATAAGGAAATAAACGGTTAAAATAGGTGTACAAAATTTTAACTACATATTATATCGGCGCCATTGTTCAGAAGTTGGGTTTATCTCAGAGATCAAAGGTTACGTTACATGCATATTCCAGGTTCTATGTACGTATTTTCATTCCTAAAAAAGTATATTTATAATAAAGCCCTGAAGCTACCTTTAGATTCTATGAAAAGTAGAATCTATGAAAATTAGCAAATTAAAAAATAAAGACATAATTCTGAATGGCCAACTTGAGACAAATAATTCTCCGGTCCTTAACTTATTCAGTTACAAACTATAATGTGTAAACGCATACATCTTTTATTGTTAGATAAAATGAATTTTTATCAAGTAACGGTCGGATCCATCACTTACTAAAAGAGTAGAAAATGACATGCTTATGCTTTAGAGTACGGCTACTTTAGTACAAAGTACCCCTTGCTTTTGCCAATTGCTTTCTCACTTTGGTATTATCTAATATAAATTTACAACTATGACGAAATTTGTATAATATTTTATGCATTGATATTAAACTGATATTAAACTGAGGATATAAAAATCAACAATAAGACCGATAATGACGTACATAGCGGAAACAAGAGCAGATACGGCGAAAACACAAAGACTGCTAGAAACAACAGAAATGAAAGTCTTACGAATAATAACAAAATAAACTCTAAGAGAAAGAGTAAGAAGTGAAGAAATACGAGCGAGATGTGGTTTAGAGGAAATAAACGCGTGGACCAAAAGAAAAAAGCGGAATGGAATCAACACTTCGAAAGAATGACAGAAAATGGAATAGTACAAATAGCAAGAGACAAATCGCCAAATGGAAGGAGATCATTGGGACGACCGAGGAAAAGATGGTCAGACAACGTCACTTGAGGCTCAAAACCGAAGTAAAACAGGCATTAAGCCTATTTATAAAGAAGGAAGAAGAAGAAGAAGATATTAAACTGGAGTAGAAGCACTTGGTAGATAATATTTATTTGTTTGAGTATACCTATTTTAAAACATGGTACATAAAATAATAAATATTTGTGTGCTCAGTTTTTTGCTCTGAATTGAAGATTTTATCTCAAAATATGACTGTACTTTATACAAATATTATTATTTTCTGAGATACCGGTATAAATATAAATTTTGAATTTCGCAATGATTTTTTAAAATTATTTTCTTGTGACGTTATGTCAGTGTTTAAGAATAATGCTGGGAATAAGGTTAAATAGGTGTTTATATTTAATTTGACGTTTAAATATTTAAATCTGAGTTCATTTTTCGAAAAACTATCAACTTGTGACAACAAATTGCTATATAACAGTACGAGGCAATATTCTTATGCTGTGACAAAATCATCATATTTGCTTTACATTGCCGTTTTTCCTGCCGTATCATATTTTAGCATAGTCTTCTGATTCATTTTATAGACAAGCGGTAATGGATATCCACAATTTGTCTAATAATATTAAGTTTTAAAAACAGCTGTGCTTTTATGCTCATTTGTTTACCTTTTGTAAAGCCACCTGAGTTATGAATAACTACTTTTTTGTATTTTTAGAAGACATACTTCTATCGGGCATATTTTAATGTGTGAATATTAGGGATTTATATAATCTTTTTGTATATATAATTTGTTTATTGATTTTACATTTTAGATAAAATTTCATAATTATAGGTCTCTTCCGTTTATTTTCTATAGTAATACATATACAAACCCAATTCGAAATGGAGAAAAACCAGCGAGTTCTAGATTGAACATAGAGACATTCGTCTCTCTTTCTCCCTATATGTTATATAAAGGTCATCGTCATCATATAGTCAGAACGCAACAAGGTTCTATTACCTTTTCTTCTTTTTGTCTCCTCATTACTATTGAAAACTCAGCCACGTAAATGACGTAAAAATTTATTTCCCTATTTCTGAAGTGCCTTTCCTGGGACAACTTTTTTAAGTCTAGTTCATTTGATTACTTGTAATTGATTTGATAATCCCTAACAAATAAGTTGTTGATTGTAGGTAGGATAGCATGTGATTGAACAGAGATGTGTTGATAAGATGTAGGTAGTCTCATTATTCCTAAATCTGGCCATATGTTACTTCCCTCCATTCGTGGACGTCCTAAGGGCATTTTTTTTTTTCTCGATCCTCCCAATTTAGCTTGACAATGCAGTTATTAGAGAGCCTTTGGATATAGCCAGCGCAACTTTGGCGTTGAGATTTAGTTTCTTGTACGACGTTGCTACCTTTGTATATGTGTTTGACCTTGGCATTAGTTCCGTTTGGTATTGGTTAGTACTCGGACCTATATAGGTTGGAAAATACTTCTGATGACATTTCTAGCAATCCTGATCTAATTACTACTTGAGTTTTACTTACATTGTTTTGACAGTGTTCTCGTCACATATCCACACAGTAGCACTGATTTAATTATCTTCTTTTATATCCTGATTTTATAGATTCCTATTAGACTTCTGGATTTAAAAGTGTCATAAGGGTTATAATATATACATCAGTTAGCTACCTAAATATTCATTTTTATTTCTTATGTGAGAACGTTATCTACGATATACTAAATACTGCAATGTTTTAAAATGATATGGGTTTATTGTAACATTATGCTCTACTCTATATTATCCTTTTTAGCATGTTAAAGGACATTTATTTAGTTTTTTACTGATTATCAGCAAATTTTTTTGGTGCTAATAGCATTATTTTATAGCATTCCAATATTTATTCTATGGATTAAATCTGGATAGCAAATAGATATTCTTCACTTTCTCGGAGAAATAATATTACTACTAATTTCAAACCTATTTTAATACATGGATACGAGTAATAGCAAATGACTAAAGCAAGTGAGGAAGAACTCCGAATATTTAAAAAGAAAATAATATGAGACAACGATTTGAACCTTCGTCGAAGCTAGATTTAGTTAATTACCAGTCTAATCGCACCTAGTTTTTGTGCTTTTATTTATATCCAGTTAATACTAAAAGTGTAATAAGTTGTTGTGATACCGTAAATAACAATGGAGAATAACAATGGAGAAAATCGGTAAGGAATTTTAATCTAATTAGATACTTACTTTAAAACAAGTTCATATTATTTATATCACCTGATGTCATTAAACAACGAAAATGGATGATGTTAATAGTCCAGTGGCGTCGAGGCCCCAAACGTTATTGACATCATATAAAACTTCTTCATATTCTGTAGCGTTAATCAATTCAATTCCAAAATTCCAATATCTACTTGCACTGTGAAAAATTATAGAACCAAGATATATACATTTTTTCATCACGAATTTCAAATCACCGTATTTGTATTTACCTAGCTAGTGAAGAATTATAAAAAACTGTCATGAAGGCTGACAACGAAAGAATAACTATCAATCATCAAATAATTTATGCTCGACGCTTAATTACACCAAATTAAAGATTACTGATCTCTAATGTTTGTCCTAGTATTTATCACACTTTCATAGAATATGAACTTAAAAAATTAGGCCTCAATTTATTACGTCCAATTAATTTTTTACGAAGAGGTACAACAAACCCAGTATATAGATATATATTGAGCTTTCCAAGACATACATTTATCTTTCCTTTGAAAGCTACATTAATTCCTCCCTCAATTGTCAGAAACCACGATCAAACATCTAATCGTATTTTTTTATCTTTAGAAAACAGATGTGTTACTATTGTAAAAAATCTGACCATTTTGTAGCAAATTGGTCATTCTGTACAAATCCAAATCAGAACTTTACGACAACAGTGCCAACTACTACTATAAATACAGTAGTTAATACTCTTCCACACATGACGTCCTGATCACATCAGCATCTTCAGCGAAGTCCTTTTCCTTACAATCCTCGACTATACCTACTTAATTAACTATACCAATATTACCTCCATCTCAAATATCACCCTTAACATTATTCCCAAGTTCTCAATCTACATACACAGATAAAAATATAACAACTACCCAGTTATCAACAATACCTAATATTTCACAACCTCATATATCAATCCCAAACTATTCCTCAACACTTGCGTACCCTATCAATAACATATCAATAAATACTGTAATTTAAAAACTAAAATTGCGTAGCCAAGACAAAGTAGTCATAACCCAAAGTGCTTTAACAAAGGTGAACGAATTATTAGCGTAACAGCTGTTTTGAAAACTAAATAGGTATTATGAGACGAATTGGGATATTGCATTACACAAACTAAACCGCTTGATTATGGTTTGTTGATTAGGGAAAATATGATATGACAGGAAAGACTAATGACTCTATAGCTAATTGCCACATAAATATATATGTAACGCAAATCGTATGATTTTGTATATGACAAATAATATTATATTCTAAATTATACCTATATAGAGATACAAATAGTAAAACAAACATAATAAACAACTATTATACAATATAGTAAATATTTATTTAGATAAACGTAAAGGTTAAAACATGGTTTTTAATTCGCGGTAAAAGATTTATTAGAGTTTAGCACATAAGATAAATTCGTAACAAAATTCATATACCAGTAAATGGTACTCGTTACAGCAGCGAAGTAATTTTAGCAACAGATATGTAGGCTGACCTTACCCCTTGACATACAGCAACCACAAAAGAATCGGCGATAGCGCAAAGGGCAGCTACCCCTTAACCAAGACACGACTCTCTTGTTTGGCAGATAGCACTTGTCTCTTCGACGACTAGGCAGCCTTCACCCCTACTGGATAGAACGACTGTCTTTAATGACTAAGCAGTCTTCATCCTTACTGGATGGAATGATTGTCTTTGATGACTGAGCAGCCTCCACTCTTATTGGATGGAATGACTCACTGTTAATGGGCTAATTATACGGGAGAATTAAAACATGAAACATGGACGACGAAAAAACAAAATAAGAGCCGATTGAGCATCGCAGAAAGAAGAATTATTAGAGAAATATATAAACCTGTTATCGATAATATTACAAATCAATACAGAGTGCGAAACAACCGCGAACTAATTGATTATTATGACCAACTAGATAAAGTAAAAATATAAATAACATCTTATACGTAATACCTTGTAAAAATAATATTGTACATTTTTAAGAACGAACTCCTATTTGAACATTGAAGCGTCAAATAAAATATGTAGTACATAATAAATATTGTGGCATATTTCTTTCATTCTATCCAAAAAATTAAAAAAAAATAAAGTCAGACATATTGAGATGGATTACTGAATACTATTATAGCATACAAGTAGTTTGAGCTACCGGATATTTAAATACATTAAAACTTGGTGTGAACATTTTGGTTAAAAGAATAAATTTCATTTTTATATTACACATGTAGTTGACGTTTCTATCTCCAAATTCTTTTTTAGAGTTCTTTTCTAGACACGTACTAAACAAATTTTGTTTATATTGCAGTTTCTTCTTTTTGTAGATTTAATAGTGATATGAGGATATCAGTTTGCTACATATACATAAAATACAAATAGACTGACTGTTGCAATACAGGTCCGTTTCCCCAGTGCGACAGAGAAAACTGGCGAAAAGCAGTCCCTGCATCTCTTTCTAATTTGCCATGTTTATCGAACGCGTGACCTAAATGACCAATGAGAAGGTCACGTGGTCGATAAACCCGTCCCATTAGAAAAAGATACAGATATTGCTTTTCGTCAGTTTTCTCTGTCGCATTGCGGAAACGTGAATGTATGGCAGTATTCAGTCTATTTGTACTATATGTCTATGGTTTGCTACATGCATTTTCGCTTTTATCTTTTATGTGACAAAGTTATCAGCGATATCTAAATAGCTCCAATCCTTCAAAAGTATATGGTTTTATTGTTACATTAATGCTCCATTCTATATCATACCTTTTGTCTGTTAATGAACTTTTATTTGGATTTCTTGTTATTGACTATAACACCGTTTTTTTTATGCTAAAAGCATTATTCAATATATTATAATGTGTAATTTCTCTGGCTGCTGACGAACAGAAGTTTTTATTAACTTTTCTTTAATATAATTATGTATGCAGATTTGTATTTTGATCTTCTCACGGTGCTAAAGAGCAAATGTAATAGTTTATTGTATTTTTCCATAAGATTTCTAGTTTTTCACTGTGTCATGGCTCCTCTTATTTCTTTTCTTACGATTTACATTAATTCATTTAATTATTATTTCTGAAATTTCAAGTTTATACACAGTTTCTTTTGTTCCGCTTATTTATCTAAGATATGTTATTCATTCTTATCTATCTATCTATCTATATAAGGATTTTTACAGCTGTCGCTGCCTTCCTTCTTTCAGCCAACTTCTCCAGTCCTTTCTGTTCTGCCATTCTCCATCTCTAAGGTCTCGTTTTTCCATGGCCTCGTCCACTTCATCCCTCCATGATCTTCGGGGTCTACCTCTTTTTCTCCTTCCTATTGGGCTCCAATCCGAAATCCTTGCTGTCCACCTTGTATAATCTATTCATTCTTATCTATAGATGTGCTTATTCCCTATCAATTATCTATCAATATTTGAAGTCTTTTTTTATTTGTTTTAATCATTGTAATGATTCGCATCCGTACATAAAAATAGGTCTAAAGCTTGTATTATGCTCTAAACTCCTTCAGTGGTAGTATTACCAACTGCGATTATTGTTCTAAGATATTTAATGTCTTCCATACTTTCGAAATTGAAATTGTTGACTTTAACGTTGTATCTAGATTTACTGACGGTCTCTTATCTTTATGCGCTGGTATTTGGTTTTCACTTCGTTGATTTTACTTGAAACTTTTTTCGTGCTCTCTGGACTTTGTTCATTACGTCGTTTACATATTTATAGATGTAATCATCAGCATAGTCAAGCAACAATTCCTATATGCATTAACTTAATGCTGATATCCTGCTTCCCCAATCCAGTTAGCAGTCCCGAAACCAATAAAATTGCTACATTCAAGTTTTTTATTAAGCTGCCCAGAACTATAGGTACTCCTTATTATCTTACTGATGTTAGTGCTGCCCCTTATAAGTGAATAAAATATGAAAGGAAGGTTTTGGTAATTTAATAAGATCCTTGTGTTATAATATAATGTCTCCGAGAAAGTAAAGTAATATCAAAACGCTATTCGGATTTAATCCATAGCTAAAATATTAGAATGCTATAAAATAATGCTATATATTAGCATTAATAAGTTTATAATGGATACTAAAGTTTGAAAATAATTAGAGCAAGTAATTTAAATTATCAAAGTGCTTATTAAACATAAAATTATAATAAAATTATATTAACAATTTATATTATAATATATTAAAAAACAGTAGCCAAATATTCTTAGAATTCCTCGATGACTAACCTGGTGGATATTTAAATAAATTTTAAGTTCTAAAATGTACCTGCTCTAAAATTTGAAAATCTACGACTAATACAACTACTGGCAACATCGCAGGAGCTTAGTTGTGTACGCTAAAAGCTGTATACGGATCCCAAAAATGTTTTATCCAGTTACGGAGTCCACTTGATCCGACGTGTTGGTCGGAGTCTACATAAAGCGCTACTCAGATAATAATATACACGGCGTATATCCTCCTGGAGTTAGTATAATACCGTTTTAGTACGGAGCTCACATTAACCGCTAGAAGTATATATATATATATATATATATATATATATTAAATATTTTGGGTTTTGTAGTCAAATACTGACCTTTAAGTGAAACTCTTTTTAAGGTTTGTTAAGCTTTCGCGTTTAATAATAATAATAATAATAATAATAATAATAATAATTGGTACTCCTCAAGTCCAAAATGACAAATGCCGATATGGATGCCAAGCCCAAGAAACCATCCAACATCTTACCGGTGGCTGCCAGGCATTTGTCGGTACTGATTATAAAGAACGCCATGACTCAGTAGGAAAGATTATCCACCAAGAACTAGCTGACAAACTGGGACTTCTCCAAACCGACCATCTTCCTTATTATCAATATGTCCCTGACAGAATGCTTGAAAATGACAACTACAAGCTATACTGGGACCGCACTGTGCTCACAGACCAACCAGTAGCCCATAATAGACCGGATCTCATACTAGTGAATAAAATTACCAGGCAAACAACACTTATTGATGTGGCGATACCTAACACTAACAATTTGCTTGTTAAATACAACGAAAAGATCGCCAAGTATAGAGATCTGGAAATACAAATCAAGAGACAATGGAGAATGGAAAGTACCCAGACAGTACCTATTGTTCTATCTACTACTGGTGTTATTCCCAAAAACCTCCTAGCAAACATAAAACAGCTGGGTTTAAATGAACATCTTTATAAGGCCATGCAGAAAGCTGTACTCCTCGCGACCTCCAGATGTGTACGAAAATTTCTGGGAGATACTCCGACATACCAAGTCACCTAGGGCTCGATAACACGGAAAGAGTCCCACCAGAGCTCAATCCTTTTGATACCGTAGGTATCTGGGATGAGTGAATTTTCCCCTTAGAGGGAGTGTGAGCCGTATGGCTAAATCTGGGATAATAATAATAATAATAATCATAATAATCAAATATCGAAACGGAAAATATCGCAATTAACCGCGGCCTCTTCCAAGGAGACTCGCTAAGTCCCTTGTGGTTCTGTCTAGCGATGAACCCACTATCCCAACTATTGAACTCCACTGACTCAGGTTTTAGCATTAAAAACAACAACACTGTAGTGGCGAAGCTTAATCATCTGTTGTATATGGATGATTTGAAACTAATGGCTTCCACTCGAACTCACTTAGATCAAATGCTAAAAACTGTAGAAACTTTTTCAAATGATATTAGTATGCACTTTGGGTTAGACAAATGTCGTGTACTAAATATAGTCAAGGGAAAGGTTCAGCCCGGGGGATTCGACATGCAAAATGGCCAAAACATCGAGGCTATGGGCGAAAATGACATGTATAAATATCTAGGAGTAAAGCAAGCGCGGAAAATTGATCATAAACAAATGAAAATCGAATTAACATCAGAGTTCATACGAAGAGTAAAACAGTTACTCCGCTCACATCTTAATAGTAAAAATTTGTTTAAGGCATTAAACACCTACGCATTTTCCGCGCTTAGCTACTCATTTGGCATTATTAAGTGGACTAAAACGGATATAGAAAGTCTTCAGAGAAAAGTACGAACACACCTCACAAAGGCACAAAAACACCATCCTCGAAGTGCAGTAGAAAGAACGACATTACCACGGTATTTAGGAGGACGAGGACTTATTGATATAAGCGAACAATTAGATAAGCAGATTAATAATTTAAGAACTTATTTTCAGGTGCAGGCGGAGACATCTACTCTTCATCGCGCGATTTGCGCAGTAGATGACACAACACCGATCAACCTGAGGGAACAAGAAATGCGCATAAACCATCTTACTAAGAACGAAAAAATGCGCATCTGGATGGGTAAACCTCTGCACGGGCGACATCCGAATGAAGTCAGTCAAGACTATGTCGACAATATAGCGTCGAACTATTGGCTGACATCAGGAAAGATGTTCCCTGAAACAGAAGGTTCATTACTCGCCATTCAGGATCAGGTTATACCAACCAAAAATTACCTTAAATATATTGTCAAAGACACTCAGGTCCAAAACGACAAATGCCGATATGGATGTCAAGCCCAAGAAACGATCCAACATCTTACCGGAGGCTGCCAGGCATTTGCTGCAACTGAATATAAGGAACGGCATGACTCAGTAGGGAAGATCCTCCATCAAGAGATAGCTATTAAACTGGGACTTCTACAAACAAACCATCTCCCATATTATCAATACGTTCCAGAGAGTATGCTTGAGAATAACAACTACAAGCTATACTGGGATCGTACTGTGCTCACAGACCAAACTGTAGCACATAATAGACCAGATCTCGTGCTAGTTAATAAACTAACAAGACAAACAACTCTAATCGATGTGGCGATACCTAACAACAATAACCTGCGTGTTAAGTACAACGAAAAGATCGCCAAGTACAGAGATCTGGAAATACAAATAAGAAGACAATGGAGAATGGAAAGTACCCAGACGATACCGATTATTCTTTCTACCACTGGAGTCATTCCGAAGAACCTCCTAGAAAACGTAAAAAAGCTGGGTCTAAATGAACATCTATATAAGGTCATGCAGAAAGCTGTGCTACTTTCGACGTCTAGATGCGTGCGAAAATTTTTAGGAGATACACCGACGTACCAAGTCACCTAGGACTCGATAACATGGAAAGAGTCCCACCAGAGCTCAATCCTTTTGATACCGTAGGTATCTGGGATGAGTGAATTTTCCCCTTAGAGGGAGTGTGAGCCGTATGGCTAAATCTGGAATAATAATCATAATAATAATAATAACGACAGAATGCTTGAAAATGACAACTACAAGCTATACTGGGACCGCACTGTGCTCACAGACCAACCAGTGGCCCATAATAGACCGGATCTCATACTAGTGAATAAAATTACCAGGCAAACAACACTTATTGATGTGGCGATACCTAACACTAACAATTTGCTTGTTAAATACAACGAAAAGATCGCCAAGTATAGAGATCTGGAAATACAAATCAAGAGACAATGGAGAATGGAAAGTACCCAGACAGTACCTATTGTTCTATCTACTACTGGTGTTATTCCCAAAAACCTCCTAGCGAACATAAAACAGCTGGGTCTAAAAGAACATCTTTATAAGGCCATGCAGAAAGCTGTACTCCTCGCGACCTCCAGATGTGTACGAAAATTTCTGGGAGATACTCCGACATACCAAGTCACCTAGGGCTCGATAACACGGAAAGAGTCCCACCAGAGCTCAATCCTTTTGATACCGTAGGTATCTGGGATGAGTGAATTTTCCCCTTAGAGGGAGTGTGAGCCGTATGGCTAAATCTGGGATAATAATAATATGATCCAGAAAACAACACACCTCAACAATGCCTGGACACATTAAAACAAAAACTATCTGTTTACTCAGGCCGCCTGAGAAGATACAAAGTTAGTAACAACCGGAAATGCGACAATATACTTTTTGAGCAAGCAGAGAAAACTTTCTATAGGAAACTTAATTCCACTGTAGAAAACGCAAATAAATCCTACCCAAGCCAAGAAGAAATTCATGAGTTTTGGGGAAACCAACTTTCGACGCCAGCTACCCATAACAACAAAGCTGGATGGATTGAAGACACCACGAACAAATGTCAACACTACAGGAATATTCCTTATGAACCTTTCACCACTGAAGAAGTCTCGAACATTATCAAAGAGCTTCATAACTGGAAATCTCCTGGACCGGACGGAGTTCAAAACTTCTGGCTAAAGAAGTTTTGGAGTGTTCATGAGCTTTTAACAGTATTTATTAATAATATTATTTCTAATTCACAGGAAATACCATCATTCCTTACTCAGGGAACCACCTATCTAATACCGAAGGATCAAAATAACACCCAAGATCCAGCCAAGTACCGCCCAATTACTTGTCTTCCAACTTTGTACAAATTGGTCACCTCCTGTGTGGCCCGGCGTATCTACCAACACTGTGCTCTAAACAATATCATAGAGCCCCAACAGAAAGGATGCGCTAAGGGCTCCATGGGATGCAAAGAACAACTTATTATCGACTCAGTCATTTCTAACCAGGCATACACCAAAAAAAGAAACCTTTTTACTTATTATCAATATGTCCCTGACAGAATGCTTGAAAATGACAACTACAAGCTATACTGGGACCGCACTGTGCTCACAGACCAACCAGTGGCCCATAATAGACCGGATCTCATACTAGTGAATAAAATTACCAGGCAAACAACACTTATTGATGTGGCGATACCTAACACTAACAATTTGCTTGTTAAATACAACGAAAAGATCGCCAAGTATAGAGATCTGGAAATACAAATCAAGAGACAATGGAGAATGGAAAGTACCCAGACAGTACCTATTGTTCTATCTACTACTGGTGTTATTCCCAAAAACCTCCTAGCGAACATAAAACAGCTGGGTCTAAAAGAACATCTTTATAAGGCCATGCAGAAAGCTGTACTCCTCGCGACCTCCAGATGTGTACGAAAATTTCTGGGAGATACTCCGACATACCAAGTCACCTAGGGCTCGATAACACGGAAAGAGTCCCACCAGAGCTCAATCCTTTTGATACCGTAGGTATCTGGGATGAGTGAATTTTCCCCTTAGAGGGAGTGTGAGCCGTATGGCTAAATCTGGGATAATAATAATAATAAATTGTTAAAGATCCTCAAGTCCAAAACGACAAATGCCGATATGGATGCCAAGCCCAAGAAACCATCCAACATCTTACCGGTGGCTGCCAGGCATTTGTCGGTACTGATTATAAAGAACGCCATGACTCAGTAGGAAAGATTATCCACCAAGAACTAGCTGACAAACTGGGACTTCTCCAAACCGACCATCTTCCTTATTATCAATATGTCCCTGACAGAATGCTTGAAAATGACAACTACAAGCTATACTGGGACCGCACTGTGCTCACAGACCAACCAGTGGCCCATAATAGACCGGATCTCATACTAGTGAATAAAATTACCAGGCAAACAACACTTATTGATGTGGCGATACCTAACACTAACAATTTGCTTGTTAAATACAACGAAAAGATCGCCAAGTATAGAGATCTGGAAATACAAATCAAGAGACAATGGAGAATGGAAAGTACCCAGACAGTACCTATTGTTCTATCTACTACTGGTGTTATTCCCAAAAACCTCCTAGCGAACATAAAACAGCTGGGTCTAAAAGAACATCTTTATAAGGCCATGCAGAAAGCTGTATTCCTCGCGACCTCCAGATGTGTACGAAAATTTCTGGGAGATACTCCGACATACCAAGTCACCTAGGGCTCGATAACACGGAAAGAGTCCCACCAGAGCTCAATCCTTTTGATACCGTAGGTATCTGGGATGAGTGAATTTTCCCCTTAGAGGGAGTGTGAGCCGTATGGCTAAATCTGGGATAATAATAATATGATCCAGAAAACAACACACCTCAACAATGCCTGGACACATTAAAACAAAAACTATCTGTTTACTCAGGCCGCCTGAGAAGATACAAAGTTAGTAACAACCGGAAATGCGACAATATACTTTTTGAGCAAGCAGAGAAAACTTTCTATAGGAAACTTAATTCCACTGTAGAAAACGCAAATAAATCCTACCCAAGCCAAGAAGAAATTCATGAGTTTTGGGGAAACCAACTTTCGACGCCAGCTACCCATAACAACAAAGCTGGATGGATTGAAGACACCACGAACAAATGTCAACACTACAGGAATATTCCTTATGAACCTTTCACCACTGAAGAAGTCTCGAACATTATCAAAGAGCTTCATAACTGGAAATCTCCTGGACCGGACGGAGTTCAAAACTTCTGGCTAAAGAAGTTTTGGAGTGTTCATGAGCTTTTAACAGTATTTATTAATAATATTATTTCTAATTCACAGGAAATACCATCATTCCTTACTCAGGGAACCACCTATCTAATACCGAAGGATCAAAATAACACCCAAGATCCAGCCAAGTACCGCCCAATTACTTGTCTTCCAACTTTGTACAAATTGGTCACCTCCTGTGTGGCCCGGCGTATCTACCAACACTGTGCTCTAAACAATATCATAGAGCCCCAACAGAAAGGATGCGCTAAGGGCTCCATGGGATGCAAAGAACAACTTATTATCGACTCAGTCATTTCTAACCAGGCATACACCAAAAAAAGAAACCTTTTTACTGCCTTCATTGACTACAAGAAGGCTTTTGATTCAGTGCCGCATGAATGGCTTATAGATATATTGAAAATATATAAAGTCGATGATAATCTCGTGACCTTTTTGAAGCATATAATGGCAGAGTGGAAGACTAAAATTCACCTTGAAATACCTGGTGAAATTAATATCGAAACTGAAGATATCCCTATTAACCGGGGCCTTTTCCAAGGGGACTCGTTGAGTCCACTTTGGTTCTGCCTAGCGATGAACCCACTATCTCAGCTGCTGAACTCTACTGACTCAGGATTTAGCATCAAAAATAACAACACCGTTGTAGCGAAACTTAATCATCTGTTGTATATGGATGATTTAAAATTATTGGCTTCCACCCGAAATCACCTAGATGAGATGCTAAAAACTGTAGAAAATTTCTCAAATGACATCAGTATGCATTTTGGACTAGACAAGTGCCGTATACTAAATATAGTCAGAGGAAAGGTTCAGCCTGGAGGTTTCGATATGCAAGATGGCCAAAACATCGAGGCAATGGGTGAAAATGATATGTACAAATATCTCGGAGTAAAACAGGCACGTAAAATTGACCATAAACAAATGAAAACGGAACTAACTTCGGAGTTCGTGCGAAGAGTAAGACAACTAAATCGGTCATATCTTAACAGTAAAAATTTGTTTAAGGCATTAAATACGTACGCCTGTTCTGCACTGAGCTACTCATTTGGTATTATAAAGTGGTCAAAAACGGATATAGAGGGTCTTCAGCGGAAAGTAAGAACACTTCTCACAAAGGCGCAAAAACATCATCCACGTAGTGCAGTAGAGAGAACAACATTACCGCGGTATCAAGGGGGAAGAGGACTTATGGATATAGGTGAGCAATTAGATAAACAAATTGCTACTCTAAGACTTTATTTTCAGGTACAGGCTGAGACATCTACTTTACATCGAGCAATTTGCGCAGTAGATGATACGACGCCGCTTAAACTGAGGGAACAAGAAATGCGCATAAACCACCTGACTCAGCAAGAAAAAATGCGCACCTGGATGAGTAAACCTCTGCATGGGCGACATCTCAATGAGATCAACCAAGAATATGTCGACAATACAGCGTCGAACTATTGGTTGACATCAGGAAAGATGTTCCCCGAGACTGAGGGTTTCCTACTTGCCATTCAGGATCAGGTTATTCCAACTAAAAATTACCTGAAGTATATTGTTAAAGATCCTCAAGTCCAAAATGACAAATGCCGATATGGATGCCAAGCCCAAGAAACCATCCAACATCTTACCGGTGGCTGCCAGGCATTTGTCGGTACTGATTATAAAGAACGCCATGACTCAGTAGGAAAGATTATTCACCAAGAACTAGCTGACAAACTGGGACTTCTCCATACCGACCATCTTCCTTATTATCAATACGCTCCTGACAGAATGCTTAAAAATGACAACTACAAGCTATACTGGGACCGCACTGTGCTTACAGATCAACCAGTGGCCCATAATAGACCGGATCTCATACTAGTTAATAAACTTACTAGACAAACAACACTTATTGATGTGGCGATACCCAACACCAATAATTTAGTTGTTAAATACAACGAAAAGATCGCCAAGTACAGAGATCTAGAAATACAAATCAGGAGACAATGGAGAATGGAAAGTACCCAGACACTACCTATTGTTCTATCTACTACTGGTGTTATTCCCAAAAACCTCCTAGCGAACATAAAACAGCTGGGTCTAAATGAACATCTTTATAAGGCCATGCAGAAAGCTGTACTCCTCGCGACGTCCAGATGTGTACGAAAATTTCTGGGAGATACTCCAATATACCAAGTCACCTAGGGCTCGATAACATGGAAAGAGTCGCACCAGAGCTCAATCCTTTTGATACCGTAGGTATCTGGGATGAGTGAATTTTCCCCTTAGAGGGAGTGTGAGCCGTATGGCTAAATCTGGGATAATAATAATAAATATAGTCAAGGGAAAGGTTCAGCCCGGGCGATTCGATATGCAAAATGGCCAAAACATCGAGGCTATGGGCGAAAATGATATGTATAAATATCTAGGAGTAAAGCAAGCGCGGAAAATTGACCATAAACAAATGAAAATCGAATTAACATCATAGTTCATACGAAGAGTAAAATAGCTACTCCGCTCACATCTTAATAGTGAAAATTTGTTTAAGGCATTAAACACCTACGCATTTTCCGCGCTTAGCTACTCATTTGGGATTATTAAGTGGACTAAAACGGATATAGAAACTCTTCAGAGAAAAGTACGAACACACCTCACAAAGGCACAAAAACACCATCCTCGAAGTGCAGTAGAAAGAAAGACATTACCGCGGTATTTAGGAGAACGAGGATTTATAGATATAAGCGAGCAATTAGATAAACAGATTACTAATTTAAGAGCTTATTTTCAGGTGCAGGCGGAGACATCTACTCTTCATCGCGCAATTTGCGCAGTAGATGACACAACACCGATCAAACTGAGGGAACAAGAAATGCGCATAAACCATCTTACTAAGAACGAAAAAATGCGCATCTGGACGGGTAAACCTTTGCACGGGCGACATCCGAATGCAGTCAGTCAAGACTATGTCGACAATATAGCGTCGAACTATTGGCTGACATCAGGAAAGGTGTTCCCTGAAACAGGAGGTTCATTACTCGCCATTCAGGATCAGATTATACCAACCAAAAATTACCTGAAATATATCGTCAAAGACCCTCAGGTCCAAAACGACAAATGCCGATATGGATGCCAAGCCCAAGAAACTATACAACATCTTACCGGAGGCTATACCGGAGGCCAGGCATTTGCTGCAACTGAATATAAGGAACGGCATGACTCAGTAGGGAAAATCCTCCATCAAGAGATAGCTTTTAAACTGGGACTTCTACAAACAAACCATCTCCCATATTATCAATACGTTCCTGAGAGTATGCTGGAGAATGACAACTACAAGCTATACTAGGATCGCACTGTGCTCACAGACCAAACTGTAGCACATAATAGACCAGATCTCGTGCTAGTTAATAAACTAACAAGACAAACAATTCTAATCGATGTGGCGATACCTAACAACAATAATCTGGGTGTTAAGTACAACGAAAAGATCGCCAAGTACAGAGATCTGGAAATACAAATAAGAAGACAATGGAGAATGGAAAGTACCCAGGCGATACCTATTATTCTTTCTACCACTGGAGTCATTCCGAAGAACCTCATAGAAAACATAAAAAAGCTGGGTCTAAATGAATATCTATATAAGGTCCTGCAGAAAGCTGTGCTACTTTCGACGTCCAGATGCGTGCAAAAATTTTTAGGAGATACACCGACGTACCAAGTGACCTCGGACTCGATAACATGGAAAGAGTCCCACCAGAGCTCAATCCTTTTGATACCGTAGGTATCTGGGATGTGTGAATTTTCCCCTTAGAGAGAGTGTGAGCCGTATGGCTAAATCTGGATAAAAAATTGATTTTGAGAGTGCCTATGAAAGCATCCATTGAGAATCCGATCCATGCACTCAAATTTAATATTCCAACTTAACTCATTGATATAGTAAAAGAAACACTTAAAGTAGAAAGCAAAATTCGAATTCAAAACGCACTAACAGATACAATCCATGTGAGGACGGGCCTACGATAGGGAGATGTCGTATCCTGTATTCTATTTAACATAAAGAAAATAATTGGAGAGTCAAAAGTCAACACCAGAAGAACAATAATAACAAAAAGTGTACAAATATTGGCATTTGCAGATGCTGTTGATATCATAGCTAGCAGCGAAATAGCGATGATAGAAGAATTTAATGCGATAGAAAGAGCGGCCACAAAACAGTGACCTAAACGTTAACGAAATAAAAACCAAAAACACGAAGTCCAGTAAATCGATAGTTAAGAGAAGAATACATATCACTAATAAAACATATAATTAACTAATTAAACATCTAAGATCTAACAACGTCACAAGAAAAAGCAAATGCAAAATATACAAGACCCTGATAAAACCGGTCATTATGTACGGTTCAGAGACATGCACACTGTCGAAAAGCGATGAGAACCTATTAAGTACGTATGAACAAAAAATCTTTAGACACAAATATAGGGGGGTAAATGAAAATGACATATGGCGCAGAAGATATAAATTTGAACTATACACAGCATACAATGAACCCGAAGTCATAACATCCATAAAGATCGGACTTCTGCGCTGGATGGGCCATGCTGAACGGATGTTGGAGATTGAAACACCAACATATGTAATGAGCCAAAAACTAGTAGGGAGAAGGCCAAAGGGAAGACCCAAACTTAGATACATGGAACAAGTGGATTAAGATCTGAAAACACTTAAGATTACCAACTGGAAAACCAAAGCTAGGAACAGAACAGAATGGCGGAAAATCCTAGAACAGGTCAGGACCTAGAAAGGGTTGTCGAGCTACTTATGATAAATAATAAGAAATGTATTATTTACAACAATTTAACAACATTAGCTTTATTAACAACAAATTAATTTTCCTTTACAATAAAATATTGTATCAGTAGGGTGAGATTCAGTTTGTATACCACTGTGTAACAGCGGCTTACAACTGCTTTTTCACCTAACTCCCGAATATACAATAGATAGACTATATCTAAATAATTAAATGTGTATTTTACAATCATTATCATGATCAGTTGGCGCTACAGCCCTTCGTGAGTCTTGGCCTGCTTCAAAACATTCTTCCATCCTTCCCTATCGAGTGTCTATCTTCTCCAGCCCCTTACTCCAATCTCCCTCAGATCTTCCTGTACATCGTCCAGATATCTGAGTTTAGGTCGCCCCCTTCTTCTTCTTCCGACCGGCCTGTTTAGCATAGTTATTTTAGTGGGATCACTCTCATCCATCAGCATAACGTGGTCCACCCACCTTAGGCGGTTTATTTTGATGGTCTTCACAATATCTGTATCACCAAAAAGTCTATAGAGTTCAAAGTTATATTGTCTTCTCCACAGACCCTGTTCGTTTACTCCGCCATATATGGTCCTCAATACTTTTCTTTCAAAGACTCGTAGTAACTCTTCATCTTGGGTCATCATTGCCCATGTTTCCGATCCGTATGTGAGCACGGGACGTATTATTGTTTTATAAAGTTTGCACTTTGTTGCTATTGACATACTTCTCGCTCTTAGTTGAGGGCCCAGGCCGAAATAATAGCGGTTATCCACGCATATTCTTTTTTTTATCTCGTTGGATGTGTTATTTTTGTAGTCTACCAGTGATCCTAAGTAGCAGAATTCTTCTACCATTTCTATCGTTTCGTGTTGCACCTCTAAGTTATTTTGTTGAATTCTTGATATGGCCGGCATATATTTAGTTTTCTGGATCAGGGATCTAGGTTTCTTAATCAGAAGTCCGATGTTTTCTGCGGCATTTTTGATACGTGTGAAAGCCTCCACTGCTTCATGTTGGGTTCTTCCGATTATGACGATATCATCAGCGTATGCCATTATTTGTATACTACGGGTATATATCGTACCTTTTAAGTTTATTCCCGAATCTCTCATAACTTTTTCTAACGCTAGGTTGAACAGCGTGCACAATAGCGCAACTCACTGGCGCAGTCCTCTGTTGGTTTTAAATGGTTTTGTAACATCCCCTTGTACGCGCACTTTACATTCGACTTTCATCATTGTCATTTTAATTAATTCTATCAAACCTTTTGGTATTCCTAATTCGATCATCGCCGAATATAATTGGGACCTGTCAATAGTATCGTACGCTGCCTTTAAGTCTACGAAGATGTAATGGCAGTCTATGTCGAACTCCGTAATTTTTTCTAATATTTGTCTGATGGATGATATGTGATCGATAGTAGAGTTGTTTTTCAAGAAGCCTCTTTGGTAGGATCCTACTATATTGTCAGTATACCGTGCCAGTCGTTCGTTAAGTATCAGGGACACGATTTTGTATGCTGTATTAAGAAGGGAAATCCCTCTAAAATTGGAAAATTCAAGAACGTTTCCTTTTTTGTGTATGGGGCATATAATTCCAGTATTCCAATTTTCTGGTAACGCGCGTTCTTGCCATACCTGCATTGGTAGTTTGTGAAGGAGGGTTATAATGGAACATAAAAATCTAACATATTAAATTTATAAATTATAAACTCTTTATTTGTTTAAATTCGTAAATTTTTAAATTACTATTCAACTAACAACTGGTCATAAATTAATCTCTAGACCTGACACTAGATAAATTTCTAATATGTCAGGACAAACTGTTTATATTGTAAACAACTGAATACGAAAATAAACGTCTAAAAAAACATTAAAACGTATTGGTTTAGGTAAAGTGAGGGTATTCTTGAGTCTAAGATTAAGAATATGAACGTCCCGTCAGTCCTATAAGTTATTCGATTGTACAGGTATCGTGGAACTCTCTCCTGATTGATTTTATGGTAAAAACATAAAGCATGAAGATTCCGACCATTTTTTATATTAAGACACTTACTAGGGTGAAGACATGACTTATCCTTTGAAATTTCCTGACGCCAAAAATCAAACGTACACAAGAATTTTGCAATTTCTGTATTCTCCATGAATCTGATTCAGTGAGACAAGCATTGTCAAGCACATCACAATAATTTATTTTTGATAAAACCAGAGCATTACATTATAATGGCTTGCTGGCACTACTTAATAAATTACGGCTTTGATACAGAAATTTCAAAACGGCGTAACCTCTTTGTAATCAAACTCTTACGTGATATTTAAACCTTAATTCTTCGTTTAACCAAACCCCTAGGCTTTTAATCTTTTTGCTAAATTTTCATTTCTTAAGATAATTCGATTGGCATAATTCCCTAAAAATATTTTCCTATGGAGATTCCTCCCAAATATGATACCCTGAGTTTTTGATGCATTCAATGTTAAACAATGATTTTGAAAAAAAAATCTGTAGATGAAGAAGGTCATGATTTATTGCATTTACCGCTTGATAACACTCAGTTGGATAAAATGACATATAGAGTTGGCTATCGTTTGCGTAATAATGCTATGAACAGGACAAAAACACAGGAAAAATTAGATGTGTATATAGAGAATAAAATTGGACCTAATATAGATCCTTGAGGCATACCAGGATAAAGATCTACAAAATGAATAAATATTTTGAGTACTACTTTGACAACTACTCTCACTTCTAGATCAATATATTTTAAAATAGAGAATAACAAATTATGGTTAATTGAATCAAAAGCATTTGAGTAGTCTAGAAGAATAAGAATTAATAGTTTGTTTTGGTCATAGGGTCTAAAAATATCATCTGTAATATTTAATAAAGCAGAAAGACAGCTATATCTGGACGTAAAACCGGACTGCATCATAGGGATTATGTTCTTATTTTTTAAATGCGTTTGTAACTGAATATCGATCACCTTTTCCAAAATTACACTTACTGGTCTTAATTCATTTATGCTTTCTGTAATTTTAGTCTTCGGTAAAGGAATAACATGTGCCCGTTTCCATTTCGTGGAAGATATGTGTAATATACGTTAGAAGAAATGGAATACATAGTTGCAGCGTTAATATGTTAATACCATCATCGCCAATAGCTTTACTTTTTATATTATTAATAATATGTAAAATAATAATTTCATATACTGGTTTATAGGTAAGAAAAGAAATGAGGGAATACTTCAAGTTATGTTCATAAAATATTTGTGTGTTAATGTCTGCTTCATGTTTGGTATAACTTCAATAAAGTGTTTATTAATCTCATTTGCATTCCACACGTTTTTTATTTCGAAATTATTTTTGATTTTGCAATTATTTACCAAATATTTTAAATTATTCCTCATATCTTTGAAATATTGAGACTATATGTTTTTAAAATATGAATTTTTCTCTCTTATGGTCATGGCTTTTACTAAGTTAGGTAATACTTTAAAGTCATTCCATTGATTTATATTTTTAGTAAACCTGTAAGCAGTAAGTGCTTTATCCCTATCTAACATTAATTGCCTGATGGTATCAGTTAACCATGTAGCATACTTCTTTGAGATTCTGAAAGTCTGATATGGAACATCTATGTCAAGTAGAGTAATGATATTATCAGAGAGAAAATCGACTTTACTGTATATACCTGGCAATTCATGTATTATTATTCTCCATGGTATAAATTTGAAATCTGATTTAAACTGACTGTAATTTAAATTTTTGAAATTCCGAGTGGTAGTAAATTTGTTTGTATTAGTTTTGACATCATAACCAAATTTTAAAACAACCATTTCATGATCGCGTATTTCTGGGATATGTTTTACTTCAATAGACAAAACTTTATCCCCAGTTGATGTGATTACATAATCAAGTAGAGTCGGTGTAAACTGGGTGATTCTAGTTGCTTGATTTGTGATTCCAAGACCATCTAATACATCTATAATAAACTGTGTGGAATAATTATTAATATTTAACAACCCAACATCAAAGTTGCTCAGTGTAAATAATCTACACTTGGCAGTACTGATGATAGTATTGTTTCCAAACCTCCAAAGAAAGTTTTATAAAATGCTCCATAAGGATTATATAAAACACCAGTAGCTAATCTTTCATATCGAAAACAAAGATTTAACCATATCTGTTCAATTTCATTTGATGACTCAATCAGCAAATGATTTATATCACATTGTATGTAAATACCCATACCTCCACCAGTGTCATCTTTTTTCCTGTCAGCTCACTTAAAGTTCTAGCCAGGTGTATTAATGTTCTTACTGAATATTGATTCCTTTAACCACATTTCACTTGCACTCAAAATATCTAACTTATTTTCCAGAATCAATAAAATGCGCAACTAGCGATCTAGAGTTTATAAGCACACTTTAAACTACTCATGTTATGGTTATATTATTATAGTAAATTGGAACAAACCATTATATAAACAATTTAAGTAAAGTTTGTAGATGAATATTATTTACATAAACAGTAATTCACATGGTGATGTCGTCCCTGCCATTTCCAACTATCGAATGTGAAAAGTGGTACTTTTCAGAAGAGCAAAATAACTCTTTTTTAGAGAATTCTAAATCAGCGCTTTGACAAATGAAAATTTTTTTATATTTTTAAAAATTAATGTTTGATCCTTGTTAGATTGATATTAGAATAAAACTGCTTACCGTTTGCTTCTTTCCACAAAATCACATTCGTTATTTTGCTTTTTGTGTTAATCAACAATTTGTTTTGGTCCAATGTTTTAATATTGCGAATGTGGCATTTTCGACAGTTCATATTTGCATAATTTGAGCACATTTAATTGGTGCAATGTTTCAAAATTGCGAATGTGGCATTTTCGACAGTTCATATTTGTATAATTTGAGCACATTTAATTTGTGCAATGTTTCAAAATTGCGAATGTGGCATTTTCGACAGTTCATATTGGTCTAATTTTAACACATTAATATTCTTAATTAAAAAGGAGGAAAATGAAAATAATCTTAATGTTCTTACAAAGTTTATTACAAAATATTTAATTAAAAGGGTATTTAAGTTATAGGGTAAAATGGAAAAATCATGTATAAAGAAATTATTAAAAGTATTTTTATGAAAGTACGTACCTATTGATCGAAAACTAATGTAATTAGAAAAGTTAAAAATAATCACAATACAATTATGGAACTTCACGTCCTGTAGATACCTCAAGTAATCAGTAGTAAAATAATGATAAATTAAAGTAAAGTCTTAAATTTTAGATTCAACGTTATCATTGTCTTCAGTTGCGTCAGGTTCTGGAAGACAATCTCTGGCAGTATTAGATGTTGGTAAAGATTGGTAATATTGGTGGTATGGCCTAGGTACATAGTGACAAGAGGTTTTTTTTCTTCACATCCGTGATTGAAAGTATTTCGTCGTATGCCTTAACAAAGTTTATACTATTTTGTTTGCCTCTTTTTTTGTATGGTTTCGAGAGATAAGAAGTTTCCGTCAATGCTAGTCTTCATGTAAAGTTTGTTATTTGCATTTTTCCGATACTGGTACCATATACACTGTGTGGACGACGTCCCAAAGGCAGCATTCTTTAATATTTTTTTAAATAATTCTCGCTTTGACAACATCACTGTTTTTGGTTTAGCTATACCCAGTTAACTGAATAATCAGATAATGAAAAACCGATAAAAACAAGATAATAAAGTTCCTCACCGAAACAACTTCTTGGAAGAAATAATTCACACAATTATTGTGAATACGTGCGTTTTGTTCTTGTCAGCAATGTTTAGTATTTTTAACTATTTGCAAATTATAATTGAATAACTGTATCAATTGCAACTCTGAAAATAATGTATGTAACACATAAAAAAACAAAATAATTACGTGCCTTACCGAAAGAACTTCTTGGAAGCAATAATTCACAAATTGTAAACACGTGCGTTTTGTTCTTGTCAGCAATGTTTAGTATTTTCGACAGTTTGCAGATTATAATTGAATAACTGTCTCAAATACAACACTGAAGATTATGAATGTGACACATTCGTCATTTTGCATTGTACATATATATGCCTTTAGTTATATTTATACAAAACAAAATATCGAATATTCCATTTTCGTCTGTTTGCAGCATATTCGATATTTTGACCAAAACAAAATGACAAAATGTTCATATTCGATGGTTTAGACAGAATATTTCCCGCGTTTCTGATCAAGCTACGATTTCGATATTTTGCTACAAGGTGTATCACGTTGCAAGGACAAGGTATCGAATCTGAAAAACCCGATTTTTCACATTCGATAGTTGGAAATGGTAGGGACGATGTATTAAAAGTGTACATGATGTGTATATTAGCATAATGATTGTTTTTTGATGTGTTTTCATCTCTAGATACCCATGTTCTTGTGTATTTATTTTCTTTGTTTTTAGCATTTCTTCATAGCAAAACTTTTCATTTTGGTGCTATTTTCGTTTGTCATATAATGTTTGCTTTGTTTTCTTGCTACTGCATGGTATACCTCTCCTTTTCCACTTTTGCATTGAAATCACCCACCAATATTTTAATATTTCTTTTGAGTAGTTTTTTATACTCTTATGCAAGCTTCTCATAATATTTCCCTTTTTTTTCAGAAGGTGCATAAACATTTGTGATGCTGGTTTGCCTTTTGTTGTCTCTTATTTTGATGCTACCTATTCTTTCCAATTTCCAAAATAGGATTAAAGAAACTTATTCGGTCCATATTACCTTTGCGGTTATAAACCCTGTACCTTACCTAGCCTTCTGTCCTTCCCTGCCCTCCTCTAAAATATTGCGTCTTACATTATTTCGCATCCTAATTAAAACTTACTTCTACATAAATTATCATTTAAATGAATAAATTGTTTATTTTTAAACTTAATTTTAAAAGTAAAAAGTGTGCCCTTCACTTATCTTTATTCCCACGTTTTCACAATTACGTTTCCTTTCTATTTAATTAACGCAATTTGTAAAAATATAGTAAAGTAGATCGCAAAAAGAAAAACAAAAACGAATAAAATGTGAAGTTAACTGAGCAAACCAATAAAGCACTCCTTACAATTAAAATTTCTGCAGTTACTTTAATTCCTGCAATTCACTGACTAGACATAAAAAGGATTCAAATTATTACAACTCTACTTACAAGACCATTAAGAGTAATTAAAAACTCAATTACTGCTTGAATGACTTCAAGTGGTACAAACAAAATAAATTAATTCCAGTACACTATATCTGCCATTGAGAAAATTACTCGAAATGTCCGGATAAACATTCTTTTAAAATTACATCATGGTGTATAATTTATACCTATTATTATTATTACTACACGGGCAAAGGAAATTAACTAGAAGATTGGAAAAAATTATCTCCATTTCCATTGATTGTCTCTTACCGCCTGTTTCGATCTATTTTAAACTATTTAAATACATCTTCCCACTACTTGCTTATTGGGTTGTTTCTTTTCTTCTTAAGATTTTTAACTGTAAGTATTATTGCCAAAGAATGCAGTTCAAAAATAAAAATAATTATAAGTAGATATAAAGAAAACCATCATTTAGCACGAAGAAAAATCAGAGAATCAAAAGAGTTGTTGATGTAGAAAGATATGAGGAACTACAAGAATTGTCACGAAAATATGGCGAATTTAATACACATAGCAAAAAGGTACTATTGTTCTGAAGCTATTTTATTGTGGCATTTTAATGAAATTACTATTTTTATTCAGAATGAGCCATAATTTATGTTTATAATAAGTTTATTTTTGACATTTCGGAAATCGTTCTCAAAATACAAAACATTAACAAATTTACCAAATTTTGTTTTTTGGTGAAAAATTTGTCTAATAATTTAATTTTATCTGACTCCTTCATATTGACAAATCTGTTGACTTGACAGTTTTTAAGTTTACAGAACGATTATATCCTATCAACTGAACTTAGCTAATATAAGCGCTACTTATTTATACAAGTTATTATGTACTAGAATATTCTGAAATAGTCCACCTCTACTTACTTGCATTAGCACGTCGATCTCTATCTCGGTCGATACATCCGGAAAGTTACCGAACATAGATCGTCGTCTCGAGATGTAACCATTATATGAGCTACATCGAAATAAGCATGTTCAGTTCACTGCTTCTCTCTTAGATCTGAGCGTCTCGATCAGCAACTCTATATGTAAGCGCAGGAGGACGGAATCTACAGGACTCTCTAGCTCTGCATGAACCCCTCATAAAGAAATAACAGTCTACTGTCTTTGCAAGACACGATCTCTTTGGATTAATGCAACACATAGTAATTCGTACGCCGATTTCTCGGAAGATTACTTTAAGTAATCTGATGCTTCTGACAATCTTCCAATCAAGATTTTCTAGTGCATGGCCTATCTTGGGTAAAGCCAAATTCTAGATGTCATAATTGCACACGATTTTCTTAAAATGAGTTAGAACACGCCATATATCCTCGTAGCTCGCCCTGTCTGTATACGACTATCTGGTCCCCATACACAGCAAAGATCGAGGACTATTTTCTAATCTCAGTAATCTTACAACTTAAAGCTGCTGATATGTTAACTCATTCAAATGACCGAACCACTTATAAAATACGGATGAGATTCCTTTAGTCATCTTTGATCTCATATTTAATTTTAATTTAATCATTTATTGCCTTTTTAATTTCATGCGGACCTTCCTATTGTCTTTGCAGTTTAGGAGACAAGCCACGACGAGTTGTGGATTATAAAGCTAAACAAGATCACCTACTTTATAGCTTTCATTCATGCATCGAGAATCATATTTATCTTTCATTCTGTCACTGGCTAGCTGGATGTGTTGTGGGGCAAGTTCATAAATGTTGTTTATCCTTAACTTCAGGCGGTCGACATAATCTTAGCTTGCAACATGTTCTTCGGCCTATTCACGACCTAACATCAGGCAGGTTGAGGTCTGGCTGTAGTTTCATTCACGGCCGAGCGGTTAGCCATTGGGAATAAATGAATGTACTAGTCCTAATCTCTTTGATGTTTCGATAAAACTTTGTACAGGTGTTTACCCATACTTCAGTTCATACTCTTTACCATTCCATCTGATTGAGGATGTCGATGTGTCGTTCTGGTCTTATACCAATCAATTTACAAACGTTTTGAAAAAAGGTTGACTCAAAGTTTCGCCCTTGGTCGGAGTGATTTTCCAAGGGAACACCAAATCGGATAAAGAATTATTTAACAAGTACCTCTGCAATGGTAGCAGTTTCTTGAGTTGGTATCGCATAGGCTTTATACGCTTTATACATAGACGCAATACTTTACTTTTATGTACAATCAACTGAAGCATCGATTCTGTATCATCATCGTTCTCAAAGGTTTTAAACAGAACATTATCTTTTAGTACTATGCAATTCCATTGGCTTCAGAAATACTTGACTTCTGGACTATATGCACTAATGTCTTGCCAAGAAGGTCTTTCAGTTTGACACAATCAATCTAATACTCTTTTTATACTTGGATCATCTGCTTGAGCGTCTTGTTACTGTTGAGTCTTTCTTAAAGTCACTGTTGAATTTATTTTTTAATCCCCCACCTGACAGTAACTGTAGCATTTTTAAATAAAATGAATGTTACTAAGTTATATAAATATATTTATTTATAAGTTTACAGCACAATTATATTTTATTAACTGAACTTAGCTAATATCAGCGCTACTTATATAATGTACAAGTTATTATGTATCAAAATATTCTGGAATAGTCTACCTCTATTCACTTGTATAAGCACGTTGATCTCCGTAACGTTGATGGCTTCGTTGCGTTGATGGCTATAACATGGCACCCTAAGCAACAATATTCAGATTAAAGTGACATTGTTGGCATTTCAGTGCAATTTTTAGTATACATAGTTACTGGTGACCTCAATGGTATTAAACCTAACTTCTTAATTTTATAGTAGAATTGTGCAAGCAAAAAAACTAACACTAGAACTATACACTAGAGCAAAAACTGAGGTTTGAGTCAGTCTTAGCATTACATACGTAGTCCACTTTTGCGAATTTTTATGTATTGCTGGTTGGTCAGTTGGTTTATAGTATCTGAGTGACTGCGATTGCTTTCGTTATTTGCTTCTACTTATTTTTCATCCTAAGAGGTGCTGGACAATAGATGGGTACTCCCGATAGAGCTCATTCTGGTGGAAGAAAGCTCAAGCATCTATATATCTCCCGAAATCCTGATTTGAGTCTATAGATTTAGCTGTTAGTACTATTACTAAAATTTATAAGCTTATAAAGTTCAATAATATAAATAAAATTTGGTAAACATTGCTATATTATAACTGTATAGACTCTCTTGTCCACAATAATAACGCCCATAAGTTCTTCCTATACTTCTAACAAATTCTTTCCATTGGCCTCTATCTACATCTACTCCAAAGGTTTTACCGAATGAGTGGCCCGCTAAATTTTGAATTTCGTCGGACCATCTGACTCTCCTCTTAGTTTTCTCCCCGGACCATTTCCAGGTACAATTTATCTCTTTAAATTATCGTCACCTCTGCGAACCACGTGACTTGAAGTTGGATAAGAATAGAAACTAATTACTATTTAACTGGAAATAAGCCACAATTAAAAATAAAAATACGTTTATTGACGTTTCAATTTCCACTTCGGAAATCGTTCTCAAAATACAAACAGTAAATTAAACAAATTTTGTTTTTTGTTACATAGTGAAAAATTCTTCTAATAATTTATTTTATCTGACTCATCTATATCGACAATTCAGACCTACATTATGCATTTTAAAGTAAACGACTTTAAAATGATATTGCCAATATTGTTAAGTTGCGCTCCTGGGACGACTTTACTTATAAAATAGTTCATTCGATTACATGAAATCAACTTTAACTTGAGAATATCCGTCAGAAAAAGTCATAGCATGTAATTCGTCTTTAAAAAGACAAACACATGACACGATGACAGTCAAATTCTCCTGTTAGTGATTCCATAGTAAAATATGAGGGAAAAACCAGGAAAAAACCTCATAGTACTATCCCGACATGGTAAGTATTTGTTCGTGCATTTAGTTTACCTTCAATAAACACCAAAATTTTGATTTTATATGTTTCGTTATTTAAAAAACATAAATGAAGTATCCTCTATATGTTACTGACTTACTAATACTGGTATTTTCTTATTAATAACTTCCTCTTTCAATATTGGTAACCAGATACTACTACATTCTGCCGAGGAATTTGCGTCACAATTGGCCTCATTTAGCATAATTAGAGCCGCTTCTTTGATTTTTCTTTTTTACCATCCGTTTCTTTTATTACTATATTTGAATTATTCCATTGAACCCTATGTTCATTATCCCATGCGTGTTTACATATTTGAGATTTATCAAATTCTCTATTTTTAATATAAGATTGATGGTCACTTATTCTATCATTTAATGGCCATGATATTTCACCTAAATAAAACTGATCGCATTTACAAGGTATTTTATAAATGCAATTCTTTGTCCTTTCTTGTTCATTGTTAGGTTTGGTTTTGGACAAAATAGATCTGAACGTGTTTGTTGTTTTGAATATTGTTGAAATGTTGAATTTATTTCCTATCCTTTTAAGTTTTTCTGATAATCCTTTTATGTACGGTATTGTTATTTTCCTCGTATTATTCCTTATGTATGCTGTAGGATCTCGTTCTAAGTTGTTCTGTTCTAGTCGATCGATTGTTGAAAATTCCTTATTTCTAAACGATAAAGGGTAATAATTTTTTAATAAAATAGATGTTAACAAATGTTTTTCCTCCAAGAACGAATTTTCGTTAGAACAAGAAATTTGGCTCTATCGTATAAGGATTTAATTATTCCATTTTTACATTAATATTGTGATTTGATTTGAAATTTAAATATTTATTGGTGTGTGTTGGTTTTCTATACACCTGAGTCTCATATCCAGTATCGTTCTTAGAGATTAAAACATCCGGGAAAGGTAGCGTGTTATTATATTCCTTTTCCATGGTAAATGTTATTGTCTTTTCTTTATCGTTTATAAATGATATTTGTTTAGAAATGATATTTGTTTCAAAATCTTCCATAAATATATCGGCTAAGAATGGAGATAAACTAGAGCCCATTGCTAGACCAAAATTTTGTTTATAGAATTCATTATTTAGTTGAATATATGTATTATCAGTACATAATGTTAATAACTCCATTATAGCTTATATGTTTAGTCTTGTCCTAGTTGCCAATGAATCATCACTCTCTAATTTTGTCTTGACTATACTTAAAGTCTTATTTAATGGCACATTCGTAAATAAAATATTTATGTTAATTATATCAAAATAATTGTGGCTTATTCCCAGTTAAATAGTAATTAATTTAAAATGCAACAAGAAAATAGCTTCAGAACAATATTAAGAATAGAAACGGTTGACTGATTAGCTAATAAAGGTATGAGTAGCATTCTTCTCGAACACCATATTCCAAAGGCATTAATTTTTTGGCATTCTTGTGCGCGAAGGGTCTAGCTTTGTATAGAGATATTTACCAAGCTCTTCTTTATTTTCAAGGTACTAATCTACCTTTCTAAACTTAAGTTTAACGGCGCATCAAATTTTTTACCAGACCAGTGCGTCTTTTAATTTCTGCTACACAGTTACCATCGATAGTTATACTAGATTCTAGATAGTTGAAGCTGTTTACTGTCGGGTATTCCTGCAAGTAGTTACTTAGCTGGATAGTCCTCAATCTATCTAGAACCATTATTTTCGTCTTTCTTTTTTATTTTCTTCTGTAAGTTTGGTGTCATGAGCTAATCTTAAATTGGAGATTTTTCTACCAGTCATCGCTACCCTACCTAACTCTTCTTTAAGTTTTAACAATTGAATGATTTCTGCTAGTCAACGAAGCATGTTATGATATCTATTGGAAATTTTCCTGATTTTCTTTTCTGTTTTCAATCACAGTCTCAATGTGATCAGTTATCCATGGTTTACTGTTTGTAAAAAAGGGTGTCACATTATAGTCTTTTGCAGTCTCGACTATTTTATTTTTGAGGTATATTCCAGAGTTCTTAGAATCCCTATCTACTTGATCCAAAAAAAGTTTTTTTGAGTTTTGCTGTAGTTTATTTATTTTTGAGGAGTTTAGAGACATGTATTTTGTTAGTAGTTTTCATTTAAGTACTTTAAAATGAAGTAGAAGATTTAGTACTAAGAGTTGGAAGACTTTTATTAAGGATTCACCATGCTAGTCTTAATATAATTGTTTGCTCTATTTTAAAATAGTTAAAAGAGTTTTAAAAATAGTTTTTCATTAAGTTCGTAAATATATTCTCTTGTTTATTACTCTTATTGTTAGTAGAACTATTTTCCCTTATAATTTTGTATTAGAAAATCTTCAATGTAACTTATTTATTTGAACTTTTTCCAAAATGTTTTAATAATTCTTATTAAAGTTACATTTTTTTAAATCATTTTTTTCCAAACACAATTATAACATGGCTTAAATACTTGCCAATAAGAACATAATATTGACATTTTCCACTAATATTTATAACAGTAAGAACAAAAATATTTTACCAATTTCAAAGTATAATTATAACACTTACACTTAAGTATTTTCCTTTCCCTAATTGATATGTTTGAAAACTAAAGAAGTGTCATAAATTAAGAGAATACTTTCAAGAAATCCCTCATCAAAGCTTTGAAACGACTACAAGAAAGTGGTATGACCATTTTTCGTACCTTAACGCTTTAGAAATTATTTTTATTGTTCAGCTGGAAGCCAAAAAAGTGTACATAAGCAGAAGCTAACTGGAAAATTGTTTCCTTGTTATTATTCCAGTGGTGCGCATGTATGTATATTTATTGGATACATTATATTCTTTTGTTTATACAGAGATATGTCAGATTTCGTTTACATGTTTAATGTAAATTCTTCTAAAAATATTTTAAGATTACTGATTGTAAGGTTGTTCCGTCATTCCTACTTTAAATTTCTTTTTCTTCACGTGCTATATTCGCGACGATGGTTTTTAATCATGATCCCTATTGTAACTGCTCTAAGTAGTTCAATTAATGAACATATATGTGCTATTCCCCATGTATAACATGTCACAGGAACTCCGGTTACGAATTTATGGCAATAGACCAATCACCATTTTCAAATACAAAACATATTTTTTAATAGAACAACCCAATATGTTATTAGTATATAATATTGTATTTTGTAGAAAATATTACAACCTGTCTTTTGGTATAAGGTTCTACATACCTAGTACGAATCATTTTATAGATGTGTATAAAAGAACTATACCTTTTGTTCTTCATCATCATCAACGTATATGCATCCTTTACTGGACATTCAGCTCTTTCTTTCTGTCTCTGTCTTGTGCAGCTTGCATCCATTTATTGCTAACACGCTGCAGGTCGTCAGTCTTGCTCTGCTCCATAGTGCTTCTTGTGTTGGTCTCCACTCGACAATACGTTTTGTTCATAGGTTTTCTGATAATCTGGTAATGTCACCTCGGGGTAAATGGAAAGGGTCTCAATCACTTTCTGTACCACCGTGTGCTCTGTAGAGGGCTTCGGAAACGTCGACGAAAGCCCCTCTACTTGAATCCATTTGCGGGGTATGGATTCGTAAATGTTTTCTTCTGGTATCTTGCCTTGAAAAAGGCAAGATATTTCTTACATGACAAAGGTAAAGTCAAAATAAAAATACCAGGTTGCAGTAGAATAACATCTCAGCCACAGAGTATGGGAAAAAGCTAAAAAGAAAGCAGAGCCCCGAGAGCACTAAGCTCTCGGAGAGCCCGTGAAGGACTGACTTGATTGACCTGAAAATCGCCTATTTTTATACTTTATGAAGTAGCGATTAGGGATTTCCAGGTCAGGGAGGGGCCAACGGGAAAAATAAGGGGCGGGGCGATGCGTCTCGAACGTGAACTAGTCGCGTCCGAGAACATCCTCCCTCCTCTGGAGACTCTGTGGCCGGGAAAAAATTTATTGAATACCAAAATTGTGTATACAATGATAAGGAAAATACATAAAAATGCATGAAATATATGAAAGAAAAATACATGAAAATGTAAATAACGTAAAAAATTGTCTTTGGAAAAACTCACAACACAGCGCTAATAGGGAGGTCGGTGGTGTTGACGGCATCTCCGGCTCCTACAGGTCCATTCTCTTCTTCACGGGTTCGTCTTCTTCTCGGTCGTCCGGATCCCATCTGCCATATCCGACGGGGTTTCGTAGGGTACCAGTGTGCCGAAGCCTACGTGGTCGTCCAACCACTTTCGGTAGGGGGGCGATGACTGGGTCTACTCCGGGACTTTCATCGACATCTGGGGCTTCTAACTTCGAAGAAGACTGGCTCGTCAAAGGCGCCTGCACGTCGAAGGCATCCGGTCTGCAGAAGGCCTCGATGTCGGAGTGTTAGCTAACACTCCGTGGTTCTCCCCATTCTTCTCTTGACTTCAACCCATGTTGAAGTCAATGGTGTGAGTCACGCGAATCCTATTCACTACCTTTTTTGTGAGTGTTAATGTTTCCGCTCCATAATTGAGTAGAGGTAACACATATTGGTCAAAGATTTTTCTTTCTGGGCATATGAGTAGGTATGATTTAAATACATAGAATAATCTACAAAACGCTGCCCAGGCTAATCTTTGGATACGTGTGAGCTAACATGTCTGGTTATCTCTCTCCAACCGAATTTCATATACTAAGTAATCATACAATGCAGTCTGCACAATATCCCCTCCATTAACAGCAATATTTCGATTGATGACTGAGCTTCCCTCCATTTATGTTGATACCACGCTCGTTCAGATCGCTGCCTAAGAATTACACGGTTAATATGTATGATACAAAATGTAGAAACTGAGAAGAATGGCTTTGAATATTTTGACTTTTAGATTTGGTATTCAAGAAAGTATATTTTACCTTGTTTCAAACAAAATAGACGAAAGTCTACTACAAAAGCACATTAAAAAAAGGGATAGAAAATATTTAATTTTTTCCATATTTTTATTGAAAAAATAAAATAATATAGAGCTTCGTGACTCTAATAAAAAACGAAAGTCTTTGTAACATTACCTTCTGATCAGCAATCTCAGTTTTACTGTTTATGTTGAGACATGTTGAAAAACTTGTGAACATAAAAGTTTGTGTCTACATCCGGCATCCCCTGGCCATAAGCAAATGGATATTTAGTATGCTCTCTAGTAGAGCAATAAGCATAAATGTAGAAGACGTTTCTGTTAGAGGCATGGTTATGAGGGGATGTCCACAGGGAGGGGTGCTATCACCACTACTATGGAACATAGTTCTAGACACCCTGGTTGACCAACTCAACAGCAACGGTTTCTACACAATAGCCTATGCAGACGATATTGCTGTCCTGCAAAGCGGTAAGTTTGAGAACACTCTATGTGAGAGATCACAAGTTGCTCTTCGACTAATAGAAACATGGTGCAAGGAACACTCACTATCTATAAATCCTAAGAAAACAGAGATGGTCCTCTTTACCAGGAAAAGAAGAATCACGGGCTTAATACCCCCAAGGATTCTAAACTACAGTCTAAATTTTTCTGACCAGGTGAAGTACCTTGGTATTACCCTCGACAGGAAGTTAACATGAAACTCACACCTAGATGGTAGAGCTAAAAGAGCATATATTGCCTATGAACAGTGTCGACGAAAGGTTGGACGCACCTCACGCCCAGGGTGATCGCCTGGATCTACACCGCTGTCATTAGGCCAATGCTAACTTACGGAGCTATTGCTTGGGTACCAAAAGTGCTACAGGCAACAGCGATTAACAAACTAAACCATATTCAGCGGATGGCTTGCATAAATATAACAGGTGCCATGAAAACAACACCAACTGCTGCAATGGAGTTGATCATTGGCATCACGCCTCTAGACATATATGTCAAAGAGGTGGCTTTAGTGAAAATGATGCAACTGCGCTCAGCTGGTGCAAACCTTGATGTAGGAATGGGACAATTGAGAACTCGTTTCTGGCGGGGAGAGCTGGATGCGTTACCAGTACTACAGGCAGGCTGCGACTCAATTGAACCAAAGTTCGTCTTTAAGAAACCCTACAAAATTGAAACAAGACAGTGTATGGAGACAAACGTGGCAAATGCCTATTGCATATACACCGATGGCTCCAAAATGAAAGAAGGCTCAGGATGCGGGATATACTCCAGATCACTGAACCTAAGAATAAAGTGGGGTATGGGCAAAAATGCCAGTGTAGTTCAGACAGAACTAACTGGTATTTCCATAGCCGCAAAAGAGATAACACAAAAAGGTATAGCAGGGAAAACTATAATGATCTGCACAGATAGCAGACAAGCGCTACTAACCTTGAATAGTCCACGTGTCACATCAGGTTAAGTAATGGAGTGTCACGAGTTACTAACTCAAGCTTCGGATGGTAATACCATCATCCTGACGTGGGTTAAAGGACACAATAGGAATAAAGGCAACCGCATTGCTGACCAATTATCTAGGAAGGTGGCAGGCATAATTCGTCATTTTCAGCATCGTCATTTTCAGCAGTATTTCTTCTTACATTCTGTTGTCTTAAACTGATGATTTTGTATTCGCATTCGTTAAAAGTGGTTCGGAAACCGATGTCATAAAAATCTGTAGTAAATTGTAATGAAACCACCTTTTAAAATGGAACTGCAGTAACATTCAGTTTTGATTCATAGGTTAAAAAATCCAGAAAATCTGGCTTTCATTTGTAGTATAGGGTAAGGCTTTCTTGTGTTACTCTCAAAAGGACTCTTAATAACGAAAGTGGGATTTTCTTAAACTGCGTTCAATTGAACTGAACTGAATCAACCTCTTGTATACAGAAATGTCCAGGTACTGAAAATTTTATTTGAAATTTATTTAAGTGGGTATTAGTTTTTAAAATATGTGCAATAGCAAAACTCATTATTTTCCTGCGATTTTGAAGAACGTAACTATCGCTCTACAAAGACAAATCCTCCAATAAGGGATAGTTTTCATTAACACTTTTCAGGATTTTGTATACAACACTGGCAATATCATTCCCAGCCCAATCATGCAATGCCTCTAACCAATCGCGCAATAAACAGTCCAGTTTATGGAAAGGTGCGCTGTTATGTTATACACATTTAGCTTACTTTTATAAAAGAAGTTTTTGGAGATGTAAATACATTTTGTAAGTCAAAACACAGTACTGCGTTACTATTTTCAATATCTGTCTTTTTCTCTTCTCTCATTAAAATTTTTTCTTGCAAATGATTTTCATATTCCTTTTTTTTATTTATTTATTTATTTATTAACGGATATACCATTTTTACATTAGAACAACATATCTATAAAATTTTACAAAGTAAGCACAACATTGGAAAATAATAGTAAAGTTTAACAGTTTAACAAAAACTAATAATTAACTTGAATACAAACTAATATCAAAAACTAATAATTAACTTCAATACAAACTAATATTACACAAAAAGCAGTCTCTTTATCACATTTTTAAATTGTTCTAAGGACTGGAAAAATAAGTCCAGATCACTTTACTTACTTACTTACTCCGTGGCGTTACAACCCTTCGTGGGTTTTAGCCGACTCGACAACATGCCTCCACTGTTTTCTATCTTGAGCAACCTCCATCCAATTCTCCACGCCCATAGTGCTTAGGTCTCCTGCTATATTATCTCGCCACCGGAGACGAGGGCGTCCGCGTGGTCTCCTTCCAGTTGGGACTTCCTCCCACACCAGTCTTACTGTTCGTTCGTCAGAATGTCTTCTGAGGTGTCCTGCCCATTGGAGTCTTCTGGACTTTATTTCTTTTATGATGTTGGCGTCTGGGTAAAGTTTTTCAAGCTCTTTATTAGTTCTTATCCTATATTGTCCTGATGCTTCATCAAGCACCGGACCAAAGATCTTCCTTAGGATTTTTCTTTCCCAAACACGTAGTGTACCTATTTTGGTGTACCCCTACGGTGTACCGTAGATCACTTTGGTACCTATTATATAGTCTTAAAATATTAGTAAGAGGCTTGAAATATTCCTAATTAAATTGATGAAATGGCAGATGAAACAATGAAGTATGTCTAGTTCCATGAAGAGTGTTAAGACCTAATCGATTTAAAAGTTCAGGGCAATTTATCAAATTATTAACAATTTTGTAAAGGAATATTGGGCAAAAATAATCTTTTCGCTGATTCATGGAAACCATTTTTAAGTGATCAGCTATCATACTATAACTGTATGGGACAGAAAGGTCATGAAAAGCACTACGGTAGTGATAGTGTTTACAAAATTTATGCTGAACACGATCAAGCTTATCTATAGAGGTTTGATAGTAAGGTCCCCATACAACTATTGCATATTCTAGTCTGGAACGAATGAGACTATTAAAAAGAATTGATAAAACAAAACATGAAAATTGAGAAGTGTTTCTAGTTATAAACCCTAATTGTTTAAATGCAATGTTTACTGTGACTTCTAGATGATTACGAAATGTTAATTTACAATCAAAATAAACACCTAAATCCTTAACACAGTCCTGCCTTGACAGCTGAGTGTTATCAATGCTATAATCGTAATTTAAAATTGTTTGCTTTCTGTGAAAAATAATAACACAACACTTATCAATGTTCAATTTTAATTCATTTAGTTTGCACCAATCGCTAAATCTGCTGAGATCCTCTTGTAACTGAATTTGATCATACTGACAAGTAATGACTTTATAAATTTTTTTATCATCAGCAAAGTTCAGAAATTTTGAATTCTTAATGACTTTTTCAACGTCGTTAATAAAGAGGACAAAAAGTAGGGGACCACAATGTGACCCTTGTGGTACTCCAGAGAGGACGTCAACAGATTGAGATAACACACCATTTATCTTAATGCTCTGGGTGTTACCCACAATAAAACTATCATACCAATCAAGCCATTTGCAAGCTATACCAATGGCTTCTAATTTACTGATTAAATAACGATGATTTACTTTATCGAATGCCTTTGAGAAGTCAGTATAGATGCTGTCCACCTGGTACTTCCTCTCAAAGGCACCCAATATATCATCTTGGTAGACCAACAAGTTTGAAACTGTGCTCCTCCCCCTTTGAAAGCCATGCTGTTGGGGTATTATTATATTGTCTGTTAGTTTTGATAAGTGAGAAGTCACTAGTTTGTCGAGAAGTTTTGGGATTGCTGACTGTATACAAATTCCTCTGTATTTTTCAATATCCTCTCTTTTACCTGACATAAAAATGGGTACAATATAACTGTTCTTCCAGCAAGGAGGGAACTCACCAGTCATAAGAGATAAATTATAAAGATATTTTAGGGGAATAGTAAGAGAGCATAGACAGTGCTTTAATAATACCGGTGGGACTCCATCAGGCCCTGAGGAGAATTTGTTTGGAAGTTTACTTAATTCATCAAACACTGATATAGTGTCAACTTGAATTAGGTTTACAGGGTCAATGTGTCTGACACAGTCTTTAAAATCTGGAATGGGAGCACCTTTACCTTTCTCATATACACTAGAGAAGAATTTAGCAAAAAGGTTAGCAATTTCGATATTGCCCTGTGCCCTTCTATTACCGAGATACATTTCTTGGGGGTAACTCGAAGATTTACGAAGTCTGCCAATGTATCCCCAAAATTCCCTGGGGTTATTACTAAAATTTTTTTCAAGAGATGAAAAATGTTGTTTCTGACAAAGTGTATGTTCAACTTTACATTGATCACGTAGATTAGAGAACAATAAGTAGTCCTCATTTGAATTAGATAATTTAAACCTCAGATGAGCTTTTTTCTTTTGAATAATAAGATCTTTAAGTTTTATTGAGAACCAAATTGGGAACTTGTAGGAACACTTGACAGCCTTCATAGGAACAAAAATATCTAAACACTGATACATATAGCTGTAAAATATTTGACAAGCCTCATTTATATTATTACAATGGTATAATGCATCCCAATTAACTGAAGATAGATAAAGGTTAACAGAATTAAAATTACAGTTTTTGAAATCATAAACATAGTCTTCATAAAAAACTGACTCTTTAAAATAACCAATAGGGATAAAAAATTCATACGGCTTATGCCTGAATGATTCACAAAACAATGGATCGACCGGCGTACATACATTTAGATCAGGTATATGTGAAAAAATGAGATCCAGGAATGTTCCATGTCTGTTTGGTATATTATTGCACTGATGGAGATTTAAAAATGCAAAAGATCCACAAACTGTATTCGCATGAGATCCATCAGGAAGTATGGTAGATAAATAAACCCCGTTTTGATCATTAGCCCATTGAGCATCTCTCAGGTTGTAATCGCCAGCCAAGATCACAGAACTCTGTGGATATTGACTTATCAGTTCCTCAAGAAAGGTGCAGTGATATTCATATGCCTCAGCTAATGAACTAGGTGGTATATAGATTCCTCCTATTATAAGCTGATCATCATTCAGTTTAACTTCCACAAAAAGTTGTTCTATGTTAAGCAAATTTGACTTACATATTAGTTTAGAGGGTATGTTTTTCTTGATTGCAATATACACTCCTCCGCCCACAATGTCCAATCCATGCTGATAGCGGTCCTGTCTATAAACATTATAGTTTAATAGATCAGTCTCACTAACCAAAAACTTTTCAGATAACCACGATTCAATCAAAATAACAATATCATAATCATTTAGTAGCAAAGAGTCCCTTAACTGAGAGAGTTTAGTTCGAAGTCCACCAACATTATGAAAGTAACATTTTAGGGTACTTCTCAGTTTTTTGGCTGGTTAGTAGTTTTTTTCACTATTGTAGGCTTATTGTTAATGAATTTGATTGTTTTAGAATTATCACCATTCTTAACCATATCATCTAATTGTAATTTGATTTTCTTGAAATACTCTTGCTGGACTTTTGTTTGATCCAGGGAAATTCTGACATCGGGCACTTTAATTAATCTTTTATTTTTGACAACAGTTTTAGCATCATCAGCTGTATTTAATACTACTTTAATGGGTCTCGTTCTGTTAGCAAATTTTCCCAGTCTAAATAGTTTAACATTATTTTTTTTTTTTTTAATATTAAAATCAGTCAAAATATTTAGTACCGCTTGTTTGTCCTCTGCATTACGATCCGATTGATTATTTTTAACAGATTCATTAACATTATATATAATTATATTGGAAGCCCTATTTTGCCTCTCCTGCATTTCGGTAATAATATCCTCCATATCTGGTGCAACAGATGTTACATTTTCCTTATGTAGAATTTTATTTATACTTTCCTTAAGCTCCCACACTTCTTTTAACAGAGCTGGTACCTTGTGAAATCCAACTTCGCACTGTTCACAGAAAAACTTTAGATTGCGTTTCGTTTTCAACTGCATGCATTTAACTTCAGATGCTGTTAGATTACCACATTCCATACAAAGCACAGTTCTGCATCCATCACAAGCAAAAACTTGATTTAAGTCGAATTGGTTATTACACTTAGCGCATATATCCATTTTATTTATTAAAATATAGAACAAATATAGAAAACTTCCTGGACTATAATCACAAACCCAGAACCACTTAGTCTTATCAGCACATTAAGTTTTTATTGTCACTATTTATTTTATTTATCAACTTTTTGTAGTAAAGAAAGGATTTAACATCAAAGTTATTCAATCAAACATCTAGTTACACTTAAAAATTTCTAGGAACTTAGTTATATACAATTTCAATTTTAACTTGTCAAAAAATTGGAATTTTTTGGTCAGTTTAAACCATAAAACAACACATATTTATGGAGCAGATCAATTTACAGTGTGACACACACTAATACACGACAGGGTACACCTGTCGTGTACACCTGTTTTTTCTTCATTAAGGGTGTTTACTTTCTTCACGCAGTCTATTTCAGCACAGAGATCACATAGATCTTTTGAAGGATTATTAAATAAATAATTGAATTCAGTGCAAATTATTTTGCAATAAACATTAAGATTTACTAGAGTCAAGTCTTTCTCCTTTATGAAATCCTCGCACATATGGTACATTTTTTGCAGTAATAGGTCACCCTCTACATATTTTCTTTTAGTATTAACCCTACAATAATGGCTTTCTATAACATGGAACATATTAATATGATCTCTAACAAAATTGGCAGTTTAATATAATGTATCTTTTTTTCTATGCTTTCCCCGGACACTTCGACGAATTGTGTTCGTTTCTGTAGAATTTTGGTAAACGGTGTATATAGGTTTTTGACTTACACCTAGTGTTCCACAGTAAAACTGTTTACAAACCTGTATTTTGTTATTACTTAAAATAAAGAAGACTTTAAAGGTTTAACGCTTTAAAGGTTTAAGGCTTTAAATGCTTTTTCCAGCATTTTTCTGTTTCTGGAAAACAGAAGTGACCAATGTCACTTCTGTTTTCCAGAAGTGACATTGGTCACTTCTGGAATTGGAATTCCCGACAAGAACAAGACATCGCAAAGGTACATGTTAAAAAGTTAAAGACCGGATTTTGAGTCTATAAGCACTGCGCCATTGTCAATATTGCTCCTTTTATATTGGGCCTTTTAAGCTTTTTTATACTTTTTAAGGTAAGAGGGTATCGTTGCATGCTAATCGATTAAAAATTTTCTTCCGGGAGAAATCTGAAACAGAAAGCTAAAGCTTATTCATCCTTTTTTTATTCGCCGAAACATGCGTTTACAATGACTTGCACTCATCTTAAAATGACAGTAGTTACTTACAATTTTAGAGCTTACTCGACAAAATACTTTTCCTCCATACAGCTTTAATTCAGGATATGTCTGAGGCCATACAGCTTTAATTCGGGTAGCGGATAGGTACTCTTCCACAATCCCAGTGGAGGATAGACTTACTTCAGGGATGCGATCCTGCCCTACGCCAGCCTTGATTCTCTCTCAACTCCTGTGGAGAGAAATCATGTCCTAACCCCATTCCTACCCAATACCTACTATCCTACCAATTTCCCAAACCAACTCACCAACCCGCCTGGCAAGCGTGGTGTTTAAATGCCAAAACCCCCTCAGCATGAACAGACATTCAAGAAAACGGCCCTCAGTCCCCGGCAGCTCGCTAGTTCCCGACCAAGGTAGCGGTAGGACTCACGGACAGCGGGTAGAGGGTGCGAAGAATCCTTGGGATGTAAGAGGCTACCAAGAACGACGAACGTTGCACATAATTACGTATAATGTAAGAACTTTATCTAAGGATGAAAAAATGACAGAACTGGAGAAAGAACTCAAACATGTGAAATGGGATATTATAGGAATTAGCGAAGTCAAAAGAAGAGGTGAAGATCAGGTCAAACTAAAATCAGGAAACATATTCCACTATAAAGGGGAAACGGAATCGACAACTGGAGGAATAGGTTTATTAGTACACAAAAAATTGCAGAAAAATATACAGAGCATTGACTGCATTTCCCCAAGAGTTATGTATATAAATCTAAGACTAAATAAGAGATACAATCTGAAAATAATCCAGGTATACGCCCCCACCAGCGATTACGAAGATGAAATTGTCGAAGCCTTCTATGAGGAAATCAAAAGAGCAAAAAAGCAGGAACCGGCTCATTACAATCTGATAATGATAATACATAAGATTTTAACGGGAAACTCGGAAGGAAAAAAGACGAACAAGAAGTGGCAATCGGAGATTTTTGAACCGCAGTAAGAAACGAAAGAGGCGAAATACTTACCAACTTTCTACTGCAACACAAACTGTATGCAATAAACACCTTTTTTAAGAAGAAACAGAACTAAGAGCTAAGAACTAAGAGCGAATATGATTATATAATAACAGACAAAAAGCAAATTATTCAAGATGTCACTGTACTCAATAAACTATCAGTAGGAAGCGACCACAGTTCAGTAAGAGCTAGAGTAACGATTAATCTACAAAAAGAAAGAGCAAAGATGATAAACAGTTGCAAACGCATAGTTTGGAATTCACCAAATCATCCAGAAGCATACATAAGAAATATAGCCGAAACTTTACAGAGTAATAATCCCAAACCTCTAAGTATCGACGATCACAATAAATTAATAACAGACTCAGTTAGAAACGCACAACTCAAATTTTGCAAGAAAAATGACACCAAAAGTGAAAAGATTAGCAAAGATACAAGGGCTCTCATGGAAATACGACGAAACCTAAGCGAGAACGAAAAGGGAAACAAAGAAAATATAAAAAACTAAATAAAAGAATTTCAGCGGAAATTAGAAAAAATGTAAGAAGATATAATACTAATGTAATTACTTAAACAGTAGAAGAGAACAAAGGTTTAAAGATAATGAAAAGAAGACTTACGCAAAGTAAAAAAGAAATATACAAGCTCAGAGATAAAGACGGAAAGGCAACAACAGATAAACAAAATATTCTGAAAATAACTAGAGAATTTTATAAAGACCTCTATACCAGCCAAAGACCACAAGACAATTTCCCGACACGAGTAAAGACTCTCATAAATCAGGGATCGGAAATACTTTTTCCCATTACTGTGTCAGAAGTAAGAGCACCTTTAAAAGAAATGAAGAACCATCGATCGCCTGGTGATGATGGACTCGTCATCGAGGCAATAAAAGCAGGTGGAGAAATTTTATTCAAATCAGTAAGCGAACTGTTAACTAAATGCTTACATGCGGGTACGATTCCAAAAGACTGGAACAATGCAGTAATAGTCTTGTTACACAAAAAAGGCGATATTACTAAATAAGAAAATTATAGACCCGTCAGCCTCTTGACACATATGTACAAACTCTTTATGAAAATCTTAACAAAGAGGCTAACACCTAAACTTGATTTCTATCAGCCCAAAGAACAGGCAGGCTTCAGGGCAGGATATGGCACAAATGACCATTTGTATACCATAAAGATCTTAATAGAAAAGTGCATCGAGTACAACATACCACTGGCTCTTGCATTTGTCGATTACGAGAAGGCTTTTAATTCTGTAGAGTTTGAAACAATACTGGAAGCCCTAAATCAAAGCCGAATAGATTACAGGTACACGACACTAATCAAAAACATCTATCAGAACGCTACATCAAGTATACGACTGCACGAAGACACAGAAAAATTTAGCTTAGGTCGAGGAGTTAGACAAGGAGACAATATTTCACCAAAATTATTCACGGAAGCTCTAGAGTCAATATTTAAGGGTACTCAATGGCAAGATATGGGCATCAATATAGATGGAAAAAGATTAAATCACCTAAAGTTTGCAGATGATGTTGTATTAATCGCAGATAACTTACAAGATACAGTTTCTATGATGGATTCGCTTAAAAGTCTGTCTGAAAGAGCAGGATTAAAGATAAACTTTAAGAAAACTAAAATTATAACAAATCTCGTAATGAGTGGAAATATAACTATTGACAATAATACCATACAACAAACAGACACTTACAAATATCTGGGATACGAAATCAAAATAAGCAGAGACAATCAAACACATGAAATACAGAGGCGAATAGGTCTAACATGGCCAGCATTTGGCAAATTAAGCCCTATTCTAAAAAGTTCAATTCCCATGTGTCTTAAGCGAAAGGTTTATAACCAATATGTTTTACCTGTACAAACTTATGGAGCAGAGACTTTAACACTCACGCAAAAATCTGCGAATAAACTTAGAGTTACACAACGAGCCATGGAACGTGCAATGCTGAACGTGAGCCTTCGAGACCACATAACAAACCAAGAAATCAGGCGAAGATCAGGAGTTCAAGACGTCATCGAAAGAACCACGACGCTTAAGTTGAACTGGGCAGGGCACTTAGCCAGAACACAAGATGGACGGTGGACAAGACGTATTATGGAATGGAGGCCCAGAAATTATAAAAGAAGCCGAGGACGACCACCGACTAGATGGACCGATGACATTAAACGTGTAGCGGGAAACTGGCTACAATCGGCCCAGTGTAGAGAACACTGGAAAGAACTGAGGGAGGCCTATGTCCAGCAGTGGACGCGATTGGCTGATTGATGATGATGATGATGTCTGAGGCCAATCACTTGCTTTTGACATCGCGCTATAAACAAATAAAAGAAGTCACGGGTTACGTAATAACATTACACTATTGCACTTTTAAAATTGGCCTTCCAATTTTATATGGCATAGATATATCAAGCACCCACGACCCAGCAAAGGACCTGAGGAGTCAAATCAACAAAGCATCTGCACTGTCAGGATGTCTGCGGGAGATAGTCTGGTCAAATCCGTATATGCGCACAGATAGTAAAATTAGAATCTATAAGACTTGCATACGACCGATCATGACATATGGCAGAGAAGTGCGCGAAGATACCAACAAAACGAAACAGCTGCTAAGGGTTGCCGAAATGAAAACCCTAAGAACAATAATGGGGAAAACAAGAAGAGACAGAGTGAGAAATACAAACATTAGAGAGCAGTGCAAAATTCAAGATATTGTAAGATGGGGAAGGCAGCGCAAGAGGATGTGGTACAACCATGTAAGACGAATGGATGAGAATAGACTCCCAAAAATTGCCCTAGAAAACAATCCGCCCGGTTCATGACCCCCCGGAAGACCACCTAAAAGATGGAGGGATAGTTGGCAATCTACCTCCCAAGAAATTAACCAGAGGCAGCTTCAGAATTAAACAGATCGAAAGATCTACAAAAAGTAGAAGAAGAAGAAGAAAATTGGCCTCAACACACACGTTAGCACTGTTTGACGCTACAACAATAAGTAAAACTAACGTAAATTTCAGAGATTTATATAGCTACTTATTCTTAAAAGCTTCCACCCCTTTTGGATTTGAAAGAAACCCGTCCCACTAAAAGTGTTTATATGTCATCTGTTTTATATATTAGGGTTTTTAATTGTTTACCAGTTTACATAAAACCTTTTATTACAATAGCAGATACGCCCAAAATGATTGAAAGAATCAGAGGTTTGATTACACGGCGAATTTGAATGAAGAATTTTAAGAATAGGACGACACATTAAAAAATATTGACCATTTTTTTATATAAAAATATATAAATATATTTAATTTATTATAATAATATAAAATTTATGCAAAATATCGATATGCAAAAGAAATAATATTTTTGCGGCCCTATGTATAATCATAAACGTATTTTCGTGTGAACGTCACTGACGGAAACATTTAGTGATATCCTTATTGTTTTTCGAAGTGTGAGTGATAAAAAACAATTAATGCCATCATAAATATTCATTTACAGTGTATGAGGGTTTTATTAAAGCTGTCCGTCTACCGAACAACTACTTGTAATAATGTAGATAAAAACATCAGCCCATTAAGAATGAGTTAACTGTTTTTTGAGAGAACATCACCGCGGTTTGTGAGATTTATACGTCCATCGGGCATCTTCTCAAATTATCAAAAAAACGTGACTGCACAATAAACTTATGTTTTACTATAAAGTATCGAGAGTTTTCTTGTTGTTCAGTTAGAGCTAATTTCACGCTTGTTTTCAGCTAATGAATAACCTACTTTTGAACAGCCAGAACACTTTATTAGTCATGCATGTACTTTTACTTCTTTACTAAAGTCAGTGAGTGACTAATTGGACCGTATTACTTAAGCTACTCAATATTAATGTCTTTTTGACATAAAAATTACCTTTAAACTAGTAAATACTAGATGCAGTAAGTAATACTATTCTATTTTATTACTGTTCTTAGACAGTAGATAGATAGATAGATTCTTTTTTTTTTTATATCTCCCTTTTTCTATCCGAATTGTCGAATAAAGGCAACTCTAATTTCTCGCAATTCATCTATGTTGTGTGCTAGGCGTTTCCACATTGGTCTTGCGACTCTTTTGATATCGTCGCTCCAGCGCATTTGAGGTCTTCCTCTTGGTCTCTTCGCATCGTACGGTCGCCAGTTTCCGACTTCTTTGTTCCATCTACCATTTTCGAGACGTTCGTTGTGTCCAGCCCATTTCCATTTTAATTTAGCTGCGTGTTTCGCGGCGTCCTTTATTTTTGTTTTGTTCCGGATTGCTTCGTTCGTTTGTCGATCTATTAGTGAGATACCAAGCATCTGTCGTTCCATGGCTCGCTGAGTTTTTCGAATCTTGTCCATGGTCTTTTTTGCGAATGTCCAGGTTTGAGCTCCGTAAGTGAGAACGGGAAGGATACAAGAACCGAACACTTTGGTTCGAAGGCTTTGGGGTATCTTTTTGTCTTTCAGTATGTATGAGAGTTTTCCAAATGCGACCCATCCCATTCTTACTCGTCTGCTTATTTCAGTAGTTTGGTTTTCTTTGTTTACCTTGATATTCTGACCCAGATATATGTATTCTTCTACATGTTCCACTTTTGTTCCTTGGGTGGTTATCGTCGGTTGATCATCTTTATTCGACATTAGCTTAGTTTTACTCAGATTCATTTTCAGTCCTTTTTTTATGGATTCCGTATGAAGCTCATCGATCATCGTCTTCAGTTCTTTCCAGCTGTCGGCTATTAGTACTACGTCATCTGCATATCTTAGATGGTTTAAATACTTTCCGTTTATCGATAGTCCTTTCGTTTCCCAATTTAGTGATTTAAAGATGTCTTCAAGTGCGGCAGTAAATAGTTTTGGAGATATGGTGTCTCCCTGTCTTACTCCTCGGTTGATTTTTATTGGCCTTTTCATTCCGTTATCCATTATGACTACCATTTCAGCGTGTTGATATATATTATGTATTAATATCCTATATCTAGAATTTATTCTGCTGTTGACCAGTGCTTCCTCAATAGCCCATAATTCTATACTGTTAAAAGCTTTCTCGTAGTCTGTAAATGCTAAACAGATTAGTAAATTGTATTCGTTAACTTTTTCTATTAAGACCTTTAGTGTGTGAAGATGGTCACATGTACTGAACCCTTTTCTAAATCCGGCTTGCTCTACTGGTTGATATACATCAAACTTTGTTGTCAATCTATTTGTAATTATTTTTGTGAATGTTTTATAAAGTTGTGATAGTAGTGATATTGGACGATAATTTTTCAGATCTGTATTGTCCACTTTTTTGTGTATTAATATTGTGTTAGCAGTATTCCATTCCTTTGGTATGTTTCCTTCAAATAGGCATTTATTAATAATAAAAAGTATTTTCAGGTACCTGATGACTTCTTCTCCGCCTTCTTTCAACATTTCTGCCAGAATTCCATCACTACCCGGTGCTTTATTTCTTTTCATTTCTTTAATTGCATTTTCTATTTCTAGAAGATAGATAGATAACCCGATATAAAAGTTAAGAAGACTAAAGTCAAGAAGGTCTGAAATAATCAAAACAAGGCATTTTTAATAAATTATAAGGGAAGTATCTATTCCTGGGGGAACCTGTAATTCGTAGGGAACGCGTCCTCAGGTGGCGAATAGGGAAATGCTTGACCTGGTTTACTAGTGAGTATTAGCGAAATAAAATATCTCCCGTAGACCAATAGGTAATTCAATGAGTGATTGCCGATATAAGCAGTATCTCACTTACTGACCAACGGCTTTAGACGGATAAGTTCAAAAGTGGTAGAACACTCTTTTTGCACTGGAAGTTGAAAAATCGACCGCGAAGTTGGATGAACCAAAATCATGGTTAACGGTAAAAGGATCTAGAAAGCAAGGAAAAACCTTTATATGATAGATCTCTGTGGATGTCCCTGGTAGCATCATCATAGTGCCAGAAACCAACAAGAACGTGGCCTCCGGATGGCAAGATCTATCAGGGGAGTACAGGACAACGTCTTTCAGGCCAATAATCAGCGAATTTCTTTTCGGAAGAGCAAAAACGAGAAAATAGGACTGTCTAACATTAGAATTAATTCCTGAAATGTTCAGAGCATGTTTCAACCTTGTAATATGCACAATATTACTCAAGAACAGGTTGGATGTTGATGTACTGGGTATTAGTGAAGCTAGGTGGCCAAACTCAGGTTGTTTCTCAATAGATGACATCACAATATATTATTCCGGTAGCGAGGACAACCGATATATACACCACGTGAAAGTAATAGTTTATCCCCGTCTCACAAAAAGTAATGATATTAACTTTAGTGATATCTAATGCGAAACTAAACTTAATGCAAGTGTATGTTCCTTATTAAAGAACTCGTTTTCAGACACGCGTTTTAAAAACAATTTATTTAAAATTAACTAAATACAATGGTTAAACAACGAATCAAAACAAGTATACAATAACAATAATAAATCAAGAATGCGAAGCAAATATATCGGAATCACAGTTCGGATTCCGAAGCGCATTGGAAACAAGAGAAGCGATCTTCAGTCTGCAAGTTTTAATTCAAAGGTGCAGAGACATGCCCAAGGACGTCCACTTGTGCTTCATCGACTTCTCCAAGGCGTTTGACAAAGTCAAACATGATAAACTCATGGAAATGCTCAGGAAGATGCATATTGATGGCAAGGATCTGCGAATAATAACCAGTCTCTATTGAAACCAAAGTGCTGAAATAAGGATGGGCAACTTACACAGTGGTAAGGTAGATATTAAAAAGGGTGTACGACAGGGATGCATCCTCTCGCCGCTCCTGTTCAATATATACTCTGAACAAATCTTCAGAGAAGCGCTGGGAGAAGTTTCGGAGGGTATCAAAGTAAACGGAGAGGTAATCAATAATATTAGATATGCTGATGACACAGTTATTATCACAAATGACTGCAACAAGCTTTGAAGACTCATGCAAAGCATACACACAGCAAGTCAAGAATATGGTTTAGAACTCAATACAACCAAAACTAAATGCATACTCATCAGCAGAACACAACAACGTCCGATGCAATTGACATTAAACAACCGAAAAATAGAACAAGTGGAGACATACACATACCTTGGAACCACAGTTAACACAAAATGGGATCAGTCAACAGAAATAAGATCACGAATTGAACAAGCGCGAAACGCGTTCAACAATATGAAAAAGTGGTTCACAAGCAAAATCTCAATGGAACTAAAATTAAGACTGGTCAAGTGTTATGTCTTCCCGGTCTTGTTCTATGGAGCAAAGGCATGGACCACAACGGAAGTGACCCTGAAGAAACTAGAATCCTTTGAGCTGTGGATATATCGCCGGTTTCTTTGGATATCCTAGACAGACCACATCACTAACGTGGAAGTAATGCAGAGAATAAGCAAAAACAAAGAAATAATATTCACCGTAAAGAAACGGAAGCTTGAGTACTTCGGACATGCCATACTAAGTACCGGCTGCTACAGTTAATAGTCCAAGGAAGAATTGACAGTAGGAGGGGACCGGGAAGAAGACGACACTCATGGATGCATAACCTGCTACAATGGTTCGGACTAACATCGACCGAACTGTTCAGAGGTGCCGTAAACAAAGTCAAAATAGCCTTGTTAATAGCCAACGTCCGAAACGGATAGGGCAAAGGAAGAACAAGAAGAAAAATGTTCACAGCCGAGGCTGCACTATATATATATATATATATATATATATATATATATATATATATATATATATATATATATATATATATATAACTGTTTTTGATGGGTTGGAGTCAATAAAAGAGGCTATTTGTTGACTAATTTTTACTCGAGCTTTCAATTGTGATTACAATTTTTATCAAGAGCTTCTAAAAAATACAAAATATCTTACAAAGTGGAACTAGAAATAAAAACTTTTTTGTTAACTCACCAAATAAAATTAGTTTTTTATATAAAACTACTGCTTACATATTAAATTACAAAAAATATTAATAAAAAAATGTCTTAGTCTAATAAATTTTTCTCTGAAAAATTTTAATGAAGTTTCTTAACAAAAAATTGAATTTGTAAACAAAAATAGAGTAGCTACAAACCTGTTCTCGGACGCGACTAGTTCGCGCTCGAGACGCATCGCCCCGCCCCTTATTTTTCACGTTGGCCCCTCCCTGACCTGGAAATCCCTAATCGCTACTTTAGAAAGTATAAAAATAGGCGATTTTCAGGTCAATAGGTCAGTCCTTCACGGGCTCTCCGAGAGCTTAGTGCTCTCGGGGCTCTGCTTTCTTGTTTTTAGATTTTCCCATACTCTGTGGCTGAGATGTTATTCTACTGCAACCTGGTATTTTTATTTCGACTTAACCTTTGTCATGTAAGAAATATCTTGCCTTTTTCAAGGCAAGATACCAGAAGAAAACATTTTCGAGTCCATACCTTGAAAATGGACTTAAGTAGAGGAGCTATCGTTGATGTTTTCGAAGCCCTCTACAGAGCACCCGGAGGCAATAGAAGGAGTTCAGATCGCTATTAATTACCCCGCGGTGACATGGCGCCCAACAACGTGGATTATTCCGATCCCACGACCCAGCTCGACTCACAGCAGAAGGCTACAACCATTGACTTTAACATGGGTTGAAGTCAAGAGAAGAATGGGGAGAACCACGGAGTATTAGAAAGCTATACTCTAACACTCCGACATCGAGGCGTTCTGCAGACCGGATGCCTTCGACGTGCAGGCTCCTTTGACGAGCCAAACTTCTTCGAAGTCAGAAGCCCCTGATGCCAATGGAAGTCCAGAAGTAGACCCAGTCATCGCCCTCCTACCGAAAGTGGTTGGACGACCACGTAGGCTTCGGCACCCTGGTACTCTGCGAAACCCCTGGATATGGCAGATGGGATCCGGACGACCGAGAAGAAGACGAACCCGTCGAATGAGTTGGCACAGCGATCGAGGATGGACTTGCAGGAGCCGGAGATGCCGTCAGCACCACCGACAGCACCACCGACAGCACCACCGACCTCCCTATTAGTGCTGTGCAGTGAGTTTGCTTAAAGACAATTTTTAATTTTATTTACATTTTCATGTATTTTTACTTATTCTTGTGTTACTTCACATGTATTTTATTGTAATTTGATATTTTTGAATTTTCAATAAATTTTTTTCCCAGCCACAGAGCCTCCAGAGGAGGGGGGATGTTCTCGGACGCGACTAGTTCGCGCTCGAGACGCATCGCCCCGCCCCTTATTTTTCACGTTGGCCCCTCCCTGACCTGGAAATCCCTAATCGCTACTTCAGAAAGTATAAAAATAGGCGATTTTCAGGTCAATAGGTCAGTCCTTCACGGGCTCTCCGAGAGCTTAGTGCTCTCGGGGCTCTGCTTTCTTGTTTTTAGATTTTCCCATACTCTGTGGCTGAGATGTTATTCTACTGCAACCTGGTATTTTTATTTCGACTTAACCTTTGTCATGTAAGAAATATCTTGCCTTTTTCAAGGCAAGATACCAGAAGAAAACATTTTCGAGTCCATACCTTGAAAATGGGCTTAAGTAGAGGAGCTATCGTTGATGTTTTCGAAGCCCTCTACAGAGCACCCGGAGGCAATAGAAGGAGTTCAGATCGCTATTAATTACCCCGCGGTGACAAACCAGCCTAAATGTCATAAATGTATTTATGAATTTTTTATCTATTTATGAATTTTGTCGCCAACAGTGTTCAATTTTTACTAGGACCAGTTATTTAAAAAGGCACTTGAGAGACAACCATATGGAATAAAAATCAACGGGAAACTACTTAATGTTATTAGATATGCAGACGATACAATAATTATATCAGATAATATAAAAGGTCTTCAAATTCTGCTTGGTCGTATTCACTAGGTAGGAGAGAAAATGGAAATTAAAATAAACTCCAACTAAACCAAATTTTTAGTGTTTAGTCGTGACCCACATCCCGATGCAAAGCTTCAATTACACGGAGTCCAAATTGAGAAAGTTCACAAAATGACATATTTTGGAACTGTGATAACGGACCAACTAGATCCAGACATAGAAATAAAATGTAAAATAGCAATGACTAGAACTACTTTTATGAAAATGTAGTCATTTCTTTGCAATAACCATCTCAGTTTAGAACTAAGGCAAAGAATGATTAAGTGCTATGTTTGGTCCGTCTTTTTGTATAGTGCAGAAGTTTGTACGCTAAAAGTATCGATCATAAACAAAATTGAAGCATTGTTCTTTAGCTTTAGCTTAGGCTTTAGCAACTGCTAAAGATTGTTAAACATCGAAAAATGTCTTATCTGGAACATATAGTAGGGGAAGTCGATATAAAATATTGCAACTGATCCTTTAAGGCAAAATATAGGGCCGTAGAGGTGTAGGAAGATAACAAGTTTTTTGGTTAAAAAATATTCGTGAATGGACTCAGATACCAAATGCAAGACAATTATGCCATATTGCAGAAGATCGAGAAGCCTTCGCAATGGTGATCGCCAACGTCGGATAATTCTGATACGGCACGCAAAGAAGAAGAATCCAAGAGGCACTTATAATAGCGAAAACTAGAGAAATCACGATAGTTTTAGGTGATATTAATACAAAGGTGCTACGTGGAAAGGTTATAGGAAATTATGGTCTGTGAAATCGAGAGAAGGGACCATCTATTACAATTTCGCCGAGAGCAGATCTTGATTATTACAAACATTTTTTAAGCTAGCAAACTTATTCTATTCGTGCCTAATCGTGTCGAATATTGGCGATTATTTTGGCTATAATTATTTTATTAACTGATGCTTTAAATAGATTTGTTGTTGTTGTATAGAACCATTTCCTCAGGTTTTTTACCAACGATATTATTCTTCTTACTTTGCCTTGAAGGATTATTTCTAGTAATCAGACAGACGAGTGTAAACATAGCGATCGCCTGCGGATACATAGAAGAAAGTAGTTAAGAATCAGATAAACTATATTATGGTCAATAAAAGATACCATAATGTTCTTAAAGCCGTGAAAGCATATCCCGAAGCAGACTTAGCCTTAGATCACAAACCACTTATTGCCAGGATTACAGTCTAAGATTACACTAAAAACATTAAAATACCTCAAAGAATTGTAAACTAAACATAGACACCAATGATATTGAGGAGCACTGACTAGTATTGACTAAAATATTACTCTACTGGAACCATATAAAGAAATACTTAAGATTTTCGCAAAGAGAAAAGAAGAATGGATGAATGACAAGATACTTAACATTATGGAATAATTTACGAACAAAAATAATAGTAAATACAAGAAAGAATAACCACGAGACCAGGAAGATGATAAAGCAGGCAAAGAAATACTTTGATGAGAAATTCAAATAGATTACGAACTTTCAAAAAAGATAATATCTACTTTATCTGCACCAAACAAAATCTCACTCTGGACTTCGATAAACACGGGATTACTATAACATAGACGGATGAGAAAGTACAACGCTAAGCAGAATACATCGACGAACTTTTCGATGATTAAAGAAGGGACTTGGATCACATATAACTTACGTTAAAAGAAATAGGTATATAAGTATGGATATCACAAAAGAGGAAATATTACACACATTAAAAACAATGGAAAACTGGAATCCCTGAACTTTTACATGCTTTCTATCGAAATACTAAAAATTTTAGATAAGCAGCGCATTAATGTTTTATTGACACTCTTAAACCAAATTTGTAGCTTAGGCGTATTACTCAAAGACTGGTTAACTGCGATCTTTATTTGTCTTTTCACAAAGAAGAACGCAAGAGAATGTGGTGATTACCACACAATTAGTTTGAGGTCCCATATGCTAAAGTTATTAGTAAAAATCATCCATAACCAAATATATCATAAACTGGACATAGATATTAATGATACACAATTTGGGTTTTGCAAAGGCCTAGGAAAGTGTGTTTTTTTTTAATTAATATATTAATATAAAGGTGTCTGGATGTCAATCAATATATACAGTGTGGACGAAATGTCGCTTACCAAAAATAATTTAAAAGAAAATGCAATTTCGAAAATTAAATTTATTTTAACAAATACTCAAATTGTTTACCATTTTATTTAATACATACATTACAGCGTTTGATGACTGAATTACAGATTGCTTTACACATACCTGTTTATGTGTACAATGAAAGGATCTTGACTTTAATGTATTCCTTTAAGTCTTGTTTGTTTAATGTTTGTTTGGAGAGATTCTCTCTCCCGATGCCAACCAGAACGTAGCTTCGTCTATTTCATAAATAATTTTAATTTGTTTGCCTTTGTGTAGTGTAGTGTTATGTACAATTTTATGTTTATGACATTCTGTGCTTGTTGGATAGGCCAAAATTGATGAAATGCCCCTGAAGATGCTCTAGGAGCGAAGGTACTTGGGCAAGATTTAATTAATAAAATTGTGCTCGATATCTGACTTTCTTTTAATACAAGTTTATTCCACATTATTCGGTCGATTTTGATAAACTCTGCTCTTTACATATCCCCACAAAAAAAGTCTAACGAGACCAAATCTGGAGACCTTGGTGGCCATTCGATGGGCCCCCTTCTACCTATGTATCTATTTGGAAAAACGTTATTAAGGTAATTTCATACCTCAACGCCGTAGTGTGGGGAAGTCCCATCATGTTGGTATCACAGATCTAAATAGCTGATTCAGCTGTGGCAACAGATAATCCTGAAGAAATTTCAGATAAAAAGAAGCAGTTTCCTCAAAAAATATGGCACTACAATTTGATTGTTTATAATGCCGGCCCAAACGTTCACCTTTTCGGGATATTGTGTCCTATACTCTTCCATTTATTATGGTTTTTCACTTGAACAGTATCGATATGTTTAGCGATTTACGTGACCGTTTAGCATAACAGACGCTTTATCAGAAAAAAGTATCTTGTATGGAACCCTGATCTTTGTTACATTTTTCCATAACAGTTTCGCAGAATTTGATTCTTCTATCAAAGTCATCTTCTAATAGCTCCTGAACTAGATGTACTTTGTATGGATACTACTTCTCCTTTTCAGCTCTCTTACAACAGTTCATTGGTGGAGATTATGATCTAGTGCAACTTGCCTGGAGATTTTCTTGAAACGCCACTACAACGTCCAGTTTCTTGACTTCGGATATTGATTGATTTTAAAAGGATAACAGTAGCCCACAAAGGCAACAACCTCTTAAATAAATACTTCACAAAACTAAAAACACAAACTCCAAAACTTAAAAAATCACATGTTGTTTACGTGATACCATGTACAAACTGTGAAGGTGTCTATATCGGTCAAACCAGTCAACTGCTTCAATCCAGAATTCGTTCTCACAAATACGACAAGAACAACGTCACTGCGCTCACAAAACATGAAAGCGGGAAGAAGCATAAATTTGACTTTGAAAACATCAAAATTTTAAAAACAGAAAAAAACAAAAAGAAAAGGGAGATATACGAATCAATAGAAATAAAAAGAAACACCAACGCTATAAATGCAAAAAAGATACACAAAACCTAAATAAAATATATTTCAATCTGATTTAAACAATAACAATATAACGTCATAAATAGCTCTTAAAGTCATAACATATCTCCACCTTACCTTTTTCAAAAACATCAACGATACGCCCATATAAAAATAATTATATACTAATGACAGTAAACAATGAGATATCAGATATCAACTTTTATATGTCAGTTCGTTAATGTCTGTGTCACGTTTTACGTTTTGGTAAGTCATATATATATATATATATATATATATATATATTTTACAATATCTGTTTGTCCTTATATATATACACATTTTAGAATCTTGACAAAGGCAAGGGTTTCCTGCCGAAACGTTGATTAATTGCAATGGAAAATAAAATCTAGTTCCACATGTAACATATCTTTATTGAACCTAACCCAAGAAATATTAATTTTATATTAAATATATATTTATATATATATATATATATATATATATATATATATATATATATATATATATATATACAGTCATCAGTTGATGCTTATTCAAAAATTAATATTAACGTGTTTTAGGTTTTTTTTTCAAAAGTTTGTTATTGAAATATTGAATTTATTACATACATTTGCATCATACTGTATAGTTATATACATCACTAAATATGTATCTGATATTTTCATTTCGGTAAGTTCCCTATAAGCGTTGATTGAATATTTGGATTATTCAATCAACGCTATAAGTTAGATCATAAATACATTAAAACATAAATACATATAATGTTAAACTATTTTAAATGTACAAAAAATATTACAATTCTAATCTGAATGACGGGTGTGGAGTACATATTATTTGAAGGGACTTTGAAATGAAATTCAATGACACGTTGAAACTTAATGCTTGCTGGTCTAAGGGATTAAATCTCTCGATAAATATCATTTGAAAATTCTGATCCAATAATCCTTACCTCTATTATAGACATGCGAAACAATTGTATTCTGATTTCGGTCACATGATATTTACCTAGAGAGCTTAGAATAGGTCACGAAATCGAGCGAAAGCCAGAGAAAATAATTGAAGGGTGGCTTTAACCGTAATATTTATTTTGTTATTTGTATAAGCCTGAAGGTACCACCAAATGTTATTTTCCCATACGACCACTTTAACGGTTTTTAGCGAGGGTGAGGTCAAAAATGTTGATTTATATTTGAACCAACAATTCTTATAATAAAAGAAACTAATGACAAAACCGAGTCACCAATGGAATATACTGTGGAAAGAAATAAATGAAATTTAAAATTCAATTTTCTGCAACAACTATGTCCATTGTTTAAACGATGCTATTTTTTTAGCGACTACAAATAAACTTGACTATATACCAGATTCCAAATGAATGAAACAATATTTAATGTATGCATGTTAATTTGGTGTTGAAATCACTGCTGAAAACTACTTATTTTTAACAATATCTTTAACAATTTCTTTCATGTTTTCGATGGTTACTTAGTTTCGAGCAGAATAAATTTCATCAATATAGAGTTAGCTTCGTTTAGCTCAGTTCGATAAATTAATTCGTTTTTTCATCTCAAACAAAAAACTATGATTCTTAACGTACTCATGAACGCACACGAACAACAACGAATAAATCAAACTTAATGACAGTAAACTGAGCTAGTACCGGGACAAGAATGATTAATGGTAAATGGCAAAAATTGACAAAAAAGTTAGGGAAAGGACACCTTTGTATTACACAGATGATCGGAAAATACTAAGAACAAAATTGATCCAATCGGAACAGTAGAGAATTGATAATTTTCTTGAAAACCTATATTCAACAGTGTACACAAACCCATTGTCAGAAGAGATTAAATTGCAATGACTAATGTGGTCAGGGTACGTACTATAATTCATAACGAAAAACTTGAAAATTGTTCGGGAGGAGGTTCGTGCCTATTAGTCAAGTCAAGTCAAGTCAAACAGACATACATCTTAAAAGTATATAAATTAATAAACACGATAAAACATACTTAAAAGTTATTTTTAGAATATGGCTCTAAATCGCAAATGTATTGATGTGCACACCTCCTAAAGTTTGGCTGATGTAAATTCATTCGTATATATATTGGTAATTTGTTAAAGAAACTTATGGCCACGTAATGTGTGCTACCTTCCAACAAAACAGAACGATGTGAAAGCATATAGTGATTGTCTCTGAATCTTGTTAAATAAACGTTATTAAATTCATAAATTTTGCTATGTAAATAAATTATACACGAAGATATATACAGACCAGGAATTGTAAGAATATTGTTTTGTCGAAAGATGCCTCTAGAAGAAACTCTAAATTTCATTTTATACATTATCCTAATAGCTCTTTTCTGAAGTACTAATATCTGCTCTAATTCAGAGGTACAACCCCAGACTTCAATACCATATTTGGCTATTGAGTAAAAATGGACAAAGTATACTATTTTTAATATTGATGTATGAAAGAGACGTGAAAGAATTCTCAATGCATAACATGAGCTACTTAATCTGGATTTCAAATTAGAAATGTAATTTGACCATTTACTGTCTAGAAGTACCCCCAGCAACTTCGTACAGTCTGTTTTATTTATTGCTGCTTCTATAGTGGCTTGATGGTTTAATAAATTATTTGACGTGAAAATCATATACCTTGATTTTTCTTCATTCAAAACTAATTTGTTGGATAAGAAATCATTATAGAATGTGGATAGTATCTGTGTAATTTTATTTTGCAAATTTTGATCAGACGTTTCTGTGACTAGAATGTTGGTATCATCCGCATAATTGATGATGTTAACCCCAGTCAGTGAATTAATGACCAAAGCAGTATCATTAATAAATACTTTAAAAAGTAGAGGACCCAATATACTACCCTGAGAGATATCATAATGGATATTCAATTTGTTTGATTCGTTCACAAGTTCATTTGATATTATCTTCACTTCTTGTCTTCTATTCTCTAGGTAGGAAGTAAACCATTTAAAAACTACACTAGGAATACTAATATCCTCAAGTTTTATAAGCAGAAAATTATAATCCAAAGTGTGAAGAGTCCTGGACAAATCGAGAAATAAACCACATGCCTTCTTTCGTCTGTCCAAAGCATTCAACACTAAGCTGACGAAATTTGCAAGAGCTGTAGTTGTAGACTTGGAAGATGTAAAACCATGTTAAAAATTATGCTTTTAAATTTATGCTATTAAACTATGCTTTTTTAGGAATGCGTTCATTCTAGTATAAGCCAGAGTTTCAATTATCTTTGAAAACACAGATAAGAGACTTATGGGACGATAGTTGTTAAGGTCATCTTTATCACCGTTTTTAAATAAGGGGATTACAATAGATAGTTTAAACATACTAGGAAATATTCCTTGTTGAAAAGAGGCATTACAAATATCCGTCAGTGAATCTGCGAGAGCATGAATGCATTGTTTTAATAACTTAGGAGAAATCTGATCAAAACCACAACTGTGTTTGGATTTAAAACTTCCGACTATACTAGTTATTTCCTGTGGGTTAGTTAGATATAAAAACATAGAACAACTATTACCTAAAGAAACAATTTGGGTTTCAATTTGGCTTAGTTCAGAGTTATTTAAATTAAAGTAAATTGGTTTGAAACAGCCGGTAATATCGTTTAATAGCCGATAGTATTCAAGAACTAAATGAAATTTTACAACAATTAAATGTAGTTTCAGGAGCAGTAGGTTTGAAAATAAACTACAGTAAAACAAAAATACTAAGCCGAGATCAGTCAAATATAACAATACAAAATCATACCATAGAAAATGTTGAACATTATGTATATCTAGATCATATCATCAAACTAGGAAAATCAAATAAAGATGCTGAAATTAAAAGAAGAACACAACTGGCATGTGGCGCTTTCGGCAAACTAGCATATATCTTGAAAAACACTTCCATTCCTGTAAACCTAAAGAAAAATGTATATAACACATGCATACCACCAGTTTGTACCTACGGCTTGGAGATAGTAGTCCTTACAAGAAAATCTGCTAAAAAATTATAAACAACACAAAGAGCAACGGAACGAATCATGCTTGGAATATCACTGAGAGACAAGATTAGAAACACCGAAATAAGACATAAGTAACAAAGATTAGGGATATTGTGGAAGAAATTACAAAAATCAAATGGCGCTGGGCAGGTCACGTCGCCCGATATAACAGGTGGACACGGAGAATTCTAGAATATAGGACGACAACAAGAAGCATGGGAAGACCTCAAAAAAGATGGGTAGATGACATAAGAGCAGTGGCAGGCAAACAGTGGATTAGATTGGCGCAAAATAGAGAAAGAAAGAAGCAATTGGGATAGACCTACATTCAGGAGTGAATGGAAATTGGTTGGCAAAGAGAGAGGTTCGAAACGAACTTGGTTACATCCACATAAACTCAGCATTAAACATGGTTGCACTCACGCCAGCCAATAGAAGCGCTTCATTCGAACCAAAATTGTAATGACGTCGTACGGCCGTAGCATCCATGGAGGTATTCTCCATATTGGGATGATCTACGACCGCCGCTATAGAGGAGGATTGGACGTTTCTCGATTCCATCCTTATCCCGTGGTAATGGTGTGTACCCGAACCACACTCCACGTGAAGTTCACTGGAGACTCTGTAGTTCTCAAAAGCCCACCGACAATTTAGAATACTTTAACAGTTCGAGTGGTTCTTACTTGATGGTGTATTATTTTCTTACATGTATTGAATATGAGTATTCTAATTGCGGTGTACGCTTTAGATTTCACAGAGATGCCAGCCCTTTACGTTTCGACGTGTGGTCGATCACGCACTCCATAAGGTGTGTAAGAACACCGTCGGAATGGTGACTTTGACGTTGGTACTACACTTCGCGCGTTACCTCCCGCGGAAAAAATCTTATGTCTCGAAAAGACGTTAACTATTTCCGTCGCGAAGGTTTTCAACGGTGAAGTGCGATTTCGACTGGGCCACCGAGTGAGGAGTGATTTTAAGTCCACTAGGGCCTTTTATTTAGTCCTAACGATCAGTGGACTAGCGGAACACTATGCCAGTTCGGCACGATATTAGATAGGTATAAGGCAAGCTGTCTTCCCTATCTCAAAGATCGATGCTAGCCCAGGCAAGGAATGTTTACTTTCGACAGTTTCTTTTGTGAGGTGACAAGTTTACGATCAAACTTTTCCTCACCTCGACGAAAGAATGACCAACAGTCGCTACTCTGACTCCTACACTTTCTAGTGAATGCTTAGTATATAGTCAAATAGACTTCGTTCGTATTCAGTGTAAAAAGAGTTCGGACTCCTCTTCAAATCGAAGTCTTCGCTGAGGTTCAATCTTGGGTAATAGTAATAAACGTTGAATTTTTCAAACGTCACACTCGGCGACCGATGTCTAGCGGGGTTAGTAGTGTAAGTCGACTAAATCCCGATCATTGCATTGTCTTGGTGTTCCTTTTCTCTGGAATGGATTTTTTTGTTTGATGTATTGGTGTCCTGCTATAGGTTTTTCACCTCTTCAGGGCGTAGTTTGTTTTTTGTCTGATTGGTGTTTTCTTTCTCTAGCTTGTGGATTTGATTGGTGGTTGGCTTCGTGGACTTGTCGGCAAGGGTGCGTCCTGGACAATCAGAGGCGAAAGGGTTATTGGTTAACGGTCCTTTTTTGCTAAATATTGCTAATTATTTTTGCTAAAAAATATGTTTATGGTTAAGTGAATTTTTATGTATACAATTTGTTATTAATAAAGTAGTCAATTGCGTATCGCGTGAGGGCGGCTGTGACTGTATCCTCTGGAATAGACAGGTATTACCTACTATTGAATGGGATCGGAAAACTACAGAAAACCCATCCCTTTCTGTCTAGACAAGCTCGAAATGAGCATTTACTAGTTAATGCTGATTTGGAGTTGCCTCCAGGATGTCAATATATTTATCATGGAATTCGTTGCTGGCAAGGGCCAGTAAGTTTCTCAGTTCTCAGTATGTTTTGGGCTCTGAAGTTTTGGCCACAGATAGTTTTGATTGTGTAACTACTGTTCAAAGAGGAGAGCCTCCCATCGATGGGCTCGATCCCGATCAGAAGATGTGCTGCCTTTTATACACTTCGTGTTTATAAATTCGCAGCAATCTTCCGCTGGGAGGCCAATGACAACGCAGTTAATAACGAGGTTTGTGATTGGCCGGTCAAAGTGACAATCTGCGTCGTGATTGGTCACTTTGGCGACAATGGCTTATTGTATAATTTCTATGTTGTTACGTCGTCCATTTTTCGCATTTTATCTATACGATATTTTTTTGTACCTGTTAAAAAGCAGGCCCGAAAACGGACTGCACAGCTACATACCTGAAAGGCTAATAAGGCAAAAAAGAGAGGTTTTTTTGTTTTTTTTTTGTCAGGGCCGTACTGCAGGTCGCATTTAGGTATAATTAAAGACTGATTAATATCTATAGATTTTGAATCAGCTCTTTTAGTTTGCGACTTAAAGCTACCATGGACCTAAAAACAATTTTGTATCTTTTACTTTTTATTTTGGATATCGACGGTTAAACTGCAAAACCTCGTAAGTCAGTTTTATGTAACTTTACAGGAGAGACGAAAAACGTTTTGGCTTCTTGACTTAACATTCAGTTTTCTCGTTTTTTGAGTGTAGGGTTCTTTTGAGGTAACGATTACATTACTCTTAAGTAAAATTTAGTAACATTGTTTTTTTTGTCAAAAAGCCACTTACGAGGTTTTGCAACTTAAAATCTTAAACTGTCAGTAAACTTACGAGGTTTTGTCTCAAAAGAACCACTTCCGAGGTTAAAAAAAAGCAATAAATTAAATTATTTTTAGTTAATTTATTACATTACATCACCTATGGTATAAAACTTATAAAATATTCTTAAAAACGAGTAGTGACAACCAATCTTTATACTTAAAAAGTAAAAAAATCAAAACCAAAATAGCCATAGTTTATAAAACTTGCTAATATTCACTATTAAATTAAATTCTGTCCATAAGAATAAAAAAAAAATAAAAAATAAAAATTGTGATAATTTATAACTGGCTAATATCCTCTATTTACTCATGAGCAAGAGACTCATAAAAATGCCGAAAATCTTTAGGAATAAAGTTTTTCATATCCTGCAAATCATTAAATTTAGAAAGTGTTATTTTTGGTGCAGTAGGATATGATAATGGCGGAGCATTATTTGCTTTTTCTTTGTTGGGTCGTTGCGGTAGTAGTTTCCAGTTATCTTCGTAATACAATTTGTACTCTATAAGACCATTCGGACGATATGCTAGACACCTTAAATTTGTGACTGTAGGATCACCTTCTTTCTTACCTGGACGAATTGAGGGATATGTTTCAATCTGGGAATAATCTTTAAAGAAAAGATGATCTAGGTAATGAACATCATAAGGATGCTGTAATTTTGCGTTTTTACAAATTTGAACATAACAGCCAGGTACATAAATGTCCCTATTTTTCAGCTGACGCTCGATGCAGGCGTGCATCGAGTCGCACTCCATTTGAGTATGTCCTTTTTCCAAATAGTTTTGTTAAATTTGAATATTCTTTGCTGCTGCAAAATTGGATAATGCACTACTCAAAGTTGAATTCCTGTTTTGGTAATTGCAGCCATCAGAAAAAAAAAATAACTTCTTTTGTTTCTTCTGTTACATACTTTTCAATCTGGTGAATGACAATTGATGTGAAGTCAGAAGCTTTTATATTTCCGGCTCCCTCATGCCAGATGTAACAGTCACCCTTATTTGATGCTAGATTAAAGAAGCATAAGTTGTGAACATTAAGTTTCTTTTTATAGTACGAAACAGATACTTGCAATTTTGGCGCACTTAAAACCGTTTGTAAATCCATAGTGAACAACAATTTAGTTGAATCGTTTTTAGTGGACTGTTTTAATTTTTCCTTTTCTTGGCGAGCAGCATTTTTTTCTAATAATATGTAACTGATAATCTTCATTACTTACAGTCCCAACAGTGTTACTAGTGCAGATGTCACACTGGTCCTTCCTAAAAAAAATTGATTTATTGGAGGCAATAAAATAACAATAAGTAAACACTTACTTTGGCCTAAACAGAGACAAATTTTGGTCCTCAAATTGTCTTCTAAAATACGTGTGACTTACTGGAGCATGTTCGTTAGTTGATCGACATTCATTAGTGTAACATCTATATAATTCGTTTATATTTTGCCACATCGGTTCTAAATACAATTTAGATGTTTCTTTACGGCAATAGTGGCTTTCAAGTTTGGGCAACTTTTGAAAAAAGTTAATTAGGAACTTTTTCTTTTCCGTTGGCTCGGATTTACAATTAGTATTTAATTGCTCAATATTTTAGGTTTGAGTTACGTTTACCCAACTTGCTACACTCCACTCCCCTACACATAGTGTCTCTAAAAACATTTTTTTGCATACCCGAAGTCGTATACTATTCTTTTTTAAATGAAAACATAAGGTACCTTTCCGCTGTTTCTCAATGGCTTCTAAAATCAAATTTATTTTAGTAAACCTATTATAGAGTTTAAAATATTATTAGTTACCTGCTTTGCGTAGTTTAATTGGCGCTGTATCAACAAGGCCTTTTACAAACATTTTTTTCTCGTCCCAATTCAACTGCCAAAAGTTATTGAATAACTGTAACCTATCTTCTTGACTAAATGTTCTGCAAAAGAGTTTTGATGATTTTAAAGACAATTTGCATTCACAAGCTGGACCCATTTGTCTTTGATTTCTTTCAACGGTTACGTACTTTTTAGTAGTTTTTTCGTACATTTTGGAATCATATTTCTCACCTCGCATTCTTTTTATTCTGTTGTTAGAGCGACCCCATTTTTCTTTGTGTACATTCCATTTTTTTGCCCTTTTCTTTTTGGTTTGATTTTTATTGTCAGTTTCAGCTTCATTGGTAAATTGGTCACTTTCATTAGTGTCATCGGTAGACACTATATATTCAGATCCACTGTCTTCAAATGGTTCCGTTTCTTCAGAATTTAAATTTATAACATCATCATTACTGTTATTTAAACTCTGAGATAAAGATTTTAAATCATGGGTTTTATCTGCATAATTATTATCACTAAGTGATGCCTGACCATCTTTTATACTAAAAAGATAACCTCGCTTTATTGATTACGAACAAATTACCTTAATATTACATTAAAAATAATTGTACAACAGTAAACTTACCCCTCTTGGCAATCTGCACTGTTTGTTTTTATTAAGCTTAAGATATATTTTCCTCTTGAATTCATTATCAAAATTATGTAATACCAATAGATATTATCTTCTCAAAATCTCATTAACACAACAACAAAATTGACAACCACCACTCAAGTAATGAAATAGTTTCTGGAAGTCCCACAAAATTAAACTCCAAAACCACGCAAGTCGAACTTAAGAGTTTTCTGCTAACAGTTAGTTTTACGAGGTTTTTGTAGATGTCGCTAGTACCATTAAATTTAAATATAGACTTACAAGATTTCGTAGTTTAAAAGATATGGAAAAATATAAACCAAAAAAGTATAAAAGTCATAATTGACCAAAAATCGACTTACGAGGTTTTGCAGTTTAACCGTCGATATATTACAAAGAGTTGACCAAGAGTACCACGCTATGTGATCATAAAACCAAAGTCTTTGAGTCCAACAAAGTCATCGATAAAATATTACGACATTTCCAAACGGAATTCTCGTCTTTTTATAAGAATCCTGCCAAATCGAATCAGAATGCAATCATATTGAAATGCTGTTCAGCATTAACGATTAGGAGAAAATCACCAAAGACCTTGAGATTGGATCCTACTTTTGGAGATCAGACCTCGTTAAAAGCATCCAAGCAGTGTACCATAAAATATATAAAAGTCGATAAACAATCTATATTTGTTTGCCAGATGTTTTTAGCAACGCTTTGCTTGAAAAAAAGGACGTGTCACTTTTGTCATTGTCAAAGACCGACCGACCCATTTGAAAACAACAGTACAATTAGTCAATGTTGTTGCCCCAATTGATGAGCCCCAAACTACAAAAAACACATATTTAAATGAAATAGTTACATATAATATATATTATAGTATTTAATTGTCACAGTATTGTCTTTAATTAATTGTAAATTTTTATATTGAATTTTATCAATATAATATATTGATAACCCTGACATCCTTTCATTTACATCCTTTCGTTGTATTATTTATTATAGTGTTAAGTTATGTCTTAGTTTAATCTTGTAATCACACAGTCGTGTTAATAAAGATAAATAAACGAATAAGCAGTATTTTAGTGTTTACTTAAAGTTTTTATATCGAAACTGCAACAAAGCTAATTGTTTATTGACATTAGATGACAGTTCATTTAAAAATATATTTCATAGGCGCATAATATAAAGTGAAAGAAGAATAAAGTGAAAGAAGTTTATTCATAAAGTTAAATAAGTATGAACTATCAAAATAATAACAAATATGCACCCTTAACAATAGACGAGAGTATTTACTAAACTCTAAAAGCTTACTAATTAAATTATCCACTCCAACCTTGAACCTTTAGAATTCCTCCAACACATATATTTTTTTTAAACTAATTTTTAACCTGTACTGTGCAAAAGTTAAAAACTTTGACTGCAAATTCTAACAAACTGTGATTTTTGAGTTATTTCTTTTTTTTTATTATTATTAAAGGTGCGATAATAATTTGTTTTAATTTAATTTAATTAAAATAAAAGATGGACTTTTTTACTTTGCCATCTCTGGGTATTAACTCAAACACATTTTACCGAATTTGGTAATTTACAGATTTCTGTACACACTATGAAAACAGAACAAAATGAATTTTTAAGTTTTCCAGTTTTATCAATCTTTTTACATTTATTCTTATAGTATATTAAATTGTTTTTTATTAAATGTTAATTTTCCCATTAAACTCTATGAATCTGTTTTAATAATAATTTCATTTAAAATTATGAATGAACTTTTTCCCTTGTCATCTATAGGTGTTAATTCAAAAACGTTTTGCTCAAGTCGGTATTTTACAGATTTCTGTATACACCTATAAAAAGAAGACAAATTAAGATTTGAAATAAAAGATAGACTTTTTTGGAATTAAACATTACATTTTTCACTAGCTAGTTTTAAAATGTATTTTGATTACAACCAATAATATTGTGACTTAATCCGATATCAACATAATACTATGTAAATTAGACATGCCCAGAGATATGTATGCCTCTCTTACATATCTCTGGACATGCCACATGACTTTTTTGCTTTGCCATCTATAAGTATTAATTCAAAAACTTTTTGAACAATTTGGTCCTTTACAGATTTCTGTAACACCCAATGGAATATATTTTTCAATAATCAGAAAACAGGTTTTAAATTCTTCCGAAGGATAGAACAAGAGTTAGCTTAGTTTGAGATATCTCTAATTCATGAACTACTATTCTTTGTTCGTCATATCCGACAAGTGAATCTACTCAGCTTTTTTTCTTAAAGGATATTTTGGGTATTCTATATTGAACGGTCTGTACAAGTGCCTCTTGACAGACCCCTTGACAACACTTATTTCTAAAATTTTCTAAGCGATGGCGCCACCTCACGTTAGTTTTACTATAATAGAACTGTTTCTTGTTCTATGGTTACAGCTTTTTATCTTAAATTATTAGAATTTTGGTCAAATCGTGGTAGGTGAATATATCTTGAGGAGGTAGTCGTAATATTTCATGGAAATTAGTTAAATTATTAAACTTAATTTAATTTACCTGTAGCGCCATCTCTTAGAAAACTTTGCACCCTGAGTTTGGCGCACATCCACGTAATTTCTTTCCATATGCAGTGACCATACACAATTTTACTTCTGGTCCGTCAATACCAGGGAGCGCTTATTCTCTAAAATAGATCCTACTCACAGACCAGCCTACTCAAGCATCCCTTGAAATTTTATCTATAAATTGATAAAATTTTTTAAGAAAATAAATAATTTTTAATAACTTAATAACTGAATCTATTCAAAACTACTAAAAATATTGTGCTTCGTATTTTTAAATTAAATGTGTACAAATCTACAAATGAGTCCGCAGATCCAAAAATTTGTTTTTACGGTATAAGTCAAACTGAGTTATTTGCAAAAAACTGGTAAATTTTACAAAAAGTCTTATGTTTATTACATCAAACTTTTTGTGACAGATAAATGCTTTATTAGTTGAATTTTATAAGAGTATTATGTACAACAGAGGCAACAGCATTCGAATCTTTTGGATGTTCATACTCCGGACACACATATGTGAAATTATAAAAATAGTTAGCTACGACAAATAAGCCACCTGATTGGGAAACTTTGGTAAGAGTAAGCTTGTTTTGACCTTCTTCTTTTTAACGTGCCCTATCAAGTCCCCTTGACGTTGGCGATTAACATGGCGAAACTGTCTCTGTCTCGAGCTATTCTAAATAGTTGCTCAGATTTCTTTATTCCTGTCCACTCCCTGATATTCTTCAACCAAGAGGCCTGCTTTCTACTTTCCTCAATTCCTCTGCGTCCTTCGATTTTACCCATCATGGTTTTGACATTCTTCTTTTTAACGTGCCCTATCAAGTCCCCTTGACGTTGGCGATTAACATGGCGAAACTGTCTCTGTCTCGAGCTATTCTAAATAGTTGCTCAGCTTTCTTTATTCCTGTCCACTCCCTGATATTCTTCAACCAAGAGGCCTGCTTTCTACTTTCCTCAATTCCTCTGCGTCCTTCGATTTTACCCATCATAATAAGTTTAAGAATATTATATCGGTCTCCCCTTACTACGTGTCCAAAATAGGCCATTTTTCTACATTTGATGTTATCAAACAGCTCGCAAGCAGCATTTGCTCTTTTATGAACTGCCACATTTGTCAGCATAGCCGTACGTGGAATTTTTAGTATAAGTTATCATTACAGACCATAAAAAGAAAACATTTGTATATTATAATTTAATTCGTTTTCTAACAAAATATAAAGGATTTAGCTCTTAACTTATGAACTCTCTGCTCTGTTATAACTTTTAATTTTTCTCCTTCTGAATTTTCTTTTCTCAAAATGTCCTTCGTTCTGAGACACGCAGAACACGCATCTATTAAGGGATTGCCGAATGATACGTTGTAGTGTTCATTAACGTATGTTCAGAAATATGATTACTTTACGGAATGAGTATATAACATTGACAGTACATTCTGTAAAGCTTTGTAACATTCAGATCACATGGTAAATACAATCTACTTGATCGTCCTCTATTATAATGATACTCTCCACCGTTCAAACGTCCCATCAATGTTTGTATAGATAACCCTAGAGTGTTATCTATATTTTTAGGTAATTAGCGGTATAGGCAATGGATTTTGACAAGAGCTATGATCTTGTAAATAACAGGTAAGCTTCGGCATGATCGCATGTTCGCAAGCATGATTCGGTATGCATCGGCATGACTCATAGCTCTTGTCAAAATCCATTACCTCTACCGTGGTGTCATATACGACACCACAGACATTTTTTTAATTTATACTAAGAAATCAAAAACATACATATTATTTACATTTTTCATTGTGCAAGGTTATAAAAAGACTCTAAAGAGTAGAAAAGAATATATTTATAACAAAAAAAGATCAAATTTCTTCGGTACAAGTTAGGCAGATTGGTCTTCTGTGTTAGGCACACATGCAAAACTTTACAGCGGACCACAGGTCTCTACCTTTTCTGTTGGCAGATCGAGGGCAAACTTGACATCTTTTGTGGGTTGGAGGTTGAGTTTTTTGATTTCTGAGTACGGCTGGTCCTCTTGACCAAGAACATCCAAAATCATGGAGAGCAAAAATCTGGACATAGTTGGTATTTCTAATATCTTTTTTAGTTGCGGAGTCACCAACTGTAGTGCTAAATGACTAAGGAAATCTTTTCTGAGAGTAATTTTTAAATTTAAATCTGATTTGGTTCTATTTGCGCTAAAAATAACATAAGCATTAATACCTGCACCATCAAGCATACCATAAAAAACTCTAAGAGGCTACCGACAAGTTTTTCTAGACACGGATTTAGAATGACACAACTGATCATAAGTGTCTACTCCTCCTTTTCTAGAGTTATAAAACAAGACAATCTCGGGCTTGCTGGTGTCTTCATCAATTACACCATAAGTATAAAACGTTGACAGCAACAGAACAATTTTTTTTATTTTGGAGAAAATGATACTAACGTCTTATTCTCGTCAAAAACAAAGTAAGAACTTGGAACAATTTTTTTCTTTTTAAGAAATTCTGACGAAATGTCAGACTTGTTTTTTCTTAAGGTTCCAACCATTGTCAACTTTTTTGTAAAAGCTTTTATTTATTAGTTACAACCAATTATCCATGGTGACATTTCTATGGGTGCCATAGAGATTTTTGCATAGGCGAAGAACGTATTGGGTGGGCAAAGTTTCTGATGCATCTCGTCTCTCTTTTCCCGCATATGGCATTGTAGAATACATATAAAAAGTTTTAGAGTCGCACAACATAACGATTTTAATTCCATATTTGTCTGGCTTATTTGGAATAAAAACTTTAAAAGCACATCTGACCCGAAAACTTAGCGACTGTTCATCAATAATTGTCACATATGCGTCAAGAGTGTAATTAGCTTCACAATTTTCAATAAATTCATTCCAAAGAAATCTTATAGGTGCAAAATTACCATCACGTTTCCTTTTCCCTCTAGTTGTTTTGTCATCAAAACGAAGACAAATCATCAAACATTCAAAGCGTTTTTGTGACATTGTTGCTCTGAAAATTGATATTCCAATTTGTTTTGACCATAAATTGGAGGTACTCAGGTAGCTAGTTTTTAGAACACAACTCATATATAAAAGACCGAATAATGCCAAAATATCTTCTTTAATATACTTAAAATGCTTTTTTTTCTTCCTGTGTATTTTTTTATCTAGTGGTTGACATAAGCTTTTTCTAATTATTATTTCCAGGCTGTTTAAGGTAATATACCTAATACCTATGCGTCTATATTCTTGATGGCATTAATAAAATATGTAACTTCTTCTTCTTCTTCTTCTGGTTCCTATCCGTTTCGGATGTTGGAAATCATTATGGCAATCATAACCTTGCTCGCTGCGGCTCGAAACAGCTCCGTTGAGGTTTTCTTAAACCATGTTCTTAAATTCCGCAGCCATGATATTCTCCTTCTACCGGGTCCTCGCTTATCTTTGACTTTACCTTCCAATATAGACTGTAGCAGGGAGTAACGGACAACGGTGCTGATTTCTCATAACGTGTCTCAGATATTGCAATTTTATGCGTTTGATCGTAAACACAATCTCTGGTTCCTTCTTCATTTTTCCTAGAACTTCCTTGTTCGTGATTCTTTTTAGGGACCTAAATAGAGTAATAAATATTTTACTTTTCGGTCAAATTTATATTATGTTTTTGATAAATTTTTGGCGTTTTTAGCGACCTCTATGATTATGACTGTTCGTTAGGACTTGCTGCGCCATCTGTCTATAAGAAACTTAGTTCACAAACTAAAAGAATGTCTGATCAGAGGATATGTTAAAAGAAAACTACGGGGAAAGAAAACTACAGAAAGAGAAAACTGTTTTTATTTTAATTGAGTTATAACAACTTTAGTGTTGTGGCAGTAAATTTGTAAATTTCTTTAGGCAATAAATTAACAAAACTGCTTTTTTTTATATTTACGCCTACTTACACGAAAAGAATAAGGAGGTAGTGCAATAGTCATCTCTACAGGTCAGTTGAAAGAAATTCTCAGCTCTGGATCCCACAAAAATATTAAAAATAAAATAGTAAACGAATATTTTTGGAATCACACATCAGGTAGTAGCAGAGTGTTATAAAGTTCTAATCAGAACAATCGTGTCGTTTCACCTTGACATGATGATAGAGTTTGAGACACACAGCCTGCTGCCATAGGACCAAGCAAATAGCAACATGCAAGAGTTAAAAGGGTGTTGTGCGAGCTATTAGGGTGCAGGTATTTGTTCAGAACTATTCAGAAGCGCGCAAACTAGATCAGAATTGCCATGTTAATAGCCAACGTTCGCAATGGACAGGGCACTTGAAGAAGAAGTATTTGTTCCATTTTCATAATTCTATTAAACATATATATTAGGCAATTTTTCCTCTGTCTCTCCTCAAAAAAGTGGTCAAATAGGAGACCGAACTTTAAGTTATAAAATGTAATAATCTCATATTTATCGAAGTCGTCAAAATCGACTACGATCGGTTACAAAATTTTATCCACTATACAAAATACAACATACAAAATTTTAGGAACAGTAAAGTTAACCCTGTATTGCCCCTTGTAACTCTTAAGTTACATATTGAATAAGAGTCATAAAATACTTTCTAAACCTGATATAATACTTCCGTAAACGTCCGTTGTTTCTATAAGGTTAAAGATAGCTGTGTACCACAGAACGTTCCAATCACACATAAACTCAATCATATTTTATGCATAGGTTCTAATAGTTGTCGTAGGTTATCGTTAGTAGAGTTACAGCGTTTTAATAGGTGACTCTGATCACAATTTCACGTACTTTCTATACTAGCTAAAAAAATATGTAGTATTATTTGACTTTTATTGTAGCCAATATGTTCTGATAATCAAATATTAATTATTTTGTGAGTAAAAATGTTACGTAACTTTAAAGTAAAGGTAAAAGTAAAAAAGATCCAAGGTAATCGTGGTCCTGGTTTACGAAAAACATCATGGCTGAAAAATCTAAGGCAATGGTATGGAAAATCAACTATATCGTTATTTAGAGCTGCTGTCAATAAAGTCACGATAGCGAATGTGGTAGCCAGCATGATATCCACCGATCAATAACGGTTATGGAACTAGAAGAAGAACTTTAAAGTTACACTGATCCATATTGTATAACATAATTTTTTTTGCAGGTAGTAACAGAGATGGTACCTATTTGTGTAAAATCATTTTATGACAAGAAAGAACCAAATAATGTTAAAATTAGAGACATTTGTGGATACGACTCTTTGACTCTGAAGATTTCGGTCTAGAATCCAATAGTGACAATGATGAAGTGGTACATATTTTAGAAAATGTTTGTTCAGAAGAAGTGAGCGTGGGAGATATGAAAGACAATAATGAGAACCAGGAAGATGATAATAAAAAAGAGGATGACAATGACGATAAAAATTACATGCCCAATCATCAGAATATCACATGGAAACGAATTACTAGTTGTTCTAACTGCCCAGCCAGTTTAACCCTGGAAAGATAGTTTACCGCCAGGACCTGAAAACCCGTCCAATCAAGTATTTTAAAAAGCTGATAGACGACAATGTTTTGGACAATATCGTTAATTAAACAAATCTGTATTCTACCGAAAGACCCCTGAAAAATCTTTAAATGTGGACAAAAACAAAATAAAACAGTGTTTCGGTGTATGTTTGTTCATGTTAGTGTATGGTTTACCCTCAACTAGAATGCACTGAAAAGCGTCTACTCGAATTTCAGTTATTGTAAAATTCGGAGTCGGAATCACCGGATGTAAATAAAAAACAATATTTTTAAAAATAGTTTTACAAAATCAAACCGCGTTTAGAACCAGTTATATCAAATAAATAATATTCTAATGGAATTTTGGAAAATTCCAATGACATAAAAACTATCAGTAGATGAACTATGTATATAAAAAAAACTATAAAATGTAAAAAATAAACCAAAAAAGAGGGGTTATAAAAGGTTTCTCCCATGCGATACCAACGGAATTGTATACAATTTTAAACTGTATCCTTACAGAAATGCTTACAATACAGAAATACAGAAATGCTTACAATAAGATATATTTTGATAACTGGTCTATAAGTATGCAATTGCAAATTAAACTGGACAAGTTGTATATTCCTTCTGTAGGTATGGTGCGTCCTAATATACAGGGTGGGCCGCCGGTAACGCCTCGGTCTGTACAGCCGAAACAAGTATTATTTTCAAAAATCGGTTTACGCTACGAGGCCTAGATCCAAAAAGTGCTACACACCAAAGTTATGTTTTTTAAATGGGACGCCCTATATTTTATTGCATTTTTGAATTCTAAGAACAAAATAAGTGTCACTTTGTTAAAGGTTTGGTATACATAGAGTCTATCGTTTTTGATATATCCAAGTATTTTTAAAAATAAGGGATGTTTATAACATGCCAATAACTCCTAAATTTCCTAATATTTAAAATTAATTTTTTTATGGAAGATTAAGAATTAATTGTACTCTAAAATCAAATACTTACTATTCAAAAATATTTTACAGGGTGTTTGCGAATTAGATATTTATTAGTGGCACATTTAAACATTAAAAACTGCTCTATTTTAAATGTGACACCCAGTATATTTTTTAATTTTATGAAAGATATTTCAAATACCTTTCAAAAAATATAAATATTCCCTATAGCCATATTCGACAGTTTTGGATATAAAACCAAAATTGTTATTTAAAACTAAATTTTTACAAATTTTCATAAAAAATAAATTATAATTAAAAAAAAAACAAAAATCAATCCACATAAATTTAATGGTGCTTAACAAAAAGTGTAGGCTGCTAGTTTCGGACTATGCCTTCATCAGGCTTAACAATAATAAAATTATATCTGGAGTAAGTTGATTGCTTAAGAATATTAGTAGGTTCATCAAAATCATCAAGTTTTAATGTATGTACTTTACAGAAACAAGTGTTCACTTACTTAGATGTATAATGTATTTTGTGCATAAAATAATTTAACAAAATATCAAAACTTTTTGAGTTACCAAAATATTAAATAAAATAAAAAAAATCTCAAATTACATTCTTAAAATAAAAAATATAAAATACAAAAATAATAAAAGCTGGCTTACTAGCAGACAAAGGCAAACAGAAAAAAAGGAATAAAGATCAGTAATATTAATACAAAGATGTTCTTAGTCTAATAAATGTTCAAAATGATGACCATCTGTTTGAATACAAAGTGTAATTCTCCGTTGAAAAGAACTTTGTACTCTTCTTAACATATCCAGAGTAATTGCTTCAAAAGCATTCTTAATTCTTTGCTTCATATCTTCTGCTGTGGTGGGTGGGGTGCTGAACACAAGATTTTTAATGTAACCCCATAGGAAAAAATTTAGTGGATTTAAACATGGTGATCTAGGTGTACCAGGAGCACCATCTAATTGTAGCCATATTTGTTGCCTAACATTCAATGGTACATTTTCGAGAAGCAACCAAAAATCTGATCGAAGAAACCTCAAAAAATTATCGCCATTTAAATATCCAATAAAAAAATATGGGCCTATAACTTTATTCCCAATAATTCCTCCAAAAATATTAAGGCTCCATCTATTTTGGCGGTCAACAGTTCTAAATAGGTGCTGATTTTCAGTGTCGTAATAATGGAAGTTATGGCGATTTACTAGGCCATTGTTGTTAATTGTACACTCGTCTGTAAATAAAACAAAATCGAAAAAATCCATGTTTTGTCCTACCTCTTCTAGTGCCCATAAACTAAAATCTAGGCGTTGTTGAAAATCGGTTCCATATAAATGTTGATGGAATTCAATATGGTATGGGCGGAGTCGGTGTTTCTTGAGAATTCTCCTTACACTGGTTCTGGGTATGTCTATTTGATTTGAAATTTTTCTACCGCTAGTGTTAGCATCCTCTGCTATTGAAGCTAATACATTAAATTCGTTTTCTTCATTGTCAATGACAGGTTTATTCGGAGTTTGTTTTGAATATGCAACACTACCTGTTGTACGAAACCGATCTAAAATTCGTTCTAGAGTTCTCTTATCTGGTCGATCCCTATTTGGGTACTTCTGGGCATAAACCCTTGCCGCTAAAAAACAGTTTTCGTTACATTCACCTATGGTGAGAATCATATCCACCCGTTCTTGAATGGAATATTGCTTCATTTTTTTATATCAAAATAAACTAAATAAAAATATGTAATATAAAATAGCACACTAGTGTGTAAACTGACAGTTAGTTGACTAATTATTTGTTATGAGAAGTACGTTTTGTATAGAATAATTCTAAATGTCTAAAACTATGTATGTAATATAAAATAGTACAACAGTTTGTAAACTGACAGTTCATAGCTATCTTGGTTAAAGAAATTTACTTGTTTGTTATAAAGTATAGCTATCACAGAACTTTGGTTTTATATCCAAAACTGTCGAATATGGGTATAGGGAATATTTATATTTTTTGAAAGGTATTTGAAATATCTTTCATAAAATTAAAAAATATGCTGGGTGTCATATTTAAAATAGACCAGTTTTTAATGTTTAAAGGTGCCACTAATAAATATCTAATTCGCAAACACCCTGTAAAATATTTTTGAATAGAAAGTATTTGATTTTAGATTACAATTAATTCTTAATCTTCCGTAAAAAAATTAATTTTAAATATTAGGAAATTTAGGAGTTATTGGCATGTTTTAAACATCCCTTATTTTTAAAAATACTTGGATATATCAAACACGGTAGACTCTAGGTATAACAAATCTTTAACAAAGTGACACATATTTTGTTCTTAGAATTTAAAAATGCAATAAAATACAGGGTGTCCCATTTAAAAAAACATAACTTTGGTGTGTAGCACTTTTCTGGAGCACCCTGTATAATTAAAATTATTTTTAAAAAGTAGCTTTTTTGGATATAGGTTTCGTAATGAAAATGAATTATTGAAAATAAAATTTGTTTCGGCTGTACAGACCGAGGCGTTACCGGCGGCGCACCCTGTATTAAAAGGATGTAATTTCTCTTCCGACAGAGATATGCAAAAGAAAGGAAAAGCGAGTTTCTAAGAACTGGTGTAGAAAAAAAGGAATAATTCTTAGAGCAGTCAAATGATACGACAACAAGCCGGTGCATTTATTGAGTAAATTTGTAGGAACGTATCCTACAAGTTAAGTTCAAAGATGGGACAAAGAACCATTTTTGTGGAAAGTTCTAACATTGTAACGTTTTACAATATATGTATGGGTGAAGTGGCTTTAATGGACTCGTTGATGGCTTTATATAGAACTGGGATTTGTTTTAAAAATTTGTGTCTCCTCAATGTGTTGTTAAGAGAGACCTAAGAAGAGGGAAAGGCACAGTTTATTATCATATTAACTAATTACATATTAAAACTACTTTCAACAAGGAAAAAAAAACTTTGGGTTTTGACTGGTTACAATAATTCTTAAGAAGAAACCCAGACTTGAGTATAAGAAAATTGAAAGGCGTGTCCTTAGCAAGAAGACGGGAGATAAAAAAAAGAATGTACGTGATAGATTTGATCTGTTAGAGCAAGTTATTCTAGAAAATAAGTTAATGAAGAAGCCCGGGAGTTTATTTAACACGGACGAAACAGGACTCCAACTAAATAAAAAACCTGCATTTGTTGTAGCCCAAAAGAGATCTAAAAATGTAGCATCAGTAATTTCTTCGGAGAAGGGGAAAACAATTACATGTATCACCTGTTGCAATGCTGAGGGTAACTTCCTTCCCCCGACCTGCAAATTCAAAGGCACAAACAAAAAGCAAGAATTCGAAGATGGCATGCACCCAGTATCTAAGGTTTACATGATTGAAAAGTCCGCTTACATAAACAAAGATGTATTTGTTGATTGGTTAACACTTCACTTTGTTCCCAGAAAGCCATCAGGAAAAGTCCTACTGGTTTTGGATGGTCATGCATTTCATGCAACTCCGTTCAAATGTTGGAGTATGCAAACGACAATGAGATTATTCTACTGTGTTTACTGAGCCACACTACGCAGTTTTTGCAACTATTAGATCGTATATTTTTTAAGTCGCTGACGTCACATTATTACAATGCTTGCAATTCATTTGTTAAAATGAATCCTACAAAGAAGGTTAATCGCTTGCAGTTCGGCAAATTATTAAATAAGGCTTGGACAAAAGCTGCCTCAGTACAAAATGCCATATCAGGTTTTCGCTCATGGGGTATTTATCCAGTCGACCGGAATGCAATTCCAGAGTACGCCTTTCTTGAGAGTTCAACAACACAAATTACTAAATTAGATAATCTCCAACGTCTAAACCTACCATCTACAAGCAGTTCTACGCCATCTCACACGTCATCATTAGAACTACCATCTATACCTGGTAATAAGCCGACCTGTAAATAAAAAATCACTCCCGGTAAAATTGTAGATAATATCTCTCCAGTACCTTCTACATCAGGTATTTCCAAAGTAAGAAAACGCGGTAGACAATTGGCTGCAGTACTTACTAGCCCAGTGAATTTGGCGATACGCAAAGGTTTAGATGTTAAAAAGAAAGAAAAGGATGCTAAAAAGAATAAAGGGCCTCTGGAAAAAGTTTAGAAACTCCAGAACCAAAAGCAGATGTTTTGTGAGACATCTTCTTCCGAAGACTCTGACGATCATATGGAAATTACTAAAGACTCTAGTGATGATCTAGAAGATGAAACAAATTTTGAATGTGCCAGCTGTGGGAAAATATATTTAACCACATCGAAACAAGAAGACTGGGTACAGTGCGTGCATTGCAATTTTTGGTTTCATGAAAACTGCTCAAAATTTGTTTATTCATGTGATATATGTGGAAAAATAATTGGCAAAAAAACGTGCCAAATAAAGTTTGTGATGGAGCCATATCACCCGTAGTGTCCGAGTCATCTCACCCTGACACATCAGGTGAGTTGGCCTTTTACAATTTTTTGTATTTCGATGTTTACTGTTTTTGTATGTAACTATTTGGCCTAACCAACTTTATACACTTTCTTCTAATGGTATTTTAATATAAATATTTCAGAGCGTAGACTTTTTTGTCCTAAGATACAGACAGTTGAAAAAATGTAAGCCATCTCTTCCGAACTTACCCTATTTGAAAAATGTAGTGTAAATTTGTGCTTTACGCCCAATTCCAACAAATTGCTTTGTGGACTTTCCTAAAAATTAACTTGTTTTCCCTTTGTAACTTGAGAGTCACAGATCCTATTAAAACAAAGGAAATAAAGAATTAAAAAAAAAATATATAAATAATATCAGTAGAAATTTTTTTGCAGTTAAAAAAATGGGCATTACGGGTTAAAACGTCTATTACATAAAATATGTGTAAAAAGACATACAGGAATAGAATATGTGTACACACTGATCACAAGTGCAAAAGCGAACATAGTAGATAGTTACATCATTTCAATAAATATTACACAGTTTTAAATACAAAACACCCTTTAAATAAATACACTAACTAGCATTCTATTATAAATGCGCATTTTTTCAATTTAAACTTTTTAGAAGCAAATTTACATACTCAATTAAACATGAACAATTTTGTTGAATTTGAATTTTCGATGTTTTTAGTAGATATTTGAATACAATAATGTTTAGTCAGTTCATGTAAAGGTCATATAATTAGAAAATATTCGAAATTTGATATTCGGTATACCCAAAAAATTAAATTTTAATTTAATTAAATTAAATCTTAGTTCATTACTTCTTTAAGTAAATTATTACTCCTCCTCTTCTTTTATTAGCTTGTCCTATTCTGGAACGTTGGCGACCATGTTAGAAATAATAACTTTTTTTACGGCAGCTCGAAACAGATTAACGGATGTCTCTTGATAAAACTCTCTGAGATTTCGGAGCCAGGATGTTCTTTTTCTGCCTGGGCCTCTTTCTCCAGCTATCTAGCCCTGTATTAAGAGGTGTAGAAGGTATTACCTCTGTAGAAGTCTTATTATATGGCCAAAATATTGTAACATTCGAACTTTAATTGTTTTTAATATTTCTGTGCTCTTTTTCATTCGGTGTAAAACTACGTCATTGTTATTTGTTTTGTTGATTGTTTAATGCGTATTATTATTTCTTTCCTTGTATCCTAGTTATTAATAAAATTCGCGCCCAAATAGTTTATATAGTGAATTCTTTCTCACTCTATTCCATACGCTCTGATGTTCACCGGTTTTATAACTCTGTTTTGTTGAAAACCATGAGTTTTGTCGTAGAAGTATTCACTTTCAGTCCATATTCAACACATCTTTCTCACTCTATTCCATACTCTCTGATGTTCACCGGTTTTATAACTCTGTTTTGTTGAAAACCATGAGTTTTGTCGTAGAAGTATTCACTTTCAGTTCATATTCAACACATGTTTTGGTCACTCTGTTTATAAGTCGTTGCAATGGTTGCAACTCTTTTTTATTGGATGCAATCAGTACCGTGTTGTCTGCTTATCTGAGATTGTTGACGTTAATCACGTTGATTTTAATGCCTGAATCTTTATCTAAAACTTCTTTGAAAATTTATTCAGAGTAGATGTTAAAAAGAAAAGACACCCTTGCTACAGTCCACGTTGTATTTTGACTAATTTGCATTTTCACACATTGACGCCAATACAAATTTTATATAATGCAGAGGACTTGGTCATCAATTTCCACCTGCTTCAAAACATCTATCAGTTTGTATTGGGTGATTCGGTTAAATACCTTCTTCAAATCGATAAAACACATATATACTGGTTGTTCTCTATATTCCTAGATCTTTGAGCCTTCTTCTTCTTAAAATGCCGTGCATTTCTGCGTAGGCGTCCACCGTACATCGTCTTGTCAGGTGAGATGTTAAATATTCAGGATTAAAAAATTCTGTTTTTAGCAGCATTGCGAAGCATTTCATAGCTGTGGATTCCTGTCCAATGTCGAATATTGCGCAGCCATGACATTTTTTTACGTCCCAGACCTCTCCTACCCTCTATCTTCCCTTCAAGTATCAGTTGCTGAAAAGTATATCTTTCTCCTCGTAATATGTGCCCCAAGTATGCAGTCTTCTTACTTTTTACATAACTAAAAAGTTCCCTATCCTGTAAGCCCGCCTTTCTGAGTACTTCTGAGTACCCCATTTCTGACCCTGTCCGTCCATAATATTCTAAGCATTCGACGCAGGTACCACATTTCAAACACTTCAAGTTTGTTACTGGAACTGGCCTTTAACGTCCATGCTTCCATTCCGTACAGAACAACAGGCCACACGTAACACTTAAGCATCTTGTATCGAAGGTTGAAGTCCAATTTGCGATCAGTGAGAAACTTACGAAGCCTCAAAAAAGCATTTCTGGCTTGTTCAACTCTACTCTTTATTTTATTCTTGGGGTCCCAACCCTCGTTCAGCAAACAACCCGAGTATTTTAATTGCCTGACCTGTTCGATTTCTTCTCCAGAGACATTTATCTTTGCGTCGGGGTAAACATTTCTACTTATAATCATTGTTTTATTTTCTTGATATTTATTTTCAAACCCCGAACTTTACTTGCGAGAGTTAGATCATTGAAAAGGCGTTGAAGATCTTTGATGTTATCTGCCACTATGGCTGTATCATCGGCATACCTAATGTTATTAATAAATATGCGGTTAACTTTAATACCCTTATTAGTGTCTCCCACGGCTTCTGTGAAGGCTTTTTCTACATATAAATTGAACCGCATTGAAGACAGTATACAAACTTGCCTTACCCTTTTTTTAATGGAGAAATCTTATGATTCGTTGAAATTTTTAAGACGTACTGTTGCTGTCTCGTTCCAATACAGATTGGCGATAATTCTTATATCCTTGGCATCCAATCCCAACTCTTGTAGGTATTTTATCATCAATTCGTGTTTTACATTTTCAAATGCTTTCTCGTAATCGATGAAACGGACAAAACCATCCTTTTTTTGATCTAAACAATTCTGTATTAATTTTTGCATACTAAAGATCGCTTCTCCCGTGCCAAGTCCATTTTTGAAACCAAACTGACTCCATCCACTGACCGCTTCACATTTCTTAAACAATCTAGTGTGAAGTATTCTCAGAAAAAGTTTTAAAAAGTGACTCATTAGGCTTATTAGTCGGTGGTCCTTGCAGAAGTTTGCATGTGGTGTTTTTGGTAGGGTGTTTGGAATCAAACTGTGTTTCGGTTAGTTGTAATCCTATTTTGTTGTAGATTTTCGAATGTAGTATTCGTAAAAAAATTTTCAGTACATGGCTCATTAAACTGATAAAGCGATGATCGATACATTGTTTAGCGTTTATTTTTTTTTTCGGTATCATTACAAATATTGACATTTACACAAAATTATTTCTATACACATTTACTTAGCATTATTTATTTAGCTATCAAATTTCTGCCATCAAGACCGTTTACGTGCTTTGTATGTTTGACTAAAGCCTTTATCTGAGTTTGACTAAAAGAGAAACATTAAAAAAACAATCATGGCAAAATAAACAGAATGGTAAAGATATTTAAAGATATTAAGACTAACAAGCGACTAAACTCTCATCAGAAGTAGATATTAAGTTGTCAATCTAACAAGAAATTATATAAAATATTTTAGAAAAAATTATAAAAGAAATTTAAAGGACAGAACAAGGATAAAAGCTAAAATAAAGAATATAAACGACAGTGAATGGTACATATATTTAAAATAGCAATTAGACATACAACATGAAAATATTTACACATAAGACGAAATGTTAAATGATACCAAGAGAAACTAAATGATGGAAAATAGTAGTAATACAGAAGAAATCGTTGGAGATTATCAATGCGGATTTAGACCGGGCCGCTCTACAATTGACCAGATATTCACAATAAAATAGATAACGGCAAAATGCTGGGAGTTTAATCGTGAGCTTCATCAGATGTTCATAAATTTTAAACAACATTTGATAGAGTATGTAGAGACAGACTGTGGACAGCGATGCAGGAACTTGGCTTTCCAAAAAAACTAGTCCGGTTGATACGGATGTGTATGGAACGGTTACGATGTAAGGTGAGAGTTGGACAACAATACTCGGAGACATTTGAAATAAACAATGGACTAAAACAGGGAGATGCACTTTCACCACAACTCTTCAACTTAGCTCTGGAGCACATAATCAGAAGTGCAAGAATCGAAAAACCGAATAGATTTAGTTGCGTTTAGATTTAATTTGAGTCTCTTACCACTCCCTGACACGTGTTTCTGGGTCTACCCGTCATCAGAAGGAGTTTGTAAGAAGACTCCAACCAAATCAAAACGCACCGACTACTAAGGCAATTATAGTAACAATAATTACCAGAGTAAGCTACTAGAGGCCTCTAGTGAGGAAACATGAAGTTAAATATCGATAGCAATTAAAGTAAACTGTATAACCCAAGCTTAATCAAGCTATTCAGAGCGATGCTGAGAATATTAAAATTCCACTATGCATCAACAATTTATCCATATAAACTACTATCATTTTTGTACTCATTGCGTCGAGTAAGGACAATAACAAAAGAAATGACGGTTGCGTTTAGATTTAATTTGAGTCTCTTACCACTCCCTGACACGTGTTTCTGGGTCTACCCGTCATCAGAAGGAGTTTGTAAGAAGACTCCAACCAAATCAAAACGCACCGACTACTAAGGCAATTATAGTAACAATAATTACCAGAGTAAGCTACTAGAGGCCTCTAGTAGCTTACTCTGGTAATTATTGTATTTTAATACCGTATGCTGCTGCCAATTTTGATTCTGTAATTTCTCGGTTGTCAGTCCCTGAGACTCTTCCTCGGTGAATTAGTTGACGTCTCTCTCATCTACCTGCAGACCCATAAATTTTCGCAAAGAAACAATTTCTACCACCAAAACTTCTGGTTCCAATGCTCAAAGCCTTTTCAGCTACAGCCTTAGGCCACAGCTTTTTCCATGCAAAGGTTAAGATTCTAGTTGGAATAACCTGCCAGGCCTGATGAATAATTCTTGAGCATATCACGATGTTCTGGTCCTTCGAAACTCTCGAAAGTTTCTGCACGTTTGTGTTTTCCGTCATCTCAAAGTAGTGCCAAAAAATGTGCTTGGTGTACAACTTTTTAAAATTAGAAATCATCTGCTGAGTCATGGGCTGTAGAATAGGAATGGTTTTGGGAAGTAGACACGAAATCTCTATGAACTTAAACTCTTCGAGTAAATTTGAAGAGTAAGCAGAGGCATTATCAATGACAAAAGGACTTGCATATGTAGGATGTTTTCCTGTAGATATTTTTATATAGAAGGGCCAATCGCCAGCTTTATCCACTCCACAAAGAATTTTCTGACGACCTACTCGTTCATATTTGCCCTTCACATACCTTTCAGTTTTTCTTGTATCTTATGTACCTTTAAGTCCCTGGGTTTTATAAACGATACACCAGAAGATACTTGATTTTGCTGTCGCCACATGAATTGGCACAAATTGCTGATATAATCTATCCTTTGTGGATTTGCAGTTATGTAAGTCCTATTTGGCATTATTTTTCAGAAAAGTTCTGCCACGTCAAAGTTGAAGACATGCTGTGGGATCTATACTTTAGCTTATATCAGTTCGAAAAACGTTTTGATATAAACCTCAGCTGCCTTCATAGTCAAACCTGCTGGTTCAGCATGCCTGACAATGAAATAAATGCCAGTCCTTTTCTTAAAGTTGTAAAACTAGTTCCGACTGGCTTTAAACGACTTTTCCGTTTCTTCATTAGTATGTGGGATCTGCTTTAGCACATCACTATAAATCGCTCTTGCTTTCTGTTAAGGTTCCTCATTGAAACTGCTTCTCTGTCACCCACATAGTTTCTTTATATCTTCATGGAAAGAGGTACGGAGCTTAAAAATGATTATAACGGCCTTAGCAGTTATTATTGTGCACTGACTATCCTTTAATAACTCATGTTTAAGCACAGTACATATCGAACTAATAATAGAATAGTATCGCAATTCAATATGTTTCGAAATTAACATAACACTATATTCACACGTAACATTCAATTCTCTATAAGTCTATAAAACTGTAGTTTATTAGTGCAATAAATGAATAAGAGATGGCGTCATAAGACATTATTCATTACTGACCGACTCTCGTCATACCCTCACAATATCTCCTCTGATATCAGTGATATCGCGTCATCTTTAGTTGCGACCAACAGTGATCGGGAACGCACGTGTTGCTTTGCTTATCATTTCAAATTTCCACGTTACTGCTAAATCAGATATGTAATATTCATAGCTATATTTCGAGATATTACATTCTTGTTGATTTGGACCCAACTATAACATTGTTGTTTTTCTAGTTATTACACTATTATTGATTTACACCAGAACTTTTTAAATTAATATTTTTACTAACGACACTATCATCAATTCAGTTTATTTTTGTTGTTGTTTCTAAAACATTTTTAATAGTCATTATCTATTTGTCGATCACCAGATAGTAATAACTTATGTAAAATGTATAGCAGTGTTATAAAAAAGCTTACCAACTACTTTATTTTATACATTTAGAGTTATTACACTCTTTGTGACATTCTTGCATCAAGTACCTACATACTTAATCTAATAATATTATTTGATTCATTTTTAGATTCAATACCTGAGTCGTGGGCGATTACTTGTTACTATGACAACAAATGCTAAGGATTGCGAGCAGGAAATCTCTTCACAGTCGTTATTGTCACTGGAGGGAACAAATAATGAACTTGGTGCTCAAATACAAAACAATGACGTTGCGAAAGTACAACCACCGTCTATACCTTCACCATTTACGAGTCATCAAGTACTTCAAGAAATTGATGTAAACAGTGAAACAGAGAATGAGATTGGGAGTTGTACTCTGTAATATTTGGAAAAAATTATACAGACTACTCCTAGTAGAGAACTGGACTTTATATTTTATTCTGATAATTGCTGCGGACAGCAAAAAATAAATACATCCTCACAGCAGATGCGTACGCAGTATAGAAAATGAATGTCAAAAGCACAACCCATACATTTCTGAGTTGCGATCACTCTCAAAACGAGGGTGACAATGTGCATAGCGTCATAGAAAAGTAAGTAAAGCTTTTCGTAAAATCTCGTCCAGTGTATGTCGCACAACAATATTTGACATTAATTCAGACGGCTAAAGAGACAGGCAAACCGTATAGCGTAACTGAAATGACTAATGAAAAATTTTACAATCTGAAATTACTTTAAGAAGAGTGGGGTAAAAATTTTAATGGTAATACGGAGAAAGATAAAGTAAAATGGCATGATATTAAAGTTTTTCGTGTTAAAAATGAACATTCATTTTTTACTTTCTTCTTTTTTTATAAGAACTCTTACGAAGATGAAGATTACCAAAAAGTTTTCGTACGTAGCTTACGACGAATTGAATACCAGACTTCGTTATTTGCTAATGGTTTAACCCGAGAGTACACAAGCAAGATTCCTTTAACTAAAAATAAGAACACGGACTTACTTAAAACAGGAATTACTGGACAGAAATCTAATACGCGGGAGTAATCGTGAAACTTACTATAAGAATTTGACAGATCAAAAATTAAAATTGTAATCAGTAATAATTGAATTTTAGACTGATTTAAACTAAGTTTAAATAATTTGTTTCTTGTTAAGTATGCCATTTTAATTGGCTAAGGCTTACTTAGATATGACTAGATTTTGTGTTCTTTTTTTGGAAGGTTTATTTTTTTAAATATATAGATTAAGTACAAAATGTTCAAGACTACTGTATTTTTTTATCAGAATGTGTTTGATTATAATGTATACGTAATTAAAAACAGTCTGGATTTATTAATTATTATCAAAAACAACAATTCTTGGTAATTGTTAACGTGTAATACAATCTCTTTAGATCCAATGTTAACAAATACCAAAGATCAATTCTCAAACTTATTGTAAGTCCAAAAACTAACGTAAACCGCAGAAAAACATAGTAAATCAAATTGTAGTAACACAAAATATTTCATAAATAATGTCATAACTAAAAATAATATTTCATTTCAAACTGCTTAGAGCAGTACAGTGTTAACTTAAAATGTTTAAATAATTCCACTGTCAGTATTTTTATTCAACGAAGAGTACAAAGAAACCCTTTAATATTAATAAGAATCATATTATGCATTAATTTTTTTACCTGCAATAAGAAATATAATTAATTAGTTTTACGTTGATTCTGAAAAATCATCTTTTTTGAGTTACGACACTGTTTTATTTAACCCCCTCTGTGGCTCAGTGGTAAGAGCGCCTGCCTTTAAACCTAAAGGTCGTGAGTTCGAATCCCACCTGGGTGGAAATTTTCGTTTATTAAAAAAAATTAATAAATGAAAATAATTTCTATCCTTGTGTGATCGGTACACACCGGAGGGACCGCAGACGTTCGGATACAATTAGCGTCTCTTAGCAAAGACAGTGACGTCGACTTTGCTAAGTATCAAGATAATTTTATTACTCTACACACACACACACACACACACACACACACACACACACACACACACACTACACCTCAAATTGTAAGATTGGCGAATGGATTTAGTGTCCGCAGTCATTTAAACACAAACAAACAACAACTGTTTTATTATTAGTGCAATATCATTGATATGCTACGCCTGTTCATCGTCGCCAAGTCAATTACTCGTACATTTTGCTTATGTTTTTCTATGATTTTAAGCTTGCATATAATCTTCCTACCTGCATAATAATCATCTTCTTCTTCGGACCCATGGTTATAAAAATAAATTTAATATTATCTCAAGTCTTGTTTTCATCTTAAAGCAAAATATCAAACATTATTAGTAATAACGGATCATAAAAATTAGTAACAAATGCTAATTTCATTGGTTGAATAGGAATAAATACGTCAACAGGCCGACAAATACAGAAAGACTAAGATTAAGAACCAAATGTTCAAACATTCTGAAAATCTAAGTGCTTACTTATTCTAGAGAAAAATAAGCAGAAATCAATAATATTTTAGATCCACACCACATGCTTATATTTCAAAATCTTTTATATAAAACCAGTTTATTTATTACACCAGATTTTATGTAGATTTTCGTAACTTTCTCGGCATCCTAACTCACATATTTTTATAAATTTAGTATGTAATATTCAAGCGCAAATACGACGTTTAACGTAAAATGTTCCCTTACCAGAGAGAATCTCGTGGTAAATATATCGCTGTAATATTCAATGATAGAATCTGAGAAAAACCGAAGTCAATGATGCATGCTACAGCTAAATTTATGACGTCGTTTGTTTTCCTTGGAAGACTAAATGAAATAGGATCAAAATGTAAATAGATTTTTAGACGACAAACATATTACTCCTATTTAAAAAAAAACATGTTAAAACAAACCAGAAAACAACAAGAATCTAAAATCAAATAAAAATGGTTTATTTACATTTTTATACGACTCTACGTCATATATTTATGTACTTTTTGCTCTATTTCATAGTGTCTTACCATCAATTTTTTTAAGTGTTTTCATTTTTGCTGTTTCATTTCTTCTGTTTCTAACATCTTCTTTACTCTCTATATGTCAGGTCGTGTTCTGCCGCCTATGTCATTATAGGTCTGATGACTGTTTTGAAAATATGCATTTGATTTTTTTCCTATTTTTATTTTTATATATTGTTTCATTTAGGCATTCTGCGGCACTGTTTGCTAGATAGTGTGATGCCTGGATATTTAAACTCCATCTCTTAATCCATATATTGTTTGAGTTTTCAGCTCCAATTTACATCCTAATCACTTTGCTGTTATACCCATGCATTTTTTCTTTTTCGTTTTCTTTTTTAAGTTTCATCTTCTGTTGAAGGTTGGAAATCGTACCTATGTAGATCCTGTTGACTGCCGCTCTAAATAGTTCTGCACCATTCCATTCAAACAATTCCGTTAAGTTCTTAACCTACGATATTCTTGGTATTCCCACATTTTACTCGAATTTTGCCTTGTATAATACGCCTTGTATAATAAAAGCTTCAATTGAACGGACTCCAAGTTGAGAAAGTTCACAAAATAACATATTTGGGAACTGTGATAACGGATCAACTAGATCCAGATATAGAAATAAAACGTAAAATAGCAATGACTAAAACTACTTTTATGAAAATGAAGTAATTTCTTTGAAATAACCATCTCAGTTTAGAACTAAGGCAAAGAATGGTTAAGTGTTATGTTTGGTCTATACTTTTGTATACAGTAGAAGTGTGGACGCTAAAAGTATCGATTATGAACAAAATTGAAGCATTGGAAATGTGGGTTCATAGACGAATGCTGAAGATAACTTGGACAGTAAGAAAAACTAATGAAGAAGTACTAAGGGGCGTCAACAATGACAGAGTTAAACATCAAAAACTGTCTTATATGGGGCATATAGTAAGGGAAAGTCGATATAAAATTTTACAACTGATCCTTAAAGGCAAAATAGAGGGCGGTAGAGGTGTAGGAAAAAAACAAGTTTCTTGGTTAAAAAACATTCGTGAATGGACTCAGATACCAAATGCAGGACAATTATTTCATATTGCAGAAGATCGAGAAGCCTTCGCAATGGTGATCGCCAACGTCGGATAGTTCTGATTCGGCACGCGAAGAAAAAGACGAATAATACGCTGCAATAATAAGTATCTTGGGCCTCTCATAACATGGCCTAAGTATTCATGTTTCCTTTTTTAATAGTCAATATAATTTTAGCTTTATTTCCTATTGTTTTAGTAACCTCTGCGTTTATAATTCTTTAAGTTCATGATATTCTTAGGATTCTTCTGTAACACCAAAATTAATTTTTTTTTAATTTAAAATTAACGTGTCTCGACAGATTTTCATGAGATCAAAAAAATTGATCACTTCCATTGACAGGTCGCTATGGAATTTCTATTGCTATATGTATATTACTCTATAAGATGAAATTTAGATTTTTAGTTTTTGCAACAAATATAAGGTTATTGATATATACCTAAAAAACGCTGAATTTTACACATATAAACGATGTAAAACGTTTAAATCTTTTTCACACAACTTCATTTACAATCTTCACCTAATGCCACCTTCGTGGAAGTATTTCCCATATCATAAGCTAAGTCAGTCAACCATATACAAAACTTTGCCATACTGGTCATCAACCTTAATAAATATGGTATATATTATATTGGGAGATGGAGTATAGCTGACGAAAGAAGTTTTTTTAATTAAAATTTGGCAGCAGTAAGATCCGTTAGCACCCTCCGAATGGACTAAGAATATGCATATATAATTTATTCATATAATATGTTTATATGAACTGTATGGATTTAAAGTAGGGGTAGAGGTTTTTGACAAAACACCGGTTTTTGGTTATACTGGTTTTTTTTCTTACGGATTAACCTGGCGGTTATAACCGAAAAAAAACCGGTTTTCCCAAAAAACGTTTTTCGATTTTCTTAATCCAATAGGTTACAAAGTTAAATATACAATGCACTTTAGTTTGCGATACTTATTTATAAAATAAATTAAATTTGAATTATGGTTTTGTTTGAAATAATTACTTGAGAATAATAATTATGATTTGTATCCAAAATAATACCTAACCTACTCCTAATCACCATAAAAACCTGATAACTGGTTTTTACTTTAAAAACAAAAACCAGTTATAACCGGGACAAAAAAAAAAATAACCAATAAAATCGGTTATTGCGAAGTAAAGAAACCAGTTTTCAGTTAAACCGGTAGGTTTTTCCTATCCCTAATTTAAAGTCTCTCAGTATATGGTTCTAACTCGGCTGTCAACGATGTAAGCAGAATGTAAGTGACCCGTGCGCGTAGAAGATGGAGTGACAACCTTCCATAGAGGTATTAATCCGCCAATGTACAAGCAAAATTGCTTATAAAGGGGAAAAAGAAGAGTATAACCACATAGTTGTAAGTCCCAAACTTTGTTTAAAATTTTACCTTTCCTGTTAATAAGAACTTGGGTTAAAACCGATTACAAAATTCAACACGACAGACCGACACATGCAAAATACTAAAATTAATAAATATCATTTCTGATGAAATTGAAAGTTTCTATTACGATCTGGAACAAATTCTAAAATCAATGAAGAAACATACTACAGTAGTAATGGGCGATTTTAATGCCAAAATTGGACATTGATGTGTGGACGGTTATGTGGGTAACTATGGATTAGGAGAACGAAACAAACGAGAAGACCGTAGGGTACAATTTTGTCAAGCGGAGGAGTTAGTAGTTGCTAACACTCTTTTCAAATTACCTAACAGACGACTGTACACATAAAAATCTCCGAGTGACACCAAAGGTAAAGTAGTCAGAAACCAAATTGACTTTGTCCTTGTTAGTCAAAGATTCCGCAACTCTATACTCTCGGCTAAAACTTACCCAGGAGCAGATATAGGCTTGGATGACAATCCTGTAGTAGTCACATTAAGAATAAATCTAAAGATCATTAAAAAACACATACAGAAACAAATTGACGTGAGAAGACTGAATGAACTACATATAAAAGACAAAACAATAGTGAACATCAAAGAAAATTTACAAAATATAGAGAAACTGAATACAAATACTGATAACATAGACCAAAAATGGGAGAATATTAAACATGCCGTAATGTTGCCAGGGAGAGAAAATTTAACACCGAGAGAAAGGAAACATAAAGAATGGATGAATGAGGAAATACTACAGTTGATGCGTGAAAGAAGGGTACACAAAACAAATAATCCAATAAGATACAAAGAAACAGATAAACTGATAAAAAAGAAAATAAGAGAAGCTAGAGGAAGATGGCTAAGTGATCAATGCCAGGAGTTGGAACAATTGGAGCGGAAATATGACTTTTTTAATGTACACAAAAAGATTAAAGAAATGACAGGAAGGAGAAGAACAACACAGGCAGGACAGATCAAAGACACAGATGGTATAATTATAACAGATTAACAACAAAAAATGAACCGATGGACAGAATACATATCACAACTGTTTGATGACAAAGATAGACAAGGAATCTCAAACGAATATACAGATAATACAGGGCCTGATATAATCATAGAAGAAATAGAATATGCAATCAAACAAGCAAAAAGTGGTAAGGCTCCCGGTTCTGATGAAATTCCTGTAGAACTGCTCAAACTTATGGACGATAAATCTATTAAAATACTCCTAGATCTATTTAACACTATATATAGAACTGGAATAATACCTAGGGAATGGCTCCGTTCGACCTTTATACTACTGCCAAAAAAGGCAAAAACAAAAGAATGCAACGAATATCGTACGATAGCTTTGATGAGTCATGCTCTAAAACTGTTCTTAAAAATATTCCATAATAAGATCTATAGGAAATTAGACGTAGACATCAGTAACACTCAGATGATATTCAGAAAAGGGCTGGGTACAAGGGAGGCTCTGTTTGCAATGAACGTTCTCTCACAGAGATGCTTAGACATGAAACAAGAAATTTACGCCTGCTTTATTGATTTCGAAAATGCCTTTGACAAAGTACAACATGAACCACTAAGACAAGTTCTAATAAAGAAAAATATAGACAGCCGAGATATTCGAATTATATGCAATCTATATTGGAATCAAACAGCAAATCTCAAGGTTGTGGGCAGACTAACAGAAGAAATTAAAATCCGTCGAGGAGTCCGGCAGGGATGTATCTTATCGCCACTTTTATTTAATGTGTATAGTGAAGCTATCTGTGGAAAAGCACTCGAGGGAGAAGATCTTGGTCTGATAATAAATGATGAGACGATCAACAATATAAGGTATGCTGACGATACAGTTCTCCTAACGGGAACGCTAGTAGAACTACAACATCTCGTTCAAAGTCTTAATACATACTGTAATAGTTACGGCTTGAAAATTAATTTGAAAAAAACTTTATGCTAATCACGAAACCAAAAAACATCAGAGCTAATCTTGTAATGGACAATACAACGATTGAGCGTGTGCCCTGTTATAAATAACTAGGTGCTTGGATCACAGACGATACTGATCAAATAAAAAAAATTAGATGTTGAATAGAAATCCCTAGATCAGTCTTTAATAGAATGCGCAAACTCTTTTGCAATCGTGATATCAATATAAAGTTACGAATACGAATGCTGCGGTGTTATGTCTTTTCTACCCTGTTATATGGAGTTGAGGCTTGGACACTAAAACAGTTGACCATAAAAAACATCGAAGCTTTCGAGATGTGGTGCTATAGGCGCATTCTCAGAATATCAGGGATGGACCGCGTCACTAACACGCAAGTACTCCAAACTTTAGACAAAAGATGCGAAATTCTAAATGAGATAAAAACTAGAAAGATGGAATACTTGGGGCACATTGTGAGAGGTGAAAAGTACGAACTTTTAAGCAACATCATGCAGGGCAAAAGAAGTGCGGGAAAAAGAAAAATATCGTGGCTTCGTAATCTACGTGAATGGTTCGGGTGTAGTTCGATTGAACTTTTTAGGCGCCATGCTAACAAAGTCGCAGTGGCCATGATGATTTCCAATCTCCGCTAGGAGAGGCACGAGAAGAAGAAGAAGAAGAAGAATTTCTGATGGCAGTTTTCGGTACCTAGGGAATTTTTAATAAAGTATTCCAAACAATTTGTTATTTTGGGTAAGGTTCTTCTTGTTCTATTAAAAATACTTGCTAAACAAAATTATACGTTATTTAATTTCTACTTATTTAAATTGTAAAACATTCAAAAATTGAACAACTTGTATCCACCCATTGTTTATTACGTTTATTTTTACCATGTTGCATTAACATTCGACCTTAAAAGACAATGCACTACTTTATTGTTAATCGAAATAACAAAATAAAATCGCAAAAAGTACATCGAATATGCATCAAAATTTGTTTAAAAAAATTGCAGTACCAATTTTACAAAAAGAAACTATCCCTACACAAAAAGCTACACCTAACTCCAAACTATGTAATAATAATTAACATTGGTATACTCTTCTGTATAACCAGCTGATTATTTCTTATTCTCTCCTGGACAATTTTCAATTAAATTTAAATAAATTACTTATTACATTTTTACCAAAGTTTTTACTTTATTTTCTATTTTCTTGGTTTACTTTATGCGTTAGAGAAAACTATAAGACACAAAGAGGTACGACTAGATTTCCTGACTACTTTATTTATACTGGTTGCGCCAAACCTCTGTATATCGATGTATATCAATCGAAGACGTATACAATTTAAAATTACTTTTGATTATACAGGGCCAGTCAGAACTGTGGCTACTGAGGGTAGCGGGTACGAAATCTTTAAATTCTTGAGGATAGTCCTATCTTCAAGAATGGAAAAATGAATTACTCCCTGCCCTCCGTAGATTTCGGGAATTTCCTGACCCGGAAAACTAGCACCCATTTAGGGTCCCTTGTCCATTGTTACGGATGAAGTCCACAACGGCAGCTTTGGCGGAGAAGTGGAGCTTTGGTACGGTGTGGATGGTGGAAGTGGCAACCCTCGATTATAGGGTTAATATAAAATCAAATCAAAGTTAAAATCTCTCCTGTTGGGAGATTTTAACGCTTGGACAGGAACAAAAATAAATGACAAAGTATTAGAAAAATATGGTGACGCTAAAACAAATGCAAATTAGGAACACTTAATCGAATTCTGAACTCTCTGAAAATCCTAAACGGATTCTACCAACATAAAAACATACATAAGTACACCTTGGTTCAACCAACGAGAAACACAAAGTCAATTATAGATTATGTCAGCACAAAACAAGAAACACACATACAAGTTGAAGTCATAAGAGTATTAAGAGGACCGGAGTGCGGAACTGACCACTATATGGTAAGATCAAAATGTTACCTACAGTATCGACCTCGGCTACTACATCAAAATGACAACCAACTAGCTCAATCAAAACCCCTGGAATCGAGTCTACCTAAATACAATATTGATGCACTGCAAAACGACTAGACATCATTCTTATATAAGCTGCGACTTAGCCAAAAATTGGCAAACCTGATCTACTGCTCAGCCCAGAATACCTATAAAGAGATAATCAATAAAATCAATAAAACAGCTTACGAAGCGCTCGGCACAATCCAAAAGAACAAAAAGAATACTCCATTGTGGTGGAAAAATGACATCGCCAATGCAGTACACAACAAGAAACAAGCATATCAAAAGTGGCTGCAAACAAATGATCCAGATGATAGACAAACATATGCAAGATCAAACAGAGAAGTAACAAATTTAGTAACTAAAGCAAAACATATTTCCTGGGAAAGTAAATGCAAAGAACTCAACAAATATATAGGGTCAATAAGATCAAGAGAAGTATGAAAAACGGTAAAAAATCTGAGAACAAACAGAAAAAAAAACGAGTAGAATAGATTTAATAGAAGAAAAATCTTGAACCGAAGACTACTCACAACTTTTGATTGAAACAAGACCTCAATTCACGAACATCAGTACAACAACATATAAACTGGAATTCAGTGAAGACGATGAAATAACAGTATAGGAAGTCGAGAATGCAATACGAACTCTAAAAATTGGGAAGTCAAGCGGACCACAAGGTATACCAAATGAATTATTAAAACATAGCCCACAAGTATTACGGGTATTACTGGCGTATGTCTTCACCTTATTCTATAATGGACACGACTTACCACCGGAGTGGACAAAAGCACATATTAACAACATATACAAAAAAGGAGATAGAAAGAATTGTTCAAACTACAGGGGGCTAAGTGTCATAAATTCACTCTCAAGACTGTATGGAAAAATAGTAAAAATAAAATTGAAAAAGAGATGACAGATGTAGAAGAACAGAATTGCTTTCAGGCAGGCAGATCCTGCATGGACAGTATATTCTCTCTAAAGCAAGTTATCGAGAAAATATTAGCCCACAACCTTTCAACTTATATAGTCTTTATAGATCTGACAAAGGCATACGATAGTGTAATACTTTCAATGCTTTGGGTAGCAATGGAAAAACAGCGAATAAGCAAAAAAAATATACAAGCAGTACAACACCTCTACAAAAATATGACAGCAAACATTAAAACTAGAAATAGATTAACTAGAGAAATTCCTATTAGTAAGGGCCTACAGCAAGGCTGCTGTATAGCACCTACACTCTTCAAAATATATCTAAATGAGGCACTCTCACTATGGAGAAGAAAGTGCTGCAATATGGGCATACCAATCAGAGATGGTAGATTGTACACGATACACTGCGCAGACGACCAAGGCATTCTAGCTGAAGACGAGAGTGATATAAGCTACATGCTTAGAAAACTGAAAGATGAGTACACCAAATAGGGCCTCACAATTAATATACAAAAAACTGAGTACTTAGTTGTAGGAGAAAAACCAGAAAGCCTACAAATTCAAATGGGAGCTATAAAACCAACAGACAATTTTAAGTACTTGGGAGTCCAAATAACATCAAAAGCAGAAAGTAGCGAAGAAATACATTCCAGGATTGACCAAGCAAGATTAGCCACCAGACAGCTACACGGACTATTATGGAATAAAAAAATAAGAAAAGAAAATAAAAGAAGAATTTATAAAACAATAATAGAAAGTATTGTACTGTACGGCGCCGAACTCTGGGAAATAAACCAAAGAAACAAATCAAAAATTAAGGCCATGGAAATGAACTACTGGAGACGATGTTGCCAGCTCACTAGACTTGATAGGGGATATTCGGGGAGAAATGGAAATCAATCTAGACATAATAGACACAATCGAAGCCAAAAGACTTAACTGGTATGGACACCTTCAGAGAATGCTAAAAAATAGATGACCAAAAAAATAGAAGAATGGACTCCGCCAACTGGAAGAAAACGAGGTAGACCAAGACGATCCTGGAAAGACGACGTCGACGATGCAATGACCGCCAGAGATCTAACAACTGAAGAGTGCTTCGACAGAATCGCTTGTTATATATATATATTATATATAAAATCAAAACAGTAGCGTTTGATCCAGAGTGGATGGCTACGAACAGCGTCTGACCCAGAGTGGGTGACATATTAAAACTCACCAACCCATCTAGCCATCGTGGTGTTTGCAGTCTACTCTTCGTTCCAACTATATATACATGGCGAATACTAAAACGAATAAGTAAGTAAGTAGTAGTAAAACACTTGCGCAAATCGTCTTCCTTAAATAAATAAGCCTTCTTGGCCACACCATTCTTCCTAATTGCCTTCATGAATGTATGCACGTTCACAAATGATTTTAAATCGACCCCTTTGTTTATCCTCAACATATTTTGCAATTTTGAATGGATAGCCCACATAGGAAACAGCTTGTATTTTTTCTACAGATAAGTAAGCACAACTCGTTCATCTGTATCTGTTACCTTTTGTTTTTCCATTTCATGAACTTGTCATATCCTTTTTTATAAGCGTCTTCTAATTTTTGCGGTATTAACCGCAAATCTACTTTACTATTTAAATAATCAATGTTAGACCTCATTTTTAAGCAATGTACTGCCAGTAATTCAATTAATCTGGTGTGACAAATTGCAAATTAATGTCTTTTTCATTTCCATAACAACTAAAGATATACTGATGTACATCACAAATTCAAACATTATTAGCTCTTATTTCAATTTTTTGTAGTAATAATATATTACATATTCCAGTGTAAACTAATATAAAAAATAGCGTGAAATATTCGTGGATAACTGGTCTTTAAAACACTAGCTCAATTGGTATTGTATTTTGTAAAAAATATTACAACCTTTCTTTTGGTATCGTTATACATACTTGATATTTTTTATTTTGTAGATATTTAGAAAAAACTATAGATGTTATGTGTTTACAAAATTTTCGTTATTAAATTGTGTGTACCTTTTGACATAAAAAACAAAAAACTAAAAACTAAAAACTTAACCATCACAAATTAGAAATACTAGTAATGTAAAACAATTTCAAATTTATAACATTTAAAGGGTTTTTACCCATATATTTTGGTGGCTACTAGCATGTACAACCGTTTGCACTGATGATGGATTGTTTAATCCGAAAACGTTTTGCAATGTGTTTGTGATAGCCCGTTTGAGGCATTTTTATATACCTTTTATAAAGGATTTTAACAAATTTTTTTTTTTTTAAATATCTAATTTTATAAAGATGAATGAAAATATTAAAAATTAAATATAACGTATGCCAGTAAAATATAGTCGTCTAGAAAGTATTCGGAATTTTATGTTTTTCCTAATTTTAATAGATTTCCTTTTTGTTACATTTTAAGACAAAACTATGATAGTTGGTTATGGACAAAATCATATGACAAGGCCATCTGTCAAATATTGTTGTTTGTATACAGACTTAATATTTGTGAAATAATGTCGCAAGTAGAAAAAAGAAAAATGGTGGAATATTTGTATAGAAAGGGTGTCCGAAACGTTAAAAAAATTAGTGCAATTGACTGAACTCGGAAAAAGTGCAGTGTATGAGACAATAAAGAGGATAAAAAATGGCATAGATATGAGACATAGACCAGTTTCGGGTAGACCGCAAGATTCGTGGAAACAATTTAACTGCAATAGTAGCTTTAGGGCGACAAAATCCGCGCCTATGGTTTCGAAAATTAGCGAACAGATTTGAAAATCAACGAAGAATAAAAATGTGCCTAGAAACTGCCCGCATGTCACCGAAAAAGCAAGACTACATTATCAAGGAATCTAAAAAAAATCCCTTCAATGACATCACTTCAAAGGCAACGAAGAATAGATTTTTGTCAACGTGTTAGAGGAGATTTGGAAGAAGATCACTAAAATAATGGTTTGGGGAGCAATATCTCAGCGTGTTCCTACACCTCTCTGTATAGTTAATGGTACTGTTGGTAGTGCAAAATATTGTAACATCCTAAATGGTTTTCTTCTTAAAACGGCTCATGTTTTCTATCCAGAGGGGTGGCGTTTACAGCAAGATAATGCAAGATGTCATACTTATGCCTATACTCAAGTTTGGATGCAATAACACGAATTGGAAACAATTCCGTAGCCAGCAACATCTCCAGGTCTTAGGCACATTGAAAACATATTGGGACTGATGAAGATTGAAGTGGAACGAGCAGCGCCACGAGATAAAGAAGATTTGATTCGGTCAATTTTACACCATTACCAAAAATTTTAGCCTTGACCTAGTTTCGGGTATACCGGGCAGTTTGGTTAAGTGTTTAGATTTAAATGGAGGTTATATAAGTAAATGAGCTGAATTATTTGTTGAAAGTTTATATTTCAAGTGATAAAAATAAATACAGTAAAATTATAATTCTGCTTTATTTTTTCCGGATACTTTATAGACGGACTATAGTATACACAAAAATAGAGCATACCTAAAGACAAGTCAAGCTATATTTACAAAAAGAGCAAACGAGGAAAACCAGACCCTAAAAAGGCAGAAATAAAGATTACATAGAAGAAAAAAAGATAATTTGAAGAAAAGCAGTTAGAAAATATGGAATGGCTAAGAAATCAAAGCAAAACTCTAAAGTTCCACAGAAGTGTAAACAAAATGAGAAAAGAGTTTAAGCTAAGAACAGGTAGCTGTAATGATGGAGAAGAAAATATATATGTTACACAGCCTCAATCTTGAACCAATGGGCTGAATTTTCCGATGAAAAACTTAACAACCATGTTATCGAAGAAGTAAATAACACCGTAGCAGACAAGATATGTAGAAATAAAAATAGAGCCTATGAAAACGGACAAATAGAAAAAAATGTAAGAATATTTTAAAAACAACGAAATTAGAGGGGCTTATGAATACCTAAAAAAAAAAATAAAAAGTCAGTATAACCTCAAACAAGTCTATGTGAAGATGAAAGTGGACAAATAAGCCGTAACCAACAGAAAGTAACAAAAGCTTGGAAGCATTATTTTTAGACTCTACTTGGTACACACGTAGATAAAGAAGATGAAATGGGTACGAACTACGTACAAGAGAATGAAGTAGAAGCTCCAACCATAGGGGAAGTTCTCGAAGATATTAAGGCTCAGAAAAACAATAAAGCCCCGGGAATTGATTAAATACGAGCAGAATTGTATAAGGTAGGTGGCGACCACATATACATAAGTCACATCTGATACGCTCATCAAAAACATATGCCAAGAGAAGAAAATACCCGACGACCGGAAGACAAGTATAATATGCCCGATCTATAAAAAATGTATGTATATTATGTATGTTATAAACCAGCGGCTCTAACCACCAGCAGAAAATATTATTGGAGAGTATGAGACGGGCTTCAGACGGAAAGGATCGACACTGGATCAAATATTTACAGTCAAACATTACAGTCAAACAGATCTAAAGTGAATCATGGGAACATGACATTGATATACACAACGTGTTTGTAGACTTCAAACAGGCATACGACTCCGTCACAAGGAACAAACTTTACAATATATTGGCTATATTGGCAATACTACACATGCTAATTAGACTTATTAAAGCCACAATCATTATCAATTGCAACATTGCCTGGGGTGATTGGGGAGTGGATTGAGTAGCTCTGCGGTTACCACAGCTGGTCCCAAGCCCATATAAAATGTGAAGGATAATTGGCAAGGTTAGCAACCTACCAATCGTTAAAACAAATACTGCTTAAAGCAACAATCTACAGCCTCGGAACCGGATTGATACTATAAAGACGTCTATAGCAAGAAATAAGGACAAGCTAAAAACATCCAAAACCCAGATGAGAATTATTACTTGGAATATCAGATCACTAAAGTCAAGAGACCAAGAAATAACCCAAGTGCTGAAAGAAAAAGAAATAGACATTTGTACAGGAAACGAAAAAAGGAAAAGGTCAATTAAAATTAGGTGAATATATACTAATCTACAGTGAAGTAACAAAAGAAAACAGGGCCAAAGAAGGTGTAGCCTTACTAATACACCAAAGGTACCAAAATCACATCAAAGAGTGTCAATAGATATCAGAAAGAATATTAACAGTAAAGATAAGAATGAAGAAGGAAGACCTGAATATCATCGAAGTATACGGCCCAGAAAATAACAAGCCTTAAACAACAAGGGAAGCGTTTTACGACCAATTACAACAAGTAGTAGATCAAGTCAGAGGAAAGATGATATGATTGGGGGATTTTAACGCTCGAATGGGCAACTAAGTAATACCCGGCATCAAACAAAAGAATAACGAGAATGTTAAAAACGAAAATGGAGAACTAATAATTAACTTCTGCATGAATATCGAACTAAGAATAAAGAACACATTTTTGACCACAAAAATCAACACAAATATGCATTTAACAACACCCGCGGACAAAGATCTATGATAGATTACATTATAACCAACAGAGATAGTACCAAGCTCAGGAGATGCAAAAAACGACTATAGCCGACTATTATGTAAAATAAGAATAATCCTGAAATACTTCCCATCCAAGAGCGCAGCGGTAACACAAACAAAAATTAAAGTCGAAGGACTAAATACGGATTTGACGAAATACTTATATAGGAAAATAATATCAGAGAAGATCACTGAGAATGAAATATTAAAAAACAATAACATCGAGGAAAGCTGGGAAAAACTCAAAAATAATATAATTAACGCAGCAACAAAATCACTTAAAGAGAGGAAAGTAACGGAAACTAACATTTTAAAAAAGAAAACACCATGGTTTAGAGAGGAAGTGAAGACAAAATGTGAAGAAAAGAAGAAAGCCTTTTTACAATGCAGAACACAACAGGCATACAACCACTAGGTATAGACGAATCAGAAATGAATCGAACAATTTAGTTAAAAAAATAAAAAAGGAACACTGGCAAAGTTTCTAAAAACAGATGAAATACGATCTCTACGGAACACAAAAAGAAATATGGAGAATAATCAGAGGAAAAAGAGAAGAGGTGAACGAACTAATAAATACAAAACACATTTAGAAGGAAACAATGGGTAGACTACTTTCAATTCCTGTTTGCTAAAGGTGATGATGATGAACCACCAACACCAGAGGTGAAGACAAACGAAAAAATAAATATTGAGGAGGCAGAGGTAAAGGAAGCATTAGGGAAATTAAAAAATAGAAAATTACTGGGATAGAACAGAATACCGAACGAACTCCTAAGGTACGGAGAACCAGATCTGACCAAACAACTATTAAGACTAATTCAAAAAATAATAGAACAAAACAGAATTCCTCAAGAATGGAGATTAAGCATCCTAATACCTCTCTTCAAAAAGGGAGAAAAATCAAACCCGGAAAATTACAGAGGAATCAATTTATTAAACACAACACGAAAATTAATAACCAAAGTGATAACAAATAAATTGAATGAAATTAGAACAGTAGCAGAAGAACAACAAGGTTTTAGATCGGGGAGGATCATGCACGGACGCGATATTTATAAAGAGACAAGTGCAGGAGAAATCATTGGAGTACGACAAACCGGTATATCTACGTTTCGTAGACCTTACAATGGCATTTGACCTGATCAAATTAAAAGACGTCATCCACTTACTGTATGCAAGAGAGATACCTCTAGGAATAAACAAAACAATCGAAAATATCTACCAAAACAACACAATAAAAGTAAAAGTAGAAGAAGAATTAACCGACTATATTGAAGCTGGCAATGAGATAAGACATTGAGATTCCCTGACTACTATATTGTTTAACCTGATTATGGATAAAATAATAAAAAAGTAAGAACTAAAAAAAGATACCAAATGGGAGAAAAATAACTTAAAATAATCTGCTATGGAGATGACGCAATACTACTCTTTGAAAGTGAAGATGATTTACAACGTATGCTGCACCAATTTAATATAACCGCCAGAAAATTTAACATATTAATTTTCCCAACAAAGACAAAATGCATGGTTACAACAGCAAATTTACTAAGATGTACATTGGAGCTGGAAGGTTAGATAATAGAACAAGTGATGGAGTTTAAATATCTAGACATTACATTATCTATCTACGGAAAGCTCGAAACCGAAGTGAAAGATCAAGTAAATGGAGCAAACAGAGCCGCAGGTTGCCTATATGAAACAGTACGGAAAAATAAAAATATCGAGAAAGAAACTAAAGGCAGAATTTACAAAACATTCCATCATACCAATAACGACATACGCGGTAGAAACAAGACCTGACAGAGAGGACAAAAAGTATGTTAAAAACAGCAGAGATGAAAACACTTGTAAAAATTAATGGTAAGATAATATGAGACAGAGCTAGAAGTATAGATATACGACATGCAAGGTGGAGAACATCAAAAACTGGGTAAGAAATAGAAGAGTAGAATATAACGATCATATAAGACAACGAAAGCGTTAGAATGACAACTTACTAAAGGCACATTGAAAACCAGACAGAGTCATGTCTTTATAAATAGAAGAAGAAGATTATCAATTGGATAATTATCATAATTGCTACAATAAAAATCTTCAGAACAGGTGATCATTGCATGTTTGGGGAGGCCTTGTGGGATCATATGGTATTGGACCTTACTTCTTCGACTAAACGGCTACTAGCAATGAGTATTATAAGTTTTTATTATAGGAGTTGCTTGAATTGCTATTGGATGTTTCCTTGAGAATTCGACGACACATGTGGTTCCAATATGACGGAACAACAACGGACCAGAAACATTGTACATTGGAGAGTGCGCAAACAAAGTCGTAGCAAAGAAGACCACAAAAACGGTACCTTAATTATATTAAACCAAAAGTGGAGTGAAACTGGCATCAAATAGCACAAAATAGAGAATAATTGAGAACTCATTGGAGTCCTTCGTCCGGGAGTAAATGTACATAGAGTAAAGAAGAAGAGAAGAAGAAGACATTTTTTAATATATGCTGATTCTTTAGTACGTTCTTAAATTTTTTGTCTGGTGAGCTAGTCTTGGTATTATATGACAGTGTATGTAATGTTTCTCGTCGTTGGTAGCATAATCCAGCCTGACATTTTTTATAACCATTCCTTATTTTCCTTTCGTTGCTGCCAATATAACAGGAGGCTTTAAAACTATCAAAGACTACCTTACTTCTTTAAATCTCATTTGGACAATAACCCACCAAGCCGACTGGGAGGTAAAGAGAATGTATTCATGAAGTAGATGTTTGGATATGATAATACTAAAACTAATACCCAATTTTCTCGTTTAAAGGGTTGTAGGCAAAGATACAGGAGCTTGCCTGTAAAAAAGAAGGAATCCTCTAAGTATCTATACTCTATGGGATTATAGAGGAGTACTCACCCGCTAACTTATATTTTTTTCTAATAACTAGGGTTAAATAATTAATTAAGTTTACACCGAAAACTAAAATATAGCGTAGCTATTTTCTGTGAGCATTATTTAAAAATTTGAATATAATTGTACTTTTAAATTTCAAAAAAATTGCGTGTTGTTACAAAATAAAATCACTTCGAATTTGATGCGGTCTTCTTAATTATAATAGTATGAATTGTATTTTTCCTTACTTTGTTTTAAAATAGATCTACAGGTCCGTATACAAATTATCACAGTCCTCTTTTACTTTCTAGTAATCATAATCTAGGGAACCTAGATAAAAATATAATTTAAAAAGAAAATGGTCAGTTATTTAGAAAATTTGTAAATTACAAAATAAAGAAAAGTTACAAAGAAAAGACATTGGGAGTCAAGTATCAAACATTTATAGAGAAGCAAACTTAACAAAAAATAGCAAGACAAGTATCAAATGGGGCTAGTGATAGATAAATCCAGAGGAAAATGAAATATAAATTACTGAGACCAGAAAATTGACCTTCGAATTTTGGATCCACACTGTCTAAACTAAAGAGGTATACACAGAGACAACAAATAAAAAATCTTGCTGAGGTTGGGTTCAATTACTGATGTTTCGTAGCCAAGATTTTTTCTTTTATCCTATGCCCACTTTACCTTTAATCATTCCTTCTAATATTACCTGAAGCTGCTCAAATTTTCTATGGCGCATTATATGTCCTAGATATAACGTCTTTCTAATTTTGATAGTGTTGACCAGATGAAGGCGTCTCTTAATTACTCTCAGTACTTTTTTACTCGTAGTTCTGCTGGTCCAGCTTATTCTTAACCTTCCGCGGTACATCCACATTTCAAATGCATTTCATTTATTGACTCCATACTGTTTTATTGTCCAGGTCTCACAGCCATATAGTAATAGAGACCACACATAATACTTTAGTGTTCTCAATCTTATTGAGACTGATAGCTTGGAGTTACAGAGCATTTTACGCATATTCATGAAACCAGATCTTGCTATTTCATTGCGTCTTTTAATTTCTTTTGAGTGTTCTAGTTGACTATTTAGCTCTAAGCCCAGGTATATGAAGCTTTGGGAACTCTAAAGGGTGATACCATTTATTTGTATGTTAGGTGTAACTTGTTTGTGGTGGTTTTTGTGGAATACCAGAATTTTGGTTTTGGAAAAGTTAATGTCCAAGTTCAGCCTGTGACTTTTTTCTGATAATATGTATATCAAAACTTTTAGTTGGTCTTGATTCTTGATTCTTGATTCTGCTAATACTACGGTGTCATCAGCATATCTAATATTGTTAATGATGATTCCATTGACTCCGGCATCTTCAGGGCGATCTTCAACACAAGCTCTAATTATATGTTTGGCATATACTTTAAATAGTCGGATTGACAAAATGCACCCTTGACGCACTTGTCTAGTGTTTTTGTTCTCTATTCCAACGCATCCTGTGTGGTTCCACTATGCATTACTTATCATAGCTATGTCGTGTCTGTCCAACCCTACTTCTTTTAGCACCTCAATCTATTTTTCGTGTTTAATGCGGTCGAAGGACTTTCTATAATCGACAAAGCACACATACACCCTTTTTATATATACCATACAGGTTTTTAAATCTCAAGATACATTTTTGCCATCAGTGTTAATCCCATAATTGCTTCTCTAGTGCCTGTACTCTTTCTAAAACCATATTGAGAACGAGTCAGGTATTCTTCACACTAATTGTGAATTCGGTTATAAATTATTCGCATAAAACCTTAGCGGCATGACTCATTAGCGATACAGTTCGATGTTCTTCACATTTCCTTGCTTTTTGTTTTTTAGGAAGAGCTATATATGTGTTAGCCAGTCATGCGTTATTATACCATGTTCTTATATAATGTTACAGAGGTAGGTTAATTTCCTGATAGCATTTTCACTTAGGTGTTTAACATGTTCGGCTGTTATTAGGTCTTAGCCGGGTGCCTTGTTGTTCTTTGTGTCTTTTATTGCCTGCAAAACTTCTTTGGTGCGAATGTTTAATTTTCCTTTTTAACCATTTGTGGGGGCTCTTCTGTTCTCTGATTACCAAACAAATCTTTAAGATATTGTTCCCATATTTCTTTCTGTTTTTGAGGGTCTAATTCTATTTGATTTTTTTTATTTGTTACAATCGATAAGTGTTTGAGTTTCCATATTCTAGCTACTTCTTTAACCTTTCTGTATAGTTCTCTATCTCTATGCTTCATTTGCAAATCTCCTACCTCTTTACGTTTTTTTTTCATCCACTCTTTCTTAGCTACATTTATTTTTTTTTTCAATTTCATTGTTGAGTTCTTTTTATCTTGTTAGGTTTTTGTTTTTTACCATCCGTCTCCTCTCCATAATTTGTAATATTTTGTTTGTCATCCATGGTTTTCTATGTTTACGATTTTCCTTCTGCATACTTTGGTTTGCTGCCTCCAAGACAGTATTTTTAAAATTTCCCTACGTGTCTTCAATGTTTTCTTTTATTGTTTTCTCCTTAGTGGGAGCTATTTTCTTAGACCCTACCTGCGTGTCTATCATGTCTTCATACTTCTGTTGCTGTCCTTGGTTAGTACTACTCCATGCTATTCTCTGACTGGGTGTAGACTTTTCTACTCTTTTAAGTTTTAATCGGATAGTTACAACTACAGGATTGTGGTCTGAATTTATGTCATAGCTTAAGAACGTTTTTACATATAAATACCATTACGGAAGCTTTTGTTAATTGTAATGTATTCAATTTGGTTGCTCACAATATTTCTTTCGCAATCCTGAGGAGACCTCCACGTATATAGACGTCTTTTAGATAATTTAAACCAGGTTGTTCTGACCAGGCAAAATTCAACAAATCGCGTGCCTCCTTCGTTCCTGGTTCCTAAACCATATGGGCCGATGATCGATTCGACTTTTTCTGCTCCTACTTTGGCATTTCAATCTTCCATAAATATGTTGATGTCTGATTTTATGTGTTTCTTGATCTTTTTAATATCGGAATAAAAAATGTCAAGATCTTCGTCTGGGTTGTCTTCTATCGGTGCGTATATTTGTATTATATTGATGTCGAATGGTTGTCCATTTAATTTGATAATCATTAATCTGTTGCTGACTGGTAGGAAATTTTTTGTGTGTTGTTTTATGGATTCTGTTGCCATCACTTATATACCTGACTGGGCATCATCATCTTTGCCTGCATAATGGAAACGGTTGCCATTTACTGTATCCACATATACTTCTTCTTTTTATCTCACCTCGTACATACCAACTATGTCCTACTTCATTCAGATTATCGCGTTTTCAGCATTTACTAGTTTGCCTGCTCTATATAAAGTTTTAACATTTCACGTAGCAATTTTAAGTTTCCTCCCGGGGATTCCAACCCCCCTTGACGATTAAACGCCCGCCGGGAACTAGGGTCTTTGTTTTGATTTTGACTTGTCATATTAACTATCTTAGAATTTTATTGCGATGGTTTCCCACCTGCCTTTCGCATCCCTTGCAGTTGACGACGGGATGTCTTCTAACTTTATTGCCACAAATTGGTCTCATTGCTAATGTAGTGATTTTTTTCCAAGTTACACGCTCCTTTTATAACTTGGCTGCACCATACTGATGACGACCAAATAGTTAGAAATACATATTTACGGTTGTTTTCCATTTATATACCTATTTTGTTTATTGTTGTTGTTTTCTTGTTTGCGAGACAGGTCATTACTCATTACCTTCATTGTTCACTCGTTTTAACCTTTTCTATTAATTTTAAACATTCTAACTGTTGGCATTCCTTGTCTCAGGTAACTGTAGCTTTCTACGTGGTTATTGTTAGTTGTTGCTTTTGAAACTATTAGGGTCTTCTAACTTTATTACCTGCTTGCGAGATATGCCATTAAATTTTACCTTTATTATTAACTCATATTAACCCGCTTTATATATGTATGTATATATAGTGCTTTTCAGATAAAAATATCCACCTAAAATAACTTTTCAATCTCTAATTATTAGAAAAAGTGTATGAAAGACATTATGTCATATTTAAGTTTGTTAAATAATAAATAACTTTAAGGGAAAGGCATCCTCCCTCCTCGCGTATCATCCCTTTTAGTTTTTTTTTTAAATTACTTCCCCCTTTTTTTATTTCATATTTAGATTCTAATTTTTAGCCTGATTTCAAAAAAATGTATAAAACATTCGCCTTAAAGTGGTTAGTTTATGAGATAAACAATTTTTCTTTTAACAAGATAATATCTCTCACCTTAATTGAGTATAACAAAATAGGTTGTAGTATAATTTTAAACTTTTTAAACATTTAACCGTACTATTTGTAGTACATTTAAAAGTCAAGAAACAAAAAACTTACTTTTTATTAAAGTTTTATTGTAAATTTTCGATATTTGGACATTCATTTTAATCAGTTAATAGTCAATGACATTGTTATAACTTGTAACAGAGTATTTTAATACGTGTGCAAAAATTTAAAGCAACCGGGTCAGTTTGCAATAATAAACATAACTTACAGAGACTCATAAATAACAAAGCAATCCAACTAGCCCTTCAAGGGAAGTTAACTGAGGGATCTGAGCAATCACAGTCACTGTCAAGAATAAGCAGAGCAAGAGGTGATTCACCTTCTACAGCCTTCCGAATCCACCATAAATTTAAGTATTATTCATACAAAATTAATAAATTGCTGCAAGAGTTAAATGAAGAAGATTTTGATCGTCGTCTCGAATTTTGCCAATGAATGACATACTGCATCATTAACAATCCATAATTGTTAAGCAATATTTGCTTTTGAGATGAATGCTCATTAGATGGCATGGTGAAGAGACATAATTGTAGATAATGAGCTGAGAGTGATTCACATATTGTGCGTAAATTTAAACATAGCATTCTCAAAACGTATGGTGTGGTATCTAGGTGATCACATGCTCTGACCTTTCTTTATTACTGGAAACTTAAATGGTGCATCGTTAAGTTACTTGGGCAAGTGGTTAACCGTATTAGAACAATAGTAGAAAATGATGATAACCTTGTCGAAGATTTGGTTGTATTTCAACAAGACGGAGCTCCTCCCCACTTTGCTCTACCTGTGCGAACATTTTTAATGGAACTTTTCCCGCTCGTTGGATAGGTAGAAGAGGACGGATAATGCATTGGCCACAAAGGTCACCGGATATAACACCCCTAGACTTCTTCTTATGGAATATTAAAAACTCTACTATTATTGTAGATATGAACATAATAATACCAAGCGAGGGCACTGTTTGTACTGACATTAAACACAAATGATTCAAGAAAATAAACCGTAGTAATTATTCTGAATTTTACTACACCAGTCAAATAAAAAATTATGTATATAAAGTATTGCTCATTTACAAATAAACAGTAGTGTTCTTAAAGTTTTTCTTGTATTTTTTTGTTTCGTTTCTCTCGTTTTGTTATTAATTTTTAGTGTTAACTTATCGTAGAGTTTTTATAACATCTAAAAAACCTACAAATTGTTTTTTTAAGTATGAACCCTGTTGGTTATTCTAAAATCTTTTTTATTTGTTGTGAACTGACAATACTCTTAAAAATAAAAGCGAAACGTATTCGAATAAATCATTAAAGTAGTTGCTGACTTTCATTTGCCAATTATTGACCGATAAAACCTCTTGAATATATCTTAAATTTAATTAACGGTCGTATTTTTGCTTTATATATATATATATATATATATATATATATATATATATATATATATATATATATGCTATATATATATATATATATATATATATATATATATATATATATATATATATAGAGTGTGTATAACGACGCTAAGAATACAATTTATTGGAGGATAACTTTCGGGAAAGCGTCAAAACAAGGATCAGCTAGAGATGGTATAAGCCAGTTTGGTGTAGAACTTTATTTTAAATGTGAAATTTTCGGTGATATGTTGTCACCTTCATCAGCACCTAAATGGAAAACCTATTTTAGTACAAGTGGTGGAAATCAACATTTAAAACCTACATTGAAAATGTTCAGTTGGTCCTAGTGGTGAAGAAACTGTCACAAACATGTTAAAAATATTAAAAAATACATTTTAAACTTTGAATAAAAACATTACAACACAAGAGGGTATTTTTTTCAAATACAAACACAACAAAAAATTTAAAATTTAAAACCTACAAAAACTGCAACTTCATGTTAAAGGTAGAAAAGAAGAATTATTCTTCTTTTTTGATGACATATTTCTGATTTCTGTCAATATCCGGGTGTCATATGTAACGAGGTTATAATTTTCACGTTTGCACCTCGTGGATATGGAAAGAAAGAACCCAATGAAGCATAATCAGCAGGGAAATGAAGTCTTTTCTCAAGTACAGGTAGGTAATCTATGCATGTTATAATAAGTTCCCTACATTCTCCAGTTTGTTACATCTTGTCCTGTTGAAGTAGAAAGGAATAAATATAACTTACAAATACAAAGAAGGGTGCCCTCTACGTCCTATAATTGCTTGTAAGAATGCCCCCACTTAATCCTTGGCTAAATATCTGGCAGGTATTATTGACACTTCTTTTTCTTCTCATAATACCTACAAAATTAAAGATTCTTTTGAATTTGTAAATAAGATCAATGGGTTTTTACTACATTCAGGATATGTCTTGGTGAGTTTTGATGTTACTTCCTTGTTTACCAACATCCCTCTTGAACTGGTAGTTTCTATTCTGACAACTAATTACCATCTTATTGAACAGAACTGTACAATTCCCAAAGTTTTGTTCCTGAAACTGATTACCTTTTTATACAACAATACATATTTCACTTTTCAAAATGTTCTATGTAAAAATAAAAGGAGCACCCATGGGTGGAGTTATATCCCCAACTTTGGCAGAAATTGTAATGAACTCCCTACTTCACTACTGTACTCAAGAAGTTAATTTTCAGTTCCCCTTCATTTACCAATATGTAGACGACCTCATACGTGCAGTCACTGCAGACAAAATCAACTACACTCTTAACACTTTCAACTCATATAACACTCACCTACAATTCACTGTTGAAACAGAAGAAAATAATAGTGTTCCATTCCTCGACACCTATGTAACCAGACATGAGGACAACACAGTAAGGTTGGATTGGTACAGAAAGAAAACATTCTCAGGTAGATATGCCTTTTCACTCGTATCATCCAGACGAGCAGAAGATTAACATCATCAAAGGTCTGAAAAAAAGAATAAAAAGAATTTGTCACCCTTCTAACTACAATAAGAACATCAAATTATTGTATGAGATTCTTAGAAAAAATCACTACCCTAAGATGCTTCTTAATAAACTGCTTTTCCAAGATATGCCAACAGTTAGAACACACCAAAGACAAACATTAGAAGGAGAAACAGTAGAAGTTTTCTATGGGAGATTGCCTTACATCAGAGGTTTATCACTACAGATCACAAACCTTTTCAGACAGTTCAACATAGTGATAGCAAATTCAGTGTACAAAAGATTAGGGACATACTTTACTCACCTGACAGAAAGAGTTAAAAAACTGGATAACTTCAATGTAGTGTATTCTATTCCATGTGGTTCTTGTTCAGAAGTATATGTCGGTCAAACCAGCCAGAAACTCTCAAAAAGAATAGCTTTGCACAAGAGTGATGTAGCGAGGAAGCCCACCTGCACAGCCTTTAGCCAACATATTAAGAATACTGGACACATTGCTAACTATGAAAATGTGAAATCAGAAATATGTCATCAAAAAAGAAGAATAATTCTTCTTTTCTACCTTTAACATGAAGTTGCAGTTTTTGTAGGTTTTAAATTTTATTGTTCTGAAGCTATTTTCTTGTGGCATTGTAAATTAATTACTATTAAACTGGGAATAAGCCACAATTAAAGATAAAAATACGTTTAAATAACGTAAACTAAATTCACGAACAAATACTTACAATGTCGGGATAGTATTGTGAGGATTTTTTCCTGGTTTTCCCTCATAATTTACTATGGAATCACTAACAGGAGAATTTTACTGTCATCATGTCATGTGTTTGTCTTTTTAAAGACGAATTACATGCTATGATTTTTTCTGACGGATATTCTCAAGTTAAAGTTGATTTCATGTAATCGAATGAACTATCTTATAAGTAAAGTCGTCCCAGGAGCGCAACTCAACAATATTGGCAATATCATTTTAAAGTCGTCTACTTTAAAATGCATAATGTATGTCTGAATTGTCAATATAAATGAGTAAGATAAAATTAAATTATTAGAAGAATTTTTCACTATGTAACAAAAAACAAAATTTGTTTAATTTACTGTTTGTATTTTGAGAACGATTTCCGAAGTGGAAATTGAAACGTCAATAAACGTATTTTTATCTTTAATTGTGGCTTATTCCCAGTTTAATAGTAATTAATTTTAAATTTTAGATTTTTTGTTGTGTTTGTATTTGAAAAAAATATCCTGTTGTGTTGTAATGTTTTTATTCAAAGTTTTAAATGTATTTTTTAATATTTTTAACATATTTGTGACAGTTTTTTCACCACTAGGACCAACTGAACATTTTCAATGTAGGTTTTTAAATGTTGATTTCCACCACTTGTACTAAAATAGGTTTTCCATTTAGGTGCTGATGAAGGTGACAACATATCACCGAAAATTTCACATTAAGAATAAAGTTCTACACCAAACTGGCTTATACCATCTCTAGCTGATCCTTGTTTTGACGCTTTCCCGAAAGTTACCCTCCAAAGAATTATATATATATATATATATATATATATATATATATATATATACAAAGAATTTTAAACTATTCAAACTTCACCTTGTATTTAGATGAAATAGTATGTTGTGCTAAATGGTAAGAATGTTTGGATAAGTTATATCACCTCATTGTGACGAAAATTTACCACTAAGTGATTATCGGTCTGTCCTATGTAACAAGCGTTACATTCTGCATACGGAATTTCGTTCTTCTTCTTGACTGACTTTACAACTCGCGGTGAGTCTTCGCGCAATCACTATAGCCCTTTATATTTTACCATCTTGCGCTTCTATTTCTTATTATTGTTTCGCAATCCTAGATAACCTAGCTTCAACATGATCTTTTCATCTTTTTTTAAGACGATCTGCTTGACGATCTTCCATCCTCCGGTATCTAAAAAAACACTGATTTTAGAACTCTGTTTTCTTAGATCTTAGCACATGACCTGACCATCTTATCCGGTTAGCTTATTATGTTTGATGATGTTTTCGTTATCTTATTTTTGATATAGTATTAGATCACAAATAAAATCACTAAATAATAAAATTTCGTATAGTATGGTGATTATTATGCAATACTAAAACAAGCAAACAAACAATTTAATGTAGCAAATTGAACATGTATTCGGATTTTTAACCATGCCGACCCTGGTCAAAATAAAAAAAATTAGCATATTCTCCAATACATATAAACTATACTTGCCTTGTTGAACCCAGACTGTAGCTGTTATCCAATAGTCTCACAAAGTACATTAAAAATAAACAAAATGTCTCAATCAGTGGTAAGTAAAAAATTACATTTACTAAGTTGTTTAGCTAAGTCTAAAGAATATTTTGTTTAACTTATCAAATTGCAAATATAAAGAGAAACTCGGAACTAAGGACAGAATAAGTTTTGTTTCGCAAATAAAATTTATTTTTTAAGTTCTGTCAGATTTATATCTTTTACATTTTTTAGCAACAATTCCCTTTATTTTAAGAATTACTCTTGCTGATTTAATTATATTTCTTAATTTTTAAGATTTTAATTCTTTTGCTACCACTTTTTTAAAATAAATATACCATTTCTAAATAAATGTTTTTATTTCATAAAATATTATAAAGATAATAACATCATTTTTTTACATCAGTCTTCTAATAACTAAACTGATTGTGAATAACAATTAATGCAAAATTATATCTCGATACATTATATCTCGGCAACGAGATAATCAGCAGCTCATGATTACTTCTTTTTCTTCTTTTCCTTTATTTAATTTTTATATAAATTAAAAAAAATTTAATCCATATTTTCACTTTTTTTAATTGACTGCAATAATGATGAAGATTATTCTTATTCTTTATATTCCACCTTCCACCGAAAGTTCACTGTTTATGCCGCATATATTATTTTTGCAGCTTCTAGTATTTGGAACCATTCTCCTAAGTTTCTCAGTCTTTGAACAGAAACAACTTTTTCTTTCTTACCTTCAATCTTGCCTTTCACTAAAAGCTGTATCGGACTGTACGTCATTACGAAACACATGGCTCAACTATGATGCTTTCTTCCTTTTAAAGTTGTTCTCTTTACCCATTCGTCTGAATACCTATGGGTTGGTTACTCTGTCTGTCCAATGTATTCTCCATAATATGCGTGGACAGAGCCACATTTCTAAAGCGTCTAACAATTTGATAGTTACTGCTGTTAATGTCTTCGTTCTATTTGATGCTAACGCTTAGGTTGCTGTTGCTTAAGGGCTTTCTCATTTTTATGAATGTTAATTTTGTTGTTTTAATTCGGATCTTAATCTCTCTTCTCGTTTACTATATACTTCCGGTATTTAAATTGGTATAATATTTCAATACATTTGGTTTTAAAATGCATGTCGATATTTTGAATGATTTTTTCACTAATCATCATAAACTTAGTTTCCTTTCTATTAACCTATAGTGCAAATTATTTGCCCGTAGTATTTATTCTATTAAGAATCATCTGTAAATCTTTGATGTTATCGTTCAATAAACAATATAACCTGCTTATGGAAAATTACTTACTGCTACCCCAATATCCTTGATGCCCTCATTACACTCTTCTAGTACATCTAGAAATATTTGATTTCCTGATTATGATTATTAGCGTTTTAAATATGGCCATAAGATCATCATCATCATTCAGCCCATACTCGTCCACTGCTGAACATAGGCCTCCCGTAGTTCACCCCACAAATTTCTGTCCTGAGCCGCCTGCATCCAATTTTGATGTGTCCGTTTCAGGTCAACCGTCCATCTTGTTGGTGGTCGTCCTCTATTCCTAAAGGCATCTTGTCTGGGTCTCCACTCAAGAATGCTTTTTGTCCATCTGCCGTCCTTCGTTCTCGCGACGTGCCCTGCCCAGTTCCATTTTGAGGTTGATATTCTTTTGATTGCGTCGGTTACTCCCGATCTACGGCGCAATTCTGTGTTGGGTATTCGGTCTCTCAGGGTTAATCCCAACATGGACCGTTCCATTGACCTCTGTGTTGTTCGGCCATAAGATATATTAAGTCAAACTATTAAATTTTTTTATTACTCAAAGTAATTTGTGTCAAAGTTGTTCATTCTTTAACTGTGTTGGATCACAAGCGCCTGCTTTCTTTTTTATTCCGAACTCATCAAAGTGCAAAGTTTTAGTTTACTAAAGATATATATTCATTCTAATATTTTGAATAGTTTCATAGTTTTATGCTCGGTGTTTTTGTTATAAGCGCCTGTTTAAATCAAATTATTATGTGTTATTAATTTCTTTGTCCAGTAGTGATATAGTTTTAAAAAAATATATGGCTATTATTATATTTTAAAAATTTAGTGTGATTTCAAAAATGTTTCCAAAACTAAATGACAACCATCGATACTACAATATATATTTGTTTAATACTGTATGGTGTTTTAACTAGATTTAATATATTATTTAACTTTAATATATCGACAATAAATGAAAATTAAAATTTGTGAGAATATATCCAATAGAGAGCAGTGGAAGATTTAATTTGATTTTTTGTCTACATATTTCTTATCAAATAAATATAAAATTGTTTTAATACAGAATAAGAATTTGTTAAGATATGTATTTATGCCTTCCTGGCAGAACTTGGTTAATCTTGGTTAATTTTACTACAGCCAAGAGATAATTCTAGACCATTTCGCTTATTTAGGTACAGTTATCTCACCAAGAGGTACAACTGGTACACACAATCCTTCCAGGTTATTTTCATTTTTTTTAGAAAATAAATTTTATTATTCAGTGTTGCTTTTCAGTTTTTTAGTTCCCATTTTATTTACATTTTTTAATTACAATGTATATGCTTCAATAATCAAAAGATTTTTTTAAATAAAATCAGCGTTATCATCACTGGTGCGAGAGCCAGAAATAGAGCTGCAATCTTCCCAAGTACTTTTTGCCATTCAGCCGTATCCTTTAACGATCTTTGCCCGTGTTTTAAATCGATTTTTTTAAGATTCTCATCTACACTTCTTCTTCTTCAGGTTTCTTCTCCTATCGAAGGATGGAACTCATCATCAATATTTTAATTTTATTGGTCTAGCTTCTGAATAATTCTAATGAGCTGAACCACTTTCTTAAATTTCTTAGCCAGAACATTTTGCGCCGTCATGGGTTTCTCTTTCCTTGTATCTTCCCTTGCATCATTAACCTAAGTAATACATACTTCTCGCTCCTTATTATATGACCCATATATTAAATCATTCTAATTTTAACAGGTTTTATGACTTTTGATGATTTATTATGATTAATTTTTTCTCAATTATTTGTAACACCTCTATATTAGTTACTTTTTTAGTCCACGATATTCTGTGGATTCTCCTGTAGCACCACATCTCAAAGGAGTTAAATTTTTTGATTTCAGACTGTTTTATTGTCCACGCTACCATGCCGTTTAATAAAGTAAAAAAAACGTAACATTGTAGCATTCTTGTGCGGATCTCTAGATTAAGGTTACGGTTGCAAAGTAAGTTCTTCAATTTTATGAACGTGTTTCTTGCCATTTCCATTCTAGATCTCTGATTTCTTTTGCTTGAACTTCATCTTCGGTTAGGCACGTTTCTAACTATTTATATGTTGTTACTATTTCAGTCTTTGTATTATTGATGATCAAGTTATCTACAGTTTGTGGTCTTTTTTTATCTCATCTACACATTTCCTTTTAACTTTTGGTTTACCTCCAAATATACTTCTAGTGGGTGGTGACTGGGTGTGACTAGGCTGTGAAAGGTTTATCTGGTAATATCTAAGTCTCTTTATTTCTACGAAAGATGTTACACGTTTTTCTCATCATATCTATTTATATTGGCTAAATATTTTAAAGTCGTACGTCGTAGTACAGACACCATATTCAAATATGCTACAAAATGATATATTAAGAGCTTTTCTCAAGGATTTGCATTAAATAATTTTACTTTGAAGATGGTTCATATTTAGTATCCAATATCTGCACTGATAAAATAAGAATTTAGTACACTGTAATTTTTATTTTCTTTTATTAATTCTGTATAATTGGATAATGGATTGAATAACATAGTATTTGATATAATACTCTTTGATTTCGTTTTTTAATAAAACATACTGTATTTTCCAGTATAACAAATATTTCACTATTTTCAGGTTCAACCTCTTGAAACTGAGACAACTTCAATTCTAGCTAGTAATATACCATTGATTTTGATTGGAGTTATCACAGTTCTATTAGGATACCAATACTGGTTTAAAAACCAACGATATGTTCAGTTGGGCAATAAATTCCCAGGACCACCCACTTTACCATTAATAGGAAATGCTCACTTAGCCCTTGGAAAATCTGCACATGGTAAGTGTATTTTACAGTATAGTAAACAGCTACAGCAGCTCCTTCGGTATTTGTCATTGTCATCATTCGTAATATAAGAAAACAATTAAAACACGTGAGCCAAACTTCTATTCGTCGGTCACAAGAATTAGAAAATTTCTAATATTACGAAAAGTTTTTACATTTTTTTTATTCCATTTGTTGGATTTAGAAAACGGTATACATTTATGAATGTGTTGTTTCGATTATTGGAAACACAGTTTGTCTAATAATATTAAAGAAAATAAATATGGAAACCATAGTTACCAGAAATAAATATATTTTCATTAAATATAAGCAAATGTGTGGGTTATGATCTATATTGTGATTGAAAAACTGAATAGAAATCTATTTCTGGGCTCCATATTTTGATCATTTTGTTAATTTAATGCTAACTATGGTTTTCAGAATTACTCTTGTTTTTACCACTATTGAAAAGATTAATGAATTTAAAATTGAAGAGCTTTGAGCCTCATAACGGGGATTACTCGTACAAAATGACTTAAACTGTAGTAAACTTGATAATACTAGATAGGTTATACATGTCACCGAACTAAATTAATAAAAAATAACTTACAAAAGGTAACACATTAAAATTCAAATTTAGAACCGACGTAAAATAAATTAAAAAATAGAAAAGGTTTAAGCTGGCTCAAAAAAAATTATTTTAAATATTTATTTAAGCAAAAGTTAAATGTAGCTAGGTTGGAGAAGGCTAGGAGTACATTCAAAAACATGGCAAACTCTTTAAAGTTGTTTGTAAATCAAGTAACTACAATGTTATATTTTCTCGATATTATACTACGGAGTTGAATCCTGGACACTCACTGAAGCAATGGAAACAAATCTTAGGAAGTTGGAAGTCTTCGAGATGTGAATATACTGACGAATCCTAAGGATATCATGGACGCACAAGATAACCAACGAGACTGTACTACGAAGAATTGGGAAAAAACGACAAGTGATGTATACAAGTAAAAAGGGGAAGTTAGAATATCTCATACACATAAGAAAAGGCACTAAATACAGATTAATGAAAATAATCCTTCAAGGCAAAGAATTTATAAAGCGGGGAATTGGAAGAAAACAAATATCATGGTTAAAAAACCTAAGTAAATTGTTCTCCAACAACAACAAATTTATTTAAAGCATCAGTTAATAAATTATAGCCGGAACATCAAGTACTATTTCCAAGTACTGCAGTTATCAAGTACTCTTTCCACATATTTATAACCACACTATCAAAAACAGTATCACTACACCAATTTATTTATTTTAATATGACTTACAGCTTGTCCAAAAATCAATTTAATAGCGTTAAATTTGCAGTGATAAGAAAGTAGTCTCAACAATTCCTAACCGTGTTCTCGTAGTAGCTTATCAACTATATACACATTCTCTTTTTGTTTATTTTTGCTATTTGCGATAATTCAGATTTTGTGAGTTCGAAGATAAACTTGTTTTTTTGTCAACCAGGTAATAATTTCCATTTTAGTTGAAACAGTGGAAGGTTGCTTTTCTAAACAAACATTGTAATATGAAACAATGGACATTATGAGACACAATTATTGACAACTCTTCTAAATTAGGAATAACTTGTTGATCTATCCATTTGTGAATGTTTATTTTCTTATGAAAATTACCTATTTTGTATATTCGGCAGACTAATAAATTTGGTTAAGTAAAAATTATTCTGAAAAATCAGCATAAACCAATATAAAATATTAACACTTATAGCCTCTTGGTTTATGTACAATTTTAACATTGTTGCTTTGCCAGAAAATTGTTTTATTTTTCTTTAAACAAATCCATGATTTGTCTAAAAAAAGGTCTTTGGATTGAACAGTATTAAAATTTTCCGTATACTTACAAAGGAAATTGACTCTTAAAGCAGCAGTACTAGTGCGATCAACTAACACTGTGCATCGAGTCTCGATCAATCTACGTGTGTCCTTTTTCCAAGAAAGTAGGTCTAATGACAATATTAAGCTTTTGTGCCAAGAAAATGTACACAGTAAACAGGAATTTGTTTCTATTTTGGTCAGCGCAATTTATGGTTGATAAAATTAATTAAATAACTACTTATCTCCGAACATCCCTTTTTTCCGATGGACTTATACCACATGTCGCAGTAGCCTTCGCTGTTAGCCATATTAAATACCGTAAAATTATAAGTCGACAATTTCAGTTTGTAGTATGTAAGGCCAATCTGGCATTTTGGTACAGCTGGGATTTGTTCCAGATCAAAAACTGCTGCACTTAATTAAATATTTAGCTTAACTTCTTCTTTATCCGTATTTTTTAATTGACGAGCAACCTCCTTGTTTCTAATATGTGACTGGTATTCTTTTTATATTTCATGTTTTCTTCCATTGTGCTTTCTGTAATTTGTTACATATATCACAAATATCTTTTTTAGGATTGAACAACGATAAATTATATTTAGTGTAAAATATTATTCTGTACATACTTTTAGGCACAAGTGCAATATTCTTTTCTTCACAATATTCAAGATAGAGACCGTACATCTTGACTATGTTAGGTGTCTAAGGCAAAAAACGGTTAGATGTATTTTTCTGATAGTAGTTGCTTTCAAAAGTTTCAAATAGATTAATGTGGTCTTTTATTGGCTGCTTGACATAATCATTTAGTTTAGAGTTTTTACATACTTTACCCCGACGATCTTCTGAAACTGTAGCCATACTTCCCATTTTCTTATAACTGTTTTACCAACTTGGGCACTAATTCCTAATGTCTTTCTTTCTAATGTTTTTCCTTATGTCTAAAAAAAATGTTTTACATACAATCGTTTTTTGTCCACGATTATAAATCATGTATTTCTAAGAAGATACCCGTTTTCTTTCTTAAATTTTTTCTGTATTGCCTTCATTATTCATGTTATTCTCGTCATCGCTCTCCTTCTTTTCACCAATTTCTCTCAAGCGTGTTCTGACGTTTTTTGTCTCCTAGTTGCTTATAACTTTGAAAAATCTACCTTCTTTCTTCGTTTAAAACCTTTCATTGACTTGGGTTTCTTTGTTATTTGAGTGTGTTTAACTGCCTAGATGTCACCGATTGGCCTTGTATATCACAATCTAATAAACTTCCTTTATCCACTAGATCTTGATATTGTAATGAGTAGTTTATTTTTATTGCCCTATAATCAGGATCATTCCTATCATTATCAGAACCAAATGGATCTTCTTCAGATTCAGAGAGGAGTAAATCTTCCTTTAAAATATTGAGTTCATTTAGGGGTTATCGTTACTGCGAATTGATTGGAAATTGGGGTTGTCTTTTATGTTGAAATTAAGAATTTTGTCTAGTATATTACCTGACTGATGTATTGGCGTGACAGGATTACTATGAAAAAAATATGTTGTTTTCCAAAGAACTGAGAAAGAAGGGGGACTTAATACAACACTCTCTTGCATTAGTTGAGCTACATCTTTATCTGAAAACATTTTTTGGTTTTGAAGATTTTGCAAAATATTAGAATATAGTACATAGATTTTATCAAAAATTAAATTTTAGTTTAGCTATGTGAATATGACAAATAAAGATAGAAAAAAAGTAATTTTATAATATCATGTGTTTATTTGCAACTGATCTAAATAATTTTACTAATTTTCTGTTTCAGGAATTTTTAAAGTGGCACTTCAATACTATAACGAAATGAAAATTGATGTTGCAAGGGTCTGGCTTGGACCTAGATTGATTATTGGCATCGCAAATGCCGATGATATAGAAGTAAGTATCATAGATCGAAAAATATACACTATATAAACTATTCTATACATATTATTTTTGGTTTCAGATTATTTTAGGTAATAGTGTTCATTTGGAAAAATCTCCTGACTATGGTTTATTCGAACCCTGGCTTGGTGATGGCCTGCTCATCAGCAAAGGTAAAGATCTTAAAAGCATTTTATAAAATAATATGAAATTTTTTATTGTTAGTACGAAGTTTTGGAAAACTAAAAACTGTTGTTTAATTTGCTTAGCTTACCTTTAGCAATATTTAAAATATATCTGCATATATAATCCATATTAGCGACTACCTTACTCAAAAAATATTATTTTTTTTAACAAAAGTTTCATAAATTTAGTGCTAATTTGTAATGACTCCACATAAATTGTTATTTGTAAGATAAACTAGATAAACTTAGGTGTAGACTTGCCATTTGAACTTTTAGTGATGTATTTAGCTCAAAACTACGCTACCTGACAAGAGATTTCAGAGCCAGAACTTGGGCCATTGAAGATAACACTGGAACCCTAAGAACAAACAGAGAAGACATAGCAGAGACATGGAGATCGTATTGCAGGGACCTATATAAGGATGATCAACGCCAAGAGCTTCTTAGCCAAATCTCTGAAGAGGTGGAAGAACCTGATATACTCGAAAATGAAGTAAGACAGGCTATCAACAAGCTCAAATATAACAAACAACCAGGTCCAGATATGATAACAGCAGAAATGCTTAAAGCCACAGAAGAAACCGTCGTAAAGTTACTTCATCTACTCTGTAACCAAATATGGCATTCCAATCAATGGCCTGAAGACTGGACAAAATCTACAATAATGACCATACATAAAAAAGGCAGCTTCCATAAATGCGACAATTATAGAACTATCTCTCTTATATCCCATGTTAGCAAGATAATGCTACATATAATCAATAAGAGACTGAAAACATTCCTTTAAAGAGAAATTCCACAAGAGCAAACTGGATTTACCAAAGGTAGAGGCAGATAATCGAGAAATCTAGGGAATTTAACATCCCACTATACATGCGTTCGACAGGGTCAAATAGAGACACTTATGGCGAATACTAAAAGAAGTAGGCGTACCACAACATCTAATTACGCTTATAACTGAACTATATGAACACACTACTGGATCAGTTAAAGTACTTGACACACTTTCGAACGAATTTCATCCAGAACGGTGTGTCAGACAAGGATGTATACTATCTCCACAATTATTCAACATATATGGGGAGTATATTATGCGAAGAGCACTTGAAGGATGGGAAAAGGGCATCTCAATAAATGGTCATAAACTAAACAACCTACGTTTCGCAGATGACACAGCTCTTCTTGCAAATAGTCAAGCAGAGCTGATAGAACTTATACGACTGATCGAAAACGAAAGTCAAATATTTGGTCTGCAATTAAACATATCAAAGACAAAGATCATGATAGTGGATAGACTATACAACAATCATCCACACATAACCACAATTGACCGGTTCGAGGTTGTGAGCTCATACTTATATCTGGGATCATTAATCACAAACACAGGGTCATAACAAGAAGAGATTAAACGTAGATCTGATCTAGCAAAAGTTGCCACAGCAAAAATATTCAAAATATGGAAGGACTGTCAAATTTCAAGAGCGATAAAGATGAGGTTGATCAACTGCTTAATATTCCCAATACTGACCTACGGATGTGAATCTTGGACTCTGAGACAATCGGAGAGAAGAAAAATAGACGCCACTGAAATGTTCTGTTGGAGACGAATGTTACGAATTTCTTGGACCGACCGCAGAACAAATAATTCAATTATAAGAGAGCTAAAAGTTAGCCAACGACTCTCTAGTAAAGTCCATCTCCAACAATTAAAATATTTTGGGCATGTTATGAGAGCAAACATAGAAAATATGGAAAGACTCATAATACAAGGAAATGTAGAAGGCCGAAGATCACGAGGAAGATCCCCAACAAGATGGATAGATCAAATTTCAAGAATATGCCAAAGACCTATGCATGAATTAAAAGAAATGACCAGAGACAGAGATCTCTGGAGACGGAAAATACACGACATCACGTCGACCACTACACTCCCCCTGGGGGGTCAGGATTGAAGAGAGAGAGCTCAAAACTTTGTCAATATTACCCATACAGGTAGGTTATCTTGGTAGATAGTAGTGAGCGTCTTTACTGTATAGAAGTGATTATTGGTACCATAATTTGATAGGAATCCTGCCTGCTCTCTCGGTTGGTAGAAATCTAATTTTTTCTCCAATCTTGATGTCACTAGCGAAATGAATAGATTGTATATGTGCTTAAACAAGCTAATAGGTCTAATATAAGGTAACATTTATATGGTTATATGATATAACAAGGCTCTCAGGTAGCTGAGAAGATAGCCGTTACCAACTAGAAAATCCAAGTAACGGACAGAGAAAGCTTGTGATAATATTGATAAGATACATGATAATATTGATGATTAAGAAACGATCCAAGAGGTGTAGAAGAACACAAGAAACATATTATATAAAATGAATTTACCAAATTACAGAAATCTACAAAAATACCTATGCGAGACTTGGTAATAAAAGTAATAAAAGAAATGACCAGAGATAAAGACCTATGAAGATATAAACTAGACAGACACCAGTCAAAACTGAAGAGAGATATATAAAAAGAAATAAACTCAACATACTATACTATTTATAAATCAGTATATTTTTTCCTATTTTCATATAATCGTTTGTATCGAAGACTTTTTCGCCAAGAGAAATTTTTAAAGTTAGGACATTTTACACTGCTAAAATTCTTTAAATACTGTAACTAATATATTTTATTACTTTTTTAGGCGAAAAATGGAGGTCCCACAGGAAAATGATTGCACCAACTTTCCACACCTCAATCTTAAAATCTTTTATGCCGGTATTTAACAGAAACGCTACTGCTTTGGTCGAAACTTTTAGAAAAGAACAGGGAAAAGTATTCGATTGTCATGATTACCTTAGCAGTACAACTGTAGATACTTTGCTAGGTAATATATTTGTTAAAAATATTAAATACTATTGCAAAAAAAAACGTTCTTACCCAATGTTAAATAGCTAACAAGTTAACCTTTAACAATAACCATTAGGATTTTGTTCTTTGTATTAAATTAGTGTTATTTAGTTAAACCTGCTTTGCAACTAACTTTTTGTTCTATTCTGGCCCTGAATAGACGCTTATTCTGATTTCCAAAATGCCACCATTTGCGTCTTTATTTTCCTATATTTTCTGATATTTTCTTTCGTTTTTATTTTAACTTCAACAAATACAATTTTGTTGTTCACTGGCATAGTTACTAACTATAATACTCAGTAATTTTTTTTTCTTTCATAAAATAATCTATTTAAGAATAAATTGTTGGTCAACTTTTGAACGTGGCTTAGTTTGCTTTTGTCCGTTTTGAATAAAATTAATTAACAATCTCCATATATAGTAATATTGATATCCTCTATTTTTATCTTCTTCATATCACTTCCTAGCTTCAAAACCTAGTCCTTCATCTACCGTTTTTCATCCTCTTTTGGAAGGAGAAATACATTCAATAAAATGTTTTTTTTTTAACTTATTACTTGTATAATATTTTCCTCTATGTTCTGTAAGTACTTAGTTTTTCAGAAATATCAGCGATCAGTCGCAAGATCTTGCTTTGTATAAAGTGGATTTAATTAATGTCTCGGTGATCCCATATAATTGACGAAAGTTCTTCAGCCAGGATTTTCCTTGTCAACCAGAATCATGTTGTCCTTATCTTCGCTCTGAATAGTCACATGTGCATATCTCAGTTTTATTTTCACATGGACAAAATACTCCAATTTTCGACTTTGAATGATATTTCGCACATCCCCTTCATATTTTGGATGTTATAAACTGTTTGATTCCTCACTCTATCAATCCACATTATCCTTAGCAATTTACGCAAAGACAACATTTCTAAAGCCTCTATTATTTTAAATATGGTTTCAGTGAGAGTCCATGCTTCCATTCAATGGAATATAATCTCGTTGACAAAATTATTAAGTGAATATTTAATTTTTGTGTTAATAATTACATTTTTTACCTTCTATGTTGTTCAGCCTTGTTTTGTTCTGCTTTTGATTTTCTTAAATAAGTTCAATTTGTCACTTCCCCAAAAGACCAAATATTTGTCTGATTGTACTCTCTCGACTCTTTTTTTTATCTTTCCTAATGTCAGATAAACTTTCTAACTTAATTTTTGTTTTACTGATGACTATCCAACCACATTTGTATTATTTAAAATAGCAATTAACTTGTCATATTGAACACACTTGTCATATGCTTATATGACAATATATAACGCTTTGCTGAGAATCTGTAGATAGTACTCCAGTCTTGTATAAACGGTAAAGCAAGTTTAATAGGAGTAAGATATGTCTATATTCTTTAAGAGTTTAAAAAACTTCTTTACTCCATATTGTTCCGGTATCTTTTCACCTGTACCAAATAGTTTTTCTGTCGTGTACAAGTTCTTCCATCTAGGCTATGACAGGCAGTAATAGTATATGAGTTACCCCTATTACGTCAAAAACATTTTCAATATATTTTTTCCTTTTTTGAGATTGTTCTTGTATGCTACTAAATATTTATAACCTCTACCACAAAATAGTGCATTTTTCTATTAGCAATTATAGCAATTTTTAACATTTATCTCTTATACCTTCTTTCTTTACTGCTCTTTTAAGAGCATCCATGAATTGCATTCTTTTAGCTGGTAGACTTCCAAGTTTCTTAAACCCACACTAATGGTTTTAACTCTATACTTATAGTATATTATAGTATAATATAGTATATTTTATTAAATAATGTTTCTTCAGGTCGTCTTCGGACATATAATAATATATTTCAAAATTTAAATAAGGATAATTATTATATTTCATCTTTCCTTTAGAAACTGCTATGGGTGTTACGAAAGAACACGACAGCAACACTGGATTTGATTATGCCATGGCTGTTATGCGGTACGTATCTATACTTCACATACTATGCAAACCTTTACAGAAAAATTAACTTAATCTTCTTTACAGCATGTGTAACATCCTCCATCTTAGACATATGAAATTCTGGTTGAGGCCTGATACCATTTTTAACTTCACCAAACTGAGTAACATCCAAGTAAATCTTTTAAAAGTCATTCACGATCTCACTAACGGGGTAAGGTTTTTAAATTGTATTTAAATTTATTAAATAAATATCATCAAATACATAGAACTTAAAATTTAAGTCGTGTTTTACATGATAACTGATATCGCCAGTCTTAAAATACATTTTTACATTCTTTTAGGTTATCAAGCGAAAGAAGGCAAACTATTTTGAAAGAGAAAAGACTGGAGAAAAGAGTTTGTATGAACAAGCCCTAAAGACCTCCAGAATTGACGAAAAACATGGAAATCTAATTGAAACTCGTGATATTATGTCAAACTTATTAAGGGATGATTTGGATGAAAACGAGGAAAATGATGTTGGTTAGTGAAATATGTTTGTTTTATAGAAATAAAATAATTATTTGAAACATATCTATGATCTATGATTTAACTTTGTTATTGATGTTTTGTAGGTGAAAAGAAAAGATTGGCTTTCCTTGATTATCTTATTGAAGCCAGTCAAACCAAAGGAAATGCACTTAGTGATAAAGAGATTAACGAAGAAGTCAATACTATTATGTTTGAGGTAATATTTTGTGATTATATATTTTCGGTTTTCCAGCTTTAGCACCATGATCCAATAGCATCTTCCTGTTCAAGTCACAAATTTTAGTGTTTTTGCTGCTGTGGTATCACATGTAATTTCTCTTATAAGATCAGATTACAAGACTACATTTTCTGGTATTAAGATTGGAAAGACTTAACTAGTTAGCATACATTAAACCTGAAGAGCCAGAGTATAGTGTTATAACGTGGTGTTGTAATGTAATATGTTACTAAACCGTTGATTTCTTAAAATTTAGTCTTATTTTATGCCATTTGTCGCAATTCAAATGCCATTGATTTTTGTTTTACTCAAATTATGTTTCTTCTTTTCATAGCTATATTAATTCCTATCCTAAATTAAGTCATAGCTATATTTTCTCAAGACTTTCTTGAGATTCCTTTTTTTTTATCAGGGTGGGATTTGTTCCCAGACTCTAATAGGTAATCTTTTACTGTTCATTCATCACAGTAATTGTATCAAGAAAGCTGTTTTGTTCGACTTCTTCTTCTTCTTCATGTACCATGTCCTTTCAGAACGTTGGTTACCATCATAGCTATTTTAATTTTATTCACTGCCACCCTAAATAGCATGCTTGTATCTACACCATACCAATCTCGCAAGTTCTTCAACCATGAGGTTCTTCTTCATCCTGGACTGCGTTTGCCTGCTATTTTTCCTTGCATGATATTTTGTAGCAATTTATATTTGGGACCTTTCATTACATGTCCGAAATATTCCAGCTTTCTCTGCTTGATGATTTTTACGATCTCAGTAGTCTTGCTGAGACGTTCTAGTAATGTCGAGTTACGAATCGTCTCCACCCAGGAAACTTTTAAAATTCTTCTATAGCACCACATTTCGAAAGCCACAAGGCGATTTAAATCGATTTTATTCACAGTCCAGGACTCGACAGCATAAAGTAAGACCGAGAACACGTAGCAGCGATGTAGGCGGATCCTTAAAGCCAATTTTAGGTCTCTGTTACATAACACCTTGGACTTCCTTCTAAAAGCAGCTCTAGCCTGCTCTATTCTGGATCTAATTTCGCCGTGATTTTTTGCATTAAAATTTAATTGCTGTCCAAGGTAGACGATTTTATCAACTTGCTCAAGTTTGGTATTATTTACATTTGGTATTATTTACATATATAGACTGTTTTATATTCTGTTGTTTACTTATTACGAGTATTTTGATTTTCCTTATGTTAAGATTCAGACCTGCCTCCCTACAACTTTCAACGACACTATCAAGTAGTGTTTGCAGATCTTCTTGACTAGAAGCTAGGAGTACTGTATCATCCGCATATCGCAAATTATTGATAACTTCGCGGTTCACAAGTTCTTGTTTTTCAGAAAGTGCTTTTCTGAAAATTCTTTCGGAGTAAACGTTAAAAAGCAGGAGTGACCAGAGGCATCCCTGCCGTACTCCTCTTTTAATATTGAGAGCTTGTGATTCCACACCATTTACTAAAACTGATGTTGTCCAATATAAATTTGCAATTATTCGAACATCTCTGCCGTCCAAGTCAATGTCTTTTGTTCGACAGTACCTGTTATTGTTGTTCCTACATTCTTTATTTTTTTAATGCTATTCGTTTTTACAGGATCACGTTCACGTAGTGTAAGTCTAAAGTATCTTTGCCAAAAATTGTGTTCTACTGCAATAATTTGGTTATCATGCTCTTACTTGTTGTCCAGATTTTGATCCATATGTAACCGTACTTTCTACCAGTGTTGTGAACAATTGTTCTTTTTTGTTTTCTGTCGAATATCTTTATTCTACTTCTACTACTCTACTTCTGTCTATTTTTGAAGTGTATACCTCTCGGTACTCCCATTTTCCGTATTTAGAACTCCCAGGTATGTGTATTCATTGGTATATTTTAATCCTCTCTCTTTTAAAATCAATCATTCTCTGGACAGCCTATTGCCATGTATTTCGTTAAGTATGTATTTATTTCTAGAATCCACTACCTAATTCTTCCACAACTTTTTAAATAATATATGTACCGCCTTCAACACCTTCGGCTACCATAATTTGGTCGTAAACAAATGATGTGGTTATATCACTTTCCTCAATTTTTACCCACACTTTTTTACATTTTTTGAACCAATCTTTTAGAACTGACTTTAAATAAATTTTGAAGAGGATATGAGACAGACAACATACTTGTCTCAGAAGCTTGCTAACTTAAAAGTATTCTGAGTATCCATTTTCCGTCTTTACACAACTAATGTTCCCTTTAAAATAGGTTTTTACTGCATTAATTCACTGTAAATGTATTCTGCTCCCTATCAAGGATTTTAACAATTTATTTATTGGAACACTATCATAGACTTTCCTTGAGTCCCTTAAAATTAGGTGCAGTTGGCTTCCACATATAAGTAATGTCTTCATTAATTATTTTATATGAAACCAACTGACTATCTATCCTATTGCATACTACTCTGCCATACAGTCTTCCTGCGGAAGTCCTACAGTAAGACAGTCAAGTTTATTAATTTTCTTGTATATAAAATTCATGTAAGCAGTTTTCGATGCAGATAGAATTTCTTCTCCATTCAAACATTTATTAAAAATCACAGATAAGATTTTCAATACACATCCAGCAAAAATTTAAATGGTTTCACAGGTCTATCTCCTAGGACCAGATGAATGATTATTTTAATTCTTATTAGTCTTTTTTATTCGTTTTGCTGTAATTGGAACACACTTAGTTTGAAACAACTGGAGATCGTAATTAACATTCTAAAGTTACCATTTTCAAACTTTCTACAGTTTTTCAGGCTGCTCTAGATTTGGAACTTCTGAATAAGCCATCGATATCATATCTTTATCCATCTGTTATACAGTTTTTCCTTTGGTTTTTCTAATTCTTTTCTCCATCAAATTGTGATTAATTTTTTCGTTAATATGCCACCCTCAGCGTCCTTTGCCGTCTTGTGTAACTACATTTTAAGGACATTTTACATCTGTTCTAGTGAAACTATGGGTTCATTTTTCATCTTTTTAGTTTAGTCATTATAACAATTACATACCTACATACCTACATACATACATACACACAAAATAATTAAACTTACAGAAATGAGTGATTTTTAGGGTCACGACACGACTGCTGCTGCTTCCAGTTTCGTTATGAGCTTATTGGGTATTCACAAAGATATTCAAGAAAGAGCATTTAGTGAATTAAAAGAAATCTTCGCCGACAATTTGCATAGACCTATTACATTTAATGACACGCTTCAGATGAAGTATCTAGAAAGAGTAATTTTAGAATCTTTAAGAATGTATCCACCAGTACCTCTGATTGCAAGAAAAGTGAACGAAGATGTAAAATTAGGTAAGCTTGCGTTTGATTTTTTTAATTGTTGTATGTATACGCTAGACATTTTCCTACAATTTTTGTCTTATGTTTGGACAGTCAGTATATTAAATTAATATTCTGCAGTTTATGTAACTAAGCTTCTTACAATACAGTTAAAAGTTCTGTAACTATAACATTTATTAAATATTTATTAAAAAATTAATTTGGTGTAGTTTTTGGGTCCAGATTTTTAAGCCTTGGTACAAATACTTTTTTATGTGTCCTTTATGTAAAATTTAAGACTTGTTCTCTAATGTAACTTGTTCTCTAAGTCCTATAAACTTCTCTAGATATGACCTTGACTTTTTTGTTTCTTTTATATTCTTTATTCAACGAATATTAAAGTAACTACGTGATTTTTTTTTCAATACCTTTTAAAAAAATATGCGATTCTTACCTTCCTAATCTTTTATTATTTCATATATTTTTTGGTTTAGTATTCCATTGTTGTATCTCTTTTTGACAATGTTTAGAAACGTTTTATCTCTGGTGTAGTTGGTGTTCTTATTTTTTTTACGAAAGACCTTGTTTTAGTGCTATATGTAAATATAATTATTAACAATATCATAAGATCGAAACCTGTTATTTCCATAAGATATTTGTTTCCATGATTTTAGATTATTACTCTCTAATCTACCTTAAATATGTTTGTCTTTAATTCGTTTAAACATTTTACCATAACCTAAAAAGTTACCTCAATGTAGCACAATTATGTAGCGTCTTTACAAACCGATTTTATTAGATTTGAGAATGGTTATCTGTATTATTCATTATTTTTTTTAGCTTCTGGTGACTACACCATTCCTGCTGGAACCACAGTAATTGTATCTCAATTCATTCTCCACCGTAACGAGAAATACTATAAGAACCCTCTGGTGTTCGATCCTGATAACTTTTTGCCAGAAAAATGCCAAGAGCGACCATACTATGCTTTTATTCCATTTAGTGCTGGCCCCAGAAGTTGCGTAGGAAGGAAATACGCCATGCTCAAGCTCAAGGTACTCCTTGCTGATGTCATCAGGAAATTCGAAATCGAGTCAGTAGATCAAGAAAAGGACTTTAGACTTCAGGCAGATATCATTCTTAAAAGGGAAGAAGGATTTAGGATTAAGATAACTGAAAGGGTTTGAAATATAAATTGTAAAAAATGGGTCGAATTATTTTTATAAATATGTTTATATATTCATATATAGATATTGTTACGAAGAATGTAATTTTATTGTGTTACTAAAATTAGCGATTTTATTGTTACTCTTATGGATCTAATAATAAATTTTATTTATTTTTATGACATTGTTATTATTTACAAACCCAATTCCAAATTTAAGCAGTAGTTTTAAATACCACAAAAATTTAATGTTCGTAGTTTATAGTTTTATAGCTAAACGTTAATTTCAACGTATTAGTTCAATATATTAATCCAAAAATAAACTTAACATAATTTTTAAAAGCATCAAGACAGAAGATATAAAAACATCAAAAACTGTCAAAAATTAAACATGCTTTTCAAAGTTTCTCACCGATTTAAAGAAGTCAACAGTGCTAAGCAGTAAGCAGACAAATTTATTCACGGGTTGGTGTTCAATGAATGTAGATCGTTAAGATAATAGCGGATTGGTATGAGTTTTTATTATCATTGATCTGTGATACACTCCATCCAATGTAACAAAAAATGGGGATCTGGGCTGTAGTGGTAAGCACTAATGTAACAACGATATGGAAAAATATATTACAAGAAGTAGGAGTGTGTACACAAAACAAAATGATGTGTGAGGCTTAATGTGGTTTGGCTAACAGACCATATCGGAAGATGGAAATAGATACTCAAGGAAGGATGCAGCCAATTTGTGCACCCTTCACAGACATTAAAAAGATAATAAGTAACTAAAAGAAATAAAAAACCATTAATTAATAGCAATGAAAGTAATAAAATAAGAAAATAGCTCTAAAGAATGTTTGGGTACCAGGAAAGTATCAAAGTATACTTTTCACAATATTCTGTACTGCTGTAATGTCATGTTATAATTAAATAGTTCCAAATTGCTTAAATCCAGAATTATATGATTTTTTTAAAAGAAGTCGTTTTCACCTCAATAAAAAACTAAAACCAATTAAGAGTACAAGTCTAGTTATAAAATGGAGGGTAAGTATAACCCAAATCCAAATTTTCATGAAAATCAGTGGAAACAAGGTATTTAATGTTATTGAATATGTTTAATTATAACTAACCTCGGGAATAAAAATAGGGGTTTAACTGTGATTACATCTTTGGTAAATGTTCTTAAAACCCTTAGTCATCTTCAATGGGGTGATGATTAAACTACTTTATTAAAAGTCTACAGAGCTCATCCGATCTCAGTTTAAGTTTGATAGCTTCTGATCTATTTTTCTTCCTCTAGGTCTAGCACACGTTTATTAAAGTCTATATACAATACCGCTCTCCGTCTAGGTTAAGATATTTTTTTTAAATTTATTTTGCTTCAACCACTTAGAGTTATTAGCATAAGAAAATACAAAAAGTGAAGGATACACATATAGCATTTTTCATATAAAAAGCTTACACGTCAGTCAAGATTTACGTCGTCAAAACCCCACAGCGTTGTCAAAATATTAGAATAGTTAGTAAGTGAGGAATTTTTAAAATGTCAACTATTTGTCAAACTATTATATTAACAGTATATACACTTAGTTTTAAGACTACTGCAACAGATTAAAATACATAAGAAAACATTTTAAAACAAAATTATATATTCTAAATTTTAAACTTACCTCTTTAGGATTTTAATAGTGAAAACGTCCCGCCATTATTTCTTGTTCAAAATAATATATCTTTACACGAAAGCTTATCAGCTTCCTACAGACTATTTATTTGTTTTGGCATAGCACAATCACAACACACAACAATAATAAGTTTTTAAAGATATTAATCTAAATTTTATATATATTTATAAATACAATTTATTAATATATATTATATTATGATTAAATTGTGTAAGAAATCAAAACATAAACCAAATTGCTACTCTCAAAAAGCGGCAACACTTTATACACTTTTGCCACACGTTGAACTCTCAATAAAATTTAAAGTATTTCCGTATCAATTGCGTACAATTGTTTACTACATTTAATTAAAATTATTATTTTTTGGAATATTATACTTAAGGAGTTATTTCATAAAATTTATATTATTAAAAATAACAAATGTTTTTGGTTATTTAATCAACTAGCTGACCCGGCGAGTTTTGTTTTGCCTTAATGGCAATAAATAAGCAGATTGTGTTTTTTTTTGGAAAAAATACAAAAAAAATTTAAATAACTACATTAATCATTCATTATTATTTCTGTATTTTAGTATATAGGTTGCTCTTCACTTAAGTACCTTGTGATACACGACATTTTTTGTTTTATTATCAGGCGCAAAAACAAACAACGCAGATGGTCTTCCGACCTGTGAACATGCCACGTATAATTGACCATGGGAAAAACATGAATGTTCTAGATTTAAACCACAAACTTTTAAGGATTGGCCATGTGATTTGTTGATGGTCATGGCAAATGCAAGACGTATCGGAAATTGAAGTCTTTTAAATTCAAACGGCATATCGGTTGGGATCATCGAGTTCCTCGGAATGAGAACTTCCTCACCATTGAATTTTCCTATCATTATCGTAGCGTAAATTACATTGTTCATCAATTTACTAACCACCAAACGCGTACCGTTACACAGTTTTGGTTGTTTTATGTTTCGAAGCATGATTACTACGGAGCCAACTTTTAGGCGTAAATTGTGCGGTGGTAAGCCAGGCACGTACAAAGAGTTTAAAAATTCAATTGGATAGTTGGTGGCTTCATCTTCATTTGTGACGCAGTCAATAGATTTGAATGAATGCATTGTTCCAATGATCTTATTTTGAATTATGTAGGTCAGGTCATCTACATCTTTATTCTTAGCCGCTAAAATTGCTCGCTCTCAACCATTCATTATTTTTGTAGTTAAAAATAATATTTGGAAATACATTGTTGATAAGTTCGTCTTTTGATGAGACAAAATTACAGAAATTATTTGGAAATGATATTAATTCGCTCGATTCATCAACAGGTACTTGACCATTACCGATAGTCAGCAATTGTTCCAAGAAATCTTCAGCAGATGTATCATTAAGCAATGTAACTCTCATGTTTGTTGTCAGCTGCAGTTTCTTCACATAGCGCCATAGATTTGACGATTTGAGGCAAGCGTTTATTTCATCGGCAGCCGTAGATCTTGGAATTACTGGCAGTATTTGGCGGAAATCGCCAGACAGTAAAATCATTGCTCCTCCAAAACATCTCAAGTCATTGCGTAAATGTTTTAATGTTCGGTAAAGTGCTTCTAATGCACGTTTATGCGCCATTGTGCATTCGTCCCAGATGATGATTTTCGATGCCGCTAAAACTTTGGCCATTGCTGAGTGTTTTGCAATATTACACGTTGGTTCTTCAATAGTTTGAAGATTTAACGGTAATTTGAATGCTGAATGAGCCGTACGGCATCCTTCTAACAATGTGGCTGCTATTCCAGAAGAAGCAACTGCAACCGCTATATTGGATCTCGCCCGAACAGTTGCTAAAACTAATGACATAAGGAATTTCTTGCCAGTTCCACCAGGGGATCTAGAAAATATAAATCACCATTTTCATCAGCGATTGCCTTCATTAAAGTATCATAAACTTCCTTTTGGTGGTAATTCAACAGGGGTACATTCCTTTGAACTACTAAATCTAATTCCTGATGATCATATTCACGTTTATGTTCCAATTCTCGATTAAATGCGTCATTAATTTCACGATTTGGCGCTGGCATTCCTAACCTGTATCAATCAATATCGTGATTTCTGGAACTGACACGACTTTGATGTAAAATATCTTCTGACATACTATCGTTGTATTTGTGCCACAGGTTACATGGGTTTGGTGGAAAACATGTCGAAATTATGATAGCGAATAATGTGCGTATCTGACTTGGAGATGCAGAAATAATGGCTTCAGCGATTGTCGTATCCCAATAGGTATCGTTTTCTAATAAGTTTAGTTGTTCACATGCAGCACGATATGTTGGGAATATTACACCATTAACAGTTCGTAGTGTCTCAAATGAAGTTGGCCCTTGCACATTTACTAGCAACAATCGCAAATAGAAACATTCATCATTCTTTGGATAAGCTGTATACATACGACCAAGAGCATCAGTAGAACGCACATCTGGATACCCAGGAACCGCTTTACCTTGCTTCCGTCTTTGAAAATTTTTGGATGAAGCATTCCAAGTATAATAACGTGGCATCTCCGAGTAAAACAAAGTTCGTGCAAACTGATCGCTTTGGCAGATTGCAAAAAAACTGGTCAATGTAGTTGCTGGAGGTGTTTCAGCACGTTGCGTAGCATTCGAAGCCGTGAAATATACTCGTTGACCATTCTCCAGATGCACCGCCAAATGTATAACAGTAGGATGACGTTCGTGAATTGGAAATGCGAATATACGACAAATCGCTTTATTACAGTTCACATAATGACCAACTTGATAGCGTGAAATTTCATCGTTGGTATTAACGTATGACTGACGTTTCATGTCAAGTCACACGGGAACGCTGTCGAACGGGATAAAAAGTATCCTATGTCCATCTCCTGGCTCTAAGCTACCTCCCTACCAATTTTCAGCCAAATCTGTTCTGCCGTTCTTGAGTTATAAGTGGTGTAACTAACACGACTTTCTTTTATATATATAGATATAATTTCAAAATTTCCAATATAAGTATGATTACATTTTTCTGATTACCATGTTGACGTCTATGAAAGATAGTTCCGCATTTGATTCATACCATTAGCTGTATTAGGAAAATTTGAACTCTAAAGTTGACGTTCTGGAAATTTTAAATACAAGTCACTTTGTATAAATAGTCACGTGCAAGTGTTTAACTTTGAAAAATGGTATAGGCATATACAAAATATCAATTACATATTGTAATAAGGTATACAATACACATTTTAATTATTGATGTATGGTGTTAAATTTTATTTAAAACGTTTATAGATTTTAAGAATTCTATTAACTCAACTACGTATTTAGATTCTCCTAGAAGTTCTTGTAATGTTTTACTAATGTAGTGATATAGTCGTTCAACTGAGTATATTGGACTGTCAATAAAAATGTGCTTCAATGTTACTTTACATTCACAAACAAAACACATTGGTTCCTTTTCTCTAGAACAAGTATTTATGTGTTTTAAAGGTGTGTCCTAATCTGAAACGTGTTATTAGAACTTGATGTTGTCGCATTGAAAGCCAGAAGTTCCATAGAAGGATGAAAGATTTTATTTCTTTCGATTTAGTGGTGCTTCTATTCCATTGATTTTGCCGAACATCGTGCTGTTTTGCTTTTTAGTAAGGTTTTAAATCTAAATGCACTCTTAGATTTTCCACTGATGCGGCTGTACTGGTTACTGCGGATTTAGCTAGACTATCTGCCTTTTCGTTACCATCTATTCCAATATCTGACGGTTCCCAGAGAAACTCTACTGTTAAATTGTTTTGGTTTATACAGTATAAAAGTAACTTTATTTGTTGTAATGTTGGATTAGGGGAATAAATCTGAGAAATTGATGTCAGACAACTAAGTGACTCAAATACTCTAAGAGATTGGAGAAGATTTTTTTCTAAAATAAAGGTTAGGGCTCTAATTATGGCATAGTTTCGGTGTAAAAATACTTGTCTCAGACGACAATTTATAGATCGCATATTCGTGTGATATCACAAAGCCTGCTCCTACTTCATTTATGGTCTTGGATGTGTCCGTATATATAAGATGGTAATTCTTGTACTATCTGAGAACATGGAGAAAGTGAGTTTTAAAAAATTGGGTATCACGTTATTTTTGTTGTATGCTGTAAGTTAAAGGTTACAAAGCGAAGAGGGAGCAAGCCAAGGAAAACATAAATTTATTTCACAGTTAGGATAAATGGGAGGTGGTTCAATATTAAAATCTAATAAGTATCTATTAGCTCGTTCACAAAAAGGTACAGGACTCTTATATTACTTATTTTATGATAGACTTCCTGAAACCTGTCAGCAACATCATGATGGAAAGCTGGATTTTTTGGGTTAGATTTTATATTAGATACATACGATAGAGTTAAGTATTCTATTCTGAGGTTTCAGCTCTCCAGCTTCAGAGAGTAGACTGTCCGCAAGACTGATATCAATGCTCTCAGAGTAAGCCTAACGGCTGAACTCTGAAGAGTATCCAAAGTGTTAAGCAATGCTTAGTTTAAGGTGATATACACAACACATGTTGTTCAGTTTTGATCTTATTCACATAGATGTGATAATGGTTTTTGAAATATATCAGAACATCCTTTAAAGATATAGGCAGTGATAATATCCCTGCCTATATCTTTAAAGGATGTTCTGATATATTTCAAAAACCAATATCACATCTATTTAATCTATCTCTTAAAACTAACACCTTTCCAGACAAACTAAAAGAGGCTACCATTACTTCAGTTTTTAAATTAGGTAATAGAAACAATATAGAAGACTATCGTCCTTTAAGTATCCTTAATTCCCTGGCTAAAATATTTGAATCTATTCTCTATATGAATATACTAAAAAATTTTGAAAATGAATTTGCTCCAGAACAACATGGCTTTTTGCCTGGGTTATCCACAACTAGTAATCTGTGCATTCTTTTTAATTTTGCTAGTGAGGCAATAAATAATAAACTCCAATTAGATTTAATAATGACTGACTGCTCAAAGGCATTTGATATGGTTGACCATGGCATTCTTTTATCGAGATTGAATGAGTTTGGTTTTTCGCATGATGCTTGTACATTTATAAAATCGTATGTGGAATCAAGGTTTCAACGAGTCAAAATTGGTAGGTGTTTGTCAGATAAATTTCAGGCTACATCTGGTGTCCCCCAAGGGAGCAACTTAGGGCCTTTGTTTTTCTTAATTTTTGTCAACTCACTACCACGATCTCTTAAATTTTCTTCTAGTCTGATCTATGCTGATGATTTTAAGCTTTTTAAGACTATACATACTTCAAATGATTGTCAGTTACTACAGGAGGACCTGACCTCAGTTGTGGAATGGTTTAGGGACAACAATATGATCTTAAATATTACGAAGTGTGGAGTCATATCCTTCACTCGCAAAATTGATTACATTGAAAATAATTATAGAATTGACAATTGTGTAGTATCTAGGAAAACCAAATGTAAAGATCTGGGAATATACCTACAGGCTAACATGAAATTTAATGAACACTATATAAATATTGTTAATAAGGCCTACAAAATATTGGGATTTGTAATAAGAAATTCTAAACACTTTAGTATAAACACAACCATTAGACTATATAACGCTTTAGTCAGACCAAACTTGGAATATGCATCAGTGGTATGGACTCCTGAAGCCAAAGTTCATATTAATCATATAGAAAAGGTACAAAAAAGATTCCTAAAGTATTTATACCTTAAGAAATACAATGTGTATACTCACCTTACGCCATCAAAAGAGTTGCTTCAAATATTTGGCTTGCAGTCATTAGAGCAAAGAAGAAACATGTATTGCGTTGTGTTTATTTATAATATCATTAACAATGTTAAATATAAGACATGTGGTTTGATAAACTTTATTAGGTTTCATGTGCCAAAGGTCAACCTAAGGGTAAACAGTAATGACCTATTTTCTTGTAGTCCTTATAATTCAGGTGCAATAATAAACTATATGCAATATCAGTGCAATGAGTTAATAAAGATCTGTGATAAAGACCTCTTTACCTGTAGTGTAAGGGATATTAAAAAATGTTATAAATAGGTATGATAAGTAATGGACTCAATTTCTAATATTTTATTAACTTGTGTCTTTTTATTAATGTGTTTTATTTTGTGTGTTTTTATTTTGTACTTGTGTGTATATTGTTATACCAAGTAATGAGCACTCTTACATGTAATTACTACCTAGGTGGTGTTTGTAAGTTTTAATAAATAAATAAATCTTATTAAAGCTCTATACTTCATCTAATTTACATACCGATGCACGTCATCGGCGTCATAGCCCGTGACGTCATATGATACCAACACGAAATATTTAGGCGGTAGGTGTGTTCTTTTTTAGAATCACTTTGCCAAGTACACTGACATTACAGCCAGTAGACATATTTTATTATCTACGCGTAGAAATAATAACTAGAGACTTCTATTAATGGTAACTTGAAGAAATGCACAATAATATGTTTCATTTAATTTGTATTAATGCATTAAAAAGCGTTATTATGAAGAACATTTGTTCGGAACACATTGTAACTGTAATCGAACGAAGGTAAAATTTTGGCATAAATTGGTAACACTTATTTGATAGTTGAGGTGTTGACACTTTTTGAACTTTATTATTTTAAATTTTAAAGTGAATACCTCCTGTTTTATATTTTCACCTATTTAATAAAATTTGTTCTTTTTAACAAAATTAGTGTGTTTTATTTCACGTAAGAATTTAAATAGTCGTTGTAAAGAGATAGTAATACTTTTGCAATAATTATGTGATCTATTTGATTTAAAGTCGATTAAGGATTTTTTTATACTTTGGCAACTATGTCAACTTTGATCTCTGACGTAGATAATGACGTGCTTCTTCTTCTTCAAGTTCCACTCCTATCGGAGATTGGAAATCATTCTGGCAATTATAATTTTATTGGTTACTCGCCTGAATAGTTCAATTGAACTGCATCCAAACCATTTACGGAGATTGCGTAGCCACGAGATTTTACGTCTTCCTACGCTTCTTCTACCTTTGATTTAACCTGCATTATATTCCTTAGTAGTTCGTACTTTTCACCTCTCATTATGTGCCCCAAGTATTCCAGTATCCTGATTTTTATGGAATTTAAAACTTCGCATTGTTTTCCTAGTTGTTCGAGAACTTGTTTGTTTGTTATGACGTGCAACGGTATGTAAATTGGATGAAGTATATATAAATTTATTAAATTTAGAAAATCTGCTCCCTAATTTTTATGTGATACATATTTTATATTGTTCAGCTTAATTTGAAGTCCAGTTGTGTCCCAAGAATTTATAATTGGTTTATATATTCTATATGTAAATTGTATAAAAATAGATTTAAGAGCTTTTGTGGATTTTATTTTCGTGAAAAATGTATAGCTTTTGGATTTGTAGTGGAAAACTGGTGTCCAATATTATTAGACCACGATTCTATCCACTTTAGAGCTGTAGAAATACGATTACGAGCAGATAATATGTTTTTATTTCTTGCTAGAATTACCGGATCATCAGCGTACATAAAGTTTTAATTGTGCCATTGCAGTATGACACAACATTGTTAATAGCAAATAAAAATAGCGCTACGCTTAGATTCAAGCTCTGTGAAATTCCATTTTTTTGTAATTTAGATTTAAACAAATGGTTATTGATTCGAACTTGAAAATATCGTTGCCGTAGATGGTTTGAAATGAACTTGAAATGAACTGTTACTTTAAATCTTCCAATTGTGGAGTGAATAGGTCTAAATGTCTTTCACTTCAGTCCTATCGAAAGCATATATCTCCTCCTCTCATTTTAGGTCGACAATTTATTTTACTTTTGTGTATATGCCGCATCAACATTACCAAATCCCTTTAATCCCGCTAAGCCTAACTTCATTTCTCCTCTGGGCAAAATACCTCGCTTAAAAGAACGTCTTACTCACCATCTTTAACAAACATAAATATGTCTAATAAAGTAAGTATTTTTCGAAATTATACAAAAAATTATATAATTTAATTCAATTTACCAATGCTTCTAAAATTACCAGAGTTGTGTTAGCTATACTATCACCACTAAACGTAAACTTGTAAAATCATCTCAGTTACTCTTAAAAACCAGCGTTTACCCAGGTGAACCGCTGCTTGCAACTCCGCCAAGGCCGCCAATTGCAAGGGAGGAGAAAATGCAAGGCAGATAATGAGATATAGAGCCATCGACAAAAAAAAAAACGAATATACGTTTTTAAGCTATTTTCTTGTGGCATCTTAAAGCAATTACTATTTTAATGAGAATAAGCTACAATCGAAGTTTAAGTTTAATGATGTTTTAATTTCCACTGTGGAAAAATTTTTCTTTCCGTGAAAGTAAAAATTGAAACGTTAATAAACTTAATTTTAAAACTTCAATTATGGCTTATTCCCTTTAAAATAGTAATTAACGAATATAGGGACATACAACATTGGCGGTCGAGATATAATAAGCAGAAGAGGCTGTTAGGTTATATCTTTTTCGAATGTAAAATACATGTTTGTGAAAAAAAAAAACTCAGGTTCGTTTTAGTTTCTTACTAAAATCATTACTGCGATCAAATTAAAAACAAAAATTTAATACAGGTTTTATCCCATGCTTATACAATAAATTGTAAAGTTAACCTCGATATCTATTATTTTACCTACTGCCTATATATTGCTCACTTCGAGGTTTAACTTTTATGTTCTTTAATATAAAATTAATGGCCGAATTGATCCCACGACAAAAAAAGTATGTCCTTGTATTTTCCTTTGTCTTAGGTTCAATAGAGAAAAGAGAGATATAATATGATTATTAATTATGTATATATCAAAAGCTTAATAAAAGATAGAAAAAAGTATAGAAGAGTTTATGTAATAAATTACATTATAAGTAATTTACCAGTAACTGAATATTCAACCTTAAAAAAATAATATTCCATTGCACAATCCATTTGTGACCGCCACTGAATTCGTTGAAAATGACGTTACACAAAGAAAAGCGGAGAGTAAAATAATTCAGGTGCAGGTTTAAAAAGTCAAGTAGCTTTATTGGATAATGTTTCCATTAGATTAGCGCCAGACGCAGCCAGACTGCGGACGAGAGTTTTGGACTTGTGTTTTATTCAACGATAAAACTAGCAACTAGCCGCTATCTACCTCAATTCACTTTTGTGGAGCGTTGAAAGCGTTCACCGAACTTTGACTTCGGATTTGATATGAATGTTGGCTTTATGGCAAACAAAAAACCGGATATACTTTCTAGAATATGTTTATTTTATTTGGTAAGTAGTTCTCTGGTATCCAAAGTTTTTTTACGATAAGAATGAAATTATGACATTCTAGTAACTTTTAACTGTCCAATCATACAGCAAACTTCCTATGTCTCTCTCACTATAGATTGTAATAAATCTAGTGACGTTTAGTGAATTATCGGTTGGCAAAATACTGCAATATGGCCAGTGCATTTCTCACGGCCTTTTGGTACTGTGTTTGTGAACTGGAGGCACAGAACAGAAAATAATTGTAATTTATTTTTAGTGGAGGTTAGGTCACAGAATAGATAACAATATTCTGTGGTTAGGTCGTGTTGGTTATTAATTTTTTTCGTTTCAATTTTTGCTGTAAACTAAACTAAATAAGTTTTTTTCAGAACTAATAAACTTTTATAAATTTTAAAAAATGCCTAAAGCTTTAGATAGTTGTGCCCAGAAAATTGTCAATTATTATTTGTTTTATTTCTTTTTAAATAGTGATATAAAATAATGTGAGCCATAATTAATTTTACATTTTTAAACAATCCTATTTTATGTTGATTAAAAAGTGAGGTTATATGAAAGTTTTTATTTTTAGAGAGTAGTAGCGGCGTTAAATATAAGCCTGTCCCTTGTAAATAAAATTGCAGTAAAAGCCAATAGGGGTGAACCATTAAGAAGCCCAAAGCAAAAAAGACAACGTACAAAACCAGTTGTTGATATAGACGAATTCGATCAAATTCGATCAAATCGATCATTCGATGACTTGATTTTAATTGGAGGGTGAAGCTGAAGATATTTTTATAATGAAAGATCTCCATGTCAAAGATAACCGGATGTCGTCATCGTTTTTATTGACACCATTTGGCCTTTTTCCAATTTCTATGGCTACGTAAATCGTAAATCCTATTTTAAATTCTACAATTTGTTTGGCCTATATAAGATCTAGGAGAATCTGCATAAGAAATTTCATAAACTTCGTGTTATCTATTTTGAATTTCATAAATTTTCTGTTGTTTATGTAGAAATTTGATCGGACAAGAGATGAAAGTTTTTGATTGGGGTAAATATTGTCTTTATTCCTCTTGATTGAATGAGATTAGACTCCTAGATTTTGTTAGTGTGACCCTTCATGTAAGTAAGAAAACTTTCGTATGATAAGGATCTTTAAGGATTTAAGAAGTATTTGGGTTGAGATTGAGTGGTAGATTGATGTATGTGGACGCTACTATTGATTTGATTTTTGTGCTAACCCTTTTGTATGACGACTTGTTTTAAACATGAGAGATTAGCTGTTCTACTTGTATCACAGCAGAGGCTTATTGATTGGGAGACTAGGGTAGTAAAGCCTAAATTAGTTTGTGTAGCACATTTTATACAGGTATTAAAACAATTAAATGCTGTGTCTGTTCTACTTTTGCACAATTGTAGTAGTAGTTGTTGCAGGCTTCAATATTTCATTTAGTTTTTTTTTGTATTGCTTCACAAATTTATTCATATGTCATAGTTTGCTGTTTCTTTGGTCTGTTCAAACCAATAATTTAAATATATTCCACTTGTCTCCAATTTTCTTTCTGATAAATTTTAAAACTCCTGTGTGTGTGTGTGTGTGTGTGTGTGTGTGTGTGTGTGTGTGTGTGTGTGTGTGTGTGTGTGTGTGTATGTGTGTGTGTGTGCGTGTGTGTGTGCGTGTATGTGTGTGTATGTGTGTGTGTGTGTATGTGTGTGTATGTGTGTGTATGTGTGTGTGCGCGCGCGCATGTGTGTGTGTGTAGGTGTGTGTGTGTGTGTGTGTGTGTGTGTGTGTGTGTGTGTGTGTGTGTGTGTGTGTGTGGTGTGTGTGTGTGTGTAGAAAACGGACTGGTGGTTACGTGACGGCTGGAGTGCCACATTGTTCGGTTCGAGGACTCACGCTGTGGAACTTGGCATATGACGGGGTTGTGAGCCAATAACACGACGAGCGTGTGGCCCCTTACGCCCTTGCTATGCTGGTTGTGGCGCGGAACAGGGAGGACCTTATCTTTGGTGTACAGCGTATATGCGACAAAGTCGAGAAATGTATGACAATAGCTAACTAGAATTGGCTGCGAGTAATACCGAGGCTATAGTATGTACAGGAAAAAGAGTAGTTCCAAAGAAATGCATGAGGTATTTAGTCTCTATTTATGACTCTAAGTCAAAACGAAAAGTGGGGGAGCACGTAAAGGCGGTAACTCAAAGAGCTGCGGTAAGATTCGTCATGTTGAGGTGATCATGCTCAACACATGAGGGCCCAATACTGAGAGGAGAAGGGCCCTTCACTCTGTTGTGCAATCGACCCTCCACTACCCTGCGCCTGTCTGAAGTATTGCAGTTTTCACAGATGCGTACAGAAAGCAGCTCACCCCAGCAGATAGGAAGAGTCTATTGAGGGTTACGTGTTCATACAGGACAGTCTCTGCCGAGGCGTTGGGAGTATCACCGGGTATATTCCGATGCACGTGCTAGTGAAAAAAGATAAAGAATATACAAGAAAAGAAATGAAAAAATAGCAAAAAAACGTTTAAAAAAGAAGAAAGAAAGGTCCTTAATGGTGTGGCAAAAGAAGTATAACGAGATGAGAAGCGTGGTGCAGTGGACGAAGTCGTTGATACCCACCTCTTCTCAGGGATGGCTGGATTGGGGGCACCTGTGTTTAGATTACTTCCTGACGCACTTGCTCACAGGACATGGTTGCTTCAGGGCATACCTTTACAGATTTGGAAAGGCAAAAAATGGCAAAAAGAACTATAAAAGTTTGTTTTTATAGATAAAACTTGGATTTTTTAGAAGAGATCTATGTATATGTCGCGTATAGTAAGAGGAGAATAAAAGAAGTGTAATATCTATTAAAATACATTATTTTGTATGCTGGTAATGAAAATTTCTTTATTGAGATATTGTTCCTAAGCTTTTTTCTTGTGTCATTTTAAAGTAACTACTATTTAAATGGGAATAAGCCACAAATAAATATTAAAGTACGTTTATTGACGTTTCAATTTCCACTTCGGAAATCGTTCTCAAAATACAAACATTGGTAAATTAAATTTAATTGTGGCTTATTCCCATTTAAATAGTAATTGCTTTATTAAGGCTACAGAGACTACTAATCTTATCACTTCTCACTTCTTTCTTTTCTATACAAATTTAGAAATTTGTTTGTAATTTGGCTACAATCTCAGCTTAGATTTCTGATAATGTTAATAATGACGTGCATCGTGGTTTCCACTGTACCAACTATACATAAAATATTTGTATAATGAAATTATTGTTAAAGTATTTTGTTTTCATTCTATATTATACAAAAATTTATTACTTTTTTGAGTCTTACTCTGACTACTACTTTCCTTAAGTTGATTTGACAAAGTCTATTAACTACATTGATTTCTAGATAATTTGCTTTTTGACGAATAATAAATCTATAATTATGTATAATTAAAATTAATTTAACTCGCTACTTTTCTTTCTCTTCTGTTCTTTTTTGATATAAATTCGCTAATTATGCCGGGTTAACACAATCTTTAACTCAGCTCTCAACATATTTGCATGTCAGTGTTTATCCACAAAAAGTTGAAATTTTCAGTAAATATTTCTTTGATAAATTTTTATTTGATTTTTAAGTATATCTTATTTATCCAATAAAACATTATCAGAGTATATAGGATTTTTAGGATTTTCTTATCTTGCTGGCATAAGATACACACAAATTATATTTAGTTGGCACTATTGCAGCTTAAGTTCTAAATTGTTGGATTTTATTTCTGTAATTAGTGTAATACAATTAGTTTGTTTTCCAGGGCCTTACATGCTGCTACTTTCAGTCCTGGAAAACAAGACAAGGCTTAATTTTTTAAATCAAGTTAAAGAGCCTTTGGCATTTCTCTCTCTTAACTTTTTTTGTTCCTTTTTTTATATCTTTCTAGTTTATATTTAGTTAAATATAGATTAAATACTTTTTATTGGCTAAATTATTTTAACCTGCCTACCTTTATTTATGCTATTCTTATTATTTAGTACATAAGCGAATAAAATATGGTATCTATGAAAAGTAAACATAACTGTATTAACAACACATCCAAAGAAATAAGAAAAAGAATATGCATTATGGCAAACCGCTGTTATTTTTGCCTACGTTCTCAACTAAGAGCGGAAATTATATCAAGAGCAAAAAAGATCTCACTTACGAATCGGAAACATATGCAATACCTACTCGAGATAAAGACTACGAATCTTTAAAAGAAAAGTATTGGGGACCATAAATATAGTGGAGTGAACAAACAGGATATGTGAAGAGGGGGATTTAATTTCGAAATCTATCAACTCTTTGGATGATGCAGATGTGAAAACTACCAAAATAAACTACCTAAGCTAGGTGGGTTACGTTAAGCTAATAGATGAAAGTAATCCTGATAAAATAGTTGTGCTAAATACGCCAATAGATAGGACAAGAGGAGGCAACCTAAACTTAAATATCTAGACTTTGTGCAGAACGATTTACCGATTTTCCATCCCCATATGGGAATAAAAAAGAAAGACGCTTAACAGGAAAGGTTAAAATAATGTTAAGAGGTAGGCCAGGAATCACGAAGGGTTTAGCTCGAACTGATGATGATGATCTATAAAATGTGTGTATAAAATAAATTCACCTAGTAACAATACAACTATAATTTTTATACCAAAGGTAAATTTGTATTTATTAATATAATTTATCTAGTTATAGTCTAATAGTTTCAGTGTTTTTTGCCTGAACTAATTTAGATTCCTATAGATCTATGTATTTAGTAGGTAGTTGTATTAGGTTAGGTTAGGTTAAATATATAAAGGCTCTTATCCACCCTTCTACTCAACCAAAGAAGTCTATTGTAGCCCATTTTAAGGTTATAGTTGTTTCCTGTAACCCAGTCTTTTAACAAAGCCTATTATGATCTTATGTGACACCTTTCTGAAATCTTAGAACTCCAGTTGATAATGCTCAAATGCTCCAAATTTGGGCAGTTGCATATAATAATGTTTTCTGTTGTCTCTTCATCAGCCTAACAGATTCTGCAGTTTTCAGGTTATGTTACTTTAATTTTGTTTATGTGCTTCTTGAGGCAACAGTATCCTGTTGTACGTAGTAAATAATGTATTGTTGACTTGGGTAACCATTTATTTAAACACTACTGTGCACTCTTTTGATGTTAATTATTTTAAATATAATAGTACTTAGTTGACGTTGTGACAATGCGTGATGCATTAACTTGCCATCTGACATTAAATTAGTTCCGCTGTCCAGATAATGGTTGTTGTCACTTTTAATAGCCCTGGCCTTACAGATATCAGCACTTTACTTATTCGTGTCAAGTTTGTTTCCTGACCTACACCAAGTATGTGTTGCGCGCGGCAATAGCGCTGATTTACAAATTCTAATTAGAGTATATTATTTATGAATGTGAAACTATGTTACACGAGTATAAATTATAATATTATATATATATATATATATATATATATATATATATATAAATATATATATATATATATATATATATATATATATATATATATATATATATGAATTCTAATATTTTCGGAATAATATTACAAAAGCCTTCGAATGTTTAAGAACTGTTTGTTCATACCAGTGGTTACGTTTCTTTTGTTCCAACCAATCGAAGTGTTCTTTTGACTGTAGTTCTTGCTACATTTCCTGACAGTAAGTCTGATTTATATTTCTTTTTATTACAACTGTGTCTAGGTACCTAGAATAAAGATGCTTTATTAATTTTTTCGATCTAAATTAGATTCTGAAGAGTTTTAAACTAACTTTTAGTCGATCTGATTCGATTTTAGTGCTTTTACTTTCGCCTAGTCATTAGAAATAATTTTCATGAATATGAAAATTTTATTATTTTTTATGTTTTTTTTTATTTTTTGCAAGCAACTCACTATAGCATACATGTACGCTTGGAAGATAGTAGAGTAATTACATTTTTTTAGTATTGGCCTTAGTTTCTCTCCTTATATTTCAGATCTAACTTCTTCATTGGATTAGATCCGTCTGTATACCAGCATTGACCTGTAATTATAAGATAATTTTATTTGACTCTCATTTGTCCTTTATCGAAACAACTATTCCAAATTATATTTGAGTTGCATTACATCTGGTACCATGTCCAACTCGGTTGATTTTTAATTGCATCTCTAGATTATATCCCGTTATCATTGCGCTTTGCTTCTTGGCATCTCATGCGATTTCTCTATGCTCACCATTACACATATGCATCTTCTTGATTCATATGTGTAATGGTGGGAGATTAAGTATCACTTCATGAGGGCGGTAGAGTTGACATCCCTTCTGTTATGATTTAGCATGCTCATCATTGCAGCTTTTTTTAGCATTTTCGTAGTGATCCTTTGTTGAAATCTGGACCACTATATTAGTAATACGTCATAATTTATTATAAATCTAGCTACAGCTATACATATCGAGTATGTCGAGACGTATAAGGGGAAAGCTTTGCTTTTCTGGTTATTATTTCTAAATGGACGTTGCATAAAAGCTGCTTATTTAGTATTACTATAGCATACATCCAAACATATAGCATTCCAAATGGACGTTGCATGTAAGCTGCTTGTTTAGTATTACTTCTAGATATTTGGGTTTTTTTACACCTTTGATAGTTTCTTCTTACAGAATGGGCATCCTGATGTTATCTATAATTCCTCTCCTTATGAAACCAGGTACAATTGGTTAAACTATGCATCAAGGAGCGAGATCAAGTCATCCACCGAAAGTGAACAAAGAAAGAAGAAAGCAACTTCATTGGGGGCATCTTTTAGCTGTATTGGAAAGTATTCTTCTTTACCAGGATATTAAGATTGGTAAGCCTAAGTTTGTACATCAATAATTGTGAATCATGGTCGTGGTTCTGTAGTAAAAGCTCTATATTATCTGTTTTATATTCGGTACACATGCCATCAGATCTTTTAAATAAGATTAAGAACTGTGCCGAATCCTTGAAAAAAATCTTGTGGATTCTCGTGCTTTCAGATATATCTAAAATATTCTAGCAGAATTTTCTCCAAGATTACCTTATCTCTCTTCTTATTTCTTTGTTATATTCAATAAAATTTTTATGTATAATTTTCCAAGACGATCCTGGAGAGTCGATGTCGACGATGCAATGACCGCCAGAGATCTAACAACTGAAGATTGCTTCGACAGAAAACGCTGGAAATTAGGATGCGAGAAGCGGCGCCAGCTATAGAAGACTCGCTTGTTATATATTATATATGTATAATTTTCAGTTCATCAATTTTTTGTCTTTATTCAATAACATCCTTACTAACTTTTGAAATTTTTTAGTTTTCTGCATGACCAAGCTATTTTTCTGTTATTCACCTTGGTTTTGTTATGTAATTCTCCTAGTATAATGTCAGAATTGGCTCTCTGCTTTGATAGTTCGTACTACTAAACATACTAAATATGTTTTTATTATATTACTAATTATTTTTACTATCTTTGCTTTAAATCAATTTGTTGTCCTTTCCAGTTTGTATATTTTATGACCCTGTAGCTAATAAGGAGTCGTTTATGTGTACAAAGGTAAAGTTAATGTCTCGGTAATCTGAACTTAATGGCTATTTTGGCACATCTTGCCAGTTAATCATTTTGTAACCAGTACTTATATTTACATTGAAAACGTCCTGACTTTTATTGTTCATAAAAGTAAGTGTATTACCTTTATTATTAAATACGAACACTTGTACTAAAATATTGGTAAAAAGATACTCATTGTGTTCATTAGTCCCTTTGCTTCTTCATATCATATAATGTTAGTTGGCACCACAGCTGGTGATGACTTGTAATCAATTCCTTTTACAGTGTTCTATTACTTTTTAAATAGAAATAAAAGCGGAAACTGTTCCTGCTCTTTCGCTTGGTACGTATGCTAAGCAAATGCCATCTGTCTGCGTCCTCCCAAACAGTAATTTAGTCTGCAGTCACATATTTCCTACTGTCTTAACACCTGCTTATTTCCATATTAGAAAACCTCTTACGTCAATTCCGTAGCGAATTAACTACGGGATTAGGGAATTAAGGGAAAATAGACTTTCTCGTTATAAACGAACTTAGCAACTCGTAGACCTTCATGAACCAGTTTGTCTAAAGAGTTCATCTCTACTTTACGAGTGAAGATGACGGACAACTTTTAACAGCATTTGGAAGTCGGAACTTTGGTACTGGTCAAAAAAGATGGTCTACTAGCTTTTAAATGGAAACTTTGATGCATCATCGCGACTCATCATGGCAAAGATGGCATTATCCGTTCAGTGACTGTAAAGACTGTATCCAGAAACTTAAGGAGACCTGTGATGTGGTAATCTGTGTTACTTTTGGTAACTTGTATGGGCGGTTCTGGACTAAAGTATTTTGTAACTGATCCTATTCTGGCAAATTTATCAGTTCTTATCACACTGGCCTAGAGTCTACCGTATGGGATCTAAGTGCCCCCAAAAACGATGGTATATATATACAAAAGACAATATACCCATTATATATATATTAATTTAATTAAAACAAATTTATTTTTAACCCCCTCTGTAGCTCAGTGGTAAGAGCGCCTACCTTTGAACCTAAAGGTCGTGAGTTCGAATCTCACCAGGGTGGAGAAATTTTCGTTTATTAAAAATTAATAAATGAAAATAATTTCTATCCTTGTGCGATCGGTACTCACCAGAGGGACCGCAGACGTATAAATACATTATAAAGCGGTTTTATAAAGAACATTTGTTCGGAATACACTGTAACTGTAATCGAACAAAGGTGACATTTTGGCATAAATTGGTAACACTTATTTGAGAGTTGCGGTGTTGACACTTTTTGTACTTTATTATTTTGTGTGTTTATTAGTGAAATTTATTAAAAAAATGTCACCTAAGAATTTAAATAGTCGTTGTAAAGAGATGGTAATACTTTTGCAATAATTATGTGATCTCTTTGATTTAAAATGAAGTCAGGATTTTTTTATACTTTGGCAACTATGTCAACTTCGATCTCTGACGTAGATAATGACGTGCATCGTTATGTAAATTAGATGAAGTATAGGTACCTGACTGTAAAAATTCAGTTTACGATGCCAATAAGCATTAGTTGTCGACGCATTAAACTCAATAAAAAACAAATTATTTTTCATGCTTTATTATTAACTATTTTTGTACTCACTACTAAACAGTCTATGAAATGACTACGCCTTGTTGAGTTTATTCATATAAGCCAATTTTTTTTATTTATTAATCATTGAAGAAAGAAGAGTGTAGAAGGAAAACGATAATCTAAGAACCTGCAAAAATAATAAATATTTGTGTCCATGAATCAAAAAATTTATATTTTGTTAATAATTATTAGACAAAATCAGTAGATAGGAAGCGAACAACATTTTGGCGAATGCGCCAGTTTAAAAAAAGGATATAAGTTTATAAGACATAAAATTATCGACAAATATTAAATATTTATAATTTTAATTTATGATTAACTTTAAGAAAAATCAATATAAATTTCATATGGTGTGGATGTAAAATATATTTTTTAGAAGTTAACACAAGTGCTGGCAAACATGCGCTGGCATAGTCCAGGGAAGTTGACTTGAACCAATTTATTTAATAGAAACTAAAAGTAAAATAAAATAATGATGTCTTCTAAAGATCTAGAGAGATAACGAAATAAAGACCCCCTCTCTCCTGTATACTATTTAATCTGGCTCTGGAAAAAGTATACTCCGCCAAGAAAGTATTGCATCACTTATAAAATTACAAATATTTCTGACAGCATTTGGTTAATTTAAATTATTTCTTGTCTTGGTGCTTTTAGATCTAGCCCATCTGAAAGCATTCATGTTGAAGCCTATGAACCTCCACTGACCTATAGGAGACAAAGACTACTTCTGAATTACTTTGCAAAGGTCTCTGCCAACCCCTCAAATCCAGCTGCCAAGCTTGTCGCCAGACACACAGTAATAAAGCCAACAGAAAAACTTAGGTCTGTATACCCAATTGACCGCAAATTACACCAGTTAATTAACAACACAGATTTTTCACATATGACCCCGATCTGTATCCCTCATACCCCACCTTGGACCAGAAAGCAGCCTAGTTTTAACATTAGTCTATGTAGATACGACAAAAAGGAAACTCCCATTAGTATGTTTAGATAAGAGTTCAACAAAATGATTGACATGGAAAAGTTTGATACAATCTTATACACAGACGCCAGTAAAGATGAACATGGTACAAGCTGTGCTGTTACTACAACAAATGAAACAATAGCGTCATTTCGCCTCCCTACTATCTGCAGTATACATACAGCGGAATTATATGGAATAAACAAAGCGCTAGAAGTCACACCAAAAAGCAGCAAACGTATAGCCATATGCACCGACTCTTTGTCATCGATACATTCACTAAAAACCCTAAGATCACAACACCCAATAGTCAATAAGGTACACGCTAGCTGTCTCCTTCCGGCTCGAGGAGATAAGAATACGGCCGGGGCCAGAAGACCCTGCCTGCCGTAAGAGGCGACTAATGGGCGGATATGAGAGGTGAAGACCTCTCATATCCGCTGAAAGAAAAAAGAAGAGACAAAGCCATAATCAGACGAATAAGAATAGGACACACTCGTCTCACGCATGGTTGCCTCATGAGTTCTGGAAATCCACCAGTCTGCGAACGCTGCAACAACACGCGGCTTTCCATACAGCATATCCTACTTGAATGCAGTACTTTCAGCTCCACCCGACTACGGCATAACATTAGTGGTACCCTTAGTGATATACTTAGTTCACCTGGTTCAATGAACTCTTTGATTATTTTTTTAAGAGACTATAAATTATATAATTTAATATAAAATATTTACGAATTTTGTAAAAGTACCAAAGCGTTAATACGCTTAATCATATATTGTAAATACTGCTTTTGTTTGTTCCCGTGCCAATGACCATAGTTGTCGAGACACGTAAATTTAAATAAAAAAAAAAAATTATTTCTTTCTGGCCCTTAAGAATATTAAAGCTAGAATAAATATTAAAAAGAAATTTGTAAATATCTCTTACTGTATAAAAAAATGTTAATTGCTGTTTTGTCTGGTTTTCATATTATCAGTCTTTATTTTACTTTTGTAAAAAGTATACAGTTTGCGTTTAATTTAAAATTTCGTATTAAATAATGAGTATGGAAGGTCGTGACAATATGAATTTAAATTTAACGGGAGATCAAGTGGTTAGAATAATTTCCATGATTGAAGACGGATGGAGTCAGAGATATGTGGCAAATTTAGTGGGTGTAAATCAGTCGACAGTATCACGAGTGGTAGTAAGGTACCGAGAGACTGGTCTCTATAAATGACGAGCCGTAACAGGTCGGCCAAGCGCAACTACGCATGTGGACAATAGATTTTTAGTCCTTCAGGCTCTGCGTCGAAGACATGTGACTGCAAGTCAACTTCAACATGACTAAGCCGAGACTCGAAATGTACGTGCGTCTTCAGAAACTGTTAGGCACATCTCACTGTCACAAGACACAAGGCACTGGCACAAGACAGTCTGCAATTAGGGTCAGAGTAGCTGCCACTGACAAGAGACGTACAAGGGAACACCGTATAGCATGTCTAACATTTGCAGGAGAGCACGTAAACTGAAATTTTGACGACTGGGGTAATATACTCTTTACGGATAAGTCAAGATTTTGTTTATACACTTTAAATCGAAGAAGACCGGCGACAAACTATGGAAAGGATCTATTATGCTCTGGGGCGGAATATCTTTTAGGGCTTAAACCAAATTGATACAGCTAGATAGAGGACCGTTAATTGCTGATAGGTACATGAGAGAAATTTTGGAGACGCATGTTGTTCCTTCCGCCCAATTTATTTTAATGACTTTGTTTTAATGCGTGACAGTGCACGCCCACATGTCGCAAGAATCGTTATCGAGTAACTTTAAGAGGTAAAACCAGTTTTAAATTGGACAGCGCACAGCCCAGACTTAAATCCAATAGAACCAATTTTTGAAACCATCTTTACAGAAGGGTGAGATCTGGTAATATAACGCCAGCTAATCTTCAGGACCTGCAACGGGTGTTATCCGTAGAATGGGATAATATTGATTAAGATTATCTAAGTGTATTAATTGGAAGTATGCCATAACGTTGTCTAGATGTTATAACAGCTAGAGGAGGCAACACAGCTAAATTATCATTACTTTTGATATTTTTTTTATTCAATGCTGTTTGTGTGCTTACTTCTAATTTTTTTTTTTAATAAAAATACGTTTATTAACGTTCCACTTTCTACTTCGGAAATCGTTCTCAAAATACAAACAGTAAATTAAACAAATTTTGTTTTCTAATAATTTAATTTTATCTGACTCATTTATATTGACAATTCAGACATACATTATGCATTTTAATGTAGACGACTTTAAAATGATATTGCCAATATTTTTGAGCTGCATTCCTGGGACGACTTTACTTATAAGATAGTTCATTCGATTACATGCAATCAACTTTAACTTGAGAATATCCGCCAGAAAAAAAATCATAGCATGTAATTCGTCTTTAAAAAGACAAACATACGACATGATGACAGTAAAATTCTCTCATTGTTAGGTTTGGTTTTAGACAAAAATTAGATCTTAACGTGTTTTTTGTTATGAATGTTGTTGAAATGTTGAATTTATTTCCTATTCGTTTTTAGTTTCCTAAGTTTTTCTGATAATCCTTTTATGTACGGTAATGTTATTTTCATCGTATTATTCCTTGTGTATGCTGTAGGATCTCGTTCTAACAATGAACAAGAAAGGACAAAGAATTGCATTTATAAAATACCTTGTGAATGCGATCAGTTTTATTTAGGTGAAACATCAAGGCCATTAAATGTTAGAATAAGTGAACATTAATCTTATATTAAAAATAGAAAATTTGATAGATCTCAAATATATAAACACGCATGGGATAATGAATATAGGGTTCAATGGAATAATTCAAATGTAGTCTTAAAAGAAACGGATAGTAAAAAAACGAAAAATCAAAGAAGCGGCTCTAATTATGCTAAATGAGGCCAATTGTGTCACAAATTCCTCAGTAGAATGTAGTAGGATCTGGTTACCAATATTGAAAGAGGAAGTTATTATTAAGAAAATACCAGTATTAGTAAGTCAGTAACATATAGAGGATACATCATTTATGTTTTTTAAATAACGAAACAGATAAAATCAGAATTTTGGTGTTTATTGAAGGTAAACTAAATGCACGAACGAATACTTACCATGTCGGGATAGTATTATGAGGTTTTTTTCCTGGTTTTTCCCTCATAATTTACTATGGAATCACTAACAGGAGAATTTTACTGTTATCATGTCATGTGTTTGTCTTTTTAAAGACGGATTACATGCTACGATTTTTTTCTGACGGATATTCTCAAGTTAAAGTTAATTTCATGTAATCGAATGAAATATCTTATAAGTAAAGTCGTCCCAGGAGCGCAACTCAACAATATTGAATATATAATAAATAAGTGCAAATCCCTACCTATGCTGATAGTGTCAATATTGTTGAGAGAACGGAAAACGCTGTACAAGAAGTCGTCTGAGGTGGATAGGGCATGTAATGCAGATCGTACAAAATTATACAGATAAAAAAAAACGCTCCTTGATAGAGCCATTGATTAGAGAAGGAGAAAAAAATATCCAGAATAAGATTTCTTAATAACATCGATGAAGATATGAGAAATATGGAAATACGTGCTTGGCAGAGGAAGGCGATGAATAAAGATGACGGAAAAGAAATTCTTGCGGAGGCTAGGACTCACGCAGTATTGTAAAGTTAAAATAATGAAAGTGCCTAGCGGGATAAAATAATCATAAAGACAGGCGTCTTTTATCTTCTTCTTCGCGTGCCATATCAGAATTATCCGACGTTGGCGATCACAATTGCGAAGGCTTCTCGATCTTCTGCAATCTGGAATAATTGTCCTGCATTTGGTATCTGAATCCATTCACGAATGTTTTTTAACCAAGAAACTTGTTTTCTTCCTACACCTCTACGGCCTTCTATTTCGTTTTAAGGATTAGTTGTAAAATTTTATATCAACTTCCCCTTACTATCTGTGCCAGATAAGACATATTTCGATGTTTAACAGTCTTTAGCAGTTCTCTGTCTATGTTGACGCTCCTTAGTACTTCTTTATTAGTTTTTCTTGCTGAAGTTATCTTCAGCATTTGTCTATGAACCCACATTTCCAATGCTTAAATTTTGTTCACGATCCATACTTTTAACGTCCACACTTCTACACTGTACAAAAGTACAGACCAAACATAGCACTTAACCATTCTTTGCCTTAGTTCTAAACTGGTTATTGCAAAGAAATGACTTTATTTTCACAAAAGTAGTTTGAGTCATTGCTATTCTACGTTTGATTTCTACGTCTGGATCTAGTTAGTCCATTATTACAGTTCCCAAATACGTCATTTTGTAAACTTTCTCAACTTGGACTCCGTTCAATTGAAGCTTTGCATCGGGATGTGGGTCACGACTAAACACTAGAAATTTGGTCTTGTTTAAGTTCATTTTAATGCCCATTTCGTCTCCTATCTCGTGAATACGATCAAGCGGAATTTGAAGACCTTTAATATAATCTGATAGAATTACTGTATCGTCTGCATGTCTAATCACATTAACTAGTTCCCCATTGATCTTTATTCCATATGGTTGTCTCTCAAGTGCCTTTTATAATAACTGGTCCGAGTAAACATTGAACAATGTTAATGACAAAATGCAACCTTGTCCGACTCCTCGCTATACGGGGATTTCATCGGTGTAGTTATCTTCAATTTTTACGATAGCAGTTTGATTCCAGTACAAGTCTTTAATGGCACGAATATCCTTGTCAACTATTCCGATATTTTTCAGTATTTGCATTAATTTTACATGCTATACTTTATCGAATGTCTTTTTGAAGTCCACGAAACATGCAAATACATCTTTTCTTTGGTCACGGCATTTTTGTAATAGGATGTTAAGTGCAAAAGTGTCTCCCTGCTTCCCATAACATTTCTAAAACCCAATTGGGTATCTTCAAGATCTTCTTCGCATTTGCGTCTAATTCTGTTATGAAGAATTCTGAGGAAAATTTTAAGAGTGTGGCCCATTAGGCTAATAATTCGATATTTTAAGCATTTTATTGTATTGTGTTTTTTAGGTATTGCGATAAAGATGGATTTGAACCAATTTGCAGGAATCACTCCGGTGTTATATATTGAATTAAAAAGTCTTACTACTACTTTTATGGTATCATTCTCTAAGGGTTTTAGCAACTCCGTTGGTGTATCATATAGACCACAAGCTTTTCTAATTTTAGCATTATTTATAGCATGTTCTACTTCGCATTTCATAATTTCTGGGCCGTCAGTACAGTTTTGGAAGAATTCGGCAATATTATTCCTGTCATCTTCAAACAACTCTGATATATATATGAAATGAGGTTGAATGCTCGAATAAATGAACTTTGAAAATAAGGCTATTATCGAGCACAAATTAATTAAATCAAGCCCAAGTACTTTTGCTTAAAATAGCATCTTCAGGGGCATTTCGTCAAAATGTAAACTATCCACATTCTACGCTTGCCGGATAGTTTACATTTTGACGAAATGCCCCTGAAGATGCTATTTTAAGCGAAAGTACTTGGGCTTGATTTAATTAATTTGTGCTCGATAATAGCCTTATTTTCAAAGTTCTGATATATATAGCTGCCATTCTTTTTTTTCTTGCTCATTTACAATAATTTTGTTATTAGTGTCAACAAGTACAGAGCGAACTTGTTTTTTAAATATATTACTTATTTCTTACAGTTTTTTGTGCATATTAAATAAGTCGTGTTTAGATATTACATCCTCCATTTCGTCGCACCTTTATCCCATCCATTTTCCTTTGGATAATTTGATCTCCTTTTTTATTTTTTTCTGCTGGTGTCTATATTTTGTTACATTAGATTTTATAGCACTAAAAATAATCGCTTGATCTTAAAGATAAGATTTTACTGAAGCGTCTGTTGCGATCATAGCTGAACAATTGTGTGGTCTGTTACGGCGCCAATTTTAATGAAGCGTCTCTGGAGCCATTAGCTTCGATCGTTGGCGACTGGTGCCAGAACGGACACAGCTGCAAACGCTAAGCGACTATAGTGGCTTGTGCATGTGATTTTGAGAGTTTTTTATTTTGAGGGATTCTCTTCTGGGAACACGGGATATGGAATACGACTTTATGGAATAAGACGACTTTTTTATATCCTGTTTTAGTAAATTTAAATCAAACTAAAATTTATTCAAACGGAAGAACTCCGAAAACTTAACATCATCTCCTAATCAAAATTTTTAAGTATTCTTCTTGTCTTTTTTCAAATATCGCATATATTTTTAATCTTGGAACACTTAACATTTCTTCGTCCTCCATTTCTTCTGCTAGCAGGTATTTTAAAAATAAATATCTTCTTTTACATACGTTCATCGCTGCAACGAAACCACTTGCTTACTTCATAACAAACAATTTACTAATAAAATGATCGCTTTAGTAAAAACACTCCGCTTGCGATCATCGCTTAGCGATTACTGCTCACCGACGATCGCTTAACGATTATCGCAACAGAATTGCAGAGAAACTTCTGCTGTGAGGCTGCTAAGGAATAATATTTACTCTTTGAAGAGACGTTCTGTATCGTGATATAGACGACATTGCAGTTAATTATTTTTCACCATAGCAGAAAAATGGTATCTCTTTGTCACAGCAAAAAACAATGCTGGTTGTTTTTTATTATTGATAAAATTGTAATTATTAATGATGGAGAAACCATTTAAAAAATTAATAAATTATTATAAATTAAAAAAAAAAATAAAAGTTTGTTTAAATAAAATTAGTTTAACTACGTTTACTTCGCTAAATCCTTGAATCCTCAGAAAAATGTAATAATTTTAAAGTTGTTTAAAAACGTATTTAAATTTAAAATACTTACCTTGATGTACGTCGCATAATTGAGAGTAAAAACTTTAAAAGCTGTGATTTTTGCAGGAGTTTGAGCATTTTTTATAACAAAGATGATGTCCTTCTGAACATTAACATTTTCTATCTCGTACCAGTTACTGGCAAAAATTTGCTGAGTTAAATTATCAGACTAAAACAAATTAAAAGGTATTATTTTATATATAATTACAAATTAAATATTTAAAAAAATAATAAAATAAAAATTAAAATTGACTGAATATTTTCCTTAATTTATATTGATGTCCCTTTTTTATCCTTATATATGTATAGTACATCATCAATAGAGCGTCAATTATAACTGCGCCGAACTTTCGACATCCTCTCTGATGTCTTCTTTAGAGCTTCCGAGGTCTTAGTCTAATGAGCACCAGACACTACCATACTGAACACTAATCAATGCATTACTGATATTGGGAACACCAGACGGTTAATACCGTCGATAATGACGTGGTTTGGGTGGAGGTTAGCATGAAGATTGTGTTTCTTGTTCCCTGCAACGCCTATGCCAATCCCCTTACCAGTCCCTATGCCAACCCACACGACAATTTACACCAAAATCATGTCACTTTCGACGCTTCAAATGAACCGTCCGCTGTGACCTCGGAAACATTGAGGAAGACATCAGAAAGGATATCGAAAGCTCAGCGGAATAATAATCGATGCAGTGTAAGCCGGAAAGCTGTTAAGTTTCAGACTAATTTCTATAATAGTATTAATCTAAGCTTTAGGTTTTGCTCACTAAATCATATAGCAATCTGCTGCTACGTAAGGATCGTGTTCTTTGTGATTTAACATTTTTTAAAGCCTGCCAAGTCCATAATGTCATTTAGAAATTTCTTAAACTCAAACACTATACTTCTTCTTCTTCTTCTATCTCCCAAATTCTTGGAAAGACCAATTTTGTGCTTTTCAGTAAAGCTATTTATTCCACTAAACAAAAACAGCAGAGATAAAAAGACGAGTAAGAATGGCATGGGCGGCATTTGGCAAACTAAGGTAAATTTTTAAAAATAAAAGATATGAACAAAATCTTAAGACCAAAGTATACAATCAATGCGTACTCTCTGCTCTTACTTATGGTTCCCAAACGTGGACATTTAAACGTGGACATGCAAACATGGACAAAATCATAAAAATCCAAAGAGCAATGAAAAGACAAATGTTGCACATAAGACTAATGGATAACAAGAAAAACGAGTGGATAAGAGAGAAAACAAAAGTTAGGGATGTTAGACTAGAAGTTGCAACATTAAAATGGAACTTTGCCGGACACAATATAGGACAAAAGGAGGACGGATGGAACAAAATTCTTATAAGTTGGAGACCGTGGGAAGCAAAGGAAAGCCCCAAATGAGATGGGTAGATGATATCAAGAAGTAAGTGGGCTCTAGGTGGATGACTGTAGCGACGGAAAGAGAAGAACGGAAAAGAATTGCGAAGGCTTGTGTCCAAAGACGGACCGAAGAAAGCTACTTAGATAGAATCGAAAACTACATGTCACAAAAAGATATCAATATTTGGTTATCTGTTTACTCTTTTAATGTACACTCTATATTATAGGACAGTTTCAACCGTATCAACACATAAACAGACCCTTAGCACTTTTGGGTCTAATACTGAAAAACCTACAACTTTGAAACCCACGATAGTGAACCACAACTTTTCTTATAGCCCTATTTCGACTGTTGCCACTCAATCTTTAGCAAAATGTTTTAATTACTCTATTGCTTAAGTCACATTTCAATTGAGACAATCATCAATCAAACTGAAGAAACCATAGGTAAAGAAATAATAAATAAGACTTACTCACAATCAATTTAATTTAACTATCTGACGACCGGTTTCGCTTTCTACAATATGCAAAGCATTCTCAGGTCTCGATACAAAGTTAAACAAATGCTGAAATAATAAAAACCCATATTAGGGTGTTGTCCAATAACGACGAACAAAGTAGATGTTGTAAATTACAATAATTATGCCAATAGTACATGTCTGTGGTTTTATTTAAATGAGTAAGTTGAATAAAAGGTATAAAAATTTTAAAAGTTTAAACAGACAAGGTAAGGCTCACAAATTGTTATAAAATAGTCTCTTCGATTGTAATAAATTAACAAATGAGCAAATAAATAAAGAAAATAAACATTACTTACATGCCGGTACTCTATTAATTGATGGATGGTAGAACATGGGTGAAACTACTATATATTGTTGAATGGAGAATTCAATTCTATTATTGCAGTTGTTTGACAGTAAACGGGAAGTTCTTGAGGAGATAGATTTAATCCAATGAAGAAGAGATATGTGTGTGATTGTTTGTTAAATGAAAGTAATGTAATATATCATTGTGTCATTGTATCAATTGTTTTAAGTAACACTTTAAAATTTTTTCAAATTAATAGCTGTTTGTGAAAATTAATATTTCTATTTGAAATGTAAATTTGTGTATAATTGTAATTAGTAAAGATGTATTTAATTAATACAGCAGGTCTGAACGATTAACGTGTTATTTTTGATGATACTCAAAACACGTGTTGAGTTTGAAGTTAAATTTTTTGTAAGAAATATACTCATCTTACAAAAAATTTGATTTCAAACTCAACACGTGTTTTGAGTATCATCAAAAATAACACGTTAATCGTTCAGACCAGCTGTATTAATTGAATACATCTTTACTAATTACAATTATACACAAATTTACATTTCAAATAGAAATATTAATTTTCACAAACAGCTATTAATTTGAAAAAATTTTAAAGTGTTACTTAAAACAATTGTACAAACTCACCATTGTCCATGTAGGTGTGAGGAATATCTGTTTATATGACACCGAAAATTGAAATAAGAATAAATTTACCTTATACCGGTTTAAATAGATTATCATTCTACCTGTTCGTATAACAATTTCCGGTTCCAACTGTCAGATATTAGAACTACCAACTAATTATTGAAGGCTTTATAATTCAGTCAATTTCTTGAGCCCATAAATTAATTACCATCAATAATTATCCATTTGTTACTTTGGTTACATATTAGTATATTAGATAATAATATATCAGAATTTGAAATAAATATCTCAAATAATTAAAAAATACCCTGACAGATAACTTACACAAACAACAATTTCAAATCAAAATAAAAATAAAAAACTTTGTAAACTTATTATAACATTTGATTATAAAATGTACATGTTCAGTTGCCAAAGAATTACTTTAATTTGTTCAGTAATTTGGACATTAGACTGAGTTAGTTATATTGTAGGATGTATTTCAATTATTCGTATTGTTACATTAAATTTGATTATTTAAAGATTGTTAAAGTATGCCAATATTAAACACATCAATTTACTTTTGATATCTAAATTGAAACAATTTATAAACATTCATGAATAACGGCTTATTTCATAAAACTAGATAACTTAACTTACAGTATTGAGAAAAAGAAGAAGAACTGTCACATGCTAACCTACATCTGTCAAATTTACCACTAAAATCTAATAGATAAAACATAAAAAAACTCATTGTGCCCAAGACTACGATGTAGTGCATTAAAGCCCTTCCCCCTTTTTTAAATTCAATGTTTGTTTCGTCCCTTGAGTGTTTTCTGTTTTAGTGTGTTTGAATTGTCCTTAATTGTTTGTATTTTAATATATTTTATTCACTTGACTTTCCAATAATTTACTAATTGCCAATAGAACTTTATCAAAGTAATTTGATAACTACAGGTTGGAAAATAATTGCACACCCACACAATTTTACATCTAAACATATTCATTGTCATAAAATTGTCACCTTCTCAAAACAATTACTCAATAAATAACACACATTTCAAAAATATATCTCGCGAATAAGTATAAATAGCTTTTAATAACAGAATGAAATATTACATTACTTTCATTTAACAATCACACACATATCTCTTCTTCATTGGATCAAATCTATCTCCTCAAGAACTTCCCGTTTACTGTCAAACAACTGCAATAATAGAATTGAGTTCTCCATTCAACAATATATAATAGTTTCAACCATGTTCTACCATCCATCAATTAATAGAGTACCGGAATGTAAGTATTGTTTATTTTATTTATTTATTTGCTCATTTGTTAATTTATTACAATCGAAGAGACTATTTTATAACAATTTGTGGGCCTTGCCTTGTTTGTTTAAACTTTTAAAATTTTTATACCTTTTATTCAACTTACTCATATAAATAAAACCACAGACATGTAATATTGGCATAATTATTGTAATTTACAACATCTACTTTGTTTATCGTTATTGGTCAACACCCTAATATGGGTTTTTATTATTTATAAGTTAAATTTTTTGTAAGAAATATACTCATCTTACAAAAAATTTGATTTCAAACTCAACACGTGTTTTGAGTATCATCAAAAATAACACGTTAATCGTTCAGACCAGCTGTATTAATTGAATACATCTTTACTAATTACAATTATACACAAATTTACATTTCAAATAGAAATATTAATTTTCACAAACAGCTATTAATTTGAAAAATTTTTAAAGTGTTACTTAAAACAATTGTACAAACTCACCATTGTCCATGTAGGTGTGAGGAATATCTGTTCATATGACACCGAAAATTGAAATAAGAATAAAGTTACCTTATACCGGTTTAAATAGATGATCATTCTACCTGTTCGTATAACAATTTCCGGTTCCAACTGTCAGATATTAGAACTACCAACTAATTATTGAAGGCTTTATAATTCAGTCAATTTCTTGAGCCCATAAATTAATTACCATCAATAATTATCCATTTGTTACTTTGGTTACATATTAGTATATTAGATAATAATATATCAGAATTTGAAATAAATATCTCAAATAATTAAAAAATACCCTGACAGATAACTCACACAAACAACAATTTCAAATCAAAATAAAAATAAAAAACTTTGTAAACTTATTATAATTATAATTATAATTTGTATAATTAATAATATTTTATAATTTGATTATAAAATGTACATGTTCAGTTGCCAAAGAATTACTTTAATTTGTTCAGTAATTTGGACATTAGACTGAGTTAGTTATATTGTAGGATGTATTTCAATTATCCGTATTGTTACATTAAATTTGATTATTTAAAGATTGTTAAAGTATGCCAATATTAAACACATCAATTTACTTTTGATATCTAAATTGAAACAATTTATAAACATTCATGAATAACGGCATATTTCATAAAACTAGATAACTTAACTTACAGTATTGAGAAACAGAAGAAGAACTGTCACATGCTAACCTACATCTGTCAAATTTACCACTAAAATCTAATAGATAAAACATAAAAAAACTCATTGTGCCCAAGACTACGATGTAGTGCATTAAAGCCCTTCCCCCTTTTTTAAATTCAATGTTTGTTTCGTCCCTTCTAAGTGTTTTCTGTTTTAGTGTGTGTGAATTGTCCTTAACTGTTTGTATTTTAATATATTTTATTCACTTGACTTTCCAATAATTTACTAATTGCCAATAGAACTTTATCAAAGTAATTTGATAACTACAGGTTGGAAAATAATTGCACACCCACACAATTTTACATCTAAACATATTCATTGTCATAAAATTGTCACCTTCTCAAAACAATTACTCAATAAATAACACACATTTCAAAAATATATCTCGCGAATAAGTATAAATAGCTTTTAATAACAGAATGAAATATTACATTACTTTCATTTAACAATCACACACATATCTCTTCTTCATTGGATCAAATCTATCTCCTCAAGAACTTCCCGTTTACTGTCAAACAATTGCAATAATAGAATTGAGTTCTCCATTCAACAATATATAGTAGTTTCAACCATGTTCTACCATCCATCAATTAATAGAGTACCGGAATGTAAGTAATGTTTATTTTATTTATTTATTTGCTCATTTGTTAATTTATTACAATCGAAGAGACTATTTTATAACAATTTGTGGGCCTTACCTGGTTTGTTTAAACTTTTAAAATTTTTATACCTTTTATTCAACTTACTCATTTAAATAAAACCACAGACATGTAATATTGGCATAATTATTGTAATTTACAGCATCTACTTTGTTTATCGTTATTGGTCAACACCCTAATATCTTCTTCTTCTTGTAGTGCCTATCCGTTTCGGATGTTGGCGACCATCATAGCAATCTGCACTTTACACACTGCTGCTCTAAAAAGATTTGTGGTTGTTGTATTGAACCACGTTCGTAGATTTTTCAGCCAGGAAATCCTTCGCCTTCCTGGTCCCCGTTTTCCTTCTACTTTTCCCTGCAAGATTAGTTGCAGCAGTCCATATCTTTCGCTGTTCCTCATGATGTGACCGAGGTATTCGATTTTAGCTGTTTTTATTGTGGTTAACAGCTCTTTTTCTTTTTTCATTCTCAACAGAACACCCTCATTAGTAACGTGGTCGGTGTACGATATCTTCAGGATGCGACGATAAAGCCACATTTCAAAAGCCTCAATTTTCTTGCAGGTGGCGTCTGTGAGAGTCCATGACTCAACTCCGTACAACAGTATAGGAAAGATATAACATCGTAGTAACCTGATTTTTTTAAAACCCTAATATGGGTTTTTATTATTTCAGCATTTGTTTAACTTTGTATCGAGACCTGAGGATGCTTTGCATATTGTAGAAAGCGAAACCGGTCGTCAGATAGTTAAATTAAATTGATTGTGAGTAAGTCTTATTTATTATTTCTTTACCTATTTGAAATGGACTCATACAAGCAACACATTCATGATTTGAAGAAACCATCTCTACTTTATCTTCCAAAGATTCTGAAATAAAAAGACAAAACATCGCTAGAGTTCTTAGAAACTCAAAGCGCCCTACTCCAAACATTAGTCAATCTGAGAAAAAAGCCCTAAAAGAACTTATTGAAAGTTCTCGCTATCAAGGAGTAGAATTCAAATTTAGTCATTCTGCTCGCCAATAAAGAAAACGCCACCAACACCCTAAACACTTGTTCTTACATTAATACACTTTAAAATCTCATTAGTAAGATAAACCGCAGACCAATTCCTAATAAATCAAAAACAAACATAAATTTTAGGCAACAAGTACTAAAGAAATGAAAAATAGGTTTTTATATAATAATATTTAATATAATAAAACGTATTAGCGTTTGGCATTCCTTTACTAAGGTAGATGTGGCTTTCCCTGTGGTTATTGTTAGTTTTTGCCTTAGAAACCATCAGGTTCTTCTAACTGTTGTGTCCCAAATTGGTCGCATTGCTCCTATAGTGATCCTTTTGTAAGTTATTATGCTCCTTTTCCAATTTAACTGCACCATACTGAACACGACCAATAGTCAGAATATTTACTTAATTAATAAGAATATATTATCCATACATAGGGCAAGGTGGGGGAATCTCGACCGCAGGATAATATCGATCACTTTTAAATTTCATCGAATTGACGTCGCGCAGCAAAACGAATACACACATGTTGAACGCATCAACAACAGGTGGTGTATTGGCCCCTTAGTCGTTTTTCATACGCCGTAGACACTGAATGTTTAGTAAATTTGTGTTATCTGGAAGATTTTTATAAGATTCTACAATCGTATTTTAAGGTAAGAGCTCCTTTATTAGCTGAAGTTAGCATTTTAGTATTCATAATGCATAAAAACATATTTCGTAAATACAGATATCACAAAATGATATAATTTCAGGTTCTAAGTGGTTCAAGTATTTTCTAAAAAAGTTCATGTCAACAATGAGCACACTTTCGGATAAAATTGACCATAGTGGTTAATTTTACTCCAACATGATCGATATTACCCTAATTGTGATAGGTCTTAGTTGATGTTATTTATTTCACGAACATATCACAAAAAAACAACACGGTCCTCATGAGCCAAATAGGCGATGGAAAGAGCCCTCACCGACATAGCTGACAAAATAATTTCGATAAGAAGAGCATATCCAAATTATACAACATCCCATATGGAACATTAAAAGACCGATTAAGAGGTCGTTTTAAGGCTAAAGAACTACACTAGGATAAAATGCTGTTTTTATCAGGGAAGAGGAATCGGAATTTGTATCTAGAATTTTAGAACCGTCGAAGGCGTTCTTTGTCCTTACGTCCCATACGTCAAATGGTTTTTGAATATGCAGAGAAAAACAAAATTAAATATCCATTTAAAATTGCAGCAAAATGTGTGGAAAAGTCTGGTTTTAATTATTTATGCACCGTCATCCAGAACTCAGTTTGTGTAAACCAGAAGCAACAAGTTTAAGTAGAATTACTGCTTTTAATCGTAAAGACGGGTATCAGCAATGTTTATATTCCCTGTAAAATTCTTGCTGCCAAAGGCCAGAAACGAGTTGGTGCAATTACTAGTGGCGAACGAGGACAAACCACGACGCTAGAATGCGCTTTCAGTGCCTAAGGCCAATATATTCCATCTATGATTATTTATAGAAAAAATCGGTTGAAAAAAGGTTTGCACCAAAACGGCCCTATAAGGACAATATACAGATGCTCCAAATCAGGGTGGATAAAGGAACAACTTTTCTTGGAATAGTTGAATCATTCTCAGTGGCAACTGAAAGTGGCATGTTAATGCTTCTAAAGACCATCCAGTTCTTTTAGTGCTAGATAACCACACCACTCATTGAAGTCTGACTTCCTACAATTTTTGTCGCGACTCCGGAATAAATCTTCTTTCACTGACACCGCACACCTTCCACCGTCTCCAGCCTCTAGATATCAAGTTTTTTGCTCCATTCAAGACAGCCTATCTAAATCAAAATTAGATAAAGTTTCAGACATTAATTTAAGTGACGATAAGGATAAATCTGTGCAGCTAAAAACTGAAAGCTTATCTCGTATATCTTTCAGTTTACTGTGCCCTCAACCGGTACCATCTTCTTCAAGTGCCGTCTTCGTTCCGAAGTTTGGCTATCATCAAAGCTATGCGTATTTTTGATGCTGCAGATCTAAACAGTTGGTAATTGGTGCAATTGTACCATTCTCTCAAGTTTTTCAACCATGAATGCCTTCTTCTTCCTATAGATCTCTTTCCCATTATCTTTCCCTGTATAATCAATTGCAGCAACTGGTATTTATCTCCCCTCATAACATGTCCCAAATATTGTAGTTTGCGCTTTTTAACAGTAAGTATCAGCTCTTTCTCTTTCCGCACTCTCCGCAAAACCTCCACATTTGTTACTTTCTCTGTCCAGGGTATTTTTAATATTCTACGATACATCCACAACTCAAATGCTTCTATCTTTTTGGTATCGATCTTTTTCAATGTCCATGTTTCCATCCCGTAGAGGAGAACTGACATTACGAACCGGTACCATCAGACAGTAGTTATACAAAAACTAGAAGCAGGCAAACTCTACACTCGACCATTTTAACATCAACACAGTTAAAAAATAATTAGAAAATAAGGAACAAAAAAAGCGAAAGAAGAATGAGGTTGAGAAAATTAAACGAACAATTGGAGCTACTAAGGTAAAAAGAAAAAAAATTGTCAAGAAAGGGACTTATGGCGTCAAAGCACACCAATCACGAGAAAGAGAACTATGTGAAGTATGTTCGGAGTTTGGATCAAATGAATTATGGTGGAGATGTCGTCTCTCTGGTCTCTGTGCCTATGTAGATTACACAAAAGCGGATACTACTACTTTTTATATTTGCTTAAACTGTAAATGTAATTAAAGAAATATTAGCCCAGTCTGGTTAATAAAAAGGTGGAAAAAGTTTTCGCAGATATCTAAAGCTTTTAAGACATAGGCAGGGGTTACTAGATGACGAATACATGAAAAGATACTCCCATTTCTCCTTGTGTTTTTTTAAACAATAATTTATGGTCATAATTTGATTTTTGCTATAAGTTTTTTCTCTTATATTTTAAACAAACAAACTTATATATTATTTTTTATATCAAGAATGTCTTTATTCTCCCGTTTTCTCAAATGAAATTGATAAATAGTGTACGAATATATTTGTAAAAAAGCTGTTTTTAAGCACTAATTTATAAATTTTATTAATTTTTTTATTAACAAAATAACATATTATTAGTACATTTAAACATCGAGGAATTACCATTCTTTAAATTTGTGCGAAATTTCCACCCGAACGGTCAAATAGTTTAAAAGTTATTTAATTTGTTTATCTCTGAGATTAGTTATTTAAACTATTTAACTTGCCGTATGAATGATGCTAGACACATTTAGCAAATTTTATAGAATTCTTTAAGACTTAAACTATCTCAGAAGTTAAATGTATATGGCGTTTTCATCGAAATTATTTACAAAATAAACGTTTGAAAAAGGGGTATGTTTTTTACTTACAAACAATTGCTATAACTTCTATATTTTTTAAGCTACAAACTTGTACGTACAATCATTGGATAGCTGGTTAAAAACTCACATTAAAAATTAAAAAATCTTCTATGACCAATAGGAACGAAATTAGCGACTATTTTTTAAAATCTCATATCTCCATTGTTTTTAAACATTAAGAAGTAAAATTTGCAGAAATTTTGAATGAAAATCTAAACTTTATGTTGAAACTTATAGCTATAAAATTTATCTAACATTTCAAAACTTGAATTGAAGGTACTTTCGACAGAACGATATAGGAAAGTGGAGAGGATAACTGCTTCAGCTCCGTTTTTTGTTTCGACATGGGAACAAGCAGGAAAAATTTACATTTTCTCGGCTTCCATTGCAGCTGGAAGGCTCTTTTTTATTTTGCGGTAGCTCGTCCAAATATGAGTAACTTAATAGTTTTCATTGGTCGGAAAATATGGGAAACCTCGGAAAAATTGAGTCTATTTGAAATTCACCGTAAAAACTTACTTTTCTTTTTTTTTTTTAATTTGGCCGGAATAGTCTGTCGCAGTATTAATAATGATGAGATAATTTTCACGCCCCTCCCCCTATTAATCTCGGAAAATCCCGGAAAATCAACATTTTTTTTTCATTTTATATCAATGATATAATTTTATAGTTTAAATTTCAGGTAATTTTTTACACATTAAATTTTTTTTGTATTAATTATAATTGTTTGTATTTTTATAACTAACAATATTGATTTTTATTCTGTTTTTCGTACAAATATAATATACAATATTAATATAATCTGCGTTACCACTTTGATAAAATAAGTCGATTTTTTCATCACTTATTAAATTATCATGTCTTATTAAATTTTACAATGTTTATTGAACTTTTTTTTATTTTCTTTACATACATTGGTTTAAAAGTTGAAATTTGGTTCGTCGTCGTCAAACGTAACTGTACCGAGGGGGCAGCATATTTTATCCACTACTTCTTCCTCAGTACAATTTATGCACAAGTTCGTACAATTCAAACAACAATTTTCTGCACCCACATCTAGTAGTTTTGCAACCTGCTGTGCATTTGCATGTAATGTGCTTTATTGTCTCTTCGGGAATTAAATTATCTAGATTATAAATTAATTCAAAAGCAGTGGCACTTTGTCTCCAACCATACGCACAAGCATCTAACTTATTACCTAACCACATTTGTAATTGATAGGAAGCCCGAAGAACATGCTGTTTGGCTGCACCTTCAGTTGTTGGCAGAGTTTCTATTTTAAAAGATGATTTACCGATATTTCTGTTGAATTAAGTATCTTAAATCTTTAAAGAAAGTGTATTGTTGTGTTTTTTTATAATTTATATCAACTGCAGTATAGAACCACAATCACCCCATAATCAATTCCCATTATATTTTCTTTACTTGCATTGGAACCGTAGAAAATATCCATGAAACTAAGAGTTTCTTCGTTTGCGTTGATTAATTTAAATTTACCCTAATTATAAATAAAAGATAATTTCTTTCGATTTAATGTACAATGTAATCAAAAATTTTAAAAAATTACCTCGGTAAGAGTACAAAAAGAGTAAAAAATGAATTGCTTCTTTTGAATGAAAATATGTTTCAGATGTGTTCAAGATTTTTTTATTATTAATAAAAAATCAGAATATTGCAAGCTTATATACAACGAATCTTTTAAAAATATATAAAGACATAACAAGCATAATCGTATTACTAAAATCTGTAGAGTTATTATTTTAATAAGTTGAAATTTAATTATGATTATAAACAATAAAGTAAAAGCAATAAAAATAGTTCAAAACAAAGGTTTTACTTGCATAACAATAATTGAGCCATTTATAAAACAAAACTTAAAAAGGAAAATACTTACATTGAAACTACTACTGCCTGAACAAGTTAATGCCACAGTCTGCTGTTTATTTTGAAATAATCTATCTATCTATCTATCTATCTATCTATCTATCTATCTAATTAGCCTTCTTCGGTCCATCTTTGGACATAGGCCTCCCCAGTCCTTTTCTATTCTTCTCTGTCTGTCGCTACAGTCATCCATCTAGAGCCCACGTGCTTCTTGATATCATCTGCCATCTCATTTGGGGCCTTCCTCTGCTTCGTTTATATTCCCACGGTCTCCAACTTATAAGAATTTTGTTCCATCGGTTTTCTTTTTGTCTTATATTGTGTCCGGAAAATCTCTATTTAAATTTTGCAACTTCTTGTCTAACATCCCTCACTTTTGTTTTCTCTCTTATCCACTCGTTTCTCTTCTTATCCAGTAGTCTTATGTGTCTTATGTGTCATTTGTCTTTCTATTGCTCTTTGGGTTTTTATGATTTTGTCCATGTTTGCTTTTGTAGATGTTCACGTTTGGGAACCATAAGTAAGAATAGGGAGTACACATTGATTATATACTTTGGTCTTAAGATGCTGTGGATATCTTTTGTTTTTAAGAATGTAGCTTAGTTTGCCAAATGCCGCCCATGCCAGTATAACTCGTCTCTTGATCTCTGCTGTTTGGTTCTCTTTGTTAAATTTTATAGTTTGACCAAGATATATATAATCCTTAACTTGTTCTATTGCATCTTGTCCGATTCTCATTGTGATGTCTTCGTTATAGTGATGTATGATGTATGATAGTGATGTATTTGTTATAGTTTTGGTCTTGCTGTAATTCATATTAAGGCCTATCTTTCCAGCTTCTACGTCCAGTTCTTTCATCATTTCAAATAATTCTTCTTTTTTTATTCTTCTTCTTTTCAAATAATCTATATTAAATAATATTTTTCACTGATTATACAAGTTGAAAATAAATAATTATTCACTCAACAGTTTTAAATATTACTTATATTTTTCAATCAAAAATTAATTAAATGAACTTTTTTGTTCAAAATACACAAAATATTTAAGTCAAAGAACTATAAGTATATTGATTTCTAAAGCCACTACACTAAGACTAACGAAATTTTGGAGCGTGGAGCTAAAACAGTTTCCCCTCCACTTTCCTATGTTAATCTTTCGATAGTACCTTCGTTTCGAAAGGCTGTAAGTTTCGAAAAATTGGATGAATTTTATAGCTATAAGTTTCAAGATCAAGTTTTGATTTTTATTCAAGATTTGTGCAAATTTTAATTCTTATTATTTATAAACAATGAAGATATGATTTTTTTTTAAATAGTTGTTAACTTCGTTCCTATTGGTCATGGAAGGTTCATTTTTTTTAATATTAGTTTTTTTACCAGCTATCGATTGGTTGTACGTACATGTCTGTAGCTTGAAAAATAGAAGTTATAACAATTGTTTATAAGTAAAAAACATACCCTTTTTCAGACGTTTATTTTGTAAATAATTTGTCCCCCAGCTATGTCTTAAAAGCTTCAGATATCTGGGAAACATTTTGCCGTGAAATCGATGATTTTTGCATAACCAGACTGGGCTATATGTATTTTATACTTTAAAAAAAAAGAGGTTAGTCTTTGTAAATAGGTATATTTATTTAAAAAACCCTTAAAAGGGCCACATCAATAAAACAAACGTTTTCGGACCACACAGTCCATCATCAGGTTTTTAAAATCAAAAAATGCTAGGTCACAATGCCTGAGCCACCCTAGTATTTTTATGGCTCAGGCATTGTGACCTAGCATTTTTCGATTTTAAAAACCTGATGATGGACTGTGTGGTCCAAAAACGTTTGTTTTATTGATGTGGCCCTTTTAAGGGTTTTTTAAATAAATATACCCATTTACAAAGACTAACCTCTTTTTGTTATACTTGGTATACAGCCAGCTACAGGAATTTTTCCTTGTGGATTTTATTTTATACTTAAACCTAAGTAAACTTAACCATTGAACTTGTCCATCTGTGAACGATATGTCCCATCCTTGATTGATATTACCCATCTCCATTGTCGATATTTCCAGATTGATCGATAATACCCGAATTTTTTGAGTTTCAACAATATGTATTTTTTAAATATCTGTAATTATTCTATAATATTTTTGAAGCAGTAATTGGTTAACTTAATGGACTAAACGTCAATAATTTAAGTTTCAAATTCGTAAAAGCTATAGCAAACAGTCTATAACAGTTTTGACATAAGTAGTCGACATTCCCCCACCTTCCCCTACATAACTCGATCTTAAGTTCTAGTTTATAGAATATAATGCATTTTATAGACAAAAGACATGTAATAGAATGGAACCGTAAATTTAATTGTCATTACAAGATGCCTAATAAAACTTTTTATTAACTTGTATGTTCAAAGTACAATTTCAATATCCAATACTCATATTTTTCTATTGAAATTTGCTATAAAATCAATGTAAATATTTTGTGTGTTTGTCAGAAACAGTTTTATAATGTGTTTACGTAAAAAAGTTTGTGATTTATGACTTAAAAATATCATTCAATAATTTTCAGTGTTAATCTGACACAAATCGAATAAACTTTTGATTTGTGTTGGTTCTGGTTTATCGTTTCTCTCTAAAACACAAAAAGGTTTTACTTGTATATTTCTATAACTGTAGTTTTTAGACAAATGTTCCGTTAACTTCTGCAAGCATAGAGATAATTACCTAAATTTTCCACGGCTTCCGCCATTTAATCAATTTTTTACTAATTTGGATTTTACTTGGTATTCATGTTACATAATAATATAGTTAAAACCATTGAATTTTATGAAAATGTCATCAATTGAAATATCCGAAATAAATACGCGAACTTCCCCAAGCACCAATAAAGGTACGTATACCATCCACGGCTTCCTTCATTTTATAATTTTTTACTTTATCATATTTTTATTTTTTTATTCATGGTACCTATATCTAATAATTGTAACTATCTAATGTGACCGACATGTCATTAATTCAGGCATCTGAAATAAGTTAACAGACTAGTCGGAATCCTAATCAGGAAAACAAGTATATCAAAAGTTTAAATAAAGTGGCTAAAACACCAACTAATAGTGACATAAAATTCTGTAAACAAACTAAAGAAAAACGACGAAGTATTCTTTATTTTTAGGATACACACAGGTGGGCCAAACATCAAGTTTTTTTTATTGAAAAAGTTTACCGCATCCACCATAACATGATTAGCGGGAATACAGTGTAGGTGTACAATTCTAATAGTTTAAATTTTATAATATAATCCTATACATTTTAAATATTTTCCCAAATGAACATAATTAAATTCCATACCTAAGAGTTTATTGATTTTGTTTGGAATATTGAACCTGTTGCGTTTATTTACAAAAAGTGGATAGTCAATTAAAAAACGTTTAACACTGTTTGTTTCGTCACAAACGTCACATTTAGGGGGATTATCTCTGGTAAAAAGATACGATTGCGTATATCTTGTATGGCCTAAACGTAAACGAGTAATGATGATTTGCAGTTTTTAGTTTCGACTTCTAGGTAGCCGTGGATAATCATTGTCTTAAATTTTCCGTAGTTTTGTCTGTGAATAATTCCATTCTTGATTCGACTTACACGTAATTAAATTTTTATAGAAATTTTTATATCACCCGCGGGATTTTAACACTCCGTTACATCTGCTTTGACACTTTCTGACACTTTACTCGCGCACTGGTCTGCAGCTTCGTTTCCATCAATACCAATATGAGATGGGATCCATATGAAAGTAATGCGTCTGAAATTTTCTTCAGCTTGCTTTAGTTCAGATTTTATCATTTTTTCTAGGGGGCTTTTAGGATACATATGATTTAAAATTTGTAAAACACCAAGGAAATCCACCACAAAGACCCCACTTTTTTTTTCGTCTTTATAGAGAAGGGGTCTGGAATCTTCAAAAGACATCTCAGTTCAGGACGCCGCCTGACTAACCTTAGTGCAGGATTCGTACTCCCGGCGATAGTTCCCGAGGTACTTTAAAATGCCCTCTCGTCGCCGAGTCTACGCCGAACGCCTACCTGCTAAACCAGACCCTCCTCTGTCATCCAGCGATCCGGAAGCGGAATGGCCGCTATAAGGCCGGCGTCACTTCCGAAGCACTACCTTTATTCATTCATTCTCCATTCATACACATCCACACTCCGATTTCGGCATCATTCCCAGAAGGGCATTTCCTCCTTCCCCACAGTTAAACTCACGCATTCTAACTCAAAAAGTGTGACCCGCTGTTCTATCTTCACCTTTCAGCATTATTCACTCTACCTTTGCCGTTGGTCCAACTGTCTTTCTTCCTCTTCCTTTTTCTTGATCACTGCACGGATATAATTGTGTATGTTAATCCAACCTAATTTATTTTCAATCATTCTCTCACTGTAACAAAATTCACACCTGTTTCTCTCTCCATTCTGTCCCTTTTCCACTAACCATCTGCTGCAATCTAACATCGTATGTGTCACAGTGTCCGAGTTTCCACAATATAGGAATATAGGAATACAGGAATAAAGGTAGGCCCTAAAACACCCGTGTCCTGTGAGCACCTGCGCCAGGAAATAATCCAATCGCCTGTGGCCACAGTCCACCCAAGCTCTTATGTTCGGGATCAGCATTTTCGTCCACTGTGCCACATCCTCCGTATTGTTCCATTCTTCTTGCGATCTTACAACTGACCTTTCCCTTACCTGTCTTCTCTCAGCCACAGTGAGATTTGGGCCTCTTCTCTCATAAAGCTCTTTTCTTTCCACCGCCAAAACATGCAACGGAATACATCCAGTGATGGTCCATAAGGCTGCCGCAGATACAGTCCTGTAGACGCATGCCACTCGCAACAGACTTGTTCTGTCTACTCCTTTCATAAGACTCTTATAGGCCGTTATTTCTACTTCCTCGCTTCAGACTGGTGCCACGTAGACGACGATAGACTGTACAACACTGTGTAAGACCCTCCTCCTTTCGGATTTGGGTCCTCCAATGTTCGGCATCACTCTCCTTAACGCAGCCGCACTATTCGCAGCCTTTCGGACTACCTCCCGAATGTGCTCCCCCCATTTTCTATTCTGGTGCAATGTCACTCCTAGATACTTTACTTGTTTCTTGGGTGTTAAACATACTCTCGCACATTTTAATTCAACACCTTGCCTGTTCCTTGTCCCCTTCAGAATGATGGCTTCGGTTTTCTCTGTCGCAAGTTTAAGTCCATGCTACGTCGTCAAATCAAAACTAAGACCCCATTTAGAATCAAGTATTTTGGTATTTTATTATTGTTGATATGTTCAAGAGCTTTGGGTATTGCATAAAGTTCAGCAGAGAAGATGCTGAAATACTTGGGCAGTCTGATTTGAAATTGATTGTAAGACGTAATTAGCCTTAATGAGTCATGTCTTGAAATTGTTTTTAAAAGTAATTCACAATAGAATACATAAGAAATTAGATGAAGGCATAAGTAACACACAAATGGGATTTAGGGAAGGACTGGGAACACGAGATGCACTGTTTGCAGTAAGTGTTCTTTCGCAGAGATGCTTAGATATTAATCAGGAAGTATATGCCTGTTTCATTGATTTTGAGAAGGCATTTGACAGAGTGCAGCATAATCGACTTAAAGAAATTTTATTAAATAAAAACATAGACAGTAGAGACATTAGAATCATCTGTAACCTCTATTGGAATCAAACAGCAAAAGTGAAAGTTGAAAACGAACTGACCAAGGATATCCAGATTCGCCGTGGGGTCCGCCAAGGGTGTATTTTATCACCCTTGTTATTCAATTTATATAGTGAAGCCATCTCAGAATTAGCGCTTGCCGAGATCAGTCAGGGCCTTATAATAAACGGTGAGCCACTTAGTAACATAAGATATGCTGACGACACCGTCCTTTTGGCAGGAACACTAGAAGAACTGCAACACCTTGCTGAACAACTAAATATATATTGCAACGATTATGGACTAAAAATCAATTTGAAGAAAACCAAGTTCATGGTATTTACAAAAGCACAAAACATCAAAGTTAAGCTAGTACTAGATAATACAAAAATTGAACAAAAATATCTTCGTACAAATACCTTGGGGCATGGATCACAGAAGATACTGATCAGACAAAAGAAATAAGATGCCGCATTAAAATTGCGCGGTCAACTTTTAATAGAATGAGAAAACTTTTTTGTAATCGCGATATCAATATATCGCTCCGGATAAGAATGCTTCGATGTTATATTTTCTCTACCCTTTTGTATGGAGTTGAAGCTTGGACTTAAAAAATCCAACAATAAAAACCTAGAAGCATTCGAAATGTGGTGTTACCGACGCATTTTGAAAATATCAGGGATGGATCGCAAAACAAACGAACAAGTTCTCGAACAACTAGGAAAACAATGCGAAGTTTTAAATTCCATAAAGATCAGGAAATTGGAATACTTGGGGCACATCATGAGAAGTAAAAAGTACGAACTACTAAGGAATATAATGCAGGGTAAAATCAAAGGTAGAAGAAGCGTAGGAAGACGTAAAATCTCGTGGCTACGCAATCTCCGTGAGTGGTTTGGATGCAGTTCATATGAACTATTCAGGCGAGTAACCAATAAAATTATAATTGCCAGAATGATTTCCAATCTTCGATAGGAGTGGAATTTGAAGAAGAAGAATAAGTTAGACGTAACATATGCAGCACCAACTCATGTGCTGCATTTGGATGTATCCTGCAGCAATTTGCACCATGTTTGTTTATGATTGAATTGTGGTTATTTTTAATAACAGCCGGATTTGTAGAATGCTTATTAAATACAGTAAGATTATAATTTATTTCAGGGATATTGCTACACCAAGGTGGTGGATGGTTCAAATTTATTTGAAACATATCTGAAAAATCTAGGTTTAAATATCTTAGATATAATCGAATTCTCTCATATAAAGGTTTGTGTAAAACAGATCTATTTTGAAGTGTATGTTTGTTATTGAATGTATTATCAAAAATAGGTCTATTTCAATTAGAAATATAGAAAATTAGAATATAGAAATTGCAGGTGTTAATGTCAAATAAATTCGACAGTGTAGTAAAGATGGTTCTCCAGTTTCTCTATATAAACTTTCTACCGGTGTTGTTCTAAATGCTTCCAGAGCAATTCTCAATGCGGTATTATGTATACTATCTAATAGTTTTAGTATTGTGTCGGATGCAGAAATATACGCAATGGAGCCAAAATCTATTTTAGATCTAATTAATGCTTTATATAGACTAATTAGTGTATCATAATCAGAGCCCCAATTTCTGTTAAATAAAGTTCCTATATTTAATTTTTTATTGCACGATGCGACAAGTTGATCCATGTGTTTTTTCCAGGATAGTTTTTTGTCCCACCACATTCCCATGAATTTTATGTCTGCTTTAAACATGAGCCCTGAATTAAAAAAATTTAATATTGGTTTACTGAAAGCAAGTTTATTAGTGAATACCATTCCCACTGTTTTAGATGCGGAAAATTTAAATCCCGTGTTGCAGGACCAAGTTTTCTTTTATTACGGCTGATTTATTGAGTATATTAAAAATATTTCTAACAAAACGTAAAACTTTAAATTTAATAATTTTTTAATATAAAGAGTTTGTATAATGTTTTGTAGGCCTAGAGGTAATAATTATCTAAACATTAACACTTGTATTAAATAAGAAATGGAAATGTGAGTTTACTAAATATGTCCACTTATTTTTTTACTTCATAGTTTAACACAATATTACGTAAAGCAACATGTATGAGAGCACCAAATAAATATTTCAATTTAATTATGCTGGACACTTTAATTATACATTTGAATACGTTACATTTTTCATAAATGGGAAACGAAATATGATATTGTAAGCAATAACATCACAAGATAAAAGGCCTATAATACTTGAGTTTACCGTCTGGCTTACAAAAATAAACAAAGAATGTGTGTTCTGTGTTGTGTTTACTTTAGTGTTTAGTAATCATTAAGACACACAAGTTGCATCAGTCCGCGATACATACAAAAATACCTTTCCTTCAAGAATTAATTACGTTTTATGAAAATAAATATTATTAACAAATTTTTTGTACGCTTTATTCAGTATTATTATTATTTGTATTTTGTTTTCATAGTAAATAAGTTTATCACACACGCAATGACACAACCACGGAACATAATCTATTAACGTAATTTTCAGATCAGAACTAAATTTTTGATACGGCAACTAAGCATTTGTGACACCCTGCGATTAAGTACCTCTTCTATCCCACTTTGAATATTTCCTTTTCTATTTTCGCGCAGCTCACCCGCCAGCTCTCACTTGTCGGATAATACCTATCTACAAGTGAAGAAGACATAGACGATCTACAAATTAATGACAACGTAACAATCAAAGAAAAGAATAAATTTAAATACTTGGGGTTCATAATCACGAAAAAGGCAACACCAGAGAAAGAAATTACGGAAAGATTAGGATAAACAAGAACAGCAATCCCACAACTTAATTCATTATGGTGGGATAGACACCTAAAGATGAAGACAAAAACACAGATTCATAAAACATTAGTGCGAAGTACTATGACATATGGGACTAAAAATTGGATTATAAACAAGAAAAACAGCAGTAAGATAGTAGCAACAGAGATGGAATGCCTGCGTGTATGCTGAAGTGTAATAAGAATGGACAGGAGAAGTAATGACAAAATAAAGCAAAGAACATCAATAGAAACAGACATACTATAAAACAAAAAAGACTAAAGTGGTATGAACATGTAAGAAGAACTAGCGACAGCAGATGGATAAAGAAAATAACCGAACAGAGCCCCATAGAAAGGAGGAAAAGAAAACGACCCCAAAGATCCTGGAAAAACAAAGTAGACGACGCCATGAGTAAGAGAAGCCTAAACGATGGAGAATATGACAACGGTTGAGCGAGGGAAGGCAATGAATACTGTAAAATGCCTGAATATAATAATATATAGATCTCAAAAACAAAAAAAAAACATCTCGGAAAGTGAATTAGTATAGTTCCTGTCTCAAGAAACCTTCTGTTTATGCTTTTTAATTATTGCATCTCTCATATTGATTCTAACCAAAAATAATCATAGTCTACGTCAGCTTCTCTGCACGTTGTTACGTTTGTTATTAAACTGGTGAACTTTTCTTGCATTAAGGTATATTATATATAGCTTGAGGCAGAGAAGTAGAGTCAGACCTTAAATCAGATGGACTAATGACGTCAAAAAAATAGTGATCACAAATGGATGCAAAAAACAACAAACCGAAAAATGAATGGACACACCTAAGGGAGACTTACATGTGACGATGGATGGAACAGCTGTTGATTACGATAATACCTGAAATGCATACTGATTAGTTTCATCCTGTTCTTATTGCGAATGTAATCAATCTTTGGCCATTATCATTTGCTTTTATATGTTTACTTTCGCTTCCTGGTTTTACATATATGTTCCCTTCCAGTCTTTGCACTGGCGTCGCCTATAATAATTTTAATACATTGTCTAGGCATTTATATAATAGCTCTAATTCCTCAGCAAATTCATCTTACATTTCTTCTTCTTTTTCTTTGGAACGTGTATATTTGTCAGCGATATTATGTTCACTTTTCTTTTAATACTAATTACACACATACTGTCAGATTTTGTTTCAAATCAGTTTACCTGCTCCATGTCATCATGTACCATAATCCCACTCCAAAATTCCTGTTATCGCCTTTATCTGTATAAAACATGTATGGACTAATCTGTTCACTATTGTTTCAAGTCAAATGTATTTCTTGTATTGCTATGATATGTATGTACTTCATATGTTATTTCATCAGGTTAATTAATGTTCCCTCCTCGTATACTCCTTGTACATTATATCTCGTAATATTTAGGTGCGTATTTTTATTTTTTGTTTCGTTATTTATGTTCAAACTTATTTTCCTGTTCATCGCTAGGGTTCGTCAGCATAATGGGTAGTCTTTTTCTTTTTCCACTGCTATATGCCGTTCTAGAATTTTTTTGTTAGAAAGTACCATTTTCAGTCCATTTTCATTTAATATCAGTCACGTTATTTGTATAATATCTTTACGTTTGTACCTTCAGCTCTTAATTTTTTGTCTTTATTTATAATTTCCTACATCATGTGTATTTCCTTTTCGATCACGTCATCATTGATGAAGATCTTTTCTCCAGTAAAAAATCTGGGTTTGCTTGTTTCTTTCATTACCTTATTTATATCGCCTTAATACTGCATTTGTACCAGACCTATATTGTTTATTAGCTTCCGCTTTTAGATGCGTTTGTAAAAAAATTTCATTCGTTCCGACTATTGGTAGATCCGTAACTACTATGTTATTTTGTTTGTATGTGTAAATTGTTGCACCATCTTTTTCTTGCTCTGGTAATACTACTTCGTCCATTTGGTGACTTATCTCATGCTATTCGTACTATTTAATCCTCTACCAATCTACTGATGTGTTCGTTCCACTTCTGTTTCTGTTTTGTCACCCATCCATTAATGTCTTCTATATTGCATGCCTTCCTTATGTTTTTGCTTCTCTTCCTCTCCAACAGACTTTTCCTTGACATTCGTCGCAGTATTTTCATCTCTGTTATTTCTATTAGTCGTCTCGTTTAAGATGTATCATGTCTTGTTTCTGTTGTGCATGTTAATATAGGTCTAATTGTTACTTTATAGATTCTTGTTTTTGTGCCTTGTCTTAGGCGTTTGTTCTCCCAGATTGTGTGATTAAGAGATCTCGCCGCTTAACTTGCTTTTAAGCTTTGTTGTTTGCTTGCTTGCTTTTTCAACATCTCCGTAACTATTTATATCTATTTTCAGATATCTAAACCTTTCTTCCCACTTTATTACTTTTTCATCAATTTCGATTTTACACCGTAGTTTGTAGTTAGATGTTGTCATACATTTAGTTTTTTCTGCTGATATTATCATATTGTATTTCTTGACTGATGTATTGAAGATGTGTGTTATTTTTTGGTGCTAGTCTTCTGTATCAGCGATTAATGCGGATTCGTCTGAATAACATAATATTTAAATTTCTTTGTTCCCCATTCTGTAGTCATGACTTTTACGTACTGCTTGTAGTATTTCGTCCATTATTATATTAAAGGGAAATGGGCTTAACGAATAACCTTATTTGACTCCGCTTTGTACTGGTATACACTGTATTAGTTTTCCATTTATCTTTGCCTGTATTCGATTATGGAAGTAAATGTTTTCGATGGTTTGTATAATATCGATTGGTATGTTTCTTTTATATAGTAGTCTTCGACTTGGATTCGATCGAAAGCCTTTTTTCAGGTCTATAAAACAGATATGCTGTTTTATTTTACTCGACGGTCCTTTCTGTAAGTTGTCCTAAGCAGGATCTTCCGGATCTGGATCCTTGTTGTTTATCTGATAAAGTTGTAAGTTAATTGCTTTTGTAGGTTAGGGCTTTTGCGGTAATCTTAAGTGCGGTGTTCAGTAGATTTATACCTCTATAATTATTGAGGTCTTTTTTATCTACGTTCTTGAACATTGTTATCATTATGCCGTTTCTCCATGCGTCTGGAAGATACATCTAGGGTTATACATTTTTCTCCATGTTTTAGAAGCTCGTTGGTTATTCCATCTAGTTCTGGGGACTTTCTATTTTGTGAGTGAATTTATGCCTATTTCTACTTCCTAAAACCTGATTTCTATTTCGTGTCTTATTTCAGGTACGTTATTGTGTTGATTATTGTATTCCCTCAATTTTGTCGTTTCTTTTTGTTGTTTTCTTATGAATCTCCATTTGTTTTTGTGTACAGTAGAAGTCGCTTTCCATCCTTTTTGTAAACTGTTCCCAGTGTTCATGTTTGGTTCTTCTTACCAACTGCTTTGTTTTATTTCGTATTCGTCTATGATTGTCTCAAGATTCTGGGGTATTGGATGTTTTATACTTCGTGAAGGCCTCTCGTTCTCTTTACATTTCTCTTTTATTTTTTTTTCTGAACCATGGTGTATTGTTGTTGTTTTCAAGATGGTTTAATTTGTTTTTTGTTTCTTCCCATTATTTATTTATCTTCATATTTTTTTCGGCGCTATCATCTCTTCCCTATATTTTCTATTTTTATTCCTAATTTTTTTTTAAATCTCCCATCATCTCCTTTAACATACTCATAACTTCGTTCTTATCTTCTGAATCTTCTTCTCTTGTTTTTCTTTTTCTTGGGGTTGTGGCAGTTACATGGCCTGCAGAAAAGGTGAAGTTTACCCTCTATCTTTCTCTTTTTTTCTGTTGACACAAAATCATTACTGTTCGTGTGCAACAAATCTATTTCCAAGGACCGCGAAAGGAAGCAGATCTACTTTAACCTCTCAAAAATTCAGTTCCTCTCAGCCCTTAGTTAGCAGAATTATTTTTAACTTTGGCAACGTCGAAAATTCAACGGATAAAGTTCCAATATAACTATTTTGAATTGTAAATAACCTTACCTAATCTTATCACTTTATTAAACACTAGTTTTTACTGGAAGCCTTTTTAAATTCACATATTTACATGTAAACAAACCGTAAATTATTTTTGGCTACTCATTCCGATATTTGGGGTTTTATTAGAAGAACAGACTGCTACATACCGAAAACGTGGAACAATGCAGTAATATTATTATTACACAAGAAAGAAGACAAGGTGGATCTAGAAAACTATATACCAATTAGCTTATTAAACCACATCTATAAAATGTTTACCCAAATAATTACGACAAGACTGGAAAAAAAGTTGGATTTCTACCAGCCCCGAGAACAAGCTGGTTTCCGCTCAAAATTCGAAACAAATAATCACCTACACACAATAAAAACCTTAATATAAATAAATAATAAATAGAAAAATTGATAGAATATAACAGATAACTGGTAGTTATCCTCGTAGACTTTCACAAAGCCTTCGATACCGTGGAATTAAACAGCATTGTAACTTCTCTGAACAATAGTAGAATAGACTACCTATTTACATAGTACAAACATTGCACCAAAACGCCTCAATGTGTGTAAAACTACATAATCACCACCATCACGTAGTTTTCATGAGATATCATCGGAGAGAAATTCATACAAAGCGAGGTGTGAGACAGGGCGCCACTCTTTCACCAAAATTATTTATAAATGTCTTCTAATACGCCTTTATAATGCTAAAGTGGGAAAATAGAGAAATAAAAATACACGGGAAAATGCTCAATCATCTACAGTTTGGCGACGATATAGTACTTTACGTAAAGCACAACAGATCTTACAACAACTAAAAAACGTGTATCTTCAACAATAGGTCTAAAAATGAACATCAATAAGACCCAATTTAAGACAAATTTTGTTCCCAATAAACACCTAACCATCCAAAATCAAGTGATACCTGTGAATTTTAACGACAAATAACACTTGCTTGGGCGGCGTATGGTTAACTAAGAGACATCTTTGATAGCGACATCCTGATATCTATGAAACAGCAGACATTTGACCAATGCGTTCTTCCTATTATGACATACGGAGCAGAAACTCCGGAGAAAAACGGAGTGGCACAAAGTAAGGAACCAAGACCTAAGGAACAGAACAGGTATCACTGATGTCGTCTAACTTATAGCCAAGCTGAAATAAAATTGAGCAGGTCACTCAGTGAGACTTAGAGATTCGAGATGGACCAGAAAACTAATTGACTGGCGCACAAGAGAAGAAAAACGCAGCAGAGAACGACCACCAACACGCTGGATGGACGAAATTAAACGAATATCCAAGAAATGGCAACAAAAAATGGGAGAGACCTATGTCCAGCAGTGAACAAAAAAGGTTGCATAATGATGAGTAGGAGCAAAACGAATTTCCGTAAATTGCTTAGAACTCTGTTGGCTAGCTCAATAACACATAATGAAAACTAGTGTTTATGTAACTTCTGAATAATATTTGTGATAAATTAGGTAACTAAACAAGGAATCCAAACATAAATTTTTCTTTCACTAGATTTATAGTCGCCGTAAGACGTTTTAAGTAATTCAAATGTAATGGTAATGTATCGCCAGTTTTCGATGTCGTACGGGTCACTTTGAAATAACCGATAATTTATCCGGCTATTTTCTCTTGAAACAGATATAGATCTGTTTTCGCTACACTCCACTCTTTTTAAAGCCGATCTTTCCATTACAAAATTTTCTGCGACTACTTTTCTGAATGGTGAAAGCAGCAGGAGTTTTTAGCTTGCATAAACTTTGGAGGAAGAAGTAAAAAAGAGGAAAAACTAAAAATTCACTGTTTTTATGGAGTACGATTCTTTTGATTTAGAAATCCTTTACAGTTTTAATTAATCGTTTTTAAAATCCGCATTTTAACAGCGACGACGTATTGAAAACTAATGCTCGTAGTAGTTTTGAAGAATTGTTAATTAACGATGGAGAAGTTATAATGACGAAATGGTAAAAAAATAAAGGTCTAAAAGTTTGTAAGCATTGAAAATAAAGATATGTGCAAAAAATTCGAGGGAATTTAAAAAAATATATCGATGGCTTAAACTGTAAACTGGCTTATTCCACTTTTTCATGAAATTTAGAGTATTATGCCATCTGTTGAAAATAAATTAAATCTGTCGTTTGATGATGTTAAAATACCTAAGTGAATAAATCAACTTGAGTTTATAAAGAAGACAGTAAAAATAGAGAAATTGGTCAAAGATAGTTTGGAAGAAAGAAAGATAATTAAATTTGGAATAATAGAGTTCTGAGACCACCTAGGACACTAAAGACAAGGTATAAATGTAAGGAATGAAGCAAAGATTGCAAAATTAGATGTTTTTTGATTACAGAAGACGACAGACAAATTATCTTGATTACTTTTTGCAAAAAAATGACAATGACACACATTGGGTATAGGGAAATGGTGTGTTTTAAACTGGTAGAATACAAGACAAACACAAACATTTTATAAAAGAGAAAATGAAGATACTTCCTCTTAAAGTATCTCACCCACTAAATCTAAAAAAACCAAGATATATAATTTTTTTAAATTGAAAAATAAATCAATGAATGCATTTCTCGATATCTTGTCTATTATGGAGTCACAACATTGTAGGACATCGACAGGCAATAAATGATTGGTCAACTAAAAAGGCTTTTTAAGGTTTTTTATGTAAAAAATTGGTGCAAGGAACGTAATGTAAAAGCCCTATCTATATGCGCTGTAAATACTGCGATAGATTTTAAAAACTTGTTATTTAATCATCTAAAAAAAGGATCAAGGCCAGATCTACTTTTCACATAAATTAAGACAATATTCAGAAAACGTACATACTTTACATTTTAAAAAGAAAAAAGAAGCCCGAAAAGAAAAAGAGAACGATAAAGTAACAGACAAATACGTTTTTACAATGGACTTACAGGCAGTGATGTTAGCACCACCTTCTAAAGTTTTTAGTGTATATTATAGGACCAAATTTTAAGTTCGCAATTTTGTTTATTTAACTTAAAACCTCTACAGGAAATATGCTATTTGTGGAAATAATCAGAAGGAAGTATCAATGCAGAAGAATTTGTCACAATTGTGGTTAAATTGCTATTGGACGAAGTTATACCAGCATTAAAAGAGGAAAATACGAATGAAAGTAAAAAAGTTGTACTCTATAGTGACGGATGCATTTATCAAAATAGATATGCAACCGTGAGCAATGCATTACTAAATTTAGCCATAACATATAATGTAACAATATAACAAAAGTTCTCGAAAGATTTCCATACTCAAATGGAAGCTGGAACAGGTAAAAAAATACTGAGCCCTAGTGTCCATTATCTAAACCATAACTTTTTCAAAAAATTTTCAAAAAAGTATGTGATTTTCGATAAGTCAATAAGACCTAAAAAGAAGAAAGGTGACACCAAGGTATATTCAAATTAATTGTAATATATTTTTAGTGCGATGAATTTGCTTTTTAGGTCGCCACAAAGAAAAGATAATAAAGTTACGACAAAACTTTGAAATGAATTCCCAGGCTTATATGCAACCCGACGTAATATAAAAAAGAAAAAGTTCGAGAATTTACAATTATTAAAGAAAAGTAATCCATTCTGATTGTCACGAGTACTATGCTAATATTCCATTTGAAAATTAATTATTATTTTTTTTTTTATCAATTATTAGTTTTATGTATTAGATTTAAGAAAAAACTGTTTTTAAGTCATATGATAATGTCTGATTTAAAATATGAAGCTTAAAGTTGGCTGTAAAATATGACCAGCTTAGTACCACTTGCTAAAATTTTTCATAAAATTAAGAGATTCCAAATGAAAATTCTGACTATTGACTTAAATGAATAGACTATTCATTTAATTAACTAAAGTTTAATTAATTGATCCTTCTGGATGTTCATGCTGGTACTTAGCCAAAGGCCTTCCTTGGTACCACACCTGTCAACACCGAATTTTGATGACAGGTGTGGTATTAGCTTTTAAGAATGCTTGCTGTCATGGGCCTATATAGGAGAAAACCACAATCTTCCAATATTCGGTTGTAAATTACGCTGGCAACAATCTCAACGTTTGTAGGATCATTTTCTTAAGGTGTTGCAGCCTATTATTACTAAGTATAGAATTATGGAAGTGTTCCGAAAATTCAAGAACGTTGTTTCTCATGTCGCAGTGGAATCCAGAGCCAAAAAACCCAAGGAAGTTAGGTTTTCTTCAAAAAGAAAAGAAGTTAAAAAGTTCATTTGTAATTTTCAAGCTATTGACTCATATTATTTTCGACATCACTTACCACGTGTCTACTTATCATCATACCTAAATATCGTCAAAATGTGAAAAATGTTCAATTATGGCGAAAAAGAATTTTATAATCTATTAATAAATATGGTACGATTAAGTTAATTGAAAGGGATTGGATGCCGTTCGACTGGAAACAAGAAGTGACAGGTTTTATGAAAACAGCGGCTTAACTTCATTCTAAAATTTCCTGATTTCCCTCTGATAATGAACAGTTCTTCGGAAAACTAAATTGGGAAACATTGTTGTGAAAGTAGAGATGGCTTACAGCCTTGACACTGGTACAGGGAGAAAAATCTGTAAGACCAACTGTACTATTGTAAAAATCAACCCAAAAGATTCGTTTTAGTGTGACCCTAACAGCAGAAAAGGTTAAGGACGTAGCAAACTTGATTAAAAAATATTTTGGAGTAAATTTGAGGGAGAATGGTACTTTGCAGTTGTTTAAAAACATAATGGAAGCAGAATTTGAAATATCAGCTGAATGTGACGATTGATGGGAGTGTCAAAATAATAATGCTGATTTTGATGGTAATCTTGTGTTACTTTTAATTTTAATGTTACTAAAGTTTAAATATTTTACTTTGTGTATTTTTAGTTAAATTACATTGTTGGTATGTACCAATGCAACCTGAATGAAAGATTTTAAAAGTGGAATTTTTATTTAAATATCTGATTTCCTATAGGAATGTTATAAGCAATAAATTTTAAGTAAGGACCAAAGAGAGGATTCACTCTTTCAAATACAGTTTTGTTTTGCATCATAAACGGACACTTACCATCATATTTGGATCAAACATAAACATTTAGCCATTTTTTTTCCAAAAGCAGACATTTTTATTTTCAAAAAGATTATTTTCTAAATATTTCATATATTTTTAATATCAGAATGTCCACAAAATTACTTTTAAAGCCTTCACTAAAATTATTGGAAGTGAGATTTTTATAAAAATAATAATAGCAGCTGTGTACAAAAACATCAATTAATTTTAATTTTTCTTGCATGATACATGTCCGTCTTTGATACGAAACCACTCACATATGTGTCAATACATATTTTATTTCAAATTTTCCGAAAAGAGCACTTTGTACAACATTCTAGTTGGAACCAACAACTTATATAAAGAAATGATACTACATAAATCCACAAGTACAAAATTGTATTCTAATGGATTCATAATTTATGACTCTTTTTTTTATTTACAAAATTGCTTCAACCACTAGGGGTTATTAGCATGGTACAATAAATTACATAAATGTTAATATGTTACTCTATATTTTCTGAAATAGTCCTGTATTTTGTAAAAAGTTTATAGTTTTATCATTATTGAAGCCGTTTAAGCACTCTTTGGCTGAAGAGGGTAATCCAGCTTGAAGTCGTTCTAGGGTGTACAAAGGGCAGTCCAATAGCACATGGTCCACTGAAATTACACAATCACAACTGTAGCACATGGGAATTTGTTCATTACTTAGAAGGTAATCGTAAGTTAACTTCGTATGGCCTATACGTAATCTAGAGATGCACACTTGGTCTCGTCGCTTGAATGGGAATTTGTATATAGCTACCTCTTGCTTAATGTTTTTCATGGATGTCTCTGAATTGTTCCAGTGTAGTTGCCATTCCTCGGTTATTTTGTTTCTAATATATTGCTTCAGGTCGCTATGAACGCATTTAGTGAATAATGTTGATTGTGGATTTTCTGCTGCTTCCCTGGCCAACTGATCGGCTTTTTCGTTTCCAGTTATACCACAGTGTGACGGAACCCAAAGGAATTTAACAAATCGGTCGTTTTCTTGACATCTCATTAGTTCTGACTTTATAAGCAATAGAATGGGATGGTTTGTGTATAACTGTTTCATAGAGCTGAGAGCACTTAAAGAGTCAGTTATTATCAAAGGGTTTTTTATGTTTTTATTATTCACAAATGTTATTGCTTGCAAAATAGCAAGAAGTTCTGCGAAAAATATGGTTGATCGTGAGGAAAGTGATAAGGAGTTTTTCATTTCTGAATCATCTTGGTTATGTACATAAACAGCTGTCCCTCCACTAGCCTGGTTTGCATTAAGTCTATTTTTAATATATGGTGTGTAGTTTTTTAGTTTGTAAAATTTCTGCTGTTTAAAATGTGTCTCTTGTAGACATATTATGGACGGTATGAATTTAGACATTAGTAATTTAAATTCTTCTAGACGGGTGTAAAACCCGTTCAGATTCCACTGAATTACGGAGTTGAATTTTTAATTAATAGCTGTATCGCTGCAATCTGTAGAGGAATAGTCATCCAGTAGTTTACAAAGTTTCTTCCTTAGTCTTGTACATCGTGTTTTCAAGTATCTTTGTGATAGTACTGGATGAAGTTTTTTTAGGAGATCTATTAACCCTTCGATATCTTCGGTGTATGTTTTAGCTATACTAAGCGGATCTGCAGCTCCATGGGTGTTTTCAAATAAATCTATTATCTCTTCTAGACTTAAACAGCTACTGTTTGACTTATTTTAAAAAAAAATCAACTGTACAGTTAGTAATATCTTCAGCTATGTTGTAGTAAGTTTGGACATCCGTTTTTGTTCTTTTGTGTTTTGTATTGGGTTCTTTAAAAGGATTTACACCCTCCGGTTCAGGAGAATTTGTTATATCAGAAGCATTTCTTTTAGGTGTTTGAGTTTCTGTTTGAGTTTCATTTATAGTTCTATTTATTTTACCAGGTTCAAAAGCATTTGTTTCGGGTATTTGTACTTTTGAAAGAGTTTCTATTAGAGTTTCATTTATTTTACCCGATACTGCCTCCATTGGTTGGGAGTTATCGAAAAAGGTGGAGTTTATTGGTGTGGGTGAAGTGATGGTTTCAGTAGGTTGTGGATTACTGATTTGTTTGGTAAGTACGGGATAATGTACTGTAGATTGAGTTGTATTTTCTTGTGAACTAACAGTCTGGTCACATTGTGATTGAGAAATGTGTGTTATATTGTCATCAGTGGATTGATTATTATGATTTGGGCATCGAGATGCTAAATGATTAGTTTGTTTACAAATAAAGCACGTTTGTTTTTCTAGTGAGAGAAATATTCGATATTTCTCTCACGAATTTCTAGTGATCATGGTTAATTAGTATTGAATCGGGGATATTTTCAAGATTTGTAGGGGCTATATAAGTAAAACGTCGAAAACCAATGATATGCCGAAAACTAGGATTTGATGTTCCGATCCGTAAAAAATCTATTGGTGTTATTTGATGGATTCCTATCTTTTTGAGTTCATTTTCTATTATGTTATGTGCAAAGTCAGGCAAATATGCAGGCTAAAAAGTAAGATATATGCGCATATATATGCATATTATGTATGTCAAATATGCATGTATATGCATTTATTTATGTCAAATATGCATGTATATGCATATATTTTTTGAGTCAAATATGCATGTATATGCATTATTTAAACAAAATGTGCACTTCATAAACCGTTTAAATATAATAACTTTATAAAATATTAGTTGAGTACTTGATACTATAAAATAAAACAAACCTTTTAAGCAACTATTTTAATTAGATAAATATATATTATACATGACTATTTATTTAAAAAACAATATGTGATAATATGTTTTTCAAAATTTTCTAACAAAAAGTTTTGTCGCCTATCTGTATACATATATGTTTGTATATAGAAAAGCTCCGTTCTACATCCACCGAAGTTATAGGAGCGTATTTAAAATTATTTAAAACTTCAGCCTATATATTTAATGTTTCATCAAACACCCCACTTAAAACATTTGCAACCTTAGATAGAAATATGAAACCAGTATTTTTATCTATGACTGACTTAAATTTTGCTAAAATGTCTTTGCCAATTTGACCCTCAACAATTTTGCAAGATAGTTCAAATTTTTTTATTACTTTAACTGCTTCAATTAACGATAAATTCGTATCCTGTAGCTGAAGGATGCAACTTGGCACAAAATCATAGTTTGATTTTATGTATGAAAGTTGCTGTGGTAGTAATTTATTTTTTAGTAATTCTTTGGAAACTATAAGTTCTTCGGAAGAATCGTCAGCTAATTTCATTATTACTGGCTTCAATTCAGAAAAATGTTCTGCATAAAACATTGCAGCCTCTAACCAAGTTCCCCATCTAGTAACAATAGGTTTTGGTGGAAAAGGAAGATTGGGCAAATGTTCTTTATACAACTGAGTTCTTATAGGTGACTTAAGAAATATTTTTTTCATATTTGAAATTAAATTATTAACAAGAGAAAATTTATTTCTTATTTCTTCTGCGACCCTATTTAAACCATATGCTAGGCAAGTTGTATGTACTAAACGCGGATAAAATTTTTTCAAATTGTTTCCTACTTTAACCATGTAAGGTGCAGCATCTGAAAGAAACAGCAAAAATTTTTCATTGGGAACAGCTAAAGGAAGAAAAAAATTTGTTAAACTATCTTGCAAAAACCTTGTAACTGTTAGTGCGTTGGTTTTATCCAACTGCTTGGAAGCAATTAAATGCGATTTACAAGCTTGTTCATTTTTAAAAGATCCAATTAATAAATGTGCGATATAACGTCCAGAAGAATCAATTGTTTCATCCACACATACATAAAAATAATTGTCTCCTATATCTAATTTTATTTTACTCAGTACAGCAGAATAAACAGAATCGATCTCGTTTCTTCTTAAGCTTCTTTCACTCGGAATATTCCATTTGCAGTATTTTCCAAGAAACATGCGCAAATTTTCGTTCGATAATTTGGACAAAGGTATATTTGAGCTTAACAATGCTTCACACAAATCATGGTTAAATATCTCTTGCTCATTTGATTTCTGATTCGTTGATTGTAAGCATCTAGATATCGAATCTTGCTTTTTCTCTCCCGATTCTAATTTCTGTTTTTTGCCGATGTGTAAAGCAGTTTTGCAATGCTGAACTATTTGGAATTTTTTTTCGCATGGTATCTGCAAAAAAAATCCTACAGTAAACTAAATAATTTTTAGATCGAGGGTTATTAAGGCATTTATTATGCCTGGTTGCACCAACACATCTTAAGCTTAAAACGTGCCTTAAGCTCAGCTTACGAAACATAAGCTTTATACTCGAAAATGATGGTGCAACGTAAGCGAAACAAAAAACGGCCCTATCTAAAAGCTGAGCTTGGCTAAGCTGGAAATTAAGATTTGTCGGTTCAACCAGGCATTAAATGTGTAACAAAATAACTTAACCATCAAAAATGCATATTTTTTTGTTTCTGATTTAGTCTACTCGCAACATAAGGAGTCCCGTGGGAAATTCTAGCTCGCCGTGATTTGATGGTGGTATTATAGGTTTTTTGGGTCGCTTAATCTAATGGAAGTGTTCTGGAAGCCCAAATATTACCCTTCTTCTCCTTGCAGTAAGATTCCTATCGGAAGTTGACTACCATCACAGCAATTTTAACTTTGTTGGCTGCAGCTCTGAACAACTGTATTGAACACATTTCTCTTTCTCCGAGATTTTTTCTTAGATTGTGAGTCTTAACAGGAAGTACTTTTCTCCTCTCGTTATGTGGCCTAGGTATTCCAGTTTTTTGTTTGTATGCTGTATGGTAACAAATTATGGTAAAATTAGGTATTTTTCAGGTATTATTAGAAGCCCTGCAAAAAAATGATAGTGTTATCTTCTCTGGTGTATTTCTGCTCGCTGAATCGAATGCGACTAGTTGCGATTACTCAAAATATATTCTTATTTTGTTAATAACAAAATAATTGTTTATTCGCCGAAATGCTCGAAATAATGGGCTCTCTACATAAAGTTTGTAGTCTTTTTCATAGCTTTTTTAAGAACAAAATTTTTGGAAAAATTACTTTTTGAGTTATTTACGAGAAACCGTCTAATACGTGTTTTTTTTTTGAAAAATGAGCATATTCACTCGCAACTAACTCGAAAAATATTGACTTTGTAGAACAAAAGTTGCTTAGAATAATTAATCACTTAATCAGTTTATCCACTTCTGGACTTATTTTAAAGGTATTGTTTTCACCCCCGAAAAAAGAGGTGAAACTCACCCCCAGGGTAAAAACACACATCGGCACAATATCAGTTTTTTGTTTGACATGTTAGATTACGTGTATGCCAAATTTAATGTCAACTCAAGTGGCTTTTGAAAATTTAGAGCAAAAACCGTGAGTTAACGTACTATAAAAACAGCTATTTTTGCAATAATTTATTAATAAAAAAGTAGTGGCGCGGTTTAATTCATCACGACTAGTGATAATCGATTTAGTATAAAAATACTATCAAAAAAATTACAAACTTGTGGTAGATAGCGCATTATTTCGAGCTTTTCGGCGAATAAATAATTATTTTGTTATTAACAAAATAAGAACATATTTTGAGTAACCGTGACTAGTTAGCTTCAGTGACCAAAACCACAAGAGAAGACCTGGACCTTAACACTATTAACTTCTTTACTGGGCTTCTAATATTAGCCCTTTATTGGGGGTTTAAAATAAATATACCTTTTACACAGAAGATTTTCCTTAAATTTTTGTAATTAATGGTATACAGGCAGCTACAGGAAATTTTTCCTTGTGAACTTCTAAATAATACTTGAAAAATACTTAATTTTACCATAATTTGTTAATAACAATTAAACGGGTAATATTTGGGCTTCCAGTCCACTTCCATTAGATTCAGCGACCCAAAAACCCGAGAATACCACCATTAAATCATAGCGAGCTAGAATTTCCTACGGGGCCCCTTATGTTGCAACTAGACTAATTATTTTAATGCAATTTAAAATATTCAGGTTTACTTGTTAGTTTTGTAATTGTATTCACTTACAATTTTACTGCATGCTGAGCAAAATACTTTTCCCATATCAATGACTAATTCTGGATATGTCTTGATCCACGCAGATACATTCACTTTTTTCGACATTGTAACTACACTGGATAAAACTTTTTATCACACAGTACACTCCAAAAGTAGGTACAACAGTAACATGTATTTAACAACTCAAGTTCAATAAATAAACTTGGTTGAAATTTTTCTTACCTAAGTAAATAAAAGGCCAATAATAAACCCCAATAAACTAATTCTTGGTAATTTTTACCTTCTATTTTAAGGTATCCATTTAGAAAGTGTTAAGGGATTAAGATAAGAATAACATTTTATATTTTGGAAATACTAGGTGCTTATGAAGGTATTTTAACCATGAATCAACAAATAAATTCATTTTGAAAACCTATTATATGCATTTTATTTTTAAATTTACCAATATATGCAAAATTCAAAAAAATACACAAAAATATGCAAATGCATATGCATATGCACTCTTGCATATTTGCCTGACTCTGGTTATGTGGTACAGAAGGAGATACATTAGAAATAATTAATTTTTCATTTGGAGTAATAATTAGTTTTCTAGCCTGAATACGATATTGGTTTACTGTTATTATCCCATTATCCGTTTCCAAAAATTTTTGAACAATATTTTCCGAAGTGAAGTAGATGCATATACGATCATTAACAATTCTGGATATTGCAAGTATATTTTTGGGGTCAACTAAGTTGGCTACAGCATTCAGGTAATCCTCGATTTTTGAATTTGGAACTGTATTTACTACAATTGCTTGTTTTTTGGAAGGAAATATGTTGGTGGGTTCATTTAAAACTGTTGAATATAACTTTGGTGCAGTAGTATCATTTTTGGGGATTTCTTGTTGTGAAAAAACATTTGATGATGAAGCTTGTTTCATGTTGATCTACGGAACCTGAGTACGGTCCTGGCACCAATACGAAATCATTGATAGTAACTCGATGTAATTAGATAAATTAAATTACTTACAGTTAATGTCAACAGTATCAACAATAAATAATTATTTGTTAATAATTTACACTTTATTACACTTTTAGCTTTCAATGTTTTTAAACAAAACCACAAAAACTAGGTGCGATTAAGGTAATTAGGTGTTGCTTCGTTGAACGCTCGAAGTCGACTTCAATTTATGACTCTCTTATTTAAGAAATGGTTAAACTGTAGTCAACCGTTGGCTGAAAAACTAAGAAATCTAAACGTCAATCCCATGAGATTTTGTGCACTACAGAACCAGTGTGCAGCTTACCGACATTTATTTTTTTCAGTTACGAGCATCAATTTTTCAGACATCCGTTTTAACGGCGAAACTTTTTGAAAGTTTTGTTAAGTTCAAAGATAAGGCCTGTTTTTGTACGACGATTTCATAATTTTAAAAAGTTTTCTTGTACAAAACACTGCTGGCTCCTGTAACTTTCGGTCAAAGTTTGGAGACAATCAAAAAGTTAGTATTAGATAAGTGGGCAATTTGTGATAAATTTATACACACTGTGCTAAGAATTTTGATTCAAAATTATAATGTTGCAAGTCATTACTTTATATGCGTCTTTTAAATTTAATCATGTATTTATTGTAATACAACCTACTTGATAAATATATTCTTTTCTTCTTCTTTTAGTACCATGTCGTGTAATACCGATTATTGAACGTTGGCGATCATATTGGAAACAATAACTTTTACGGCGACTCTAAATAAATTACCATGATATTACCCTGTATTATGAGCTGTAGAAGGTTATATCTCTCTGGATGTCTCATTACATGACCAAAATACTTTAACTCGAATTTTTATCTTTTTGTTATTTCTTTGCTCTTTTTCATTCGATGTAAAACTATTTCATTTTTATTTAATTAATCCAACTTATCCGCAATATTCGTTGACAAATCCACATTCAAAGCCTCCAATTTTTCCATTAATGTATCTGTAAGTGTCCAGCTCTCCATACCATACAGCAATGTGGAGAATATATAGCAGCGTATTAATCTGATTTTAGGGTTTAACGTAATATCTATATTAATTAGATTTTTCTTTAATTTATAGAAAGTGGCTCTGGCTTTTTCAAAGCGTATTCTTATTATTTTATTAATATCCCAGGTATCGTCAACGGTTACGCCGAAATAGGTAATATTGTGGACTCTTTCTAACTCTATTCCAAACGCTATGATGTTCGTTGATTGTAACTGTTTGTTGTTGACGACCATAAGTTTTGTCTTAATAGTTTTAGCCCATATTCATCACATGCTTCGATTACCCTTTTTATAAGCTGTTGCAGGTCTTCTTCATTGGAGACAATAAGGACCGTGTCGTCTGCATATCTAAGATTGCTAACAATAATTCCGTTGATTTTAATGCCTGTATCTTCAAATATGGCTTCTTTGAAAAACAATTAGAGTAGATATTAAAAAGTAGAGGCGATAGAATACATCCTTGCCTCACTCCACGTCGTATTTCCACTGCTTTCGTCATGTTGTACCCAATTTTTATATTTGCACATTGATGCATTTATTGATAATAATAAGTATATAGAATAATAAATATATATTTGATGTAAGAGGATTGGATTGGCAAAAGTACCATCCATCAATGATACTATGATAGTATTGTAAGCTTAAGTTTCACTGGTTGGTTCAATAGTTCACTTAAAAGATAATTTTTGACGTGATCTGTAATGCAGTTTTGCTATTTATTTGCACTATCACTGAAATCCTATCTATTCTGTTACATGTAGTATATTTACATCATCCTGATTAAAAAAAATTAACGATCTTTAGGTTGGATGGCTACACTTCCAAAAGTTATATACTGAATATCCAGATTAGTTTTAGCATTATCTTGTGAACATCATAAATACTGATTGAGTACAGTTTTTATTTTTTAATGTGGATATCCTGTCGCTAAGGCGTGTCCATGGAAGGGTGTGGATCATCCTTTGTCGCTCTGTTCGTGGCAGCGGATGATCGCAGGACTCTCTAAGTGGCTTAAATAGACTTGAAGTTGCCAGTTTATCTCTCTCTGATATATATGTCCAGGTCGGGTTGTCAGAAAAAGAAGTAAGGCAGATGAAACTAAGTTATCTGGAGATAACGCACCTTGCTTGTCCTCTTGTCATCTTCAAGTAATAAATACAATACCAGAGTTTGAATTTCGAAACAAGGTTTGGAAACCATCTTTCGTAAGTGTACAGACTGGAATTGGATGAGTTCAATGGTCAAGTTTATGGATGCGTAGGCAGAAAGCCCCATGGACGCAGCAGATTGTCAGACCTTACTCGCAACACGCTGTAAGATAAAGGAGAAAACAACAAACGTAAACCAGAAACGTAAACAACAAACCTACAATGGTAAAACGACTGAAAATGTGGAAATAAGCAATGGGTCGAATAATTAAGTAAATGTATGGAAGATGAATAATTTAATATATGTATATGTGTGTGTGTGTGTGCTGGTTGTAGCTTGCGTGTGGGAAGAGCTCTAAATTGAGTAGGGACTTTTCAGCACTTCACGGAAGACGGACTATGCGGGGAAAGTCCTTAACCTCAACATGGCGCGTTTCAATGGCTGATAGGTAACGTTTCTGTAGATATGCAGGACAGGTGCGAATAAAGTCTAACCAAATAAGTACCTGCGGATCAACTGAGGGCATGGCATAGGACAGCAGCTATGTCATTATTGCACTGGGGCTGTATGATCCATACATGTCATGTAAATTACTTACAGGCGACAACTGCATCTTAGTTTAACAGACTGTGAGACTGCGATCAAGCAGGCAACGAAAAACCACCTGATTATCTTCCCATAGAGCGTTATGAAATGATAACTTAGCAAGAAAATTCTGTGCTCTGCAATCCGGCTAGCAACCGGTGCTATATCGATTTCTGGTCGAATGGTGTAAAATGGGCGACCAAGCAGATGATATCAAGCAATATCTGCGAAATGGGATACTAGAAGATCAAACTTAACATTAAGTAAAAAACACCGCATCGCAACATGGAATGTTAGGGGACTACTACAGCCAGATAAATTGTATATATTAGAAAATGCACTGATTAAGGAAAACATAGATATTTGTGGGATATTTAAGACACACTGGGAAGGCCAAGGACATTAGAAGGCTACTTACTACAAAGTTTTCATGCCGGGAGCTAATAAATTAGAACAAAAAGGCGTAGCAATATTAATTCAAAACCTTCTTCTTCCTTCTAGTACATAGGCTTTAAAGCCTGTTTCTTCTTTGATATTAGCCTCATAAATTGTCGCATCATCTTTTTTTTGGTCTGCCAATACTTCTTCGTCCATTTGGTGACTTATCTCGTGCTATTCGTACTATTATATCCTCTGCCATTCTACTGATTTTGTTTTTGTTTTGTCACCCATCCATTTATGTCTTCTATATTGCATGCTCTTCTTATGTTTTCGCTTCTCTCCCTATCCAATGAACTTTTCCCCAGACGCCAAGAATCAGCCGACTTAAATCAAGGAAAAGGTTTATGAGAAATGTCAGCGTCGAACCACCCGAAGTGTTCCCCCATACATCCAAAACGACCTAATGGAATGAACCTGGACTGGAGAACCTGGCGGCCACTCAACCGCATGCGCACAGGTATTGCCCCTGTAAAACAGAACCTCAATAAATGGGGCATCAAGACAGATAGCGAGGCACTCTGTGAATGTGGGGAAATACAGAACGTGGAGCACCTGAGAGTATGCAGACTTTGCCGATTACAGTGCACCCTCAATGATTTATGGGTCGCAAATACGAAGGCTGTAGACGTAGCCCGATATTGAGCAGAAAAACTGTAGTCGGATCCAGACTCGAAAAAGTAAAGAAAGTAAAGACTTTTCCCTGATATTCGTCGGAGTATTTTCATCTCTGTTGTTTCTAGCAGTCGTCTTGTTTTAGATGTGTCAGGTCTTGTCTCCGCCATGTATTTTAATATAGGTCTAATTGCTGCTTTATAGATTCTTGTTTTTGTGTCTTGTCTTAGGTGTTTGTTCTTCCAGATTGTGTCATTAAGAGAACCCGCCGCTTTACTTGCTTTTAAGCTTTGTTCTCGTACTTCTTCTTCATCTCCGTAACTAGTTATACCTATTCCCAAATATCTAAACCTTGCTTCCTCCTTTATTATTTTCCCATCAATTTCGATTTTACACCGTGGTGGGTATTTAGTTGTTGTCATACATTTGGTTTTGTCTGCTGATATTATCATATTATATTTCTTAGCTGTTGTATCGAAGATATGTGTTAATCTTTGGAGCTCGTCTTCTGTCGCGGCGATTAATGCGGCGTCGTCTGCATAACATAATATTTGGATTTTTTGTTCCCCATTCTGTAGTCATAACCTTTACGTACTGCTTGTATTATTTCGTCCATCAATATATTAAAGAGAAGTGGGCTCAAATAGTCACCCTGTCTGCTTTAAACGCTAAATCAACCAAAATGCATATGATACAGATATATGTTATAACATTTTAAGCAGCAGAAGATACAGTAGAAGGCCACAGAGCCAGTTTATCCATGATCCGGGAAAGGTCGCAATTTCATAGATCCAATTTATTTTTTGTTATACAAGATATTGTAAATATTGAAGATTTGCTGTTAAATTTAATATCAAATTCTCATTTAGATCAAATTATTTTTATATGAAAATTTATGTGAGAAACAAAGAAACATAGATTTAAATAAATTTAATAATCTTTTAGAACAAAAGAGTATCCATACTTTGGATAACCTCAATAGAAATAATGACATATAAGCAAAAGCTACAATTGTCAATCTATCAAATAGACATTTAAATGCAAGAGAGTATTTAATACAGTCAAAAGGTCAACACTTTGCTGTTACTCGAATATACAAAACTTTATTCTAGTTTAAAGATTAATTACACCTGATTACAGTAAGACCCCTCATTTTTATGGAGTACCGAAAGTTAATAAAATGAATATACCACTTAGTCGTATTTGTAGTGCCATAAATTCTCCTTGTTGTGAACTGTTAAAATTTTTATTAAATATTATAGAGCTATTTGCACATAAAACTGATAAATTTAGAAAAAATACAATAAATTTCGTTCAGATATATATAATATTTTAGTAAGTTTTGACATAAATATTTTATTTACGAATGTGTAATTAAATAATACTTTGAATGTATTTAAGACTATAACTATAATTAACCTAATAAGCCACTCTCTTAAAATTTTCCTGAGTATTCGCCCCGTGCGTGACTGACGCGACACCTACCGCCTTCATCTGACAATTTTGGAGTCCCAATTTTCAGGTTAAACATATGACATATGTTTGACATTGTTAAATACATGCGAAATTGACAATTATTAATCAATTAATTTTTTAACTATACTTTTTCAGTTTATGTACAACATAAATGTAGTATTAAAAACTGGGTTTCTCAAAATTCATCATAATATATCTTTTCAACGCCAAACGGAAAAGAAAGGGAAAAATCTAGTACTAGCAAATCAAGTTTTTCACGCAAAAGAGCATATAATTAAAAACAATAATAGCAAAAGTTATGATATAAAAGCTAAAGTCATCTGTAGTTAGCGTGAAGCCATATGAAATATCATTCAAGGTAAATTATTTAAAATTTTCCTATTTCAATTGCATAAAAATGAAATTATGTGATATTTACTTTTTCATATTAATAGCACGAATTCATCTTTTTCTTTTCTCTAATTTATAAGTAATCTTTGGGAACATATAAAAACTACACTCACTGTTTTTGCTATTATTAGCACAATTAAATACGCAACATGTATTTGCACACATTTTTGATAAAATTTATGCGTAAAAATATTTTGTCCAATATTCCAATTTTGTCATATTTCGCCACTACGCACGCTGGCATCGTTTCAATGTATCCCTACCATGGTCACGCACGGAGCGAATACTTCACAACAGAATTACACGCAAAATGCGAAGAAGATCTTGAACTTTTTTCAAGATATTAATATAATATTAATAGATATTAATATTGGTAATATTAGTAATTAATTATGAGTACTAATAATCGATGATAAGTATATCAAATGCAGAATTGTATGATATGATTGGAGTTTATTTCGAATGTCACCAAAATGCCGCTATTGCCTCACGTATATATTCTGTAAGATATCCTGACAGGAGAAAATCTAATGAAGTATTTGAAAGAAAGGTAAAAATATTAAGAGAAACTTGTAGTTTTCATCGTCCTTGTTTTAAACGATGTAGTAGAGGTATGACCGAAAATAATTCAATCAATGTTCTTGCTTTAATTCAACAGAATCCACATATAAGCAGACAGCAAATCTCTATAGAATTAAACATACCCAAAACTACTGTTCTAAGGATTTTAAAACATCACAGGTTGGTTTTTCATATTATTAAGTGAACGTTTAAGCCAGAAACTTGGAATTCTATTTAAACTTTAGATTCAACTGTTATTTTAATATTCCGATAAAAACGGCAACACGGCGCTTTTATCCTTTTATCCGTTTCTTAAAAATACTTATGCACGAAATATACTGGTTTCTTTTTCACCAATATTTATTGTTCTATTTTTTAGTTTGCATCCTTATCATGTAGTTCTCCACCAAGCTTTACATGAGAGAGATTTTGATGCAAGGCTGGATTACTGCAATTGGATGTTAAGTCTGCAAGAAGAACAATCGCGGATCATGTCAAAGTTTTTGTGAACAGACGAGGCTATGTTTAAGGTTCAAGGTAGATGGACTCTTAATGTTTGGTGTGGTATAGTTGATGGAAAGATCGTAGGTCCATATTTCTTTATAACTTTAAATGGCGAAAAATATTTGGATTTTCTGGAAAATCAGTTGCCTGTTTTATTAAAAGATACTTCCTTACAAACAAGAAGAGATATGATATTACAGCATGATAGGTGTCCTGCGTACTTTTTCAGACGAGTTCGAGATTATTTGTATGCAACTTATCCAAATAAATGGATTGGAAGGAGAATCTCTAGACTTAATATATCTGGACTTTTATCTATGGGGAAGATTGAAGGACTTGGTGTACCAAACTTGACCAACCACGCGAGTCGAGATGAAACAGCGAATTATAAACGCAATAAATAGTATATCAACAGCTGAGATTGAAGCAGCTGTTATGTCTACGCGCGAAAGATTACATCTTTGTGTGGACAATGATGGGAAACAATTTGAACATTTAATTGGACATTATGTTTTAATAATCGAGATGTTTGTATAATCTTTCACATATTTAATTTTAAGTTACAATAAGGGGTGAGTCAATACTATACTTATTTATGTTTATGCGTTTTTATTCATATCTCGAGTTCTACAAATACTATTAACATACAGTTTGCGCCGGTGTTTATAATAAAATAGGTGTTTCCATTAAACATTTTGAAGAAAAATAAATTTTAATTTTTTCTATTCAAAAGTACCCTCTACCCATAACAATTAAAACTAAATTCAATTGTTTTATAGTAGATATAAATTAAATTATCCATACTCTTTTTAATGACACTAATTTCGTTAAAATCGGTTGATCCAAACCAAAGTTATAGGTATTTATCCACAAATACTTTCCCACTCTTCCCCAACCTTTATTTGAAAAAATAAAAAACACAGTACTTGAACAACTTTGTGCAGAATTTAGGCCTCTTTCTAGTTTACTTATTTAACACTTGGTATAATTGGGCATATTTCACAAAAAACTGGTTTTCAAATTTTTATTCACAGGTTACGCCCCCTAGCGGTTAACCCAGAAACTTGAAAGTTATTTCCAGCGATTTCTCTTGACCACTTTTACTAAGTAATTTTTTCTCCTAAAGTTATAACAGGAATAGTTTCTGATATATAGCCGAGAGATCGGCTTATTGGACCACCCGGTACAACTACAATAAATAATTCTACTTTTATTCGATAATTAAAAATAAGTTTTTACAGAAAACAACACCAAATTTTCAAATGTAAAAAATATAAAGTAGACCCAGATATTTAAGACACGACGGATAATAAAGCAAATAATAACTGAAAGACAACTATCACGAACAAACAGTGATAATAAATGGGTTTTGTATTCTTGTGTACTCTGGTGACGTAACTCAAGCATCCCCACCCTAGTCGGAAGAGGCAACCGTAGTAAGTCTACGAACCGTGAGGTTTATACATATTTTCTGACGTTACTGGACATTTCATGAATTTTCGATGTAAACTTGAATGTTCTCAAACTACTTCTTCTTTTTCATCAAGGTACTTTTTCTATGTGGGATAAATACCACCGAATTCTGGTAACAATATATTCGCTCCGTGCGTGACCATGGTAGGGATACATTGAAACGATGCCAGCGTGCGTAGTGGCGAAATATGACAAAATTGGAATATTGGACAAAATATTTTTACGCATAAATTTTATCAAAAATGTGTGCAAATACATGTTGCGTATTTAATTGTGCTAATAATAGCAAAAACAGTGAGTGTAGTTTTTATATGTTCCCAAAGATTACTTATAAATTAGAGAAAAGAAAAAGATGAATTCGTGCTACTAATATGAAAAAGTAAATATCACATAATTTCATTTTTATGCAATTGAAATAGAAAAATTTTAAATAATTTACCTTGAATGATATTTCATATGGCTTCACGCTAACTACAGATGACTTTAGCTTTTATATCATAACTTTTGCTATTATTGTTTTTAATTATATGCTCTTTTGCGTGAAAAACTTGATTTGCTAGTACTAGATTTTTCCCTTTCTTTTCCGTTTGGAGTTGAAAAGATATATTATGATGAATTTTGAGAAACCCAGTTTTTAATACTACATTTATTTTGTACATAAACTGAAAAAGTATAGTTAAAAAATTAATTGATTAATAATTGTCAATTTCGCATGTATTTAACAATGTCAAACATATGTCATATGTTTAACCTGAAAATTGGGACTCCAAAATTGTCAGATGAAGGCGGTAGGTGTCGCGTCAGTCACGCACGGAGCGAATATTTGCGCATTTAAAGCATTTTTTATGCATACAATTTAATAATGATGACCTGCTTTTTTGACATTTTATACCTATATGGAATTATATACACTTACTGTGTACGAAGATTGGAGCTTGCCAAACGCGTAAAATTATTCGGTAAAACGATCAGCATAGGCAATTAATTTTGTTAAGCCAAGGATAATTATGATATATAATAATCTTAAGTAGTTATTCCAGAAGTAGCAAATGTAATCACAAAATTTATAGGGTTTAGATGTTTACGATCAGTGTAAACGTGCTGTAAGAGGAAAACCGTAGCTCAACTTGTCTATAATGGATCATAACCGGAAACATTAAATAAATTTACAACCATGAGAAAGGTGTAAAGGAAAAAGAATAAGATTTTATTGTTGTTATTAAAGAATTTTGCGAATGGTGAGTCTCTCATAAAGTAAAGATGATGATATAAAAAATGATTAATGACTCATTAATGCCAATTTGAAGTGACGTCAGTATTACAGAAATGGCGAAGGCTCTGAGATTAAGTGACTGAATTTATGTTGTCTGATTTTCTTTTCTTATTAAAACGTAACGTTTTCTTTAGTAGTATACAGGAAATAAGTAAATACTAACAATTTTAATTATAAGTGTGTTTATATGTGGTTGAAAATATGACTAGATAACTAGATCTATTTGTCTAACTAATTTTTGTTAGTTAAAATCGTGAATTTCTGCACTTTGTAATTTTTTTTATATTTTTAATATCCTTAACCAACAGACATTTTTACAAGTTCTTTCTTATATTTGTTTTTTTAAATTTTTTGTATATATATTCTGTTTACCACTACATATATTTTACAATTTTAAACGTATGGTTTTATGTACTAAAAGAACTATAGATATTAGTAATTGAGAAGTGTTCAAATGAGTAGTGAGACGCAATACAAGGTGTTGCTCCCAGATAACACGTCTAGCCTCTCAATTCCAATCCTCACCTTAAAGAAGTAGGATCTTGATCACACTGGTGAACTCCGGAAAACATGAGTAACCCTATTGGAGATTGGATAACCAACCCTAATGGAAGGTAGGGTCAGGGCGAACAAGCAAAGGAGAAAGCATAGCTTGTTCAGAAGCTACAGCCAGCAGCCCTGGCACTGGACCTTAAACTCAGCTATCACGAATGCTACGAACAATGAACTAACTGGGCGGACCAACGGACAACGGTCAAAGCTACGGAATAAGGACTCAATGATGGATTTTCGACTGGGAACCTGGAATGTTCAAACCATGCTGCAAGCAGGCAAAATGCAAAGTATAGCACAAGAACTACAGAAGTACGAAGTAGACATAGCAGCCCTCCAAGAAAATAGATTTAAAGGCCATCGTTGCATAAATAAAAAAGAATACAAGAATACGAGAATAATAAAGAGTGCAAGAATTGGAGTGGGTTTAATGGTAAAACATAAATGCCGCAGGTCAGTATTGGGTTTTACTCCAGTTAATGAAAGAATATGCAAAATACGTCTAAGGGGAAAATTTCATAATATTACAATAATTAATATCCATGCTCCAACAAAAGCAGCAGATGAACTAGTAACAAAGTATAATCAATTCTATGACCAACTACAAGTAGCATGTGAAAACGCACACAACTATGCTTACTTTCGTAAGCATCATCATCAATCAGCCAATCGCGTCCACTGCTGGACATAGGCCTTCCTCAGTTCTTTCCAGTGTTCTCTACACTGGGCCGCTTGTAGCCAGTTTCCCGCTACACGTTTAATGTCATCGGTCCATCTAGTCGGTGGTCGTCCTCGGCTTTTTTTATAATTTCTGGACCTCCATTCCATAATACGTCTTGTCCACCGTCCATCTTGTGTTCTGGCTAAGTGCCCTGCCCAGTTCCGCTTAAGCGTCGTGGTTCTTTCGATGACGTCTTGAACTCCTGATCTTCGCCTGATTTGTTGGTTTGTTATGTGGTCTCGAAGGCTCACGTTCAGCATTGCACGTTCCATGGCTCGTTGTGTAACTCTAAGTTTATTCGCAGATTTTTGCGTGAGTGTTAAAGTCTCTGCTCCATAAGTTTATACAGGTAAAACACATTGGTTATAAACCTTTCGCTTGAGACACATGGGAATTGAACTTTTTAGAATATGGCTTAATTTGCCAAATGCTGCCCATGTTAGACCTATTCGCCTCTGTATTTCATGTGTTTGATTGTCTCTGGTTATTTTGATTTCGTGTCCCAGATATTTGTAAGTGTCTGTTTGTTGTATGGTATTATTGTCAATAGTTATATTTTTACTCATTACGAGATTTGTTATCATTTTAGTTTTCTCAAAGTTTATCTTTAATCCTGCTCTTTCAGACAGACTTTTAAGCGAATGTATCATAGAAACTGTAACATGTAAGTTATCTGCGATTAATACAACATCATCTGCAAACCTTAGGTGATTAAATCTTTCTCCATCTATATTGATGCCCATATATTGCCATTGAGTACCCTTAAATATTGACTCTAGAGCTGCCGTGAACAATTTTGGTGAAATATTGTCTCCTTGTCTAACTCCTCGACCTAAGCTGAATTTTTCTGTGTCTTCGTGCAGTCGTATACTTGATGTAGCGTTCTGATAGATTTTTTGATTAGTGTCGTGTACCTGTAATGTATTCGGCTTTGATTTAGGGCTTCCAGTATTGTTTCAAACTCTACAGAATCAAAAACCTTCTCGTAATCGACAAATGCAAAAACCAGTGGTATGTTGTACTCGATGCACTTTTCTATTAAGATCTTTATGGTATGCAAATGGTCATTTGTGCCATATCCTGCCCTGAAGCCTGCCTGTTCTTTGGGCTGATAGAAATCAAGTTTAGGTGTTAGCCTTTTTGTTAAGATTTTTATAAAGAGTTTGTATATATGTGTCAAGAGGCTGATGGGTCTATAATTTTCTAATTTAGTAATATCGCCTTTTTTGTGTAACAAGACTATTACTGCATTGTTCCAGTCTTTTGGAATCGTACCCGCATGTAAGCATTTAGTAAACAGTTCGCTTACTGATTTTAATAAAATTTCTCCATTTGCTTTTATTGCCTCGATAACGAGTCCATCATCACCAGGTGATCGATGGTTCTTCATTTCCTTTAAAGCTGCCCTTACTTCTGACACAGTAATGGGTAAAAGTATTTCCGATCCCTGATTTATGAGAGTCTTTACTCGTGTCGGGAAATTGTCTTGTGGTCTTTGGCTGGTATAGAAGTCTTTAGAAAATTCTCTAGTTATTTTCAGAATGTTTTCTTTATCTGTTGTTGCCTTTCCGTCTTTATCTCTCAGCTTGTATATTTCTTTTTTACTTTGCGTAAGTTTTCTTTTCATTATCTTTAAACCTTTGTTCTCTTCTACTGTTTGAGTAATTACATTAGTATTATGTCTTCTTACATCTTTTCTAATTTCCGCTGTAATTCTTTTATTTAGTTTTTTATATTCTTCTTTGTTTCCCTTTTCGTTCTCGCTTAGGTTTCGTCGTATTTCCATGAGAGCCCTTGTATCTTTGCTAATCTTTTCACTTTTGGTGTCACATTTTTTGCAACATTTGAGTTGTGCGTTTCTAACTGAGTCTGTTATTAATTTATTGTGATCGTCGATATTAAGAGGTTTGGGATTATTACTCTGTAAAGTTTCGGCTATATTTCTTATGTATGCTTCTGGATGATTTGGTGAATTCCAAACTATGCGTTTACAACTGTTTATCATCTTTGCTCTTTTTTTTTGTAGATTGATCGTTACTATAGCTCTTACTGGTCTGTGGTCGCTTCCTACTGATAGTTTATTGAGTACAGTGACATCTTGAATAAATTGCTTTTTGTCTGTTATTATATAATCATATTCGCTCTTAGTTCTTCCGTCTGGACTAGCCCACGTCAATTTTCTATTATGTTTCTTCTTAAAAAAGGTGTTCATTGCATACATTTTATGTTGCAGTAGAAAGTTGGTAAGCATTTCGCCTCTTTCGTTTCTTACTCCAATTCCAAAATCTCTGATTGCCACTTCTTGTTCGTCTTTTTTCCTTCCGAGTTTCCCGTTAAAATCTCCCATTATCAGATTGTAATGAGCCGGTTCCTGCTTTTTTGCTCTTTCGATTTCCTCATAAGCATAGTTTACATGATATTACCAGAAACAACGGTATAAGAGTGGCACAATTGGCAACGGCAAACAAACTTAGCGATATTATTATGTGTTTCCCTTATAAAAATATTCATAACGAAACCTGCATGATACGTGGTACTAATAAATTTAATCAAATTGGTCACATATTAATATCTAAGCTGTGGGCAATCTCTATAACAAATGTTAGAACTTTTAAAGGTGTAAATTGCGACTCAGATCACTTCTTGGTTATATAGAAGATAAAACACAGAATATCGATGATAAGAAAAGAGAAAGGCGCCAACAAAAAATTGGAATACATATATGTTTAAAAATCCTAAAAAAAAATGAGTACCAGCAGAAAATAAAAGTAATATGAAATAAAAGAGGAGTACAAAACAAAATTGAAGAAGAATGGAATGTCATCCAAACGATAATTGCAAATATGGCAAAGGAAACGTTAGGTGAACCCTCAAGCAAAGAAAACGGTGAATAGTATAATTTAATATGCTACAAAATCCTTCCAATTGAAAAAAAAAATTCTCATATTACCAATACCAAACATAATTTATATATTAAATTATTTAATTTATCTGCTAGGTGGAATACGGGCAAAAAGAGGTTAGGCATCGGCATCGAAAATATCTAAATATCTTTTACGAGCAAGATAATCAATAACTTGAACGACTTGAATTGACAACATTTATAAACTAATTCTCTGGATGGCCTCTGACTAAAATTTCTCAGAGAGATTTATATGATCCTCATGAAATGTACCTAAGCCAAAAGCGGCAATAGTTGACACTCAACAGGTGCATGTTGTGGCGATAAGCAATTTACACCTAAAGCCTACTTCGTGATTGATTTAATTTAATTTTGGTCCTTCATATGGCTCGATAGCATCGAGTATTACAAGCAATTAAGAGTAAATAGCAGCTCATTGTGTAGAAATCGATAGGCCAGTAGTTGGGAGTACAGCAAAAATTATTATTCTGCTGGAAAATTTAATTACTAATACGGAGGAATGTTGTCCATAAAAAAACTGTTTATGACTAAAATGAATCTTCGGAGCGGTTATTTACAAAACACTCTGAACGTCAAAACAATTTTTCCTATCGTAGTAGAAGTAACACAAAAATGGATTCTATATGGACGCAATAGCGATATCTGATCATAAATCCGGAAAATAATGATCGAAACCAAATTCAGATTTCTGCTTTAATCTGTGCCTTCTAAGAATTGCAAGGCAAAACAGACGTTGATAAAGATGTAATTAGAGACATGGGGAATCTAAAATTGCATTCCATAACATATTTCCTTAAGGCTCATCATCAAAAATCCTAACGGTAAATTTCAGGGGCTATCTCTATTTCAAAAATTTCTTTCTTTACAAAAACTAAATCTGTTCATGAAGTAGTATTTAAACTTCGCTTAGATATCTCTCTCAAGGAAAATGGAGATAGACCCAACAACAAACTTGAAATTAAAATGAAACAAAATAAACTAGTGTAACAATGATAGACAATTAGTGCTTTTTCGGTAGTGATGGAAAAGGCCAAATGTTAAGAAAGTGTTTTATAATTAGTAACCGGTTACAAAGTGCACAAAGTAGGCAAAACTAAGAGGTAAAACTAAAAAATTAAGTTTAATAAATGTGCACGCTCCTTCATATATATAATAAAGACCAGAATGTAAACAGGAATTATATAGAAAGATTTAACTTATATATAATTAAATTTACAACCAGAAATAAGTAAAACAGAAATCAATAAAGCAATTCAAGAATTAAAAAACCATAAGTCACCTGGAAAAGATAGAATAACTGCAGAGATGCTGAAGAGAGAAGGAAAAATAACTAAAGAAGTCCTACATATCCTCATGAACAAAATATTGACCACAAAAGAAATACACGATAGCTGAAACGATGCGGAGACACTAATAATGTTCAAAAAAGGTGACCGAAAGAACTTAGAAAACTACAGATCTATAACATTACTAAGTGTTGTATTTAAACTACTAACCAAGATAGATAGACTAAGAAACAACTAAGCTTGACGAATACCAAGCAAGAGAACAAGCGGGATTCAGAAAGGGTTTTAGTACTAGCGACCATCTGCTACAGTAAAAATACTGATTGAAAAGTCGAACGAGTATCAAATCCCATTTTTCATGGCATTCATAGACTTCCGAAAGGCGTTTGACAGCATAGAACATTGGGCCATCAAGAACTCACTACAGAACGGCAGAATTGATTACAGGTACACGGACCTAATAACAAACATATACAAAAATGTGAGTACCACAATAAAATTGAGGAACGAACACACTACAGAACCAATAAAATTCGAAAGATGAAACAGGCAGGGAGACACAATATCACCAATATTGTTCAATCAGGCTATGGAAGACATATTTAAAAAATTAGAATGGGATTCATACGGAATAAGAATAAATGGAGACCTCTTGAACCACCTGAGATATGCAGACGATATAGTCCTGATAACAGATAAGAAGGAAGAGTTACAGAAGATGGTTGAGACACTAAATAGGAAAGCGACATAGGTAGGTCTAGAGATGAACTATAGTAAAACCAAGACTATGACAAACCAAGAAGACCAATTAGAAATAGTAGTCAAACAGAATAAATTAGAGCAGGTGGCAGAATACATATACCTAGGATAGATAATAAAGCTGAACAGGGACAATCAAACAAAAGAAATAAAAAGAAGAACTAGACTAGCCTGGGCCTCATTTGGTAAACTATCATATATTCTAAAAAATAAAAAGTTTCCTCAATATATGCGAACGAAAGTATTCAATCAGTGCAATTTACCAGCTATCGCATATGGCTCACAAACATGGACATCGACAGAAGGAGAACATCGACAGGATATCCAAAACACAAAGAGCAATGGAACAACAGATGCTGAGTATCGGTCTTAAAGACAGGAAAAGAAACTCATGGATCAGAGAAAAAACAAAGGTGAACGATGTATCAAGACAGGTTGCAAAACTTAAATGGAACGTCGCCGGTTACACTCTCCGAAAAAAAGATGAAAGATTGAATAAGCGAATTCTACACTGGAGACCATGGGAAAAAAATAAAAAGAGAAAGACTACAGATGAGATAGACTGACGACCTTAAGAGAACCACAGGGAAGGACTGGATGCAGATGGCCCAAAATAGAGACCAATAGAGATTAATAGGGGAGGCCTATGCCCAAGGGTGGGCGTTTAAGGCTGATTAGATAGATACGTAAATAATTAAATTTAAAATATTATAGTAAAATTTTAATAAATGATTTATATCTTCAAGCAAGAGAACAACTTAAAGTACTTATCTCGATCACAAGAAAATCAACAAAGAAACATTGATTCCTCTAGAAGTTAAACTTGCAATCAAATCGACCATTTTCTAGTGGAAAAACAAGAACTTGAAGTTAGTAACAGATCACATACTAATGATCACGAACTTAAAAAGTTAAAGTTCGGAGAACAGAGAATATCACATATAAAATATAATTTCGCCAAATAAGGAATGTGGCTATATTAGAGAACACATAAGATTCCGTGGACTGACCGAGTCACAAATGAGGAGGTTCTCAGAGTAATGAATAAGAACCGAGAGGTACTGACCACCATCAAATCTCGGAACTTACAATTTTTCGAACATATTGTGAGAAATAAATCCAGATATGCTTTCCTTCAAGCCATCTTGCAAAGAAAAATATTTGGAAAACGAGATCAAGGAAGAAGAAGAACACCTTGGTTAAAGACCCTCAGAATCTGGTTCAATACAACATCTGTGCAGCTTTGCCGAGCTGATGCAAATAATATAAAGATTGCCATGATGATCGTCAACATGCGTAACTGATAGGCACATCAAGAAGAAGAGAAGAAACTAAGGAACAAAAATACAGTGGGAAACGTCCAGGCAAACATGACAGCAAAACTACTACAAAGCGAAAATAAAGGTGACATCAAAATTTAGTGGGGACTAATAAAAAAGCTATACAGGAATAAGCTCAAAAGTGGTAAGGTCAAGTAAAGAAGGGGAAAGATACAAAATAGCTTGATTCCGATTGCAAGAAAAGCCTTGACAAACAACACTTGGCAAGACTAAAATATATGGACAAACCAAGAGATGAAAATATAAATGAATTGAGTAGAGAAAAAACATGTGAATAAAGTATTTAGGGGAAGAAAAGGATGCATGTGAATAATATTAATTAATTAATAAAGATAAAAACATTATATTAATAAAAATGTGAGAAACTTCTACCAGAAAGCAAGAAGGAACAGTGACAAAGGCGCAAGAAAACAGAAAAGAAAACTAATAGTACTGCAAAAATAATCAAGCATGGGAAAGCAGAGCTTATAACGCAGATATTAGCCTACTGACGAAAATCTGGGAGTAAGTGGAAATGCTGAAAGTACGGAGAAAGGCAGTAGTATATCTCATTCATAACAAGAGATAAAGTAGTGTGCCAAAACTACAGGGGTATCACTCTGAATGTAGCATATAAGTTACTCCCCAGAGTCATAAGAAGTAGACTGAAAATGCACTTATACAAAGGCAGGCTCACCGTAGATAAAATATTTATACTAAAAATAATTTAAAGCAGTACTCCACTAGGAAACTAAGTTCCTGTAGCTGGCTGTATACCACATATCACAAAAAATTTATTTAAAATCCTTTATAAAAGGTATATAATAAAATGCCCAAACGGGCTATCACAAAGATATTGCAAAACGTTTTAGGATTATTAAATCCATCATCAGTGCAAACGAGGTATACATGCTATGAGCCACCAAAATATATGGGTCCAAACCCTTTAAATGATACAAATTTACATTTGATTTACATTATATGTTGTTACAAATTATGATGTTTGAGTTACCGTTGGAATTGGTAACATGGCGACGCATGACCCTACATAGGTAAAAAAATGTACATAGGTAAAAAAATGTAAAAAACAATTTTTACCTATGTAGGGTTATACGTCGCCATTTCACCAATTCCAACGGTAACTCAAACATCATAATTTGTAACAACATATAATGTAAATCAAATGTAAATTTGTATCATTTAAAGGGTTTGGACCCATATATTTTGGTGGCTCATAGCATGTATACCTCGTTTGCACTGATGATGGATTTAATAATCCGAAAACGTTTTGCAATATCTTTGTGATAGCCCGTTTGGGCATTTTATTATATACCTTTTATAAAGGATTTTAAATAATTTTTTTTAAAGCAGTACGTACGAGCAACAGGTTAAGCTAGATTTCTCTTTATAGATTTCAGACAAGCTTACAATTTTGTGATAAAAGGGTGTTTGTATCATACCTTAAAAGTATTTGGAATTCCAGAAAAGAAAATTAGACTAGTTAAAACTAAAAGAAAGCTTAATAGGAAAAATTTAAATAAGAAGGAGACTGAAGCAGTAAGATTCGCTGTTCAAATTACTCTTTAATTTCTTGCTGGATGCGATAAGAGAGAGTGAGAGAGAGGGGAAGAAAGAGAGTGGAATATAAACGAAAGGTATGTTTTATGATAACATAAGCCAGATCCTGGCCTTTGCAGACGATGAAGTGTTGATTGCAAGAGCTAAAGGGGAACTGCTGAAGGTTTTTTAATTTTGAATCAAAGAATAAAGAGTATTGACTACTTATTAATAGGCAAAAAACAAAGTATATGAAAATAGGGCAGGCTACAAACACATACGCATAACTGAAGACTACCACAAACAACGAGAGTAACAAGTATTGCTTTAAAAATGTTACAGAGTTTGAGTATCTGGGAGTATAGGGGAGGAAAGCCAAAACATTAAGAAGCAAATTTCGAGAGGAAGGAAGACAGTCGGAGCTCTACACAAATTACTAAGAGGAAAAAACATCTCAAGAGAGACGAAATTGAGACTATACCAAAAAGTGATCCATCTTACTGTCCTGTACAGAAGCGAAACATGACTTATGAACAAAAATCAAAAAATTATGCTGAACATCTGAAAATGGAATGTTGGAAAAAAGATATTTTGAGAAGTAAAATACTATGAAGACATTTGGGGAAGACGAAAAAAATCAGATATCGGAGAGTTGTATGGGAAACCAGAAATTAGCCAGATCATCAGAGCTAAGAGATTTAGTTTAGATGTTTAACCCACATACTTCTACTGTGCTTTTAAAAGGCAATTGATCTATTTTTCTTGAATTGATAACTTACCGTTGATAAATGGCTTCTTAAAGGTTATGTCTCAAACATATCGATCGTGATATTTCATCAGTTGCTCTCTTTAAAAGTTTGTTTACGTACCGTCATGGCATTGTGTTGTTTTGGTTTTTAATTAAACATAGTTGTTGCTAACCGGGGGTAAGTTTTTTTTTTTTAATTACAAATTAAATGTGGGCGTTTTAGATAATTTGCTAAAGTAAAGTGGAAATCTTACTTTAAATTTTTTGTTACTTTCTTGTGTACGGCCATTTTTGTTTTGTTCTTTTAAAAGGACAGTGGTAATAAGCACTACAAAATGGTTATACGCCTTCTGATGGTATAATTATTTTTTCTCCAGACAATGCAAATAATAATGTAACAAGTTATGATTCAAAAGACGAGGATGTCTTATGATAAATAGTCAACGATAGACCATTTACCAGGAAGCCAGCTAAGAAATGATGTCAAAGTTATTTTTGACAATTAAAATCAGAGTCCAGAAGAGTCGGTTCCGACGACGACGTCGACTTACCTCTTGCCGCAATACGCAAAGAAAAAACAAAACCTTCGATTATTCTCAAAAAACTAGAATCTGCACAATGGCTTATAAATGATCTATACCAACATTCTAAAGATGTTTACTGGAGACCAGAAATCGGACATAAACAAAATCGCACGCCATTACAGCTCTACAGGCTATTTTTTGTCGACAACCTATTCAATATGATAAGAACATATACAAATACATACGCGGCACAGAAAAACTTGTCGTGTGATATTACAGATATAGAAATTAAGTATTTTACCTAATTTTATTACCAAAAAGATATATGTATTAAGAAAATTCGCGTAGAAGAATTTTACGCGTGTCCTGGACAGAACATCGAACCAATCTGTCAATTCTGGAAGAGCTTCATATAAAAGACAGGCTACTAAAAAAAGTAAACCAAGCATACCTACCTTACTTCGGCCACATAGCTAGAAGAACGGGCACCATGGAACTATTGGTAGTAGAAGGAAAGGTAGAAGGCCGAAGACCAAGAGGAAGATCTCCAATACCATGGTAGACCAAGTGAAGAGTTTGGTGGGAAAATCCCTACATGAAGCCGTCCATATGGCACAAGATCGCAGTCAATGGAGACAGCAGACTAACAATATTTAGGGTGTGACTACGCCCTGACAAGGGCTAAAGGATTGAGTAGGAGGATTAAGAAAATATTCATGATAGTCAGAATGAAAAAGTCGCTGGAGCTCTATTGAGAGATAAATTTTTCTATTTAATAAAAAAAATAATAATTTTAACTTCGCCTTATAATACAAGGAAAAGTGGAAGAAAAGAGATGGATTGGTCGAAAGAAACTTTCATGGCTGCGTAATATTAGACAATGGTGTGGTTCCACAGTAGAAGAATTATTTCGCGCGGCAGCCGACAGAGAAAGGTTTCAGAAAATTGTAAACATGATGACGGCCAACGTCTGAATACGGACACGGCACCCAAAGAAGAAGATTTAATAAAAATTCTTTATGTCTGGGATAATAATAGTTTGGAAAAAACAGACATAAAGAATTTTTATTAAATCTTCTTCTTTGGGTGCCGTGTCCGTATTCAGACGTTGGCCGTCATCATGTTTACAAATTTCTGAAACCTTTCTCTGTCGGCTGCTGCGCGAAATAATTCTTCTACTGTGGAACCACACCATTGTCTAATATTACGCAGCCATGGAAGTTTCTTTCGATCAATCCATCTCTTTCCTTCCAATTTTCCATGTATTATAAGGCGAAGTTAAAATTATTATTTTTTTTATTAAATAACAAAATTTATCTCTCAATAGAGCTCCAGCGACTTTTTCATTCTGACTATCATGAATATTTTCTTAATCCTCCTCCTCAATCCTTTAGCCCTTGTCAGGGCGTAGTCACACCCTAAATATTGTTAGTCTGCTGTCTCCATTGGTTTCAGAAAGGGAAAGGTTTCAGAAAATTGTAAACATGATGACGGCCAACGTCTGAATACGGACACGGCACCCAAAGAAGAAGATTTAATAAAAATTCTTTATGTCTGGGATAATAATAGTTTGGAAAAAACAGACAAATTTGCTAAAATACTGCGCTTATATGATACATAAATTTGTTTTAAATCACGCTCATTTTCAACAAGAACATACCCTAGATGAAGGCACAGATGAAGCCATATTTTGGAAGGCACGTTACGAAATAATTTATACGAAACAAACCCATTCGTTGGGGATGGAAGCTTTGGATGGGTACTCTTCGTCTAAACTTGGTTCTTGGTTCGTCGGTTGTTTTGTCGTGTGCAGTGTGTGTGTGTGAAGAAGAAGTACGACAATAAAGCTTAAAAACAAGTAAAACGGCGGGTTCTCCTAATAACACAATCTGAAAAAACAAACACCTTAAATAAGACACAAAAGCGAGAATCTATATAGCAGCAATTGCACCTATAATAACATACACGACGGAGACAAAACCTAACACATCTAAAACGAGACGACTGCTAGAAACAACGGAGATGAAAATCATCATCATCATCATTTCGGCTTTACAACCCTGTGTGGGTCCTAGCCTCCCCAAAAAATTTTTTCCAGTCGTCCCTATCTATCGCCTTCCTCCTCCAAGCACGTATTTTTATATTTCTCATATCTTGATCTATGTTATCCAGTAATATTGTTCTGGGTTTTCCTCTTCTTCTTTGACCAATAGGTCTATCAAGTAGCGTTTTTCTAGCTGGGTCGGTTTGCTCCATCCGCATTACATGGCCTACCCACCTCAGACTTCTTCTTAGAGTGCCTGTCCGTTCCGAACGTTGGCGATCATTCTGTCTATGATGATTTTGTTTGTTGCTATACGAAATAGCTGTGTTGAGGTCTTTCTATACCATGCTCTTAGGTTAGCAAGCCAGGATATTCTTCTTCGTCCTGGGGCTATTTTTCCTTCAATTTTACCCTGCAAAATGCATTGGAGTAGCTCGTATCTGCGTTGATTTCTCATTATATGTCTCAAGTACTCCAGCTTACGGCTCTTCACAATGTTGACCAAATCCGCGGTTGTGTTGAGCTTCCGTAGTACTTCTTCATTAGTGACTTTGTCTGTCCATGGTATCTTCAGGATTCTTTTGTATAACCATAATTTCAAAGCCCGGAGTTTTGATAGAGTTTCCGCCTTCAATGTCCACGTTTCTACTCCATACAGAAGCACTGAGTAGACGTAACATTTAAGGAGTCTTATTTTTGTTTTCAGGGTGAGGTCATGGCTTTTGAACACTCTACTGGTATTTTTCCTGCCTTGTATATTTCATTAAATATATCAGTTATTATTTTTATTTGTTCTTTATCTAATAGCTTCAGCAGTTCTGCAGGAATTTCATCAAGTCCCGGTGTCTTTCCATCCTTCATTTGTCTGATGGCTGTTGTTATTTCTCCACCTCAGACATCCTATTTTACTGTGTTTTATGATATCTGGTTTCTGGTATATTCTATAGAGTTAGAAGTTGCATCGTCTTCTCCAGACACCATTTTTATTTACTGCTCCATAGATTCGCCTTAGTATATTTCTTTCGAAACATCCTAACATATTTTCATTTGCCTTTTGTTAAAGTCCAGGTTTTTGAACCATATGTTAGGACTGGGCGTATAATTGTTTTGTAGTATTTTACTTTTGTATTTCTTTATATAACTATAGATTTAAAAAGGTGATTAAGCCCAAAATAGCATATATTAGCCGTGCAAATTCTGCAGTTTGTCTCTGCGGTAGTGTCATTTTTAGTACTGGTGAGCGTTCCCAGGTATACAAATTCGTTAACTACTTCAATGACGTCGTTTTCCATAGCAAGTGGCTCTAGTATTTGTGGTTGCGTACCTATTTTGATGTATTTCATGTAACATAAGAAGAGCATACAATATAGAAGACATAAATAGACGGATGGACAAAATTTCGTTTTGGTGACAAAACGAAAACAGGAGTGGAATGAACACATCAGTATAATGGCAGAGGATATAATAGTTGAAATAGCATAAGATAGGATAATTTAAACAATTTAGGTGGCTAATATTAAAGAAAAAACAGGCTTTAAAGCCTAAATACTCGAAAGAAGAAGAAGAAGACAGATGTGCTTCAATCACGCTTGCCAAAAACGTGATTCCACCCTTTCTTATAGAATTTCTTCTTATCCAAGCATCTATTAAATAAGTTAAAAACTAGAGGTCTTTTTGGTACAGGTACAATAAGGAACAATAGAACACTAAAATGCCTCCTATTTGCTCCAACAGCTATAAAAACAAAAAAGAAAAGGGAACTTACGATTACAGATTAGATAAAAACACATACATTGTGGTTTATCGCTGGCACGACAATAGTTTCGTTACAATTGCATCTATCTTTTGTTCTGTAAATACACATCACCTAGTTAAAAATTTTTTCCGTAAGGAGGAGAGACACATTTTTGTTTCTCAACCAAATATGATAAAACAATACAATTTTTTATGGGTGGCATAGACTGCTTGGACCAAAACATTAGTCTCCACTGGATCTCTATAAGAGGGAAAATATAGTTCCTTACGCTAATAGTATATGGAATTGACATGGCTATTTACAACGCGTGACAATTGGACCAGACTAGCTTAAATTTAGAAGCCAAATAGCTTGCAATTTTCTGGAAACATACAAAAAAATACCAAACGCGGCCCTACAAGATGGAATCCCAACACGGTCTTACATTCATGATATGACGGTATGAACCGTTTAATTGTTTATCGATAAAAACAATTTTGTTGCAGACTTTTCAAGAAAAAAAAGTTTAATTTTTGTGCGATAAATGTAAAATACCATTACGCCCTAATAATGTTTTGAGGATTTACATATTTTGTTATTATTTTTGTATTACTAAAGTTTTACTTTCTATATACTGCTTTCTGTTGCTGTCCTTTTAAAAGAACATAACATATTTTAAGAGCTAATGCAAACATTATTATTTTAGTATTTTTTGTCATTAAATAAGACATATTTACTTAAATTTTCTTTAAGTATAGATAAAATTGAAAAAAAAAAATAGTTTTAGTAATATGTGGATTAAAAAAATAGCAAACTAAAGGTAAGCAAGGGACTCGCTGGTTAGAGGAGAAGGAAAGAAGAGAAGGGGACGATCACAAAAAAGTTCTTAGAGGCGTGTAAGGAAGACCTCCAAAAATTAGGATAACAAGTTGAAGAACTGCGGCCATGGACGGAAGAAAATAAAGAGAAATAGTGCAAAAATTGAAACCATGAGCCTCTAGGGCCTGTTAAGCTGTATACGAGTATATGTATTTACGCGATTCAGAAAAAAGTTCAAGTGGAAGAAAATTATCTGCAGCAACTAAAAACTAAGCTTAGACGTCTGAATTAGAGTTTTTATATGACATTTTTAATCTGTTTTCTTGTACGGAGTAAGGCGTGGACACTAGAATTAAATACGGTAAAACCTCTGCAAATTTATTTAGGTATCACATTCGACAATACCGGAACAGATGTGAAAGGGATAGAAAAACGAATAGTTACAGCTAAAAAGATAATAGGATGTCTGAATGGCATCTTGTAGAGCAAGGAGATAACAAAAAGGAGAAAATTTAATATATGCGAGACAATGGTTAAGAGCAGCCTATTGTATGGAGCGGAAACACGGAGAATTTCAGACAGACAAAAAAAGAAGGTAGAGGCAGTCGAAATGGACGCGATAAGAATATCTATGCGAGTCTCACGAAGAGAAAGAATGAGGAATGACCATATAAAACAACGAATGGGAATAGAAGGTACGATAATTAAGGATATCCAAAAGAAACAACTTACCTGGTACGGACACGTAGAGCGAATGCAAAATACTAGATGGCCCAAAAAAATACTGAACTGGAATAGGGAATAGAAAGCGAGGAAGACCAAAACTAGAGTGGCAGCAAAACATAAAAAAGTCAATGAGCGAACGGAATCTATCAACGGAAGATTGCCACGATAGAAGAGGATGAAAGTTAGGTGTCGGACAACGGAGAAGGACGTTCTAAACCGGCATATATATATATATATACATATATATATATATATATATATATATATATATATATATATACATATATATATATATATATATTATATATATATATATATATAATATATATATATATATATATATATATATATATATATATATTGTTATGATATGTAAAATCGATAAAAATATTGGTTTGAATAAAATATTTCAAAGTTAAAAAACATTAAAATAATTCAGATAAGTAGGATAATAATCAACAAACATTTCGAAGAAAGAACGTTTTTAAATTTTTGGATTACCTGTATTAAACAAAAGTAAGCTATGCATAAATTATTTCTTTTGTTATACTATACTTGAGTGACCCGCATAATTTTAAGTGAAATCCAAAGAACAATTGAACCGGGTTTTCCAAATACATTAACGCAGTGATTAAAGGCAATAGGAGAGATTTGAGAAAGAGGTTTTTGTTAGTTTTTAAGAATTATAGAAAAATATTATTTGTAAATAAGTTTTAGGAAATTTTATAATTATAGGTAAAAATTTGTTTGTTATCGGAATGAAAAAATGGGGAATTGTGACGAGTTTTGATTGGCGGAGATTAAAAAAGGTGGGATAGGTATGTAGGAATGAAAGTTTAGCTAGAATTTTGAGGGAGAAAAGATAGTCAGTTGGTTTCCAAGGGTGCAAGGCGAACGGCCGTTTTTCTCGGGTAGTTTCCCAGAGGTAGGAAGCAGTAGCAGTGAAAGTTTGTGAGTTTTCGTGTAGTTAGTGTATCTGACAGAAGCTGATTCAGTAAAATACCGTAAGTCATATTTTTCTACTTATATTCCAAGAGTCACTGTTCAGGCCAACGAGAGATTCAGTTTATCGTAAAGAAAAGATATTCCAAGAGTCATTTTTCACTCAGGCCAACGAGAGATTCAGTTTATAGAGAGAAGAAGAAGCTAGCATAATTTAAACGATTCGTGCATTTGAAGGAGATCATTAAGGACGAGATACTTGCAATAATTTATTGTAAGATTGCTGATTACTTAGGGAGCGGCCACGAGTAAATAGTATAGTCTACAAATAACAAGGATTTGGACCACTCATCAACAGAGAGAGATAGTTTTGTTTTTTGCAGTTTTTCTTTCATTGATAACACAATTTTTTACACTTAATTTAGAAAGGATATAAATATTTTGATTAGGATATTTAGAGTAATACTTGGATTTTGAGATTTCAACTAATATTGTTTGTGCCATTAATTTTGATTGTTCACGTACGTAGAACAAAATTTTGAGAATTATTATATGAGATTTTGTTTATTGAAAACTTTTGAGTGTGAATTATTTCATTATTTTTATTTCAATATATAGTGTTAGATCATACGTGTTTTTTATTATTCCGGTATTCTTTGGACCTTACCTTTCACATGTAATAGCATAGATATTGAAGCACGAATTTAACCCTGAGATAAAAGAATTAAAAATTGTGATAGAGTCATAATCATATCATTTAAATAATTTTAATTAATCAAAAAATTAATTAGCTAAATTATTGCTTGGCGCCACCAAGACTTTAAATATCACAATAATATATATATATATATATATATATATATATATATATATATATATATATATATATATATATATATATATATATATAAAACCTCTGCAACATTAGTGCTTGAAGAGGCAGGAATGTACGACCATTACTAAGAGCACCATACTGTAGGGAAAACTTTGTTGTAGTGATCACACACTTTTATGTATGTATCTCGAGCACAAGAAGAAGATTATTAATTATTTTGTATTCCTTTTTATTCATAAAAATATTCTTATTCCTAAAAAATATTTTAAACCTTTAAAATTTTAATGTGTTGTTAATTTTAAGATCGGCTTGTAAAATGTAACATACTTAAATTAGTTTAATACGATTAAAGGCATTTTTATATTTGAAAAGTTTTTTCAGTGTAGATCACAATATACCAAGCAAAGTTCAGTGGTACGATTTTCGGAACAACGACGCATTGCGATTCTACTCATTCGTAATAAAGGATCTTTGCAACATCTGCGATTATTACCGAATATTTTATAAGAGCAGCTGCTCACAAGATCAAAATTTGAATACATATTTAGCGATCAATGTTTCTAAAAAAATATAAGCAAGTTAAAATTATTGTTTATTCTGTAACCAATAATGCAAAGAAATTCAATAAAAATCAATTCGAGGCAATTTTGTTAATATAAATATTTTCTGTTTACCTTCTTCTTCAAATGAAAGGATTTTTTCATAAAAGTATCGATTTATGTTTACGAGTTCATTGTTTAAATATTTACTATACCGTCAAAATTACCAAGGAATTTATTAAATTAAAAGTTTTTTAGATTCATCAAATAAGTCGCCTCCATAGAAAATTTAACTTTTTGTTTCTTGAAACTTATTTAAAAAATGCTTGTTTTTAGGCTTTTTAAATAAAATTTTAAGTAGAGTATTTTTTTAGAGGTATGGAACTTTGAAAGCATCTTCAGAGATGATTTTTTTAATTGACGCGAATGTCACGTTATTTGAAAGATAATCTTTGGCATTATAATTTAAATATGATTTCTGGCATATGACTGCCACGGCTGGCTCTGATGTAGTCTAATTTGAAGGTTCAAATTTCGAAGACGTTTTCCAACATTTGTAGCCGTATATAGGCAATAATGCGGCGAATTTTGTTCTACGAGTAATCAATCGTTTCAGGCTTATCGGCATAGACCAGTGACTTTACATACCCCCTACAGAAAATAGCATAGCGGTGTTAAATTGCACGATCTTGGAGGCCAAATTCACGGGCCCAAAACATAAAACTATGCGATCACCAAACGTTTTTTTTTATTAAATTTACAAATTTAAAATTTGCTATTAGGTACAACCTATTAGTAAATGTGAGTATTGCAAATACACGAGAGAAGAAATTATCTACTGATAACACTCCCAATACTAAACACTTACAAATTAAATTAATATAGGATTATAATTTGAAAGAAAAATTAAAATAAAAATTAAAATTAAAATTGAAATTAGTGAATAAAGTCTGTTGGCCACTGTCTCTGCAATCTTCGTCTGACTTCTGGTTGGAGGTGTAGTTGTCTTGCTTCCTCGTTGGGTATGCTGGCAGATGTTCTAAATAATTTCTTGTTACTCTGCTGATTTTGTCTTCAACGAACGGTATACCAGAGTTATCATGCAGTGTTTTGTTACTAACGTACTACACGCGTTGAAAATTATTCTGATTATTTTGGATTGGATTCTCTGAATTATTTTGGTATTAGAAGGCTTTGCACAGTTCCATAGTTGCACTAAATATGTCTAAGCCGTTGGCATTTTCTTGTGCAAATAGCTTTGAATTCGTTAAGTAAACTCTTTAGCATCTCTTCAATGTCACTGTTCATATTACGTATATGTGTTTCACTTGTAATTTGGGCGTAAGTTGCATGATTTTGGTTGTATGAGTTCGTATTATTATGGACATTATTTTTGTGGAAATATGGCAAAACTACATATGTCAATTTTTGATAGTTTTCAGGAAAGCACTTTTAAGGTTTCAAACTTAATATTAATTCGGTGATAAAAGGTATTGTTATGTTTTTTTGTGCAATAGTAGAAAGAACTGAATGTACTTCTAATGTGTGAAACATGAAGGAAGATTATTTGCTAGTTTTTGGAATATCTTAAATATTTTGGATATATATGGTTTTGCCATTTATAAATTAATCGTTTTATGTATATATTGTTTTAAAAGGGAAATGAAAAACAAGACATTTGTATTTTAAGTTAATGTTTGAAATGTTACAAATTGGATTTGTATAACCAATTCGTCTTCTGAATCCGAATCCAAGGCATCATCGCACAATTCATCATAATCTTGCGTTGGATATTTTTATAAAAGATATGGCAGACTTTGTCGATCAGGTCTAACATCGATAAAAGCTTTTTCTTTAAATTAATACCCAAGGGGCTATTGTATGAGCAAGGGGCAGTTATGGTAGCCAGTGATGGTCGACCTTTTTCCCCTTCTTATATCTAGAGTTTTAAATGGTGCTTCATCGTCAAAGGAATACTTAAACTGAATTAGCCCAAACTCCTTGGTATATCTTAGCCATTTAATATTAAGCCAATATACCTTTTCACCTTCAGTGTCGCTTGTTCGCTTGACTAGTATGTCACGTAAGAGCTTGGAAAATGCCAGAAAGTCTTCTTGTCTAATATCAACCACTGTAAATTTAGATTTGCCACTAAGCGATCGTACCAACTGAAATCAGTCCCGTGGTACTATTTTTAAAAATCATTTGAAGTTTGCTTTTTACACCTTTCAATTCGTGCGTAGTCGCTATCACACTCGAGGCGTGTATGACCTGCAAAATAAATTTCTGATCAATTATTTCGAGAGTTGGTTTCTTCTGAATGGCATACAAAAATATAACCGCCATAATAATGTTGCGGTTTTGTCTTCTTCACTTGTCCGAATATGTTGTTACGTGCTGAACGTTCTCTGATAAACTCATTACTCTACTGTAGATGCATGAGGCAAATTAAATCAGAACCTATGCCTCCAATGACTTCATACCACATAAAGCAAACAGACGATTCAGTAGAAGAAAAATCACGTATAATAAGATTATACACAGATAATAAACCCTTATAGTAGACTACGTTAGTTGATAAATAGGGAGCTGGTAGGACTTAATGTAAATCAAAAACCAGTACTCCTTTCGTTTCATCATTTTTAGCTATCTCTTTTATCTTTTTGTTTGCTTTCAAAGGCTTTGTTAGCTTCGTTAATTTGGTCTTCCAATTGTTTATTAATTTTTGCTCTAACTGTCTCAGTACTAGCATTATTTTTTAGTGTTTGATATTCGTCACATTTGCGACATGTATCGATGTAGGGCTGTTTAAATTTGTACCCCGTACTATTGAATACCTCACGAAAATCATCAGAACTAGCAGATTTCTTTAACCTGTTTTTCATATATCTTCTTGATATTCTTTATTCATTTGACCGATGATGGTCAGGTGGTTAGGTGGCTTGGTAAAAATATATTTGATTAGGATTATCTCGCCTTGCATAATGACTTTCATGTGTTTCTTGAATATTGATCTATACATTTCTGAATTTCACTGCGTTCTTCGACCAACTTATTAGAGGGTACATGCTTTCCTCTCATATCTGTTTTTATAAATTCATCTTCTGACGATTTTAGTTTTTTAACGAGCAGATTTAGCTGGCTTACTGTTACTCCATGCAGATTATTAAAAAATGCTTGCACATAGTTACAATTTTCTAAGGTTCTATATGCACTGAGTAACTAACAGTTACGACCCGATTATGTGGCTTTCCCCCTTTGATACCTCTGCCTTTCATTATTTGATATTTGCATTTAGAACGAGTCATTCTTTCACATAATACTTGTTTACGCATATCTGGAGCTTTGTTATTAAAACTAGAGAATCATAGTTTGTTGTTCAGGAGTGCAATTTTGATGACGATTTTTTGTACATTTTGTTATTGGTCTAAATACTACGACCACGCGACAACAACTGAAAACAATTTGGTAGATGGCAAAATCAAATAAATCAACACGTTGCTTTGAAACTGATCGCTCATTCCACATATAAAGAAAATGGCAAAACGAAATATGTTTGCATATATGTAATTGCCATCTTTAACAAATAATAATACCTTACCCTAAAGGTGTTACATGGAGACAAGAATAGGTATAAGATATTATATGGTATTGTCATCTTAAGATGTCACTGTTTTAAATTTATTTGCTTTTGACACCTTTAATAACACAATACCTAAACATCTGCAGCATACCTTGTTTGGCCATCTTCTAGATCTCATCAATACGAATATGTGGGTATAAAAATCTCAAATTGTAAAAATGTTGACATATATGCTTTTGCCATCTTTCCACAGATTTATATTTGTTCCACCTGTTGCTTGTGTGTTAGTCGCGTGATTTTAATTGCTTAAGTTCGCATTATTCTGTACGGTATTTCTGTTATATTGCAGTTGATTCGCTGGAGTGTGCGATGATACTCCTCTTGCTCTGTTTCTACTGCTAATTAACTCTTTATATACATGCATCCTTTGTAATTTGCGGTGTGTGCTCCATTGCAGAGAGCGCATATGGCAGGTGTGTCCCTAGGTTTTTTACAATCGGCTGACATATGGTTGCCTCCACATTTGACACAGTGATAATGCCTATTACATTATGTCTTAGAGTGTCCATACAATTGGCATCTGGTACACTAGACAATATTATATTTTTTATACGGTGGCTCAATAACTATTATCGCGTTGTTTATAAATTGAATTTCATATATTTTTTTACTATTTTGATTAGGTTCTATAACGACGTACAACATCATTAGATGGTCCTTATTTACTCTGTGTTTTATACTTACAATATTGCGTACTAAATGCCCATGTTTTTCTATTTCACTTCTTATTATATTAATGGGCACTGTATGATGTAGATACCGAATTACAATTCTGTATGCTCTATCCTCTTTCATTTGGTACGTACGATGCACAATTTTTTTACTGTTTAAATTACTTACCAGTTTTCGGTATATTTCAGAGTCCCGGGAACTTATTTTTATTGTGTTGTTTTTTAGTGTTGTACAGTAGTATGTCTATATTTTTATTTCTTTCAAAAGGTTATTAACCATTTGATTATATTCAGTTACACTATATATAAAAATTGGTGAGGGTTTAGAGGTTGCTGGAGTTTCATTGGTATTTTCTGTATTGTTATTGTTGTTTTTTCGTTTTCATTTTGTAGAATCTGAAATTAATTGCTGGTTACTACCGTATCTTCATTTTCTGTTGGTGTCGGAGTATTAATTTTACGATTTTTGTTACTATGTTGTATAGTTTGTTATTCACGGATGTCCGATGACTTAGTGTTGCTGATTTCCCCTGAAGATTCTTCACTTTGTAATGTATGTTATCTCTATAGAATCAGAAACTTAGATAGATTGAGGTGTAGATAATGTGGGATTTATTTTAGGATTGTATTGACATTTTGAGGAAGATTGTGATAGTACTCGGTTAGAAACATAGTATATTATTGTTGGTGGGTTATTTAAAATTTGTGCTGAATTTGGTCAAAAATTTTGTGATAAAACAACCTTTGTATCGATGTTTACAAGTCGAAAGTCAAATGAATAAATAACAAAGTTTCCTCTAATTAATAAATTGTGGCACGAGCTGTGACACATGTTGCGCCGTCTTGGTGAAACCAAAGCTCCTGCATATTAGGGTTGTTTAATTGAGGAATAAAAAAGTCAGCAAACATGGCTCTATAGTGGTCACCATTGACTTCACCAATGTTCTGGCCAGCATCGTTTTTGAAGAAATATTGATAAATGATTCCACCCGCCCATAAAGCACACCATATAGTCAGTTTTTGTAGATGTAATAGTATATAAACATACACTTAAGTCATTTAACCAAAGGTGAGCTTCTACACTTAGCAAAATTCGATTATAAAAATCGGGATCAAGACAAGCTCGTTTTGGACCCACTCTGTTTCAGGTGATCGTGTAGCTTCAATTCTTACATAAGTTAGATTTTGTAAGCACAAAAATTAGGACCTTTCAGCAAAATCTTTCATAAAGTGGATGAACAGATAGCCAACTGCTGTGTGCGATGGCAGATAGACTGATTCGGGTCTTCCTCTGTGCTACGCTTTATAGCAACTGCACTTCTTCTATATGCACTGTGCGACATCTCTGTGGATGCGTATTATCATATAAAGTAAACGTGGTGTAGTAATGTTTAACGGTCAATATAATTAATTGCTCTGATAGACAATTATGTTGACACATAAAATGGACGTAGTTCGCGATACGTATTTTCGATCAGAACAATTATTTTCAAAATAAATTTGCACAATTTGGAAGCGTTGTTTAGGCGTGACTCTATATGCTAAAATGCCTAATTAAACTAAATATAAATCACTTGATAGCTGTCAAGATGGCCGTAAGTTAAAAAAGTGTAGCCAACTTACATTTCTATACTTCTAAAAAACACCCTTAATAATTCGTTCGACCATTTAAATCCGTATATTTACATTTGTCATTAGAACAAACAAAAATTAATAATAATTGATGGAATCGACCGTTACTTGATGGAAATTCATTTTATGTAACAATAAAACACTGAAAACTTTGTTTTCAAACTTCCACAAAATTTATTTTAAATCTTATCACTACAGCTGTTCCGGCTGATCGCCTTTCTCAAGTGATCTATTTTTGGCTTGGATTTACAAATTTATAGTCTCTAATGAAATAGGTTGCGGAGGGGAGAACTGTTTGTCTCAAGTTAGTCATTCAGAATTATATTTGTGTTTTTTAATTTGTTGATTTCCATAGATTCTAACAAAGATAGCATAAGGCCTTTATTTTGAATGTGAAGAATTTTAAATTTGTCATTAAAAGAATGATTATGACCTAAAAGGTGAAGTGCGTATGTCGAATCTGTTTTTCTATTCTTGAAAGCCCTTTTATGTTCTGCTATTCGTTTATCAAAGTTTCTACCAGTTTGACCGATGTAAGTTTTTGGGCAGACGCCACATTGAAGTTTATACACACCACTATTTAAGTGTTTTTTATTTTGGCTCTTGTTATTTTTAATATGTTTGCCTAGGTTGTTATTTGTTCGGAAAGCTGGTGTTATTCCTTTCTTTTTTATGTGTTTGGCAATTTTTGTTGTTATTTTGCTTTTATATGTAATTGAGCAGAAGGTACTGAGTTTTTTCTCTGGTGGTGGAAATACTAATTTCAGGGCTTTCTTGTGTAGTTTTTGATTTAACATTTTATTGATTGTTTGTTCGTTGTATCCGTTGTTTACTGCTATTTGCTTAATTATATTTAATTCTGTCTTAAAGTTGTATTTTGACATCGGAATTTCTGTTAATCTATGTAACATACTATAGTAAGCTGCTAGTTTATGTTGTGTTGGATGGGATGATGAATTGTGTATAGTCGTGTCAGTATGGGTAGGTTTATGAAATATGGAGAAGTCATGTTTGTTTTGAAGGCTGCTAATTTTTAAATCTAAAAAAATTATGTATTGATTTTGTTCTGTTTCTATTGTAAATTCAATGTGACTATGAAGTGAATTAATATACGATAAAAATTGGTCGAGTTGCCTGTTAGTTCCTGTGAAACATACCAGTACGTCGTCTACGTATCTCCACCAATACAAAAACTGTTTGAATACGGGATGTTTTGAAATCTTTGTCTCTAGATGATCCATAAAAATATCTGATAGCAATGGGCTAAATCCATAAAAAATAGATGATCCAAAATAGTACAAATCCAATAATTACTTCTGAAATTTTACATCTTCCTGAAGTTTGCATAAACCAGGACTACTTTGAATTTAATAATAAAATATATACAAATAACAGTGCAGGACTTATAATGGGTAATCCTCTAAGCCCATTGCTATTAGATATTTTTATGGATCATTTAGAGACAAAGATTTCAAAACATCCCGTATTCAAACAGTTTTTATATTGGTGGAGATACATAGACGACGTACTGGTATGTTTCACAGGAACTAACAGGCAACTCGACTAATTTTTATCGTATATTAATTCACTTCATAGTCATATTGAATTTATAATAGAAACAGAACAAAATCAATACATAATTTTTTTAGATTTAAAAATTAGCAGACTTCAAAACAAACATGACTTTCCATATTTCATAAACCTACCCATACTGACACGACTATACACAATTCATCATCCCATCCAACACAACATAAACTGGCAGCTTACTATAGTATGTTACATAGATTAACAGAAATTCCGATGTCAAAATACAACTTTGAGACAGAATTAAATATAATTAAGCAAATAGCAGTAAACAACGGATACAACGAACAAACAATTAATAAAATGTCAAATCAAAAATTACACAAGAAAGCCCTGAAATTAGTATTTTCACCACCAGAGAAAAAACCCAGTACTTTCTGCTCAATTACATATACAGGCAAAATAACAAGAAAAATTGCCAAACACATAAAAAAGAAAGGAATAACACCAGCTTTCCGAACAAATAATAACCTAGGCAAATATATTAAAAATAACAAGAGCCAAAATAAAAAACACTTAAATGGTGGTGTGTAAAAACTTCAATGTGGCGACTGCCCAAAAACTTACATTGGTCAAACTGGTAGAAACTTTGATAAACGAATAGCAGAACATTAAAGGGCTTTCAAGAATAGAAAAACAGATTTAACATACGCACTTCACCTTCTAGATCATAATCATTCTTTTAATGACAAATTTAAAATTCTTCACATTCAAAATAAAGGTCTTAAGCTATCTTTGTTAGAATCTATGGAAATCAACAAATTAAAAAACACAGATATAATTCTGAATGATTAACTTGAGACAAACAGTTCTACCCTCCTCAACCTATTTCATTAGAGACTATAAATTTGTAAACCCAAGCCAAAAATAGATCACTTGAGAAAGGCAATTAGCAGAAACAGCTGTAGTGATAAGTTCTAAGATAAAATAAATTTTGTGGTTTGAAGTTTGAAAACAAAGTGTTCAGTGTTTTATTGTTACAAAAACTAATAAATAATTTTAAAACGTAACTCACAAGGTTGTGACACTGTTGCCTTATATTCTATAAGAATAAGCCACAATTGACTTATATTGTAAATGTTTTTATGTATAAAGGATGATGTGTATACAGGGTTGCTTTTTCCCGTATTGTTATATTCCTGTATTGGTATATTCCTGTTGGTGACTTCTTCTTTAAGTATTTACAACTAAAGCCTGCTACATTCTAGTCATGGGTTTGCTACACATTTTTCTTCATTGAGTACGATGAAAACAGCGTCTTTTATTTTTTTTTCATCTCTGTTTCGTTAATGACTATTGTTGCATCTTTCATTCCTCTTTATTTATTGTCCTAGTCATGTTTGCATAACACTAATAATAATCTAATTAATTTGACGTATTCAAGTTCCCACATAAATGATATATAATTTCATAAAATTTTACGTACTGTCCGGACAGAGTATATATATACTTATACGGACTACATAAAGAATCATACATACCACGTATAAAAGTTCGTTTCCGGTTGCACAATAAAGATAGAGCTGTATCAAATGCCCAACCAAGTAAGACGTCATCGTTATTACCTGGACTTTACTAACATTTTCCTGAAACATAATTAATAAATTTAATAAAGTAAAGAATATATTTATACGTCATTAATATAGAAAGATTTATTTTATTCACATTATTAAAATTGAAATAGTTTTGTGTAATCGTATTTATTCACGCACTAATAATCAGCTGTCTCAATATCAACATGGTTTTGTCTCCAATCGGTCCACTGTGACAAACTTATTAATGGTCACACAATATATCTCAACGCCTCTAGATAATAAAAGTCAAGTTGACGTCATATATACTGACTTTACGAAGGCGTTCGACAGAATTCACCACGGCGTATTACTTTCTAAATTGTGTCTCTTTGGTCTTTCTGAGGATGCCGTGACTGTTATGAGGTCTTACTTGTCAAATAGAACCTAATTTGTTACTTATAATGGTTACAAATCGGAACAGTACCTAGGTTCTTCAGGGGTTCCACAAGGTTCTAATCTAGGTCCATTATGGTGTTTGTTATTTATCAACGATCTGTGTGAATCAATTTCTGCACCATGTTTATGTTATGCCGACGATTTAAAGATTTATTTATTGATAAGAGACCTTAATGATTGTCATTTTCTGCAGAGTGAACTGAATCGTGTACATGAATGGTGTAATGCAAATCATCTGAATCTTAATGCCAATAAGTGCAAAGTATTTAATTATTCTAGGAAACAGTCTAATATTATATTATCCTTATATTATCGATGGCAATGAACTTGACCGTTTAAATAAAACTAAAACCTTGGAGTTACATTTGATTATAAACTCACCTTTGTTGAACATGTTAAGTTAAAGGTTAAAGAAGCACTTAAATCTTATGGATTTATAATTAGAAATAGTCAAAATCTGACTAATACTAAGGCAATTAAATTACACTTTTGTACGCTGTAAACTGGAATATGCCTCTGTCATTTGGTCACCTTTTTTTGATGTATATATCCAAATTATAGAGCAGGTGCAGCGTAAATTTGTAAAAATTGTGTCTTTTAAAATTAACGGCATATATCCCAAGAGGGGCATCAGCAATAGTTAGTTGTGTAGCGGTTTGGACGTAGTATCATTAGAATCTAGAAGAATTAATGCCTCCCTAATATTCCTCTTCAAGCTACTACACAATCTCATTGTCTGCCCTGATATTCTTCGACAAATAAATTTTAACGTTCCATCTTATCCAGTGACAAATTCGATTACGTTCAGAAATATACAAACTAGAACTAATCTTATGTTAAATTCTCCTCTATTTCTCATGTGCAACTATTACAATTCCGTAAGTGTTTACTGCGATATATTTCACTTCAGTTTAGAGCAGCTTACTAGGATAGCTGAGATCTACCTAGGTGATTGAGTTGTTTCTTTATGTTAAGGTAAAATACTTGAAAAATGTGTTATTTAGTTAGTACCTATGAATTATTAATATTTTTTTAACTTTAGTGTTATATTTTGTCCTATAAATGGATTTTGTTGGACCATAAACGCTATTATGATTATCCAGATAGCCATACGGCTCACACTCCCTCTAAGGGGAAAATTCACTCATCCCAGATACCAGTGGCGGCTCGTGACATCTGCTATAGGGTGTGCTGCATGAACCACGGTCAATATAAAATAATAGAAATAGAATAACATACGAAAACAAAAACAATAAAATTAGCTTTAATACTAATTAATAGTAACTAATAACGACATGCTATAAAAATCTGATTAACTTACATTTATTGCATTTTTCTAAATTGGAAATTAATACGCCGGTCCTTTTTTGTCGCAAACTTTTCGATTACTTTATCGTTAAAGTTCGGTATTGAAGCGATGAACTTTTTTTCTATCGAGAGTGTGGAAAGGGCTGTTAATCTGTCTTCGCACATTGAATTTCTTAAAAATGTTTTGATCCGTTTTAAAGTTGAAAAACTACGTTCAGCTTCTGCTGTGGTCATTGGCGTAGTCACCAGAATTTGTATCAACTTTTTGGTTTCTGTTAATGTGTCCTCTAAATTATTAGAAATTATAAATTTTAGTAAAGGCACTGCACCTTTTAATGTTCTACACTCGATATTGGAATACAAAACTGACAGTTTTGTTCGCAAACGGTTTTTATCAAAGAAGTTATAAGCTGTACAAGTTAAATCCAATTCATTTTCAGGAAACTTATTATTATATTTTTCGAAATGTTCTGAAGATAAAAGTGTTGCGGCAACTAGATGATTTGTATATGCAAACCGTTCTTTTGCATTGTTTATAATAACATCACAAACTTCTAGACAGGCAATACGGTGATCCTGTTGGCTGTTATTTGGGCGTTTCCTTTTTTGGACACTAGGCGCCGCATTTAAATTTGAAGCTTGATGTATGATAGGGTCTATTTTATTTCGGACATTGTTAATACTTTGCTCAAAAACATGTATAGCTTTCTGTGCTTCGGTTGGGTCCATGTTCTTTTTTTGAAGATTATTGTACAAAACGTCAACATGTGGCATAATATAATGAAAAACAGTCAGCCAGAAAGTAAAATTTTGATCTTCCAGAATACGTCTAAGTCCTCTTGCTTCCTTGGAAGTAATAGCATTTGACTCTTCTTCTAGTTGCTCCATACACTCAATAATAAAGTCTCTATATTCGTAAACGACATTTACTGTACGAATATTGAAATTCCAGCGTGTAGGGATTGAACGAGGAATATTTTTTCCAACTATTTGATTTAAGACAGCTATTCTTTGAGGTGAATGACTAAAAAATCCAGGTATATCATGTAAATCTCCAAAAAATACGCGTACTTGGGAATTAATAGAACATGCTCTTGACATTATTAGATTCAATTGATGGGCGTAACAGTGCACAAAATGAGCAGTTTCATATTTTCTCTTAATTATTGTTTGCACTCCGCCATGTATCCCACTCATAACAGCTGCTCCGTCATAACTTTGTGCAATGAGCTTATTTTTGTTATTCTTTAATATTGGGTCTAAAACATTCAAAATTGTGTTAGCTAAGGTTTCAGCATCATGTTTTTCTGGAAGCAAAAAAGTCCAAAACCTTTCAACTGGAGCACCGTTTTTTACATAACGAAAAACAATGACCATTTGAAATTTCATAGAAACATCCGTTGTCTCATCAGCTATCACTGCTAAAAATGGGGCTTCATTGATTTCGTTTAAAATCTCCTCAGCGTATACTTCTAGCATGCAATCCAAAATATCATTTTGTATTGTTTTTGAGGTACCTTTGAAAATTGTCGCATTTGTAAGGTGTTCACTAAGTGTTTTATCAAGTTCAGCAGAAAAATTCACTAAACCACGAAAAATTCCAGGGTTATCTGATGTTTCAGATTCATCGTGTCCTCGTAAGGCGAGCTCAAAAGCCCCACAGAATTTTATACAGTCAATTATTTTTGACAAAACATACCTGTTTTTCGTCACCTCTTCATTGTGTTTTTGTATATTTATCCAATAAGCAGAGTCAAGTTGGGCCTGTATATTAAGTTTCCCAAATAATGCAAATCGCATTTCATTGTTCATATGAGTTTGCGTGTTTTCATGCTTCTTTATTTTTTCACTTAAATGCACTAGATCCCGCACTCCTGTCTCGCGCCACAATTTTTCCTCTTTATCTGCGCCGAATAATGCACACGGAAAACAGAAAAAAGCATTTTTTTCGGAACATCCACAAATCCACTGATTTCGTAGATACATGTCTTTATTAAATTTACGCGTATATGTTTTTCCACGGCTTTTACCGGACACTTCAATATTAAGATCAGGCATAGGACGGCCATGTTCTTTTATAATCAACTGTTGTTGATAGTGAAGTTTTTGAAATTTATTTACACCTAATTTAAATTGAAACTCCATTGTTTTAAACACGCTCGAACAAAACAAATTAAACAAAATTGTAACCTAAGAATTTCTAAACACGGCACAGATGCAACGGTCACGAATAACTGTCGTGAATTGCAGCTCGCAAACACATTTCCGAGGCCGTTAATCAGCCGATTGCCGAAGCACATCGGCTAAGATCGCCGTTTGGGATAGGATGATCATTATTATAAGCTCCTTTCTCGCGATCCCACTCCAACTTTTACAACAAAGATCAGTAATGCTATCACCAAATCAAAAAAAGATAAACTTATAGACCAGAATATTGCCAAGCTTCTCCACTCCTATAATGGTTATGCTCCACGTTTTTATTGTCTTCCTAAAATTCATAAACCACAACTTTGTATGAGACCCATTGTTTCCTCTATTAATGCTCCTAATGGTAATATTGCCAATTTCCTCACAAATATTTTAACTAAAACGTATAATGCAGATAATCAATTTAATATCACTGATTCTTTTAAGTTTGCTAATTTTATTAATGATTTCAAACTGCCTGAAGGTTACATGTTGGTGAGTTTTGATGTAGTTTTTTTATTTTCTAACCTTCCTCTTTCAGTTGTCCTTACTTCAATTTACAAACATTGGGATATTATCCAGCCCTTATCCCCAACCCCTTAAGAAGTCTTTTCTGATTTGCTGAAACTTGTTTTTGAGACAAATTATTTAATTTTTAATAACCAATTTTATCTCCAAATCTTTGGTACTCCCATGGGGTTCTCAATTTCCCCAATCTCAATTTCCCCAATTTTAGTCAATTTCGTCCTTGATGATTTAGTCGAAAATCGGCTACACAACTTGGCTTTTCATGTTTCTTTTGTGAAAAGGTATGTCGACGACCTCATATTGGCACTTCCGCCAGATAAGGTTCAGAGCACCTTATCACATTTCAATGCATATGATCCTCATCTACAGTTCACTTGTGATCTTAGGTTAAGTATTCCTTGGTATACAAAAAAAATGGCTAGCAACCGTTTTCTCAATTACCACTCATGCCATGCGATGAGATACAAATACAACCTCGTACAAGCTCTTAGTTTTAGGGTTCAGAGGTTGACACATCCTTCTCACCGAAGGGATTCTCTTAGCTTTCTCAAGTCTATTTTACAGAATTCTTATCCATTATATGTAATTAATAAATTTATTTTCTCTACTAGTTACACACTGTCTAGACACAGTTTGAATTACAATAGTCAAGTATAGGGTCAACCTGATATCTCATTAGGCTTACCAGAAAACGACTCTCATAACGTTCCTTCTTCCTCTTTACGTTACTACTCTCTCCCTTATTTCCCTCATCTAACTGAGAAGCTCGCAAAACTCCTAACATCTACACCAGTTAAAATTGGAGTTAAAAATGTCAGATCAGTTGGTAAACTTTTCTCTAAAACTAAAACCCCTTTAAACCCATTGTAAAAAAACAATGTGGTTTACAACATCCCCTGTATGGATTGTAACCTATGTTACTGTCGTTGATTTCACTCGAAATCAATGTGAATAAATTAAAAAAACTTCAAGTGAAGATTTTACTTTTATTATTTCCAATTTACACTATTAAACAACTTAAAATAACTGAGTTCGTTAACAAAAACGTTTTATATCATTTCTCTTGCTCCGATGAATCTTGCAATGCTTTTCGTTCCACTGAGTTCCCCAAACTGCTCACGCGGCGTTGCCACTTACTTCCAAAAGTCGCAGAAGTCGGAACATGCTCCCCGCCTTGAAAGGGACTGCACTTTCAAAATAAAAAGGATAAAATAAAATAATTCTTAATTAACTTAAACTCGAGCCACTAATTTTCTAATGGCAATGGACAAATTTTAGCAAATGATCTTTTGATTTGACCATTGTTAGTCTTTATTGTTGCCACCCTGGCGACGCCATCGCTTCTTCTGTGGATGTTTTCTACTCGTCCCAGCTTCCATTTAAGTGGAGGTTGATGGTCTTCTTTTATTAATACTAAGGATCCAATTGTCAATGATTCATAGTTCACTTTCCACTTAGTTCTCTGTTGGAGCTCGCTGATATACTCTTTACTCCAACGCTGCCAAATGTGTTGTTTAACCTGCACCAGATGTTGATACATGGATAGACGGTTTACGGGTATGGTAGTTAAATCTGCTTCACATGTTGAAGTAAGAGTACGACCAATTAGGAAATGTGCGGGTGTTAATGGATTAAAATCATGGACAGAATCGGATAGTGAGGATAAGGGACGTGAGTTTAATATTGCCTCGATCTCAACTAAAATAGTATAAAGTTGTTCATATGTTAAAATGAGATCCTTAGCAACTCTTCGTAAATGGTGTTTTATACTTTTAATACCCGCCTCCCATAATCCGCCAAAGTGGGGAGAAAATGGAGGGGTAAATTTCCAGTTTATATCAATTTTTTGGGAAGCATTGATCAAATCATTCCCTTTATCTTTAATAAATTTACCTAACTCTTTTAACACATTACTGGCTCCCAAAAATTTTGTACCGTTATCGCTATAAATACAATTGGGTTTACCTCTGCGTGATATGAAGCGCTTTAATGCCAACATAAAACCGTTTGTGGATAAGTCGGTAACTAGCTCGATATGCACGGCTTTAGTTACACAACATATAAATAAGCATATATAACACTTGGATAGTTTATTTCCGCGACCTGCTCTACTTTTTATCATTACTGGACCTGCATAGTCCACGCCTACGTGTTCAAAAGGCTGCCTTGCGTTTAGACGCATATTTGGCAATGGAGCCATTATGGGCTTTATTTTTGTTGGTTTAAATCTGAAGCATGGAATGCAGTGCTTAACGATATTCTTTACTAAAATGCGACCGTTTATTATCCAATATTGATCACGAATGTTTGCTAGTGTATGCTGCGGACCGGCATGAAATAAATTAAGATGTGCTTGCCTTGCTATTATTTGAGCAAGATGACTTTGTGCAGATAGTATTACCGGATGCTGTTTCTCGAATGAAAATGATGAGTAATTTAATCTACCCCCAACTCTAATTATTTCATCATAGTCTAAGAAAGGGTTTAGATTTAACATTTTGCAGTCTTGAAGAGACTTACCTTTTTTCAATCTACTAAGTTCTTTGCCAAAATATTCCTGTTGAGACAATTTGATTATACATTTTAAGGCATCTGAGAGTTGAGATAATTCCAAAGGATCAGTTTTCTTTGGCACGTCACGTAATTTTGAGGTGCAGTTTTGACAAAACCTGAATAAGTATGCCACGATTCTTTTTAATCTGTTTAAATCAGAATATTTTTTTATAAAATCCTCTTCTAGCTGTATGGCTTGAAGATATACCTTTTTCTGTTTCCGTATATCGGGTAAACTTGAATTTGGTGCGCACGTTTTAGGCCAGTTATTTTCTTCTTCTACTAAAAATGTTGAACCATACCACCATAATGTATTATTAACTAACATATGTGGTTTGACACCTCTAGATACTAGATCAGCTGGATTAAGTTTAGACGGGACATGACGCCAATAATAAGAGGAGGTCAAATTTTGAATTTCTACCACACGATTACTGACAAAGGTTTTCAACTGATTTGGTGAACATTTGAGCCAATTTAGAACAATAGTAGAATCGGACCATAAAATTACGTCGTCAAAGGTTATGTGTAAAGAATCTTTGACTTGACTAACTAACCTAGCTAGAATTAAAGCTCCCAACAGTTCAAGTCGTGGAAGAGTAACTGTTTTTAGTGGCGCTACCTTGATTTGGCGCAAAGAAGATGTGAAAATATTTTACCATCTTGATTCATGGACCTAATATAAATGCATGCTCCATATGCATTCTCTGAAGCGTCAGAAAATCCATGAATTTGAATTTTAACTGCATCGGCACATATCACTCGCCTGTTTATATGTACATTACTCAATACATAGAGTTGATTATTTATTTCTTGCCATAATTTGCTAATTTCATCTGGAACTAAATCATCCCAGGATAATTTCTCTAGCCATAATTTTTGTAGAAGTATTTTTATCATTATTATGCATCATGATAAAAGTCCTAAGGGATCGAATATTTTTGCAACATTTGAAAGAATTTTTCTCTTAGATATAGATTCTTCTTGTATTTGTGATATTTGATACACTAATTTATCACTGTAAGGTTTCCAAGTTATTCCTAATGTTTTTGCGTTTTCATGCTCACCAAAAGAGAGCACATGGTGTTGTTCTTTCACGGTTTCTTCATCTTTTAGTACATCTTTATCATTTGAGTAGATTTTTGGCACCTCAAAACCACCTTGTTTTAATATTTTCTTTACAGTTACACAAATTTGTTTTGCGTCTTCTAAAGTATCTGCACCAGTTAACAAATCATCTACATAAAAGTCGTTTAGAATGATCTGAGACATTTCCGGATATTCCTTTTTATTATCTTCAGATAATTGAAAAAGACATCGAATGGCTAGAAAAGTGGCTGAGGTTGTACCGTACGTAACAGTTTTGAGTTCATATGTTTGTATAGGTTCATCTGGATCGTCTCTCCATAAGATTCTTTGGAACCGACGTTGCTCCGGGCTAATTAATATTTGTCGAAACATTTTTTTTTATATCTGCGGAAATGACGATTTTGTGCAGTCTGAATCGCAAAAGAATGAAAAATAGACTTTGTTGCATTACAGGACCGGGGTACTGTAAATTATTGACCGATATGCCTGAGGAAGTAGGAGAAGAGCCATCGAAAACCACACGAAGTTTTGAAGTTAAGCTGTCCTCTTTTAGCACACCATGATGCGGCAAGTAGTATACTAATTCATTTGAATCCGACGTTTGAACCCTTTCCATATGATCCAGTGTCTCATACTCTTGTATAAAGGCAGTATAAAGTTTTTTTAACTTAGTATCATTTTTTAATTTACGTTCAAGCGATATGAACCTTTTCCTGGCAATATGTAAAGACTTACCAAGTTTTTGCGGAGGGTCCCTAAAAGGTATCGAAACTATAAAACGTCCATTTGCATCTCGTTTAGTGGTTCTTTTGTAATATTCTTCACAAAAGACATCCCCGTCGGACTGAATTGACATTGATGGCAAATCTTCAATTTCCCAAAATTTTAATAACAAGTCTTGTACGTCTGCATTTTGTTGAACGAAGTTACAAGAAACTAAGTTTGTTTGCAAGTTAATTGGTCCTGTAACCACCCATCCCAATTTAGTTTTTTGTAAAATAGGATTATTTTTACCCAAGGAGATTTGACCAACTGAAACTATTTCCCAAAATACATCAGATCCGATTAATAGATCGATTTTGCTAGGTTTATAGAATGTTGGATCTGCTAAATTAACGTATTCCGGAATAGAGAGTTTTGAAACATCAATTTTTACTGAGGGTAAATTTCCACTTATCGTATCTATTACAAAGAAGCAATTACTACATGAGTAGTTAGAATGTAGGGAGTCTAAAGTGACTGCGCATTTAGAATTTATATTTGATGACATATTGTTAAAGCCTCGAACAGAAATATTTACCTCTTTGACCGTAAGATTTAATTTATCACACAGTTCCTTTGTTATGAAACTAGACTGCGCGCCGCTGTCTAGTAATGCACGAGCAGTGTGCATATTGCCATATGAATCCGCTACCTGGACATAAGCAGTTGACAAGAATGCGTGATTTACAGAACTACAAGCAGATAATACCAATTCACTGTTATTTGGTTTATTACCAGTTTCAGATTGGTGAAAGGAAATATTTGACTGATTTGTTTCCGATGAGGTCGCTCGTTCACGATGTAACAAAGTATGATGTTTTCCTCTACATTTCGTACAAGTTCCACGTCGACAAACATTACTATGGTGTCCCTTTTTTAAACAATTAATGCACAATTTTAGCATTCTTACCTTTTTGTCGCGATCAAGTATCGATAATTTGAGAAATTGTTTACAACTTTGTAAGTAATGATTGTCTCCGCATATAGCGCATACTCTAATATCACTCGAGTGTTCAAGTGTAAGAAACCCCCTGGAAATTTTACGCTTCTCCGTCTGATTTTGTTCAATCATTTCTAAAGTGTCAGCCCTGGATTGAATAAAAGATTTTATATTCTGAAAATTAGGTTCTTCCAGGTCTGTTTTAGCATTTTCCCATTCGCGAAGGGTAACATGGTCTAACTTTGTAGTAATTAAATAGACTAGTAATGTATCCCACTTGTCAACTGGCTGATTTAATTGGCCTAGTGATCTAATATTTTTTGAAAAATCATCTATCAGCTTTCTAAGAGACGTAGCCGATTCTTTACTTACGGATTCGCTTACAAATAGTGCCTTTACATGATTGTGAATTAGTAATTTATTGTTATTAAATCGCTCTAACAATGCACTCCATGCAACAGTATAATTTGCTGATGAAATTTCCAAAGATCTTATTATCAACGCGGCATCACCTTCCAAAGAAGCCCTTAAATAATGCAGCTTTTGCACATCGCTGACCGAGTTGTTTTCGTGAATTAGTGACTTAAACGTGTCTCTGAACTCAAGCCAGTTTTGATATGTGCCATCAAATTTTGGTAAATTAATCGTCGGAAGCCGTACATTATTTAAGTTATCCCTTGTACTTGCAGTATTGTTATTTATTGCTTGTTCAGTGCAAGAACTATTCAATATATCATCATGTTTAACTAAAAATGCTTTTGATATTGAAACTTTATTAAAATAATCATCATCAAAATTATTACGGGTTGTATATTCATTTTCTAGATCAATTTCATCAGCTAACGTTTCGATAGTACTCTGTATATCATCGAACTCTATTTTTACCTTTTCTAACGCCATAAGTCGTTCATTAATTTCGATTAGTTCTGTATGAATAATCGATTCCTTTGTCATTATATTGTCAATAAATTTGCTAAAATTAGTCAATTTTGCTTTTAAAGCACCTCGCTTTCTAATATTAATTGTTAAGTCACTCATTTTAACAGTATGCGAAATGTATTTATTTAGCAAAAGACGTTAGTAAGATAAAATTTCTAAGAACGGAACAAAACAATAATAAACTCGAAAAGAATATAATTATGAGAAGGTTATAAAGGATAAATGAGTACTCACTCAATTCTAGTTGACCAGTTGTTTAATACGTTGCTGCGCTGTTTCACACACACTCTGAAGTCGTCCAGTAAACCGCAGGGCCACTGCTTTTCTCCAAACCAAATTACAGACTGGGGCCGGGTAACGATCTTTCACACGTGCAAAATGGCAAACTTTTTTAACTTTTCACTTGAAATCAACCGCGCTCTGCTACCATAATATGTCGTTGATTTCACTCGAAATCAATGTGATTAAATTAAACAGACTTCAAGTGAAGATTTTACTTTTATTATTTCCAAATTTACACTATTAAACAACTTAAATAACTGAGTTCGTTAACAAAAACGTTTTATATCATTTCTTTTGCTCCGATGAATCTTGCAATGCTTTTCGTTCCACTGAGTTCCCCAAACTGCTCACGCGGCGTTGCCACTTACTTCCAAAAATCGCAGAAGTCGGAACAGTTACGTTGGCCAGACTTGTAGATCCCTTTAAGGTCGACTAACTTCTCACAAGAGTGATATTAGATACAAAAAACATTCCAGTGTCTTAGCACAACACATTCTTACGTCTGACCACCCACCAGATAATGAACATGTCAAAATTCTCTGCACAGAAAGCAACCATTTCAAGAGAAGCTTCCTTGAAATGTGCCACATTTTCCTCAATCCCTCCACCATGAATAAACGTACCGACATCGACAACCTCAGTTCATTATACCATTCTCTTCTCTCCAATATTAAATGAGGAATTCTGCGACTTTCTTTTGTCATCCAGACTGTTTCATTTCCCTTTACTTTGATCATTTACTATCACATCCCAGCTATCTATCAACCTTCTCTCTATTTCCCACTAGTACTTACACTTATATCCAAACTTATACATTTATACTGATTCATTCCCAATTTACATCTAAACCTTTCACTTATTTGACAATCCATATTTTCCTTCCCTGACTAATCGCCATAATAAATTTCAGATTCCAACCTTTCTTCACTCCATATTGGTTTTGTAGACAGTTCCACTTAATATTTCTACTTACTTCAGTGTCCTCTAATAAAATTCGAGAAAAATAAAAACATTTTAATTAATGTTGAATATTAAGGAGAACGGATAACGAAAAAGTGTTAATTCGTTTGTAAAATTAAATATTGGTTTCTGTTTAATTCTGCTTACAATATAAACTCTTCTATTAATTAAAATCAAAATATGATAGTATTACAATATTTTACAGATACCCAGAGACAATGTCTGGACGTAAATTTAATTAACATTCTGTTTCTAAATATATGTCGTTGATACCTTCAATCAGCCAGAAAGCCGCAAGCCATTTTGCCAGAGGCTCATCACAACACCACCGATGTTTAAAGGTATTTAAAACTTTCGACTAAATTAATTTTGATAATTCAATCTGGCCCTAAATAGGTCGAATCATAATCTGCAAGAATTTGCCATAATTAACGAAATATTCGAACGTTAATACAAAATAATGTTGAATAGGTTTTACAATTTAAAAATGCGTGTAGAGGGAATACAGCATCCACAATAAGGTGATTAGCGGAAATACAGTGTAGGTATACAATTCCAATACTTTAAATCTTATATGAACCTTCATATTTTAGATATCTTGCGATGTTAGTATTAAAGTCTGTACCTAAAAGATTATTTGTATTATTCAGAATATTGTACCTATTGCATAAGAGCCCTGAAATAGTCGAAGCACGCATGGACTTAGATCATTCTGACTGAAAAATCCTGCAAAGGAAAAGAAAGCAAAAAAGACAAGCAAAAAGCCTAATGACAGCAAAACCGGCGACAAACCAGAAAATACTGAAAAGAAATAAACAGGATTACCCAATAACAACTGGATCTGTCAGTATTACAATTCCCCGATGTATACGAGTAGAATTGTTCGAAGATAATTGAAAGAAACTCATACGAATATTCTTCCGTAACCTTCCCGCTGTCCATTTCTTAACCCCATAAAAATGTGTAGGCAGAGTCGACAAAGAAGTTAAATAAAAGAAATCTTAGGCCACCTAATAAAAGTGAACAATGGCAAGCAATTGAGCAGGCATGGAAGGAGATAACAGGATAACAGGAAGAGCTATCTATGAACAGAAGATTAAAAAGATTTATTGGCAATACTGGGACATACACCAAATATTAATTGTGTTAAAATTGTATTAAAATGGACAGTTTTAACCCAGACTTCCCTATTTACATTATTAAGAACATAATCCATTTAATTTTGACATGACACAACACCGTGAAAAAAAAATTGGACGATTAATAACAAAAAGTGTTCTAATTCAGTACCGCCCAATAAAGGACAAAGAAGACGAAAGAAGAATTATAATTTTACACTGCGGTGGAAAAAATTAATGGATTGAGGATGTATTAAGAATATCTGCAAAAAAAAATAAAGTTGCGTCTCTAGATTACCATGAGTGTATTTAAAGTTTAATTTTTGAATCATGGTTTGAAAAATCTCTTCTTACGAAATTACTGGAGGGATCTAAAGCTGGTTTACGTACGCAGTAGAACACTATATGTGCATCTTGGGTAACGCTAAATAAACTAGCGCAATAGGCACCCAGACAATCTAGAATATCTATATTTCCTGGCAAGAATTCATCATAAATATAAGATATGCCTCCAACCAACAATTTAAATGGACCTTCTCAGGATCAAGCGACAAAAGGACTCGGACCAAGCATTGGAATATGCCATTTAAATATAGAAGGTATTTGTAGAAGTAAATGTGACTACCTTTAAAAGGTACTCATTGAAAATAATATCGACATGGTCGCAATTCAAAAAACCAATGTAGAAAACGAAGAATAATTCTCGCAAGAGGAAGAATTCATGGCTATGATTTATTGGGTGCAACTTACCATCCAGTTTATGGAGTGGCAACCTATGTTCGAAACAAAATAGAAAATGCACACATATGTTTTACATCCGATTAAAAGTAAAACTGGAACAAACCATGAAGTGGAGATATCCAGGAGTGGCTAGTATATCTGTTGAATACAAAGCACGTGGTGGTCGTGTGTATTAAGGTATAAAAAAATGCTTATTAAAAGCTTAAAACTTTTATTTTAAAGAAGATCTTTTCGGAATAAACTCATTCCATCATCAGTTTAATAAAAAGTTGTCAAAAAAACAAGTAGAGAACTCCGTATTAAAAAACTATCCTCAAGGTGTTTATGAAGGTAAATGCAATAGACTGTTGATTTGTAGATTACTAAAAACTGAAAATATGGGCATCTTACATGACCCCCTGTAGTTAGTGAGGTTTTATTGACTTACATTACCTCTGATCTAGCCCAGAGTTAGCCCTAGACTCCAGCACAGATCAGAGGTAATGTAAGTCAATAAAACCTCACCAACTACAAGGGGTCATGTAAAATGCCCCCATTTTCAGTTTTTAGTAATTACAAATCAACAGTCTATTGCATTTACCTTCATAAATACCTTGAGGATAGTTTTTTAATACGAAATTCTCTACTTTGTTTTCACGTGGCCATACAATGTTTTTTTTGACAACTTTTTATTAAACTGATAATGAAGTTTATTCCGAAAAGATCTTCTTTAAAATAAAAGTTTTAAGCTTTTAATAAGAATTTTTTTTACCTTAATACACACGACCACCACGTGCTTTTACATCAGACATAAATAACATTCATACGGTGCCTATACAAATTGGCGAAATTACTATCAGCAATATTTATAAACCCTCGGCAGTCCTGTTCCCTCCGCTTGTTATTTACGCCCACCCACATCCCTCAGTTTATGTGGAAAACTTCAACAGTCATCATGAACTTTGGAAGTAAAGGCACAATGATCAAAACGGTGAAGCTCTAATAGACAGGAGCGAAGAGGTTGACACTTATTTAGTCTTTGACGCTAAAGATCAAGGAACTTTTCGATCTACAGCCTGGACGCAAAAATACAACCCAGACATATGTTGTACAAATGAAAACAATCAACCACTGGCAGCATTCATACAGTACTGCCAGATTTTTCACATAGCCAACATAGACTGGTTGTAATAGAAATTGGCATCAAAATACCAATCATATTTTTCTCGAACTAGGTGGAACTTTAAAAAAGCAGACTAAGCAACTTTTATTGAAATATTTGACAAATGTCTGCGATGGATACCCCCAACACGTCCAAACTACATGAGATTTGTTGGCGCGGTTATCTCTACAGCGAAGAAAACTATACCCAGAGGATATCTTAAAGAGTATGTCCTAGGACAGGATAAAAATGTGAGAAATTATATCAAGAATACAAGGAAAGCCAAGACCGAGAAATTAAGGACGAACTACTGCACAGTGTGGATGCGGACAGATGACAAAAATGGATGGAAACTGTGGAAAAATTAGACTTTAGTAAATCAAGCTGAAAAGCACTAACTTGGTAGTAGCATACTCCCAACTAGAGACAAAGTACCAATAGGTTCCAACAGAGTAGCCTCCCATATTATAGCAACCTCAGGAGCACCTAGAAATCGTGATCACACCACCAAAGTCAAACAAGAATTAAAAATACTAAAGTCTGCATGCCGTCTACAACTGAATACTCTGACGAGTTCACTCCACAAAAAATTATTTCAGCAATATCAGAAATTAAGTCTGGAATGTTACCTGGCTCCGATAAAATTTATCCAGAATTTTTACTAAACTGTGAAATATGCCAGGAAATGGTTGGCTGATACAGATATGTTAAAATCGGGAAAAATCCCCTATTCACTAAAAAAATACCTTCATTATAGCCATATTAAAACTAGGAAAGGCAAATATTCAGCAACGAAACTACCGACCAATTGCTTTGCTGAACTGTGTCTATCAACTGTTGGAACGCTTAATCTGCAACATAATTTCTGGAAACATATTTAAAATTGATACCTATTGAGTAAAGAGTGTTCAGACCTAACCGCAGCTGCACAGATCAGATCCTATCCTTAACAACACATATTAAAGTAGATTTTAAAAGAAATCAAAGAACGTTCGTTGCTTTTATTGACCTATCAGCTGCATATGATACTGTCTGGAGACAGGGAATAATCTGCAAACTAATCCGTGTCATTCTGTGTCAACAGGTAACTAAACTCATGGATAACATGCTCACCGACAAACTTTTTTTTAAGTCACAATAGGCAACTTTAAAAGTGTCCAAATAAAGCTCAGCAATGGAGTGCCACAGGGATCTGTTTCGGCACCCTTACTGTTCAAATTATACATCGCGGACCTACCTGGGACTTTGCAGAAATTTGGCTACGCTGACGATTGGGCCATTGCAGCAAGACGTAATAACATGGATATCACAGAAACAATACTAACGGATGGCCTTGCCATTATGGGAGAACACTTTCGCAAATGGACTCTACGGCCTAATGCAACAATAACCGAAGTGTGCTGTTTCCATCTGAATAATGCCCAACCCAACAAAAAACCTAGTTAAACCAGACAATGCGAATGATCTCAGATACAATTAGACCCACACCGAACATTGGCTTCCCATTCTGAGTCACATTCCACGCCAAAACTGCGAAGAAGTCATTCTCTTCTCAGAGAATATCATAAAATCGAATTTAACCATCAACTACTCAGCCACCATGATAGTCTTGATAGCGACGTAAATAGACTGCGCTACATATATCCTCCATTGCTAAGAGCCAACTCTTTACATCACATTTCAACCTCACCAATGCTTAAAGAAGACAATGGGAGAGCGACTCACCACACGAAGCACACCAAATGTCCTGTATCGATCAAAACCGACAGTCTTTGAACTGACTCGCAATACATGGACAACGCTAAACAGAATAAGAACAAGTAGCGGTAGATGTGCTGACAGCTTATATTAGATGGGAAAAAGCCCTTACTGCTGAGTGTGACTATGGTGCGCTACGACAGACCGTCCGTCACATTGTTGAAGAATGCACCCGACGGCGATTTCCTGGGGTTTTTAATGAGTTACTGAATGCGACCGAATATGTTTTACATTATATTAATAATACATTAGATATTGGTTTGTAATATTTCATGTAACATTTTATATTATTTTTTTTTAATATGTGTTCCTATGGTATGCCATTTATGCCGTATAAAAAAAATATGTTCAGTAAAATATCATAATGGTCACTCTAACACTTGTTGCCAATGTTGCCAATTTGCTAGTATCTCACTCGCTCTTGTTTTCTTAAATTTTAGAACGAAATTACGTGCCTACTATAATTCTATTGCCATATAAACAGCACACAATAAATTAAAGCATTCTACTTTTTAACAGAGTTAAAATAATGTTGTATTTCCATGTTTTGTTGTTGTTAAACATAAAATTCTATCAAATAACTACCGATTGCATAGATAGATATCTTTTAATCTTGATCTTAATTTATTATTTCAATTTTTGTCGAAAATGTAACTTTAATATAAATTACATTATAGGCTAATAATTAATGCGTGACCAGAGATCATGCTAAAATACAAACTAATATAATAATCTACTAGTATTAATAATTCTATTAACACATACCCTTGTGGATATAAATCCTGATACACAAATAGCGACAATGCTGCTACATAACTGACAAGCTGCCGTTAAATTAAACACGTTTTCGACGTTTTTAGTGGTCCTGAAATCAGAGAAAGGAAATATTTAATTTTATATGTTCTATGTTTTTGTACACTTTGGAACTGCAAAACAAAATAGGCGCCAATAAGTTTTAAGCTGACACTCATAAACGAATTCAAGATTTAATAAACTAAACATTATGTACATTAATATTTCTCTTAAAAGCTTTAGAAAAACATACGCAAGAAAACATATCAACAAATTATTAACAAAGAACATAAAAAAATCATTTTATTTCATTTGATTTAATTGTATTTAATTTTATTTAATTTGATTTATTTATAATTTTTTACAATTTTTTAAAATTTTTAATTTTTTAATTTTTTTTATAGTTTTATTTAATTTTGTTTAACTTTATTTAATTTTATTTGATGTTATTAAATTTTAATAAATTTTATATAATTTTATTTAACGCTAGGTATTAAATTTTTATAATTTTTTATATATATATTTTTTAATTTTATTTAATTTTATATACTTTTATTTAATTTTATGTAATTTATTTTATTTTATTTAATGTTATCTAATTTAATTTTGGGGCAAAGATTAGTTTAGCGCATCCATCATAACCACACTTATATTTGACATTTAACGGAAGCTTAAATGGTGTCCGAGTTGCCATATCTACAGTTTTTTCATACACTCAAATAATAATATAGAAATGCGTTAGAATTATATAAAAATTCATACTTACATACTTACTCCGTGGCGTTACAACCCTTCGTGGGTTTTAGCTGACTCGACAACATGCCTCCACTGTTTTCTGTCCTGGACAACCTCCATACAATTCTCCACGCCCATAGTGCTTAGGTCTCCTGCTATATTATCTTGCCACCGGAGACAAGGGGCCTCCGCGTGGTCTCCTTCCGGTTAGGACTTCCTCCCACACCAGTCTTACTGTTCGTTCGTCAGAATGTCTTCTGAGGTGTCCTGCTCATTGGAGTTTTCTGGACTTTATTTCTTTTATGATGTTGGCGTCTCGGTAAAGTTCTTCAAGCTCTTTGTTAGTTTTTATCCTATATTGTCCTGATGCTTCATTCAGCACAAGACCAAAGATCTTTCTTAGGATTTTTCCTTCCCAAGAACATAGCCTCTCTTTGTTTGCTTTTGTTATCGTCCACATTTTGCTTCCATACATCACAACGGGTCGTATGATTGTTTTATAGACCTGTATCTTTGTACGTCGTGATAAAAATTCATAGATTTTAATTAAATTAAAGATAATAATTAAATGCATATACAATAAAAACTTCTTTGGAAATTTACAATTTATGATTAACAAGTTTCATTGTAGGGGGTTGACCATTCGCACCTAATAATAATAAGGTTCTAATAGACAAGATGTGGAAATTGCTCACAAATAATTTACAATATTTAACTGCATCTAAACTACACAAAATATTTATGAATGCTGTTTTATACTTATTCAAAACTTGTAGCTTCACATAACACAAATTATAATTCCGTAAAAGTAACTTTATATTTGAATCATTCATATACACATTTTACAAAAAAAATATGGCAACACTGTGACGCGGTACTTTAAGGGAAATATATTTGGTTATGTTGAGTGCTATAAACTAGTCATTTCCCTAATTTTGGTTAATTTCATATAGTTTTATTAATTTCATTTAATTTTGTATATTTTATTTTAATTTTTCTTTATGTCACCAACAAAATATCATTGAAATGTCAGATGTTGGTAGTTCAGATGCCTTTCCTAGGTGACGTAGTTACCTTACCGGACAAATGGTGCGACTTGTGGTTCTAGCCGTTTATATACACACACACACACACAATCACGCTAAGCGATCAACCCTACCCCTAGGAACATGTGTATACCAATATAAGAATGGGATCCACATGTCCGAAGATCAAACCGGTCACACTTCACTAGTTGAAGTGGTACCTATCTGACCCCCAGGCTTTTCCTCCACCCCTCCTCATCGTACGACTGACGTGAGGAGGCTATGATCTGAAAGTTACCTGAGATGCCCTGGGTAATGAGACATCTCCTGTTTTTAATGACTGTGGTTATGCCACCTAACTGTAGGGGTAGCCACATCTAGGCTTTTCTCCCTAATTACTTTACTGACTCTATTGATTTTACTCGGACTGCACTTCGGGACTGAAGTCCCTAACATAAAAAATAATAAAAATAGCGTGTGTGTTCCGCACATGAAGTCGACAGCCTGGGCTGTCGACTTCATGCCCGGAAAGATATGTGTGTGCTCGGTCACCCAGCCGCCGATTTGGCAAAATAAATTTTGTTCTCCTCGCCGGCTGGGCACCCGAGAGGGTCCGGCCACCAAGCTCATGTTTGCCGCACATGGTCTCAGTGCTCGGGAGTCGCGAAAGGATCAGTATACATTAGATCCGCCTTAAGGGCCAATTCCGCATCAGCGGTATATAGAAGGCCTGACGGGTCTTCTATATAGAAAATTGGTATTAGATTACGTTACGTTTAGTTATTTGAATTTAATTTGAAATAAATCTACTTAATTTAAAAGAAAAACAACCATTTTTTTTTTTTTTTTGTGGGGTTTCGGGGGTCTTCCTTGGCGATGGAACAATAAAATGCCTGCACAATTCTTACCCTTTTACTCTTACATGCTAAATATGTGTGCGGTGTGGTGGGGTGTGCATTGCAGGGTGTATATGGCCTCCACACACCCCGGTGTATATTGTCCTTAACTAAGTGCCTTGGCACCTGTACCCTCTCGCCAGAGTCCTAAAAATAAGATTTTTTTTGGGGGTTGTTTTTCTGATGACTGCATTTTTTTATTCGACGTTTTTGCGACCATCTCATTCTTCATTTATTAGTTTGGGACCCTATATCCGGCTATTTGCTGTTTAGGTCTTCTGTGTAGTGTCCTGGTGTTTGCATTGTAATTAGTCAGCTCTCTTAGCATGCTACTTGGGTGGTTATTTAATCCGTTAAAAAGTTCATATGCCTTTTTATCCATTGTATGTAGGATCCTTGTTTGTCCTGAGTCTCTGTATAAATTTCTCAGAGGTACATATCTCGGTAGATTTAGAGCATCTCTTATCAATTGATTTTGAGCTGTCTGTATCTTTTTCCTGTTTGTTTTACAGGTGTGTCCCCATGCTGCGGAGGCATATGATAGGACTGGCAGGATAATACTATTAGCTATTCTGATTTTAGTTTTAAATCTTAGCTTGCTTCTTCTGCCGATAAGCGTTGAGAGCTGACTTTTCAGCGCTTTGGCTCTGTACGTTTGTTGGTTTATGTGCTGCGTAAAGGTGAGTTTTTTGTCTAGTAACACCCCTAGGTATTTGGCCTCATTTGTCCACTCTACTGGGGTGTTTCCGATCATTAATTCGCGGTTAGGTACACTTCTTCTGTGACTAAACATTACAGCCTGTGTTTTGTCCGGGTTTAAGGCGATTTTCCATTTGATGCACCATCTTTCAAATCTACTAAGTGCTCTCTGCAGATGATTAGCTGCATGATCTGGATTCCTCCAGCTAACAGCTATTGCTGTGTCGTCAGCGTAAAGACTCAACAGGGATCCTGGTTCTTTTGGCGTGTCGGCCGTATAGATGGTATACAGGTAAGGCGACAGCACAGCTCCCTGAGGCACACCTGCTTCCAGGATTCCGACTTCGGACAGGGTTGCCCCTGTTCGAACCCTGAACCTTCTGTTGGCTAGGTATGATCCAAGGAGGCATGTCATAGCCTCGCTGTACCCCATGGTGTTCATTTTGTATATAAGTCCTTCATGCCAGACCCTGTCAAATGCTTTACTGACGTCCAGAAATGCTGTTGCCGTGTACATTTTTTCATTAAAACCTTTCGTTGCAAATTCCGTGAACCGTAGAACTTGTAGTTCACACGAATGTTCGCTTCTGAATCCGAATTGCGCTTCGGGTATGGTGCCTAGTGCTTCCGATTCATCGTTGAGTCTTTTTAGTATGACTCTTTCTGCTATCTTGCTTATTGATGATAATAAGCTGATAGGTCTGTAATTTTGTGGAAAAGCGCCGTCTTTCCCTGGTTTCTTTATCATGATTATATGTGCCTCTTTCCATCTATCTGGAAAATATCGTAGTTTAAGCATGCTGTTAACGATGTTTGTTATGTAGACAATAGCTTTGTTGGGTAGATTTTTCAGTGCCCTGTTTGTGATATTATCAGGACCTGGGGCTTTTTTAGCGTTAGTTAGCTTTATAAGCTCTTTTATTTCTTCGGGGGAGGTATGTGTAATTCCTACTCTGCCCTTTCTTCTCTTTATTCTTCTGGCTGTTCTTTCTACCTCTTCTTCGAAATCTATGTCTTCGTTGGGGTTTTCATTGTTTCTGCATGCTCTTTCTAGTTCGTCCTTTAGGACTTCAGCTTTGTCTATTTCCGTATGGACAATCCCGTTTACTCCGTGTAGTGGAGGTATGGGTTTCTTGTCCTGTCGGAGGATTTTTGATAACTTCCAGAAGGCAGATTTATTAGGGTCTAGATCTTGGATATAGTTGTCCCAGCTTTCATTTCTGTGATTACGTAGTTGTCTTTTAACTTCCCGGTCTAGCTCATTTGCAATCCTTTTGTCTTCTACTGTTCTAGTACGGTAAGCTCTTCTTCTTTTTCTGTTCTTTTCTTGGATTAATTCTTGTAGTTCGTGACTTATGTCTCCGAATCTTCCTTTTTGTCTTGCTACTGTTTCCGTTTTGGAGCTGGCATCGATAGCGTTTGTTATCGTATTTTCTAGTTTTGTTACAGTGTCTTCTAGTTCTGTGATGTTATTTATTGTTGGAATGTTACCGATGTTTTCGCTCACAATTCTTCTGTAGTTTGACCAATTTGTTATTTTTCTTTTGTGGGGTTGCAAATAGTTTAATTCTATTGCTCCCAGGGTCAGGACGATTACATTGTGCGTTGAATCGCCTTCATTTAGAGAGTGTATCTCATATTGTTGACCCACGTTGTGTAGGATTGCAATGTCTATGTGTGTTGGAAGTTGTCCATGAAAACATGTCGGTTCTGTTGGTCCGATCACATACGTGTTTGGTCTATTTTCGAGATGGCCGCAAAGACGTCTCCCGTTGTTGTTGGTCGCTCTGTCGAACCAGTTGGGAGATCTCGCATTAAGGTCTCCAATAATTACCGTAGGTTCTTCTGTATCGAGGATTAGGCTCAAGTCTTCATCGAAAATCGGTTCGTTCGGTCTGACATAAGCTGACACTATTTTTAGTGTTTCGTTGTTGGCCTTTAATCTTACTAGCGTGGCTTCCATTGTGACCAGTCCACCTGGTGTTGGGATATGTTCGTGTTCTAAGCCTTTTTTAACTAGTATGGCTGTTCCTCCTGATCTTGCTCTGTGGTCAGTTCTATAGATATCGTAGCCTGGAAATTTAGTTTTCTTCCTTTCCACTAATTTTGTTTCTTGAAGGGCTACGATATCGAGCTCTAATCTGTTAATTATCTCGTCCAAAAGGTTGAGTTTTTTGAATATTCCTCCGGAATTCCAGGACCCTATGCGTAGATCTTCCGTATGGTTCGCTAGCATTGTCGATTTATTTCACCGAATGCAGTCATCATTTTTGTGGCCCTATCCATCACGGACATCATCTCCATCATTCTTTTGTTATATTCCGTTTGGAATGAAGCAATGAGTGCGGCTGCGTCTTGCATTGTTGGGGCCGCTTGTTGTGGGGCTCCTTTGGTTGCTTGCGCATAGCTGAAACCCGCGGTTGTTGTTGCTGGGTTTATTGGTTTGGCTGCCGGTTTGACGGGGGCAGGGGTCTTTCTTTTAGGAGCTTTAGAGCATCCTCTGTAATTGGCCGTATGCGCCTGGTCGCAGTTGGCGCATTTTGGGGCCGTTTCTTTGCTCTTTCCGCACTCATTGCTAAGATGATTTTCTCCGCACCTTACGCACCTAGAGTCGCAATGACAAGCCTTCGAAGAGTGGTAATAACCCTGGCAGTTGAAGCACTGTAGGGTGTCTTTTGTTGTTTTGAATTCGTCTTCGAAACGAACTCTCATGTAGCACAAGTTTGTTACTTTTCTTATTTTCTGTATGTCATCCTCTTTGAGGGTGATCATGAAAAAAGGCAGTATTGCTTTTCCTTCTTTTTTAGAGTACATGTTACTGACTCTGGTTGCGTCTATGTTCTTATTTCTCAATTCATTGAGAATAAGTTCGGTACTTGTGCTCGATGCGAGCCCTTTTAGAATAACCCTCTTTAGCTTATCGCTGTCTATCGGGTAGGCAACGTATTCTACCTTAGGGGAATGTTCCTCTAGGATTTTTACTACTCCTAGGTAATCTTCCCTATTCTTCGTGTTAATGACAATAGATCTGCCTGATCTGGCAAACTTATTGTCAGAAACGATACCTTTTTTGGCCGCTTTCTGCAGGATTGCTTGATGTTCTGCGACCGTCTTTAAGATGATCGCAGGAGGTTTCGGTTTCTTAACGTTAACCTCAGTAGGTATCTGAGGGTTCTCGTCGTTTTCTTTTTCAACTTGGGGCTCTTTTGCCGTTTCCTTTGCTTTCGTGTTTTTGTTTGCCTCCAAGTTTTTTTGGGCTTTTTGCTCACTGCGTTTTTGGGTGTTCTTTGCGGCTGTTGTGAGCGCTTCGTCGTTTCTGGCGTTTATTATTTGAGTTTGCTTTTCGGCAACACTCAAATTCTTTTTTGGTTTCTCGCTACTGGTGACTGATTTCTCAGTAGCGGTGCCTTTTGTTTTCTTTTGGACTTTTGTCCATCCTGCTTCGCTTTTCTTCTCTGTTACCGTTTGCTCTTTTGTCTTGTCATTACTACCAGAGGTGCTTGGGGTTTGGATTTCCCATGGTGGGCTTTGGGGTCGTAGCGGCCTGGTGGCGTTCCAGAGGTCGGCATTTTGCTCTTCTTTTCTGTTGGTTAGAGCCATTATATGGCCTACCAACTTCTTAATCTCCTCGTCTTTTTGTTTATTTTCTTCGCGTAGCTCAGTCATCTGAGCTAGGAGATTTTTTATTTGGGCGTTCGCCTTCTCTTCTCTTAATCGGCTCTCTTCTTTGAGCGATTTTATTTGCTCTGTCAGTGCATTGACCGACTTGAAAAGCTCATTGGCTTTTTCTTTATTTTCCATTTCCTTTGCTCGTTTCGCTTCGTCCTCATCTTCTGAGGAGTCTGCGATCGGTCGCTGGCGTTTTTTCTTTTTGCCTACCTCCGGCTCGGCACCAGTCGCTGTGGAGATGATGTCCACTATGGGGTTTTTCCCTTCGTTAGTTGGGGGCGGGGCTTCGGTCGATTCGGTGGCCGGGCTCAGCTCTTCGTCGACGTCATCTATGGAGACTTCCATCGTGGTTGAGACGCTGTCGTCTGTTTCCACTTCTCTTTCGGATTGCTCCTGTATTGGGATGTACTCATCATCTGATGTATCTTCGTTTGGGGACGCGGAGTCGTTATTGATGTTCGCGGTAAAGTTATTATATATCATTATTGCAGTAGCAACTGATGGGGTGGATGACTTGGGCTTGTCATCTTCTTCTTTTTCTTGTGATGTCACCTGCGTGACATCACTTTTTTGGGGGGGGGGTAGATTATCGCTCATTATGCCGGAAGGCAGAGAACATAGGTTCAAAAGAGTTATGGAGTTTATTACACAGAAGACTCTGTTTTTTTCTTCCCGTCTAGCCGCTGCCAGACGGTTTTCCTGGGTGTCGTCCCAGCAACCTCACGGTAGTTCACTCCCTGATTTCTCAGGGAGGGATCCTCTTCAAGTTTCTCAAACCTCAGAGGCAGGGGCCGTTTCTGTCCGACCTAGAGTTCAAAACTAGGCCTTACAGTGTCATACCTGTCGACCCACTGAGGTTATCCCGTATAATTTTCGCAAACGCGAAGCTATTTAAAGCCTCCGCGAGGGGCCTATAAAGGCAACCCCTCGGCGGTTTAACTTAAAAACAGCCTCGCATCCGCTTTTCGCTTTGGTAAAGGACAAATGCCTGTGCAATCTGGGTGTCTTACTCACCCGGAGCTAACAAGCTCCGTTGCGTCAGGTCAATCGCCCCCACCTAAGCACACTTCGCTGCTTGTCGCCTTCGCTCGCTGCTCACCGCTGCACGTCAGGATCGTTCGACCGCTGGAGTCGAACTACTGACTACTGACAGCCGTTTATATAGATAGATATTAGATCGTTTATATATTTTTATATATTGTTAGCTTTTTCGAATATATGATAGGATCAAAAATTGTACTTGATATGTTAAATCCTTTTTCTGAACCTGCAAGCTACTGGGTTTTTAAAAAATTTATTTACTAGCAGAAATTTACTACTTCATTTACAAAAATACAAATATTGAGCTACAGGAAACTTGCGAAAACATATGAGGAAGTAAAATACAAACAAGCTTAAGTCACAAATAAGTAATTTTTAAGGGAAGGCGAAAAACTTAACTTATATAAATAACTTATCTCTGAAAAAGTGTAATGAGTTCTGTGCTGATTTCAAACATGAGATTCAAACATTTATTTCAGTTAGGACAGCTAAAATATAGCTTAAAAATTTATGTTGTTCTGGCAATAAGACCTTTGGCACGAACTCAGTAGAAATTATTCGTTTTGCATGTAAAATGTTGTAGACATAAGATGATTTGTATGTAAATAAAGTAAAAAATCAATAAAGTAAAGAAACAATGGTCTTCTGATTGATCTTCTATTTTTGTAAAATAATAATATATTACAAACATTGTCATAATAGGTAGTTAATGCAACAAACAGATTTTTGATTATGGAAGTCACAGCACTCATCATAAAGACAGTCACTTATTACTTTCTGCTCCTCACCAGCAGCTACTGTAGTGGGTTCATCCAAAATCAAACTTTTGTACCAACCAATACGTGGGTCAGAAAAACATTTTTTTTAAGTTTATGAACATCTTTGTCTTTTGTTGGGTTAATACATGAGAAAGTGGGAGTTCTTCTAGTCTCGTTTCTCCAAGATTATTTTTTCCCTTTCTTCCTTAAAGATATAAAAACTCTCTCCCTTCATACTTAAGGTTTTCAAGCCTTTTACCAACACAATATTTTGGTAAGACTTCCCTGTTCCCTTTTTCAGCGGTGTTTAATTTTTTCTTGTTCCCGGTAGAATATTTCAATTTTTCTCTTTTGTTCACTAATTGATTAGATATCCTTATAGTATTTATTTAGCCTCTAAGTATCAGAAATTGGCGAATCTTCTTCTAGTGCTTTTACGTTGCGTATACCACTGTAGATGTCATGGTATTTCTGTTACACTAAAATTATGGGTCTTTTCGCAACTGCTTTTTTGCTCTTAAAAAAACACGCACCAGCACGGTATGTCCGCGTACGGCAGAATACAATAAAATCCTTTGGATTGATGTTCTGTGTATTTCGAAAAAATTAATCATTGTTCTCAGGATAACATTGTTTTTATTTTAAGAAAAACAACCACGGTATAGAACACTTTAAAAATCGGCTTGTTTTAAATATGTAGCTAAAGAGGACGGATGATATTTCCACACTGCCCTTTTCTGTCTCCTTCTCTGTACAAGTGTAGAACATGTGGTTTTTTAGTTTTTAGATTAGTAATACAAAAGTTTTAAACCAACTTTGTCTAGTACCTAATACATAACTCATTACTCAGATATAATCTTTTGTATTTTTATCTTCTACAATGTAATTCGGTTCCTTGGAGCTTTCTTGCGTACCCTTAACACTTTCCTTCTTTAAACAGTTTTTATTTTTGGTAGAGTCACCTTCTCTTTTTCCTTCAACAGCGAACCCAAAATGCACTTTTTTTGCTGTTTTTATTGTAGTTTCTCTAATACCAATAACAGTGCAAAAAAACCCTTACATATCCTCAAATTTGTAAGACTCACTGGGTCAGCTGAGTGGCACTTGCAGAGTTCCTATTGGTTGGTTGGAAATAATTTGATTAGCATGGACCAGTATAGTGGAAATATGTTGTTTTGTATGTAAAGGTGAATCCAATAATATAAACTACGTTGACTACAACAGAACAATGCATTGCGACATTTAACTTAACTTTGATTTTTTTTATGTGACTTAGGCTATTTGCATATTAACTCCCCATATTAATTACTATTTATAACTGGGAATAAACCACAATTAAAGATAAAAATACGTTTATTGACGTTTCAATTTCCAATTCGGAAATCGTTCTCAAAATACAAACAGTAAATTAAACAAATTTTGTTTTTTGTTACATAGTGAAAAAATTCTTCTAATAATTTAATTTTATCTGACTCATTTATATTGACAATTCAGACATACATTATGCATTTTAAAGTAGACGACTTTAAAATGATATTGCCAATATTGTTGAGCTGCGCTCCTGGGACGACTTTACTTATAAGATAGTTCATTCGATTACATGAAATCAACTTTAACTTGAGAATATCCGTCAGAAAAAATCACAGCATGTAATTCGTCTTTAAAAAGACAAACACATGACATGATGACAGTAAAATTCTCCTGTTAGTGATTCCATAGTAAATTATGAGGGAAAAACCAGGAAAAAAACCTCATAATACTATCCCGACATTGTAAGTATTTGTTCGTGAATTTAGTTTACCTTCAACAAACATCAAAAATTCTGATTTTATATGTAACGTTATTTAAATAACATAAATGATGTATCCTTTATATGTTACTGACTTACTAATACTGGTATTTTCTTATTAATAACTTCCTCTTTCAATATTGGTAACCAGATCCTACTACATTCTGCCGAGGAATTTGCGACACAATTGGCCTCATTTAGCATAATTAGAGCCGCTTCTTTGATTTTTCTTTTTTTACCATCCGTTTCTTTTAGGATTATATTTGAATTATTCCATTGAACCCTATGTTCATTATCCCATGCGTGTTTACATATTTGAGATCTATCAAATTCTCTATTTTTAATATAAGATTGATGTTCACTTATTCTAACATTTAATGGCCTTGATGATTCACCTAAATAAAACTGATCGCATTCACAAGGTATTTTATAAATGCAATTCTTTGTCCTTTCTTGTTCATTGTTAGGTTTGGTTTTGGACAAAATAGATCTCAACGTGTTTGTTGTTTTAAATGTTGTTGAAATGTTGAATTTATTTCCTATCCTTTTAAGTTTTTCTGATAATCCTTTTATGTACGGTATTGTTATTTTCCTCATATTATTCCTTGTGTATGCTGTAGGATCTCGTTCTAAGTTGTTCTGTTCTATTCGATCGATTGTTGAAAATTCCTTATTTATAAACGATAAAGGATAATCGTTTTTTAATAAAACAGATGTTAACAAATGTTTCTCCTCCAAGAACGAATTTTCGTTAGAACAAGTAATTTTGGCTCTATCGTATAAGGATTTAACTATTCCCATTTTTACATTAATATTGTGATTTGATTTGAAATTTAAATATCTATTGGTGTGTGTTGGTTTTCTATATACCTGAGTCTCATATCCAGTATCGTTCTTAGAGATTAAAACATCCAGGAAAGGTAGCGTGTTATTATATTCCTTTTCCATAGTAAATGTTATTGTCTCTTCTTTATCGTTTATATCGTTTAGGAATGTGTCTAACAACTCTGATCCATGAGGCCATATTGACAATACATCATCTACATACCTCCACCATACTGTGGGTTTAAAATTTTGTTTAGAAATGATATTTGTTTCAAAATCTTCCATAAATATATCGGCTAAGAATGGAGATAAACTAGAGCCCATTGCTAGACCAAAATTTTGTTTATAGAATTCATTACTTAGTTGAAAATATGTATTATCAGTACATAATGTTAATAACTCCATTATAGCCGATATGTTTAGTCTTGTTCTAGTTGCCAATGATCGAATAGAACAGAACAACTTAGAACGAGATCCTACAGCATACACAAGGAATAATATGAGGAAAATAACAATACCGTACATAAAAGGATTATCAGAAAAACTTAAAAGGATAGGAAATAAATTCAACATTTCAACAACATTCAAAACAACAAACACGTTGAGATCTATTTTGTCCAAAACCAAACCTAACAATGAACAAGAAAGGACAAAGAATTGCATTTATAAAATACCTTGTGAATGCGATCAGTTTTATTTAGGTGAATCATCAAGGCCATTAAATGTTAGAATAAGTGAACATCAATCTTATATTAAAAATAGAGAATTTGATAGATCTCAAATATGTAAACACGCATGGGATAATGAACATAGGGTTCAATGGAATAATTCAAATATAGTCCTAAAAGAAACGGATGGTAAAAAAAGAAAAATCAAAGAAGCGGCTCTAATTATGCTAAATAAGGCCAATTGTGTCGCAAATTCCTCGGCAGAATGTAGTAGGTTCTGGTTACCAATATTGAAAGAGGAAGTTATTAATAAGAAAATACTAGTATTAGTAAGTCAGTAACATATAAAGGATACATCATTTATGTTTTTTAAATAACGTTACATATAAAATCAGAATTTTTGATGTTTGTTGAAGGTAAACTAAATTCACGAACAAATACTTACAATGTCGGGATAGTATTATGAGGTTTTTTTCCTGGTTTTTCCCTCATAATTTACTATGGAATCACTAACAGGAGAATTTTACTGTCATCATGTCATGTGTTTGTCTTTTTAAAGACGAATTACATGCTGTGATTTTTTCTGACGGATATTCTCAAGTTAAAGTTGATTTCATGTAATCGAATGAACTATCTTATAAGTAAAGTCGTCGCAGGAGCGCAGCTCAACAATATTGGCAATATCATTTTAAAGTCGTCTACTTTAAAATTCATAATGTATGTCTGAATTGTCAATATAAATGAGTCAGATAAAATTAAATTATTAGAAGAATTTTTTCACTATGTAACAAAAAACAAAATTTGTTTAATTTACTGTTTGTATTTTGAGAACGATTTCCGAATTGGAAATTGAAACGTCAATAAACGTATTTTTATCTTTAATTGTGGTTTATTCCCAGTTATAAATAGTAATTAATATACAATGCCACAAGAAAATAGCTTCAGAACAATAACTCCCCATATATTAATGAAGCGAAATAATAACAAGTGTGTTACTGTAGCATGTAATTTTAATAATATAGAATTTATCACAGAAGCTGGTAGATGAAATCATAGCCTCAAAGGTAAACTGATTTCTTAGCTGCAAGTATATAATACATTTATAGAAAATATGATACAGCACGAGATACTGGTTTGTTAGAAATTATGTCACTAAATTCCGAGCTACGAAGTGACATTAGCCAGTATTCACAAGACTAATTGATAGGGCATTAGTTAATTCATGGTTTGCCAAAACATGTGTCAATAAGTTAAATATTACTTTAAATTTTAGATTTATTACTATTAGAATCTTACTCTCAGATTCTCGTTGACATGTAGTAGTTCCCCGCCTAAAATTACTAGATATATAGCAGTAAGATTGTAAATCCAAATCACTAACATATTGTAAAAAATGTACTGTGTAAAAATTGTTTTATACAATATAAAATGTAAAGCTACAGTATTGCTCAAAATAAAGAGTACTGAAACTGAAACATAAATGTCTCTTTGTGCGCGATGTCATATTCAAATCAACTAGTGACGTTCTGTCAAGTAATCCTTATACAATTAATTATTACGACTTAATTGTTAAAGGTAGTGTTAAGTACAGAGGAGAAAGTGTTTCTTGCAGAACATTTTGAAGGTTGTTGAAACGTTTAGAAATACAAGAATGTATTGTGCCAACGAAAAGGAAACTCAAGCCGTCCCAGGACAGTTAACAACAAAGATATTCATGAACGTGTTTTTAAGCAAATCTTGAAAAATTCGAAAGCCAGCCAGACAAGAACAGCGTTGCATCTTGGCTTAAAACGAACTTCCTTCCAAAGAACCTTGAAGGAGATGGGTGCATTTTCGTAAGTGATTCAGGTACATCAGCAATTACATTCCAGGGATTATTATTGTAGAGTGGAATATGGTGCCAGAATAAATGCATTACAGTAAGAAAATCCTGAATTTAAAAAAAATGTATGGTTTTCAGACGAAGCACATTTTCATTTGTCAGGCCATGTAAATCGACGCACAAGTCGATTTCTGGGCTTTACCAGATCAGATAAAGTTCAAGAAGTTCAATGAAAAAGACAGTCAATATTTTATTTCACGTACAACGCGCCTATGTATCTGTATATACGTATTTCGCCCTAATAGGGCTCATCAAAACAGCTATTCATAAGCGTTCTTAACGTAAAAAATAAATATTTTCTGTCTTTAAGAAGCAACACTAAAATGGCTTCGATATGGATGCAATAGCGACATCGGATAATAAATCCGTAAAATAGTTTCGAAACCAATTAAGATTATTGCTTTAATCTGAATCCTCTAAAAATTGCAAGGCAAATAGACGTCGATAAAGATATTAATAAAGACATGGGGAATCTAAGTTTGCATTCGAGGACATGTCTCCTCAACGAAGCAGAAATCCTTAGCGAATTGGTTTCTTGTACTCACACAGAATAGACCCGATAAAAATGAAAAAGACAGTTAAGATTTGATTTCACGTACAAATCGTCTTTGTATATGTATATGTTCATACGTATTTCGTCCTAATAGGGCTCATCAGAACAGCTATTCATAGGCGTTCTCAACGTGAAAAATAAATCTTTTCTGTCTTTAAGAAGCAACACTAAAATGGCTTCGATATCGACGCAATAGCGACATATGATAATAAATCCGTAAAATAGTTTCGAGACCAATTCAGATTTCTGCTTTAATCTAAACCTTTCAAAAATTGCAAGGTAAACAGACGTTGATAAAGATGTTAATAGAGACATAGGGAGTTTAAAATTTGCATTTCACGACATGTCTCCTTAACTAAGCAGAAACTAAGCAGGATTTCTGCTTCGTTGAGGAGACATGTCGTTGAATGCAAATTTAGATTCCCCATGTCTCTATTAATATCTTTATTAATGTCTATTTGCCTTGCGATTTTTAGAGGGTTCAGATTAAAGCAGAAATCTGAATTGGTTTCAAAACTACTTTACGGATTTATTATCCAATGTCGGTATTGCATCCATATTGAAGCCATTTTAGTGTTGCTTCTTAAAGACAGAAAAGATTTATTTTTCAGATTGAGAACGCCTATAAATAGCTGTTCTGAAGAGCCCTATTAGGGCGAAATACGTATAAACAGATACATAGACGCTTTGTTCGAGAAATCAAAACTTGACTGTCTTTTTCATTTTATTCGGATCTATTTTGTATGAGTACAAGAAACCAATTCGCCTTGCAATTTTTAGAAGGTTCAGATTAAAGCAGAAACCTGAATTGGTTTCGAAACTATTTTACGGATTCAAGATGTTCCTTGACATAGCGCAAAAGTGAGTGTCTGGTGTGCAGTTTTGGGACACGGAATCATAGGTCCATATTATATCGAATAAAATGGTAGGTCAGTTACACTTAATCAACAGAGTTACATACAAATTTTAACACGCTTTATCCCTGATCTACGTCAATTTTGTCGTGTCAGGATAACTTGTCATACTGCTGTCGCAGTTCGTCAATTTCTTTAGGGACATACTCCAAAAAATTCATTTTACGATTTACTGACTTTCCCTATTCTGCACATACTCCAGACTTAACATCTCCAGATGCATATTGGGGAATGGCTAAAACTACTGTTTTTAACCGAGCACCACAAACCATCAATAAATTAAAGGATGCCATTAGAGCCTTCTTGAGACAATTTTTATTCCAAAACATTACGAGAAATCTGAAATATCGGTATAAAATCTGTCTTGAGAGGAAAACAGCTCATTTAGACCATGTTATTAAGTGTCAATAATATGGATTTTTCAATAATATTTATATTGGGCTATACTGTATTTTTATTGGATGCAAGTAATGTTGTTTCATTTTATAATTTCCAATAAGTTATGATAATACTAGCGAACAACGATCTATTTTTAGAACGGGTTAAAATTCAAAAATACAGAGATATAAAACAATCTCATAAGTATTCCACATTTAGCACAATATTACTAATAATTATTATGTTTATAAGAAAAATAATATGGGCGTTATATAATGGCTTATGAGAGTCAAATAAAGGGTTGAGCAGGTGAAAATTAAAAAAAATTAATGTTATTTACAATAGAATTGTTGGTCGATAATATGAGACTACGTCTGATCATTTCTTATGTTTCGATTAAAATAATATACATTTGTAAAACAATCGAAAAAATACCATACGAATGCTCTATTTTTAATATTTAAAATATATAGAAGATTTATTTTATTTTACAGTTCGCAAGCGGTTTGACGGAAAGTCTATTGTTCCTAATATTTATGGTTTAAAAAAAAAATACCCATAAAAGGTTCTAGAACGAGCACCCCAAATAAATGAAAGACAATATATTCAGTATAAAAATGTTAAATTAAATTAATACAACCAGACTTACTTTAGCAGCAGCTGATGAAGTTGAATTAACTTCACAAGCAGCGTCGAATTTCCATTCACTTGTAAATTATCGTTAATAATTAAATCGATATTTAAACTTCGTAACTTATCATTTAGATATTTTTCCTTCTCTGTTCCCAGCTGCAAAAAAGCTTTTTGTAACAAAGTATATTGGTTTACGATGTTCCGGCAAATGCCCATAAATAAAAAATCAAATCCCAGTACCGCCCAATTGACGAGGTAGGCATTAATAATACAATGAAGAATGTAGAGAATTTCGTATATAGGGGTGACGCTACAATCGAATGGGTATAGAGATCTGCAAATGTAAAAGTTTGTTAGAATTTCTGCAAAGCATTATCCACATTGGTCAAAATAGTTTCATATGCTATACTAAAGTTTATTAAGTATGTATTTCTTACATATCTAAGGTGTTAGTAAGTAAGGGTATACGTATATGTCAAAAACCATATATTGTGCAGGTCACTCCTCTACTGTCGACGTATTAATGAGAGTTTTATCAATGTTATAACTTTTGACGTCTATAATAAGCTTGTAGAACAGCCACGTCAAACTAAAAGTACTTAGCGGGCCATTTTTAAAATGATCACAGTATCAATGGGCCGCACCGCAAGACTCGGCCAAACAAAAAAAAAATGTATAGTAAAGATAGTCCAGCAATCGTTTAATAGTTTAATTACATATTAAAAGTAAATAATTGAACAAAACAGGTAGGTAAGTTAAGTTGCAATAATTACAATTTTTTCCCTGAAATATGACACCTTTTATCTTTAATTAAGTTATCTATTTGAGAAGTAAATTTATCTGCTGAAATAAATTTCAGAACATTGATATCACTTTGCAAGCAAAGTTCCGTAGTTCTTCATACTGGACAGGTAGGTACTTATAACATTTAGATGAACCAACATCATTAAATTTTTGTTTCAAGTGAGTCTGACATTGAATTTCAATGACATCCATCTGCAAGTGATCGGGAACTTTTTCTATGTCAATGGAGAAAAGGCCTGTGAATAAAGAAAAATTTGCATCTTGAAGTCTAAAATCTTGAAAACGTCTCTCAAACTCGGCCTGCAGACTTCTAATTTTCTCGACATATTTATTATACGAAATTTCGACACTACTATTTCCTTGGAAGTCCTAGCATGTCGGAAAATGCGACACATTATTAACTGCTAACTGCTTTTCCCACAGTAATAACTTGAAAGAACTTGAAAGCTTTTACTTGATCGTTCATGTCTGTAATAATTTGACGTGGTCCTTGCAACTTTGTATTTAGCTCTGATAGGTGTTTTGTGATATCTACCATAAAAGAAAGATCTTGTAAAAACGATATATCGGACAGCAAACTGACATCTTTGTTTTTTATTTCCACGAAAAGTCGTATTTCCTCTCTTAGTTTCCAAAATCGATCGAGAACCATAGAACACGAAAGCCACCGCACCTCCGTATAATAAGGCAAGCCCGCGTATTCACTTTCTAAATCGCGTAGAAACGCTGTAAATTGTCGCTGATTCAAACCACGTGATCTTATAAAGTTAATAATTTTTGTTACTGCTTTTAACACACTTTCCATCTTTATCACGTTTGAACATAGGATTTCTTGGTGTATTATACAATGAACGTTGTGAAAATCTGGTACATCTTTGTATCTCTCCTTAATTCTGGTCTGTAATAATTTAATGAAGCCATTATTTATTCCTGTCATAGAAGGAGCCCCGTCAGTTGCAACAGAAGACAATTTTAATAAATTCAAATTATACCGTTGTAGCAGTTCATACACAGCATTCAATATATCCTCCCCAGTCGTTGTGTCATGCAAACGCACCAATTCCAGTAGTTCTTCATAAATATTCATTTCTTTATCAACAGCACAAAAAAAAACAGCGAGTTGAGCCACACTACACACGTCTGTACTTTCGTCGCAGGCAATTGAAAATGCGATAAAAGTATCCGATTTCATTTTTATTTGATCGCTTATGTTACTAGCCAACTCAGTGACTCTTTTAGCGACTGTATTCCGCGACAAACATATACTTTGAAAAGCTTTAACGCTTCTGGGACAAACAATTTCTGCGGCTTTCACGAGACACTCTTTTATAAATTCACCTTCAGCAAAAGGTTTTGAGTGTTTGGCGATTAATATTGAAAGTACGTAACTTGCATAAACAGCAGACTCATTTTCTTGTTTAGCTCGTGTAAACATGAGTTGTTGATTTGTTAATCGTGCTTTTAACTCGGTTAATTTTTCATTTCTTATTGCCCCCACATACTGGTTATACTTAGCTCTGTGCTGATCATAGTGACGTTTGATATTGTATAATTTAGGGACACTCACTGTACTGTTACAAATCAGGCAAATAATTTTGTCTTTCACTTCACTGCAAAAAAACTCCCATTTTTCTTGAAATACTAGATGTTCGTCTGTGATTTTCCTCTTACTTCCACTTGGTTTTGAAAGAGATATTTTACAGTAGTAGTGGCATAAACAATCTCTAAAAACAATCTGCTATTTCGATACAAACAGTAGGTAGCGCGCTATTTCGATAAAATAAAATCACAGAATAAAACACAACAGAGTGGCGCGTCGATGTCGACCGGTCGTCAACTAGTTCTTTCTGGTTGGTTGGTTACATTCTTACTTACTGGCCGCCCGCCTGTAAGTAAGACGCCAACATAACAAAAGTAGCCTCGCCCGAAATGTAATAGAAAACACTTGAAAATATTATCTGTCATTATCGGTTTGTACATAATAGACGGCCTTAAAGATAGTAGTGTCCACTTTATTGGTTAAACGAAAATAAACTTTATTTAACAGGCAGTGGAGTTTTTTTGCCACAATAGAACCCAAGATAAAGCGGTCAGACCGCAGGGGTGCTAATTTTTATCACCTTTCTCCCACAAGACATTTCCAACAATCACAATATGTACTTCTCAAGTATTGCAGTTGCAGTGCGTGCGGGAGAGAAGCACAGCCATTTTCTGCCCCTGTGCTCTTCATGCGTTCTTATAAAATGTTTTAACTATTGTACTACATACATTGGGTTGGGCTTCGTGGGCCGCAGAAAATTACCTGATATGATCGTGCTGCGGCCGCAAGAAAATGCCTGAAGGCCGCATGCGGCCCGCGGGCCGCATGTTTGACATGCCTGTTGTAGAAGATTTTATAGTGTTTTTGTGAGAGTTAAGTTGATTTGTAATCATTTTAGTGAAAAAGAATTATTATTATTAAGAATATTTTCAACTCTTTATGCGAGTTTTTTTAGTGTTAGTAGCTTTGTAGGTATACCAACTTTATATGGACAACATTTTGGTCTTTTATTACTTTTTGCCGTGAAGACAAATTTAATACTAAAACCTCAAGGATTTGTTACAAACATTTTAAGCCAGAAGACTTTAAAAGAAATTTGCAGCATGAATTGCTGCAATATGAATCAAAGAAAGGAACCAAACTAAAGGGTGGTGAAATTGCTTCTCTTCATCTACCACAATCAAAAAGCTTATCCATAAATCTACTTAAAGAGGAGGAAAGGTCTTGAAAAAGTAAGTCAAAGAGAATTGTGGAACAGATAATTACATAATCTAGGTAAACATTATTTAATTTTACATCTTTTGGTAGAAACACTTTAAGTATTATGATATAAAAGTAACATCTTAACATTTATTTTTTAGTTCTACAGCTGAAAAACCAGGTGTGGACTTATTGTATCAAGAACTCAAAACTGATTTACCTGAAACTATAAAATCAGACGGATATGTAAAATGCTCTAAATATGCTGTGATCAGTCGTCTGCATAAAAACATAATAGTCCGAACTTTATGCACTATGTATAGTAGATTAAAAATATGATTTTTGTTTTTAGATTAAATAAAGATATGGAAACTGCACAAGATCTTGAAGTTCAAAAGTAACGTGTCGAGAACAAAGCCTTACTTCAGCAGGTTAATAAATTAACAGAAATGAAGTCAGGAGTAGTAAGATATTTACCAAAAGACAGCTAAAAAGACAGCAAAGGCTCATAGTTCGAACAGTATGGACTACTGAGGAAGTCTCCGTAGGTATTGCCATACATGGAGATGGACCAAAAGCATATAAATTATTACTGAAAAAAGGTTATCCATATCCTGCTGTTTCAACCCTTCGCTTATCTACCAAGAAAGTCAAAATTGTTCCAGGCATAATAAAACCTATTCTAAAAACTCTCACTTATCCGGATCTGAAAAGTATGTGTTGTTTTCTTCGATGAAATGACGATTTGAAAAACCTATGCATATGACAAAGTAAATGACCACTTTTTAAAACCTGCCAACTATGTTCAGGTAGCAATAATGAGAGGACTACTGACAATGACTTTATTTTGATTTTGAAAAATAGAGAAAAATAGAAAAATCAATTATGTTTAATGTAATTAAGAAAGTAGAGAAGCAGGATTTCATGTTTGTGGTATTGGGAGTGATTTGGGAGGTGGTAACAAAGGCCTTCATACAAATCTTGAAATAAATAAAGAAAAGCCGTGGTTTATAGGTCCTACAAATCATAAAATCCATGTTTTATGTGATATACCACACCTTATCAAATTATTTGAAATTATTTGAATATGTTTCATTTATTAATATTTGAATTATCACCGGAGGGACCGCAGACGTTCGGATACAAATAGCGTCTCTTAGCAAAGACAATGACGTCGACTTTGCTAAGTATCAAGACAATTACTCTACACACACAGACACACACACACACACACACACACACACACACACACACACACACACACACACACACACACTACACTAGGTACCTGACTGTACCATGCCAATGATCATAAGTTGTCGAGGCATTAACTCAATAAAAAAAAATATTTGAATGTTATATTTGAATATAAATGAAATTTTATCATATATGGATAGGGTGAGGAAGTAAGTCTCCAAGGCCTGCTCGGAGTTAGATTTTTATTTTTAGGGGTATATTAAGACCCCTATGTACGCTCAATAAACTGATATCCAACAATAATTATTAACCAAACATGTTTCTGAAGGTTAGGAGAAATTTTTCTGATGGAATTCAAATATGTATTGACATGAATGGAGGCGACTTTGAAAATTTAGTAAATTGATTTATTGTTACAGTACCTAGTATAAACAAATTTTTTTTTTTAAAGTAATGTCTTATATAGCCATAATTTTATTAACAACCTTGATCTGAAATACAAAACTTGAAAACTACTTACTTTATCGCATTATGACAAAAGGTTAATATTTACGTAAAAAGGAACAAAGAATCAAAAAATTATACTGAAATCGTTACTACGAGAGTGACGTAGATTGTAAGGGGAATAAATAGCAAATATACTGACATTAGCTTATGAAAAAAGTCAAACGATGCAAACTATTCACCAAATTTCTTAAAGTACAAAAGAAATAAAGAAAAGTATACCATAGACTATGAAGATAAAAATATCAGCGTAATAAACGTTCCAATATCGATGGATGAATTAAAAACGGTAATGAAAAACTGTAAGAACCTGTGCCCTGGGCCAGATAATATACCCAATATTTTTCTAAAAAACCTCACCTACCCATCTAAAGAATACTTACTTAGCTTGTACAACCTAATCTCTTTAGGAAAAATGTATTTTCAAAATCCTGGGGGAATTCAATAATATATCCCATTCCTAAACAAAGTAAATCAAGATCAGATCCCAAAACATATAGGCCAATATGTCTTATATGTAGTATGGGCAAAATGCTATAAAAAATAATAAATAACAGACCCACGTCGTATCTGGAATAAAAGAAACTAATTATACCAGAACAAAGTGGCTTCCGAGAGCGTCGTTCTACTATAGACAACCTTATTGATGTAGAGTCGGAAATACATGAGGTTTTCGTAGGGAATAGATTGGATTTGTAATACATTGGAAAGTCGGTCAGATAGCTCAGCGGGCTGTGCGGCTGCCTCTCATTAGCTTCACTGTCAAATGGTTCAGTGGATGTGGGATCGAGCCCCAGCTCGGTGTACAGAAAACAAAAAGTCTAACGCAGCAGTTTAAAATTCTAGATCAATCTGCGGCTTAGACTAGAATATGCTGGGATCTGATCGGCCTATGGTGGAGCAGTACGGCAAGAGATAAGGGCTTGCGGCTCATTGATACTCCTCCATAGATCCCTACCGGACGGGCGTAACGCCTAAAAAACCGGATTATTATTAAAAAATTTCAAGTCAGAGTAGAGGGCGTATATTGCTCAACAAAAAATCAAGAAAATGGAATACCACAGGGATGAAACCTTAGCACTACTCTACTTCTTGTAGCTATGAATTAAATTACCACAAAAATTAAACATCCTGTAAAAGCTAGGCTATATGCAGATGATTTAGTTACACTTTATATAGAAAAGGACCTAACTACCATCCATAACCATGTCCAAAAAGCCATAAATCTTATTGGAGAATGGTCATTCACAAGTAGCCTTCAGTTAAATACCCTTAAAACCAAAGCAGTATGTTTTACGAACAGTAACCAAATACAACCAAAGAACTTGTATTTAAATGGAGGACAGCTTAAATATGTAGACTTGGTATGATCTTTGACAAAAAGCTAACTTGGATTTGGAAACAAAAACTAACATTTAGAATATTTTTAAAAGACATGTCAGCTTAGAATAAACTTGTTACGATCACTTGCAAACAAAAATGGGGCACCGACTTCTCTACATTACTACATAGTGTTTACAACTTCTCTAAAAAACAACAGATGTTATTCAAAATACAGGTCTTCGAATTTCCTTAGGAGCACACCACACCAGTCCAATACAAACCAAATACTGGAAAACTGGAGAGATTGCATTCGCGTTTAGAAGACAATATGTAAGTCTTTCTTATTGAAACGAATGAAATGTGTGTGATGTGACAAAGTTCAGAAGAACTGAAAGAGAAGTGATGAAAAAAAAAAATACTAAAAATAGGGCTAAGCTCAGAGGAACAAATTTAAATGGCCAAAGAGACACTAAATCTCAAGTGAGTGTTCGGGCTAGCTTCAATGCACTGGATTGTGGCTTTAAAGATATAAACAGATAGCAAGGATACTGAGCTAATGAGACAAGAAACGAAATGAGACCTGGTAATATCAAACGTGATACAACTAAAGAAGGTCACTGGGAATAAATTTATAGAAAGAGAACAATAAGAAGAGAAAAGAAGGGCGCCAACTCAACGATAGTTGAGATTTTGAAGTAACAAATGAATCTGGAGGTAATACTCTGAAATACAAAAATACTAAATATTAATCTTGTTCTGCTATGTTATATACTGGTTAGTAGAACTGAAATAAAACTCAAAATAGCAACAATAAATATATTTATAAACAAATGTATATAGGTATATGTGTATAAACAATTTACATATAATGCAAAGCCAAATAACAGTGGTAGTGGATGGTGTACAGATACAATAGGACCTAATAGCCCCTCAACAAATGAATAGTCACTACCACTGGCCAAATAAAATATGAAATATTAGTATACAACAAGAATAGTCCGTAGGGTAGCCAAAGTCTTAAAACAAAAAGGTAGTCATTTAAATTTAAATTAGTTCTACTAAAATGAGGTACTAATGACAATATTGTAAAGATATCAAACTTGATAAATCTCTATTACAATTATATTAAATATATATATTACATCCAAAAAATGAGTTGTTCCATACTCATTATATAATATTTAAAAACAAACCACATTAAATTTATGTCCCTCTTAATATCAAATTGTATTATATTAACAAAAATATTATATCCAAAAAAAAAATGAGTTTGGTCAGACTCTTGAAATCCTAATTAAAACCTAATAACACATGAAGTGTCCCTTTTTCCTCCCCGAATATTTTATAATTAAATTATCAAAAAAAAATTATCATAAAGGTATTTACCTTATCATATGCATATGATCAGTTAACAGTAAATATAAAGTAATACGTAATACAAAAGGTCAAATAGTTAAACGACTTATCTTTACAGCACTATAAGTCCATAGGAAAAACTCCTCTTGGCACGGCTACATCAGTTTATGGCTGTAAAGATGAATCCTGGGCACAAAAGCCACAACCTGTCACTGGTCTCTGGGTGACAGCAAAATCCACGGGTTTCATACACCAGTTGCTAACTAAGGATTCAAAGTCTAGTATCCTTGAGGGAATATTCTGAAGAGAATATCCTCAAGTAAAGTGAAAATAATATTTTCACGTGACGGAATCTAAAATGATTATTTAATTTAATAAATATGTAATTCAATAGGTGTAGCAACATGGATTGACTGCACCAAAACAAAACATCAAAACATTTGGTATTAGGTTAAGTCAACATCATGTCAAATTTATGAAGTTACTTTCGTAGGCATGGCAAGCTTGCGCCATGAAAAGAACATGCGCAGAATATAGAAGGCTGTCCACATTTGTCGAACCTTTTTATATTCCACCAAAAAGGTTAAGATACAAAATGGGAACCAAAAAAAACTTAATGATAACGACGTGGAATAAAACAGAATTTAAGTTTAACTATATAAAAAAAATGACCTTCTGTTCTTTGCAAGTAAATCAAGGAAATTTTATATTTAAATTATTTCGAACTCAAAAATAAATCTCTAAAGAAATACTAAATACAATGATAAATTTGATTATATGATAAGGAGATAATACGTATGAAATGATTTACTTACATGGAGCTCGCAGCACGCCCAAAAAAAAAAATCCTTATTATGTGGAACTCTTACATTAGAAAATCTTGATTTTTAAAATTTACTTCTTATTATTAGTATTACTGAGATATTATTAACGAATTAGATATTATTTTATTCGTCCCAGATTATTTTTCTGTTCCAATTCCGTCACTTTAAATTAGCTGACGTGCTGCGTGAGTTTCTTGACCAAACTGCCGGTTGGCTTCGGCACAAACTCCTTCCAGCCTTCCAAAAAGCGAAACCTGCGCGTATAGGTGGTTTGAATCGACCGCTGGCGGGTCATAAGAAATTTCGTGAGGGGTTTCTATTAATACAATTTTAAATTGTATTATTGGTAATTAGTAGCGTAAACGCTACATTCTCCCTCATCTCCAGCAAAAAAAAAAAAAGGAACTTTTTTTTTTTTTTCTCTTTTGTGACAGAACGATCTAACGCTGGGTCAGTAAGGAACGTTGATACGTTCAAATTGAACATTTTCCTCACCAGTCAACCATTTGCTCAGGAATTGGAACAAAATCAAGGACGAAATAAAAATATGGAACGAAGAATATGAGACGAAGTCATACATTTTTTTTCCTGTTAATGAGATAATGTATGTTAATTTAGTATAAACCAAAGATAAAAAAAGTATACATTTTGAGTTTAATTATATAACCTTACAGATCAAGTTAACTTTTAACACTACTTATCTACATTCTCAAGTATTAGTAAAAACAACTATCGTTAAAACTACATTATAAGTGTGTATTAACAACCCCTAACAAAATATTCCCAAGAACCATTCATAACAACGAAATTCAAACAAAGTCCTATGAACTTTACCCAGCGTTGACACTAGAGCGACCAGATTCTATTCGTCACCATAGAGTTCAATGAGGGCCTAATTATTCAGGACTAGTTGAAACTACAAACCTAAACATATATATGGTTCGGGATATCAACATCATATTGAAAATTCAAGGTAAAAGATAATTCAATACACCTACTTGCTTTAGCAGCGGTAGGAAAACACACAATCGGTAAAGGCACAAGTAAGCCTAGATACTAGCAAGCCCACTATACTCATGGTATAGGGTATGCTAAAAAAAAGTAAGTAAGATAACTGCAATCCCAACTCATAGTAAAGGATATGCACTAAAGGTAAAAGATAATTGCAAGTCCAGATCTACTCATGGTAGAGGATATGCACAAAACTCACTTCTACCAACTATACACTTGGTAGAAGGAAAGATAAAAGAGATCCTAACTGTAATACCCAAACTGTACTATTGACGTGGTCCAATTCTTTACTCACGACAAGAACAGTAAAGGACAGATTTTTAGGACTCTATAATCAGGATAAAGATAAGATATATATTCATAAGATATAGATAAGAAATAAACTTATCCAGGTAAAGGTAACTAATTTAAGGTAAAGATATGAGATAAACCAATTAAGGTAAAGGTACGAGATAAACTCAATTAAGGTAAAGATAAAGATACGCTCAAGGTAAAGATACGAGATAAACTCAGTCAAGGTACGAGATAAACTCAAGGTAAAGGTACGAGATAAACTCTACTACAGGTATGAGATAAACTCCATCAAGGTACAGATAAACTCAATTTAGGTACAGATAAAGGTAACTCACATCTACCAATCCATATGACTAGTAGAGAGACAGGTAAACCAACTTGTATATAATAAGATATGTTAAAACTCAAATACTTTCGAAGATAATAGCATAGGAGATTACCTCCAAGTTAAACAGACTTACTCACTGCTGAATATCGGAACGATCCAATTCTAAATGACACATTCTAATTTCAACCTAAGAGACACTCAAAGAACAACTAATATGTATTGATATTATTTCTGAGTCAAGTGAGGGCACACATCCAGGGTGATCAATCCTGAACCCACGCTAAAACACCGACCCAGTAAGTAAATATGAATGCATAAGCTTTATGGCCATGGTCCACAAAACCATACAATACTATTTAAGAAAATATTTGTAATGTTTTCCGAATTATCCCTGTAAATATCTATTCAACTCAGAACTCAAGATGGGGAAATTCCCATATATCCATCCTGTACTCCTATGATATGCAGTTGGACTTTTGAGAGAAAACAAATAACAAAATTAACAAGTCCATAAAACAAGATAATAACCAACATTAAGATAAGATAAAAAAAAAATAGAAGGCAAAATAGCACAACATCTTATGGGTTTTTGCCAGGTAAACAAAATAGACAATCAGATCTTAAACAACCAAACTGGTACAGAAGTGATAAGAGACCAATGAGATCTAAAGATATAAGTTGAAACGGAAAATCAATCCGTCGATAACTACCCATTAAACCTGGTTGGGGAAGATTTGTCGGTTTGCATGTAGCACAGATTTGCATTAAGCGATATAGCTACGTACAGTTTGACGCATCTTCAGCCAGTAATAAAGTTCAGATATTCGACGGAAAGTTTTGTGGAAACCAAAATGAGCTGCAGTAGGATGGTCATGAAAAGTGGCCAAAACCTCTGCTCTATTAGGAGTTGGAACGACTATCTTCCAATCCGACATTCCAGTAAGGGTATCCATGGAACTTAAAACATGTTTATACAAAACACCATGTTCAACTTTAATCGCCCAACCCACGTTGGGCGCCAATTGAAACGAATGAAATGTGTGTGATGTGACAAAGTTCAGAAGAACTGAAAGAGAAGTGATGAAAAAAAAAAATACTAAAAATAGGGCTAAGCTCAGAGGAACAAATTTAAATGGCCAAAGAGACACTAAATCTCAAGTGAGTGTTCGGGCTAGCTTCAATGCACTGGATTGTGGCTTTAAAGATATAAACAGATAGCAAGGATACTGAGCTAATGAGACAAGAAACGAAATGAGACCTGGTAATATCAAACGTGATACAACTAAAGAAGGTCACTGGGAATAAATTTATAGAAAGAGAACAATAAGAAGAGAAAAGAAGGGCGCCAACTCAACGATAGTTGAGATTTTGAAGTAACAAATGAATCTGGAGGTAATACTCTGAAATACAAAAATACTAAATATTAATCTTGTTCTGCTATGTTATATACTGGTTAGTAGAACTGAAATAAAACTCAAAATAGCAACAATAAATATATTTATAAACAAATGTATATAGGTATATGTGTATAAACAATTTACATATAATGCAAAGCCAAATAACAGTGGTAGTGGATGGTGTACAGATACAATAGGACCTAATAGCCCCTCAACAAATGAATAGTCACTACCACTGGCCAAATAAAATATGAAATATTAGTATACAACAAGAATAGTCCGTAGGGTAGCCAAAGTCTTAAAACAAAAAGGTAGTCATTTAAATTTAAATTAGTTCTACTAAAATGAGGTACTAATGACAATATTGTAAAGATATCAAACTTGATAAATCTCTATTACAATTATATTAAATATATATATTACATCCAAAAAATGAGTTGTTCCATACTCATTATATAATATTTAAAAAACAAACCACATTAAATTTATGTCCCTCTTAATATCAAATTGTATTATATTAACAAAAATATTATATCCAAAAAAAAAAATGAGTTTGGTCAGACTCTTGAAATCCTAATTAAAACCTAATAACACATGAAGTGTCCCTTTTTCCTCCCCGAATATTTTATAATTAAATTATCAAAAAAAAATTATCATAAAGGTATTTACCTTATCATATGCATATGATCAGTTAACAGTAAATATAAAGTAATACGTAATACAAAAGGTCAAATAGTTAAACGACTTATCTTTACAGCACTATAAGTCCATAGGAAAAACTCCTCTTGGCACGGCTACATCAGTTTATGGCTGTAAAGATGAATCCTGGGCACAAAAGCCACAACCTGTCACTGGTCTCTGGGTGACAGCAAAATCCACGGGTTTCATACACCAGTTGCTAACTAAGGATTCAAAGTCTAGTATCCTTGAGGGAATATTCTGAAGAGAATATCCTCAAGTAAAGTGAAAATAATATTTTCACGTGACGGAATCTAAAATGATTATTTAATTTAATAAATATGTAATTCAATAGGTGTAGCAACATGGATTGACTGCACCAAAACAAAACATCAAAACATTTGGTATTAGGTTAAGTCAACATCATGTCAAATTTATGAAGTTACTTTCGTAGGCATGGCAAGCTTGCGCCATGAAAAGAACATGCGCAGAATATAGAAGGCTGTCCACATTTGTCGAACCTTTTTATATTCCACCAAAAAGGTTAAGATACAAAATGGGAACCAAAAAAAACTTAATGATAACGACGTGGAATAAAACAGAATTTAAGTTTAACTATATAAAAAAAATGACCTTCTGTTCTTTGCAAGTAAATCAAGGAAATTTTATATTTAAATTATTTCGAACTCAAAAATAAATCTCTAAAGAAATACTAAATACAATGATAAATTTGATTATATGATAAGGAGATAATACGTATGAAATGATTTACTTACATGGAGCTCGCAGCACGCCCAAAAAAAAAATCCTTATTATGTGGAACTCTTACATTAGAAAATCTTGATTTTTAAAATTTACTTCTTATTATTAGTATTACTGAGATATTATTAACGAATTAGATATTATTTTATTCGTCCCAGATTATTTTTCTGTTCCAATTCCGTCACTTTAAATTAGCTGACGTGCTGCGTGAGTTTCTTGACCAAACTGCCGGTTGGCTTCGGCACAAACTCCTTCCAGCCTTCCAAAAAGCGAAACCTGCGCGTATAGGTGGTTTGAATCGACCGCTGGCGGGTCATAAGAAATTTCGTGAGGGGTTTCTATTAATACAATTTTAAATTGTATTATTGGTAATTAGTAGCGTAAACGCTACATTATGCCGTAGCAGAATCGTTCAATCAAGATTATCTAGTTATTCACAACGACTTCGCTGAAGGCTTCAACAGTTGTTTCCAAACTTTAAATCGAACTGATCACCCTTTCTATTAACGCCTACATACCTACTTGTTAAAAATAAGTATCAATTTTCCAGACACCTACGATATCTCCTCAATACAAACCACTCTTTCTTGGACAATCCAACTTCCCTCTACTGACACCAGCTTTTTGCGCCCAAACAAATCAGAAACGCCAGCAAGTTAAATTAATCCAGAATTTCTTAAAATATTAGGCAAATATGGTAACTGTTTCAAAGTTTACACCGACGCCTTCAAAAACTAAGGCAAAAATGTACTCATCAGATTATATAGAAGCTTACAAATTATCTTCATATACAACAACATTCTCTGCTAAACTGTGTGAATACAAAATTTCTTCACACCGACCTGAAAGCATTCTTTAAAGAAAAGATTAATTCAATATGGCAACATGGCAGAACAAAGCTATACGAAGTTGATATGAATCATCAAAAATTCCCAAAATTTAACAACAGAAGAGAACAAGTAACATTCACTCGCCTCCGGATTGGTCATACTCGGTTAACACATGACTACCTATTAAAACGTGCTGATAAACCTGTGTGTGACATGTGTCAAAGTGTCTTAACTATAAAACATTGTTTATTGCAGTGCCCCAAGTATAATGTGCAACGCAAAATGTATAACATACCATCAACAATAAATAGTGCTCTTGGAAAAAGATAGTGATACTCAAAATATTTTCACCTTTCTCAAAGACTGCAAGCTTTTATTAAAAATCTAATATTTTACTCTGTATAGATTTAAATTTATTTCTAATTATTATGTATTGATATGGTTAATATTCTATTGGTCGCAACATTTCCAAAAGGAACAAAAAAAGAATAGGGCAAACGATGGTTGAATCAGTTCTTTGTTATGGCTCTGAAGTATGGACAATTAATACAGACCTGAAAAGAAGATTGTTGGCAGTTGAAATGGAATATTTGAGAAGAAGTGCTAGAACATCAAGGCTGGAAAGGAAATCCAACGAATCTATAACAAATCAGATGAATGCTACAGATACGGTCATAGACAGAATAGAAAGAAGAGGTTTAAAATGGTTTGGACACCTGTTAAGAATGCCTGACGAACGTTGGTCCCAAAAACTTCACAGATGGAAGCCCCCTGGTAGAAGGAAAAGAGGTAGACCTCGACGCTCATGGAATGAAGGTATTAGAAGAGCAATGGAATCGAGAGGTTTGGAGGAAGAGCATGCCTTGGACCGAGAGGATTGGCGGAGGAGGACGGGAATACGGCGATAGCCGTCTTCAAGATGTATTCTATTTACAAATTGGATCCTGTAATATATATAATATTCTATTGGTAATTTCTAACTTTGTATCACAATCCAAATTGGTTTACATTAACCATGATAAATGAACTAGGGACTATTTATCCCGTTGCCTTCCCTATCGCAGTGTCACAACCGATTGACTCATAATGTGAGTGGCGCCTCTGACTATCTACAATTAGGACTACAGGATTTTTTTTTATTTTCCCACAGCCCTAATCCAGTAATGACATTACTGCTACATAACAACAAGAACGGAGTGTAGAACAAAAATGGAGTTATATCAAAGACGTTATGCTGAATGCGGGAAAAGAACATCTGGGAAAGAAAAAAAGAGTAAAAAATAAAGAATGGGTGACTGATAATATTCTGCAGATGATGAAACAAAGAAGATTAATGAAAAACAGGGACGCGAAGAAATACCAAGAAACCAACCAGACAATTAAAAAAGAAATAATAAGAGCCAAGGAGACATGGATGCAAGAAAAATGTAAACTAATTGAGGAACTCCAAGAGAAACACGATCATATAAATATCCAACGAAGGATTCGTGAAGCCTCTGGTCAGTACAAGAGAAGAAACACACACCTCGTCATAAATAAAGACGGTAATCTGGCGACGACAGTGAATGAGAAGTTGGTTACCTGGAAAATATATATCGAAGAAATTTTCTGGGACGACCGAGGCAACCTTCAGGAAATAAATTGAATGATAGGGCCGTCAATTCTAGAAAGCGAGGTAAAGGCTGCTTTAAAACAGTCTTATCAAGGTGATGAGTGAAGTGAGCACGAAGGAGTTAACTGAACTGTTCAACGCCATATACGATTCAGGTAATCTCCCAGAGGAATGGCTATTATCAACATTTGTAACGCTACCAAAAAAAAGATCTGCGAAAACGTGTGAAGATTTCCGAACTATCAGTCTTATAAGTCATGCACTTAAAACTTTTCTTAAAATCATACATGCCAAAATTTATAAGAAATGCGAAGAAAATGTCGGTGAAATGCAATTCGGATTCCGCAATTCCATGGGTACACTTGAAGCACTTTTCACCTTACAAGTCCTACTTCAGAGATGCCGCGATGTCAGTTGTGATGTCTATATTTGTTTTGTTGACTACACCAAGGCATTTGACCGTTGTCAGCACCAGAAGATGGTCAAAGCACTACAAAGAGTAGGATTGGATGAGAAGGACATTTAGATCATCATGAATTTATACTGGAACCAGCGTACTCAAGTCAAGGTCGAAGACCAGCTGACCGACAAAGTGAAGATCATGCGAGGAGTAAGGCAAGGATGTGTGCTATCGCCGACTCTTTTCAATATATACTCTGAGGAGATTTTTAATGAAGCCCTCACAAACCTAGACATGGGATCCGAGTGAAAGGTGAATTCATCAATAATATCCGCTACGCCGATGACACTGTGTTATTAGCAACCAGCCTAAACGATCTGCAGGCCTTACCTACACCGAGTGCAAACTGTGAGCGTAACATACGGGTTGAACCTGAATATTGAGAAAACTAAATTCATGGTTGTCAGCTGTACAAATTTAGATCCCTTGGCACTAATGGCAGGTAGCGAAGAGATCCAGAAAGTCAACAGATTCACTTACCTCGGAACTACCCTTAACGTACAATGGGACTTAGCTCAAGAGATAAGATCCAGAATTGAAATGGCACGGTCTACATTTATTAAGTTGAGATCCTTCTGTGCTGGAGTGATCTCAGTTTCGGAACCAAGATGCTGATTACTTCAGCAACTCTATTCTGAAAAAATAATTTTGAAGAGGGCGTCTATTTAGATATTCATCAGTATAATGTTAGAGTAAATTAAAAATAAATAAATGATTATTTAAACCAAAAAGCGAATAAACAACTAGTGATCGAATACGGATTGTTTCTTAAAACTAATTTATTTACAAGCATTTTTTATTTATTATGGCGCACTGTATAATCATGTAGAAACCTCATAAAAAATGTCGTCAAAAATTAAAAAACCTAAAATATAACGTTAAAAATATAATACCTTTAGCAGATAATTTTTTTTGTTAACTTTTATAGAGGAATAATTTATACAACCCGTCGTAAAGATGTTATGGCGCGAATGATACACTTCGCATTTTATTGTGAACTTTTATTACATTTTTAGTAACCATTAACAGCAGGTCCTTTTCAGGGACGCCTAATTAAATTTGTCAATATCGTTAACCTGTAACTGTCCCAGCAAGAAGTTTATTTTAACTAACGAAGTAAATATTTTATTTCCTAACTTAATGTTTTGGTGCTGGGATCACTAACACAATATAAATCAAATAAAACAGTTTAAAATACCCATTTATTAAAAAAAAACTTAAGTTTTATCAGTCTCAGAACACTCTAAACGAGAACACATTAGCCTTTTCCCGCAACCAGAAAGTTAACCAACACCACCTGAACATATCAGATGGTGTCACATTGATTCACAATATACAAGACAAAAATATCTTATGATTGGACCTTGATTGGACTTTAGGACTAGCCCAAATTGCGTCAATTGTCACTCCTTTAATCGTGACTGCACCGTAATACATCGCTTTCATAATCTTCAGTCATTTTAGTTCCTTTACTACAATTCTCCTACTATTTTATTACTGTAGCCCATTTGTCCACTTTTTTAACGAGCATATATCTTTCTACATTCCACACTAAACATCTGTTAAAATTACATAGATACTTGTTTTATTATATCATCCTTTTTAATTATGGCTTTTAACCTTTTTACAAACATATTAATTTTATCCAGTACACTTTGCCACAATCAAGTCGCACATTTTTATTTATATAATCACTTTAAATTTAGCTTATTTTTACCGTTTGACATACCATTTTTAGTCTCCACTTTTTCCACATCTTTTCTAATACAACAGACATTCCCAACTCACCTTCTACGGCACTGCAAGTTACCTGAATAGATAGACACTCAGCTCTGTCCTTAACCGATTGATGTCAATTGTTATACTACCTATCTATCTATACAACCCTTGCTGTCCAATGTTGAACATAGGCCTCCTCTTCTTTCTTCCACGTCTCTCTATTTTAGGCAGTTTGTATCTACTTCGAGCCTGAATGTCTCCAGTGTATAATCATCTTATTCCATCTGTCTTCTTTCTGTCTTATGGTATGTCCAGCGAACTTCCACTTAAGTTTTGCTATCTGCGTTGATATATCGGTAACTTTTGTTTTGTTGTGGACCCAAGTATTTCTTTTCTTGTCTGATAGCCTGATGTTCAGCATTTGCCTTTCCATGGGTCTTTGCTATTTTTTTCATGTTTTCCTTTGTAAACGTCCAAGTTTGAGAACCGTAGGTGAGAACAGGAAGTATACATTGGTTACAGACTCCTGCTTTTAAATATTGGGGATATTTTCTGTTTTTTAGTATATAGGAAAGTTTTCCGAAGGATACCCAAGCAAACCGTATCCTTCTCTTTATTTCTCCGGTCCAATTTTCTTTATTTAATTTAACTAGTTGTCCCAAATATACATATTCTTTTACTTGTTTTATAGTTGTTTGTGCAATCTTAATTATTAATTCTTCTGGTTGGTTGGTCATAAATATCGTTTTATTTTAATTTATTTGTAGACCTATTTTTGTTGATTCGCAATTTAATTCCTTTATCATATTTTGTAATTCTTCCCTTTTACCTGTTATTAATACGATGTCGTCTGCATATCTCAAGTAATTCAAGTATTAGCCATTTATGTTAACAACCCGTTTTTCTCATTGTAATTTCCTCACAACGTCTTCCAAAGCTTGATTGAGTAGTTTGGGTAATATAGTGTCACCCTACCTGACTCCTCGCCGTATCTTAACCTTCGGCCAGGCGCGCCCTAAATAATTACATCATCAGGCGCGCCGCAGCAATTTGCTGCCATGTAGTTTCTTATTGTTTTCGACAATTTTAATTATTGATTAACTCTATCTATAAAGTGCTCTGAAGCCTGGAGAACTATAAAAACGATGAGAACTACGACAAAAAAAAGTCATAATAAATAGAATACCAGAGAACACATGGATAAAGCATTTTGAGAACTTATTATTAATTGTTTTCTCTCTGTTAACTTATTAACAGAGAGAAGAGAAAGTGCAAGTAGAAGGAAGAATAGGACTATCAATAGAACAAGTGGAAGAAGCAGATAAGTGAATGAAGTTAAGAAAATCTCCAGGCCCAGGCGGAATACATCCAGAGTTGATTAGATATGGATCATCAAAACTGCTTGAGATGATCCGAAAATTATTCGAAAGATGCTTAAACGAAGAAGAAGTTCCAGAATAATGGAGACAATCGTATATCTTTCCAATACACAAGAAAGGCACAAAAACGGATACTAAAAACTATAGAGGGATCGCAGTGATTGCTACTATAGGCCGATTATATTCAAAAGTACTGAGAAACCTAATAGAAAATGATATTAGGGATAAACAACCCAAAGAACAAGCAGAATTTAGGGCCGGACACTCCACTATGGATAATATTTTCACATTAAAAATTGCAATGAAAAAACGAGTGCAGAGAAATAGAGAAACCCATATAGCTTTAATAGACCTGGAAAAAGCATATGATAGTGTACCGATTTCCCAACTATGGATAGAAATGGATAACTGGAAAATAAACCCAATTCTTATTAACGCCACTCAAAAATACTACGAACTAAACTTTGCAAGAATTAAAATGGGACAAGAAATCACCTCCCCTTTTCAAACAACAAAGGGACTAAGACAAGGCTGCTGTCTGTCACCCACCTTATTTAAAATCTAATTGGACAGATCCTTAGTGAAATGGGTGAAAAAATGTAGAAACATGGGAGTAACGGTGGAAGAAAACACGCTATATACACTTTTCTTTGCGGATGACCAGGTAGTAATTGCCGAAGATAGCTACGATCTTAGCTATATGGTAAGAAAACTGCAAGAAGAATATGAGGTGGCAGGTCTAAACATGAATATGACAAAATGTGAATATCTATCAGTGGGAACAGACGTATCATAAAACAATTCGACGAGAAAGCAAAAAACACATTTACGTAGTAAATTTTTTTTGTAAGTTTTTTAGTAAATTTGGTAGTATAGTCCAAAGTATTACACTTTACGGTTCGGAAGTATGGGACGTCACCAAAGCTAATAAAAACAAAATTATGTCGACAGAAATGGATTATCTGAGATGAAGCTGCGGTAGATCGAAACTAGAAAGAGTTAGGAACGAACAAATAAGAAACGAAATGAAAATGGGCGAAATATCAATGATGACATAGAAAGAAAACAATTAATCTGGTTCGGACATGTTAAAAGAATGCCAGAGTACAGATGGCGTAAAAGAGTACTGGAATGGATCCTTCCTGAAAGAAGAAAGAGAGGACCACCACGGAGAAGTTGACGCAATGATATTGATGAAGCAATGGCGGCAAGAAACTTAGAAGAGGCAACTGCGTATGACAGAAAAAGATGGAAATTGGGGGCGGAGAAGCGGCGACAGCTGTAATCAATCCGTTATTATATTATATAATTACTCTATCGTTATTTATTTTGTCAAAAAATAAGAACGCTATATTAATTTAACTAATTTTAATAAATTGTACAGAAATTTTTTTTTAATTTATTTGATCATTACAATTAATACATACAATATTAGATTTAGAATGTCTTTTACAAGTGAATGCACTACATTGTGTACATTTCATCGAGGTATACGACTTGATTTTTTCACTGTAACAATTGCAGCATCTACCACGTTTCGCAGGATTTTCGTCTTCTTGATGGGGTACTGGTTGCTTCGGAAACATCCTGGACAGGAACTCGGTTATATTACGTGGGAGTGTTTTAATTTGTAATCGTGTATGAAGGTGTTCTTTCAATAAGTTCATTGCAAGGTTTTTGAGAAAATGTCTCCTTTTGAGTGATTTTCCAGAATTTGCAGCGGAATGTGGAACAAAAGCATTTATGCCTCCATTAGCCTCCATATGCCGACTTAAGCAACACGGCTATTTTTTTGTAATTCGTGAAACACTGTATGATGAACATAATTTATCTACAGTATCAACTCCTCCTTTTGTTTTATTGTAATCTAAAGTCAACTGTGATTTCTTACTATCCATGTTAACTGTACTTTCGTTGTGAATAGACGATAATAATATGACTGACTTACTTTTACGCGGCACGTAAGAGGTAATCATATAATCTTTTTAAAATCCAAATATGCTAGATTGAACTGGCCTTGATTTATGAGGAAGAAATTCTTGAGGAAGTTCTCTTTTGTTTTTCTTCAGCGTCCCACTTTCTTTTGCAGCAAATACTTAGCTAACGAAATAATAGTATAAAAATTATCTGTTGTTATGTTTCTTCCTGTCATTTCTACGGACTCTATTAGACGTTTTACAACGTCAAAAGCCGAATTTGATAAGTCGCATGGGCCACTTGACTGTTTACCGCAATATATCTCTAAATTGGCGGTTTAAAATGTTTGAGCATCACATAACGCGTACATTTTTATCCCGTACTTAGCAGGTTTGTTTGCAGGGTATATATTGTATCCAGCTACACCTACCTCTAAAGTGATGGAGCATTTCATCAATTGTTGTATACTCTGACAAATTGTATGAATTTTGACAATTTTTTATAAATCTGTCAAAAAACGATCTAATGGCCGACAGCTTGTCTTATTTTAAATCTATCACTCCTTGTATGTTTATCATCAAATCTCAATGAAAGTACAATAAATAGGAAACGTTTGTAGCTCATTACTGCTCGAACAATATCAATACCTGTGCCATCTGTTTCCGAAAGTTCCATCACATTTGTGTGATTGCCGTGCTTTATGCCAATCAAATAGAGGAGTCCAAAAAAGGCCAATAACTCACTCCTGTCCACATTACTGCAATCTCTATCTCTCAAATATTGCGTTTTTTCTTTATGATCATTTATATATAAATTGTTAAAAATTAGAATTTCATCAACCATATCAATATTTATAATAGTAAAAAACGGATCAATTTCTGTTTTTATTTGACGTGCAGTTCCTTTTAATCCCGGTCCTTTTAATCCTCTCAATATATTTTGTTGCTTCGTCTTAGATGTGGCAAAAGTATTTTATACCACTTACTTGTTTTATCCTTGCCAATGAATGTATCTTCAACGTTTTCGTAAAACACTTCCTCCTCATCTGACACATCTTGCTCTGAATATTGTATCGTCGTGGTTCTCCTCAATTTGTTGTTCATCCAAATCACTATTACTTTCCAATATTTCATCTGTTTCATCTTCAATATTTGTCGTATTATTTAGAATTTCCTCTAATTGTGCTTGGGTTAACACTTACTTTGGATTTTTACGAGACATAGCGTAATCTAAAATTATAAAATATGTTATAATATAGAATTCTAAAATAATGTAATATGTTCCATATATATTATTAATTCTTATAAATAATTATATTACTAACAATTTTACTTACCAATAAAATTTCAATTTCTCGAAATAGATATATAATATATTAGTTATTTAAAAAAAATTGCGCGAATTTCACTACCAGGTGCCTTGCAGCAATTGTCTGCCTCAATGTACTATTTATAATAAAGTACGATAACTAACTAATTGGATTTGGATTTCACAAAACGATGATGGGTACCGACTAAGGATTAACCTATAAGGGAATTTAAAAAAAAATACGTACATGGCGTATCCCGTTAACACTTTACCTGAAAATATTAAGTTTACGCAGCAAATTACTGCGGCGCGCCCGGCTGTAGGAAGCACCCGCGCTGGTCGTTGGAAGGGGGGCACAAAATTCGTTAAAAAAAATAATAATATGATAGTAATAACTGCTAGTAAATAACACTAGCATCTATTAGATACAACATGTCCAGCTTTTATTTTTTCGATGTACCCTAGTATACAGTCAACCACTGCGATTTTCAACTTTTACTTTTGTAATTTATATTATGTTTGCCTTTTGCGGTTACAGTAATTTTCACAATTTTATAACATGTCAAATTTATATAATTCCTAATTACCTGAAAGGTAGTTCTCTATTGGTAGATAGCAATGGCACCACTAATGAACCTACTGAAAAGAACATTGCCGAATAAGTTAATGACAGCATGGCACCCAATCCATTGCGGTAGCTAGACTTGTACTCCTCTAGATAATCTGGTAAAATCCTGCATGGCCAGAATTTAGTTGAAATGTTGCTTAGAATTTCACGTAAAGGAGCGGCATGATAAGTAAGCATTAGCATCTTCAGAGTGGACTAAAATGTAAAATCAAATTAGTCTGGCTTATTTATTTTATGGATTTATTTTAGTAAAACATAATAGTACAGTCACTGAAGGGTTTTACTCCGATTTCGTGGAACCTCCATCGATGAAAATTGGTGAGTAGTTAAAGCATACCTTAAGAAACAAAAGTGACATGGTGTCAACTTGCGCTTTTACCCTGAGGGTGGATGCCCTTTCGCAGAGATGGAAATTATTCTATTAAAAATAACCCCAGAAATCGATAGAGGGACCAAATCTATTTATCTTATAAAGTTATTAAAATAAATCAATACTTTTTAAGTTAGTGAAGATCAAAGATTTTGATTTTTCGTGAAAAAAATTAATGTTTTAAAGCGGTTTATCATGAATAAGTCAAAAACTATAACTTTTTATAAAATAGTTGCCACTACCAAAATTGAAGCTAATTAACAACTAAATAAATTCATTGCTTGAAAAACCTTTTAATGTTAATTCGAAATGAGTATATGTAATTAAATGTATTTTTTTTTTTCGGCGAGTACTCAAATCCGAATATTCAAGCTTAAATAACGGGAAAACAATGCATTTTCTAAAAGTTAATATCATCAAACTTAAGCAAGTTTTGATGAAAATAAGAGGACCTTTCGAATTTTTTTGAAAAAAGTGAATAAAACATACGCCATTTCCACAAAAATTAAAATTTATAGTAATCCCTATAACACATTATTTATTTTATTATTAATAACCTTAAAAATGTTAATCGGTTTAAAATGCCTATTTTAAAAAAATTTGATTTAAAAAAAATCAGAATTTTTTAAATTTTCATAAATTTCATTTTCTTTGAAAATCTACGAGATCGTCGTGCCACGGTTGTATAAATTTGAAATCAACTTGTGTATCTCCGAAATACTAACATAAGTAAACGAACAATTAGACGTAGGCTTGGAGAAGCAAATTTAAACAGTCAGATCTGCAGCAGGCCTCCAACTTCTCAGGTGCCATCGAGTTGCGATGCTTCAGTTTGCCAGAAAATATTCTAACTTTACTGTAAATAATTGGAGGCACGTTTAATTTGACATGAGCGTTTTGCAGAATGTACCTTCAGTCCTAGAATAGGCTATCAAGAGAGCTCAATTATAATGTGGGCTGGAATTTCTCTAGAGGCACGTACAGAATTGCACATCGCTCTGAGGGGCTCCATAACAGCTACCAGGTACATTGATGAAATTCTCCAAGATTGTGTTGTACCTTATTATGGTTTTGTTGGAAATGACTTTGTTGTCGTGCATGATAATGCAAAATTTCACAGTGCGAGAACTACTCAACAGTTTTTAAATGAAGTAAATATTTTTATAATAAATTGGCCAGTATTAAGTCGAGACGCAAACCCAATCAAACATGTTTGAGACATGATTGGGCGAAGGATACGAAATCGTGTTTCTGCCCCTTTAACCTTAAATCAGTTATAAGAAGCCCTTTGGGAGGAATGGTAATTTGAGTCAGCTAGATGCAAAACTTTGTATTTACTGTATAAGTCAAACTGAGTTATTTGCAAAAAACTGATAAATTTTGCAAAAAACCTTAGACATAATAAATGGCACTTTTTTGTGATAGATAAATGCTTTATTAGGTCAAATATAATGATTTTTTTCTTTGAAAAGTTATTGGGTTTGCTAGAAAAGGAAGAAAAATTTGAAAATACCGAGTTTTGCAAGTGAACTATGTAAATACAGATTTATGCAACTAACATTTGCAAATACATGATAATAGTCAACCATTACCGATATTAGTGGTTGTTATATTAGTCTGTTTTCTAAACCTAGTGTGTTAGGAATAAGGAAGAAAGCATGTGGAAGTAAACTTTTAGTGAAGTTTATTTTTATCCAAAGTACAAAAGGTATTACAAATTTTAATATGTATATATTTATATTAATTCCTAAACTCTAAGTTCCTCTGGGTCCTCATCATCAATATGATCATTTTCTGCAGCACTCTCGTTATTATTTGCTTGTACGCCAGTATCTATAATTTTATAAAATTTGGGATCCGGCTGGTCTCTCCAATTTTCACCAAAATGGTTTCTAAGGAGAGTGCCTATGGACGATTCATCTCCTTTCAATGAACATCCAATCTGTTGTAACTTTGGTTTCAATAAAGAAATCTTTTTCCCTTTTCGTATTATAGACTAGTTGAACCCTATGTCAGAACAATAAAATATTTCCCCCCTTACCGAAGCCATATAATCTTTGTCCTTAGAAAATATAAATCGTTTCGTTGCGTTACATTTAAAATGCCACTGGGAAGGTTTTTTAACAACAACCTCACTCGTCTTTCTCCAGTCTGATATCTTCCAGTCTTTATCAAGTCTCAGCATCTTTGAGTGTTTTCCAATTATGTCTTCATATTCTTTTCTGTTTATTACAACGTTCTGCTTTTTTATCTCCCTTTCTATCATACCGAAAATCCTATTTGGTGGCAAAAGGAATGACCAACAACAGGAAACGTAAACTCCACTTCCTTGATGTGACCAGGTGCTTCATAAACCAACCAGTAGATTATCATAGACATCATCATGCTATTTTTGTTCTGTCTGTTCTGTTCTGTTTGATTTTTAAAGTTGAATTTTATGAGAGTATGATGTACAGCAGATGCAACAGCATTTGAATCTTTTGGATGTTTAAACTCCAGCCACACATATGACGTCACATTTGCAGAAGAAAGATGGGATTTCGAAGTTCCAGCCACGATGGTAAAATTATAAAAATTTATTTGCTATGAGAAATAAGCCGCCTGGTCGGGAAGCTTTGGTAAAGAAAGATTTTTTTGACAATCAAAAGAAAATATTTGTATGTTACGATATGATTTATTTCTTAACAAAGAATAAAAGGCTTTAGCTCTTAACGTATGAACTCTCTGCTCTGTTATAACCTTTAACTTTTCTTCTTCTGAATTTTCTTTTCTAAAAATTTCCTTGGCTCTGAGACACGCAGAACAAGCATCTACTAAGGGAGTGCCGAATGATATGTTGTAGTGTTCGTTAACGTATGTTCGGAAATATGATAACTTTACGGAATGATGTGGATGACGTTGACAATACATTCTGTAAAGCTTTGTAAAATTCAGATCACATGGTAAATACAATCTAGTCGATCGTCCTCTATTATAATGACTCTCTGCACCGTTCAAACGCCCCACAAATGTTTGAATAGATAATTTTATTGGATCAAATCTACCTTTTGTTGTATCTCCCCCTCTTCTCTCTTTTGGTATTTCACCCCGGATAACAAACGTTCTTACAACAGGTTCTATTCTTTTAGAACTTAAATAAGTTATTCCAAGAAATACTGTCTTGCATACTCTTAAAAGTTCACCCTCTACTGTAGGAACAAAATATTTAATTGAAATTCCATGTAGGTTTGTATCTGATCTCTTGGGCTTTTGACCTTCACAAAATTTCAGCAAAAAAATATCTTGTTTTATTTTGTCAGTTGTTGATTACAGATTATTATGGAAACGCTGAATGTCTCGCATCTTTAAATCTATACAACAGTACACTTTCTTTGTATGGTTACAGGTGGGAAAACCGGGTAAATCCTTAGGTTTATGCCTAAAAATATTGACAATAAGTCCCAATCCTATCTAGTTAATTGTAGACACCTCTTACCTCTTAAGTTTCATTACATTTCGTTTCCATTTTTCTGTTTGTATAACTCGTTTTCTCCATTTTCCTTTTTCACAAGGTCTAATATGCACATGAAGATCCATAATGTTAATTATTTGCAATAAACTTGGTGTTTTTAGTACTCAAATACCAAACAGTGAAACCGGTAATGGCGAAGGATGGAATAGTTGACATGTGCACATGAGACGTGTCATGTGACTCAAACAATGTAAGCGATTGGCCAATTGCAATTACACAGTTATGCAACTGGCAAAGGCTGACAAATACAGAGTTTTGCGTCTGACTCAAGATTTCTAATGCCTTTTTCTTAGTAAATACCTTACTTTGCGGCTGAATTTCTACATGAGCAGATAGCTATAACATGTGACAAATAACTGTCAGCTAAAACTCAATTTTTACAATTTTTGCAAATACAGTTTTGCATCTAGCGGACTCATTTATTCCTTAACAGGACATTTCTCATTTGATTTTAGGCATTCCAAGAAGAATTCAGGCAATAATTCAAGCACGTGGAGAAAACATTCATTATTAAAATCAGTTTTTCCAGGCACATGATTTAAGTTTTTATTAATTAAGCGTCATTTTGTTACAACATTTACTTACGTTTTTTTTTCTTAATTTTTAAATTGTTAGCTACTGTAACAGATCTTTGTTCAAAAGGTTTTCGTGCTGGTGCGTGTATAATAGAAAAGAGAAAAAGTTTAATATAGAAAGAAATGATCTTATTAATCCTTATCTTCCTCAAGGTTTTGCCAAAATTGTAATCTAGTTGATGGCACTATGGTTTTAAGATTTTTAAAAAGAGTTTCTTTTTATTTTTTTTTGGGGGGGGGAAGCTTTTTATTAAAAATTTTGTTGTAAAGAAAATTCATTTTAAACGTACTATCTATGTTATTTGTTTATTTGTTCTTTAGAAAAAATGATCTCCTGTTGGCAACAATTTCTCTTTTTGTTCGACAAGTAAAGACGAGGTATGATTTTGTGACGCGAAACCTTCCCACATAAAAAACTTGTATACTCATTGTTGTTATTGTTCTGAAGCTATTTTCATGTGGCATTTTAAATTAATTACTATTTAACTGGGAATAAGCCACAATTAAAGATAAAAATATGTTTATTGACGTTTCAATTTCCACTTCGGAAATCGTTCTCAAAATACAAACAGTAAATAATTTACTGATCTTTTTTATCATCTGATTTTCTTTATTTCATCTTTTTTAGAGCAGATAGGAGTAGACGATTGAAACACATTTTGTCTGACAAAAATGCTTTCACTAATCGCGCCAATTACGTTAGCAAAAACACAGCGATCACTAAGCATATTGCTTAGAATAAACACAGTAACTTCAGGCTCCGTCTTGTATATGCACGGTTCTTCCAATGTTCCACGCATGTTTTCGTACATTCTAGGTATAGTATTTCTTTCAGAATATATATTTGGGATTGTCAATACTGTACTTTTCTTAAATAATCATGTAGTACAAACTCTCTTATTTTCGCGATCAACTAAATTTTTCATAATTTTTGTATATGCAATGTTTTTCTTAAGGACGGCAGTATTATTCATGCGATATAATAGGTACTTAATATTTCGTGTGATTGCTCGCCACTATATTCAAAATAAGCTGGAATATCTAATATTTTTGGCAAACAGTTAATTCTGCATTTTTTTTTTAAGACGTCTTTATCTTATCTTAGATAACTTTCTGTAAGTAAGTATTATATATATATATATATATATATATATATATATATATATATATATATATATATATATATATAGATGTATATATATATATATATATATATATATATATATATATACATCTATATATATATATATATATATATATATATATATATATACATCTATATATATATATATATATATATATATATATATATATAGATGTATATATATATATATATATATATATATATATATATATATATATATATGGGAGAAATGTGTATATTCCATTATTTTTTATTTATAGACAATGGAAACCAGATAAATCTTAGTTTTATTGTTTTTGTTTTTAATCAATTTTGACCTATATATGAAAAAACAGACAATATTAAAAAATAAAATTCACTATATACATGTTGGCCTTTGACTTTTTCCTGTATATTGATTTTACCATAATGTTTTGAAAATGGAGACTTCATGGAGCCTTGGGAATTTAATACCTACCTTGGAAATATAGATAGACAGATGTTTATTCAAACTTTAAAGTATAGTTTTCAAAATTTATGAATACAAAATACTTTAAATGTAGTTCCATTACGGTATTTATGGCAGGGACATCACGAATATATTCAGACCATTCAGTAAATGACGCAATAGTCTTGCTGATTGATTGAAATCGATAACATTTACCTTCAAACTACAATAATGTAGATTTTCAATTTGTATTACACAATAATCTAATAATCGAAGTGCATACTCACACTAAGATACATGCAATAAAGTCATTCAGTTTATTTTAAAATAAATCTATTAATTTACTTTATTAAAGTGGTAATGTCTTATAGTTATCTTATTTGAAGTAAGAATTAATTTGGAAACAAATGTACTGATTGTCAAATGGCTAAAATATTGCTTAGAAGCTATTTTAAATATTAGAGACAGATAAAATATTGCCTTCACTTCAGAGTCAACCTATAAATTAAAGTTAAGTGGTTGCTGTTAATAATAAAGAACTTTTTATCGAACAAGACATTCCCGTATATGGTTTTAACTTTTTTCTCTTACAAACATCTTTGTTAACCGTTTCAATTAAAATATCATTATAAACTACACAATTTCAAAAATAAGGCATACTGAAACAATATTCTTTTATAATTTTTAAGAAGTTCTACCTAAGATGTACTTAAGATATACTTTGTTTTATGATTTTTTGTAAATGATTTGTATGAAACCAACCATTTGGTCCCTGATACAAACTTTTTTACAAATTTACTATAATACTTACTGTACCGATCGGTATGTTTAAATCTGTATTGCCCTTTTTTTATGTACAAATTCGCATCAACCCGAAAAGGTTATTAGTGAGAATCAGATTTACAATATTAAATATATATATATATATATATATATATATATATTATATATATATATATATATATATATATATATATACAGATTGAACGAAATAAATTCGGAACATAGGAATATAATGTATTTCGGCTCAATTCTGCTGTAGATGGCTGGCCAACAAAAGATTGTCAAATAATTATATTATAAAAAATCCCATACCGGGCTGCTGGATTCTGAACTCATAAAAATTGAAAGCTACACATAAATCTACGATTTTATTATGCTGTCAAACCAGTTATAGTCCAGGAAATGTAGCATTTCACCTCGCAATTTTTTCGTGCGGCGTGGATTGACTTGAAATTTAACAGAAGGTAGGTAATAGCCGAAGGATCAAAATCTATATCGAACCAAAGTGCGCCAAAGCCTAGGAGGTGGTTGCCACCCCATCTCCGGGGTGAAATTTTTTTTACGTTTTAACTACAGGTTTCGATTAGAAAAGTGATTCTAAACAAAAAATGTGCTATACATTTTTTTTATAAAATGATATTTTTCAAGTTATTCGCGATTGAAAGTAACAACTTTTAGATGAAAAAATCCACGTTTTTAATCGATTTTTCGCGAATAACTCGAAAATGGTGCATTTTATCAAAAAAATTGTAGAGAACAAATTTGTAGCTTTTAAAAAGACAAATACAATTACAAATACAATATCAATGTTCAGCGGTTTTCTTCAAATGCCAAATTTGAAAGATTCAAATTCAAATATCGGGAAAATGATGCATTTTTGGAAGAAAAGTCACAAAACCTTTTTTAAAGAGCATAAATAGACCTATCATAAAAAAATAAGGTCAATACCTCATTTTTTACGAAAAAATCGAGGAAAACAACAACCCCTGTAATTAAAATCGATCTTCACCCTTCTGCAATTCCCTTTGTAGATGTATTGTTAATACGTCCAGGAAGTTTATGTCTATGGCTTGGCAATGAAAATATCAGAGCAACAGATTGGGGATGGTATTCCAAAGATGGTTTGTTATTACCCGTACGCATGAACAAACAACCTGCACCCGATAAATTTTTGAAAATTATTTTTTGCCAATGCAAAAAAAGATGCGGCGTTTCATATGGGTGCAGAAAAGTTGGTTTATACTGTAACTCTACTTGTTCTGGGTGCTCAGGTGAAGGGTGCAATAACAGTCCACTAATAATTGAAGAAGATGATGATGACATAGATCACGATGAAGATGTAATTGATGACGAATAAAATTAATATTATAATTGTTTTACCTATAAATGTAAATATTTTCAACTATTTATGTAAATGTATAAGAATATATGGTGCCTTTTTATGTTGATAATTTTTTTTGTATTTAATTCTACTTTTTTCAATTTATATCTTATAAATTAGTTTATAAAAACTGCAATGTTGTAAAGGGTGATTTTCAAAAGTTGAAAAGTTGCAAAATTTTGCCAAAAAATTGTTTTCACCTATAGCACTCATAACAATTGATTTTTAAGGGTTGAAAATATATGAATTTGTATTTTAAAGTATAAAAAACTCACTATTTAACTAATCCAAACCAAATTTCACTCATCTTAAGATTTGTAATATTATTTTACAATTTTTTAAAATTAAGGGTAGTTTTCACCCCTAAGAACAATCAGGGTTCATCGGCATGACATAAACTATAAAGCAGAGGGTGAGATGAGCTTAATTCCAAATTTTTATCCAAATCGATCCAAGGCGAAATCATTTTTTTAGAATTAGTAATTTTTTACATTAATCTCTAACAAGGGTTGCTTTTTAAGGGTTGAAATATGATGGAACTCTATTCAAAAGTATATTCATTCATTCATTATTTAACTAATTCAAACCAAATCTTACCCATATTCAGGTTTAATATGTTATTTTATAATTTTTGACAATTAGGGGTAGTTTTCACCCCTAAAACCCTTTAGCGCACTTCGGTTCGATATAGATTTTGATCCTCGGGCTATTACCTGCCTTCTGCTAAAATTTCAACTGGATACATGCAGGACGAAAAAATTGCGAGGTTTTAACTTTTTTCGAGCTTCATTTCCTGAACTATTATCGCCTCCTTAGACAAACCCGTCCTACGCAAACAACTTTGTTGCGAGACAAATAGTTGAACGATATTTTATACAATGTCTATACCCAGGTATGGATTTATTTTTGTCCAAGTTTTATATTGGTCCACTATTTCAAATGCAGTTCAAACAGACATGTATTAAATTGTATGTTCCGTTTTAATTTGGTTCAATCTGTATATATATTTGGCAAGCCCAATTAGCCAGACTTGTTTGTTTTATTAAATACATTATATATTAACAAAATTAATAACTTTTAAGTAGTTTAACATATTTGTGAATGAATAATTTGCACAAAGTGCTTTCTCTAAGTTTATTGAGATACCATAATTGATTCTGGCTGTGGAGAAAACTGGACAGTCTACAACATGTTTTACCGAGAGTTTAACTTTACACTGCTCACATTTTGGTTCGGATTCTTTCTAAGTAATTAAGAACTTGTGCGTGGCACTGGTATGAACTAATCTAAGACAAGTTATTGTCACTATCCCTTCTTTTAGTGGGGAAACATCTCCATGGTTTAATGTCCGGTTTAATATTCCGAAGATTGGACACTGAAAATTCCCACTGGTTTTGCCACTCACTTAGGATCCGCGATTTGAAAAAACTTGAAACATCACTTGCTATCACGTATTTCACAATAATAGAGTCAGCTGAATTGATGGCTTCACGCGCACACTTATCTGTTTCTTCATTACCTCTAATACCATTATGTGATGGAATCCAAATAAAGATTACCTCCTTATTACAATTTTCTATCTTTATCAGATTTTGTTTTATTTTTTCAAAAATATGATCCTCTGGTTATATTCTTCCTATAGATTGTAGTGAGTTTAGTGAATCAGTCAAAATTATATATTTCTGATTTGGTGAGGAACAAATAGTTTCTTAAGTTTATATTTTGATTTTGTTTAAAATTGGTCTCTTTTAAACATACAAAATCTGAATTTTGTTCTAAAAGAATGATCTGTAGCATAGGTTAATTATTGTAATAGACGTTGATATTCCACTGTATTAATTTATTGAACTCTATTTTATTAAATAAATTTATTTAATGATTGGTTTGTGAGCAGTTACTGTCTGTATCGGATACTACGTCGTGTGGGATTTGCATCTGTAAGTGTTTTAGAAGCATTTTTCTTAATTTGGTATTTCGTGTCTTTGTAGATCTGTCTTGAGTATAGTGATATATACTATATATCAGTGATATATAGTAGTGATATATATAATTCATTATGTTGTCGAATACGTCTTTTATCTGAACATAGCTTAAAATAAATGGTGGTGACTGCTGGTTATGAATGCTTCTAGAGATTTACCTTTATCTTGTTTTTTCTTAGGATTAAATGGTATTTCTGCTGGACTGGTAAACTTCAGTTTATAAGTGGTATCATTGGGAGGCGGAGAAGGACTTAAGGTATCGTCAATAGTTCGTTTTGAACTGTTCTGTGAAGATTCAATTTTCATATGTAAGGTAGTTGTTTCATTCGCAATTTGTTGCTTTGGCAGCACTTTGGCAGTGTCATCTGCCACTGCTAGTGGTGTGGAAAACATAAGTGATATTAAAAATAACTGTGTTGGGTGCAACGAGGACTATCGCCAAACATGTAAAAAAGATGACTGGTTACAATGTATTTTTTGTAAGCACTGGTTACATGAAACTTGTACTGGCTTCGCTTATCTCTGTAACAAGTGCAGAAAGACTCTTGCTATTAAAAACAAAAAGGTTTAGCTTGGTCCATCACTCCTACTTCTAGTGACTAATCTTACCTCCAAAGTTGAGTAAAGATGGACTGATGACGTGCCAGTGCATTAAATTATTTTTAGGCTGAAGAATTATAATTTCTAGTTTTTACTTATACCAAAACAAGTACCAATGTTAAGTTATGCTATACAATTTTTTTCTATTCCTGATTTTTATTTAATAAAGAAATAGGTTTCAGTTTTCTAAAAGGTAGACCATCTCTCCTTTTACCCTAGTACTTTATTATTTCCACTGAACTCTGTGTTTATTTTTCCATGCGTTGTTACATATTTGATATCTCTTAAATTCTCTATTTTGAATATAAGATTAATGCTTACTTCTAACGTTTAATGGTCTTGATTCTCCTTGTAGCGAAGTTTCAAAATTTTTATTAAATATACAACTATTTGCGAATAATAATGGTACATTTATATAAAATACATGTCATGTATATTTTTAAATAGATTATCAAATATTGTATTTAATTCAAACAATAGTTTAGTAAGTTGTAGCATCAATAGTTTATTTACAAATGCGCTATTAGATAACACTTTAAAAATAATCAAAACAAAATTAGCGAATGATAATACATTGACAGCTAGAACAGGACTAGATATATCAGCAATAATGGAGTTATTGACATAGTGTATTGATAATAGGTTTAAGGTTGGGTGAGCAAGTGGGGCACTTCAGATAGTGACATATTTCGCTTCATAGGTGTATGTAGTCACTATCACTATTCACATGTTGGTTATATCGATACCTTAATTCTATAACTAGGTAACTCCATATTAATTTATTTTACAGAATCAACAAAAATGATGCGCTATCCTTTTTGGGAATACTGAAACTCACACAACAGTTAAATAAAAATGTCAAATATTGTAATTATACATTTTATTATCAAATTAATAGTAACATTGACAATTATTACAAATAGTAGTTCTTCTTCTTCTTCAAGTGCCGTCTTCGTTCCGAAGTTTGGCTATCATCAAAGCTATGCGTATTTTTGATGCTGCAGATCTAAATAGTTGGTAATTGGTGCAATTGTACCATTCTCTCAAGTTTTTCAACCATGATTGCCTTCTTCTTCCTATAGATCTCTTTCCCATTATCTTTCCCTGTATAATCAATTGCAGCAACTGGTATTTATCTCCCCTCATAACATGTCCCAAATATTGTAGTTTGCGCTTTTTAACAGTAAGTATCAGCTCTTTCTCTTTCCGCACTCTCCGCAAAACCTCCACATTTGTTACTTTCTCTGTCCAGGGTATTCTTTATATTCTACGATACATCCACAACTCAAATGCTTCTATCTTTTTGGTATCGATCTTTTTCAATGTCCATGTTTCCATCCCGTAGAGGAGAACTGACATAATGTAACATCTCAAAAGGCGAATTTTAAGTTTTAGACTTAGATCTCTTCCGCAGAACACCTTTTTCAATTTAGTAAATGTGGCTCTAGCTTTCTCTATTCTGGTTCTGATTTCTTCAGAGCAATCATTATTTTCGTTGATAACAGTTCCCAGGTAATTATATCTTCTTACACGTTCGATTCTTTGTTTATGAACGGTTACGTCAGGGAAGTTTTGTGGTGATTTAGATATTAGCATTATTTTTGTTTTGCTTATGTTAAGTGATAATCCGTGTCCTTCACTGCATTCTACTATTTTGTTAACTAGTATTTGAAGATCTTCCCAAGTTTCTGCGATTAGTACCGTGTCATCGGCATATCTCAAGTTGTTTATTCGGATGCCATTTATCTTAATACCTATATTTTGATCCGAAAGTGCTGTGTTTATAATGTCTTCGGAGTATAGATTGAATAAGGTCGGTGAGAGTATACAACCCTGTCTTACGCCTTTCTTGATCTCGATTTCCTCCGTTGTCTCTTGCTCTATTCGGATATTTGCTTTCTGGTTATAGTAAATCTTTGAGATAATTCTAATGTCCCTTTTATCCAAGTTTTTTTCTACTAGCAGTTTCATTAAGTGATCGTGACGAACTTTATCAAACGCTTTGTTGTAATCAATGAAGCACATATATATATATATATATATATATATATATATATATATATATGTATATATATATATATATATATATATATATATATATCTTGGTTTATATCTAGATTTTAATGTATGCCCCATTAAGCTTATAGTGAGGTAGTCAGAGCACTGTTTTGCATTTGCCTTTTTTGATAAGGTTACAAAAGTTGAAAGTAGCCATTCCTTTGGTATTTCTCTTTTTTTGTAGATGCAGTTAAAAAGGTCGAGTAGAATATTCACTGATTCGCCTTCCACAAGCTTAAGAAGTTCTGATGTGAGCCCGTCTGGACCCGGTGTTTTACCATTTTTCATTATGTTCATAGCGTATAATAGTTCTTCTTTAGTTATTTTTGGTCCTTCGTCGCCTTGCAAGTTATCTATATTAGGTTCTTGTCTTTCATCGTCGAACAATTCTTCTACATAGTTCTTCCAGGTCCTAAGCTTTTCTTGTAGATCGGCTATTATTTCACCATTTGCGTTGCATAGGAGATTGGGTAATATTAGTTACATTATGTTAAAAAATTAAATTATATTATTTAACATATCTACTTTGGTTTTAAAGAGGTATCTACTTTTTGGTTCCATATAAGAGATGTCTATAGTTGACACAGTTAAAATATCCACTTATAGAACTAATAAGTCGATAAAAAAAATTAAATACAAACAAAGAAAGGAACATGAAAACTCTAAATAAAACAAGAAACACCTAAAAATTGGATTTTGTCAGAAACTAAAAAACTATCTATATCTATTCATCATCGTTACCACTTGCATAATCTTCATCTATACAATTTCTATGTAGCCAATTTTCATAAAAAAAAAATAAATCATAAATTTTCTACATTTGATTGAATATTATACCTGGTTCGTTTGTTGCAGTCTAATAGTTTAAAATTTTCATGAAATTTTTCTTTACATGAAATTACATTGTACCAATTTTTTTTAAATCGTAGCCAACTAATTTTTTGCTAGTTAATATTATTTTCATAATTTTTTTGGTTAATTAAAAGGGATTTTTGAGTTCTTTTCTCGTTTGACGATTTGCCAACCTCAAATTTTTTTCACATTACTAATGTTTCTTTAGTAAACTGTTTCCAGTTGAAGAAACTATTATGGTCCATGTCATGAACCACAGACGGTTTATCACCTGTTCGTCTAACGTTTCTTGCTATAGTTTTGTAGTCTTCTGGCCATGAAATTTTTCCCACTCTTTTAATTTCGTGACTTATTGCAGAGTTAATGGAATCACATTCCATTTCTGAATGTTCTCCCACTAGGTATTTTATATCAATGATCTTAATGTGTTCAATATCTTGAACTGCTTTTAAACACATGACTGAAATAAATCTATTAAGATTTTGACCTTCACACTGATTGCCATAGAGAATTACCTGTTCGATGTGTTCTGGAAGCAGGGTAAAATATTTGCATAAACAATTGGCTACTTCGCAACTTACCCTAGCACCTTCAGCTTGATGCCATAAGCAACAGTCACCCGGTTTGGACATTGTAGATGGTAAAGTTGTATGTGGTTAGTCTGCGTTTATAAAACAAAGCATTGTTTTTTATCGCTAGTGGCCACCAATACCTGTTGTAAATCAAAATTACAATTTATAATATTGTTCGACGTTGTAGCCAGCTCTTTGTCTTTTTTTTAATCCCTACCACTATTTTTGGCTTAAATATGTACATCATATTTTTCTTTTAATTATACGTTGTCTACATCTGATGCATTTGTAAAGCACATACACTGGTCTTTTCTAGGTGTGTGAAATCCTAAATTAGAGTTTTTACTGAATATCTTTCGATACATGCATTTCTTAGCAGGAGTTTTTCCTTGTACCCTACATTGTTTGTATTTCCATTGTTTCCTTGTACCCTACATACCCTATGTACATTTTATACATTATAGTGATGATCAGATGTGGTGCTAAATATTTTCTAGTTGTTTGTTACCGACAATAGTGGGATGGCACAACTGGAAAACTTTCTATATGTTTTCTGAAATCATCGACTATATGTTGCGTTGTACATTTTTTAGTACTGTTTTCTCGAAAATCCTCTGACCACATATTCATGTTACTTCTCTTTCTAACAGCAACGTCGACTACTCCCTTCTTTATAGCAAGTGTATTAATAAAAAAAGTTTTACAAACCATTGTTCTCATATTGTTAACTGGCAAATAAAATGTAACAGGCTTTTGTGTTCTTGAATTTGTTTGTACTGTAAGCACTTTTACAGGATGGATATCAAGGTTCGCATGTATAAAATCTTGCTCTCTGCTATAGCCACCCAGTTGATATTATTGTTGAACAATAAATTCCCTTTGGTTAGTCGAAATTTTAGTTGCATATTTCAGACGACAGGAGTCCTTACATGGTTCTTGTAACATTACTCCTGGAACAAAATTACCTTTAACTGATCGATAAGCTTCTCCACGCGCTTTTCGTGTTTTAGATATATTTTTTTGCCCATTATCTGGGTTCCTTTTCTTTTTTCTACTTTTCTTATCTTGCTGAGGAAACACTTGCATTCCTTTCAAATTGCTTCTCAGATTGCTTTATGATTCTGAATCTGACTGTCGCTGCAGCTCATTAATATCAACTGAAATAAATAAAATATACAAATAATATGTGTATTTCATAATATAATATTAACATAAAAATAACAGGATAAAAATAGTCAGGCGTTTACAACAACTTATACCAAAGATCAAAGTTAATTTGCATCGTTTGCTCATCGAGAACATGACATCGCACCAACTGAACTGTAAGCAGACGTGTCATGATTTTTATAAACAAACGTTGCAAATAACTTTGAACACGAGTATAATTTAGATCGAAATTGTAATCTACTAAGATCAATTTCTACATCTTACCCACCCTAAAAAGAATTGCTAATTTAAATTTAATTTAAAATATAATAATTACCTTCAGAAGGCACACAACTATCGGAACTGCCAATAGAATACGGGTTTGACGTAAATAACCGGTCATTTAAATCACTCTCGTCATGAAAAGCCGACACCGGTTCAGCCTTTCTAGTAGTTTCCTCTAAAGTTAAATCTGCACCGCTTGATTGATCAGGATTTGTTGCTGAAGTACTCGGCTTTGAAAGTTTACCACTTATTATCGTAGGTGTACGTGTCAAAATAGCAATTTTCAGGAAATAGAATGTCGTTTGGCAATAATGCGACCTCATATATGTATACTTATAATTTATGTGTATTTCTGACTCCCTTTTAAAAACACAATATAAATGTTTTTACTAATATTTAAGTAGTATTGGTTTTAAAGTTACAAAATCCGGTTTCCCGGTAACAAAATGAACAATAAAGACACTCAAATAACTATGCGATTTCTAACGCACGGTGCACTAATAACTTGGTTCTGCTGCTACTTATAAATTTAATGTTCCTCTGTTACTCATATTGTAACTAAACTGTATTTTGACAATTGCTTCTGAAATTTTTACTTAAAATTCACTAATTGCCAATCAAATTCTGCTTATTAAGGCCAGCATACGCGTAAATGACAGATGAAAAACCAAACACAAATGAGGTTATTAATAATACGTTGTTGCCAGGTTATATTTTAACAAAAAAATAGTATTATCATAAATTGTTTATTGACCTAGTTAGTTTTACAACGGTATTAAACACTAATGTGCATGGTTGCAATAATGCATTTTGTATATTTAAAAAATCTAAGGGGTAGAATTACGATCTAGTTAATATTTTTTTTATTCTCACTAGTCACTTATCTAGTTTTGGTTCAATAAGCAGAAATATTCTTAAATTTAATGGATGGATTCGACCGTTACTTAATGAAAATTTATTTTATATAACAATAAAACACTTCCACAAAATTTATTTTAAATTTTATAACTACAGCTGTTTCGGCTGATTGCCTTTCTCAAGTGATCTATTTTTGGCTTGGGTTTACAAATTTATAGTCTCTAATGAAATAGGTTGAGGAGGGGAAAACTGTTTGTCTTAAGTTGGTCATACAGAATTATATATGTATTTTTTAATTTGTTGATTTCCATAGATTCTAACAAAGATAGCTTAAGGCCTTTATTTTGAATGTGAAGAATTTTAAATTTGTCATTAAAAGAATGATTATGATCTAGAAGGTGAAGTGCGTATGTCGAATCTGTTTTTCTATTCTTGAAAGCCCTTTTATGTTTTGCTATTCATTTATCAACGTTTCTACCAGTTTGACCGATGTAAGTTTTTGAGCAGCCGCCACATTGAAGTTTGTACACACCACTATTTAAGTGTTTTTTATTTTGGCTCTTGTTATTTTTATTGTATTTGCCTAGGTTGTTATTTGTTCGGAAAGCTGGTGTTATTTCTTTTTTTTTATGTGTTTGGCAATTTTTGTTGTTATTTTGCCTGTATAATATGTAATCGAGCAGAAGGTACTGGGTTTTTTCTCTGGTGGTGGAAATACTAATTTTAGGGCTTTCTTGTGTAGTTTTTAATTCAACATGATTGATTTTGTTCTGTTTCTATTGTAAATTGACTATGACTATGAAGTGAATTAATATACAATAAAAATTGGTCGGGTTGCCTGTTAGTTCCTGTGAAACATACCAGTAAAAAATTCTATTTAAAATACTTTTAGACCAAAATAGTACAAATCAAATAATTACATCTGAAATTTTACATCCTCTTGAAGTTTGCATAAACCAGGACTACTTTGAATTTAATAATAAAATATATACAAATAACAGTGCAGGACTTATAATGGGTAATCCTCTAAGCCCATTGCTATCAGACATTCTTATGGATCATCTAGAGAAAAAGATTTCAAAACATCCCATATTCAAACAGTTTTTATATTGGTGGAGATACGTAGACGACGTACTGGTATGTTTCACAGGAACTAACAGGCAACTCGACCAATTTTTATCGTATATTAATTAACTTTATAGTCATATTCAATTTACAATAAAAACAGAACAAAATCAATCTATAAATTTTTTAGATTTAAAAATTAGCAGACTTCAAAACAAACATGACTTCTTCATATTTCATAAACCTACCCATACTGACACGACTATACACAATTCATCATCCCATCCAATACAACATAAACTGGCAGCTTATCATAGTATGCTACATAGATTAACAGAAATTCCTATGTCAAAATACAACTTTGAGACAGAATTAAATATAATTAAGCAAATAGCAGTAAACAACGGATACAACGAACAAACAATTAATAAAATGTTAAATCAAAAACTACACAAGAAAGCCCTAAAATTAGTATTTACACCACCAGAGAAAAAACCTAGTACCTTCTGCTCGATTACATATACAAGCAAAATAACAACAAAAATTGCCAAATACATAAAAAAGAAAGGAATAACACCAGCTTTCCGAACAAATAACAACCTAGGCAAAAAAAATTAAAAATAACAAGAGCCAAAATAAAAAACACTTAAATACTGGTGTGTACAAACTTCAATGTGGCGACTGCTCAAAAACTTACATCGGTCAAACTGGTAGAAACTTTGATAAACGAATAGCAGAACATAAAAGGGCTTTCAAGAATAGAAAAACAGATTCGACATACGCACTTCACCTTCTAGATCATAATAATTCTTTTAATGACAAATTTAAAATTCTTCACATTCAAAATAAAGGCCTTAAGCTATCTTTGTTAGAATCTATGGAAATCAACAAATTAAAAAACACAGATATTATTCTGAATGGCCAACTTGAGACAAACAGTTCTCCCCTCCTCAACCTATTTCATTAGAAACTATAAATTTGTAAACCCAAGCCAAAAATAGATCACTTGAGAAAGGCAATCAGCCGAAACAGCTGTAGTGATAAGATTTAAAATAAATTTTGTGGAAGTTTGAAAACAAAGTTTTCAGTGTTTTATTGTTACAGAAATATTTTTACATCAATATATTTTTCTAAAAGTAGATAACTAAAGTTATCTATAAATGTTTTCGTTTGGCGTTAGTGCTGAATAGTAGATATCTGTACATACCAAGTTGTAGTTTTTAAAGAACGGCTCATATAATAGATATCTACTTTCAAACAAAATGTCATACCTAATGAAGGAGGGACATTATCAGATATCTACTTATAGCATTCGATACATTATTGTAAGCCAATGTCTTAAAATGATTATCTCAAAATGGATAATTGGAGAACCCGTAACTGTCTACTGCTGTATAGTCCTTGGGCACGAAATACTTTTCTCAGCGCTCTTAGCTCATCTAAAAAAATTACACATGTAGCTTCCAAAAGTAGTATTTGAAGCTGCAGGTGAGAAATATTTGGGTCTCTTCTTACTACTCGGATAATTATACGATCGTCGATCGTGACGAGCCGTCTTTACTTTTTGGCGACGTTGTTAGGTCCATTCTTAAACCTTACTAATTCCTGATACCTAGCATGGGTTTTTGACACAACGCTCTGTGGTATGATGCCTACAACTGCAACAGCTATGTTTGAGGCATTCCTTGCTCCACAAGACCAATAATACGATAACTACACAGAAGAAATACTCTCGTTTTTTCAACGCTTCAACTAAAGCAAATAATGTATAACGTACCGAGCTGTATTATCTGATTGTTTTATTTGTTTGTTTATTTTAAATAAAAACTTTTTTTTTTAATAATACCAAGTTTTTGCAGAAGAGATAAACATATTGGTTTGAAATACATGGTCATTCGATATAAGTTTAGGTGAGTGTACTCAAAATATAGATTACTCGATATTGATTTAAAAAAACATATTATATTACTAATTTACTATACAGCATATTTTTTTAAGATTTCTATGAAAAAATTTTAAAAAGTAGACATACCTACTTGCTAAGCATACGAAAATATAGTTTATCATAAATCCATCTCTAATAAAAAAGTATTATATAATCATAACCAAACTTACCTGAAATAGGGTAGACATTGAAGAAACCACAGTTAGACTTTTGTTGTAATCCTCATAGTTCATATACGAATAAGTGATTTGTCCCCAAAGCACAAACATATTTAGAAATCCCCAAAATATAAATGTTGATGTTAGTTGTATTGTGTTTTTCTCCGGCCACATGAATATTAATTTCAGCATTAACTCTGGTAACCATAGTATTCTTTTTGAGTAATCTTTGATATTTCCAAAAATTAAAGACATCCCTGTTAAAAAAAACCTAATTTAAAACCAGTATTTGTATGCTTATAGTAAAATTGACCCTCTATTGGTCACGCTGTTGGATAAAATCTAACAAAAATCATCTAAAATTGCACAAAGAAACTCTGTTAGAGTTCAAGTCTGATCAGGATATTGATGATAATATTTCGAAGTATTGATAGCGGAGCACCAATACTGAACAATCCTCCAGTGACACAGAAAAAGACAAAGTTTCTCTTGACATTATTTCTAGAATTAATCTGCAAATTGAGCCTCTGTTTCTTGGAAAATATGCCACCCTTAAATTGTATAGATGCAAAATTCACATTTTCCACGTTTCTCAACTTTTGAAAAAATGAGAAAAACTGTTTACTATTGAAGGCCATGGTAAAATGCTTCAAATTTTTATGGGTAAGAACTTTGTTGTAATAGACACTGTTAGTCTAAAGTTTATGGGGTTTATGCCTTAAAGTTTATTTAACATATCTAGTCCCAGATACCTAAACCTTGCTTCCTGCTTCATTATTTTCCCATCAATTTCGATTTTACACCGTAATGAGTATTTAGATGTTATCATACTCCTTCCTTGAATATTGGTATCATGATGCTGTTTCCCCATGCGTCTGGTATCTTGCAGTGCAATATTAGTATTTGTATAAGTTTTGTCATTTCTAGGATTATACTTTCTTCTTCGTACTTTAGAAGCTTGTTGGTTATTCCGTTTGGTACTGGTGACTTTCTATTTTTAAGTGAATTTATGGTTATTTCTACTTCCTGAACACTTATTTCTATTTATTGTGTTAATTTAGGCATGTAATTGTGTTGATAATTATTTTCCTTTGCTTTAAACAGTTTCGTAAGGTATCTTTTTCATTCGTTTGCTGACATGTTATTGTATTTATTCAATTATGCTATTTCTTTTCGTTGGTTTCTTATGAGTCTCTATATTTTTTTGTGTACTGTATGAGTAGATTTTCATTCTTTTTGTAAACTGTTTCGTTATTTTTTTACCAACTGCTTTGTTAATTTCGTATATATATTTCTATATTTGTCTCGGGATTCTAGGGTATTTAATGTTTTGTACTTCGTGTAGGCCTCTCGTTTCTCTTTACATTTCTCTTTTATTTATTTTCTGAACCTTGGTGTATTGTTGGTGTTTTTTTATGTTGTTATGTTGTTATGTTGTTGTTTCTTTAATGTTTTTTCTTCCAGCTCGCCTTCAATGCCGTCTATTTGTTTCAGCTGTATATTCTGTAATAGCCTCCTTTAATACATTTCTCTTGTAGAGTCGTTCCACAATGATTCTACATTGAATTTTTCCTCGGTGATTTCCTGCAGAAAATTTTGTTTTGGTGTTATTTTCATTCTTATCTTTGCTAGTACTAATTTGTGTTCACTACCTGTGTCTGCTAAGTTTAAAGTTCGGATATCTAGAATTTGCTTATTGTGAAGTTTTTTATTAGTGACTATACAATCAATCTTAAAAGGTATTCTCTTTGTCCTTTACATTTCTTTTTAGTTTCTTGGATTGCACAAATGTCTATGTTTTTATTTATCAGTTATTCTATTATCTTCTGTTTTTGTTGTTTCATGTTGCTAATCTGATTGTGGGCTTATTTTTTCTTCTCGTGTTCATTTCCTTTGCGTGATTCGTCATCTTAGGTTTCTTCTGCTCCCGAGGCTTTTTATCGGATTTTTGAGCCCTGTTTGCATTCACAACGGGCAGGATGGTAATCTGGCTTATCAACCCTCCTTTTTTATCCGAGCTTGAGACCGGCTGTGGGCATGAACGCGGCTTCTGAACTACTTAACAGGTTGACTGCGTTACCGGTCCCGTGGGACCGGTATTCGTTATTATTAAAGTGCGGTATGTGAAAACTGCAAACTTTTAAAAATTGCGAAAAGCAAATCTTCGTTAATATTTGTTTGTTTTAAATGCTAAAACAGCATTATACTTGTTTCAAGATTCCAAACATTTTTAAAAGAAAAAAATGTAGCGGGCTTTGGGGGCCGGTAACGCACAGACATTACAATTTGTTACTCGGGTGCGAGACCGGTCCTGTGGGACCCGTGCATATTTATATATGCTCGCTTGCGCAGTCAATCCACGTTTAGTATCGTTTGTTTTTCAATAGCAGGTGTGTTTATGTCTGTGTTTTACTAGTCTAAAAATGTCATCTCGCGTTAAAAAGATTTTGTTTTTAGCTAAAACAGCTGATACAAACAAAACAAAAACTGTAGAGTGTAACGAACCGAGTACTTCATTTGAAAATAAAAAATATAACGAAGATAACCCAAGTGTTGTAAATGCGCGCCAAAGTCCTGGTGATTCAAGAGATCATGTGCTTGCAGAGTTGCCAAACAGTGACAGTGAAAATGAACGGGACGATCCTTTTGATTCGGACGATTCTGTAATCGACAAAAACTATGTTCTTTCTTCAGATGACTCTTGCAGTGATGTAAGTACGAGTGATTTATTTGATGATAATAATGAGACAGAAATTGAAAGTGAAAAAATGTCAGAATCTGAAAATGATGATGAAAACGAGTGGCATGATATAGATGAGAGTGACAATGAAGCTGGTGAGTTGCAACAATATCAAGAGTTGCCTATATTAAATTATAACGTTAATGAAATAAAAAATCCTATAGACGCTTACAAGTTATTTGTAACTGATGATCTTTTACAGAATATTGTTACTGAAACAAATAGATTTGCTCGGCAAATGTTGTTAAATATACATCGATCAAAATCACGTATACGTTCCTGGGTTGACTGCGATGTAGCCGAACTTAAACGTTTTTTTTTCAATATGTATAGTTATGGGATTAGTTGATGGTCCCGCAATAAATTTGTATTGGTCAAAAGATCCCATGTTCAGGAATGAGTTTATTACTAATACCATGAGACGAGACAGGTTCCTTTTATTGATGCGTTGCATTCATTTTTGTAATAATGAGCAGTGTAATAAAGATGATCGGCTCTATAAGTTAGGTGAAGTTTTAAAAGTATTGAATAAAAATTTTCAAGCTGCATTAACACCAGGACGGATTTTGGTTGTCGATAAAAGTATAGTACCTTATCAAGGAAGACTACAAATAAAGCAATATCTCCCAAATAAAACACACCCGTATGGAATTAAATTATATAAATTATGTACAGTGGATGGATATACTAACAACATAATCGTTTATCGTGGTAAAAATACGACTACTAGTGCAAATACTTGTCAAAGTGAGCAGATAGTATATGACCTTCTCCAAAATGTTGAATTCAAAGATGGTTACTACCGCTACTTGTATGTTGATAATTATTACTCCAGTTTACCTTTAGCCAAATCGTTATTCAAAAAAAAAATAATTTATTGTGGAACCCTGAGGTCTAACAGAAGAGGTATTCCCAAAACGATACCTAAAAAAATGAAAAAAGGAGAAATTTGGGTTGCTCAGAACAACTCGTTACGTATTATAAAATGGATGGACAAACGGCGAGTTCTGATGTTAAGTACTGATCCAATCCATACAACTACCTTAAAATCAACAGGAAAGCGGAACTGGCAACGTGAGCTTGTGATGAAACCAAAGGCAATTATTGATTACAATCAAGCAAAAAAAGGAGTAGACTTTAGTGATCAGATGAGTTCGTATCATTCCGTTTTAAGAAAAAGTTTAAAATGATACCGTAAACTAGCTTTTGAATTTTTGCTCGGAACATCTATTGTAAATGCCTGGATTGTTTATAACAATATTACTTGTTCCACAAAGTTATCTATAATGGAATTTAGAAAAAGATTGGCACAAGAGTTACTTGTTACTCCAGTTGCATACGAAAACACCACTACTCCCAAAAGAGTTATCCATACTTTTGTTAAACCATCAGGACCTGGAAATAAAAGGAGAAGACAATGCCAAGGATGCTATCATAAATTAAGAGAAACACATTCAAGCAAACAGGCAAGTAATATGGTGACAAAAGTAACAAGTTATTGCAATGAATGTCCTGGTCAACCAGGAATGTATTTATCTTGCTTTAATAGCATTCATAAAAAAATAGTTTATTTTTCTGAAACTGTATTGTCTTTGTTTAATAATTAAGAAAAAATTGTTTAATTTCCTGAAACTTTATTGTTTTTTATTGAATAACTAATAACATATTATTTAGTTTAGGACATATTTTTTGTTTTCAAATAAGTTTTGACAATGGTAAGTTTTTAAATGTTTTTACTTTTAATAATTGATCTTAAAACTCTTATAATTTATATTGTAAAACTGTAGACATAAAAAAATAATTACGTCATTACCGGTCCCCGACGGTCGGTAACGCACCGTGTTTGCACCAAGCCACCGGTCCCGGGGACCGGTAATGCACAGTTTAGAGGTTTACATATTTTGTGAACGCAGTCAACCTGTTAATCCACGTATTTTGAATCGTAATCCCCTATGAAGTATTTTTTAATGACGTTTTACTGCTTTCTTAAACCTCCATCTAACGCGCGTGTTATGCTCATGCCATTTTTTGCACCTATAATTTTTTTTGCTGTAAAAAACAATTTTTATAAAACAAATTATTATGTTAAAAAATCTAATTACAAAAAAAGTAACTTTTTAATTTTTGTAATAAAAGTTACTTTTATTACAAAAAAAGTAAAACGCACTTATAAACTAATAAAATAAATAACAATAATTTTTTGACATTTACAAATTTTTTATCGCATGCTTTACATTTAAAATAAATCAACACCGGGTCGGATGTGTGTTTTTTAAAAAATGGCGTTTTACATCCATCACATTTAAAGGATACAGGTCCAAAAGGGGGAAAGTCGTAATTTTACATAAATACATCCAGTGATGCCATCCGGTAGCAATTTTAACGTAGAAATGGCCAGCGGCTTGTACACGTCCTTAAAGCGTTTAGTGCCTGTGAAATGCTAATTCTTATTTACGCATACACCGTCAATAGGTGGCAAGTTCTTATCAGGCAGGTCCTAAAAGGGTAAAGTCCATATAAACCGCTGATAGAAGTTGATGTAATACGCGCAGTTTAGAGTTGGGTTCGTCGGTGTTGATAATGTTTTCATTGTTTTCTAGGTGGTTTAAAAGTAAATAACATAAAATACAGAAAACGGTAGTAGCGAAAATAAGACTCAAGTAGGGCCTAGAGAGTATGAATAAAAAAGGACGGCAGAATGAGAGATTGGGAGAATGAGAGAAAAAAATTAGACTGCAGTCTCACCAGCTAGGTGCGACCTGTAATTGTCGTATATATTGTTTTCAAAATGTGTCTAAAGAAGCAAGAAAAACTATACTTAAGAATTTTAACATAATGACTTTTATTAATTAGCGGAACTCAGACTTGTGTAGATTGATTACCGTACTCCTTATTCGCCGAAGAAGGCCTAGAAAGTGCTGCAAGAAAATAAATATGTGTAGACAAAATTTTAAATTTTAAATTACAATTTACTGTTTGTATTTTGAGAACGATTTCCGAATTGGAAATTGAAACGTCAATAAACGTATTTTTATCTTTAATTGTGGCTTATTCCCAGTTATAAATAGTAATTAATTTACAATGCCACAAGAAAATAGCTTCAGAACATTAAAGAAGCAACAACAGAAGCTCTAGGAAAACGCAAAATCATACTGAAGAAAAAAAAACACCAACAATACACCAAGGTTCAGAAAATAAATAAAAGAGAAATGTAAAGAGAAACGAGAGGCCTACACGAAGTACAAAACATCAAATACCCTAGAATCCCGAGACATCTATAGAAGAATACGAAATTAACAAAGCAGTTGGTAAAAAAAAACAATGAAACAGTTTACAAAAAGAATGAAAATCGACTCATACAGTACACAAAAAAAAATAGAGAGACTCATAAGAAAAAAACGAAAAGAAATGGCATAATTGAAGAAATACAATAACATGTCAGCAAACGAATGAAAAAGATACCTTACGAAACTGTTTAAAGCAAAGGAAAATAATTATTAACACAATTACGTACCTAAATTAACACAATAAATAGAAATAGGTTTTCAGGAAGTAGAAATAGCCATAAATTCACTTAAAAATAGAAAGTCACCAGGACCAAACGGAATAACCAACAAGCTTCTAAAGTACGAAGAAGAAAGTATAATCCTAGAGATGACAAAACTTATCCCAAAACTAATATTGCACTGCAATATACCAGACGCATGGAGAAACAGCATCATGATACCAACGTTCAAGAAAGGAGTATGATAACATCTAAATACTCATTACGGTGTAAAATCGAAATTGATGGGAAAATAATAAAGCAGGGAGAAAGGTTTAGGTATCTGGGACTAGATATAACTAGTTACGGGGATGTTTTAAAAAATATATCACAACAAAGCTTAAAAGTAAGTAAAGTGGCGGGATCTCTTAATAACACAATCTGGAAGAACAAAGACCTAAAATAAGACACAAAAACAAGACTCAATAAAGCAGCAATTAGACCTATATTAACATACACGGCGTAAACAAGAGCTGACTCATCTAAAACGAGAAAACTACTAGAAACAACAGAGATGAAAATACTCCGAAGAATATCAGAGAAAAGTCTGTTTGACAGGGAGAAAAGCAAAAACATAAGAAGAGCATGCGATATAGAAGACACATATGGATGGATAACAAAACGAAAACAGGAGTGAAACAAACACATCAGTACAATTGCAGAGATTAAAATAGTACAAATAGCACGAGATCCAGTGCTATTTGTCACCAAATGGACGAAGAAGTATTGGCAGACCAAGAAAAAGATGGTGCGACAATTTAAACAATTTAGGAGGCTAATATATATTGAAAAAGAAACAGGCTTTATAGCCTATATACAAGAAGGAGACAAAAGAAAAAAACCATGCAAATTATGGTACAATACAACTTCTCTCTTTTTGGTTGTTTCCCTATTACTAAAGATGGTGGTTTTTTCCAATATTCCTAGCAATTTTTCTCCATTTATCTATCTTTAGCTGCCCTAAGAGCTTCGCAGAATAAGTTTCTAGCTAAATTCTTAATTTGGTCAAATTATCTAGTTAGTGATCGTCCTGTTGATCTTGTGTTTGGAACGTTTACAAAAACAATTATTATCTTCCGTTACCTCTGCAAACCACGTGACCGAAAAATTGCAGAATACGTTACAGACATATTGTTGACAGCTTTTTTGTAACCTCGAGTTAGTTTCGAATAGAAACATTTGTCCTATGAGCTGTCCAAGGTATGCGCAGCATTTTTCTTCAGCACCACATCTAAAAGGCATCAATATTTTAGCGCTTACGTTCGTGAAGAGTCCAAGTCTCTGCCTCGTATAAAAATATTGAGAATACAAGACCATTCACCAGTATCATCTTGATATTTTAAGAGATAGATCTGTCTTGATTGAGAACATAAGAACCAAATCGACTACATATTGATTAGAAATAGATGGAAGACATAATTTACAAACGTAAAAACTTTCAAGATGAAGCTAAAAAGAACAATGCCGCAACAAAATTAAAACAGGCTGGAGATTTGAAATCCGAAAGTATTTAGAGATGCATTAAAGGAAACTAGTATGTTGAACACACAAGACAACCCAGAAGAAATAGAAGAAAGGTTTTAGAAAATGCAATAGAAACTTCTGTAGAAAGAACCACAACCGAAAAAAAGATCATCAAAAGAAAACACTGGATGATAGACAGAACGCTGCAACTTCTCAAAGAGCAAAGAAGAATTCAATCCCCTTCCCTAAATAAATAGATAAATTAAAAGAGCATGTGGGGATGATAAAAATTAACATATAAATAAAGAATGCGAAGAACTAGAGAGACATGCAAACCGGTATGAATCCCATGAGTAATCTCATGAACCAAACATTCTAAAGTCAGAGGTAGAAAAAGCAAAGAGCAAAAAAGCAAAAAATGGTTGCAAAATAGAAAATATCCTGGCGCAGACAAGATCACCGCAGAAGTTTTAAAAGAGACTGGAGATGTAGGAGTAAATGTTATGCATATGATCTACAAAAAAATTTTCTGAAATTGGAGAGTGTACGGTAACCCTAATATTCCATGCAAGCAAGGTTCTACTTCATGTAATACATAAAAGATTAAAAGCTTCTCTATTGCCTCAGATATCAGAAGAACAAGCGCGATTTGTCCCAGGAAAAGGCACAAGAGAACACATCCTTGACGTCAGACAGCTAATCGAAAAAACTTGAATTCAAAACTCCTATGCTTATGTGCTTTGTGGATTACACAAAGGCCTTCGATAATGTCAAATGGCAGCAGCTATGGTCCATACTAGCGGAAATGGGAACACTCCACCACTTAATTTAACTAAATAGAAGTCTACATGAAAATAATAAGTGCACAATAAAAATAAACAACACCCATTCCGATCATTTCAGAACAGAGGCAGGTGTCAGACAGGGATGCATAATCTCGCCAACTCTGTTTATTATCTACAGCGAACACATTATGCAAAAAGTACTAGACGGATAGAGAGGCAGAATATCAGTAGGAGGTCAAAAAATCAATAACTTGAGATATGCTGATGACACTTCATATGATGATAGTCACTATGAAGCAAAACATATGGACTAAAGCTAAATAGGAGTAAGACAAAGATCATAATATTAGACAGAGCTCGGAATAATTATTAACAGATTAAAGAAATTGGGGGCTTTGAAGTAGTAAATACTTTCATATGCCTGGGGTCCCTAATAACAAATGACGAAGGGTGTGACAGAGAAATACGTAGAAGGTTGACTATTGCTAGAATAGCAATGATGAAACTGACAGCAATTTGGAAAAGTTCTAGCATAACAATACACACAAAACTAAGGCTGGTAAGAGTGCTCATTTTTCCCATAGCATGTGAATCATGTGCATCCGACAGGTGAACCTTAAAGAAAGCTGATAAAAATAAACTGGACGCATTTAAAATGTGTGCATACCGTCGCATGTTGAGAATATCCTGGATTGATAATCGCACTAACGTATCGATATTAAAACAACTTAAAGTAAAGGATAGATTGCTTAAACAAATACAACAGAGATATTTGCAGCATTTTGGATACATTGCTAGAAGAACAGGCGCGATGAAAAAACTGATAGTCAAGCGTACAGTTAAAGGAAAGAGACCCAGGGGAAGATCTCCAAGCCGTTGGGTAGATCAAACAAAAATATTGATTAACAAAGGGTTACATGAAGCAGAACAATTAGCCCAGGACAGAGAAGGATGGAGGGAAATCGTAAAAAACTGTCAAGGCCTGATGGTGTCACCACATTCCAAAAGGGAGGAGATATGTCTTTTCAAATTTCAGTTAGAAGACATATCCCATTTTTTGCCATACCAATACGGCTCCGAACTTCTGCTTTACAGTTACCATCGTTAGTTATACCAGACAAAATATAGACAAAACTGTCCACTATCTGGTATTTCTATAACATGCTGGTCAATTGAATAGAGTGAAATCTATCGACCACCATTATTTTTGTCTTCTTATTATTCAGCCTTAAGTAATCCAACTTTGTACATAGGCCTCCCTCAAATCAAGTGTCTTCTATTTTGCGCCACTTGCTTCCAATTGGGCCCTCTGATCTTCTTAATATCATACGCCCATCTCATTTGTGGTCTTCCTCTGCTTCTCTTTTCCAACCATCGTCTCTATTGTTGTATTTCATGGTTCCATCTCTTATCTTTTATTCGGGAATTGTGTCCTGCGAAGCTTCATTTTAATTTGGCAGCAGGTTCTCCTGCGTCTTTTACTTTCGTTTTGCTTCTAATTCATTTGTTTGTTGTTTTGTCCATAAGTCTCACCACAAGCATTAATTTTTCCATTGATGGAAATATTTTTGTCTTAGTTTTATTGATTTTCGGATCAAATTTATTGCTTTCGTACTCAACTTTTCGCAGGAGATTAAACATTTCTTGCTCATTTGCTGTTATAAGTGAAGTGTCATGAAAAAATATTAAATAATTGATGGATTCGACCGTTACTTGATGGAAATTCATTTTATGTAACAATAAAACACTGAAAACTTTGTTATCTGTGTTTTCTAATTTGTTGATTTCCATAGATTCTAACAAAGATAGCTTAAGGCCTTTATTTTGAATGTGAAGAATTTTAAATTTGTCATTAAAAGAATGATTATGATCTAGAAGGTAAAGTGCGTATGTCGAATCTGTTTTTCTATTCTTGAAAGCCCTTTTATGTTCTGCTATTCGTTTATCAAAGTTTATACCAGTTTGACCGATGTAAACCGGTGTGTACAAACTTGAATGTGGCGACTGCCCAAAAACTTACATCGGTAAGTGATCTGTTTTTGATTATATTCAACAAGATTCTACTAGCATGTGTTATTAGTGCCAGTGTGGGGTAGTTTTCACATCTGGTAGTAGTTCCTTTTCTGTGTAGCGGGATATTAATTACGGTACACCAACTAGATGACTATTTTCAGGAATCTTAAACCGCGACAGAGATAGAATTTATATTTATAATTATCTAACAAAGATAGCTTAAGGCCTTTATTTTGAATGTGAAGAATTTTAAATTTGTCATTAAAAGAATGATTATGATCTAGAAAGTAAAGTGCGTATGTCGAATCTGTTTTTCTATTCTTGAAAGCCCTTTTATGTTCTGCTATTCGTTTATCAAAGTTTCTACCAGTTTGACCGATGTAAACCGGTGTGTACAAACTTGAATGTGGCGACTGCCCAAAAACTTACATCGGTAAGTGATCTGTTTTTGATTATATTCAACAAGATTCTACTAGCATGTGTTATTAGTGCCAGTGTGGGGTAGTTTTCACATCTGGTAGTAGTTCCTTTTCTGTGTAGCGGGATGTTAATTACGGTACACCAACTAGATGACTATTTTCAGGAATCTCAAACCGCGACAGAGATAGAATTTATAATACGTAATTATATGAATACAATTTCATGATTATACTAAAATAAAAAGAAGTAACAAGATAATAAAATGTCTCGAGTTGCTGTAAAAGTTGTATTCTATATTAGCTTTAAATCTTTAAATGTTGGATAAAATAAGAAAACAACAGGGTACACTCTCAACGTTAGTAAAAGTAATTGGGTTTCAACGATTCAACACAAGAATTAAAAAAAAACTATAAAACACATATACTTAAAATGTGCATATATCAACAATAAATTGTATTCCGACCTCTTAATAAAAATGTAAAAATCGTCAATCAAATAAATTCTATGCTACAATATCGATATAACACACATACACTACTTTTATAATTTACATACCACATACAGTCATTTCCAAAGTCACGTTGAGCTTAGAATGATCCTTTTAGATCGCACAACCTCATATAAAATGTTTATGGGTTATGACATAAGGTAATACTATTTCTACATATATACGAATACGAGGAAAATTCCAAATTTATTCCAATATATTATGGAAAACAGGGACTAGGAATTGAGAATCTTCTCTATTATTATGCTGAACGGATTTTGGTAATGCATATTTCATGTATACATATATATATATATACATATATATATATATATATATATATATATATATATATATATATATATATATATATATAATAAATACTGGATATTAGTGACTGTCAATTTAAACAAACAACAAAGTTTATTAGGGCCGCAGTCAGAAGTTTGGCCGGGATGTTACAGAAACACTCTTTTGAGTTTTGGTCTAGCTTTCGGAATTGTTTAATTCGTTTTTCAAGACACTGTAATTAGAAAAATGTGTAAATACTTACAGTATATAAAAAAATGTCAGTGCAACTTACTAGTCGTTGAGATTATTTGTATACAGCTATGACACTCAACATTAATAACACACATATAAAATAAAACATATATAATAATGGACAAAATACATTTTAAAATTTAGTTATGCCTATACGAAGTACAAAACATCAAATACCCTAGAATCCCGGGACAACTATAGAATAATACGAAATGAAACAAAGCAATTGGTAAGAAGAGCAAAAAATGAACACTGGCAACAGTTTACAAAAAGGATGGAAAGGGACTTCTACGGTACACAAAAACAAATATGAAAATTCATAAGAAACCAACAAAAAGAAATGACACAATTAAAGGAATACAATAACATACCAGCAAACGAATGGGAAAGGTATTTGACGGAACTGTTTAAAGCTAAGAAAAATATTAACCAACACAATAATGTACCTGAATTAGGAAACGAAATAGAAATCAGTTTTTAGGAAGTAGAAATAGCCATAATGTCACTTAAAAATAGAAAGTCAGCAGTACCAGATGAAATAACCATCAAGCTTCTAAAATACGGAGGAAAAAGTATAAACTTAGAGATGACAAAACTTATAAAAAACTAATACTGCACTGCAAGATACCAGACGCATGAAGAAACAACACGATAATACCAATATTCAAAAAAGGAAATTAAGAAGACCATAACAATTATAGAGGTATTCATTTACTGAACACCGCACTTAAGCTTAACACAAAAGTCCTAACCAAAAAATCAATACTCTAACAACTTTATCAGATGAACAAGAAGGATTTAGATCCGGAAGATCTCGCGTAGACACAGTATTTGTACAGGGCATCGAGTACAATAAACCAGCATATCTCTGTTTTATAGACCCGACAAAGTCTTTCGATCGCAATCAAGTCGAAGACGTTCTCACAACTACTGCATAAAAAAACATACCAATCAATATTATAGAAACCATTAAAAACATCTACCTCCATAAACGAATACAGGCAAAGGTAAATGAAAAACTAACACAGTGTATATCAGTACAAATCGGAGTCAAATAGGGTGACTTGTTAGAATTACTTCTCTTTAATATAATAATAAACGAAATAATTGAAGCATTACGAAAAGGACATGGTTACAGAATGAAGAACAAAAAACATTAAAATATTATGTTATGTAGACGACCCCGCATTTTTTGCCGAGACTGAAGCTCCAAAGTTTAACACATATCTTCAATACAACAGCTAAGAAATACAATATCATAATATCAGCAGAAAAAACCAAATGTATGACAACATCTAAATATCCGCTACTGTGTAAAATCAAAATTGATGAGAAAATTATAAAGCAAGAAGCAAGGTTTAGATATCTGGGAATAGATATAACTAGTTACGGAGATGTTAAAAAGAAGAAGTACGACAACAAAGCTTAAGAGCAAGTAAAGCGGAGAGTTCTCTTAATGACACAATCTGGAAGAACAAACACCTAAGACAAGACACAAAAACAAGAATCTATAAAGCAGCAATTAGACCTATATTAACATACACGGCGGATACAAGACCTGACACATCTAAAACGAGACGACTGCTAGAAACAACAGATAAAAAAACTCCGACAGATATCAGGGAGAAGTCTGTTGCATAGCGAGAGAAGCGAAATCGTAAGAAAAGCATGTAATATAGAAAGAATATGGATTGATGACAAAACGCAAACAGAAGTAAAATGAACACATCAGTAGAATGGCAGAGGATAGGATAAATAGTACGAATAGCACGAAATAAGTCACCAAATGGACGAAGAAGTATTGGCAGACCAAGAAAAAGATAGTGCGACAATTTAAACAATTTAGGAGGCTAATATTAAAGAAGAAACAGGCTTTAAAGCCTACATACAAGAAGGAAGAAGAAGAAGAAGAAGAAGATAGTTTTAAAACAAATTTATTAAATTCCACGAATCCTTTACTAGTGGTTTTCGTAAATTTATTTTAAAAACTCGATATTTCACAAGCATACGATTAAAATAGCACGATCAAAATAAGAAAAAGGAAAAGACAGTAATAACCCGATGTAAAATTGTACAATATTTTAATTACTATATAAATTACAAACAATCTAGTTATTTGTAGAGACCTCGTATCGAAAAATTGAAAAATAAGTACCGCTAAAAGTTTAAAGAGCAAAGTATGGAAGTTGTTTAAAAGAAAAATATTTACTGCAGTTTGCTGTATTTAAAATATTTAGAATCATAAGTACATAATTATCTTTCCTACCTAAGTTCATAATTATCCAGAAAAGTTTTAACTGAAATGAAATTATGTTCCAAGTATCATTGGTAAATTAATATTATTTATAATAACGATGAATAATAATATCGTTAGTTAAAAGATAAAATACGAAAAATGCAAATAACTTACATAAAATGACGAAAAAAAGATTATGGAGTTCGTTCGTCCTTTTAAATAAAACAAATTATAACTTTTTAAAATCTAAGGTTCTTTAACTATTTTCTTGTAAATTATCTTTTTTATGGGATTATGCCACAATTGGTTGTAATGATAATTGCATTCTTATGTTAACCTAAGGTTACATTAACATGGAAATCCAACATCATTTTATTTTCTAATTTTTCCCTTTTTTTGAGAATGATTTCCATATTGGAAATCGAAACATCAAAAACTAACTGTATTTTGATTAACATCTATTGTTGTTAAGTACGTTTTTTTGGAAAAGTTGTAAACAATTGAGCCGTAGTCCAGTTTGGAGCGTACTAGAGCCTTGTAGATATTCAGTAATGTAGAAGAGTCGTCGCTCCATTTTTTGTTTGCCAGGGATCGTAATAGATTTATTCCAGGCTGACTTTGTCTTTTTTATGTCTTTTTTAAACATGTCGTTTTTAAATATTCTAAATCTATCTTCCAAGTTAGTTTTTGGCCAAAGATTATACCAAGATATCTAACTTCGTCTATATATTTAAGTTGTGCTCCATTTAAATATAAGTTCTTTGGTTGTATTTGGTGACTTTTCGTAAAACATACTGCTTTGGTTTTGAGGGCGTTGAACTGAAGACCACTTGTAAATGACCATTTTTCAATATGATTTATGGCTTTTTTGACATGGTTATGGATGGTTGTTAGATTCTTTCCTCTACAAAGTATAACTAAATCATGTGCATATAGCCTAGCTTTTACAGGATGTTTAACTTTTGCAGTAATAGAATTCATGACTACAAGAAAAAGAGTAGTGCTAAGGTTCGAGTCCTGTGGTATACCATTTTCATGATTTTTTTGTTGAGGAATATACGTCATCTACTCTGACTTGAAATTGTCTATTTTTAGTAAGTTTAATATGTATTTGAGTTTATTACCTCTTATTGTCCATTCGCTGAGTGTTTTTAAACTTGAATATTTCCATACTGAATCGTAGGTTTTACTAATGTCGAAAAATATTCCAATACAGTGTTGTTGATTCCGAAAGCCTCATGTATTTTCGATTCTACATCAGTAATGTTGTCTACAGTAGAACGACGTTTTCAGAAGCACGTTTGTTCTGGTATAATTAGTTTCTTTGATTCCAGATACCACAAGAGATATTGGCCTATATGATTCGGAATCTGATTTTGATTTATTTTGTTTAGGAATAAGAATTATTATTTAATTTTTCCAGAATTCTGGAAATAAATTTTTCGGGAAAATTAGGTTAAATATGCTGAGTAAGTATTCTTTAGATGCATAGGTGAGGATTTTTAGAAAAATAGTGGGTATATTATCTGGCCCAGGGCATGAGTTCTTACAGTTTTTCATTACCGTTTTTAATTCCTCCATAGATATTGTAAAGTTTATTCCGCTGTTTTTTTAATATTCATAGTCTATGGTAGATGTTTCTTTATTTATTTTGTTCTTTAAGAAATTAAGTCAATAATATGCCTCGCTTGAGTTTTATTCATAACCTAATGTCAGTATATTTGATATTTCCTTTTGAGATTTATATATTACATTCTTTTGCTCTAACAGATTTACTAACTTGTGTGATTTTTTACCAGATATTCTTTTTACTTTTTTCCATACAGTTGTCATTGGAGTAGAAATGTCAATTGTTGGAACGTATGTTATCCAAGATTCGCGCTTTGTTTTTTTAATAGTAAATCTGGCTATAGCTCGTAGTCGTTTGAATTCTATAACTTTGAACTCTATAGACTTTTTGATGATGCAGATATTGTGAAGACCATCAAAATAATCCGCCTAAGGTGGGTGGGCCACGTTATGCGGTTGGATGAGAGTGATCCCACTAAAATAAGTCCCAAAGGACTTATATTTAAATAAATGGTTATCCATATTAAAAGAGGAAGTTATTTAAAGAAAAATACCAGTATTAGTAAGTCACTAACATATACAGGATACATCATTTATGTTTTTTAAATAACAATCATAATAAAATCAGAATTTGGTATTTATTGAAAGTAAACTAAATACACAACCCGACAATTACCATATCGGGATAGTATTATGAGGTTTTTTTCCTGTTTTTTTCCTCATAATTTACTATGGAATCACTAACAGGTGAATTTTACTGACATTATTGCATGTGTTTTTAAAGAAGACTTACATGCTGTTATTTTTTCTGATGGATATTCTCAAGTTAAATTTGATTTTATGTAATCGAATAAACTATCTTACAAGTAAAGTCGTCCCAGAAACGCAATTCAACAATATTGCCAATATCATTGGCAATTCGTCTACTTTAAAATGTGTAATGTATGTCTGAATTGTTAATATAAGTGAGTCAGATAAAATTAAATTATTAGAAGAATTTTTCACCAAGCAACAAAAAAACAAATTCGATAAAAGAAAATTATGAACACACAATAAATTATCAAACATAAAAGCACTCGAAATGAATCAAGAGGAAGATCATATATATATATATATATATATATATATATATATATATATATATATATATATATATATATATATATATATATATATATATTACAGGATCCAATTTGTAAATAGAATACATCTTGGAGACGGCTATCGCCGTATTCCAGTTCTCCTCCGCCAATCCTCTCGGTTCAAGGCATGCTCTTCCTCCAAACCTCTCGATTCCATTGTTCTTCTAATACCTTCATTCCATGAGCGTCGAGGTCTACCTCTTTTTCTTCTACCAGGGGGCTTCCATCTGTGAAGTTTTTGGGGCCAACGTTCGTCAGGCATTCTTAACAGGTGTCCAAACCATTTTAAACCTCTTCTTTCTATTCTGCCTATGACCGTATTTGTAGCATTCATCTGATTTCTTATAGATTCGTTGGTTTTCCTTTCCAGCCTTGATGTTATAGCACTTCTTCTCAAATAATCCATTTCAACTGCCAACAATCTTCTTTTCAGGTCTGCATTAATTGTCCATACTTCAGAGCCATAACAAAGAACTGATTCAACCATCGTTTGCCCTATTCTTTTTTTGTTCCTTTTGGAAATGTTGCGATCCCACCATAAGGAGTTCAAACATCCTACAATTTTACGTCCCTGATTAATTCGGTGTTTAATTTCGGTTTCACCCAAGCCGTTCTTATCAATGAATGCACCTAAATATTTAAATTTTTCCACTTGTGTGATTTCCACGTCCTCGTCTATCAACACTTCAAACCTTGCATCTGAATTGATAACTAGATATTCCGTTTTCTTCATGCTGACTTTTAACCCCCATTTTACATATTCTCTGTATAGACGCTTTATCATAAATTCTAGATCATAAGAATCTTGAGCTAGAACGACTTGCTCATCCGCAAAGTTCAGGGAGAACAGTACGTCATTTCCTATTGGGATTTCCATTCCCTGGCAGTGGGTTTTCCAATTTTGAAGGGCTGCCTCAATATATAAATTAAACAGCAAAGGTGACATACTGCATCCTTGTCTCAGTCCTTTAGTTACTTTTATCGGCTCTGATAGTCTATTTCCGATTTTTAGGTAAGTGGTGTTATCCCTGTATACTTCTCTGATTATTCCTAAAAGGTGTGGACTAATGCCGAGTTGTTGTAAAGCTTGCCACAATTTAGGTCTTGGTACTGTATCACAGGCTTTTTCTAGATGGATGAAGGCTAGATGTACTTCGTTACCAACCGCTTTTCTTTTTTCTATTAATTGTTGGAGTATAAACAAGTTATCAGTGCAAGATCTACCAGGCGTAAATCCGCTTTGGTCTTCGCTAATTAGATGTCCTACATCATCTTGTATTTTTCTATTTATTATCTTTCCAAACAATCTGCCGAAAGTAGGTAGGACACTCAATCCTCTGTAGCAGTTAGGATCTTTTCGATTACCCTTTTTAAAGATGGACACTTGGTGAGCGGTTTTCCATTCAGATGGTATTTTAATTTGTTGGCAGCATTGATTCATTAGAAAAGTTATTCGTTCGATTAGGAGTGGACCTCCTGCTTTAAGTAGCTCTACAGCTATATTGCCAGGTCCTGAAGATCGCCCGTTTTTCATTTTAATTAGCGCAGTACGGACCTCGTTGCTGGTAGTATTAATGTTACTATTTGTTTGTCTCTCCATACTGTATTCTTCTCCCATATATTCCAATCTGGACTCTTGGAGTAAATTTTTATAGTGATTTTCCCATTTTTCTATGGAAATTAAGTTGCATAATGAGTTATGGGTGTTATTCTTTAGATTAATGATAGTTCTCCATGCTTCCGTTGTCTGAGAACCACCCATTAAATTTTCAACTTGGACACATTTTTGTTCCCAGAAATTGTTTTTTGCTTCTTTTATTTGCTGGCGTACTTCTCCGTTTTTCATTTAATATGATATACTCTATTGCTAGATGTTTTATTTGTTAGCCATTTTTTATATAATTTGTTCTTTTCTTGTATCATTTCTTTTACGTTTTCTGTCATCCATGGTGGTTCGTGGTGTTTTTTGTCGTTGTTCTCTGTTCCTAATACTTCATAAGCATTTTTTTTATTATCATTTTGAGGTTATTGTATTCTTGTTCTACATCCAAATTTTTTTTCCATCTCATTTAGTTCCCTTTCTAATCTACATTGAAAAAGATGTTTAATACTTGGTTGGAATAAAAGATGCAATTTATATCTCTCCGTTTTGTACTGCGTAGTATTGTTTCTCTGACTTTCGGTGTTATGTTTGTTGTTTTGTTTAAAGAGGCACAAAATATTAGCTAAAAGAAAGTAATGGTCTGTCCCACAGTTAGACCCTCTTTTTACTCTGCAGTCTTGGCACTTAAATTTTGAGTTCTGTCTCATTATTATATAGTCTATGATCGACTTCTGTTGGAGTGAAGGTCGTTCCCAAGTGTATTTATGAATATCTTTATGTGGGAATTGGGTGTTCATTATTTTTAAACCAAAACGTTGACAGAACTCAATTAAACTGTCCCCTGAACTATTTTTAACCATTTCTCCGTATCGTCCCACCACTTCATCGTTTATTTGAGAACCTACTCTGGCATTTAGATCTCCTAACAATATTATTTCTTGATGGCTTTTTATTTTATCACAGATGTTTGATAACTCTTCATAAAAGGAATCTTTAACTTGTTGATTTGAATCGTCTGTTGGCGCATTAACACCAACGACTATTGTTTCGATGCCGTACAATGTGACAGTTATTGTGAGAATTCTTTCAGATATGTACTCATAGTCTTTTATATATTTTTTTAATGATTTTTTTATAAGAATTGAGACCCCTGATTTAGCGTGTATATGTTTCTCTACTCCTGACCATAGATGAACGTAGTGTTTAATCTGTTCATTTCCCTGTCCTTTCTTTTTGGTTTCAGAGAGTACTATGATGTCAATTTTTTGCTTCGTCATTTCCGTTAAGATTTCCATTGTCTTGTGAGTCATGCCTTGAGTGTTCCAAGTACCAATTTTCAAAGTCCTTTTCTTTGCCAGGTGTCGTCGTCGTAAGTTTCCATCCATATTCCGAGGCTCGGCGTTAGAATTTTTAGTAAAAAGAGTTTTTTTCCAGATGATGAGGGACTGGCCCATCGCTCCAACCCCCAAGCTTGGAGGACCAGGATTTTCTGTTAGGGTTTCTTCCCTTAGTCGACATGTTCCAGTTTTAAGTCGCCAGAAACTCGCCTTACACCGTCTCTCGGCTGCTATATAACGTACATCCATTGTACGCCATATACCCAGTGGTTACGCGACATATATGCCTTCGAGGACGTAAGAGTAGGATTTACTGGCAGAGCCGAGTTCTGTTTCCAGAACCCCAACCCTTTCGTTGGGAAACGGGTGGACATTTCTCAGAGTTTTATTGCAATATAAGAGTCGACATCTCATATCACCTCTGAGGTCCATACCAGCCTTTAACCGCCTCAAGAGGAATATCAAAGTGAACTAAAAAAAAAGACTAAGACCTCTAGCAGTATTCAATACGAAAGATATAAATGAAATATCACAAAACCGAATGACATAACATCAACTGTAAAAAAGATCTATGGTTAAAAAAAAATCCGAAAAAAAAACGAAATTAAAGCAAACAACACTGGATTTAATAGACAAAAGGAAAAGAACATCGAAAGAATCACCAGAGTATAAGGCTCAACAATAAAGTTAAAAAGAGTATAAGGTCAGACTTGCGAGACTATCAAACACAACAAATATTGCAAGCCCTAGAAAACAATAGAAACATAAGAGTATTGGAGTCAAATTTAATTAATATAAAATCAAAGATAACTAAAATCAAAAACCAACAGGGGAATACGGTGACGAAAAAAACTCAAATAATCAAGAAAATAAAAACGTTCTATGGGAATCTGTATGCATCTGCTATACAAAACCACGGAGCAGACCATAGAACAATAATTCTCAATGTCGGCTCGGAAACTGTTCCTAAAATAACTTCTTCGGAAATAAGACATGCCTCACAGCAAATGAAAAATAAAAAAACTTCTGGCCAGGATTGTACAACATCTGAAATGTTAAAAATGGGCGGCAACGTTAAAAAACATCGTTGTAGAGGTTGTGAAAGTTTTCTTGAATAAGTGACTAACAGAAAAAAAAGCCAGTCTGTGGGAAAACACCGAAATAATACTTTTACACAAAAAAGGAGACACAACTAATATTGAAAACTACAGACCTAATAAGTTAATTGTCACACTTATACAAATTGCTAACAGGAATAATAATAACCAGACTTCTTCTTCTTCTTCTTTGGGTGCCGTGTCCGTATTCAGACGTTGGCCGTCATAATGTTTACAATTTCCTGAAACCTTTCTCTGTCGGCTGCTGCGCGAAATAATTCTTCTACTGTGAAACCACACCATTGTCTAATATTACGCAGCCATGAAAGTTTCTAGCATAACACAAATAACCAGCCGCATAACACAAAAACTTGATTTATATTTGATTTAAAAAAGGGTTTTGTACTAACAATCACTTACGAACCATCAGAAGACTAGTAGAAAAAACCACAGAATATAATGTACCTCTATATATGGCATTTATTGACTTTCACAAGACTTTCGATAGTATTGAAACTTGGTCCTTTTTGTCAGCCCTGAGAGATGCTTGAATCGACTCACGGTACACTTCTTCTTCTCGTGCCACTCCTAGCGGAGATTGGAAATCATCATGGCCACTGCGACTTTGTTAGCAGCGCGCCTAAAAAGTTCAATCGAACTACACCCGAAACATTCACGTAGATTACGAAGCCACGATATTTTTCTTCGTCCCACACTTCTTTTGCCCTTAATTTTGCCCTGCATGATGTTTCTTAAAAGTTCGTACTTTTCACCTCTCACAATGTGCCCCAAGTATTCCATCTTTCTAGTTTTTATCTCATTTAGAATTTCGCATCTTTTGTCTAAAGTTTGGAGTACTTGCGTGTTAGTGACGCGGTCCATCCATGATAATCTGAGAATTCGCCTACAGCACCACATCTCGAAAGCTTCAATGTTTTTTATGGTCAACTGTTTCAGTGTCCAAGCCTCAACTCCATATAACAGGGTAGACAAAACATAACACCGCAGCACGGTACACTACACTTTTATAAATATATTATTAAAAACATTTATGAACAGGACAAATTCTACATCAAAATAAAAAAAGACGAGCAAACTAAACAAATGCGCCAAAAAAGGTATAAGACAAGGTGATACTATTACACCGAAGCTTTTTACCTTAGCATTGGAAAATGAATTTAAATAAGCTCAAGTGTACGTTTAAGTCATTTGAGGTTTGCGGACGACATAGTATTATTTAGTACAGATATCAAGGAACTGGAGCAAATGCTTAACGAATTAATTTTAAGAAAACAAAAATATTGAGTAATTAACAAACTAATATTGTTACTGACGTCAGTCCTAAGGAAATGGAAATTATGAATACGATTACGATAAAAAAGTTAGAATATCTCGGCCACGTTATGAGAAGGAATAAATATATTTTGCTACAAACAATAATGTAGGGAAAACGAAGTATTGGAAGAAGACGTATCTCCTGGCTGAACAATATGAGTAAGTGGTATAATTGCAGTTCCATCGACTTGTTCAGAGCATCTATCTCAAAAGTGAAAATAGCTTTGATTATTACCAATCTCCTTAGAGGAGAAGGTACCTAAAGAAGAAGAACGCCAGTCCTGAAAATGTATACCACTATGTAGATATACCATTAAAATTGACAAAAAAAATCAAAGAGCCAAAATAAAAAGACGCATACAATTGTTTTGGGTAGCTTTCGGCAATTTAAGCTTTATTTTGAAGAATAAAGATATACCAATGTATCTAAAACGTAGAGTTTATGATAAATGTATCTTGCCTGTAACTACATATGAACTGGAGACCATGGCCTTAACAAAGAAAACCTTAGAGCAGCTTAGTACAGTCTAAAAAGCGATAAAGAGGGTCATGCTAGAAATTAGTTTGAGAGACATAATTCGAAATATCTACATTTGGGAAAGAACAAAGATTACTTATGTCGCAGAACGTAGAGCAAGGCTGAAGTGCAATGTTGCCCAAGATAATCCCGAAAATTGGACACAGAGATAAGAAAACTGGACACCAAGAGAGAACAGGCGAGGAGTAGGCAGACCAAAAAGATGTGGGCAGATGATTTTAAACAAGTCGCGGACAAGCAGTAGATAAGAATTTCCAAGAGTAGAAATCAATGAAAGCTAATAAAAAAGGTCTATGTCCAACAGTGGACGAGTACAGGAAGATAAAGAAGAAGAAGATTATATATCATAATGGTTGACAAATAAACGCATACCGTTTACACATGTATTTAAATCTGAATTGTTACGTTTTGCAAAACAACAGTTAAAACCAAAAATTTTTGTGGTGAATCATATTATTGAAAGTTACGGTCATCAACTTTTACACCTTTTTGTCTTTATACTACTGGTAGATTAATCTCGTATTATATGGAATTGATGTGAACAAAAATATTTTTGAATCCAATTATAGTAATAAGTTGAGTGCTAGACGTCCTCGAATAAACTATTTTAAATTCAATAAAGCGAATAAACATAGAGATCAAAAATATAGTTTGTAAATATGACTTAATTTTTTCTTTTTTTAATCGGTAAAAGTTTTGGTGAACATCGATGGAGCAAAACTATTTTCCCTAACTTCAATAACCCGACAATTTATCAAAAGTCACCGAGTACGTGCTAAAAGCTCAATTGTGTTTAAAGCATCGCTCTTAAATATCGATCGTGTCGGCAGGAATTGAATCATTCAGTCAATGGGATAAAATCACAATACTTTCTTTTAGCGGTATCTTTCTTTTCTATTGTACAGCTTTAACAACGTCCTTTTCGGAGGTTAAGACCAGCCTAGAGAGACATTTTCAAAGATTAGCATAAGATTGTTGATTTTTAATTATTTTTTCATTGGACTAGGAAAATTCTTGATAACGTAAGAAAAGAAAGGTTATCGTGATAACTAAATAAGATTTGGTTTAGAATTTAGATTTAATTTAATTTGTTTTTGCAAAGACCATAGGTTAATGTACATTTTTAAGATTTAGGTGGTAGTAATCACTCTTCCAAAATAACATGTTTTATTTTATAGTGTACCGTTATAAAAATCACATGTTAGTTATTTTTCTTTAAATAAATATTTTATTTGAATGTCTTTTGATTTTATTCGTTTATTAACTTTTTCTTTTATTTTAATAATTGTAATCTATAAATTACAATCTAATTGTAATTTATTAAAGTAATTGTAATCTGTAAACGGGTAGCGAGTAGAAACTCCTTTGGAGTCCTTTGGATTCTATTGGATAGTCCTATCACGGAAAGTGAATAAATCTCTGCCCTTCACAGATTCTAAGAGCTTCTTGACCTGGGAAGCTAGCACCTGTTAATCGTCCCTTGTCCAGGGTCACGGATGAAGTCCAGAAGATGGCGGTATGGCGAAGATGGTGGAGTTGGCAACGCTTGTTTTTAGGGATAGTATAAGATCACAACCCGCGGCGTCTGATCCATAGTGGGCGGCCGAAAATAGCATCGGACCCAGAATTCCCACAAGAAGCAGTCAGGAAGTGAAAAATTAATAGGGTGGTAATAAATTTGTAACAACCTACCAAAACAATGTGGTACGTCAAAAATATTTTTTTGTTTTCAAATAAAATTGCTTTAGCGGTGGAAAATTATCAGAGTGGTGAACGTGTAGCAAAAATTTACAACAACACTTTTTTATTTCGATTATAAGTAGAGTACCGTGGTATTTAATATAAAAAAAATCCACATACATTTTATTCTAACAGAAATATTTATTGATAGAGTACAGTAAAATTGAAAAATAGTTTTTTCATCACCTTAAATTTTAACCTAAGAATGGTTAACTTTCCACATGGATTAGTTAAAGGTGAAAAATTACCACCCTAGTGGTAATAAATTCGTAAAAACCTAACAGAATACTTCTTCTTCTTCTTCAGGTGCCATCTGCGCTACGGAGGTTGGCAATCATCATAGCTATCTTAATTTTTGAGGCAGTAGCTCTAAATAGTTGTTTTGAGCTGCATCCAAACCATTCTCTCAGATTCTTCAGCCATGAAATTCGTCTTCTTCCGATGCTTCTTCTGCCATCTATTTTTCCTTGCATTATGAGTCGCAGGATGCCATACTTATCGCCCCGCATCATATGTCCGAGATACTGTAGCTTTCTTTCTTTAATTGTAAGTTCAATTTCCTTCTCTTTGCCTATTCTTCTCAGTATTTCATTGTTTGTAACTCTATCTACCCAGGAAACCCTCATAATTCTTCTATAGGTCCACATTTCAAAGGCGTTAAGTCGTCTCATGGTATCTAGATTTAACGTCCATGATTCCACTCCATAATATAATACACTGTATACGTAACATTTTGTTAGGCGTACTTTAAGAGCTAATGTTAGATCTTTGCCACATAGGACCTTTTTCATTTTTATAAAATTAGAACGTGCTTTTTCGATTCTGACTTTGATTTCTGCCGTGTAGTCATTATTTTCTGTTATAAGTGTTCCTAGGTAAGTGTACTTTTTTACTCTTTCGATCTGCTGGCCCTCTACTATCAAGATTTCGTTAGTAACAAAATACTGTGGTATTTCAAAAATAATTTTTATTAATTCTGCTGTAGAAAGGTTTCCAAATAAGATTAGTTTAGGGGTGAAAAATTATCATGGTGATCAAAGTTTAGTTTAAACTTAACAGAACACTTCTTTATTTCAGTTATAAGTAGAGGAGAGTGCAATTGTAAAACAATATTTTTTCACCTTATATTTTAAGCTAACAGAATTATTGGCTTTCTATAAGAGGCAGTTGAGGAGTGAATAATTACTATTGTGTAATAAATTCGATAGAACCTAGCAGAACACTATAGTATTTTAAAAATATATTTTTTTCTAATTTCGCTGGCTCTATTAGGCTAGCAGGAATATTTTAAAACAAAGTTGGTTTAGGGGTGCAAAATTATCAGGGTGGTTAAAGTTTAGTAAACATTTTAAAAACAGTTTTTTAGTTTAGTTATAAAAGTAGAGGAGAGTGAATTTGAAAAAAAAAGAATTTTTTCGGTTAAATTTTATTCTAACAGAATTATTGACTTTCCATAAGGGGTAGTTAACGGGTGAAAAATTACTAAGGTAACGTAAGCCAACAAAATAGCTTAAGGGTGGTTTGGTGGTGAAAGAAAATTAGAATGGTAATTAATTAGTGAAAAATAAGTAAAAAAAAAGCCATCGGCAAAAAGTTTTTTTTTTCTGAATTCTGCTAGTTTAAACCTTAACCTAGCAGAATCGCTCCCATTAATGGTTTGGTGGTGAAAAATTAATAGAGTGGTAATAAATTAATGAAAAATAGGTGAAAACATATGCCATAGACAAAAAGTTTTTTTTCGGAATTCTGCGAGCTTGAACCTTAAGCCTCCAGAATCGCTTCCCTTAAGGTTGGTTTGGTGGAAAAAATTATTAGGGTGGTAATAAATTAGTGAAAAATGAGTGAAAAAATATTACGTAGGTAGGTTTAATTGGATTCTGCTCATTTGTCCCCGCTAGGTTAAGGGTCATAAAAAAAGAATGAAAAAACCACATAAGCAGAATATCGGAGACCCGTATCGTCGGAGACCCGGCCGAAGAAGAATCTGACGACCGCGCAAAAGAAGCAGCCACAACCTTCCATACAGGTATTAGTCCGCCAATGAACAAGCAGAATTGATTATAAAGAGGAAGAAGAAGCAAAAAATATATAGAATTAATTAGTACCTTGGTTTATTTATACCAGACAAACTTATTTTTCCGATTTACTTCCAAGATAAAACGTTCTCACTTATCTACAATAATAATCACTCATAGAAGAATATATGATAAATGTGAGTCAAATATTGATAGATCGCAGTTTGGTTTTCGGAAAGCACTTGAAATTAGAGAAGCGATTTTCGCTCCCCAGGTGCTTATATAGCGGTGTAGAGACGTTGATAAGGAACAGTTGATAGATATTCTGCGAAAGATAGGTATTGACGACAAGGATATTCGAATTGTGGCAAACCTATACTGGGGTTAAACAGCAAGAGCAAAAATTGACAACGAACTCACTGAAAGGGTGCAGATCAAAAGAGGTGTCCGTCAGGAGTGTATATTATCCCCACTCCTATTCAATATGTACTCCAAGGAAATATTTAACAAATGTATGGAAAATGCAAACGAGGGCATAAAAATAAACGGCGAGTTAACAAACACTATAAGATATGCCGACGACACCTTGCCAGTACCATAGACGAATTACAACAGACAATGGAAAGAGTTTATTCAGTTAGTGAGGAATACGGAGCCTCAACTTCAAGAAGACAAAGTGGATGCTGATAAGCAAAAAGCAACAACCTGCTCGACAATTACGGATAAGTAACATACTAATTGACCATGTAGAATCTTATGTGTACCTTGGCACCAACGTAATTTCAAAATGAGAACAGGCCACAGAAATTAAGGCGAGAATAGAACGAGCTGAGCAGCATTTAGAAATATGAAAAAGCTTCTCATAAGTAAGGATTTGTCTCTTCCCCTAAACCTACGTCTAGTTAAATGCTACATTTTTTCGATCTTACTATATGGTGTAGAGGCCTAGACGCTAACGGATACGCTCATGAGAAAACTAGAATCATTCGAAATATGGGTGTAGCGACGCATTCTTCGTATATCCTAGACCGAACATGTCACCAACATAGAGGTACTCCAAAGAATCGAAAAGGAGAAACAAATCGTGAATACAATTAAACAAAGAAAGCTTGAATATCTGGGCCACATATTGAGACACGAGAAGTACCGTTTGCTGCAATTGAGTGTCCAGGGAAAAATAGACAGTAAGCGAGGACCAGGCAGGTGAAAACACTCGTGGCTCCAAAATCTGCGGAAGTGGTTCGGGCTCACATTGGTCGAACTATTCAGAAGCGCCGCAAACAAGATAAGAATTGCCATGTTAATTGCCAACGTTCGCAATGGACAGGGCACTTGAAGAAGAAGAAGAAAAATAAATTTTTATTATACAAAATTTTTTTTATTCACCCAACTTCCTATTCCTATATTCTGTCTTAATCGATCACTCCTCTTTAGCTTTTGATTCTACGAGGGCGGTGACTATTGAAAGGTTTTAATGTAGAAATTTATTATTAACTAAATTCTAGATCAGTCAACCACTATTAGATCAATAAAAAAAGAAATCTCATCACCTCTAGTATGATCGTTATTCTTTAACGGTCTTTAAGAGCTCAAAAAAGAAAGATTTCGTAATCCTGACTATATAAATTCACTACATATGGAGGCAAGAAAAAAGCATTATTGTAACTGATAACTGATGTTAATTCTAGGCTTCCATTGATGAGTTGATAAAACGGTAGCAGCTAGTAGGACTATGTGACTAGCTGTATGTCTTAACAAGTTGGAATTATGTCCACGTGGTATAGTGAAAACCACATGCGGTGCATAGATAGAAGCCTCAAAAATAGGATATTCAAGAAAAACCCAAGAAAAAGATGGACAAAAAAACAAAAAGAGAAATCATACGATTTCGACCTGACGAAACTGAATTAAAATTTTTTACCACTGTTCTTTTTAAAACTTGCAAAGCAAACAGCTTGATAAATTACTCAGTAAGGGAATATAAAAATTGCATTCCACCTGCCGATTATCATGGTCAAAAGTCGTAGTGAATTTAGTTTCTGGTACTCCAAACGGGGTAAAGAAATAAAACATAATAATGTTATTAGAGTTTTGTTTCGATACAGGGCAGCGGCAATCCGCTTATACACATTTTTAGGTCTCCTCAGAGCGATATAGCCCCTGCTCTGAATCAAAACAAAATCTATCCCGTCATAGACCAATAGTTATCAAAATACCTATTTACTGACGTGCAGTGGCATATCTATCTATTCAGAGCAGTGGCTATACCGCTCTATTCTCCTACAACGTGCTGACACAGAGATGTTTGGATGTTAACCGTCCTCTTTACCTTTGTTTTATAGACTACAATAAAACGTTTGATGAAGTAAAACATAACCCTTCCTCTTCTTCTCCCTTCTATTATTAGCATTATGTTTTAAAAATAAAAATATTCATGAACTGAAATTTATGTTGACATACAGAAAAGAGATATCCTGCAATAAATCAATTATTAAATTATTCAAAACTGAGGAACAGAATTCGCACAAACAAACAATGATTGGAACTAGATAAAAGTAAGCATACGGGGGATATAAAAAAAGTAAATAGGAAAGAAACTGAAATAACTGGAAATTTTAATTGAAGAATATTAAGTTAACACAGTATTTAGTTATTAGAAAAATAGTTGGCCGTCAACTTGCCTACCACATTTGAAAGAAAAATAGTAAAACATAACAGACGGTCAACAAATGAATAAAATCGATAGAAATTAAAATAAAATAAATATTTAAAGATAAACAATAACTATGTGACGTTGATAACGTTTTATGTATGAATAAATACTACATATATATACATACATATACTACCTTATTTGCTTCTTCTTCAGGTGCCATCTCCGCTACAGAGGTTGGTAATCAACATGGTTATTTTAATTTTTGAGGCAGTAGCTCTAAATAGTTGTTTTGAGCTGCATTCAAACCATTCTCTCAGGATCTTAAGTCATAAAATTTGTCTTCTTCCGATGCTTCTTCTACCATCTATCTTTCCTAGCATTATGAGCCTCATGATGCCATACTTCTTGCCCCGCATCACATGTCCGAAAAACTGTAGCTTTCTTAGTTTAATTGTAAGTTCAACCTCCTTCTCTTTACCTATTCTCATCATTCTTGTATGGTCCACATTTCAAAGGCGTAAGTCGTCTCATTGCGTCTAGATTTAACGTCCATGATTCCACTCCATAGTATAGTGCACTGTATACATAACATTTTGTTAAGCGTAGGTACTTTAAGAGCTAATGTTAAACCTTTGCCACATAGGTCTTTTTTTATTTTCATAAAATTAGAACGTGCTTTTCCGATTCTGACTTTGATTTCTGCAGTGTTTTTATTATTTTCTGTTATAAGTGTTCCTAGATAAGTGTACTTTTTTACTCTTCCGATCTGGTGGCACTCTACTATCAAGATTTTGTTAGTATTATGTTTGTTTTTACAAATTTTCATAAACTTCGTCTTTTTGATATTATGCGAGAGTCCGTACTCCCTACTACACATAACTATTTTAGTTATGATTCTTTCCATGTCTTGGAAACTATCGGCTATTACTGCATCATCTGCATATCTGATGTTTTAAAGACTCCATTGGAAAAGACTCCATTTATTCTTATGACGACTGTTTTATCTTCCAGAGTTTCTCGAGTTACCTCTTCAGAATAAGCGTTAAATAATAGAGGTGATAGTACGCAGGCTTGCCTGACTCCTCACTTTATTTCCATTTCTTCAGATGTCTCTTTTTTAATTCGTACTATTGGTCACTGATTGTAACAAAGGTTTGTTATTATTAATAGCCTTAAATCTCTTTCATCTAGGTTTTTATTTTTTTAAATTTCCATAAATGGGTTATGTTTTAGCAGGAGTTTAAAGCAGAAAGCAAGGTTTAGATAACTGGGAATAGACATAACTAGTTACGGAGATGTTGAAGAAGAAGTACGACAACACTCCTTAAAGTCAAGTAAAGCAGCGGGTTCTCTTAATGATACAATCTGAAATAACAACCACCTAAGGCAAGACACAAAAACAAGAATCTATAAAGCAGCAATTAGACTTATATTAACAATCACGGCAGAGGCAAGACCTGACACATCTAAAACGAGACGACTGCTAGAAATAACAGAGATGAAAATACTCCGACGAATATGAAGGAGAAGTCTGTTGCATAGGGAGAGAAGCGAAAACATAAGAAGAGCATGCAATATAGAAGACATAAATGAATGCGTGACAAAACGAAAACAGGAATTGAACGAACACATCAGTAGAATGGCAGAGGATAGAATAGTACGAATAGTACGAGATAAGCCACCAAATGGACGAAGAAGTATTGGCAGATCAAGAAAAAGATGGTGCGATAATTTAAACAATTAAGGAGGCTAATATTGATGAAGAAACAGGCTTTAAAGCCTACACACTAGAAGGGAGAAGAAGAAGGGTTATGTTTTACTTAAAAAAACTAAAACTAAAAAAAACACGCGGAGGAGTAGAAAATGCGGATAATGGCTCTAACACTAGAATACTAATGATCCTTGAAGATATTTTAATAGTTTGTGAAGCTGAATTATTACCATTAGATATATTTTGTTCTTAAGAGTGCGAAGAAGGCGTCTCAACTCACCTAAAATGTCGATTTCTAAATTATTACTCTTCAATTTTTTTAATTCGTAATAACTTGAAACTATAAAGTAACCCTAAAACACTTGGCGAATATTTATTTATATGTATTGTTAAGTAAACTTTACTTAAAACTTCTTCTGTTAGGTCTATAATCCCATAGTAAATTATAATGCAAAAACCCCATGATACTATCCCGACATAATAAGTATTGTTCTTAAATTTAATTTGCTCCTAATATTAACACCAAAACTCTGATTTAATATTTATGTTTTTAAAAAACATAAAACAAACATAACGAGGTATATCCTCGTTATGTTATTAAAATACTAATAATGGCATTTTTGTTCTAGTGGATTTCTCTTTTAATATGGGTAACCAGATTTTGCTGTATTCTACAAAGGAATTTGCGACGCAGTTATTTTCATTTAATAATAAGAGCCGCTTCTTTGATTTTTATTACTCTCTGTTTCTTTCAGGACTCTAATTGAATATTTACATTAAACTCTGTATTCATTTTCTCACGCATATTTATAAATTTGAGTTCAATCGAATTCGATGACTCTCACTAATAAAATACTTTAGAAAGAAGTGAATGATTTTGACATATTCTTAAAATCAATAGTCTTAACGTTTCAAATAAATAAAAAGGTTCTCATTCAAAAGGTATTTTATAAATACAATTATTTATTCTTTCTTGTTTATTGTTAGGTTTAAATTTAGATAAAATAGATCTCAATGTGTTCGTTATTTTGAATGTTGAATGTTTTTCCAAGAATCCTTTTATGTATGGTATTGTCATTTTCCCAATATTATTTTCCCTGAATGTTGTAGGATTCTGTTGTAAGTTTCTTTTTATTTAAAGGCAGCCGCCTCAATCATATTGGTTATTAGCAGATGGTTTTAATGTAAACAATAATGATTACAAATAACCAATAAATAACATACTTATACGTGGTTCAATGTGTTAGAGCCTCTTAAAAATTTCATAATATTTTCACTGGTACACTCACTAAAAATATTTCTTATAACTAATGGAATTTTATTACTTAGTCTTTCTAGTCTTTAGCATTATATTTGGGACACTCCGTTAATATGTGTTTCACTCTTAATGGCACGTCACAACTGGTACATTTTGGTTGAGGTTCCTTCTTCACGAGATATTTATGTGTGAGTTTGCTGTGTTCTAATCGGAGTCTGGTTAATACAACCTGAACGAAACCAAAATTTGGTTTATTTTTTTAACTTTGAGGATTTTTCTTCCTAACATTTAATTCAATTATATATCAGCTTTTGTTTAAAATACAGATTGAGATTTTTTGCTAATGGTTTTATTGTCGGTCTGATATTTGGGGAATTCGATATTTCTCGTCCGTGTGGAGTGTCTGTCTCCCATCGGACGCGTCCCCTGGTGGTGGATAGGGGAACGCCCTAACCGGTCCCAAGATCGGCGGGTAGGTGGGAAATAAAATATCACCCGCGAACCAAAACAGACTAAGGTATGGTAACCGTAACAGAAGAGTCTCTGGTCCTCCAAGTCTGGGGGTTGGGCGTAGGGCTAACAACCCTACCCTGGAAAATAAAAGAATTGTTTCGAAAGCTGAAAAAACAAAAACCGGACGGACCTTATGTAGACGATCTCGCAAAAGAAAAAAGGGTATTCGATTTGGATCATGTAACGTGAGAACATTGTACTCTGCAGGAGCGATGAGATGTCTCTTAGACACTCTTAACAAATATAATATGGACATAACAGCTATACAGGAGATGTGATGGAAAGGGACCGGTACTCTCCAGATGAATCTGAATACCATATATTATAGCTGCCATCAATCTCAACATATCTTTGGGGTAGGCTTTGTAGTTAGCAAAAGAGTTAATAACCTAATAGTAGGTTTTGACGCTATAGATCATAGAATATGTGTTCTAAGAATACGTGGAACATTCTTTACCTACAGTCTTATAAACGCACATGCCCCCACTGAGTATAAAAGAGACACAGAAAAAGAAGAATTCTATGAGAAACTAGAACAAACATATAGACAGTGTCCCAATAATGACGCTAAGTTGATTATCGGAGACATGAATGCCAAGCTAGGACAAGAGGAGATGTACAGACCAACCATAGGACCTAACAACATACACAAAGAATGTAATGATAATGGGACGAGACTTGTAAATCTCGCAGCATCTCTGAACATGACGATCAGTAGTACATACTTTCAACATAAACGTATACATAAAGTGACGTGGACATCGCCAGATCATCAGACCCAAAATCAGATAGACCACGTACTTATCGATTTAAGACATGGATCAGATGTACTAGACTGCAGAAATTATAGAGGTGCAAATATTGACTCCGACTCTCATAGCTGGACGTCTTAGAGCACGTATATCAAACGCCAGGAACGATAAAACTAAACCAAAAATAATCAAATATAATGTTGATAAATTAAAGTGTACTGAAGTCGTAAAAAACTTCCAAATATGCTTAGATCGTAAAATATCAGAACATCCCAGAAGTGAGATATATCCCACTAAACTTAACACAAATTGGGAGTTTATGAAAACCACGCTCAAAGAGACCGCAGAGGAAGTGCTGGGTGAAGTACCCAAAGGACAGCGAAATAACTGGTTTGATGAGGAATGCCAACGAGTAATAAAAGAGAAGAACAAGGAGTATCTGAAAATGATCAACAGAAGGACTAGGAGCAATGTTGAAGAATATCGAGTAAATAGACGAGAGGAAAAACAAAAACACAAACAGAAAAAGCGGCAATAAATCAATAAAGAGTTCGAAGAAATGAAAAACCTTAACAGAGAACACGAATACAAAAAATTTTACAAACAGGTTAACACAAAAAGAAAAGTTTTCTGAATGGAAAAAGTAGAGCTGAAGGTAGATATGATATAGAAATAGAACAGGAGGATATTGAACTACCAACTTTAAAAGAAATAAACAAAGCAATTCAGTCTCTAGCCAGAAACAAGTCACCCGGAGCAGACAACCTACCCGCAAAAATATTTAAATATGGCGGTCAAACATTTGTAACCCTCCTTCACAAACTACTAATACAGGTATGGCAACAACGCACGTTACCATAAAATTGAAATACTGGAATTATATGCCCCATACACAAAAAAGGAAACGTTCTTGAATGTTTCAATTTTAGAGGGATTTCCCTTCTTAATACAACATACAAAATTGTGTCCTTGATACTTAAGAACGATAATATAAGAGCATATAATGGCACGGTATACTGACAATATAATAGGATCCTACCAAAGAGGCTTCTTGAAAAACAAATTTACCATTGATCACATATCATCCATAAGACAAATATTAGAAAAAACGACGGAGTATGACATAGACTGCCATTACATCTTCGTAGACTTTAAGGCAGCGTACAATTCTATTGACAGGTCCCAATTATATTCGGCGATGATCGAATTAGGAATACCAAAAGGTTAGGTAGAATTAATTAAAATAACAATGATGAAAGTTGAACGTAAAGTGCGCGTACAAGGGGATGTTTCAAAATCATTTAAAACCAACAGAGGACTGCGCCAGGGAGATGCGCTATCGTGCACGCTGTTCAACCTAGCGTTTGAAAAAGTTATGAGAGATTCGGGAATAAACTTAAAAGGTACGAGATATACCCCTAGTATACAAATAATGGCATATGCTGATGATATCGTCATAATTGGAAGAACCCAAAATAAAGCAGTGGAGGCTTTCACACTTATCAAAAATGCCGCAGAAAACATCGGACTTCTGATTAACATTCATAAAATTAAATATATGCCGGTCATATCAAGAATTCAACAAAATAACTTAGAGGTGCAACACGAAACGATAGAAATGGTAGAAGAATTCTGCTACTTAGGTCACTGGTAGACTACAAAAATAACACATCCAACGAGATAAAAAAAAGAATATGCGTGACTAACCGCTGTTATTTAGGCCTGGGCATTCAACCAAGAGCAAGAAGTATGTCAATAGCAACAAAGTGCAAATTTTATAAAACAATAATAGGCCCAGTGCTCACGTACGGATCGGAAACATGGGCAATGACGACCCGAGATGAAGAGTTAGTACGAGTCTTTGAAAGAAAAGTATTGAAGACCATATATGGCGGAGTAAACGAACAGGGTCTGTGGAGAAGGCGATATAACTTTGAACTCTATAGACTTTTTGGTGATGCAGATATCGTGAATACCATCAAAATAAACCGCATAAGTTGGGTTGGCTACGTTATGCGGATGGATGAGAGTGATCCCTCTAAAATAACCATGCTAAAAGGCCGGTCGGAAGAAGAAGAAGGGGGTGACTTAAACTCAGATATCTGGACGATGCACAGGAAGATCTGAGGGAGATTGGAGTGAGGGGCTGGAGAAGGCAGACACTCGATAGGGAAGGATGGAAAAATGTTTTGAAGCAGGAGAAGGCTTACGAAGGGCTGTAGCGCCAACTGATGATGATTATATTTCTCGAGCATTTTGATCAGATAGTTCGTTTTCTTTGTGCTGGTACCCACATGAAGACTAATGTTTTGTTTTTCAGCTACTGCATCTTGTTTTTAATTAATTTAGCAATCGGGTGTACATTTCTGACAGTATATTGAGAGAATTGATTGAGTCAGTAATAATGAGGGATTTATATGATTTGACTGTTTTTTTTTGTGATTTAGAGCTTTGTATATTGCATACATTTCTCCAGTTATCACAGTGGAAAGAAGAAAGTATTTTATTATAATTGCTTATAAATATTTGTGGATTAGATTCAGGTTGATGATATGATGATATTTCTAAATTTAAAGTAGGCAAATTTATTAACCAGAAAGATGGCGTGTTTACGTTTGCTGAATGTGTTGAGGTAAACATTAAAATTTAAATAGAGGTTAAAATGTTTTTGATCCTAGACAAAGCCTATCCTTAGAGAGACTAAGTAATTTCCGTTGTTCATATAATGATGGCTCTCCAAGTTCCCACTCGAGGCTTGCAACAGGAGTTGTTCTGTAAGCTCCAGAGATTGTGGGTAATGTATTGGTGTGTATAATGTATTAAGAATTGTAAATGTGTAATTTATTAATAAAGATTTTTTAATTTGACTTCGACGCTGAAGATTATGTAATGTCTCCGTAGTCCAATTTTGATCGGATTAAGCTTCTATACAAAAGTAATAACAAAAGTAATAATGTGTCTCCGTCAGCACGCCATAGTTTGTTGGCTAAACATTTAAGAAGATTTATACCATTTTGACGTGATATGGTCAATTTTTTAATACGTGGTTTCCAATTTAAAGTTTCGTCGAATGTTTAGTTCCTATATTCAGTCAATTATTTTATCACTGTACTTCGTTTCAAAAAGTTTGCGCCGACTTCAAAGCCGGTATGTTAGTGTTACTGGGCTTTTTGGAAAAAATAATATATCGTGTCTTGTCAGCTGAAAAATAGAATCCATTCCTATAATACCAACTTTTGACTTTATTTAGTTCTTCTTGTAAAAGTTTGACCATCGAGTTAATATTTTTTCCTTTGATATCATCAGCATATAATCTAGCCTGTGCAGGTCTCTTGAGATTTTTTATAACATCATTCATTGTTATTAAAAAAAGTGTAGGGCTAATTACAGATCATTGTGGTGTTCCATTATCTTGAGACTTAACAGTAAAAAGTTCTCTATTATACGTACTGAAAATTTGCGTTCATTTAGAAAGTTATTTAAAAATGCCAACATGTTTCCTTGAATTTCCCAAGTCTGCAGCTTTGTTAATATTCTGTGTCGCCATGCTCAACAAGTCAAATGCTTTGTGGATGTCAAAGTTTACAGCTATGCAAAGTTTTTAGTATCTGGATGACAATAGCTTGTCTTTATAAGTCAGGACATCTTTGTTTACACCAGATTGATTAAAAAGATTTAATATGAAGTCTAAAGCTTCGTTAGGTAACTTTTTTAAGAATATTGCTGGTTTGTCATCTGGACCTGATGATGTATCTATTAACATTTGGATTGTTTATAATTATTGGTTTTATTACCTGGAGTATTTATATCATGGCTTTTGGCTATAATTTCTATTGGTTTTGCTTCTTCTTCTTCCCGATAGCCTAAAAAAGTATTGCTGTAATTTCTATTTGTGGATTCATTTCTCTATGTTTCAGCTAATTCTTCTACAATTTTTTATTTTCATTAATTAGGTTTTCATTTCTTTCTAGGTATTTCATTCCATTTTGTGTATTGACGCCAGATATTTTTTTGACTTTTTTCCATGCGGATGACATGTTTGTATTCCGGTTAATACTTTGAACGTATTTTTTCCAAGACACCTTTTTTAGATCTGGTAGTAATTAATTTTGCATATGCCCTTTTTTTCTTTAGCCCTATTTAAGTTCTCATTGGTTTTATGTCTTTTGAAAGTATTTAAAGCATATTTACTTTGTTATATTGCCAATTTACACTCTTCATTCTAACAGGGAACAACTTTGTTTTTTGTTATATACTTCATTTTTCCCATTGAAATTATGGCGGCTACAGTGATCAAGTTATTTAACAATTTTAAAGTTAAGTATATGTATTCTTTAATTATAGGGATATTCGATATTGCTTCAGTAATTTTTATTTTAGAAATGTTTGAGTTGGCTTGCTTAACTTTTTCACTTTTGTAAAGGATTGGTTTTAGTTGTGGGGTTGGAAATTTTTGTTACTATTATTGGATAATGATCACTTTCATATAAATCTTCTACGGTTTGCCATGTGTGATTTCGTAACGTCGTTGGGTCAGAAATATCATTACTAGTTATTAAACTTTAAATACTTATTAAGCTTAAAATATTATTAATACTTATTAAACTTGAAAAAAATCCCAAATAAGCAGAATAATTTTTAAAATCTTTCGAGTTAAAGGGTTAAAGTAAAAATTATGGCTTATTCCCTATACTCTAACTAATATAGTGGGTAAATTTTTAATTTTAATTTTTAAAAACGATTTCCGGAGTGTAATTCTAAACGTCAAAAACAAATTTAAAATGTAATTTTTATTATAATCAATTGTGGCTTCTTCTTCTTCTTCTTCTTCGTCTAGCCATTCACGTCCACATCTGAACATAAGCCTCTTCAAGTCTTCCTTTCCATTGTTTTTTATTGTACGCTACTTGTAGCCAATTTTTCCCGGCAGTCCTTTTCAGATCGTCTGTCCATCTCATAGGAGGTCTGCCTCTGGGTCTTTTGTGTTGGTATGGTCTCCAGGTTAAAATTGATCTGTGCCATTTGTTTAGATCGCTCCTAGCTACATGTCCAGCGTATTCCCATTTCAGCTTTAATGCTTTTTGCACCACATCGGTGACTTTGGTTTTCTGTCTTATCCATGTGTTTGTTTTCTTGTCCTTAAGTGATATACCTAGCATTGCTCTTTCCATCGCGTGTTGAGTGACTCTAAGTATATTCATATTCTTTTTTGTGATTGTCCATGTTTGTGCCGCATAAGTTAATATCGGAATAATGCATGCATCAAAAACTTTAGATCTAAGATGTAATTGAATTTGTTGACTTCTGAGTATATAGTTCAGTTTACCGAATGCTGCCCAAGCTAACTTTCTTCTTCTTTTTATTTCTTCAGTCTGAATTTCCCTATTTAGGATTATTTTTTGTCCCAAGTATATATATTCTTCAACTTTTTCTATAACTTTATCGTTTGTTATTGTGACGGTGTCTTCGGAGTGCATGACTTTTGTTTTGTTTAAATTCATTTTCAGTCCTATTTTAGAAGATTCGGTATGAAGTTCTACAAGCATGGTTTGCATTTTTTGTAGGTCAGTAGCTATCAGGATTATGTCATCTGCAAATCGTAGATTACTGAGGTAGCGGCCATTGATGTTTATTCCCTTATATTTCCAATTTAGGTTTTTAAAAACGTCCTCCAAAACTAAGGTGAACAGTTTGGGTGATAAAGTATCTCCCTGTTTGACTCCCCTGTTTATTGGTACAGGGTTCGTGTGTTCATTTTCATTTAGGTAGTATGTAGCTGTAGCTTGGTTCATAGTTTCTTTTATTAAGTTAATATATCTGCTGTCTATTCTACAATTTTGCATTGCGTTTATTACGGTCGTGTGTTCTATGGTATCGAAAGCTTTTTTGTAGTCTACAAATGTAAGGAAAACTGGAAACTTGTATTCGTTACATTTTTCTATTAATATTTTTGTGGTTAACAGGGGATCGGAAGTTGAATAGCCTTTTCTAAAACCTGCCTGTTCATATGGTTGGTATTCGTCTAATTTCCTTGTTAGTCGAGTAGTTATGACTTTGGTGAGTATTTTAAACAGGTGTGACAATAGGCTGATGGGTCTGTAGTTTTCCAATTTTCGACTATCACTTTTCTTGTGCAATAAGATTACTTTAGAGTTGTTCCAGCTCTTAGGGACTTTGCCCTGATGTAAACAACTGTCCACAAGCTTAGTTACAATTGCAATTAGTTCCTTACCTCCTTCTAATATCATATCTGTGGTAATACTATCTTCTCCTGCAGCTTTATTTCTCTTCATGTTTTCCAATAATGTTGTAACCTCTGAAATTGTTACTTTTGGCATTATTTCTGATCCAACATTTTTTATTAATTTCCGTGCTGGTCTCATCTCATCATCTTGTTGATGTGATCTGTAAAGTTCTGTGTAAAATTCTTCTATTCGTGTCAGTATGTTTTCTCTACTTGTGATTTCATTTTCGTCTTTTCCTATTAATGATATCATCTGACGTCGTCCTAGTGTCGGTCTGAGACATTTCATACTCTTATTTTTTTCAATAGTTGTTGTTATTAATTTTTCGTTTTCTTTTCTTTTTTGTTGTCTGATTCCTTTTCTAATCTGCCTATTAAGTTCTCTATATTCGTCGGTTCCCCTTTTGTTAGATTTATTTAAGATCTTCCTTCTTTCTATTTGTTGTAATATTTCTTTGTCTAATTCATTGTATGTTGTTTTCGGTTTTTTCAGTTGCAGAAGGCTTTTATTCACTGTTTCGGTAATAAGGTTATTCAAATCATCAATATCATTGGAGTTTATCTGCTGCATGCTAACTTGATTTAATGCATGCACTATCTTTTTATTAAATTCACTATTTTTGATTTCTTCAGATGTCCATTTGTATCTTGTGTCATGTATTCTTTTTCTTTCTAGTTTTTTGTTAATTACTAGTTTTGTTCTTATTAGTCTATGATCGCTTCCTAGGTCAAACTGATTTAATACTGATACGTCTTCTACTAGGTTTCTATTCTTCGTTAAGATATAATCTATTTCATTCTTTGTCTTTTTATCGGGACTCATCCATGTCCATTTTCTGCTTGGTTTTTTATTGAAAAAAGAGTTCATTGAGTACATGTTATGTTCATTCATGAAATTGAGAAGCATTTCTCCTCTATCGTTTCTTTTCCCGTAGCCATAGTTACCAATTAAATGTTCATAATCTTCCTCTTTTTTGACCAATTTAGCATTAAAATCTCCTTTAAAATGCTTTAAAATCTCCAATAAAAAAATTGAAAAAAATAAAAAAATTGTGGCTTAATGCCATTTAAACATAATACACCTAAAAACATTTTTTTATGTAACTACTTTTTACAATTACATTAAAATTTTTGTCTAATTACGTCAAACATTAAAAACTTCTCTCAAACACTAAAAACACTTCTTTTTAAAATAAAGTTTTGGAATTTCAGCCGCTATATCAACTGAAATAAACTTTTTTATCCGAAGCAAACTTCCACTTTGCTTTGGAAATGTTATACTGAAAAAGTGAAAAAAAAATAGAATGAGAGGCGTTCTTTAATTTTCTATAATTATTTTGGCGCGTGAAAACATAACCGCTGCTGAGAGTGAATAGATGTCTTACACCGTAAAAAAATAGAAATGGTATATTATGATGAGGAATAATTCATCAAGACGTTTATTTTATATTACTTTCTTATTCTTCTTTTCTTGTCGCTAAAAACATTTAGTGTTTACAATATTTTTGATAGACTTTAGTAAGGCCTTTGACCGAGTGCAGCATATAAAGTTAATAGATGAATTAAAAAACATCAATTTGGACAAAAAAGACATTGAGTTTATTAAAGCTATATACTGGAACCAGAAATCAGTAGTAAAGGTAAACGATATAGAAACAAATAATATACCGATTGCGAGAGGGGTCAGGCAAGGATGCGTCTTGTCTTCACGCTTTTGAGTACAACGTGTACTCACAGGTCATATGAGTCGTGTAGTTTCAAATCCAGCTACATCCCACTTTAATCAAAAATTGACCAAGTGTGAAAAACAAAACTAGATATCTAGATAAAACAAACAAAATCTAAATAAAACAAAAAATATACTACAGCTACCTACTAATTATACAGACAGGTAACGCAAACCTTTCTACTATACTCCAACCAAATAGCATTTGAGCAACGCACACATTTATAATTTGTCTGCCTCATTTTTGATAATGGACAAATGCTACACAATTTTCTTTTGGGAAGCTTATCATCTGGAACATTGTCGCCAATATTATCGACAGGCACTTTGGGATTTATACAAAAAAAAAATCTCTATCTGCTTTCTAAGATGACGGGGAAGATTTGTTTCAAGTATTTGCCTTAGATGAGGCTAAATTAGTTCAAGGGCCAAATCTTTTACAAATTTAAAACGTGGAAGTATTTTATTATTTTTGTAAGAAAGATAAAGAATGTTACTGTTGCCTGAACTTATATTTATAAGTGTATAAAATAGGGCTAAGGGCCAACGCCTTATCCGGCGGTTTGCACTTTAATTAGCACACTTCATATCTAAAGCATCAAATTCCGATTTTGTACTATTATAGTATCGAATTATTTCTGGTTTTCCTAATTCAGTGTCTTTGATGACAACGTGTATAGTCTCTGGCAATTAGTCACAAAATTATTAAAACTGTTTGAAATAGCCGCTGTTTCTCAGTATCAGTATCAGTTTTCTTCCGCTCTTCGCGATCTATGCTATTGTCAAATCTAAGACATGACAAAAGTATTTGAAATCTTTTTAAAGACATCGTCATTCTGAACATTGGCCGACCCGAAACATCTTTAGAAAACAGTGTAAGCATATCTTTATGGGAAGATTTTATAATTGAAGATAGCATAAAAAGGCCAAACAAAGATATCAACTCAACTATATTTGTGCTTCTGTAGTTTGATATATTAGTCGAATCAGATAATAATTTTTTGGTTTGTCCATGTTACAATTTGTTTTAACATATTATCAGTAATCCACAACTTCCAAATATCTGATTTAAAAGGGCTATTTCCCAGAGTCCTGCTTATCGCTATTAGGCCTCGTAATTCTCTGACAATGTTATGTGTCTGTGTCCTTCTATTTCTCGGAGGTTTCGTTCCATACCACTGAAAACCATTTTTTCCTTTGAATATGTTCACATCCCCTTCTACTTGTAAAAAGTCGGTTCTGGATTGTAAATTATTCGACGGTTCATCTAATTCCAAAAGTTCGTGATCTGAATTCGATTCTTCGGTGCTAGAGGGTGCACTTTGCCGAATTACGTAGTCGGGATCTTCATTCGAATCATCTATAACATCTCTCATGTCCTCGTCACTCCCTTGCTCTGATAAATATAAATCTTAATCGTCGGCAAGTAGTAATCTTTGTACTTTCTTTTTAAAATCTAGGTCATGAAATACTTTATTGTCTATCAGTACATAATCCGTAACAAGTGACCTCCTAGACCTATCATAAAAACACTGCAATTCGAACACCTGGCTTACTACACTTACACGTTTTGAAAACTACTGTCACTATGACGTAAACACTAAAGCGATCGCTACGATACTGCAGAACTATGCTTGTTCTAAACTATTAAGAAGGTATTTAAAAGGACAGTGCATGAAGCCTACACTGTTGCCGCCATTACCAGACTATCCTTTCGCTGTGGTCCGTTAGACCAATGTTTCGGGTTGATATGAAAAACCAAAAACAATATGTTAAAACTTTAAACAGCTACGTCTTTAATTAAAACAGAAAACTTAAAATAAAACAAAAAAAAAATCAAAAAATGGCTCTCCTGAACATTTTTATTTTTGTGACAGATATTGTACTTTACCTCCGGCGTACAGATATATTGTTTGTGTTGAGTACGTTGGAATAAAAATTGTATGTTAATAATATTGGACGTTAACAAAAAAATCCATATAAAAGAACGACATATAATGTTTTTATTAAAACTCACGTAGATGTCAATATAAGCAATCATTCAGTGTTACAATTTTTAAAAAGTTTTACAACCTTTAAATTGTATATGCTTTTATAAATTCAAAAACAAATCCAATATCCAATGCAATTAAGATAATTCGCATTCTATTTAGTCAACCATAACAAATTTTTAATTCGAAAACACCGTTATCGAAGTTTAAGCCAGTGCCTGGCTTTAATTTTACGTAATTATTTTTGGCGCGTGGTGGGCGAAAAAAAGTAAAAACTTAGCTACAAATCTTTCAAGGTTCCACTCTGTTGGAGCTACACAATATCGCCCCTTTTTCGTCTGAGAGGTGTGCTGTTAAAAAGTGATTTATAGGTTAGCATTTTTTAGTCAGAGGGTGTACAGAGTAATTACGGAGACACAGACGACATTACTTTTTCTTTAAATAAAATGATACAACATCACCCAGGTAAAATTGTTTTGATTTATATATAATACATTTTTGGTTTTATTTATACAAATATGCCCGCATCAACCAATATGGGTTATTAGCATGAGGACATACACAAACAGTAAAATACATATTGTGACATAAAAAAATATAAAAAAAATCTAATATATAGTTTAGTCATTTTAAGACAACCTAATTAAGTCTGTAAATTTGACGTTAGTACACTTTTTAAATTGTCACTAAGGGCACACGCGATTCTTTCGTTCTGGTACACTGGACACTCAACAATTATACGTTTCACTGACAACTGAGTGTTGCACTTGGTACGCATCGGAGCAGCGGAGCAACTATTTGAAGATATGCTTGTGGGTAAGGACAGTATGTCCTATTCGGAGTCGGTTGATGATGACTTGATCTTTTCTTTTATTTGGTAAGATAAGTTTGGTTCCTACTTGACTTATTCAGAGTTCACTTCCTTATTACCACTTATTTCCATATGAAAAGGTACCCAGATGAAGGAAATATCTTTTTGTTGAGTATGTAGATAAGATAACTCTTCTTTGATCTTGGGAACTATGGCGTGAGTTGTATATAGCTGTTTTATTCCAAATAATGCGCTCATTGAATCGGTGATGATGACAAATTTGCTTTCATTAATAGAACCACATTTTTTCATGGCCTGGTGAATTGCCGTAAGTTCTCCGGTATATATACAACAATTTGTTGGGATTCGTATGATAGACTTGACGTTTTTGTAGATGTAGGCTGCAATATGTCCTTCATGACATTTTGAAGCATCAGTGAAGATTTGATGGGTTGTTGGGTATTTGGATATTACATTGTTATAAGCTTGCTATATCAGGAAAGGATGTGTGTAATGCTTCAGGAGTTCTTTTAGAGACGTGTCTCTTTTTGAAGGTTTGATTATCCAAGGAGGAACATTTACATAAATAGGTACAGTAAGACTGAACTGTTCTAAATTAAGACCAATACGATTTGTTCGTTCAAGAAATGGTAGTTTTTTTATTGCAATGTTTCTGTAAAGATCGGACGATATATTTGTTCTGCAAAGTGTTTGCTGTTGTTTGCTGAAATTCTGTCAACGCAATTTAGTGATAAGAGTTGCCTTCGTTGGCTTAAGGGCAGTTCATTAACCAGAGCTTATAAGTTACTTACTGGACTAGTTCTTGTGGCACCTAAAACTAATCTCAAGCACTTATTTTGAATGTAGCCAAGTTGTTTTAAAGATCTTTTGTTAGCAGTATCGTAGCATAAACGGCCGTAGTCTGGTTTACTTCGTATTAGTGATCTATATATAGTAAGTAAAGTTGTTGTATCTGCTCCCCAAGAGATATTTGACAGCATTTTTAGTAGATTAATTCTGGATTGGCAAGAACGTTGCAGATTGATGATGTGGGTTTCCCAGTTTAAGTTACGTTCTAAAGAAAGTCATAAAGACTTTATTTCTTCTGCTTGTTTCAGGACAACTCCATTTAGTGTTAGTTGAACATTTGGATAATTTGTTCTTTTACTAAGAATTATCTATCGTGTTTTTTCAATAGTGAATATAAAACCCGTGTTTTGAGATCAGTTTTCAATTGTGTGTAAGGTAGTTTGCAGTATATGCGTTCCCAGAGTTACATTGTTCGTTCTTAGATAAATGACTAAGTCATCTGCGTATAGGCTAGTAAATACAGGTAGTTTTATTTTATGTATAATACTATTTATTGCAACTAGAAAGAGAGTAGGACTTGTGGAGTGCCGTTTTGAAGTACTCGTCTGGAAGATGTAAATCCATCTGATGTTTTTAGAGTCGTCATATGTTAAGTACGTTCCGTTCAGTAATTAGTCAAATTTAATGTAACTTAACACTTTTTCTTCTTCTTACTTATTGTATATAGGCTTTATAGTTTGTTTCTTGTTCAATATTAGCCTCCTAAATTCTTTAAATTTGTCGCACCATCTTTTTGTTGGTCTGCCAATACTTCTTTACTCATTTGGAGGTGACTTATCTCGTACTATTCTATTCTCTGCCATTCTACTGAGATGTTCGTTCCACTCCTGTCTTCGTTTTGTCACCCATCCATTTATGTCTTCTATATTGCATGCTCTTTTTATGTTTTTGCTTCTATCCCTATTAAACAGACTTTTCCCTGATATTCGTCGGAGTATTTTAATCTCTGTTATTGCTAGTTGTCGTCTCGTTTTAGATGTGTTAGGTCTTATTTCCGCCGTGTATGTTAATATAGATCTTATTGCTGCTTTATAAATTTTAGTTTTTGTATCTTGTCTTAGGTGTTTGTTTTTCCAGATTGTGTCATTAAGGGATCCCGATACTTTACTTGCTTTTAAGCTTTGTTGTCGTACTTATTCTTTAACATCTCCGTAACTAGTTATATCTATTCTCAAATATCTAAACCTTGCTTCCGGCTCCATTATTTTCCCATCAAGTTCGATTTTATATCGTAGTGGATATTTAGATGTTGTCGTACATTTAGTATTTTCTGCTGATATTATCATATTGTATTTCTTGACTGTTGTATTGAAGATGTGTGTCAATCTTTTGGAGGTCGTCTTCTGTCTCGGCGATTAATGCGGCGTCGTCTGTATAACATAATATTTAAATTTCTTTGTTCCCCGTTCTATGGCCATGACCTTTACATGCTTGTATTATTTTGTCCATTATTACATTAAAGAGAAGTGAGCTTAACGAGTTACCCTGTCTGACTCCTCTTTGTACTGGTATATACTGTGTTAGTTTTCCAGTTATCTTTGCCTGTATTCGATTATAAAAGTAGATGTTTTTAATGGTTTGTATAATATTGATTGGTATGTTTTTTTATGCAGTAGGTGTAGGATGTCTTCGACTTGGATGCGATCGAAAGCCTTTGTCAGGTCTATAAAACATAGATATGCTGGTTTATTGTGCCAGATGGTCTTTTTTGTAATTTTTCTTAGTACAAATACGGCGCCTACGTAGGATCTTACGGATCCGAATCCTTGTTGTTTATCTGACAAATTTGTGAATTTATTGATTTTGTTGGTTAGGTCTTCTGTCGTAAGCATAAGTGCGGTGTTCAGTAGATTTATACCTCTATAATTGTATACCTCTATAAGTCTTTTTTATATCCTTTCTTGAACATTGGTATCAATATGTTGTTTTTCCATGCGTCTATGTGGTATCGTGCAGTGCAATATTAGTTTTTGTATAAGTTTTGTCATCTCAAGGGTTATGCTTTCTTCTTCGTGTTTTAAAAGCTCGTTAGTTATTCCGTCTGGTCCTGCGGACTTTCTATTTTTGAGTGAATTGGTGGCTATTTCTACATCCTAAAAACTGATTTCTATTTTGTGTTTTAATTCAGGTAAATTATTGTGTTGATTGTAGATTTCCTTTTCTTTAATAGTTCCTCAGGTATCTTTTCCATTCGTTTGCTGGTATTTTATTGCATTCCTTTAATTCTGCCATTTCCTTCCGTTGGTTTCTTATAAATCTTTATATTTGTTGTTTTGTACCGTAGAAGTCACTTTCCATCCTTTTTGTAAACTGTTGCCAGTGTTCATTTGTTGTTCTTATTACCAACTGCTTTGTTTCATTTCGTAGTCTTTAGAGATATGGGGAATCCTCGTCGCGTGAATAATTTGGGGTACCCCACTTCGTTTTGTACTTGTATATATCAAGACTTTCTTATATATGCTTATTTAACATAAGTTATCAAAGTTTATCATTTGTTATATCCTACAAATTATAAATATAATAATTATTTATATATAAGTAATTCCTATAAATTTCTGTAATAAAATATTTCTCCTTTATTATTAAATACAAAATCCATATGAGATTTGTAAAAAAGAATTAAAACAGTAGGCGGTACTATCGGCAAGCTTTATACTATGTTTTCTGTATTTTTAACATTTAAATAATACTTTTAAAATGAAATAAAATAATTTTTGTACTTATTTTTTTTTTATATTTTAAAAAATTCAATAGATTATGTCATAGTAAATTTAGTTATAAACTTAATAATATGTTTTTTTTATTTACTAATAATAGTCGCTTCAACCACCTGGGTCATTAGCGACATTAGTTTACATTAGTAACTACATTATATTAAATTATATAAAGATGTTTCTTTTAGAAATCTAATTAAGTTTTTAGTATTTAAATGTTCACCTAATACTGTTTTTAAGTCACTGGAAATATTGTTAGTTTGTCTGTTAAGTGTATATTTTCCACATTCTGTTAGGAGATGTTTAACAGTAATATTGACTTGACAGTAATCACACACTGGAATGTCTTCTTTACTTATTAGGTGCTTATGAGTAATATTTGTATGACCTAATCGAAGTCGAGAAATTTTGACTTGGTCAGCTCTTTTTAAGTTTACTAGGCGCCACGGTTTCACTGTCGATTTAATTTCTTTTAATTTAGATTCCGATAAGTTTCACTTATTTTGCCACGCACTAATCACTTTTTCTTTAACGAACTGTTTTATATGACTGCAGATAGTCTTTGACACTATTATATCTTGATCATTTTTGGTAGCTTCTCTTGCTTGGAGGTCTGCGTTTTCATTACCTTGTATTCCCGTATGAGATGGAACCCACATAAATTTGACTTCTGAGCCAGATTCTTGTAAGGCAGCAAGTTCTTTCTTGACAAGTAAGGCTATAGGTTTCTTAGTATATAGTTGACCGAGTGTTGTTAAGGAGTTTAGAGAATCTGTGATAATGACGGAAGAAGAATGGTTTGTACTTTTGATATGAATGAGGGCTTGTAATATTTCATATAATTCTGCTGTGTATATAGAAGTGGCTGGCATTAATTTAAATTGGGAAGAGGAATATGGAGTGACAAATGCTGCTCCTACGTTATTTGCAGATTTGGAGGCATCTGTATAAATGCAAAAGCTTTTCGCGTAAGTCTCGAGTTCCTTTAAACATGACTGTCGGATTACAGTGGGTGATGTATCTGATTTGTTATATTGGAGTAGCGTCGTATTGATTTCAGGAATCATGATTAACCAGGGAGGTGGAGTTTTTACATTTGAACGAAAGAGGTCAGAAATTTGGAGTTGTAGATCTTTTAAATTTTTTCAAACTCTTTCGTAGAATGGTGGATCGAACCTTCTTTTGTTATAAGCTTCTAGGTAACGGTCCGTAAATGCATTTTGAAATACTGGGTGGAATTTGTTGCTGGCGACTGATGCTGCATACGAAAGGCATAAATAAATGATAAATAAGAGGCATTGGAGATTAATAATATGTTTAAAAATAATAATTGTATTTATATGAAATTATTTTTAAACAAGAAACATTAAAACAGATGATTCAATGTTATTAAGCGGATGCCATTTTATGACCATTAGATTTTGACAATCGTTACGAATGGAATCTTTAACCCATTTACCCAATGGTGTGAAAACGCAGCATTTTTTTGTAGATTTTTTTATTGCCAATACGTTATTTTTTTTTAAACTTTTAATTTTTTGAACAACTAGAAGATATAAATGTAACTAAATTTATTTTTTTAATTTTCAAACCCATCTTTTCTTTACAAAATATTTTCTAAATATCCAACATTTTTAGTCCTTCGACTCAACTTTATTTTTAGTGTAGTATTTTTATTAATAAAACACTTTTGTGGTCAAATAAATTAAAACTTTATTTTTTTAACCTATTTGTACATCAATTGTTATAAAAATACAAACAAAAATACAGGAATTTCAAGATGACACACGCAGAGTTATTTCACAGCGCACACGTGATATTTCTTTATTATCTTTTTATGTGTTAGAAAGACGGGTATTCTGGTATTGAGTTTTCTTCTAATCTGGGGTTGAAAGGTTGTGTAGTGTTGTAGACAAAAAATATGTCGATTTGGAAAAATAACCCTAAAAGGGCTCTAACTTAATTGGAATTAGAAGCCGAATTGGAGAATCTCAGTGATATTGATGATGGGGTCGCAGAAATAGGTATAATGTTGTAACAGGTAACCTATTCACTATTTTTTAATTTCAAATCGTCTTTTACGTGACATTGGAGGTGACAATGAGATTCCAGAGATTGCCGGTACATTCTATCCTTCTAGAACCTTCTACAAGTAAAGTTGAAGTTGCCGGCTTTGTAGAGATTCCTACTTAGGAGTCATTCCATATCGAACCAACAATAAGTAAATCGTATAAAAAACACACAGCACCACAATCACATGAAATTAAGAAAGGGATAGAAATTGAGAACTGTGTCGCCGGAAAAACCGCTTAAGAACGTTTTCAGCTCGTCTTCGATGATGAAGTTTACAACCCTATTGTTAATTTTACTGTAAAATATGCTCACGATAATAACTGTTACGATTTTCATTCTACAAATGCATCACTGAAAAAGTTTTAAGGAATACTTATTCTTACAGGATATCACACCTTGCCACAAATGGATATGTACTGGAGCAAGGACCAGGATAAGAACGTGACATTCATTGGGGACTGCATGAGTAGAAATCAAGTTTAGCGTATCAAAAAGTATATTCGCGTAAGTGATAATACGGTGTTACTAAAAAATGATAAATTTGCAAAACTTCGCCCCTTTTTCAACATAATAAATTAAAAATTTCTGCAATTTGGTATTTTTGCGTATAATTTATCTATAGACGAAGAAATGGTACCATATTTTGGAAGGCACTCTGCAAAAATGTTTCCTGCCTGTGCGTTTTGGGTATAAGTTATGGTGCATCTGTTTATCTGATGGATTTCAGATTATCCCCTACGGTGTTGCTAGCACAACAAAATCAGATTACGGCCTGGGTGCTGATATAGTATTAAAATTAGTAAGTGTTGTAGAAACACCTTCTAATCACAAGGTATTTTTTGGCAACTTCTTTTGATCGTGTAAGCTGTTCACAATATTGAAAGAAAAGGGAATTTATGCAACTGGCTCAGTGTGAGCAAACAGGATTGAAAAGTGTCCACTGAATCTGGGGATCTAAAATAATCTAAAATTATTTCTAAAAAAGATAGAGTGTCATTTGACTTCGTTTTTGACAAAGAATCTGAAGTATCTGTAGTTAGATGGAATGATGACTCAGTCATAAAAGTAATCTCTAATAACTACCCAGTTCATACCGTAGGCTTTGCAAAGAGATACGATCGCAAGCAGCGGAAAGAAGTAAATATCCCCATGCCGAATGCTATCCAATAATACAATAGATGTATGGGCGGCGTTGACTTACATGACAACGGCATTGCGAATTTCAGGATTCTTCTTCTTCTGGTAGCACTACAACCCGGGGTGGGTCTTGGCTGACTGCACAACCTGCTTCCATCTCGAACGGTCGTCCATGATGTTTAAGTCAGTGGGTAGCCCCATTGTTCTCAAATCTGACCATACATTATATCTCCATCGCATTTGTAGACGTCCTAAGGGCCTTCTACCTGTCGGGACTTCTTCCCAGATTAACTTGGTAAGACGGTTATTAGGGAGGCTATGAACATGGCCAGCCCATCTTAGACGTTGGGATTTAATCTCTTGGACTACGTCGCTAGCACTATACATTTGTTTGATCTCGGCATTTGTTCTCATTCGGTATTGGTTAATATTCGGATCGTGATAGGGACCGAAGATCTATCTGAGGAGTTTTCTCTCAACACATCTGAGTTTACTTTCTATTGCTTTTGTCAGCGTCCACGTCTCACACCCATACATGAGCACCGGTCTAATTATTGTTTTATATATCCTGATTTTTGATGTTCGTGTTAGGCTCTTGGATTTAATAGTGTTGTGCCTGAATTCTCCCTTTTATCTCTTTCGTGATATCGTTATCTGTGGTGATAGTCGCTCCGAGATATTTAAAACTCTTCACTCTTTCAAAGTTATAGGGGTCTATTGTTACATTTTGTCCTATTTTATCTCGTCTCTTTTGTCTGTTAATGCACATATATTTGGTTTTCTCTTCATTGACCCTTAGATCGGTATTTTTGCCTGTCTCTCTAATTTATTGAAGGTTTCAATTCCAGCCTGTTATAAATTCCAGGATTGCTGTGCCAGAAAAGAAATGGTGGTGGCCACTTTTTAAAAACTTAATTGATAGTTCCATTGTAAATGCCTGGAAACTTTACAGATTGTCCAATAAAAGCTCCATTTCCCAAATAAATTTCGGTCATATATTGTTGTTTGTGTAATGAAATCGGAAGATGAACAAAAAGAAGAATAACAACAAAATGAAAGTGAAGAAGATGAAAAGTGAACTGTACCGTTGACAATAAACATGGTCAGACCGTCGAGAAATAGTTTACCAGATGAAATTCGAAAAGATAAGATAGGTCATTTAGTGATAAAGCATGCAGAAAATGCAAGAAGAAGATGCAGGCAGTGTTCTAATTATACAGTTTTTGTTTGTCAAAAATGCCAAGTCCATTTACACTCTAAATGTTTTAAAATATTTCACAAAAAAATTAATTTGTATATTTCAATTTTTTTAATTACTATTTAACTGGGAATTAGCCACAATTAAAGATAAAAATACGTTTATTGACGTTTCAATTTCCACTTCGGAAATCGATCAATTTTTTTTATCTCAGTTTCGCCGAAGGTTCGAAAACGAACCATTTTTTTGTTGTGACACCTGTGAGTATCAAAGTGTAAAATAATTTTTTTACAAATGTTTAAGTTTATTTTACCCTAGGTAATAAAATATATTACATAATATTGCAGTATTTCTTTGCTTGGCGGTTAATGGGTTAAGTGACAATGATATTTTTTAAATTTTTTACTTTTCATTTAATGTTTATATTTTGTTAGTTTCTTTAATTTTGTTAGTTTAAAATAGTTATTTCTCATGCAGTTTTTAACAACTACCTGCTTAAATATATGATGACTGGAAATGAATTGATCAAAAACTATAACGTTACTCGTGACGACGCCATCTTGTGACGCTAGTTCTGTGTGCTTTATTCAGCATTTTCCTGTAGAGAAAAAAAAGTAATACATTGCCAGTATAGAAGTTTCGCTTCAAAAACAAAAAGAAAAAAAAGCCCTATTAAAAAATTACCTTGAATGCATTTTTAAACCTATTTCTAAATAAAGTTCAATAGTAACATAGCTTATTTCCTTTTTTAAGTTAGTTGTTTATTATTTACCTACTTGTACATTTAATTAAAAAGTAAATAGAGACCAACAAGTTTAATCTCTGTTTGTTTTACAAAAGCACCCTTATAAGTGTAATTCTGTCATTCACCTACCTCCCTTGCGAACGTTCTTCCTAAATTATTAACGAATACAAGGGTGAAAACATTTTGCTTTCAATTAATGTAACCTTTTTTTGTCAAGATTTCTTTTTGTCCTAAAGACAGTAAACATTTCAAACGCTTTTCATAATCATAACTAATTCAAAAATTCAGAGAAGTCGTAAGATAGACTAATTCGGCGAAATGCTGAATAAGGGTGCACGCAAAAATGTTATCTAAACCAAAGCTACTCAATTTAGAATTGACTTTTTTCTCGTCTCTTTTGCGTAATTAGGTAGATGATTTTAAAATTTTTATTTGTGGAGTGAAGTTGACACCCTCACCGTTACACAGTTAGTTTGATTATTTTTTTTTTGTAGTAGTTATAATGTTTTAATGAATTGATAATTAAAAATACACGTTGAGATTCCACTACGAGGTGTCGAACGAGTAACATCGTTTTATATTTTGTCGTGCTTAGTAAAACATAGTACAAAAACAGTGAACATAAGTGTACCTTCAACTATAAATAAATGTATGTATAAATCACTCATTACTAGTTGAGGTTTGTTTTTTGTTTCAACTGATTAAAAACAGAAAAAGAAAAAATTTAAACAGGATTGCCTTACAACCGGCAATCTATTATTATTTTAAAATGAATAAAAAGCTGAAACTTTATCATAATACATAGAAGCTAAATTATAATTTCAACTAAAAACGCAATTGCTTTTGACTACATGAGCAGTGGCGTACCAAATATCCAAACAGTTAATATGTCTCAAACACAAAACCAAGTTTTATCCTATGTATCAGTAGCGAAAACGATTCCACGGCCAACTTTTCCAAGCAAACATCAAGCCATTGTGATACATGCCGAAGAAAATCTGAAACTGTACGATTACGTTAAAGCTATAGGTGATATAATAGGCCCTAAACAAGTCTCCTTTGCATTTAGGATATCAAACAATCGCATTTGTATCTATCTTTCTAACACTAATCTTGTTGACCAGCTCATAGATTCATATCCCATAATACAGATAGGAGATGTTTCTTTAAATATCCGAAGACTTATTTCCCCTGCTAAAAGAATAATTATATCTAATGTTTCTCCGTTCTTACCTCATGACATAGTTGAAAATAGCATTAAAAATCTTGGATTTCGCATCGCATCTCCTATATCCTATTTAAGAGCAGGCATTCCTGGGGACGAATATTCACATGTATTAAGTTTCAGACGCCAAGTTTACGTATTTCCTCCCTCCGAAGATTTTGAATTACAAACTTCAGTACTTATTTCCTTCGAAGGGAATGAACACAGAATCTTCCTTTCTACAGATAAAGTACATTGTTTTATCTGTAAACAAACAGGACATATAGCCTCCAACTGTCCAAATCCTCCAACAGACAATACAATCCCAACCGAATATATACCAACAAGTCCCAACTCATCCGTAAAAATTTCATCTTCCTCTACACATAATGCCCAAGACCCACAAATCGAAAATAAAGACTCCAACACTGAAACCACACAATCAGACCAAATTACCATAACACAATTATCTCAAAAACGAGGACACTCTGAAATAGAAACTCCTAGTGAACTAACAAGCCCTGAAATTCCTGAGAAAGAAGCTCAACCATTGTTTGATATGCCTCCCCCTCTATCAGCTTCCCCCAAAAAAGGTCCCAAAGCTAAGAAAAAAAAGCACAAACCTGACACTCCAACAGAATTAGTATTAACCGAAACCACCAAGAGAACAATCCAAGAAGCATACAAACAGAATCCACAAACCTTTAAAATACCCATAGACAATTTCTTTTTCTTCCTTGAAAATAGTTTTGGACATTCTGATCCTTATTCGGAAGCGAAAAAGCTCACGGATGATGTAAAAAGTCTACTTTTGAACCTGCATACTATATATCCACATCTTTCAGATAGATCCCTAAAAAACCGATTTACCCGGTTAAGTAAAAAGATTAAAAAACAACTACAACTAGAATCCTCTGAAGCCACAAGTTCAACAGAGTCAATTTCATCAAGCGAACTAACTGACGATGAGTGCCTTTCCGATCGATCCCAAATGTCGCAGCACTGAAAAATCCCCCCTTCTAATATTCTTCCTATTCAATTTAATCCAGTGGAATTGTGATGGGTATTACCCCCATCTAGAAAATCTCCAACTGCTTGTTGCTGATACTTCACCTGATTTCATTTGTTTGCAAGAAACCAATTTCTCTATAAACCATAATCCATACCTTAAAAATTACGTTGGCTACCACTTTATACGAACATCACACGCACGAGCTAGTGGTGGGAGCTCTATATTTATTTCTACAGATATATTCCACCAAGAATTTCTCTTAACAACAACTCTAGAAGCCGTTGCCGTTACTGTTTGGTGTCCAAATAAAATCGTAATTTGCAACATATATATTCCTCCCTATTACACCCTAACAGCTATCGAAATTACAAACCTTATTAACCAACTTCCTGAACCATTTATCTTAGTTGGAGATTTTAATGCACATAGCACTATGTGGGGCTCCAGTAATACTTTCGGTAGAGGTAAAATGATTGAAAATATCATAATCAATTCCAACCTTAATTTTCTAAACACTGGAAGCAGCACATACTTTCATATCCAAACAGGTACTCTCTCTTCCATTGATTTAAGCATATGTAATCCAGAATTATCTACTCATCTTACATGGAAAACGCTGGAAAGTCTCTATGGAAGTAACCATTTTCCCATTTTAATTTCTAACAATGATAACTCATAAAGACAAAGCAAAACTAAGTGGAAAATTGCTCACGCTGACTGGGATCTATTTAATTTACTTGTCAAGGAACAAACAGATAAAATCTCCTTTATGGATTCCGCTAATGAAGATCTTAACATGTTGATTAATTGTGTTATAAGTTCCGCCGAAAAATGCATCGGTAAATACCACTTTGATCCCTCCAAAAAATATGTTCCGTGGTGGAATGAATCGTGTAAACTAGCTGTAAAAGATTGTAAAAAAGCATTAAACCGATATCGTAAAACTAGAAACCAAGCGGATCTAATAAATTTTAGAAAACTAAGAGCTAAATCTAAGCGAATTGTGAAAGAAAGCAAAAAGATCTCATGGAACAAATACATCAGTAGCATAACTTCCGATACACCTTCTAGTCAAATATGGACTAAAATAAAACAGATGAAAGGTAAATACACAACATACAAAATTCCAGCCCTAATAGAAGATAACAATGTCATAACTGATGACCAGCAGATTGTAAACACACTTGCCAAATACTATTTGAATAAAACTAAACATGATAACTGTACTGGACCAACAAACATAACAAATAAATGTGTTGTACATGAGAATCCAAATTCCAATGATCATCCTGTCAATCTCCCACTAACAATCGATGAATTAGTCGAAGCTGTTAATTCCCTAAAGAACAGTGCTGCAGGGCCGGATGACATTCCATCGATATTTCTAAAACATCTACATGAAGATACACTATTAAAGTTACTAGAATTCTACAACAACATATGGCTAGGTAACCAATTTCCATCACTTTGGTGACAAGCTATAACAATTCCACTCAAGAAAAATGACACTTCTGACAATACAACTATGTCATTTAGACCCATCTCATTAACTTGCACACTTTGCAAACTCATGGAAAAAATTGTTAACAAACGCTTACTCTGGTATCTTGAAAAACATAATATTATCAATACCGCTCAATCAGGATTTCGCCCAAATCGTTGCACGATGGATAATCTTATCACTCTTCAATCCGATATCATAGAAGCATTCTCTAATAGAAACAACCTTATAACTGTCTCACTCGATATACAAAGTGCTTTCGACACAGCATCAAGGCCGGCAATTCTAGAAAAACTTAAAGAGTCTAATTTATCTGGAAACATATATATATTTGTTGAAAATTTTTTAACTAACAGAAGTTTCAAAGTCTCTGCAAATGGTAAAATGTCTCACTCATATATCCTGGAGACAGGAGTACCTCAAGGATCAGTCCTTAGCACAACCTTATTTTTACTGCTTCTTAACGACCTTAGTTCCTTAGTACAACCCCCTGTCAAACATAATATCTATGCGGATGATCTAGTTATTTACTGTTCGGGTAAAGTAACAAGCTCCACTAGCACTCTTTTGCAAAATACTATTGATAGCATCTCTCACTGGTCGAACAAAATTGGTTTCAGCTTCTCGCCTACTAAGTCTAAAGTGATTAACTTTAGCAAAAAATATAAACAAACTCTTCCACTCATAAAATTAAAAGAGCATCCACTACAAGTAGTTGAAAATCACAAATTTTTAGGGGTAATTTTCGACAAAAAGTTAACATGGAAGAGACATATAGAACAAACTAAAGCCAGTGCCTTAAAAAATATAAATCTCTTAAAATCACTAGCCAATCGACAATGGGGAGCCGAAGAAGAAGTCCTATTAAGTTTATACAGAGCCCTAATAAGATCTAAGTTAGACTACGGATCTATATTATATATGTCTGCCCCTAAAACTTATTTAAAATCACTAGATACAATTCAAAACACTTCATTAAGAATATGTCTTGGAGCCTTCAGATCTAGCCCAACAGAAAGCATATATGTCGAATCGTGTGAACCCCCTCTAAATATTAGAAGACAACGTCTACTAAACTCCTATTTTGCTAAGGTTTCTGCAAACCCTAATAATATATCTTTCCAACTAATTAAAAATTTTCAATTAACAGGAGCACACAGTAGAGCTACTGCCAATTCATCACTACAATTTCTATTGCCACTCTTAGAAAATATTGACCTAAATCTCACCACCCCCATTATTCAGCCCACTACTCCACCTTGGCTAAAAATATTATCTGACTATATAAGAAAATGGAAACCCCCACGATACTCATGAAACAAACTTTTAACGACATAATTAATACAGGCAAGTTTGATAACATAATATTCACAGATGCATCTAAAGACGAAGAAAGTGTCGGATGTGCTGTTACTTCCACAAATAACATACTAGCAATGTATAGGCTACCCAAGATGACCAGTATATTCACAGCAGAACTTTACGCTATACTTAAAGCTCTAGAGGTTCCAATGCAGGGTACCAAAAACTTAGCAATCTGCACAGATTCATTATCATCCATAAATTCAATTAGAAAAATCTACACATCAAATCCTTTAGTTAATGAGATCCACGAAAGATGTACAGCACTTGCTAAATCAAACACTTCGGTTTCGATGATATGGAATCCTTCACATGTTGGTATTAAAGGAAATGAGAATGCTGACCATGCAGCAAATGAAGCACGTCGCTCTAACCTTACAGATGAAAAAGTCCAAATGTTTCAAGACATAATAATTGAAATTAAAAAGTTATCTACCTCAATGTGGCAAAATCAATGGAACAGGTGCACTACCCAACTAAAGTCTATCCAACCAAACATTTTAGGCCCTAGAATTGTTACAATGGAAAGAAAATCGAAGACCATTATTAGAAGGCTCAGAATTGGGCACACCCGGCTAACCCACGGATATCTGATGGTTCCCGAAGAACCTCCAAACTGCCAATACTGCAACTCCCGTTTAAGTGTACACCACATACTTGTGGAATGTAACCAGTACGCAGCAGCACGGATCAAACATGGTATCCACGGAAGTTTATGTGACATTTTAAAATCTAAAAACAATATGTGTAATGTGATAGAGTTCCTTAAAAACTGTAAATTATATCACCTGTTGTAATTGTATCATCTATCTATATTTCAATTTTGTAACCATCCGCTAGTTTTTTCTTTATTTTTTTTTTTTGATAACATCTGTATTGAAATTTATTGAATCAATGTAACTTTATTATTATTCTGTAATACAGTTCCTCGTGTTAATGGCCGCAGCAGCCGAAACATGTAATTTGAAATAAAAAAAAAAAAAAAAAAAAAGAAATACACGTTATGAACTATTAACTCTTATTTTAATGATCCGTAGAAAGCAAACTGTAAGTTATGTCGTGCCAATTTTTATTTATATTTGCAAACTTATTTTACTTTTGTCTATCTCCCTTGCTATTGTACCTTTCAAGACGGCCTTTTTGGTGTTTAACATATAATATAATAAACTTTAAAAACTAAGGCAAATATCGAGCACAAGTTTAATCAAATCTTGCCCAAGTACTATTCCTATCTACAGCATCATCAAGGGCATTTCGTCAAATTTGATCTATCCAGCAAGCGTAGAATGTAATACACATGAAAATGGACATAAATTGTACATAACACTACATTACCAAAAGGACAAACAGTTTAAAATTATTAAAATTACTCTGACGCTCTACATTATTGTCGGCAATCATTCTCTCTCTGATTGAGTTTACATTCGGATCTGCAAAGCTTAAATTTCCATAAAATTCTCGATAGAAAAGTACCGAATTATCTAGCAGTTTAAAATATGTCGTCAATAGAAAGAATTTAACCTCTTTTCGTAGGAGAATATTCGCGAACATTGAAATATCTATGAAATAGAAGAATTCGAACCTATTTTCTTTCGAGAATATTCGTGAACATTGAAATATCTATAAATACGCTGTGATTACAAGCATACGTTCAGTATGCAGTATTAGGGTATTCAGTATTGAAAGAGTATTAAGAAAGTAGTCGTAATATAGTATTGTGGTAGTATAGAAGACTATTGTGGTATTGGAGACTATTGAAGTAAAACGTCAAGATTAAAAATTATATTATTCATATGGAGATTAGAAAAAATAAAAAAATATATTATTTATATGGAGATTGTAAGAAAAAGAAAGATTATTAGAAAGAAGAATAAACAAAAAAGCAATAAAGAAGGAAGAATATTTTACCGATTTATAAATGCTATTAAGAAAAAAAATATTTTAAAATGGTGGAAGCTGATAATTAAAACATTGTGGTTTATTTGGAAAAGCAATTTCACAAAAAGAAGGATAACTAGAGGCTGATAACAGATACATTGAGTGGTGATTAAAACCTTTATTTTGAAAAACAATTTCATTTAGGCATTTAGTGACAGAAAGGTACCAAATTTTGTTAGTATAATTTAATTGTTGTAATAAGAATTTGTAATGACAAGAATACCAAAGAGAATTGAAGTACTATTATAAAAACTATACCTCAATCAATCATGGGAGCTTATCATATATACCTTGCCTAGCTCAGTATCTCAAGGGTGAGTTCGTTTTGTCTTAAAATAGGGATTGCACCTGAGTTCTCAGTTAATAGCAAATAAGACAAATTTTAACCAAACATATTTATTTAGAATAAAAAAATATAATAATTAACCCTGCCAAAGCTTAACAATTGATAAGTGATTCTTATTGCTTCGTTTGATGGGCTACTTGTGTGTTCTAGCTGCTAGGTCCTCCAATGGAATGTTGTAGTAGTTGGAGAGCTGCATTCACACGTGGTTGTATTTTCTCGTTAAAAAGTCCAATAAACGTAATACTTTTGGTACTAATAAAAATGTCAATATGCCAATAAACTTGGTAATATCTCCAATAAAATTCCCAATAAAATGGTGAATTGTTCCCAATAAACTAAAACACAAAAGGAATAGGAGCATTAGAGACACATAAAGAGGAGTTTAATTTCTTTGTATCTTACAAAGTTACAATTAAACAAATAGCGTATGGCAAGGATAAAATGAGATATGATTGTTTCTATGATTGTTAGTTAAATTCTGAAAGAGTCCTAATGCATAATATATAAAAAAAAATTGTGCTTTCGAAAAAAAGTAAGGTTACAAATATCGGAAATGCGGTCAGAACTATAGAATAAATATCACAATGAAAGTACTTACCTCAAGAGAATTTGTAGACCATAAAATGAATCTCAATAATTTTTATCGTGCTGCTATTGATTTCGAACACATAATATTTCCAGATGGAGATACTCTTAAGGACAAAAATGGATATCTTTTGGAAACCACGCCATAATTGCTCCTTGGTGTCCAATAAACCTAAAAATAATAAAATAGTGACTCTACTATTAACAATGCATAAAAAGGGAACAGTTAACACAAATACAAGAAAACCTGAAATGATAATGTCATACAATTCCACAAACGAATCAGTCGATAAGTTTGACCAAATATGTCAAAATATGTGTGCGAACCGCAAGACCAAAAGATGGCCGATGTGCATATTTTATAATATGATCAATATGGCTTTTTACTCGCATAACGTTTTTACTTAAGGTGGAAAACCCTTACAAAGACAGCAGTTTATGATGGAGCTTCATAAAAAACTTACAGAACCTCACCAGACAAGTCGCTTAGAAAATCAAAAATTGAACCGTGAATAAAAAAAAAATATTTCTGAGGTCTTAGAAAAAGAAGATACTCCCGAAATCGTAAAAGAAAACCAAAGAGTTCCAAGGAAGTATTGCAAAATCTGTCGCACAACGAATGACGACCACTTATTGCCCGAAATATTTTTTTTATTAAATATGTTTTTAGTAAGAGTTTTTTTGTGTATTTATGTTTACAACAGATATTTTGTTAATTTACCACTGTTCTTAAATTTGTTAATTCAATATACGTAAATTTTTCGCGTTAGGAGTATTAAGCGTTTTATTAGGTACGAGTGTTCTAGGGACACATTACAAGAGGCGAAAGATATGAACTACTTCAAATAATTATGCAAGGGAAAATAGCAGGAAAAAGGTCCATAGGAAGAAGACGAAACACCTGGCTAAAGAATCTACGGGAATGGTATAGCTGTAGCAACAACGAATTGTTTCGGTCAGCAGTTTTGAAAATACGTATAGCCCTGATGATCGCCAACCTTCGGAACGAAGATATCACTCGAAGAAGAATAAGTGTTTTAGGAATAATAAACAATAAGCGAACCTTTTAACAGTTATACTGTAAAGTTGACCAAATACACTTTACGATATTCTACGTATGAGATGTTGAAATGTTAAAAAATATGCCCGGCAGCGAAAGTGTTAATCACGACGAATTCTTATATATTTGTTACAGATTTTCACAGGTTAAATACTTATATTACATTTAGTTGCACAACTATTAAATAAAAAGTAGTACAATTATATTGGCTCACTTTTTTCCAGTGTGCTTAAATACTTTGAAAAATAAACTGCAGCTATCGTTCTACAGTTTATATTTTAATGACGACCACTTTTCTATAGTAGCTCTAAAATTTTTCTTAAATAATCGCGAATACCAGTATGTATTTTGTTTTATATCTTACATATAAACAGCATATATTTTTTTGTTTAGTTTAAAAATTACACGATATTTTTAGTATATTAAGTAAAAACTCACAAAAAGATAATCACAATATGGGCTATCTGGTTTAGATACTAGAGGAATATTGTCGCTTATGACCGTCGTTTAAGTGTGGGAAGTTAAAATCGTCAAATGTCTATTTTCTCTAAATATTACTAACAGAAACTTTGTTAGTGGCAATAACAGTTTAGTGTTTAGTCAGATGTGCTCTTTAACTGTTATTACTCGGACCAGCTTGAATAAGGTCCTAAAAATACTTATCTAAATGGTGAGTTTTGTCTAGGAAATATAGCAGGAATTAAAATGTATATATACACACTATTTTAACAGTGAAATCAGAGTTTCAAGTGAAATCTAAACTTAAACTCTTGGCGATTAGAAGACAGCATATGGATTATTTTACACTTGGAGTAGGTTACAAAATTCAGTGTATGTCCCTACTAAAGCCGCATTCACACCTACTTATCGACTACTTTTGCCTAAAACGGTTCATAAAACACATTTTTGCCATTAACACGTTGAGTGCCTGATAAGACCACGTGGTCTCGTCAATTTCTGGGACGTAATAGATCACATGCTAGAAGTCAGTTAAAAAATATCCGTAAGGGGCGCTTACGTCGAGGTTTAGTATTAAATCATAACCTCATACTACTCCTCAATATATTTTAATACATTTTTGCAGATTTTCAGCTATAGTTTCACAGTGTTTAAAATTTGTGTAATAAGTGAGTTATTTAATGTTTAGCTTGAACATTTTTGCATAATGGATATTTTAATTTAAAAATTTGTTTTTTATTTTGTTTTGTTTTAAGTATTATATTTTTTAAGTTTAAAACAAATTATAGTTTATAAAAATATAGTACAAATAAGTCCCAAATATTATAATACATAAAACTAATAAAAAAAATAAGTGCTATCCTACCAGAAATTTTAATTGATCAAAATAGGTAGATCTATAGATGGGAAAATAATTTGCAAGTGTTACTTATGCTATTTTTAAAATTACAAATCATAAAACAGTTATAAATTATTTATTTTATATATAAGAATAATTAGGAAGAAATTATTTATTTCAGAATTTTATATTTTTTTTGAAAATCCTATAATATTTTCAACAGTATATCAAAACGGAAAAATCTTGAACAACGTAAGATTCGCAGACGACACCCCTGTTTTTGCAGACAGTCTAGAAGCACTACAACGCTTATTAAATAGATTATATCAAGTCAGTATCAAATATGGACTTTTACAAATGAACGTTAAGAAAACCAAGTACATATGATTATTTCTAAGCAACATACAGTAGGAAGGCTAGATATCAAGGGCAAACAAGTAGAAAGAGTGAATAATTACAAATATCTGGGAACCTGGATAAATGAAAACAATGACCAAGGTAGAGAAATAAGGGCAATCATTAAAATTATTATAAGACAAGCATTAAAAAAAATGAAACCAATGTTTGTCAATCGAGACCTTCCGCTGAGAGTAAGAGCCTGTAAGTTCCGCACTGTAATTTTACTATCTGAAATACTGCCTCCAAAAATATCAGATATATATATATATATATATAATTTTACCTTTTTCAGATCATGCTGTTAGTATTTTAAAGGTATTAAATCCATATTATATAGAATATGTTGTACGGTCCAGATAATTTGCACTGGTTTACACAAGTTGTTGAAATGTTCCAAAAGTTAATTTTTTTTAAGCAAGTGTAAAGATGCTTGGTCCATTTAACAAATATTTTTCAGACAGTTTGAATGTCTACTGTAAACAAAATGCTTTAATGTACAATAAAACAAATTAGGTCTATATTTCATAAGTGTTATTAACAGTTCATTTTTTACTGAAAATGCACTATGAATTTTAATATATATGACTTTTCAAACTCTTCAATGAAAAATGTAAATCATTTTCTTAAAAAACCAGCAAAATTTTTCTTCTGACAAAAAGTCATTCAAAATGAATTGACGTTTATTCCGTGTTATCACAGTTTGAGTTGTAATACATGTTTTTAAATTCTCTGATTTTTTTTGTTAGCAGGTATCTCTGTTGAACCACACTTTTTTGTATCATTCTTAACTGTTTGTAATAATTATGTTTCTGTTTGGTCTTTTTGTTTGTTTGGTTGCAATACTGCTGCACAAAGTATTTTTCTATATCTATTACTCCTCCTAGAGTCATTCATTGGAGTCTCCAACGTTCTTTTCGTAAATTTACTGTAGGTACTGCATGTTTTTTAAGGATCTTCCCTTGTCCTAAAAAAACGAGACAATAAGAATGCAAAAAATTAGGATAAGTATTTTTTAACTTACCCAAACTTGTAACGGTATAACTTTCATTTGAAAAGTGCCTGGAGCAGATTTTTGTGTGCTTGCTAATATTTTTTTCAGACGTGATAACGATTAACCATCATTTTTGTAAAGTTTAATTTAATGGGAATTTATGAAACTAAACATTGTCAGTTTTATTGGATACTGAATTGCATCGTGGAACACAATAATTGTAAGGCATACTATAAAGTTTTAATAAAAGTGCCCAAACGATTTAAATGTCCTAATTAACTTATTAAAACTGAAATCGCTATGTAAATAAATGGTTAAAATGAATAAAATAAGGTTATGTTTTAATACCAAACCCTGACTCTAGCGCCACCTACATGCATGTAATTTATTGCTGTGTGATACCAATGTGAACTCGAAATATGCAGCGTCGAAACATTTCGTTATATTATGGCCTAACAGTCCAATTGCTATATTTGGCCTTTATATACGAGGCCGTTGTGGCACCCTACAGCAATATAACTTTTTTTTTGTTTTAAATAGAAATTGTAATTTCTAACGGTTTTTATAATTTAAATTTATTTATTTAATTACAAAGAAGTACATCTACATAAAAACAAAGCTTTACTTTACATGAGAACTTAAAATAAAGAGAACAAGGATATTTTATATTTTCGTTGCATTATGCGCTACAAAAAAGACAAGATATACAGTAAATGTTTTTTACAATTAGATCACTTCAGTGAACCTTGTGTGTTCTTTCTTGAGGCCTTCTTGGAATCCGATTGTTAAGATATCTTCGCATCACAAATAACGCAACGTTCTATTAGCTCGGCCCACATCTTCCAGGTACTTCCTATATGTGAGGCTTCCTCCGACTCGGACCATTATTTAGCGTAAAATCTTCACCTTCTTGCAATAGTCCCTTTAGAACTTCCTCTCTAAATTTAGTAATTGATATATTGGCATTGGCTATTTCTTGATGAGCAATATAAGCATTTACAAGACACGTTCCCGATAGGAGTTCCAACGCCAGCTTTCTGTACCATTTTAAGCTTTGCCTTGAGGAAGTATTATAGGATTCCACTTGATTGGATAGATTAATAAATGCCTTACATTTATTATAATTTATAATATTTTTTGTTTTAAAGTGTCTTGTTCTCTTTTCTTCACTGGAACCATCTCAGCTGTGTTCTTAGTACTTAGACACAGAACATCGCGTTTATCGCGCCATTATTGTTCCACAATTCCTTCCTTACATTTAGAAGCAATCGTTTTTTCCTTTTACAGTTTTTTTTAAATTACATCTCGCACCCTCAGTGCAAGACTGCAGTAAGTCAGAATAAGTAAGTTTCGAGATAAAGACGATTTTGTTTATTTTTGTGCTAATATCGGTCAAATAAGACACAAGTTTAAAAAAATATAACATTTATTTATGATTTTAAATGCATTTCAGCCTATATTAGATTAACCAAAAATATAAATTTAAATAAAATATTATTAATGCTAAAAAATAGGAATTTCAAAGTTACAACACTTTTGCACGGAGAAAATTTTTAATCACTACACATTTAGTAATAGAATTTTAAAGTTACAACACTTTTGCACGGAGAAAATTGTAAAAAGTGTAGACACATTTTCTGTTTGTTGTTGTCTTCTTCTCGTATATCATCTTGGGCCAAAATATTTATATAAAAACTAAAGTGGGCTTTTGGTATCATACCCAAATGAAAATAAATCATCGGGTAAGTAAAGAAAAAAAATCTCCAACTGCAATCTGCAATACTGCAATTAGTATGGTATTAAACTTTACGTTTAATAGATTCCAAGAAATCATATCTTCTTCAGCCTTCATTTATCCATTGTTGGACATAGGCCTCCTTCAATTGCTTCCACGCTTCCCTATCTTTTGCAATTCTCATCCACTGTGTTCCAGCTACAGCTGTTATATCGTCTATACATCTCTTTTTATGTCTTCCTACGCTTCATTTTGTTTCTCGAGGTCTTCATAATGTCACTTTATGAGACCATCTGTTGGTGTCTTTTCTTGCTACATGTGCTACCCATTGCCATCTCAATGTCGCTATGTTTCCCATGTTGTCCGTTACTTCAGTTTTTCGACGTATTTCGGTGTTAGGAATTTTGTCTCTGAGGCTTATATTTAACATGGTCCTCTCCAGAAATCATATACCTACCTAAAATACATATGTACCTAACAAAACGGCTTATCGCTAGCGGAAATTCAATCTTTCTATGTTTCTGATAGCCACAATTTCTTGGCTTTGTAATGAGAATGTCATAACAGGGTAGAAACATTATTTGTAAAACTTTTAATATTTTTATTTAAATTTAAAACAAAAGGACTTATAAAAATAAGGAAAATCAGGCTATCTTGAGTACAGTGATTAACAAAATAGATAGAAAGAAGATAGAAATTCGCTACCTTAGTAAAAGTTACGCGAGGACAATATGATAAGACAATCGCCTCGGAAGGTTACATTTAGATATATTTACATAGATTTAATACAATTTATGATTTAGTTTTTATAACCTAAATTTAACCTGTCAGTATTGTTAATACACAAGTTTAAGATAACTGTTTTATCGTTTATAAGAAAAAAGTCTTTTTTGGCTGTAAATAATTAGTCTTAATCCATGTTTTTTTAATCGAATCTAATAAATTAAATGGTCAAACGATATCGCACACATTTTATGAAAAATATAATGTCACAGAAAGGACATAAAACTTATGAATAAATTGGTAAATCGTAAATATTTGTTTATTGTCTCTGCCGTTAATGGATTACGTAGACACGCTGTTAATTAAAATTTAACAACACAGATATAGATATTAAAATAAAAAATATCCTACGTTTTTCGTGCTTTTCATTGCTTGTTATCAAAACCATTGCAATTTTATGTGCAAAACTGTTGTAACTCTGATATATTAGACTTACAACAGTTATGCACAAAACTTATGTACAAAAACCTAAAATAGTTAAACTGTTGTTGTTGTAATATTAATGCGGTTAAGCATTTAAAAGTTACTTAAGTTTTACAGGGAAAGATATGCATTTTTACAATTGAATTCCATGATTAGGTACTTCATTTTCATAAAATTTTGAGTTACTGCAGTCTTGCACTGAGGTTGCGAATCTATTGAGTTGAATTTGCCGTTTACACGTAATGTTCCGACAATATGGGTATTTCACTTTAATAATTCAGTTGCTAACATGCGCTGGGTTTACCAGTTATCCATGTAAAGTGTGCGTCATTTATCTAAAATATTGTCCATTAGATCCATAACAAATTTGGATGTAACTGACATTTGTTCGTTTTTGGATTTACCAGAATATATACTAAAATTATAGGTAAACCCCTTTTTAAGGCATAACTTGAACAACTTAATGCCAAATTTATGGCGTTTGTTTTTTATATACTGTGAAAATTTTAGCCGTCCTCTAAACGAACCTAACGTTTCATCGATACATATATTTCGTGAAGGTACAATCGAGCTCTAAAATGTAATTCTAAATTTTTTTAATTAATAGGGGCGTTAGTTTTTGCAACCCATCGTCTAACAAAATTACATTATTGCTGAAATGGAGCATCTTGAGTAAAAGTTAAAACCTGTTGCTAGACATAACTTTGCAGATATAATTACTATCTATTTTTATCTCGAGACCAATAGTCTTCACTTCAGGAAATAAACATATACCCATCCAAAGAATAATTTCGAATAGTTTTGTTATTTCATCGGAGTTTGTTTTGTTTCCAGGAGTTTACGCGAAAATGAGAATAATCGTTTTCCTCAATGCACTGGTCAGCAAAGCGATTAGTTTCAGTCACCTAAAATTAAAAAAATAATTAAAAACTCCAAAAAAAATATTTTGGCCTATCACCATTAAATTTAATATATCCCCATTTATAAACAATTTGTAAAAATCGTATGGAGTTTTATTGTACATAGTTTCATACAATTTCGCTCGAAATTCAGTAACATTTTCATTTGCCACAAAATCAAATTTCTTCAGGTAATTGCCACTGACTGGCTCTCAGACATATGTAGGATTTGTAACTTGTTAGTCCTCTTCTTCGCCTTCTTCTTCTTCAAGTGCCGTCTCCATCAATGGAGGTTAGCGGTTATGGTGGCAAACGTTTGTCTATCTTCAGCTGCTCTTAAGAGTTCCTCAAATCCAAGTCCTGTCCAGTTTCTGATATTACGTAACCAGGACAATTTTTTTCTTCCAATTTCTCGCTTTCCTTCTATTTTGCCTTTTATTATCAACTGAGGGATGTAGCATTTCTCGTTGCGCAACAAATGCCTTAAATAACTGGTTTTTCTTCCTTTGACTGTTCTCAATAGTTCTTTTTCTAAATTGAGTCTAGCTAGTACTTCTTCATTTGTTTTTCGTGCTGTCCAAGGAATTTTTAAAATTCTACGGTACACCCACATTTCAAATGCCTCGATTCTATTCAGGCTCTTTATTTTTAAAGTCCACGTTTCGACTCGGTAGAGAAGAACAGACCAGATAAAACATTTTACAAGTTTTAATCTCAATTTAATATTTATATATGTATCGCAGAATAGAACGCGCATCTTAAAGAAACTATCCCTAGCTTGAGCAATTCTCGCTTTAATTTCTTGTTCTGGGTCCAGCTTGCAATTAATTTAACAGCCAAGGTATTTGTATTGGTTTACTTTTTCTAAAATATTCCCATTTATTTTTATAGGTAAGGGAATATCCTGTTTTCTTTGGATCACCATTACTTTTGTTTTTTTTTCGTTGATCTTCATTCCAAACACTCGACAAGCATCCTTAAGGTGGTCTTCTTCGCCACTTGATGAGAAAACCTACATGTGTTGAATAACAGCTTCAATGGTATCTGGTATATTGTGTTGTGGTGTATTGACTGACTGGATAATTTCAGTAGATGTCGATGCACCTAAGTTCACTTCGTGTAAGATTGATATGCTTTTGCACATACTAATGACAAATCAAACAATGAAAAAGAAAAGTACTTTTGAGATGTGTTTAAAACAATTTATTTCGCTTTCGGCTTACAAAGCAATCTCCAAAGCTATGGTCAAGTTTTAAATAGTACTACTACTTAAGATAGATCTCGTTTTAGTGAAAAAATCTACAATTCTCCTTTAAGATGTTTCTGTAGGTTAACATATTTCTTTGAAAAACCGCATTAAAGACGGTACATTCGACTCCACAAAAGCAGATTAAAAAATTTGGTGATACTCGATTATTTGTTGGAACTACAGTAGCAGATCCGCTGCTTTCACACAATTAATGTTGAAAATAATTAAGTACATAGTAGTTAACTCGCTAACAGTCAGTAAAAAAACGAAAATCACTTTCTGTATGAACCCAACTTGATTAATTAATGCCAAATAATGACCAGCGGTTACCAATATTGTTAAAAATGATTTAATCAATTGCTGTCAAGGTCAATGAAAATAATATATTACGTACTTATATTTTTTAAGGAGAATTTATTATATAAAGTAGTTGAATACTCCATTGAAGCCCATTATAAAAAGAGCCAAATAGAAAGACGGAAAGGCTATTGTCTATTGTATTGTCTACATCCTATTATACACATTTTATTTATAAGTATGTTTAATAGTAAATGGATAGAAAATTGATTTTTGTAGTATAATAATGTATTGCAGTAGATACTATACCAATTTTAAAGCCATTTTTTTAGAATAGCTCATCAATAATACATTTGTTTTTTTTACATTGAAAACTATATTTTATAAACGACACTTTGATATTCATAAAACTCTGGTTTATGAAAACGAGTATTTAAAATAAAACACTATATTTAGATCTATTCAAATATTAATATAAAAGGGATATCAATACATAGAAATCACAATAACAACTTACTCATTAACAAAAGGTTGAAAATTGGAAAACCAAATTACTTTATTTAAGGGTTTTCGGGGTTTAATGTTTTTAATATTTAACAGTCATCATTATAAAACTGTGAAATATTTAACTTCTTCTGTTTATTTTGACTAATACCTATAAATAAAATTGTATTTTAAATAAATAAATAACAAAATAAAATTTGCTTCTCGGTTTAATAAAAATTATTGTCAATAATGATATTACCAATAATACGACTTGACATAGAGGGGACAAAAAGGATGTTAGAAACAGTAGAGATGAAACCACTTGGAAAAATTGATGGTAAAACACGATGAGACAGGGCTAAAAGAGTACAGATAAACAAGGCAGATGCAAGGTGGAGAATATCAAGAATTGGTTAAGAAATAGAAGAGCCGAATAAAACGATCATTTAAGTAGAGTAGAAGTAGAGTAGTAAAGACAGCAAGAGATAATTCCTCAATAGTAAGACGATAGGTAGGAAGACCATAAAAACGATGGAATGACAGCTTACTGGAGGCACATCGGTGGATGGAGGTTTCATCGATGGGAATGTTGACGATTAAAAAATAGGCACTAGCTTATTAATACAATAAATGTTTAAAATGTTACCCATAAACAATCATTTATGAACTCTTTTAATCAGATTATCATTAGTAGCCTTTAATATTGATTCTGTATATACTTCGTTAAAAACTTGAAGGATTTTATTTATAATATCTTCTTCAGAAGTGATATGTTTAGAGAACAGCTTATTAACAACATATCTCCAAATAGAGTACTCTACGGGTAACAACGCGATCTTGGTAAACAGAGAAACAGATCTTTATTAGCTAAATATTTCATCAAGCGATGTGCCGACTTCACGAATATTGTGAGCCAGTGCTTCATCTTGTTGAAACCGAGCCTCGTTAGCATTAATATTATGTAAAGCGTGCAGTGCTGGTACAATTACTGACCTGAAATGTTGCAGTGAAAAAAAATGCTTTTCAAAAATTAAAAAAAAATTTACTATCTTACGTGAGCTAAGGATATTCTTCACTCTAAAGGTGACTGTTAGGCGGTTAAACATACCATTTTTTGTAAACTTTGATTCATCACACCATTTCAATAAAACCCATTAACAAAATCTGACACCGCTTATATATAGACTGCAGGATGTAACTATTGAGCTAGTGTATACAAACAAAGGGTCCAATGCTGTTTTTTAAAACTCTGTGAATTGGTAGAGTGAATACCCGTAACAATTCCTCATATTACCGTAAGAATAAATTTGAATTAGCTGCGAAATATTACAGGATATCTATTTGTGAGTCTTTATTATCGACGTGAGTCCTTTCTCAACGGGATTCTCTTCTTATTCAACGTACTGGATACTGTTGAGAAAAATATGACCTACTCTTGATATTGTGCTATTGGCAAGAATATGGGAAGAGCTTTAACTTTTACAAGATAATATGAATAAAGACAATTACTACGGCATATACCCTTATAGCAAAAAAACCAAGTATAATCATCTGTAATAAAATTACACTTTATCACACAGACATTACTATAAATAATACTCCCATTCAGATGGTGAACAATTACAAATACTTGCAAGGTATAATAAACGAGAGCTATAATATTGAGATCAAAAGACGTATTGAAATTGCTAGGTCCATTTTGATAAATATGCAGATGAAAAAATGTATGTCCCCGTTCTAGATCCACCGGTGGATCCCCACTAAAAACAATGGATTTTTTTTATATTTATTTTTTATCTATTTAAACATTTTAATTTTACAATAGCACACATTTTAAGTTTATGACAAATACTTATTACTCTTGTGACCGGATAAAACATAGACACAAAACAATTTTAAATAAATTTTTTGTGAGTTTTTAAGTGTTACGTCTACAGAAATCGCAAAGGAAATAGTCGTCTTCTTCATCTGCATTTGTACATGCGTCATGGGCCCAATCAGAGCATCCTGAGCACTGAATTCACCCTCCTTTATCCTTAGAAGCAGAGAAAATCTCCCTGCAAAATATGCAAGCCTCATCACTGCCCCCTTCTTCAGATGAGGAAGACTTGTTCTGGTTTTTAAACTTGTGGGACCAACATAAAATTTTAGAAGGTTCTCTTTATCGCTACTGCTGCCAACTGTTTCTTCAGTTTTGTTACATTCTTCATCCTGTTCCTTAAAAAAAAACACTTTTATAACGTCCAAGCATTTTTCTAGACGATTGTCTAGCTGATATCCCAAGTTCACGAGCCTTTTTTATGCGTCTCTCAAGTGTTGTCTGAGAAATGTGGAAATTAGCAGAAGCCATTTGATACCCCACTTGCCGATCTAAAACAGCTTGCACAGCGAATTTCATGCTCTCTTTATTCCAGCTCTGTCTATTCGTCGTACTTTTAACAAACCTATTAAGATTGTGTGCTGTCAACAATCAAATTAAAACCATGTATTTAAATCATGTGATTGGAATACTTACTCCTCTATGGCTGAATAGAAAATGTGGGGTTCTGCTATAACCGTCACACATCAGATGTGGGGTTTTGCTTTAAACACCTACTTTTAAATTAATATTATAACTGAAAATATGGGTTTTTGATCGGCAATAAACATGGCAGGCAATGCATTTTAAAATGACAAGTTAGAAAGATCACTTATTAAAAAAAATATATTTTTGGGCATGTGGGGTTATGAAAATTACCTCATCACTTGTGTTTTGTTTACTAAGAAAAAGTTTTCGATAAATGAACAAGCGCATTGACAGTAAAATCATAAATTTATTTCAAACATTATATTGAAACCAAAGTCCCATAGTTCAAATTATTAATGGGCAACATTCAGAACAAATGAAGATCTGTAGAGAAGCAGGAACTAATGAAGAGGAGTTAGACAGTTAACTTATATTCTTAAAAAAATTTCCAAAACACGCTTAATAATATCAAAGCGGGAGCTACCGTTAAGGAAAAATTAATTAACAACTTACGATATGCAGATGACACTATGATTATAGCAACAAGTATAGAAGATCTACAACATCTTATTAAAAGCTTAAGAATGAATAGTTCCGAGTTGCGAATTACTATAAACGCTAAAAAACGAAGTACGTGCTAATTATAAAAAGACCACAAAATATACATCACTTATTGACAGTCAAGGTTAACATGATAGAACAAGTAGAAAAATATCATTACTTGGGAACTTTAATCAATGAAACCAATGATTATACTGTAAATATAAACAGGCGAATAGACATTGCCAGATCAGCATTTATACGAATGAAGCCACTCCTACGTGCAAAAATCTAAATTTGGAGATCAGACTACGTACCATTCGCTGTAATATATTTTTAATATTAATATATGGAGCTAAGGTCCCTAGAATTGGACATTAAAAAATGCAATTTAAAAATAATAGAGGTTTTCGAACTCTGGTTATACCGCAGAGTATTAAAAATATCGTAGACTGATAGAGTTACAAATAAAGAAGTACAGGAGGATTGGTAAAGAAACAGAACTAATCACCACTATACAAACCAGAAAACTGGAATACCTAGCCAACGTTATGAGGATACAAAAATATGAAATTTTGAGACTCATAATACAGGATAAGATTTAAAGAAAAAGATCTGTTGGCCGAAGGCAGAGCTCATGGTTGAAGAATCTACGTAATTGGTGTCAATGCAGATCGAATGATTTGTTTAGAGCAGCAAGTTTAAAAATAAAAATAGCCATTATGATTGCCTTAACCCTACAGCAGGCGCGCCGACTACCGTTTTATAACCTGGCGCGCTGTGTATTTTGTACACAAAACACATTTTAGTTGATTTTACCAAATTTAGTGCGTTTTAACAAAATGACAACCACGATTTACAAAAATAGTTTATTTTTACATAAAATAATAAACATAAAATATGTACCTACGGGTTACTTCACTCGATTTCTTCTGATTGCTGCCTTTCATTGTTCTTACATTTTACGCAGGTAATTGTGGTTTCTGAATACATTTTAGATATAAATATTCTACATAGCTCACATCTAACTGTTGTGCTGAAATTTTTTGAGCCTGGACATATTGCACAACGTCCACGTTTTCTAGAGCTTTGCACTTCTGTTCTAGTAGGTTCTTCATATGATTTATATTTCATTAGAAAACCTTAAACATCCCGAGGAAGATCTTTAAGATTTGTAAGGTATCGCATTGTCGCTCTTTCTGAAAGATGTACTTTCATTAAACTCATAAACGCATAAATTCTTTGAAAAAATTCGGCGACATATTTTGGGATTTGTTTTATTGGCACAAAACAACACCTGGGCGTTGATACCCGCCATATCCATAAGAGAAAAAAATATAATTAGTGGCCATCTTCTGGTTATTCGTTTTACAGAATATAATGCACACATTTGGTCAATAGTGTCCACACCGCCATTTGTGGTATTATAATCTAGAATAATTTCTGGTTTTTTAGTTTCGACGTCTACGGTGGCAGAGTCATGCATCGTGGATAAAAGTATGACCGACTTACTTTTTTTTGGAACAACTGAAACCAAAGCAACATTTTTCTGGAATCGAAAGAGTGACGTTCCCACTTTTTTGTGGTAAAAATTCAATAGGTATTTCCCTTTTGTTTTTTCTCAAAGTGCCAATTGTAGTTATTTTATTTTCCAAAAGGAAAATAGCTAAAGGATAACTGGTATACCAATTATCGGTTGTCAAATTGCGATTTGAACTTTTTATATAATCAATAAGTCTATCTACAATATCACTGGAAGAGTTTGATACAGCATAAGGCCCCTCAGGTTATCGTCTAAAATAAACCTCTAAATTCCCAACAAAGTAAGTTTGTGCATCGCCGAAAATGAACAGCTTGATACCGTATTTTGCTGATTTATTTGGTAAATACTGGATGAAACTACAATGTCCTCTGAATCCCTCTAGTTTTTCGTCTATTGTAACAAATTCACCAAGATTATAGGAATTTTCACAGTTACTAACAAATGCGTCCAATATTTTTCTAATTGATACAAGTTTGTCATATATTTTCCGTTCATGTCTTGTGGTTTTGTCATCAAAGCGCATTGAACGCAACAAAATAAAAATCTTTTGTAACTCATTACAGCTCTAAGAATTTCTATACCTGTTCCATCAGATGTCCAAAGTTCAAGTGCGTTAGTATGGTTAGCCTTTTTAGTGCCTAGGAGGTAAAGCACTCCCAGTAACGCCATTATTTCACTTTTTGAAGAATGTTTCATATCTCGTTCTCTTTTATATTGAACAGATCCTTTTTTACAATCAATGTGCAAATTAGTAAATTGTACGATGTTCTCTAATATATCAGAATCTATAATTTTTTTAAAAGCTGAAAGTTCTGAGGTCACTTTTGAAGCCACTGCCTTTGGTTCTGGAAGTATTTTAATAATATTTTTCTTTTTAATTTTTGATTGCGACGACAGCGGAGTCTTACGCCATACAGTTTTTTTATCTTTACCTTTAAAATATTCGAAAGCAGTCGTACTTACTGCAGTATTATCCTCGAAGTTACTGGCTCTGTCGTGGTCATCCTGTTTTTGTTCAGATTCAGAATTGTGGTCATCATGGTGTATTATTTCTTCATCTGTCTCAGATTCGTCGGAATATTCTATTTCACTAGTTTCTATTTCTGGGCCTTCATTAAAAATTTTGTATAACTTAGCCTTAGTTAAAAACTTCTTTCTAGCCCTGCAAAAATAAAAAAGTAACACACAAATAATATAACAATGCAACTTAATTCTTACATAATATTCTCTCAGCGTAGCCGTTATATTCCTTTTCAATTATGTTACAATATCCTGTTCAACCTAAAATAAAGTAATACAAAAGTTAATTTGACTTTAATTTCGAATTACAACTTTTTATAAAGTAAAATAATTATTGGATAAAATACTTACACTAGAAGGCGCGCCGTGCATTATGTACACAAAACCGTCAGACTCTCGTATTTCTAAGAATTTTTACAAAACTCAGCTGCAACAAAAAATATTACTCAACTATTCGAACGACAGATCTCTACTGGACGAATAGACGCGACGATATCCCCAGATTGACGACACTTCTATTTTTAGACGACTTTTTCTATTGGACGTGTACAAAATACACAGGCGCGCCCGCTCGAGGGTTAATGAATCTACGTAATTGGTGTCAATGCAGATCGAATGATTTGTTTAGAACAGCAAGTTCAAAAATAAAAAATAGCAATTATGATTGCCTTGGACGGCACTCTAAGAAAATTATATAAAATGTTTGTTGTTAAAATTTCCATTGTATTGTAAACTTGCGAAAACTTAGTATGCTGTTGTATATTATTGTTAATTACACCATTTTTTTCTCCGTAGCTTTTTAAATATTTCTCCTGTCATCAAATCATAGCCAGGAGCTTTCTTAGGATTTAGCATTTTTGTTTATTCTCGAACCTCTGTCTTAGTAATTGATGTCAGAGGAAGAGATTGATGTCAGAAAATTTAAAAAGACACGATCAAGATAAAAAAAGGCAAAAATTTGCCAACTCTAATACTAAACTTGTTATTTGTGAAAAATAATATTGTATTATTTGAGCTTATTATGAATCATGTGAAAATATCTTCTAAACTAATGATTTTAAAAGCAAATACTAAAAAGCAAAAAAGTTGTAAAATGGGTATTTCATTCCATGGAAATCCCGATTTTAATTAAATATACTACAGAAAATTTGGGAGGAGATTTTGGTGATTCCTTCAAACTGGTAAATGGTGAAAAAAATATTTCGCTAATTCGTTTTTGTTGACCATGGCATTCTAATCATATAATTTCGATAAAAAATATTGTAACCAACCGTGTTGAAATTGTATTAACATATTACTTTTTTTGCTGCACTTTTTTATATAGGTAAGTTAGGACAAATATACTTATTTTTATCCGTTAAAATATATATCTTCTTTGAGCAAAGATTACGTAGATAAACCTTATATATGTATATTCGTTATATTCTCTAAAATTATGTCCCAAATACTTCCTGGCTTTAATGTTAGTATAGCAATATTATGTTCGCACAAACCTCGGGCGATACTAAGAAGCTGTAATATAGTAAATCGTTGATTAGCGTGGTTATAAACTGCTAATGGCCCTTTAGCCCTATTGTAACTCCAGTTTCTGTCTCAAGCCGATTACGCATTATTAGAAGATGATTCGTCCATGGATTTAATTAAATATTCCATAAATGGGTTAAGATAGCTGTAATCAAAACGATATACGAGGTGCTGAAATATTTGCGAACGCATGCGAGTTAAATTAGGATAAGTAGCTTTTAGTTTTGCGAAGATAAAAGATAAAAGATCAGATACAATTTCATCCGGAATATCCTAATGAGTTGTTTTACCTTAAATTTTTACCTAAAGAAATAACACTTTCGTCCATGTCAAATATTTTTGCATATACACTTTCGTCCAGGGGTCAAGCTCCACGGGGATTAATCCCATAATTAAAAAAAAGTTGCCTTACTGCGTTGTAATAGTATATTACATAACGAGAGGTGTAAGAAGCTTATTACATGCGAGTAAAAAAGTTGCACGCGAGCTGCGTAGCGGCGAGCGCAGTAATTTTACAAGCATATAATAAGCTTACAACTCAAGTTGTGTACTATACTTTTTCTACGAATATTTTCATTTATAAAAATAAAAAGTATAACAAGTATAACAACTTTTATTTATTTAATAAAATTCGGGAAGAATTTAAATTAAACATTTATTTATAATAATGGATTGTAAAATTTTGGTAATTATTTATAACTATACCCTTATGCCAGTTTGGTGGTTTGTTCAATAATACGTGGTGAATAGTGAGAAGACTATTTTTGAATATTGGTATTTTCAGTGTATGTAAAGGTCTGTAATTTTGAATATTAACATTATTTTTCAATGTTATAACACTTCTTAGCATATACTATTTTATTGCCCATAATGAAGATGGTTTAACACGTTGCGTACGGCGTGAGACAATACGTGTCTCACACTCGATTTGATCCTTGGGCGGCGTGGCACAAATGGTGTACCACATAGTATACTTTCACTTAGACGGCGTGTATTACAAAACGGTTCATGCGACTGTGCTATTTAAGCAGGAATACAAAAAGAGCCGTCCTAGTGAGAAGCTGATATGCGCCGGACGTTTGTTTGGATTTTATGAATCTATTTTTGGTAAGGCGAATAAAAAAATGTAAATAGTAAAAATTCTGTTTTAGTGGAAAGCCATAATAAGCATATGAAACATCGGAATATTAGTAAATGATATCAAAACATGTAAAATTACGAAAAGAATATTATTTCTCGTTTATCTTATGTTCCTGAAAAAAACAAGAAATACAATAATTCTTTTTACATCCACTGCATTGCCAAACTGATTAAAAACAAGTATTCGCTGCAGTGTTTCTGTCATTTGATTCTTATAAGGCCTTATAACACACAACACAACGGTTTCGTTTATGATGTACCAAAACGTGTTCTAGTTGTTCTATATCATCTGCTTTTTTGTTCTCCATGTAGTCTACACGATGTTTACCGAATAATAACCTTGCAGCTAGCAGCTCTCTGTATTCTGTTATTTGAATTGTTTTCTGTGCTACCTCCTATATATTAGAAAGGACTTTACTAATGCACATCCAAAAATCAGTTTAACTGTTAATTTTCGGGACCACTTATTACCTCGTCTAAGGCAATGAGAGTAAGACTTGAGTTAATCTGATAAATCAATGCTCTTGCACCTGTTGTAACTAACGACAGCAGTTGGTTTCTCTATTTCACGGCATCTGTTCTTTATTTTAGTGGCGTCTGCTTTATGTTTTGTCGTAAGCATCATCACGTCACGTTCGTTTTTCCACTTTAGCATTACTATACCAGTAGAAGTTTTTTCAGCAACAATTTGGTTTTTTTTTTAATTTAGTACTAACCAATTTGGGAGAATTGAATTTACGATTAGCTCTTATAGTGCTAACTAGGTGTGTATTTCTTTCTAATAACTTAATTGCAAGACTCACACTTGTGTAATAGTTGTCGGTGTATAAAGTACGCCCACAGTCAAGTAGATTATCCATCAAATGCAACCTAACTCATGCGGAAGCACAACCATCATCAGTCTTATCATTACCAGAATACACTTTGAAATTGTATGTGTACCCACTTATGTTACATAATTTGTACAGTTTTAGGCCACACTTGTGCCGTTTGGTTTTTATATATTGCCTAAATTTTAGGCGTCCTCTAAACAGCACAAGTTTATCTATACATACTTTTTCACATAGCACCATTACTGCTTGAAACTGTTCAATTAGCTTCTCGAGAAGTGGAGTAATTTTTCTAAGCCGATCATTTACTACACATCGGTCATTATTGTCGCTAAAGTGCCACATCTTTAATAGCTCTTTAAAACAATCCCGAGACATTATACGTTTTATCAAATTTCTATACAAAATGTCGTTACTCCAGTATGCTTTTATTCGAGAATATTTGACTAATCCCATCCACATAATAATGCCAAAAAATTTTTTCATTTCAGAAGTATTTGTGGGAACCCACTTCTTTTTGTGTTTCCTCTTATTTGACGGTGTAGTATAATTTTGTAAAATCTGCTGTGCATATAAGTTGGTTTGTTTAACTATATAATTTATCATGTCGTCAGTAAGGAAGATCTTAAAACAATCATATGGTTCTTGATCTATATAATTCTCGTAATACGAAGATTTTATTCCGTCATTTTCTACAGTGTAATCAAATGTTTTCAACGATGTTTCATCAACTTCCCTCCACTAAAACTGCTTGCTATGATACACTTCTTCAGTAATTGTGGCCATATCAATTACTTCTTATATAGTTACATCCATAATATTTGTTTGTTGTTCAACAGTCCTTGTTCCTTGGATTGAAATAGTTTCATGTGAACCAGATTCCAAATCCATTTACAAAAAGTTTACCTGTTTATTATTGACAAAATAAAAATAAAGTTCAATAACTTACAATTGCAAAAACCACACTAGAAGTAACTTCGCCAGATTTTTCATCATTTTTCTTGACACGCTTTTTGGGAACTGCCTCCTCGCAACCATAAGAAGAATACTCATTGGAAGCTTCAGGTTCATATTCCTCTGACAAATAAATATCGGCAAATTCGCTTTCATTGTCCTCATCAGACATAATCTCATCCGAAATGGCTTGCAGACGGCTTTGTTCTTTTTCATAATCTCAAATATTGCAATAAATGGCCCGATAACAAAACTTCGTATGCAACAACTAATAACAACTAAAACTACTTCTAACTAGACACAGAATACAAACGATCTACAAATTTAGTGACCCCACTACTGTTCCAAGAACCATGAATATGCATTTGGCGCAAAATATAGCGTGTGGTTCGCGTAACAAACCACGCCGGCTGGAATAAACAAATTAATCCTTGGCCGGCGTGAAACAAACGTTGTGCCACAAAGTATATTCTAAAAAAAAATTATGATATATCAAAAATCAAACAATAAAAATTTTTGTGGCATATTAATTAGATAAAAACGAATCTAGATACATAAAAAAAACGCCTGCTGGGGGTACATTTTTTTTTGTATAGCCGTCCGCAACGTGCTAAATTTCTTAGCGATTTCTCCAGAATAGGCCAAGAGTAGCTTTTCAGAGAATTAAATTACATTATTTGTTGTACGCCAATTCATAAATTGCTGATATAACTTTTTATATCTTCCTCTAGATTTTTCTGGTAATAGGTTCTCGGTAGTGTTCGCAGGCACGGCATAATACAGTAGTGACAGAACAGTGATCAGTGAACAGTGTACTAGTGTCTGGGGACTCGGGAGACTGAGACCTCGGCAGAAGCCCTGAGGAAGGCATTAGAGAGGATGCCGAAAACTTGGCAAAATGGATATCGACGCGGTTCAACCCGGATGACTGGTGAGTTTTACTAATTTTACTAATGATATTAATCTTAGATCTAGGTTTCATTATGCTAACCGCGAAAATCTTTCCAAACATATATATATATATATATATATATATATATATATATATATATATATATATATATATATGTTAAATGTTGATATATATACATATATATATATATATATATATATATATATATATATATATATATATATAAATATATATATATATATATATATATATATATATATATATGTATAATGATGTTTTGTTTGTATATGAGCAATGAGTGTTTAAAATAAAATATATGAGTATACGGTTTTTATCGCGGTTCTCAAAGAATTAGTTTCTAAGTACTTTTTTAAATTATCTTTATTATAACTATATGAAACAGACATATACATCTAATATAAATAATATATATTTAAAATAACCTTTTCAAAATTTGAAATTCTTACAATTATTAAATTATATTAACAAAATTTGGTACCTTTCTATCACTGAATGCCTAAAGTTTTTCAAAATCAAAGTTATAATCACCACTAAATATCTTCTTTATCAGCCTCGGTTATCCTTGTATTTGTAAAATTGCATATATATATATATATATATATATATATATATATATTATAATTTAAAATTCTTGTAATTTCCATACAATATACTATACTCCTGTATTGAACTATCTATATTGAATTAATTTACTCTCATACTCTCCAACTGTATCTGACTTAATGAATTCTTCTAAGTTAATCCTTTCTTCTAATTTAATTTAATTATAACTGTCTTGAACTAACTTTCTTTATAAATCCAATTTAATGACTTAATTGTAACTGACTGACTGACTTCATCTCACTTAATCCTTTTTCTATCAATATCAGTTTTTTTAGTAGCGTATTGATATTTATTTATGCATACTATTTCTAAGAATTCTCTTTTGTTTAATTGGTTTTCATGTCATAATATATTAGTTTCATTGAAATTAAATGAATAATTTTTATTAATGTCATGATCTATTAATGCACACGTATTTTTATTATTTCTAAGGTCACTTTTATGTGGTGTTAGTTTACCTATTAGATTTCTAGATGTGTGTCCGATGTATGACTTATCACAATTTTCGCATTATATTCCATAAAGTCAGTAGGTATCAACTCAAAATTATCCAAGTATACGCTCCAATAACAGATCATACAGACGAAGAAATTGAAATGTTTTATGACAATGTATCCACTGCGCTTGATGATTCTCGTACTCAATTCACAATTTTATGTGGCGATTTCAACGCAAAAATAGGGCTAAAAGAAGCAGATCTAGAAACATCTTTAGGGCAATTCGGTTCCCCAGGAAGAAATGATCGAGGAGAAAAGCTACTAGGATTCCTACTCCAGAATAACATATTCAACATGAACAGCTTCTTTCACAAAAATATGCATAGAAGATGGACTTGGGAAAGTCCAAACGGTAGAATAAGAAACGAAATCAACTACATCATAAGTGATCAAAAACAAATAATTAAAGATGTAACAGTACTTAACAAGTTCACCACAAACAGCGACCACAGGATGATACGAGCGAAAGTTCAAATCAATATAAAAAGAGAAAGGAATATTATGATTAAAAATCATGGTATCTGGACACCCCCATTAGATATCAACCAATATCAGACACATATCAATAATAAGCTTCTATTGCAGGAAACCTCCGCTAACGATATTAACGACTTGAATAACTGCATCATAAACGCCTTACAAGAAAGTCACCGAGTGCACTGTCCTAAAAGAAAATCAGATAGTAAAATAAGTCCATATACTGAAACGCTCTTGGATCAAAGAAGACAAATGAGAAGCGATAAGAATGTAGATAGCAACACTTTAAGAAAAATGAACAAAACTGTTTCGAAAGAAATTAGGAGAGATTTAAGGAAATTTAATACCGATTATATTAAACGCACCATAGAGGAAAATAACAGCCTAAAAGTTCTAAGTAGAAAGCTAACGAATGGAAAATGCGAAATTCATACATTAAGAAACAAGCAAAATGAAATAATATCACGTAGAGACGAGTTAATACAGGTCGTCGAAGAGTTTTACAAGGACTTATATAGAAGTAGACGAGAAGATAAAACAGGAATACAAACAGCCATTTCAAAGAAGATCAAGAATCAAGGTTCCGAACTAATGCCAGAGATAAAGCTAAATGAGATTCGACAAGCATTAAGAAAAATGAAAAATAACAAAGCCCCAGGAGAGGATGGAATCGTAATAGAAGCTATCGTAAATGGAGGAGATATGCTATTAAATAAATTAAGGAAACTATTCAATCTATGTTTGCAGCAAAGAGAAGTGCCCAAAGAGTGGAACAATGCTACAACCATCCTTTTGCATAAAAAAGGAGATAGAACGGACCTAGAAAATTATAGACCTATTAGCCTGTTGAACCACATATACAAGCTCTTCACTAGGGTATTGACATCAAGATTGGAGAAAAAATTAGATTTCTACCAACCGAGAGAGCAGGCAGGATTCTGCTCAAATTATGGTACCAATGATCACCTCCACACAGTAAAGACACTCATTGAAAAATCTATAGAATAGAACAAACCTCTTGTTCTCACTTTCATAGATTTTCATAAAACGTTCGACACGATCGAATTAGACAGCCTTATAGAAGCAATGAATGACAGCAGGATTGACCATAGGTATAGTGAGCTTATTTATAATATTTACAAAAATGCCACTATGACTGTTAAAATAGACAATAAAACCCGACCAATAAAAATAAATCGTGGAATAAGGCAAGCAGATACATTGTCGCCGAAATTATTCATAACGGCATTAGAATATGCCTTTAAGATGATCAATTGGGACCACAGAGGAGTAACGATAGACGGCGAAAAGGTTAACCATCTCCGTTTCGCAGATGACATTGTCCTTATCACAGATAATTTAGGAGAAGCTACAGATATGTTAAACGAATTGTATTTTGCATGTTCGAAGGTGGGCCTGAGAATGAACTTGACCAAAACTAAGTTTATGACAAATTTGGTCCCCAATAACCATTTGACTATTCAAGACAAAGTGGTAGAACTGGTGGAGAAATATACATATTTGGGTCATGAAATAAGAATCAGCAGGGTTAACCAAACACGTGACATCCAAAGACGAATTACTCTAACATGGGCAGCCTTTGGAAAACTGCGAGACACACTTAGGGCCAACATACCAATCAGCCTCAAAAGAAAAGTGTTTGACCAATGCGTATTACCGGTCATGACCCATGGGGCGGAAACTATGACTTTAACCAAGACCACGGCTTCGAAACTGAGAGTGGCACAGAGACGAATGGAACGGTCTATGCTGGGAGTGACGTTGAGGGACCGAATAAGAAACGAAGATCTGAGAAGAAGGACGAGTATTACTGATGTTGTGGAACGCATAGCGGAACTAAAATGGAACTGGGCAGGCCATGTAGCGAGAATGCACGATTCACGATGGACGAGCAAAATTACAAATTGGAGGCCAAGAGCAGACAAACGCAGTAGAGGAAGACCACTTACACGTTGGGCCGGCGAGATCACTAAAAATTGGCAACAAAGAGCACAAAATCGTGAGGAATGGAGGAGTTTAAGGGAGGCCTATGTCCAGCAGTGATAAATAGACGTGATAAATAGAGGCTGGATGATGATTCTATAAACTACATTTGAGCTTTCCATAATGCTAATAGGTAATTTAGTTTTTGTATGCATGTTTGCATACAATTTTAACATTTTTAGTTGCAATTTTAATATGAGAATAGTTAGCAAATACTTGTGATATATAAAAAATGCGTTTCTGTTTATTTATGCTGAGTTTATATTTCTAATCTAAACTAGATCAGTAGTATAAAATAAATATAAAAAGTCATAGTCATATATAATTATATTATTTTTTGACAAAAACATTAAGGAACACCTATTTGGGTCATTGTGTGCATAGTATACTTAAATTAACGTTGTCATATGCCGATTCAACATCTAATAAAAGAGCTCTTATTAAATAATTTGACGTCAACGCCAAATTTATATTTGTTACCAAGTGGCTCACTGCTTCCACAGTGAAATGATTTTTTTGAAATCCAAATTGTGTTTGTGATATTTTATTATTTTTTTCTAGCCATCTTTCAAGTACAAGTTTAATCGTTCTATAGAATCTAAATTCCATAGACAATTTGTGAAATAATATTGATCGATAACTCAGGAGCCGAAAACCACCACCTGTATCTCTTGATATGATGACATAGAAGTTATAGTAAGAGATGTTTGGGATGCAATTAATCAAGACCAAATATGCCGCTTAATTTTAAATATGCCTCATCGTTGTGAAGAAATATTTATATGTAGAAAAATAAATACTCGGTATTTACTGTTTTTGATATAGGAAAATATTAAAGATTATTTAGATTGTTTTCTTTGACTTTAGATGCGTTAAATGTCAATAAAGTGTATGTAAGTAGTGTGTTCTTTGATTTAAATATTAATAAAAACTTGTTACATTTAAAGAAAGGATAAAACTATTTTAAAATAATATAATTTATCGTTGCTTTCTAATAAATTCCATAGGGTGTTTTAAACTACAATGAAAAAACAAAACTTTATTTTTACACCCCTTATATAGGTAAAACATAAACATTATTTTGCATTATTTGCATTAATTAATGCAGTGATTTATTACAAATACCTACAACATGAGAAAAAAATCAGCAAAATACAATCATCCATTCATAAGAAAAATAGTTTCAAACTTATGGTACATTTAAAGTACATATTATTCATATTCTTTCCCTCTTACTATTACTATTATTTATATAAAGAAGTCTAAAACATTTCGTTATACCTAAATACGCCCCGAATATACTTTTGGTTATTTCTGTTCAAATTTATTTTTTATCAAAACTATAAAGAACACGAAGGATCCTAAATCTATTTCGAACAGAATATTTATAACAACGGTTTCTTCTCCTTCGCATCGGCTCGGCGCTCAAGAGTCCGTCTGTAGCGTAGGTCATGGAGACAGAGAATAAAGACTGCTCTTCTATAACGTTGAACTGCACATCAGTCTCAGGATTTCGGATGGCACAGCACGAAACACCGTGTGACGTCACGCAGAATGCGTGCTAGGTTCAGCTTTCGGTTTCAGTATGTCTGCCGTCGCTTTTCAGAGAGGCGGTTATCCCTAACTGTTGAGTTAATTGTGGAAAGCTCGAGCTGCACTTCGCGCGCTTTTAAAAACTTTTAAAAGTTGTTTGGAACTATTGGATCTCTTGTGGTTTGTGTATTTTGGTATATGACAATATTTTATTAACTGTGGTTATTAGGGGAAAATTTTGGGGTAAGTTTCCATAAAAATATATTTAAATGTAACTTATGCCAGTAATACAGTAAATAATTCAAAAATATAGAAAGACAATTTTTGGCATATAAAACTGGGATACGACAGGAATATTACCTGTAGATTTTAAAAACTTGATTTAGAGTTATAAACAAAGTAGGGTTAATTAAAAATTGTATTTTAATAAGAACCACAAAAAATAAATTTTAACATTCTTAGCATACATTAAATAAAATAAGAAGTTATTGTTTAAATTTTATTGATCATTTTTAAGAATTTTGAAAGCAGTTAGGAATTTAAACAAATTTAATTTAAAATACATTTAAATTTTGTAAAATAAAAAAAACTACACCAACAAAAATTTTTAAATAAACAATTAAGTATAGGATTAATTAAGTAAAACATTATTTATTCGCTTTTATATTTTAAAGACACAGTTTGAAGTTCTGTGTAATTAAAAAAATATATTTTACTTAAAAAGACAAACAACAAAATTTTATTAAAAATAAGGGAGGCCTTATTTTTGACATTAAAAAAAAGATCAATTGATTAATTTTATGGATAATTGTTAAGAATTTTAAATTAACTCAGCAGTTAAAAATTTAAACAAATTAAATTTAAAAAAGATTAAAATTTTTTTTTAATAAAAAAAAACTAAAAAAACAAAAAAAAATAAACAATTAAGTAAGGGATTAATTAAATAAAACAATATTTATTAGCTTTTATATTTTGAAGATACAGTTTGAAGTTCTGTGTGAATAAAAAATTATATTTTACTTAGAAAGACAAATAACAAGACTTTATTAAAAATTGGGGGGTTCCTTATTTTTAACATTACAAATAAGATCAATTGATATCTATGTTGATTAATTTTATTCATAATTGTTAAGAATTTTAAATTAACTTAGCAGTTAGGAATTCAAACAATTTAAATTAAAAAATAGATTTAAATGTAAAATAAAAAAAACCAAAAATTTTTAAATAAACAATTAAGTAAGGTAATAATTAAATAAAACAATATTTATTAGCTTTTATATTTTGTAGAGACAGTTTAAAGTTCTGTGTAAATAAAAAATTATATTTTACTTAGAAAGACAAATAACAAAATTTTATTTAAAATAAGGGAGGCCTTATTTTTGACATTAAAAAAAGATCAATTGTTTGAATTATATTTATCTGTTTAATTTTTATAAATTTCGTAAAATTAAAAATTAATATATAGAAATTTTGATAAATTTTACAATTCTGTTTATCAATTTTTATTAACCATTATATTTTTATTAAACAGATTTTCTTATGAATTTAAAAAAAGACACATTAATTTATTTTGGATATTATTGATTGAAATTTTAAGTAAAAAATTTTTTTTGGGCGACTTTAATTTCTTTTTACTGCTTTAGACAGCGTCTTGCCAAACTGTCTTTTTCACTGTAAGATTTTGTGGATTACCTTAAAAGAAAAAAAATTAGGCAATAAGCTTTTAAAATCCAAAATTCTATATTTTTTGATGATTGTATATGAATATTTTTGGAAAAATGTAAAATCAGTTAATTTTTGGTTGATTTACCCATATCATCCATAAGCAGAAGTAGTATTGTAAATTTTGAGGCTGAATGTCGATTATTTTCGATGGATATTTGTTGCTTATAACATGTTCTATTAAAGATCTTTGTCCACGGGTGTTAATAAATGTATATTTGTGTTGGTCTTTGTGGTAAAAAATGCGTTTATTATTTTTATTTCGTCATTTGTGCAGAAGATCTTTATCAGTTCTCCATTTTTGTTTTAATATCGTCGTTATATTTTTGCTTAATATCGGGTATTACTGATTGCCTATTCGAGCGTTAAAATTTCCCAATATTATCATCTTCTTTCTGACTTGATCTATTACCTGTTGTAATTGGTCATAAAATGCTTCATATATTGTTTGAGGCTTGTTATTTTCTGGACCGAATACTCCCATGATATTTAGGTTTTCCTTCTCTATTCTTATCTTTGCTGTTTATTTGCTTTGTCCATTTTTGCTGATATGTATTGGAACTCTTTGATATGATTTTGGTACCTTTGTTGTATTAGTAAGGCTACATATTCTTTTGCCCTGTTTTCCTTTGCTACTCTACTGTAGATTAGTATATATTTATCTAATTTTAATTGTCCTTTTTAATGTTGTTGTTTCTTGTAAAGCACAAATGTCTATTTCTTTCCCTTTCAGCACTTGGGTTATTTCTTGGTCCCTTGAGTTGAGCGATTTGATATTTCAAATAGTAATTCTTATCTAGGTTTTGGATATTTTCATGAGTTTTTACGGAGTAAATGATCTTTTTGGGGTATAAAGTTTTTTTTTCTTCAAACTAAATATTCCTATAACTAGTATCTTAATAAACGGATTCAACTGTACACCCTATACCTTTTAATATATTTTCTGATATTAAGTGTATTTGTCTTTTTCTAGTATATCTGGCACACACTTTCATATTACGCATATACCACAAATAAAATTGTTATATATAGAATGATTTGATTGAAAAATAAATAATTAATTAGAAGTTAAATATCTGGACCAATATTTATGCCACACTATAAATTTGTTGCCGTCTTTATAGTCTATACCTGATTAAAATAATTAAGATTAGAAGCAGTAAGAAAAGATCAGAAAGAGTACATCCACTGTACTAACTAAGACTGAAGTTGTAAAATCGAGTACAGTAGTGATCACAAGAAGCATGCAATTTTTAGGTAATTATTTAAACTGCAAAATTGTATTTGAGTTAACAAATGCCTATTGTGCACTCTTGTTGCATTTCAATAAATAAGTAGTTATAACTTTTAGGGTAATAATAAATAAATTTAGTATTACCGTAGGTGCTGCAAAATTTCGCAAATTAAACATTGTGGGAGGATATAGACCTAGAGGATAGAACATTGATGAACACCTCCTCTCATAGAAGGTCTGTGATTAACATTCTGCTTTTAGCCAGAAACTTTTATTGCCTCATTACTAATATTATTTAACCCTTTGTTTTCTAGTGGTTTTACTGTGAAACCACATACAAATAAATTTTATGCTACGTTCTCAGTGGTATTTTCCTGAAACCGCTCACGTTATATGACGTAAAAGGCTCCTCCTATTATAAAATGTATCGCGCCTCGCCATTTACATTCTTTTGATTTAGTTATTAGTTGGTAATAACCCGTATTTTGAACTGTGCTGGTGGTATAAGCGATTTTCGTGTTTTTGTATATTATTTCACGCTGGCAGGCAACTTTATTTTCTACAAACAATATTAGAAACATTTGTATCTATTACTTATATTTCTGATTAATACTTTCTATTACTAAAAGTTTTTTATTTACAATCAGTACATTGATAATATAAAATGCCGGTTTCATCCTGAAACCCCTAAAAAACTAGATATGTATCTAAGTACTTATTTTTTATTTCAAGAAAAAAAGTATAATCATTCAGACAGCTAAACAATATGTCGTCGGGTGATCTATTCACATTATTAGAGAATATGCGTTCAGATAGCGAGTCAGATGAATCGAGTAGTAAGGAAGACGATTTGCTTGACATTGCGAATATGCTAATATTATTTGAAGATCAGCCAGACCAACCTTCAAGAGGCGACAATTCAGAGAATATTCTTGGTGATGAAGCCTTCTCGGATGACGAGGACGATGCTCCGCCTGTAATTTTGAGGGATATAGAACGTAAAAGAACCTGGACCAAGTCAGCGGCATCTTGCGTTACTAACATGAAGCAGTTTACTGAAGAAACCAGTCATAAAATTCCATATGATATGGAGAGGCCAGTAGATATTTTTTACACTTATTTCCCGGAAATTTAATTGACAAAATTGTATTCGAAACAAACCTCTACGCTCTTCAGAAACGTGGTGGAGTCTCTTCATTTATACCAACTTGTGCCAAAGAAATTAAAATTTTCATTGCAATTAATATGTTGATGGAAATCAAAAGGTTGCTCAGTTATGTCGATTATTGGTCATCTAGAGAGAAACTACGAGATCACTACATTAGCTCAGCTATGTCTAGAGATCGGTTTGCTTGGCATCTAGGAAACGTGAATTTAGCAGATAATTCGGTAATGCTTGGTCGCAACTCGCCAAAGTATGACAAGTTGTATAAAATTCGTCCTTTATTGGATACTTTATCTGAAACGTTTCATTCTTCATATGGCCCTTCAAAACATTAATCGATAGGTAAATATATGATTCGTTTCAAGGGTCGCAGTTATTTAAAGCAATTTATGCCTCTAAATTCCATCAAGAGGGGTTTTAAAGTTTGGGTTCGAACTGACGAGAATGGATATGTTTGCCAATTTCAGATATATGTTGAAAAAACTAATGATCAACCTGAAAAAGATTTGGGCCAAAGAGTTATGTTAGACTTGACTCGAGATTTGGTGGCAAAAGGGTATCACGTTTTCTTTGATAACTTTTTCAACTCTGTGCCCTTACAAAAAAAAACTTCAAGCAGAATGTATTTATGCGTGCGGTACTGTAAGGACTAACCGAAAACTTATTCCAAAAGACTGAACATTTGACAAAGAACTACAAATCCGGGGACAATCAGACTGGAGAGTCAACAATGACGGACTGGTGTTTGTAAAGTGGAGAGACCGAAAAATAGTCCATTTTTTGGGGAATCATCAAAACCCTTAAGAAGAAGCAACTGTTTCCCGCAAACAAAAAGATGGAAATTCACAAGTCGTGGCCTGTCCAACGATGGTCAAAGAATATAACCAGCATATGGGCAATGTTGACAAAACAGATATGCTGAAATCTGTGTATGAGATTGACCGTAAATCAAAAAAATGGTGGCACCGGATTTTGTGGCATTTCGTAGATACATGTGTCGTGAATTTTTTTATTTTCTTCAAACAAAAAGCAAAATGCACGGTTCCAAACCTGAAATTTTTTAAGTTATCTGTAGCTTCAGTGTTAATCGGCGCCAGTGGTAGTAAACCGTCAAGAAGTAGGGTTGCTTCTCCTACAGTCAGAGCAAAACATTTCAAAAAAATTGTGCCTTATGAGAAACGCTTTGACCAATGTTTGCATATGCCACAACACGGAACATCTAGATGATGTGTTTTTTGTAGCACTAGTAAGGATCCTCACAGAACCAGGTGGGATTGTGCGACATGTAAGGTTGGATTTGTAAGGTGCCTTTCCGAAAAAAAGGACTGTTTTTCATTGTATCATAAAAAGTAACCTACGTTATATATTATTATTTAGTTATTAGATTTTTTTTTTGAGAAAAATCTCTAGTTTCCAAGTGGTATCATGTCGAAACCATAGCCTATTAAAAAAAAAATAATTAAAAAAAAATATTATTTTTCACTTTTTTGTCTTTTAGGAACCCAATAGAGTAAGATTATTTGATTTTTACCTCAATTTTTACTTGTAAAAGTTTTCAGGAAACAAAGGTTTAAAAAACAATATAAATAAGCAAAAACGATTTTGTATCCATTTCTAAAACAACCAACTTTTGTACATCTTAATTTTAATGTTTCTATAAAATAAGCACGTAAATAAATATCTGAATTATTGTTTTGCAAATTGCTACTAAAGACTACAGAAGAGTAAGGAATGACAATATTACAATTAGAGCGACTTTTTCATAAATAATTTTCAAAAATTTAATTCAATTCATTCAATTAAATTTTGTTACATAAGTAAATCTTACTTACATTTAAAAATTACCTTCGTAAATTCTGAACAGAGATTTCTACTACAATAAAAGTTATTTGTAACAAGTGTATTAGTAACATCTTTTCTTTTCCCCAGACTTTCCACAGCAGTAACCAGTTACTACTAAATATGGCGAATGCGTTTCAGTGCGTTCTCCAAAGACTATATTATTAAATGAAAGTTAGTGAAAAGATAAAAGGTAAAAAAAATATCAACATTTTTTTCAATAATATTATGATAAAAAAAACTTTCGACAAAAACCGAGTTTTTTTCTAAACTCCCATTTTCCAACCGATTGGACCTTTTTCTCCGAAAACACTTGACCGATTTTATTAAACCAAAATTTCTTAAGCCACAAAAACTTTAAAAAACTACTTCTTTTTTTATTATATGTGTGTGAATCAAAAAAACAAAGAAGTAGTTTTCCCATTTTTTAAGAAATGTTTATATACAAGCATCAGAAAATAAAGAATTATGTATTTTAAAAGCTTATTATCTAGTTTTTAGTTATTTCAGGAGATCCCCAAAAGATCTACATTAAAAAACACTTTTTAAGGCGTACTCCAAAAGAGCAAAAACATTTAAAATTGCCAAAAAATGTTCTTTTACGTACTCAAACTTATAATTAATAATTTTCAAATTAAATTTTGTTAACAAATGTAATAAATTCTTAAAAAAAATCTGAAAAACTGAAACTGGTCTGCAAGGGATTTACTACAGGCGGCTGCTTATATTTGAGGGGACAGCCAAAATAATCTTTTAATATCGTTTTTTTCTGTTTGTGCTATAAAAAATACTACCAGAAAAAATATATATTTTTTTAAATGTGGTTTAAATTACAATCTTGTAGTACGCTAATCTGCGTTAGTAATACGCATACAATTCACACTTAAGAACGCTTAGTAATACAATCTATTCGTAAATATATTTTTTTAAACCATCCAACTTTGCTCTTATTTAAAAGGCTTTGTTTTTATTTGTTGTCCTCAAATATTTATAATGATTGTTGGTACAGCAGTTAAAAGGGTAATTTAATGCTTTGTAAAATAAATATTTTACGTAAAATTGTACATCGAGAGCTTTGTCAATTTCTGATTTTGTGTCTAATAATACAGAGTGGTTTCATTTACTTAGTATATTTTGCAGTTAAGAGAACATTATTTGTGTATGTTGTATTTAATTATTAAAAAATTATATTTGCGAAGTAATACGCATTCTTACTATTTTAATAGTAATAAGCCACAATTAAAGCTTAAAATAAGTTTATTAACGTTTCAATTTCCACTTCGAAACTTGATTAAACGAACAGATTAAAACATTAAAAAACAATAAATCAATTTCTAATGTTTGGATTTTGAAAAAAAATTTCGAAGTGGAAATTAAAACTTCAATCAACATCATTTAAATTTTAATTGTGACTAATTCCCAATAAAATAGTAATTTCTTTAAAATGCCAAAAGAGAATAGCTTTAAAATACCATAAAACAAATTTTACGATGATAGAATCAGAGATATTGGTAAAAAACGAAAAAACACATTTTAAATTTTTTTTGAGGTTATGTTTGTTTCTGAGGGTCCAAAAATTTTTTTGGTCTAGTACTTTTTTATCTATAACATGGTATTTTTATTTTTGGAATATGCCGAATTTAATTTTACTATCTTAACTGTCTAGACCGAAATTAATTTTTCGTTTTTAGACCATGATACCCCATCTATAAAAATTTGAAAAAAATCATTTAGATAATAATAAACATATTTTTTTAAATAGGTAAAAAAAATAAGAATTACAGTTACTCACAATCAATTTATTCTTCCACCAACTACTTCGCATGCTATAATTGAAGACCTTAGAGCAACAACGGTAAATGCCACAAAAGTAAGTTTTTGAGAAAATCAATTATAAAGGTTTTAATCAAATCCTGAAATACCAAATATGGATTAGAAATCTCGTAAATGGTGTTATTTAAAACCTGTATATCAACTATCCTTGAAACGCTAAGCTAATTTAAAAAAAGTAGTTTTCATAGAAAAAAAAACAATAAAAATTCAAAAAAATGTGGCTTGCACCTTTATTACAAAAAAAAATTATTAACACAACAAGTTCTAAAATAGGTATCTTATCATAATATTATTATCATCATATTATTATCATAATATCAAAGTTATATACAGTACTAAAGTCATCCAAATGTTCTGTCTCATTATCTATATATCATTATCTGTTCCCATATTTTCAACAACACCAATCTCTCTGTAGTAATTCTGGTAAATAGGTGGTATGTAGCGAAGAAGCATCGAAATATTAGATTTTTTTTGGGTTTAATGGAGTGGGTGCGTCATATTTAATTTTTAAATCTCTTACATTCAGGTTTACTGCAGTTCTAACACCTCTCCTACCAATATTGACAGATTTAAATAATTCGTTCCAAAGATGTTTATAAAACATAATATTTAGAGTCTCGTGAGTAAATTTAAATGTGCAGATTTTACTGAAATTAAGCTTTTCTTTATTTTCTGTTTGCGTTTCATCAGGGGTATACACCTGATTTAAATAACGGCGTTTATGTTTTTCAATAATTGCAAAGTCACGATCAGAAGGAAGATCTGTGTGTCCCACTACTAGAAATCTATGTTCTACTGTATCAAAGACACCTTTTTTAACTAGTTGTTGCCACAGACATACAATGGTTTAATTTTTGTTTTGTCCAGCGCAATTATCGCTATATACAACAAGCTTCCTGTGTTCAGTAGGATTTTGTTTAAAATGCTTATATAATATACTAGCAATCTCGTTACTACCACGTTTTGCTAAGTGTTCGGGCCACATATACATTATATCCAATATATTTAACGCAGTCATGTATTCCTAAGTTATAGGTCCAAATTTTTAATAAATAAAAAACAGGACCAACTGTCAATGAAGGTACAGGTAGCGCTTTCTGTAAATCAAAACTGATGACAAGTGTGTCTTTTGTTCTCTTAGCATTTTCCATTTCATCTTTAAGGTTTTTTTGCAAAGCTTTGGCCCTTCGATAATGTAACTCAAGTTGAGTCTTTAACCTGCCTACTGATGCTTCTGTACTGCCAACATTTCTAATTTAAATATTTAGAGAGTCGTATGTTTTGCAGGTGTCCGTGGTGGGTAATTGAAATTCAATGTTAAACTCCTTGCAAAAATCATTTCTGTAGTTACTGTAGCTTTCTTTTACTGGATTGGCATTGCTATTTCTACACCATTACAGGTAATAATCGTGATAAAGAGCAGAAATCGATAAATCATGATCTATTTACACTTTGTTTGGATTTTTTGCCTACTATAATGACTAGTGTGTTTTGGGATGGACTTAATATGTGTTGTTACGTTTTCACGATCACAGTCATTAATTTTGCTCTTTCTGGTGTTTAACACGTTTATCTGCTTTTGGGGTACTAGTACCTTCCTTCATTTGTTCGCATAAAAGTTGAATTCTTTTTTTTGATTTTTGCAATCCATGAACTGCAAGAAACTCTTGTTTGCATATTTTTACATCTATATCTTTACGTATTGTATTGAAACATTTCGCGACGATACAGGTTTTTTGGTTTTTGGAGGTAGGTTCCTTTTTTTTGGAACAGATTTGATTTGGGAAACAAAATAAATATTTTGTTTATCACATTAAAAATCTGTGCTTTATTTCGTTGCAAAGTATCTCGACATTTCTTGCTACACTTACATCGCGGTCCGATTTTCCTGTCAGGTACTTGTTTTTGCCGTTTACCTACATAGCCATGGCCCAAATTTCGGCTGGTTTTTCTCTTATGTCTAGTCTGTCTCTTTAGGTTTGCTTGGCGCCATTTTGAAGAAAGGGCTTTCTCCGACGTAGAAAGAGAACCATGTCTGTTAAGCAGATAGTTTTTTGTTTCGGTAGCAGCAGAAAATTTATTTGTTTGCAAACAAAAATAGTGGACTACCATAAAAGTTTTGTAATAATTTTTAAGGCACTGAGGGGATAAGCAACAACTCGACGTTAAATCGATATTATTACAAAGCAAGAATGATTTATTTTTTTATCAATATTATGAAAGCAGTAGTAGGTAGCTATGGTATTTTAGCATTTAAAAATGATTTACATTGTTTATTACAAATAAAAAAAAATTAAGCCACAATAATTTCATTAAAAAGGGGACAATTACTCACCTGTGTTTTACTACCTGAAGAGTGTTTACTATCACTATTACTTTCGTTACATACTGGTACATATTGTACAGCCGCTATGCCAATATAAAGGTGTGAATATTATATATGACTTTAAAATTGATGAAATAAAACAAAATATAACTTAAGTGAAAAATCAATCTAGTAAAATTGAAATTAAATAAATAAAAAACTAATAAATACAGCTTAAATGCCGATACAAGAATTATTATTTAATGTTTAAAAATACTATTATGGTAAACTGGTGACAGGTGGAGAAGTGTGGTGATTTCAGACTTATTATGTATTATATGTTAAAGTTATTCTTGAAAGTTATTCACCAACGCATTTATAAGAAATGTGAACAGGATATCAGTGATGAACAATTTGGCTTCCGAAATGGATTTGGGACACGGGAAGCATTAACCAGTTTTATTATACTGCTGCAAAAATGTCGAGACCAAAAAAAGAATATCTTTTTATGTTTTATTGACTATCAACAGGCCTTCGACAAAGTAAAACATGATAAGCTGATGGATTGCCTTCACAAAAAGGGACTAGACGAGAACGATTTTAAAATTATCCAAACGCTGTATTTTAACCAAACTGCAGCAGTTAGAACAGAAGCCGGTGACACAGAAATATTCAATATCAAGCGAGGTGTACGACAGGGGTGTGTATTGTCACCACTACTTTTCAATATATATTCGGAAGAAATCTTTGCACGAGCACTAGAGCAATCAAGAGAAGGTGTTAAAATTAACGGCAGAGTTCTAAATAATGTACGATACGCCGACGACACGGTCCTAATTGCAGAGAGCGCACAGGATCTCCAGACACTCTTAGATCGCGTCAGATCGATCGGAGAACAATACGGCCTCAGCATTAACGTCAAGAAAACAAAAACAATGATTGTCTCCAAAACATCCATCCATCCACCCATGGCTTTAAACGTGAATGGTAACATTATCGAAAATGTCGAGAAATTTCGATATCTAGGGTGCTGGATAACGAAAAATATAGATCCAGACATAGAAATAAAATCGCGAATTGAACAAGCAAGAAATGTCTTTTTAAAATTGAAACAAATGTTTACGTCCCAAACACTCAATCTCAAAATCCGATACCGAATGCTGAAATGTTACGTTTACAGCACCTTACTATATGGAATGGAGGCCTGGACCTTCAAAATCAACTCACTAAGGCGTTTGGAAAGTTTTGAAATGTGGTTATTTCGAAGGATGCTGAAAGTCCCCTGGACAGCGCATATGAGCAACGAGCAGGTCCTACACAAGATGGGTACCGACAGAGAACTCTTAAAAATAATGAAAACACGGAAAACCTCATATTTGGGACACATATACAGAAATGAGAAATACCAGCTACTGCAGCTTCTTATAGAGGGGAAGGTAGAAGGAAAACATGGTCCTGGTAGACGTCAGGCGTCCTGGTTGAAGAACATTCGTGAGTGGACTGGTTTGGATTATCAACTTTTAATAAGAAAAGCCAGGGACAGAAATGATTTTGCTGAGGTTATCGCCAACCTTCATTGAAGACGGCACCCAAAGAAGAGAAGGTGACAGGTGATCATCGGTTTTACTGCAACTATTTAAGGAATAAAGGGAAAGTTCTTGAAAGGAAAAAAAAGATTTTTTTCCCTTTACATAGTATTTTTATTTTAAGATATCGCTGAAGGCATATTTCACTATCTTAACCGACTATGCTCTTGTAGTTAAATGGAGAGCAAGGATTTTAAAAATATTTTAACAAAATAACTTAAAATAATAAAATTTTAGGAAAAATTTGGCTTTTCTTAGCTTAATTACACGATAGAAAATTTGTCAATTTTTTAAAACTAGACTTTAAATTTAAACAAAAAAAAAATTGTTTAATTTACTGTTTGTATTTTGAGAACGATTTCCGAAGTGGAAATTGAAACGTCAATAAACGTATTTTTATCTTAATTGTGGCTTATTCCCAGTTTAATAGTAATTAATTTAGATCTTAACTGATATGCAATATGATTTTCAAATGCAATTTAGTCGTTATCAACTTGATTGATTACTCTATAAGCCTTCTGAAAATACGGATTTTGTTTCTCTGAATCTATTTTTTGTTTTTAGTCGTTGGTGTTTGCATCAGTTCTTGAATAACATCCTAAAAAATTTTTTTTTTAGTTTTGAACATGTCAACAATATTGGAAAACATATAAAAATTGTTCCGCCACCAGGTTGTGGGAGTTATTTCTTTAATTATAAAGGGTTTCACAGCATTGTCATGTTAACCATCGCTAATGCTAATTATGAATTTATTATGGTACACATAGGAACAAATGAAAGAGTATCGGATGGTGGTGTTATGAAAAACACTACATTTAATAGAAAATTACCGACAGAACAACAGTTACTTAAATGTAGGGATAAAACTCTGGTTCCGTATGTCTTTGTGGCAGATGATGCATTTCCGCTGTCGAAGAACTTAATTGTCCAATATTAAATCTTCAGAATTCATATCCGAAATTGGACAGTATAATTTTATCACCCAGTAGACCAAATGAATTTATTTGTTATTAAATACACACACGTAGTTAATTAGGTTACATTAGATTTGGTCAATTATCAACAATAAAATTTGGACATCAGTCGAAAGTGCTGACGAAAGTTAAACAATTTACACACAACTTAAATACACATGTCATTAGGTCCGCGAATATATTGACCCAATTAAAACTTATATAAAACTAAAATCTCTTGCCTAGATAAGCATTCAATCAATATTCACTCAAAAAACGTGATAGTCTTCAACGCTCAACTGCAACAGTCTCTACTCAAAGTAATCCCGGGTCAACACCCATTGTGTACGTCTCGTCAATAAACTCTGCTACTATTATTTTGTGTTTCCATTACAACTAAACGAACATCTTCACTGAGCCAACGAAGGGGAATTTGTTCATTAATAAAACCAGTTTCTACAAACAATTTGAGTAAAGAAGAACGTATATTTAATTATCGTCTGAGCCGTGCAAGAAGAATTATAAAAAAATGCATTTGGAATATTAGCTGCAAGGTTTCGAATATTTCGTACACCAATAAATACAAAACCTGCTATCATTGAAGATGTCATTTTAGCAAATTGCGTCTTGCATATTTTTGTACGTAGAAATTTTAGACAAACGTATACGTAGTTCAAAGTTTAAATATTAAAGAAAATGAAAATGGAACTGTAACCCAAAGTGACTGACAAAATTCTGACGGATCATTTGCACCATTGCAAATAAATCACAACAGACTCTACAGAAGAGATGCTATAGAGGTACGAAAATATTTCAAACGCTATTTTAATAAAGAAGGAAAAGTATTATGGCAAGATATAATGATATAAAGTAATACTTGTATCAACAAATAATTAAATGATTATTATTATTACAATAATACAATATATCTCTCTTAATCTGTGTCAGTAATTTTACCTTACCTAACTAATACTATCCTCATCATCATTTAAAGCTTCTGTTTGTTTCTCAGCAACATCTAAACTATCTGTTTCCTCTCTCTAACCATTTCTTGATCTTCAGTGAAAGTCATAATTTGAAATACTACAAAAGTGAATCGTAACCTTCGTCAGTTCTAGTACCAGACACTTTTGATTCTTTTAACTTTTTCAATTCTCGCGTGAACGCTATTCTTAAAGAATTAATTTTTTTTCACCACCATATTTTTGTCGGCGACTGACTCTATTTCTTTTAATTTTTTAATAAATCTATCATAAGCACTATAGCACTACTTTTTAGATGTTTATTGCTGTCCTCTTTAGTTTTAATTTTCAAGATACACGGCAACTCTCTGTAAAACTCAATGAATTCGATTATAAATTGTTTAGAATAATTTCTTATACCACTGATTTTATTTGTTGCTCAATGAACCACCAAAAATAACATATCGTAAATTTGCATGCACGGACTTGTTTGTGCGAAATGTCGTTCCAACAAAAAATAAAAGCCTGGAGATTTAAGTTCTGGTGTTTGAACGTTTAGTATGCACAAACAAACTGTTAAGCTACTCGAATATTTAGGTATGTGCATAGCCGTTTGGGTATACAAAATTCTCGAAATGTAGCGGTAAGGCAAACAAATATATTGACATGTTGGTACAGTTTGATTAATCATATTTAATCTGACTAGTATGAACGTTTAGTTTTAAAACTTACTGTAGTGTTATTTGTATCAACAAACTAGTTAAACTAATTTGATGCTATGTTTAGGGCCCGCTTTAGTAAAGGATGTTTTTTAGAGGTATAGAACTTTAAAGTGGAATAAAACACAGATTATATTTATTAATTAACATGGAATTGACTTTATTCGAAAAAAAAATCTTTTGGCATTTTAATTTAAATATAGTTTCTGGTATATAACTGTCATGGCTGACTATGACGTAGTCTAATCTAGAGGTCCAAGTTTCGATCATTTTTTTCAATATTTGTCGCCGTATATCGGCGTAACGCAATAACGCAGCGAATGTTGTACTTCAAGTGGTCAATCGATTTTTGCTTATCAGCGTAGACTTGTACCTTCATACATCCTTACATAAAATTGTCCGAAATGTGAAACTATGCGGTTAAAAAACGTTTTCTTTAATCAATCAATTCCGGCACGAGCTGTGTGAAAAGTTGCGACGTCCTACTTAAACGACAGATCCTAAATATCATGGTTGTTCAATTGGGGAATAAAAAAGATAGTAATTATGGCTCTATAGCGGTTACCATTATCTGTAACGTTCTAGCCAGCATCGTTTTTGAAGAAGTACGGTCTAATGATTATACCAGACCATAAAGCACACCAAACAGTGAGTTTTTCTGAATGTAATGGTTTCTCAACATTAATTTGAGGATTTTCTAAACTCCAAATACGTCAGTTTTGTGTGTTGGCTTAGCCAATCAACCAAAAGTGAGCTCCATCGCTAAACAAAATTCGATTATGAAAATCGGAATCACCGGCAATAACGTTTTGAATCCACTCACCGAATCTACGAATCTACGCCTTGCTAGGTGATGATGTCCCTTTAATTTTTACACAAGTTGGATATTGTAAGCACGTTAAACAAGATATTTCCGCAAAATCTTCCATTAAGTCGATGGACAGATATCCAACCGCTGTGCACATATCATATAAACTGATTGGAATATTTCTTTTGCTACGCTCTACAGCAACACCAACTTCTTCTGTACATACTGTACGACGTGTGTTAGGATGGACTTGGTGCAAAAACTTTACATGGTTAGTCAAATTTCTTGCTCTGATAGACCATAAATGAACATAGTGCGCGATACGTATTTCGAACAGAATCACAATTTTTAAAATAAATTTGTACAATTTGGAAGCGTTGTTCAGGCACAGAATAATAAACAAACAGAATACCCACTCTCCACGGAAAATTAAGTACGCGCATCTCCTTCGCGCAGACGCTCCGCCATGTTTTACGAGGATTTTAAAGGGAACCAGTGTTGTTTATGTGGTGTGCATGGAAAAAAAAACAGATTTATTTGACTTACGGCAATCATAGACATACTATACAATTATATTAACAGTTTTAAATATAATAACATAAATATACTATATTTAAACATTTTTTTTTGAACCTATTCTCTATCCTTCCATTGTTGGATATAGGTCTCCCCCAGTTCTCTCCATCTTTCCCTATCTTGAGCTGTTCTCTGCCATGTGGGACCTCCTTGTTTCCTGATGTCATCTTTCCACCTCATCTGTGGTCTGCCTCTTGATCTCTTTGCATTATATGGACGCCACTTTCCGATGGCAATTAAACATAAATGTAAACAATTGCATAACCTCACAAATCATATATTTGAATCCTCCTAAAACATGGCGCGCGTGCTGAAAAACTTCAAAGGCGGCATCTGAGAGTGGCCCTTCTGATTGTTTATTATTCTGTGGTTCAGGCATCAACTCTATTAATGCTGAAATTCCAGACAAACCCTAATATAAATCACTTGACAGTTGTCAAAATGGACAACAGTTAAAAAAGTGTTAACAACATATATTTCTAAAACTCTAAAAAAACACCCTTTACCATATAACCATATTATCCCCATTGTAGATATAATACATTTCAAAATAAATTTATTTTATTACGGATTATTATTTATTATTTTCGGATTTTTAAACAAATAAAGGAAAAACGTCAAAAAACTGTCAAATTCTTTAGACGCATTTCAAAATTTATCTTAAAAATTTAAGTATTTAAACGATTATGTTTTCAATTCTGAACGTGTAAATAATATATAATAATAAAATCAAAATCCTATTCGGAGTATTGAATTCGACTCTGAACATAGCAGCTAATACGTGTTTTAAAATTAATTTAAAAACTATTGAAAGACTAAAAATCTTTTCGTTAATTAGTGATCCAGTAGTGTAATAACAAACATAAATACAACAAAGACAGTATGTCACTTTAATCATAACAGTTTTTACTATTATCAAATATTATTTCGGATTATTACGGACTTCCTTTTGGAACTTTTAATTAAATTTTATTGATTAAGAAACGAAAAAGTTTCATATAACAGTTAATTTGTCTTTAAATATGTGACATTTTCGGATCTCCAGTGAGTGCGGTTTTACCCTTAGCGGGTAGCCCTAGAGCTCCTCACTTGAAGGACTCTGAAGTCTGAAAGACTCTGAAGCAGAGATTTTTTCTTCTTAGAAAACCTGTGTTTTATTTCTAAGTAGTTAATAAACCATAAAGGCATTGTCTTTTTCAAGACAATTCCCCAACAAGAGCGTATTCGGCAAATTACGCAATATTGCACAATATTGCGCAATAGTTAGCCAAATTAATAAACATGGAAACTTGCACCAAGATGCTATCTACTTTTCATACGTTTATTATTAACACCGAAGACGACATTATAATCATTTAACCTACAAAATCTCGGACAGTATATCAAACCTGTTCCACTACAGACTACGTAGGTTGTTTGCCAGGGCCGTATTCCAATTACAAAGGAATATTAAAAATAGATAGTTCTGTTCAATCTGAAATTCCTACAACTAATAATACACCAAACAGCTCCTCATCAAATTAATTTAATGGATCACGTACATATTCTTCCGTAACCAATCAAACACCACAATCCAATATATTTCTATAAAAAAAAACAAGCAATTATTTATGATTCAATTGAAAATACCAAACTAGATGATTACTTGTCCGCTCTTAGTCGTCTGATACAAACAACCCAGATCATATTCTGTTCAAAATTATCAGATAATAGAGTATGTATATATTTAGCAAACGAAAAACTAGCAGGGGATTTTATAAATAAAAATCAAAAAATTCAAATAAACCAACAACTCTTACAAGCTCGTAGACTAATTGGCCCCAGTCAGCGATTAGTATTGCTTAATGTCTGTCCCTCAATTTTACGCTTAGTCCTAATATATGCATTAAAATCACATTGAAAAAATCTTCTGTTACCTATAACATTCTTTAGAATAGGCACAAAAACACCACAATGCCAGCATATTCCAGGATTTAACTATCATTAGATAACCAAGCTTGCCAAACATGTAAGCAAATTAACCACTTAACAAAAAATTTCCCAATGTCTACTACGATTAAAACAGATAATTTATATATATATATATATATATATATATATATATATATATATATATATATATATATATATAGCGAGTGTTTGCAACTTTAATTTTGTCGCTTCTCGCATCCCAATCGCCATAATTTCTTATCGGCCCAGTCTCCTTCTTGAAGACCTCTATTTTCCATTTCTATATGAATATTGGATATCCATTTCTTTCTTGACCTTCCCCTTTTATTTCTCTGTGTAGGTCTCCAGTTCCAAACCTTTCGTGGTATCCTTTCTTCGTTCATCCGTCTCAGGTGTCCATACCATTTTAATTGTTTTTCGGCTATCGTATCCATTATTGTGTTCTTTACTTTCATTCTCTCTCTTATGTTTTCATTTCTTATGTGGTCAAACAAAGTTAACCCGGAACATCTTCTCCAGTACATCATTTCCGTTGAGAGGAGTTTTTGTGACATATTCTTGTTAAAGACCCACACTTCTGACCCATACGTCAGCACCGGCTGAATCATAGCCTGATATATATTTTTCTTTGTTTTCTTAGTTAAAGTTTTATTCCACAGGATCGGATGTAGTGTTTTTATCATGTTTTTTCCTTTTCCTATTTTTCTTGTTATATCTTTGTCGTCTCTCCCGTCTTCGCTTAGTGTAACTCCGAGATATTCGTACTGATCAACGTTTTTAATTAATCCGCTTTCTGTTTCCATGTCTTGACCGATGCCTCCTATATTCATGTATTGCGTCTTTTCGGTATTAACCTCTAATCCCCATTTTTTGAATTCGTCTATTAGTTTGTGTATCATGTACGTCATATCTTGTAGGTCCTCGGCAAGAACTACCTGATCGTCTGCGAAGAGGATTGTGTATAAAGGAGTGTCATTTACCCATATGCCCATTGGGCTGCATTTTCTCATCCAATATTTTAAAGCATTACCAAGATATATTTTAAATAGGGTTGGGGAGAGGCAAGAGCCCTGTTTGACACCCTTTGTTTGGGTGAAACCCTTGGAAATTTGGTTTCCAACCTTAATATAAGCTTGGTTATCTTGATATAGCTTTTTCACGGCATTTATATATACTGCATTTATACCTGCGTTTTCCAATGTTGTCCATAGTCTCTGAAGTGGTACGGAGTCAAACGCTTTACGGAGATCTATAAAAGTGGCATGAAGTTCTAGTCCTCTTGCTAATCTCTTTTCTATTAGATGTTTGAGAGTAAATACATTGTCGACACAAGATCTCCTTGGTCGGAATCCACTTTGTTCTTCGATCTCTGTGGCTTATTTTTCTATTCTGGCTTTCAGAACTCTTTCATACAGTTTGCCAGTGGATGACGTAATGCTGATACCTCGGTAATTACTGCAGTCATTCCTGTTTCCCTTTTTGTAGATGGAGTTTATGTACGAGACTTTCCAATCTCTTGGGATACTTTCTCCTTGTAGGCACTTGTTAAACATTTTACAAAGCAATTCTAATGTTATTGCAGTGGCATGTTTGAATAACTCGATAGGTAAATCACCCGGCCCAGGAGCTTTATTATTTTTCATTTTTTGTAATGCGTTTTTTATTTCTTCTACGGTAATCATCGCCACTTCATTTAACCCCGTTTCAACTATATCTATATGTGTGTCTAGAAACTGTGTACGTTGTTCATTTAATAGATTTTCGTAATAATTTTTCCATATTTCTATGTCTATGGGGTTTATTTTTTTTGTTTCGTTTGTATTTTTTCTAAGACTGTTGATAGTTTTCCAAGCTTGTCTGGACCTAGATCCTCCTATCATTGAGCTTATTTCTGCACACTTGTTGTCCCAGGTTATGTTTTTTGTTTTTTTAATTTCCTTTTTTACTATATATTTGTATCTGTTATAGTTCTTTCGGTCTTACTCATCTTTTGTCGCTAACCATTTGAGATACAGTTTTTTCTTTTCTTCTACCAGTTCTAATAAACCTTCTGTCCACCAATAATTTCTACGTTTTACTTTTTCCTTCGTACCTAGAGCTTCTAATGCTGCTTCATGAATTTTGATTTTCAAAGTCTCATACATTTCTTCCGCTGTTCCGTTTATTTCTTCGTCTAATTTTTGTGCCAAAAACAGATAATTTAACATCAAATAATTTAGTTCCAAATATAGACCCAATTCAAATTACAACTGATCTAGAAGAAATGCTGATATACTGTAAAACTTTATTTGAAAACCCAAACTACAACTACCCTGTAACTTACGAACAGTTATTAGACTTTTTCCAAAACTGTGAGAAGTCACCAGACCCATTAAGTAGGCCCAAAATTTATACAGAAGAAACAGCAGAGGTTACAGATCTATTAACTGATATATACCCTTACCTGAAAAATCGAAAAATTAAAGTCAAATACACTCGAATTAAAAATAAAATATTAAGGCAAATCAAATCAGATCTTCAAACACACTTAGAAAGCGACGCATCTACAGAAACTTTTTAATATATTATTTTTAACTCTTTAATTCAATTAATCATCCTTCTCCTCCTCAGTCCTAATCCCTTTTGGGATGTGGTGACACCATCAGGACTTCACAGTTTTTTTAGGATTTCCTCCATTCTTCTCTGTCCTGGGCTAGTTGTTTGGCTTCATGTAACCCCAATGAAACATAAATGGGTGCCCATTTAAAAACGTTAAAATTATTAATTTCAAAACATAATTCTAGTTTAATATACTTACAAGAAACCAAATTTAAAAACAACAAAGCTTATGAAAACCTATGCTACTTCATCAATCCACAACCGTGCACCATGGACTGTATCTATTGCTGCTATCGACATCAGTTTAACAAACCTAAAGAAATCAGAGATATCATCAACCTTCATTAAACAAAAGTTTCATACACTATTAAACAGATATAGCAATACCTACAACACATACACCGATGTGTCAAAAAATGAAAACAGAGTTGGACCAGCAATTAATTTGGAAGACTCCCTTACTCTGGACTCAGTTAGTTTCAAATTGTCGTCAATTAAAACTATCTTTTCAGCTGAATTATTCGCAATTCTAAAAGCACTGTCGTTAATACAAAACAAAACCAAAGAAAGATGTATAATAATTACAGATTCTCTAAGTTCATTATCCTCACTGACTCAATTGTACTGTGACAACCCCCTCTCTACTTCTTATTAAAAAATAACTTAAAAACCTTTCAAATAAGAACATCTAAGTTCACTTTTATGGGTGCCTTCTTATGTCGGAATTAAAGCTTGTAGATAAACAGGCTAAAAACCCACAACTAATCCGATATCCGAAAAAAGTAATATATTGGTACAAAATGATTTAAAACCGTACTTAAAACAAAAAATAATTCAAAAATGGCAAAAACTTGGAAAAACACTACATCAAGACTATACAAAGTCAACAAAGATCCACATCTTTGGTAATCAAAAATAAAAGACAGAAGAGAGCAAGTGTGACTTACCCGTCTCCGTATCGGTCATACACGACTTACTCATAACTATCTATCACAGCTCAAAAATAAACCTGCGTGTGAAGTGTGCAACAGTGTTCTAACAGTAAAACATTTTTTAATACAATGTCCCAAATATAACAGTAAAAGATTTAAATATAGCATACCAAACTCCCTAAGAGATACCCCAGAAGAAAATACAGATACCCAAAAAATATTTTCTTATCTTAAAGACTTTTAACATTTTTAAAAGATCTAAAACCTGCATTATAATACACATACATATTATTATTATTATTATTGTAAACTTATGTATATACGCTAATTGTATCAACAGTCATATTAATCTTAATACGCTAATGACACTGCATGGTTGATGCGTTATTAAAATTTAATTAATTAAAATTAAAAGATAAATAAATAAAGTATACCAAAGTGTAAATAAATAAATTCTAGGAAGCTACTATAAACACCATTTATTATACCTGTACTGTGAGTAAATATTTAAATTTTAATTTTGTTGTGAGCTATGGTCTAATGGAGCCCACCGTGCTAACGAAGGGTTAATTGATGAACAGTAGTTGTAATGTTTGTTTGTTACAAAGGGAGAGGTTTTGACTGCGAAAGTAAGATATTTCTAAAAAATGTAACGTAATGAGGTTTAACACATTTCACCTTATTTTGTTTCTTAAAATAACTAAACTTTTTGCAATAAATATATGTTTAGAAAATTACTTATAGACCAGTGTCGAAACCTTTAAAAAAGGTAAAATGACAAAAAAAAAATTTTAGTAAAAACTTTAATGGCAAAGTTATAGGTAACAAAAAGATCTACAACTTTTGTATTTACACTTTTTTCACATAACCTCAAAATTTTTGTGGAAAGTTAAAACAACTAAGTTTTTGATTTTTTATTTCTTTCTTTTACAAAAAAAAATGTTTTACGAAATTTGGTGGAAACTTGCGTTAGTATCTACCAAATACACTGTAATTTTTTGAAACTGAAAAATTTATTTTTTTACCTGATATTTGAAAAGTTACGCGACAAAATATGAGTTATTTTTAAAAAGTCGGTAGGCTTTTTTTCGCTGAAATTTCTACTTTCTGATAGTGTAAAAAAAATATACATTATCATGGGAAATGTTCTCAAAAAACGCAAAAAACGAACGAAACTCGAATCGATTTTTTTTTCATCATTATGTACAATTTTGAGATATTTATTAAAATAAACACTATAATTACTTATGTTGCGTGAGATTTCATGGTCCATTGACAAATAACCTTTTGGTCCTTTTGATTCAATTAAATGAAAATATTAATGACATTTATTTTCTTAAACACGATTCTGGAACTGTAAAAGATCAATTTTTCACGTCGAATAGTTTCAAATATGGTTTCAAAGGAAAAGTATAGTAAATTCATTATTAGACGCTAAAAATTTTTCGAGTTTGGCTAACAGTTATTATGAAAAAGATAGAAATAAATAAGATATCGCAAAAAATGGATTACAATTAATCAAATCTATTTATAAGTGCAAAAATGATAAGGTAACGCTGAATCAATTAAGATTTCAAAAATATGAATTGGCAAAAATCAAATCATCTTTCGTATTGGCAAGTCTCCCATCCACAGAAGGTGCAGCAGAACAACATTGTTACAGGGCATATTATCAGCTTCAAGTATGGCTGAGCAACAAATTGGGGTTAGAAACAACATCAACGGGGCATTATGCCCAAATTGACAGAAAAGAAATTGATCCCGGAAATCCTGCTCAAAACTATTTGTTACAGCTGTGAAACTGGATGTAACAATTTAAAATGTGGTTGCCAAAAACATGGTTTGAAATGCACAAATTTATGTTCAAGTTGTCACAGCTCAAAAAAAATGCTGTAATGTAAAGGAAATTCTGATGAAATTGTGGATGAGAAACTAACGCAGACAGGAAACAATATTGGAGCACGGGCGCCGACTCCATAAGGCCTGGGTGGGCTCAAGCCCCCTCAAAAATAATTTAGGGGGGGCGTAGCCCCCCCTAAATTTCGAAGGAGTAAAGAGTATATAAAGCATCGGAAACAGATTTTTGATTGCCGCAGAATGTGCTGAAAAGAACAATCTCATGGAAATGAACGAGAGAATTAACCTCCGCCAATGTAAGTTCGCGATAATTCGGAATACTGAAGTTCTGTTAAGTTGTCATCCATTTTATTTTAATGACATTGACATTTAATACTTCAGAAATTTGCATTTCAGTATTTCTTTAATTTACTTTAAATAAACCTAATTCACATCATATTAATCTTTCTATTAATTTAAATCCTTAGAAGGTAATTAAATACATGTACTAAGGTTTTAAATGCCTATTCATGTAATTTTAAACCATATTTACTTTATTATCAAATTGGACATGATGATATAAGCAGAATGATATTGGCAAACTTAGTTTATTAGTAAATGTGTTCTAACACGTGTTTGCAAGTAATTAATACTTAGTAAAAGCATTATAAAAATAAAAACCGCAACTTGTAGCTCTACCTGTCGCCACTCCACCAGTTAGCAAGTTATAAATAGATTGCCTACGTGACTTTTTCCAAGGTCACTGCGTTGAAGTTGTGGCCGCCTGGCTGGCCGTGGAGTGGTGGGAGGAGGGATGAGTTACAGACACCCCTAGCGCGCTCTTTGTAAACAAAACAAACGTACTGTCTACCGCCTCGGTTGTCTTGTCGGCTCTGGCTCTTGCAATCAGTTCCGTTGTTCCGTTTGCACGGTCACAAGCAGTTAGTTTACGTCGTGTTTCTATATGTTGATGTGAATGATGTGATTGATAGTAAGCAGTGAGTAGTGTTTGAGTGTGAATTATTGTAAAGTGATACAATATGGATAAGTTTGTATTTAAAAAGGCGCGTGTTGATAGGATCACAACTCCACTCCCAGCACTAGAATCATCTGTTCCGGTATCTGGAACGTCTGCCAGCAGTAACAGCTTAAATTTGAGCAGCAGCAGCAACCATAATATCATCGGTAAGGGTAAGGGAAGATCCTTTCAAAAGTCATGGTTAACCAAATATTCTTGGTTAGAATATGAAAAACAAACTGACAAAGCATTTTGTAAAGTTTGCAAAGAGGCAGAAGCGAAAGGCCTTATAAAGTTTACTTTAAAGAAAGAAGATGCGTTTACTTCTGCCGGCTTTTCAAACTGGAAAAGGGCCTTGGAAAAATTTCGCACTCATGAAACTACAAATGTCCACAAGGAGGGTATTCTTAAATTGTCAACTGCTTCAAACTCAACCGTAGCTGCCCAGTTAAATGAACACATGAATAATGATATGAAAAAAGCCCGTTTAGCGTTAACTGCTATTTTCACAACTTTAAAATTCCTATGCCGACAAGGTCTAGCAATTAGAGGACATGAGGATATAAACTCAAATTTTTTGCAACTCTTGGAACTTAGGAAAGAAGACGTCCCAGAACTAAAAGACTGGCTAAATCGTTCGGGTTATAAGTGGACATCCCACGATATTCTAAATGAAATAATTGACTTGCTAGGTCAGTCTGTTTTGCGCTCGGTCTTAGTTAACGTGAAGAAATGTGGGCACTTTTCCATAATGGTGGACGAAACTAGTGATGTTTCAATTCACGAACAGGTATCATTTTGTATCAGGACAGTAAATGATGATTTGACCATCAATGAAGATTTTATTGGACTATATGAAACCCCAAACACTGAATCCCAAACTCTGTTCAGTATTGTCAAGGACATCCTCTTACGTTTGGATTTGTCTATGGAAAAATTGAGAGGACAGTGTTACGATGGCGCTTCCAATATGAGTGGAAAATTCAACGGACTGCAACAGTTAATTTTAAACGTGCAGGATCAGGCCATTTACGTTCACTGTACTGCCCACAGCCTCAATTTAGCAGTTGAAGACAGTCTTCGGTGCCTGACTTGTATGAGAGACATAATGAACCTTGCAAAGGATATCATTAATAATGTTAGAGAATCCCCTAAAAGGATGGAAATATTCAGATGTGTAAGCAGTGCCAATGCTACCAGTCTAAGTGATAAAGTAGGACTTCGACCGCTTTGCCCAACACGATGGACAATGAGAGCATCAAGTGTGCAACAAATCTTGAAAAATTATGAAAGTATTCTGGAGTTGTTTGAAACCATCTCTTCCTCGAATAAGAACGACGCAGGTTATAAATGTGCAGGTTTTTTGGAATCTATGCTGAAATTCAAGACTTACTTGTTTTTACAGCTTTATTGCTATGTAATGAACCCAGTGGAAGAGGTAAATCGTAAAGTTCAATCACCTGATTTGAGCGTAACTGATTTAGAAGATATGTTCATTAACCTAGCCTGTATTTTGGAAGAAAAGCGTGGAGGATTTGAAGACTTCTGGAAGTTTTGTTTACAAGTAAAGCCACCATCAGTAGGTGACCCGGAACTAGCACGGAAATGCCGCGTTCCTCAACGCTACGAAAACAAGGAGGCTGGACCACCCCACACATTCAACACACCAGCTGAATATTTTAAAGTCGTATACATCGAAATTTGTGAAACTGTCAAGTCTTGTGTTACCAGTAGATTCGACTCAACAGGACTGTTGAAAGTGATTGCAGTGGAGAGGGAGTGTCTTTCGGTTCTAAAGAAAGGACAACAAAGTGATATGACACGTTCTAAAGAGCTTTTTCAAAATGATCTGGACACTGACAGGTTACTCTTACATTTGTCAATGCTGGGTGACATTTCGAAACAAAAGAATGTGCAAATTGATACATTAAACGACGTTAAAAAGTTCTTTGTACTAGAACCTAGTGTAAAGGAAATGTTACCGGAACTTGTGAAATGCTTGAAGCTGCTTCAAGTTGTGCCGGTGACGTCAGCAACTAACGAACGTTCGTTTAGTGCCCTACGGCGTCTCAAAACGTACCTTAGAGCTACCATGGGACAGAAGAGACTCAACAACTTAGCAATTACTCATGCCCATCAAGATATTTTGGATGAAATAGACATTCGTCCAGTCATCAACGAGTTCATTAAAAGAAATCATGTTAGAAGATCCTGTTTTGCACTCTTCTAAGGATAGACTGCAATTTTCCGCCATTTCCGGTAAACCCTCAACTTCGATGTTATCCTAATTTCAATTTACATGTTATTTTATGATTTTTAATGACAGTTTTTTTTTGCAACTGCTTATATTTTAGTTTGGTAAAACTGCCGATGTACGTTCAAATGCGGAAAAAGATGAAAATGTCCAAAACTATCTAAGAACTTTATGTACCTACTTTTAGAACAAAAAATCTCAAGAATACAAAAATGATCTTTTCCATTATTTGTATACCACCCCATATATACATCGCGCCCTAAAAAAGTATTTGGACTCCGTTATTCTATAATAATTTATGTTTAAAAAATCAAGAACATCTAAATCATTTGTATGCCTAGTTTTTAGTTTCATTTTCTACGGGAAATTCGACTTTTCCGACAAATAAAACTTCACCTTCTTAAAGTACGTATGTTTTTAGACAGTTTTGGAAATGTTTATTTTTCCTTATATGACCGTACATTGGCAGTTTACCAAACTAAAAAATAAGCAGTTGTTAGTTAGTTTATTTTGTTATTCAGGCTACAATAATTTCATTTAATACTAATTATATGATTTCAATACAAGTTACAATAATTTGATGTAAATTGCAACTTATGTTACCTTTATCTAAAATAAATAGCTTTTGAACCCTTTTATGTTAGTTTTGTTACCTATTTTTTCTTTCATACTTGATATTTGCCAAAAAGGAATACAAACTAACAATAAAATGTAGCCTTATATAGAATCTAACTTTGAATTCAAAGAAAATTATTCGTTTAAAAGGATAAGTAAAGTAAGAATATTTTTCAACAATAAAAAAATTTACAGACGATGGACATATTTATTAAAAGTAAACGTAAAGTTAATTGGTTTACTGGTAATAATAACCGTTGTTATTATGAAAGAAAAACTTTAACAATAACAATGTGCCATCTGCACTTAAAAATTTTTAAACAATCAATCAAAACACAAGCTTTCAAATAATGCTATACGCTCAACAAAAAGTCGATTTTTGCTTTTTTATGAATTTTTTTAGTCAACATTTAAACAAATGTTATTGTATACCACCCGTTTTACGTCGCGCCGCGGCGGTTAGGTTAGGTTCAAGTTATCATATCTTAGTGATTAAGGGATAAGGATATAATAACCTGAAACTAACCTAATCGCCGCGGCGCGATGTACGTAATAGAAATAATTGGTAGTATACGTATAACGGAAAAGATCCAGATTTTGCTCTCTAGCTTACTAATCTTTGGCATGTATAAAGATCTAGTCTAAAAATGTTTTCATACACCCCCCCACCGAGGAGATTAAGCCCCCCCAAAGTTTTTGGCAAGTCGGCGCCCATGTATTGGAGATAAAGACGGTGATTGTCTTGAAGATTTCGAAGATCTTCTAGAATCAGAAGGCGACGAAGGAATGCCATTAAAGAGGCAAAAATTAATGCCCTAAAAATATTATGATAAATGATTGAGATATATATATATATATATATATATATATATATATATATATATATATATATATATATATATATATATATATATTGTAAGATTGCCCATGACAAAAATGTAATTAAACATTAATAAACCAGCTTTTCAATTATTGTAAAACAAATCGTATAGCAATCACATTTTTTTGATGAAATTTTCTTTAAATTCGATCTTAATGTTTTGTGGATTTATAGATTTTTTGTTCATCAATGTTTCATGAAATCTTAAGCTACATGACTGATTATAGTAATAATTATAAGAAAATTTTTCGATTCGAGTTTTCTTCGTTTTTTGCGTTTTTTGAGAACATTTTTTACAGTAATGTAAATATTTTTTTACACTATCGGAAAAAGGAGATTTCAACGTACAAAAAACTCACCGACTTTAAAAAAAAAACTGATACTTTGACGCCTCAATTTTCGATTGAAAAGTGGGGTGCTTTTTCGATATTAAATCAATATCAGGTAAAAAAAAAATTAATTTTTTAATTCAAAAATATTAGTGTTTTTGGTACAAAGGCACGTTTTCACCAAATTTCGTAAAAAAACTTTTTTTGTAAAAGATAAAAATAAAAAATCAAAAACTTAGTTTTTTGAATTTCCCACATAAATTTTAAGGTTATGTGAAAAAAGTGCAAACACAAAAGTTGTAGATCTTTTTGTTACCCACAACTTTACCATTAAACTTTTTTCCATAGCACTTGCAGTTTCGCCGAAAATCGCAATAAACCGATTTTTACCCTTAAAAACTCACCCCCTTCCCGACCTCAGATAAAGTGGAATTTATTTTTTTTTTCATTTTTAGCATGTTCTTATCCTTTTTCAATGGGTTTCATTATACTATAATTTTTTTTTGGTTTTAAAAATTATCGACCCTGCTCTATTAAAATTATATTTTGCCAGAGCAGTTAAATATCAATATCAACCTTGGTAGTTATTTGACTAAATAATATTGTTTTCTTAAATAAAAAAAAAAAAAACAAGAATCATATCATCATAGTAATTTTAATTGTTTACCTACCGACAATACATGTGTACTTCCCCAGTACAATAAATCTGGATGAGTTTTGGTCATTAGTAAAATTGTATGCTAAACTTGTTTTATCGTGTTTCGATTCCACGTTCGTGCATCGATTTCCAGATACCTAGGGATGTAATCCATTTCAAAAAGGAAATCGCTGCAATTTGCGAAATATAATAACATCTATACGATGAATAGGATCATACATAGAAGCATAATTATTATAATGTAATATATTAATATAAGAAAATATATATATATATATATATATATATATATACATGTATATATATATATATATATATATATATATATATATGTATATATATATATATATATATTATATATATACATATATTTATATATATATATATATATATATATATATATATATATATATATATATATATATATATATATATATATATATTTATTTATTTAGCGTATGGATAATTACAATACGATAAAAGTAGTATTTAGATAATAATTATGTTCAAATTTTAATTGTAACCCAAGCTAAATATTAAATATTAATGTCCAAATTGCACGGCCATTCAATTGCACCAGGAGAACACTCTGCAAAATCTTGAAGGTCTCCGCTGTATCTGCGGATTGGGCAATCCGCCATGATGTGTTGGATGGTCTGTCTCGGGGATCCACAATCACATTGTGGGCTTTCTGCATGACCCCATCGGTATAGAGAATCAGCACATTTGCCATGACCCGTGCGTATGCGATTTAATTTTGTCCATATAGGGCGTGGCAGGTTTGATCCAGTGAAGCCGATCGACGTACTTGTTATTTTGATGACGTCTGGCTCTAATGTTGGCATGCATCTTTTCGTCCACTGCTCTTGCTTGACAGGGGGTCGTCTGGACTTCAGTCTTTGTTGGTCTCGTGCGGCGTGCGGAATATACTGGTGAATTGGCAGACGATTATTTGCCATGATTTTCTGATATTCTCTGACAAGTGCTGCCGTTCGTCGAATATCTGGAGGTGCTATATTGCTCACAATTGGAAGCCATCCTAGTGGAGTTGATTTAATAGTACCAGATATTAGATATTACTCTCATAGTGTAATTTAGTTGAACATCAATCTTTTTGACATGAGCGCTATTTAGCCATACCGGTGAGTTTTTTGATAAAAATTAAATTCTTACCTACAGTACATTCGAGTCAATATGACTCAGGTATTTATATATAAAGTCCTTGGACTCCTAAGTGGAGCATAGAGCTTCAGTGAAAACGCGCCATCGGGTTCTATTTTGCGCTAAGGCATTCATCTCATTCCAAGACTTTCCTTGGCCTTTTATCTCGTCCATGATGGATCTTCTCCAAGTTTGTACTGGGCGACCTCATTTTCTTTTCCCTTGGGGATTTCACTCTAGGGCAGTCTTTGCTATACTGGAACTATTTTTTCAGAGTGTGTGACCGATCCAACCCCACTTCCTGGACTTAATTTTATTTTGTACCCTCTTTTGTTCGGTGAGGTGTAGCAGATCTTCGTTTCTGATGGTGTTAGGCCAGAACATACGGACAATTCTGTGGCTGGAAGGCAAATTTACAATCTTGGTAAAGAGAGTTAAGTGAAATTTTACTAATTAAAATATTATTATTAATCAAAAATGGGTAACTTAACTACAATTTGATCGTTACGACTGTTTTAAGGATATTACTCAAGATATCTTCTAAAGAGCAAAATAGTAATTACTAGTAAAATGGTATATGTGCACATATTTTCTAACATTATGAAATTAATTGAGAAGCAAATCGATTTAAATTATTTTAGTTTGAGAATTGTTCGAAATGTGTGCTAGTTAAAGGCATTAAATCAAGATATCCCCTTTTGCCGGAATGTGATAGAAGAAATATATATAAAAGCATTATTGCTAGGATATACAAAGTTATCCCTTTTTGCAAGAATGCGGTGTCCACGCAAATCATATTTGTATCAGTTTCTTGTCAGTACTGTCTAAATTGTAAAGACAGCACACGCAAATTTTATCAAGGAACGTTCACTACGATGGCAACTCGAAATAACAATTATTATTCCTCCATTCGCGAAAGAACTAAAGGGCTTGTATTAAGGTGTTTAAACAATGACAATAACGATTACAAGACATTAAATACAAGTAAGTTAATTGCCAACATATTTAAATTTTTTAAATAATATTTTGTGATTTTCTTTCGCAGGGAATTATGTAGATAACAATAAAGAAAATCGTGGTCGTGAGACTGAAATATCAGTAAATTACGTTAATACCTACCCAGCCTACCACTTTACCAAATATTGCTTCGCTGTCGGGATATTTTCGAAGATATTTGATCTCGTGAATTTAAGACAATATTGAGAAAAAAAAAATGTTCAATTATGCTCATCAAAATATCCTCCACGTGTGGTATAATTGTTGATTATTGATCACGACATTCCATTTTTTTTAGTAAAAGATAAAGAGAGTAGATAAAGAGTAGATTTTAGTACAGCGTACAAAACGTTGACACTTCAAAACGTGACTAAATTCCTTTTTTCTTATTTTTACAGTTTAGGCAATAGATAAAATATGCGAAATGGAATAGTACCGAAGGATCGCGGTAATTCTCGACAAAACTTTGACCACTATACTAAAACAATTTATAATTGAAGGTGATTACTTGGCAACATCGCACTTAACGAAGCCCTTAACGATAAATTTTCAACGGAATCATATTCCACTTATTAATTTTGCAGAGGCGTACCAAAGAAAATTTAATTATTTCTTTATAATTGTTTATATTTGTTTAATATAATAATATAATAAACACATAAGTAATTAATTAAATTTAAAACCGATATAATTATTAAATTATCATGTGTCGTGTCTTTTAACAGGTATCTTATTCGCTCCATGCGTAACCATGGTAGGGGTACCTTACGCATAAATTTTATCAAAAATGGGTGCAAATACATGTTGCATATTTAATTGTGAAAATAATAGCAAAAATAGCGAGTGTAGTTTTTATAGGTTTCCAAAGATTACATATAAATTCAAAAAAAGTAAACGATGGATTCGTGCTATTAATATGAAAAAGTAAATATCACATAATTTCATTTTTTGCAATTAAAATAGGAAAAATTTAAATACTTTACCTTAGATGATATTTCATAAGGTTGCAAGCTTACTGCAGCCTGCCTGAGGACTTTAGCTTTTATATCATAACTTTTACTACTATTGTTTCAACTACATTCTCTTCCACATGAAAATCTTGATTTGCCAGTACTAGATTTTTCCCTTTCTTTTCTGTTTGGGGTTGCAAAGATAAATTATGATGAATTTTTAGAAACCCAGTTTTAAATACTACATTTATTTTGTACATAAACTGAAAAAATATATTTAAAAAATTAATTATTTATTAATAATTGTCAGTTTCGTATATATTTAACATATGTTTAACCTCAAATTGGGAGGTCCAAAACTCCCAGATGAAGGCAATAGGTCAGTCACGCATGGAGCGAACAGTTGTTTAACAAAATAAAGTAAAATTTTATTGTTTTTGTAGAGTACCTAATAAAGTACTTCAAAAAACAAAGATTTTTGCAAAATTCTTATTTTTTCATTAGACTAAACAATCTGAAATTTTAACATACGATTTTGTCGTTGCACTTCATTCTCTATTTATAGAATTGCTGTCTGCTATGAGCGTTGTATTTGTTTTGTTTTAACTTGAATTGAATTGATTTAACTATTTATTTAAATACATAAGTAATTACATAAAAATTAAATTTAAGACCGATATAATTAATAAATTATCTTGTATCTTTTGACAGGTATTTTATAGTTGTCTAACAAATTAAAGTTAAATTTTATTCTTATTAGAGAGTACCTAATACAAAACTTATTTTCTAATTAAACTAAACAATGTGAAATTTTAACATACGATCTCGTTATTACACATCATTCTCTATTTATAGAATTGCTGTGTGCTGTAAACTTTATATTTGTTTTTTTTTTTAACTTAATTTGACAGTTTCTTAGTGTTTATTTTTTAATTCAAATATGAAAATATATTGTTCATATAAATTAAAATGAATTAAATAAACTAAACTATTATTATGTGAATACGTGTATATAGTAGTGCATTTGTTTATTTCAGTAAATTCTCGAAATATGAAATAAAGATGACACTAACTGCTAAAGAGTCAATAGCTCAGTTAGAAAAAGACTCAGAAAAATATTATTTGTAAAGAATCAATAAAATTGGATATTGCAGGTACATATGAAATATAAGTGATTAAAAATTCTGACAATTCTGATTATGATATTTCTCTGAACCACAGATAAAACGTCCAAAGAAAAAACTAGTCAAAAATATTAAATCCAAATTTGTACCAACACATACTTCTTCGTGCTGCTTTGTGCTCAGTGGTAATTCAACATCAGTCTGATTGATATTTAGGCAACAGAAAAGCCAACCATGGAGGCAAGTCATATATTGAAGTTTTTTCAGTCTTTTTTAATAAAAACGTAATTAAGAGCATTTGATATTTTACAAATATTTATGCATAGCAGAATAACCGTCACGATTTTGAAATGAATAGCATAGATTTGTATATTATCTGGTTCGCACTCTGCTTTAAGTTGATATACATTGGTCAAAGGTGAGGATAAAGAAGTGCACATTATAAGAGAAAGAATGAGCCAACATAAATTATTAATAGTGAAGAATCGCTACATCAGTGCCAAGCTTAATAAATGTACGGTAATCTAAATTTGCTTTACCAGATGAAACCAGATTCGAAAATATTGGCCACATTATAAAAAGAGACGATGGAAGAATGTGGGATGTGCAAAATTACTACTATTTATTTATGTAAAAGGTGTAAAATGCATGTACATTCCGATTGTTTCGAAAATTTTCACCTTCCAATTTAATTTACATTTAAGATGCAATATGTTCCTTTATTAAAACTTGTACTGTTTTCATTGAAAATGAGAAAAAAATCTTTTAAGTTATAAATTAGTCTTTTTTATGTGTTTTTAATACAATCTAATAAATTAATTGTCAAATTTCTCTTTATATATTGACCGGCCGTTAACGGGTTAATACTATACAAAGAATAAACTTGACGCAAATTTACTTTACTTACCTCAAAACTATTTTAAAGTTAATAATAAAGTCTATTTAATAAACAAACTTCCAAGAAATAAAACACACTACGCCTATGCACATAATAATTTGAAAAGTATAAAGTAAAATATTATATTTCACGTATTAGCATTCTTTCTAAGAATGTAAATATATATAGAGGAGCAAAATATTGATAAGTTTGCAGATATTTTAAACTATTCAATAAACTTTTCCCACTACACACTTTTGAATCGCACCAATTTATATTGTTACGGGGGAAAATGTAATGAGGACTATATTATTTTTTCGCTTATTTACATGGGCGAAGTATAGACAATAAAAATAACCCCTGTAAGAATTTACCAATGATATTTTACACGGTTGCCGCTACCGTTTAGTTCAATTTGTAGATTAGTCACCTTTAATTGAAAACTTTTGAGAAGCTTTTAAGTATTCTTAAGACTAAAAACATTGATAGTAGAGATCTACAAATTATATCGAATCTGTATCAAAACCAGAAAGCAAGAGTAAGAGACGAAGGAGAACTGACAGAGGAAGTAAGTATACTTAGAGGAGTTCGACAAGGGTGTATCCTTTCACCACTCTTATTCAACGTCTACAGTGAAGTGATTTTTCCGGAAATAGCATTAATAATATTAGATATGCCGACGATACTGTCATATTTGCAAGTGACATGGAAGATCTACAGTACATAATACAACATGTATACAATGCATGTGAAAGTTACGGACTGCAAATGAATCTCAAGAAAACGAAATCAATGATATTCTCAAAAAAACCACAAAATGTAAATAACCTGATCATCAATAATACAACGATAGAAAGAGTAAAAACATATAAATATTTAGGAACGTGGCTAACCGAAGATGGAGATCAAGTAAAGGAGATCAGATCTAGAATAGAAATGGCAAGAAACACGTTCATAAAATTGAAGAAATTACTTTGCAACCGTAACCTTAATCTAGAGATTCGCACAAGAATGCTACGTTGTTACGTCTTCTCTACTTTACTATATGGCATGGAAGCGTGGACAATAAAGCAGTCTGAAATCAAAAAATTAAACTCCTTTGAGATGTGGTGCTACAGGAGAATGCATAAAATATCGTGGATTGAAAAAGTAACTAATATAGAGGTGTTACAAAGAATGAAGAAAGAATGTGAAGTCATAAAAAACTGTTAAAATTAAAAAGATTCAATATCTTGGACATTTAATGAGGGGTGAGAAGTACGTATTACTGAGGTTGATTATGCAAGGGAAGATACAAGAGAAGAGAAACCCAGGACGACGCAAAATGTCCTGGCTAAGAAATTTGAGAGAGTGGTTCGGCTGCAGCTCATTAGAATTATTCAGAAATGCGGCCAACAAAGTTAAAATAGCGATGATGATTTCCAACCTCCGCTAGGAGAAGGAACCCAAAGAAGAAGAATTGAAAACTGTCCGACTATAATTCGATAAGGGTCTCCCAGACTCGTGGTATGTATTATGGGAATATGAATGAAAATTTATTTCTTTTTAGTTGTTTTGTGCATACTATTTAAATTTTTATACACTAACAAACAGTCATACACACATGTCAAAAACGAATTCCTAAATCGGCAATGATTGGTATGGATTTAATCACATTTTACGAAGATGTACATGTACGCCCGAGTCTCTTAGACTCATGTTATAGATCCTAGGGTTAAAACGTATCAAGACAATACTTAATACTGTTAAATAAATTGAACATAGTCTCAGTCGTATAATAAACAATCCACAGCAAAGCGTGGCCGGGTCAGCTAGTTTAATACAAAAACATAACATATCATGCATATTGGCGTCAATAATTTGTTAATTTATAATGGAAGAATCGGTGTGAGCTAGTAATGATATATTTTTTTTTAATTTTTTTAATTCCGACCCACAGAAACAATATTTTCTGAACACTGGTCTATCATATTATATTTCTATAACAAGTTATATATTAAAAAACCTTTCCTACCCCTATCTAAAACATTATTCGTTAACTTTCATTTTAGGGTTACTGTGCTAAGAAAAAAAGCCGATAACACAAAACCGCCAACAGATTTTTTTATGAGCCTTGAGTTCAGTAAGTATAAACACAATTTTCCTGTGACAACAAGAATAATGACAAAAAGTCCGCCATCTCTTTGGAATTATGACAGTCTCGTGGGATACAAAGAAAAGACATACATAATTTAACAATATGCACGGCATTTGACTATGTAAAGAAATATATATTTGGGTTTTATAAAACCTACAGAACGAAATAAGACAATGCAATTATTTATTTTTTTGAATGATGTTCTAAACCGGCACTAAGAGTTGGGGTAAAGAGATAAATGTAGAGATGGTGGGCTGTTTCTATATTTGAAAAACGTGTTCACCGTACAGTTTAATGTTATATCAACATAAAAGTTATATTATATTTAAATAAAATAATAAACTGTGCTAAAAAAAAAACACGGACAATTATAACACCTTTCAAGTTTTTTATTTAGCTTTCAAGTGTTTCGACAACTTATTACATTATAATCTATAAAGAAATACATAAAATGTTATTATAGTGGTACAATTATTATTTAATAAATTCTAAATTTCCTGATAAAACCTAGTTTCACAGAGGAAATTAATAATGTGTTTGAATTGATCTGACGAACTGAGAATATTTTCTATGTTTCGACTCAAAAGATTCTTCTTTCTGTTGTTGTTGAAATAGAGACAGCCTACGAGAATCTGTTAAATAGATAAAATATTATCACAGTATGTACATGTATGTGCATCTTAAAAAGTCAATAAATATTTATGAATTAGTCTTGTGTGAATTCTGAAAAATAGGATTTTAAATCATGAATGTGTTGCTTGTGTGAGTCTATTTCAAATAGGTAAAGAAATAATAAATAAGACTTACACACACTAAATTTAATTTAACTATCAGACAACCGGTTTCGCTTTCTACAATATGCAAAGCATCTTCTGGTCTCGGTACAAAGTTAAATAAATGATGCCGGTACTCTATTAATTGATGGATGGTAGAACATGGTTGAAACTATCATGTATTGTTAAATGGAGAACTTAATTTAGCTATTGTATTTGTTTAACAGTAAACGGGAAGTTCTTGAGGAGATAGATTTAATCCAATGAAGTAGAGATAGGTGTGTAATTGTTTGTTAAATGAAAGTGATGTTATATACCATTATAATATTTAAAAGTTATTTATACTTATTTGAGGGATATATTTATGAAATGTGTGTTATTTATTGAGTATTTGTTTTATGAAGGTGACAGTTTTATGACAATGAATAAGCTTAGATGTACAAATTGTGTAAGTGTTCAATTTTTTTTCAACTTGCAATTATCAAATTTCTTTGATAAAGTTCTATTGGTAAAATAGTAGATTATTGCAAAGTCGAGTATATAAAATATTAAAATTAAAACAACTAAGGACAATTTAAACACACTAAAACAGAAAACACTTGGAAGGGACGAAACAAACATTAAATTTAAAAAGGGGAAAGGACTTTTATGCACTACATCTCAGTCTTAGGCACAATGAGTTTTTGTGTTATCATAATATGATAACATAACATCAGATAACATCAGATAATATCAGATAACATCAGATAACATAAAAACTTATTGTGCCCAAGACTGAGATGTAGTGCATAACAGTCCTTCCCCCTTTTTAAATTTAATGTTTGTTTCGTCCCTTCTAAGTGTTTTCTCTTTTAGTGTGTTTAAATTGTCCTTAATTGTTTTAATTTTAATATTTTATATACTCGACTTTACAATAATCTACTATTTTGCCAATAGAACTTTATCAAAGAAATTTTATAATTACAATTTGAAAAAAAATTGCACACCCACACAATTTGTACATCTAAGCTTATTCATTGTCATCAAACTGTCACCTTCATAAAACAAATACTCAATAAATAACACACATTTCATAAATATATCTCTCGAATAAGTATAAATAACTTTTAAATAATACAATGGTATAGAACATCACTTTCATTTAACAAACAATCACACACCTATCTCCACTTCATTGGATCAAATCTATCTCCTCAAGAACTTCCCGTTTACTGTCAAACAAATACAATAGCAGAATTAAGTTCTCCATTCAACAATACATGATAGTTTCAACCATGTTCTACCATCCATCAATTAATAGAGTACCGGCATCATTTATTTAACTTTGTATCGAGACCTGAAGATGCTTTGCATATTGTAGAAAGCGAAACCGGTTGTCTGATAGTTAAATTAAATTGATTGTAAGTAAGTCTTATTTATTATTTCTTTACCTATTTTAAATAGGATTTTGTTTTTTCGTGTCATGGAAGGCAACTCAAGTTTTTTAACGGTGGAATGAATATCACAAAGCTTGAAAGGGATTTTATTCCATGGGGATAATTATTATGCCTACCACAAGGGGTATTACTATGGGGGCTGAAAGTTGGAGGCAGAAACTATTAGGGTGAAGAAAGGGCAAGCAAAATAATCGAATCATATGCGCAAGGCACTAAGGAGTTTTTTAGGAGAGCTGGGTTCGTGGATAAGTAAATGGCAAAGGGGTTGGATTGGGCAACTAGAGAAAAATGAAATAAAGGGTCATGAATCTCTTGGGAGAAATAAAAACAAAACGAAACAGGGAACACATCTAGTAATTTAAAAAGGACGCCACTTCGAGGTGCCTAATTATAACTATTATAACAGCTAGTTGTAAGTAGAAAAATAATTATTAGAAATTCAAAATATATCTTTTTCAAATAAAACTTAAAAAAAGGTTAGTTAGAAAATAAACAAAATGTTAGAAACAAAATTTAACATTTATTGTAGTGTCACCACAAACAGTTACAAAATAAGATAATAATATAAAAATAAGATAAGATAAAAATATTACCTTAAATAGCCGCAAAATACAAAAATACAATAAAACATACATGTGTCATCTGTTTACAAATTCTGTTGCTACAAAACTTACAAAATTGCATGGAGGTTGACCGTTTTTTTTTAAACAAAACAAATCAATATCAAAATACTAAAACGAGCTGTCATAAATTAACATTAAATTTAAAACAACAATTAAAATGACAGCTAAAGTTAAAACCTTAAATTTACAATTTAAAAAAATGTCTGTCTGGTACAACTGGATACAATGGCAACATTTCAAAACTCAGTTAAAACTGTAACTGAACCATTAAACTGCTACGATATTTTACATATTCTTCAGAAAAAAAGACGAACAGCGAGGAACATTTTAAATTTGACGTAAAATTTGGACGTAACGTTGAAGACCACCGCTCTTCACCAGGGCTCCAACGAAAGTGATTAAATTATCTTTAAAATTAATTCACATAACTTGAGATAAACAAAACACAACGGAAACTAAGACGTAAATTATTCATTTGAAAACGCAGTATATCGGCCGGCTTAAATCAAAGGATTATCGACAGCAGATTACGCAGCTGCGAAATAAATAAACAACTCTAAAATGGTTTATATTAACTCGAGCCGCCTCGAAGAAGGATTTAAAATGTACATCAGGTATGTTAACTTGAAAGATACGAACTAGGAAACATGAAAAAAAATCTTCGTTATATTAAACATATATGAGGGGACTTCAATATATAATACATGTAAGAGGGGATTTCAATATACACCAAAGAATAAACGAAATTGCAAATACTACAATTTTGCCAAGACATTTGGATGATATTTTTAAAATACGACTATAAATCTGTATGTAGTTGTATGTTTTCAGCTTCCATATTAGAAAACGCGGTTTATTTTGTATAGAGCTCCGCTGGTTAATAACCAGGGATTCCTACATGAGACGGAATACAGTTTATAGTTATGGATACACCCAGTAAGATTAAATTATCGAAAGAGTTTTGAATAGCTTGAACCAAAGGATGTAACTATGTACATACTTTTGAGACAATAGATAGATGTTAAAGAGTTTGTATTGCTACTTTTTTATATTTTGGTGATAGTGTAAGTGTGTAGCTCAGAGAATACAGATTAATTCAGCACGTATATTTGCAGAGTTGGTCAAATCTGTTATTAGCAATTAATTCTTTAAAGGTTTGCCTTAGAAATTGTGGATTTGTCTGATACTTATCATAATTAGTCAACGAGAGATTAAAATCTGCTATCAATTTATTCTAGGAAGGTTAAAGTGATATCAATATTGGATGGAGACTAAAAGATCGATATTATTTAGATATGGTGGGAGATACTGTGGGATAGATTGAAGTTAAATAGGAGAAGGAGAGTTTAAAAGGTCATTGATTCGTAATTATTATGCTAAATTTTTGGTATGAGCTAAAATTTAAGACGAATATTTTAAAAGGGGTTACTGGCGACGTAGACAAAGTAGAATTTCATTAGCTTCTCTGTATAAACTCTCTGTGAAGATCGACATAAAAATTTCAGAGCAGATTCGAAGTGCAATGTTGTGTACAAAATTAAGAAGTCATAAATATGATGGACCAGCTTACATATAAATAAAACTGCAGTAGTCTATTTTAGAATAAATAAAACATTTATAGATCTGAAGAAAGGAGTCTTTGTCTGCACCTCAATGATGATTGGAGGTTGGAGTTTTATATATGTGAAGATTTGTCATTCACTTAGTCTTGAGATCTTTTAAATGGCATTTTCAAATAAGTTTACTGTCAGATAACAGTCCTAAAATCTCTATACATTTTTCTATAGGAAGACAAGTACCATTTATGGTAAGTTTATAATTTATTGTACTGGGTGTCCTGCGAAAAATCTTGATTTTAGATTTTTGTCTTCTTATGAGAAAAGTTAAATCCACTTATTGAAGTCCATTCAAGCAATTGGTCAGTAGCATTTTTTAAGCAGTTTGCAAGTGGCAACAGCGTCTTTGCCTCGGCAGAAAATTAATAATAAAAAATTAATATATTCTCTGAGTAGAGTGCACGTTCGCACAAGTTCGCACGTTTTTTTACATATATTATTTAAAAGAATTATAAAGATTGTAGGACATAATACTGATTCTTGAGGAACCCCATTAGTTTGTTTGAAAGTCACAGAGACTTTGGCATTTTCTCTCGCATTAAAGGTTTTATTTGTTAAAAATTGAATAATAAATAAAGATATATTTCCAGATATATTCTACTTCTTAAGTTTGGCTATAATAAGGAGCCTATACAGATCGAACGCTTTTTTTGGTATTGAACGAAACAGCTTTTATGTCTTCTTTGCACTGAGAGGCGTTAATGATTTATGTTTGGAGGACTACTACTATGCCTGCTGTATTTCGTTATGATATAAAACCTGACTGTGCCAAACATACTGTTTTATATTTATGCAGGTACCTACTATAGGAGTCTTTTATTGATCATTTCACATAGAAGTTTGCACATTGTACAATTGAGAGAATTCGGTTTCTATGAAGTTGGATCAGTTAAAGAGTTGCTTTGTTTTTCAACAGGAATATTTATTAATTTCTGCCACAAATTTGATAATTGTTTTGTGGTCTATATTAAGTTGTAAATTTATTAAAAGCAGTTTAGCTAAACTAGGTCTAGGTATAGAAACATTTTAAATAAATATTAAAGGAATGTTATGTGTACCTGAAGCTGAATTTTTGCAACCGTACAGTGTGTCTGATAAATCTTGTAATCTAAACAACATATCCAGAAAAAATTAATAGGATATTCTGCTATCTGATAAATTGTAGTTTAGATTGGTAGACATGGGAAGCTGCCACCTTAAAGTTAGTTGTTGTTTTCTTATAAAAATTTTTACCCAAGATGTTAACAATTTGTTGACTTCAAGTAACTGTGCTCTTTTGAATAAGTATGGCAGACATTTTTGGATAAATTTTCTTTTCTGTCATGTTTTTAATTTTTTTCCCAATTTTGCTGGAAGAAGTGTAAGTATTTCTGAAAGAAATTTGTTTTTTTGTCACAAGTTTGTTTTGCTTTGGCTTTGCTGTTTGAGAAAAGTATTTCGTTTAGGTTGTTACCAAGATTGCATTTTCTTCTGGCCGCTAGGTAGTAGTGTTGACAGTCAAGATGAATATGTTTTACGGAAGTCGTTTTGTTGCAGTACTGGCACAAAATCTAATTACTGGAATTCATTAGATGTCCATGTGTAAGACGTGTGCCCTATTTTTAATCTTCGAATGATAGATTTGTCCTTTCTTTTCATTGGTGGGAGCTGATGGTAGAAAATGTTTGGTTGTAGAATACTTAACTTGGTATTGCTTATTTTCCAGTGATCATTTTAAAGGTCCATTATTTTATGTTTGAGTGTTCTTCTTAGATCTAATATTGTTTTAATGTATTTTGTTACGTTAAGAGAACATGCTTATTTTGCTGCTTGATCGGCTTTTTCGTTACCTGGAAAACCAACGTGTGATGAAACCCACAGTATTGTTGCTGTAGTTCTATAAGGTTTAAGACGATTACATATACTCTGGATTTCTTGAACGATTGGGTGGATATAATTTACGTTTCTTAAGGCCTGCGTGGAAAACAGAGAGTCCGTACAGATTTCTATAGTTTTATCATCGTTGAGTGGAGGTTTCATCGCTTGTTTAATTTCATATAGTCCAACAGTATAAATACTGCAATTACTGGAGACTAGAACCACATTGACGGTGGTTGTAGTCGTTGTAACAGCACAACGAACAGCTTTTTCAGTCGTAGATGCGTCTACGTAAAGGACCTAATTGAAGTTGCATTGATGTAGTATTTTGTAGAATATTTGTTTGATAATGGAAGGTGATATTTCATTCTTATTATATTTGAATAATTCGATATTAAAATTTGGAAGTTTACATATTCATGGAGGAGTTTGAGGGACCGTGAAAGGGCTGGTCGACAACATATTGACATATAAACAAGGAAGTAACATTTGTATAGTGAACGGTACCATTCCAGGATTATTAGTAACTTGTAATTGTCTATTACAGATGAGGTTTCTTGTGGTATTTGCTGAAATTCTAGCTAAATAGAGCAGTAGAAGTTATTGTCGTCTTAGATAAAGCGAAGCTTCAAAATATTCTACATGAATATTTTTACAGGACTAGATCAGAATGCTCATAAACAGAGTCAAAGAGAAGTATTTTGGACTACATTTAGTGAACGTAATAGTGATTTACTTAATGACATGTAGAGAACACTACCATAGTCAAGTTTTGAGCAAATAAGAACTCGATATATTTTTAGTAGTCTTTTCTCATCGGCTTCTCAGCTATAGTGAGCTGGTGATTAAGAAAGATTCATTCTTTAAAGGCAGCTACCCTTAAGTTATCAAATGTGTGGTCTCTAGGAAACTTTTTAAATTAAAATAATGCCGACAAGCTTTATTTGGTCTACTATTTGGAGAAAATTTCCATTCAGAGTAATGGTTAAAGATTGCGTGTTTTCTCTTCTGGTAAAATGAATAGAGCTGGATAAAAGAATTTTTGAGATATCTGTTAGTTTTGAAATTTGTCATAGATGTACTTATCACCAGTTGTTTCGTGTGAGAAGTGAAGATTGGGTAATTTTGTAGAAACACCTAATAAGAGTTTGTTTTTGTCCTTAAATTTTTTTATTTGATAAGACGAGTTGTAAGAATGTTTCTGCGTGTAGGTGGCTACTACCGTTACAGTTTTCAAGAATAGCAATTATGTTATCTGCTGAGATTTTGAATATTTGTGGAGTTTCTTTAGTTCGCGAATATTGTTTTTGCCATTTCATATAGAGTATACTCAAAATTTGACCGTTTAAGTTTTTTTTGCTTTGTAGTTTTTAAAATCCAGCATGGATATTAGTTTGTTCACTATACGTAGATTCTTTAGTTATGCTAGTTTTGTCGATAGAAAAAGAAAGTTTTGAGTTTGTGCGTTTATAGTGTTTTTGTATATCTGTCTATGTTGACTTGGATGTTTTAATGAGAAGTGGTTATTTGAGGATGTATGTGGTAACGACATGCTCTGATCTTTTACAGACGAAACGTCCAGGAAAATATGGTTTTCATTATCTTCTAAAAAGAGCAGAAGAGAGATTTAAAGCTCAAAAGTTTCGAAGGTTTAATACTTTCGTGTGGGATATACGGGGAGAAATTGGATATTAAGATTCTCTGTGTATGACAAATGAGTTTACGTATGTTTTAAGTTATTGAGTCAATTTGCATGGTAGGACGAAATGTTTTAAGTTCATCTACTATGTTTTATTAGTTAAATATATACAGATCCTATTTTTGGAGATTCAGGAGGCGAAGCAGATATTACTGGCTTGGATAATATTACCAATTGCTTTTAAATAATCAAATAATTTGAGGATGTCTTCGGCATGGAGTACGATTGCTTGTTATTTTTTTGGGTAGGTTGGTTTCGGTGTTGTTTTTGCTGCTGTTACATGTCTGACATTAAGGAAGTGTTATTGTTTAGTGTATCTTGATTGTTAAGTATTATTGAATACTGTTGTGAGATTGTTGTAGAAGAAACAGTTGGTATGATGGTCTTTCCTCTGCTGCTAATGTACACATAAGCTGCACGTGAACTGTTGATATTCACTGACAATTTATTGTTTGATGAACTCAATGCCTAGCCTATAGGGCCTGCAAATTATTTGTATTAACTGTTTTTATACAATAAAGTTTATTATTATTCACTTACACGTTTAGAACTGAAGAAATAAGCGTTTGAATATTTAAAGTTTTAAGAGAAACTTTAAATGCGTCTAAACGCTTTGACAGTTTTTTGACGTTCGTAGTATCACTAAAATACAAACATTTGCTCAGGATGTAATTTGTTCAGAAAACTATTAAAATTTTATTAAAACTAAAGTTAACAACATTCTCAAACTTTGGCAAATATTAATTGTTTTGTGTTCATTTTTCACCTGAATGTGAATGTACATATATAAAAAAACAAAAATTAATACTTAATAAATAAAAATATGTTATATTATAGATATCTTTGACCTTAAAGCCAAAATTCAAATATTCAAATGTAGTTTTTAAAATGTTAGACTTCTTTTAAAAATTACCCTTATTAGCATCGGCAGATCGGGTCATCGGATAGCCGGAGCGATATTATCGATAACGAGCTGCCCTTTAGGATCAACTTTTTTGTAAACAATCCCCAAAATAGCTAGAATAAATTTTAATGAGTCGCTTCTTGCTTACTCACATATCGTTTCGAACCCGTTAATAAATGATTTATTCCCTAAACAGACACTCGAGTGCCTCTTAAGCCATTCCATTATAGATAATCTCTTCCATCATATGGACAGATTAGAGCTTTTGATATTATGAGCTCCACTTTATTAAAGCCTCTAACCTTACCCAACTCAAGTTGATTTGGGCCAAACCGCAAAGAACGACTTAGACGACATGCTTTTATTTCAAGACATGAAAGCTGTTTAGGAATATTTTTCAAGTATAGTGGCTAGTCGAGATTTTATCGAGTTACATTATTGACATTTTCATCGTAAAGTTATTCTTAAGATATGTAGTATTTAGCGATACAGTATGTGACCTAGATATTATGCATGTTTCAGCGACATACTTTCGTCAAATAATGAATATTATAAAATTATAAAAAAAATTTAGGTTAATACAGATATTATAAAATAAAATCCAGTAAATTAGGTAAAAAAGTTTGACACTATCTGAGGACTATAGATTTTCCTGGCAAGTTTGACACTATCTGAGGACTATAGATTTTCCTGGCCGTTATTTTGAAATCGTACAATGTTGTCAGGGTTTATAGACTGGCTGTTCCTAACAATTCATCTGCATCTACGACAGACATTACATGAAATTATATAGTTCCTCGCAAATCATCTATACTACTTGTATTGTGTCCCCTTAGGATCCGTCTGCTGGTTCCAATCGGTATTGAATTTAATAGGTTTTGCGAAATTTAAAAATATGTAGATGTGTACCACTTAAAAAATACGTTATTGTTAAGTAATGTTAGAAACGATATAGGTCTCACTGACTTACACAGGTGTAGCACGTGCTTATTATAATATTATTGCAGTCAGTTGTGTGAACAATTTATTTTTACATCGATTCAGCAAAACGCTTCAACCATTTTTATCGATAGAATGATTGCAACCTCAGTATTCATTTAGTACCGCAGAGTGATAGTTGATGTCCAGTGTTATAGTGATTGTTTTCTGCTATTTAAAAATACTCATGCCGTCAAGGTATAGTTGTCCTATTTTCAGTATAGCAGAGTATTCTTCTTCTTTAAGTTCCATCTTCTATCAAAGGTTGGAAATCATCATGGCTATGCAGACCATGTTGACTGTCGCTCTAAATAATTTTGCACTACTGCTTTTAAACTATTCCCTTAAGTTCTTAAGCCACGATATTGGTTGTCTTCGCACAACAAACTCATTTTAAAATAACAAAATTTACAATTTGTAAAATTAAATAAGCGTATCTAGAATTGGGCAAAATCAAGAACATGCAGGTGGTGGAGTTTCAATTAATATCGAGAATTCCTATGAATATTGCAGTATTTCTCTAATAATTAATCTAGTAGTTGTAGCCGTGCACTAAGTAGGTCCACTAAAAGTTAATCTCTGCAGTTTTTACATCGCTCCTAGTCCTGATCCAAGTATAGTAGACATTTCTAATCTTTTATGTTAGATTTCTACACCTCGAACTAAATGGGAGATTTTAATACACATAATTCATTACGGAGCTCAAAAAAATTGACAAAAATGGAAATAAAAAAAGGAAACATCCTTAATAATCTCAATTTACTCGATAGGTATACTCGATATAATGCAGCAACATGAAAGTATTCAGCAATTGATTAATCAATTTGTGAACCAAACTTGCAACCTAGTGTACCGTGGGTCGCTTTACCTGATCTATATGGAAGAGATCATTTTTCCATCTTAGTTAACAATCTGTTGTACCATAAGCACAATACACACATCACCAAATAGACACCAACTGAACACTGTCCTCAACATTGATTTTTTTATAAGCTATGATTCTTAAAGAAATGAGACTTAGAACAAGATTTTAACGAGAAAACATTCTTTTTTAATAAAGTCATTACCATCATCATTATTTTGGCTTTACAACCCTGTGTGGGTCTTAGCCTTCCCAAGAATTCTCTTCCAGTCGTCCCTATCCATCGCCTTCCTCCTCCAAGCACGTATTTCCGTATTTCTCATATCTTGGTCTATGTTATCTAGGAATCTTGTTCTGGGTCTTCCTCTTCTTCTTTGACCAATATTTCTATCAAGGAGCGTTTTTCCAGCTGGGTCGGTTTGCTCCATCCGCATTACATGGCCTACCCACTTTAGATATCCTATCTTAATGTGCTGTCCACCATTTTCATTTACCGCTCCATAGATTTGCCTCAGTATTTTTCTTTCGAAACATTATAACAAGTTTTCATTGCTTTTTGATAAAGTCTAGGTTTCTGAACCATATGTTAGAACTGGGCGTATTATTGTTTTGTAGAGTTTTACTTTTGTATTTCTTGATATAACTATAGATTTAAAAATGAGATTAAGCCCAAAATAGCATCTATTAGCCGTGTAAATTCTGCGGTTTATCTCTGCGGTAGTATCATTTTTAGTATTGACGAGCGTTCCAAGGTAGATAAATTCGTTAACTGCTTCGATGACGTTGTTTTCTATAACAAGTGGCCGTCGTATTTGTGGTTGCGGACCTAGTTTCATGTATTTTGTTTTATTAACGTTTATTATTAAACCCATTTTTGTAGCTGCTTCCTTTAGTGCTACATACGCCTCTCGTGCTGCGATTTCCGTTTTCCCAACAATATTGATATCATCAGCGTATGCTCGGATTTGCACAGATTTGTTATATATTGAACCGGTAGTTGTGATTTGTGACGAACGTATTACTTTTTCCAGAGCTAGATTGAATAGTACACAGGAGAGTGGGTCTCCCTGACGTAGCTCGTTATTTGTATTAAAAGGTTCAGAGAGTTACCCCTGGATTCGTGCTCTGCATTAAACTTTTTCAAGGGTTAGTTAGGTTAGACTTACCAACTGATTTGGTACTCCTAGGTCTCTCTCTCTTCAATCCTGACCTCCCAGGGGTAGTGTAGTGGTCGACGTGATGTCGTGTATTGTCCGTCTCCAAAGATCTCTGTCTCTGGTCATTTCTTTTAATTCATGCATAGGTATTTGGCATATTCCTGTAATTTGATCAATCCGTCTTGTTGGGGATCTTCCTCGTGATCTTCGGCCTTCTACCTTTCCTTGTATTATGAGTCCTTCCATGTTTTCTGTGTTTGCTCTCATAACATGCCCAAAATATTTTAATTGTTGGAGATGGACTTTACTAGAGAGTCGTTGGCTAACTTTTAGCTCTCTTAAAATTGAATTATTTGTTCTACGGTCGGTCCAAGGAATTCGTAACATTCGTCTCCAACAGAACATTTCAGTGGCGTCTATCTTTCTTCTCCCCGATTGTCTCAGAGTCCAAGATTCACATCCGTAGGTCAGTATTGGGAATATTAAGCAGTTGATCAACCTCATCTTTATCGCTCTTGAAATTTGACATTTCTTTCATATTTTGGTCATTTTTGCTGTGGCAACTTTTGCCAGATCACATCTACGTTTAATCTCTTCTTGTAATGACCCTGTATTTGTGAATAATGATCCCAGATATAAATATGAGCTCACAACCTCGAACCGGTCAATTGTGGTTATGTGTGGATGATTGTTGTGTAGTCTATCCACTATCATGATCTTTGTCTTTGATATGTTTAATTGCAGACCAAATATTTGACTTTCGTTTTCGATCAAACGTATAAGTTCCATCAGCTCTGCTTGACTATTTGCAAGAAGGGCTGTGTCATCTGCAAAACGTAGGTTGATTAGTTTATGACCATTTATTGAGATGCCCTTTTCCCATCCTTCAAGTGCTCTTCGCATAATATACTCTCCATATATGTTGAATAATTGTGGAGATAGTATACATCCTTGTCTGACACCCCGTTCTGGATGAAACTCGTTCGAAAGTGTGTCAAGTACTTTAACTGATCCAGTAGTGTGTTCATATAGTTCAGTTATAAGCGTAATTAGATGTTGTGGTACGCCTACTTCTTTTAGTATTCGCCATAAGTGTCTCCACTTGACCCTGTCGAACGCTTTATGGTAATCTATAAAACAGATGTATAGTAGGAGTGCTTCTACTTTTGGTAAATCCAGTTTGCTCTTGTGGAATTTCTTTTTGAAGGAATGTTTTCAGTCTCTCATTGATTATATGTAGCATTATCTTGCTGGCATGGGATATAAGAGAGATAGTTCTATAATTGTCGCATTTATGGAAGCTGCCTTTTTTATGTATGGTCGTTATTGTAGATTTTGTCCAGTCTTCAGGCCATTGTTTGGAATGCCATATTTGGTTACAGAGTAGATGAAGTAACTTTACGCGGGTTTCTTCTGTGGCTTTAAGCATTTCTGCTACTCCTAGGTCTATCATTGCTCTAAATAATTCTCTTCTATTTACAGAGTCGTAGGTTGCTTTGTAGTCTATAAATATGTGGTGCGTGTCTACATCGTATTCCAGTGTTTTCTCTAGAATTTGTCTCAGAGTTAAAATCTGATGAAATGTTGATTTATCACATGTTGAGAATATGTTATACACTGCATTTAGGAGCGTAATTCCTCGATAGTTACAGCATTTAAAGATATCTCCTTTTTTGTGTATGGTGCAAAGTATTCCAATATTCCAATCACTGGGAAGGGACTTCTGTATCCATATTTCTTTTATAAGCTGCTGTAGCGTTATTATGATATCGTGGCCACCTTCTTTATATAATTTCTCTGGGAGATTATCTATTCCGGGTGATTTGTTTCTGGCTAGTTTGTTTACAGCGTCTTTAACTTCCAGGATCGTTGGTGAATTCTCCTCCCTCTCGTTTGCTCTGCTTACCTCACAGCTTTCGTCTTCTGAGTTTTCTTCTTCTTCTTCTATATTAAGTATCTGGTTAAAATATTCCGTCCATCGATTGAGTACGTCTGTTCTTGTTGTTAATAGATTGCCATTCAAACTTCTACATTGATTTGTGTTGTTCTTGAATTCTTTTCTGTTGATGTTAACTTTCTTATAGAATGTTCTGAATTCGTTTTTTTTTGTTGTGGTTTTCTATATATTGAAGTTCCTTTTTTAAGTGGTTTTGTTTCTTCATTCTGTGTATTTTCTTTTCTTCTCTTCTCTTTGTCTGATAATTCTCTACACTTGTTTTAGTTCGGCGGGTAAGCATTTTGCATAAGCTTTTGCATAGAGGCATTATAAAGTAATTATTGATGCAGCAAATAAATCCATTGGAAAAACAGCTCTTTATTCAAATTAATTATCTATACCGTGGTGGAACGATGCATGCAAACAGGCAATAAGAGGATCTAAATCGGCTTGTCTGAATCTAATTAGATATAAACGATATAATACTACTGAAAACCATTTGGAATTTATAAAAATAAGAGCTAAATGTAGATTTATTATTAAAAAAGCAAGCAAGATTCTTGCTCAATAGATCTACTCTAATTGGTCAAATCTGGAACATAATTAAAAGTATATCTGGAAAAAACTAACATCACTCTATAAAGTACTTAATAAAAGACGAATAGACATTTACGTCCGAATGCAATATATCTGAAATCTTCTTCTTAGAGTGCCATATACCTACGAAACGTCGGCGACTACCATGCTTATAATATTATTATACTGATCTCGGTCTTGCGCTACGTGTAGCAATTGGTCTGCTGCGAAACCTATCCACTGCCGCAAATTCCTCAACCAAGAAAGTTTCGTCCGTCCTATCCATTTCTTTCCTTCGATTTTACCGGTGAGAATTAGCCGAAGGAACTCATATCTTGATCTTTTGATTATATGTCCAAGATATTCTAGTTTACGCCTCTTAATAATAATTAATAGAGTTCGTTGATGTCCCATTCTTCGAAAAACTTCTTCGTTTCTGGTTCTGCTAGTCCATGGAATTTTTAGTATCCTTCGATACAACCACATCTTAAACACCTCGATTTTCTTCATGATATCGGCGTTTAAAGTCCACGTTTCACATCCATACAAAAGTACAGACCACACGTAACATCTTGTAAACTTTTCACGGATTTTTTAATTTAATGAGTTATTGGATAATAGAGGCTTGAACTTTTTAAATTAGTTTCTTGCTTGTTCAATTCTACATCGAATTTTGAAGGATGGATCTAGATTTTGGGTAATCCAACATCCAAGGTATTTGAATCTCTGAACTCTCTGCAGCGGTTGTTGGTTTATTATCAATTGGGTTGCGCTGATATCTACTTTACTGGTCACCATGTATTTAGTTTTATCGATATTTATCGACAGTCCCCAATTTGTGCATTACATGTCAACTCTATTGATTAGCTCCTGCAGATCGTCGATGTTTTCAGCTAGAATCACAGTATCGTCGGCGTACCGTATATTGTTAATTATTTCTCCTCCTATGATAATTCCTTTTTGATCTTTTAAAGCTTCCCTAAATAAATTCTCAGAATACACGTTAAAGAGGGTGAGAGATAGTATACAGCCTTGTCTTACGCCTAGTTCAATACTGATTGGCTTTGATTCTCTGTTGTTGGTATTAATAATGGCTGTTTGGTTTCAGTAAAGTTTGGCAATAAGTTTGATGTCTTTCTCATCTAGTTAGATGCTCTGCAAGGTGGTAATTAGTCTGGTATGCTGAACGGGTTTTCTTACCTCCCAACATCTGAAATAACGGCAAATTAATATTGTACCACTTCTAGCGATAAAAGCTTTTTAATAGAATTCTTAAATAAGAAACGATCAAAAAAAAAAAAACAAATACTATTAATTACTGACACTTCACCAATAAATAATCCTATAAGCTTCACTAAACTTATTAAACTATGTTTTTACTATGGAACCTACCACTACTAGGTCAGGAGCTATTATTGCAACTTTTCAATTTATATAAATTAATAAGACATTCCTACAAATATGGCACTCGTTAATCATAGTTCCAATATAAAAACCAGGTAAATAAAAAAAGACAACTTTCTCCTAAAGGACGTTCTTTTTCTCGAGATCCAAAGTTAAAACAAAATAATTATCTAAAGGATTTGCTCTTTTGGTAGTATTGGACAGAAAGGATTTCTTTGTTAGATTGTTTCGTAAGAAGCGAAAAAGATTCATTTAGTTTTAACAAAAAGCAACAATAGTTATTTTCGTTTTCAGAACGAGGGTGTAAGCTTTCGAAGCCAATGTGTTGAAATCGCATATTGTTTCTAGGGTTTACATTTCATGTAATCTGTAATCTTATATACTAAAACGCTAAGCCTTTTTCTTGTCCACCACTTTACTCAAAAACCATATTAGATAATTAAAATATTTTTTCCGAATATTATTAGTATTACGTATGAGATTGTCAAGATATACTTTTGGTACAAAAATTTACTTCCGGTTTTGAGATGACCGGAAGTTAAAATTTACTTTAAGTTTTAGACCCCAGAATGTATATATGGATCGAAAGGTCTCGTCGAGACGAATCTAAATATGTACTTCCGGTTGCGATCCGACACCGGAAGTGACCCGAAACGCGCATAAAACGTCAAGATAGAGCAAATCTGACACCGGATTCGTGATCAGCATGCAAAATTAACTGCTAAATGATATCCATGTCGACATTTCATGAACTAAAAATTGCATTCCGGTTTTGAGGTCGACTTTCGGTTTCGTTTTTATTAAAAAGTAAAAAGTAAAAGTTTACATAACTCCCGGTGCCAAGCAAAAGTTTTCAGAAAATGGAGACATTGTAACAAGAAACATTGTTTTCGACGAAATATTTCGTGATATTTAATACACTTTTTACTTGCCATATTATTGATGAATGTTATGTATATTCTTGCTTATATTGTTTGTATTGATCTCTGAATTTTTTTTGCAAAATAAAAATTTCATTTAAAAAACTCGATGTCGAGTTAGTCCGCTAGTTATTGCTTATTGAAGTAACATCAGAAAGAAGAAGAATCATGTCAAATAGTTAAATAAAATTATGTCAGTTGACATTAACTGCTATCGTTTACATTCATATATAAATTGCTTTTCAGATAAATCTGCTATCCACCTTAACCTGGCAACGCCCTTAGTTATTTTTTTGTGTGTATATTTGGGTTTTGTTCTGAAGCTATTTTCTTGTGGCATTGTAAATTAATTACTGTTAAACTGGGAATAAGCCACAATAAAAGATAAAAATACGTTTATTAACGTTTCAATTTCCACTTCGGAAATCGTTCTCAAAATACAAACAGTAAATAAAATAAATAAAAATTTACTGTTTGTATTTTGAGAACAATTTCCGAAGTGGAAATTGAAACGTCAATAAACGTATTTTTATCTTTAATTGTGGCTTATTCCCATTTTAACAGTAATTATATTTGGGTTTGTTTCAAAAACCACTAAAAATAGTTTAGAAAACACTAGACATATATTAAAAAAAAAAATTAACAATGCTAAATATTGAATTTACCCCCTATCGATATGGACCCCATGGGTATTAAAAGAATAAACCTATTAAATCACAGAATAAATACGACAAAAAAATTGATGCATTTTTATTGAATAAAAAACGTATAAATACAAGTACAAGTATAAAAAAGTACAAACTAAGTATAAGAACTAAATTAATTTTTAAGTGTAATAGGTTACAAAACATGATACACATAAGCCAACATTATATTTGATGCATATTGTTCTCACTTTATTTTACAATTTTCTAACCCACATCTTCGTCTTTTACCATCTTTAGTATAATCTACCAAATGTCCAATGTTGTCGTATCGTATGTCAGGTATTACTTTTCTCGAGTTAGCTTGGGTGATTAGATTTGGTCCTGGTCGTAAAGTAATAATTTGGTATTATTTCAAATATCCTTGTACTAAAATGCGCCTAAATGTTAACTGGGACATTTTTGGGTTTTAATGGCGATATATTAACCAAGCATTAATGACACACAAATCAATAAAATATGTAAAGGGATTCCACCACCACATTTTTCCTCGTATATTTATTCTATACTCAGTTAAATTTCGGTCCATTTTATCTGTTTCCCCCATATACTCATTTATCTCTTTACTTTACAAGGCGTACAGTTTGAAAATCATGACATGTTGAAACTACTGACACAACGTCGTTGTCTTTACATCTAACAAATTGGAATTTCAATTCCAATCCTCACCAGAGGACAATTCCATCTAACTACGGAATTGTCCTCTCGATTTTGATAATTGTGGATCAAGTACCTGCGGAAAGATTATTTTTAACTTTTTTTTTTATTTATTTACGCTGTAACCACCAGGGTTATTAGCGACCTAAATGTATAATACAGGAAACGTTAGAAAAAATTACAATAATTTATACAGTCCTGAGTCTTTAAGATAACTTACTATGTTTTTATTGTTCATGTTTTTTCCTAGGGCTTCCTGTATATTATTTTTTATAGTGTGCTTCTTTCTTGTTGCTGCATATGTTTTGCACTGGGTTAGTATATGCTTCACGGAGAGTGTTACTTGACACGTTTCACACATTGGCGGCACAGTTCGCATAAAGAGGTGTTTATGTGTAAAGTTACTGTGTCCTAGTCGCAAACGTGTTATTCTCACTTGGTCGTGTCTATTCGCTGTAAGTTGGTGCCACGGTTTCACTAATTGTTTTATTTCCTTGAGTTTATTTTGTGATGCACTCCACTTATTTTGCCACGCCTTAACACTTTATGTTTTATTTGTGACGTAAAGTCATCTGAAGAATCCTTATTAATAAGAATGGAGTCCTGGCTGAAGGATGCTAAGCGGGCTAGTTCATCTGCTTCTTCATTTCCTTGTATACCTAACTGTGATGGAACAAATATGAAGTCAACAGTGATCTTATTATTATTTAGAATCTACATTTCTGATTTGAGATGTGAGGCAATTGGATTATTGGTCTAAAAACGTTTGACAGTGTAAAGTGAGCTTAGTGAATCGGTTATTATGAGAGACGGGGACTGTTTCGACTCTTTTATGTGGATAAGTGCTTGTAATATTGCAAACAACTCCGCAGTATATGACGAAGTAATGAAATTGATGTGAATGTAAGTAATGAATTGTGTTTCGAAACTATTTTACGATTAATGAAGTTGAATTTAAATTTTAAGGATATATTGCGTATAAGGATGGCTGCACCAACACCGTCTGAAGATTTGGATGCGTCGGTGTATGTCTTATAGTGATTTTTATAAGTTTCCATTTCTGTTAAGAATGATTGTTTGATCAGATCTGTTATAGTCTTACGTTTTTTATATATACTAAGGTTAGTATTAATCTTGGAAATTGGTATTAACCAAGGTGGAGAAGTTATGAAATTTGTTGGGAGAATTTCAGAAAATTTAATACGCAGGCCATGAAGGTTTCTTCTAAATCTTTTTATTTTTAACTTTTAATTTGATTTTTGTTTATTTTCTCTTGCTTTAACCAGCTGCTTTGATTTTTTAAAAGGACCATTTGATTTTCTAACTTCTAGTTTAAGAATTCTGTTACTTCTCATTGTTTCAGTAGCGTGGTAGCCTCTGAATCTAAGGAAATTGAATAGATTTGCTGAAGTAAAGAGATTGTCAAATTAAAAATGGTATGGTAACTTCCTTTTTTGTGCAGGAGTTTTGCTCAAAACTTTAACAAAGTGAGAAGCAGCCTTTCTAAAACTTGTGCTATAAGCATCAGGAATTGTAGCATTTTTCCCTTGATGTATATCAAATGTTATACAATAACCTACTTTTGTGTTAATACACCAAGCCTTATAGCAAAACCAGATCGGTTTTTCTTTAATAAATTTTTTATGATAGATTTTCCAAAATACTTTGTGATGCTTTCGTCAGATTTTAAATTTTCTTCCGGCACAAAAAATTATAGGAATCTTTTTTTATCATATTAGAGATCTAATTTTCTCCAACTTCTAGGTCATATCCAGTTTAGTGTTGTCGGAACAGTAAATGAACTTTATGAAGGATAGGAACCTAATTCTTCTCATAGCTCTCGATACCAAGTAATTTCTAATATCTTAGAACTTTTCCCAATAGTGACATTTAGTTGGGGCTGAATTGTAACTACTCAAAATTAGGATTCCTATGAAGCATCTTATTTTATCGTGTGTAATATTTAGATTCTCGTGATTTTTAAAAGCTATATATTTAGTAGTTTCCTGAGAGAAATTATTAAACACTAAAGTGTTTAATAATTTCATTAATAAAAAGCATTTCAATTTTTGAAAAGTTCATAACTCGATGTAGGAAAATCTCCTTTTACATATTTCAATATATCACCTTCAATATATTCTACATTTTGTACATTATCTTTTTGATAGTTTAACCAACAATCAACAAATTCTGGAATTTAATTTACATCTCGTTGGTCAAAGTTTTCTAAATAATTATTAGTATTGTCGTTTGGCACTGAAGAGCTACTGGTGACTGCTGCAAACTGATGAGACACACATAAAGAAATGGTTGAAAGTTTTTAAATAACATCATCCAAAGTACCACCAATGCGACCGTTACTAAAAACGAGCTCTGCAGGTGCTAAAAGTTGCTTGCCAGGTAAATGTAGAAAAGTTCTGCCTTCATCCTCGTCTCCAGATTCTTCATCAGTAAGTACATTACTTGGTGGAGGTTCAACAAAGATTTTTTCTAGGGCTATATTATAATTGTTTTAAAAAATAAGCTCTATTGCTTTCTGTAGCGAAAATCCAGGACTGAAACAAAAAAATAGTTTAGGTGCCTACGGGGTTCATATGGGTACGGCATAAAAGAGTTTCAAATAAATACAACTTGCACAAACATAAATTCATCAAACTGTATATTCTTGTAAACTTTTAGCTGTAATAACTCAGAGCATACCACAAAATATCCTTTAGTGCTTGAACATCGATAGTCATCCATTTTAACAATTAAAATAAAACGTACACGTTCACTATATTGAAATAATTTCAACACTAACAAATATTTACACTTCCTAGAAACGTGCCAACACAGTTTAACTACAGTTATTTTTTTATACTATGGTGCCAATAAACTGATATCCCCTCCATTTAAAATTATAAGTTGTGGGAGACTTGAAAATATTGCGTACCCATGTGGACCCCAGGGGCGGTCCCAAGTTCAGTAACCTTTAAACTTCCAATTTTTAGATAACGCGCAAAAATACGTCAATTCATATTTGAAGGGGGGCACCTTAATTATTTTTAAATTACATCTTACTTTTTTCATTTGATGTTTGGATTCTCTTCTTTGTACTGATTTCAGAAATGCATATTACATGATACTGGATACAAAAAAACTGGTAAAAAAATATTTTTTTTAAATTTTATGACTAACATTTATAAAGAACATTGCACTACCAAAACTTTTTACAATATTTGTTCAAAATGACTACCATTAACTTTTATTCAATTGTACAATCTCTTTAGAAATTCTTTTCTGACCTTGCTTAACACGTCTACATTTAATTGTCGACATTCATCGTCTATTTTCTGTCGTAAATCATCTAGAGACTCTGGAGGAGAAGCATAAACTTTTATTTTAAAATACTTCCATAAAAAGAAGTCTAGAGGTGTTAAATCCGGTAATCTACGTGTCTAATACATTATCTGACCCCTTCTACATATTCAGCGTGCGGGAAAAGTTTCGTTTAAAAATTGTCGCAGAATTAGAGCAAAGTGTGGAAGAGCTAGATTATGTTGAAACACAACAAAATCTTCAGAAAGGTTATCATCATTTTTTACTATCGTTCTAATACGATCAACCACTTGCCTAAGTAACTTATGTGATTACACAGGATACCACACCACACATTTAACTTTTGAGGGTACTGTGTGTGAAATTCACACACAATATGTGGACCACTCTCAGCCCAGTATCGGCCATTATGTTTGTTCACCTAACCATTTAATAAAATTAAGCAATCTTTTGAAAAAGGAATATTGTTTAGCAATTGTGGATTGTTAACAATGTATTGTGTCATTCTTCTTCTTCAGATACAAATTTACTAATGGATGTTAGCGATCACATTTTCCATTAATTCTTTATTTCTTGCAATATGTATCAGAGATTGTATGTCGTTAATCCCTGTCCATTGCCTAATGTTTCGGAGCCAGGACATTTTCTTGCATCCCATTCCTCTCTTGACTTCAATTTTACCCTCGATTATAAGTTGGAGGAACTGGTATTTTTCATTTCGCATGATGTGACCTAGATACGCCGTTTTCCTTTTCTTGATGGTTTCGAAAAGTTGGCGTTCTTGGTTTATTCTTTCAAGGACATCTATATTTGTGATTTTCGCTGTTCATGGTATTTTTAGGATACGGCGATAAAGCCACATTTCGAAAGCTTCTAATCTGTTTAGATCCCTCGTTTTGAGTGTCCAGCCCTATACGCCATATAGCAGCACTGACCATATGTAGCACTTAGTAAACCTTAGTCTCAGTTGTAGATCAAACTCTGAACAAGTCAGTACTTTCTTGAATTTTACAAAAGCTTGTCGAGCTTACTCAATGCGACATTTTACTTCCCTATCCGATGCCCAGTCTTCAAAAAGCCACGATCCCAGGTATTTAAATTTACTCACTCTTTCAATGGACTTAGTATTCAGTGTTATGGTGAAGTTTTCAAGTGCATTTAAGTTTCTGGAGATGATCATAAATTTCGTCTTTTTGGTATTAATCTCTACTCCCATTCGCTTACTGTATTCTCCGATTATAGTGACAAGTTGTTGAAGATCGACTATGTTGTCACAAATTATGTCACAACATAGTTGTCATTATTTTGCATATTTATTCATCATTCATTATTATTTGCATTAATTGTGTCATTAATTTGCAAAAATCGAGATGACGGTCAACATCTTCTTTATTTAACTATTGTACCAATTAAATTTTTTCTGGAAACTTAATTTTATGGCAGACTAGGAAGGTTGTAGAAGATGAAACAACAATTGCTCTGCTTATTGTTGACAGTGCCTGTGATTGCCCAACTTCTAAATTAACTTGCCTTAAAATGGTTATTTTAATTGCTTCGATATTTACAAGTTCCTGTGGGTTATTTTTTTTTATTACAAACTGATCCTATTGCTCTAAATTTCTGCATTAGCTCAATTACATACTTATGAGTTGCATGTCTATTGTGTTGTGTGTCTTTCAAAATTCTATCAGCAACAACAACCCATTTTGTTACAGTCAATTAAAATGAGAAATATACTATCTTGTTAAAAAAATTGACTATCTGAAAAACTAATTACTGTAAGTCGAATGTATTATACATTTTAAAAATCAGAACAAAAAGGAGAATCCAAATAAAAAATAAAAAAGGGGAAACTAATTTAAAAAAATATATAGATAATACGGGAGTTGAGAGAGTGCATTTCCCAGCAACATAAAATATGATAATGTCTTTCTCTTTAAACATTATTTGACGTGTTTTTACGCTTTTAAAAAATTATAAAAGTTCCAAAAGTTATTTAAACTAGATAGCTTTATCTGAAAAACATTGTATATACCTATATAAATGTAAATATAAAATAAAATTTCACTAAAACTTTTAATAATACCTTTCACCTACTCTAATTAGTCTTCACTACCTATTCCTTGAGCATACTTTTAGTATAATACGGAACTTTTTAAAACCAACGACCTATTTACAGTATTCATTATTTTAAAAATAAATAAAAAGCTTAATGTCTTCATGCAACATGTATCGTATGCACTGTGAAATTTGTTCCATGAGTTAGACTTCATTATGTTAACACCAAGCCATATAATTTTGACCTAGCAAAAAGATAATACTCTTTTTTAGACATTTTATTTAATGTTTTTTTTACTGAAGAGCTGAGCTCTACAATATAGCGTATTATACATTTTTTATAGGATATTATGGCTGATATTTTCTTTATTTTAGATCTAAAGTAGTGAATAAATATTCACGAAAACGTACACTTCATACATATGCAGATTTCTCCAATATTCTATATTTAATATATATATATATATATATATATATATATATATATATACATATATATATATATATATATATATATATATATATATATATATATATATATATATATATATATACTACATATTGAGTTGTAAGTTATAAATTATTAGATCTGTATTTCTTATAAACTGTATCTGATCTATTGTATTTGAGAGAACTGATGAAGCTTTAGAAATATAAAGCGAAACGTCTTCGATAAACTTATGGAGTTGTTGACTTCTTTTTTTTATATTGCCAACCTCTGACACAATAAAAGACAAAGTTGATAGGCTACTTTATCTATTTTGAATAGATTCAAAATAGATAAAGTAGCCTATCAACTTTGTCTTTTATTTCTCCACCTAGAGACCGATATAAGAACCCACCACTCGTCTGAGTGATCCTTATAATATATATATATATATATATATATATATATATATATATATATATATATATATATATATATATATATATATATAGAAAAATTCAGGTTTTTTTACTTGCCATTCAGGATCAGGTTATTTCAACTAAAAATTACCTAAAACATATTGTTAAAAATTCTCAAGTCGAAAATAACAAATGCCGGTATGGATGTCAAGCCCAATAAATCATCCAACATCTTACCGGGACTGGCAGGCGTTTGTCAGTACTAATTATAAAGAACGCCAAGACTCAGTAGAAGAGATTATTCACCAAGAATTAGCTGACAAACTGGGACTTCTCCAAGCTGATCGTCTTTCTTGTTATCAATACGTCTCTGACAGAATGCTTGATAATGACAACAATAAGCTATACTGGGACTGCACTGTTCTCCAGTGGCACATAATAGACCAGATCTCATATTAGTTAATAAACTTACTTGGCAAACAACATTTGTATGCGATGTTGATGTAGCAATATCCAACACTAATAATTTGCGTGTTAAATACAACGAAAATATCGCCAAGTACAGAGATCCGTATATTTTGATACCGTAGGTATCTGTGACTAACGAATTTTAGCCTCAGAGGGAATGTGGGCCGTACGGCCAAATCTCCATAGTGACTTTATTAACAACACATTTTTCTTCAGAAGAAAATATTATATCTGTAGGGCGAGATTCAGTTTGTATACCACTGTATAACAGCGGCATACAATGGCTCTACCATATAACTCTCAGAACATAGGACAGACAGACTATATTTAAATAATACCGCAATATGCATTTTACACTGGGTCATGAAAATATTACATATTAAATTGATAAATTAGAAACTATTGAATTTTCAAATTACTGTTCAGCTAACAACTGCTCATAAATAAATTAATCTCTTGAACTTAACTCACGACAAATTTTTAATATTGTATGGCAAACAGTTTATATTGGAAGCATTGAATAGAAAAATGAACGTTTAAAAAACAGACTATATAATTGGGTTTTGTAAGGATATTGTTGTGCCTAAGAATAAGATTATGAACGTCAGTCCTGTTATAAGTTATTCAATTGTACAGAGAGATTTGGTGGAACTCTCTTTTGAATGATTTTATGATTAAAACATAAAGCATGTAGTTTTTAACTATTTTTTCATATTTAGACACTTGACTACGGTAAAGACATGACTAATCCTTTAAAATTTCGTAATGTCAAAAATCAAACGCAAACAAGAATTTTACAATTTCAGTATTCTCTATGAATCTAACACAGTGAGACGCGCATTGTAAAGCACGTCACAATAATTTAATTTTGATAAAATTAGAGCATTACATAATGACTTGGTGGTCCTATTTAATAAATTACGCTTTAATGAAGTAATTTTAATACGGCGTATGCTCTTTGTAAACAAATACTTGCGTGATTATGTAAACCTTATATCCCCGTCGAACCAAACCCCTAGGCTTTCAATCTTTTTGCTTACCATGTAATTATTATTTCCCAAGATAATTCGATTTACAAAATTCTCTAAAAACATTTTCCTATAGAGATTGATTCCAAATATGATTTGGTGATGATTTTAACATAAATATGGTCACTATTTATTGAATTTATTGCTTGATCAAATTTATGTAGATAAAATGATATGTAGAGTTAAGTATTGTCTCCGTAATTATGTTGTGAACAGGACAAAAATATAGAGGAAAATTAGATGTGAATATATTATACAGATCACGATATTGTTTTATTGACCATACAACACAATAGCAATCGCTGTGACATGTTACACGTTTCCACCTCTGTATTCATTTCACAGTAGGTACGAATTGTCGTTATTGTCACATTGACATTAAAAATTTCAAACAAAGTTCGAAAAGTATAAACAAATAATTAATAAAAGATAATGAACAAGATCAATCTATCGATGAAATATTATAGTATATTACATAACGAGAGTTGTAAGAAGCTTATTACATGCGAGTAAAAAAGTTACGCGCGAGCCGCGTAGCGGCGAGCGCAGTAATTTTACAAGCATGTAATAAGCTTACAACTCAAGTTGTGTACTATACTTTTTCTACCATTATTTTTGTTTATAAAAATAAAAATTAAATTACCACTATATTTACACTGACAGATTAATAATTTTTAACCTGTCAAAACAACGCCTCGTTTCCATGGTAACTCGACCAACTGACTTACAAGGCGTATGTGATATTACACATTTTTATAGAACTGAAGCGTAATTTTTTTTATTACGTGCTAGTCATTACGTGTCAGTATCTGTTATGATGCATTTACTTAGCATCCAAATAGTAGGTAATATACAATTTACTAGTAAGAGAGTAGAAAAAGTTCATTTACATCACTATTATATCCCGCTGCTAACATTTATGTAGGAAAAACAAAAATTTTGAAAAGAACTTCCCTTCCATGGTGGAATACAGATTGTAGCCAAGTTATTAAACAATATAAAAATTCTTGTAACAAAATGAAGCATTGCAAAACTGTAGAAAACATCATCGAATATAAGAAATTACGGGCCCAAGCTAGATATGTTACAAAAACAAGTAGAAAAAATCTTGGCAAGAATTTCTGTCTAGTATTAATAATTCTATGTCTATAGGTACTGTATGGGAGAAGATTAAAAAAATATCTGGATGCAACAGTTATAAAAAAATTCCGTTCTTGTATGGAAACAAGAAAATATTATCATCTGACGTTGAAATAGCAGAGTTATTTGCCAAGCAATTCGAAATTAACACTAGTAACACCAACTATTCCAAAGACTTTTTAAACATTAAGATACCTACAAAACAACAACAAATTGATTTTATTGGCATGGAAGATAACCCCCTCAACAAACCATTTACAATAGAAGAACTAAATAATTCCTTAAGTACCACCAAAAAGTCGGCACCAGGACCAGATGATATTACGCTAAGTTTTCTTCAAAATCTACCTGACAATGCAAAGCTGTTCCTTCTTGACCTTTACAACAAAATTTGGCATAGTCATGAATTTCTATCGAAATGGGCGGAGGCAATAGTAATACCTTTATTGAAAGCAAACAAAACACGAACTGACCCTACGTCATATAGACCAATTTCCCTTACTAACACAATATACAAAATATTAGAAAAAATGGTAAATAAAAAATCAAGAAAATGGAACTCGACAAGGATCTGTTATCAGTTCAACACTTTTTTTGATTTCAATAAATAAAATATTAGATAATTTACCAAAACTTGTTAAAGCAAGATTATATGCTGATGATTTAGTGTTATACGCAAAAGGAAAAAATATTCGCTCGATACAAAAAAATCTACAATGTACATTAAATCATCTTGAAAATTGGTCAAAAGCTGTGGGAGTACAATTTTCTACTACCAAAACAAAATGTATATTGTTCTCAAAAAATCGACATTCTACAAAGCCAAATCTGCACATATATGGAAACAGCTTAGAATATGTTGATCATATAAAATTTTTAAATTTTTAGGTATGTTTTTTGATAACAAACTCTCTTGGAAAATGCCCATTATGTACGTCAAGAAAACTTGCCAAACTGGTCTGAATTTATTGCAAACTCTGTGTAATAACAATTGGGGTTCAGATTTTAAACGCCTTATTAACATTTACAAATCATTTATACGATCAAAGATTGATTACGGATTAATAGTTTACGCTTCTGCCAAGAAAACAATACTTGCTCAGCTCGAAACTATACAGAATACAGGATTAAGAATAGCCACAGGAGCTTTTTGTACCAGCCCAATTGAAAGTCTACAATGTTTTACTGGCGAACCACCTTTGAAATTCAGGAGAACATATCTATCGTTAGCTTATGCTTCAAATATTCAATCAATAAAGTCACATCCCGCTCTTCATAACATAATTGGGGACCGTTTTAAAGATATTTATATTAAAAAAACTCGAACAGATCCTCCATTCTACGAGAGAATTCGAAGGTTTTTATCCTCTTATAGCATTCAATTTCCAAACTTCTTTAGTAAGTCGACTACGGCTGCATTTTCACCATGGACAATAAGCCTTTACAATGCGATCTAAGTCTTACCAAATACAACAAATTTAAAACTCCTCACAAATTAATAAACCAAGAATCACTTAACAAACTCTTCTGTTTTTCTGATTATTATCACATCTATACAGATGCATCCAAATCCACTGATGGTGTAGGATCAGCAATTGTCACTCCAAATACCGCATTGCAATTCAAACTATCACCTTCTAGCAGTATTCTCTCTGGAGAACTGTACTCGATTCTACAAGCATTAATTCACATAAACAACCACAATATCTCAAAAACCCTGATAATTACTGACCCTCTTAGTGCATTACATTCAATCAAACAGTTCTATACCAGTAACCCTATCGTTCACCTAATACAACATCAATTACACCTTATAAACCGGGCAAAACAGCAAATTCGTTTTTTCTGGATTCCATCACATACTGGTTTGGAAGGCAATGAAAAAGCGGATTATTACGCTCGTGAAGCAATACAAAGTGCATCATCAATAACAGTGAATACAGTGTCTGTGTCGGATTTTAAATCACTCGTAAAAAATAAAGTGCTAAGTGAATGGGGAAATAAATGGCAACAATCAAAATCATTTCTAAACACTATTAAGCCTACAACACATTCATGGTGTGAAATAAACGTTGACTGCCGGGTATTCGTTAAAATGACTCGATTGCGTATAGGACACAGCAGAATAACTCATGGTTATATTATCGCCAAATCAAATCGCCATATATGTGATCTTTGTAATTCTAATATATCCATACCACATATTTTGGTAGATTGTCCCAAGTTTATTAATGAAAGAAACAAACATTTAATACCTGGAAATATCAAAGATGTTTTAGGAGATAATTGTAATCAGAAAAACCTCTTTAATTATCTAAAGGATATTAATATTTTAAACAAATTGTAAATAAGTTTAATTTATATTAATATATAAACAGGTTTTACTTTAGTTACTAATAACACCATATTGTGAAATTAATCTTAACTTAAATATTGTACTACAAACCTACCCACTTAATTGTAATCTTGACTGTTTGGAATTTAATTAATTGTGAATTGTATATTATGTCCTCCCGCTAATAACTCCAGATAGTTGATGCGGTTAATAAAAAAAAAAAAAGATAATAAACCACGTGTTAGAGCTGTCGATAAGGAGCGTCAAAACAGGGACATTAATATTTGTGCTTTTATGGAAGCTAGTGAACATACACCCATGCCTTACGTGAGTACCAGCGTTAACAGCTGGTAACTGTTACCAGCTGAAGTCCGTTTGCAGAGGTCTACCCTCCGGACGCTGGTACTCACGTAAGGCATCGGTGTATGTTACCTGAAGTAAAAGCTAATAATAATATTAAACATCATTAGTTTTTAACAACAATATGTACAATCTTTGGTAACTTTATTTACTTTAAAGGGTTTTTACCCTACTATTTTGGTGGCTCAGGCATGTTAACCTGCTTTTAACCTGATGATGGAATTATTATTCCGAAAACGTTTGTTACTTTGATGTAGCCATTTTAAGTGTTTTTAAATATACCTAATTACAAAGATTTAAACCTCTTTTTAAAAAATGCTCCATAAGGATTATACAAAACACTAATAGCTAATATTTCATATCAAAGAGAGAGCCATATATACAGTGTGGAAACCACTTATGGAATAAAATTGGTTGTATCCTTATTTTAGCAAATAATAAAAAACGTTGAGATACCTTACATTTTAAATTTAATGTGCGTTTTTTAAACATAAATTTAATTGTACAGGGTGATTCACGCAGGTCTGACATAGTCCATAATCTGTAGTTTAAATGAAACACCCTGTATATTTTTATGTTTTTAAAAGCTTCTTAACAACCTATTCTCAACGAACTATATCATGTATGGTCTATTATAAATAGTACAAGAAGAAATTTTGAAATTAATTATAATTTTCTTTACGAAAATTAATTCATAGAATACCCGAGGTAACTGATTGAATTATATTAAAATAAATGCTCAAAATGTTATTCACATTGTTATTGGTAATAACACAGTCTCCTATAAAGCTCGTTCCAAACTTTGTTTAAAGTTTGAGGTGAACTATTTCGTATTTTTGTAGTTATTCTTTCTTTGAGGTCTTCAATGCTAATTGGTTGTGATGCATATACTTTGTTCTTGAGATAGCTCCAAAGAAGAAAATCCAAAGGCGTAAGATCTGACGATCTAGCTGGCCACTTAATAGTACCACTTCGTCCAATCCATTTATTAAAGAAGATTTCATTCAAATAATTTCTCACAATTAAAACATAATGGGGTGTTGCACCGTCATGCTGCAACCAAACAGTTTCATGCGGTAATAATTTTGGTTTCAAGGCCTAATAATATGATCTCCTATAAATTGATCCGGTGTTTTCATAGACCGGTAATATACTAGACTATAACAATGGTCACATTTTGGCACAGGCTGATAACTACAAAAGAAGATTATTTCTTGAGATGTATCACATTAACAATAATCAAAACACTTTAAATTACAAAGCGGACACTGGACAGTTAAGTAACATATTTATATTGTAATATATATTGAACAAAATTTATAAATATTGAAAATAGCTAATATTCACCTTAATATCAATCAACCTTAATAATTCATCAAAGAAATATCATTCTTCTAACGTTTCTTTTATTGTTATTTTTATTTTTACACATAGTCATTTTAATTTTTAAATCATATTACTTCATGACATTTATTACATACCTCAATGTCAATTTTTATATGTTAAATCTTTTAATTTCTGTAAGTGTTTTTTAAATGTATTTGTTTGCCATTTTTGTAATGTTAAAATTGTTTTACAGTGTACTCCTGATGAAGCTATAAAATAAATGGTAATATATTGAGTTCCTTAGAAAAAACAAAGATTTTTAATAAAGACCACTATACGTGATAATTTCTAATTATAATAATTATACATAATTTTCCACATTACGGCCAAATGTAAAAAACCTAGCTCACATATTAATTTGACTCAACATATGATTCTAACAAAACAACAAAATGGTTTTATCTTACAAATATACTTCTTTTTGCTCGTTGGAGAGAAATATACAAATTCGTTCTTTTAAACTAAAAGAAACAGCAAGACATCGCACAGTGCATTCTGTATATGCAGCGTCTTATTAGAGTATGCATGTACAACAATTTGGTGTCTTGTAGCTCTAACAAAACCCTTTTCATTTTGCAACATGTAACACTTTATTTCACAAAAGGCGTAGCGAGATGCATTCTAAGAACGTATTGTTGGGAAACTGCATTAAAAAAAGACGTGACAAGAAGTCATATACTACAATAAATTTTATATATATATATATATATATATATATATATATATATATATATATATATATATATATATATATATATATATAGAAACAACAATGGAATGAAAAAATAACTTATACACCAATTTAATTATTAACTAAACTTATTTCCTTAGATATACAAATACAGGTTCTTCTTCTTGATGTGCCTATTCGTTACGAATGTTGGCGATCATCATGGCAATCTTTATCTTTTCTGTAGCAGCTCGGAAAAGCTGCATAGATGTTGTATTGAAACAGATTCTGAGGTTCTATAACCAAGATGTTCTTCCTTGCAGGATGACTTGAACTAAAGCATATCTGAATTGATTTTGCATAATATGTCCAAAGAACTGTAACTTTCGAGATTTAATGGTGGTTAGTACCTCTCGATTCTTATGCATTCTTCTGAGGACCTCGTTATTTGTCACTCAGTCAGTCCACGGAACCTTAAGCATTCTCCGATATAGCCACATCTCAAATGCTTCCAGTTTTTTGCACATATATTCGTTCAAGGTCCACGATTCAACATCATAAAAAAAACATAGAGAAGACGTAGCATCACAGCATTTTTACTTTTGTATCAAGAGATAGGTTGTGAGTATTGAAGAAGGCCCCCATCCGATTAAAGGTGGTTGTTCGGATGCTTGCTCTAATCTCCTAATTGTTGGTTCATTCTTAATTTATTATGGTGCCGAAATAGTTACAGTGAGTCAGTCTTTCTACAGAGGATTGGTTGACGTAGAATTGACCTTCTGTTATTTTTTTCTTGCTAATTATCATAAACCTTGTCTTCTTAAAGTTTATATTAAGTAAATATTGTTAAATTTAATACGTGATTTTGTTCATAATAACTTATATGTCTTCTAAGTTGTTTGCAAATACTATGGTGTCATCTGCATATTTGATGATGTTGTTTAGCTGGTAACCATTTAGTAGAATACCTTTTTTAATTTCGTGCAAAGCTTCGATAAATATATATTTTTTCAGATTACATATTGAAGATTAGAGGAAACAAAATACAGCCTTGCCTCACTACACGCATGATTTTTACAGTAGTTAGTGTGTTCACCTTCAACTCTGAGATTTGCTGTCTGATGCCAGTAAAGATTTCTAACTATTTTCAGATCTTGGTTGTTAATTCCTGTTTCTTTTAGTATTTGCATCACCCCGGTGTGCTGTACTCAATCAAATGCTTTCTTGTAATCAACCAGACATGTGTAAATGTCCCAGTTGACGTCTCTGCATCTCTGGAATAAGACTTGGACTGACAACAAAGCCTCTCTGGTACAAACAGCATGTAAACCGAACTGGTTTGGGGCAAATTTGGCTTTCACAGAGTTTGTAGTTTCTCTTATGAATAATCTTTAGAAATAGTTTAGGGAGATAACTCATGAGGCTTATAGTACGGTAATCTTTGCTGCATTTTTTGGCTCCTGGTTTTTTTGGAAGTGCAATAAACTCAGATTTCAGCCATTCTGTTGGTATTTTCCCAGAGTTGTATATGTTGTTAAATATCTTTGCGATTATTGCTATTGATTTATTGTCCATTATTGAGTAGTTCTGGTTGTATATTATTAGGGCCCGCTGTTTTGCCATCCTTTAACTGTGATATTGCGGAATAAACTTTCTGCTGTAATATTCTTGGTCCATAATTTACCTCTTTTTCTAGCTCAATGGTGTTATGTCTTTGGTCTTTAAATACTGTTTCTATATATTTTTTTCACGTTGTTATTTTACTTTGTTTGTCTAAGGTGATGTTTCTGTCAGAATCAGTTATATTTTCTTTCAACCTTCGTTTTAGCCCGCCTGTGAGTTCTTTAACTTTCTTATGTTCATTGTGACTATCGTACTTTGGCAGCATAGTGTCATTTTCTTCGCATCTTTCTCTTACTTCTTATTTTTTCGCTTCTCTGATTTTAGTTAATATTAATTTATTTATGGTTTTCTATTTACCTGGGTCATTTTTGGCTTCTCTATACAGGTTCACGAGTGATCTAAGTAAATACTATATCGGAGTGATTGGTTTTTAAATATCCACAATATCATACCAACTAAGTTGTTCCTAAGTTTATGTCACAAGTCAGTGAACATTCAGTACTATATACTCCAAAAACAATTAAATTAAGTAATAGAACTGTATATAAACATTAATAGCATTTTATGTTTTATCATTCTGGCAGTAGAACTCAGGGTGTGTCCTACCCTCCTCAAGAATTTCTCTCCAGTTGTCCCTACCCATCGACTTTTACCGCCAAGCCCGTATTACCATATTTCTTATGTATTTATAGATATTATCATAAAGAAACCTTGTTATGGATCTTCCTATTTTTCGCTGACCAAAGGGTCTATTAAAGAGTCTTTATTTAACTGGGTCATTTTGTTTCATCCTTTTTACATATCCTATCTACCTCAAACGTCCTATCTTAATCTTTTTAGTACATTGAAAAGTAACATAGAAGTTGCATTTTTTAAAGCACGCAATTTTATTTTTTGTTGTGTTGGAGGGTAAGAATAAGCTTAAGTTCTAGTTTGAGGGATCGCCACGATTGTTCTCATAAAAATTGTAAGTGGTAAGTGGTATATATTATAATAGATTCAAATTGTATATAAATATTTATAAGTGTTCATAAAATTCAAAATTATATATACCTAACTCTTAAATGGTGACCATGCGTCTCACAGACTCCACACGTTTATTAATTCGTCTGCGTTTCTCGCCACAAATACAAAGCAACCTGTAATTCGGTGTACCTTCCTAGCTTTTAGAGTATATTCGAACGTGGTAATAAGAGGTTCCTTGTTCGGCTCGTTTTCGAAATATTTACGTCGGGGAGTCTACTAGACGAAACGTCACCATTAGTTTTATTTTAATATGTATAGTTCTCATAAAGCTGTAAGAGTAGTAGACGATCATTTCCAAGAAGTGTGCACAAAATGGTATAATGAAGCGAACAGTGACATTAGTGATGATGACGTGGAAGAAGGATATAATATAGAAAGTGATCATTTTACGGACAATGAACAAGAACTAAGTGAAAATGAACAGCAACAAGACTCAGAAATGATATCTAGCGACGATGAAGAAGAGTCTGTCAATTCCAGCAATTATTACTATAAAACTAACAGGTGTAAGTGGAGTAAAAAGGAATCAACTAGAAACTAGAAAGTAAAAACTTGTATATGTTAAATTTTTTTTGGAATATGACTTTAAAAATTTTGTGATATAAAACGTGTTACCATTTTTATTGTTTTTGTTATAAATCCTACATTTTGATTTTTTTCTTTTTCACTAAATAAAAATGACATTACAATATTTTTTTATTGTTTTATTTTTCAGGAGTCGGTCAGATGCATGGTCACCATTTATATAATTAAATATATTTATAAACACCAGTAAGGGTTAAGGTTATAAAATGCTCATAAAATTCGAAATGTAATTACAATGTTTTTATGTCATATTAGTTTATAATTGTGTTTTTATTGCTTAAAAACATCTTTATTTAACAACATTTCAAATTGGCAATGTGAATATTCTTATTTACGATTAAAGTCTTCTTTACCATTATTTTGGAACACTATAAAAATTGGTGGGGGTTTAGATGTTGCTGGTATTTCGTTGGTATTTTCTGTACTGTTAACCCTTTCCAGCCCAAATTATTTTTTTTGAGTAAATTTTGTTGAAAAAAATTTATGTTATAGAAAATGATACAAGAAAAAATAATTGTTGATAGCTTTTTCAAAAATTTTGCATCCTACAGTCTACAAACTTAAAAAAAATTGATCCCATTTGGAATCATCTGGCATTGGTGGTACCTGAATTATGTCTGGTAAAAAATTTACTATAATAGGAAATACGTTTATTATTGCACTTTATTAATAATTTAATTTTGTACATGAAAACTATAAAAACAATTTTTATTATTGTTTAAACATAAAAAAACATTGCACTTAGAACATTTTATTCTAGAGTAAGACCTGATACATAATTTGCACCTTGTGTGATTTTGATCATGTAGCGGCCAGTGTCCTACTTCATCAAATCGAACATCTCGCACTGGAGTAGGATAGTAGTTGTCTCTTAGTTGGTGTATTCCCTTGAGAAGGACGTTCTCGCTTCCTTGTGTCGGATTTTCCATCTTTTAGTAACGCATGTCCAACTTGAGATTTAAATTGGAGAAGGGGGATGTGTTTCACTTGTTTTTGTTTGCAGTGTCTTCGATATAGAAACCAGGAGTTGACAATACATGTATCAATAAGATTAAATATTATTCTCAAATAGAATCTTTTTGGCTTGATTTTGATTCTATATAGTTCCACAAGCATGTCATGCAAATCCACACCCCCCATCGAAATGTTATATTCTTTGACAATTGCTGGCCGTTCGATGTCTACATGGGTTTTACTCTTGTTGCACTATCTGTTCACCTTACCAAGAGGATATTTTTTTATATAGTTCGATGCTAATATGACAGACTTAGTGTCATACCATTTGAGAGCAGCAATATTTTTTTGCTGTCCAATGTGAACCAATTATCAGTGGAAATCTTGAAATTCATGCGGTTTGGCATATTTCTGACTAACTTCAGTACTATTTCCCCACTAATTCCAAGACCTGATTCATGTTGCACTGTCCCTTTTCCCACATATATCTCAAAATCGTATAGTATGCCGCTGCGTCCTGATCTTGCAAAAACCTTTATGTCCCATTTATGAGGTTTATTCTTTATATATTGCTTTAGGTTGCTATGTCCTTTGAATGGTATAATAAACTCATCGATGCTGTTGAATTCTTCAGGTTCTATCTCATTCATGTTTTGCCGAACTTTTTCAATGAACGGTTTTACTTTATATAATTTGTCATTGTTACTAGGCGAGACTTTCAAATTATCGTTGACGTGAAAATATGCTCGCAGTTTATCAAAACGATTACGTGACATGATATCAGCTATTGTATTATTATACCGTGTTTCTTCTGCCCAATACATTCTATACGAAGGAACACGAACAATTCCACTCAATACATGTATGCCTAAGAACTGCTCTATCTCTGCTGCATTTGTATCAATATTTTTACTGTCTTTTTGCACAGAATACAAGTTTATCGGCTTAGCAAAATTTTGAATAATATCATTATCACAAAACATTTTAAAATATTGAAAAAGTGTGTAAATTTTTTCATCAACCGAAAACTCACCAGTGTACTTGCTGTTTACATCAATTAAATCGTTGTCTGTCCAAGTTGGTTTTTCTATGCTTTTGTTTTTCTTGGCATGACTTGTCTGTGGCTGTTGTTAAAGTGTCTTTAACATTTTTTTCTTCCATATTCTCTGTAACTTGGTTGTTCATGCTATCTTCAACAATATTTTCCAATAATTCTTCAATTTGCGTTTCTTCAATCATTTCGTCTTCCAAAGCCTCTTCCTCATTATCAACATCGAATTCGATATCAGAATCATCAAGAAGACCAACTAGCTCTTCCTGGGACAGATTTTGCAATTCCCGAAAAGAAACTTTGGTTTTGTTATTTTTGAATAAACGATCCATCTGAAATGAAAAAATACATTGCATTTTTGTATTTTATTGACCGAAATAAAATTCACACGACTTCCCAACGATGCCATTTGGGGACCACCGCAATAGCCCAACGATTCAATTTGGATTCATTGATATTTATGTTTACATAAACAATCTTGCAAATATGAGCAAACTTTAATGCAAATTATCAAATAAAAACAATGTAAGAGACAAATATATTTTGTTCATGCAATTACTTGTTCAATTACTTACCTTAGTAATGATTTGATATTTTACAGTGAATTGTTGATCGATATGTCACTTTGAAGTTTTACATTTAAATGTGACTAACGCTTACCGATAGAACTGCCAAATAAATTAATGCAGCATCTAGCAGGAAGGTGAAGCAACGCAATGTCGTTCGCCCATTTGATATAAAGTCGTTTTCTATGCCACTAAAGCAGAAAACATTACCATGAACACAAATGGGATCATCTGACTGGAAAGGGTTAAATCTAAAATTGATTGCTGGTTACTACCGTGTTTTCGTTTTCTGTTGGTGTCGGAGGATTAATTTTACGTTTTTTATTATTATGTTGTATAGTTTGCCATTCGTGGATATCCGATGACTCAATGTCGCTGATTTCCCCTGAAGATTCTTCACATTTTAATATAACTGTCATCTCAATAGAATCAGAAACTTCAATTTGATGTGTTTGGTTGTTTAAATTTTGTGCTGAATATGATTGTAAATGTTTTGGAAAAAGGATATTTGGGCATTTTAGTTGAATTGGCTCTTGCTGATAACAAACACAGTTCACAGATAAATCTGGTGGAGACATTTTAATTGTTAAAACTCTATGTTTTAATTTTTAAATAGTTTATAAATAGTATATCCACTTAATACAAAATAACGACGGCAAAAATGAAGCCGAAGCCCGTTTTTAATCACCATTATAAACTTTCGCCCAACTCGTATCGATATTTACAGGTCTAGAGTCAATAATAGAATAGTATAAAGAAAAAGAGTCATTAATACTAAGAAAATGATTATGAGAGTTAAAAAATGTTCCTAAAAGTTTAATATTTATATAAAATATTTATAAAAGGGTAAAATATTGTTCATATTATATTTATAGGTTTACAATTGTCCCAAATAATGTTTGGAATGTTTGTTAAGGTTACCATATTATACAGCTTCCTGATAGTGTTTATTGTCATTCTCTGCAGGTAAAATTCCTTGATCGAAGTGCTTTTTGCTTGGTAAATTTCTCTTCCTTTTCGCCAGATCAAACGTATAGTCGCTTACTAGCTGGGTTTTATTATTGACGAGGGTATTGTTATATGATGATTGTAAACGCTCTTTCGGAGAGCCCTCAGGGAAGTGGGTAAAAGAATGATTATCAATAAATCAATAAATTCTTCGATTGTTACTTTTGTCTTTATTGAAGATTTTCTTTTCAAAATCAATTTAAAATCAATAGTTGAACAATAAAGTCAAAAGGTTAATTAACAAGTTCTTATAACCACTGCAGTGGGGTTCTAATCACAGAGTTGTACTAAGAAAATTGAGAAATTTAGTGTAATGTTCGATTCTACCAAAATTAAGAATAAATTTACACTTAGCTGTTAGAAAGTCTATCTTCTTGAGTTCTGGAGACTCGATCCCAGGTGAGTACTTAATATTTATTATTAATATTTCCTTTAATAATCCGATGTTTTAGGTTCTTTCTCTCTTATGGACAATTGGATATCATCCGATCCTAACTAATATGGAAAACTGATAGCCAATCCCTTAAGGAGTCACGAGATTGTAAATATAAGTTGAAAAGATGATCAAAATGGTTTGAGATTATGTCAACCTGTAACAGTATGCTTGTGCAGTGATTTGGTTGACACAAAACCAACTGCTGATAGAGTAGTTTTGCTGATTCCGTGTAATGGATGTTGTCCTCTTTTGCACGTAAAATTGTTGATCGACGTGTTTTTTGTTTGGTAATTTCGTTCCTCATTCCACTGGATCAAATCCATGGTCGCTTGCTAGCCAGGTTTTATTATCGCCGGGTATGTGCTTGTGTGGTCGTTTGGTTGACACCAAACTTCTAACAGAGTAGTTTTGAGAAGGTCTGTTAAGTTTGCTTGTTTTTTTTAAACCAAGGCTTGAAAAGTATATAATTTCAATAGAAAATATCTGGTTTCTGGTATATTCCATAAAATTTGAAGTTGTAACGTCTTCTCTACACTACATTGTCATTCACTGCTCCATAGATTCACCTTAGTATTTTTCCAACTTTACTTTCTAAACCATATGTAAGGTCGTATTATTGATTTTTAAAGGTTTACTTTTGTATTTTTCGGTATAATTAAGTACCTAGGGGAAGCAGATTGAGCCCAAAAGAGCACCTGTTGGCCGTGAAAATTCTGCAATTTTTTTCTGCGGTAGTATTATTTTTAATGTCTACTTTAGTGTTACATTTCTCTTGGTTAACATTATTTCTTTTAATTACGAATAGACGTATTATACATATGGTACACAACTTAATTATTTAAAAATTTAATTAAAAATCCTTTGTAATAGGTATATATTTAAGGCCCAAACGGGCTAAAAAGACAAAACGTTTTCGGAAACCATGTTCCATAATCAGTGTCTAGGAGTACATGAATGTAGCCACCAAGAGTAAATATATGGGTAAAAACCCGTTAACAGATGTTTAATTACATTTAGTTTTAAAAATATGTTATAATTATTTAAGATTATAGAGTTACCGATGGATTAGGTAACAGGGCGACATACGACTCCACGTTGAAGTTGCTAGTCCTGAGAAGGTATGTCTTCAAGGACTGTATGAGTGCAACTTTCCGAAAACGTTTTGTCTTTTTAACTTAGCCCGTTTGGGCCTTAAATATATACCTATTACAAAGGATTTTTAATTAAATTTTTAATACATGGTATACAGCCAACTACAGGAACGTAGATTCCTTGTGGATTTTTAATTATTTAACTTCTAAAAGTAGTAGTAAACAATCTGTTACATATTTCTTAATTTACCGAAGTTACTATAATTAACTATCACACAAACTAACAAAAAAGAATATGATAATATTCTGCTGTCACAGCACAATATTTTAAACACAAAATGTTTACTATCATTAAAAAAGTTCTGCTGATATATTACCACTCAGTAAAATTTTGTAGGTATTGCGATTTTTGAAACACTGATCCTCATCAATGTTTACGCTCCAGCAACGAAAACCTACAAAAACTGCATGTTATTGTAGACAAGTAACCCGAGAAGAAGTTAGAAAAAAAGTAGTGCACTATTTCTATTAATATCGATTTTCTTTATGGCAGTGACATTAAGGTCAGAACCCTATTCAATCAGATTGGTTACGCCCAACGCCCTATCGTGTCATCTCCAATTCAAGTAAGTAGATACAAAAAGTAGATGAAAAGCGATATTTCCATCACACAAGGATTCAATTTACAACTTAGTTAAGAAAAATATGGTGGTATACTTCATGTACGATCATTGATAAATATTCTTTTTTGTTTTTATTAAACCAATCGAGAAAAAAAACATAATTTACTGATATTGCCATAACAAAGACATTTTATTGTAACTTATTTATATATATATATATATATATATATATATATATATATATATATATATATATATATATCAATATAAGGTTGAATGTTCGAATAAATGAACTTTGATCGTACACAAGGCAAATATCGAACACAGTATTTAATCAAATCTTGCCCAAGTACTTTCAATCACAAGATCATCTTCAGGGGCATCTGAAATAAGCCAAGAAACGTTTTTTAAAAAAGGAAAATAATTCACTTGGATAAAAACTCCAAGTTTATAGTTGAAAAAAGTTTTTTTATGTGATTAACGTTTATAGACTTACTCCGTCAGTTGTGGCCTATCCAGCAGTAACAGAATGTCATAAATGTAAATTGGGACATAACAAATACACTATACAAAGACAAACAAACACTTTAAAATTTAAAATTGGAGAAGCTACATTTTATATAGAAGCCGCAGACAGAATGGCTCCCAGCCTGGCGGAGGCGGAAATATTGAGATGACATGTGACAAATGACAGCTTGTGAAGGGCAGTTACAATAGATAAGTGATCTGATAAAGATGACTATTTGTATTGTTTAATTAATTTTTCAAGTTATAATAAATATATTCTTCGTTAGTTTCTTTCAATTTAATACTTATACACATAAACAATAATAGCCAATATGTAATTCTGCTGTGTAATGTTCGAGAAGCTGCATTGTTCCCACTTCCGTCGTAACATGTCAATATTGTCATTTCAATCAGTTGCTATCAAGTCCTCGAGACACTTTGTCTCAGGACCAGCAACCTTATGTTGAGTCTTTCGTTGCCATGTTATCAATTTCATTGTAACTTTGACATCATAGCATATAAGATCAAATAATGTAAACTAAATTTAAATTAATAATATTTTACGGGTTTCTACAGAAATATTTAGTAGCTCAAAACATGTACACCTAGTAAGCGGTAACCACATTTTGTATTAACCTTGGTCAAAATTTTAAATTTCATGTTTAATTAAAGTGGTTATATAGTTTACTTTTAGTGGGCACACTGATGATGGAATAAAGATTCCGAAAACGTTTGTTGATATAGCCCGATTAGGTGTTTTAATTATATAGCTTTTATAAAGGATTTTAAATAATTTTTTTTGTAATTTTCCTACTATTCCATCTATGTAAACTTGTAACCTTTCGTAGAGAATATTTGCTAGTAATTTGTAAGCAGTTATTATTAGGGTTATATTTCTGTAGTTGTCAACTGAAGCTAATCGCCCTATCTATCAAACAGATCTATCATGCCTTTACAGCATTTGCACGGTACGGTTTTATTTTACCACAAAAGCAGTAACAGTTTATATAGTAATTGCAGCAGTAAACTGTAAAGCTCACTACAAATTTAAACAATTCCTTGTGACCAGTCTTCCAGCTCCCTTTTCTTGCCTTAAACTCTTTACTAATTTTGTTTAAATTTCTATATATCTTTCTAATTTTACTTTGATTTTTTAGTCCTGCTAAGCTTTTTGATTGTTTTTTCTCAAATTGCTTTTTTTTTTCTTTTATGCAATATATTTTTTTATCTTCTCAGTACCCGGTATTCCTTCTTTGCTTTTTTTGTGTATCCAGCTTGATTTGTCGTTGAATATGCTCAATTTTTGTTATTTGTTGATTCTTAGAATTCCATGTCAAACCATTGGTTTTATTTGGCAGGTTTGGTTTTCACAATTCCTCCACATTGTCCCCTGCTACCAGGCTCTTTATTTCCTCATCCATTTGTCTCATATGCTCTCCTGAAATGATTTAAATGCCTAACTATTAACATGTTGTGATGTACTTATTTCCTACCCTGGTTTTTTTTGTTATCCCCTTGTGTTATTGTTTCCTGTCTTTAGTCTGGCAAAATTCATTTGTTAGCTTTTTTTTGAAATGCATTTTTTTATTAGAAAAATTGCTTTAGGCTCTATCATATACTGATTTGATGATTCCCTTTTTAAACTCAAATACGTGGCCTACTGGTAATTTAAATATCTGTTCCTGTTTTGTGTTCTGTAATACAGGACACAAAAAGTCCGCGGAAAAAACATACATGCAGTTTTTGAATATGTTTAAAGTTTAGGCAGATTGAAATCAATGATAGATAAACTCGGTGGCAGAAATGGGAAAAACAAAAACTGCTGAATTTGTTTTAATAATTTGTACAAATTTTTTCATTTTATGTTTAATCAATACTTGATGTGCAAATACTAGAAAACTTCTGAAATCGTTATAAGGTTTAGAAGTAAGTGTAAACGAGTGAGTTTGTGCAAATAACATTCAGTGACCCAATGCCATGTATATATTTTCAGATGGTGAAATAATAAATATTTAGGAAAACAAAATAAAATTAATTCTAACAGAGTCCTACCTTCTCGAGTAATAAATAAATTATTGGAGGCGCTAAAGCAAAGATGAAGTTAATATACCTTATTTCAGGCGACGAACTCATAAGTCAAAAAGACGAAAGCATCACGTAAAGGATTTACATTTTGGTGTGTAATAGGGTAAACCATACAGTTATTGGAGCCTTAAGAAAATTTCATCTTCAAAAATTCGTAATTCACATTGTTCTCCACAGATTTAATTGAAATTTATACAGAACGTAGTCTAAACAGTTTATTACAATATGACTAAAATGATTTAAAGAATGTGTTAATTTTTTATTGTCAATATATATTTATTAAAAATTGTTACAAAAATTATAGTTATTGGACAGTTTATTTAGTTGCAGGACACTCAAAATTGGTTATTGGACGATTGCTTTAACACAATAAAAAACTAAAAACAAATTACAAGAAAAACCAAACGTTTCTGTGCGGTATGGGGTACCTATATATAGTTGACACAATTAAATTTTAGAATTGCTTCTGTAATTCTTTATATTAAGTAAAAAGTTTGTCAAAGTCTTCATCCTCACTGTCTTGGTTACTTTTATTAGCATCGGAATCACTATCCTGCAGATTGAAGCAGTTGTGACATATAAATAGGTCACCATCGTTAGGTATATGCTGTATATGTGAACAGGAATACAATATTCGTGATAATAAAGACTACAGTCATCGCATTTTAATTTATTCGATTGAATATCATTTGAACAAATAGAACATTTTACTTGTTTTATTTTTTTTTTGTTGCTACACTAGTTTTTGGTTAATTTTTCTTCTCTTTTTTATTTTCTTTCTTGTTTTTGTTTTTTCTGCTCTTCTTTTAACTTCTCCTTTTTTCTTAACATTTCTTAATATTGTGTAGATTATAGATGTGATAGCAAAAGGAAGTCGTTGTTACGTTTAGTTTTTCTTTCTGGTACAGTAGGACTAGTTAAAAAGTTAGACACCAATATTTATGTTAACAATATTTTTTCTTGTAGAGGGTAAGTCATAAACATTTGTTTTATATTGTTGAATATGGATATTATTGGTACTACTACTCTCAGAAATATTTAAATTTTTAAAACCACTTTGTTCTAATGTTTTCATTTGAGTATTTCTCACGGGAGATGTGATAGCTATACTTTGAATCATACTAATGTTTGTGTCTTTATTTTTTAGAACCATTGAGTTATCCGAATGTTTTGGATCATGTTCAAAAAAATTCTAAATTTTGAACAACAAATTCAAATTATCGTCTCTAGGTAGATTATTCTTTGGATTTTCTTTTAAATTTTTCAAACTATGAACTTTTTCAGGACCTAAGATATTTGCAAAAGTATTATAGTACACCTTAAGTTTCTTTTAATTATCTGAACTAATTAAATTTTTTACTACTTCTTTACCTAAACATTTTGTATGTTCAATACCATCTGCTTTTAATGAAAACAATCCGCAATTCTTGAAACCTTTTGATATTGTTTCAGTTTTAATTTTTTTATATAGCTTGCTTCAATATAAAAGTAATCTATCTATCTATCTAATTAGCCTTCTTCGGTCCATCTTTGGACATAGGCCTCCCCAATCCTTTTCCAGTTATCTCCGTCTGTCGCTACAGTCATCCACCTAGAGCCCACGTGCTTCTTGAGATCATCTGCCCATCTCATTTTGTGCCTTCCTCTGCTTCGTTTATATTCCCACGGTCTCCAACTTTAAAGAATTTTGTTCCATCGGTCTTCTTTTTGTCTTATATTGTGTCCGTCAAATCTCCATTTTAATTTTGCAACTTCTTGTCTAACATCCCTCACTTTTGTTTTCTCTCTTATCCACTCGTTTCTCTTTTTATCCATTAGTCGTATGTGCAACATTTGTCTTTCCATTGCTCTTTGGGTTTTTATGATTTTGTCCATGGTTTCTTTTGTAAATGTCCACGTTTGGGAACCATAAGTAAGAACAGGGAGTACGCATTGATCGTACACTTTGATCTTAAGATGCTGTGGATATCTTTTGATTTTAAGAATGTAGCTTAGTTTGCCAAATGCCGCTTATGCCAGTCTAACTTGTCTCTTTATCTCTGCTGTTTGGTTCTCTTTGTTAAGTTTTATAGTTTGACCAAGATATAGATATATATATATATATATATATATATATATATATATATATATATATATATATATATATATATATATATATATATATATTTATATACATATATATACAATCCTGAACTTGTTCTTTTTCATCTTGTCCGATTCTCATTGTGATGTCTTTATCTGTATTTGTTATATGTTGAGCAGCTTCTTACTACTTCTAAGTCAACGACGTAAGTCTAAGTCTTCATTTTTATTAATTATGAGTCATGAAAAATATAAAATATCAATGCATGAAACAATCAATTTTTATGCATAGAAAGGAAAAGCATACTTTTCTTTACAGTAGGTATAGGTTACATTATTCTAAAAGGATATTACTTACCTATCATTCTAAGAAAATAATAAATAAACCTCACATCTGCATGCATGGTAGCTGGCATCAATTTACTACTTGTTTTAGTCTTATAAAAATATATGTTATTTTTTCAGTCAACTTAAAGTTTAAGCTCAAGAAGGATATTGTAGTCAACTTAATATTGAAGATGTACCGTCAACATCTAAGTCAATAGGGTATGTTAATAATAATTCCGGTAGCAACTTGATTGTTTTCTAAAACAGTATGCGGACCAACGTGCTTAATTTTTTAAGCAAATTGGTAAACACTAATCCTACCAATAAGGCTTAGGAACTTGCAAATTCGAAAGAAAAAATTAAACTTTTAAATGAACAAGTAGCTAAACTTCTTCAGATAAAATCAGCAGCAGAGAAACTTTTTACACCGAGACAATTAAAACGTTTGCAAAACCCAAAAATTCGTACCGTATAGTCTGTGGAAGAAATATCCCAAGTTATATCCTTACATTCAACTGGTACTAAAACATACCGTTTATTTTTATTTATGATTAAACATTATAATAACATAATTTTATCATGTCTTTATAATTACTATAATTCATCATCATATAACGGGGGTCCTACGGCGATTGCCGCTTCCCGCATTTTAGCCTCCATCTTTTCCTATCTCCCCAATCTCCCCCTTCTAAGCCTCTAGATTGCATTGTTTTTGTAATTTCTCTTCTCCAGGAATTTGGTGGTCTTCCCCTTTTCCTTCTTTCTGGAGGAACATACATGAAGGCTTTTTTTGGCCACCGCTCCTCCTCCATTCTCATCACGTGCCCATACCATTGTAATTGCCTTCCTTGTATTCTATCTGAAAGAGTATCTCTAATTCCTGTACGGTTTCGTATTTCCTCATTCCTGATTCTTTCCATTCTCGATACTCGACATGACCTTCTAAGATAATCCATTTCCACAACGTCTACTTTATCTCGTTCATTCTTTGTCATCGTCCAACATTCGGCACCATATGTGGTAATTGGTTCTACAATTGCTCTGTATACGCGAAGTTTGGTATGCATCTTTATTTTATTAGACCACAGTAATGAATTCAGTATTCGGATGCATTTTTTCCCTTGGGTTATTCGGTTTTGTACATCTATCTTAACTCTGCCATCTGCTGATATGATGCTTCCTAGATATTTATACTGATTGCAGCCTTTTATGACTGCGTTTTCAAGCCTCAGATCTGTGGTATTTCCTCCAATTTTTAAATATTCTGTTTTGCTTATGTTTACAGTAAGCCCCCATTTGGCATATTCCTTAAATAATTTTCGATTCATATAATTTATATCTTCCTCATCGGTTGCAACCACCACCTGATCATCTGCAAACAACAATGTATACAGAGTTTCTTGTCCCACTTCGATGCCCATAAATCTACATTTCTTTCTCCAATTCCTCAATGCTTCTTGGACGTATATTTTAAAGAGTGTCGGTGACAAACAGCATCCTTGCTTTAGGCCTTTAGTGACTTTAAATTCATTTGAGGTTCTGGTTCCAATTTTTACACAACTAACTGCATTTTCGTACAATTTATATATACCACGATATATAAATTACTCGGATATACGTCGAATCCAATCCGGACCTTTTGAGGACCTCAAACATTTTCTTTAACGGGACACTATCATATGCTTTCTCAAGGTTTATAAATACCAAATGGGTCTCTCTACTTCTTTCGACACGCTTTTCAATTATTTGTCGTAGGATAAATATATTATCAAGGCAGGATCTCCCGATACGAAAGCCGCTATAATTACTATAATTAAATTGGCCAATTTAAATAAAAAAACTTAAAATTAAAAGTGTTTACTATACAACTACATTCAAATGTTGCGGGAATAAGCGGTCTTTACTACGTCATGCGCGAAAGCGAACCGATTTTGGAACATTATGTATCATACCTCTTGTATTCATTGTACCATGATGATATAGAAACAAGTAGTGCCGCCTAGTGAAATATACTCTTGTTAGCACTTGCAGAAATCTTATAATCGTAAGTTGAGACTATAATGTCCAATAACTGTCTGGTGTCCAATAACTGGCGTTTTACAATAATTTTTTTGTTTAGCGTATATAAAAACGTTTGAACTTTTGAATTTATTCAGATTGATTACACGTCAATATTTAAACATTGAAATATTTGTTAAACATGTAAATACAGAATATGTTGTTAATATATTATTAAGTACGTATCTTACGACTACTCTTAATAATATAACATTGTGAAACACTTCCCAGTAGTTACACAACTTCTTCGTCGTAAACTTTCGAAAACTATTAGTTCCGACAGGCCATCGGTCAATAATTGTGCACTTAAGTTTAAACTTTCGAAGAACTGTGGCATGGAAACTACAGTAACTAAAAGTTTTATTGGATTCTCGTCCATTGTGAGAGTGATGAAATCCACAATATGATTTAAGGAGTTTAAAAGCAAACACTTCTGTGGTTTTGATATATTAAGTATTTTATTTATTATTTTACGAACTTTGTTATATCCCACGACAGGAGCAAATAAAGTACTAAATTTACAGCAGCAACTACAGATATAAATGTAATTCGTTAATTATGTTTCACATGATAAAGTAAAATAATAAGATAAACTAAGGAGAAGACACTTAAGCTGTTGACTTACCGCACATTGAATTAACACATTCTATTCATATGAAGTGTGTATGTAATAATCTCAGTCTGTTAATTAAAGTTTGGTCTTCTCTGTTACTACACTTATTCTTCCATCTGGTAACTGTTGTTTTTATGTCTCGGTGTTTTTTGAGATTGACTCCATTTTTGAAGCCACCGCTCTTTTAATGTGGAGTTAATTCAGTGATGAAAATCTTTCTTATAGGTAGGTTCAGTCGAGTCTTCTTCTTCTTCTTCAGTGCCTTATCCGGTCCGGATGTTGGCGATCATCAAGGTTATCATGGTTTTGTTGACTGCTCTGCGAAACAGCTCCGCTGAGGTCATCCCAAACCATTGTCGGAGATTTTTCAACCACGAGATACGACGGCGTCCCGGTCCTCTTCTGACAAATACTTTACCCTGCATAACAAGTTGAAGAATTCGATATTTTTCTTCGTTCCGCATCACGTGGCCGAGGTACTCAAGCTTACGTTGTTTAATTAAATTAAGCAATTCTTTTTTTTTGTCATGCGCTGTAATACCTCAACGTTGGTGACACGGTCCACATAAGATATTTTTAGTATCCTTCTGTATATCCACATCTCGAAGGCTTCGATTCGTTTTTCAGTGGCTTGAGTCAGTGTCGAGGCTTCAACTCCATATAGTAACACTGGAAGAACGTAGCACTTCACTATCCGCGTAGTCCCATTGTACTTTGAGGGTAGTTCCGAGGTAAGTGAATCTGTCGACTCTGGATCTCTTCGCTACCTGCCATTAGTGCCCCGGGATCTAGATTTGTACGGCTGACAACCATGAATTTCGTTTTCTTAATATTGAGGTTCAATCTGTATGTTACTCTTTAATTACCACGTACACCTATAATATGACGGAATCCACATACATTTTACAATCGCATTATTGTGCTGAAGTTGATGGGGGTATATCTTGAAAACATCCCCAATTTTTAGTAGATAGAACTTTCATTATGTTCAAATATTGTTGACTTGTTAAGATGTTTCAAGATAATAAATATGTTACTTCAAATTTAAATGTTTGTCAAGATTAATTCCATTTTTTAATTCCATGAGATCATCTGCATGTAGCCTACTCTTCACTGATTAAATATCATTTTCCACAATACTGTTATAGCAATAGGAAAAAGAATAACACTAATCGATTATACTTGGTGGATACCATTTTAATGTATTCTTGATTTAGAAATAAAATCGTCTACTTTTACTTGGAAGCTTCGGTTTTTTAAAAAGTTAGTGATGATGTTTCCTTGTATAATTAATTTCTATAAAGTTTTAATTATTGTATGGCACCAAACTATATAAAATGCTCTGGTTATATAAAAAAAATACCGCTATGCAGCGTTGACTATTTGCTAGCGCTTTATTTATTTCAGACTCGAGGTCAACTAAGTTGTCTATAGTTGATCTATCTTTACGAAATCCACTTTGCTTGTTAGACAGAACATATCTTTGCTTCAGTATCTAAGTAAGGCGTTGGTTAATTGGTTTTTCGAGCACCTTGCTCATTGCACATCCTAACGATACTGGACGGTAGAAGTTTGGGTCTGAATATGGGTATTGTGTAAACATTATTCCATATCTGTGGAAACACTTCTTTTAGCCATATTTTGTTATATATCTTTAGTAAATAGGTAGTTTCATTTTTTTGGTAAATTTTTAAGGAAAATAATAGAAATATCATCTGGAGCAGAACCAGAGTTTTTAATAGAATTTATAGATTCAGTTAACTCTCCTTCTATTATTGGTGCATTTATTGGTAGGTTATCGAGTTTATTATAATTAAAGTTTTGTAATACTTCTTTGGTTTTAAATTTTAAAAACTCTTGAGAAAAGTCTAACTTACTTGAATATGACTCGTAGGATGAAGCTTATACATTCGCTATTGCAGATCTAGATGTATGAATGTTCTAAAAATCTTGATGAGTTTATGTGGCGTCCCGAAAATGTGTTACTTTTTTTTCACATTATTGCTGCTGTGGTAGAAGTGTTTATTGTTGATAAACATTTTTTCTACGATTCCTTTTTTGCTTCTTTTACCACTTTTCTACTAATATCCCTTAACTTCTTATATTCTAGAAGATTTTCTTGTGTTTTTTTTGTATTTATTGAAAGCTCTGTCAGTCTTCTCTATAGCATCCTGACAGTGATTGTTCCACCACGGTACTCCAATACGATTTCTCACTATTATATTTTTTCCAATAATATGATTTGTTGCGGAAAGTATGACGAAGGAAAATTTATTTACTAAGTCGTTTATATTGTTATGTAGGGATGATCTGAAACAGAATTCATTTGATTTTCAACAAATTGTGTAAATGGAGACCAATCTTCTATTTCTGTATTCCATCAAGTGTATGGTTGAAGTTTTTTTTTTGTTTTCGCAATGTATCACTATGGGAAAATAATCGCTACCATACAATTGTGTACTAGCTTCCCAAGGTATTTTTTGTACTAAAGAAGGATCTACAAGAGATAAGTCAATACAACTAGTGTTTCCAGTAAAAGAATTAAATCTTGTTGGAGATCCATCGTGAAGTGGGGTAATATTGGTGTTACTAATATCTAATATACTACTATATCTATTATATCTATTGAATCTCCAAAGTAGATTGTGTCCATTTAGATCTCGTATTATAATCTTAGGCAATGGAATTTGATCTATAATATGAGTTACCTCTTTTATACTTATATCAGTATTCGGTGCAAAATAAATGTTACAGATGTTAATAATTTTTGGAGTTTTTATGATTACTGCTACTGCTTTAAGGTTGCTTTTTAAAGGTAGTTATACAAATTCCAATGAGTTATTAACATGAATAGAAACTCCTTCACTGGCTTTTTTAAAATCATGTATATTTTTATGATAACCTGTAAATGCATTTATTTTGTCAATTTTTGGTCAGTAAAAATCGTTTCTTGGAGATATATTATTGAAGATGAGTGTTTAATAATTAATAATTTAAACATTTCTAGCTGTGTATAATAACCCTTTATGTTCCACTAAAGAATTGACATTTTTGTTCTATATGTCAATTTTTATTCTTGTACTTAATCACTGTCCAATTTAAAGGAAGAATTTGTATTCAACAATTTGGATATTTTGCGCTTAATGTTTATGCCACATGTTTTCATTATTTTTTCATTGAACAGAGGGTAAATGTTGTCTAAAATTAGTAACCCTTTAATATCTTTTGTAAAATTTTAAGCAACATTCAATGAGTCGGGTAAACCATACGCGTCTTACGTTTCCTTTCTCTTATCTTTTACAAAAAAGTGTATCATTTCTTGACAATTAAGAACACTTTCGTTTGTGTCGTCTTCAAATATACTATTGTTTTCAGCATCAATAGGATCTATTGTTGAGACAGTTTTTTTGAACGTGTATTATTAGCATGCCGTATAAAGCATTCAGGAGTTTCAGGTAGTGTAACTGTTTCGGATGAAACATGAATTGGTGAAGTGATCAATGAATTATTAGTTTCTGATTATATTTCATTTACGTTTATACCTTCATTTGTAAGCAGGTTATTGTTGTTTGACCTTGGTTTATTTACATCTACATCTTTATTTTTGTGTTGATTAGATTAAGTGTCATACCAAATAATTTGGTTCTGAATGGATTTATGCTAAAGCGTTGTATTACGTCAGTTATAATGTCTGCTGTAGTCACTGTGTTATTTACTATCGAACTGAAGTTATTTTTTATATTTTATATTAAATATTGTTGGTCTACAGACATAAACAGTCTATAGTTTGTATTGTCAGGACAAATTAACAAGGATTCAGAAAGTATTAGATCCACTATAGGTAAAATATATACCTATCTACAGAAACTTAGTACGTGTTGAAATTCGGGACGAGATGTGCCAATTCTAAGGAATGATAAGGGAGACAAGTTTAAAACCTAGTTTCTGTAGTTCTGATTTTAGAATATTATGTGGAATTGTTGAGCATACATTGGATACTATTAGTCGTTTACTAGGAGTAGATAATCTTTTTTCTTGTATTATTTGATTGTTTACTATGATTTTTCCTTGCTGAACATTGATAAATTTGTCAACGAATTCTTTCTTAGATAAATAAATACAAATCCTGTTGTTAACTATATGAGTAAACAACAATACATCTTTTAAAAAAATAAGTGATCCTAGTGATACAAGGTAATCTTCTAGTTTTACATTTTTTAATGAACTAAATAAAATAGCTTGCTTTCTGGATGGAAAATTAAGAGTACTATTTACTGATTAATACGATTTTTTAAGTGTTGGTGATAGAATACAGCTCATTTCCTGAGCTAATTCGGAATTAATATCATCCATTTAAATAAACTTTGAAACTAGTCATTAGATCTGAATGCGGTCCTGTATCAAAACTATAACTGGGCGATTAAGCAGGTGCAAAATCAAAAATGATAAGAACCTCTTGTTTGTATTTGAAACATTCGGTGGTTCTTCTTATGTTGAAAAAAATATATTTTTTTGTTTATTACTAATAATTGATGTAATATAAGCTGACTTACAGAGTCTCTGATATTACTTCTACTCAGGAACTTCACCAACTCACTCTTGTAATTTTTAAACGGTTATAATTAACTTAAACTTCACTTAACTTAAGAGCAGACATTTTCCTACTATCACTGAAACACTACGTTGTTTAAAAGTTAAATTTTATTAGAAATTACTTCAAACAGTTCGTTTCCTTTGTGTTTACGTTATTCTAATAATAAAAGTTTAAAGATAATTAAAATTTTAAGTTTCTATTTTAAAAATGGAAGCGCTCCGTTTTTTATGTCGGTGAGTGTATAAAGGGTAAATCAACACAAGGTAAATTAAAATTTTATCTTTAGAAGCTAAAAATATTATAATTAACCATATTGTGCCTAAGCCTGCTTGTTTCTAAGCTACAGGGTGTTAATAAAATCATATATTTGTTACGAAATAAGGAGTTTCAGGTAAGAAAACGAAAACAGGGCAAAGAATATTTAATTGAATAAAGCTAATAACTATTTAGGAAAAATTTTCCTTACTAAAATAATAGAACAAAAAAAAAATAGAAAAGCATTGCAAAATATTGTCTAATATTCCTCCCAGTACGGTAAGATTTCATGGTGATCAAAATAGAATTATGGAAAGAACTTCGTATAAACCTTATTAGATACGTTGTATGAATTTAAGGTGTAAAATTATTAAAGAAAAAAAAAGCAATAAAGATTAATTATTGAGAAATAATATAGAGCCATCAAAAAAATCATGAAAGAAAGTAAAAACCCTCGATATTTTAAAGGGACTTACATTAACAAATTGCCATTAAAATGACTAAAGTAAAAATCGACTATTTGAAAGAAGGATTTCACCTTTTAAAGGCCGAATACCCTTAAATTTAAATGTCCATAACGGGCGTCGAAAACTACCAGTTTAATTTGCGTTTTCTCATAAGAAATCACAGAATGTATATTTAGTACATTTATTTGTGCTTCTCTATAGCAGACTTGACCACGAGCTGCCATACGGTTTAGCCGATTCTTATTCACAAGCAGCAGTTATGGCCATACAAATCTGAATTGGCAAATGCTTTACGTGTTTGACTCATACGCTGGAGTTCGTGAGTTTAAATCTCAATATGAATTTTCCTTTTTATTTTTGAAATATTTAAAAACCTCACATAAACCTTATTAAATATATATTATGTTATATACGCAAAAATGCTGAAGTTTCAAATAAAATGAAAATTTACAACATTATCCGAGTTGTTGGTTTTTTATTTTTATCTTCGTAAAGTAAGTTATGTATATTGGCAGTTTTAAATACTTATGAATATCGCATTTTAATTTATATTGTATAATTATATTGAATTATGTTGCAGTGTATTTATTGTATTGTAATTTTTATATTAATAACAAAATAAACAATGAATTTTACTGCAGAGTATGTGTAAATTTGTTTTTTGCATTTAACTCCTTTTATACATACTTATTTGAAAATAAAAATATATATTTTCATTAAAATATTGATACAATCCTTCATTTACTATACTCTTATTACAGGTCAAATGTTTATAAGTTTACAGCAAACGATACACCATATACCTATATAACTAATTATTTTCTCTTTCTGCTTTCTCTCTTACTTATAGCATTACATATATTACGTATAATAAGCCAATTAACGCCTTTATTTTCACAGTATTTGTAGGTATGGCTTTATTAGAATCAGCGTAATTGTTTTTATTTAGGAAATAAATATGTTTGTGTTCTGTACAATATTTTCAATAATATTATCATAAATAAAACATTTCCAACTCTCTTAAGGATCAGTTGCTTGACGAGCATTTCCTGAACCTGGTAAGACTTCTTTTTCTTTTTCACTGGCTTTACAAGTCGGGGTGAGTCTTTGCCCCATCCACTATCGCCGTCCATCCTGTAGGATCTTACCCTTCTATTTCCCATTGTTGTACACCAATTCTAGATAAATCGGTTTCAACATCATCCTTTAATCTTTTTCTCGGTCGGCATACTGATCTTCTACCATCTGGTCTTTTACGAAACACTGTCTTTAACACTCTGTCATCCTCTGATGGTATTACGTGACCTGCCAATCTTATTCGGTTTGCCTTCATATGTCTAACTAACTATGTTTTCAGTTTCATTTATAGTCACCAATTTAGCATTGTGGCGTCTTCTATAATCCCCTGTGAATTCATATCTTTAAGGGCCAATATTACTCTGAGAACATCCTTTTCAAATACTAAAATATTTTTAATTTCCCGCTGGTTGAGAGTCCATGTTTGACTGCCATATATGTATTAATTGGACGAATAATCGACTTGTACAGTATTAATTTGGATTTTATTTTCATCAGCTTTGATTTTATTAATGTTGAAAGGAGGTATAATGCTTAGTTTCCCGCAGCTATCCTTGCTGAGACCTGGTAAGTATAAAAGTAAATTATAACTTTGTGTCCGAACATTTTTTAGAGGCGCGTTTCTCCAGGATACCCCATCTTTTTTATAATAAAACAGCTGCTACTTTTCCGTATTTGTTTCAAAATATTTTAAAGTTACATATTCCTTTCCCATTACTTTTCTAATTCTAAATAGGTAAAAGAAATAATAAATAAGACTTACTCACAATCAGTTTAATTTAACTATCTAGACGACCGGTTTCGCTTTCTACAATATGTAAAAGAATCTTCAGGTCTCGATACAAAGTTAATTAAAGGATGCCGGTACTCTATTAATTCGACCGGCATCTAATGATGTCGGTCGTCTAGATAGTTAAATTAAACTGATTGTGAGTAAGTCTTATTTATTATTTGTTTTACCTATTTGAAACGGACTCATACAAGCAACACATTCAGGATTTTCTAATTCTGTTTCCAATTCTTGCTCCCATTCTTCTTATGTGTCTGTGTTGTGATCATTTTCTTTACACCTGTCTGATTTTGGCACGCTTGCCAAATTCATATTTATTTTTTCTACTTTATTATAGAGCTGTTGTAATCTTTGAATTTCTTTCAGATCAGGATCCATCACAGAAATTTTATATACAAGAGAAAAAAATTAAAGGTTGGAACATTACTGAATTTATATTTAACAATTGGAATTAAAATAGTTACTTACTCTTTGTAGATTATACTTCACAAAAAATATAAAAATAAATTTACTTGTGGAATTCACAAGAGTTATTCGAATAGTCGGGTAGAGTCTGACAGATCAAAAGTGCAAATAACTAGCGAAATATTTATACGCTAATACAAACCCCATTGTTCACAATTGTTAGACATGTGGACGGAAAATTAGTGACGAACATAGCGCACTCAGACATAAAATAAGCAGTGAGGCATTAGAAATTAATTGTCGTTGGTCTCACAGGCCCCACCCGACTACTGCGGGGTTAAAGAATTTTATAATGAACATCGTCCTTACATTTAAAAATATAATCGTTTATTAAATCGTAGTGTATTCAAATGTATGTAAGTATACAGGGTGTTTCAAAAAGGTATGTCATAAATTAAATCTAGTAATCCGGGGACAAAAATAAATTGATTAACTCCAACTTACCTTAGTACAAAAGTGTACACAAAAAAAGTTTTTTTTTTGAACCTATTCTCTATCCTTCCATTGTTGGATATAGGTCTCCCCCAGTTCTCTCCATCTTTCCCTATCTTGAGCTGTTCTCTGCCATGTGGGACCTCCTTGTTTCCTGATGTCATCTTTCCACCTCATCTGTGGTCTGCCTCTTGATCTCTTTGCATTGTATGGACGCCACTTTCCGATGACATTGTTCCATCGTCCGTCTTGGAGACGTTCATTGTGTCCAACCCATTTCCATTTCAGTTTTGCTGCTTGTTCTATCGCGTCTACTGTCTTTGTTCTGGTTCTGATCCACTGGTTACGTTTTCTATCTCTAAGTGATACACCCAACATTTGTCTCTCCATCGCTCTTTGTGCCTTCCTTATCCTATCCAAATTGGCCTGTGTAAATGTCCATGTCTGTGCTCCGTAGGTGAGCACCGGTATAATACAGGAGTTATATACCTTGCTTCGTAAGTATAGAGGGATTGTTTGGTTTTTTAGAACGTAAGAAAGTTTGCCGAACGCTGCCCATCCCATTCTTACTCGTCTCGATATTTCGATAGATATACTCATTTACCTGTTCTATTTTTCTGTTTTTATTTTTATTGCCTCTTGGTCTTCCGTGTTTGTCATTACTTTTGTTTTGTTGAAGTTAATTTTTAGTCCTTTTTAATTCCAGTTCTTGTCGTTCCGAGGAGATCAGGAGTATATCATCCGCATATCTAAGGTGATTTAGGTATTTTCCGTTAATACATATTCCTCTGTTTTCCCAATCTGTTGATTTTATTATGTCTTCGAGGGTCAAGGTAAACAGTTTAGGTGAAATTATATCGCCTTGTCGGACTCCTCGTTTAACTTTTATATTATCCGTTATTAATTTGTCGTCCAGAATTACGGTCATGGTTGCGTTTTGGTAAATATCATGTATCAATTGTCGGTATCTTGAATCTATTCTACTATTGACCAGAGCTTCTTCAACCGCCCAGTGTTCAATGCTGTCGAAAGCCTTTTCATAATCTACGAATGCTAAGTACAGCGGAAGGTTGTATTCATTGGTTTTCTCAATTAAGATTTTAAGCGTATGTAGATGGTCGATTGTGCTGTATCCTTTTCTGAATCCGGCCTGTTCCACTGGTTGGTAGTTATCAAGTTTATAGGTCAGTCGGTTGTTTATTATTCTTGTGAAGGTTTTATATAGTTGTGACAAAAGGGAAATAGGACGGTAGTTGTTTAAGTCTGTTCGGTCTCCTTTCTTATGTATTAAGATTGTGTTGGCCTTTCTCCATTGTTTGGGTATTTTACCTTCAAATAGACATTTGTTGAACAGTATTTTTAGCATTTTTTTTATCGCGTCTCCTCCTTCTTTTAGCAGTTCCGCCAGTATTTTGTCCTCACCGGTCGCTTTATTTCTTTTCATGTCGTTTATGGATTTTTCGATTTCATCTTCAGTTATTTCTGGTAATACCTCTGAGCCAACATTTTGTATTTTCCTCGTGAGATTCTGTTTAGATGATAGTGGTGGGTCATTTTTAGAACTGTATAGGTCTGTGTAATATCTTTCTGTGATTTTTACTATTTCTCCTAGATCTCTTTCTTCATTGTTCTCAGCTTTAAGCATGATTAGTTTTCTTTTTCCTATATTTGTCTTCATTGTTTTTAAACTTTTGTTCTTCTCTATGATTTTCTTAATGCGGTCTTCTTGGTATTTCTTTAAATCTTCCTTTATCTGTTTTCTTATGGTTTTATTCGCTTTTGTTTATTAGCAATCTTCAGGCCTGCTTATAGTAGTTCTGTTGTTATTTTATCGTTTAATTCGTCTAGTTGCAGACCCTTTAGCTGTGATATGTCACTTCTTTTTAGCTGGTTCATGTATTGTTCTTTGCGTTCTTTAAGAAGTTCTGTATCTATCTCTTTTTTAGATGGTTTAAATTTTTGTCTGTCTGTTGTGTGGAGTTAATTTTGATTTTGGCTCTAACAATTCTGTGATCACTTCCTACGGAAATCATGTTTATGACCGTAAGGTCTTGTACTATGCTCTTTTCTTTGGATAGGATGTAATCAATCTCATTTTTTGTTAAACCATTGGGCGCGACCCACGTCCATTTTCTCTGTGGTTTTTTATTGAAAAAGGTATTCATCGCATATAGTCCGTTCGTTTCCATATAATTCATTAATGTTTCTCCTCTTTCGTTTCGTGTTCCATATCCAAAGTTGCCGATTTTATTTTCTGATTCTTCTAGTTTTCACCCTAATTTGGCATTGAAGTCGCCTATAATGATTGTGTAGGTGCTTTTGTATTTGTTCACTGTTTGTGTCAATGATTCGTAGAATATATCCACTTCTTCATCCGTATGTGATGATGTAGGGGCGTAAATTTGTATGATCTTTAAACTTATATTTTTATTTATGTCCATTATTAGAGCCGCAATCCTTTCTGAAATTCCAATATATTGTCTAATCTTATGGACATGCTGATTAGAAATAAGAAAACTTCATACAGGCTTCCCCTTTTCTTTTTATCTCAATTAATCCTAATATATCCCATTTCATCTTTTTTACTTCTTCTTCCAGTTCGGCTAGCTATTCGTCTCTCATCAGTGATCTGACATTATAAGTCGCAATATCTAGTTTCGTTGCTTGTTTTTGTTTTTTCTGGCAATCTTTTAAAACCCAGGGATTTTTAGCACCCTCTGCTCTTTCCTCGATCCTACCATTGCCTTGGAAGGTGACTCCGGAGCTGCTGGAACTGAGGGCCAATTCTTACGTGTATCTGTCATAAGAGGGGGATAGATTGGCCGTGAACTCACCACACTGGCCAGACGGGTTGGTAAGTGTGTTTCAGCCGCCCACTCTGGGAACAGACGCTGTTTGCAGCCGCCCACTCTGGGTCAGACGCTGCTGTTGTCGCAGTATCACAGCAGCTTAACTCATAATGTGAGTAACGCCTGTGAGTATCTGGAATTAAGCCTACAGAATTTTTACTTCCCATAGCCATGTCCTGCATATCTGTAGGAACTTTCCCTATCAGCCATATGGGACGTGCCGTGTCGAGGTTGAGGACATCCCCGCCCAGTCTGTCTTCCGTGAAGTACAGAAGAACCCCTACTCAGTTCAGAGCTCCTCCTCCACGAAAGCTATGACTGACACGGACAAAAAAAATTACAGCCTTTTAAAGTTACAAAATAAAAATTGTTTTTTTGCATTATGTCCTAAACTACTTGACATTTTTAATGAAAATGAACACGTTACTTTCTTGTTCTGAAAGCATTTTTCATAAAAAAGAAACAGTTTTTATTGAGTTACGATCCTTTTCATTACCATTTAAAAAATTACGTGCAACTAAATAAATGGCTTAAATGAATTAACAAGTACAAAAAAATGTCTATAACCTCTATAAATATAGTAATACAATAAATCTTCAAAATGACCCCCATTTTCTTCAATACACATTCGGTATCGTTTCAATAAGGAAAACCGAATGCGCTGAAAAATCATTTGACTATTCTAACCTTTAATAATTGTTGTTCATCTTCTATTGTTACAGAATACACTTTCTCTTTCATAGACCCCCAAAAAACTAAAAGTCGATGTGGTTAAGACCTGGACTTCTGGGTGGCCAAGAAATAGGTGTGTCACGACCCCTTCCAATCCACCAATGGATACAACGACCAGACCTACAAAGGTATTCCCGGACCACATTACTGCAATACGGTAGAGCGCCACCTTGTAGAAACCACATATTTTGCCTTACTGCAATATTTACTTGTTCCAAATACTCTTGTAAATTGTTTGACAAGAACTGCAAACAGTTATTACCATTTAAATTGTTGGGAAGAAATACTGGGCCTATTAGATTGTTCTCCACAATTCCTGTCCAAAAATTAACTTTGAAAGTCCTTTGGTGATGAGTCATTTTTTTGGCGTGAGGATTTTCGTCCAACTTACCCAAATGTGCTCTTTATGATGGTTTGTTATTCCATTTCTACTGAAGGTAGCCTCGCCGGTAAACAAAATATTCGCGAATCCAATCGCAAAATCCAATTCTTTTAGGATAATCTTCAACCAGTAACTTTTGAATCGTTGTTAAGTAATAGAGTTTAAGCAGCTGATCCTTCAAACGCCTACAAACTCTTACTTGAGGAACATTTAGATAATCAGCTATTACCCTTGTACTTGTTCCAGGGACTTCTTCAATGATTTCTAAAATGTCTTCATCAGTTGCATCCATTATTCTTCTTCTTAGAGTGCCGTCTCCCTACGGAGGTTGGCAATCATAATGGCTATTTTTATTTTAGAACTTGCTGCTCTAAACAAATCAATCGATCTGCATTGGTACCAATCACGTAGATTGTTTAACCATGAGTTCTGTCTTCGGCCAACAGATCTTCTTCCTTGCATCCATTATTAGACGACCACTATTGCCAGCAACTTGCGTTTGGAATGTACCCGTTTTCCGTAAACGACGATCAATTGTCAGAAATAATCGTCTATCGGGTGTATCTATCGATTGGGGTATTTTACTGCATAACGTCTTGCGGCTGCTACACTATTTCTTTGACATTTACCTACGAGATTCCCCATAGTTTATTAAAATCATAATTTAATCTGATCCAACTTACCCAAAGTTAAATGCATGTCTGCCATTTCCTGAAATGTATAGGCCATTGTAATATCAAAATTTTAATTTTAATCTTATTCACGCAATAAATGATAGCTTCAAATTATTGACTATTATTGATGGAACTGTTTGTAATTCTTGTATTCGTAGAAAATAATTGTAATTTTATGGCCAACTAGGAAAAAACAAGTTTATGGAAAAGTCATAACAGGCAAAAAAGTTTTAAAAATATTGTGTTAAACTAATGATGCCACTAAATTCATTTAATTTAAACGTACTCAAAAGTTTGGGGGGATTTAGAGCTGCACCCCCCTTAAAATTTTTCTGTGCGCTTAGATTTTATTGTTTTTTTTTTTATAAAAAATGCTTTCAGAACAAGAAAGTAACGTGTCCATTTTTATTATAAAATGTCAAGTAGTTTAGGAGAAAATGCAAAAACAAAATTTATTTTGTAACTTCAAAGGGCTGTAACTTTTTTTGTGTACACTTTTTTTCTAAGGTATGTAAAATTCAATCAATTTATTTATTCCTGGAATGCGTGATTTAATTACGTTAAATTGCGGAGGCTTATTATTAGTAGAAAATTCTTATATACGAAGACATTCGCATATTATAATAAGTAAAAAAAAATGGAGTTGATTTACTTAGTACTAGCGCATATTATAAACAGATACACACTATACAAAATTAATATTCTGTTAAAAATCTGCATAAGTAATGTCATTAATGAAACATATGAAATATAAAACTAATAGCCGAAACTTCATACAAAATTGTTTTGAGAATAATATTTATTTATATGTTAAATGATTTGCAATATTTGCTTATTATTAGTTAAATAAAGTATACTCAATATTAATTAATGTAATAATTATGAACTGGTATAAAACGAACATATTTGTCTATCGTCCACTGATTTTCTGTGTTTTTGTGCAAATAATAACAATGTTTTATTAATAACAATTTTTTTGTGTTCATTAGATATTATTTGAATTGGTTAGTGTATAGTTTAATATATTTATTATTCCAAATATTGTTGATAATTTAAAATTTAAAAGGATGTATATGATACATCAAAATCTACAGATTTTTGCCGAAGGTATCTACCGATTTGGCAACAGTCCCAAGGAACATTACTGGCCGAGCAAAACAAATACATGTCCTTTGCTTTGTGTTTGGTAAGGTGCGCACGTGCGCAGCAGTCGAAAAATATCGACTGGAGAAGGAGTCCAGTCGAACAAATGAATTAATTATAAGACATCGCGACGTTATATTGAAATTTACACTGGGTAATTGCAGGTCAGGGGATCTTACTAATTGTATTAATAATCCGTATGTTCCGTTTTAAATCTTCCAATACTGTATATATATATATATATATATATATAAATATATATATATATAATATATATCTATATATATATATATATACATATATATATATATTGTAATAGTTTTGTTTTTATTATTTTTATGTTTTATTGTTAATAAATATAATTTTAATTGAATTGAAGTGAATTTTAAAAGTATGTAGTTCGTTGTTAATATACTATACCTCGGCTAGCTCAATTATTTGTTCTAAGCAATCTGTCACTGTGTGACGTCAACTCTGTAGTCTCCTGGTAGAGTTCAAAAAGAATTAAACCAAAATTTACTTTATATTTTTGATAAATTAACCCAAATGAAGCACGTTATTTATTAATATGAACAAATTTAATATAAACAATAAAATCCGTCTGCAACTTGGGTTGCCTTTAAAAATTTACAAAAATAGGAATCGTGTAAACCTTAATGTGTCGTGAAAATAGAATTTGATTACAAAATGTGGAAACTCTCTACAATTACCTTAAATCTAAATGACTATTGCAACTTTATAAAGTGTTTAAATGAAATATAAAGAAAAGAAAACTGAACACTTTATGCCGCTGACTTATAACTAGCATTAAAATATAATCAAAATTTCAAATGATCCCCAAAATTATTATCCAAACTCACTTTCAAACAGTTCTGATTTTTTTTTTAAAGAAAACTAACTACTCGCAAAATAATCGGTGATACTGGAATATCTATCCTCTCTTCGGAAGTTAAAGGTACGTACTATTATATTTTTATTTTAATGATCATTAATATTTCAATTTTTAAGGCCTATCGCAATTAGTTAATTCATGAATTTTTACTTTTTCAATCTAAATGACATTTCTGCACTCCAATTATAATTTATAAGTCAAAATTTCTCTTACTCTCTGGAACAAATTCTGGATATCTCTATTTGAAAATGTGGAAAAACTAAATTATAATTAAACGATTTTAAAGCACTCCCGGACTATTCCACCTTTTTAGGGCTCTTCCTCCAAAATTTTCGTCGCCTCCAACAACCTATTCTTCCTTGTTCACCGCCATAGCTAGCACCAACCACCAAAATTATTCGTTGCTAACAGCAACCCCCTTTCTTTTTTCATTCCGTCTTCTATTTTATTCAACCATAAAACTGTCCTGTTTTGACATATTTGTCAAACCACATTAATTTCTCATAAGCACTTTAATCACATCTAATTTGGGAATTTATAAAAAAAAATTCAGATATAAAACTTAACAATACTAATATAATTTATTCTTTTCATCTCCACATCATTGTAATTTATTTAACAAAACCCCTATTAATTTAGTTCCCACAGACTTTTGACAGTTTATTTTTCTGACGTTTATTTTTGAAATTTCTATGTTTAAATAATTTTTTAAGAATTCTTCTTTTTTATTCCTTTTAAGGTTTAGACGATTCACCTATACACTAGGCAACTATACTATTCAGAAATTATTAACACTATACCAGGTAAGTCAAAATTAATTTATTTAGCAATTTACTAATCTTTTCTCCCTTTTATTTCAGAGTCGACCCCACATTGTGATGGCTTCATGAAATTCATGAACAACAAACTCATATAAAAATCCCTTTAAGTTATATCCTCTTTGACATATTGAAATCATTTCAACTTCCCCCAATTTGGATTTTGTTCAGTGCTAACTATCAGCACTTACTAAATCTAAATTCTTACCGATAAACTTAAACATTTTATTAATATTAACATAACAATAAACTGACTTTTATTAATAAGCATATCTCTTGAATATTTTTTTTTTTTAATAATTTACTCTATGAAAAATACAGACTTCTCCAAACAAAATCTACAAATCTTTCACTAATTATATCAACTTCAGAATCAAATTTCCAAGTACTTTCCCAATTTCATTACTTCTTTTCCTGTACTATTTATTTCTCGTACTAATTTCGTAGAAATTCTTATAATTGTTCCCCTCTTTATTTTATATCTTTATTCATTTATTTCCGCATATACTATTTCAGTATCTTTATTCATTGCCGCATTATTATTTATTCTTTTTGTATCCGCATATAATATCCATTTCATCATCTCTACATATAACTCTCTATATTTCATATTTCAATATTTCCTATAATTCTATTTTTCATCTTATTTCCCACATATTTTCACATATACTATTTATCATTATAATATTCCCTATTTCCCAATTTCTACAAAATATCGATTTGTCCATAGTACTTTGCTCATTTATTTATACTTGTAACTCCTATAAATTTACTTGAAAATAAATCAACCTCTTTTTTTTTTATATATAAATTCATCATTATTCTGTACATCTGTTCCCAATAAATTATTTGAGTCATGTTATTATCAAATTTATCTCAAGATATGCTTATGTATTAATTATCCTTCTATTTACAAAACTTATATCTAATAATATAAAATTCGTGTCATAATATTGCATTATTTAAATTATTTACAATGTTTTTGTTGATTATAGTTACTTCTGAACCTGTATCTATAATAATAACTTGTATACTGAATCTTGTATGTACCCTTCAATAAACTTTAAAGTATTAGTGTTATTGTTTTTATTTAATTCCCCAGTATCTCTAATAAACTCCCTTGGATGTTCATACTTTGATAAGTAGACAATATTATGCACATAGGAGCGGTCTAAACAAAATTTCTCCCTTCTACATCAACACTTGCTTCCCCCCTATTCTCCTCTGTTCTAACTACATTCACCTGTCTTCTCTCCTCATTTTCCCCCTATTATATCTTGGATTCCCTTCTCTGTAAACTTCCCTATTTCTCGTCTCCTGTGGATAATTTCCCTGGTTCTGTCTCCAATTATTGCCTCTGTCATTCCCTTGTCTCCAGTTATTCTCTCTATCATTGTTTGGATTCCCTTGTCTACGTTCCCAGTTATATCGTCCGATATCTCTCCTGACATTGTTCAAATTCTCTCCCCTATTTGTAAAATCCCTGCTTCTATTTTGTCTCTCAAATTCTCTTTCCCTATAATTATTCCCTCGATTCACATATCCCTGTCTATTTGCTGTGTTATTCCTATATGTCACTTGCTCTTGTCCATTTCGATTCTGCGTCCCTACACTCCTCTCAATCCTCTGAAGATATCCTGTCAAACTTTCCATCGTCTTTATATTGTGGAGAGCTATTGTTTCTGCCATGTTATGGTTATATTGCCTGGCAATGTATAGGACAATCTCCTCTTCTCGCATAGCCGGTTCTAAATATTGTGCTGTCTGGAATAACTGCATTGCGTACAGATTGTAGTTGGTACTTTTTTCATAATTGAATTTCCCAAAATACAACCGCTCCCTGAAACTAGCCTGTTGGTTTTCTCCCCAAAAATAGTTAATAAACTTGGCCTCAAATTCCTGCACATTATTTATGGAATTTTCATTATTGCAAAACCATAATAATGGCATGCCCACTAACATGTTTCGAATATTCAATTTCATTTCTATTGGATCCCTTACATTCTTTACCTTGTTTTTGATGATATCTACAAATATTCTAGGATGTAAGTGATTCAGGTTTCCATCAAACTTTATTCCCCCATCATTATAACTTGGCACCACAGTACTCACTACTCTTGTTTGTCCTAGATTTGATTCCAAACGCTGAATCTCCTCACTTGCATTTTTAAATTTCTCTCTCAATTCCTCAACTTGTCCCTGTAATACTCTATCTCCCTTTTCCGCCTGATTTGCATGCATACCCATTTCCAGTTCCAAATTCTGCAATCCCTTCTTTATATTATTTTTTATAATGGTAATTTTTTCCTCATAATCCTGAGTTTGCCTTTTAACACTTTCTACCTCCCTAACAATCTCTTTATTCTGCTTATTAACTTCTTTGTTTATTTCCATTGGTAAATTCTCTTTAATGGCTGTTCCCAACTCTACAAATCTGCTCCCAATTTCCTGTCCTATTTCCGCTCTAATTATGGCCTTTTCTCTGGATATCTCCTCCTGTACATTCCTCTTAAAATTCTCACTTTCTCCTCTGACCTGTTCTACTTTCTCTTCTAAACCTTGGGTAATTTGTAGCATCTCTTCCCTGACTATCTTCACTTCTTCTTTGATTTCTTCCCTCATTTTAATTAACTCTTCCCTAAGTTCTCCTTTAATATTATTTTCCATTTTGTTCATATCCCCCCTAATATTGTTAATATTACTATCCATTTTGTGCATATCTCCCCTAATATTATGATCCATCTGTTGTAACATCCGCATTATTTGCCTCATATCCATCTGTGTCATCCCTGACTCTCCAACATCTCCTTCCCTACGTCTCTCCTCCTGCACTCTACATTCATTCACACTTTCATCACGTCTATCTCTCACTGTCTCATCCAACTCCTCTCTCAAACTATCTGTTAGACTTCCCTCTCTATCACCTTGTCCTGCTTCTTGTCTGCCTTGCTCTAAATATTGTACTACAAATTCTCCTGATCCTCCTCTGCTTTCTTCATCTACCTGTATACCTGTTCCTGTTCTAACACCTGTTCTCCTTCACTCTTTTTCGGTACGATTTCTTTTTCCATTTCTTAAAGTCATTCGGTCTGCCATTTTATCCTAATCTCTATTTATTCTCAAATTTAACTTTAACTACCCCAGAATCTCTACAACTCTAATCACACCAATTTGTTTTTATTTTAATCTGTGTATTATTAATAAATCTGCTTAAAAAAAAAACACCCTTATTTCTGTTTTCCCAGAGGCTCCACGTTGTTAGCGCCAATTGTAATAGTTTTGTTTTTATTTTAATCTGTGTATTATTAATAAATCTGCTTAAAAAAAACACCCTTATTTCTGTTTTCCCAGAGGCTCCACGTTGGGCGCCAATTGTTATAGTTTTGTTTTTATTATTTTTATGTTTTATTGTTAATAAATATAATTTTAATTGAATTGAAGTGAATTTTAAAAGTATGTAGTTCGTTGTTAATATACTATACCTCGGCTAGCTCAATTATTTGTTCTAAGCAATCTGTCACTGTGTGACGTCAACTCTGTAGTCTCCTGGTAGAGTTCAAAAAGAAATTAAACCAAAATTTACTTTATATTTTTGATAAATTAACCCAAATGAAGCACGTTATTTATTAATATTGAACAAATTTAATATAAACAATAAAATCCGTCTGCAACTTGGGTTGCCTTTAAAAATTTACAAAAATAGGAATCGTGTAAACCTTAATGTGTCGTGAAAATAGAATTTGATTACAAAATGTGGAAACTCTCTACAATTACCTTAAATCTAAATGACTATTGCAACTTTATAAAGTGTTTAAATGAAATATAAAGAAAAGAAAACTGAACACTTTATGCCGCTGACTTATAACTAGCATTAAAATATAATCAAAATTTCAAATGATCCCCAAAATTATTATCCAAACTCACTTTCAAACAGTTCTGATTTTTTTTTTAAAGAAAACTAACTACTCGCAAAATAATCGGTGATACTGGAATATCTATCCTCTCTTCGGAAGTTAAAGGTACGTACTATTATATTTTTATTTTAATGATCATTAATATTTCAATTTTTAAGGCCTATCGCAATTAGTTAATTCATGAATTTTTACTTTTTCAATCTAAATGACATTTCTGCACTCCAATTATAATTTATAAGTCAAAATTTCTCTTACTCTCTGGAACAAATTCTGGATATCTCTATTTGAAAATGTGGAAAAAACTAAATTATAATTAAACGATTTTAAAGCACTCCGGACTATTCCACCTTTTTAGGGCTCTTCCTCCAAAATTTTCGTCGCCTCCAACAACCTATTCTTCCTTGTTCACCGCCATAGCTAGCACCAACCACCAAAATTATTCGTTGCTAACAGCAACCCCCTTTCTTTTTTCATTCCGTCTTCTATTTTATTCAACCATAAAACTGTCCTGTTTTGACATATTTGTCAAACCACATTAATTTTCTCATAAGCACTTTAATCACATCTAATTTGGGAATTTATAAAAAAAAATTCAGATATAAAACTTAACAATACTAATATAATTTATTCTTTTCATCTCCACATCATTGTAATTTATTTAACAAAACCCCTATTAATTTAGTTCCCACAGACTTTTGACAGTTTATTTTTCTGACGTTTATTTTTGAAATTTCTATGTTTAAATAATTTTTTAAGAATTCTTCTTTTTTATTCCTTTTAAGGTTTAGACGATTCACCTATACACTAGGCAACTATACTATTCAGAAATTATTAACACTATACCAGGTAAGTCAAAATTAATTTATTTAGCAATTTACTAATCTTTTCTCCCTTTTATTTCAGAGTCGACCCCACATTGTGATGGCTTCATGAAATTCATGAACAACAAACTCATATAAAAATCCCTTTAAGTTATATCCTCTTTGACATATTGAAATCATTTCAATATATATATATATATATATATATATATATATATATATATATATATATATATATATATATAGATATAATATATATATATATTATATATATATATAATATATATATATATATAATATATATATATATATATATATAATATATACATTGGGGATATTTTCCTCCAGTATCTTTACCATACTTAGGTAATCTTCTCTGGTTTTCGTATTAATAACGATTAATCTGCCGGATTTGGCAAATTTATTCACAGATATAATTCCTTTCTTTGCAGCTTTCTGCTGTATACTTTGGTGCTCTACGACAGTTTTTAAAATTATCGCAGGAAGCTTTGGTTTTCTTACGTTAGCATCGCTTACTTGTGTCTGAGAGTCTTTTTCGGTGGTTTCTTTTTCTACTTGGGGTTCGACATTCTTGTTTTCCTCCAACTTTTTTTGGACTTTCTTTTTTTGCTCACATTTTTTTTGTCTCTTTTGCAGCTTTAGAGAGCTCCTGGTCTTTAAGTTTGTCGATTTACGTCACGCTACTGTTACTGGAGTTCTCAGTAGCGGCGCCTCTTTTGTCTTTTTTGTCTGGACTTTTGTCCAGCCTGTCAGATTCGTTTGTCGTTTTCTTCTTCGGCTCTTGGGGCTTGCCCTTGCTTCTGGATGGTTTAGCGGGGGGAGTTGTGGTGATTTTTTCCATGAGTACTAGTTTCCATGAGTGGAACCATCATTGTGGTCTTCAAGAGGTCAATTTTTATTGCTTCTTGGCGTTTTTTTTTGTTCTTTATTCTTCTGTTTCAATGCCATTATATGGCTGACGTGGTTTTGAATCTCCTTGTCTTTTTCCTTGTTCTCTTTTTGAAGGAGAAGGTCTTGAATTTACATACTAGCTTTTTCCTCTTGGATACGGCTTTCTTCTTTGATCGATCTGATCTGCTCTGTCAGCACATTAACTGACATCAAAAGCTTATTGGCTTTTTCCTTCTCAGAAATTTCTCTGGCTCACTTGTTGTCTTCTTTCGTTTGTTACATCAATGTTTTCGCAATATTTATAGGCAAGTAGCCTTATACTACGTTAGTATACTTGTTTACCATGTAAATAATTAGCGTCATTATTAAATTGTTAAGGAGAATATTTATTGCCAATAAATGTTACCATGGCTTAATTAGGCAACTAAGATCAGATAACGTTTCCAGAAAAACAAAATGCCAAATATACAAAACCTTAATAAGACCGGTACTCACATACGGTTTAGAAACCTGGACACTCTCTAAAAGGGAGGAAACGTTATTAGCCACCTTTGAAAGAAAAATCTTGCGACACATATATAAGGGCACAAAAGAAAACGGGATTTGGCGGAGAAGGTATAACTTTGAACTATACAACATATACCAGAATTCGGATATCATAGCATTCATTAAAATAGGAAGGCTACGTTGGATTGGACATGTGAAAAGAATGGAAGAATGCGAAATACCAAACAAAATATTCAAACAAGTGCCAGTAGAAAAAGAACAAGAGGAAGACCGAAGCTGAGATACGTAGAACAAATAGAAAATGATATAACAACATTAAAAATTAAAAACTGGAAAAAAAAAGCACGAAACATGTCAGAATGGAGAAGAATCCTTGAACAGGCCAAGACCCAAAAAGGGTTGTCGAGCCAGTGATGATGATGATGATGATGATTAGGATTAAATTGTTAATAGTATCGTACTTTATAATAGCAATTCACTATCAATAACAGAATTCAAATACAAAATAAATAACTAAGGTAAGATGGGACAAGTGCATTATCGCAGCAAGTGCAGAACATTATCATAAAAACCTATCACTTTTGAAATATGGGCTGCCATCTATTATTTGGTATCTTTAATACCCGTGACAACAGTCTTTAACAACAGCGAGCTGCTTTTTTATGTTTCACTGATGTTATAGGTACGGTAGTGTCACTTGCGTTTTGCAACTTCTCGAGCAAGGTCACTGATAAAAATTAATCCATTTATATCTACCGAATCTGTAAAAATCTTTATATTATTTTTGGTAGGTAAGTATCTTAGGCACAATAGTTTATGTGCTCAATAGTTTATTTGACAGTTTTTATTGTTGTACCGCTCTTGCCCCACGTATTTTTAAAGTCGGGGCTAGTGCGGATAATATTGTGGGGTAAGAGCGGCACATATTACGCACTTGCCTAAAATCTCACACAGTTTTTCTTTATGCTTTTAGTTCCACCATGGTGAGAAATTACATTCGCCGAAGTAGCAGGGGTAAAAGATATACGAAAGAGAGTTTAAAAATTGCACTGTCGGCAATTAAATCTGGGCAAATGACTTTATACCGAGCTATTAAAGTGCTACACAATTCCAAGAAGTACTCTCCATGATCACCTTAAAGGTAGGAGAGGACAAAAAAGTTCCAGCTATGGAAGAACTCAGGACATTCCTCAACAGGAAGGGGGTTTTGGCCTTTCTAGAAAAGAAGTTTTGCAGGTTGTAGCTGACTTCGTCAAAGAGAATAACATTAAGACACAGTTTAAAGATGGTAAACCAGGAGAAGATTGGTTTCTTAATTTTAAGCGTTGACATAACCTCTCTATTAAAAAACCCCAGAGTGTTGAATTTGCTAGAAAAAAAAACCTTGACCCATTCCTGATCTACAACTATTTTGATTTACTTGAAAACGTTATAGAAGAAGTTATGAAGTGCTAACAAGAGCCGATGTTGAAAAAATTTTAAGTTCAAATACAACAAAAAAATATAAACCAGAAAAAAAAATTAAAATGATTTACAAAAAAAAATTGCTGAAAGCAGTTCCGAAAATGATAATAGTTCTTGGTACAGTGATTCAAGCGAAAACAGAATTGTTGAATTTGACGAGCTAAGCAAAAGTGATTTGGAAGAGTTTGATGAAAAAACCCTACTGACAAACTTACATTTACCAAAATACAAATTGGGGATTTTGTATTAGTAAATTTTCCTAGAAAAAAGAAAATGTTCAAATATGTTTTGTTTGGTGAAATAACTGATCAATGGTGATGAAGCCGAAGTAACAGGCTTGAAAAGGCTCACAAATAAGTGCCATTTTATTTTAAAACCCAACGATGTCTGCACTATTCTACTGTCGGACATAGAAACAAAACTATCTGTTCCAAAAATATCAATAACTGCTGATTACGAAAAGTATATTTTTGAGACTGCACGTGAAGTGTTTGAAGCATAGCATAAGTATTTTTTCCAATTATTATTATTTTTTGTTACTGTTAACAGGATTTATTCATTCTGGTACGTTTAGTTTATGTTTTTATTTTAAATAAATATTTTTCAGTCAAAATATCGGAAATTGTTTTGACTCTCTCCTAAAAAATATTTCGTAGCATTTTTTTCTTAATATTTTATTAAAGTTAAGCATAAAGAATAAAAATTACATATATGTAGGATTTCTGCACTAGCCCTGTATGGAACACTTATTATTATTAGCAAAAATAATGGCACATTCTGCTCTTACCCCGGATCAGTGGGGCAACTGCGTAACATGTACTTGCGAAAAAACAATGTATAGGCAAATTTGGTAGGTAATGTATTTTGTTATCTAAATAGTTTTAATTGGTCGGTTAATAATCACAATTATACGACAGAAGTTTAAAAAAATCTTAATTTGAAAGAGGCAATTTTGTAGCTAAATGAAATTAACTATGAATTTTTTCGTTCGCACTTGCCCCATCTAACCTTAAATAAATGTAAATAAGAGAATTCAAAAAAGATTTTCAAAATTCAGGCCAGAATTCCTTTTATCGCTTTTAACTTTAAAGGCATACTAATTAGTCAACAAAAGAAACATTGTTATAGTTAAATAAAATTCTTTTCATTTTATTAAAGAAATATATATAATATATATATATATATAAATATATATATATTATATATATATATATATATATATAAATATATTATAAATATATATATATATACGATCACTATAATTAATCCACTTAGGCTTATAATTTAATAGTAGTGTGGATTATATTTTTATAGCAACGTGAAAGATTTTTACATATCACAGCATGTAATAAGTTATATATAAAAGATATTATCTGACGTTCTCGAATAGATATCTACGCCTCTGCATAGATATCTTTTGTGCTTGCTTTTTGGCCGAAAGGGCGTTTCGAAGCGTTTAACTTTTTTCGGGTCTTTCAAATTCTGTGACAAAGGTGCTATCCATAACGAAATGTACCAGCAAAAAAGAACAATTCTGTGGAACTTGTTTTATGTAAATCACTTTTTAGGGATTAACCCTTCACTGAAATTATTCGGGTTTATCAGATTATTCTCATTGGTGTAAATTGATTCCTTTTACAGAGCGGTGCTTTTCTCGATTGCTATAATATATATATATATATATATATATATATATATATATATATATAATATATATATATATATATATATATATATAATATATATATATATATATATATATATATATATACGAAATAATAAGAAGTCGAGAGACCTCTCTGATAGCAAATTATGTTTGAACCGCAAATTCAAAGCCTGCTAGAGGCTTTTAACGACGCTAGAAGTACATTTTACTTCGACATGCATCTACGATTCACCTTTGAAAATTACCATAATTTTTCGCTCTTTACGTAGAGAAAGACGTTTAAATGAAAGTAAAAGATTGCATTTCATTTCAATCGAAACTCCACCACTGCAAGACACGTGTTTCGGGTTATTCAACCCATCCTCAGGAGCACTTGTGGAGTTATTGTGGAGCTCTTGTTATTTCATATAGATGTCGCTGCTAGCGTACCCTGGCTATTATTTTGCTTATTATAACCAAATACTTGATTGCATTTCATTTCAGTTGAACTTCCACAACTGCTATCCCGAACCCAAGAAAGAAACGACTGGTTTGACCAAGACTGCAAAAAAATGATGAGAAGAACGAGGCATTAAGGACCATGCAACAACGAAAAACTAAAACAACAATAAATAGATACAAAAACTTAAGGAGAGAGGAAAAACGCATACACCGAAAAAAGAAACGAGACTCAGAAAATTACATATTAGAACGGCTCGAAAGCCATATAAGTCACGGAGAAACAAGAAAGTTCTATCATCAAATAAATATTATTAGGAA